>CM060941.1:634026541-638844041 GCA_030765085.1 Allium cepa
TCAAGCAGGAAAAATGGTCAATTACTTGAATGATCGAAACTGGATGTATCAAAGAAGGGAAATTAATGGCGCAATAAGTGAACATTTCTAAAAGGGGTACAAGTGTTCATCGAATTTGCTATAAGTAATATTGCAAACGATGAAGAAATTCGTTATCCATGTAGTAGATGCAAATTGTTGAACTATTTAATACCGAATATAACTAAGGTTCATTTGCGCCAGTACAGTTTCGTACCCAATTATTTGCCGTGGGATCGTCATGGAGAAATTGTAGCCCTTAATAATCAAGAACAGTCGGTTGAGGTCATTAGTGATGAAGTTAGTACGAATCTCATAGAACATATGGTCGAATATGCAGCACGATCAATGTTCCCTGCCGTTGAAATTGATAACGACGATGTTAACGTCGAAGAGGAACCAAATGTTGGAGCTAAAAATATATATGATTTATTGGATCATGCTAAAAAAACCCTTTGGAATGGATGTTTAAGCGGCTCTCAATTATCGGTAACTGCAGAATACATTGCAATGAAATCAAAATGCAACCTTACAGAAGCTGGATTTACGGCTGTTGTTCAAGCTGCTAAACGTCATATGCCACCGATAATTTAATGTGCGAAAATTATTATGAAGTGAAAAAACTTATGTCATCTTTCGGTTTGCCATATCAAAAAATAGATACATGTTTAAAGAGTTGCATGTTGTATTGGAAAGAAGACATCAATCTTAGAAATTGTAAAATATGTAATCAAGAAAGATACAAACCGAGGGAAAAGAAGGGAAAAGAAGTTCCGTACAAGCATATGCATTATTTACCCACCACCCCTAGACTTCAACGGTTATATGCATCATCTGTAACAGCGCATCATATGAGATGACACAGTGTGAGAACACCTCAAGAAAGTACGTTGACACACCCATCCGATGGGGAAGCATGAAAATATTTTGACAAGAAATATCCCGATTTCGCAGCGGAGAGCCGCAACGTTAGACTAGGTTTATGTACAGACGGCTTCTCACTGTTTTCTCAGTTTGGTTATAAATATTCATCTTAGCCTATAATAATCACACCTTACAATCTACCCCCGTGGATGTGTATGAAAACTCCATATATGTTTCTCACAATTGTCATCCCTGGCCCTGATGATCCGACACAGGGCATAGATGTTTACTTACAACCGTTAATCGAAGAGTTGAAAATATTATGGTACGAAGGAGTTGAAACATACGACATAACAAAAAAGAATTTTTTTTTTGGATATTCGCTTCTCTGTTATGGACTATTAGCGATTTTCCTGCATATGCAATGCTTTCGGGTTGGAGTACGGTCGGTCGTTTTGCTTGTCCTTATTGCATGGAAGAAACACGAGCATTTTCCTTACCGCATGGGAAGAAAATTTCGTGGTTTGATTGTCATCGATTTTTTCTTCATATTAATCACCCTTTTAGAAGAGAAAAAAAAAACTCCATGGCTAATAGGCATGAGACTCTACGACCACCAACGGTTTGGTCAAGCGATGATATATATGAACTTGTAAAAGATTATCCAAAGATATACGAGACCGGACAACAAATTGAAATTCAAGGTAAATCGACGTTTCATAATTGGTGCAAACAAATTATATTCTGGGAATTGCCTTATTGG
Source organism: Allium cepa (assembly GCA_030765085.1). Lineage (NCBI taxonomy): Eukaryota > Viridiplantae > Streptophyta > Magnoliopsida > Asparagales > Amaryllidaceae > Allium > Allium cepa. The sequence continues at coordinate 634,028,187 of CM060941.1, forward strand.
AAAAATCTCTTAATCCGTCATAACATTGACGTGATGCATAACGAAAAAAACATATTTGATAATGTGTTTTATACAGTTTTGAAGGTGAAGGGCAAAAATAAGGACGATTTGAAATCTAGACGTGATATAGAGGAAATATGCAATCGTCCTGAGCTTCATATGAAGCCCAATGACAGTAAAAAACCCTATCAAGCAGATCTGGAGGAAAATGTTGAAATAGAAATTACAGACGATCAAACTGATTTTGGACCTTTAAATGATGAGACAAATGTATTAGTCGAAGCATTTGAGAGTGTAGAGATAAACGACATAGAACATGAAACCGAGTCTGAATCAGAAAATGACGAGGACGACTGGGTAATATCCGGTAATTTTTACAATTATTCACATTACATTTATCTCTGATTAATAATGCATTTATCCAAAGTTATACAATTTTAATGACAACAAGTGTATACTCACACACTCAACACATACACACAACATGACACATTTGTAGCATATTGATTGTATTACATTTTTTAATGGTTCGTCATATCATAATTATTATGAATTGTATATGTATGTATATGGCAGGTATATTATGTCTGGCTCTAGTTCTGGCTCTCGGCGACGTGGCTCTTCCCAGCAGATTGGAGAGAGTAGTGGTGAGCCACCAGCTCATCCAGTCGTTTACTTGCAGCCAAAGGCTGATCAGGCGTAAGTATCATAATTAGCAGCATAGCAATTTAATTTTTTGTATATGATATATCTATAATTGTCTAAAGTTCTATTTTATATTTAACGCAGTGGGTTTGAGTTGGAGCCATCTAAAGTGGTTCTGAACATTTCTAAGCAGGCGTATATGGGAAGGATGAGCGATTGCTGGCCTAAGTGGAGCAAGATCCCCGATGATGTGAGAGAGACCATTTGGCAAGATTTTCTAGTAAGTTTATACCGCTTTACAAAATGATTAATTAAATACAAATAAATAATTAGTAATATTTTCTCATCGTACGTGGCGCAGTAGATTTGCAAGAGTCTGACATCAGCTTAGTTCAGTGACACTGGAACTCAAAGATCGCTAAGAACTATAGGGAGAAGATGTCAGAGATTAAAAAAGTGGGGAAGAAACCAAAGTGGATGAGCACGGCTGTATGGGATAAGTGGGTTGACTGGTGGAACTCTTAGGAGTTCAAGGTAAATCTATAATGAATCTCAGTAATTTTTTTAACGTTTAATAAATAATTATTCATTGTAAATTTGCAGGAGGAGTCAGAAAGGAACTCAGCAAACAGGAGCATGAATCCGGTAACTCATCGTGGAGGCTCCAAATCTTTCCAGCATCAACGCGAAGATTTGGTAAATTTATCTATTATCACATTTTTATATTGATCAGTTCAGTAATTAGTTATGTGGAGTTATATTATCCAAATTATCAATTGCAGGAACGAGCTTATGGACATCCCGTTGGCTTAGTGGGCTTATTTGCTCACACCCACGCATCTAGGCAAGTAGACGAGTCTGACAAAATCATATATCAGTGGGGTGATCAGGATAGGGCAACTGAGGCATATGTATGCATTTTTTTTAATTTCTAATACTTACATCGATAAGTTTATTAATTACTAGATATGTAAAATAAAAATTACATTCTACTATTTTTCAACTGAAATTGTTTTTTTTTCATTATAGTCAAGGTTACAGGAGGCACAGGCTTATGGGCTTCAGCAGTCTGGTCGTGATGAGTTGACACAGGAGGAGCTAGATAACATATTTGACGCTGTTATGCATCCAACGCAGCGGAGTAGACATATGGCTTCGGGAACGTAACGGTAATTAATCCTTTTACATATGTACAACAAATTAGCGTTTAGATATATAGTGTTATAATATTTTATATGCTGAGACAATCCTTTTGCTATTATTTCTATTTGCAGGCTCGACAAGCTCAAAAGGCCCAAGACAAAGAAGAAATTAAGGAGCTTAGAGCTATGATTGAGCAGCTACAGGAGGAGAATCGTCTGCGAGCTGTACAGATGGAGCACCTAAATCAAAAGCTTGCGGAGTATGTGCAGAATCATGGTACCTTTCCTTCGTCGTTAGGTGCTTCCGGAGGCGACGACGAAGATGCTTGAGGAGGTATGCTTTTTAGTATTTGTGTTTGAACGATGTATATATTGACTTGGAGATGGTTATTATGTGTTTTAATGTTGTATATATTGGTACAGAGTGGGTGAGAATGATATTTTGATGGTATGTAGGTGGTTTGTTGACATGTTTTGATGGTATTTACGTTGATGATACAGTTTATGATGTTTGAATGGTTTGGTTTGTTTATATTGGTGTTTAATTGATTTATGTGTGTTGTTTATATTGATATTTATATATATGTGTGGAATGGATTGGAAATGTATTGGAAATGGAATGGATTGGAAATGGTGTGGCTGAAAGGTGAATAGGCTTGCTGTTGTACAGCAAAATAAACCCAGATTTTCAACAGTTTCCAACGGTTTCCAACGACTTATTGGGCATTTTATTCAAACGGCTTGTAACTGTTTCCAACGGCTATTAACCATTGGTAGCCGTTAGAAATTCCGTTAGAAAATAGCCATTGGTTCCGTTGAAAAGCGTTGGTTCTATTCCAACGGCTATTCCAAAGGCTTCCAATGGCCGCCAACGGCTACGAGCCATTGGAATAGCCGTTTAATCTTGTAGTGTAAGAACAAAAAATTTGTAATTAAGTCATTGCATTCATTTAGTTGCATTAGTTCATGCATATTTTTAAAAAAATTCACAATCAAAAACTAGAAAAATATGTAAATTTTCCTTAACTTAGTTTTTTAAACCTTTTCCTTTGAAAATTTTCAATCAAAATCAAAATACCAAAAAAAAAAAAAAATTTGAAGTTATTCTTTTAGAAAAACAAAATCCAAAAAAATATATAGTCTTTTCAAACAAAAAAACAAAATATATAAAAGAAAAAATTTATAAATCGAAAGTTCAAAAAAAAATTGAATTTCTCTTTTGAAAAGTAAATTCTTTTTGTTAAATAGTTTTCCTTTATAAAAAACATTTTTGAAAATATATGAATTTCCCTACTTGCAAGGATTTTATAATAGTTGTGAAAATCAATATAATACATATAGTTTCACATCAAAACCTTATGGATATTTTAATAACAGCCATGGTACAAATAATTCGGATTTTACATCATAAAATTTTCAAAATGATGACCAACCCTCAACTGTTGAAAATAATATTGAAACGATTTGGTATTTATTTGAACAATGAAATCAAATGATAAATAATTTGAGTAGTCTGTGCAATAACTCAAGTAAAGGATTTCAAAATAATCAAAATTTGAATTCACTTCAAAATTCAAATGATTTCGATTATAACTCGTGCCAATACAACTTCGAACTCCAAAATGATTTCAAAGTTAAAATGGAAATGTGAACCACTTTTTAAATTATTTTGGCAATGAGAATAATTTTGACTATGGTGCAATGGACAATTTTTGTTCTCAATAATTTCAAATTAAAAATTCTCAAATTAATAATTATAACTTTGATTTTGTTGAGCAAATCAACGAAATTCACAAAGATCACATGGACTTGTTGTTTGAGAATATATGAAACAACGTAAGAAAAAAAATCAAATCCCAACATGTGACGAGTCAAATAATATTCCAGCTTTTACCAAAGTTGATGATTTTTAAATAACAACTATTGAAATTGAAAACGAAAATCTTAATGAAGTTATTGAAAAAGCTGTAATTGAATTGGATTTCAATTCTTTTGAGAATGTGGAACCAAATTTAAAATCCGATCTTCCATTTTTCGATTTTGAAAATTTGAATACAAAAACTTTAGATTTTGAAATGGATACATGCAATGAAGTTGTTGATAATCCAACAAAAGAAGACGAATTTAGCACAGACAATTTTTTTGGACTTTTCGAAAATGAATTGTTGAATTCTGAAGGGGAAGATTTAAATAACTATTTTGATTTTAAAATCAGTAATTTTGAAGAATTTTTCAATGATGAGCTTGAAATTAAATTTGGTGAAATAAACTTGAACTTCAATCAATTGTTCTATTTACCCCAAAAATCATCGAAAGTAAAATAACTCATACGATTTTTAATAAAACGACATTCGTTTTTCCAAATCAACATTCAACTTTGAAATCTTTATGGTTTGGTTTTCTGTGCTTAAGCTATGTCTCTCATACTTGACGAGACAAATGAATTGGTCTTTGGAAGATCATTTCATTTACTCTTTAATAATATATTTTCTAATGTCTTGTAAATCATAATCCTTTCATTTTCATGTAAATATAGGTCATACTTTTATCTATATTTTATTTTTCTCCTTTCACTTGGGTTGACTGTGAGGACATAGTAAAAATCAAGTGTAGGGGGGGAATCTCATTTTTATTTTTTATTTTTCATGCTTTTTTTTTCATTTTTCTTTTAAAAACTCAAAACTTATAAAAAAAATCCCAAAACAAATTTTCTTTTTAGCACATAGATTTACTTTTAGAGAAACACTATGGGATAATTATATGTTTTGGTTATTAAATTGAAGTTTTTGAAAATTTATTTGTCTGAACAGAAATAAAAATAAAGTTTGATTACAAGTAATTATGGTTTAACTAGTATATAGGAAGGTTCATGGATGTTAATTATGAAGTATATCCTAATTATAAATCTTTGTTTAAAAGAGTGGTTGATTTACAATAAAGGTGATAATTATTTTTATCTTCTAAGTTAAATAGTGCTAAGATGATTTTTCAAAACTCTCTCTTCATAAAAAAAACAAAAAAACATAAAAAAAAATGATTTTTGTGAAAATAAGAAACACCTGGAATCATGTATTCACATGTAAGTGTGTACACTCTCTACACTCTGTACCCTTCTCACGTAAGCCCGAAAGGCAGTGCATGATCGGTATATCTGGCTTCACTTTGTTTGGGTTAGGTGTATGTAAATAGATTTAATAAAAATAACCATCTAGAGTCATGTGTTCATATGTAAGTGTGTATACTCGCCACGTTCTGTACTCTTCTCGCGTAAGTCCAAAAGGCAATGCATGATCAATATATCTGGCCTCGGTTTATCTGAGTTAGGTGTGTAAATATTAATAATGTTAATGCTTTTCAAAAATAGGGAGGTAAGCAATTGAAATCCAAGCATTATTTTCACTTGTTTGATTCGATTTGTTATTCAAAAGAAATAAAAATACCACTTTGAAAACTTTGATAGTCAACTAAGGATCCATTTCATAGCCACACTATGTTATCAACCAAAACAATTAGCCAAACTCGAGTTTAATTATGATGATAACTTAATTTTTGTTGAAAATTTTGATGAGTAAAAGGACTTAAATTTCTTGATATTGACTAGTACTTATATTTAACTTATGTATGTTAATTTAAAAGTAAATTCTTTATTTGTAAATATCTTCAAAAACTTGCATTCATTTCTTTGTAAATAAATCTTGCATTTTGAAATTTCGTATTCGGATTTTGTGGGTAGTACTCGCTGAAAACTCTCATGAGATAACACTTGTCCTATTAGGGACACCTAAAGGTCTAATGACATGTTGCATACGCTCAATGCAATCGTGCTCCCTACGAAAGTGGATTTATCTTATTTTTAGTTTATTCGAGAACGAATAAAAAGATAAGTGTGAGAGTGTTTGATGTGCACGTAAATGTGCATATTTTTACTTCCATATTTAATCTAATTTATTAAATAAATTAGCATATAAGGTATTTTACATGTTTAAACCAAAATTTCAATTATTTTCAAATCAATATTGATTAATCTTCATTTAGGGGCAAAATCGTAATTTTGTGCATGAATTAATTTGAGAAAATTTACCTGCACATTTTATTTTTATTTGTAGGAAAATGGATGGAAATTAGAAGAAGTTTCATGTATTCATGCATTCACAAGTGAAAGAAAACAAATGAAGATGGAAATAAATCAATTCATACAACATGGAGGACTCCACTTACCCACTTACCATGATCTACAATTAGGAGTTAATACACATGTTAGTGGAGATTATAAAAACATGCAAACTTAATGGAGGATTAATTACTTGCTAATGATAACTTAGTGGTTAGACTTCCTCAAAGGCAATTTGGGTAGTCCCCTAAAATATGCATTAGGTTTTACATATGTATAAATACTCCTTATGTTTCATGTAATGAATCTCTTAGCACCACCTTATAGTTAGTTTAGTGGTAGCCACAAATATAAATAAAAATTCTCTTTCTCTTTTTAGTGGCTTCTTAGCTTTTTCTTCATGTAATTTATTTTTATGCAATTTTAATACATGCTCTTTTCATTATTGTTACTTTTATGTTAGTAGTGTAGATCTCTTTATTTTATGCAAGTAGTTTAGCTTTTTTCTTCTAGTTAGCTCTCTTTTTCCTCTTATTTATGTTTATGTTGCAATCTACATTTGTTGAAATGATAACAAATATGAGAAGCTAAACCCCTTCAATTTAAGGTTTATGAAGCTCTCTTAATCATTTAGATTCAAAATATTTGCTAATTTATGATTTCTTTTTGTGCTTAAGGAATGTTTGATGTGGTAAAAAATTTGATGTTTAGCTTTGAATTTGATAGCCTATGGTGTCCAAATAGGTTATGCTTAAACAAATATAAATATAAATATAAATTACCTCTTCATCTACGTATGATTATGGTAACGAAGTGGTTTTTAGAATCAAAATTTGATGGTCTATATTACTAATCAATAGTAAATAGATCATGCTTAGAATAGACTTTATTTTTGATTTTATTATCTTTTTCATGAGAGTTAACAAGTGGTTTGGAGGCCGTGTTAAAGTTTGATGGTTTATATTGGGCTGACTAATAGCACAAATAGACCATATTTACGATAAACACATCAACTAAGTTTATTAATAACCAAAAAGAGAGATCATAATTTCATTATGTTTATTTATATGATCATGAGAAAGGATTTGCCTCTAAATTACCTTCTACTCTCTTTTTATTCACTTTTTTTGTTAGTTTTTTATACATTTTTTAGCTTAAACAACTTCAAACTCTAGGTTAATTTAATTGAGTAGAATTTTAAATCACTTCAATTCCCCACAGATTGACCTGTACTTGCTACGTTCTAAAATAGTACGCTATGCGCTTGCTGTTATTTTTATTATAATTTATTTCGACGATTTTCCAACTGATAGGAAATTTCATCGATTCAACAATAAGCTTAATTTTATTTCTATTGGATTTCATGTTTTTCTATGAAACAAAGAGTTTTGATAAACGATCAAATTATCTGATTGGTATGGAACATTTCTTACAATTCTTTTGCTTATTGTTATAATTTGTTATATAGAGTTTGAGTGTAGTTTACTAACTTTAGTAAATACTTGAATTTACTTTCTGGTATGAGATATTTAGTTAAATTCTAGTGATTACTAAAGTGAAAGTGACCAACACTTTATAATTATATCATCTTAAGGTGTTTGGATTTCAGATCGATAGATCCTAGAGAGAAGATGACTAATTTTTCATCGATGCGAGAGTCAATATTGAGTAGCGCTTGACGAAACTACTTCGAGAGGTGTTAGTGACCTTTCCAGACAAAACTGCTTAGTGAGGTGGTAGCGACCTTGGCCTCCTAACAAAATTTCTTAGTGAGGTGGTAGCGACCTTGTCCTCGAAAGAAACTGCATAATGAGGTATTAACGACCTTGTCTTCAAGGCGAAACTACTTAATGAGGTGTTATCGACCTTATCCTTCCAACTAAACTGATTAATGATGTATTACATTGCTTGGAGAGGTGTTAACGACCTTGTCATTGCGTTCGTGGATATTATAATCTTTTCTATGCCGAGATTATGATTAATTATTAGTGAAATCAGGTATCCATCCCCGTTTGTTCTTCGAAGCGTTTGTATTCGAGTATGAATTCCTTTTTTCTACTTTGAAGATTTTGATAAATTGACTATCACCGTATTTTTAGATGATAGTCCATTGAGGCTTGATGTAGATTTATGAAATGGCGATTTTGATTGATATGCCTTTTTATGATTATTTGATTTGGACATATTTTTATTATGGTTCATTTATTATCAAGTCATATAATTATACTATCAGTATCTCACCCTTTTTATTTAGATATAGCCCGATCCATTTATTATTTTAATACTTGGGTTAAGCCGAGACTCTACATGTATAGGGACTCGTTGACCTCTGGATTTTGTGCTAGCACTGAAGTAGACTATTTTAGTGTACTTCATTTTTGTATATATTGACAGTTAGGAGGATATGTCATGTATATTATTTAGTAGTCATTGTGTACCTGGTACGGTATTTTGGATGTAATGCATATATTGATGTGGGTTTAGTACTGATATTTTATAGACACGCATCTTATTATGATATATGATGTATATTATTTCACTACGATTTGTGACTCTGATTTTGATTTATCTATATTATTACTATTCTGAATATTTTCAATTGATGTGTTTATTACTTTGTATTAATATTGTACACGTCAAAAATTTCAGCTCAAATCCTCAAATGGTAATAAAGATGTGGTAGTGTTAACATAAAGATATATTCACATTCGATCGCCTTTAACCAGTCTCATTCTCTATATTATTAGACGACATTACTTGTAATGTTCGTTAATAATATGGGTTAGCGATTGGGTCATTACAGCTTGGTATCGGAGCATATAGATACAGACGAGCATGTTATAACTCACCTCACATAATTGTTCGTCAAGCTCCTGCCAAAATTTCACCTTGTATACTAATATTATATCATATCAAATTTACCATAAAAATTAAAAAAAAATTTAATTTGTCTAAGTACTATCATCTTTTATCAGAATTTAATTTTTTTTATGCTCAATTTATTTTTGAACCTAGAATAAGAAAACTTCGACTGAATTTTTTTGAAAATTTAAATTCTTGCATATTGATAGTAATGAGTTAGAATGTTTGGAAATAAAATCGCTTATTTATTAAGAATCAGCACTCGATGAAATTCTCTATTTCCTATGAAATGTAATATTTTGAATTTTGTTCACATTTTGAGGTAATCGAAATAATGGAAATACTTCACCTTTTTGGGGTAAATTTTTTCTCCTTTTTACCCTTTTCTTTGTTCAATACCCAAATTAGCAGCATCTTAAGCATCAGTTGTGCATAAAAACAACTATAAAGTATACGATGATATTACAAAAATGATGTGAATTTAATCTTTATATATGAATAAATATTAAATGCACTGGTTTCATTTCTTTGAATTTTAATCAGTTATGTCTGTTGAGAATAAATATATTTGAATATGTTGCTTAATACATATTAATTATATTTAGAAAAATGGTCGATAATTGACAAGTTTGTATTTTAAGTATTGAAGTAATTGGTATGTTAATAATGTGAAGAACACAAATGAAAATATTAACGATGGTAAACATAATGGTCAAGGTTTTTTTAACATAGTTCGCTGACAAGTGTCGATCTTGGGGGTGAAACCTACGACATGTAATCTCGTAATAAGAACTACCAACCAATTGAACAAACCCTTTTTGCTAAATAGTTAAGAATTTCAAAGATATTAATTGCTGAACTTTAAAGAAATGTTGTTGAATGGATCAATAGAAGACCTGAATATTATAGTATATAAACTAATTTGAATAGAAATTTAAACTATAAAGGATGAATGTTAAATGTAATGAGTGGATTGAGAAGAGTGAATTAAATGCTTATATTTTATGATTATTTAATAGATATATGGTTTTAAATACCGGTATGAAGGCGCATAAAGGGAAAAAGTCATTAGATGCATTTCATTGTAATGCACACATATCTCGCATCGGATCATATATCCCTGATTTTCCTACTTCCTTATGCTAAAATACCAATAATCTATTGACTTGCACATAATCAATAAAAAATATTAGTGTTTGATTTTTTGGATTTTCAATCAATTTTAGCTTTATATGTAATGGCCTGGCATGGTTTCTAAAACTTTCATTATAATTTAAAAATTGCTTAGACACACGCTGTAACAACCCTAGTTTTAGTGATTACCTATACATATTAAACTATAATATAATATTTATAAATTATTTTCAAGCTATAAAAAATATATATTCTCTATAACAAGGGAATTTCAAAGATTGTTTTCCAAAAACGATTTCTAAAATTGTTTTAAAAGCTTGTTTTCTCAAACAAATTATTTTCTATATAAAATACACGTTTTTGCACTATTCGAGCGTATAAGAAGGAGAGTTAAATTGTTTGGTAAAACATATGGTATGGGGCGTCACACATGCACCCTGCATAAGCGATTTATCGACCCAATATATTATCTAGTAGTTAATAAGTGATGTTAAATGTTGGAAACTATGGCCATCAATTAAATTTACTAATAAAAACATTGGTTTTGTCAAAACTGAGATAAATCTTATTTCTAATAATCAAATAAATACAACATAATTACCTCAAATGTTGTTGAGATCTTTGGATATCCAACAACTTTGCAATTGCACATCCAACTAAAAATCAAATTAAAGGCCCTTCTTCACTTGCATGAGCTCTAATTGAAATTCCACATAGGTCCCTTGAATTAAATGTATAGGAAAAAAAGAGCAACCTAATGAATTTCCAACTTATGTAAAATTGAATATCAACAATAGGCTAAATATTTTTTCTTTTCTTTCACTTAATCGTTTAGTGAACTTCACAACAACAAAAATCAAATTAGCTTCTAGAAATGCTTTGTCCAATTTGTTGTATTAAAAACATTAAAAAAATTAACAACTAAAATATTAAACTAAACAATAAAAACATTCAAGAGTTGAACCTACATCATACACATTATTGAAAGATATTTGATAACTTGAATATCTTTTGTTTCTCTTTTACATAGACACATTTCAATTAACACCTTATTTGTGATAAACTTCAAATTAACACCCATGTTTAATTTCTTGATCTGAAATATTTGAAAATTGTCAAAATAAATATGAATGAAAAATATTCAACTCATATAAATGATATGAAAATTCAAGATGTAGCTAATTCTAAAAAGATGTGTAATTAAAGAGATAAGTAAAAAAACCTAAATATTTTGATCTCAATAAATCAAGTATAACCGATTAGCTAAAGCATGGTTTGACCAAAAACTTCCACCATGTCAAAAATAAAGGTTGCAAGTTTCAGCAGAGTAAATTGATATGGCAGGGTAACATTGATATGGAGACCATCACAAAGAATAAAATGGACTGGGAAGAATGATGAAAACTTAAGATGGATCGAAAATAAACATATTTTTGGTAAAAATAATATCAAAGTAGAAAAGCATTGTAATGAGAAGTCATGGATTTGGGTTTTCAATAATTTGGGAAGAATGATAGATTTGGAGGTAAGTGCGTAACAATGAGAACCAAACTATACATGGTAAAATAACCATGTGTGGAAATGAAAATGATAAATTTGGAGGCAAGTGCTTGGTTATATTTACAAAGACAAATTTAACACTACTACTTATATAAAGTCAAAAAGTCATTTCCGCAATTTTAAAAGCTTCAAATGGAAGTATTTTCATTATATATAATAGGTAATTAATAAGATAAATTATATATAATGAAACATATTTAGTGAGACTTGAACTGCGACCTCTGACCTCTAACTATATATTAGGCTACATAAAAAGTATTGAATATATAGAAATATTAAGGTGCTACATCATTAAAGAATGCGATTGAGCTATTATATTATATAATAATAGATTTATTTAAATTAGTTAACTTTCGTTTGGACAATAAAATAAATTGAATATGTTGCTTGATAAATATTAATTACTGTTGCAGATGTTTTCAACCACATCACATCAGATGTTGGAAGGCATCAAGAGACAAAATGATAAAATGATTTGTGATGTACCAAGCATCAAATAACCAATGGATATGACAAAGAAGTGAAAAGATCGAACGTTAGCTCAAGAAGCTATGAAAAAAAGGAAAATTTGACTAAATATAAGATTCGGTCCAACATCAAATTTTTTTATTGTCTGACGTCGAATGAAACACTACTGAACCGTTTTACGGTTTGGTAGTCGAAATAGGCGAAGAAACTTCCGCTAGAATGTTTTAAGTGCAAAAGAAGGGAGTCAGTTCGGTAGAAGAAAAAAGATCGCGGAACCCTAAAAATTGGTTCGATACTGAACATATGCCGAATGGATTGGTGTCGTACAAGAAAAATATTTCGATGATCACCTTACTAAACTATTTACTACCAAATCAGATTCTACCAATTACACTTAGTCATACATGGAAAGTGTCAACTTTTAGGAGGTGATGACTTGATTTCATGACAATCCCAATGCGATGACACGCTAATCCATACCCTTTGAATCGACAATAAACCACATATGTCCGATCCAAAAAGCACAGACTGATGGAAAGTCACGCGAAAGAAAAGAAAAGGGAAGAAGAGAAGAAAAGAAAGAGAGAAGAAAGAATCAAACAGATCAATATAGAATCTCACATCACGGCGGGAAACATATTATATCATATTAATGATCTTTACGAAACCGAAACTATATATACATATACCAATCCGAGTTAAACAATCAATCACTAATCATCAGCCTGGACAGTTATAATAACATGTCCTTATAATTGCCGATAATATAAATAACGAAGCATCGGATAATATATAGATACGTGTATACGATCTAAAGACTTCCAGCTCTCCTACTAAAGCTTCAAAGGCACCAAATCTGAACTTATAAGTATACTCGGTCTGACCCGAGCATTGAAAGGGAAGAACACCAGGATCAGTCTGGTAAACATGCGTGAGAAATTCACTCAATTGAATTTATTAAATTACCAAAACTTTTCCTTTCAAAACAAAAGTATCTCGTAAGACACGCCCACATGTAAACACGGACATGTTTTTCCCTTACGGTAACTAAAATCTTTCATATCAAATCATCTTATATGATAATAGTTTCTAGTATACAAATAATATTAATCATAGCCGAAATTGTTACATTGATTAAATTCCAACATATAGCCCAAAATGGGTAATACAATCAAAATGGAAGGCACGTAGAGGAGTTTAGGTTTCCATACAAATGACCAGGTGAAGGACTACCTTTCGATGTGTACACTTTTAGATGGATGTCCTGAGGCACAGAACATCTGCCCTCTACCAACACAAGACTGGTCTACCTCTGTAACTAGGTAGTACCAAATATGTCACCCCCGGTCGTTATCGACCTTTCCGAGGGCCCTTATAGCATACAAACCACATTAATTTACATCCGGAATGTTATAACAGGGAGAAATATATCAAGAAGAGGATGATCATATCTTAATTAGAAATGACCCACTTAGCCCTGCTGCATCTAACCCTGTTTCGGTCATTTTGGGTTGATGAGGCCTGAGGTAATAATTACCTTTCACATATCACATATCACATCACTTTGAATGCCATATTGCCATTTTCGTTGACTACTAATTGCCTTCCACAAAATTACAACCCTTGAGCTCGTATGTCTTAAGAAGGGTGTTAAGCTAAGAGAAGTTGCCTTCTCCGCCACCACGGATGTACGTTTGTAAAAACCAACGCATGTAATCTTAGAAATGCAATGTCGGACACTCATCCACATAAGTTGTCCAGGAATAGGACAAACTGAAAGTAATTTCCTACCACATCCTGTCGGGAAATCCCTAGGATTAGTAGCAAATAGTCCTTGCATTGGATATTTCATAACGAAGAGACTACTGCTGCTGGATATATATTGGGATATTAACCCCAAACGATCAACAAGCAGTCCTTCACTATGAAAATCCTAAATCTCAATATCATCGATAACCTGCATTAGCAAACACATACGTTGGTCCAAAGTGGTTTGCGGATAAACCGATTCCACTCTCTTCGCATCAACAACGCAAAAGCGTTTCTCAACCTCACACAGAAACTAAGTCTTATAAACTTATCATGTCTCCAACTTTCAACTTGCTATCCTTCGGCCAAGAAGGAAGCTTGATAGATTGGAGTAATACTCTGCACTACATGAGCCAACATTCTCAACACAAACGATAATCAAGCCTACACAGATGGCTACGTACTAAGTGTACGACTAAATAGTTCCCATATCAAGTCGAGAAACTAAAATGGCCAAATTTGATAGTCAGTTATTTAACCATAAAAGCAACAAATAAATATTTAGCACCATAAGCAATCACTATGCCCTTTTAATTAGTCTTTTATTAATTAAATTACTTTCCAAATATTCACTTCAAATTATCTTTAAAAAGATATATTCTCAAAACCATTTCAATTTTCTATATTGGAAAACATTTCCATATACTTATTTAATAATAAGTAATTTAAAATTCTCTTTATTTTCAACACTTAGAAAATATTACATATACTTAAATCATGATTAAGTATATATTTTATTCTTTAAGGAAAAGTTCTCTTAAACATAGTTATCTGGGTCAAAAGGAATGTTGCATAAAACATCGTTACGACAACCCAAAATTATTAGTATAGAGATTTGATAATTATATAGATATATAATTCCCATATACTATACAAAACATCTCCTTATCGAAAATCATTTACTATAACAACAATATTATAGTCCATGCTTTCCTTACTTCTTAAGAACGTCTATTTCAACAATGAATGTTGAAATCTATGTATTCGATGCTCACACTTTTTAAAGCATCTTCAAACCATTTAACTCTATTTAAAAGATCACTTTTCAAAACATTCATTAAATTTAAAAGATTATTCATTGTCCAAAATTGTGAACATAATTCTCTAACCAAATTCATTACTTCTACACATTTAATTTAAAGGATTATCCACTGTCCAAAATCGTGAATATAATTCCTTTAATAAGCTTCCATATTTAACTTATCAAAATAAGTTTCGGATTTATAAAACGATGTTTATAAATTCCATATACAAAATTACTTTATTTACCAATGTCATTTATATCTCAATTATATTTCAAATCCGATCATAAGTTAATTTACTTATAAATCCTTTATTTGCAAATTCTATCTTTTATAACTTCATCAATTCATAAATCTTATTTACTTATAAGATTCATTTATAATTTCTTTTTAACACTTATAAAACCCTTTATAATCCGTTACTTTTATTTATAAAAATTCAATTTTATAAATCTTATATATAAAAATCATTTATAATAAATTCAAAATTATCAATTTAACTATTTACTAAATAATCAACTTCATATTTCAAAAATCACATTTTGATTCTATTCAAATAAACTTCTTCTTTTAATTATTTACAAATCATTATTAAAATTATATAACTTCAAAAATCACTTAAACAGCCTTTTTAATTTGAAATCATCACTTTAATATTTTTAAATTTCCAAAATATGGCCCAATGTTGCAAAAATTCTAAATAAGGGAATTCACATCAACCACGACATCCAAAACATTATATATCATATGATAACAGCATACATCACAATATCTGTAAATAAAATCAACACTGTAAGGAATCAAGTTGGATCCCTCCAACTTGTCACCTGCAACAAATATACATATGAGAAAATATGTACAATGTTCGCTTCGAGACAGACACGCGTCCAAAAGGTCATCCGCTCATACATGGGAACGTATAGGGTCTCATCCGCTTCAGTGGGCAGGAATATATCCAATTACCAATCAATATATATATATATATATATATATATATAATATCATATATCACCCAAACAATCATCAATCATCATAAAATAAATTTATTCTCACTGATATAAAAATGTATGCAAGGCAGAAAGAGTGAGTTGTACTTACTTTGATTCCAACAGACGTTGCAATGTTTTATTTCGAATAAAATTAAACGCACATTTAATTTTATCCAAAATATACACTAGCTCCAATCAACTCCAAACCAGCTCTAAAATGTAGTGCTCATCAATATGAACCCAATACAACTTGTTTCATGCCATTTCGACCTCGTATGAAAAAGTTAACATTTTAAAGTTTACACGAATTTATAATTTTATTACTATTAAGCTAATTACAGTCATTAACGTTTATTACCCACACTAATTATCTTCCTCCCCTTCATGCTACAGGTTCATTCGAACCCATATGCACGTTCGTTCATCTCGACGCTGTTCATCCTATGCTCGCCTATTCGACGATCAGACAACGCCAAACGGAGCGCCAAGCACAACTCCTCCACCACCATGAGCATCGTCGAGCTCGGCACTATATCGTGCCTCAAAAATCCCCATAAATGGAAGCTAAACGCAATCCAATTCCTCCCCTCTCATTGCGCCAATCACAATCACCATCGTTCAGTTTATAGCTCTCGTCGAGCTCTACGATATTGTAGTTGGAGGTTTTTGCTAATAGTCAACGGATTGGAAGAGATCGAGGAGAGAAAGAGGATGATTTCTGGCCATAAAATGATAGGTGGCGACTAGCCCTAGGGTTTGATTAGGGTTTGTGAAATGTGAAGAAAATATGGCCTTTTATAGAAAATTTTCGCGCACTATTCATCTGAAAAATTTCGAACTCCGATCGAAGCATGCCGCCTAGCGTTTATAATGTTTTACCCCTACACCAAACATGATAGAATATATATCGGGAGCCAATTCCATCGTATTTAGAAGATAGATTTTCGAATCGACTTATTTTAAATTAAAATTTACTTAAACAAATTTCTACGCATTTGAGCTTCCCACGATTAAACTGTAAATCCGATTAACACGAAATTTGTAATCCTACTGTAAACATTAGTGATCCAATGGAACCGGTTTCGTCAAAATCCAAGACTATGTCAAAAATGGCTATTTTTACACGTTAATTAAATATTAAATTATTCAATTTCTATAAATTAACTTTTAATTCAATTTTAAAAGTTCACTAACATCATTCTAATTCAATTAGGATCTAATTCAACTTTATAAATCATTTTCATTCACATAAAATTCAACTCTCAAATATTTCTGCAATTTCAAATATTAAATTAAGAATTAATTATCCAAATAAATCATTATATTCGAAATATAAGTTATTTAACTTATAAAATTAACTTTTGAATATTTAAAATCAATTAAATATCCCAATTTCGAATGACTAAAATTCTAGGTTGTTGCACCCGTACTTATAAATACCCTAAGAATGACAATAATTGGGGACATAACTGTGAGTTTATAAGCAACCAAACAAAATCTTGGCCTGTATTTTTCATTTCTTTGACAAGTAAATCATTATATTTTATACTCATGCATTGTACTTGAAACCTATAAGGAAATGAACAATTAGTCACAATAGATGTAAGCAATTATTAGTCGAACCATAATAAAACTCTTATATGTATTTCTTTTTCCTACATTTTCTACTTTATCATATATGCCTTGAAATCACTGTTAACAAAACATTATCTTGTATCAAATTTGCCATGGTGAACTTTTAACAAGCTCTCCTGCAATTCTTGAATTGGTTACTAGAGGAGACTTGGACAGAGTCGTGGACGAACAAAGGGTCAATTAGCTGCCTAATAGTAGACAATGTTGGACCAACTTTTGACATGCCTAAGGCAACAACAAATACCAACCACAACATTAGAGGGAAAAAAAGATCCTATTCTAAAGAATGAGACAAGAGAAGTAGATCTTACTTTGGTAATCGAAACTGTCTAAAGGCGAAGCTATGAAAAGCTGACGGGTAGGCAGAACATGTGCGAGTACTCCTCGAGTTGGCTCAAGCGACTGTTCAGTATCAGATCGAATCTTATCGGTATCGAACCAGGCACAAATATGGCTAACACTCTATAGTTTTGTTAGGGCTCTCCTTCTTGGGTTAAACCTCTTGCTAATGAAAGATGTAGAGGCCATCGAGAGTGATACATGAACCATAGTCATGCTCGGGGGAGACATTCTAGCTTGTACAAAGATGAACGAAGAGAATAGTCTCCTCGGAGGAAGAAACTTGACGACTACGATCATTGACATTTGAAATATCCCACAATTTGGGGTTCCTCGAGTTTGAAGATCGAATAGTTCGAATAATAATGAATACATCTGACAGGAGTATGTAGAATGATGTATTGGAGCTCGAGTGATCAGTCTGTTTACATATGAAATAGAGATCGTTAAGAACTCTAAATATTTTAGAATTCACACCATGGAACTGTATAAGGGGATGATTGACTCTATAGTGCATCTATAACGCTATGCTCAACACATGCTGATTGACTGAGAGACAGAAGAAGTTTTGTGTAAGTGTTTCCTACTATTCCTATCTGACTTGGCAACAATTTTATTTTATCATTTTCCACCTAGATTAATCAAATCGTGGTCGATGTTGCATGAAAAATTATCGGCCAATTCCAAATTCAGGTGGAATATTAAATGGACACATGTACACAGTTGGATGTCAAATAAAGGAGCAATGTCTCTATATTCCTATACTTTACTCGTTTCAATGTCGCGGCCATTATATTTAGAATGTAGACGAGAAACCGTTTCTAATGGCCTTATGAGGTGGAGTACATTTAAATATAAAATTTTCAAAGAAGCTAACTAAGTAAAAATTGACCACCCTATAGAAATTCTATTATGGGGCTGCTAAGTACATGAGGCTGGAGGATGCCGCCTTTGAAGACAACCTACTAGGTTTACTTGAGCTGGAGAGTCATCTAGCACTAATGCTATCGTAAAGAGAGGATGAAATTAGTTTCATGGAAAGAAAAAGCCTAATAAATAGGACGAGTCTAGTGGGAAGAAGTTGAGTGCAAGAGGTGGAGGTTTGGTCCTATATTTGATGGTTATACAGATTTAAATGATATCATTGAAAACATTTATCCAGACATGCAAGCTGAGTTGAGGTAAAAAGGCCACTAACCAAAAATATATTGAGAAAGATTTAAGAATATTATCATTTCCACTAGTCTCGTGGACACAATGCACATGAGTATCACCATTTACATGACATCATTGAAGAGTACATAAAGAAGAATACATAGTAAAGGTATATGAAGGATCCTAATGGTATTCCAATTTCCGTGCGTCGGCCACCGAAGCAAGCACCTTCTGGTGACGATGGAGAATGTACTGATGTAGTTGTAGGAAGTGGAAGAATTGTGGTAAGCATGATAATAGGAGGACCGCACGTAGTAGTTAAAAGTTGGGCAAATATGCAAATGTGTGCTAAATCACTAAATCATGGATAGGAGTTTGTTCATGCTATGGAAGAAGAATAAGGGATGAAAAATTATTGCTAGAATGATATTGAGATCACATTTGGTGAAAGGGACCTATGGAAGAAAGCAATATCCCTACACCGATCTAATAGACTGTCACGCTCGAGCCGGCAAATGTATATTAGGTGCTTGTGGACAGTGGAGAACTATTAACCGGATGTGACTATTGATTAAGGATGTTACTCCATGTAATAAACTACTGCATGGTTTCATTGTGGAAGGGAGGATGCCTCTAAGGTGACTTGATTTTTTCATCAAATTGAGGGACCCATCGACATTAGCAATTAAGGAGCAATTTTTTTTTATTCATGGACAATTATTAGATTTATAATGCTTTCATAGGATGACCAAACCTCTGCGATTTCAGAGTTGTTTTGGCTCAAAAGTGTTTAATATGAAGTAGTTCTCTACTGCAATTAGGATTGGGATCGTTGATGGTGACCATGATGCGGCATGGGAATGTTATATGGTTGAGCTTCGTAAGAATTGACACTTGGGAAATGGAAAGAACGTAAAGAAGGTTCTTTACATTAAAATCTTGAATGCATGGTAATTACTATAAGGCCCCCCTCTTAGATCTATGAGTGATCCTCATAATGAATTAGACCTAAGGGATGGACAAGAGGATGTGATAATCGATCCAACAAGAGCCATGGAATTCATAGCAATTGATAAGAAAGATTCAACCAAGGGAATGATGCTCAAGTCCTAACTCAGTCAAAATAAGAAGGCACAACTAGTAGGATTCTTGAGGAATAACCAATAAGTATTTGCATGGTCTAATGCTGATATGTGTTAAATTTCTCCCTAGTTAGCATGCCATTTGTTGAACATTAACCTAACAGTGCCTCTTGTTAAGCAGAATAAAAGGAGTACAGGGGCAGACCGATAAGCAGCCCTAAACGAGGCAATTAAAACATTAATAACCAACGATTACATAAGAGGATCTCGAAAGTTTGCACAGATAGCCAACCCTATCTTGGTCAATAGACCGAATCAGAAATAGAGGAATTACATCGACTTCTTGAATTTAAATGATACATGTCCTAAGGATTATTTCCTTCTTTCGTGAATTGACCAATTGGTGGATGGTATGGCAGGACATGAGTTACTCTCACTCATAAATGGTTAATTTGGATATAAGCATATAGCAATGCATATCCTGACCAAGATCACACGAGATTCATCATTAATCTTGGATTATATTATTGCAAGGTGATGTTGTTTAGTTTGAAGAATGTTGAAGCCACATACCAATGGCTGGTTAATAAGATGTTTACAAATAAGTTAGACAAACTAAGGAAGTATATATCAATGATCTGCCTGTGAAATCTCTGAAGGCAAAGGATCATGATGATCATTTAGACAAGTTGTTGTAAGTGCTCTAGAAATATGGATTGAAGCTCTACTCGTTATTGGGGTACCTTCCTGGAAGTTCCTCAATTTCATTGTGCATGCTAAGAGGATATAGTCTAACCTGGAGCAAATTCCATTACAAGAAAATTTGCCGTTGGTTGCATTATTTAGCAACGTTTATTGGTAAGTGCAACTAATAATACACTATATTATAAATGTAAAGAAATTTACCCAGTTATCCCTCCTTTGAAAAATTCACGATTTAAAATGCTGCTTCAACCACAAATTCTAAGCGGGATATGAAAAATTAGGCGTTTACATATATTCGCTAGCAAAAGTTATCTCCTTCACATGCTTTTATTAAACTTTTGTTTTCTCTTTGATTTTCTTTCCTTCCTTCCCAACTTTCTCCGCTTTTCAAAAATCTTGTAAAATTACAAAACACAAATTTGTTCCTCTCCGTTTCACAAGCTCCACCTCAGATTTTCAGTAACGATTTTAATCTTCTTCTCTAATTAGGGTTAGTATTAATCTCCATTTCCATCTTTCGAAACGACTATGTCCGTTGTAGCATTAATTTCCAGCAACCTCCTGTCACTGTCCTTCACCCAACCTTTCAACAACTTAAGGTCGATATGATTAAGAGAGCAATTGAGATGATGAAGAGGAGGAGCTTCAAGTATATGGAGACAATGAACAAGTCTAGGTGCTTTAATTTAATTTAAACCTTTTGATGCCTTATTTTTGATTCTTTCAGTTAGGGTTTTTTAAATAACGAATGGGTAAGTATGTACAGAGTTGAACTTCATTTTGATGGATTTAGTAACATATCATAGTTATACACAAGTTAGACCAGAGTTAAATCATATTCGAAACTGGAAGCAACGATTTCAACACAAGGCATGTTTGCGTACTTCATTTTGGAAGATCTAGTACAAAACATTTCATGCTACTGCATGTTATTAATATAAGTGTATATATTCACTCAATAGCCAATGCAATATAGCTTGATGTTTATACTCAAATGCATGGTTTATATTTTTTAGTGGTTGGAGTTACATTTAAATTTTAACTCGTTCTTTAGAAGTCTCTACAATTTTTAGTTCTTCTAGATTGTAATTATGCATATATAACCATCTTAATTAATAGAAGAGTAAGCATTTCGTTCAACAGCAAGGGATAACGACTTTGGTGTCGAGCCACGTAGCTCCTGCAATGGCATAATAGGTAGATTATATGATATTTCATGTAAATTTGAATGAAAATTGTGCTAGACATTTCATCGAACACCTTGAGATCATTAAAGTGAGTTTTGCACAGCATAATCTCCAAGCGTTATCTGGTCTTCCATTACAACGATGTCATCAACATAGTACGATTTTTGCCAAAAATATACACATATACAACAATTAGTTATAGCTAAGTTTGATAAGGTATTATCTAATTATCAGCTACTTTTAACAACTTATGTTAAGATGGTTCTTTTCTTTTCAAATTGTTTTATCCTATAAATGCTAATGGGTGACTCGAACAAAAAGTATATGGAAGTGCACTCTTAAGGATGGTATAATGCATCTCAATGGACATTATGTGCTTTTTAATAGGGTATGCAATGTTAATAGTTTGTTTTGGAAACGTTTTCTTCTGTTATCCCTTAGCGTTCTTGGAGTTTTTTATGCTCTTTTCATATTTGCCTATATTTTTATTCTTTTGAAGTTGATATGTTCTCACCAAGGCTAATTTTCTTGGCCTCTTAATAGTTGTTGGTTTTGTATTACAGGTCAATTATACAAGTTGATATGCTTTTAATGGAGATCTGAAATAAACACTATGTTAGTCTTGGAATTTAAGGAAACTAGTGTATTGAGAGATCTCAATTTAAAACAATTTGCTATCATGTCTATCAAAAGTAGTTGAGAGGAACAAATGCAATGCTACATCGGAAAAGATTAACGTATTCTTAAGTGCTTATTTGTTATGATGCTTCAATCTTTGAACTAAATCTAAGAGATGTGCATCAATGCAGCAAGTATTCATAATCTATTATGAAAATAATGTATTTGCCTTATTCTTCATTCTATATTAGTATACTTTCCTTTCCTGTATAGTTTAAATAAATTTGGAGGTTACTGAGTTTTTAAGAGATGGAGTTTTGTGGTTTAGTTGTGCAAGTTGATGAATTTGCTATTATTTTATATGATGAATTAAAAATGATGGAGCTTGTAGAAAATCAGAAAATGTGAAAGAGGTTAGTTATACTCTTATGTTTTACTCAAATATAAGTGTGTTTATTTGTAAACTCCATTTTCGTTATTTACATTGATTGATAGCTCAAATACTCAAATATAAGTATAGCTAAGTTTCGCTAAGTTTTATAACTTTTGCATTCTGATGGTGGTTTTACCGCTTAAACAATGAAATATACGAACCACAAATTCATTTTTACCCTGCCATATGCTTAAATTGTTCTTAACATATTTTGAGAGACTGATATTTATTTGGGTGGCTAAAAGTTTTTGACGATTTCACTTATAAACTTACGTTTGAAAAAAAATACTAAATAAATTTATGTAATTCAAATTAGCCTACTTGGTAGACATTTCGCCACTTTCATTATAAGAAACCAAGGATGATTGATGTTAGTTAAACGTGTTTATTTGGATGGTAGCCCTGTTGTCTACCTTATTCACCCTCTTCACCCTCTGTTGTTGTCGTGAATTAGCATTATGGTCATCAATTTTTATTTTGCATTTTGACTGGTGTAACATCCATTTGTCTATGTTACTTTCACTGCACAAGTTTATGCAACTGTATTATTTCACTGCCTAGCAGATGCATGCTCAAAAGCGTTATGTTAACAGGTGTTAAAAAGCATTCAATCATTTATGCTATGCCTTTTAACCAATGTTTGTATGAACAGTGAGTTCCAGATAGGTGTGTACAACTTCCTCTATTTTCTCTTGGTTTAGTCTACCTGTGTCTGTGTGATTATTAATCTTACAAACTTCATCATTTGCAACTCCTAATATACACAGATGCTTCAAGGAGACATATTTTACAATCATATGACTGGCCTAAACTAAGCAGAATTTTTTTGTTCAAGTGGGGAGGACTCATCATTACATCATCAATCTGTATAGGTATGAAAAATACATATCATTATAAAAGGATTTGATATTAATATCTTACCCGAGAAAAGAATCTATAGAGAACTTCTACATACATAATACCCACACATATGAATTTCTTCATATGTATTTGAGTCTAGTTTGAAATAGATGAAACATAAGGAAGGTACTTTGATGAATCCATATATTTAAGGAACAACCATCAAATGAACCTTCAGACAATTCATTCTGATAAATGTACTGTTTGGAACTATAATAAGTTTGGCGAGTGTAGGTAATAACTCAATCAAAAGAAACATCCATCAATTTGTTGAAGCATGAATTATTCAGTATTTGATTGGTCAAAAATGCTTTGAATCTTCAACAATAAAATAGTGCTGCTCAAGCTTATGATTCTAGCATTGCCAAGCAATGTTGCTCATCAGTTCAATTTGAAAGGTGAATGATTAACTTGACCAAACACCAATAGGTTACCTAATTCTTTCATAGCATGATTCCTGTTATCTGATAAGCATTATGTATGATGTAAAAGGTTGAAACATGTGGAATATGTAACGAATGTTTGTTTTTTTTACTATGAATTATACAACGAAAAACAAGCAACGAATATCATAGCAGATAGTGATAACAAGTTTACTGATTCAAATAAAATAATAACAACAAGATAAAATATATTCAGATTATTTTGATTCTGACCTCTGGCATGAGTTTTTTTGTTTCAGCTTTAGTTGCCATTACATGCGAACATTGTTGCTTCGGATCAAGATATGATGAATGTCTGGAGTTGCTGCTTCTTTAGCAAACAGTTCATGATAATCTATCCAGCTGTACATGTAAGTGCATTCATATACCGATGTTTGTCCTTTTATCATATAAATTATTTGATGAATACATCTCATAAAAGTTAATAAGCTTTTGTAACTTTTGCTTAGGCAGAACCAATAATATTTTGGTTTGGTACAATATATGTTGAGGAATATGCATGGGATGACAAAATGACACCTAATTTAAATGCTTATATTACTGTTGGTCAGATCTATGGTCCCTTTATTTTGATGACATGCTGTATTTTAGTGGGCTCTTTAACTCTTTTTCAAAACATTTGATATACATAAGGGTGCAATAATTTTCTCTATTATTAGTGTGAACATTCACTTATGCAATAAGAATTGAAACCATGCCAAAAATAATGTACGAAGAAGTACATGTCTTGTCATAAAGGATGCTTAATTTGATGAGGTTATGTTCGTGGCTTTTTTACGGTTGCTATTATCCAATGCTTCTGGCTTTACCATGGAGAAGAGTAAAAGAAGTTATTACTTTACGAGGTTTTATGGCAGATGCAATGCACATGCATTTAATTTTTTATTATTATAAAATTATAAAATTTCAATGTAGTTTGATAAAATTAAATTGAAAATGTAAGAAAAAATTGAAAATTTTCAATTGGAACAGTCGAACCAGTAACCTTATTTACATTTTAAAATAGATTTTTTTAATAGGATTCGAAATCCTAACTCCTTGTTTGCATACATGAGTAATTTTGGAACTTCGTAGTTGGACCAAAAGATTTTGTTTTTGTTTCAACTATAAATAAAGATGTAATGTGTTAGATTAGTCAGTTACACCATCTAACATAATTAAAAAGTATTCCAGCTTGTCAAATAACTAGATCTCTAATTTTCACACGTAACATTTAATTAACACAATTTAATATTAATCTAGCATTATACACACACACGTATGATTTGTCATAGGTATACAACTAAAATTTTAATCTATTTAATTCAGATTTTTGTTTATCTTTCGTGTACTGTAATGCCCAATCATATAGAAATAGGATATGCATCAAATAGTGGAATATTATAGTTTTAACTCTTAGAAATGATTTCATTTTTTGATGTCTCAATCAAAGAATTTTATCTCAAGCAGTGGGCCATTTAGATTCAGATATAGCCACCACCACGTCATCTTCTGATTTAATTCCTAGAACATACGTATTGAATTGATTATCTTCAAATACAACATTCTTTTCATATAATGAGCAATTCAAAGTCCACATGTTTAATCAAAGACAGCGATTTCTATATTATAAGTCAAAAGTTTGATCCGTATGTTCAAATTTATATAAGCATGAAATAATTTGTTTAATCATTTAGCAAAGTCACATAAAGGTGGACGGTTTAAGTTTTTCATGTATCAGGAACAAAAACTTATGAAATAAATTATGACATGTGAGGTTAATCCATAATAGATTATCATCTTTCCATTCTTTAAAAATAACTAATAAAAATCTAATCGGTCGTTATGTAACACTAAAATACAAGCAAAATTCGAAAAATGAATATTCATTTTGAGACCGACCAAAAAGTATTCTTGCTGCCATCTTCCAATTGAACCAATAGAAGTAGGCAGTAAATATTAAGCTGCCCAATTTGAATCAAAACAGTTGAAAATGAAAGGTTTATGTTCATTTGCTATAGCATATAGAATGGAACTACGAGCAAGTTATATGAGATATTTTGAATGCTTTCACTTCATTCTTACCCAAGTTATATTATATGATAATATATACGAATAAAATATCAGAAAACCAAACCTTTTTGGCCTAACAATTGAATTGTTTTTTTTTAATTTTTTCCCTGTCCGTAAATTGTAACGGCGATTATGAAATCCACGTAAAAAATTGTTCATTATTTCAATTTTAAAACATATGATTAGTTCGGTGAAGGATTCATTGATTGCTTCTCTTTTACTATGTCATGATATATTTTGATCCGAGCGAGAGGTAAACATTGTATTTTACTTTCATTATATCTATATAATTTTATAATTATGGTGCATTAATAACTAAGTAGTGGTACTTAAAATTTTAAACCAAAATATACTAATAACAAGAACTCTGCAATGCATGTGGATATGCAAGTAGAACTAAGTTGTACATGTTGAATGGAAAATATAATTCACACGATGATGGCGATTTTATTATTTTTATTCATGGCCTACATGGATCCACTCACGATTGAACTTCTTACATGATATGTTCATTACTATTTGAGTACAACTTTTTTTTTCCTTTGTTTTTTAAACGAATCTTTGCTTTCAATCTTCTCCTCGCTCGCTTTTTAAATATACTGAACTTATTTTTTGACAAATTTTCTGTAGGTTCCGTGAAGTATTTTCAATTTCCTCTATT
This sequence comes from Allium cepa, assembly GCA_030765085.1. Lineage (NCBI taxonomy): Eukaryota > Viridiplantae > Streptophyta > Magnoliopsida > Asparagales > Amaryllidaceae > Allium > Allium cepa. The sequence goes on from CM060941.1 coordinate 634,055,139, forward strand.
GTATTCAATGCCTCAAATTTGTTTTGCATAATACCTAACTTAGAGCTGGCAATTTTACTCCGTTGAGAAGTTCTTTTCATCATAATGGACTATTTTCTGTGATTGGTAGCTAATAGAAATTTTCCAGAAGGTCTATGTGACTAGGAACTCATCTAAATAGCACAAGCAGAGGTGTTAACCTAAACTGTTTTAGGTAGCAATGCTCCAAGCTGACCACTGTGTGTTGAGCTGTTGTACTCATGGCTGGAAGCTGCTACCTGCGGACTCGGGATTGATATGTTCAGGGGCTTTGAGTATTGCTTAAAGAAGGAGTTTTCATTTGGTTTTAAGTTCGAAGAGGCCTGATGAGATGCGAATATTGGGTGACTTTAGTCTGAGGGTTAGGCAGTTGAAAGGGAGCTTCTTTCTAAGCCTGGGAATTTGAGAAGATGTTTAGAGTGAAGGATGAGCAAGCGATACTTCAGACTATGTAGCAGCAGCTAAAGAGGAATTTGTTGCGAATGAAGTGGGAACAAGATCAGTTTGCGGGGTGAAATGAGTTGGGGCCTGTGGTTATTATGTGGTTGTTACATGGTAGGAACTGAGATTTTGTGGAAAACATTGTTTTGACTGGTTTGGAGCAAACTAGATGATACATGAGCAGAGCGACTGCCCTACCCAATATTTTGAAATAATAATTGTTACCAGAGGAGCATGGGCTGTGTTAAAGTTGTGTACATACATGGGTTTTGGTTTTAGTTGTCATCCATACATAATGGGACCATCTATTAATATAATAGAAGACATGGGCTATGTTAAAGTTCCATTTTAGGCCACTTTACATGCAACCGACAATTGGTTTCTTCACTGGAGTTGAAATAGCTGTTACCTCATGTATGATTACTTCTGCCAAAGACTGGTTATACTAATATCATAACATGAGCTATGAAATTTTGTGAACTTGATTGCTTGATTATTTATGTGCTTGTTTGAATAATAATCAATTAATATTGTTTGAATGTTACTTGATAATTCATGGAAAATTCTTATTGTTGATTATCAACCTTGTTTACAGGTAATTAGCTTTTTCGGAGTGAAGACTATCAGCAACAATGGACATGACTTCAATTGTTATATGTATTATGGTATTTGTTAGCACTGGCTGTGTGAACTTATTTGTGAATGCTTGTGGTATGTGAATTTGCTCATTTTGTTAAATAACTATTATCTAAATGGTTATGGATATTATACTTATGTGATTAACATATTCTCAATTATTTGAATATGATCATTATATGATTGATTGATTGTTTGTTTGAATAGGGTAATTATACGATTGTTGCTGATTTTAATATGACTATTATATAATTGGTTGCTGCATATAATATAAGTCACTGACAGTATATAGTAGCATTTAACACATGCTACAAAACAATCAATTCCTTTTAGTAGCGTTTTAGAAAAGCTACAGAAACAATGTAAATACCACCTAAATTTATAGTGACACAAAATAAATGCAACGAAAAGTTTTTAGTTGCACAAAAAAGTTGCAGAAAATCAAAGAATGACCTTTAGTAGCGTTTATAAAATGCAGTTATACAAAAACCTTTTGTAGCAACAAAAAAATAATCATACTTTTAGTTGCGCGACTTGTAGTAGCGTTCTTTAAAAAGCTAATAAAAGTTTTGGTAGCGTTTTTTCAACGCTACTAAAGGCCTTTTATGGTGTAGTGTTCAGTCCTTAAAATATATAAAGATTCCAGAAACCCAGTTAAAATAGTACTTGGTCCAACATCAAAATGTCTAAAGTGATATATAATTTAAATAAAATTTTAAATATGCCCATTATAGTAATATACACCCAAAATGTCCAAAAATGTCTAAAGTTCAAGTATCCATCTTTCATATGCAAATAATGGAAAATTCGAGTGCAAACGCAATATTCATTGCCCAATGGTCAATATGAAAAAAGTATAAGTTGTCTCCTTTGTCATAGTAAAAAATGTCAAGGATGGAGTCAATATGAAACTTCTTATTTCTAAAGGTTCTTATGTTCAAAAGTTTAAGTTGTCTTATTCTTTGTCGGCCATTTAAGGAGCTCTCAAGCTCTTAAGAGAGCTTAGAAGTGTCAAGTCTCAAAAATTAGTTGTGCTAAGAAAAGAGAAAGAAGAGAGGAGCCTCTTCTCATATAGGGGTAGATCTTTATTTATAGTGGTTGGAGAGTGGCATGGCTTGCTTGTATTGGTTGATTGAAGTTGACATCGATCAATGACTTGGATGGTCTTTATGGGGTCATATGCCATAATCTCATGATTAGAGTAGTTCATGCAGATCGCTATCTTGGTTATGGCATTAACAATGGTGGCATGGTTATATAAGGTTGTCTTGAAGCTTTACTATATAGATTCACATTGATACACTTCCTCTTTACATGATTTATTTCTATTCTTTTACATTAGTTGTCACCTATATCTTCTTTTGGCATTTTCTTGAATTGATTTCTTTGATTGGAACCACCAGTATACTTTAATGAGGACATCTTACTATAGCATCCTTAATTTTCCATTTTCTTAATATTTTCATTCATTTCAATAACATTTCCTTCTATGTTTTCCAACATGCGATAGTTGTATAAATCTTAACATGCAAGGGACGTTTTGGACCTCATCATGCATTAGCTCTTCATCATGTTGTCATTTTTTGCCTTTATCAACTTGCGATAGTAATGTATAATCAACTTGAGATAGTCTTGTATAATCAACTTGCGATAGCATTCTTTGTTTCAACTTACGGTGGCTTTTACCCTATTAACACGTGGTAGCCCACTAGTTTAACCTGTGATAGCTCATGGCTATCAACTTGTGATAGCTTATTGCTTCAACTTACAATGGCCTTAGCATCAACTTACAATGACTTATAGCATCATCCAATGATAGCTTGTTGCTTTAACTTACGACGACTTATAGCATTAAGTACTACAAAAACAAGGCAATTTACAGATGCCAATAAGGCGTCAATGGGACATCGATAAAAGCCCTACCAATGCCACGTCGACACGTTACCTACTATCGATAAAATATAGGTTAGAAATTGCATTCTAATGCCTTGAAGACGCTTTGCATGGGATTGCCACCAATGCCATATAGACGCAATTTTCTCGATGACTTTCTGATGACTATTTTCCGAAGCGATCATGACACCCTGCCGACAATTATTAAAATTGTGTAACTTGAGTTTGCTAATGCCATTTCGACAACTTTCTAGTGCCCTAGAGATGCTTAGTTAAATTGTAAAAATTGGATTTTCCAACGCCATTCAAACGCCTTATTGACGTATTTACTGAGACATATTTGCTGCATTTCTACTGCATTTTTAACCTCAATCACATATTCAAATATATACAATATATAATCACCTGTATCACAAATTCATATATCACATATCTCATACCGCCAAAATCATATACCGAACCATATTAACCAACTCATAATATCATAAATATACTAAGCCATACAAACACAAATGTCACTGGTCATATAAATTATCTCATAGCCATATAAACACAAATTTATTCAGACACAAATGATCTTACAACAAAACCACTGTAACAACCCACCTTTTTGGACAGTTTAAATCGACAATAAACCACACGTGTCAACTCAAACTATTCAAAACGGAGGATTGTTAATGGGGTAAATAAGAAAATAAGAGGAAAATAAGAAGAAACAAACACATAATCTCACAACGGAGCGATAAAATATAATAATCAAATAAACAGTTCATGAAGGTGTTTAATATAGTTTTGATTATCATTTATACAACATTTATCATAGTTATACATACATCAGAAATAAATGAATAATGCAGTAGACAACATGATGCAGGAACAATAATAGTAGTAGTATACCAAATCTTCGTCTTCATCTTTCAGAATAAATCTTCAATAAGCTGAAAAACGCAGGACTGACTCGAGCGTAATGAAAAGACAAAACACTCGAGTCAGGACTAAAATATCCTTATGTAAGTCAAATGAATCGTAAATAAATATGAGTGCAACGACGTCAGAGATGTTTACGGGTTTTCACATCTCCTATCCAGTGTATAACTTGTGTGCAAAAACTCAAGAGATGTTATGGGATTTTTCATCTCTTAAGGATCCATTAAAATATTTATATGTAGTAGAATACACTATATAAATAATTTCTAGTCAATAAAATAAATATTAAAATAGCGTTAAAGCTTTACATTTATCCCCCTTAACGCGTTTTTAAGCATTGTCGTACAGTTTGCATATAAAACACCAGTTAAACAATCGGTGGATAGGGATGCGCCGTGATACGACAACATTAAACCAAAATCGTATGGGTCTCGTATAGGGATAAAAGTATGACAAGGCATGTGAGGCAATGCCCAAGGTAGGATACTACCAGTTCGGGTCGTAGGGCTGGTAGTAATGCATCATAGCCATGACCGCCCACTTCGTCCATCCATCCCATATCGAGTCAAAAGGAGGCTATCCCAAATCAAGGTGCACCAACAGAAACCAACATCAAGAGTAATAATATGGACCAAGTCTAAGAAAATCGAAGAATGGATGTCCATTCGGGGTTATTAGCCCACTTGGCCCTATCAAGCCATCCTGTTTTAGTCACTTCAAATTGGCACAATTGCTGGGGTCTATCCATCATCATTCTCTTTCTTAAAATCTAGAAGACGATGCCAAATTCAACCACTTTGTTCTGGATCATCACTCCACGTACACAGTTGTCAAAGTGGTTCCAATATCGACAGAGAGTATACCCATATCTGGCTCCGGTCTCTTTAACAACCAAACGTCGTTTTACACACTGGTCGGTTCTTTTACATTTCGAAAACAGTCCACAATTGATATCAAAATATCATATTTGCTTCAAAATCAAATCCACTTCGAAATCATCACATTTACTCAAAATATACAATTTCAATTCATAATCTTGTTCACCTCAATATCTCAACTACGATTCCAAAATTGTTTCAAGTTCCAATTTATTTATAACTTCAATTAATCCGATTCGTATTTGAATCCAAGATTTAAATGTAAACATTTCACTCTTGACCAGCTTAAAATTTTGAAAATAGTTTGAATACTTTTAAAATAGTTTAAGTTATTAAAATAGTTAAAATAGTTTAATGTAAAACAGTTAAAATAGTTTTAATAGTTAACATGGTTTAATATAAAATAGTTTAGTATAAAATGGTTTATATAGTAAAATACTTGGAAATCCAAAATAATTTAAAGAGTTAAAGAATATAGATTTTCAACAACAAATTATACCAAAATAATTTATTTTAAAAATGGTTTCAAAGTCAAACCGGTCCAATTTCAACTTTCCAATTCAAATCAATTTTGATTTTCGTTCAGTCGATTCAATTTCGATACCAATTCAAATTGATTTCAAATTAATTCAATTCCATTATCATATCAACCGATTCAATTCAATTAAATCAATCCAATTTAATTCGAGTTCGAAACCATTTCAATTCAATTCCAAATTTGAACCATTCCGATTTAAATCAATTCCAAGTTCGATTTCCAATATCATGGATTTAAAAACTTCATCAATTTACCTTCAATATTTAATTTAAAAGTCCCAATTTTCAAATATAATTCAATTCCAAGCTTAATTCAAAATATCATTTTATCACTTTTATGTATTCAAGATCCGAATAAAAATTCAATCTTTTAAAACAATCAATTTTCAAAAGTCTAAATTATATCTCAACTATAAATTTCAATCTCAACTAAGCTTATTCAAGCAACTTCAATTTCCATGAGTTCGGTTCACAAATTTGAACTCAAGTACGAAAATAATTTGATTCTATAAATCCGATTTTATTCTTTTTTTAAACCAAGTCCAGTAAAATAATTTCAAATCAAAGTTTGAAACCAATTTATCTAACCGATCCGGTGCTCGTATATATTTTCTACCCTATGGCCAAGTGATCTGTTATTTCAATTTAATTTTAGGGATGGATATATCTTTTAAATCCAAATCACAATGTCATAGGTATATATCATTTCAATCTATTTCTTAGTTTATTCAAAATAGTTCAATTTACAGTTTAATATAATGTAAACAATTTATAGGGTAATAACAGGATGTTCCAGAAGTAACAAACATTCAAATCATCCAAATATCAATCAATAGCATCCATCGCAATGAACCATTCAAACAGTCAATATAATTCATAATAATTTTACAGTTACTATTGTCGGGTATTTTCTAGCAATTCTATTCCAATTTTCAATTTCAACTGTCAATTCCTAGTTATAACAATTAACTTCCAATGACCATCCAATTTATCAAACAGCGATCAATAAAATCAAAACAATTTACAAATTCGAGTTAAACTAGCATAATAACATTCTATACGTTGTAAGCGTTATAAAACACTCATCTTGAGTTTACGTTGCCAATCGTTCAAATTTTAAATTAAATCGAGCGTGTTCGATTTAACCTAAAATTTTAACGAGCTTCAAACATGTTTAGATCAGCACTGCAACGTAGCTCTCAACTCTGCGATTTCGACGCCGCTTGTTTCGTCCAATTCTGATCTCGTATGACCAAAATTTACAATTTATAAGTTTGTATATATATTTCAAAACAATTTTTTTTATCAGATCTGGGCCGTTCAATATTTTCCTTCAGATCAATGCCATCCCCCTCTAGCTTCTTCTCTTTGGTACGTTTGCTTCTGGAAGTCAAAGAAGCCATAGCCATAACCCTTCCCTCGATCGCCGATGCTCCTTTGGCCAACTTCATGACGGTCGGCGACTATCACTTCAACCGCCAACTCAAGCTCCTCCCTCGGTCAAAAGCACGGAAAGCTCGGTCTTGCATATCGCCATGAAACACGCACGAATGGCTAGCGTTCTCGGCCCCACCATGCCTCCATCATCGCACCATTTCCAATCATGGTCGTTGGATCCGAAGCTCTCGATGAGCTCTATAAGATTACAGAATAAAGTTTCTTCAATCGACGAACGGATTACGTAAAAATTGAAGAAGAAAAACATTGGATTTCGGCCATTAATTAGAAGGGTGGCGGCTTGTGACGACCTACCCTTCTAGACCCTCGACAATCGACACAAAATACCCCACAGTATGATATGCCGACGATCAAGTGCCGGAAAAGACAGATTGTTGAGGAAAAAGAAAGAAGGTAGAAAAAAGAAGGAACTAAACAATATCAGAATCTCACAATCGCAGCGGAATAAAATAAAATATATAATATTAGATCTTTACACAAGAAGAAAACTATAGCTGTTTTATACAATATGTCATCAGAGTATTACAAACAAACAACATTTACCAGTCAGACAATTTCATACAATCACAGCAGTGGATATATACAAGTATGGATAATACGTTTTGGACTCCAGCTCCTCCCCTGCTCCATAGCATCCTATCCTGAACATATAATACTCGGTCTGACCCGAGCATTATAATGAAATAACACCCGAGTCAGTCTGGAATACCAGCTGATAAAAATTCACCCAATTGATTATTAAAGTTTCAAAAATCCTTTTGCAAACAAAAGCATCTCGTAAGACCGCGCCACAAATAAACATGTCGGGTTTTTACCTTACGATAGCTAAAACACTTTTTATAAAAATCCTCTGATATTATAATAGGGTCTATATACAATTACTTATAAAATAGCCGTAATTGTTACATGATTAAATTCCAGCTACTAGCCACAGAGTGGAAATACAAACAAAATTCGTAAAAGGCGCGTAGGAAGGATGGATTTCCAACTAATGACTAGGCACTGGGGTACCACCTGTCACAGTACCTGGTCTAGATCAGTGTACCGAGGACCACTCTCGATCCCCTGCAACACAAGGACGAGGCTATCCCTTACTGGATAATCCCGAGTAAGATCACCCCACGGTTGGGATCAACAACCGCACCACTAAATCGAATAAAAAAGACAGGGATGACCTCACCTATAGGTGCTACCCACCTAGCCTTGCTGCATAACCCCTGATTTTCAGTCATTCCCGGTTGATGAGGCTTGAAGCTTAGCGTTACCTTTTAGAACGTTTCACTTAGAATGCCCATCGCCCACCTGACGATGTTCCGAAAGCATTCATCCATACAAGTCCGTCCCGGGTTCGAACGGAACCGAAGGCACTACTCCTAATACATCCATTTTGGAAATATCCTCAGGATTAGTAGCGACTAGCCCTTGCACTTTACTGCTTCATCTTCGACTGCGAACTCGTTTTTCCTACGAAAACGTACAAACCGGATCGAAGTGGTTTTCGAGAAATTAATCCCGATCCCGGTCTCTTCGAAACGATCAACGCATTGTCCAATATTGATAGTCGGGGATTTAACTATCAATTAACATCCATAAGCATCCATCACACAATAAATAATTTCCCACATTATTTGTTTTCCTCAAGAATATCCTTGCAAGATATGTTTTCATTTTCAAATCCCGTTGAAAACACTTTTCAAACCCAACACTTCTCATGGAATAAATTTCCAAATCTTTACTTCCTCTGAAAACATCCAAGTGCCAGTACTTAAGATTTTAAATAATCTAAATTCTTTATTCTTGAAAATACATTAGAACATTTATATTAAAATTTCTTACATACTTGATTTAAAAAATATATATACTTTTTGAAAATATTTCGAATAAAACTGCTTTATAAAATATAAACTATTTTCTTCGAAATAAAGTTAAGTTATACTAAATTTTAAAATAAAGCTATGAAATCCTATACAAGTTTCAAATAAAATTTTAATTAATTATCTTTAAAATAAAACCATTTTATTAAGTATAAATGTTAATAATATTCCTTTAATCATAATACTACTTACCATTAAAATAATTACTTCTATAACTAATTCGATAGATGTTCACTTTTAAAATTCTTACCACTTAAATGATTTTCTTGAAAACATTCTTTAATAAAACTTCAAAACTCCTAACTTTTCAAAAATCGGCTTAAAAGCGTACTTGGCTTTTCAGGGAAATACACTTCCATTTTAGGATAATCCAAAGAATTCTTTTTATCCATCCAACACGATTTACCCCAAAATCAATTTTACGTTCATCCCGTAAATTCCATTCCATATTTTAAAAATAAACTCCCTTTTATTTTGAAGCCCATTGCTATTTCCTGGAAATCATTTTCAAATATATGTTTAAAATATTTAAAATAAAGCTTCTACAAATTATTTAATTGAAAATAATACTTAGGGAAATATATAGAGGTTTCCTAAGTACTTTAAGTCAAATTTAACTTTTAAAAAGAAGGTTATTAAATCAAATATTTATATTATAATTTGCTTTTGAGAACTTAATACTACTTTACTTTTTAAAAATAATTAAATACCATAATTACTAAATCAAATATTTGCTTTCACTTAAAAACAATTTAAAATAATATTTCTTTCTAAAATATTCTAAACATATTTAAACTGCAGATTTATATTTGAAAACTTTTCTTAAAAACATACTAAAGTTTCCAAGAGGAAGCACAATTCCCATCCTTTAAAAATAAATCTCGCTATTATTTTTAACAATCCACATTTCCCTTTAAATTCACAATTTCAAAGACTTCAAATTATTAACCAATTTCTTGAATTTAATTCCCTTTAAAATTATTTACTTATGAATTTCTTTGATATCCTTTAAACCCAATTTATTTATTTATATTTAAATTCCCAGGTTGTATTCACCCAATCATAGCACAACATAATTTAATTTTCAATTTAATCTATCACAGTATATAATAGAGCACAACATAACAGGATCTAAAACAATTTATCACAGAATATAAATGAATTTCTATTATAAGGAATCCCGTTGGATCCCTCCAACCTGTTTCCCTACCTCCACGGATATTAGCACAACAAATAAATATCGATTCAATTTGATAATAATTATCATATTCAGCTAATCAACCAATCAAACATTTAAATATTAGCAATTTAAATTAACTGGTATCCAGATGTGAGTGAGATTAACCCACCTTGGGTTTTCGACGAGTGTTCAAATTTAAATTAAATCGAACAGCGTTCGATTTAACCTAAATTTTTACTTGCTTAGAATGATTCTAGAATTGCTCCACCGCGTAGTACTTGTCTCTGCGATTCCGGCGTCGCCAGTTTCGTCAAAATCTTATAACGTACGCATGAGATATTAAATTTTAAAGTTCAAACTATAATTTATATAAACAATTAACTTTTCTTTTCTTTTTTATAATAAAAACATCGGCCCGCACCTTCTTCTCGCGCACCACCAGATGAAACCGAACCCAACATCGCGTTTTAGGGTTAGGAACCGCCTCTTCCACGCTCGCCATTCCATGATCGGCCACCACCCTCAAGCATGTCGCAACAAGCTTCATCCACGGCTGAAACACCCTCGAGCTCGGCCCCCTCCACGATTGGGAAAATGTGAACGAACGGCGACGACCTTCGACCAATATCAGGCTCTAAACGGCGACGTCGGCAAAGATCCACCGTTGGATCTGACGGGCTCGAAGAGCTCTGTAATTTGGTAGTTGGAAATTTTTGCAAAAGCTTAATGGATTTGAAGAAAAGAGGAGGAGAAGATCGTGATGTTTCGGCCATTGAAAGTATACAACGGCGGCCGGTGAAGAATAGGCTAGGGTTTCTCTGCTGCGTGTATATATATACGTTTGTCCCAAATATATTAATATCTAATTCACTTTAAAGCAACTTTTTCACACGATCTCCAAACGACGCGTGCCAACAGGCGTTTCTAAGGTTTTACCTACGTTCCGAACACAATGGAATGTGTTTCGGAGGTTAATTTGGTCGTATGCACCAGTTACGGAAATAAATGATCAATTTTAATTTAAATCGATTAAAGTAGTTTTTATGCGTTTTAAGCTGCCAAGGTCAAATGACAACTCTGATTGCTACGAAAATTGAAATCCGATAATGACTAACTATTACGGATCCAATGGAACTGGTTTCATTGAATTCCAAGACTGTGCCCCGAAAGGCTATTTTAACTCGACGATTATTTCAAGCGATTTTCAAAATCGTCGAAATCGTTTAAAATTTCACTTTTAAAACTTTACTAACTTTATTATAAATCATACAAATTTTATATTCACATCAGAAATCATTTTGATTTATTTCGAACCAAAATCTAATTATTTGCATTATTATATTATTAAATTCCATTATTAAATTAATATAAAATTTCAAATTTAACCTATCGACTTTTAATTCCATCCAACAATCCAATATTGTAATTCAAATCCAAATAGACTTAAAATAAATTTTAGAATCTATTTTTATATCTATTACACCCAGAATCACCAATTATCCCAATTCTAGTATTAAATTATTATTATTCAAATTTCTATTAAATTTCCTTGTTTGAAATTTAACTAATTCTATTAATTTAACCAAAATCTTTTTATTTCAAAATCAAATTATAATCCATATTCGAAATTTAAAATAAATTAAATGTTCAAATCTAGCGACCCAAAATTCTGGGTCGTTACACGGCTGCGTTGATGTTTTAGGGTTTGGCTACTGTTTGCACAGTATATATAAACATATAGAACATTATTATATTAATATTTTCCAATTTTTACATAATTTTTCAAACAATCTCCAAACGAAACATGCCGCTAGGCGTTTATAATGTTTTACCTATATTCCGAACATAATGAAACATGTTTCGAGGCCTAATTAGATCGTATGTGCAAGTTACAAAATAAATGATCAATTCTAAATTAAACCGGTTAAATTAATTTCTAAGAGTTTTCGGCTGCCACGGTCAAACGACAACTCTGATTGCTACGAAATATGAAATCCGATAATAAGAAACTATTATGGATCTAATGGAACTGGTTTCGTCGAATTCCGAGACTATGTCCCGGAAGGCTATTCTAACTCGTCGATTAAATCGATGACTTTTTCAAAATTTACAGAATTGCTTAAAATTCCAATTTTAAAATCTTACTAACTCTATTATAATTCAAATATAATTTATATTCACATTAGAAACCAATTTGAATCATAGTAAACCAAATTTCAATTATTAACTCAATTTTCATATATTAAATTAATATTGAAATTTAATATGTAAATTTTCAAATTAACTTATCGACTTTTAATTTAAACAACAGTCCAGTATTATATTCCTAACTTCAATAGAATTCTAATCCAACTTATAAATCATATTAAGTTTATAATTCAATTATCCAAATAATTTTCAATATTAAATTAAACAATTTAATTATTCAATATTAAACACATTTCAATAATTGATTCTACATGGATTTTAGTTATCTGTCAATTACTTCATTCCCATCTAATAGATTCAACATTTATTATTCAATTCAACTATGGATTGAAAACCCATTCAATACATAGCATTATCTTCAATGATCATTATTACTTAAAACTTCGAAATTAGTTTATTTCTAAATTCTATCATCTTCATATCCAATAACTTACATTCAAAATCATTAAATTTTTGTTTTTAACCATTTTTATTTAATAATCATATTAAATTTAATAATTTAAAATAGTTAAAAATGCAGGTCATTACGTTCTCCCCACTCAAAACTTTTCATCATCGAAAAGGAACTTAGTACAAGCTTTAACATTTAATATATTTCATTCAAAGTTATCAACTTATAAATAATGAAATTTAATTTATGAAGCCATTACTACGTTTCTACTAAACTACTCCGATCGGCTTGTGGGATTACTATTTTAGTTATCAAAACAAGTTATAAAATTTTAAAACTTCAAAAATTTTCTAATAACCAGATTTACGAAAAATTTCGACAGAGTCTCCTTTGCATGACTCGATCGGTAAAGCTACAAAAAATGCCACTACAGGCCCCAAATCCAAAAAAGAAAACCAAAATCCAAATGGCTCAATAAAAAATAATCACCAAATCCAATGACAAAATAAACACGTACCTTTTTGTCGGGCCATCCAAATTTTCTTGATTATAAATACCTGCATCTTAATTACCAATAATATCCAATCATATAATTTAAAATCATTTTATATTTAGCATTGTCAATTTCCAATATTAGCTTTATTTAATCCCGTGCGATGTATATATATCATCCATATGTAGCATCAAATCTGGTCGCTTACTCGATCATACAATTTTACTTCCAAAGTAGTATCGTTCACACGACTCTTTGTTGTGGACTTAGATTTAGTTCCTTGATCAGAAGCTGTCATTCTCCTTGCATAGCCATATACTTTGATAGAGAATTCCATAATCAAATCAAAAATTTATATCCAGGGTTCGCCGTCAAGAGTCGAGTGAAAAATTCTAACTTGAATCGATATAAATAATCTCGAAATTCTGTGCTTGAATTTGGATCAAATCGTTATGCGAATAAAATAATATACGTACAAATTACATATTACCTTTCAATAGATTTCTACATAACGCATCTATATTATATTTCTTTTTCTTCCTTTCATTTCATTTACAATTAACTATTTACAGTCCATTATTCATATCCCTTATTTACTTAGTATATCCATTTCTTTACATTGCATATTCTTTAATACTATCATTTCTTAAACATCATTCCATAGAATTTGCTTACTCAAGTTCATTTTAAACATTCTATATAATTTAATTAAATTTTGTTTTTCAATTGATTCTTAGTTACACCCAATTCTTTTCATTTGCATTCATTTTCATAATTTCCTTTAGTAACAGGTTTATTTATGAAACATTTTATTGATCATCACTTTAGTTTATAATCATTCTATAAAAGTCATATATAAGAAGTTGGACTTTATCTAAGTTTATAATTATCTCAAAAGTCATAAATTCAGTTTCACAATTTCTATATAATTTATTCAATTCTATAACAAATTTACAAAGATAGTATTTGATTGGTTTGTCTTCCTTCTTAGGTTCACTTACTCATTCCATTTAGCCATTTATCATTTCATAATATACTTAAGTATATAACATTTACTATTTCAACTAAATTTTCATTTATGTATATTTCAATTACTTTTAGGTTTTGTTTACTTGTATAATATCCCAATACATATCCAAATCATCATTTTAACTTTTTTCGTTTTTCATTTGGTAAGTCCTATAATATGGTATTAGAATGCAATTTGGTATTATACAAATTAATAGGATTCATTTTACGTTATTAGAATATTCACAATTTTAACTTGTTTAACTTTTCTTTACTTTCAATTTTAAGAGTTACAACTTTAACTCTAAGGTTTCTCAAAACATTTAGCATAGATTTTCCAATTCTCTTATTATATAAGCTCTAGTCATTCTAATATTTCATTTTGTTCAAATAATTTAGAGATTATTGATTAACAGAACATAAAATTTAAATACCGGGTTCATTTCAAATCATTTTGAAATAAATATATACACTTGTATCTTTTGTATCAAATCATATCTTTGGAGTTTAAACCAAAACAGGTGTGTGAAATTTTTTTTACAACAAAGCTTCTCAGAAGTCTCCTCCACTTTGAGACTCGAAAATGAACATCATGATGCTGCGCAGTCATCACTGAAATTATTTTCTAGCGACAGAAGAGGAGTACATAATTCATTCCTTTAAAAAATACTCCTAAAATAATTTCCTTAAATATTTTTCAACTAATGTACTGTATATCTTCTTCAAAGCTTTGAAAACAATTTTCAAAATCCCAGGCCTTAGATTCAATACTTCTCAATTTAAATTCATTTAGTATATAAGTCACACTTATAATTTATTCTTACGAAATTTAAAACATTTCAGAATTGTTTTATCATTATTTATTTTGTAATAAATCTTACTTATTAAAACACAATATCCAATTAATGATAATAATTAATATTATCATTTCTAACGACCAAACATGCTAGATAAATCATAATAATTTCTGAAAATTATTTCTTTATATATGAAATATAATTACGGCAAAATTATTTCATTTACCCAATTTCAAAAAGATACTATGTTGAATTGGTCGGTTCAAGAGTTTAGAGATCCCTATCAATGACGTTAATTACTCGTATTGACCAGAATCCATAAGCCACTCAATAAATCAACTAACACAAAATAAAACAATTTTATATCATTAATAAATACGCTCTCATATATACACTCAGTGACTCATCATAGGATATTACTACCCTATTTACAAAGATTCAGACCTCATAAAGCTATGGTTATCGCTAAACCAAAGCTCTGATACCAACTGTAACGATCCACCTTTTTGGATAGTTTAAATCGATAATAAACCACACATGTCGACTCAAACCATTCAAAAGGGAGGATTGTTAATAGAGTAAATAAGAAAATAAGAGAAAAAGAAGAAGAAACAAACACAGAATCTCGCAGCGGAACGATAAAATATAATAATCAAATAAACAGTTCATGAAGTTGTCCAATATACTTTTGATTATCATTTATACAACATTTATCAGAGTTATACATACGTTAGAAACAAATGAATAATGCAGCAGACAACATGATGCAGGAATAATAATAGTAGCAGTATACCAAATCTTCGTTTTCATCTTTTAGAATAAATCTTTAATAAGCTGAAAAACTCAAGACTGACCTGAGCGTAATGAAAAGACAAAACATTCTAATCAGGACTAAAATATCCTTATGTAAGTCAAATCGATCGTAAATAAATATGAGCGTAACGGCGTCAGAGATGTTTACGGGTTTTCACATCTCCTATCTAGTGTATAACGTCCATGCAATAACCAAGAGATGTTACGGGATTTTCCATCTCTTAAGGATCCGTCCAAATATTTATATGTAGTAGAATACGCTATATAAATAATGTCAAGTCAGTAAAATAAATATTAAAATAGCGTTAAGGCTTTACATTAATCCCCCTTAACGCGTTTTTAAGCATTGTCGTACAGTTTGCATATAAAACACCAGTTAACCGGTCGATGGATAGGGATGCACAGTGATACGACAACACTAAACCAAAATCGTATAGGTCTCGTATAGGGATAAAAGTATGACAAGGCACGCGAGGCGATACCCAAGTGGGATACTACCAGTTTGGGTCATAGGGCTGATGGTAACACATCATAGCCTTGACCGCCCACCACGTCCGTCTATCCCATATCAATTCAAAGGGAGGCTATTCAAAATCAAAGTGCACCAATCGAAACCAACATCGAGAGTAATAATACGAACCGAGTCCAAGAAAATTGAAGAACGGATGTCCGCTTGGGGTAATTAGCCCACCTGGTCTTGTCAAGCCATCCTGTTTTAGTCATTTCAAATTGGTAACAAGTGCCGGGGTCAATCCATCATCGTTCTCTTTCTTCAAATCCAGCAACGACGCCAAATTCAACCACTTCGTCCTGGATCATCACTCCATGTATACAGTTGTCATTTCTGGTATCGACAGAGAGTATGCCCATATTCGGCTCCGGTCTCTTTAACAACCAAACGTCGTTTTACACACCGGTCGGTTCTTTTACATTTCGAAAACAGTCCATAATTGATATCAAAACATCATATTCGCTTCAAAATCAAATTCATTTTGAAATCATCACATTTACTTAAAATATACAATTTTAATTCATAATCGTGTTCACCTCATATCTCAATATCGATTCCAAAATTGTTTAAAGTTCCGATTTGATTTATAACTTCAATTAAATCCGATTCGTATTTAAATCCAAGATTTGAACATAAACATTTCACTCTTGACCAGTTTGAATTTTTGAAAAATAGTTTGAATACTTTTAAAATAGTTTAAGTAATTAAAATAGTTAAAATAGTTTAATGTAAAACAGTTAAAATAGTTTTGATGCAGCTCAGGGGATAAGTCGTACACAACTTAAGGAGGAAGACTTGGGTCGTTCTTGAGTTAAGGAAGTTTTGTTTTTAAGTCTTAAGTCGTGCACGAGTCAACCAGAGGAGGAAGGTCTTAAGTCGCAGGAAGCTTCGGTTTTAGGTCGGCAATGACCTAAGGACTTAGGTCAGCAACGACCTAAGGAAATGTGGCTGAAGGAAGAGGCAACACTTGACGCTACTGATTTGAGTCGCTCCATATGTCGTAAGTCGGCATGTAGTTGAGTCGGCCGAAGGCTGTTGAGATGTAATTGTTTTGAGTCGCCTATGTGATAAGGCACGCACTGTGTTGTGAGACAAGTCGCTACCGACTTAGGTAAGTCGTAAGTCGTGGGTCAACTAATATTGAGTTGCGTTTATTTTTAGGTCGTGTGAAGGTATTGTGATGTAATTAGGTCGGTAACGACCTTGTCTAAGTCGTATGTGTTGTATATATGTGCTGTGTTGCAATTGAGGCGAGTAGTATCTGTTAGGTCGACAACGACCTAGTTAAGTCGTGAGTCATGAGTCGGCAACGACTTAAGGGGAGTTAAGTCGGCAACGACTTAAGGGTCAGGGGTTGGAAACTTCTATAAATAGCGAGTGTGTTGTAATTTCAAAGGTGGTTGATTTTTGAATAAAATTTCATTTGATTGCTGTGTGCTTTCATTTAAATTGGTACTTGAGTGTAATCTCCTATCTCCACTTTCGGTTAATCGAGTGCGCTCGATTCAACGATTGTTGAAGCCAATTCACGGTATCAAGTGCGCTTGATCAACGTTTGAAGAATTGTAGATCTTCTTTCACGGTATCGTGCGCGATCAACGTGTCGAAGATAGCTAGAATTCGGTATCTTGGTGATCAACGAATTTGGGCATTTCAGTATCTTCAATCCACCGTTTGCTACTTTCATCGATCTATATCATTTTGTTAATTATCCGCTGCGTCAGTTTTGGTATCAGAGCTTGACTTAGCCAACCATAGCTAAGACGAGTCTTGGAGCCAAGGAGTTTGAAGTTGGTGTTCATCGTGTTCATCTTGAGGTTGCAACAAGTTAGAAGTTTTCAATCCATATTCTTTTGGATCAAAGTGTGGAAGTTGTTTGAATTTGGCCGTGGGATTTTTGCGCGCCAAAGTTTGAAGAGTTTGAAGTGCTTGAGTTGAGCCGAGCTTTGTTAGAAGCCAAGCCGACCTAACGTTAGGTCGTTGCTATTGTCGAGTTAAGTGTTTAAGCCGTGACTTGTTGTACAAGTTAGTGTTGAAGTTTGAAGTTTGATTTGTAGAAGATTTGTTGAAGTCTTGTAAAGTTCAATCATGCCACCAAGGAGAGCTAATCGTCATCAAAATGTTGAAGCGTTGTATAGAAGAGAAGAAGCCGAGCAAATGGAACAACGCATTAATGAGAAATTTGATGAAGGTATTGGAAAGTTAGAGAAGTTGATGAATGATTTGAATCAAAATCAAAGGAGGAGATCACCAATCTGGAACCATGGAGGAAACCGAGTTTCGCCATCGGTTACGGAAGCGAGGAGGGTATCACCGCAATTTTTCAGAGAGAGAAGAGAAACATCAATTTCATCGAGGAGAGATCACCATGACTATGGAAATGAAGAGAGAAGAACTCCACGAGAGTATGAAAATGAGCCATATAGAGATGAAGAGAGACATAGTAGAAGAGACATGCATGATCGAAGGGATGTTGATGGTCGAGATCGATATAGACATACATTTGATTTTAATGAAGAGGGTGATAGAGTTAGCATTCATTATCGAGATCGAGACCAAGTTCGAAATTTATATAGGGATGTTGATGATGATCGTCGATGGGAGTCGGGTATGAAGATGGAAATTCCATAATTCAAGGGTGGAATGGTAGCAGAAGAATTTCTTGATTGGTTGTCTAATGTTGAAGAGATCTTTGACTTCAAAGAGGTCCCGGAGAATCGTCGAGTGAAGTTGGTTGCTACTAGATTGAGGGGAAGAGCTTTAGCATGGTGGTAGCAAACTAAACTTACACGGGAGAGAATGGGAAAGTCGAAGATTGAATCATTGGAGAAGATGAAGAAACTGATGAGAGCTACATTTTTACCTTACAATTATCAATCACTCATGTATCGGAGGTTGCAGAACTTGAGGCAAGGGACGAAGACTGTTAATGATTATGCTGACGAATTTTATCGACTGATTGCTCGAAATGACACTATGGAGACAGAGGAACAGCTGACTGCTAGATTTGTTGGAGGGTTGAGGACACAGATTCAAGATATGATGAATATGTTTGATCCTAGATCTGTAGCAGATGCACATCAGAAAGCGTTGTCTTGGGAGAAGCAGGGAAGGCGTGGAGGTGGTGTGTTTACTAATTCCAACAATCAAGTGAATGGTGTTAGTGGAAGTTCCAGTGTTTCGAAAGCTGTCAGTAAACCAGTTGTGAATGAAGTTGCGAAGGCAAAGGTCAACAACAGTTTCAAATGTTACAATTGTCAGGAAGTGGGTCACAAGAGTAATGAATGTCCGAAGCCGAAGAAACGAACTATGATCGCTGAAGTTGAAGGTGAGGATGTTGGGGAAGGTTATTCTAGTCCAGTTGAGGAGGATGAACAGGATATTGCGTCAGGAGATGAAGGATGTAATCTAATGATGAGGAGGTCTTGTTTAATACCGAAGCAAGAAGAAGAAGCTAGTTGGTTGAGGAGTAACATCTTTCAGTCAACATGCACTATTCTGGGAAAGGTTTGTAAATTTGTGATTGACGCTGGAAGTTGTGACAATATTATTTTTACTGAAGCTGTGAGAAAGTTGAAGCTGAAAACGGAGAAACATCCAAATCCTTACAAGTTAGCGTGGTTGAGAAAAGGAGGAGAAGTGAAGGTGGACAGGCGAGTTCGAGTTCCATTTTCTATTGGGAAGAAATATAAAGACGAGATCTGGTGTGATGTAGTTGAGATGGATGTTTGTCACTTACTTTTGGTGAGACCGTTGCAGTATGATCGAGCAGTGCAACATGACGGTCGAACCAATAGCTACAGTTTTATGTTTGAAGGCGTTAAGATTATTTTAGTTCCAAAGAAGAGACAACGGGAAGAGAGTAAATCTGAGGAGATTGAGGAGCTGAAGACTTTATTGACTTTGAAGGAATTTATTGAAGAAGTAGAATAGAGGTATTTTTGTTGATTGGACATGAAGCCACTGAATCTATAGAAGTTCCAGAAGAAGTAAAGCCAGTATTGGAAGAATTCAGTGATGTGTTTCCTGAAGAGTTACCAACGGAGATGCCACCGTTGAGGGATATTCAACATCAGATAGATCTTGTGCCAGGGGCAGTATTACCACACAAGCCACATTACAGAATGAGTTCTACGGAGCATGAGGAACTAAGGAGGCAGGTGGAGGAGTTGTTAGAACAGGGGCGTGTTCAGGAGAGCTTGAGTCCTTGTGCGGTGCCAGCTTTATTGGTGCCAAAGAAGGATGGTTCGTGGAGAATGTGTACGGACAGTCGGGCTCTAAACAAGATCACTGTGAGATACAGATTTCCTATGCCAAGGTTTGATGATTTGATTGACCAGTTGAGTGGGGCTGTTGTGTTCTCAAAGATTGACTTGAAGAGTGGGTACCATCAGATTCGTATTAGACCAGGTGATGAATGGAAGACTGCTTTCAAAACCAGGGAAGGTTTATACGAATGGTTGGTTATGCCGTTTGGTTTATCGAATGCACCGAGTACTTTTATGAGAGTGATGAACCAGATTTTCAGACCATACATTGGGAAGTTTGTGTTAATTTACTTTGATGATATTTTGATCTACAGTGGAAGTATGGAAAAGCATGTCCAGCATTTGCGTGAAGTACTGTTGATTCTACGACAGGAGAAATTTTATGCTGCAATAAAGAAGTGCGTGTTTATGACGGGCAGTGTTTTGTTTCTGGGATATGTTCTATCGAAGGAAGGAATTCAAGTGGATGAAAGTAAAGTAGAAGCTGTCAGGAGTTGGCCACAGCCCAAGACTATTACTGAAGTGAGGAGTTTTCATGGATTGGTACCTTTCTATCGAAGATTTGTTCCACATTTTAGTAGTGTGATGGCACCTGTAACCGATTGCATGAAAGGAAAGAAGTTTGAGTGGTCAGAGGAAGCAGGGGTTGCTTTTGAGAAAATCAAGACACTATTGACGACAGCACCAATTCTAGTTTTACCGTATTTTCAGTTATTGTTTGAATTACATACTGATGCGTCGAAGGTTGGATTTGGTGGAGTTTTGAGTCAGAAAGGTAGACCGGTTGCTTATTTCAGTGAGAAATTGTCTGGAGCTAAGTTGAGATATAACACTTATAATGTTGAGTTTTATGCAATTGTTCAAGCTGTGAAGCACTGGAGACATTATCTATTTCAGAAAGAGTTTGTTCTTTATACAGATCATGAGGCTTTGAAGCATTTGCAAGGGCATGACAAGATTTCATCGAGACATGCATCGTGGATTGCCTATTTGCAGCAGTTTACTTTTGTTGTGAAGCACAAATCAGGGATAACGAATCGTGTGGCTGATGCTTTGAGTAGGAGGAGTGATTTATTAACGACAATGAAAGTTGAAGTGACAGGTTTTGAATTATTGCCAGAGCTTATTGAAAAAGATCCTTACTTTAAGAAATTTGCCGAGAAAGTCAAGGAGGGAAGTTCTGATGAATTTGTGTTGATTGATGGTTTCTTATTTAAGGGGAATCAATTGTGTGTACCGGATTGTAGCTTGCGAATGAAGATAGTAAAGGAGCTTCATGAGGAAGGACATGTGGGTAGAGACCGAACATTGCAGTTAATCTCTCAATCCTACTATTGGCCATCGATGAGGAAGGAAGTTGAAAGGTTTGTTCAGAGATGTCATGTTTGTCAAGTTTCAAAAGGGACAACTACAAATGCGGGTTTGTATATGCCTTTACCTATTCCTACAAAACCTTGGGTGGATGTTAGTATGGATTTCGTATTAGGATTGCCGAGAACTCAAAGGGGAAATGACTCTATATATGTTGTGGTGGATCGTTTCTCGAAGATGGTACATTTTATTGCTTGTAAGAAGACGGCGGATGCTGTTCATGTCGCTCAGTTATTTTTCAAGGAGATCTATCGACTTCATGAATTGCCAGAATCTATTGTGTCGGATAGAGATACTCGTTTTCTGAGTCACTTTTGGTTAAGTTTGTGGAAGATGGTGGGAACGAAGTTAAACTTTAGCAGCACTTATCATCCGCAAACAGATGGACAGACAGAAGTTGTCAACAGATCGTTGGAAAATTTGTTACGATGTCTTGTGAAGGACAATCTGAAGAGTTGGGACATGAAGTTATGCCAAGCAGAGTTTGCTCATAATCATGCAGTGAATCGTAGTACGGGATTCAGTCCATTTCAGATTGTATATTCAAATTTACCAAGGGGACCGTTGGACTTAACGGTATTACCACAATCGAAGGGGACGATTAAACGAGTTGTAGATTTTGTTGATGGTTTGACGGAATGTCATAAAATCGTTCAGGAACTACTAGAGAAGTCGAACGAGAAGTATAAGCGAACTGCAGATTTGAAGCGACAAAATGTTGAATTTAACAAAGGTGATTTGGTTTACACTATGTTAACCAAGGATCGTTTTCCAGTAGGCGCTTATAACAAGTTGAAAGCCAGAAAAATTGGTCCTGTAGAAGTTGTGAAACGGATTAATGAAAATGCTTATAAGTTAAAGCTGCCGGAGGATGTGTACACTTCTGACGTGTTCAATGTTAAGCATCTTGTACCGTATTATGGAGATGGACAATCTGATGTGGAAGGATTTACAAATTCGAGGACGAATTTTTCTTAACCAGGGGAGGATGATGCAGCTCAGGGGATAAGTCGTACACAACTTAAGGAGGAAGACTTGGGTCGTTCTCGAGTTAAGGAAGTTTTGTTTTTAAGTCTTAAGTCGTGCACGAGTCAACCAGGGGAGGAAGGTCTTAAGTCGCAGGAAGCTTCGGTTTTAGGTCGGCAACGACCTAAGGACTTAGGTCAGCAACGACCTAAGGAAATGTGGCTGAAGGAAGAGGCAACACTTGACGCTGCTGATTTGAGTCGCTCCATATGTCGTAAGTCGGCATGTAGTTGAGTCGGCCGAAGGCTGTTGAGATGTAATTGTTTTGAGTCGCCTATGTGATAAGGCACGCACTGTGTTGTGAGACAAGTCGCTACCGACTTAGGTAAGTCGTAAGTCGTGGGTCAACTAATATTGAGTTGCGTTTATTTTTAGGTCGTGTGAAGGTATTGTGATGTAATTAGGTCGGTAACGACCTTGTCTAAGTCGTATGTGTTGTATATATGTGCTGTGTT
Organism: Allium cepa; assembly: GCA_030765085.1. Classification (NCBI taxonomy): domain Eukaryota; kingdom Viridiplantae; phylum Streptophyta; class Magnoliopsida; order Asparagales; family Amaryllidaceae; genus Allium; species Allium cepa. The sequence goes on from CM060941.1 coordinate 634,078,322, forward strand.
GCAATTGAGGCGAGTAGTATTTGTTAGGTCGGCAACGACCTAGTTGAGTCGTGAGTCATGAGTCGGCAACGACTTAAGGGGAGTTAAGTCGGCAACGACTTAAGGGTCAAGGGTTGGAAACTTCTATAAATAGCGAGTGTGTTGTAATTTCAAAGGTGGTTGATTTTTGAATAAAATTTCATTTGATTTCTGTGTGCTTTCATTTAAATTGGTACTTGAGTGTAATCTCCTATCTCCACTTTCGGTTAATCGAGTGCGCTCGATTCAACGATTGTTGAAGCCAATTCACGGTATCAAGTGCGCTTGATCAACGTTTGAAGAATTGTAGATCTTCTTTCACGGTATCGTGCGCGATCAACGTGTCGAAGATAGCTAGAATTCGGTATCTTGGTGATCAACGAATTTGGGCATTTCAGTATCTTCAATCTACCGTTTGCTACTTTCATCGATCTATATCGTTTTGTTAATTATCCGCTGCGTCAAGTTTTAATAGTTAAAATAGTTTAATATAAAATAGTTTAGTATAAAATGGTTTATATAGTAAAATACTTGGAAAACCAAAATAATTTAAAGATTTAAAGAATATAGATTTTCAAAAAATTATACCAAAATAATTTATTTTAAAAAGGGTTTCAAAGTCAAACCGGTCCAATTTCAACTTTCAAATTCAAATCAATTTCGATTTTCATTCAGTCGTTTCAATTTCGATACCAATTCAAATCAATTTCAACTTCGATTTCAAATTAATTCAATTCCATTATCACATCAACCGATTCAGTTCAATTAAATCAATCCAATTCAATTAGAGTTTGAAACCATTTCAATTCAGTTCCTAATTACAACCATTCTGATTTAAATCAATTCCAAGTTCGATTTCCCAAATCATCGATTTAAACACTTCACCAATTTACCTTCAATATTTAATTTAAAAATTCCAATTTTCAAATATAATTCAATTCCAAGCTTAATTCAAAATATCGTTTTATCACTTTTATATATTCAAGGTCCGAATAAAAATTCAATCTTTTAAAACAATCGATTTCAAAGGTCTAAATCATATCTCAATTATAAATTTCAATCTCAACTATGCTTATTCAAACAACTTCGATTTCCACAAGTTCGGTTCACAAATTTGAACTCAAGTTCAAATATAATTTGATTCTATAAATCTAATTTTATTCTTTTTTTAAACCAAGTCCAATAAAATAATTTCAAATCAAAGTTTAAAACCAATTCATTTAACCGATTCGGTGCTATATAATTTTCTACCCCATGGCCAAGTGATCAGTTATTTCAATTTAATTTCAGGGATGGATATATATCATTGCAATCCAAATCACAATGTCATAGGTATATATCATTTTAACCTATTTCTTAGTTTATTTGAAATAGTTCAATTTACTGTTTAATATACTGTAAACAATTTATAGGGTAATAACAGGATATTCTAGAAATAACTAATATTCAAATCATCCAAATATCAATCGACAGCATCCATCGCAATCAACCATTCAAACAGTCAATATAATTCATAATAATTTCACAGTTACTATTGTCGGGTATTTTCTGGCTATTCTATTCCAATTTTCAATTTCGACCGTCAATTCCTAGTTATAACGATTAACTTCCAATGACCATCCAATATATCAAACAATGATCAATAAATTCAAACTAATTCATAAATTCGAGTTAAACTAGCATAAGAACATTCTAGTACGTTGTGAGCGTTATAAAACACTCACCTTGAATTTACGTTGCCAATCGTTCAAATTTTAAATTAAATTGAGCGTGTTCGACTTAACCTAAAATTTTAACGAGCTCCAAACATCTCCGGATCAGCACTGTAGCGTACGTCTCGTCTCTGCGATTTCGACGCCGCTTGTTTTGTCCAATTCTGATCTCGTATGACCAAAATATACAATTTATATGTTTGTATATATATTTTAAAACAAATTCTTTTTTTATCAGATCTGGGCCGTTCAATAGTTTCCTTTAGATCAAGGTTGTCCCGCTCTAGCTTATTCTCTTTGCTCCATTTGCTTCTAGAAATCAAAGAACCCATAGCTGTTACCCTTGTCTCAATCGCCGATGCTCCTCTGGCCAACTTCATGACGATCGACGACTATCACTTCAACCGCCAACTCAAGTTCCTCCCACGGTCAAAAGAACAGCAAGCTCGGTCGTGCATATCACCATGAAAACACGCACGAACGACCAGCATTCTTGGCCCCACCATGCCTCCATCGTCGCGCCATTTTCGATCATGGTCGTTGGATCCGAAGCTATCGATGAGCTCTACAAGATTGCAGAAGAAAATTTCTTCAATAGATGAACGGATTGCGTGAAAATTGAAGAAGAGAAATAGAGGATTTCGGCCATTAATTATAAGGGAGGCAGGTGCGTTGATGTTTTAGGATTTGGCTACTGTTTGCACAGTATATACATACGTATAGAACATTATTTTATTAATATTTTCCAATTTATACATGCTTTTTCAAACAATCTCCAAACGAAACATGCCGCCAGGCATTTAGAATGTTTTACCCATATTCCGAACACAATGGAACATGTTTCGAGGCCTAATTAGGTCGTATGTGCAAGTTATGGAAATAAATGATCAATTTTAAATTAAATCGGTTAAATTAATTTCTAAGCATTTTCAGCTGCCAAGGTCAAATGACAACTCTGATTGCTACGAAATTTGAAATTCGATAATAAGAAACTATTACGGATCCAATGGAACTGGTTTCGTCGAATTTCGAGACTGTGTCCTGGAAGGCTATTCTAACTCGTCGATTAAATCGACGACTTTTTCAAAATTTACAGAATTGCTTAAAACTCCAATTTTAAAATCTTATTAACTCTATTATAATTCAAATATAATTTATATTCACATTGGAAACCAATTTGAATCATAGTAAACCAAATTTCAATAATTAACTCTATTTTCATATATTAAATTAATATTGAAATTTAATATATAAATTTTCAAATTAACTTATCGAATTTTAATTTAAACAACAGTCCAGTATTACATTGCTAACTTCAATAGAATTCCAATCCACCGTCGAAAATCATATTAAGTTCATAATTCAATTATCCAAATAATTTTCAATATTAAATTAAACAATTTAATTATTCAATATTAAACACATTTCAATAATTGATTCTAAATGGATTTTATTTATCAATCAATTACTTCATTCCCATCTAATAGATTCAACATTTATTATTCAATTCAACTATGGATTGAAAACCCATTCAATTCATAGCATTATCTTCAATACGTATTATTACTTAAAACTTCGAAATTAGTGTATCTCTAAGTTCTATTCAAGTTCATATCCAATAACTTACATTCAAAATCATTAAATTTTTATTTTTAACCATTTTTATTTAATAATCATATTAAATTTAATAATTTAAAATAGCTAAAAATATGGGTCGTTACAACTACTTACATTGGCATGAAGAAGAGAGACAACATTGTCCACCATCATGTCCTTTAGCAATCCAAGTCCTCCTATATAGGATTACCATTCAAAATTATACCTCACTCACTCCTCAAGCTTCCATTACTAAGAAACTCCAACAAACACACTAGTTGCATAGCATGACAAGTTGATAATTTAAATAGACTGAGGCACCAGATGACTTGCATTGTAACGACCCAATTTTTCGACGCCCGAAAGTCGACATAAATACGTCCACTGTATCAAATGCCGCACAATTGAATGCCGAAAAACCGAACCGTTAGGATTAAAGAAGAAGAAGATCGAAGAAGAAACACGATCAATAACAGAATCTCACATTTCGCAGCGGAAACAAATATAATAGATAAATGAATAATCTTTAAAACAAAAGCACTATATCAGTTTATACATCACATCATCAGAGTTTACAACAACATAACAGCGGAAAAGAAATATTATATACTAATGATACGCCTCGCCATCCAGCTTGCCTCGAGATCTCCATAGCATACTTCTAGACTTCGCTCCAGAACATCTGATAACCTAACTCTAGGCTGCCCGTGTGGAAAATTATGGCCACCCAGGGTTTAGAAAGGGAACAATAAACTCCAGGTCAGTCATGGGACTGGTGTGAGATCTTAAAAAACAATTATTTTCACAAAGAAAATAAAAAGAAATCCGCTATGCTTTTGGAAAATGAAACTACCATAAGGCCTTCCGGCACACACACAATGCAATCACACACTTGGTGGAGATTTCTCCTTATGATAGTCCAACATGCTTGATACGCGAAAATCCTTTTAAATATTATTATTAGTGCATAGTGGAAAACATTTGCAAGTATAATATTAATCTTAGCCAGCATATGTACCATTATAGTATGCCTACTATAACTACCATATTAGATGGCAGGTTCTACAACTAAAACCGTACAAGGCGTGTATTGATGATTGGATTTCCAACAAATGGTTAGGCTAAGAAACTTCCTTGGCCACATGTCTACGCCTCTGGAGGGACGCCTAGAGAACTTAATCAGCTCTCTGCCAACACAAGGCCGGATTACCTCTGTAACTTGGTAACTACTGACATGAGTATGCCATCCCCCGGTCGTTACCGACCTTTATCCGAGAACGAGGATCCTCAGCACCAACAATCATAAAGTAATAAATTTGCAGCAACCACATAGGTTAAATATCTGGGCTTCATACCATGATACCACCCTTTTCCAGAAGGAAATGGGCATACCCTAAGGGGCGCTACCCCCAATAACCTTGCCGCATCCTTTCTGTTTCGACCATTTTTGGGTTGTGAGGTCCGACGAAGTCTCGTCCATAAAGCTACACTTTTTACAAAAGCCATGCTTCGATCAACAATTAATCAGCAACACTTCGTATGCCACATTACCAAATTGGGATGTATCACTAGTAACCATCAACTACATAACCTCCGAGCTCGTACGTTTCAGAGAAGGGTATTAAGCTAAGAGAATAAATTCTCCGCCACCAATAGAAATGTATTTGATAGAAACCAGCTTTACATCTCAAAGTGTAACGTCAGACACGCATCCGTACAAGTCCGTTCCGGGATCGAAAGGAACCGAAGGCACTTCAAAGAAGCCCTTGCAAATCCGGATATTCACTAATCATGTCCGAACTCCCCATCACAAAGGGTGATAAAATCTCTATACCGAAGCAACTCAGTGCAGAGACATTCGACGGGTAATCCTTTCATTTTTGAAAATACCCGGTCTTCAACACCATCTTCAAATGCAATCCCATTTCGTCGTATCATTATTCGAAATGGGTTTTATGACACAAACTCCTCTCCTGGCTAATCCGAATAACGAGCGCTTATTTTTAAAAATAAATGTTACATTCAGATCCAAATAAATCACAAAAAATTTCCACTTTGATCTTTTAAACAAACAATCCATCACAAAGATTTGGTGTGGTTTTCGAATAACCATTTGGAATCCGACCCCCGGTTGCATCGAAATTCAAATGCCATTTAAATGCCAATATTGGTAGTCGGTTATTTAACTATCAATCAATATTCACAACAATCACCAGATTTTAAATAAATTTCCCCCAACTATTTATTTTCAAAAATATCTTCGCAAGATATATTTTCACACTTCAACCATTTGAAAACAAATTTCAAATCACTTTCCTTACGCGGAATAAATTTCCAAATATTTATTTACTTCCATTGAAAATTCGCCGAGTTTGAATACTTTGAAATAATTTAAATCACTATCCAAAAATATATACTTGGATACATTTAAAAAAACTATTTTTAAATACTTTATTTGAAGTATTAGTTATGAAAACATTATACCAATATCTCATATAAAACTTTAAGTCCGAACTAATTTTAAAATAAAATTAGTAGATAGAGTATAAATATATAAATAACCATTTTCTAAATCGAATATCAATTAAATCTTTAAAAATAATCACTTCTATAATTAACTAAATAAATCTTTACTTTAAAGATTTTCAAAATAACTTAAGAAAATAATTTCTCCAAAATATTCTTTTAAAACCAACTCTAGAACTTTTAATTTATATTTGAAAGCTACTTTAAAAACATAGTCGGCTTTCCAGGAAAAAAATACACCTTCCATTCTAAAATGATCCATTTGAATCGATTAATAAATCTTTCTCGATTTATTTTAATTTACATTCCAAAGCATAGAAAATTTCTTTCCGCACTTTTAAAAATAACCCAATGTTTGTTTTTAAAACAAATTTCCCTTTCCTTTACAAATTCCCATTGTGAATTTAAATTTCCAAATATCCATTGATATACGATTTTCAAATCGATTTCCAAATATTCACTATCAAACACCAAACCAAATTCCTAATTGATTTTCTAAACATATATTTCGAACATCAAATCAACTTCCAAATTGATTTCTATATTTATTTTCTCTTAAAATAAATTCCTTTATTTCTTCCAAACTATTTAAAAATCTAAATTTTAAATAAATTTTTTCAACTATTAAACAATATTACTTAAAATCCCTTTATTAAAATATTTTCCCATATTTTGGAATTAATTCGATTGGATTTCAAAAATAAAATTTTATCCTTTTTAAATCCCTTCTTTTTAAATTTATCGAATTCTCAAAAATGAGTTTACTTAAAAAATTTCTACTTTGATTTCAAAAAAAATCCAATTTTATATTTCTGGTATCCTACGATACCAAAAATATATTTGGCCAAACCATAGCCTTCAACGGTTTCAATCACAAATATAATCATACACAGATTATAAATAAATCAACACACAACATTGAAACAAATTCAAATATTTGAGGAATCCAGTTGGATCCCTCCAACCTGTTTCCCTACATCCATAGACGTTAACACAACAATTAAATACCAATTCCACTTCGAGGTGGAATATTGCGGTATATAGGATTTATATAATATCATTCGCTATTATACGGCACATAAGGTGTTATCTGCTATATAATGCGGGAAATCAATCACTTCAATATATATATATATACTACTATATATACTATCACCCAACAGATAAATCATCACATTTATCCAAGCACATCCAACAATTTAAATCAATTCATTTAAATTAACTAGACAAATCAAGTGAGTAAGAAGATCTCACCTTTGCTTTTGTTTTGCAATCCATTTCCATTCCCACTTGTTTTAATGATTTTTTAACCTTATATAAACATTAGTTGATTTAAGTAATATTCGAACAAATCGAACAATTCAATTTCCATTTAAAAGTTTTAATTCAACTAATAATTTTAATTTTAAACTAGTGATTTTTAAACAAATTTTCCTTTTAAATAAAATCCTTTAGTAACTAAAATAATTGAATAGGTTAACTAAATAATTTAACCACTATAATTTATTGTTTAAAAACTAACTATTTAATATAACCGATAATTTTCCCTTTAAAAAAATATATACATTTATAAAAATAGATTTCAAAAATTTAACTTATATAAATTCCTTCAATATTTAAAAAAAAATTCCTAAACTGTAAAATATTCTCGTTTCATATATATATATGTATATATTTATATATGTAAAAACAAATCTGGTTTCCAAAATTCTCCCTTTGCATGCATACATATATGGCTCATGTATGTGTATATATATATATATATATATATATATATATTTACGACTAAAATATGTTATACATCCTACTGTTAAAATTCTTTTCAAGATATATATATAGGTTAAATAAAATAAATAAATATAAAATCGTAAAAACTGCCACCACGACCACGACGAATCCACCAGAACGAACCTCGAATCCTTCAACCTCCATCGCGAGCTCGAAACCCTATCTCTATGCTCGGCCTCTTCCCGTGCTAAACTTCGCTTCAATTCATTTAAATTAACTAGACAAATCAAGTGAGTTAGAAGATCTCACCTTTGCTTTTGTTTTGCAATCCATTTCCATTCTTGCTTGTTTTCATGATTTTTTTTAACCTTGTATGAATATTAGATGATTTAATTAATATTCGAACAAATCGAACAATTCAATTTCCATTTTAAAATTTTAATTCAACTAATAATTTTAATTTTAAACTAGTGATTTAATTTTAAACAAATTTTCCTTTTTAAATAAAATCCTTTAGTAGCTGAAATAATTAAATAGGTTAACTAAATAATTTAACCACTATAATTTATTGTTTAAAAACTAACTATTTAATTTAACTGATAATTTTCCCTTTAAAAATATATATACACTTATATAAATAGATTTCAAAAGCAAAACAACATATGTAAATGTCTAATGGCTTCCGTTGAATCCGATAAACTCCCTCACCCTCCTACTCCTTTCGCACCGTTATTATCTTTCACATACATCTCTTTTGTCCCTCCCAAATACCTCTGTCTACCTCATTACCCTTCCGGCCCGTTTCCTGTCTCCCCCTCGTCTTCCCATGCTGATGCTCTTCGTCCCTCTCCCCCTAACTTAGGTGGTAATCCCCCTGATTACTCTCGGCCAACCTTGAGCAAAGCAAGAACATACGCGCAAGTAGTAGCCATTCCTACCCAGAAGCCTCTTCTTCCAACTCCCAGGCAATACAACTGTAGGCGTCCCTTCCCTTTTTTCGCTTCTTACCGCCAAACTTTGGATTTTTTAAAATCAAATAAAAGATGCTTCAGATGCGCTGGCAAGGACACGTGGCGGCTAAATGCAGGGAAGCTAAGATATGTTACTTCTGCAGATATTTTGGACATTATTACTCCCGCTGTCCTTCCAGATTTTCTGCATCGGGACCCGCCAAAAACCCTTTGGTTTCCGTAAGTACTCATCTCGCTTGCAACGATACATCTAATCCACCTTTTGTTGTTTCTACTACCGAAGCCGCACGTGACAAACCGTCCATTCGTTCCCACTCTGGCCCCACCACGAAAATAACTGAACCCAATCGAATTTCTCCCTCTCACTCTCCCTTTACACACAGTGGCATCCATCCTGTTCCCTCTTCCCCCCAGAACCCGCATATTACTTCCCAATGGCAGACTTTTCCCTGTACATCACCGCTATAATTACCGACGGTTCCTGGACTGTTGAAACTCTAAGTAAAATTCTTCATTCCGCCTATGGGCATAGAGAATGGCCAATCTGGTTTCTCGACAACAACCGCTTCCTTATTGCCTGCCTATCCGCATCCATCAAAAATATGGCCCTTACCTGAAAAAATCCTCACCAAAGCAGGGGGCTCCATCTTCCTAGAACCCTGTCCAGAATATGAAAAGACGGCCCCAATTGTCCTTGAACCTCCAAGCTGGGCTACGATCAAGGGAATCTCAGTGTTTCTTAGACTCAACCTGGTGGGCAGATTTACAGAATTTGACAGATGTGATTGGTCAGAATTCGATCGTCGTCTTTTATATATCAAAATGCAGTTCCTAGTGGGAGTCTCTTCTTCATCATCATATAGAGTTCGACTTAATGACGCGGACTACCTCATCACCGTATCTAGATGGGATCATGTGTTCGTCGACAGAATTTCTATCGGTTTAGAAAACCGTCGAACGAATTTAAATTAAAAATAACTGCAAGCGCACGGTGTACGAATGTAGCATGTGGTGAATACGGGTCGATCCACAGGGAATTGATGATTTAAATTTCCTACTCAATCAAATTATGCCAAAGTCGAGAGTGTATTTAAGCTAGAAAATGAGAAAATGAACTAACTAACAAAAAGAAAAGAAATGCAAATATGAGAGTTAAATGCCAATTTAGAGAATAAATCCACTCTCTAAATCATGTAGTTCAACACATGAAATCATGATCTCTCTTTTATGGTCATTAGTGTTTTAATTGATGTGTTTATCATAAGTATGACATATTTGAGCTATTAATTAGCCAACATAAGTCATCAAACTATAACACACCCCTTAAAACACTTACTAACTTTCATGAAACTTGACAAAGAAAATGAAAATGAAATCTATTTTAAGTATGGCCTATTAACTATTGATTAGAAACATAGACCATCAAATTTTAATTTCAAATCACTTTCTTATGCCATAATCATATATTGATGAAGAGGCATTTGTGTTAGTGATTGTTTAAGCATAGCCTATTTGGTGTCAACAATATAGACTATCAAATTCAAGGCAAAAACAACAAATAAGACCACTTCTATCATCATCATTAAGCACAAAAAGAGAGCATGAATTAACAAAATGTTGAAGCTACATTAATTAGAGAGCTTCATTACCCCTAAATTGAAGGAGTTTAGCTTCTCATATTTGTCATTTTATTAACAAATGTAGCTAACAACATGAAAGCAAAATGAAGAGGAAAAAGAAAGCAAAATGAAAACATAAGCTAATTAACTTGCATAAAAGAAAAGAGATCTACACTACAACATGAAAGCAAAAGAACATGAAAAGGAAAGAGCATGTATTAAATTGCATAAAATAAAAAAGATTACATAAAATAAAAATGGCTAAGTAGCCATGAAAAGAGAAAGAGGAGCTTTCATTTTATTTTTGATCTAAACTAAACTAAAGAGAAGGAGGCCTAAGAGAGACTAAAGAAGAGATGAAGATTACATGAAACATAAGGGGTACATATACAAGTTTTAAAACCCTAATTCACTTTTTGGGGAATGCCCAAAATGCCCCTTAGGAAGTATGGAGGCCAAGTAATCATTAACATGTCTTAATCCCCCACTTAAATGTACATGAAGCTTTAAATGTCTTTTAGCATGTGCATTAGCCTTTAATTTGTACATTAAGGTAGTGGGTAGGTGGGGTCCTTCATGTTCTTCACTTTGATATATTTCCATCTTCATTCTTTTGTATCTTCTTTGTGCATGCATATTCCTTCATGAAACCACTTGTAATTGAGTTTAAGTTCCTACAAAATAATATAGAAATTTTCCATTAAATTTTCTCAATTTGATATATGCACATTAATGACCATTTTGCCCATGGATGACGATGAAAATGTGACAATTTCAAATAATTTGAATTTTGGTTAAAACAAGTTAAAATACTCAATATGATCATTTATTCAATTTAAATAGATTAAATATGGTGGTAAAAATATGCATATTTACGTGCACATCAAATACCCCCACACTTATCTTTTTATTCGTCCTCGAATAAAGAAAAACTAAGATAAATCCGTTTTCGTAGGGAGCACGATTGCATTGAGCGTATGCGACAAGCCGTTAAACCTATGGGTGTCCCCAGTAGGTCGAGTGTTGTCTCGTGAGGGTTTTCAACGGATACTACCCACAAAATCCAAATGCAGGATGAAAATATTTACAAAATGTAAAATTTATTTACAAAGAGAATACTGCAAGTTTTTGAAATATTTATACATGAAGGATTTATTTTTAAATTGACACGAATAAGTTAAATATTGGTTTTGGTTATCATCTTGAAAATTTATGTCATTTACTCGTCAAAATTTTCAACAAAAATCAAGTTATCATAACAAATAGGCAATAGTTTAACTCGTTGTTTCAGTTGATAAAGCGTATCTATGAAATGGATCCGTAGTTGACTATCAAAGTTTATCAAAGTGGTATTTTTATTTCTTTTCAATAACAATTCAAATCAAATAAGTAAAAATAGTGCTAGGATTTCAATTGCTTGCTCTCTCATTATTTGTAAGAAAAATTACACACCTAGCTTAGGTAAACTGAGACCAGATATACCACCCATGCACTGCCTTTCGGGCTTATGTGAGGGAGTACAGAGCATGGCGAGTGCACACACTTTCGTGCATACACCTATCGACCGTAGGTGGTTTTATTAAGACTGTTCTCTTTTTTCTTTTCTTTTTTACATGTGTTCCATACATGCATAACCGTGAGGACTTTTAAATGAGTATGAAAGCACATAATCATAGATTCCAAGTAATTCACCCATGCATAACCGTGAGGACTTTTAAATGAGAGTGAATACTTGGATGTTATTATTTTTTATTTTTATATTTTTTTTAAAGAGAGAGAGAGAGTTTTGCAAAATCATCTTAGCACCATATAACTTAGAAGGCAAAAAAAATGTTATATCCTTTACTTTAAATCAACCACTTTTTAAAACGAAGATTTTCAATTAGGATGTACTTTATAATTAACACGTATGAATCTTCCTATATACCAGTTAAACCATTATTATTTGTAATAAAACTTCATTTTTATTTTTGTTAAGACGAATAAATTTTCAAAAATTTCAATTTAGTAAACCAAAACCATATATTTTTCCTATAGTGTTTCTTTAATAATAAATCAAAAGAAAATTTGTTTTTGCGATTTTTTATTTACTTTTTTTTGATATTTTAAAGAAAAAATAAACCATGAAAGAAAAAAAATTGAAGATGAGTCTCCCCCCCCCACACACTTGATTTTGACTGTGTCCCCACGGTCAACCCAAGTGGAAGGAGAAAAATAAAATAAAAAACCTATATTTACATGAAAGATTATTATTTACAAGAGATGAGAAAGTATACAGTCAAAAAGTAAATGAAACGGTCTTCTAAAGACTGATTCATTTGTCTCGTCAAATGTGAGAGACACAACTTAAGCACGAAAAACCAAATCGTAAAAGATTTCGAAGTTGAATGTGGATTTGGAAAAACGAAAGTCATTTTATTGAAAATCATACGAGTTGTTTTATTTTCGATGATTTTTGGGGTAGATAGAAAAATTGGTTGAAGTTCAATTTCTTCCAAAGTATCGATTTCAAAATGATGGTGATCGAAATCTTCCCTTTCAGAATTTAACAACTCGTTTTCAAAGAGTCCATAAAACTCATGTTCGTTAAATTCCACTTCCTTTGTTGGATTATCAACAACTTCATCGTGTAAATTGAGTTTAAAATTCAAAGTTGTCATATTCAAATTTTCAGAAAAATGAAGATCGAAGTTTAACTCGAATTTCGCACCCTCAAAAGAATTGAAATCCAACTTAATTACCGTATTTTCAACAACTTGATTAAGATCGTCATTATCAATTTCAAAAGTTGTTATCTGAAAATCATCGATTTGGGTAAAAGATGGATTATCGTTTGACTCCTCACACATTGAAATTTGATTTTGTTTCTCACGAAAAATTTCCAATGTTTTAATTAACAAATTCGTGTGATCATCGTAAATTTCATTCATTTGCTCAACAAAGTCAAATTTGTGATTATTAACTTGAAAATTTTCGATTTGGACTTGTTGAGAACAAGAATTGTCAATTTCGATAAACGGTAGATTATTATTTGATTTTCCGTGGGTTGAGATTTGATTATGATTTTCATGAAAAGTTTTGTATTTTTCAAGTAATAAATCCCTGTAATCTTTTTCCATTTGGACAACAAAATCATATTCATGATTATTAATTCGAAAATTTTCATTCTGAATTTGTTGACAACCAAAGTTTCCAATTGTATCGTTATTGAAACTATTCCCATTGCCAAAATTATTTGAAAATTGGTTCACATTTTCATCTTGATTTTGAAATTCATTTTGAAGCTCGAAATTGAATTGGCATGGGTTATACTCGAAATCATTTGAATTTTGAAGCGAATTCAAATTTTGATTATTTTGACTTGAACTATTGCACAAATATGAGTTACACAAATCGTTTATACCTTGATTTTGTTGTGTAGAGAGTTCAAGTAAAGATAAAATGCTATTTTCGGGTTTTGAGGGTTGCTCATTGTTTTGAAAAGTTTGTTGTCCAAAATTCGAATCGTTCAAAGAATAGTTGTCGTTAAAATATCCATACGAATTTGAAGTGAAATCATATGAATTATATTGATTTTCACAACTATTGTAAAATTCAAGTGAATATGGAAATTCAGACATTTTCAAGAATATGTTTGGTTTTTTTTATATAAAGGAAAAATATTTACAAATAAAATTTATTTTTCAAAATGGAAAATTGAATTTTGTTTTGTTTTTGGATTTTCAATTTTTTTGGCTTTTGTTTTAAATAGGTTTTATATTTTTTTTTGGATTTTTGTATTTCTAATTTTTTTTGGATTTTTTGGAATTTCAAAGGAAAAGGGTTTAAAAATTTCAAAGAAAAATAAAAGGAATATTTACAATTTTTTTTAAGTTTTGGATTTTTGAATTTTTTAAATATGCATGAACTAATGCAACTGAATGAATGCAAGAGTTAATTACAAATGATTTATCCTAAGTTAACTCAAAATTGTATAATCATAAATTGTTTTAAATCAACAAGATAGTTCTCAGCCAGGTAACGGGCAGGGGTTATCAGTGCACCAGGAATCACCGTTGCAATGCAACCGAAGGTTTAAGTACCTTCAGAGAAACAATTCAGTATAATATTTACGAATCACCGTAATATTTATACCTGATTATTGCTCTGCCGTAGCCTAGACACCAAGAAATTAAATTGTTCAAATAAGAAAAATTGTTATTATACAATTAAGTGTTATCGATGTCTAACCGTTATTACTAATCACAATTCTAGGATGAAATGCAAAGCAGAAATTATACGTGAATTAACAATGCAACTAAGAATGGATTTTTTTTCTTTTTTGTTTTTGTTTTCAATTTTTTTTTTAAAAAAAATATGCAAGCAAACAACAAGGAAAATAAAAAAATAGATATAACAAGCAAGTAGTTTATTTTTTTTGGCAGGCAAAGCGAGCAATTATTTTTAGCAAGGAGCTCCTTTCCTTTTCTGCTTTTGCAACCTGAAATAAAACAAGATATATACAATTATTTTTGTTTTTTTATATGTTTATTAAAGAAGAAAACAAAACAAGTGGAAAAACAAAACAAATGGAAAATAAAATAAATGGAAACTAAACCAAGTGAAAACAAATGAAAACTTAAATAAAGAGAAATTGTTTTTTTTGAAAGAAAAAAAAACTAAGAAAAATTTGAAACCAAATTCACTAGACTAGTAAAATAAAATAAAAAGAGAAAAAGAAATATAAACAAACCAAATATCTTCAAACAAAACAAAGTTCGGCCTAACTTAATTTCACAAGCCCAATATCACTGTATAAAACAAAAAGCACTCTGTAAAACAAAACCAGAAATCAACACAAAATGTTCTCTTATCTGTTAAAATCGCAACTCCAATGGTTTTCCTCTTGTTCAAATCGCGATTCAAATTTGAAATGCAAGATTCGTGTGCTTTCGTGAAATTGGATCGTGCTCGACTTGGATTCGCGAAGTTGAAGGGATTTGGGTACGGATTCGAATGGTGGGCGATGAGTGAAGGTCGCATGACGTCTGCTTCGAATCTTTGTTATGGCTATGCTTTGGCTTCGAGGAACTGTTTGTGGAGTTCGAATTGGAGGTGGGCGATCTGGTATCAACAATAGGATGCGGCGATTAAACAAACGAGGTAAGCGGTTTGGGATTGACGTTTGAGGTAAGCAGTTTGCTTCAGGAAGGTGGTTTGGTAAGAAGATGATTGCCGTTTGTTTAAGGAACTGATGTAGATGTTATGTGCAGAAGGCAGTGGACCAATGGCAGTTAGTGGTTGAGGAGTTTGGAGCAAGTCGCGGTCTGCGTGGTGGTTTGAGGAATGAATGAATTGTAGGTGGTTGTTGATAGACTGGTGGTTTGATGATGGAATCGCTTCGGTTGGTTTGTGGTTGGTTGAGGGCTGCTGATGTGTATTAAATGTTGTGGTGCACTGTGTAGTAGCGAGTATAGCAGCGAGTGACTGTGGACACAGGCGTGATTATCAGGTTGCCAGAAGTTGGAGAGGCAATTATATCTTTGGTTTTGTGATGTATAGGTGGGGAATGCACGGGAGATGATTGAGCTGAGGTGCCGTAGTTTGGAGTTTGGTTTTGGTTGAGTGAAAGGTGCTGAAGGTGGAGGAATTTTGGGTTGCAGTTCGAGTGTGGAGCTGCTGTGGCAGTTTTTTTTGTTTTTGTTTTGTATATGTGGTGTAGGTGGTTGTAGTTGAAGTGTTGTGGATGTTTGAAGTGGGGGTGGTGATGAAGTTGTCAGAGGATGGAGTATTGGAGGCAGTGCACTGTAAAGGAGGAAGTGGAATTATTTGATGGGTTTTGATATTGGAGTTCTGTTGAATGGTAGGAGGCGGATATGTATAAATGCAAGTGTTGCTGGAGTATGTAGGTGGAAGGTATAGATGGATGATGTTGTAGTGAAATTTGTATGGTGTGAAGCAAGTCAGTGAGCAGTAACAGTGGAAGATGATGGTGTAGGAATGAATGTGCAGCAGTGTTGTTTGGAAGGTAGTGTAGATGGCAGTATTGTAGGCAGAGGTGTGGAGACGGTAGATTGCGGATGGGGGAGCAGGGAGGCAGTGTGTTCAGGTGAGTTTGTTTCAAGTTGTTGAGTGGATGACTGGTAGGGAAGGGGAACAGAGGTGAGTTGCTATGATGGTGGCACTGTGTTGTAGAGAATACAATGCAACAGTGAATGTATACAATGCAACAGTGAATTGTAAATGTAAAAATTTGAATGCAAATGTAGTTGAAAATGGAAAATAATAAAGAAAAATTAGTTTTGAAATTGTGATTATCTTTTTTTCCTTTTTGAATTGAAATGCAAAGCAACTAGAAGAACAAAAGCAAACACACAAATGGAAACAAAAATCAAAAGACACTCACACAAATTTCCTTTTTTTTTTAAGAAAAACAAACACACAAAATAAAAACACAATTAAAATCACACAAAAATAATCCGAAGAATAGAAAATAAAAATCAAAACATTCCCCGGCAACGGCGCCAAAAACTAGTTCGTCGACGGAATTTCTATCGGTTTAGAAAACCGTCGAACGAATTTAAATTAAAAATAACCGCAAGCGCACGGTGTACGAATGTAGCACGTGGCGAATACGGGTCGATCCACAGGGAATTGATGATTTAAATTTCCTACTCAATCAAATTATACCAAAGTCGAGAGTGTATTTAAGCTAGAAAATGAGAAAATGAGCTAACTAACAAAAAGAAAAGAAATGCAAATATGAGAGTTAAATGTCAATTTAGAGAATAAATCCACTCTCTAAATCATGTAGTTCAACACATGAAATCATGATCTCTCTTTTATGGTCATTAGTGTTTTAATTGATGTGTTTATCATAAGTGTGACATATTTGAGCTATTAATTAGCCAACATAAGTCATCAAACTATAACACACCCCTTAAAACACTTACTAACTTTCATGAAACTTGACAAAGAAAATGAAAATGAAATCTATTTTAAGTATGGCCTATTAACTATTGATTAGAAACATAGACCATCAAATTTTAATTTCAAATCACTTTCTTATGCCATAATCATATATTGATGAAGAGGCATTTGTGTTAGTGATTGTTTAAGCATAGCCTATTTGGTGTCAACAATATAGACTATCAAATTCAAGGCAAAAACAACAAATAAAACCACTTCTATCATCATCATTAAGCACAAAAAGAGAGCATGAATTAACAAAATGTTGAAGCTACATTAATTAGAGAGCTTCATTACCCCTAAATTGAAGGGGTTTAGCTTCTCATATTTGTCATTTTATTAACAAATGTAGCTAACAACATGAAAGCAAAATGAAGAGGAAAAAGAGAGCAAAATGAAAACATAAGCTAATTAACTTGCATAAAAGAAAAGAGATCTACACTACAACATGAAAGCAAAAGAACATGAAAAGGAAAGAGCATGTATTAAATTGCATAAAATAAAAAAGATTACATAAAATAAAAATGGCTAAGTAGCCATGAAAAGAGAAAGAGGAGCTTTCATTTTATTTTTGATCTAAACTAAACTAAAGAGAAGGAGGCCTAAGAGAGACTAAAGAAGAGATGAAGATTACATGAAACATAAGGGGTATATATACAAGTTTTAGAACCCTAATTCACTTTTTGGGGAATGCCCAAAATGCCCCTTAGGAAGTGTGGAGGCCAAGTAATCATTAACATGTCTTAATCCCCCACTTAAATGTACATGAAGCTTTAAATGTCTATTAGCATGTGCATTAGCCTTTAATTTGTACATTAAGGTAGTGGGTAGGTGGGGTCCTCCATGTTCTTCACTTTGGTTTATTTCCATCTTCATTCTTTTGTATCTTCTTTGTGCATGCATATTCCTTCATGAAACCACTTGTAATTGAGTTTAAATTCCTACAAAATAATATAGAAATTTCCCATTAAATTTTCTCAATTTGTTATATGCACAAAAATGACCATTTTGCCCATGGATGACGATGAAAATGTGACAATTTCAAATAATTTGAATTTTGGTTAAAACAAGTTAAAATACTCAATATGATCATTTATTCAATTTAAATAGATTAAATATGATGGTAAAAATATGCATATTTACGTGCACATCATCATGCTCATCCACGCACCAGGCCGAAGAATTTTCTTTTGGGCTTAGATTATGAAAGAGATATGAAATGCTTCAACGATCCACTTGGTATACCATCAACTGAACTGGCCTCGGATGATCGTTTCGATGCGATGAACTTTGAACCTGCCTCGCCCATCTTCCCTCCCCCATGCAGAACAATATGGAAGAAGAAGATAACAACATCCTCGGTCCCCATAACGTCCCAGCCCCTCAGCGTTGGGACCCACTCCTAGATCTGGACCTCTCGATGCCGTTTCACCTCCAAGCTTCCTCTCTGCAACCTGTTCTTATTGATGACCATCGCCCTGCTCCCGATCCCACCCGCCTTCATCTCCAGGCATCCACCCATTCCCCTGTCCCTTAAAACTTGGCCTCTCCCTCATCCCCGATGCCGATTCACCCAAGGAGGAATTATTTGACTCCGGTGCGGGTTAGAAGAAGCGTGCGGAACTCAAGATCCTTGCCTGGTCATACAGGTTGTTTCTATAAGACTATAGTTTTTTCTTCTGCTAATTCTAAATTAAACAGAAAGCTAGCACGTTGCATGGGGGTAACTATACATGATGAACATTACATTGCCATGCACACCCTAGAACAGGAGAGATTATCTTTTACCCAATGAAAATCGTATCTTGGAATATTCGTGGGCAAGGGGACCCCTCTAAGAGACATTCAATCTATCTTTCCTTGTCCCCCCTAAACATAGACATCCTTCTGCTCCAGGAATCTAAGCTGTCTGATCCAACTCCTTCCCAAATTAGACAACTAGGTGGTTCCAATCTCACAGGCTGTGCTCACTCTAACGCTATTGGCTCTAGGGGGGGTCTAATCACCATGTGGAATGAATCCATTTGGTCCCTCTGTCAAATCATATCCTATCCTTCTATTCTTCATGTAGCGCTCAGACACGTACAATCTGATACAATTTATTTTTTCTCCAACATATATGGTCCCCACACGATACAAGAAAGATTAAATCTTTGGTCGGGCTGCGTAGAATTTGCGTCAACTATATACGACCCCTGGGTAATAGGTGGAGATTTTAATACAACCAGATTCCCAAACGAAAGAAGCTCCGGAAATCTTTCACTCGACTCAGATGATTTCAATGCCTTCATCAACTCCTGTTCACTTATTGGGCCCCCAGTCAACAACCGTCATTTTACTTGGACCAATAAGCGTCAATCGCCTACTCTCGCTAAACTCGATCATTTCCTTTTCAATCCATCCTGGGACTTTATCAAATTGGTATGGGATCATCCTACCAAGTCCTCCTCGGCCACTGCTCGTGTAGTGTGTAAACTTAGATCCCTAAGAAAACCCCTCAAGCCTTGGGCAAAATCCATCTGGGACTCCCTCCGTAAACGCATAGCCGCCATTCAAAATGAAATTCTAGCCCTAAATATCCAGGGATAATCTATCCCACTCGACAATTGTGACTCACTCAAACTCTCAAACCTAGAAGAGGAGCTTGAACGACTTTTGAAACAAGAAGAGATTGGATGGAAACAACGGTCCAAAGCTAAGTGGCTGAAAGAAGGCGATAAAAATACATCCTACTTTTACAAATTAGCAAATGGTCGCCGCAGTTCCCTTTTCATCCCGGAAATAATGCAGAACAACATCCCAATCATCGACCCCTTCGAAATTTCAAACCTCTTTACTAACTTCTACCGCTTCATCCTCGGCAAACCCTTGCCTCCCCTTCCTCCCATAGATTGGAACCTTCTATATCCCAACCCTTTGCCAATTCCTATAAACTCACCCTTTACAGAAGAAGAAATCCTGGCCGCCCTTAAGGACATGGATGATGACAAATCTCCGGGGCCAGATGGGTTTGGCCCGTTCTTCTTCAAACACTTCTAGGGAGTTGTCAAAGGAGATATCCTAGACATGTGTGCCGAATTCTGCTCTAATCCTATGGCCATAGCTCACTTAAATTATGCCAATATTGTCCTCCTGCCTAAATCCGCTGGAGCCAACTCCCTATCAGCATTCCGACCTATTAGCCTTCTGAATACTACGTTCAAACTGATTACCAAAGTCCTTGCCAATCGTCTTCAAACCTTTATGGAGTCATTAGTTGGTGTGGAGCAATCAGCCTTCATACAAGGTAGGAACATCCTAGACTGCGTTGCGGCAACACAAGAAATAATCTCCTCCTGTCATTCGAACAACACCCCTGGGGTCCTGCTAAAACTTGATTTCTCCAATGCTTTCGATTCAGTGAATTGGAATTTTATTATTGAGCTCCTTATACATAGAGTTTTTCCATTTACATGGTGCAACTGGATCAAATGCATCCTAAATTCGAGCTTTTCATCGATTCAGATCGGCGGCTCACCTGGAGGGCTCATTAAATCTGCTCGGGGTCTCAGACAGGGAGATCCTCTCTCCCCGCTCATCTTTGTCCTAGTGACAGATGTATTTAATCGTATGATTAAATTGGCAATATATGACAATTACTTAGCTGGTGTTTGCCCCTCCAACCTAAGTCCTTACTCTCACCCTAATCTTATGATTTCCAACCTCCAATTCACAGATGACACTATCCTCTTCGTCACCCATTTTCCTGATCACATCCACTGTCTTAAAGTCCTCCTCTACACCTTCGAGCTCATTTCTGGCCTATCAATTAATTTTAATAAGAGCTCCGTCATCATGCTTGGAAATGCTGACCATCTCGGTCCCCACATCTCCTCCTCCCTTAACTGCTGCCTTGGCAACTTTCCTTTACCCTATCTTGGCTTCACCCTGCGCCCCACCAAGCTTCATCGATCTGACTGGACCCCTCTCATTTCCAAACTTGAATCAAGACTTGCAGGCTGGAAAGCAAACACTCTATCGACTTCGGGAAGGCTGGTCTTGGTTAAAGTTGTACTCTCGACGCTTCCTCTCTACTGGCTCTCGTTCCACAAGATTCCCTGTTGGGTATCCAAAAAAATTGATGCTATTAGACGTTCCTTCCTCTGGAATGGGGGAAAAGCCAAATGCCTGGTCAACTGGAAAATTGTATGCATGCAGGAGGAGCACGGCGGACTAGGCATTACCAACCTGTTTTCCCTCAATCAGGCACTTCTAGCAAATTGGCTCTGGCGTCTCTTCTCGCCAGGTCGGTTCATTTGGAAAGACTGGATCTTGGCATCCTACTACAATGCTGACCCATTTCGTGCTCTTCATTTCGCTCCACGTCCCAAGCCCTCCCCATTCTGGTCAGGTGTCCTAGCATCTGTAGGCCGTATTAAACCCCTAATCCAGGTGAACATAGCCAATGGCTCCAATTGTCTTTTCTGGTTTGATAACTGGCACAGCCTCTCACCCTTTAACCTTTCCTTTCCATTCCTTTTTTCCTACTCCAACACACCCCTTCTGACCGTGGCGGATGCTGTCGCCCTGGGCCTACCCAGTTTATGTCTGACAACCCTTTTTGTCGAAGACACCTTCATGGAACTCCTTTCCGCCCTCCGCCTACTACAATCTGTAACCCTTGACTCCTCAACAGTGGACAGACATATTTGGACACTATCTCCCTCAAGAGGATTCTCTGTATCCCAATCCTCCTCTTTCCTAATTTACCCTGGTAGACTGTTCTCCTTCGCTCGTGTCTGGAAATGCCACATCCCTCCCCGTATCAAATTCTTTCAATGGTGTCTCATTCATGGACGCATAAATACCAAAGATCGTCTCTTGCACTTGAACATCACATCTGACTAGAATTGTGTCTTCTGTAACACTGAAGCTGAATCGATCCGCCACCTTTTCTTTGATTGCAATATATCTTACTATATATTGGTTTCGGTTTGCATACACAACCTAGGGAAAATATACACAATCACAGACTTTTTTGATCACTGGCAATACTATGCATCGAGCCATCACCTAGACACCCTCCTAGCCATCTTCAGCTGGGTCATTTGGAAAGAGAGAAATGCCCTCGTCTTCAACAAACCCACCAACTCGTGTTTAAACATATGCAATAAAATTTCTAATATATTTGCGTATTGGACAGGCTCTTCCTTCTCGGCACCATTCAGACTTAGGCTTCCATCAGCTCGGTCCCCGTCGGTCGAATCCATAGGCAGTGCAACACCAGATACGCCGACTGATCGCCCTGGCTGCAACTAGTGGTTCGATTGTTTTCGTTGCTGACTTTTTAATGTCTCTCTCTACAGTGGCTTTTCTTCTCTTTGTTGGTTAAACTAGGTCTCATTATGTATATTTGAAACCTCCTGGTCTGTAATTCCACACTGGCAGGCTGTTTTGTATCTTACACTGATTATGCTGCTTTTGTTTTGCCATCGATCAGGCCTGTTGATCGACCTAAGCAATTATATATATATATATTATTAATCAACTGTGTAGTTTCATGCTACACATCCGTTCTCCTCAAAAAAAAATTAACTTATATAAATTCCTTCAATATTTAAAGAATATTTCCTAAACTGTAAAAACTTTTCTTTTTGTATATATATATATATTTATTTATGTAAAAAAAATATGGTTTCCAAAATTCTCCCTTTGCATGCACACATATACGGCTCATGTATATATATATTTAAGACTAAAATAGGTTTTACATCCTACTGTTAAAATTCTTTTCCAGATCTATATATAGGTTAAATAAAATAAATAAATAAATAAATTGTAAAAACTGCTACCTCTGCCGACCACGCACTGCCACCATGACCACGACGAACCCACCACAATGAACCCCAAATCGTTCAACCTCTATTACGAGCTCGAAACCCTATCTCGATGCTCGGCCTATGCCCATGTCGACTTCGCATCCTTCGAACGACATTGCGACCTCCACTGTTGCTACCCACGCGAACGACCCAGCCTCAGACCACCTCGTCAGCGCCTCACCCATGTTGCTTCCAAATGCCGAGCGCCACAGCGACCTCTACGAGAGTGCGCGACACCTGCCGTGCCTCCATCTGGCGCTGCGATTTCCCCCAATTCAAGCAAAGGAACATTGATTCGAACAATCTTCGGCTATAGATTTGATCGAAGTCTCCCTAGGCTCGAATTCGAGCAAACTACGAACGACATCAAGCTTCCTTCGATGTTGGCCATGGTTTTTTTATTGAACGTTTTAATTTTTTAAAGAGGGGTTCGGCCATTTATTTTTGTTTGAAATATTTCTCGACTGTTTTGATTTTTGTTCTTTTAAAAGAAATTGCTCGATTATGATAAAAACAAAGGGGACGTGTATTAAAATTACATAAGAAAACAAGCACGTGTTTGAAAATTTTCAACGTGTCTGTTTGCTCAATAATATATATATATATATATATATATATATTTTAATTTAAAATTCAAATTCAAATCGTCTCAATTTACACAGTCTAAAATCTCGTACTCCTATCGAGGTGTGCCGCTAGGCGTTTATAATATTAAACTCTTATTCCGAATGCAATGGAAAATGTTTCGAGTCCAAATTCGGTCATATAGAGAAGATAGCTTTTTATACCAGTTATCGAATTGAATTTTCGGTATAGATTTTAGCGCGTTTGCTTATCGTACGACCAAATGATCATTCTAAACATTATGAAAATTGAAATCCGATAATAATACAATATTACTGATCCAATGGAACTGGTTTCGTCGAATTCCGAGACTGTGTCTCGAAAGACTATTTTTAAATACCGATTTAAACGATATAATTCAAAAGTGAACAAATCATTTCCAAATTCAATTCTTAAGCTTCCATTATCTTCAGTATTATCAATATAAAATTTTCAAGCCTTTAAAATATTTTTAGTCGGCTTAAAACCGAGGATTCAAATTTTTACCCAACTTCTAATTATTAAATTAAATAATTTAATTGCCAAATTCATAGTTATATTTGAAATTCTAGTTTAAAATAACTTCCAAATATTTAAAATCAATTAAATATTTCAATTTCAAATACAAAAATTTCTGAATCGTCGCATGCATGGCAGTGCTGTTATAACTAGTAGTGGTGATTGAGGTAATGCTCGTGACGGTATTGTTACCACTGGTGGCGATAACCACCATAACTAACTATCAACAACTATAATGTTAACGACATCCCCTCCAACATTATCTCAATCAACCACACCAATTATAACAACACTACTACGCAAGCCTTGGTGCCTCATATATTAATACTACTATGCTGCTATACTGGGAAATCGAGGTGGTAACCTAAGACATGCGTGGTAGTGCTGTTATAATTGGTGATGGTGGATGGAGAATTGCTGGTGGCGATACTGCTGGTGGTGGTGGTGATAACCACCATCACTAATTGACAATGACTACATTATTAACATCATCCTCCTAACACTTCCCCAATCGACCATCACTGCTTATAACAGCACTACTATGAATGCCCAATCACCACTACTATGGCTTTGGACCATCTTTTTTTTCACCATATAATATAATGATGGTTTTTCCTAATAATGAACGTCGCTCCTTATTAAATTATATCAATCTTTCTATCATATCCATGCTATCATCAAATGGATATGATTAAAACATTGGTAGATTCTGCAAAAAAGGAGAGACGCTCATCATCAGAACAAAAAACTATTGTATTATATGGTGAAGAACCATCTAAACCTTCAAACATAACATCTTGAAGTGCAATGGAATCAATCCTACGTGAATTTTTTTTTACATTATCTTTCGCACTATGATATTATAAATTCAAAGTGCATAATCTAAGTAAATATTTGTTTACAATATCTAAATCTTCAGGTGTAACATCTTTAAGGCTAAATCATGTATAATCTAAGTAAACATTGATTTTTTTTCTTTCTCAAATTAAATAATTTTAGTATGAAAATAAATTGCATGCATCATTAGTACTCCAATCTTCTAAAACATGTTATGTACATCCATTCACTTAAAACTAGTAAGAAATTTAAACTCAGAATATACATGTTAATAAACGTACAAATTATTTTAGAGATATACACCAAAACTGAAACTTAATCAACTTCATACTATTGTAAATAAACTATGGTTTATGTATTAATTAGTTTATTAATAAACTCATGTATTAATTATAACTTAATTAACTTATGATTTCTGAGAGTGTATGTGTTCAACAATGCTACAAGTGCTAGGTTTAAGGTGAAAAGATTGAATATATGACAGATGAAATTTACTTATAACCATTATTTTCCTATTTATTAAACTCAATGAACATTATTAATTTTATTATTTCTTTAAATAGCACTATTAATTTTATTAATAATTTAAATAAAATTATAAATTTTTTCCTTAATTTAAATGAATAATTTAAATAACCCAATTCATTTTGTTCTTAATTTAATAACATTATTGTTTTTATGAATAATTTAAATAATATTATTAATTTTGTTCTTAATTTAAATAACAATACTAACTTTATTGATTTTTTAAATAACATTATAAATTTTATTATTAGGTATTTTCATTAATTTTATTGATATTTTCAATAACATTGTTAATTTTGTTATTAATGTTAATAAAATTATTAATCTTATTATAAACAATGAAATTCACAAAAAATTATTATAAAAATAATGGAATTCATAAAAAACATCAAAATCATACACAAAAGAGCATATATGGGAAACAAAAAGGAAGTGTTGTCGAAATTTCATTAACCGTTTGATTTGAAATGTTGATTTACGAAACATAAATATTATTGTGTTTATAACTTGTCCAATGCCGGGAAAAATCCGACAAATAATGTATCGAATAAATATCAATTTTTGTTTAATTAAAAAATGAATATTTATATAACAATCATGTATGATACTTGTTAGACGGGGCCAAATTAAACATCTACGGGGTTTCGTTAATAATACCATATCGACAACAATGACTTTATTCAACTATTTCATAACAATACCAACGATATCTCAAATCATATACGAATTATCGTACCAACAAACCTATGTCAACAATCATATACCAACGAATATAAACCAACTAATCTATATCATATACGAAGCTAATCAAATCATTGCATTGCATGTAAATTGAATCAAAATAGTAAATGATATGTACAAAGCCTTGAGCAACGATTAGGAGGAAGGGATATGCAGCTTGAGCTTTGCAGCAGCATCAAGGGAGAAGGAGGATGTAGCATTCAAAGTCGACATCGATTAGAGGTGGCAGGCTTCATCAGTGACTGGGGCTTCAGAATCGAGTAAGACATGGGAAATGGATGGCTTACGGTGACTAAGGCCTGCAGCGCTTGAGGCTTGCGGTGAATTGGGGTTGAGGCGGTAGCATTCGAAGTCAAGGGGGGAGACGACGAAAGGTAACATGGGTTTTTTGTTCATTATTTCAATGGCAATGTGGAAGAGATACATCAGTTGGGGGGTTTATAAAGAGGTATGATGTCATATTGATGCCCCGTTGATGCCTATATGTTGGCATTGGCAAGGCGTCGGTAAGATGCATATGCGATATATATTTCCTATGACTTACCGACGTCCCTTTTCATGGCATTAGTAAGTAGGTAAACAACAAGTTTTCTAGTAGTCGCGATAGATCTACTTCTGAACTATGCAGTTAAACCTCACTAATTCCCCACAAAATCCTTATTATAGCGCATAGCGCTCTTCGACTGCCATGTTTTTTATTTAGCATCATTGAAAAGTGGATCCGCTTTAAGCCCCGCTAATTTCTGCTACAATGGCTAAATCAAGGATTTTTAGCACCCGCTTTAGCAACATTAATATAAAAACATTGGTTTGACTAGTCTCTTTTAAACCACATCAACAAAGTTAGGGTAAAGACCTAATTTTAAATCATAAGTGCAAAATATAAGCAAGAAATCTATTATACTCATCAAATTTGGACTACATGAATCATAATAATCTTCAGTTTGGTATATAGGATTAATCAATATTTCCTTTTTCTACACAAAGGATGTGAGAATGATAATAATTTGATATTAAATATTTGGTTTTATATATAATGAAGCTCTTTGCATTTCCACTATTTTATGCTATATTCCCACTATAACTTTTTGCACACCCACCGCTATAGAACTGCTGAGCGCTTTAATTGCATAGCCTCCTAATATGTGATGGATTATTCTCGATGTTCGATAGACTTCGTTCCTTAATGTGCCATAGCTTTCAAAGTGCAATAGCTCCATATTACTAACCTTCGAGGGTTTCACATCTTATCCATTCTTGAAATTTTAGGTGTAACACTTGTCCCTCTATAAGAAGTTTCTTATGTTAAACTTAAGTAAACTTTTGTTCTTGCTCTGTTTCTTCTCTTCATAAATTGTTATTCCTTATTATCTTGTTCCTCATCATTGATTTCTTGTGTACGTAGACTTGTGGTGACTTTCGATCTTAAAGTTTTGGGGTGTATGATGCTTCTTTATAAATTATTTATTGAAACCTTTTTTTATACATAGAGATTTTGCAATCTTTTATATATATTTATACTTGCAATTACAATTTTCATTGAAAATGTTCTTTCTAATGAAAATTTTTGATACATTTACTTGGAGATATTTTTGAAATATAAAAGACTTACATAATTTCATTTGAAAGTCATCTGATACTAAGAATGAATATATATCTGTTAAAGAAAATTTTCCAAAATTGACATTTGAAATTTTGGAAGTCCTTTTAAAACCTTTTGAAAGTAGTTTTTATCAGAACCATAAGGTGGTGAGTTCCCGTAGTCATGTTGGAAAGCACTTTATTCTTGCTAGTTCCTTAATCGAGAATTCTTGGTTGTCTTTTCGATGATTATTTGGTATCCACACTCTTTTCCTTGGACAATATTTTTCGCCTATTTGGATACTTTTAAGTTTTATTTAATGTGTTTGGTTGTTCATCGAGTTAGGAGTTTAGTTGATCATCCTTCTTTGGATAGTTTCTTCGACCGAGTTTATGGGCTTAAGTGGATGTTACTCTTGGATAGGTACTTTAGCTAGGCCTAGCGGTGGGACTAAAGACCTAACTGTTCATCACTACTTGGATGGATGATTTGGCCAGGCTAGCGGTGAGATCGAAGGCTTTTCATCTATCTCACATGGTAGGTATTTTGGCCAGTCTTTGAGACAGGACCAAAGGCTAATCAACCATCACCCTTTGACTGGGTGCTTCAGCTAGGCCTTGCGATGAGACCAAAGGCTTTTCATCAATCTTCCATGTATGGATGCTTTGGCTAAGCCTTAAGGTGGAACCAAAGGCTTAATTGACCATCACTCTTTGGATGTATGCTTTGGCCAGGCCTTGTAGCAGATCCAAAAGCTTTTCGTCTATCTCCCTATTTTGGATGCTTTGCCTAAGCCTGATAGCGGGACCAAAGGCTTAATTGACCATCCTTCTTTAGATGGGTGCTTTGGCTAGACTTTGTGGCGGGACCAGAGTTTTTTTGTTCATCTCCCTTGGACGGGTGCTTTGGCCAGGTTTTGAGGCGAGATCAAAGGCTTAATTGACCATCACTATTTGGATGGATGCTTTGGCCTGGCTTTGTAGTGGAACCTAAGACTTTTCGTCCATCTCCCTTGGATAGATGCTTTGGCCAGGCGTTGAGGCGGGACCATGCCTTAATTGTCATTTTCTGGGTATAAGGCATGCTTCTATACAACAAATCTCGCTAACCTTATCAAGCTGGGAGCAAAGTCAAACATATCGCATCTCAGTCCATGGGATTTTTGTTTAGTGTGAATATTTCTAAATCCTTTATCTCTTTGATTACTAGATTATTGATATTCCATATCCTTGTTATTGCATTTCCCCTTTTCGATTTGGGCTTCGGAGGTCATTTTCCTTTGTTTTTGATGCTTATCTTCACCTTTTTGAATACCATATTAATTTTCTTATTAGGTTTCTCGAAATGTAATACTTATAGATTCTCTATTGATATTCCGTGGCTTGCAATACGGCTTTGGCCAAACCTGAGGATTTCATTATCAGTTCTTAGTTTGATTCATAGGCATACATGATTTCTTGATGTGATGGAACCTTTACTTTGTCTAGTAACATCGCTTCAAACTCTTATGTTGACAAGAAACAATATGTCTAATGACTACTTTTTCTCGAGCTTAATGACCACAAAACTTGGGGTAGTTCCTTTACTCAATTTCCTAATCGAATTGGTTTTTGAAGTTTCTCTTGGTCGTCTTATTTGTAGCTTCTGCTACCCTATTGACTTTTTAGATGGGTTATTGATGAGAATCTCCTTATTGTTTCATTTCTCTTAACAAAATGAGTGAACTTTTCATTCTTAAATTGAACTTTTTTTCCAGAATTGATTTTTTATTTGGATTTCTGAATCAAGTTATAACGCTCGATCTTTGAGACTTTCCTGATGATAATGGTTTAACTTCTGTTTATTCTGTAATATAATTGATTGTTATTGCACACTTTTTCCTTCTTTTAAAGTGTGTAAGGGTCCTTATAAAACAACTCCTCATACTAATATTTGCGGCTTTTTATTCTTTATCCATCATTGCTTAATAGAGATCGCGCATCTAAATCTCAAGATTGAAGATTGGGAATTATCCGTTTTTGATAAAGAAATCAAGATTTTTATTGATTTATGCATTTGGTTATGAGATATACAACTTCAAATAATTGATAGTCTCTTTTTCTATCATACACTCAAAAATCTTTAGCACATCCTTGATCATGTTTTTCTTCATAAAAACACGTTCATCTTTTCAAATTCTCAGTAAAAGAGCAGTGTGAGTCTTGCAATCAATTAGCAATTGTTTCTCTAATAGCCTGTTATGTATCAACCTTGCGTCTGCAATAACCCCATTCTTGCTTAAATATCTTATTACTAAATTTAATGTCTCGGAACTAATGTGATCCACTAAATGTGTGTTTTTGGTCATAAAGGAAACAAGCATACTTATATTTTATGAGGATTTGCATAGTACTTCAACCATTTTAGTATATGTGGACAAATTAACGTTCTTCTCCTATTGGCCAGCTTCTTCCTAAGCGACAAAGCTTTATGTATATTACCTTTACAATATTCTTAGAGTATCGATGAATCAATATTTGGACTAAACCCATTATCAACAACTTGTTCTATTAACATGTCGTGCTCAATTTTGGTGTCCAAGTATAATCCATTACCTCGATTAATCATTTCACTAAAGATTTCCTTGGCTTCATCAAATTTCGTATACTTGCAATATCCAAACGTTAAATTCTTATATGTTGAAAGATTTTGTATCAAACATGTATCATTCATTTCATCCTTTGAATTAACCACTTTGAATTAACCACTAACGATAGCATTATAAGCATTGATGTCAACTTCTACTTTTCTAGATGAACTTCTTGCAAGTTTACCTTGCTCATATGGTACCCATATCTATTCAAGAAGAATTTCTTCTTCATAGATAATATTGTGTCTCTGTTGCTTCTTCCACTCACAATTTCCAATAGAATAATGCCAAACCCATAAACATCATATCATCGTGTCACCTGCCCTCGGATAGCATATTTCGGACCAAGTAACCTATTGCTCCAGCAATAGGTGTGCTAATATGTGCCATAGCTGGAGGTAGAAGCTTGGCTAGCGTAAACTATTACTTTTCTAGTAGCTAAATCAAATGAAAAACTAAATATGATCAGACATACCTTGTTCACCAAATCTGATCAAGGTACACAAGCTGCAACTGTCTAGGCACAAGCATAACCATTGCAGTTTGATATGCATCCTGTTGCACAAGTAGAGCCCGCCCATCTATCCGATTCATAATCATACACAACTTATCTTTTATTGAATGCTTCTGCTGGTGCTGAATATGCTTCATCTTATGCACTTTCTCTACATGACCAATATTCAATCTTACAGCCTGGTCCAAAACTTTCTTAATCGGTTGTAAATTATGGGTTTTTCCTGAACTTTCTGGTTTGCTGCATTTTAAAGCTTTAGCCGGTGCATCATTGCAAGTCCATGCTCAGCCATTTTAGTTTTCCATGATCATCATAGTTTTCATAATTCAATGGTTTCTCATATGGGTTATCTACTCTAGTAAAACATTTATTTTTTCAACCGGAGCAATCTTATGCAAGCACTCTCGAATCCAACATAAATATCCGTTAGCGACGACTATAATGTGACACAGGCCGTCGCTAAAAGGCGATGAAAAAATAGTCGACACCAATAGGTTTTGCGACGCTATTGTGACGGCGTCGTCGCAAGTTTAGCGACGTCTAGTGTCACGAAGTTGGACACGTGGAAAATCCAGAGTGGTCGTTGGGCTATTGCTACCCGATGCTAGCCGACGCAAAACTAGATAAATAAGCTGTAGCAGACCGTCGCTAGCCGACGCAAGCCTGGATAAGTGGGTCATTGCTAGTTGATGCAAGCCATCGCAATACTGGGTATTTTTTTACATACAGCTTCTATTTGAGCCATCCAACCGTGCAAATATCACCGTATCTCTATCTATCTCATCCACAACATATATAAATCCAATTTCGCAACTACAACCATCGCATATCATACATAAGCAAGTATATAATTCAAAAATCAATATCTACATTAACATTCATCAAATAACATCTATATTCCATCAAATAACACAACCGTACTTAAAAATACTCATGTCCATCAAATAAAACATCCACAAATCCTTCAAACATCACAACCGTACCGATAAATATTCATGCCCATCAAACAAAATATCCACAAAACCATCAAGCAACACAATCGCCAAACAAGTATCAATAGCCAATCAAGTATCAAATCCATCAACACATGTCAAATAAATACAAAACAAAATGAACAAAATCCATCAAACACCATAATTATACCTACTGATCGTCATCTTTCGACCTATCTTCCCTAGGTATACTCCTGTGCTCTGCTAAATATGCCTCAATCTGCTCATCTAGCAGCTGCGCCAGTCCTCCATTCTTCCACCAATCACTGAACTCTACCATTTGTTGTTTCAACTGAGCTATCTCCTCGTCTCTCTGGGATCTCCTATAAGCAGTCTGGATCGTTATCACTTGTAAAATAATTAATAACGAGTTATAATTTATGCTCAATATCAAATAAAATTTATATATTAGTTATTTTATTTAATGAAGCAGTTTGCCTTCTGTTTCCGTAACTGTAACGCCTATTTTATGCAGGAGGGTCAATCAGAGCATTCCATATATGGTTCGACTCCTCCAAGATCAACTCACGGCCAGTGGATTGGTCCACGCGAGCTTGCTTCGCTTCATATCTTAACAAAAGTTTGCTACAATAAATATTCAATTTAAACTTATGATATGTGAATTAAAAAAATTAAGCACGTTTACCATTACTTATCGAAATTTATTGTCCGTCCAAACATATAAAACTTTGCCATCCTCCTCCGTCTGCTCAACGGCATGCGTATGTGTGAAGATCTCTGCCATTGTAGGCACATGATTTTACATCTCATACTGAAATTATACATATGAATAAACAATATTACCAATATGATTAAATATCAATAATCTATTTACAACCGTAATTTATAAATTTACCAATTTCTTTCGATGTTGTTGGAAGGATTTAGAGCCACCGCGGTGTACAATAAGATTTTTATTCCTGCTTTTACGGTTGCACAATGATATTTCCTGTGAATTTAAATATATTATTAACTAAATTAATGCAACTAATATATGAAATTTAAACAAATTAATAATAATATAAAACTAAATAACTTACTTTAAATTCAGGAGTATCCCAGAGCTGGAGCAACTCAGTCCAAACATCAGCGCTCATCCAAGTGGTTTTATTATTCGCATTCTTTTCCTTTGAGAGAATGTCCCTATAATTTTACCACGTCATTTGGTTCCTGTGATTTGTAAAACCATCCATATCTTTCAAATCAACACATACCGCAGCCTGCATATTGAAATTAATTTGAATTATATACATTATATTAATTTTCAAATGAATTATAAATTTATAATACATTCAAGTCGGCTCATATAACATTCAAAACATGGTCTGAGATGTCGTCTCAATAAGCCCAATATCCTAACATTCGACTCTTGAATGCCTTCTTGGAGACTTGAAGAATATAGTCCGAAGGCGCCTCGAAACCCCTGTGTAAATTTTGATGTAGCCATTTAATAAATTTTAAATAATAAACATGCAATAAATTTAATACTTACACTGCACTCTTGGAACGACCTCCCACTGGACGTAAATCCGGCGCCGTGCCTCTGGCACTCGCATCAGGAGAAGGAGAAGGCCGAGATCTACTGGATTGTCTCCTATAAGACATATATATCTGTCACAAACATATCATTATATATAATAAAAAAACATATTAGTTTATTATTAGAAAACATGTTTTATCAATCATCGCACAAAATTCCACTAAAACATCATAAATGAAACAAGATCTCTTGAATACATATATAGAATTAACAAAATAGAATAATACATATCTCACAGCATAGTCATCGTTATTAATAACAGCGGATACTCAAAATATACATTTTACAACTAGAGATACAGATATTCAGAATTATCAATCTTTGTCATTTTCTAATTTAGACTCAGCATCGTACTCTATATGGTTTTCTCCTGTACTCTCAAATGATTCTATTAAAACATTTGATTCATCATTCAAAGTCTCTAAATCAACATCATCAGTTATTATTATTTCATTATTTGGCTCAAGATCCGCTTGGTACACTTCTTCATGTGGAATATTATTTCCATCAAACGTAAATCCTGCCTTTGTTTTAAAAACAACTGACCAATCTGCTTTATCTTTTTTAAGGATGGATAAGGAGCAAAATAAACTTTTAATACTTTCTTGGCTAATACAAAAGGATCATACTTATAGTAATGTAAGGTATGCTTTATTTCAATAAACTTATAATCTTTGTGCACGTTGATTTCAGAACCACAAGCATTGCTGAACCAATTGCATTTGAATAAAAGAACTTTTTCTGTAGGTTATATATAATATGTCAATTCTAAAACCTATGTTAGGATGCCATAAAATTCTATTATATGGTCATTTGGATCATCACTACCTTTGACAAATACACTGCAGTCATATGTTAATTTTTCAGCACCATAATCATTGATGTTGAATTTAAATCCATTGATAAAGAATACCGGATAAGTCTTGACATCCCTTTTTGGTCCGAGTCCAAGATGTTTTAATCCTTCATTAACTACACAATTTCTTGAATTATAAACGTAGTTCGAAAACCACTTAGCAAATTCTTTACTGAGATCGCCAAATGGATGGTGTGATTCGTAAATATTGCAAATACATATAATATGTTCCATTATAGTTAATACGTAAATATAATTGAAATAAATTTGAATTTATTATTACCTAAAAAATGGTGAAATTTTCGCACAATTAAGAAGAACATATGTGTATGTTACATGGCGATCTCTATCGTCCAACCATATTTCCACACATACCAGCAAGTCGACCATTTTATCTAAAAATAGATAACATTGTTTGAGAAGAATCTTGTTCAAAAACTTCATCATTACGAGGAATACTTGCAATGATAAGTTCACATGATCTCTAAAGTAATTAGAGAAAAAGAATGAAGCTTCTTCTTCAAGAAAGGATTTTCTAATCGAACCTTTAACTCGTACTTTTTGTCTAACTTTTTTCTTCAACCTATTAGAAAATTAATTCAATTTAAATTTACTTATTTAAATCTGAATTTTAAACTAAAATAAATATTATGTATATTCAATATCACTTCTTAAATGGATACATCCATCCATATTGCATAGGACCTCGAAAAAGTGCTTCGGATGGAAGATGAATTGGTAAATGCTCCATTACATTAGAGAAACCTGGCAGAAATATTTTCTCTAGTTTTCAAAGTAGTATAGGGATTTCTACTTTAGGTTTACGTATACAGTCGGCTTTTAATGTCGTCAAACAAATCTTTTTATAAAAAAACTTAATTCCGTTATAACATTCCATACTTTTACGAGCAACAGTTCTTTAAAAACCATGGGGAATGAATATTTCATCATGATATGAAAATCATGACTTTTCATCCTACTCAATTTATTATTTATAAAGTCAGCACATCTATGGAGATTAGAAGGAATCCCATCAAGACATCTTAGTCCTTCCACCCACTTTAGCATAAGTTTTATTTGCTTGCTGTTTAGTTTATAACATGCGTTATATTTCTTTTACAGTCATTGGGCTTCATATAAAGTTCGGGAAGTTTACAAAAAGGGGCTATATCAAGTCTCGAATTCAAATCGTCCTTATAACCCTTTCCAACTCTCGAGAAGATTTATAAATAAATTTTAAAACCCTTTCCAAACTCTCTATTTATACATATGTAAATAAAAATATGTATTTAAAAGAAAATAATAGTAATTTATTTTTAATACATATTCAAATAATTATTTAAATATGGAAAACACCTTTTTATAACATCATTTTCAAAGCAGGTTTAAAATTTAGGATTTTATTAAAATAAATATTAAGTATTTAAAAATTCCTTGTGAAATATTCAATACTAACCAACATTAAAATTTACATAGATTAATAAATAAAAATTCCCTTTTTAAAATTTTAAACTTAACTTATTGTTAAAAATCTATTTTTAAAATATGGATAACCAAATTTTCAATTTATAACTTCTCAATTTCCGTCACATTATTTTCATTCCGGTCTCCTTAGCCATCTTCCTTTTAAAAATTGTATCCACTATCTTTTCTTACCGTATTCCCATATTCAAATATAAAATTCTTCCTCTGATTTTATATTTCCAACCTATCACCGGATATCACTTGCTTTCATTTAAAACTTTGTTTATAAATTCTTATAACTGCTTTGAGTTTCACTAAAAATTATCTCATTTATATATAAATTCAATTTCTTATAAATTCCATTTCTTTTTGCCAACTTATTTCTATATCTTTTTCAACTTCTTTCTATATTGTCTCGAATATCACATTAAAATCTCATCTTTAAAAATTCCTTTATATGTTTTATTTTAAATTCTCTAGTTAAATATTTTCTCGCATTATTTAATACGATCAAAAATTCACCATTTCTTGCCAAACCAATCTCTTCTAAATAACCTAGATTTCGATATACAATTTTTATATTAAAAATCTCTTTTTAATTCCTTAAAATTTTTAAATAATATTTATGGTATTTAATATACTCGAAATTAATTTCCATTATAACATTTAAAAATTCAAAACACATAATAATCTAGCATTCTATACAAATGAAAAATAATAACATATTTGAGGAATCCAGTTGGATCCCTCCAACCTATTTACCCTCCATCCACATATGTTAGACAACAATAAAAATACCAATTCCACTTCGAGGGGGATATCGCGGCATATAGGGTTATCCGCTATTATGCGGGGAGCATAGGGTTTAATTCGCTATATATATATATATATGCGGGAATATCACTCCAAATACTAATATATATATATATACTACTACTAGACATATATTATAACATCCAACTGACAGTTATAATTTATCAATTTAATCCAGCATCCAACAATTTAAGTTTACATACAATAATCCAAATGTGTGAGAAATCGTCATTTTGATTTTATTTTTACAATACGATCCAATCTCGACTCGTTCTTTCCCGATTTTTAGCCCCGTATAAAAAAATTTATAAAATTTATTAACATTCATATAGAAAAATCGAATAAATTAGTAGAATGGATGGGATTTGGTTAAATAAAAATCAAATCCAGGATTTAAATTGGAAGTTGGTTATAATAAAATAAATTTAAGTATGGGGTGAAATAATTTAAAGAAAATAAATAACAAGTTAATATTAAAAAGAAGCTTGGCTTAAATTTATTTGTGGAATGGTTATTTAATGGAACGGTTTTGAATGAAACCTATACGGATATAAAGTGTAATGAAAATGGAATGTGGATAAATTAGAATGAAATGAAATTTTATTGGTTGTGAACAAGTTAAAATTGAAATGGAGTGGAATTAAATACAAAATGAGCCGGAATTAATTTGAAGTAGTTACAAACTAAAATGAATATTCTATTAAGTGAATATCGGTGAATTTGCATAGAAATAATCGCCGTTTGATGTAAACAAGATTAAATAAAATTCTATGAATTGATAGAAGCAAATTAAATTGATTTTGAAATCAATTGAAATGAATATGAGTTCATTTCCTCATTGAATGTTATCAATTGAGTTGTAAACTATTTAAATTGAATGAAGTAGTATATGAGTTGGTTGAAGCAATTAATATTAATGGCGGAATCTAAAAATTGCTTATGAATATGGTTTAGTGTGCATTACTTGTGTAATCCATGTGTTTTAGCCATTTAAATAAGTGTAATGTTAATAAACTTCATATATTTGGTACTTATATATTTAAATTGAGTAAGTACAGGTACTTGGAGGCCGTTTGGTTGGATTCTTGGTCACGCTAATTGCTAAATAAATAAGCCGCTTGCTTAAAATGCTAAATAGTGGTATGCCTACGCAATAAAAGGAATAAAAATATGAAATATTGTTATATTTTTGTTTTTCGACCGAGTGGGTCGATGTATATATATTTATCTCTCTTGTCAAATTGCAAAAGCTCCTCCGTACAAGAGAGACTCTGCCAAAATATTGGGAGTTAGAAAATTTTTGAAATTTTTTGGAATTTTTGTTAACGATGAATTGATTTCAAATTGGAATTGAAATAAAAGGGATTTTGGGAATTTGAATTGAAACTAATGGTTTAGTTGGAACTAAAGGAATATAAAAGTGAATATGGGATTTTCACTAAATGGGTTTTAGTAAGTTAATGGGTTGGGGCATTCTTCTACCTTAGTAATTTCGGGGACGAAATTCTTTTAAGGGGGGAGGAATGTGATGACCCGAATTTTTCAAGATTCAATTTGAAACATTTAAATGGTTTTAAATATTGAAATTGAATTATAAGTTGGTTTTGAATATAGAAAAATTGGGTTTATTAATAAAATAGATTCAGGATTCAGATATCGTGATTTATTGGACAATTCAACTTTTGAATTTAATAATTGGAATTTGGATAAAATATTGAATCTTGAGTTTAAGCTTGATAAAAATTATTTAAAGGCTTGTAAAATCTATATTAATGGTACTGAAGGCAATGCAACTTTTAAAATTGAATTTAAAAGTAGTTTGTTCAGTTTTAAAAATATATCATTTAAATCGACATTTAAAAATAGCCTTCCGAGGCACAATCACGGAATTTGACGAAACCAGTTTCATTGGATCCGTAATATTGTATTGTTATCAGATTTCTAATTTCGTAGCTTTTGGAGTTATCGTTTAGCCGTACGAGATGTAAACGCACTGAAATTTATATCAAAAATTTAATATAATAACTGGGTCCAAAAAGCTATGTTTCCATACGATAGAATTGGGACTCGAAACCTTTTCCATTGCGTTTGGAATAAGGGTATACATTATAAACTCCTAGCGGCACGCCTCGATAGGGGTTCGTTATTTTAAGCTACGTAAATCGAGACAATTTGTATTTAATTAATATATAAATTTAAATATCGTGGTCAATTGCCGAAATACCCTTCAATCAGCCTGCTTCCTTTCACCATCAAAACTTTTTGCCTTCTCTGTAGCAAGCAATGACAGGCACGCAAAAATCAAATCACACTTCCTTTGTCTTCTCAAGCACGCGTCCCCATTCCTTCTTTCTTTTATATACGAGACCCATTCAATAAAATTCTAGATTCACGAATAGGAAAAAATAAATGGAACACCTTGTTCAAGTTCAAACCGCGTAATCATCTTTCTATTCTTCCTAGCGTTCACTAAGCCGAAATGGACTTTCATCAACAAAAAAATGGAGGAATTAGAAATTTATATCGAACCTCACGAAATCAAAGAGAGAGAGAGGGGAGGGATGGGGCGCGCTCGTGCTCAAGCTCGCGCGTGCGATGGGGCACCAAGGTGACGCTAGTGGTGGTTTCACGATCTAGGGATGGGTCGGGATGATGTAGGAGGTAGGAAGTTTGTCGAAGTTGGCGCTCGCGATAGTGACGCTGGTGAAAGGCATGAGGTCGCGGGAGAAATCGAAGTCAACTTCGATGTAGTCACGGAGGATGGTGGCTCACAATGTGATAGCCGCGACTGTGGAAGGCGCACGTGGGTTTGGGT
This sequence comes from Allium cepa, assembly GCA_030765085.1. NCBI lineage: Eukaryota > Viridiplantae > Streptophyta > Magnoliopsida > Asparagales > Amaryllidaceae > Allium > Allium cepa. The sequence continues at coordinate 634,117,728 of CM060941.1, forward strand.
CGCGGTGGCGGTGAGAAGTTGGTCGAGATCGGTATGGGCTGATGGCAGTGAGGTATTTTCTTTCATTAATTTATATATATATATATATATATATATATATATATGTATATGTATATGTATATATATATACGCACAAAGAATTTTTTTTATTTACAATAAGGTTTAAAAAGAAAAATCTATTTTAAAAATTTAACCGTAAGATAAAAGTTTTATTTTTTTAAAAGAAAAAAATAGAATTTTAAAATGGGAAAACGTTTATATAAAATTAGACTTTGGGATCTATATAGATTTTTAAGCATATATGTAGTTTCAAGGGGAAAATAAATATACATATACCTATATTAATTTGCTAGTTTATTTTAAATAACGAATTATGGAAATTAACTTGTTTTATTAACTTATTTAATTATTTTAGTTACTACGAAATTACTAAAGGAAAATTAGTTTAATTAAATTGATAGTTAATTAAATTTATCAGAATGGTAATTAATCGTTCAATTATTTCGAATGTAAATAAATCGTATAAATGTTTATACCAGGTCTAAAGTCATCAGGAAATCAAGTCGAGATTGAAGTGGATTGCAAACGAAAATAAAGGTGAGATTTTCTCACTCATTCGGATTACCTGTTAAAATTTAAATGTTAAATTTAAATCATTGGATGCCTGGCTTGATTGATAAACTTATAATTTATCTGTTGGATGATATTTTATATATAGTAGTATATATATATATATTGGAGTGATTAATATTTCTGTATTATATAGCGGATGAGTCCCTATGCTCCCTGCATAACAGCGGATGAACCTGTATACCGCGATATCCCCCTCGAAGTGGGATTGGTATTTTATTTATTGGCTAACATCTGTGGATGCAGAAAAATAGGTTGGAGGGATCGAACAGAATTCCTCAAAAATATTATTTGTTTATATATATATATTGATATATGGTATGGTGGAAAATTTGATAAGGATTGTGTGTGAATTGGACTATTGAATGTTAAATGGCATGGAAATTAAAATAGGCATTTTAAATACCATAGATAATTAATGTGAAGGAATTTAAAAAGGGAATTTGAATAGTAAATATTTATATCGTAAATTGGATTTACTCTAAAGGAAAACTAAGTGGGATAAATATAGATTAACTAATTTTGGTTATACTTAACCATTTGTGAAATTGATTTAAGTAGGGATTTTGAAATAAATTCTATAAAAAAACTTAAAGGAAAATTTGAAATTATGGAAAGAAACTGAAGCAATAATTGAAAATAGATTTGAAATAAATTGGAATTCATTAAGGAAGGAAATTAAAACCAGACTTTTAAAAATAATCTGTTTTTATAAATAGATGGAAAAGCTCAGGGGAGTTTATAAATTTATAAACAGGGTTTATAAATGAGATAGATTGATATCGGTGGATATGGTAAAAGTATAAGTTGATGGTGTGAACTTATATCGAGTTATGGAAAACTGTTTGGATAGAAATTATGGAATATATTTCGAGTTTTAGAATGGTGATACGGTCAATGTGATACGAATCAAGATGAACCTATGAATTGAATTGGTGAATATTGGACTTTCTAAAAATAGACTTTTGTTGAGAAAATTTAATTGTTTAAACGGGATTTTAAATTACCATACTATTATAGGATATCTTGAAGTTAGTTATTTTAATGCTTATTTAAATAAATTCTAATTTTATAAATCAACTTTGTAAATTAGTTGGTATCCGAATATGAACTTTTAAATGCTTTTAGGAAGTTGATATTATAGTTTACCCAAAACTATATTTTATAAAGTTAACCATTATTCTTATTTCATATATAAAATTTCAAATGTTTTAAATTCAATTATAAATCCTCTCTAGATGGGAAGCGAAGTTTAATAATAACAGATAAGATTTTATAAGAAAGATCTTATGGGGGTATTGTGGGAACTTAAATAAATTCTAAAGTGTAAGGCAAGCGAACTTCGAAGGTGAAATAAAATTTAAAAGGCAAGTAGAAGTGAAACTGGAATTTTGAACAAACATAAATGGCCTTGGAAATATTAAAAGAAAATTAACTAAGGAATTCTAGAATTTATAGAATTTGTATAAAATGAGTTGGAATTTACATATAAAGTTGTAAATGATTTTTGGAAAAAAAAGGGAATAAATTGATTATTTTCCAACTGTTGAGTAACTATTGAAGAGGGAAAAATATTCTAATTATTGGGAAAGGGTTGAATTTTTTTTCGTGGAAATAAAAAGGGATTTGAAACTATTTTCAAAGCGTTGAAATATGGGAATGGTATTTGGTGTAAATATTTGAGATGAATAATTTGGAAAATTATTTAAGGCCTAATTGTTTCTTATGGACGTTATATGATAGTTAAATAACCGACTATCAATACTGCCAATGCGCTGATCGTTCGAAGAGACCGGGATCATATTTAATTATCCAAAAACCACTTTGATCCGGTTTGAAATGTCTACGAATGAAGACCATGAAGATGATGAAGATGGTGATTCGGTTTGTCCAGACCCTGGGCAACTTGTATGGACAAATGCTATCAGAACATCGTCAGGAGGACGATGAGCATTCTAAGTGAGACTCGTTCTTAAAAGGTAATGCATAGCCTCAAGCCTCATCAACCGGGAATGACAAAAACAGGGAAGGTGCAGCAAGGCTAAGTGGGTAGCACCCAAGTAGGGTAAGACTTCCCCTGTCTAGATGTCCCTTCATTACGGCCGTGTTGGCGGTTGTTAGCTCCAAACGCGGGGTGATCTTATTCGGACTATTCAGTAAGGGGTAGCTCCGGTCTTGTGTAGCAGGGGACCGGGAGTGGTCCTTGTACTCTAATCTAGGCCAGGTACTGTGACAGACGGTAATCTAATAGCCATGCCATTGTATGGAATCTAATCTCCAATAAGTGCCCACGGACTTGATTGTATACCTATTGTGCTGAAATTTAATGAATGCAATAATTTCGCCTATTTGAATAAGTATTTGTACTTAGACACTACTATAATATCAGATGGATTTCATAAAAAAAATTTGGTTATCGTAAGGTAAAAACCTGGCATGATTATTTATGTCGTGTTCTTACGAGATACCGTTACTTTCAAAGGATTTTCAAAAGTATAATAATCCAATTGAGTGTTGTTTTCTCATGCTGGTTTTCCAGACTGACTTGGGTGTTGTTTTATTATGATACTCAGGTTAGCCCAAGTCGAACAGATCCAGGATAATTTGCTATGGAGCTTAGGAGGCGAGTTGGATGACAGAGACGTATCTCCGTATTTGGATTACTATTTCCGCTGTGTAAGGGCAGATAATAAGCTGTCCAAAGTGATGAATGATTGTTGTACTCTGATAATGGTATGTATACATAACATCACAAATTTCCTTGCATTTAAAAGATGTTATTATATATTGTGTTTTGTTCCACTGCGATTGTGAGATTCTGATGTTGTTTTATCTTCTCCTTCTACCTCTTTCTTCTTTTTCCCTTACGGTCGGGTTTTCGGCATTCGATTGTTCGGCATGGAATACAGTGGACGTATTGATGTCGACTTTCGGAGTTTGAAAAACCAAGTCATGACATTGTGGTATCAGAGCTGAAGGTTAAGCGAGAACCTTGGCTCTGGTGGGGTTTACTCATTAGAGATAGAGTCAGTGTTACTCTAGAATGAGTTTGAGCGTATCAATAGATATGAGCGCGTATTTGTTAGTGAATAGAAATTGTTTAAATATTGTGTTGACTTATTGGTTGAGTGGAATATGAATTTTGATCGATTAATGGCGCCACTAAATCGATGAGGGTTTATAAACACTTGAACACGATAAACTGACACAATATGGTTTTAAAGTGGGTGAATGAAATAATTTTACCCAGAATATATTTTGATAAAAAAAGAAATAATTTTCTGAAATTACTATATATAAATGAAGTGTTTGGATGATAATAATTAGTCAAATAATATTATAAAATTTAAACTAGCTTATATAACTAATATGGGAAAATTATATAAGTAAAAATTATACAAAAGGAAAAAATGTAATTTAACTTGGTGTAAGTTGAAAACAATCAAATTTTTGAAATTAAATTAATGGTGATTTGAAAGAAATAAATTAGTGAAGTAGATTAGTTAAATGGATTAAATTTTAGTTAAATGGATTAAATTTTGGATGTGATTAAATTGGAAAATAAAAATTAAGTTGAATTTGGGAAATAAGAATGGAATTGAAATTAAATTAAACTGAATGAAGTTGAGTTGAAATAGAATTAAATGGAAATAAAATTCAGTTGAGTAATATATGATATTAAATAAATTAAATTCTTGCATAAATAAAAGTAAGTTGAATAAGAAAATTGAATTGGAATAAATAAATTCCGATAGCTTATAAAAATTAGAGTTTATGAAATAAAAATGCATGCTTGGCTAAATAAGTGTATAATCCCGACTTAAAATGAAAGGTGAATGAATGGAAGTGTGAATAAAAATAAGTGTGTGCCGTATAAAATTTAAAGGTGGGATTGATGAGCCAAAATAAAATTGTTTGATGTTTTGGAAAATGAAATAAAAATCCAAACCTGAATTATAAAATAGATTGAACTCAAGTAAACTAATTAAAGTGATTTTTGAAATAGAAATCAAATATTGATTTAAGAATTGGAAGTAAACTAATTTGATAATAAATTAGTTAGTGGAATATGGCAATGGAAACTTAGTAAATTAATAAAATTGAATTGTGAATTATAAGTGAATACTAGAAATAAAACTTGAGTATGAATAAAATGCATCGTATATTGTTAGTGAATTAAATATAATTAGAAATGTTGTCGGATGAAATGGAATTAGATTAAAAAAGTTATGGTTTGAGTTGCAAATATAATCCAAGTGAGTACAAATAAATTAAAAATGGCCCTGTTATTAATAAAATAAATTTAGGAGGAATTGAATATGGAGATGGATAAGTGAATAGACCAATTGGATAAATTAGTGGAATGGATGGGATTTGGTTAAATAAAAATCAAATCAAGAATTTAAATTGGAAGTAGGTTATAAGAAAAATAATTATGGGGTGAAATAATTTGAAGAAAATGAATAACAAGTTAATATTAAAAAGAAGCTTGGCCTAAATTTATTTGGTGAATGGTTATTTAATGGAATGGTTTTGAATGAAACCTATACGGCTATAAAGTGTAATGAAAATGGAATGTGAATAAATTAGAATGAAATGAAATTTTATTTGTTGAAAATAAGTTAAAATTGAAATGTAATGGAATTAAATATAAAATGAGTTGGAATTAATTTGAAGTAGTTACAAACTAAAATGGATATTCTATTAAGTGAATATCGACGAATTTGCGTAGAAGTTATTGTCGTTTGACGTAGACAAGATTAAATAAATTTCTATGAATTGATAGAAGCAAATTAAATTGATTTTGAAATCAATTGAAATGAATATGAGTTCGTTTGCTTTAAAAATGAACTGAATGTAAGCAATTGAGTTGTAAACTATTTAAATTGAACGAAGTAGTATATGAGTTGGTTGGAGCAATTAAAATTAAAGGCGGAATCTTAAAATTGCTTATGAATATGGTTTAGTGTGCATTGCTTATGTAATCCATGTGTTTTATCCATTTAAATAAGTGTAATGTTAATAAACTTCATATATTTGGAACTTACATGTTTAAATTGAGTAAGCACAGGTACTTGGAGGCTGTTTGGCTGGATTTTTGGTCACGCTAATTGCTAAATAAAAAAGCCGCTTCCTTAAAATGCTAAATAGAGGTATGCCTACGCAATAAAAAGAATGAAAATATGAAATATTTTCAAATTTTTGTTTTCCAATCAAATGGGTCGATGTATATATATTTATCTCTCTTGTCAAATTGCAAAAGCACCTCCGTACAAAGGAGACTCTGCCAAAAAAATTCGAAAATTTGGGGAGTTAGAAATTTTTTAAATTTTTTTGGAATTTTTTTTTTAACGACGAATTGATTTCAAATTGGAATTGAAATAAAAGAAATTTTGGGAATTTGAATTGAAACTAATGCTTTAGTTGGAACTAAAGGAATAGAAAAGTGAATATGGGATTTTCACTAAATGGGTTTTAGTAAGTTAATGGGTTTGGGGCATTCTTCTGCCTTAGTAATTTCGGGGACGAAATTCTTTTAAGGGGGAGGAATGTAACGACCCGGATTTTTCAACATTCAATTTGGAACATTTAAATGGTTTTAAATATTGAAATTGAATTATAAATTGGTTTTGAATATGAAAAACTTGGGTTTATTAATAAAATAGATTTAGGATTCAGATATAGTGATTTATTGGGCAATTCAACTTTTTAATTTAGTAATTGGAATTTGGGTAAAATATTGAATCTTGAATTTTAAGCTTGATAAAAATAATTTAAAGGCTTGTAAAATCTATATTAATGGTACTGAAGGCAATGCAACTTTTAAAATTGAATTTAGAAGTTGCTTGCTCAGTTTTAAAAATATATCATTTAAATCGACATTTAAAAATAGCCTTTTGAGGCACTGTCTCAGAATTCAACGAAATGAGTTTCATTGGATCCGTAATATTGCATTATTATCGGATTTCAAATTTCATAGCTTTTGGAGTTATCGTTTAGCCGTACGAGATGTAAACGCGCTGAAATTTATATTGAAAATTTAATATAATTACCGGGTCCAAAAAGTTGTCTTCTCCATACGATCAAATTAGGACTCGAAACCTTTTCCATTGCGTTCGGAATAAAGGTATAGCATTATAAACGCCTAGCGGCACGCCTCGATAGGGGTTCGTGATTTTAAACTACGTAAATCGAGAAAAATTGTATTTAATTAATATATAAATTTAAATACCCTGGTCAACAACCGAAATTCCCTTCCATCAGCCTGCTTCCTTTCACCATCAAAACTTTTTGCCTTCTCTGTAGCAAGAAATGGCAGGCCTATAAAAGTCAAATCACGCTTCCTTTGTCTTCTCAAGCATGCGTCACCCTTTCCTTCTTCGTTCTAAACACGGGACCCATTCAGTAAAATTCCAGATTCACAAATACGAAAAAAATAAATGGAACACCTCGTTCAAGTTCAAATCATGTAATCATCATTCCCTTCTTCTTAGCGTTCACTAAGCCGAAATCGAATTTCATCAAAAAAAAGTGGCGGAATAGAAATTTAAATCGAATCTCACGTAATCAAAGACAGAGAGGGGGATGGGGCAGACTCGCGCATAAGCTCGCACTTGCGATGGGGCACCAAGGCGATGCTAGTGGTGGTTTCGCGATCTAGGGATGGGTCGAGATGATGTAGGAGGTAGGAAGTTCGTCAAAGTAGGCGCTCGCGATGGCGTTCGCAGGTGAAAGGCGTGAGGTCGCAGGATAATTCGAAGTCGACTTCGATGTAGTCACGGGGGATGGTGGCTCACGATGTGATAGCCACGAGTGTGGAAGGTGTGCATGGGTTGGGGTCGCGGTGGCGACGAGTGGTTGGTCGAGATCGGTATGGGCTGATGGCAGTGAGGTATTTCTTTCATTAATTTATATATATGCACAAAGAAAAAAATTATTTGCAGTAAGGTTTAAAAAGAAAAATCTGTTTTAAAATATTAACAGTAAGATAAAAGTTTTATTTTTTTCAGAGAAAAAAATAGAATTTTGATATGGGAAAAAGCTTATATAAAATTAGACTTTGGGATCTTATAGATTTTTAAGTGTATATGTAGTTTCAAGGGCTAATAAATATACATATATCTATTTTAATTTGCTAGTTTATTTTAAATAATGAATTATGGAAATTAACTTGTTTATTAGCTTTTTTAATTATTTTAGCTACTAAGAAATTACTAAAGGAAAATTAGTTTACTTAAATTGATAGTTAATTAAATTTATCAAAAAGGTAATTAATTGTTTGATTATTTCAAATGTATATAAACCGTATAATGTTTATACAAGGTCTAAAGTCATCGAGAAATCAAGTCGAGATTGAAGTGGATTGCAAACGAAAATAAAGGTGAGATTTTCTCACTCATTCGGATTACCTGTTAAAATTCAAATGTAAAATTTAAATCATTGGACGACTGGCTTGATTGATAAATTTATAATTTATTTGTTGGATGATATTATATATATATAATGGAGTGATTGATATTCTGACATTATATAGCGGATGAGACCCTATGTGCCCCGCATAATAGCGGATGACCCTATATACCGCGATATCCCCCTCGAAGTGGGATTGATATTTTATTTGTTCACTAACATATGTGGATGCAGGAAAAATAGGTTGGAGGGATCTAAGAGGATTCCTCAAAAATATTATTTGTTTATATATATATATATATATATATATATATATATATATTGAAATATGGCATGGTCGACAAATTGATATGGTTTGTGTGTGTATTGGACTATTGAATGTTAAATAGCATGGAAATTAAAATGGGCATTTTAAATACCATAGATAATTAATGTGAAGGAATTTAAATAGTAAATATTTATATCGTAAATTTGATTTATTCTAAAGGAAATCAAAATGGGATAAATATATTAACTAATTTAGGCTATACTTAACCATTTGTAAAATTGATTTAAGTAGAGATTTTGAAAGAAATTCTATAAAAGAACTTGCAGGATATTTTGAAATTATGGAAAGAAACCTAAGCAATAATTGAAAATAGATTTGAAATAAACTGGAATTTATTGAGGAAGGAAATTGAAACCAGACTTTTAAATAGAATCTGTTTTTATAAATAGATGGAAAAGCTCAGGGGAGTTTAAAAATTTATAAACAGGGTTTATAAATGAGATAGATTGATATAAGTGGATATGGTAAAAATATAAGTTGATGGTGTGAACATATATCAAGTTATGGAAAACTATTTGGAAAGAAATAGTGGAATATATTTCGAATGTGAGAATGGTGATATGGTCAATGTGATACGAATCAAGAGGAACCTATGAATTGAATTGGTGAATACTGGACTTTCTAAAATAGACTTTTGTTGAGAAAATTTAAATTGTTTAAACGGGATTTTAAATTACCATACTATTATAGGATATCCCGAAGTTAGTTATTTTAATGCTTATTTAAATAAATTCTAATTTTATAAATCAACTTTGTAAATTAGTTGGTAACCGAATATGAACTTTTAAATGCTTTTAGGAAGTTGATACTCTAGTTTACCCAAAACTATATTTTTAAAAGTAAACCATTATTCTTATTTCATATATAAAATTTTAAATTCAATTATAAATACTCTCTAGATGGGAAGCGAAGTTTAATAATAACGGATAAGATTTAGAAGAAAGATCTTATAAGGGTATTTTGGGAACATAAATAAATTCTAAAGTGTAAGGTAAGCGAACTTCGAAGGTGAAATAAAATTTACAAGGGAAGTAGAAGTGAAACTGGAATTTTAAATAAACATAAATGGCATTGGAAATATTAAAAGAAAATAAACTAAGGAATTCTAGAATTTATAGAATTTGTGTAAAACGAGTTGGAGTTTATAAATAAAGTTGTAAATGTTTTTTGGGAAAAGAAAAAGGGAATGAAATGAATATTTTCCAACTGTTGAGTAACTAATGAAGCGGGAAAAATATTCTAAGCATAGGGAAAAGGTTGAAATTTGTTTCCATGGGAATAAAAAGGGATTTGAAACTATTTTCAAGGTGTTGAAATATGAGAATGATATTTGGTGTAAATATTTCAGATAAATAATTTGGAAAATTATTTAAGGCCTGATTATTGCTTGTGGATGTTATATGATAGTTAAATAACCGACTATCAATACCGATCAATGTGCTGATCGTTTCGTAGAGACCGGGATCAGATTTAATTATCCGAAAACCACTTCGATCCGGTTTGAAATGTTTATGAATGAAGACCGTTGTGACGACCCGCCTTTCATTCCATAGAAAGACGTATCGTAGATTAGAAAGAAATAGGTAAAAAAAGAAAATAGATAGAAAGAAAGAACTAAACAATATCAGAATCTCACAGCGAAATGGAAAAATATATTACATCACATAGATATTACATAATATTCAGCATACATCAAAGTCATTCAGTTACAACATCACTTTTGACAATCGTGATGACCTGCCCATTCATTACATCCCAAAATGCAAAACAGAGATACTAACACAGCAGAATAGATATATATAGTTACGCCAAGTATCCTGCTCCAAGCCTTTTCCAAAATGCCTCAAGCCAACCCGATTACTTGGCTACTCATAAAAATTTGAGTTCCAAGAGTTTAAGAAAAATAGAAATAAACTCCGGATCAGACATGGATCTGGTGTGAGTAAACGGTTTAAGTTGTTTAACTGGAAAAATCATTTGAAATAAAAGGTATCTCGTAAGACTCTCTGCAAATAAACACGGACAAGTTTTTCCCTTACGATAACCAAAACATTTGATAGGAAATCCAGTTCTATTATAATAGTGTCCAGGGTTTTCATATAAATTATTCACATAGCCGAAATTGTTACATTCATTAAATTCCAGCACAATAGGTATACAATCAAGTCCGAGGTCACTTATTGGAGATTGAATTCCATACAATGACAGGGCTACTGGGGTACCATCCGTCACGGTACCTGGTCTAGATCAGAGTACCGAGGATCCACCCTGATCCCCTGCAACACAAGACTGAAGCTACCTCTTACTAGATAGTCCGAATAAGACAAACCCACGGTTGTGGCCAACAACCGTCCACACAGCCGAATAAAAAGGACCTCTAGATAGGGGAAAATCTTATCCTACATGGGTGCTATCCACTTAGCCTTGTTACCCCTCCCCTGTTTTAGCCATTACCCGTTGATGAGGCTTGAGACTACGATTACCTTTATAGCATACCTATCTTGGAATGCTCATCGTCCTCCATTGACGATGGTTTAATAACATTCATCCATACAAGTCCGTTTTGGGTCCAAACGGAACCGAAGGTACTATCTTCGTTACACTTGTTTTAGAATCATCCTCAGAGTTAACAACAAATAGTCCTTGCATTCTGAATCTTGATTCTTGATCTTCACTTGAGATTTCACGACCTATCGCTTATTTTGGATCGATGTGGTTTGCGGATAACAATTTGATATCCGATCTCGGTCTCATCGAAATCCAAAAGCCGTTTCTTTTAAGGCCAAGTTTTTTAAGTAAAACAATTTGATTCAATTCAGAATATCATATTCACACAGCAATTCATCACAGATAAATAACTCACATTTATCACAGTTCAACTCAGGCATTTCATATCACAGAACATTACAAGTTAACAGACTAGAGATATTAATCAATCCAAATATTCAATATAATTAATCATCCATAAGCAAGATTAATTAATCACATAATTTATAATTTATTTAATTAACACAAAATAAATTAATTACTTATGAATTAATTACTTATAATCCAGCTTAATTGTTATTAATTAATTACAAACCATTTATTATTATTTTAATTAATAATTGGAATTAACTAATTGTCATTTAAAATTACTTAAGACCTTAATTAATTAAATGTATAAACCCATTTATCTTAGTCATTTTACTTAATTATCATTTAAGTTTTATTTAATAAAATATTTGGAATTAATTTATTATTAACCTATGAAATAACTTAAGACCTTTAAGTTAATTAATAGTTAAAAACATTTTACCTTCTTAAATAAACTACTTAGTTACACTATTAATTTATTTAAATAAACTTAAGAATTAATTTAAAATAATGGACACGTAATAAAATACTTTAAACTTAATTTAAGTTAAAAATATTTTTATATTACCTTTAACTAATTTAACACTTAAACAAAACATTTATTATTTAAAGAAGTAGCTTAAGAAAATGGTTTTAAGTAAAACTTTTATTGTTTTAAAATTTTAAAACTGTTAATACACTAAAACACAGACCCGGGTCTCTCCCTATAACAACCCGAGCCCAAACCCGAGCAATCTTTTTTTAAAAAAACTTGTTACTTAAACACACTCGAGCCTAACCCGACAATTCCCCGAGTTCCCACCCGAGACTATCTTCTTCTTCTATTCCTACAGCAACCAACCCAAAACCCACAGATACTACTGACACTCATATACGTGCATATGCAAACGCCACTGGTCATTGTTGCCATCGTCGGCAAGTCGACGACAACCTCTCCCTCGATTCTAACTACCCAGATCCTATAAACGAACTCGAAATAAAAAACAAGCAGAATCGAACCCCACCTAAACCAAACCAGATCCAAAGATTCGCCATGCGCCACTACCTCCGACCACCAGGAACTTCGACGCTGCGTCTAAACCTTCACCGTAGACCTACGCTCCAATTCCTCCCTACTCCGGTTGAGTCCGATGCATCGACGACGACGAACTGGCCACGAGTTCGACATCGACCAAACCAGGGTCTAAAACCCTAATTCGTCGTCGTCCGGCCTCCACGGTGAACTATAAATTCACCGACCATTTTTGCCAAGACCCCTGACCCACGATCATGCTCCAACAATGACCACGAGACTCCATCATCCTCCGATCGCCAGAAATCGACGAAAGTTTCGATTCGTTCATCTCGTAAATTCTCCTCACATATGATCTTAAAAATCTTGATTTTATTTTGAAAATTCATGGCTTTCATATTCGAATCTGATTTCATAAGTGAAATTTGAAATTAACATAGTCGATTTACCTACCTTTTCACTGTATTTCCAACTTTCCAGTAAAACTATTTGTTATTTACACATAAAAATGTTTTTAAAAATAGTGTATAGTTATTACAACCCTTTTGCCTTTTAAGATCATAACTTAAAAGAGATTAAATGAAGAGAATTAGATTTTTGAATAAATTTTTGGTCTGTTGGATAAGAACAGAGGTTTGCTTATCTATATACAGACATGCACACAACAATATACATGCAAAGTATATTAATTTATCCATGCAAACATTTTCACAACACTACTACAAGGATTTATCACTTGCATCTGGAAATAAAACCAATTTAATTTTTAAAATTGATGTTTACTCACTGTGTTGTTTGAACATAGGAATAGCTTTATGAAAATCTGGAAATTTGATTTCTGGATTTGAAACTGGAACTTGATTTAATTGTTACCTTCTTCCTTCCAGTAAAACTTACTTGTTAACTACCCTTAAAGATATTTAAAAAAAAAATATAATTTGGTTAATCCAATCATATTTCTTTTATACATCATTGCCTATAAGAGATTAGAGAAAGAGAATTTGATTTTTGAACTTGTTTAGCCTGTTGGAATTAAAAAAAGAGACGTGCATACTCAACTCAGGCATGCACACAGTATCACATACATATATACCAGGCAAACTCAATTATGTATCCATGCAAATAATAGACAAGTCATTACTACAATCAGAACTTACATATAAAAATATTGAAGTTTACTCACTGTGTTGTTTGAAGAGAAGAATAGCTTTATGAAAATCTGGAAATTTGATTTTTGGATTTGAAACTGGAACTTGATTTAATTATTACTGTTCTTCTTCCTTCCAATAAAACTTACTTGCTAACTACCCTTAAAGATATTCTAAAAAATATAATTTGGTTAATCCAATCATATTTCTCTTATACATCATAGCCTATAAGAGATTAGAGAAAGGGTGTTTGATTTTTGAATTTTTTTAGCCTGTTGGAATTAAAAACAGAGACATGCATACTCAACTCAGGCATGCATAGTGTATCACATACATATATACTAGGCAAACTCAATTGTATATCCACGAAAACAATAGAAAAGTCATTACTACAATCAAAACTTACATGCATGATGATAAAAGAAGATTTGGTTAAAAAAAATTGAAGTTTACTCACTGTATATTTGTTTTGTTGAACAGAAAAGCTTTTTGAAATTTGAAAACTGGAACTGCTACTTGGTTTTTGAACTGACAGTTGAGTTGATCTTGAATCTACTTGAATCTGAAATAGAATATGCTAAGGTTGAAAAACTTGGATCTTGCTTTAGTTTGAAATTGAAAGAGTTTGATTGTTTTTTAATTTAGTTGCTTTATTTCTTTGGTTTTGGCTTCTCAGGTTTTAAGTTTGCTAAATGAAGAAAAATGCAAGATAAAAGAAGTAGGGAGATATATATTAAGTACAACCATGTTTTATATTTAAAAAAAATGAAGAAAATAATTAAATTTGGCACTTGTAATTTGCATGTTGTACTTAGCTTACAAATGTCTTTTTGCAATCATTTATATTTTTATTTGTTTTTATATTATATTATATATTTTTATTAATTCATTTTTTATATTAATTTCTGTAGCATTTATAGAAAATGATATAAAACCTATTTATTAACTATATATATACTTAGTGTTTGAATGAAAAGTTTTTAAATCCAATTTATCTGTAAGATATATATATATATATATGTATATGTATATATATATTTATATAATTTCAAACCATAGTTTTATTTACAATCTACACATATATATAAACAATAGTAATTTGAAAACACATATTTTATTTGTTTTGAAAAAGAATAAGTTTTGGCACATTTAATTAATTATAAAAGAATATTATCAAATTATTATTGCCAAAAATCCCGGGTTATCACATTCCTTCCCCTTTAAAAGAATTTCATCCCCGAAATTTAAAGCAACCCATGAGTTAAGTATCGGGGCTCCATACCATGATACTACTTCTATTTAGAAGGAAATGCACATACCCTAAAGGGCGTGACCCTCATAACCTTGCCGCATTCTTCCTGTTTCGACCATTTTCGAGTTGTGAGGTCCGACGAAGTCTCATCCGTAAAGCTACGCTTTTCACAAAAGCCATGCTTTGATCAACACATGATCAGAAGCACTCAGCATGCCACATTATCAAATTGGGAGTATATTACTGATGATTATCAGCTACATATCCTCTGAGCTCGTACGTCAGAGAGAAGGGTGTTAAGCTAAGAGAATAAATTCTCTGCCACCAACAGAAATGTTTTTGATAAAGATCAGCTTTATATCTCAAAGTGTAATGTCAGACATACAACCATACAAGTCTGTTCTGGGTTCGAATAGAACCGAAGGCACTTCCAAAGCAGCCCTTGCAATCCGGGCATCCACAATCCCGATCGGACTCCCCATCACATATGGAGATCTCTATAACGGAGAAACTAAGTGCAGAGTCATTCGATAGGTTATCCAGTCATTCTCGAAGGCACTCGATCTTCACCACCGTCTTCCATTGCTATCCATTTCGTCGTATCACTATTCGGAATGGGTTATATGACACCAAGTCCTCTCCTGGATAAACCGAGTAGTAAGCGCTTAATTTAAAAACACATGTATATATCAATCACAAAGATCCATCATTAATATTCAATGTGGGTTTCGGATAACCAACTGGAATCCGTCTCCCTGTCGCATCGAAATTCAAATGCCGCTTCACGGGCCAAGGGTTTTTTACATTCACACAGAAACAAATCATAGATATCACAGTTCAATTCACAGCAATTCACATCACAAAGTATCACAATCACAAACATGGGTATCAATCAATTCAAGGTATTTAATAATAGTCAATCATCTATAAGTAAGATGAATTAACCGTGTGATTATAATTAATCAATCACATAATCATTTTCATCTATTATTCTTAATTAATGATTAATTATCCTTAATTATTAATAAATTAATCCTTACTTATTAATTAATTAAATCTTAATTACCTTTATTAATTAATTATTAGTTAATTAATTACCTTAATCAATTAATCTTTAATTATAAATTAATTAACTTAAATTAATAATTAATTAACCTTAATACCATGATACCATTTCTATCTAGAAGGAAATGCACATACCCTAAAGGGTGTGACCCTCATAACCTTGCCCTATTCTTCCTATTTCGACCATTTTCGAGTTGTGAGGTCCGACGAAGTCTCGTCCACAAAGCTACGCTTTTCACAAAAGCCATGCTTCGATTAACACATGATCAGCAGCACTCAGCATGCCACATTACCAAATTGGGAGTATAATACTGATAATCATCAACTACATATCCTCTGAGCTCGTATATTAGAGAGAAGGGTGTTAACCTAAGAGAATAAATTCTCCGCCACCAACAGAAATGCATTTGATAGAGATCAGCTTTATATCTCAAAGTGTAATGTCAGACATACAACCATAGAAGTCTATTCCGGGTTCGAACAGAACCAAAGGCACTTCCAAGAAGCCCTTGCAATCTGGGCATCCACAGTACCGATCGGACTCCCCATAACATATGGAGATCTCTATGTCGGAGAAACTCAGTGCAGAGTCATTCGGTAGGTTATCGTATCGTTCTCGAAGACACCTGGTCTTCACCATCTTCTTCCATTGCTATCTATTTCGTCGTATCACTATTCGGAATGGGTTATATGACACAAAGTCCTCTCCCGGCTAAACCGAATAATGAGCGCTTAATTTAAAAACACGTGGATATATCAATCTCAAAGATCCATCATTAATATTTGATGTGGGTTTCGGATAACCAACTGGAATCCGACTCCCTGTCGCATCGAAATTCGGATGCCATTTCATGGGCCAAGGGGTTTTCACATTTACACAGAAACAAATCACAGATATCACAGTTCAATTCACACCAATTCACATCATAAAGTATCACAGTCACAAACAGGGGTATCAATCAATTCAAGGTACTTAATAATAGTCAATCATCATAAGTAAGATGAATTAACCGTATGATTATAATTAATTAATCACATAATCATTTTCATTAATTATTCTTAATTAATGATTAATTATCCTTATTTATAATAAATTAATCCTTAATCCTTAATTTATTAAATCTTAATTGCCTTCATTAATTAGTTATTCCTTAATTAGTTACCTTCATCGATTAATCTTTAATTATAAATTAATTAACTTAAATTAATAATTAATTAAACTTAATTATATATTTAATTAACCTTTAATTAATTATTCTTTAATTAATTAAGTGATTATGAATCATTTATCTTAATTAATTATTTCAAAATCTTTACTTAATAAACTTTATAATTAATTATCAGTAACACATTAATTCAAAAGATTTAGGTTAATAAAAATAACATTTTATCTTAATTAGAATAATTAATTTTACAATTAATGTCACAAAATTAAATAAATTAAAACTTAATTACTTTAAAAATATCTTACTTAAAACCTTTATTAATCCAATACTAAACTAAAACCATTATTTAAAAACATGGATTAAAATGTTAAAAAAAATCTGAATTTTGTTTTAAAGTCAAAAAACGTATTATATGACAAACCCAAGGCCTACTTCGAGTATCACCCGGGCTACATGCCTATTTACTTCGAGTTTTTCCAAAACCAACTTGGGCACTTACTTTTCAAACTTAATTTTTTTTGTTTAAGTGTTAAACCCGGCACCACTCAAAAATCTCCCGAACCCATACTCGAGCTATCACCCTGATTCCTCGAAGACCACTTCGAGTCATCCCTTTCCTTCCCAGACCACTGCCTACTGACACAAACCAACCTATGTGCACATGTACAATCGACTGGTCGACTTTCGATCATCGTTGAGACTTCCGGCACGACGACGATCACGTCCTCATCCCTTCCTAACACTCAGATCATTCGATACGAAAAGAATTTGAAATTGAGCATCTCAACTCAAACTGCAACTCAACATGGTTCGTCGAAAAACACCGCACACTCCCCCGTCACGTTGCCAAGACCCTCGCGACTCCGACTGCAGTAGCTCTGAAGACCCACGATGCTTTTCCCTCTGGTCCGATCCTCTCCGGTCCACCAGAGATGACGCAGTGCTTACGAAAAGATCGATGACCAAAACCGAGCATTCAACCCTAATTTGTCACCTCCTGGTCACCACGACCATCTAGAATTCAAGCAAGTATTTTTCCCGAGTAATACAACCCTCCAGCCATCTCCAGAGCCGACCACGACTTCCATAACTACGCCGTTCATCAGATATTGACGGAATTTCAATTTTTGTTCAACTCGTAATTTTCCAAAATTTTCCAGACTAAAAATCCTAATTTTATCCTTAAAATTCCTAGTTTTTGAAATCTAGTTAGGTGATGTAAATTAAATTCGAAATTGTGATACTTAAATTTGCCATGTTTTGAGTTTTCACTGTATATTTCAAATTTTAAAAAGAAACTTTAATTAATTTTGCTTAAAATTATTTTTAGAACTTGAATCATAGTTAAACAAACAAAATTTGTTTAGATCCTGAAGTTAAATAAGGATTAGAAGAAGAGAGGTGGATTTTTTGAATAGGCCCGATGCTTGTAAACCTGGAACAGAGATGTATATATCTAATTTCCAGTCATGCACAGCCTAACCATACATAAATACAAAGATTTTTACACATGCAAATAAAT
Organism: Allium cepa; assembly: GCA_030765085.1. Taxonomy (NCBI): domain Eukaryota; kingdom Viridiplantae; phylum Streptophyta; class Magnoliopsida; order Asparagales; family Amaryllidaceae; genus Allium; species Allium cepa. The sequence continues at coordinate 634,136,117 of CM060941.1, forward strand.
CTTAACTTCACTTCAGGCATAAATTCAAACAACATTAAAAAATCTAGATCTCATAAGGGTTTACTCACCTGATTTGATTTGAGCAGAGTTGGTTGTTAAAAATAGAAAACTGAAAGCTTGTTTGAATTTGATAATCTGGATTATGCTTTTTTTTATTTGAGCTTGATTTTGAAAATCTGCTGTTGTTTGATATTGAAGGCTTTAATTTGTTGAAAACCTTGCTTTGCTTTGAACCTTGGTTTCCAGATTTGAAATGAAATGCAGAGGTTGATTTACTTTGATTCCTAGGTTTAAATTAATTTGTATTTGTTTACTTGATTTTTTTTTCTTTGTTTTCTGGTTTGTTGTTTTTAATCTTCTGTTTTCACAGGCTTTTGATTTGTACATAGATCTTTGATTTTGAAAATGAATAAAAGAAATGAGAAAGAGGAGATGAAACACTTATATAGATTTAAATCTTTTTTTTTATTAATTTTAAAAAATAAAAACTAAAATGACACTTGTTCAAATCCTATCTTAAAATCTAACACTTGTTAATACCCTTGCTTATTAATTGACACTTGTCATTGTATATATTACTTATTTTACACTTGTAAATTTTTATGAGAATAATATCTTTATATTATTAAAATTGTATTTTCTATTTTATGTAATTATATTTCTTTGTTATATTTATACAACTTATAAAAGAAAATGTTTTTGATACTATTTTATACATTAAAAAAATCACACACATATATTAATATTTTGATTCTAAATATTTTAATAAGGCATTTGTTTAAATTTCTAAATTCAAGTTCAAATTCAAACTCAAATTCAAATCTAAATACATATCTACCCATATATATACATAATTTAAAAATTCAAATAATTATTGAAATATTCACTAGTTTGAATTTTTAAACTCTAATGCAAATACAATCTTATATATATACAAATTAACACTAAATTAATTTGTTTTTAAATTTTCAAATTAATTTTTAATTTAATTTCCAAATTAAATTTCAGAAATTCAAATCAATTACTAATTTTAAATTGATATAATTTGGGATGCTACAGAATCCCTTTGACAGTTCATTTATTGGATCCCTTTGTTGGGACATTTATCGAATCCCTTTAGTGGGTCATTTATTGGACCCCTTTGGTGGTTCACTTATTGTATTCATTTGCTATTGTTGGATAGCGTAAATAGAGGGACGGGATGCCTACATCTACAAGTGATTCTATTGGGATAGCGGCATAACCATGCGTAGTTGCGATCTATCAACCATGGCATAAGTCGAGGGGCGGGATGGCTACACTTACAAGTGATTCCACTGAGATAGCGGTGTAACCATTGCGTAACTGTGATCCGTAGGGGAATGGGATTTCCATATTTGCTCTTATTTTTTTAAGTATTTTCACTGGGTGTTGAAAGAGGTCTACTAAGTACTTGGAGAATTCTAAACTTGTGCCTGATCAACGCATGGCTAGAGTCCGCAAGAACGAGGATAACCTTTTAAGACATCGAGTTATAAAAGTATTTTGATAAGCTATTATATAAATATAAAGGGTATTTTAGTTAATTTTCTTTTCTTTTCTAAATGCCTTTAAATTGTTTGAAATATTGTTTATTTATGTACAACTTGGTTTAATAGTTAGTTATCAATGTTGTAAATATTGTGAGAAGTTAATAATTCAATAAAACATATTAAAGTTAATGATTATTGACTTATAAATAATGTTTGAAAAGTATTTAGATTTAAAACTAATAAAATTTGGAAATAATGGAATTAAGGTTTTCAATAGCCCCTTTTAAAAATAAGTAACGATGTAAATAATTATTTTCAAATAGTGTAATACTCCGCTTTTCCGTACCCCTTGGATATACACTAATCTCCATAGATTAACTCAAGATGAACAGAAATACGAACCATTAGGGTTTAAAAAGAAGAAGAAAAGGTAGAAGAAGGGAGAAAAAGATAGAAAATAGAGAGAAAAGAAAATAGAACGAAACAGAAAGAAAACAACAGAACAACATCAGAATCTCACAATCGCAGCGGAACAACATATAATAGATAAAATGAATAATCTTTAAACAAAGAACTATATCAGTTAATACATTACATCACATTTCATTACATCATATCAACAGAGTGTACAACAGCAACAACAACAAACAGCGGAAAAGAAATACTATATACAAGTAATACGCCATGCCATCCAGCTTGCCTCCAGCAACTCCTGAATTCCAAAATATCCTGGTAAACCTTAACTCTTGACTACCCGTGTGGAAATTGGTCGGCACCCAGAGTTTAGGAAGGAAAACAATAAACTCCGAGTCAGTCATGTGACTGGTGTGAGAACTAAAACAGTTTATTTTTCTTTAAAATCAAAATAGAGGAATATTTTTAAAGTCAATTCGCAATGCTTTTAAAAATGAGACTACCATAAGGCCTCCCGCCACACACACAATGCAAACGCAGAATTGAAGGAGATTTCTCCTTATGGTAGTCAAAGATGCTTGATACGCATTAAAAGAAACATTTGATATTATTACTAGTGCATAGTGTAGAAAACAATTTCGAAAGTAGAATATAAATCTTAGCCAGCATAGTTACCATTATAGTATGCCTACTATAGCTACCATGTTAAATGGCAGGTTCTACAACTAAAACCGTACAAGGCACGTATTGTTTTGTTTGGATTTCCAACAAATGATCGGGCAAAGGAACTTCCCAAGTATAATAGAACGCCTCTGGAGAAACGTTCCCGGATCTAACGTTACGGTTAGATCTCTGCTACACAAGGCCGGGTTACCCCTAACTGGGTAACAACTGACACGAGTATGTCATCCCCCGGTCCTTTGGGACCTTAAACCGAGCGCTCGATAACCAACATCACACAGTAATAAATATAGTGTGTCCACAAAGTAAGTATCTGGGCTCCATACCATGATACCACTTATAATCCAGATAGGAAATGACATACCCTATGGAGGAGCGACTCCCAAATAACCTTGCTGCCACGATTCCTGTTTCGACCACAACCGGTCTGTGAGGCTTGACGAAGTCTCGTTCACAAAGCAATGCTTTATATAAAAGCTGTGCTTTAATTCACAAATGCTAAATAGCACTTATATGCCACATTACCAACTTGGGAATGTATCACTAGTAACCATCAACTACATAACCTCTGAGCTCGTATGTCTCGGAGAAGGGTGTTAAGCTAAGAGAATAAATTCTCCGCCACCAACAGAAATATATTTGATAGAAACCAGCTTTACATCTCAAATTGTAATGTAAGACACACATCCATACAAGTACATTCCGGGATCGAACGTAACCGAAGGCACTTCCAAAGAAGTCCTTGCAATCCGGGTATTCACAAACCCGATCAAATTTCCCATCACAAAGGAAATCTCCATACCGTAGCAAACGGTGCGGAGACAATCGATAGGTCATTCTATCATTTTCACAAATACCCGGTCTTCAACACCGGTCTTCAAATGCAATCCATAATGACATATCACATATTCGGAATGGGTTATACGACCCAAAGGTCCTTTCCCGGCTAACCCGAATAGTGAGCGCTTATTCAAAAATAAGTGTGACATTCAAATTCAAACAAATCACAACAAATACCCATTCAAAGGAAAATATTGATAGTCGGATTTTTTAACTATCAATAGGCATGCTCAACATCACCAAATTCCAAATAATTTCTCAAATTATTTACTTTCCATAATATCTTTACTAGATATAAAATTTTCCACACTTCAAACATTTGAAAACTAATTTTCAAATCACTTTTCAATCCTTTATCACTTTTGAAAACAAATTTCAATCATTTCCTTACTCGGAAATACTTTCATTTCAAAATGGTTCATTTAAACCTATCAAATAAATACTTACCGATTTACTTTATATTTACGTTCCTAATCCGTAAATTTACTCCCATACTTCAAAAATAAATCAACGTTTATTTTTAAACAAATTCCCCTTTTCCTTTATAAATTCCATAGTGAATTTACATTCCAAAATATTTATGAATATAAGATTTCAAATCGATTTCTAATATTCATTTTCAATTTATCTTCAAAAAGATAAAGTCCCAAAATATTCAGTTCATATTGAAAAACATTTCCATACTTATTAAATAATAAGTAATTCACAAATCCATTCATTTTCAACACTTGGAAAATCTTCAATATACTTAATATCGAAATTAAGTATATATTTTATTCTTTAAGGAAAACATTCACTTAAACACATTTGTTTGGGCTAAAACGAATGTTGCGTAAAACATCGTCACGACGACCCAAAATCACTAGCATAGGGATTCGAAATTTAGATAGATATATAAATCCCAATACTATATAAAACATTTCCTTTCGGAAACCATTTACTATAACTACAGTGTTATAGTCCACCATTTCCTTATTCCTCGAAAACGTCTATTTCAACAATAAATGTTGAAATCTATGGTTTCGATAGTTAATCCATTTTAAAACATCTTTAAATCGTTTTAAATTCTATTTAAAACATCACTTCCCAAAATAAATCCATTTTGTTTAATAATATATTCACTGTCCAAAATCGTGAATATAATAATTAACTTATCAAAATAATTCGTTTTCGGATTTATAAACAATGTCTATAAATTCCATTTCTATATTTTATAACAACTTCGTTTTATAAATCTCCTTTATTAACCAATTCTATTTATATTCCATTTACATGTCGAAATCCGGTTTATAAGTAAATTACTTATAATTCATTTATTCACAAATCCATTCTTTTATATCAACAATAATTTATAAATCAAAATTTCTTATTTACTTATGAATCTAGGTTCAAACTTTATTTTAACACTTAAAAAAAACTCGTTTTATAATTTCTATATTTTAATTTATAAATATCAATTTTATACAACTTTTATATAAATTGTTTATAATAATTCAAAAATCTCAATTTAAATAAACCAATCTCTTTATTAATTTACAAAACGTTATTTAAAACTTATATAACTCCAAAATTACACTTAAGTATTATTTTCCCAAAAATATAACTTTTATAACCATAAAATTATAACGTTTATTTATTTTAACAATTCAAAATTAAATAAAACGTATACTTTTGAAAATCACTTTAAAATTCCTTTTAAAACCAAAAATCATTATTTTAAAACTTCATAAATGGATCCGATGATGCAGCAGCACCAAATAGTCAATCACGACATCCAAATATCATATATCGATATGATAATCAACAAATATCACAATATCTGTAAATAAATCAATACAGTTGAGGAATCCAGTTGGATCCCTCTAACCTGTTTCCCTGCATCCAAAAACATTAGCACAATACCAATTCCGTTCCAGTACGGAATTATCACGGTATATGGGATTTATGAAATATTATCCGCTTAATAGATGGCGCAATAGGGCCTCATCCGCTATATAATGCGGGAAATCAACTCCAAGTACATAAATAATACCAATTTCACTATTTATGAAATATTCGCGGTATATGTTTTTAATAAATAACATCCGCTTACTAACGGCGCATAATGTCTATTTGAACAATCGATAGATAACAATCATCATTCAAACATGCATTCCAGAATTTTAAATATAACTATTTAAAATTAAAATCCAAACCGACTCGATTGAGTGAGAAGTTCTCACCTTGATTTCAATTTCGTTTTAGCGATTTATTTCGAATAAAATTAAACGGACGTTTAATTTTACCCAAAATTCTCACTAACTCCAAACGATTCCAATCCAATTCCATATCGTAGTGCTCATCCATACGATTCCAACGCAACTTGTTTCGCGCGTTTTCGACCTCGTATGAAAAAGATATGAATTTACGAAGTTTACACGAATTTTTAATATAAAATTTACAACATAATTTTATTTTTAAACCTAATAGATCACGGCCATTCGTTGCTAGCCCTAGGAAATCAAGGCCACTGGAATCATCTTCCCCATCACGCGATTCCTTTATGCTCGGCCGAACCCATAGTCGCCACCCTCTTGTGAATTTTCGCGACCAATATAAGCCACTCCACGACGATCAACGACTATGGTTCAGAAGCCCATCACCACGCCTACCACCACCATGAAGGCGGTAGAGCTCGGTTCACCCTCCTTCTCGTAATTCATGCACGAACGTTGCGGTTTCAACTCCATTTTGCTGTCGATTCGTGACTTTGTTTTTGATCATGACCGTTGATATTAAAGATCTCGTCGAGCTCTTCAAGATTGTAGTTGAGAGTTTTGTGAATCATTGCTTGGATTAGAAGAAAATTGAAGGGGAAGATAATGGTGTTTCGGCCATTGATAATAGGGGAGGCGGCAGGCTTGTTTTTAGGGTTAGGGCATTTTTAGAATTTGCAAAAATGGAGATATTGAGGGCTTTTATAGAAAAATCGACGTACACTATTCATCCCGGATTTTCCGAACTCCAAACAAAGCGTTCCGGTTGGCGTTTCTAAGGTTTACCCCGCGTTCCGAACACAATGGAACGTGTTTCGGGAGCTAATTCGGTCATATGTGAGACTTATGGCAATAAACGTTCGATTTAAAATTAAACCGATTAAACGATTTTCTAGGCGTTTTAGCTTGTACCGGACAAACAATAAATCCGATTGACACGAAATTTTAAACCATACAATAATATAACATTACGGATCCGATGAGTTTCGTCGAAATTCGAGACTGTTTGAAAAATGGCTATTTTAACTCGCAAATTTAATATTAAAAACAATTTCGATGCGTTTCGAGCTGCCACGATCAAACGGAAACTCCGATTGACACGAAAATTGAAATCCAATAATAACTAAATATTACGGATCCAATGGAACTAGTTTCGTCCAATTCTGAGTCTGTTCGAAAATTGGCTATTTTCACTAGTCGATTAAATATTAAAATATTCAATTTTCACAATTTAACTTTTAATTCGATTTTAAAAGTTCTAAAATATCGTTCTAACTCCAATATGATAAAAGAAAATTTTACAAATCATTTTCAATCATATTTAACCCAATTTTCAATTATTTCTGTATTTTCACATATTAAATTATCGATTTAATTATCCAATTAAATTCAATTATTCAAAATAACATTTATTCGACTTATAAATTTCACTTATTAATATTTAAAATTAATTTAATATTCATTTTTTTATTAATAAAAATTCTGGGTCGTTACATACTTCCCCCCTTAAAAGAATTTCGTCCTCGAAATTACCAAGTAAGAAAAGTTACAGAATTCATTAACTTTCCAAAACAAACCGTTCAAATTAGATTTTTCAAATCTCTTAAGTGTTTAACTTTCCCAAAATTCATAGTTAAACTCCTTACAAAATCTTTACTAAGTTTCCAAATCCAAACTTAGTTATCAAAAATTTCCAATTTTCTCAAATATATTCTAACGCCTTAAATTTTCGGAAAAATTCGCCAGAGTCTCCTTTGCGCGGCTCGATCCGAAAAAAAAATGACAGTGTATATATCACAAATATACATCTCATCAAGTGATGGGGCATCCCGCAGGGAAAAAAGTGTAAAAGTACGGTATGTAATCCGAGATATGTACCTTATTTATTATTAGCGAGCGTATACGGCTAATATAGCACGAAAGCGAGCTCCAAATGCGAAGTAAACGCAATCCACACCTACTAAACACTAAATCAAACATATGAGAACATGTAGATATGAAAATAATATCAATATACATCATATAGCAACATGGCAACTACATGTGCCAACATAGAAAATGCAACAAAACAACAAATGCAAACATCAACCAACTATCATCCATAACCAAATCAATATGCATTCATATTCTCATTAATATTCAATGAATTGGTTTTCCATTTAAATCACATTTGATTCATTTACATTGTATTTTATCAACATTCTTTTCCAATTAGTTTACATTCACTAATTTAAATCCAATTCACATTCAATTCTATTCAATTTCATTTACTTTCAATTTGAATTTAATTACATAGCTTTCAATTTCACTAACACTTAATGAATTTATATACAATCAACTAACATCCATATAACAACCAATGTATTTTCAACACAACCAAATTATTAAATTTTACATTCAATTTGGTTCAAAACCTATAATTTCAATTGGTTTGATATTCTATTGACTTTCATTCAATCATTCAACTTCCAATAACATTAGCTTTTAATGAATTAACACTTATATCCATTATCCCGTATCAATTTTATTTACATTCAATTGATTTACATTCAATTCATTTATTAATTCAATTGCTAATTCATTTAACAATATAAGGTTGAATTTTATTCATATAACTCAAGTTTAAATTCTTAATGACTTCATTTCACTAATTCACTTATTAATTTACTTTGACACCAAAAATCAACTTCATTCAACATCACTTAAGTTATATTCCATTTCAAACATCTTATCAAATCCAAATCAAATCCAAATTTTCCAAACAACTTCCTTTTAAACAATTTGGCAGCAATCCCTCTTTTGGAAATTCGAAAATGAACACCAATGATGCCGCGGTCATCATCGGAATTATTTTCCAGCGATCGAAAAGAGTTTAGAGCTTTCATCTCTTCAAAACAATTTTCCAAAATATCAAATCCTTTCAAAACACTTCTCTGGAATTTTGTTTTCAGATTATAAATCACATTTATAAATCTTTTACTTATATAATTTCACTTCTTGTATATAAGATTATTTCACAATTGTAAATCATATTAATTATAGTTCCATACTTATAATTCATTTGCTTATACAATTATTCTTTAAAAATTGTTGTTTTTATTCAACAACCAAACAATCAATTCATATTCACTTTAATAATTCTGAAAAATTATTCCTTTATATATATAAAATATAATCAAGGTAAAATTATATCATTTACCCTATTTAAAACGATACTATGTCGACTTGCCTCGTTTAAGTGTTTAGAAATCCCTATCGATAATATAGCGTCCCATCTATCGACCAGAATTCACAAACAACTCAACAGATAAGCAAACACAATATAAAACAATTTATATTCACTAACAAATACGCACTCGTATCTATTATTACGCTCACACTCATTCTAGAGTACTGCTGACTCTATCTCTAATGAGTAATTCCCAACAGAGCCATGGTTGTCGCTTAACCATATGCTCTGATACCAAATGTAATACTCCGCTTTTCCATACCCCTTGAATATACACTAATCTCCATAGATTAACTCAAGATGAATCTCACAATCGCAGCGGAACAACATATAATAGATAAATGAATAATCTTTAAACAAAGAACTATATATGTTAATACATTACATCACATTTCATTACATCATATCAACAGAGTGCACAACAGCAACAACAACAAACAGTGGAAAAGAAATACTATATACAAGTAATATGCCATGCCATCCAGCTTGTCTCCAGCAACTCCTGAATTCCAAAATATCCTGGTAAACCTTAACTCTTGACTGCCCGTGTGGAAATTGGTGGGCACCCAGAGTTTAGGAAGGAAAACAATAAACTCTGAGTCAGTCATGTGACTGGTGTGAGAACTAAAACAGTTTATTTTTCTTTAAAATCAAAATAGAGGAATATTTTTAAAGTCAATTCGCAATGCTTTTAAAAATGAGACTACCATAAGGCCTCCCGCCACACACACAATGCAAACGCAGAATTGGAGGAGATTTCTCCTTATGATAGTCAAAGATGCTTAATACGCATTAAAAGAAACATTTGATATTATTACTAGTGCATAGTGTAGAAAACAATTTCGAAAGTAGAATATAAATCTTAGCCAGCATAGTTACCATTATAGTATGCCTACTATAGCTACCATGTTAAATGGCAGGTTCTACAACTAAAACCGTACAAGGCACGTATTGTTTTGTTTGGATTTCCAAAAAATAATCGGGCAAAGGAACTTCCCAAGTAAAATAGAACGCCTCTGGAGAAACGTTCTCGGATCTAACGTTACGGTTAGATCTCTGCTACACAAGGCCGGGTTACCCCTAACTAGGTAACAACTGACATGAGTATGTCATCCCCCGGTCCTTTGGGACCTTAAACCGAGCGCTCGATAACCAACATCACACAGTAATAAATATAGTGTGTCCACGAAGTAAGTATCTGGGCTCCATACCATGATACCACTTATAATCCAGATAGGAAATGACATGCCCTATGGAGGAGCGACCCCCAAATAACCTTGCTGCCACGATTCCTGTTTCGACCACAACCTGTCTGTGAGGCTTGACGAAGTCTCGTTCACAAAGCAATGCTTTATATAAAAGCTGTGCTTTAATTCACAAATGCTCAATAGCACTTATATGCCACATTACCAACTTGGGAATGTATCACTAGTAACCATCAACTACATAACCTCTGAGCTCGTACGTCTCAGAGAAGGGTGTTAAGCTAAGAGAATAAATTCTCCGCCACCAACAGAAATATATTTGATAGAAACCAGCTTTACATATCAAATTGTAATGTAAGGCACACATCCATACAAGTACGTTCCGGGATCGAACGTAACCGAAGGCACTTCCAAAGAAGTCCTTGCAATCCGGGTATTCACAAACCCGATCAAATTTCCCATCACAAAGGAAATCTCCATACCGTAGCTAACGGTGCGGAGACAATCGATAGGTCATTCTATCATTTTCACAAATACCCGGTCTTCAACACCGGTCTTCAAATGCAATCCATAATGACATATCACATATTCAGAATGGGTATAAATCTCCTTTATTAACCAATTCTGTTTATATTCCATTTACATGTCGAAATCCGGTTTATAAGTAAATTACTTATAATTCATTTATTCACAAATCCATTCTTTTACATCAACAATAATTTATAAATCAAAATTTCTTATTTACTTATGAATCTAGGTTCAAATTTTATTTTAACACTTAAAAAAAAATCATTTTATAATTTCTATATTTTAATTTATAAATATCAATTTTATACAACTTTTATATAAATTCTTTATAATAATTCAAAAATCTCAATTTAAATAAACCAATCTCTTTATTAATTTGCAAAACGTTATTTAAAACTTGTATAACTCCAAAATTACACTTAAGTATTATTTTCCCAAAAATATAACTTTTATAACCATAAAATTATAACATTTATTTATTTTAGCAATTCAAAATTAAATAAAACGTATACTTTTGAAAATCACTTTAAAATTCCTTTTAAACCCAAAAATCATTATTTTAAAACTTCAGAAATGGATCCGATGATGCAGCAGCACCAAATAGTCAATCACGACATCCAAATGTCATATATCGATATGATAGTCAACAAATATCACAATATCTGTAAATAAATCAATACAGTTGAGGAATCCAGTTGGATCCCTCCAACCTATTTTCCTGCATCCAAAAACATTATCACAATACCAATTCCGTTCCAGTACGGAATTATCGCGGTATATGGGATTTATAAAATATTATCCGCTTAATAGACGGCGCAATAGGGTCTCATCCGCTATATAATGCGGGAAATCAACTCCAAGTACATAAATAATACCAATTTCACTATTTATGAAATATTCGCGGTATATGTTTTTAATAAATAACATCCGCTTACTAACGGCGCATAATGTCTATTTTAACAATCGATAGATAACAATCATCATTCAAACATGCATTCCAGAATTTTAAATATAACTATTTAAAATTAAAATTGAAACCGATTCGATTGAGTGAGAAGTTCTCACCTTGATTTCAATTTCGTTTTATCGATTTATTTCGAATAAAATTAAACGGACGTTTAATTTTACCCAAAATTCTCACTAACTCTAAACGACTCCAATCCAATTCCATAGCGTAGTGCTCGTCTATACGATTCCAACGCAACTTGTTTCGCGTGTTTTCGACCTCGTATGAAAAAGATATGAATTTACGAAGTTTACACGAATTTTTAATATAAAATTTACAACATAATTTTATTTTTAAACCTTATAGATCACGGCCGTTCGTTGCTAGCCCTAGGAAATCAAGGCCGCTGGAATCATCTTCCCCATCACGCGATTCCTTTATGCTCGGCTGAACCCATAGCCGCCACCCTCTTGTGAATTTTCGCGACCAATATAAGCCACTCCACGACGATCAACGACCATGGTTCAGAAGCCCATCACCACGCCTACCACCACCATGAAGGCGGCAGAGCTTGGTTCACCCTCCTTCTCGTAATTCGTGCATGAACATTGCGGTTTCAACTCCATTTTGCTGTCGATTCGTGACTTTGTTTTTGATCATGACCGTTGATATTAAAGATCTCGTCGAGCTCTTCAAGATTGTAGTTGAGAGTTTTGTGAATCATTGCTTGGATTAGAAGAAAATTGGAGGGGAAGATAATGGTGTTTCGGCCATTGATAATAGGGGAGGCGGCTAGCTTGTTTTTAGGGTTAGGGTATTTTTAGAATTTGCAAAAATGGAGATATTGAGGGCTTTTATAGAAAAATCGACGTACACTATTCATCCCGGATTTTCCGAACTCCAAACAAAGCGTTCCGGTTGGCGTTTCTAAGATTTACCCCGCGTTTCGAACACAATGGAATGTGTTTCGGGAGCTAATTCGGTCATCTGTGCGAGTTATGGCAATAAACGTTCGATTTAAAAGTAAACCGATTAAACGATTTTCTAGGCGTTTTAGCTTGTACCGGACAAATGATAAATCCGATTGATACGAAATTTTAAACCATACAATAATATCACATTACGGATCCGATGAAATTGGTTTCGTCGAAATCCGAGACTATTTGAAAAATGGCTATTTTAACTCGCCAATTTAATATTAAAAACAATTTCGATGCGTTTCGAGCTGCCACGATCAAACGGAAACTCCGATTGACACGAAAATTGAAATCCAATAATAACTAAATATTACGGATCCAATGGAACTAGTTTCGTCCAATTCTGAGTCTGTTCGAAAATTGGCTATTTTCACTAGTCGATTAAATATTAAAATATTCAATTTTCACAATTTAACTTTTAATTCGATTTTAAAAGTTCTAAAATATCGTTCTAACTCCAATATGATAAAATAAAATTTTACAAATCATTTTCTATCATATTTAACCCAATTTTCAATTATTTCTGTATTTTCACATATTAAATTATCGATTTAATTATCCAATTAAATCCAATTATTCAAAATAAAATTTATTCGACTTATAAATTTCACTTATTAATATTTAAAATTAATTTAATATTCAATTTTTTATTAATAAAAATTCTGGGTCGTTACAAATAGTTAGATATATTTATAAAGATGTTATTTAAGATTTAAAAGGTGTTTATAAATGAAGCAAGAAATTTTAAAGATGAATTTTGTAAAGTATTAAAGATGATTGATTTGCAAATGAAGTTTTCAGATGAATATTTCATGTTAAATTTATATAAGTTTATTTGAATGTATAATTTTAAAAATATTAAATGATTCAGGAATTTATTATAGTAATATGCTTGAAAAATAAAGTGGAATTGCTATTTGAAGTATGGTTTGAAACAATTACTTGATTTTGAAGTACTAATAGTTATATGTGATATATTTGTTCGACAATAAGTGAAATTTTATAAAAATTGATTTCAAAATAAGATTTATAAATAAAATTAATTTAATTGGAAATTTGAGAACTTAGATTCCGGGATTTTTACATCATTTTCAAAGGATTTTGGAATATAACAATAAGAATTATTTGGAAGTATTTGTGGATAAATATTCTTAAATGTGATTTGAAAGAAATGTTTTAAAGGAACCTTTAAAAGGAAATAAGTTCCGCACTCCCCTTTATGTCGCTGGAAAATAATTTCGATGATGTGTGCGTGCATCATCGACGTCCATTTTTGAGTTTTAAAGTGGGAAGACCGCCGTAGTAGCTTTACTGCACATTTTTTTGATAAACAAATCTTAATTTTAATTTCAAAATGCAATTGACATATATAAAAGCTATGGTGTGTGTGTGTGTATATATATATATATATATATATATATATATATATATATATATATATATATAATTTCATACGATTCGAAGTGAACGTAGAATTTAGTTCTTAAAACTTTCTGATAATTAGTAGTTTTCAGTTATTATAATGGAATGAAATCTTGACTATATTAATAATTGAAAACTTCTAAAATGAAAATAAGAAAATATGTGCTAAGTGATTAATGAAATATATAATATATTGGGAATTTGTAACTTGTAAATCGGAATATATGAAATATTGAACATTTTGTTAACTAAAATGAATAAGATAAACTTGTGTAACATTTAATTACATTCTATAAACATATATATAACTTCTAAAATGTCTAAAAAGTTGAAATGTCAAATAGGAACATGTAATGGAACATTATGTGAGTAAAACCTGAGTAATAGAAGTGTTCAATGGATTTATTTCTAAAATAAGAATTTTGATATACAAGAAATGTTATGAACGTAAGTTAATATTGTGAAATGATTTATATAAGTACATGAAAGGAAGAAAAAGGCATTGTATGAATGAATGAAAATAAATAAAAGGTAAATAATGGCGTGAAAAGAAATCAAGTGAATAAACGTAAATAATATTTGAAATTCATGGTTGTTTTGGCTTATGGGATGTTTGGGAATGGAAACTTCTAATTGTTTAAGGTTGTATGGATAATTTATTAAGTAATTATCCAAGGCTATTGAGCGTAAGGTACACTTGATAGTTTATTTATCACCTTGCATGATTAAAAGTTTCTAAACTAAACAGAACAATGGTTTTGGTTCCTATGGATGTATGATTGATAATTTTGGTTGCATATGATGATTATACGGTTTTGTTTGCAAGTGACTATTGTTATGTTGTGTTGGTTTGTTTTGCTATTGATTGCAACAACTCAAATATTTCTCTTGTACATAATTCTCACTATTTTGGATTATATAAGTGAAGTACAGGTTTATGGAAGAAATAGCTACTGCTTTTGGTTTCATAAATTAAACATTTTTTTCTCGACAAATAGGTACGCTCTCGGATAACGGTTTTATAGCGATATTATATTGTTTTTCCGTGGTTTGAGGTATTTTATTTTTGGAATATGATACATATATACGGTTATTATTGACATTATTATTATTTTTCAGACCTCTCTATACAAAGGAGACTCTGTCGAAATTTTTCATGACTTTTTGACTTAGAAAATTTTGTGAATAGTGAAACTATTTTCAAACTTTAGTAAACTTGAATATGAAGATTTAATTATTATTACTTAGTATATTTTTATTCAAAATAGTTAATTATGTAAATTAAATTTTTACAAATGGAATACTTTGAATAAAATATATGATTCCTTAATTCCTCCTTTTCCTTTTTCAAGGACGAAAACTTTGAGTGGAGGACAGTGTAGCAACCCATATTTTTTTGATAAATGAAATATTAGTTAAATAAGATTTTAGAATTTAATATTGAAAGAAAACCGAATTTGTGATTTTATAATGAGAGTGATAAGTAGAATGTTATGTTAGTAATGTTAGTTTAAGGTAATTGCTAACTATTTTAATGTGATTCCAACTAATTGAAGTGACTATAAAGTTATAATTGGTTATCAATTGTAAACAATAAATGTAACGACCCATATTTTCGCTACTTCGAAAATGAGAGATTTCGATCGATTTAAATTTAAAAAGGAGTTTAAATCTTAAATAATATGATATATATAATAAATAATAGTGAAGAAGTTATATATTCTTATAGTTAATAAATTAAAAAAAAGTATGAATTTGGATTTTAGAACAAATCGACAAAAGTTAAGTTTTGTTAATAATAATTAAAGGCTTAAATAAATGGATTTAAATATCTATTTAAAAAAGGTAAATCTTATTTAAAACATCTAATAAAGATAATAAAAGTATGTTAAAAGATTTAAAAATTTGTTAATAATCGTTTTATAAAAATAACCAAAATTTGTCGCATTTTGTCAGTTTTGCATACACGGTAAAATTAGAGATTTTGATATTAATTAAATATGATTTTAGAATATAAAGAGACTTGTTTTAATTTATTTAAAGAAGTAAAAAGTTCATTTTTAACTTTGGTTTACTTCAATACATAGTTTAACTAAAACGTCAAAATGTGACCGTAAAACATTTCGTCGAAAAACGACGTTTTGTCAATTAAAAGTTGTCGCAACGTCGTCGCACCTTTATTTTCTTATATAGGAACATATATTCAAATAGTATAAGTATTAATTAATTCACTAATCAAGTTTACTTTTACTAAACATACTTAGAAAATTCTAGAATATAATTAAGAAAAGTAAGTAAGAAAAGTCAAAAGTAAACATCAAATCAACATCAAATCAAACCAAACATAATTATTACTTTACTTTACTTACTTCTTAAGTGAAAGTGACATAAAGCATGATTTGAAATGTGATGTTAAGTTAAAAAGTAAGTAAAGGGCATTTTGGTCATTTTACATAATAATATTTTATTTCAAACTTTTTCCTATAAATAGCCATGCATACCTCTTTCATTTTCACACAAATCTTTCTTTTCTTCTTCTTCCTTTAAGCTATTTTAATGGCTTCTCTCTTAAGAGAGGTAGGAGGGTTAAAAATAGTGGAGTGCTTAAGCACTAATCCACTTGTTACTCTCTAACCTCTTCTTAATTCACTTCTTCTTCTTCTCTTCTTAAAAAAAAAAAAAAGCCTTAGGCCATGAGTTTGGAAGTTGATAAAGGAAGGACGTGAGCAAAGCAAGTAAAGATGGAGATGGTCGAGCACTTGGAAGCATGGTTATGATAAGGTTTAGTGAAGCGTTGAATTAAATGAATGTTGGTAGGAAGTTAAACGTTTGGTTAAAGGTGAGAAATTCTCATCGCTTTTAAATTATATTGATTATCATGCTAAATTGTTATGTTAGATAATCACTATTTGATGATATGTATGTTTGGTTGATTGTTTGGATATGTTGGATAATCCGTAGTAATATTATGACATTTACCATATTGAAAATGTTGATGTTATATGATTGTTATATGGATGTGATGATAATTTGGATATCAAATTCCTATTGATTTAGTAATCACTTTTGTTTAAAAGACCATATTTTAGTAATATGAGAAATTGTGGAAAAATAAGTCTCTTTTTATTTAGAAGTGAAATTAAAGTTAAAATGAAAGAGAATTTGAAATTTGAAGTGAAACGGATTTGAAAAGAATAGCTAATTAGAAATTGAAATTTAGATGAATAGTGAAATTGAAATTAAAATCGATTTTGAAAAAGTGAAGTTTAGTTTGAGATTAAATTGAAATTTAAATTGGAATTAGATTTGAAATCTAAGTTTTAAATGTGTTTAATTTGAGATTAGAATTGAAATTGAGTTAAAATTGGGTTGTAAAGTTTAATATTAAAATAATGGGAATATAATAATATTTTAATGTGGTAAGAGTGAAAATATATTTTAAAAGCTTTAAAAAGTGAAAACATTGATTTAAAATGGTTTCTAATGATTTTCTAAGTGTTGAAATCCAAATTGAATAAATTATTTCAAATGTTGAAAAATAAGTTAAAACTAGACGCGTCGCGCAACGGTAGTTCGCGATTTCGCGCCGAAAAGTTCAAATGAATGTATAGAGTGGAATATTGCTCGGAATTCTTCGAGATAAGAAAATTCCGGACTATTATATCCATATCTTTTAAACGAAGAAAGAAAATCAAAGTTTCGATAAGTAGATTTTGAATTAAGTCCAAATCAATTTTCTAGAAAAATCGCGCTAGTGCAGTTTAGTGACCATAATAGAAAATCTGTTCGAATGAATGTTTTGAATTAAGGAAAAATATGGAATAAATTTGATAAATCTATTTAAATGATTTAAAAGAAATTTGGATTGGAAAATATGAATTATCGAATGTTTAAAAGTTGTTTTAATCAAATAAGCTTATATAGCACTTTCCGCAGCACTTTTATGGTGTGAATTCTATAATTTTTGGAATATGAGTTTAAAAATAATGATGTTTCCCAGAATCAATTGTGAATGTTTTAAAAAGGATAATTAAGCGTTTTAAAAAGATAATTTGGAATATTTGTAAGCAATTCCAAAATAAGTTGAAAATCTGAGTATGCGGAAACGACTAGTACATTTGTCCCGCCTGTGAGATCTGGGAAGATAAAACAAGGTGTTTAACTAAGGTTAGGGATGGAGCAACCAGTGCCCTGAACTTACCTGGCCTATGTTTTCTTTTCTTAGGCGAGGGGTGGAACAGATCGAAAGGAAAGCCCGGATGCTCTCAAAATAAAAAGATTCTGTTAAGTTTTCCAAAATAAAAGAAGATTGGTATTATCCAAAAGTTAAGCAATCTCCAAGATGAATGATTTCTACGAACCTGTGAAGTTTAGAAAAGAATTTATAATGAATTTTAGGAATGATAAGATTTGAAAGGAATGAATTGGTAAATAAGAGTATTGGATTTTGACTTACAAGTGAGATATAAAAATGGAATTTATAAACACCGTTTTGTAAATCTGAAATCAATTTAAATTGATAAGTTAAATGTGAAAGTTATTAAAGGAATTATATTCGCGATTTTGGACAGTGAATAATCCTTTAAATTAAATGGATGTTTTGGAAGGTGATATTATAAAGGGAATGTTTTCCTTAAGTTAAAAGTTAAGAAATTTGGATCAAGAATTAAGTAGAGAAATCTGAGATATTTTCCAAAACAAAAGAATGAATTACTTAGAATTATCCTAAGTTGAAAGAAAGAGAATTTCGAAATCATCTGAAAAGAATTTAAGTGAAAAGAGACTTAACAAATCCTATATACTCATATTCACTTTTATCGATGATTGGATTTCGAAGGAACCGGAGTCGGATTTGGTTAATTCCTATCCGAAAACCACTTCGAACCAATGTGTACGTTCGAACGTGAAGACATGTTGAAGATGGTGATTGAAGACCGTGGATCTTCCTAGCGTGAGGACTGCTTGTTGATTTGCTCGGGTCGCACCCAATTGTAGAGTTATATATAGCAGTGGTCTCCTCGTGATGGAGATTTTGCGGATTGCAAGGGCTTCTCGCCTAGTAATGGCCGAGGAAAGTACCTTCGGTTTGTCCTGTTCCTGGACAACTTGTATGGACGTTTGTCTGACGTTGCATTTCTAAAGATTACGTACATTGGTTTTTACAAACGTACATCAGTGGTGGCGGAGAAGGCAACTTCTCTTAGCTTAACACCCTTCTTGAGACATACGAGCTCAAGGGTTGTATTTTTGTGGAAGGCAATTAGTAGTTAACGGAAATGGCAATGTGGCATTCAAAGATGTGATATGTGCTTTGTGAAAAGGTAATCGTAGCCTCAAGCCTCATCAAACCGGAAATGACCGAAACAGGATTAGATGCAGCAGGGCTATGTGGGTCATTCCCATTAGGGTATGATCATCCCCTTCTAGATATATTTCTTCCCGCTATGACGTCGGGATGTTAATTAATGTGGTGTATGCTAGAGGGCCCTCGATAAAGGTCGGTAACGACCGGGGGGTGACATATTCGGTACCATCTAGTTACAGAGGTGGGCCGGTCTTGTGTTGGTAGAGGGCAGATGTTCTGTGCCTCGGGACATCCATCTAGAGGTGTACCCATTTCGGAAGGTAGATCCTGCGCCTGGTCATTTGTATGGAAATCCATTCTCCAATAAGAACCTACGGTTTTGTTTGTATTGGCGTAATGAATAGCCTCGAAATGCTATATGGGTAACCATTTCGGATAAGATTAATAAGTTTATTTGCAAATGTTTTCAAAGAGATGTCATTAGAAATAATATCGAAAGTTTTGATATAAAAGTGTTTTAGTTATCATAAGGTAAAAACCCGTCCGTGTTTATGTGTGGGCGTGGTCTTATGAGATACTATTTATTTCAAAAGATTTTATCCAAAGGCTGATATATGACACTGTCATTTATTATTGAGTTTTTCTCACGCTGGTTTATCAAGCCTGATCCGGGTATTTTCAATACTTGGGTCAGATCCGAGTAGTTTCAGGATAGTCGAAGACGGTTGGAGTTTCCAGAGGAGAGCTGGAGATATTCATGGACGCATGGAGATATTCTTTCATCGCCTTTGCTTAGTGCATTTTGTTTGATGTTTGTCAGCAATTGTAAGGGCAGGTTTTATAACTGTCCAAGCTGAATCTAGGTTAGACTCTGATATTGTATTTTAAAATTTTCCGCTGTAAATATTTTTATTGAAATAATATATGTTATTCCATTCGTGTGAGATTCTGTTCTGTCTATTTTTTTCTTTATCACCCTTGATGATCCGTTTTTTCGTGCAATTTGAGTTGGACATGGGTGGTTTATTGTCGATTCAAAGGGTACGGGAAAACGGGCCGTCACACTTGGTATCAGAGCTGAAGGTTAAGCGAGAACCTTGGCTCTATTATGGGTAAATTCTCATCAGAGATAGGATTAGTAATATCCTAGGATGAGTAACTCATTAGAGATAGGGTTAGTAATGCCCTAGAATGAGTTATGAGAGTATTATATATATGAGCGCGTATTTGTTAATTTTATAAAAATTTATTTTGTTTTAAAGAAATTGGTAAATGAAATAATTTTACCTTGGGTTTATATTTCAATTATATTAAAAGAGATATTATTATCTTTTGGGTTAAGGATTGATTGTAATTTAGCTTAGTGAAACTAAAATATGAATATCTTGTGATTAGAATTGCACAATTTGACTATAAGATATTTCATATAGGATCAGTTAGTTGAAAGCTAGAATTTAAAACTGTAATCATATACCCTTAGATACTTGGTATTAAGAAATAATAATTAAGTGATTATCATAATGGATGGATTTAAAAGCTAAGTACAAATATATTGTGAAGTAAAATTCACAAATTTGATTATAAGATATTTGATGATAATATTGAAGCTAGAAGTGTAATTAGAGGAAGTAAAGTGAAAATTTACACTTAGAAAAATTCTTGTCAATAAGATAGAAAAGATAAGCCAAAATTGAAATTTTGGGTTAATATATTATGAAAGGATAAGTTCTATAACTTATAAATGAGTTAAGGTAATTTGAAATTTAGACACTTTGATTAGAAACAAGAGGTATAAGAAATATCATCCTAATATAAAATTTGAAATAATGATACATTTAGGGTAATATTTATAATTCAAAATGAAGTAAGATTAGAAGGAGGTAGTTTTGAATAATATGGTTAGTAGTTGAATGTTGGATGAAAATGTTTAAATAACAAATACCATGTGAATTAAGTTTCACAATTTGACTATAAGGTATTTGACGGATTTAAGGTTAAGAAATTTGATTTAGAAAATGGATAGGTAAATAAGTTAACTTTGTAAGAAAAAGGACGTACATTTAGTAAAGTTGTCTTATTAAAATATGGATTAGATAAATAATATTAGCTAAATGGAGACCTTAGGTAAAGAAAACTAGGGATTAAGTTTTATAACTTATTTATTTGGAATAATAGAATTCCACATTTGTTGAAGACGCTAATTAAAGTAAATGACGATTTGAAGATTTGGGATATGTATATATACTCTTAGGAAGTAAAGGTATATTATACAAGTTAAGTCATTTGTAAGCTTAAGTAATAATGGATTTAGAAGAAAGTAAATGGTTGTGAAATAAACTTGGATTAATAGAAGTTTGGAAGAAATGTATTAAGTAAAGATAAATGTGAATAAGTACATAAGTTAAACGTAGATCATTTTGGCACATAAATTTTGATCTAAGATTTGAGTACAAAACTTTGAGGTGTTTACACCAATCCGAAAAAGGATTTATCACTCAATTTTTGATGGCAAACATTGATGAGAGTTTGTGATTATGTACACGAGTTTTCTATCATAGTTGAGAGCTATGCAAGGAAAGCAAGGGTTTGTGATCAAGAAGTCTGATCAAAGTCCGCAGTAGAAAATCGGGGGATCGATACTAGTTCGAAAGAAAAGTTGTGGATTTGAATAATAGATCGAATCAAATATCACATATAGTATGATGTGTTGAGTCTATCAACTCAGTAGTTCGATAGTTATCTTGAATAGAAGACATAAGAGATAATGGTTAAAATTATGTTTTGGTATGTATATATATAGACCTCAGGTGTAGTACATGCTTAGGTCAAAGGATAGGTTATGTGGATGTATTCATTTATGTTGATATAGTTTGGTTGCTTTTGGATGTATGGTCTTGTTTGATAGTTGGATACATTATCTTAAGTGTGCAGTACGCACTAGGATGGGAAGGATAGAAGTTTGACTTGATGTATGTATATATAATCTTAAGAAAGTGATAGATACTCAGGTTAATGTGGAAAATCTTTGTATATATGTTTGGCATCATTTGTTTTAGTGTTGTTATGATATCGGCCTTCTTCTTTTCTATCATCAATAGAAATAAGTCAAATTTTTTTGAGGATATGAGTATGAGATAGATTCCTTTATCTAACTTTCATTTCGAGGACGAAATGCTTTTAAGTAGGGGAGAATGTAACGACCCGTATTTTCGCTACTTCGAAAATGAGAGATTTCGATCGATTTAAATTTAAAAAGGAGTTTAAATCTTAAATAATATGATATATATAATAAATAATAGTGAAGAAGTTATATATTCTTATAGTTAATAAATTAAAAAAAAGTATGAATTTGGATTTTAGAACAAATCGACAAAAGTTAAGTTTTGTTAATAATAATTAAAGGCTTAAATAAATGGATTTAAATATCTATTTAAAAAAGGTAAATCTTATTTAAAACATCTAATAAAGATAATAAAAGTATGTTAAAAGATTTAAAAATTTGTTAATAATCGTTTTATAAAAATAACCAAAATTTGTCGCATTTTGTCAGTTTTGCATACACGGTAAAATTAGAGATTTTGATATTAATTAAATATGATTTTAGAATATAAAGAGACTTGTTTTAATTTATTTAAAGAAGTAAAAAGTTCATTTTTAAATTTGGTTTACTTCAATACATAGTTTAACTAAAACGTCAAAATGTGACCGTAAAACATTTCGTCGAAAAACGACGTTTTGTCAATTAAAAGTTGTCGCAACGTCGTCGCACCTTTATTTTCTTATATAGGAACATATATTCAAATAGTATAAGTATTAATTAATTCACTAATCAAGTTTACTTTTACTAAACATACTTAGAAAATTCTAGAATATAATTAAGAAAAGTAAGTAAGAAAAGTCAAAAGTAAACATCAAATCAACATCAAATCAAACCAAACATAATTATTACTTTACTTTACTTACTTCTTAAGTGAAAGTGACATAAAGCATGATTTGAAATGTGATGTTAAGTTAAAAAGTAAGTAAAGGGCATTTTGGTCATTTTACATAATAATATTTTATTTCAAACTTTTTCCTATAAATAGCCATGCATACCTCTTTCATTTTCACACAAATCTTTCTTTTCTTCTTCTTCCTTTAAGCTATTTTAATGGCTTCTCTCTTAAGAGAGGTAGGAGGGTTAAAAATAGTGGAGTGCTTAAGCACTAATCCACTTGTTACTCTCTAACCTCTTCTTAATTCACTTCTTCTTCTTCTCTTCTTAAAAAAAAAAAAAGCCTTAGGCCATGAGTTTGGAAGTTGATAAAGGAAGGACGTGAGCAAAGCAAGTAAAGATGGAGATGGTCGAGCACTTGGAAGCATGGTTATGATAAGGTTTAGTGAAGCGTTGAATTAAATGAATGTTGGTAGGAAGTTAAACGTTTGGTTAAAGGTGAGAAATTCTCATCGCTTTTAAATTATATTGATTATCATGCTAAATTGTTATGTTAGATAATCACTATTTGATGATATGTATGTTTGGTTGATTGTTTGGATATGTTGGATAATCCGTAGTAATATTATGACATTTACCATATTGAAAATGTTGATGTTATATGATTGTTATATGGATGTGATGATAATTTGGATATCAAATTCCTATTGATTTAGTAATCACTTTTGTTTAAAAGACCATATTTTAGTAATATGAGAAATTGTGGAAAAATAAGTCTCTTTTCATTTAGAAGTGAAATTAAAGTTAAAATGAAAGAGAATTTGAAATTTGAAGTGAAACGGATTTGAAAAGAATAGCTAATTAGAAATTGAAATTTAGATGAATAGTGAAATTGAAATTAAAATCGATTTTGAAAAAGTGAAGTTTAGTTTGAGATTAAATTGAAATTTAAATTGGAATTAGATTTGAAATCTAAGTTTTAAATGTGTTTAATTTGAGATTAGAATTGAAATTGAGTTAAAATTGGGTTGTAAAGTTTAATATTAAAATAATGGGAATATAATAATATTTTAATGTGGTAAGAGTGAAAATATATTTTAAAAGCTTTAAAAAGTGAAAACATTGATTTAAAATGGTTTCTAATGATTTTCTAAGTGTTGAAATCCAAATTGAATAAATTATTTCAAATGTTGAAAAATAAGTTAAAACTAGACGCGTCGCGCAACGGTAGTTCGCGATTTCGCGCCGAAAAGTTCAAATGAATGTATAGAGTGGAATATTGCTCGGAATTCTTCGAGATAAGAAAATTCCGGACTATTATATCCATATCTTTTAAACGAAGAAAGAAAATCAAAGTTTCGATAAGTAGATTTTGAATTAAGTCCAAATCAATTTTCTAGAAAAATCGCGCTAGTGCAGTTTAGTGACCATAATAGAAAATCTGTTCGAATGAATGTTTTGAATTAAGGAAAAATATGGAATAAATTTGATAAATCTATTTAAATGATTTAAAAGAGATTTGGATTGGAAAATATGAATTATCGAATGTTTAAAAGTTGTTTTAATCAAATAAGCTTATATAGCACTTTCCGCAGCACTTTTATGGTGTGAATTCTATAATTTTTGGAATATGAGTTTAAAAATAATGATGTTTCCCAGAATCAATTGTGAATGTTTTAAAAAGGATAATTAAGCGTTTTAAAAAGATAATTTGGAATATTTGTAAGCAATTCCAAAATAAGTTGAAAATCTGAGTATGCGGAAACGACTAGTACATTTGTCCCGCCTGTGAGATCTGGGAAGATAAAACAAGGTGTTTAACTAAGGTTAGGGATGGAGCAACCAGTGCCCTGAACTTACCTGGCCTATGTTTTCTTTTCTTAGGCGAGGGGTGGAACAGATCGAAAGGAAAGCCCGGATGCTCTCAAAATAAAAAGATTCTGTTAAGTTTTCCAAAATAAAAGAAGATTGGTATTATCCAAAAGTTAAGCAATCTCCAAGATGAATGATTTCTACGAACCTGTGAAGTTTAGAAAAGAATTTATAATGAATTTTAGGAATGATAAGATTTGAAAGGAATGAATTGGTAAATAAGAGTATTGGATTTTGACTTACAAGTGAGATATAAAAATGGAATTTATAAACACCGTTTTGTAAATCTGAAATCAATTTAAATTGATAAGTTAAATGTGAAAGTTATTAAAGGAATTATATTCGCGATTTTGGACAGTGAATAATCCTTTAAATTAAATGGATGTTTTGGAAGGTGATATTATAAAGGGAATGTTTTCCTTAAGTTAAAAGTTAAGAAATTTGGATCAAGAATTAAGTAGAGAAATCTGAGATATTTTCCAAAACAAAAGAATGAATTACTTAGAATTATCCTAAGTTGAAAGAAAGAGAATTTCGAAATCATCTGAAAAGAATTTAAGTGAAAAGAGACTTAACAAATCCTATATACTCATATTCACTTTTATCGATGATTGGATTTCGAAGGAACCGGAGTCGGATTTGGTTAATTCCTATCCGAAAACCACTTCGAACCAATGTGTACGTTCGAACGTGAAGACATGTTGAAGATGGTGATTGAAGACCGTGGATCTTCCTAGCGTGAGGACTGCTTGTTGATTTGCTCGGGTCGCACCCAATTGTAGAGTTATATATAGCAGTGGTCTCCTCGTGATGGAGATTTTGCGGATTGCAAGGGCTTCTCGCCTAGTAATGGCCGAGGAAAGTACCTTCGGTTTGTCCTGTTCCTGGACAACTTGTATGGACGTTTGTCTGACGTTGCATTTCTAAAGATTACGTACATTGGTTTTTACAAACGTACATCAGTGGTGGCGGAGAAGGCAACTTCTCTTAGCTTAACACCCTTCTTGAGACATACGAGCTCAAGGGTTGTATTTTTGTGGAAGGCAATTAGTAGTTAACGGAAATGGCAATGTGGCATTCAAAGATGTGATATGTGCTTTGTGAAAAGGTAATCGTAGCCTCAAGCCTCATCAAACCGGAAATGACCGAAACAGGATTAGATGCAGCAGGGCTATGTGGGTCATTCCCATTAGGGTATGATCATCCCCTTCTAGATATATTTCTTCCCGCTATGACGTCGGGATGTTAATTAATGTGGTGTATGCTAGAGGGCCCTCGATAAAGGTCGGTAACGACCGGGGGGTGACATATTCGGTACCATCTAGTTACAGAGGTGGGCCGGTCTTGTGTTGGTAGAGGGCAGATGTTCTGTGCCTCGGGACATCCATCTAGAGGTGTACCCATTTCGGAAGGTAGATCCTGCGCCTGGTCATTTGTATGGAAATCCATTCTCCAATAAGAACCTACGGTTTTGTTTGTATTGGCGTAATGAATAGCCTCGAAATGCTATATGGGTAACCATTTCGGATAAGATTAATAAGTTTATTTGCAAATGTTTTCAAAGAGATGTCATTAGAAATAATATCGAAAGTTTTGATATAAAAGTGTTTTAGTTATCATAAGGTAAAAACCCGTCCGTGTTTATGTGTGGGCGTGGTCTTATGAGATACTATTTATTTCAAAAGATTTTATCCAAAGGCTGATATATGACACTGTCATTTATTATTGAGTTTTTCTCACGCTGGTTTATCAAGCCTGATCCGGGTATTTTCAATACTTGGGTCAGATCCGAGTAGTTTCAGGATAGTCGAAGACGGTTGGAGTTTCCAGAGGAGAGCTGGAGATATTCATGGACGCATGGAGATATTCTTTCATCGCCTTTGCTTAGTGCATTTTGTTTGATGTTTGTCAGCAATTGTAAGGGCAGGTTTTATAACTGTCCAAGCTGAATCTAGGTTAGACTCTGATATTGTATTTTAAAATTTTCCGCTGTAAATATTTTTATTGAAATAATATATGTTATTCCATTCGTGTGAGATTCTGTTCTGTCTATTTTTTTCTTTATCACCCTTGATGATCCGTTTTTTCGTGCAATTTGAGTTGGACATGGGTGGTTTATTGTCGATTCAAAGGGTACGGGAAAACGGGCCGTCACAATAAAATACATTGAATGTTGAAATTATATGCGATCAATTAGAATTAGCTAAAATTGAATATGAAATCAGTGATGTTGTTTGGATGTTATTGATAACTATTTAATGTAATTTTAATCGGTTGAAATAGATTGTAAGGTTATTTGGTTATAACTGTAAATAATGAAATAAATTGAATGATGCATTTAATGATGAGATTGTATGTAATTGATTGGAATAAGTTAATATAGAATATAAAATCATTTTGTTATAATCCTTTGTTGTAAATGATAAGATAATGGATATGACTATTATTATAAACGATGGTTGTAATTATCTTCTCACTAATTTGTCCGTTTGAATATTAAATGGGTAATTAATGGAATTAAGGCAATTGAATGTTGGAATTATGTGTTGTTAGTTTAAATTGAATATAATCAGCGATGTGTAAGTAGTTATAACATTTGTTGTAAATAATAAACTTATAAATATGATTAAATTACTTAAAGGTAACGATTGTTCATTTATCATCTCATTATTTAATATGTTTGGAATTAATTTAGAAATCAATGAAAATTTATATAATTAATTATTGAATTAAATATGGTAAAAGATGTTAACAGTAAAATAATGAATGTAATAAAATGCAAACTTATGTTAATATAATTATGGAGTATTGTTGACTAAATAATAAGGATAATAACATAGGTTTGAATGTAATTGGATGAGAATTGGATGCGTAGTTAAATGCATTTAACCTTTTAAATATGATAAGGGGAAACAAATTAATATTGCATTAATTGATATTACATCTTTTAATTAAGATAAAGTTTATCGATCCGTAACTTTTAACAATTTTAGAAAAGCTGTATTTTGAATTTAAATAAAAATTAAATACAAAAATTTGAATTTGTGATATTGAGTTTTTTATTTGACCAAATTTAATAGAATAAAAATTTTGTGAAATTTCAAATTTTAGTCAAACTTAGTCAAAGTTTGACTTTTGGTTGAAAATTTTAGATTTTAATTTTTTTGTCCTTTTGTATGATACTAGACTAAATTCTGATCTTCCCTTCACTTTTTGTTTCATCAAAATCAAAGTCCTATTGCTCTAAAAATTTGAATTACTATTAAAAATTAACATGAATTGGTAGTGTTTAGTTGTGTTTTATTTGGCTAAGGCATATTGGGTTTGTTTGGTCTAATGGGCCTTGGTTAGCCAAGAGACTCTAGTCAATCATGTGTCCATTTCTTTGCCTACGACCTTATGTTTCTTATCTAATAACATCTGCGTACATAATTTTTCTCCTGAGAAACTTTCTCTTCAAACTTCTTTTTCCTCCTCAAAATCTAAAGAGAACTCTAGATCTAAAACTCTAAAAACCTCACAAATCAAAACTAATTTTCTCCTCTCCTTCAACCCTTCCTCCACTTTAGCCGTCGCTGTCTCCACCATCTCTAAGGCCATCTCCTTCCACCTTCCCTCTCCTCTTCTTTCTCCTTTTCCCTTCTTTTCCCCTTCCTTATTTCCCCTCTTTCTTCCCCTTATTTCCATGGCTTCTATATCCCACTAAATTGCTTCAAATCAAATATTTTTTTGGAAACCGTGTATAATTTCAATGGCAACCACTTTGTTGTTGAACTCTTCTTCAATTCTGAAAATTTATATATCAAAAACTCCATTTATCAAGTCCTTTCTTGGGTTCACTTTTGGCCGAAAATATCCCATATTGTATCAATTATATCTCCCTTAGAAATGAACCAAAGTTTGTGTTTCTTTTTTTCAAACTGTTTAATTTTCCAGTGGGTTCATCTTTCATTTAGATCAGTTCTTCAAATTCCTTAATTTTCTAGGCCCAAAATTCAAATCTTTTCGAAGCATTTTTGAACTCATATTTTTAACTCAGAAAACACCTTTATTTTTTTTTACCATAACTTCCCCATGATAGAAGCTTTTTGAGTGATTGTATTTTTGAAAGTGGAGAGAAAATAATTTGCAACAACTTTCTAGCTAGTCACTTTTAAAGACTCGGTAATATTTTCGTAAAAATGGCCTAGTTTCGGGTTTGACCATAGTTTGGATCTTGGGTAGTTTGGAAGTAGTTGAAACTTGTTTGTTAATTCGTGATCGTGTCTAAGCTTTATTGGATTTGCTTTGCATTTGGATCTCTGCTAGGAATCTCCATATTTCTTCATTTTTATCATCACCTTCGTAGCCGTGAAAGGTGAGCAAACACTCACAACCACAAGATTTTCTTATGTTAGTTAAATTGAATTTATGATGTGATTAGAAATTGATTAGTTTCTGTTTAGTATATTTTAAATTGTCATTTCAGTTAAATTTGATTTTTATTGAATTTAATTTCCATCTAATTTAATATTGAAATTTAAATTGCTAGTTAAATACCTATTAATGATAACCGTAAATTGTTGGTAGTTATTGGTTGATTTCAATGATGATTGTGTTGTATGTTCAATTGTTAATATTTGGGGGATTGGATGGATGTTATTGGTTGACATTTTGGATGATTGGATACTATTTATGTCTATATCTCTGTTATCCATATGAATAGAAATGATACATACCCGAATGATCTAATAAATTAGGGGAAAATCGTTATGGGTTGAAATGATAAACCTGAGCAGTTTTCATCGATTTGTTAATGTTGATTTTTGATACTGGTTGAAATGACATACACCTATAATTTCTTGAATTTGGATATTTATTTGGAAGGTTTAAGTTAATTTAAACTTCGGATTTGTTTTAATTTGAAATGATTTGGGATTTTCGACCCACGAAAATCGATCAATACGTCCACTTTATAAGATGCCCAGCAGTCGAGTGTCGGAAATACCAGTTCATTAGGGGAGAAAAATAAAAAGGTAGAAGGAAAGAAACAGAACAACACAGAATCTTACAATTGGAGCGGGGCAAAATATATTATGTAACAAAAGATTTTTATACAAAAGAATTTATAACTATTTAATACTTACAATAATCAGAGTACACAATCATTACATCAAATCTGGACAGCTATAACAACTTGTCCTCATACAGCGGAAATATTCAAGTATGTGATATACTTCTGAACTCCTCTAGCTCGTTGCTTGAGCTCCATAGCCTTTAACCTGAATCTGTAATACTTGGTCTGACCTGAGCATTATAATAAAATAACACCCGAGTCTGTCGGGAAAACCAGCGTGAGAAAACACACTCAATTTGAATTATTATCTTTTTAAAATCCTTTGAAAACAAAGGTATCTCATACAACCACGTCATAAATTAACACAATGGATTTTTACCTTACGATAACCAAAACATCTTTATCAATTTCATCTGATATTATAATAGTGTCTATAAAAAGTAAATAGAAAATAGCTGAAATGTTTGCATCCCAAGTTCCAGCATAGTTGGGCATAATCAAAACCGTATGGCACTTATTGGAGAATGGATTCCATTGAATGACTAGGCACTAGGGTACCGCTCACCATAGTACACCTTTAGAACCATATGCGAGGACCACACTGAGATCCCCTGCTACACAAGACCGGCCTACCTCTGACCTGAATAGACCGAATGTGCTATCACCCCAGGTATTTCCACCCTTACCACTGAGCTCTCTCCATGGACACCCATATCCATAGATAATAGGTTTCTGAGGACATCTAGAAAGGTGATAACATACCTTACTTGAGTGCGACCCACTTAGCCTTGCCGCGTCTCCCATGTTTTAGTCATTCCCGGTTGATGAGGCTCGAGGCTAAGCATTACCTTTTCAAGAACAATTTTACTTAGAATGCTCATCGTCCTCCAATGACGATGTTTTGGAAGCATTCGTCCATACAAGTTGTCCTATGTCCAGACAAACCGAATCACGATCTTCATCATCTTCATGGTATTCATTCGTAACGTTCAAACCGGATCGAAGTGGTTTTCAGATAATTAAATCCGATCTCGGTCTCTTCGAAACGATTAATGAAATTGGTCAAAACTGATAGTCGGTTATTTAACTATCAATACACATCCATAAATAATCATCAGGCCTTATTATAAATTTTCCAAAATTTATCTCAAAATATCTTTATAAGATATTACTTCCCATACTTTAACATTTAAAAAAAGTTTTCAAATCTCTTTTATTCTCACGGAACATTTCCAACCCTTCCCGATACTTAGAATATTTTTCCCACTTCATTTGTTCAACACTTGGAAAATGTTCCTTTTATTTCCTTTTCTTTCCTCAAAATCATTTACAATTTTAATTGTAAATCCTTGACTAGTTGATAACAAATTCTATAAATTTTGGAATTCCTTAGTTAATTCCCTTGATATTTTCAAAACCAATTATACTTGCTTATAATCCCTATTTCTCTTCTACTTCTTTTAATGAATTCTATTTCATTTTTCGAAGCCGACTTTTATTTAACCACTTTGGAATTTTCTTGATTTTTTTCCTAACTTTGCTTTTGAGAATTCTCTTATGAGTCCCATCTATTAAATAACTCTTTCCAACTCTCGAGAAGATTTATAAATAAATTTTAAAACCCTTTCCAAACTCTCTATATATACATATGTAAATAAAAATAAGTATTTAAAAGAAAATAATAGTAATTTATTTTTAATACATATTCAAATAACTATTCAAAATATGGAAAACACCTTTTTATAACATCATTTTCAAAGCAGGTTTAAAATATAGGATTTTATTAAAATAAATATTAAGTAGTTAAAAATTCCTTGTGAAATATTCAATACTAACTGACATTTAAATTTACATAGATTAGTAAATAAAAATTCCCTTTTTAAAATTTTAAACTTAACTTATTGTTAAAAATATATTTTTAAAATATGGATAACCAAATTTTCAATTTATAACTTCTCGATTTCCATCACATTATTTCCGTTCCTATCTCCTTAGCCATCTTCCTTTTAAAAATTATATCCACTATCTTCTCCTACCCTATTCCCATATTCAAATATAAAATTCTTCCTATGATTTTATATTTCCAACCTATCATCGGATATCACTTGCCTTCATTTAAAACTTCGTTTATAAATTCTTATAACTTCTTTGAGTTTCACCAAAAATTATCTCATTTATAAATTCCATTTTATAAATTCAATTTCTTATAAATTCCATTTATTTTTGCCAACTTATTTTTATATCGTTTTCAACTTCTTTCTATATTGTCTCGAATATCACATTAAAATCTCATCTTTAAAAATTCCTTTATATGTTTTATTTTAAATTCTCTATTTAAAATATTTTCTCGCATTATTTAATACGATAAAAAATTCACCATTTCTTGCCAAACCAATCTCTTCTAATTAACCTAGATTTCGATATACAAATTTTTATATTAAAAATCTCTTTTTAATTCCTTAAAATTTTTAAATAATATTTATGGTATTTAATATACTCGAAATTAATTTCCATTATAACTTTTAAAAATTCAAAACACATAATAATTCAGCATTCTATGCAAATGAAAAATAATAACATATTTGAGGAATCCAGTTGGATCCCCCCAACCTATTTACCCTCCATCCACAAATGTTAGACAATAATAAAAATACCAATCCCACTTCGAGGGGGATATCGCGGCATATAGGGTTATCGCTATTATGCGTGAAGCATAGGGTTTCATTCGCTATATATATGTATGCGGGAATATCACTCCAAATACTAATATATATATATATATATATATATATGTATATATATATATATATACTACTACTAGACATATTATAACATCCAATTGACATTTATAATTTATCAATTTAATCCAGCATCCAACAATTTAAGTTTACATACAGTAATCCAAATGTGTGAGAAATCGTCACCTTTATTTCATTTTTACAATACGATCCAATCTCGACTTGTTCTTTCTCGATTTCTAGCCTCGTATAAAAAATTTATAAAATTTATTAACATTCATATAGAAAAATCAAATAAATTAGTAGAATGGATGGGATTTGGTTAAATAAAAATCAAATCTAGGATTTAAATTAGAAGTTGGTTATAAGAAAATAAATTTAAGTATGGGGTGAAATAATTTAAAGAAAATAAACAACAAGTTAATATTAAAAAGAAGCTTGGCTTAAATTTATTTGTGGAATGGTTATTTAATGGAATGGTTTTGAATGAAACCTATACGGATATAAAGTGTAATGAAAATGGAATGTGAATAAATTAGAATGAAATGAAATTTTATTGGTTGTGAATAAGTTAAAATTGAAATGGAGTGGAATTAAGTATAAAATGAGTCGGAATTAATTTAAAGTAGTTACAAACTAAAATGAATATTCTATTAAGTGAATATCGGTGAATTCGCATAGAAATAATTGCCGTTTGATGTAAACAAGATAAAATAAAATTCTATGAATTGATAGAAGCA
Organism: Allium cepa; assembly: GCA_030765085.1. Classification (NCBI taxonomy): domain Eukaryota; kingdom Viridiplantae; phylum Streptophyta; class Magnoliopsida; order Asparagales; family Amaryllidaceae; genus Allium; species Allium cepa. Next base: position 634,169,770 of record CM060941.1, read on the forward strand.
AATTAAATTGATTTTGAAATCAATTAAAATGAATATGAGTTCATTTCCTCATTGAATGTAAGCAATTGAGTTGCAAACTATTTAAATTGAATGAAGTAGTATATGAGTTGGTTGAAGCAATTAAAATTAATGGAGGAATCTTAAAATTGCTTATGAATATGGATTATTGTGCATTACTTGTGTAATCCATGTGTTTTAGCCATTTAAATAAGTGTAATGTTAATAAACTTCATATATTTGGTACTTACATGTTTAATTGAGTAAGTACAGGTACTTGGAGGCCGTTTGGTTGGATTCTTGGTCACGCTAATTGCTAAATAAATAAGCCGCTTGCTTAAAATGCTAAATAGTTGTATGCCTACGCAATAAAAGGAATAAAAATATGAAATATTGTTATATTTTTGTTTTCCGACCGAGTGGGTCGATGTATATATATTTATCTCTCTTGCCAAATTGCAAAAACTCCTCCGTATAAGGGAAACTCTGCCAAAATTTTGGGAGGTAGAAATTTTTTGAAATTTTTGTTAACGACGAATTGATTTCAAATTGGAATTGAAATAAAAGGGATTTCGGGAATTTGAATTGAAACTAATGGTTTAGTTGGAACTAAAGGAATATAAAAGTGAATATGGGATTTTCACTAAATGGGTTATAGTAAGTTAATGGGTTGGGGCATTCTTCTGCTTAGTAATTTCGGGGACGAAATTCTTTTAAGTGGGGAGGAATGTAATGACCCGAATTTTTCAACATTAAATTTGAAACATTTAAATGGTTTTAAATATTGAAATTGAATTATAAGTTGGTTTTGAATATAGAAAACTTGGGTTTGTTAATAAAATAGATTCAGGATTCAGATATAGTGATTTATTGGACAATTCAACTTTTGAATTTAGTAATTGGAATTTGGGTAAAATATTGAATCTTGAGTTTAAGCTTGATAAAGATAATCTAAAGGCTTGTAAAATCTATATTAATGGTACTGAAGGCAATGCAACTTTTAAAATTGAGTTTAAAAGTAGTTTGTTCATTTTTAAAAATATATCATTTAAATCGACATTTAAAAATAGCCTTCCGAGGCACAGTCACGGAATTCGACGAAACTAGTTTCATTGGATCCGTAATATTGTATTGTTATCGGATTTCTAATTTCGTAGCTTTTGGAGTTATCGTTTAGCCGTACGAGATGTAAACGCACTGAAATTTATGTCAAAAATTTAATATAATAACCGGGTCCAAAAAGCTATATATCCATACGATCGAATTAGGACTCGAAACCTCTTCCATTGCGTTCGGAATAATGGTATAACATTATAAACTCCTAGCGGCACGCCTCGATAGGGGTTCGTGATTTTAAGCTACGTAAATCGAGATAATTTGTATTTAATTAATATATAAATTTAAATATCCTGGTCAATTGCCAAAATTCCCTTCAATCAGCCTGCTTCCTTTCACCATCAAAACGTTTTGCGTTTTCTATAGCAAGCAATGGAAGGCACACAAAAATCAAATCACGCTTCCTTTGTCTTCTCGAGCACGCGTCCCCCTTTCCTTCTTCCTTTTAAATACGAGACCCATTCAATAAAATTCCAGATTCAGGAATAGGAAAAAAATAAATGGAACACGTTGTTCAAGTTCAAACCGCGTAATCATCTTTCCCTTCTTCCTAGCGTTCACTAAGCTGAAATTGACTTTCATCAACAAAAAAATGGCGGAATAGAAATTTAAATCGAATCTCACGAAATAAAAGAAAGGGAGGGGAGGGATGGGGCGCGCCTAAGCTCGCGCATGCGATGGGGCACCAAGGTGACGCTAGTGGTGGTTTCACGATCTAGGGATGGGTCGGGATGATGTAAGAGGTAGGAAGTTTGTCGAAGTTGGCGCTCGCGATAGCGACGCTGGTGAAAGGCGTGAGGTCGTGGGAGAAATCGAAGTTGACTTCGATGTAGTCACGGAGGATGGTGGCTCACAATGTGATAGCCGCGAGTGTGGAAGGCGCACATGGGTTTGGGTCGTAGTGGCGATGAGAAGTTGATCGAGATCGGTATGGGCTGATGGCAGTGAGGTATTTTCTTTCATTAATTTATATATATATATATATATATATATATATGTATGTATGTATGTATGTATGTATGTATGTATGTATGTATGCACAAAGAAAAAATTTATTTACAATAAGGTTTGAAAAGAAAAATCTATTTCAAAATTTTAACAGTAAAATAAAAGTTTTATTTTTTTAAAAGAAAAAATAGAATTTTAAAATGGGAAAAAGTTTATATAAAATTAGACTTTGGAATCTATATAGATTTTTAAGCATATATGTAGTTTCAAGGGGAAAATAAATATACATATACCTATTTTAATTTGCTAGTTTATTTTAAATAACGAATTATGGAAATTAACTTGTTTTATTAACTTATTTAATTATTTTAGTTACTAAGAAATTACTAAAGGAAAATTAGTTTAATTAAATCGATAGTTAATAAAATTTATCAAAAAGGTAATTAATCGTTCGATTATTTCGAATGTAAATAAATCGTATAAATGTTTATACCAGGTCTAAAGTCATCAGGAAATCAAGTCGAGATTGAAGTGGATTGCAAACGAAAATAAAGGTGAGATTTTCTCACTCATTCGGATTACCTGTTAAAATTTAAATGTTAAATTTAAATCATTGGATGCCTGGCTTGATTGATAAATTTATAATTTATCTGTTGGATGATATTTTATATATAGTAGTATATATATATATATAAATATATATATATATATTGGAGTGATTAATATTTCCGTATTATATAACGGATGAGTCCCTATGCTCCCCGCATAATAGCGGACGAACCAGTATACCGCGATATCCCCCTCGAAGTGGGATTTGTATTTTATTTGTTGACTAACATCTGTGGATGAAGAAAAACAGGTTGGAGGGATCCAACAGAATTTCTCAAAAATATTATTTGTTCATATATATATATATATATATATATATATATATATATATATATATTGATATATGGTATGGTGGAAAATTTGATATGGTTTGTGTGTGAATTGGACTATTGAATGTTAAATAGCATGGAAATTAAAATAGGCATTTTAAATACCATAGATAATTAATGTGAAGGAATTTACAAAGGGAATTTGAATGGTAAATATTTATATCGTAAATTGGATTTATTCTAAAGGAAAACTTAGTGGGATAAATATATATTAACTAATTTGGGCTATACTTAACCATTTGTAAAATTGATTTAAGTAGAGATTTTGAAATAAATTCTATAAAAAAACTTAAAGGATATTTTGAAATTATGGAAAGAAACTTAAGCAATAATTGAAAATAGATTTGAAATAAATTGGAATTCATTAAGGAAGGAAATTAAAACCAGACTTTTAAATGTAATCTGTTTTTATAAATAGATGGAAAATCTCAGGGGAGTTTATAAGTTATAAACAGGGTTTATAAATGAGATAGATTGATATCGATGGATATGGTAAAAGTATAAGTTGATGGATATGGTCAATGTGATACGAATCAAGAGGAACCTATGAATTGAATTGGTGAATATTGGACTTTCTAAAAATAGACTTTTGTTGAGAAAATTTAATTGTTTAAATGGGATTTTAAATTACAATACTATTATAGGATATCCTGAAGTTAGTTATTTTAATGCTTATTTAAATAAATTATAATTTTATAAATCAACTTTGTAAATTAGTTGGTATCCGAATATGAACTTTTAAATGCTTTTAGGAAGTTGATATTCTAGTTTACCCAAAACTATATTTTTTTAAAGTAAACCATTATTCTTATTTCATATATAAAATTTCAAATGTTTTAAATTCAATTATAAATCCTCTCTGGATGGGAAGCGAAGTTTAATAATAACAGATAATATTTTAGAAAAAAGATCTTATGGGGGTATTGTGGAAACTTAAATAAATTCTAAAGTGTAAGGTAAGCGAACTTCGAAGGTGAAATAAAATTTAAACGGGAAGTAGAGTGAAACTGGAATTTTGAATAAACATAAATGGACTGGGAAATATTAAAAGAAAATTAACTAAGGAATTCTAGAATTAATAGAATTTGTATAAAATGAGTGGGAATTTATATATAAAGTTGTAAATGATTTTGGGAAAAAGAAAAAGGGAATAAATTGATTATTTTCCAACTATTGAGTAACTAATGAAGTGGGAAAAATATTCTAATTATTGGGAAAGGGTTGAAATTTGTTTCCGTGGAAATAAAAAGGGATTTGAAACTATTTTCAAAGCGTTGAAATATGGGAATGATATTTGGTGTAAATATTTGAGATGAATAATTTGGAAAATTATTTAAGGCCTAATTGTTTCTTATGGACGTTATATGATAGTTAAATAACCGACTATCAATACAGGCCAGTGCGCTGATCATTTCGAAGAGACCGAGATCAGATTTAATATCCAAAAACCACTTTGATTTGGTTTGAAACGTCTACGAATAAAGACCGTGAAGATGATGAAGATGGCGATTCGGTTCTTCCAGACCCAGGGCAACTTGTATGGACGAATGCTATCAGAACATCGTCAAGAGGACGATGAGCATTCTAAGTGAGACTCGTTCTTAAAAGGTAACGCATAGCCTCAAGCCTCATCAACCGTGAATGACTAAAACAGGGGAGGTGCAGCAAGGCTAAGTGGGTTGCACCCAAGTAGGGTAAGACTTCCCCTGTCTAGATGTCCCTTCATTTCGGCCGTGTTGGCGGTTGTTAGCTCCAAACACGGGTTGATCTTATTCGGACTATTCAGTAAGGGGTAGCTCCGGTCTTGTGTTGCAGGGGATCGAGAGTGGTCCTCGTACTCTGATCTAGGCCAGGTACTGTGACAGGCGGTACTCTAATAGCCTTGCCATTGTATGGAATCCAATCTCCAATAAGTGCCCACGGACTTGATTGTATACCTATTATGCTGAAATTTAATGAATGCAATAATTTCGCCTATTTGAATAAGTATTTGTACTTAGACACTACTATAATATCAGATGAATTTCATAAAAATGTTTTGGTTATCGTAAGGTAAAAACCTGGAATGATTATTTATGGCGTGGTCTTACGAGATACCTTTACTTCCAAAGGATTTTCAAAAGTATAATAATCCAATTGAGTGTGGTTTTGTCATGCTGGTTTCCCAGACTGACTCGGGTGTTATTTTATTATGATACTCAGGTTAGCTCAAGTCGAACAGATCCAGGATAATGTGCTATGGAGCTCAGGAGGCGAGTTGGATGACAGAGACGTATCTCCGTATTTGAATTGCGATTTCCACTGTGTAAGGGCAGATAATAAGCTGTCCAAAGTGATGAATGATTGTTATACTCTGATAATGGTATGTATTTATAACAGCACAAATTTCTTTGTATTTAAAAGCTGTTATTATATATCGTGTTTTGTTCCGCTTCGATTGTGAGATTCTGATGTTGTTTTATCTTCTCCTTCTACCACTTTCTTCTTTTTCCCCTACGGTCGGGTTTTTCGGCATTCGATTGTTCGGCATATAATACAGTGGACGTATTGATGTCGACTTTCGGAGTTCGAAAAACCAAGTCATGACATTGTGGTATCAGAGCTGAAGGTTAAGCGAGAACCTTGGCTCTGGTGGGTATTACTCATTAGAGATAGAGTCAGTGTTACTCTAGAATGAGTCTGAGCGTATCAATAGATATGAGCGCGTATTTGGTAGTGAATAGAAATTGTTTTAATATTGTGTTGACTTATTGGTTGAGTGGAATAAAATTGTTTGATGTTTTGGAAAATGAAATAAAAATCCAACCTGAATTATAAAATAGATTGAACTCAAGTAAACTGGTTAAATTGATTTTTGAAATAGAAATCAAATATTGATTTAAGAATTGGAAGTAAACTAATTCGATAATAAATTAGTTAGTGGAATATGGCAATGGAAACTTAGTAAATTAATAAAATTGGATTGTGAATTATAAGTGAATAGTAGAAATAAAACTTGAGTATGAATAAAATGCATCGTATATTGTTAGTGAATTAAATATAATTAGAAATGTTGTCGGATGAAATGGAATTAGATTAAAAAAGTTATTGTTTGAGTTGCAAATATAATCTAAGTGAGTACAAATAAATTGAAAATGGCCCTGTTATTAATAAAATAAATTTAGGAGGAATTGAATATGGAGATGGATAAGTGAATAGGCCAGTTGGATAAATTAGCGGAATGGATGGGATTTGGTTAAATAAAAATCAAATCAAGAATTTAAATTGGAAGTAGGTTATAAGAAAAATAATTATGGGGTGAAATAATTTGAAGAAAATGAATAACAAGTTAATATTAAAAAGAAGCTTGGCCTAAATTTATGTGTTGAATGGTATTTAATGGAATGGTTTTGTATGAAACCTATACAGCTATAAAGTGTAATGAAAATGGAATGTGAATAAATTAGAATGAAATGAAATTTTATTTGTTGAAAATAAGTTAAAATTGAAATGTAATGGAATTAAATATAAAATGAGTTGGAATTAATTTGAAGTAGTTACAAACTAAAATGGATATTCTATTAAGTGAATATCGACGAATTTGCGTAGAAGTTATTGTCGTTTGACGTAAACAAGATTAAATAAATTTCTATGAATTGATAGAAGCAAATTAAATTGATTTTGAAATCAATTGAAATGAATATGAGTTCGTTTGCTTTAAAAATGAACTGAATGTAAGCAATTGAGTTGTAAATTATTTAAATTGAACGAAGTAGTATATGAATTGGTTGGAGCAATTAAAATTAAAGTCGGAATCTTAAAATTGCTTATGAATATGGTTTAGTGTGCATTGCTTATGTAATCCATGTGTTTTATCCATTTAAATAAGTGTAATGTTAATAAACTTCATATATTTGGAACTTACATGTTTAAATTGAGTAAGCACAGGTACTTGGAGGCTGTTTGGCCGGATTTTTGGTCACGCTAATTGCTAAATAAAAAAGCCGCTTCCTTAAAATGCTAATTAGAGGTATGCCTACGCAATAAAAAGAATAAAAATATGAAATATTGTCAAATTTTTGTTTCCAATCGAATGGGGCGATGTATACATATTTATCTCTCTTGTCAAATTGCAAAAGCTCCTCCGTACAAAGGAGACTCTGCCAAAAAAATTCGAAAATTTAGGGAGTTAGAATTTTTTTGGAATTTTTGTTAATGACGAATTGAATTCAAATTGGAATTGAAATAAAAGAAATTTTGGGAATTTGAATTGAAACTAATGCTTTAGTTGGAACTAAAGGAATAGAAAAGTGAATATGGGATTTTCACTAAATGGGTTTTAGTAAGTTAATGGGTTCGGGGCATTCTTCTGCCTTAGTAATTTCGGGGACGAAATTCTTTTAAAGGGGAGGAATGTGACGACCCGGATTTTTCAACATTCAATTTGGAACATTTAAATGGTTTTAAATATTGAAATTGAATTATAAATTGGTTTTGAATATGGAAAACTTGGGTTTATTAATAAAATAGATTCAGGATTCAGATATAGTGATTTATTGGACAATTCAACTTTTGAATTTAGTAATTGGAATTTGGGTAAAATATTGAATCTTGAATTTTAAGCTTGATAAAAATAATTTAAAGGCTTGTAAAATCTATATTAATGGTAGTGAAGGAATGCAACTTTTAAAATTGAATTTAAAAGTTGTTTGCTCAGTTTTAAAAATATATCATTTAAATCGACATTTAAAAATAGCCTTTCTAGGCACAGTCTCGTAATTCGACGAAACTAGTTTTATTGGATCCGTAATATTGCGTTATTATCGGATTTCAAATTTCATAGCTTTTGGAGTTATCGTTTAGCCGTATGAGATGTAAACGCGCTGAAATTTATGTTGAAAATTTAATATAATTACTAGGTCCAAAAAGTTGTCTTCTCCGTACCGATCTCGACCAACCACTTGTCGGAATAAAGGTATAACATTATAAACGCCTAGAGGCACGCCTCGATAGGGGTTCGTGATTTTAAGCTACGTAAATCGAGAAAATTTGTATTTAATTAATATATAAATTTAAATACCCTGGTCAACAACCGAAACTCCCTTCCATCAGCCTGCTTCCATTCACCATCAAAACTTTTTGCCTTCTCTATAGCATGCAATGGCGGGCCCGCAAAAGTCAAATCACGCTTCCTTTGTCTTCTCAAGCATGCGTCACCCTTTCCTTCTTCGTTTTAAACACGGGACCCATTCAGTAAAATTCCAGATTCACAAATACAAAAAAATAAATGGAACACCTGTTCATGTTCAAATCATGTAATCATCTTTCCCTTCTTCCTAGCGTTCACTAAGTCGAAATCGACTTTCATCAACCAAAAAGTAGCGGAATAGAAATTTAAATCGAATCTCACGTAATCCAAGAGAGAGAGGGGGATGGGGCAGACTCGCGCATAAGCTCGCACATGCAATGGGGCACCAAGGCGATGCTAATGGTGGTTTCGCGATCTAGGGATGATGTAGGAGGTAGGAAGTTTGTCAAAGTTGGCGCTCACGATGGCGTTCGGTGGTGAAAGGCGTGAGGTCACTGGAGAAATCGAAGTCGACTTCGATGTAGTCACGAAAGATGGTGGCTCACGATGTGATAGCCGCGAGTGTGGAAGGTGTGCGTGGGTTTGGGTCGCGGTGGCGACAAGTGGTTGGTCGAGATCGGTATGGGCTGATGGCAGTGAGGTATTTTCTTTCATTAATTTATATATATGTATATATGCACAAAGAAAAAAATTATTTACAGTAAGGTTTAAAAAAAATCTGTTTTAAAAATTTAACAGTAAGATAAAAGTTTTATTTTTTTCAAAGAAAAAAAATAGAATTTTAATATGGGAAAAAGTTTATATAAAATTAGACTCTGGGATCTATATAGATTTTTAAGCGTATATGTAGTTTCAACGGGCTAATAAATATACATATACCTATTTTAATTTGCTAGTTTATTTTAAATAATGAATTATGGAAATTAACTTGTTTTATTATCTTTTTCAATTATTTTAGTTACTAAGAAATTACTAAAGGAAAATTAGTTTAGTTAAATTGATAGTTAATTAAATTTATCAAAAAGGTAATTAATTGTTTGATTATTTCGAATGTTTATAAACCGTATAATGTTTATACAAGGTCTAAAGTCATCGAGAAATCAAGTCGAGATTGAAGTGGATTGCAAACGAAAATAAAGGTGTGATTTTCTCACTCATTCGGATTACCTATTAAAATTTAAATGTTAAATTTAAATCATTGGACGCCTGGCTTGATTGATAAATTTATAATTTATTTGTTGGATGATATTATATATATATATATATATATATATATATATATATATATATTGGAGTGATTGATATTCCAACATTATATAGCGGATGAGACCCTATGTGCCCCGCATAATAGCGGATCACCCTATATACCGCGATATCCCCCTCGAAGTGGGATTGGTATTTTATTTGTACACTAACATATGTGGATGCAGGAAAAATTGGTTGGAGGGATCCAAGAGGATTCCTCAAAAATATTATTTGTTCGTATATATATTGATATATGGTATGGTGGACAAATTGATTTGGTTTGTATGTCTATTGGACTATTGAATGTTAAATAGCATGGAAATTAAAATGGGCATTTAAATACCATAGATAATTAATGTGAAGGAATTTAAAAAGGGAATTTAAATAGTAAATATTTATATCGTAAATTGGATTTATTATGAAGGAAACTAAGTGGGATAAATATATATTAACTAATTTAGGCTATACTTAACCATTTTTAAAATTGATTTAAGTAGAGATTTTGAAATAAATTCTATAAAAGAACTTGAAGGATATTTTGAAATTATGGAAAGAAACCTAAGAAATAATTGAAAATAGATTTGAAATAAATTGGAATTTATTGAGGAAGGAAATTGAAACCAGACTTTTAAATAGAATCCGTTTTTATAAATAGATGGAAAAGCTCAAGGGAGTTTATAAATTTATAAATAGGGTTTATAAATGAGATAGATTGATATAAGTGGATATGGTAAAAATATAAGTTGATGGTGTGAACATATATCAAGTTATGGAAAACTGTTTGGAAAGAAATAGTGGAATATATTTCGAATGCGAGAATGGTGATATGGCAATGTGATACGAATCAAGAGGAACCTATGAATTGAATTGGTGAATACTAGACTTTCTAAAATAGACTTTTGTTGAGAAAATTTAAATTGTTTAAACGGGATTTTAAATTACCATACTGTTATAGGATATCCCGAAGTTAGTTATTTTAATGCTTATTTAAATAAATTCTAATTTTATAAATCAACTTTGTAAATTAGTTGGTAACCGAATATGAACTTTTAAATGCTTTTAGGAAGTTGATATTCTAGTTTACCCAAAACTATATTTTTAAAAGTAAACCATTATTCTTATTTCATATATAAAAATGTCCGCGTATTCTTATTTAAATGTCCGCGGGCTTGGTGCGGTGGTGGGGTGATACGCCTCCCAAGTGGGAGGTCTCAGGTTCGAGTCCCACCTTGTGTGGGAGGAGAAATGCCTTTCACGTGGGAGGTTGTTTCACTTTCGCGCCTCTTGCACCAAGTCAACCGAAAGGTCTGGCTAGCCTGGAATAGTGGTTGTGGCGGGCCTTCCATCTATTCCCTAGGTTTACTGATCAGGAACCGCATGTCGGTAGTGATTGACCAGGTTTTCCCTAGTTTCAAAAAAAAAAAAAAAAATTTAAATTCAATTATAAATACTCTCTAGATGGGAAGCGAAGTTTAATAATAACGGATAAGATTTAGAAGAAAGATCTTATAGGGGTATTTTGGGAACTTAAATAAATTCTAAAGTGTAAGGTAAGCGAACTTCGAAGGTGAAATAAAATTAACAAGGGAAATAGAAGTGAAACTGGAATTTTAAATAAACATAAATGGCCTTGGAAATATTAAAAGAAAATAAACTAAGGGATTCTAGAATTTATAGAATTTGTGTAAAACGAGTTGGAGTTTATAAATAAAGTTGTAAATGTTTTTTGGGAAAAGAAAAAGGGAATGAAATGAATATTTTCCAACTGTTGAGTAACTAATGAAGTTTGAAAAATATTCTAAGCATAGGGAAAAGGTTGAAATTTGTTTCCATGGGAATAAAAAGGGATTTGAAACTATTTTCAAGGTGTTGAAATATGAGAATGATATTTGGTGTAAATATTTCAGATAATTAATTTGGAAAATTATTTAAGGCCTGATTGTTGCTTATGGATGTTATATGATAGTTAAATAACCGACTATCAATATTGATCAAAGCGCTGATCGTTTCGAAGAGACCGGGATCAGATTTATATGTCCGAAAACCACTTCGATCCGGTTTGAAACGTTTATGAATGAAGACCGTTGTGAAGACCCGCCTTTCATTCCATAGAAAGACGTATCGTAGATTAGGAAGAAATAGGTAGAAAAGAAAATAGATAGACAGAACTAAACAATATCAGAATCTCATAGCGAAATGGAAAAATATATTACATCACATAGATATTACAAAATATTCAGCATACATCAAAGTCATTCAGTTACAACATCACTTTGGACAGTCGTGATGACCTTCCCATTCATTACATCCCAAAATGCAAAACAGAGATACTAACACATCGGAATAGATATATATAGTCACGCCAAATATCCTGCTCCAAGCCTTTTCTAAAATACCTCAAGCCAACCTGATTACTTGGCCACTCATAAAAATTTGAGTTCCAAGAGTTTAAGAAAAATAGAAATAAACTCTGGGTCAGACATGGATCTGGTGTGAGTAAACGGTTTAAGTTGTTTAACTGAAAAAATCATTTGAAATAAAAGGTATCTCGTAAGACTCTCCGCAAATAAACACGGACAAGTTTTTCCCTTACGATAACCAAAACATTTGATAGGAAATCCAGTTATATTATAATAGTGTCTAGGGTTTTCAAATAAATTATTCACATGGTCGAAATTGTTACATTCATTAAATTCCAGCATAATAGGTATACAATCAAGTCCGAGGTCACTTATTGGAGATTGAATTCCATACAATGACAAGGCTACTGGGGTACCATCCGTCACAGTATCTGGTCTAGATTAAAGTATCGAGGATCCACCCTGATCCCCTGCAACACAAGACCAAAGCTACCCCTTAGTAGATAGTCCGAATAAGACAAACCCACGGTTGTTGCCAACAACCGCCCACACAGCCGAATAAAAGGGACCTCTAGAAAGGGGAAAATCTTATCCTACATGGGTGCTATCAACTTAGCCTTGCTACACTTCCCTTGTTTTAGCTATTCCCGGTTGATGAGGCTTGAGGCTACGATTACCTTTATAGCATATCTATCTTGGAATGCATCGTCCTCCATTGATGATGGTCTGATAACATTCATCCATACAAGTCCATTTTGGGTCCGAACAGAACCGAAGGCATTATCTTCGTTACACTCGTTTTAGAATCATCCTCAGAGTTAACGACAAATAGCCCTTGCATTCTGAATCTTCATTCTTGATCTTCACTTGAGATTTCACGACCTATCGCTTATTTTGGATCGACGTGGTTTGCGGATAACAATTTGATATCCGATCCCGGTCTCATCGAAATCCAAATGTCGTTTCTTTTAAGGCCAAGTTGTTTAAGTAAAACAATTTGATTCAATTCAGAATATCATATTCACACAGCAATTCATCACAGATAAATAACTCACATTTATCACAGTTCAACTTAGGCATTTCATATCACAGATCATTACAAGTTAACAGACTAGAGATATTAATCAATCCAAATATTCAATATAATTAATCATCCATAAGCAAGATTAATTGATCACACAATTTATAATTTATTTAATTAACACAAAATAAATCAATTACTTATGAATTAATTACTTATAATCCAGCTTAATTGTTATTAATTAATTACAAACCATTTATTATTATTTTAATTAATTATTGGAATTAATTAATTATCATTTGAAATTACTTAAGACCTTAATTAATTAAACGTATAAACTCATTTATCTTAATCATTTTACCTAATTATCATTTAAGTTTTATTTAATAAAATATTTGGAATTAATTTATTATAAACCTATGAAATAACTTAAGACCTTTAAGTTCATTAATAGTTAAAAACATTTTACCTTCTTATATAAACTACTTAGTTACACTATTAATTTATTTAAATAAACTTAAGAATTAATTTAAAATAATGGACACGTAATAAAATACTTTAAATTTAATTTAAGTTAAAAATATTTTTATATTACCTTTAACTAATTTAACGCTTAAACAAAACATTTATTATTTAAAGAAGTAGCTTAAGAAAATTGTTTTAAGTAAAACTTGTTTTGTTTTAAAATTTTAAAACTGTTAATACACTAAACACAGACCCGGGTCTCTCCCTATAACAACCCGAGCCCAAACCCGAGCAATCTTTTTCTAAAAAAACTTGTTACTTAAACACACTCGAACCTAACCCGACATTTTCCCGAGTTCCCACCCGAGACTATCTTCTTCTTCTATTCCTACAGCAACCAACCCAAAACCCACAGATACTACTGACACTCGTATACGTGCATATGCAAACGCCACTGCTCCGGTCATTGTTGCCATCGTCGGCAAGTCGACGACCACCTCTCCCTCGATTCTGACAACCCAGATCCTATAAACGAACTCGAAATCGAAAACAAGCAGAATCGAACCCCACCTGAACCAAACCTAATCCAAATATTCGCCATGCGCCACCACCTCCGACCACCAGGAACTTCGATGCTGCGTCCAAACCTTCGTCGTAGACCTACGGCCCGATTCCTCCCTACTCCGGTTGAGTCCGATGCATCGACGACGACGAACTAGCCTCGAGTTCGACATCGACCAAACCAAGGTCTAAAACCCTAATTCATCGTCGTCCGACCTCCACGGTGAACTATAAATTCACAGACCATTTTTGCCAAGACCCCTGACTCACGATCATGCTCCAACAGTGACCACGAGACTCCATTATCCTCCGATCGCCAGAAATCGACGAAAGTTTCGATTCCGTTCATCTCGTAAATTCTCCTCACATACGATCTTAAAAGTCTTAATTTTATTTTTAAAATTCATGGCTTTCATATTCGAATCTGATTTCATAAGTGAAATTTGAAATTAACATAGTCGATTTACCTGATATGTTATCTTTTCATTGTAATTCCAACTTTCTAGTAAAACTATTTGTTATTTACACATAAAAATGTTTTTAAGAATAGTGTTTTGTTATTACAACCCTTTTTCCTTTTAAGATCATAACTTAAAAGAGATTAAAAGAAGAGAATTAGATTTTTGAACAAATTTCTGGTCTGTTGGATAAGAATAGAGGTTTGCTTATCTATATACAGACATGCACACAGCAATATACATGCAAAATATATTAATTCATCCATGCAAACATTTTCACAACACTACTACAAGGATTTATCACATGCATCTGGAAATAAAACCAATTTAATTTTTAAAATTGATATTTACTCACTGTGTTGTTTGAACAGAGGAATAGCTTTATGAAAATCTGGAAATTTGATTTCTGGATTTGAAACTGGAACTTGATTTAATTATTACTGTTCTTCTTCCTTCTAGTAAAAATTACTTGCTAACTACCCTTAAAGATATTTAAAGAAAATATAATTTGGTTAATCCAATCATATTTCTTTTATACATCATTGCTTATAAGAGATTAGAGAAAGAGAATTTGATTTTTGAACTTGTTTAGCCTGTTGGAATAAAAAACAGAGACATGCATACTCAAGTCAGGCATGCACACAGTATCACATACATATATACCAGGCAAACTCAATTATTTATCCATGCAAATAATAGACAAGTCATTACTATAATCAGAACTTACATGCATGATGATAAAAGAAGATTTGGTTAAAAATATTGAAGTTTACTCACTGTGTTGTTTGAAGAGAAGAATAGCTTTATGAAAATCTGGAAATTTGATTTTTGGATTTGAAACTGGAACTTGATTTAATTATTACTGTTCTTCTTCCTTCCAATAAAACTTACTTGCTAACTTACCTTAAAGATATTTAAAAAAAATATAATTTGGTTAATCCAATCATATTTCTTTTATACATCATAGCCTATAAGAGATTAGAGAAAGAAAGTTTGATTTTTGAATTTGTTTAGCCTGTTGGAATTAGAAACAGAGACATGCGTACTCTACTCAGGCATGCATAGTGTATCACATACATATATACTAGGCAAACTCAATTGTGTATCCACGCAAACAACAGAAAAGTCATTACTACAATCAAAACTAACATGCATGATAATAAAAGAAGATTTGGTTAAAAAAATTTGAAGTTTACTCACTGTATATTTTTTTTGAACAGAAAAGCTTTTTGAAATTTGAAAACTGGAACTGCTACTTGGTTTTTGAACTGACAGTTGAGTAGATCTTGAATCTACTTGAATCTGAAATAGATTTTGCTAAGGTTGAAAAACTTGGATCTTGCTTTAGTTTGAAATTGAAAGAGTTTGATTGTTTTTTAATTTAGTCGCTTTATTTCTCTGGTTTGGCTTCTCAGGTTTTAAGTTTGATAAATGAAGAACAATGCAAGATAAAAGAAGTAGGGAGATATATATAAAGTACAAGCATGTTTTATATTTAAAAAAAATGAAGAAAATAATTAAATTTGACACTTGTATTTTGCATGTTGCACTTAGCTTACAAATGTATTTTTGCATGCATTTATATTTTTATATGTTTTTATATTATATTATATTATATATTTTTATTAATACATTTTTTATATTAATTTTTGTAGCTTTTAAAGAAAATGATATAAAACCTATTTATTAATTATATATATACTTAGTGTTTGAATGAAAAGTTTTTAAATCCAATTTATTTGTAAGATATATGTATATATATATATATAATTTCAAACCATAGTTTTATTTACAATCTCCACACACACACACACAAATATATATATATATAAACAATAGTAATTTGAAAACACATATTTTATTTGTTTTGAAAAAGAATAAGTTTTGGCACATTTAATTAATTATAAAAGAATATTATCAAATTATTATTGCCAAAAATCCCGGGTTATCATATTCCTTCCCCCTTAAAAGAATTTCATCCCCGAAATTTAAAGCAAAAGATAATCAAAAGCTCTTATATTCAAACAACAAAGCATACATATCAGCCACATATTAACAACCAAGCAAACAATTCACCGACTCATCCTCCTCCTTTCTGATTCCTCTTCCTCCCACTTCTCTGATTCCTCCTCCTTCCACTTCTCTGATTCCTCCTCCTCCCACTTCTCTGCCTCCCTTATCTCCATTACCTCCTCCTCCCTCATCACTGACTCATCCTCCCTCTTCTCTATCTCTGTCTCCTCCTCCTCCATTTTCTCCTTCTTTTTCTCATCCATGTCTGAACTCTGTGAATCAATCCTCTTTGTTATCAAATTCGAATTTTCCTTCTCTATCTGATAATATGAATCCAAAGCTGTTTAATAACTCTTTTCAATCCACAAACATTTCTGAAATTGACAATAATTGGTCATTGCTTTTCAAGAAAAAGCCAAGAAATGCTGAAGTGTTTGTGCCTAAATAGTTTGATATTATGAAAGATGGTTTACCGAAACCTTTACCTGAAGAAGTTAAAGGAGAAGGAATTAAATTCTGGAGTGATCATTTGGTTGGTTTTTTCTTGGATGGATCTCTTTCTTATCTGACTGTTACAAAGCATCTAAGAATTGTTTGGAGATTGAAAAGTGAAGTTGATATTAAATCTGACAATGAAAATTTCTATTTCAATTTCTCGAATGATCAAGACAGAATGAAGATTTTACAATCTGATCCTATCTTTATTAAAGGTAAAATGTTCATTATAACAACATGAAATCCATCATATGGTTTTGTTCAAGAGCAAATCAAAAAGTTCCAATTTGGGTACATTTTTATAGAATTCCACTGATTGCTTGGACTTTAATTGGAATTAATTGGTTGTCTTGTCATGTTGGAAAATTTGTTTGTCTTAATGAAAGTACAGAAAAATTGACAAGATTCAAGTATGCTAAGGCTTTGATTGAGGTATCTCCTAAACACGAACTTCCTGAATATATTGCAATTGATGATTTAGGTGATAGCTGCCCTCATGTAAAGGTTGTATATGATTGGAAACCAAAAATTTGTTGTAAGTGCAGAGTGTTTGGGCATGATACTAAGGATTGTTCAGGAAATTGTAAGTTTGTGAGACTTGGAATGAACTTTGGAAATGATATTGAAGATGCAGATTGCAGTGAATTTTTCGCTCAGGAAATACCACAGGAAAAGGTAGCGAGGACTCATAATTCAGGAAAATTCAATATAAATACTAAGAAAATTTGGAGAAAGAAGGAAATGGAGAAAGAAATTTTTAGTAATGATGGTGCTCCTCTAGATATTGGGAAGAAGAAGTTAGATCAACAAAATAAAATTAACAATTTAGAAGATTATTGTGCAGATAATGTTACTGTAGATTTAAGTTCTAAACAAAGGAGTAAGGATGGTAAGGGCTATGCAGAAAACATTACTACTTCAAATACTTTTATGGCATTATCAGACTTAGGTAAGGAATCAGTCAATAATATTTTAATCAAAGAAAATAAGGCCTCTATTATCAATGCTGGAAATGCTCAGGAGGACTTGATGTCTTTTAAATTTCAAGGCTCTGTTGAAGTTAATATGGCTAATAACTCAGATACTCAAGAAACTGTCAAGTGAAGCATTCTCTAAATGAAACTGTAGGAGAGAAATCTATTGATAAGGAGAATTTGGTTCTTGTAAGGTGCAAGAAAAATCATAAAATAGTAAAAATTTAGAAAACATGGGAGATATGAATAAGCAGTTAGATCATGATATATGTACTATAGTAGAATTGAATAACGGAAATGATAAAGACTCGAATTCTATATCTCAGAGATGACTAAATCATGACTTATCTGAAGAAAAGCAAATCCATGATACCTCAATGCAAAATTCTCCATATATCAGTATAATTCCACCTGCGCATCTAATATTACCACCCCCTCCTTGTATATCAAAGAAGGTAAATGTTGAACAGAACACTTCAATCAATAAAAAAGGAAAAAGAGGAAAAAAGAAAGTTTCTTTTATTGATTCTACTGATGATCTCAATATAGGTGCTAGCCATAATATTGATGAAATACAACCAATTAATCATAAAGAGTCCCCATCATCAAACAAAAGTTCTTCTATTCTGACAAGTGGAAATAGGCATACAAGGAAGCATCCTCCCACTTCTCTGCCTCCCTTATCTTCGTTACGTCCTCCTCCCTCATCACTGACTCATCCTCCCTCTTCTCTATCTCTGTCTCCTCCTTCTCCTCTTTCTCCTTCTTTTTGTCATCCATGTCTGAACTCTATGAATCAATTCTCTTTGTTATCAGATTCGAATTTTCCTTCTCTATCTAATAATATGAATCCAGAGCTGTTTAATAACTCTTTTCAATCCACAAAGATTTCGGAAATTGATAATAATTGGTCATTGCTTTACAAGAAAAAGCCAAGAAATGCTGGAGTGTTTGTGCCTAAACAGTTTGATATTATGAAAGATCGTTTACTGAAACCTTTACCTGAAGAAGTTAAAAGAGAAGGAATTAAATTCTAGAGTGATCATTTGGTTGGTTTTTTCTTGGATGGATCTCTTTCTTATCTGACTGTTACAAAGCATTTGAGAAATGTTTGAAGATTGAAAGGTGAAGTTGATATTAAATCTGACAATGAAAATTTCTATTTCAATTTCTCGAATGATCAATACAAAATGAAGATTTTACAATCTGATCCCATCTTTATTAAAGGTAAAATGTTCATTATAACAACACGGAATCCATCATATGGTTATGTTCAAGAGCGAATCAAAAAAATTCCAATTTGGGTACATTTTTATAGAATTCCACTGATTGCTTGGACTTTAATTGGAATTAATTGGTTGTCTTGTCATGTTGGAAAATTGATTTGTCTTGATGAAAGTACAGAAAAATTGACAAGATTCAAGTATGCTAAGGCTTTGATTGAGGTATCACCTGAACAAGAACTTCCTGAGTATATTGCAATTGATGATTTAGGTGATAGCTGCCCTCATGTAAAGGTTGTATATGATTGGAAACCAAAGATTTGTTGTAAGTGCAGAGTGTTTGGGCATGATACTAAGGATTGTTTAGGAAATTGTAAGTTTGTGAGACTTGGAATGAACTTTGGAAATGATATTGAAGATGCAGATTGCAGTGAATTTTTCGCTCATGAAATACCACAGGAAAAGGTAGCGAGGACTCATAATTTAGGAAAATTCAATATAAATACTAAGAAAATTTGGAGAAAGAAGGAAATAGAGAAAGAATTTTTTAATAATGATGGTGCTCCTCTATATATTGGAAGGAAGAAGCTAGATCAACAAAATAAAATTAACAATTTAGAAGATTATTGTGTAGCTAATGTTACTGCAGATTTAAGTTCTAAACAAAGGAGTAAGGATGGTAAGGGCTATGAAGAAAACATTACTACTTCAAACTTTTATGGCATTATCAGACTTTGGTGAAGAATCATTCAATAATATTTTAATCAAAGAAAATAAGGCCTCTATTATCAATGCTGGAAATGCTCAAGAGGACTTGATGTCTTTTAAATTTCAAGGCTCTGTTGAAGTTAATATGGCTAATAACCCAGATACTCAAGAAACTATAGATACTCAAGTGAATCATTCTCTAAATGAAACTGTAGGAGAGAAATCTATTGATAAGGAGAAATTTGGTTCTTATGAGGTGCAAGAAAAATCACAAAATAGTAAAAATTTAGAAAACATGGGAGATATGAATAAGTAGTTAGATCAGGATATATGTACTATAATAGAATTGAATAATGGAAATGGTAAAGTCAAACTCTATATCTCAGAGAAGACGAAATCATGACTTATCTGAAGAAAAGCAAATTGATGATACCTCAATGTAGAATTCTCCATATATCAATATAATTCCACCTGCACATCTAATATTACCACCCCCTCCTTGTATATCAAAGGAAGTAAATGTTGAACAGAACACTTCAATCAATAAAAAAGGAAAAAGAGGAAACAAGAAAGTTTTTTTTATTGATTCCGCTGATAATCTCAATATAGGTGCTAGCTATAATATTGATGAAATACAACCAATTAATCATAAAGAGTCCCCATCATCAAACAAAAGTTCTTCTATTCTGACAAGTGGAAATAGGCATACAAAGAAGCATCCTACCCAAATAATAACTCCTAATATGTTATTATGATTAATAACAATATTGCATACTGGAATATTAGAGGAGTGCATCTATCCTCAAAGCAAACCGAAGTGAGAAAATTGAGAAAGGATGAACAAATTCAACTTATTGCTTTAATTGAAACAAAGTTAGACAAGACAATGTCTGGAAAGGCTTGCAAGTATATTGCATCAAATTGGTCATATGATGATAATTTGCAAAGTGCTCCTTATGGAAGATTATTAGTTCTATGGAATCCTGCTATCTTCAGCATGTTTAAAATAATGGAAAATGATCAAATTATTCATTTTAATGCTTATTCCTTGCTTTCAAACAATTCTTTTCTGATTTCATTTGTTTATGCTGAAAATTGTTTAGATAGAAGACTCTCATTTCTCTCCAGTGTTTCTTCTCTTGCACAACCTAATTTTCCTTGGCTTATTCTAGGAGACTTTAATTGCATGTTTTCTTCTGAGCAAAAAGTTGGAGGAATTCCTCCATCTTTGAAAGATATTTCCCCTTTGAAGCAGGCCCTTATCAATTCTTCTCTTAGCCATATTTCTTTTGTTGGAGCTGAATTCACGTGGAATAATAAATGTAAAAATGGTCCAAGAACATTTTGTAAGCTTGACCGTGCTTTTCAAAACATCCATTCTTTAAACTTATGGCCAAATCTTCTTTGTAAATTCTTAAATCCCTCTATTTTTGATCACTCTCCTACTATTTTATCATGGGGACAGAATGCTGCTAGGAGAAATCCTTCTTTAAAATTTTATAAATCATGGACTAATCACAAAAATTTCCAAAGCATTGTTATACAAGTTTGGCAGGAATCAATTTTTAGAAATCCTTTGTATATTTTAAAGATAAAGCTACAAAAGTTGAAGGCAAAACTTAAAATCTGGGCAAAGGAAATTTTTGGAGAAGGAACAAAAGTTTCTGATGGAATTAGAGAGAAACTATATCTTATACAACAGCAACTTCAGAATGATCCAATGAATACTATGTTGGCTTGCCAAGAATCAGATTTATCAAGAGATTTAAATGAAGCACTGGAATTTGAAGCTTTGATGAAGAAAGAAATTCTGCATGATATTATTGATAAGCAAGGTGATAGGAATACAAGATATTATCATAACTCAATCAAAATAAAACAGGTCAGAGAAAGGCCATTGAGTATAACTGATATGAATGGAGTTATGCAAGATAATGATGATTCTATATCAAAAGCTTTCATTGATTATTTCTCTTCTATACTTTCTAATCCATCTCCAATGATTCCAAATCTGTTACCTCTCTTTAAAATGTAAATTCCCTAGCTAGATAAAAAGCAGGCTAATATTTTTGATAAAAGAAGTTTCACCTGAGGAGATTAAAGAAGCAGATTTCTCTTTAAAATCTGATAGTAGTGGTGGACCAGATGGTTTTAATGCTTTTTTCTATCAAAATACATGGAGAATAATTAAACTTGATGTTATCAAAGCAATTCAATATTGCTTCTATCATAACAAAATGCCAATTGGTGTAAATGCAACAAATATAGCTCTAGTGCCAAAATGTTCAAATGCAGTCAATGCTTCTGACTTTAGACCAATTTCATGCTGAAATGTTTTTTACAAAATCATATCCAAGATTTTAGCTAATAGACTTCAAAATGTTTTGCCTTCAATCATATCAAACAATCAAGTTGCTTTCATGCCTCATAGAAATACCAATGATAATATTTTGCTTACACAAGAGCTTATAAGAGGATATGGAATTGGGAATATGTCACCTAGATGTATGTTGAAACGTGATATACAAAAAGCTTTTGATTCTATTGCATGAAGTTCTATTATAGCAATTCTTTCAAAGATGAATTTTCCTAAACCAATGCTAGCATGGATATATACTTGTATTTCAACTTCTCACTTCTCCATACTATGAAATGGATGTTCTAAAGGATTCTTTAAAGGAACTCAAGGAGTTCGTCAAGGTGATCCAATATCTGCTTATCTATTCATTATAATGGAAGTTTTGAATTCTTTGATTATTGATCAAGTGAAATCTAAAAAGTTAGAGTTGCATCCAAAATGCAACGATCCATTCATAACCCATCTGCTTTTTGCTGATGATCTAATCATTTTTACTAAACCATCTATTTTAAATATTACCACTATACTTGAGGTATTGGATCAATTTTTTGCAATTACTGGTTTGAAGATAAATTTTAATAAATCTCACATCTTAATAGTTGGTCTTAGTGATGGTCTGAAAGTTGATATTATTGCACACTCTGGACTTAAAGAGACGCAACACAATGCCAAATACCTTGCTTTACCTCTTATTTCTACAAGAATCACCAAATCTGACTGTTTGCCTCTATATGAAAAAAATACTGACAAATTATCCATCTGGCCAAACACAAAACTATCTCAAGCAGGAAGATTGGTCATTATACATAGTATTGCAACTGCTATGACTAATTATTAGATGAGGCATTATATTCTTCCAAACAAACTTATATCAATGATAAATAGTGCATTGAATAGATTTCTATGGCATGGTGATCCATTTTCAAAAAAGCTAATTCCAATATCGTTTATGAAGATTCAATTGCCAAAGGAAAAAGGGGGTCTGGGAATAAAAAAATTTAAAGGTATGGAACATTGCTGCTATCTCGGTTTATTATGACAAGATCTTATCAAGAAAAGAAGATCTCTGGACTCAGTGGATTTTTAAAAATCTTATAAAAGGAAAAGATTTTTGGTCGATGAATATTCCAAATTTATGCAGTTGGAGTTGGCATAATATCCTAAAATTAAGGGCTACATTTCTGCCATTCATTCATTGCAATCCATTTGAGAACAATGAACTTCTTTTCTGGTCATCACCTTGGGCTAGAACTGGTTTGATTATTCAAGAAATTCTTCCATACTCTTTAAAAATGCAGTCTGGCATTCCTTTAAATGCTAAAGTATCATCCTATATAACTGATGGTTCAGTTGTTTTACCTTATTGTAGTTCTAATCTAGTCAGGAATTTATGGCAATATATATATCATCTCTGCCTCTTCCCTCATCAAATCTTAAAGTCCTATGGACTAATAATGGAAAGAAGCATGCAATATCCCTAGTGTATAAAGCCCTGTTAAATAATGCTAAATCAGAGAAATTCCCATTGGCTACGAGAATTTGGATGGAAAAATCTCCTGCAAAAGAAAATGTATTGTTATGGAAAGTCATGGCAAATGCACTTAATACTAAATAGAAATTATCAAGTTTGGGTATTATATGCAATGAAGATTGTGTTTTTTGTCAAAATGTAACAACCCGCATATTTATCGAGTTTGTATTTAAATATTTTATTTAAATATTAACTCGTTAATCGGATTTTGGTCCGAAAAGCTATATTTTGCAAACGGTCAAATTAGGACTCGAGACCACTTCCATTGAGTTCGAAATGTCGTTTACAATTTTTTTAAGTATAAACATCGATAGGTTTGGAGTTAGTGAAATTTCACTAACTTTTCCCGCTTTGGACTTTGGGTTAGTTTAGCCTATTAAGCCCAAGTTCCAACCCTCTTCTCCTCACTCTTCATAAATTTCCTAACTAATCAAGCTTTGGCATTAATGGTGGAGGGAATGGGAAATTAAAATTCCAAAACTCAAATTCAATTGCAATCCATCTTTCTACTCCAAATTCAAGAAGAAGACATTGGATTCAAGCTTCTTGTGCTTAGATAGAAGAAGGATTGATTCTTGCTTGCTTAAAACTTCATTTTCATTGATATTTGGTGCAAAGGTGAGATTTTTATCTCACAATTCTAGCCTATAACTATATTGGACTGTTGGGAATGATTCCCTATCATTTTTGCATGCATGTTAGCATTTGGTTTGGATTGGATTGGCAAAAAACTCCAATTTTTAGCGTTTTGTTGAATTTTCTGCACTTGAGTCGTTCTGGCCATTTTTAGGTCGTTCGGAGTTAAGTCGTTCGTCCATAGGTCGTGAGTCGTTCACGAGTTAACCCTAGGTCGTTCGGAGTTAAGTCGTTCGTCCATAGGTCGTGAGTCGTTCACGAGTTAACCCTAGGTCGTTCTGGCCATTTTTAGCTCGTTCGGAGTTAAGTCGTTCATCCATAGGCGTGAGTCGTTTACGAGTTAACCCTTAAGTCGTGCAGCCCTTCAGTCACGCAACCCTTAAGTCGGTTACGAGTTATCTCGTTAGGTCGCTCCTGGCCTAACCCTTAAGTCGTTGGACCCTTGAGTCGCTAGTCGTTGGACCCTTGATTCGTTGGGTCGTTGGACCCTTGAGTCGTTGGGTCGTTGGACCCTTGAGTCGTTGGGTCGTTGGACCCTTGAGTCGTTGGGTCGTTAGACCCTTGAGTCGTTAGGTCGTTTGGCCATAGCTCGTTAGGTCGTATGACCCTTGAGTCGTTAGGTCGTATGACCCTTGAGTCGTTAGGTCGTTTGGCTATAGCTCGTTAGGTCGTATGACCCTTGAGTCGTTAGGTCGTATGACCCTTGAGTCGTTAGGTCGTTAGACCCTTGAGTCGTTAGGTCATATGACCCTTGAGTCGTTAGGTCGTTAGACCCTTGAGTCCTTAGGTCGTTAGACCTCATTTTATCTTCACTAGGTCGAACCCCGTAAGCGGTGGCGTTGCCCCCGCACCCCCACCTTGGGGGGTTGCCACCCCCCTGGACCCCCCCTCCGTAGGCGATCTTATCTGAAAAACATTCAACAGAACTTGCTTTGTTGAGATGCTGAGTTGACTATTCTTCGAGACAAACCATCTCTGGTTATCTCGGCCACGTTTGGTCGTTGGGGAACTTCCACTTTGATGCTTTTGAGCTGATTTCCTTGGATTTTATTCACATCTCCGAATGTGATCTTTGTGATGATTGTTTCTACAATCTCTTCTGTAATTTGTCATTTTAAAAATATAAAGGTTTCAATACTAGTAGTAAATATCAAAACTCTTTTAACAAACAATTTCAACTCTATTTTTAATAACAAATCTCTTTTCTTAAACCGTTTTCCAATCTATTAGTATATACAAACCTTTACCTCACTCGGATGAGAAATCTAATTAAACGACTTAGTAAAACAAGTGCTATGAAATGCTTGCGTTCACTTCGTCGGTTAATTCCTGGACTTGTTCGATTGAACCTCTTGTGACAATTTTATTAGTGAAGATTTACAGTTTGTTCGTAAATATTTAAGTTAAGCAAGTGGTTATGGGACATGAAGCTAAACTTCTATATTTACTAGCTTAGTGTAATTGACACTTCTCGTTGATCATGACGATCATTCTGATGATTTAGACTAGCAACTGTGCGATGTCTCTTGTTGCGAGGTTAGACTAGACACCACTTGTGTGATTCCACTCACACATACCTTTTTGCTTTTTGGTTAGTCTGGACCTTAATCTGTGTGATTCCATTCACACATGAGGGGTAGCTCCCCTTGGTCTACGGACCGTCATGTGATAGGCCTCTTTCTCTTTTCTATGATTTCTGGACTTCTTGCATTGATTTCTAGAATTTATGTCATTGACTTGTTATGAGTACAAGTTTGGGGTATGATGCCCTTTCCGAATCTTTGAGAAGATTCTTGTGATATTGATTATCACTTATTGATTGATCTTCTGTTGATCGTTATTTACATACTTATAGTGGTATGTCATTATGGATGTTTATGTTTATGCCATATCTTTTATGTTATATCATGTCATCTGATATTTATAGCTAGACTGACCCGTTTATTATTTTCTTAAATAATACTCGGGTCAGACCGAGATGTTACAGGTGCTTCTGCTTGACTTCTTCCCAGGGATGCATCACTCTGACTTTTGGCTAACTGTTTAGATTAGCAGTTTTTGTTGTATACACTTGAGATATAGACTCATAGTTGTATTCTTTTGTATAGCATGTGTTGCTATTCTTTTGTATTATCGTGGATCTTACTGACCACTACTCTGATGTACACTTTCATGTGTTAGTTATATATTCATATCTTCTTCCGCATTTGTGATATGAATATCTGTGACTGATTTGTGATATGATTATTTCTATGTTTGTTTCCGAAGATTATTTATAGCCACCGTGTGATAAGCAATTACATGGATGGTCGCTCCTCAACAGCCTTATTCTCCGTGCTAGTTGACAGCACTACTCCGGAGTGTTCTTGGCTAGCGTGGGTATAGAGGTGGGGCGTCACACAAAAGCATCCTGAAACTAATACTCATTTATTTTTTGAGTGAAACTAACTTTTGGAATCCGGTGCAGGTTGCTTGCAAATGGAAATTTTCACAAACCTGTTAAAAGATCGAGAATTGAATGGTTTAATATATTCAAGGCAACAAGGTGGAAGTCTCCGAAGATAGAAATTCTTATGATTATTTTGAAGACTTTTGCATACGAGATGTGGAATGAAAGAAATATGAGAATTTTTTATATGAAAATGGAAGCTACAGCTACTTTATGTATTATAATTGACAAGAGAATTCGAAAAAGATTAGGTAGGCTGAAGTGAAAGATGAGATGATTTGATATATTTTAGTTTTATGCCTTTGATTTGTTTATGTTATATTGTGATAATGTGCTGTAATTTGTATGTATACATTTCTGAGTGTTGAATATATTGAGCAGAGCTCCCTTAGCCCATTGCTTTTCAATTTATACAAAAAGAACTATATATGTTATATTACATCACATCATCAGAATACAACACAATCAACAGCAAAAATACTGGACAGTTATATTAACTTGTACTCACGAAACCCAATTCATAGCTTACAACACAGCGGAATATACATCAAATACGTGTGCTATGTCTCGCCATCCAGCTCGTCTCCTAAGCTCCATAGCCGTCCATCCAGAATCTATATCCTATAATACTAGGTCTGACCCGAGCATTATAATAAAACAATACCCGAGTCAATCTGGAAAACCAGTGTGAGAAAACACACTCAATTAGATTATTAAAGTTTTCAAAATCCTTTTTGAAATCAAAGGTATCTTGTAAGACCATGCCACAAATAAATGCCGGGTTTTTACCTTACGATAACCAAAACATTTCTTATCAAATCCTCTAATATTATAGTAGTGTCTATATACAAATACTTATTCAAATAGCCAAAATTGTTACATTCATTGAATTCCAGCATAATAGGTATACAAACAAGTCCGAAGGTACTTATTGGAGATTGGGTATCCATCAATGGCAGGGCTACTAGGGTACCGCCCATTATAGTACGTAGTCTAGATCATCGTATTGAGGTTCCACCCTGATCTCCTGCTACACAAGACCGGAGCTACCCCTTACTGGATAGTCCGAATAAGATCACACCGCAGTTGGGATCAGCAACCGCCCACACAGCCGAGTGAAAGGGACATCTAGACAGGGATGACCTTACTCTAATTGATTACTAGCCACTTAGCCTTGCATGCACCTCCTCTGTTTTAGCCATTCCCGGTTGATGAGGCTCGAGGCTATGCGTTATCTTTTTAGCACACATCTCACTTAGAATGCTTATTGTCCTCCTGGCGATGTTCTGATAGCATTCGTCCATACAAGTCCGTTAGGGGTCTGAGCGAAACCGAAGGTACTACTACTACATCTATTTTGGAATCACCCTCAGGATTAGTGGCGATAAGCCCTTGTACTTCACTACTCCATCTTAGACTCCAAGCTCTTGTCTTTCTCATGAAAACGTTCAAACCGGATCAAAGTGGTTTTCGGGAAATTAATCTCGATCTCGGTCTCTTCATAACGATCAGCGCATTGGCCAATATTGATATTCGATTATTTAACAATCATATAACATCCACAAAACAACCATCAGGCCTTAATAATTTCCCAAATTATTTATTTCAAAATATCTTCGCAAGATATTTTTCTACACCTCCTTTTGAAAATAGTTTTCAAAACACTTTTCTCTCGAGGAATAAATTTACACCCAATTGTTTCCTTTCAACTGAAAATCACCAAGCCTTAATACTTTTTGTTTTAAAATAATTTAAATTACTTTTATCCAAAAAATATACTTTAAAACATTTAAATTTAAAAAATACTTAAAAATTTTATTCAAAATAATAGTTATGAAATTCTATACTAGATTTCTGAGTAAAACTTAAGCCACAAATCATTTTAAAAATAAAAGTTTATATGAGTATAAATATTAAAAAATTCCTTTTTAAAAACATAATACTAATTTAACTATTAAAATAATTACTATTAAGATAAATTTGAATAATATTTTCTTTAAAATTATGAAACAATTAAAAATAATAAAATTTTCTAAACATTCCTTTAAAATAATTTTTTCTTAAACCTTAAACTTATACATAAAAATTTTCTTTGAAAATGTACTTGGCTTTCCAGGGAAATACACTTCCCATTTAAGTATAGCCATTTAATTATTTATAAATCCTGCTCGATTTATCATAATTTAATTTACGTTCCTATCCCGTAGATTTCTTTTTCACACTTTAAAAATAAAACCACCTTTTTATCTTTAAAACAAATTACCATTTCTTTATAAATTCCCATCGTGAACTTATACTTCAAATATCCACAGATATCTTTTTTTCATTTTATAAACCTAGTTTATAAATTCCATAGACCCATTTTCCTTTAAGCACAGTTTCAAACACTTAATAAATTTTCAAATCGATTACCAGAATTTACTCCATTTAAAAAAAAATCATTCACTTACTAATTTTTATTTCAAAACTATTAATTTTAGATTTTACTCCTTTATTATGATTTAAAACCTTTTTAAACTAAAAATACCGATTTCATACTTTTTTTCCAAATTCTTCTTATCTCTTCCCACTATTTTAAACCATGAAAATAAATCTTTTATTCTTTTAAATAATATCACTTAAGTTTAAAAATTCATTTATTTCCATCTAATAAAAAAAAATCCTTTTATTTTTCGCAAACTCACTCAAATCTTGAATTAAAAAAACATTTCTTCATATTCACAAAACAATATTGTTTAACACCTTATTTTAAATAAAAATCCTTTTTCCCATTTATTCAAAATCCATATTTTTCCCATCCTTGATTTTGTTATGTAGGATTTAAAATCAAACCCTTATCTTTTTTGCAAATTCATTCCTCTAATTTATTTGAATTCACTATAATTATTTTACTTAAAAATTTCCTTTTTTATTTTCTTTAAAATCCAAACTTTATTATATATTTCATTTTTCTCAAATACCAATATATATTCAACCAAGCCATAGCATTCGATAATTTCAATTCCCGATATAATCAATATAATCCATCACAGATTATCACATAAATCACATTACTGAATATAAAATAAATTCAACATTTGAGGAATCCAGTTGGATCCCTCCAATCTGTTTCCCTGCATCCACAAATGTTAGTACAACAATTTAAAATACTAATCCCATTTCAAGGCAGGATATCGCGGTATATGGGGTCGTCCATGTTAGTCTGTGAGATGATGGTTTTGATGACAACAACCTTAGAATAGATTATAAAATATAAATACTAACATTATAAGTTTAGATAAATATGTATATGCAGGATTTAACCATGCAGGTACCAAGAAGGAAGACTGTACAGTATAGAGATTCAAGATATCAAGATTGAAAACGCATGAGTATCAAGATTATTAAGAGTTCAAGAATTCAAGTAATTTATTCTTTAATTAGAAATTTTGTTAAAACTCGTAGAAAAGCACTGGCATCTTAAAATCCAATTTATTCGTGGAATGCAATCCACTTCGAGCCTGTTAAAGGGATGGAACCCTAAGTAGGATGGAACCTACGAAAAATTTAGTGGAACATTCTTTTGTATCCGCTAACTTTTTATTCAAAATGATTTTTCAAAATATATCATGTTTTCAAAACCTTCCTTTTAAAAGCATCAAAAACCTATATCCTGATATTAAATAATTTTAGCCTCAAAATCATCTTTAATTTCAAAGTTAAAATTACTCTTGATTTTAAACTATCTTTTAATATAATATATTTAACTTTTAAATATTTATACTTAGATTTAAATATAAAATTATAGTTAAATTCTATATATATTATTCTCTATATTTACTTATGATTTTTAACTATAGTCAAGTATATTTATAAAGTTTAAAATTGTTTTAATATAAAATGAAAGTTATTTTCAAAGAAAATCAAAACACCAAAAAATCCCTTTGGGATGTCGATATGCCCAAGTACCCTATGTCGACATGGTGTTAGTTGAGTTTAAAATTTAAATTTCAAAAGAAGTGTCTATTCGCTATAACTCTTCACCAATGGACATGACTGTTGTTCTTCTATAAATAGGGGTCAGTTTCAACGAATTTATCATCAGATTTTCTGGTTTTTCACTCCTCTTCTTCTTCTTCTTCCACTTTTCTTAATACATATTCTTACCATTACTCTGCCGAAATCAACATTGAATCGAACTCGATCATTCGTAGTTTGATTCTCTATCACTCTCTCAACAAGATCCTCAGTGTTATTCAGAGTTATAGGCTTTTTGTAATCAACCTAGCGAGAAAAGGTGTGATTGTAGCCTTGGAAATCAATCAAGCGAGATAAGGTGTGATTGTAGCCTTGGGAAATCAATTGGGTGAACTTGTTGCCCGTAAAATCAAGTGGGTGAATTTTTGGCTCGAAAAATCAAGTATCTCTACCCAAAGGATTGTGATTCTGGAGGGTGTACCTCGTAGCCTTGAAATCTAGGGTGTAACTGTAAAAGATTACTTCTGAAAGGAAATCCGTACTTGTGTGCGGGACTGGATGTAGGGTAACTCCGAACCAGTATAAAATCCGATGTGTTCTTTCTTTTACTGCATTTTATTTTATTTCTGCATCTGTGTTTGTTTATGTGATCATATCTCTATCTGCATATTGCATACATCTGTGTATAAATCAACATAAACTCAAAAAGATTTAGTAATTCTTTATAAGCGCTTTCACCCCCCCTCTAGTGTTAACTCTAACCTTAAGATCCGTAATCCGCATTTATCTCAATTGGTATCAGAGCAAGGTTTTCAAAGTTTCATAATCTGATTTTTGAAAAAGTTTTTAAAATGGCTATATTTGTCAATACTAGTTTAGAAATATTCAAATCATCATTGTTTCATGAGTCTGCATATAATCAGTATTAAAATTCAAGTTATCTACCAAAATTGTTTGATGTGCAGGAATAATGCTTTATGGCTGTTGAGGAATCAATCCACAATGGACAAATTGTGCAGATCAGAAAGAACAAATGGATACTTAATAGTGGGTGTTCTAGACACATGACTGGCAATCTAGATATACCGAATGATATTATTTACAAAGACGGAGGACTTGTTAACTTTAGAGACAATTCAAAAGGATATGTGATTGGCATTGGCAAAGTCGGTAAATCTGAAACTCCTACTATTACTAATGTTTTGCTAGTTAAGAATCTAAAACATAATCTGCTAAGTATAAGTCAACTTTACGATAAAGGATATAAAATTAAATTTGAAAAAGATAATTGTCACATTGAAGGTAATAATGCAACCATAATATTTGAGGGAGTCAGGAAAAAGAATATTTATATTCTTAGTATGAAAGTTTCAAATGATAACCTGTGTCTGTTGGCAAATACAAGTGACCCTTTGATTTGGCATAAGAGATTTGGGCATTTGAATTTCAAACTCTTATCTAGACTGTCAAAACATGATCTTGTAAGAGGTCTCCCTAAAATGATTTAAAGTAGATAGTTTAAGTGATGCATGTCAATTAGGAAAACTTAGAAAAAGTTCCTTTAAATTAAAAGATATGATTTCAACCTCAAAACCTCTTGAATTACTTCATCTTGATTTATTTGGTCCATCTCAAATTCTGTCAATAAATCATAGTAAATATGTTTTTGTAATTGTAGATGATTATTCTAGATTTACATGGACAATATTTTTGAAACATAAAAGTGATACTTTTGAATTTTTTAAGATCTTTTCAAAAAGAATTCGAAATCAATTTTCTCTAAAAATTTAACTATTCGAAGTGATCACGGTGGTGAATTTGAAAATGAAAAGTTTGAGGAATTCTGCAATAAAAAGGGAATAATCACAATTTTTCATTTTCGAGAACTCCACAATAAAACAGAGTAGTAGAACGTAAAAATAGGATGATTCAAGAGTGTGCGAGAACTATGCTTTCAGATAGTAATTTACCAAATAATTTTTGGGCAGAAGCAGTTGCTACCGCCTGTTATATTTTAAATAGAATTTTACTTAGACCTCTAACTGATAAAACATCTTATGAACTTCTTTATTCAAAGAAACCTAAGGTATCTTATTTCAGAATTTTTAGAAGTAAATGCTTTATTTTAAATTCAAAAGATAATTTAGATAAATTTGATCCTAAATTCGATAAAGGAATCTTTATCGGATACTCTAATAGAAGTAAAGCATACAGAGTGTTTAATTTAAAAACTAACACCATTGAAGAAACAATGCATGTTTCATTTGATGAAAATTTCAAAAATTTTGAAGATACAAATGATGAAGAGAATTTAACCACTCAAAATCAAGAATCAATTGAAACTAATAATGAAATTAATCATCCTACTAAAAGGACTAAACTTTTAAAAGATCATCCTATAGAATATATACTGGGAGATAGGCAATCTGTTGTTAAAACTAGAAATCAACTAAGTAAAATGAGTAATGTAGCTTTTATATCAACTATTGAACCCAAAAGTCCAAAAGAAGCATCAACTAATGATTCATGGATTTTGGCTATGCAAGAAGAATTAAATCAATTTACAAGAAATGATGTTTGGGAACTTGTTCCTAGACCTGAAAATAAAACTATAATCGGAACTAAATGGGTTTATAAAATTAAAATGAATGAACAAGAAGAGGTAGTTAGAAATAAAGCTCGATTAGTTGCTCAAGGTTATTGTCAAGAAGAAGGAATAGATTTTGATGAAACCTTTGCTCCCGTAGCAAGATTGGAAGCCATTAGGATTCTACTTGCTTTCGCAAATCATAATAATTTCAAATTATTTCAAATGGATGTTAAAAAGTGCCTTTTTAAATGGATTTGTAAAAGAAGAAGTATATGTTGAACAATCACCACTTTTTGAAAATGATAAATTTTCAAATCATGTTTACAAACTTAAGAAAGCTTTATATGGTCTAAAACAAGCTCCTAGAGCCTGGTATGATAGACTAAGATCTTATCTATTACAATCAAATTTTGAAATTGGTAAAGTAGATGATACTCTTTTTATTAAAAGAAATAAAAATGATATTCAACTAGTACAAGTTTACGTAGATGATATCATTTTTGGATCAACTAACTTTGAAATGAATAAAGAATTTTTTGAAATAATGACAAAAGAGTTTGAGATGAGTCATATGGGTGAATTAAATTTCTTTTTAGGATTACAAATAAAACAATTAGATAATGGTATCTTTATTAGTCAGGAAAAATATGCTAAAGACCTAATTAGTAAATTTGGTTTGACTACTGCGACTGAAAAACCCACTCCATGGCAACCACCTTAGTAAAGAAGATCTCTCTAAAGATGTAGACCAAAAATTAAATAGATGAATGATTGGATCACTACTCTATATTACTGCTAGTAGACCTGATATCATGCATAGTGTTTGTCTCTGTGCCAGATATCAATCCCAACCTAAAGAGACCCAGGCCATAAAACGAATCATAAGATATGTTGAACACACATCTGATTATGGTTTATTTTACCCTTAAAATTATTATTTTGACTTAATATCTTACTGTGATGCTGACTATGCTGGTTGTAAATCAGAACGAAAAAGTACAAGTGGGACTTGTCACTTTTTGGGGGCATTCTATGGTTTCTAGGTTTAGTAAAAGGCAAAACACAGTTTCTTTATCAACAACTGAAGCAGAGTATATTTCTGCTGCTTTGGCTTGTTCTTAAGTAATATATATGCAACAAACTTTAAAAGATTTTGGTTTAAAATTTCAAAATCCTCAATTTATTGTGACAATACGAGCATGATAAATTTATCCAAAAATACTACTCAACATGCTCGAACTAAACATATTGATATCAGAAATCATTTTCCCAGAGATAATATAAGTAAGGATGTACTTACTCTAGATTATATCAATTCTGAGAATAAAATTGCCGATATCTTAACAAAACCATTAAATGAATCTATATTTACTAAATTTAGAAGAGAATTAGGTATTTGTTCAATAACTGGAATATAAAATATAGATAAACAAAAGTATAATTAAAATTAATTCAAAATAAATTAAATAGGCAAAAATTCAAAGACTATGTCGACATACTCCTCTACCCTATGTCGACATACAACGTTTTTAAATTTTGAAATTTTTCCCACCAAAATTCAGAATAATTTGTTATATATTCTTCACATTTTCGAAATTTTATTCATCCTTTCTGTTATATCTCTGTTCTTCACTCTGAAATCAAATAATCAATGGCCTCCTCTTCCAAATCAAACATAAAATCAACCTTTTCGTTCCCCTCTCTTACGTCTGGTCCATTTCAACGTACTACTCTCGCTCGTGTGACTAAAATAAAGGACTCTCTGAAGGATGCACGTCAGATGATGACTGAAATTCAAGTGATTCAACTCCATATGGCAAAGGAACAAGAGAATCAAGGCAAGATTGTTAGGAATTTGTAAAAATTTATAATGGATAATCAAGCCAACCCTATCTTGATTGATGAAGATTCTTCATCAATCAAGAGGCCAGCGAAGAAGAAGAAGAACCCATGGAAGAAGCGCACGCAGAGGATAATGACCAAGTCGTGTGTGTTGGAGAAGTGTGTTTTGACAGGAATGGGAATCTTGTCGAACAACGTGGAAATTTCTGTTTCCACTATCCAAACTGTTCGATTCATAGATCTCCTATGTTCAAAAACACACATTAGTATCTTCTCTTTCTTTACCATAGTTGTTTATTCCTTCTTACGTTTACAATGAAAAATGTACATACAACTATATGATTAATAAATTAATTGTGTTCTTATATATGTTCTTCTTATTAATACATATAACTATATGGTTATTATATACTTAAGATAGTTGGTAGTTTAGGATTAGATTTATTATTAGATCTAAGTGTTGATTATTTATGATAACACTATCATTATAATCGAATAGAATATTAGAATTAGGGAGAGTTATATAGTTTAGAGTTATAAAGTTTAGAGTTTGTTTTTGTTGATGACAAAGGGGGAGAAATATAAAATAGGGTAATTAGGCATAGATTAAGGGGGAGTTATTAGTTTTAGAGGGAGTTATTAAGATAGAAATAATATTTTATAAATAAAGGTTGTCATCATCAAAAAGGGGGAGATTGTTAGTCCGTGAGATGATGGTTTTGATGAAAACAACCTTATAATAGATTATAAAATATAAATACTAACATTATAAGTTTAGATAAATATGTATATGTAGGATTTAGCCATGTAGGTACCAAGAATGAAGACTGTATAGTATAGAGATTCAAGATATCAAGATTGAAGACTCATGAGTATCAAGATTATCAAGAGTTCAAGAATTCAAGTAATTTATTCTTTAAATAGAAATTTTGTTAAAACTCATAGAAACGCACTGGCATCTTAAAATCCAATTTACTCATGGAATGGAATCCACTTCGAGCCTATTAAAGGGATGGAACCCTAAGTAATATATATATAATATCACATCCAAACTGATAATAAATTATCAATTCAAGCAAACAACCAATAATTTGAATTTAACTATTTAAATTTAAAAGGTAATCCAAATGAGTGAGATTAACCTACCTTTGCCCTTTAATTTGCAATCTGATCCAAACCGGCTATTTTCTTTTTGATTTCAGACCTTGTATAAACAATTCACGATTTATTACCATTTGAACTAATCAACAATTTATTACCATTTATTAATTTAATTAACTAATAATTTTACTTAAACTAATCTCCTTTAAAAAATTATTATTTTCATGACTAAAATAATTAAATAAATTATTCTCCATCAAATATTATTTTAAAAATTAAACTAGTAGGTTAAAAATGTGCACATGCATATTTTTTTATTCTTTTATTTTTGAAAACCCGTATGCTTATAAAAATAACCTATATAGATTTAAAATCCAATCTTTTTATAAACTTTACGATTTTTTTTAAATTCCTATATTCTTTCTTTTCTTGTCCATATATATTTTTTTCTGTTAAAACCTTATATATATTTTAACTCTCCTTTTATTATTTTGAAATCAACATCTTAAAATTCTACTGCTTTCAAAATAAAAAGAATCAGCACTTAAAATAAATGTTAATTTACTTTACCGCCATTTTTTTATATCAACGACTCAAATTCATGCATTAAATTAAATTAAATTAATCACCAAAATACCTTTACTGTAATTATTTTTTCCTTCTGCTTCCTGTATATACATACACACATACACACATATATATCACTTACTAAAGAAAGAGTTTAATTGTGACGACCCGCCGTTCATTCCATAGAAAGACGTATCGTCACAGTTGGTATCAAAGTGCTAGGTTGAGATAATACCTAGGCTTTTGGGGTTGATACCCGTCATGAGAAAGCGTACTTGTAAATTTTATATATATATGCCTATCTGATTGTTGGGTTACCTGTCCAGGTTGCCAACATGAGTTCTAAAGGACACGACGACTACAAATGGAAGAGGTCGAACCAAATTTAACTATTGTCAGACATCTAGTTCAGATTGTGGATCGATATGAGAAGCTGCTCGGGAACAAAGTTGTGAAGCTGGTCAAGATTCATGGAGCAAGGATCCCAGAGATTGTATCTGGAAAACTCTAAATAGCATTAGGAAAGCCTATCTGGATTTGTGTGAGGATAGTTAGGAATGTTTGTTTGAATGAATTGTTTGCTTGGTTGTTAATATATGGCTGATATGTATGCTTTGTTGTTTGAATATAAGAGCTTTTGATTATCTTTTGCTTTAAATTTCGAGGAGAAAATTCTTTTAAGGGGGAAGGAATGCGATATCCAAGGATTTTTGGCAATAATAATTTTGATAATTTTCTTTTATAATTATTTAAATGTACCAAAACTTATTCTTTTTCGAAACAAATAAAATATATGTTTTCAAATTACTATTGTTTTTATATATATATGTAGATTGTAAATATAACTATGATTTGAAATTATGTATATATATATATCTTAAAAATAAATTGGATTCAAAAACTTTTCATTCAAACACTAAGTGTGTGTATATATATAGTTAATAAATTGGTTTTATATCATTTTCTTTAAAAGCTACATAAATTTGATAAATGAAGATAAATGAAAGATAAAAGAAGTAGGGAGATATATCTAGGAATTTATAGCCATGTTTTATATTTAAAAAAATGAAGAAAATAAATAAAGTTGACACTTGTAATTTTCATGTTGTACTTAGCTTACAAATGTCTTTTTGCATGCATTTATATTTTTATATGTTTTTATATCATATTATATATTTAAATGTAACGACCCGAAATTTTCGACCCTGAAATTTCGACACTAATACATTCAATGTAGAAGTGCCGAGCAATCGAATGCCGAAAATTCCAGATTGTTAAGGTAAAGAAGAAAAGAGGTAAAAGAAGAAAACAGAAACAACAGCATAGAATCTCATAATTCGCAGCGGAACAAAATATAAGACCAAATAACAGCATTTACACAATGAAAGCTGTAAATGTCCATTACATTCAATATATCAGAGTACAAAAATTCACAAATACACTGGACAGTTATAATTAACTTGTCCCTAAATACAGACTACACAATCTCTATTACACAGTGGAATAATTAATACACCCCTGCCATCCAGCTCACCACCTGAGCTCCAGAACGTCCTAACCTCAAAATCTGTAATATTCGGTCTGACCCGAGCATTACAATAAAGTAACACCCGAGTCAGGCTGGAAACCATCGTGAGTAAACCCATTTAAATCAAAATACTTAAGTTATAAAACTTCTTTGAAATATAGGGCAACTCGTACATTACTACTAGTTTTCTCTTGTTATAGTCAAACACTTAACTCACAAAGTAATATCTAAGTACCGTTACTTAGTTTCAATGGTCCAGTTTACTTAATTGATTCCATTCCAGCCTATTTGATTTTATAATCAAATCTATAAAGAATTATTGTAGTTACTAATCGAAGTGGTTCTGGATATCGCTGATATCCGACTCCGGTCTCTTCGAATTCAATGTCATCTTTTAAGCCAAGTTGTTTAATAAAACAATTCAATTTAAATTCAGAATGTCATATTCACACAGAAATTCAACACAAATGTCTCACGTTATTAACAGTTTAATCTAGACATTTCATGTCATAGACCATCACAAATTATCAGACTAGAGACATTAAGCAATCTAAAGTATTCAATTTAAATTAAACATTCAGGCAAAATTAATTGTCACACAATTTCTAAAAATAAATTAATTTAAATACTTATAAATCTTGATTAATTATCATTAATTAATTACAAGCCATTTTATTTTATTTAAATAACTATTTGGAATTAATTAATTATCCTTTACAAAAATGACTTGCGATAGTTTAGGAATTCACTTGAGTAGTCTTTTGCATGGACTCCAGGCATCTCAAAAAGAAGTAGGATCCATCGAAGTTGTCAGAGATTTTCCAGACGTCTTCGAAGAAGTCAAAGGTTTGCCCCCGCATCGGGAAATTGAGCTCCGTATCAACTTAGTTCCAGGAGTGATACCGGTGGTTCAACCAAGTAGAAGGATGGCTCCGAGAGAGAGAGAAGAATTGGTGAAGCAGACTCAGGATTTCTTCGAAAGAGGACTGATCAGGCCTAGTCGTTCTAGCTGGGTTTCTTCTGTAGTTTTTATAACCAAATTGGACGGGTCATTAAGATTTTGTATAGACTATCGAGAATTGAATAAGGTGACCGTTAGGAATAAGTACCCTTTGCCTCATATTCACGATCTTTTCGATCAACTTCATGGAGCTTATGTTTTCTCCCAATTGGATCTAGCATCGGGTTTTCACCAGCTAAGGGTAGCTGAAGACAGTATACCCTTGACTGCGTTCAGAGGACCTAACTGTTTTTATGAGTGGCTGGTTATGCCTTTTGGGCTAACTAACGCTCAATCGTATTTTGTGGATCTGATGAACCGTGTCTTTCGGGATGTGCTGAACAAGTTTGTGCTCATGTTCATCGACGACATTCTCATCTACTCCAAATCAGAGGAGGAGCACAAGCGTCATTTGGAGATAGTATTGGAGACATTGAAGAGGCATGTCTTGAAAGCTAAGTTTTCGAAGTGCCATTTCTAGAAGTCGAAAGTAAGATTTTTGGGATGCATCGTATCTGGAGAAGGTATTTCTCTGGATCCAACCATGGTAGCAGCTGTTCAAGAGTGGAAGCAACCGCAGACTCTTATGGAAGTTTGCAGTTTTCTTGGTTTGGCGGGTTACTACCGGAAATTTATCCAGGATTACTCTAAGATTTCCTCCTAGGGAGCGAAGTTTAAATGGACTCCTAAGTGCGACGAAGCATTTCTGGATTTGATGGCAAGGTTAACTAGTGAACCTGTTCTGGCTATTCTAGATGGAAGGAGTAAGTTCGATGTATATACTGATGCTTATGGAGTAGGGCTGGGTGTTGTGCTGATGCAGAATGGAAGGGTGATTGAGTACACGAGTAGGACGTTGAAGCCGCATGAGAAGAACTACGCTACGCATGATTTGGAATTGCTGGCTATCGTCTTTTCTCTGAAGATATGGCGGCATTATCTGTTGGGAAAGAAATTCGATCTTTTCACCGATCATAAACCCTTAAAGTATCTTTTCTCCTAGAAAGATCTGAACCTGAGGCAGTAGAGATGGGTGGAAATTTTGGCATCATATGATCTGGACATTCTTTATACTCTCGGGAAAGAAAAAGTAGTGGCCGATGCTTTGAGTAGAACACGGTTTTCGCTATTATAGGAGCTATCCCGTCTCTATTAGAAAGGATTGCAAGCAAGCAAGGGATGGATAGGAATTTGAGTGCAATCATTGGAAAAGTTAAGAATGGACAGTGCACCAGTTTCAAGATCGATGACCAGGGAACATTGAGATCAGTGGAAGAATCTGTGTTTCGAATATCAAGGATCTAAAGCAAGAAGTTTTGTCAGAGAGTCATCGCTCTAGATGAGTATCCATCCGGGGATCTCATAGATGTATAAGTATATGAAGAGAGTTTTCTAGTGGAAATAAATGAAGAAGGATATTGCTACCTTCGTGAGTGGATGTGCGATCTGTCAACAAGTGAAGGATGATCAGTAGAAGACTGTAGGATTGTTGCAACCTTTGGAAGTCCCAAAATGGAAATGGGAAATGATATCGATGGACTTCATCGATAGGTTGCCAAGGACCAGAAAAGGAAATGAGGGAGTGTGGGTAATCATAGACATGCTGACCAAGAGCGCCCACTTTATCCCAGCGAAGGCAACCAAAACTGCAGCGTCTTTAGCAGAGATTTTCTTGAAAGAGATCATCAGGTTGCACAGAGTACCCATCAGCATAGTAAGTGACCGTGCCCAATTTTTACCAACAAATTTTAGGAAGCTATACAGATAGCTCTGGGAACGAGGTTGAATCTAAGTACAGGTTATCATCCCCAAACCGACGGTCAGAATGAAAGGCTGAATTGTGTTCTTGAAGATATGTTGAGAGCGTGTATCTTGGATTTCGGTGGATCTTGGGAGGACAATCTGCACTTGGTGGAATTCTCATACAATAATAGTTATCAGGCAAGTATTAAGATGGCACCTTATGAAGCTTTGTACGGGAGACCTTATAGATCACCGTTTTGTTGGGTAGAATCTGGAGATTGTCTTGTTCTTGGTCCAAATTTGATTCGAGAGGCATCTGCGAAGGTAGAGCTAATCAAGAAGAGAATGAAAGCATCCCAGGATCATCAGAAGAGTTATACGGACAAGATACGAAGGCAATTGGAATTCGAAGTCAGAGATTTGGTTTTTGTTAAAGTTTCCCCGATAAAAGGAGCGATTGGATTTGGTAAGACGGCAAAGCTTGCCCCGAGATATATTTGACCTTACCGTGTGCTCGAGAAAATTGGTGCTTTGGCCTACAGGATTGAATTACCAGATCGGATGGCTGTGATTCACAGTGTATTTCACATATCTCATCTGAGGAAGTTCGTGTACGACCCATCACTAGTTGTAGAACCAGCAGTTCAGGAAGATTTAGAGGTCTTCACAACCGTGAAGATGATGAAGACGGTGATTTGGTTTGTCTATACCCATGGCAACTTGTATGGACGAATGCTATCAGAAGATCGTCAGGAGGACGATGAGCATTGTAAGTGAGACTCGTTCTTAAAAGGTAACGCATAGCCTCAAGCCACGTCAACCGGGAATGGCTAAAATAGGAGAGGTGCATCAAGGCTAAGTGGGTAGCACCCAAGTGGGTAATATTTCCCCTCTCTAGATGTCCCTTTATTTCAGCTGTGTTGGCGGTTGTTACCTCCAACCGCAGGGTGATCTTATTTGGACTATCTAATAAGGGGTAGCTCCGTTCTTGTATTGCAAGGGATCGGGAGTGGTCCTCGGTACTTTGATCTTGGCCAGGTACTATGATGGATGGTACCCCAGTTGCCCTGCCATTGTATGGAATCCAATCTCCAATAAATGCCCTCGGACTTGATTGTATACCTATTATGCTGGAATTTAATGAATGTAACAATTTCGGCTATTTGAATAAGTATTTGTACTTAGACACTATTATAATGTCAGACAGATTTGATAAAAATGTTTTGTTTATCGTAAGGTAAAAACCCGAGATGTTTATTTGTGGTATGGTCTTACGAGATACCTTTGTTTTCAAAGGATTTTCAAAAATATAATAATCCATTTGAGTGTGGTTTTCTCATGCTGGTATTCCAGACTGACTCAGGTTTTGTTTTATTATAATACTCGGGTCAGACCGAGTTGAACAGATCCAGGATAATGTGCTATGGAGCTCAGGAGGCGAGCTGAATGACAAAGACGTAGCTCCATATTTGAATTACAATTTCCGCTGTGTAAGGACAGATAATAAGCTGTCCAATGTGATGGGTGATTGTTGTACTTTGATAATGGTATGTATATATAACAGTACAGATTTCTTTGTATTTAAAAGCTGTTATTATATATTGTATTTTGTTCCTCTGCGATTGTGAGATTCTAGTGTTGTTTTTATCTTCTCCTTCTACCTCTTTCTTCTTTTTCCCTTACGGTCGGGTTTTCCGGCATTCGATTGTTCAGCATGTAATATAGTAGATGTATTGATGTCGACTTTTGGAGTTTGGAAAACCAGGTCGTGACATTGTGATATCAGAGCTGAAGGTTAAGCGAGAACCTAGACTCTGGTGGGGATTACTCATTAGAGATAGAGTCACTAGTACTCTATAATGAGTTTGAGCGTATTAGTAGATATGAGCGTGTATTTGTTAGTGAATATAAATCATTTTAATATTGTGTTGACTTATTGGTTGACTAGAATATGAAATTTGATTGAGTAGTGGAGCCGCTAATTCGATGAGGGTTTATAAACACTTGAACACGATAAACCGATACAATATGGTTTTGAAGTGGGTGAATGAAATAATATTACCCAAAATATTCTTTGATATAAAGAGAAATAATTTTCTGAAATTATTATATATAATTGAAGTGTTTCGATGATAATAATATAGTCAAATAAGATTATAAAATTTAAAATGGCTTATATAACTAATATGGGAAAATTATATAAGTAAAAATTATACAAAAGAAAAAAATGTAATTAAACTTGATTTAAGTTGAAAAAAGTTAAATTTTTGAAATTAAATTAATGGTGATTTGAAAGAAATAAATTAGAGAAGTAGATTAGTTAAATGGATTAAATTTTAGTTAAATGGATTAAATTTTAGTTAAATGGATTAAATTTTGGATGTGATTGAATTGGAAAATATAAATTAAGTTGAATTTGAGAAAATAAGTGGATATATCTGTTTATCTTAACTGAAACTATGTTCACTGTTTGTTCACTTGCATTGTTTCAATTCAAATTCAAAAGAATTTCATTTAAATGTTGTAAAAATGATTTTAGGGAATTCAGTTGCAAACTTCACTGTCTGGTCTATAATATTCAACTAATGGCAATCTTGAGTCTAAGAGAAATTCAGACATAGATTGCACTGGTAATCTAGCTGATGGAAAAATTACTAGTGAAACGTGACTTATGTTGAGACATTCGGTAGCAGCATCGTTTTTCAAAAAAAATCTCTATATAATTTTCATTTCAAACTATTTTCAAATAGCAGGATTTTTTTATAAAACCCCTTCCAGAAAATCATCTTTGTTGACCTTGTTTCAGATTAATCATGATAGAAATTTGATTTTATAATTATTTTTGGATTTGATTTGAAATGACTACATTAACTAATCTGACTCCTTACTGATTATCGAAAAGATAAATAGTGATTGAAAAAGTGATGAATGTTGATATTAATCATATATTATAACTTTAGACCGTATAATTAGTAAATTTCTTTAGAAATTTAAACAAGAGTTATAAAAACTTTTTTTTGGTAAAAATTTCATGATTATTCCTATTTCTATCATATTTCTATCGACCATCACTCATCAAAATCCATTATAGTATATCAATATGTGGTATTTTAAACAGGAATCATTTGTTTTTCATTATATTATATTTTTAGTAATAAAAACATCCAGAATATTCACTCTCATTTAAAAGTCCTCACGGTTATGCATGGGTGAATTACTTGGAATTTTTGATTATGTGCTTCCATGCTCATTTAAAAGTCCTCACGGTTATGCATGTATGGAACACATATCAAAATTTACTAATTAAATAGACAAGTTGATTCTAATCCCATTTAAAAGTCCTTACGGTTATGCGTGGTTAGAGGATACTTGAATTCATTTTTTAATAAAAATTTGGAATACAACTAATCTCATTTAGAAGTCCTAATGGTTATGCATGGTTAGTAGATATTCAAATTCCTAAAATAAATATACCACAAATAGATACAACCATATGGTTTTATATGATGACATTATCCCTATCACTCTAAAGTTGAATATGCGTCTAATAGGGTATTTATGATTTTTGTTTGATTTTTTTTATTGAAATTTAATATTTATATTCGAGTGAGTTTTTATGTTGTATTAATGTACATCACTTTATCTCTATTTTTCTAACATTATTACTCTTTTGCTGATAACAAAAGGGGAAGAGAAAGGTTAAAATTTTGGCAAATAAAAGTCAAATATTTAATTCTATATG
Source organism: Allium cepa (assembly GCA_030765085.1). NCBI lineage: Eukaryota > Viridiplantae > Streptophyta > Magnoliopsida > Asparagales > Amaryllidaceae > Allium > Allium cepa. The sequence continues at coordinate 634,214,405 of CM060941.1, forward strand.
CATCTAGGTTCATCTATTCATTTACATATTTTTATGCATATATGAAGGGGGAGCTTTGTGTAGAGCTTTGTGTAAAGAGGGAGCATTCAAATTGGGGGAGAAAATTGAATGATCAAATACATTTAACAAATTCAAAATCTTAAATATATGTTTGTTATCTTCAAAAGGGGGAGATTGTTGAATATGCAAGTATATGATTTTTATTTGATGATAATAAACATATATATATATATATCCATTTAAATGTATTTGTTAATGTACTATTATATTTTCACGTAATTAAATAAATATTTGCTGAATAAAATAAATAACATGGAATTTAAATTCAAACAGATATTTTATTCAAACAAATATTTATTACAATTTTGAATAGTGCAAATTTGGGCTCTCACTATATAATATACAACATTTCAAATTACAATACAATTTCGATTACATCACAATTTTCCATTTACACAAATATCCTCACTATATATCGCTCATTCACTCATATTTAATCTTCAACTTTATTCCAGATTGAAGCCAGCATCTCAGTTATCTGCAAAATACACACTGATGCAGTAAAATTGAAAAGGAAATATTTTTTAAGTGTAAAATAAAATGTGTATTTTGAAAAAATTGTTTGCCTCGGTTATTTGGGTTGTTCGTCGTCATTTAATTTTGAATTCATCATACACAAACAGCTTGTGACAAGCACAGTGTATCACTGTACATGCCATAAGGCCGTGCACACCGATATACACTTAAAAAAATTACTGGGACAGGTGAGCACTAGGTTAAACCCAAATCAAAAGCCGGGTTCAACTCAAGTGAAATAATTATTAAGTCACGATATCAGCACAAGGTCAAACCCGAGTTATAAGCTAGATTCAACACAGGTGCAAATCCAAATGAAATGGTCAAGACACATAAATCAAGCCTCGACCAAAGTTCAAGTCGTACATATGAAAACAGAGGCTAGACAGTCCAACAAGACCAAACTAAAATAGCAATTTAAAAATGCACAAGTGACTCAAAGCAACTCAAACTAGCATGTCAGAGCAACCTATACCAGACCAGTTCAACATGCTATGCTACAGATGCAAGCTTCAAAAGGTATCAGACTCAAGTACATCAAATCAGAGACAAGTACACAAGTCCTATACATGAACAGAGACATATGTATATACAACTACATGATGACTAGACTAGACTACATGAATACATGGAGTAATGCAACAAGCATGTTTGAAACAACAACAACAGAGTGTCAAGTCCAGCTACCACATGAAGGAACAAGCCCATGAAACAACACACAACCAAACAGCAAATGGTCAAGTGCATAACAAAGGAACAACCATACAACATTTCTACCAAATGTACATGACCAAAATGCAAACAGTTCAAGATGATCAAGACATAGCAAATGCATAAAGACCAGCTCAACAATCATGTAACATGATCAATATACATGAAGAAGTCAACATATATGATCAGAGGAAAGCAACACACATCAGTGATAACCAAAGACTACAAGTACAGAACACAATGAGATGGCATGCAACTGAATACAAGTCGTAATGCTCAGTTCAATTGTAATGCAATCTAATGGACAATGAGACCAGATAACCAAACTACAGATTTCAAGCACAATGCACATTGAAGCACACGACAGTTTTAAATGCAGGGAATTTCAATAATAACAAAGTCAAATTTTTCACAAAACTCATGTAGAATCAGAAAAGAATTGAACTTCTATCTGACATTATCAAATATACATGTGAAATCAAGTATGCAGTGAAGCAGGTAATAAACAGATGATCAAATGTCGCAGGAGTTTCAAATTGAACAAGTAAGTGCCGAAGTCAACATAAATTCAATGTTTAAATGTCAGCAAATATCAAAGCCATGGTGACCAAGATTCAAAGCTGTGATTATCAAGTAAACAAGCAACAAAATATACATATTGAAAAGGTCAGAAATCATCACATTCATACGAAGATCAACGGCGAAGCATATAAACAGATGAATTCAAAATGTAAAATACGAACGAAATTACAGGAATTAAAATCCTATTTAAAATGTAACATCATCGGCCTCAAAATTATCGAGTTCAAACAAGCTAACCAGAAAAGCAAAAAGAACAAATCACATATCAATTCATAGTCGAACACGATCAATTTCAAGGAGCTGTGAGCAAATAAGAGATACGTACGATCGACAAAGCAAACGACATGATAAATCATTCATTCGATCGAGCAACTAAAGATGGCCTCTCCGAAAATCAGAAGCCCTAATTTTCACACAGAGGAACGTGTTAGGAACTGAGATGTTGGTTTTTATGACAACAACCTTTTTAACTTATCTTATTATAAAATATATACTAACATTGTTGTCTAGATAGATATGTATATGCAGGATACACACACACACACACATATATGCAAGTATTAATTACTGAAGACTGATCAATATAAAGACTCAAGACTCAAGATTGAAGACTCTAGAGTATCGAGATCAAGATTTCAAGATATGTCTCTAGTTTTTGTTAAAACTTCATAATAGCACGGAAATCTTCATTCCGAATATCATTTGGGATAGAACCCATTTCTACCTTCTTAGTGGCTTACAAACCCACATCAAGTAGCTTACAAAGCTTCGACAACTGGCTTACAAACCCACGAACACCCTGGTTTTATACAAGTTCTCGAGTCCTGATGTGATGAGATATTCTACAGGAAGAAGCTCGCAAAACTACTTCAAAATGATTTTCTAAACCGCTTTTCAAAATATTTTAGCCTTAAAATTATCTTTTCAAATGATTTTCAAAAAGATGTTTTAGTCTTAAAATATTATTTGTTTTTTGTTTTAAAATAAACTCTTCTTTTAAACTTCATTTTCAAAACAAATTTTACATTGTTTTTTAACTAGGGATGTCGACATCGTGGGATACCCCATGACATGGTGGCTGTTGAATTCAAAAGTTTCAATTTTCAAAAGAAGTGTCTATTCGTTTAAATCTCTTCACAAATGGTTATGACCGTTGGTATTTATAAATAGCCTTTACAAACCAATTTTTTAAGTAACTAATTTCTTATTTTTTTCACTTCTTTTTTGTCCACAGATCCATATTCTGAAATTTTCATATTTTTAAGATCGTGCCGAAATTCTGTCAAATTCTCAGGTGAATCAAATTAGAATCACATTCTTGTTTGATTCTGTGTCCTCTCTCGAAGATCAAGGAGCTATTCAGAATTATAGGATCTACTTGTAATCAAAAGTTTATCGAGTCCCTCTATAAGGTGTGGTTGTGCCTGGAAATCAATTGGGTGATCTTGAGTCTCGTAAATCAAGAGATTTACCCCGGACTCGTGAGACAGGAGGGTATCTCAAGGCCTTTTGAAATTGAGGATTGCAATCTCGACATTGGTATAATAAAAATCTGTATGAGGTGGTTTTCCTTGGTATGTGTCTAGATGTAGGGTGACTCCAAACCAGTATAAAATCCGGTGTTCTTTCCGTTACTGCTTTTATTTACTTTCTATATCTGTGTTTGATTCTGTGATTGTTCTGTGATTAAGTTCTGCATTTTTTTATATCGTAATTTTTAAGTTAGTTCATATAAGTCTTAGAATCCATTAAACACTATTCACCCCTACCCTAGTGTTAAATTAGCCTTAAGATCCTAAATTCGTTGTCCCTTTCAGAACGAACGAGCAAATTGTCACAAAGAAGAAGATACGGCCAAACAAATAAAAGAGAAAAGGGGATTATTTTTTAATTTTTTGTTTTGGGCCGGCTTCTATAATATTTGGGCTGTAATTTTAAAAGTAGGGTTTTATATTTTAGTTGTTTTGTATTTACTTTTAAACTTTTGTAATTTACTAGTCGTGTGACTAGGGGACGAACTACGGTGGTGTAGTTCGAGAATTCACAACTCAGTGGTTGAGTTGTGGCAGGGTTTTGAGCGTAGAGTTAGATTTTTCGATAGAGGGTGTTACAAGTTTACGTGTGTAAGTGTCTGACTACTTAATTTCTAGTAGAAACCTTGGAGGCAGCACGTAGGCAGGGTTTTACTAAAGCTGGGTAAATCTGTGTGTTCTATTTTCTGGTTTTATTATTTTGCTATTATCCGTGCTGCTATTATTCTAATATTGTCCGTGTTGAAATTATTTTATATACTTCCGCAATAAATTTTTATATTTAATAGTATCACCCTATTCACCCCCCTCTAGGGTGAAATTGATCCTACAATAAATATATAGACACACACACACACACATCAACCCACACGATCGAAAAACAAAATTATATATCAATATTTATATATTTCGTAGTATTTAATCCGAATACGTACCTTATTTAGCGTTTTTAAGCAATACTTAGCAAGCAATAACTTCATATGCAAATACGTAACCCCAATCTAGCCAAACAATTCCTCTGGGTACCTGTACTTAGTCAATTTAAACCTGTAAGTATCAAAACATAAAACTCAATAAACTTTCATTTACTCAAAGGTTAAAACACATAGTTTCATAACAATGCATGGTAACATATATTTATAAGGAATTTTGAGGTTCCAACACTCGTTAAATTACTGTCAATCCAATCATGTACCATTTCCTTCAATTCAAAATGATTTACAACTCAATTTTCTTGAATCTCTTTATTTTTATATCAACAGCTCGTATCCACTTCAAATTGATTTAAAAATCTATTTTATTCACTTCTATTAATTCATAGAATTCTATTTACTTCAGTTTACGCCAAACGCTAATTTTTCTATACCAATTCAGCGCTGTACATTTAAATGAATGACCATTTAAGCTTATACCTATTTTAATTGGCACCAAATCAATTTTATATTTTAATTTTTATTCCATTTCAAATTCAATCCATTTACTTAATATCCCAAGCCATATCAATTAATTTACGCTTCCATTGAATTTATTTATAACTTGAGTTATCACCATTTCAACTATTTCCACTTTACCTGACACATTTCCAATTTTTATTTATAACCAAGTTTCATTTTCAAATTCCATTCTTAACTTACAATCCAAATTTATTCAACCCAGTTAATGTCCATTTTATAACCAATTAATTAATTAATTATCTAATTAGTTCATTTCTACTTTATAATTCAATAACTGATTTTTATTTCAAAATCACTTCAACCAACTTACTTGAGTTCAAATTTATTTTATAATTCAAGTTTGGGTCTTTATTTTGTTTCCAAAATATCAAACTCTTTTTTATTTTGGCTTATCTATTCCGGTTTCCAATTTTGTAAGTCACCGAACTATTATCTTTTTCATATTTCCATCAATTTCATACTCGAGTATATTCCCATTTTATTTTTTACTCGAGATCATACATTCACTTATAGCTTAAATATTTTTTATTCTGTTAACTTAAAATTTTATATGTTATTCCAATTTATTTATTCACAATTTCAAATTTTCACTTAAATTTTATTTCCTTCAGAATTGTATCTTATGGTTATAAAATCACTTTACCATTCAAGTTCCGTAAATAATTCCATCCAATATCAATTTTTAACTTAACTTTCCATTTCTTTTAACCATATTCGAATTATTCATACTTAAATTAAATTTCACTCCAATAATTTATTTTTACTTCATTCAATTTCATATCACCATTTGTTTCATTATGTATTTCAATTTCTTTGCTTAAGTTAGCTCTCATCCATTAATACAATATATTAATTAAATTCAAATCCAGATAATTTAAATTTCTAAAATATAATTTACTCAATTTAACTTAAGTTGAATTCCATTTCAACTTTCTCGATTTAAATTTTATTCCAACTTCAATTTTCATACTTCTTTCCTTATAATTATAATCTTCCACTTATAAGTTTCAAAACTTATTTCTTCTGATATTCTCTAGAACTTTTAAATAAGGATTTCCAGAATTTTTAATACCCAGTATTTATTTCAAATCACCTTGAAATCAATTATGTATATACACACTCTTTTTGGTTTACAAACCCTTCCTTTCGTATTTTCAAACAGTAATTTTTTTTTTCACTGAAAAATCTCCATATCAGTTTACTATGGCAGCAACTCATTACTTAGAAACTCGAAAATCAACACTGGTGTTGCTGCAGTCATCGCCAGAATTATTTTCCAGCTACCAAAGTGAGTTCAGTGCTATATCTCTTCCAAAATCCATTTTAAAACTATTCTCCTTCAAAAATATTCTCAAAAATACTTTGGAAAAACATTTTTTTTTCCAAACTTCCTAGGATTTAAATTTCCAAATCCTGGTTTGAATCCATTTTAATTAATATCCATTTGTATAATTTATACTTATACAAACTCCCATTCGGTTATATAAACCATTTTCAATTTAATAATCTTATCCGATTATAATAACAAGCAACACACCAACATACTATAATAATTTCTGAAAAAAGTTATTTCTTTATAACCAAAAATATAATTTGGGTAAAATTATTTCATTTACTCGATTCAAAACAATACTATGTCAAATTGCTTTATTTAAGTGTTTAGAAACCCCTATTGGTATAGTTGTCCAGACTGTATTGACCATAATTTATAAACACTCAACCTATAAGTCAATATAACATAAAACAATTTATATTCACTAATAAATACGCGCTCATATCTACTAATACCCTCAAGCTCATTCTAGAGTACAACTGAATATATCTTTAATGAGTAATCCCCACAAGAGCCAAGGTTCTCGCTTAACCTTCAGCTCCGATACCAAGTGTAACGATCCGGCATTTTCAACCCTCGAAAATCAACATCAATACGTCCACTGTATAAGATGTCAAGCAGTCGAGTGTCGAAAGTACCAGTTCATTAGGGGAGAAGAAGAAAAAGGTAGAAGGAAAGAAACAAAACAACACAGAATCTAACAGTTGCAGTGGGACAAAATATAATATATAACAAAAGATTTTTATACAGAAGAATCTGTAACTATTTAATACTTACAACCATCAGAGTACACAATCATTACATCAAATCTGGACAGTTACAACAACTTGTCCTCATACAGCGGAAATATTCAAGTACGTGATATACGTATGAACTTCTCCAGCTCATCTCCTGAGCTCCATAGCCTTTAACCTGAATCTGTAATACTTGGTCTGACCCGAGTATTATAATAAAATAATACCGAGTCAGTCTGGAAAAACAGTATGAGAAAGCACATTAAATTTGAATTATTAACTTTTCAAAATTCTTCGAAAACAAAGGTATCTCGTAAGCCCACGCCACAAATAAACATAATGGGTTTTTACCTTACGATAACCAAAATATCTTTATCAATTCTGTCTAATATTATAATAGTGTCTATAGAAAGTAAATAGAAAATAGCTGAAATACTTACATCTCATATTCCAGCATGGTTGGGCACAAACAAAACCGTACGGCGCTTACTGGAGAATGGATTCCATTAAATGGCTGGGTCACTGGGGTACTGCCCACCACAGTACACTTCTAGAACCATGTACCAAGGACCATGCTGGGATCCCTTACTACACAAGACCGGCCTACTCTTGACCTGGATAGACCGAATAGGTTTCCAAGGACATCTAGAATGGTATAACATATCCTACTTGGGTGTGGCCCACTTAGCCTTACCGCATCTTCCATGTTGTAGTCATTCCCGGTTGATGAGGCTCGAGGCTAAGCATTACCTTCTCAAGAACAATTTTACTTAGAATGCTCATCGTCCTCCAATGACGATGTTCTGGAAGCATTCGTCCATACAAGTTGTCCTGGGTCTAGAAAAACCGAATCACGGTCTTCATCATCTTCACGGTATTCATTCGTAATATTTAAACCAGGATCGAAGTGGTTTTTGGATAATTAAATCTGATCTCGGTCTCTTCAAAACTATTAACGAAATTGGCCAAAATTAATATCGGTTATTTAACTATCAATACGCATCCATAAACAATCATTAGGCCATATTATAAATTTTCCAAAGCTTATCTCAAAATATCTTTATAAGATATTACTTCACATACTTCAACATTAAAAAAAATAGTTTTAAAATCCCTTTTATTCTCACAGAACATTTCAAATCCTTCCCAATACTTAGAATATTTTTCTCACTTCATTTGATATTCAACACTAGGAAAATATTCCTTTTATTTCCTTTTCTTTTCTCAAAATCTTTACAATTTTATTTGTAAACTCCTTGACAAGTTTACAACGAATTTTATAAATTTCGTAATTCCTTAATTAATTCCCTTGATATTTTCAAAACCAATTATACTTGCTTGTGATCCCCATTTCTCTTCTACTTCTTTTAATGAATTTTATTTCATTTTTCGAAGCCTACATTTATTTAACTACTTCGAAATTTTCTAACTTTTTTCCCACCTTCGCTTTTGAGAATTCTCTTATGAGTCCCATCTATTAAATAACCCTTTCCAACTCTCGAGAAGATTTATAAATAAATTTTAAAGCCCTTTCAAAACTCTATATATGTACAAATGTAAATAAAAATAAGTATTTAAATGATAATAATAATAATAATTTATTTTTAAGACATATTTAAAAAATTATTTAAAATACGGAAAACACCTTTTTATAACATCATTTTCAAAGCAGGTTTAAAATTTAAGATTTTATTAAAATAAATATTAAGTATTTAAAAATTCCTTCTGAAATATTCAATACTAACTAACTTTAAAATTTACATAGATTAATAAATAAAATTCCCTTTATAAAATTTTAAACTCAACTTATTATTAAAAATATATTTTTAAAATCTGGATGACCAAAATTTCAATTTATAACTTCTCTATTTCCATCACATTATTTCTATTTTGGTCTCCTTAGCCATCTTCCCTTAGTGTCCGCTATCTTTTCTTACCATATTCCCATATTCAAATATAAAATTCTTCCTGCAATTTTATATTTCCAACTTATAACTGGATATCACTTTCCTTCATTCATAACTTCGTTTATAAATTCTTATAACTCCTTTAAGTTTCACTAAAAATTATCTCATTTATAAATTCCATTTTATAAATTCAATTTCTTATAAATTGCATTTATTTTTGCCAACTTATTTTTTTATATCGTTTTCAACTTCTTTCTATATTTTCTCAAATGTCACTTTAAAATCTCATCTTTAAAATTCCTTTATATGTTTTATTTTAAATTCTCTATTTAATTTTTTTCCTATATTATTTAATACGATAAAAAATTCACCATTTCTTATCCAAACCGATCTCTTCTAAATAACCTAGAATTCAAAATACAAATTTTTATATTAAAAATCTCCTTTTAATTCTGTAAATTTTTTAAATAATATTTATGGTATTTAATATACTCGAAATTAATTTCCACGCATTTATACCATTTAAAAATTCACAACACATAATAATCCTGCATTCTATAAACATGAAAAATAGTAACATATTTGAGGAATCCAGTTGGATCCCTCCAACCTATTTTCCCTGCAACTATAGATGTTAGACAACAATAAAAATCACAATCCTCCTTCGAGGGGGATATCGCGGTATATATAGTCATCCCCTATTATGCGAGGCGCATAGGGTTTCATCCGCTATATATATGCGGGAATATCACTCCAAATACTAATATATACACCACTACTAGATATATATTATAACATCCAACAGACAATTATAATTTATCAATTTAATCCAACATCCAACAATCTAAATTTAAACATTTTATATTTAAATACGGTAATCCAAATGAGTTGGAAATCCTTACCTTGATTTTATTTTGCAATTCGATCCAATCTTGACTCGTTCTTTCCCAATTTTTAGCCTCGTATAAAAAATTTATAAAATTTATAAACATTCATATTAAAAAAATGATAAATTTTAAATTTTAATTTGCTCTTTATTAACTGCTACACATATAAACTTATTTAAAAATATTGTATCTAGTCGATCCCCTCCATAACCCAAAGCCATAATCTTAGCCTACTGTAGTCCCGCCGCCAACTATTAGCCCTCGCAACCCAGCCGTCCCCAGCTTCTTGACCCTGTAACTGATCGACCAGTCGCCGCCTTCAACTCGCGCTCGCACGCATCGCGACCCCAACCTAGCTTCCTTGCGAGCGAGCCTTCACTGCCGCGAATGAGATTCGCCTTTGCCCCCTTGAGCTTCGTTCGATGATCGCTGCCGAACCAACCAACCTTCACGAGATCGCTATTTTGATTTCAATCCTTGGTTTAATCTTGTTCGACTTAGCTGAGCACAAAGGAAAATCGACATTCATGACATTGAAATGGAAAACAAAGGAATCAGCCAATTTTTAAAGTCACGATTACTTTTCTGAAATGCTTCCGCTTGTCTTCTTTTTATTTGAATAAGACGAAGTATATTTTTTTCTTTTTCTTCATTCCCTAAGTACTTGGCTGCATTTTAAGGAGAAATGAAGGGAGAAAAGAAGTGATATTGGCATGTACAAGAATGGCTACTGATTTTGATAGGAAAGGAAAAAGTGCAGATATGAATATATATGTCGATCAATATATACATTATTTAAATTTTTAAATCATCTCGAATTCGTAGCTTAAAATCTTGACCTCCTATCGAGACGTGCCAATAGGCATTTATAATATCATACCCCTATTCTGAATGTAATGGAAAAGGTTTCGAGTCCTAATTCGATCGTATAGAGAAGATAGATTTTTGGACCCAAACGTTATATTAAATTTTCAACATAAATTTTAGCGCACTTATATTCCGTATGATCAAACGATAACTCCCGACACTACAAAATTTGGAATCCGACAATAATACAGTTTTATGGATCTAATGGAACTAGCTTATCGAATTCCGAGACTGTGCCTCGAAAATCTATTTTTAAATGTCAATTTAAACGATATATTTTTAAAACTGAATAAATCTTCTAAGCCTTTAAATTATTTTCACCAATCTTAAAACTCCTGATTCACTATTTTAACCAATATTAAATTTTAAACTTCAACAATTTAAATTATTCAATAAATTGCTATATTTAAATTGTGAATTTATTTTATAAATAAACCCAAATTTTCATGCTCAAAATCAATCTATAAATTCAAATTAAATATTTAAAAACATTTAAATATTCACAATACCATCGAAAAATTCAAGTTGTTACATAATTAGATGATTAAGATTGATATTTCGGATTATTTGAAACCCTTTAAATAATTATATTCACGTTATACACTTGATAGAAGATGAAAATCCTATAACCTCTATGAAACCATTGCACTAATATTTCTATTTTACTTATTTTGGTCTGACTTACATAAGATCTTTAGTTCTGACTAGAGTGTTTTGCCTTTTTATTATGCTGGGGTCAGTCTGAGCTTTTTGGTTTATTGAATATTATTTTCTAGAGGATGAAGACGAAGACTCAGAATATTGTTGCAATTTATTATTCCACTGCATTCTGTGTAATGCAGCATTATTTGTTTATTTCTGATGTATGTATAACTATGATTTGAATTATAAAAGTGTAATCAAATGTTATTAGCAAAATAGCTTCATGAACTGTTTATTTGATTATTATATTTTGTCATTCCGCCGCGAGATTCTTTTTTTTTATTTCTTATTTACTCTATTAACAATCCTCCCTTTTGAATGGTTTGAGTCTGACGTATATGGTTTATTGTCGATTTGAACCGTCCAAAAAGGTGGGTTGTTATAAGCTCCTTTATAAATGCAGATATAAGTCCTTATGTATCCAACCTATGTTACTCAAGATGGTGTATGATTCTCTTAATAGATCATAATTATCAAATATCTAGCATGCACAAATATTTTTAGACTGTGTGTAATGTTATAATTATTAACATAAATTGATTGCTAGTTAACAAACAATCTTTGCTGGTTTTTTCTTTTTTAAATCAACAGAAATGATTGCGCGCTATTCGTGATGAAATTCGTCTAAAATTTGGAAAAAGACTCAAACCTTCCTACTGAATACATGAAAAAAGATATCAACCTAATGCGAGCTGAAATAGTGTATGATGTATTAAACGATTCACACAGAAGTTGGAATGTGATGAGTTTATTTACAAAAGCATCTCCTGAACAAGCTGAAAAAGCAGTGAAAAAAATAATTCAAGTAAAAGGAAAATTTGAAGAATCGGCGAATTCGAAGTAGTGCTAATCGTAGTTAATTTGAATTACCTCAATTGAAGTTGAAATTCTAATTATAGTAAAATATGAATTAGCTGAATTAAAGTTGAAGTGCTAATTGAAATTGAACATGAATTAGCTGAAGTGAAGATGAAGTGATAATTGTAGTTGAATTAAAACTCATATTTTACACTAGTGATAATTTGTTATACGTATGTTGTTTTAAAAGTTTCCTGCTTCTTCTAAAGTTCTAACAACCCAAAATTTAAGCTGTAGTAGTTAATTATTGAATTAACTAAATAATAAAATAACTTTGTGACAATTTCATAATTGAGCAACGGGAGTTGCACCATTTTGTCCATGGTAATTTTTTGGTCAATTTCCATATATAATTTATCAAAATCTGAGTTAAAACGAAGGAGTTACGAAATAAACAAGAAAACGAACAAAAAAGAAGAAAGAAAAATATTAGGTCAGGTCGACCCTAGGGTCGACCTTCCCCATGGCTAGGTCGACCTACCACCCGTATTTGGACGTGAATTTTTCCATCTTCGTTCAATGACGTGTTTTTCCATTTCTGTTCGATCCTATGCATTCCTCCTACCATCCGATGGTTCCTAGTGAGCCTGTGACGTGGTTGCACCAGATTTAATCTTCAAATCCAACGGTCTGAGATCCCCAAATGACACTATAAATAAGACCCTAGGCCAAGCTATTTTTCTCATTCGGATTTTCTCCTATCTGGGTTTATTGCTTGAGGCTGGACCCTAAAAGAAAAAATTTATTAGGAGGAGATCTTATTGTTAAAAATATTCTACGCTCTAGAAGTGAATCAAGGAATAGAGCAGAGGACCACAGGTGATTGTTTAAGTAATTATTTTAGATTTTTAAGTAATTTAAAATAATAGAGTTCTCAATAGCTGCAGTTTTTATGCAATTTTGAAACAGTTTGCATACAAGTTATTCGCATTAATTTTTAAAGTTCTTTTTTGTCTATTTTATTCAGCTATTTATATTTTAGCCATTTTTTTTCATTTATTTACTGTTATTTACATTTTATTTACATCTATTTTATGTTCGAATTCAGCCTGTAAATGTTAGTTTCTTTTTATTCCTTTTTACGCGAATAAAATAATAAAAAGATGATAATTCGCTAATATGGACTAAAATATAAGAACACTAAATTTACAAAAATTTGATGTAAATAAGAAGAACTGTGATAAAAGAAAGATAGACTAAAATAAGCAAATTTGAGACATTTGCAAGCATGTTTATAACTAGTATTTATAACCAAAAAAACAGAATGAAAGAGAAATTATAACGCAGGTTATAATTAAGTAGAAACAACGGAAAATGCTTATTTTAAAACTTAGAGTTAACTTAATAAGAAAATATAGAAAGAGATAACAGAAGAGGCTTATTTTAAAACTTAGAATTAATGTTAATAAACAAGTATAGCAGAGATAACAAAAGAGGCTTGTTTTTAAAACTTAGATTTAAGTTAATAAGCAAGTATAGCAGAGATAACATAAGATGCTTATTTTAAGGCTTAGATTATGTTAATAAGAAAACTGAGCAGAAATAACAGAAGAAGCTTATTTTAAATCTTACACTAAGTTGATAAGCAAAGATAGAAGTAGGACCCATACCGACAACATTCCCCTTCAGTCAGGAACTGATGGTCTCATAATAGATTAGGTGACGTTGGGGCACACTTATGCTGAAGTAGGTAGATAAATGGTCAATAAATAGATACTCAAACTGGAGGGTGGGGAATTGGGCAAGGGACACAACTAGATTTTATTTCTTAGGACCCGTATCCGGTAGCATTTCCCTTTTAGACTAGGAATGATGGTCTCATAAAACACTTAGATGAGACTGGGCAGGACCTTATCAGAATAGGACTGATGGTCTCACAACGGGTCAGGTGAGACTGGATACACTTATGCTGAAGCAGGTAGATAAGAGGTCAAAAGAGGGAGCAACAAATAGTGTGAACCGGCAGTGACCGAGCATGCAGTCTCGAAGTAGGGATATAAGTCGCTATTGAGTTCCAAAGCGCTAAACAGGTGTCCTTTTGCTGTGGAACCCACAGAATGGGACTAGCTCACAGTGGCACAATAGAGATAGAAGGCCGTTCAAAGGGTAGATTTAGGACTTCAGCTTAATTAAAATAGGGTTAGGATTTCAGCCTAATCAAAGCAGCTATCTAGGACAAGTGCAAACAATCACTATCAAATCAAATAGTTAAACATTATTTTAATCCAGCTTTATCTTTTCCTTTATTTTCTTTTATACTAGAACTGTTGCTAAGTCTATTATCCTTGCCTTGTTTAAAAATGCAAATAATTACTTCCACTCACCAGACTAATAATCTGACCCACTCCTCTACTTCCTCCTTTTTCTTCCATAGGCTAGCAGAATCGAGGCAGTAGATTTCAGACTTGCTTAGAGATATTTCTGGAGTTCTTCATGTATTCTTCTTCTTTTCATTTTTCATTTCATTTGGATTTTGATGTACTGGTACATTTTGAAAGGGATGATTATTTTTATGTACTATGATGATGTGACTGAGATGGTATTTTTCATATGACATGTGTATTCGGTTTTAAGACATATTATGTATTTAGTTTTGTGACTTATTTTATGAGTAATGAAGCTTAATTTTAAATGTTTCAACTGTTTTATTTATTTTTCTTGTGAACTTAGTCTCTGTAAAGTTTAAGTTATACCTATAACGCACCATATTCTTTATTATGCCCTTTTTGGGTAGACTAAGGGGTGTGGGGTGTTTCACTTGGTATCAGAGCCTAAGGTTACAGGAATCCTAAAACTTGTTTAAAATAAAGTATTTTTCCAAAAGTAACCTATTTTTAAAAGTGGCATATCTTCAAACTAGAAGTATTTTTTTTTGGAAAGAAACTATTATTATAGAAATAGTTTTTCAAGTATAAAAGTGTTTTTATAAAATCCCCTCAAAGTCCAATTCAACCTTCTTTCGATCTATCAAGCCTAAATTTTCTTTTCTTTGCATAGTATGGCCGATTGGTTCTGTAGAGCTACGGTACCAGAAGTGCAAGGGAAAGTGCCTAATACAGCACCTGTAGTTGGAGATCCAATTAATCCACCTATAGAAGCCAATTTTTTCCAAGCTATGCAAGGACTTCTCTAGCCTAGGAGGCAAGATGTTTTCTGGCATAGAGGAATTCAAGGAGGCACGAACTAGGTTGAAGGATACAGTGCGGATGTTTAGAGTACTCGGATTGGAGGACATACAGTGAGTTCAGCCAGCATCTTGGTAGTTGAAGGGAGAGCTTAAAGAGGTTCCTAAGCCAGTAAGCTCTAGGAAGTGGTGGTGGAAGAACAAGAAGGACAAGGACAAGAGGAAAGAAGGAGGACCTCAGAAGCGGATCAAGAAAAGCGGGAAATGTAATAACTGTGGATTTGTTGGTCATTACGCAAATGACTATAAGAAGAAAATGACGAAGGTAAGGTGTTTCAACTGTAGGCAGCCAGGTCACCTTCGTAGAGCTTGTCCTGAAAGGACAGGAAAGAAAGACAGGCGCACCTACAGCACAAGTACAGGCTTTGGATGAAGCAACTTTTAGTAGTGGACTAGATCAAGGTAGGAATGTCGCTGTAGAAGGTTTTGACCTCTATTTCAGATTTTTCTATTCAAACTCTTTCATTTCTAGTTCTTTGGTTGATTGTTTGCACTTAGATATTTCTCTTGTATTAGACCCTACAGTTGTTTCAAATCCCATGGGAGGATCAGCACATTTATCCACGATTTGTAGGGGTTTGAAAATTAATATACTAGGCCTAGAGTTTGATTGTGACGCCTATGTATTAGGATTTTCGGAGTGTGGGATGATTTTTGCGATGGACTTGGTATCCACTTATGGAGCGATGTTGGACTATAAGAGAAGAGTCGTTAGACTAGAGACATACAACAGTAGGACTCTCGAGTATTCTTGCAACCCACAGGGTCAGTCATGTTAAGGTTTTATGATGACCCACATTTCAAAAGGTTTAGATTGACAATAATCCACACATGTCTAACTTAAACAATCCGGAATACAAATAATCAATAGGGTTAATTAGGAAAAATAAGAAAAGAGAAGAAGAAAGAAAAAAATAATCTCGCAGCGGAATGACAAAATATAATAATCAAATAACAGTTCAAGAAGTTGTTTATACAATACATTTGATTATAATCTATACAACATTTATTAGAGTTATATATACATCAAGAGTAAATAAATAATGCAGCAGACAACATGATGCAGGGTTAATAATAGTAGTAATATACCAAATTTTCGTCTTCGTCCTCTAGAATAAATCTTCAATAAGCTGAAAAACTCTGGACTGACCCGAGCGTAATGAAAAAGACAAAATACCCGAGTCAGGACTAAAATATTCTTATGCGAGTCAAATCAACATTGCATATAAAATATGAGTGTCATGGCGTTAGAGATGCTTACGGGTTTCCACATCTCCTATCCAGTGTAGAACGTGCGTGCAATAACTCAAGAGATGTTACGGGATTTTCCATCTTTTAAGGATCCGTCAAAATATTTATATGTAGTAGAATGCGCTACGTATATAATGTCTAATCGATAAAATAAATATTTTTCTTAGTGTTAGGGCTTTACATTAATCCTCCTCAACGCGTTTTCAAGCATTTGCAGCACAGTTGGTATATAAAACACCAGTTGAATGGTCGGTGGATAGGGATGCGCCTTGATACGACAATACTAAACCAAAATCGTATGGGTCTCGTATAGGGATAAAAGTACAACAAGGCTTGTGAGGCAATACCAAAGGTAGGATACAACCAGTTCGTATCGTAGGGCTGGTGGTAATTCATCATAGCCATGACCATCCATCGCGTCCATCTATCTCATGTCGAGTCAAAGGGAGGCTATCCCAATCAAGGTGCACTAATCGAAACCAATAGCAAGAGTAATAATATGGATCGAGTCCAAGAAAATCGAAGAACAAATGTCCGCTCAGGGTAATTCGCCCATTTGGCCCTGTCAAGCCATCCTGTTTTAGTCATTTCAAATTGGCACAAGTGTCGAGGTCTATCCATCATCATTCTCTTTCTTCAAATTTAGCAATCGTCACCAAATCCAACCAGTTCGTTTTGGAGTTTCCCCACGTACATAGTTGTTAAAGTGGTTCTGCTATCGATAGAGAGTATACCCATATCCGACCTCGGTCTCTTTAACAACCAAACGTCAGTTTACACACCAGTTGGTACTTTTACATTTCGAAAATAGCTCATCCTTGATATTAAAATATCATATTCGCTTCAAAATCAAATCTACTTCGAAATCAATATATTTACTCAAAATATATTATTTCAATTCAAAATCATTTTCGCCTTAATATCTCGATTTCAGTCCCAAAATCGTTTCGAATTTCAATTTGGGTTATAACTTCAATTTAACTCAATTCGATTTAAATCCATGATTTAAGTATAAAAATTCCACCATTGACCAGTTTGAATTTTTGAAAAATAGTTTGAATGGTTTTAAAATAGTTAAATAGTTAAAAACTATTTAAATGGTTAAAATAGTTAAAAATAGTTTAAATGGTTAAAAATGGTTAAAAATAGTTTAAATGGTTAAAATAGTTAAAAAATAGTTTAAATGGTTAAAAAATAGTTAAAAAAATTAAACGGTTAAAATAGTTTAAATATTAAAAAGGTTTGCATATTAATATAGTTTGAAAAATCAAGATAATTTGAATATTTAAAGTATATAGATTTCAAATAGTTTATACTATAGTAATTCAATGGAAAATAGTTTCAAAGTCAAACCAGTTCAACTCCAATTTCCCAAGTCAAATCAATTCCAATTTCCATTCAATCGATTCAATTTTGACTTCAAATTAATTCAATTCCATTTTCAAGTCAAATTAATTCAATTTCAATTTATATCGATTTCGAGCTCGATTTCCAAATATTGATTTAAAAAATTTAAGTCAAATTGTCCTTCAATATTTAGTTTAAAATCCCAATCTTCAAATATAATTCAATTTCAAGCTCAATTTCAAATATCGTTTTTACATCAGTTTTACTTAGTAATATTCAAAGTTCGAATGAAATTTCAAATCCTTTTAAAACAAATCAATTTTTGAAATTCAAATCGAATTTCTAACATAACTTCAAAATTCATTTCGATTATTTAAATAATTTCCATTACCAAATTTTAATTTCAACATCCCAAGCTGAAGTTCAAAATAATTTGATTTCTAATATTTTCTATTTCTTAAATCAAAATCATATAAATAAACTTTAAATCAAAAACTGTAGAATCGTTTAATTTAACTACTTCGGAGTCTGTATATAATTTTCTATCCTATGGCCAAGTGATCAGTTATTTCAATTTAATTTCAGGGATGGATATATATCATTTTAATCCAAATCACAGTGTCATATGTATATATCATTTCAACCTATTTCTTAATTTATTCGAAATAATTCAATTTATAGTTTTACATACTGTAAATAATATACAGGGTGATAACAACATATATCAAATAAATAAATCATCCATTCATCCGTATATCAACCAGTTGGCAACCATCATAATCAATCATACAAACAGACAAAATAATCATAATAATTTCATATTTATTACTATCGGGTATTTTCGGGCAATTGATTCCAATTTCAAAGTTAACTGTAAATTTTGATTCTCAACGGTTAGTTTAAGGACAATTTAGATGACAATCAAATTTATCAACAGCGGTCAATAAATTTATATCACTACATAACTTCAGATTTAACAAACATAAAAATATTCTAGTACGTTGTGAGCGTTATAAAACACTCACCTTGAGTTTTAAATTTTATACCAAATCAAACAATGTTCGATTTAGCCTAAGATTTTAGTTAGCTCCAATCAACTCCAAATCAATTCCATAATGTAGTGCTCGTCGCCATGATTCCATCATTGCTTATTTCACCCAATTTTGACCTCGTATGCGAAAGTTGCATAATCTATAAGATTCCCAGAATTAATATATAAATAAATTACATTTTTTATATATATAAAACTAGATCTGGACCATTCGTTTATCCTTCTGCAATCAAAGCCACACGTTTCCTTTTCTTCTCACACGATCGTGCTCCTGTTCGAGAAACCCATCGGCTGCCTATTTACAAATGTTTGTTGCACCGTCCTCTGATCACTGGAGACCATCATGTTCACACAGCAGCTCACCCCGATCGGCTCGCACCTCCATTGAAAATCCGGTCACTCATAGAGCTGTCGTCGCCATGATTTCACCGTTCGAAACCTGAGATGAATGCGGCCTCCATACTCCTCTGGTCGACAATAGTCAAAATCTACCGTTGGATTTGAGAAGTTCGACAAGCTTTACAACTTTACAGTTGAATGCTTTTGCTAATTGCTTACGGATCGAGAGAGATCGAGGGAAGAAAATAGGAAAATTTCGACCATTGTTTTATAACTGGCGGCTGCGTTCAATATGCTAGGGTTTACTTTGTGGACGCCTATATATATGTGCAATATCTATTATTTAATATTATTTTAACTTTTCTGGACGAACTCCAAACGAAGCATGCCACCTGGTGTTTATAATGTTTTACCCGCATTTTGATCACAATGGAATATGTTTCGGGGCCTAATTCACTCGTATGTGGAAGATAGCTTTTTGAATCGAATTAAAATACTAAATTTTTGATATTTAATTCAACGTGTTTATATCCCGTACGACCAAACGATAAATCCAATCGCTACGAAATTTTAAATCCTATAATAATACACTATCATGGATCTAATGGCACTAGTTTTGTCAAAATTTGAGACTGTGCCCCTGATCGCTATTTTAATGTCTCGATTATAATATAAAATTTTCAATTTCTAATTATTCACTTTTAAGTCCAATTTTAGACGGTAACAATCTTGATTGTTGTTTAAATAAAATTTACATCAACTTCCGATATCATTTTCAATCTCATCAAATGCAGAATTCAATTATTCAAATAATTTCTAATGTTAAATCGAAACAATTTAATTGTTCGATATTCAAAAAAAATTCAAGATGGGGTTTTAAATGAATTTTAGTTATCAACATCATTTTATTTCTGTCTAAATAATTCAAAATTGTTATTCAACTTCAGTTATTGGTTATAAACCCAGTTAACATATACATAATTTCATTTCAATTTCGTTGTCGCCAAAACTTCAAAATTAGTTTATTTTAAAATTTTAATCAAGTTCATATCCAATAACTTACATTCAAAATCATTAAAAAAATATATTTTAACCATTTTTACTTAATAATTACATTAAATTTCATAATTTAAAATAGCTAAAAATATGGGTCGTTACAACTTCCTTTATTCCCTTGATTCATCACCAGGAGAGCTAGATTATATTCCAGTCATTAGAGATTTTCCAAACGTCATTGAAGAATTAGGGGACTACACCCTAAGAGAGAGATCGACTTTTGGATCAATATGAATGACAATTCTAAGCTAGTGGTATTGCCCGTGAGACACACAAAAGGAAGGAGTTAAGTAAGCAGAATATTGAGCTATTGGAGAAAGGCTTCATCAGATGGATTCTTTGAGTGGTTGGTTATGCCGTTTAGGCTAACCAACTCCCCAACCTATTTTGTAGATTTGATGAGCGATGTTTTTGGAAATGTCCTAAATGAGTTCGTAGTAGTATTCATGGAAGAAATTTTGGTGTTTTCCAAGAGTATGGAAGAGCATGCTATCCATCTAGAGGAGTTTCTTCGTACACTTCACGTTCATCAGTTGAACGCAAAATTCTTGGAGAATCACTTTTTTACGGAAGGTAGTGTGTTTCTTAGAGCATAGAGAAGGTCAATACATGGAAAGAGTTAGAGAAATGGTTTTGTACATTTCGATTTAGATTGTGGAAATCCAAAGAGCTATAGGCAAAGATTGGAGATGTATAATATATTCAGTTGAAAAAAAACAAAAGCCCATATGTAAATAATTGTAAAAATTATAATTGTTTCAGATAAGCGGATTTAACGATAGTGCCTTAGTATAAATATAAGCATAAAAGAGAAATAGGAATAATAGACTTTAGTAAGGAAATGAGATCTCTAAGGTTTAGGAAGGGCACTTCTAGGGTAGTAAGAAGAAAATCCACTTTATGTCTAGCCCAATAAAATGAAACGGTTAGAATTGAAAAGTTGAAAAATATAATTGTTAACATTTTGAGGAAGAAAATATTGGTTTTTTTTTGAAAAAAAAGTTTTGAAAATGAGTTCTTCTGGAAAAAAAGGAGTGTAAGATAACTATTAGGAAATTAACAAATTTTATAGAAAATGTCTATCGTAAGAAAATATAGGTTAAACATACTTTAATCTATTGGAATGAAATGAGTAATGATATAATTTTCTATGAAACCAAATCACAAATAAAGATGTTTTGTGCAAGTTATAGGGAATAAGTGAAAGAGATGTGAAAGGTATGGGAAGCACCGTATTTTATATAGCTAATTTTGAAAAATATAAAATAAGTTTCTTATAATTTCATATAAGCATGAAGTCCTCT
This sequence comes from Allium cepa, assembly GCA_030765085.1. Taxonomy (NCBI): domain Eukaryota; kingdom Viridiplantae; phylum Streptophyta; class Magnoliopsida; order Asparagales; family Amaryllidaceae; genus Allium; species Allium cepa. Next base: position 634,236,080 of record CM060941.1, read on the forward strand.
TTTAAAGGATTCATAGAAGTTTTAGCATTAATAGTTCCCTATAAAAGAAAGTAGTTTCAATATATTAAGATATAAAACCATTAAATGTAATAAGAAGTGTAATAATTACAGACAGTGTTAGTTAGGAGAGATATTATAGAGAGCCTTAGTTGTAAAAGCTAAGCAATGGAAATTTCATATATATTTTTTCATTGATTATGTGCATCAATTGCTTGCCTTTATAGAAAGTCCCAATTTTTAGTAAGTCAGAAACTCCTCCAAGGTTGAGTAATAAAGTTAAGGGTTTTTAATAAAATAATTGTTCTTATCTACTCCAGTTTTTGCAAAATGGAAAATTTATGAAAAGAAGATGTTTTGAAAACATGTAAGGACATTTTAAAGATATTTTAAAGAAAAATGGTTTGGTGAAAAAGTAAATAAGTTTGTGGAAGCGAAAAACCTAGCAACAGTTATATTTAAAATCCAAATTTTTATGGAAAGCTGTAGAGGTCTTTAAAAGAAAAAAGGAATAAGTTTTGAACTTAAAATTTGTAAGTTTTTTACTCTAAGTTTAGGGAACAATGTAAATTCAAAAAGTTGTAAGGATGCAATTCTGGAAAGATAAAATGTTAAGTAACCAAGTACCTTTGAATTTAATTAAAACTTGAAAATAACACTTTATAGGCAATTTTTTTGGGATTTGATGTTTTAAAAATTTAGAAGCTTTAGTTTTGAAATGAAATAATAAATAACAAACCAAACTTTTAAATGTGGAGTAAATAGAAATCATTTCCTAGGTGTGACGGAAAAAGCGTAAGGCTCTGTAGGAGATAGGAGTAATTAATTTTAGAAGTAATAATAGAAGTTTCCGTAAAGTGTATAGGGCACTTGTGAGAACTTAGGATCATTGCTTCATGTGTGTAGACTATGGAAGAATAGTAAGGTGATATTAGTAAGATAGTAAGACTTACGTGGTTGATGATGTGTATTCCTTATTTTGGAGGAACTTGGAAGGAGCATCTTCCTTTAGTGGAATTTGCGTATAATGGTAGTTTTCAAGCTAATATTGAAATGGAACCTTTCGAAGCTCTTTATGGAAGACCATGCAAGTCGCCTTTGTGTTTCTTACAGTCTAAAGAGAGATTGCTACTTGGTCCTGACATAGTTAAAGAGACTTTCGAGAAGATTGATTTGATTAGAAGAGAATACGTACCTCTTTGATAATAAATTTTGAATTTCCGGTTTCCATCTTTAGTTTTGAATAGGTTCCTTTGTTATCCTTTGGAAGGGTAAATCTTAGGATTTAACCTATGGATGGTTGGATTTGATGTAAACATGTTATGTATGATGAATGCTAGTGGTTGCTAGTGTTTGCTAGTGGATGCTAATGGACGCATATATATACTAGGCACTATTATCTCCTAGGGATCGGCCTAACTAGGTCACTAGAGCATATGCATATGGATGTGTGCGCATTTGAATTTTATTATATTCTATGTTGCTATAAATGGATGATTATCATATGATTGCTGCATTTGGATGGTGATTATATCACGCATATAGAACTATCAGTTATCATTAGGATACTTGCATTCATTTGGATACATAGAACGGGCATGATTGCATAAAAAGGAGGTCGACTAAATCAGTAGACCGCTTAATCTTTTGCATTAGTTAGGGAAATTGATACCACACTATTGCATATATATCATAAATTGCATTAGAAAAACTTAAGGTCAATGGATGTAATGGATGATGGTTGAGTGGTTGTTTGTTGAATTTGGATAAAAATATTTGTTTCATTCTTCTGTCTTTGGAGAATTCGGCGACGAAATCCATTACGAAGGGGAGAATGTAATGACCCAAAATTTAAGTTATAGTAATTAATTAATGAATTAATTAAATAAAAAAATAAATTCACGAAATTATCAGAATTGAGCCACGGGAATCACACCACTATTTCCATTGTAATTTTCTAGTCAATTTTCATATATAGTTTGCCAAAATCCGAGCTAAAACGAAGGAGTTACGAAATAAATAAGAAAACGAACAAAAATGAAGAAGAAAAATATAAGGTCAGGTCCACCCTAGGGTCGACCTTCCCCATGGCTAGGTCGACCTATAGGTAGACCTACCACTTGTATGGGTCAACTTGGCGGTCGACCCGTCTATGTATTTGGGGGCGTATTTTTCCAGCTTCGTTCAATGGCGTGTTTTTCCATTTCTGTTCGATCCCCATTGTCCGTGCTTCCATCCGACGGTTTCCAATGAGCCTATGACGTGGTTGCACCGGATTTAATCTTTAAATTCAATGGTCTGAGATTCCCAAATGACACTTTAAATAATACCCTAGGCCTAGCTATTTTTCTCATTCGGATATTCTCCTATCTGCGTTCATTGCCTGAGGATGGACCCTAAAAGGAAAATTTTTCTTAGGAGAAGATATTTCTGTTAAAAATATTCAATGCTCTAGAAGTGGATCAAGGAAGACCAAGGATTGGAGCATAGGAGCACAGGTGAGTGTTTAAGTAATTATTTTAGATTTTTAAGTAATTTAAAATAATAAAGGTTTTAATAGTTGTAGTTTTTCTGCAATTATGAGACAGTTTTTATATGAGTCATTCACAGTTAATTTTTAAAATTCTTTTCAATCTATTTTATTCATATATTTTTATTTTAGCTATTTTGTTCATTTATTTAATGTTATTTACAGTTATTTACACTTTATATACATTTGTTTTATGTTAAATTTCAGCCTATAAATGTTAGTTTCTTTTTATTCCTTTTTAAGCGAATAAAATAATAAAAAGGATAATTCGCTACATGGCCTAAAATATAAGAACACTAAATTTACAAAAATTTGATGTAAATAAGAAGAACTGTAATAAAAAGAAGATAGACCGAAATAGGAAAATTTGAGACATTTGCAAGCATGTTTATAACTAGTAGTTATAACTAAAAAGACAGGATAAAAGAGAAATTATAAAGTAGGTTATAATTAAGCAGAAAGAAAAGAAAAAGATTATTTTAAAACTTAGAGTTAAGTTAATAAGCAAATATAGCAAGAGATAATAGAAGAGGCTTATTTTAAAACTTAGAGTAAAGTTAATAAGCAAATATAGCAGAGATAACAGAAGTGGCTTATTTTAAGATTTAGATTATGTTAATAAGCAAACAGAGCAGAAATAACAGAAGAAGCTTATTTTAGAACTTACACTAAGTTAATAAGCAAAGATAGAAGTAGGACTCGTACCGGCAGCATTCCCCTTCAGTCAGGAACCGATGTTCTCATAATAGATTAGGTGAGGCTGGGACACACATATGCAGAAGTAGGTAGATAAGTGGTCAACAAATAGAAGCTCAAACCAGGAGGGTTGGGCAAGGGGCGCAACTATATTTTTTTTGTTAGGACCCGTATCGAACAGCTTTTCCCTTTCAGACTAGGACTGATGGTCTCACAAAACACTTAGGCGAGACTGGGTAGGACTATATTAGACTAGGACTGATGGCCTCACAACAGATCAGGTGAGGTGGATACGCTTATGCTAAAGCAGGTAGATAAGAGTTCAAAAGAGGGAGCAACAGATAGTGCAAATCAGCGGTGAACGAGCACGCGGTCTTGAAGTAGGGATATAAGTTGCTATTGAGTTCCAAAGCGCTAAACACGTATCCTTTTTGCTGTGGGACCCACGGGATAGGACTAGCTCACAGTGGCACAATAAAGATAGAAGGCCGATCAAAAGGTAGAATTAGGACTTCAGCCTAATTAAATTAGGATTAGGATTTCAGCCTAATCAAAGCAGTTATCTAAGACAAATGCAAACAATCACTATCAAATCAATAAGTTAAACAGTATTTTATTCTAGTTTTAACTTTTCCTTTATTACCTTTTATACTAAAATTGTTGCTAAGTCTATTATCTTTACCTTGCTTAAAAATGCTAGTTCCTTCCACTCACCAGACTTATAGTCTGAACCACTCCTCTATTTCCCCTTTTTCCCCTAGAGGCCAGCAGAATCGAGGGCATTAGATTTCAGATTTTCCTGGAGATATTTTCAGAGTTCTTCATGTATTCTTCTTCTTTTCAGTTTTCATTTCATTTGGATTTTGATGCACTGGTACTTTTTGAGAGGGATGATCATTTCTATGTACTCTGATGATGTAACTGAGATGGTATTTTTCATAAGACATGTGTATTCGGTTTTTAGACATATTATGTGTGACGCCCCACCTCTATACTCACTCTAGCCAAGGACACTACGGAGTAATGCCGTCAACTAGCATGAAGAATAAGGCTGTTGAGGAGCGGCCATCCGTGTAATTACTTTGTGCGAGCACCGATATGTTAGATAGTATAACATGCATTTCATTTCAAGAGGAAATTCGACATACCGATACAAACTCAAAGCTACTATACAGTGGGTATATGATCTTCGGAAAAAATATAGAAATAAGCATAACACAAATCAGTCACAGATATCCATATCACAAAGGCGGAAACAGATATGAATGTAACGCATAGAAGTGTACATCAGAGTAGTGGTCAAACAAGATCCACAATGTCACAAAAGAATAGATACAAGTGCTAGACAAAAGAATATGTATATATCAAGGAGTCCCTATCTCAAATGTATAACAACAAAAACTACCAATTTAATGTAGTTAGACAAAAGTCAGATGATGATCACTGATAAGGAGTCAAGGAGAAGCACCTGTAACATCTCGGTCTGACCCGAGTATTATTTAATAAGAAAATAATAAACAGATCAGTCTATCTATAATATCAGATAAAATGAGATAGAAGAAGAGATATGACAAAAACGTATGATAACAATAATGCCATACTATGAAAAGTATACATTAGACAACACAAAAGTCATACAATATCTCAAGAATCTCAAAGCACTAAAAAGAATGTCATATTCTTTATTTTATTCACCAAACCACAAATATTGACAAATATATCAATGCCAATCTCAAAATTGGTGAATCACAAATTCTAGAAATCATCAACAAGAAATCCAGAAATCACAAAAAGGGGGAGGCCTATCACAAAACGGAAGCATAAAAACTCACCAACACGTATATCACAATAAGGTCGCTATCCCCTGGTCGCTAACCATAGAGCTGGTGCAATGACGTAGTACAATATCGGTACACCCGAGGAACCTGAAACTCAAATAGTTTGCAACTACGACGTATTACAACGGTACGCCCGATGAACCTGATAAGCCGGACAACGACGTAGTACAACGGTACTCCCGATGAACCGAACTCCATAAAAAAACATGGGTCGCTAGCCCACAAAAATGAGTCGAAACTCCAAAGAACCAATAGGTCGTTAGCCTATAAAAGAAATGAGACGAAACTCAATAAAACGAGGTACATCCCCTACGTGGACAAAGAGACATAGTATATCGCTAGTCTAAATCACAAAAATGATCATCATCGATCATCCAGAAGTGTCAATTACACTATGCTAGTAAATAAATGAGTTTAGCTTCATGTCCCATAACCACTGGCTTAGCCTAAATATTTATGAACAAATTGTAGATCTCCACTCGAAAATTGTCATAAGAGTTTCAATCGAACAAGTCCAAAAATTAACCGACGAAATAAACGCAAGCGTTTCATACCACTTGTTTTACTAAGACGTTTGACTAGAATTCTCAACGAATGAGAAAAAGGTTTGTATATACTAATAGATTGGAAAATGATTTTATAAAGAGCTTTGCATTGAAAATAGAGTTCAAATCATCTTTGTAAAAGAGTTTGAATATTCTACTAGTATAGAAGCTTTGTATTTCAAAGTGACTAGTCACCAAAATGATTGTAGAAACAATCAATCACCAAAAAATTCACATACAAATACTTGAATCAATTCCAAAGAAATCGATACCAAATCCATCAAAATGGATATTCCCCAAAATCCCAAATTAGAAGTCATCAAAGTCGAAATAAATGATAACAGCAAATCAGATAATCATGAATCGATAAAAATTGGAATCTCAAGCAAAATAGGCAAATTGGGCTGAAGGAAGCAGGTCAATCGATTGGAACAGATGGTCAGTCGACTGGCACAGAACCTAGAAACTTTCGGGTTTCCAGGTCAGTCGACTGGACCATCATGTCAATCGACTTATATGGGGACAGAGAGTTTTCTGCCCCCTAGTTCAGTCGACTGACCACCTGGTTCAGTCGACTGAACCTGCTTCGTCAGCAGTTTCAGCCTAGCCCCCTTGTAGGGCAAAATCCATAACACGGAACGGAAGCGAACGAGCGAGCAATGACGACTAGGGATTTACGCCCAGCGACAACCTAGCTGTGACAACCCGCCCTTCTACTACCAGAAAGTCGTATCATCATTAAGAAAAGAAAGGGATAGAAATAGAAAAGAATAGAAGAAAGAATAAACAACATCAGAATCTCACAGCGGAATGGACCAAAATATAATATATCACATAACTATTACATAGTTTTACATATATCAGAGTTATACAATATCAATACATATGACAGTCATACATATATTTGTCACTATATACATCAGAGATACAGTACACATCAACTAACACAGCGGAACTAGATAGATAGCTACATACGTATGGAAACTCCTGCTCCAAGCTCCTCCAGAAATCAAAGTCCAAAACCTATCACTTGGCTACTCATAAAAATTTGAGTACCCAAGAGTTTATGAAAAACAAAATATAAAATCCGGGTCAGACGGGTCTGGTATGAGTAAACAGTTTAAATTGTTTAACTTTGAAAACATTTGAAAATAAAGGTATCACGTAAGACTCCCCACAAATAAATACGGGTAAGTTTTTACCTTACGCTAACCAAAACATTTCATAGGAAATCCAGTGATATTATAATAGTGTCTAGGGTTTTCAAGTAAATAGAAAATAGCCGAAATTGTTACATGATTAAATTCCAGCTACTAGCCACAAAGTGGGTAATACAAATCAAAATCGTAGGGTCTCGTAGGGAAAATGGATTTCCAACAATGGCAGGGCTACTGGGGTACCGCCCGTCACAGTACAGGGCCTAGATCACCGTACCGAGGATCACTCCCGACCCCCTACAACACAAGGCCGGAACCATTCCTTACTGAATAGTCCCGAACAAGATAAACCCCGCGGTTGTAGCTATCAACCGCCCACGCGGCCGATATAAAAAGGGACATCTAGACAGGGGAATATCTTGTCCTGCTTGGGCATGACCCACCTAACCTTGCTGCATCTCCCCTGTTTTAGCCATTCCCGGTTGATGAGGCTTGAGGCTGCGATTACCTTTACAGGCCATATAACTTAGAATGCTCATCGTCCGTCTGACGATGTGCTGAAAGCATTCAATCCATACAAGTTCGTTCCGGGTTCGAACGAAACCGAAGGCATTATCTCGTCACACTCATTTTGGAATCACCCTCAGAGTCAACGATGATAACCCTTGCATTCTGAAAAGACCATCTCGATCTTCATTTTAGAATTCACGACCTATCGTTTAAATTGGATCGATGTGGTTTTCGGAATATCAAATGGATACCCGGTCCCGGTCTCATCGAAATCCAAACGCCATTTTAAAGGCCAAGTTGTCTAATTAACTTAAACAGTTTAAATAATTTAAATTCAACAATTGAATTAACATAGCATTATCACAGATGAATCATACACAATCATCATAGATATAACACAGCATATCACCGAGCATCACAGAATATCATCAAATAAATATCACAAACCAGATATCCTACATACACAACAATCCATAAGCAATCATTTTAAATTCTCATTGCAATAATTCAATTTAAAATCAGTTACTTGAGAATTAATCGCTTAACCCTGTTTAATTAACGATTAATTACTTATTTCCTTTCAAATTATTCGAGTTAATTAATCATTGCTTAATCAATTATTAAGTCTTAATTATTTAATTTCTTAATTATTTTATTTCATCGTTTAATTTATTACTTCTTAATCTAGTTATTTAACTCTAATTACTTAATTAACTATTCTTTATTCATTAATTAAGTACCCTTAATTATTTATTAATAAGACTTAATTACCCATTTAACTGCTAATTACTTAATTATTTATTTATTAATTCTAAATTAAATTACTTAATTAATTAACTATTTATATATAATTAAATTACTTGATTAATTAATGATTAATTCATTTATTAATTAGCTTAAGTAGTTAATTACAATTTTACCATATTTCTTAATTATTAATTGATTTCTAATTATAGATATAAAGTAATTACTTTCAATTAATTCCGACAATAATTAATTAATATTAATTATTCATCTTAATTAACATTCAAAAAGAAATTTTCTTAACTTGAAAATCAATTTATTATTAACTACACAACTTAAATGTTAATTAACTTGTACTTAACTTAGATTAATTGCTTAATTAAAATAATAATTAAGTGTTTCAAAACATCGTTACGTATTAAATAAAATCATCATAACCTGAATCCGAAGTCTTCACAATACTTAAAAATTTATGGAAAACCAAACTTTAATTTAACCTCAACACTAATGCAAAACTGCATTTTGTCAAACCCGAGACTCCCCTATTCAAAACTCGTGCGCTACTTCGGGTTAACCCTCAAAATCACCCGTGCCTTACCTGTACGCACAACCTTCTTCTTCTCTCCTTCTCTTTTTTTTATTTACAATATGTTTTAAATTGAAACTTAAGTTTTTAACAAGGTAAATTAGCATCAGGAAGCAAACATATGCACAGGATACTCGAACACAACCCGAAGCCTCCTCCATTTTCTCTCGTGCACGACTCGAGAAAAATGACAATGACGAAAACTGACATCACTCACCACCTCCACGCCATACACGTGCACGGCGTCATCTCCCTTCTCCGGCGAACAACGATAACGTCAACAAGCCACAAATCAACACCAAGCTCGTAATCCAAACTCAAACTACAAACAAAAATTCGAATTCAAAAATTGGCCGTTCGCTCAAAAAAAAACTGTAACAAACACTCGGAAAATCGCCTTGCCACCACCGCAGGGATCATCGGCATCGCCCATATTTCGTCCATGCCTCGTCAACACGACCATCCTCCCTTCCCCAAACTCTTGCGTAGCTCGATCACGTTATGGTGGCGAATTCGGCTCCTAACAGACACGATCCCTAAACCCTATTATGATCACATATCCAAAACTCAAGCAATTTAAAAAATTTCTGATAATTTTCATGAATTCACAAGGGCTAAATCTTGCTTCAAGTCAAGTTTCACTGATTGTTATTGATTCGATTTTCAGGAATTGAGAAAAATGCAAATTTCATTCACCTTCAAACTGTTCTCGAATTTCTTAATTAAAAATCCATCCTTTTGCTTTAAAAATCACGATTTGCTGTATAGATTCTATATGCAATCTTGAATCAGTATTTTGCAACCATTGAATATTACAAAATATCACTTGGTTTACCTGTACATCAATATTACAGTGAAGTACTTGATGAAAATGATTGTAATCACCCTTTAAAAATCTTAGTTTAAGTTTTTCATCTTGTTTTGTTGAGAATCAAAGCTTAGAAATGATTTAATAAGAATGATTTGAGTTTGATTAAAATATGAAGCCTGTACCAAATTCAAAATCACATAGCATCTCAAAACATATGCATCTGAAGCATAGACAAACAGTTGATACATGAAGATTGAACTGTTAAATTAACTTTAAAACTCTTAAAAATTAAGTTTACTCACCCTGCATAATTCCAGAACAAAGAATAATTTGATGTTGAACATCTGAAGCTTGAAACTGTCTTGAATCAACAGTATAAAACTGCCTGGAATTTCTATCTTGATTTGAATAAAGATTGAGTTTTGTTTTCTCAAGTTTTTTTTCTATAGTTTACTGAATGAATCAAATATAAGATGAATACACATTTATATAAAAGATAACAGTTGGATAGGGGGAGGTAGTATCTGGTCATCTCCTTCCTTATGAACAGATTTTTATGATATTGAATTGACAAAAATGTTGGCCGAGAAGAAGCAAGTACATGTTTTGTTACTTAATAGGCTTACATAGTATAATTATGTTTGCTGGCTTACATAGTATAATTATGTTTGCTGTAGATGAATAATTGTATGCAGATTTGTACTTATGGCATGTCAACATGGCTTGTGAATGAAGACACTTAAAGTAAAAGGGTTTGTTTTATCAATTACTAGCTTAAATAATATTTTTGTACATCTGATTGTTATTTTGTTTTATATTTGAAGACATACTTTATACAAAAGTACTCTTGCAGGTAGACTTGGCTCATGTATGTGAAGATATTTTTGTAAGTAAATACTTGCTTTGAATGAAGGCCTTTAATTTGTATAGTTTACATACTTTTGTTTATTTTTGTCTGGTTCTAGCTCAAATAATTTATAAACACATATGTCATATTATACCTTACTTTGGTCTTGCATAAAAAAAAATATTTGTTTTGTTATTTATTTCCAGTTTGTATTTATATCTGTATTTTGACTATGACTAACAATATTTAAGTTATACTCAATATGGTATCTCATATTAGCTTTATACATTTGTTTGTATTTTTATTTTAGCTAACAATTATTAAATTATATACATGTGTTTGACTTATATATAATATTTATATTTATATTGAACATTATCATCTATAAATATTTCTATCAAATCTTAACAAAAGAAAGCATTTTAATTTAATGGTATAAGATAAATATTATAAAGAGATTTATTTTAAATTTCCAAATATTATTACTCATATGTATATCTATCAGATATAAACAAAGTAAAGTATTTTAGTTTACTTATATAAGACAAATTTTATTATAAATATTATTAAAAGATTTAATTTTAAATGCTCCAAATCAATCCCCTTTTTAAAATACAAATTTATATAAACAAATGGTAAATATCTTCAAAATCATATTCATTTTAATATGATCAGTTCACATTTTAATATTTATTAAAATAAATTGTGCCAAAATCCAGGGTCGTTACATTTCTCCCCCCTTAAAAGAATTTCGTCCCCGAAATTTAAAACAAAGATAATTTAGAAGCTGTTATACCAACCATTCAAACATAGATATCATTCATACAATAACAAACAATCAAACTATCTATCCTAACAAACATTTCTAGCTATCCGAACACGAATTCGGATAAGCTTTCCCAAAACTATCCAGAGTTGTCTCTCGATGATCAACAATCCGAACTGGATTCCTGACCACAGTCAAATTTGATTCGACTTCCAAATCTTCCTGAACTACTGGTTTTACAACAAATGATGAATCATGAACAAATTTCCTTAGATGGGATATATGGAATGAATTCCAGACATCCGTCCCGGAAATTCAATTCTGCAGGCTACAGCACCAATTCTTTCCCAATTTTATCGACTTCTTTACAGAATTTCAATATTTATTCATTCAATCCCGTATGATGTACATATACCATTCGTACGCAATATTAAATTCGATCACTCGCTCGATCACACAATTTCACTTCCGAACTAGTATCGTCCACCCGACTTCCTAGTGCAGACTCAGATCTGGTTTCTTGATCAGAAATTGTCATTCTCCTTGCATAGCCACAACTATGATAGAGAATTTCCAGAATCAGTCAAAATCCACATCCATGGTTCGTCGTCGAAAATCGAGTGAAAATCCCAACTCGGATCAATATAACTATCTCGAAATTCTATGCTCGAATCTGGATCAAATTGCTATGCGAATAAAATAATATACGTACATACTACGTATTTATATCCATTGATTATCAACTATATCAGTTTCTTTTATTCACATTATTTTGATTTCTATCCACTTGGAATAATTTTCTCAATATCAAATTTACTTAAGAATTTCACCACTCATTTCTTAAGTTTAATATAAGCATTATATATACTCTTATATTATTACTCTACCACTTTAGCCTTTAAATCTTCATATTTTAAATCTGAATTTCCAATTCCATGTGAATTCAATTTTTCTTCAACTCTGAATAATGAATTTTATTGACTATCTTCCATTTATAACTGAACCTATCATTATTTTAAATTAGTTTCATCCACTAATTTATTTCAATTTCCAGTTTGAAATCGTTTTGTTGCTAATTTAATATACTTTTTTTTCTTTTTAATTTCTAACTCAATTTTTTTTCTGAAATTTTTGGCAGAGTCTCCTTTGTATGAAGGAGCTTTTGCAATTTTCCAAGAGATATAAATATATGTGCACTATATATAAGAAGTTTATAGCATTACGCTTATATAGCATTACATATTTGCATAAGCACATATGTATCGTTTCGATACTTATTACAATTACTTCCAACCAATTCTCAAACCATTCCCTTCAGTTTAAGTGATTTACAACTTACTTGCTTATATATAATCCATTTAAGCAAAACAATCTCTTATCCATTCCAATTTATTTCAAATCATCCTATTTTGCTTCTAAAAATTCATAAATTTTTATCTAATCTCGTTTACTTCGAACGACCCATTTTATTATGCAATTCGACAATACTATTGTGAATAAATAATTACTTAAGCTTTATAACAATTTAAATTAATTCGAACTCAATTTATACTTGATTCTGTCCCATCTTAATTTATCCATAATCTTTTTATTGCATTTTCTTTCATTTCAAAAAGTTTAATTCAAAACCATTTTATTAAACTCGACAGCCAATATTTTAAATAACCATCTCACAATTTCCTCAAGTTATTTATTTACTTCAAAACTGTTCCACCCAACAACTTAAGTTTATTCCATTCCACCATTTTCCATTTAAATCTTTGATTTTATTTTCCTTTATTCAAATCCCATCTATTTACTATTTTATTCGATTAGTTCATTCTTTTATCCATTCTTAAATTTTAATTTACATTAACAATTCATTATTGAATTTATTTATAATAAGGTCATTCAATTTATGCTTGAATTAGATTTGTTTACAACTCACACAAATTCTATTTTAACCCAATTCAAGGCTAACTTGGTTTACATTTATTTATTTACGTTAGAATTTTATTCCATTCAATATTATTTATAACTCGACTGAATTCATTTAAATTCAATTTTATTTCAACTCAACTTCAGTTAAATCTAGCTACTCGCCTTTTCTTTTAAATTTTATTTCTTAATGTATGAGCTCAAAACTTATTTATTTACTTAAAAACTTATATTGCTCATTTGAGTCATTTCATCTTATAACCACAATGTCAGATTATATATAACACTTACTACCTTAAGGTATAAATTTTCATTTCACAATTACAATCATTTTACCTTCCAATTTTATATCGAATTTAATTCAAATTCAACTACAATTTTATTTAACTTATCTCAGGTTGAATTCAAATATATTTTCTTCACTTTCATTTACTTAAGTTAAACTTTAATTCCCGGATCATCCCAATTTCTTCGTATTAATAGCAACTTTACTTTATAAGTTCAATAGTAGATTCATTTAAACTTTCACATTATCTAAATAGAATTTCTTAGAATTCAATTTCCCGGTTTCATTGCCAAAACCATTTTGAAATGATAACTACACATACCTACTTAGTATATCAAATCAAATTTCCAAATTTCAAACACTCGTTTTCACCAAAACAAATTTTCCCTTTGAAATTTCTAAAACAACTTGTATACCCAACAAGCCCAAACAATATCATGACCAACTATCATGGTAGCAATCCATCACTTTAGAGACTTGAAAATGAATACTTATGATGTGGCCATCATCATCAGGATTATTTTCCAGCGACTAAAGTGAGTTCAGTGCTTCCTTACTTTCACAATTTTCTCCCAAAACAATTTCCATTCAACAATATTTTCCAAAACAATACTCCATTATTGCCTTCAAATCTTTGGAAAAACATTTCAAACATTCCCAAAATTTCAAATTCCCAAATCTTTTTGTTTAAATTTATTTAAACACCTTTCAAATTTCCAGGGCTTAAATTTCTGGTTAATCTAATTTTAGTTATATTCCTTTTTATTTAAACCAGACTTAGACAATTTTATTTGGTTATAAACCACTCGAATTTTAATTTTTTTATTCAATTGTATTATTAACAACCAAACATCCAAATATATATAATAATTTCAAAAAAATATTTCTTTTATGTCAAAATATAATTTTGGGTAAAATTATTTCTTTTACCCTACTTTAAAAACAATACTGTGTCGGTCTACCTTGTTTAAGAGTTTAGAAGTCCCTATCGATGAAATGGCGTCCTACACATCGACTAGAATCCATAAACACTCAACAGATAAGTCAACATAATATAATAACAATTTTATATTCACTAACAAATACACACTCATATCTATTAATACACTCCTCATTTTAGAGTACTACATACTCTGTTCTATGAGTAATTCCTACCAGAGCCAAGGTTATCACCAACCTAAGCTCTGATACCAACTGTGACGACCCGCCCTTCTACTACCAGAAAGACGTATCATCATTAAGAAAAGAAAGGGATAGAAATATAAAAGAATAGAAGAAAGAAACAACAACATCAGAATCTCACAGCGGAATGGAACAAAATATAATATATCACATAACTATTACATAGTTTTACATATATCAGAGTTATACAATATCAATACATATGACAGTCATACATATATCTATCACTATATACATCAGAGATACAGTACACATCAACTAACACAGCGAAACTAGATAGATAGCTACATACGTCTGGAAACTCCTGCTCCAAGCTCCTTCAGAAATCAAAGTCCAAAACCTATCACTTGGCTACTCATAAAAATTTGAGTACCTAAGAGTTTATGAAAAACAAAATATAAACTCCGGGTCAGACATGGGTCTGGTATGAGTAAACGGTTTAAATTGTTTAAATTTGAAAACATTTGAAAATAGAGGTATCATGTAAGACTCCCCATAAATAAATACGGGTAAGTTTTTACCTTACGCTAACCAAATCATTTCATAGGAAATCCAGTGATATTATAATAGTGTCTAGGGTTTTCAAGTAAATAGAAAATAGCCGAAATTGTTACATGATTAAATTCCAGCTACTAGCCACAAAGTGGGTAATACAAATCAAAACCGTAGGGTCTCGTAGGGAAAATGGATTTCCAACAATGGCAGGGCTACCGGGGTACCGCCCGTCGAGGATCACTCCTGACCCCCTACAACACAAGGTCGGAACCATTCCTTACTGAACAGTCCCGAACAAGATAAACTCCGCGGTTGTAGTTAGCAACCGCCCACACAGCCGAAATAAAAAGGGACATCTAGATAGGGGAATATTTTGTCCTGCTTGGGAATGACCCACCTAACCTTTCTGCATCTCCCCTGTTTTAGCCATTCCCGGTTGATGAGGCTTGAGGCTGGGATTACCTTTACAGGCCATATCACTAAGAATGCCCATCGTCCGCCTGACGACGTGCTGAAAGCATTCAATCCATAAAAGTTCGTTCCGGGTTCGAACGAAACCGAAGGCATTATCTCATCACACTCGTTTAGGAATCACCCTCAGAGTCAACGACGATAAACCTTGCAATCTGAAAACATCATCTCGATCTTCATTTCAAAATTCACAACCTATCGTTTAAATTGGATCGATGTGATTTTCGAAATATCAAATGGATACCCGATCCCGGTCTCATCGAAATCCAAACGCCATTTTAAAGGCCTAGTTGTCTAATTAACTTAAACAGTTTAAATAATTTAAATTCAACAATTGAATTAACATAGCATTATCACAGATGAATCATACACAATCATCATAGATATAACACAGCATATCACCGAGCATCACAGAATATCATCAAATAAATATCACAAACCAAATATCCTACATACACAACAATCCATAAGCAATCATTTTAAATTCTCATTGCAATTAATTCAATTTAAAATCAGTTACTTGAGAATTAATCGCTTAACCCTGTTTAATTAACGATTAATTACTTATTTCCTTTCAAATTATTTGAGTTAAATAATCATTGCTTAATCAATTATTAAGTCTTAATTATTTAATTTTTAATTATTTTATTTCATCATTTAATTTATTACTTCTTAATCCAGTTGTTTAACTCTAATTACTTATTAACTATTCTTTATTCATTAATTAAGTACCCTTAATTATTTATTAATAAGACTTAATTACCCATTTAACTTCTTATTACTTAATTAATTAATTATTAATTCTAAATTAAATTACTTAATTAATTAACTATTTATTTATAATTAAATTACTTGATTAATTAATGATTAATTCATTTATTAATTAGCTTAAGAAGTTAATTACAATTTTACCTCATTTCTTAATTATTAATTGATCTCTAATTATAGTTATAAAGTAATTACTTTCAATTACTTCCGACAATACTTAATTAATATTAATTATTCATCTTAATTAACATTTAAAAAAAAATTCCTTAACTTGAAAATCAATTTATTATTAACTACACAACTTAAATGTTAATTAACTTGTACTTAACTTAGATTAATTGCTTAATTAAAATAATAATTAAGTGTTTCAAAACATCGTTACGTAGTAAATAAAATCATCATAACCTGAATCCGAAGTCTTCACAGTACTTAAAAATTTATGGAAAACCAAACTTTAATTTAACCTCAACACTAATGCAAAACTGCATTTTGTCAAACTCAAGACTCCCCTATTCAAAACTCGTGCGCTACTTCGGGTTAACCCTCAAAATCACCCGTGCCTTACCTGTACCAACACACCCATCTTCTTCTCTCCTTCTCTTTTTATTTATTTATTTACAGTATGTTTTAAATTGAAACTTAAGTTTTTAACAAGGTAAATTAGCATCAGGAAGCAAACATATGCACATGATACTCGAACACAACCCGAAGCCTCCTCCATTTTCGCTCGAGCACGACTCAAGAAAAATGACAATGAGGAAAACTGACATCACTCACCGCCTCCACGCCGTACACGTGCACGGCGTCATCTCCCTTCTCCGACGAACAACGATAACGTCAACAAGCCACAAATCATCACCAAGCTCTTAAACCAAACTCAAACTGCAAACAAAAATTCGAATTCAAAAATTGGCCGTTCGCTCAAAAAAAACTGTAACAAACACTCGAAAAATCGCCTTGCCACCACCGCAGGGATCATCGGCATCGCCCATATTTCGTCCACGCCTCGTCAACACGACCATCCTCCCTTCCCCAAACTCTTGCACAGCTCGATCACGTTGTGGTGGCGAATTCGACTCCTAACAGACACGATCCCTAAACCCTATTATGATCACATATCCAAAACTCAAGCAATTTAAAAAATTTCTGATAATTTTCATGAATTCACAAGGGCTAAATCTTGCTTCAAGTCAAGTTTCACTAATTATTATTGATTCGATTTTCAAGAATTGAAAAAAATGCAAATTTCATTCACCTTCAAACTGTTCTCGAATTTCTTAATTAAAAATCCATCTTTTTGCTTTAAAAATCATGATTTGCTATATAGATTCAATATGATCTTGAATCAGTATTTTGCAACCATTGAATATTACAAAATATCACTTGGTTTACCTGTACATCAATATTACAGTGAAGTACTTGATGAAAATGATTGTAATCACTCTTTAAAAATCTTAGTTTAAGTTTTGCATCTTGTTTTGTTAAGAATCAAAGCTTAGAAATGATTTAATAAGAATGACTTGAGTTTGATCAAAATATGAAGCCTGTACCAAATTCAAAATCACAGAGCATCTCAAAACATATGCAACTGAAGCATAGACAAACAGTTGATACATGAAGATTGAACTGTTAAATTAACTTTAAAACTCTTAAAAATTAAGTTTACTCACCCTGCATAATTCCAGAACAAAGAATAATTTGATGTTGACCATCTGAAGCTTGAAACTGTCTTGAATCAACAGTATAAAACTGCCTGGAATTTCTGTCATGATTTGAATAAAGATTGAGTTTTGTTTTCTTAAGTTTTTTTTTCTATAGTTTAGTGAATGAATCAAATACAAGATGAATACACATTTATATAAAAGATAACAGTTGGATAGGGGGAGGTAGTATCTGGTCAGCTCCTTCCTTATGAACAGATTTTTATGATAATGAATTGACAAAAATGTTGGCCGAGAAGAAGCAAGTACATGTTTTGTTACTTAATAGGCTTACATAGTATAATTATGTTTGTTGTAGATGAATATTTGTATGAAGATTTGTACTTCTGGCATGTCAACATGGCTTGTGAATGAAGACGCTTAAAGTAAAAGGGTTTGTTTTATCAATTACTAGCTTAAATAATATTTTTGTACATCTGATTGTTATTTTGTTTTATATTTGAAGACATACTGTATACAAAAGTACTCTTGCAGGTAGACTTGGCTCATGTATGTGAAGATATTTTTGTAAGTAAATACTTGGCTTTGAATGAAGGCCATTTAATTTGTATAGTTTACATACTTTTGTTTATTTTTGTGTAGTTCTAACTCAAATAATTTATAAACACATATGTCAGATTATACCTTACTTTGGTCTTGCATAAAAGAAAAATATTTGTTTTGTTATTTATTTCCAGTTTGTATTTATATCTGTATTTTGACTATGACTAACAATATTTAAGTTATACTCAATATGGTATCTCATATTAGCTTTATACATTTGTTTGTATTTTTATTTTAGCTAACAATTATTATATTATATACATGTGTTTGACTTATATATAATATTTATATTTATATTAAACATTATCATCTATAAATATTTCTATCAAATGTTAACAAAAGAAAGCATTGTTATCCCAATTTTTGGACAAAACTGGAATATCCATGTTGAGCGCGTTTCCACCTCGAAGAAGCAGCCAGCAAGCGTATACAAGTTGAAGATTTCATTCATAACCCAAGTGCAAAAGCTCATTCGATATTAAGAAGTTTTAAGGTTTCATTCGGCATAGCCCATTCGGCCATAAGAAGCAAGGCCTCATTCGGCACTCGGAGCACGTAGGTTCATCCGGCGTTCCCAGCAACAATGTACATTCGGTATTCATCCATTCGGTAGTATGAAGCAAAGCTCATTCGGCATCCACAACCAAAGGCATCATTCGGCAGATCCATTCGGTGATACCCCACGCCGAACCAAGCCTCCCTACCACCGAATCACCATCTCCATATCCCTTCCCATCGAATTAGCTACAACCGAAACACCATCTCCATGCACTACTGAGCCAAACACACCTCTCATCAACCACCGGACCAATCCTTCTCAAGCCATCACCGAACCACACTCCTCTATGCAATACCGAATGACCTTCCAAAATACCTACCACCGGTCCACTCCATCACCGGACCAACCTTCATACCGAACCAACTCTGCCAGGCCAGATTGCTTCAGCCCAAGCCCACCAGCAGCTATAAACATCCCAGCCTCACTCTATAAATAGAGGGGCAGGGGTACAACAATGGGGGGACGAGTTTTGAGAGAAGTTTGAGAGCTCAAGCCTGGAAGGAACTCTCAAACAACTTTAGATACTTGCAATCACAGCTTTGTACTTGTAATCTAAAGAAAAAAGGAGAATAACATATAAAGTGGACGTAGGCACGTTCTGGCCGAACCACTATAAATCTGTGTGTCTTTTACAGTTTAGTCCCTGCTTTTCATATATTTGCATAAATCACCCAAATCACTAAGAACAACATAAAATCAATCAACTCATACGACTTTGGGTGTTTGCGGCCATTTTTTACGCAAACATTTTGGTGCTTTCACTGAGAAGAACCAGCTTCCGCTACATCGGATAGAAGTTGAATTTGAAAATCTAAGAGTTCAGATCTAAGAGTTATGACGAGACAAACAAGTAGAAGGCAAAGGCCAGAGAGAAGTGAACACCAAGGAAGTCAAGAGGCTTCCTCAGGAGGGAATCAAGCATCGATCTTCATCACTAGGGATGAGATGGAGGCCATGATGAGAAGACAAGAAGAGATGATCCAGAACTTACTTCAACAAATTGGGCAAATTGGAGCACAAATCCAAGGAGCAACTGGGGTTCAGAACGGAGCAGGACCATCTGGCGCAGCACCAGAGCTAGGGGGCACTCACGCAGAGCATGTTGATCCGACCCCGGGAAGTGAGATGGGGGCATCCGAACCACCTGGTAGCAATAGAGGAATGAACGTTCAGCCAGGGAGGCATACACATGAAAACTCCCGCGGACTTGGGGGGCAGGTCGAAGACAGTGAACGAGAACTACAGCTTGGAGACAATGACAGATTAGCAGAGATGGTTAGAAGAGCTATGAGAGGCGGTTTAGTAAACAGAGACTTGGAAGATGTAAACAGGAGTCCTTTTTCTTCTGCGATTAGGATGGCTAGGAACCCACCAGAATTCAAGCTACCATCATTGGACATGTACAACGGGAAAACAGACCCCACGGTCCATCTAACGAAGTATATGAGACATATGGAAGTGCTGGGGGCATCAGAGGAGGTTATGGCCCGGTGCTTTCCACTGTATTTGACGGACATTGCAGCGTTATGGTTTAGGCAACTGGAGAGCGGCTCCATAGGAACATGGGCAGATTTAACCGAGAGATTCATGAGGCAATTCAGGGTTCATATTGCGAGACCCAAGAATGTGATGACTTTGGCAACCTTGAAACAGAAAACTGGAGAGAGTTTGAGGAGCTTTCTAACGCGATTTAATGCGGCGGCAGCATCAGTGGATCGACCAGATCCATCTATGGTCATGATGGCAGCTGTATCTGGAATAGCTGGTAATACAGAATTCAAGAATTCATTAACCAAGGACCCGCCTATGAATCTGGGAGAGTTCTATCATGAGGCTGAAAAGTTTCTGCGTTTGGAAGATGCTAGTGCAGAAAGAGAGGAAGAAGATGACGTTTACGTAATCAAGAGCGGAAACACACCTGGAAAGGGTGCGGAGACTAGCAAAGGAAAAAGAAAGGCTGAGGATAATGATGACAGGACAAAGTGGCTACGAAGAGAACCACGCTTCACCACCCATTCAGAGCTGAATGAGAGTTTGGAACGGATTTATCAGGATACCAAGGGGCAGGTTCCGTATCGTAAACCTATGCGAAGGGATCCAACCTCTGACGAAAGAAAATCAGATAAGTTTTGTGTATTTCATGAATTGAATGGTCATAACACTAATGATTGCAGGCATTTGAAGGACGAGGTAGAAGGGCATATCAGGAACGGTATGCTCCTTCAGTATGTGAGGAGGCGAACTCCAACGGTGGAGCCAGAGCGACCGCCCTCTACGTCAGCTAGAGGTGACCCTAGATCGGGGCACCATTTGATTATCCCTTGATTGCTTGATTAAAATAACGATGAACAGGTCGTAAGCTTCCACTAACGCAATTAAATCATTTACACATGTACGAGATCGCGAACGATCTCCAGGCATGCTCTGAATGATCATTGACTGCTTCGGAGTGGGAACTTACACTTTGACATCCTTGCTTTGCTTTTGTTTCGATTTGAACATTTGAATTCTTCCTGTTTGGACATTTCTGCTGTAAGATACTATTGCTTTAACATTTACAATAATTCTATGAAAAAATTATTTACTTGTATGCCCGTTGGATCACGAACGGTCCACGAGCACCTATTGCATGGCAACGAACTGCCAAAGCCTTTGATTCGAAAAATTCCCCCAAACAATGACTCCAACACTGATAATATTAAGTCCTCCCCGGGCACACTCATTCGCCTCGAACGGCACCCGACTTCGAACAGTCACAATTCGCCTCGAACGGCACTCGACTTCGAACAGTCACAATTCGCCTCGAACGGCACCCGACTTCGAACAGTCACAATTCGCCTCGAACGGCACCCGACTTCGAACAGTCACAATTCGCCTCGAACGGCACCCGATCGCGAACGGTCACAAATCGCCTCGAATGGCACATGATCGCGAACGGTCACAACTCGCCCCGAACGGCACAACTCGCCTCGAACGGCACAACTCACCTTACCTCAAATGGCTCGATCGCGAACGGTCGTCATTTGAGGTCCGCCACCTGATCACTGACTGTTACACCTTACCTCAAATGGCTTGATCGCGTACGGTCGTCATTTGAGGACCACCACTTGACCGCGCACTGTCGCACTTTACCTCGAATGACTCGATCCCGAACGGTCGTCATTTGAAGTTGAGCGCTTGACCTTGAACGGTCACATTTCACCGCAGATGACTCGATCCCGAACGATCGACACATGGATTTACGCGCTTGACCGCGTAGGGTCGCACTTTCCCTCGAATGACTCGATCGCGAACGGTCGTCATTTGAAGTTAGGCGCTTGACCATGAACGGCCGCGCTTCATCCCGAATAGCTCGATCCCGAACGGTTCGTCATTTGGGGCCATATAAACTATCAAATTCTTCAGATGTTGATGACAGGATATGAACATCCAGCTCATGGCATTACAAAACACGCATTCCTACCGCAAGGCATATTTTGGGGGGCAAAGTGTTATCCCAATTTTTGGACAAAACTGGAATATCCATGTTGAGCGCGTTTCCACCTCGAAGAAGCAGCCAGCAAGCGTATACAAGTTGAAGATTTCATTCATAACCCAAGTGCAAAAGCTCATTCGATATTAAGAAGTTTTAAGGTTTCATTCGGCATAGCCCATTCGGCCATAAGAAGCAAGGCCTCATTCGGCACTCGGAGCACGTAGGTTCATCCGGCGTTCCCAGCAACAATGTACATTCGGTATTCATCCATTCGGTAGTATGAAGCAAAGCTCATTCGGCATCCACAACCAAAGGCATCATTCGGCAGATCCATTCGGTGATACCCCACGCCGAACCAAGCCTCCCTACCACCGAATCACCATCTCCATATCCCTTCCCATCGAATTAGCTACAACCGAAACACCATCTCCATGCACTACCGAGCCAAACACACCTCTCATCAACCACCGGACCAATCCTTCTCAAGCCATCACCGAACCACACTCCTCTATACAATACCGAATGACCTTCCAAAATACCTACCACCGGTCCACTCCATCACCGGACCAACCTTCATACCGAACCAACTCTGCCAGGCCAGATTGCTTCAGCCCAAGCCCACCAGCAGCTATAAACATCCAAGACCCCTACCCCCAGCCTCACTCTATAAATAGAGGGGCAGGGGTACAACAATGGGGGGACGAGTTTTGAGAGAAGTTTGAGAGCTCAAGCCTGGAAGGAACTCTCAAACAACTTTAGATACTTGCAATCACAGCTTTGTACTTGTAATCTAAAGAAAAAAGGAGAATAACATATAAAGTGGACGTAGGCACGTTCTGGCCGAACCACTATAAATCTGTGTGTCTTTTACAGTTTAGTCCCTGCTTTTCATATATTTGCATAAATCACCCAAATCACTAAGAACAACATAAAATCAATCAACTCATACGACTTTGGGTGTTTGCGGCCATTTTTTACGCAAACAAGCATTTTAATTTAATGGTATAAGATAAATATTATAAAGAGATTTATTTTAAATTTTCAAATAGTATTACTCATATGTATATCTATCAGATGTAAACAAAGTAAAGTATTTTAATTTAATAATATAAGACAAATTTAATTATAAATATTATTAAAAGATTTAATTTTAAATGCTCCAAATAAATCCCCCTTTTGAAATACAAATTTATATAAACAAATGGTAAATATCTCCAAAATCGTGTTCATTTTAATATGATCAGTTCACGTTTTATTTAATTAGATTAAATATTTATTAAAATAAATAGAGCCAAAATCCAGGGTCGTTACACCAGCCTTGTATGGCACTCCGAAACAACTCACTAACGTGTTAAAACATTATAGATTGGATTTTTAAAGATTTGACCTCAAAACACCAAAAATTGGAATATTCACCAATTCAATCCAAATCAAAAGCAAATAAATATAAATAAGTGTTGGAAATTCATACCTAACAACAATGATAGCTATAGAAATAGATGTGAGTTCAAAAACTCACTTTTTTTAACACAAAAACAAGGAAGTAGAAGCTTGGAAACAAAGGAAGATCAACCACTCTTCAATCTCAACTCTAAAAGCCCCAATCTAAGATCATAAGCAATAATTTCCCCAGTTAGGTTATAGGAAATTTCTAAAATTGGAGAGAGATTGAGATGGAGAAGAAGAAGGAGATGCTTACCTAAGCTTCTCTTTGATTTTGGAGCTAAAAACTTGGATTTGCAAATGAAGCTAGGGCTTGGGAATTCTTAATCTCTTTTCTCTCCCCCCATTTTTTCTTAAAGCCTGAAGTGTTAGGAAATGAGAATGAATGAAGAGGAGAGGGCGTGAGGCTAGGGTCTTATGTTAAGTTATTGGGCTGAAACCCAAACCCAAAGCCCTAAGTAAAAATGTCAAAATTCAAGCTAACTCCAAACATATCGATGTTTATACATTAAAAGGTCGCAAACGCCATTTTAAACTCAATGGAAGTGGTCTCGAGTCCTAATTCGGCTGTTTGCAATAAGTAGCTTTTCGGACTTAAATCCGACTAACGATGCTATGTTTAAATAAAATATTTAAATATACAATCGTAAAATATGCGGGTTGTTACAGACTCTCCTCCTTAAAGAAATTGCGTCCCCGCAATATTTAAAAAGAAAATAAAAAGTAACAACCATAAAAGCATATCAACACAAAAGAAATTTGAAATAGGAAGTTCACCTCAAAGAGCATGGGAGAGTAAGTCTGGATGTGTTCGCTCGATGAATACTCTAGATTCCTAAGAACAATCCTTAGGATTTTAGGACCATTGAACTTTCACAAGAGGGACTTCTTTATTTCGAAGACGTTTTACCTTCGACGTAATAATATGAATAGGATGTTGCTCATAAGTCAAATTAGGCGAAACTTCAATTTCTTCCACAGCACCGGCTCAAGAATAGAATCGGAATTTCGAAGGCATTTCCGTAGTTGAGAGACGTGGAATACGTCATGGATAGCAGAAAACTGAGCCGGTAATAAAAGACGATAAGCCGCGGAACCAATATGTTAGATGATGGAAAACGGACCAATATACCGAGCCGCTAATTTTCCCGATCGACTGAAACGCACAACACCCTTCATAGTGAAACATGAATAAACACCAAATTTCCCACAAAAAATTCTAATTTTCTTCTTTGGTTATCGGCATAAGATTTTTATCTACTTTGATCTTCTTTCATCCTATGGAAAATAAGGTCAATCTTTTCTGTGGAATCATGAATAAAGTCTGGACCTAAAACCAGCTTCTCGTCGGCCTCAAGCCGACAAGAAGGAGATCGGCATTGCCTTCCATAGAGTGCCTTAAAAGGTGCCATACCAATACTAGATTGGAAGCTATTATTATAGGAAAACTCAACAAGAGAAATGCGATCTTCCCAACTTCCACCAAAATCAAGAACACATGCACGAAGAAGATCTTCAAGAGTTTGAATCACCCGCTTAGTTTTTCCATCGGACTGAGGATGATAAGCGGAGCTAAAATTAAGCTTCGTTCCCAAAGCGTTTTGAAGACTTTTCCAAAATCCACTAGTAAACAATGGATCACGATCGCTAACAATAGAAGTAGGAACTCCATGAAATTTAACAATTTCTTTAATAAAGAGCTTGGCCAAAAGCGGTACGGTCCGATCGGACCGAACGAGAATAAAATAGGTGGATTTTGTAAGTCTATCAACTATCACCCATAGACTATCACGGCCCGAACGAGAACAGGGGAGACCATCAATAAAATCCATGGAAATTTGGTCCCACTTCCAAATTGGAATGTCCAAAGGTTGCAATAACCCACCGGGCCTTTGATGCTCGGCCTTAATAAGTTAGCAAGTCATGCAACGCTTATTGAAGTTAGTAATATCAGATTTCATTCCATCCCAATAATAAAGTCGCTTCATATCCGTGTACATTTTACAACTGCCGGGATGAATGGTAAATTTAGAACGATGAGAATCTTCTAAAATGTCTTGACGAAGATCATTAATATTTGGCACGATAAGTCTACCAAATTTTCGAATACCGCCACGAGCATCAATATCAAAGTATTTCAAACCTTCAATATCAATTTTATCCCTGCAACTTTGGCTAAAAAGAGCCAATTCGGGATCTAGCTTTTGAGCTTCAAGAATACGGTCTTAAAGACAAGGATGAGCCTCAAGGCTACATAAAACAAGAGATGAACATAAATCGGATTCACGATCTCGAATCTCACAAGTGGACAAATCCCAAGATCATTCCATTCTGATATCATCATAGAAACAACCGTTTGTTGCTTACGACTACGGGCATCGGCAACACGATTTCCCTATCCGGAAGTATAAAGAATATCAAGATCATAAGGTGCAAGAAACTCAAGCCAACGTTGTTGACGCAAATTAAATTCCTTTTGAGAAAATAAATATTTCAAATATTTATGATCGGTATAGAGAAAATTTTCTCTCCCAAAAGATAATGACGCCAAATTTTGAGGGCGAAAACAATAGCCGCGAGCTCTAAATCATGAGTGGCATATCTAGTCTCGGTTGGCTTCAATTTCCTAGAAGCATAAGCAATAACACATTCCCTTTGCATGAGAACGGCTCCCGAACCAACATGACTAGCATCGGCATAAACTATAAATTCTCGGTTCCCTTCGGGAATCACAAGAATGGGAGCATCGGAAAGGAGTTCTTTTAATTTTTGTAAAGAAGCTTCACATTTGTCCGACCAAATGTACTTAACTCCCTTCTTTCTCAAACTAGTAAGAGGCATGGAAATTTTCGAAAAATCTTTTATGAAATGATGGTAATAACCCGCCAATCCGAGAAAACTACGGATTTTCGTCACACTCTCCGGTCTCTTCCAATTTTGAATCGCTTCAATCTTTGAAGGATCTACGGAAATTCCGGATTCGGAAATAATATGACGGAGAAACTTCACACGAGATTGCCGAAAGTGGCGCTTTGAAAATTTTGCTTTTAATTGGTTGCTCCTAAGAGTTTCCAACATAATCCGAAGATGCTTTTCATGCTCTTCCTCGATTTTAGAATAAACAAGAATATCATCTATAAAGATGAGAACATATCGATCGAGGAATTCTTTGAAAACTCGATTCATAAGGTCAACGAAATAAGCTAGAGCTTTCGTTAAACCAAATGGCATAACAAGCCATTCATAAGATCCATAACGAGTACGGAACGACGTCAATGGAATGCCATCCTCTGCAAAAGCTGATGAAAACTGGTTTCTAAGTCTAATTGTGAAAAGACTCTAGCACCGCAAAGTTCATCAAATAAATCATCAATCCGAGGTAAAGGATATTTATTCTTAATGGTAATATTATTAAGCTTTCGGTAGTCAACACAAAGCCTAAGTGTACCATCAGATTTCTTCACAAAAATAGTCGAAGCTCCCTAAGGAGAGGAACTAGAACGAATAAACTACTTATCTTCCAATTCGGATAATTGCTTATGCATCTCGTCATTTTTTTATTGGACATATGATAAAGAGAACGAGTGATAGGTAGAGCTCAAGGTATTAGATTAGTTCTGAACTCAATTGCTCGCTTAGGTGGTAATCCTAAAACGGGCTCAAGTATGTCGAAAAACTCACAAACAACGTGGATGGGAGAAATGACATCTTCCTCATCATCATTATCGTCATCATGAGGGTTTAGATAATACAAGGATGCTGCCAATTTAGAATCCGAATCTTTAAGAACAATAGAAATCTGCTTAACAGATTGAGGATGTCGGAGATGAATAATCCGCTCAGGCCATAGGATATGGGCTTCATAACGGTTAAGCCAGTCCATTCCCAAATCATTCCAAAGCCTAAGTAACGCATAACAGGCAAATCGGCTTGGAAAGCATAATCACATAAAATAATCTCGACATCTTTACAAAGTAAACTGAGTGTTGCGGATCCACCAATCGGTTTCGTAATTCTCAATGAAGTCATCAAAGCCATAACACCCAAAGAAAAAGTATCGACAAGTTCTTTTGATATAAAAGAATGGGATGCACCCGTATCAAAAAGAACTCGAAAAGGATGATCACGAAACATAATAATACCATCAAGGATAGAATGAGAAATACCTTGACCACGAGAAGTGTTACCAGGGGCTTGCACAACATCCCTCGCTCTTTCTTTGAAGTTTAGGGCAAGAAGAAAAAAGATGACCCGCACTTTTGCAATAATGACAAAAGAGAGATTTCAGACATCTATTAGCAAAATGGTCCTTAGAACCATAATTGTAGCATTGCCCATGACTAGGCGTAGAAGTCTTTGCTACCGAAGTTGCCTGCTTCCCTTTCTTATTGGGATAAGGGTCTTTGAACTTAACAAGCCTCTTCTTGTTGCTGTTGAAGTTTGGTTTGGCACTTCCAACTTCATCATCTCCTTTATCGGCCACTTCGAGTCGAAAAGTGATATCAACAAGATGATCAGAAGAAACTTCTAATTTTAGAAGTAATGGTTTTTTGAGATTCTTATTCAAGCCATAGACAAACCTCTAATTTTTCTTCAATGGGTTATTAATGTACTCGACCCCATATTTAGAAAGGGATTCAAAAGATGCGACGTAATCCGTCATAGAGGATTCACCTTCAACAAGGTCAATAAGGCGCTAAGCTAAAGTTACTTTCTCAGCTTCCAGCACAAACTTTAATTCGAATTATTCTCGGAATTGCTTCCAATAAGATCCACTTCAATAATTTCAGAAATCAGAAGCTCATACCAATCTAATGCTCTTTCTTGGAGCATACTAGAAGTCACTTGGACTCGATGAAGATCAACGAGTTTCATGCGAGAAAAGATGCGATCGCATGTTCTAAGCCAAGGTCGGACTTCGATAACGCCCTCGAAACCCTTGAACGGCTTTCCACCCAAATTTGTATAATCACTGCACAGGCGTGCAAATTCGGATTTTGGGTGAGTAGGCTCTGGAATGGGTTCGACAGCTTGAGCATTCTTTACAACATCTAGAAGCTGTTGGGCAGACAAATACTCCATCCTGAGGAGTAGCATTGGATTGACCGGTGCTGGGACGGCCTGGTCTAACCATTTCTCTTCTTTAAGAAAGAAAGAAAGAAGAAGAAAAAGGTTATTCACAAAATGAATGTCAAACAATCATGATTGATAAAACAAGACATCATAAAAGAAAATAGGATAGAATGGGTCCTATGACTCAAATAAATTCCTAAGGCACGACCTAAGGAGGACTTAGGACAATGATCCTTGCTAGATTATTCTACATTGTTTCGAAGTTTGGCTCTGATACCAAGCTGTGACGCCCCGCCTCTATATTCATGCTAGCCAAGGACACTACGGAGTAATGCCGTCAACTAGCACAAAGAATAAGTTTGTTAAGGAGCGACCATCCGTGTAATTACTTTGTGCGAGCATCAATATGTTAGATAGTATGACATGCATTTCATTTCAAGAGAAAATCCGACATACCGATACAAACTCAAAGCTACTACACAGTGGCTATATGATCTTCGGATACAAATATAGAAATAAGCATAACACAAATCAGTCATAGATATCCATATCACAAAGGCGGAAACAGATATGAATATAACACATAGAAGTGTATATCAGAGTAGTGGTCAAACAAGATCCACAATGTCACAAAAGAATAGATACAAGTGCTAGACAAAAGAATATGTATACATCAAGGAGTCTCTATCTCAAATGTATAACAACAAAAACTACCAATTTAATGTAGTTAGACAAAAGTCAGATGATGATCACTGATAAGGAGTCAAGCAGAAGCACCTGTAACATCTCGGTCTGATCCGAGTATTATTTAATAAGAAAATAATAAACGGATCAGTCGATCTATAAATATCAGATAAAGTGAGATAGAAGAAGAGATATGACAAAAACATATGATGACAATAATGCCATACTATGAAAAGTATACATTAGACAACATAAAAATCATACAATATCTCAAGAATCTCAAAGCACTAAAAAGAATGTCATATTCTTTATTTTATTCACCAAACCATAAATATTGACAAATATATTGTAATGACCCACTATTTTTGTACCATTCAAATTCGACAATAAATAAAACATGTCAAGCTTGAATAGTTCAAAACAATAGATTGTAAATAAATTAGGAGCAAATGAAATCAAATCACAGAATCACAGACACAGATATCAGAAATCTCGCAGCGGAATTTAAAAATACTTAGTGGTTCATGAAGCCACTTATAAATAGTCTCAATAATTAAAAATTTACATAGTCTTTAATCTCAAATATAGTTTAAAACATCAAATAGAAAATCCAAATAATCCCAAAGTCTTGATTACATAAATAAGATAACGGGCTGAAGTTTTGCCGGCAGCTTGAAAGATCTACAGAGGTCCTAGCTCCGGAAAGAAAGCTGAACTGCAACTCAGGCTGACCCGAGCGTAAAATAAAACATAAACGCTCGAGTCAGGACATACATACTTATATAGTGTAAGCTAATTCAAGTGTACTGTAATATAAAGCAAGTAACATAGAGGATGCTTGGGACCGTCCATCCTCTAAGGATCTGTTAAACTATTTACTATGTACTAATATTTCGCTATTATAATAGTGTCTATATTAAAATAAACTTACTTTTAAATAGCGTTAAGGCTTTACATTTTCCACCTTAACACATAATATATTCCCATAGTCTATACAGTACCGTAATCTCCCCCGTACTGGGCGTTGTCAGAAGGCACTCCATAGGTATGGTACAAAACCAAAATCGTATAAGGCTCGCTATGGTAGGTGACACGGCACAACTAGGCAATGCCAGGGTAGATATACCAATTACGCATCCGGACCGATGGAAACGCATAGCCGCAGCTACCGCCCACCTCGAACAACACTCCTAAATCAAAGGTGCGCACCAAATAATCACAAAAGTAATAGGATGGCATACGAAGAAGTGCGACCGATCAGAGGTGCTACCTCATTAATCCGTCAATCGCTCCTGTTTTAGCCACCTTATGCCAACTTACGGGAGTCGTGTCCACGTATTTACCTTAAAGGAAACGTCACCACCATCCTACTTCATTCTGGAATCTCACCGCGTACACGGTTGTTAAAGTGGTTTTCGGTATCGACAGAGAGTATGCCAGACATCCGATCCCGGTCTCTTTAACAACCAAACGTTATTATAACCCGTGGTTACAACTTTTAAAAATGGTATTTATACTTTTCAAATTGAAATATCCTTTTAAACATCATTTATTTAAACATCAGCCATTCTATAAAAATACCATTTAAATCTATTTAATTTATTTAGGAATTTATTGCCTTTCAACTCACATTTAAAAGTTAAATCCTTCCATTAAAACTATTTAAAGTCAATTCCTAATTTTTATAAATTACATATTAAATTTCAAAATTTCAACCTTTTCCCAAAGATTATTTCCATAACTTTTATTTGAAACAATCAAAATTCAGTTTCCGTATCATTTACGAAATGCTACCTAAAGTCTATAAGTTAAAACAGTTCATTTATAAAGACAGCATTTAAATGTTGTAATAGATTATTAATCTTAAATTTTAGTTTTACATTCCAAGATATAACTTATTAATTTACTTAAATAAAATCTCACTTATAACAACAATTCAGAATTTCCAAAATAAGTTATATTCCAAAATTTTACTTAAACATTTATTTATTTAACATTTTGACTTATTTAAAAATCTTTATAAATTTATAAAAATTCTTTAAATACATTTATCCTAGAATATTATAAACTTTCCATTTAAATTATTTTAAAATATTTCAGAAAAATAATATATAAACCACGGGTCTGTATATAGTTTTCTAGCCTAGGTCAAGTGATACGGATATATATCATTTCAATCCGCAATTTACAAAAAAACCCGGGTTCTATCATTTCAAACCCGCAATCCCAAGTTAAATATTTAAATTTAAACAATTAAATAAATAAAGGAATAAATAATTATCGTGCAGGCCTATCATTTCAGCCTATAACGATCTCAAATTTACAGGGAAACTTGCAGTGATGATTTAACAGTAAATAAGCATTAAATAGTATAACTGCAATAATATAAAATAAATAAACAACTGATGATGTGTCAATTTATAATGGGGTTTAACATCATACGTTATATCACAGACAGATAAAATTTAATAAAATAAATTACAATTACACTTGTGATAAATTCACAGATATATAGGTATGTTTGTCTGGTGAGAAATACTCACCTTAAAACCGCAGATAATCAGATTCAAACGATTTGTACCACTTGGTAAAAGAACGTACAAATGGCACGATTAGATTTCCGCGGATGCAACATCTTGATTCAAATCTAGAACAAGATCCAAATAAAACCAATATGCGACTTAAATTTACGGTCAAAAGCAAAATTTAAATAAAACAAATTTGGGACGGGATTATAAAAGATAATTGGACTAAACTTTGCTCGACCCCTCCACCATCCAACTCGACTCATTTTTTTTTTATTAAGTTGCACAGTCAACTACACCAAATTTTCACAATGCAAAAAAAATGACATCCCTCCTCTATAGGCCGTGACATGATCATGTACAGGTAGCCATTTTGCCCTCTCATGCACTCTTCTTCCTTTCCCTTCCCATCATAGTCACGAACTAACTTCTCCTCTCCTCTTTTTTTTTAAAAAAAAATGTTGACATGTAACAAATACTGGAAAAATGAATCACCTCAGAGATCTTGGTGATGAAAATTTATCAACCGAAACATCTCTATCAGGAGTATAAAAATTTTATAACATCACTGTCAACCAAATGTCTTAATTCCAAATATCAGCATGACATTATATTAAGAGGTCACGGCACGGGTTTGCTTGGCTGTGCATGGCTTTGCACGGCATGGCCTTATATTTAGTTTGAAAACATGAACTTATACAAAATATATGTCTCACAAACTGGACTCGGCTGAGCACCAGGGGATGTGCCAAGTACAGGCAAGGCAGGGGATGGTGATTCATGAGTGGAGGAGTGTATGTAAGTTGGTGGTAGCCTATGGCGGTGGAGGTCGAAGGCAGTCGAGTAGGTGATATGAAAATGAATTTAAAGCAAAAGGAAAAAATATAGAAAGGAAATATAAAAGAGGAGAAGAGGTAGGAACCCATACCTGAAGCTTGCTCGAATATGAATGAGGATAAGATGTTATGCAACAGAGGTTGTGAACGAATTTATAAAGGCAGGGGTGCATGATATTTTGAATGAATATAGGGAAACTTGCGTGATTTATTTCCAGTTATACGAAAAATTGATTGCAAACGTTTTTTTTATTAATCGGTTGTGTGCGTTATTTATAGGCTGAGTGATTTTTTTATACAAAACAACAGCAAGGATTTAAATGCAGAGAAGAAAAAAAAGGGAAAGAGGAAAGAATTTGAAATTTTCCGTGCGCTATGATAAAGGAAGGATGAGCGAAATTAAAGGTGGAAGAAATGGCAAGGAATTTATTTGCTTTGGATGCTACTTCGAGGACAGATTTTATACTAAATATAATAGCCGTGTGTTAAATATTTGTTAGGCTAAAAGATGTATACGTATACAGAGAATTTCGAAATCTGGGTAAGAAATAAATGCAGACAAGAAAGAAACGGCAACTAGAAAATTTGAAATTTCCGTGCGATGGTAAAGAGGGATGAGTGAAATTTCTGGTGAAGAAACGGCAAGTGATTAATAGATTGGTTCATTTCAAACTTTTTCTTCAATTAATGATTGTGTGCGTTTCTTTCTTTATATAGGCTGAGTGATTTTAGCAAGGATTTTACGCCAATTTAAAACCAATGAAAGCTGTGGAAAAAGTAACGTTTTGCTATAAAAATCTACTAACTGATTTATTAATCCATATAGATATTGTAGTATGAATTTTAAAATACGCCAAACCGACGCAATACAATACGCCCAATATTTATGCAAAAGTAACATTTTTGATTTATACGTTTATACGTTACTTATACCATTACAATGCGTGCCCTTTATAAATGCGAAATTTAACAGTCTGTAAAACACTGAATTTTACAAAGTTATTACTTAACTAATATTTTAACTTGTTTACATTCTTCGTATTTACTTATTTTAAATATACAAAATTCATTTTTATTAAAATTCCAAATGGAGTTGTCTTTAACAAAGTTAAAAATTTCAAAACTTAAATTTTATATTTAGTATTGTAAGGAAATGATTCAATCAGATAAAAAATTTAAATAAAATAAATTTCACGGTTTAATAAATAAAAGAAATAAATTTCTAGAAAACTAGGGCTGTTAGACTCTCCCCTACTCAGAACTTTTCGTCCTCGAAAAGGAACAAAAGAAGGAAAACAAAGGAAGATAAGATAGTAAAGCAAAGTACCTTAAACGAAAAATTCCGGATTCGGAGCACGAATGCTTTCCTCTGTTTCCCATGTGCAATCTCGTTCATGAGGGCTCCATTGCACCTTGACTAATCGGACAGATTTTCTCCTTAGCTTTTTCGTACCTCAATCAACGATACGAAGCGGCTTCCTTTCTATAGTTAGATCAGGCTCGATGTCCAGACCATCAAGAGCAGTAGGCTGGATAATAAGAGATGGATCGTGAAGACAGCAACGAAGGTGGGATACATGGAACACGTTGTGTACTCCAGCAAATTTCTCGGGCAAATCTAGTCGATAAGCAAGAGATCCAATCCTTTCCAGGATGCGGAATGGACCGATGAACCTAGAGGCAAGCTCCCCTCTACGCCCAAACCGAAACACATTTCTTAAAGGGGAAACCTTAAGAAAAACCAAATCACCAACAGCAAACTCCAAACTTCTTCTACGACGATCAGCGTACTTCTTCTGTCTATCCTGAGAAATCTTTAACCTTCTCTTAATCTCCTCCACTTTCTCCGAAGCTTCCAAAATCATTTCGGGCCCAAGAACTAAGCGATTGCCGGATTCAATCCAGCAAGACGGAGATCTACAAGGTCTTCCGTACAAAGCAGCAAATGGGGACATCTTAAGACTAGCCTGATAACTATTGTTATAGGTGAATTCCACAAGATGAAGATGATCTTCCCAAGATTCTCCATAATCCAAGATGCAAGCACGAAGAAGATCCTCAAGAATTTGATTTACCCTTTCTGTTTGACCGTCAGTCTGAGGGTGGTAAGCAGTGCTCAGATTCAAACGAGTACCCAAGGATTCTTGGAATGCTTTCCAAAACTGACTAGTGAAAATAGGGTCTCGATCGCAAACAATGCTAAGGGGAACGCCATGGAGGCGAACGATCTCCCTCATATAAGTTTCGAATAAGCTCGAAGCCGGTCGGGTAGATCTGACTGGTATAAAGTGTGCAGACTTAGTCAGTCTATCCACGATAACCCAGATGCTTTCATTTCCCTTCCTAGATCTCGGCAAATCATCGATGAAATCCATAGAAACTTGCTCCCACTTCCAATTTGGAATCTCCAGAGGCTGCAACAAACCCGGTGTCTTCTGATGGTCCGCCTTGACTTGCTGACAAGTCGTGCACCTACTCACAAAGATAGAGACATCACGCTTCATATCATTCCACCAGTAAAGTTTCTTTAAATCCTGATACATCTTCGCTACGCCAGGATGGATGGAAAGTCGGGATTGGTGGTGTTCCCGAAGTAACTCCTGCCTCAAACCATCAACATTCGGGACACAAATCCGATTATTAATCCTTAAAATCCCTTTATCATCAATCTAGCTCCACTACCATCAAGACCACTACCATCAACCCTGCTGCGAACATTCTCCTTGATCAATCTGATGAACCTATCCTCATCCTGCTTAGCCTTGATCCGGTCCAAAAGGGGAGAAGAAACAATAAGTTGGCACAACAAAGACTTCTTTCTACTCAACGCATCCGCCACGACATTTGCTTTTCCCGGGGTATAGTTGATGTCAAGATCGTAAGAAGCAAGAAACTCGAGCCACCGTACTTGTCTCTGATTTAAATCCTTCTGGGTGAAGATATATTTCAAAGACTGATGATCGGTGAAGAGATCAAACTTAGCCCCCAAAAGATGGTGTCTCCAAAGCTTCAGAGCAAAGACCACAGCAAGCAATTCTAAATCATGGGCAGCATAATTAGCCTCATGGGTCTTCAACTGAGGACTAGCATATGCAATTACCTTCCCATCTTGCATTAATACTGCTCCCAAACCCTCGCGACAAGCATCGGTGAAAACCGTTAATTTCTCATTTCCATTTGGGGCGGTAAGCACTGGTGCGGAGGTGAGCTTATCCTTTAACTCTTGGAATGCATCTTTACATTTATTGCTCCATATAAACTTAGCATTCTTTCGAGTCAGAGCAGTCAGAGGTGCACAAATCCAAGAAAAGTTCTCAATGAACCTTCGGTAGTAACCGGCAAGGCCCAGAAAACTGCAGATATCAGTTTGAGTCTTAGGTTCTTCCTAATCCTTGATCGCAGCGATCTTGACTGGATCAACAGAAACTCCTTCACTAGAGACAATATGCCTGAGGAATCGGACTTCTTCTTCCCAGAAATGACATTTAGAGAATTTAGCTTTTAATCGGTGACTCCTAAGAGTCCCCAGTACAAAGCTCAAGTGAGATTTGTGCTCTTCCTTAGATTTGGAGAACAGAAGGATATCATCAATGAAGACTAGAACAAATTTATTTAGCACATCGCGGAAAACACGATTCATCAAGTCGATGAAAAAGGTAGGAGCGTTGGTCAGCCCAAAAGGCATAACAAGCCACTCAAAGAACCCGTTCTCAGTACGGAAGGCGGTTTTGGGAATGCTCTCCTCAGCCACTCTAAGCTGGTGGAAGCCTGTGGCTAAATCAAGCTGAGAGAAAACAGTTGCTCCATAGAGTTGATCGAATATATCATTTATGCGGGGCATAGGATATCTGTTTTTCATAGTAAGCTTGTTCAGTTCCCTGTAATCAACACACATCCGGAGGGAACCATCTGATTTGGTGATGAAAACTACGGCTGCTCCCCATTCTGAAAAACTAGGTCTGATCAGCCCTTTAGAGGATAAGTCTTGAATCTGATTCCTTAATTCCACCTTCTCCCGAGGTGCCATTCTTCTGGGTGGAAGAACTACAGGTCGTGCTCCAGGAATGAGATCGATCCGAAAGTCAATCTCCCGTTTCGGAGGCAAAGAAGTGACTTCACCAAATACATCGGGAAATAATCTAACCACCGGAGTGGACTCAATATCACCATGGAAAATATCGAGAGAAAAAATGAAACTGCCAGCGAACTCTTGAGGCAATTTACACTGGATCTCTAATGGATTTTCAAAATCATCTTTGAGGTCAACAGTTCGAGAGCTGCACGAGATATGGGCATCGTGCCTATCTAACCAATCACCCCCAAGCAAAAGATCGAAAGCGTCAAACCCCAAAACATAAAAGTCGCCAGTGAATCGATAATTTCCAAGGAAGAGTTTCACATCCCTACAAACCTTACTAAGGTTCGCAGGGCCACCGATAGGGTTTGAAACACATAAGGGTATAGAGGAAAGTTCAGGAGACAGAAGATTCTCAAATTTATTGCATAGATCCGATGAGATGAAGCTATGGGAAGCTCCAGTATCGAATAGAACTCTTACAGGAAAATAATGTAAGGTAAAAGAACTCTGGAGTGTACCTTGAGAATCGCTTGGAGTTGGGGCGGGTGCAGGTGCTGGCGGTGGAGCTGGAGAGGATGCAGAAGTAACAGCGAAAATTCCTGATGCCTTGCCCTTCTTCTGAGTAGGGCAATCTCTCTTGAAATGTCCCGGCTGAAGGCAAATGTGGCAAAGGTCTCGCCTAGCCGACTGAGCGGGAGGTGGAATCGCAACACCCAAGGTAGGACAGCTATTCGCGTAGTGTCCTTTTTGGTCGCATCGGTAGCAAGTAATGGTAGATAGATCCAAAGGCTGCCTCTGGGATGCCGAAGACGATGATCCAAGCCCTGGAGTCCTATTCCTCTTATGACGGTAGAAGTTGGACTTCCTTTTCTTGGAATTCGCAGAAGATTGAGCCGGTGCAGACTGGGCAGCTGGAGTGGCCCTAGAAGTAGGGTTCTCATACCGGAGTGCCATGTCCATCAAAGCAGTGAACGTCCCATGCACGTGAGTAATAAGCCGATCGTAGAACTCCGGGCGAGCACCGGCGATGAATTTCTCGTTCTTCTTAAGCAGGGTGTCTATCAAATTCAGGCCATACTGCGAGAGCTCATTAAATTTTCTCTCGTATTCCGTGAAGGACATATCGCCCTGCTTCAGATCCATAGAGTCTCGATAGAGCTGAGACTTGCCCGCTTCGGGCATCCATTTGACCAAAAAGCCTCCATAAAGCACGATAAGAGAGATAAGACAGATTCCAAAATGGAAAAATTTGAATCCTAATTTGGACAACCGAAGAAGATACCTAAATTGCTCCCAAGTGAGGTCAGCCTCATTAGTGTGAGCAGTAATTGATAGCCACCAATTCAAAGCGTCTCCCTTCATCCGCCAGGCCGCCAATTGCCTCTGCTGGGCATTTGTGATTTCGAGACAGGAGAAGATTCTCTCCAAGTCTCTCAACCAGTGTTGAGCTTCTATTATGGATTCATAACCCGTGAACTTAGTGCCGCCAAGCTCAGTATAATCTTTGCAAAGCTTTGTAAATCTAACAGGGGCTGTTGGTGGAGGAGCTGGGGCATCAGCTCGTCCCCTACCACTAATATTTCCTCGATTCATCCTGAGACATCAAGAATGAATTTACGAACAGTGGAAAAATATTGATGTCAAGATATTCTAGGTGAGATAAAGTTTAACCAGAACAAGCATTTAACAAAAGCTCAAATTATATAAGGTGGAGAAAAGGAAAGAAGTAGTTGGAAAATTTTTATTTTAAAACAGGGAAGTTTTATATCAAAATACTACTTTGAAAAACCTTTTGAAAATCATTTTATACTTTTTTTTTAAAATACGTTCTCTCACAAGGAAAGGATTCTAGGATTTGACTTCACTCATTCTAGGGTATTGCTACCCTATCTCTAATGAGTTTTTGCTCCTTAGGCTATGGGTAAACCTGGCTCTGATACAAACTTTAACGACCCACTATTTTTGTACCATTCAAATTCGACAATAAATAAAACATGTCAAGCTTGAATAGTTTAAAACAATAGATTGTAAATAAATTAGGAGCAAATGAAATCAAATCACAGAATCACAGACACAGATATCAGAAATCTCACAGCGGAATTTAAAAACACTTAGTGGTTCATGAAGCCACTTATAAATAGTCTCAACAATTAAAAATTTACATAGTCTTTAATCTCAAATATAGTTTAAAACATCAAATAGAAAATCCAAATAATCCCAAAGTCTTGATTACATAAATAAGATAACGGGCTGAAGTTTTGCCGGCAGCTTGAAAGATCTACAGAGGTCCTAGCTCCGGAAAGAAAGCTGAACTGCAACTCAGGCTGACCCGAGCGTAAAATAAAACATAAACACTCGAGTCAGGACATACATACTTATATAGTGTAAGCTAATTCAAGTGTACTGTAATATAAAGCAAGTAACTTAGAGGGTGCTTGGGACCGCCCATCCTCTAAGGATTCGTTAAACTATTTACTATGTAGTAATATTTCGCTATTATAATAGTGTCTATATTAAAATAAACTTACTTTTAAATAGCGTTAAGGCTTTACATTTTCCACCTTAACACATAATATATTCCCATAGTCTATACAGTACTGTAATCTCCCCCATACTAGGCGTTGTCAGAGGGCACTCCATAGGTATGGTACAAAACCAAAATCGTATAAGGCTCGCTATGGTTGGTGACACGGCACAACTAGGCAATGCCAGGGTAGATATACCAATTACGCATCTAGACCGATGGAAACGCATAGCCGCAGCTACCGCCCAACTCGAACAACACTCCTAAATCAAAGGTGCACACCAAACAATCACAAAAGTAATAGGATGGCATACGAAGAAGTGCGTCCGATCAGAGGTGCTACCTCATTAATCCGTCAATCGCTCCTGTTTTAGCCACCTTATGCCAAATCACGGGAGTCGGGTCCACGTATTTACCTAAAAGGAAACGTCACCACCATCCTACTTCATTCTGGAATCTCCACCGCGTACACGGTTGTTGAAGTGGTTTTCGGTATCGACAGAGAGTATGCCAGACATCCGATCCCGGTCTCTTTAACAACCAAACGTTATTATAACCCGTGGTTACAACTTTTAAAAATGGTATTTATACTTTTCAAATTGAAATATCCTTTTAAACATCAGTCATTCTATAAAAATACCATTTAAATCTATTTAATTTATTTAGGAATTTATTGTCTTTCAACT
Source organism: Allium cepa (assembly GCA_030765085.1). NCBI lineage: Eukaryota > Viridiplantae > Streptophyta > Magnoliopsida > Asparagales > Amaryllidaceae > Allium > Allium cepa. The sequence continues at coordinate 634,276,373 of CM060941.1, forward strand.
CACATTTAAAAGTTAAATCCTTCCATTAAAACTATTTAAAGTCAATTCCTAATTTTTATAAATTACATATTAAATTTCAAAATTTCAACCTTTTCCCAAAGATTATTTCCATAACTTTTATTTAAAACAATCAAAATTCAGTTTCCGTATCACTTACGAAATGCTACCTAAAGTCTATAAGTTAAAACAGTTCATTTATAAAGACAGCATTTAAATGTTGTAATAGATTATTAATCTTAAATTTTAGTTTTACATTCCAAGATATAACTTATTAATTTACTTAAATAAAATCTCACTTATAACAACAATTCAGAATTTCCAAAATAAGTTATATTCCAAAATTTTACTTAAACATTTATTTATTTAACATTTTGACTTATTTAAAAATCTTTATAAATTTATAAAAATTCTTTAAATACATTTATCCTAGAATATTATAAACTTTCCATTTAAATTATTTTAAAATATTTCAGAAAAATAATATATAAACCACGGGTCTGTATATAGTTTTCTAGCCTAGGTCAAGTGATACGGATATATATCATTTCAATCCGCAATTTACAAAAAAACCCGGGTTCTATCATTTCAAACCCGCAATCCCAAGTTAAATATTTAAATTTAAACAATTAAATAAATAAAGGAATAAATAATTATCGTGCAGGCCTATCATTTCAGCCTATAACGATCTCAAATTTACAGGGAAACTTGCAGTGATGATTTAACAGTAAATAAGCATTAAATAGTATAACTGCAATAATATAAAATAAATAAACAACTGATGATGTGTCAATTTATAATAGGGTTTAACATCATACGTTATATCACAGACAATAAAATTTAATAAAATAAATTACAATTACACTTGTGATAAATTCACAGATATATAGGTATGTTTGTCTGGTGAGAAATACTCACCTTAAAACCGCAGATAATTAGATTCAAACGATTTGTACCACTTGGTAAAAGAACGTACAAATGGCACGATTAGATTTCCGCGGATGCAACGTCTTGATTCAAATCTAGAACAAGATCCAAATAAAACCAATACGCGACTTAAATTTACGGTCAAAAGCAAAATTTAAATAAAACGAATTTGGGACGGGATTATAAAAGATAATTGGACTAAACTTTGCTCGACCCCTCCACCATCCAACTTGACTCATTTTTTTTATTAAGTTGCACAGTCAACTACACCAAATTTTCACAATGCAAAAAAAAAAATGACATCCCTCCTCTATAGGCCGTGACATGATCATGTACAGGTAGCCATTTTGCCCTCTCATGCACTCTTCTTCCTTTCCCTTCCCATCATAGTCACGAACTAACTTCTCCTCTCCTCTTTTTTTTTTTTAAAAAAAATGTTGACATGTAACAAATACTGGAAAAATGAATCACCTCAGAGATCTTGGTGATGAAAATTTATCAATCGAAACATCTCTATCAGGAGTATAAAATTTTTATAACATCATTGTCAACCAAATGTCTTAATTCCAAATATCAGCATGACATTATCTTAAGAGGTCACGGCACGGGTTTGCTTGGCTGTGCATGGCTTTGCACGGCATGGCCTTATATTTAGTTTGAAAACATGAACTTATACAAAATATATGTCTCACAAACTGGACTCGGCTGAGCACCAGGGGATGTGCCAAGTACAGGCAAGGCAGGGGATGGTGATTCATGAGTGGAGGAGTGTATGTAAGTTGGTGGTAGCCTGTGGTGGTGGAGGTTGAAGGCAGTCGAGTAGGTGATATGAAAATGAATTTAAAGCAAAAGGAAAAAAATATAGAAAGGAAATATAAAAGAGAAAAAGAAGTAGGAACCCATACATGAAGCTTGCTCGAATATGAATGAGGATAAGATGTTATGCAACAGAGGTTGTGAACGAATTTATAAAGGCAGGGGTGCATGATATTTTGAATGAATATAAGGAAACTTGCGCGATTTATTTCCAGTTATACGAAAAATTGATTGCAAACGTTTTTTTATTAATCGGTTGCGTGCGTTATTTATAGGCTGAGTGATTTTTTTATACAAAACAACAGCAAGAATTTAAATGCAGAGTAGAAAAAAACGGAAAGAGGAAAGAATTTGAAATTTTCCATGCGCTATGATAAAGGAAGGATGAGCGAAATTAAAGGTGGAAGAAACGGCAAGGAATTTATTTGCTTTGGATGCTACTTCAAGGACAGATTTTATACTAAATATAATAGCTGCGTGTTAAAAATTTGTTAGGCTAAAAGATGTATACATATACAGAGAATTTCGAAATCTGGGTAAGAAATAAATGCAGACAAGAAAGAAACGGCAACTAGAAAATTTGAAATTTCTGTGCGTTGGTAAAGAGGGATGAGTGAAATTTATGGTGAAGAAACGGAAAGTGATTAATAGATTGGTTCATTTCAAACTTTTTCTTCAATTAATGATTGCGTGCGTTTCTTTCTTTATATAGGCTGAGTGATTGTAGCAAGGATTTTACGCCAATTTAAAACCAATGAAAGCTGTGGAAAAAGTAACGTTTTGCTATAAAAATCTACTAACTGATTTATTAATCCATATAGATATTGTAGTATGAATTTTAAAATACGCCAAACCGACGCAATACAATACGCCCAAAATTTATGCAAAAGTAACATTTTTAATTTATACGTTTATACGTTACTTATACCATTACAATGCGTGCCCTTTTTAAATGCGAAATTTAACAGTCTGTAAAACACTGAATTTTACAAAGTTATTACTTAACTAAAATTTTAACTTGTTTACATTCTTCGTATCTACTTATTTTAAATATACAAAATTCATTTTTATTAAAATTCCAAATGGAGTTGTCTTTAACAAAGTTAAAAATTTCAAAACTTAAATTTTATATTTAGTATTGTAAGGAAATGATTCAATCAGATAAAATTTTTAAATAAAATAAATTTCACGGTTTAATAAATAAAAGAAATAAATTTCTAGAAAACTAGGGTTGTTACATATATCAATGCCAATCTCAAAATTGATGAATCACAAATTTAGAAATCATCAACTAGAAATCCAGAAATCGCAAAAAGGGGGAGGCCTATCACAAAACGGAAGCATGAAAACTCACCAACACGTGTATCACAAACGGGTCGCTATCCCATGGTCGCTAACCATAGAGCCGGTGCAACGACGTAGTATAATATCGGTACGCCCGAGGAACCTGAAACTCAAATAGTTTGGAACTACGACGTAGTACAACGGTACGCCCGATGAACCTGATAACCCGGACAACAACGTAGTACAACGGTACGCCCGATGAACCGAACTCCATAAAAAAACATGGGTCGCTAGCCCACAAAAATGAGTCGAAACACCAAAGAACCTATAGGTCGTTAGCCTATAAAAGAAATGAGACGAAACTCAATAAAACGAGGTACAGTCCCCTACGTGGACAAAGAGACATAGCATATCGCTAGTCTAAATGACAGAAATGGTCTTCATCGATCATCAAGAAGTGTCAATTACACTAAGCTAGTAAATAAATGAGTTTAGCTTCATGTCCCATAACCACTTGCTTAGCTTAAATATTTATGAATAAATTGTAGATCTCCACTTGAAAATTATCACAAGAGTTTCAATCGAACAAGTCTAAAAATTAACTGACGAAGTGAACGCAAGCGTTTCATACCACTTGTTTTACTAAGTCATTTAATTATATTTCTCAAACGAATAAGGAAAAGGTTTGTATATACTAATAGATTGGAAAATGGTTTTATAAAGAACTTTATATTAAAAATAGAGTTGAAATCATCTTTGTAAAAGAGTTTGAATATTTTCTACTAGTATAGAAACCTTTGTATTTCAAAGTGACAAGTCACAAAAATGATTGTAGAAACAATCAATCACCAAAAAATTCACATATGAAGACGTGAATCAATTCCAAAGAAATCGATACCAAATCCATCAAAATGGATATTCCCCAAAATCCCGAAGTAGAAGTCATCAAAGTCGAAATAAATGATAACAACAAATCGGATAATCACGAATCGATAAAAATTGGAATCTCAAGCAAAATAGGCAAATTGGGCTGAAGCAAGCATGTCAGTCGACTGGACCAGATGGTCAGTCGACTCGCACAGAACCTTGAAACTTTTGGGTTTCTAGGTCAATCGACTGGACCATCAGGTCAGTCGGCTGATATGGGGACAGAGAGTTTTCTGCCCCCTGGTTCAGTCGACTGAACCTACTAAATCCGCAGTTTCAGCCTAGCCCCTTGTGGGGCAAAATCCATAACACGGAACGAAAGCGAACGAGCGAGCAACGACGACCAGGGATTTACACCTAGTGACAACCTAGCCTTTTATGGCTCTTCGAAACACCTCACTAACGTGTTCAAACATTAAAGATTGGATTCTTGAAGATTTGACATCGAAACACAAAAAATTGGAATATTGACCAATTCAATCCAAATCAAAAGAAAATGAACATAAATAAGTGTTAGGAATTCATAGTTAACAACAATAATAGCTATAGAAATAGATGTGAGTTTAAAAACTCATTTTTTTTACACAAAAACAAGGAAGGAGGAGCTTGGAAACAATGGAAGATCAACCACTCTACAATCTCAACTCTAAAAGCCCCAATCTAAGATCATAAGCAATAATTTCCCCAATTAGGTTATAGGAAATTTCTGAAATTGGAGAGAGATTGAGATGGAGAAGAAGAAGAAGGAGATGCTTACCTAAGCTTCTCTTTGATTTTAGAGCTAAAAACTTGGATTTGCAAATGAAGCTATGGCTTGGGAATTCCTAATCTTTTTTCTCTCCCTCCATTTTTGCTTAAAGCTTGAAGTGTTAGGAAATGATAATGAATGGGTCTTATGTTAAGTTATTGGGCTGAAACCCAAACCCAAAGCCCAAAGTGAAAATGTCAAAATTCAAGCTAACTTCAAACATATCGATATTTATACTCAAAAAGGTCGCAAACGCCATTTTGAACTCAATGGAAGTGGTCTCAAGTCCTAATTCGGCTGTTTGGAAAAAGTAGCTTTTCGGACTTAAATCCGACTAGAGATGCTATGTTTAAATAAAATATTTAAATATACAATCGTAAAATATGCGGGTTGTTACATTATGTATTTAGTTTTATGACTTATTTTATGGAGCAATGAAGTTTAATTTTAAAATTTTTCCCTGTTTTATTTATTTATCTTGTGAATCTTATTCTCTGTAAAGTTTTAGCTATACCTATAGCGCACCATATTCTTTAGTGTGCTCCTTTTGGGTATACTAAGGGGTGTGGGGAGTTCCAAAAGTTGTCTTATATTGCTACTTGAAAAAAATGTAATTAGTTAATTGCTATCTTGCTTTCAAAGTTTTGTGCTTTCTGTTTTTGTATTTCATAATTGCTGAGAATAGAACCGCATTGAAATATATTTTTACATCGTGATTGCTGACAATAGAACTGAATTGAAATGCTATATTGGATTAGCATCATTATTGGAAAATGCTGTATTGAACTAGCATTCTAATTAGATTATTGGAACTATCATATAATTGTGAATATGTATGTTTTCCACATAGGATGCTAACAATGATGGAAAAGCTCCAATGTTTGAAGACAATGATATCGGTTGTCCACTTCTAACTTTTACTCGTGATTCCCAGATCTATAAAGCACTTATGCATGTTTTATTTCATTTTGTTTATTGAAATGCAGTGAAACGATGACCGCTAGCAGAAGTTTCTTTATTCAATATGTTGACAATTTTTGACCGTGTGGCATCTTTACATTCAACAGCGTACTGTATTTTAATCCTATGTAATTTTTTTGCATATGGTATATATATTTGTGTCTCCACACCAAGTCTGTATAATTCTCCAAAGTTTGTTCTGACTCTTCTAACTGCTTAATCTTAATACATTGTTCCAATCTTCAGTGTTTATTTCAGTACAATGCTTACTCTGTTGTTTGTGCTTTTCTTTTGATAAAAAAGTACAATTGTTGAGACAAAATTTTCTTAGCAACAGTGCTAACAATCTATGCTTACAATGCATATGGATATGTTCACAAATATTTTGAAGCAACTACTTTTATTATATTAACACAAGCTTCTTGATTTCCTTTTATAATTGAACTAGTTGCTGAATTACCTTAACTGAAATTGTTCAATCATATTTTAAAAAGTTTCGCTATCAAGAACATTATGAAACTTCATTAATATATTTCAATTTTCATAGTATTACATTTAAAAACTAAAAAAAATACAAATTAAAATAATATGCTCCACACAAAAAAAACAATCGCATAAAATCCACAGATAAAAGTAAACTTCTTATTAAAACAACCAAACATCATAGTACATGTCCCAATATCAAAAAATAAAAGTATGATAATAAAAGTATGACTATAGCAAACAAGTAAACAATAAAGAAATACCATGAATAAAATGACAGAAATAAAAGAAAAAATAAAACTCAAATTTAAATCTTCATTGAAGCTTAACAATTCCTCTTGTTATGTCCAACTTGATTGCACTTACTACATATATTCTGCTTACTCTTAGAATAAGAAAAGCCCCCATGTCTTTTAGTTGAAGGCCTTCCAGCACCTCAAATTTCTTTAGGCGGTTTAATTATGACTTCATCTTCACTGACAATTGGCTTACCAACATTAGGAATTGGATTAATAGAATGTGCATAACTGGATCTAAAAGCACCAGCTGTAAAATAATATTCCACATAGTCATATACTGATTGCCTTGATCTATTCATACATTTAATGCATGTGCACATGGAAAACCAGTAACTTTGCACTAATTATAAGCACACAATCTTTTTTCAAGATCAACATGATGTGATATTGGAGATCTAAGTTCAAAAACATTTTCCGAGGACCTATATATATCCCATCCAAAACCTTCATTAACTAATTTCAACAATCGTTGCTCCATAATTGGAAATAAAGTAGTAGTCCACTAATGACATTATTCTCTCCTCTTAGCCATATGTTCCATTACTTTAACCCAGATTCCATTTAGACAAGATGTAATAGGCATATATCTATCATCCATAATCCAAGAGTTAAAACTTTTAGCCACATTAGATGAATATTCTTCATATCTCTTACCTTGAAAAAACAAATCGGCCCAATGTTCTAACGGTTTATCGTTTAAAAAATTAATTGCAGCAACACCACCAATTTCGTTGAACTTTAACATATAGCGATCAAAATCATATGGATTTGAGGCTTGAGTCAAAAGTTTTAAGCAAATCAACAATGGAAGTATCACATTTGCAAGGTTTAACCACTGAACCAATGTTTTGCTCCATATGAAATGTGCAATAGTTGTTAAAAGAAGACAGAAACACTTTAGGAACACCTAAAAGCAAACCCACTGACGATCAGATATGAATACCAATTCATTATCTTTATTGAGCATCTCTTTTAAATGCTCCAAAAACCAAGACCAATTTGACTTATTCTCATGCGAAACAACTCCCATAGCAAGTGGAAAGAAACCTAAAAAAACATTATTATTTTTTCAATTGCTAATATGAGAAAATAACATATTGATATCAACAAAGCATATTACTGTCACAGCATAAAATTTCAAAGTTTACATGACTGCTGGAGTGAAAAAGAATATATATGATTAATCCTAAATTAATGTGGCATTACGTGCCTGATAGTAGAGTTATATAATATACAGAATGATAAATGCTAAAAATACTAGCATCATCACATATAATACAATATAAAATGTTAAATTTACATAGTATTATAATTTCATATAGAGTAACAACACACTCAACATATAACTGTTAAAATGACAATGAAGTTTTAAAATATATCAACATCCGTCGAATGTTCCCATACATAAGTAAAACTATATACTAAGTAACACATGGAAAAAAACAAAAATCAAAAGTCAAACCTTGATTGCCATTCTTTGCTGTAGCGGCTAATAAAACACCTTGTCTGCCCTTCAAAAATGTTGTGTCAAAACATATCATGGGACGGCAATTCCTAACCCAAGTTAACAAGCAGAAAACTCAATGCAAATTCTTTCAAATTGATTAGTAGGCAAATAAAAATCCAAAGCAACAAAACTTCCCGGCTTATTTTTTGTGTAGCCTCTAAATACTAATTCAAATCATTATACGACATAGCATCATCTCCATAAATTTCCTTCAATGCCAATTGTTTTCCGGTGTATGCATAATAAAAAGAAGCAGTGAAATTAAATTCCCTTCTATAGTCATTAATAATGTCTTTCGGTTTCTTCATCGGGACATCTCTAATGTGATCAATAATTAGAGATTTCACAAATCTACTAGTTATATGAACTTTCTTAACATCCCTTAGCCCAACACCACATGAATGTTCAAACCTGCAAGTTCTAATAAAAACGAATAAGATGTCCAGGATTTGAAGAAGCATACATGTTGAACTGACAACCTTCCTTAAACCATGAACAAATAATAGATATTCTTTCTAGACAATTCTTAACAAAAATCAATCCACGCCCTTCTTTTATTTGATAATCCATTAGAAACTCTCTAAAATCTTTAGCACCATTGAAACAATAACCAGTAAAGTCCATAAGATTTATCTGAGATCCTTTCTTCATAGTATCCTTTAAATCAGAACTTGACTCGCCACAAGACTTAATATTTAAACAACTACTAGAAACTGAACTGCTCTGATGATCAGAAGTAATTGAGAAACTATTACCAACATTGAACTCCAATGCAAAAATATTTGACTTAACAGTAAAAACAAAATAAGAACTTTTCTTGTACATTTGAAAGCACGGTATAGTATGCAAATCTGAATCAGTATCAACCGTGATAACCTTATTTTCCAAAGTATATGATATACTAATAGAACAAGGAGTAAGATGTGGCCAATGTTCACATCTACTACTTTTATCATCTATTAAAGAATAAGTTATGTCAAGTTGAATAGTGTAGCTATTCCTATAAAAAAAAAGAATACTATCATAAATATTCCTGCCAAAAAAGAGAGAGAGAGAATAAGAAAGGCAAAAGGCAACTAAAAAGTAAAAGAATACATATGCATTTAAATGTAAACGCTGTTAGACATAAAATAAAATGTATAAGCACTATGAAATAACAACATCATAAAATGATAAATATGCATATAAAATATTGTTATAACATCAAATAGTTTGAAAATGCTAAATGGACATAACATTAAGCATAATGAAATAATACTCGCATTCACATCTTAAGCTCGAACCCAAATCAGACATATTGCACGCAAATAGTGTAATGACCCAAAATTTCAGTCATTCGAAATTGGAATGTTTAATGGATTTAAATATGTAATTTTATAAGTTGAATAACTTATATTTCAAATATAGTAATTTATTTGTATAATTAAATTGTTAATTTAATATTTTAAATTATAGAAATAATTGAATGTTGAATTTAATATAAGTGAAAAACGATTTCTAAATCTATTTAAATTCTATTTGAATTAGAATTGAGTTATTAAACTTTTAAAATTGGTTTAATAAGAATTTGAAATTTTATATTTTAATTAACGTGTAATAATAGTCAATTTTGACACTGTCTCGGATTTAGACGAAACAAATACCATTAGATCCGTAATAGTGAGTTATTATAAGATTTCAATTTCATATCGATTGGACTTACCATTTGATCGCGTGGGATCAAAACGCATAGAAATTAATGAAAGGAAATTTAATTAAAATAATTCGATTCGAAAATATATCTTCTAAATACGATGAAATTGGCTCTCGATATAAATTTCATTGTGTTGGGAATAGGGGTACAACATTATAAACGCTAGGCGGTATGCTTTATTTGGAGTCTAGAAAATATTCGAGTGAATAGTGATTTATATTGCCTATAAATAGAAGACTTAATTTGCAAAACCCTTGATCCATTAGGGCCAGCCGCCACTTTTAATTTCAATGGCCTAGAATTTTTGAATGTTCTTCCTCCCTTTTCTCCTAATCCATCAACAATTATAAAAAACTTTCAATTAGAGAATCAAAGAGCATATCGAGATCTCTCTATCCAACGGCTATGATCGGGTTTCGTTCGTCATAGAGGCCAAATTTTGGCCATGAATGTCGTGCGTTCGAGCATGTTTTGCGAGGCGAGGGGGAGGCCTAGCTCGACGTGGCTTCAGGAGGTGGTGCGTAGTGTGGAGGCACTTCGATTTATGGCGTTACATCGCCGCCTAGGAGAACGAGGGAAGTGCGACCATCAAATAGAAAGCGTGTGTATAGGTTTCATGAATGAGAGGGAGGGAAACAAAAGAAGCAATAACCAGATTTGGATCCAAGAAAACGTGTGGTCCAGATAATTTTTAGGTTAATTTATTTTGAATAAAATATGTAATTATAATATAAATTTTATTATTAAATTCGTGTAATCTTATAAACTCCATAACTTCTTTATACGAGGTCGAAATTGGATGAAACAAGCAGCATTGGATTTGTATTCACGAATGCTACGTGATAGAGCAGGATTGGGATTTATTTGAGCTAGTGAAAATTTTGGTTGGATTTGAATGCCTGTTCATTTTTAATCGAAATAAAACGCTGCAATCAAAGTAAGTAAAACTCACTCTCTCGCTTATACTTTTATATAAGCGAGAATAAATTTATTTATGATGATTGATGCTTGCTTGGATGTTATATGATATTATATATATATATTATATATATATATATATATATTAGTTGGTTTGGATATGTTCTCTCATTTTTTAGCTGATGAGACCCTATATGTTCCCGAGCATGAGCAGATGACCCTTTATACGCGCGTCAGCATTAAAGCAGATATTGTACATATTTTCTCATACATATATTTGTTGTAGGTGATAGGTTGGAGGGATCCAACAGAATTCCTCAATATAGTTGATGTTTATATACACATATTGTTATATATGTTATTTTATGAGATATTTGATATGATGGATGCCATGTTTGCTATTATTGATGTGAGTCCCCTAATTTAATTGCAGCATTGTGCCATATTTTCAGAATTTAAAATATTAAAATGATGATTTCGAATAAAAGAGGATTTCAAAGTGATTTTGAAAATATACATGTTTAATAAATTTTCAAACGATTAAAGAAATGGATTTATTTTAAATAAATAAAAAGTTATAATTTTTATGTTATAAAAATTATGGTTTTGTGAAATATACTTAAATTTGATTTTGAAATATGGAGATAACTATTTTGTAAAATAAGTTAAATGAGAATTCTGAACTAATTATAAATGGTTTATATATAAGATTTATAAAATTGATATTTTATAAATAAAAGTAGTGGAATTATAGATGAGTTTTATAAGTGCTAAATGAAAGTTTATAAAGGAGTGCTATTAATAAAGAGATTTAATGAAATGGATTTTTATAAATGGTACCTTATAAATATTAAAAATGGATTTAAAATCAAATTTGCATATGGATTTGTAATTGAAATTTAGAAATGAATTTATAATGGACTTCATAAATAATGAGATTACAAAAGAAAAAATTTGTAAATAAAGAGATTTATAAGTAAATAAACTTAAAATGGGATTTTAGCATATAAGTGATAAATGGGAATTTTTTAATAAAGGTATTTTATAAATGAATGTTTTGAAAAAGAGAATGTGAATTATAAACATTGTTTTATTAATGTGAAATTAATTTAATTTGATAAGCAAAATATTGATTTTTATAAAAGAAAATATATTCACATTTTTAAAGTGAAAAATCCTTAAAATGAATGTTTTAGAAAGTAATATTTTAAAATGGAGCCTAAATGGTTTGAAAATACAATAAGTTTTGAATTTACTTGTTATTAAAATAATTTTGTGAAATGTTTTCCAAATATTGAAATATTGAAATGGTTTTGAGAATATATCTGTTTAACGGTAATTTAAAGTAAATGATTTGAAAAGTGATTTAATAAATAAAAGATTAATAAATCAGGCTCAGTGACTGTTTAAGTGCTAAATTATATTTTTGGCCCTTTTAGTTTCTCGACTTGATGTGGAAACTATTTAGTCGTACACTTAGTACGTAGCCATCTGTGTAGCCTTGATTATCGTTTGGAATAAAGAATGTTGATTCGAGTAATGTGGAGTGATTACTTCTATCTACCGAGCTTCTTTCTTGGCCGAAGGATAGCAAGTTGAAAGTTGGAAACGTGATACGTCTACAAGACTTGTTTTTGTATGAGGTTGAGTAATGCTTTTGCGTTGTTGATGCTAAGAGACCGAGATCAGATTTATCAGAAAACCACTTCAAACCAACTTATTTGCGACGATTGTGCATGTTGTTGATGGCACCGATATCTAGGATTTTCATAGTGAAGGGCTACTTGTTGATCGTTTGGGGTTAATATCCAATATACATATAGTAGTAGTTGTCTCTACATTATTTGATATCCAATGCAAGGACTACTGCGACTAATCCTGAAGGTGATTCCAAAACAGGATGTGGTAGGAAAGTACCTTCAGTTTCGTTCATCCCTAAAGCTAGCTTGTATGGATGGATGACCGACAGTGCATTTTCTAAGATTACGCACGTTGATTTTTACAAATATACATCTATGGTGGCAGAGAAGGCAAATTCTCTTAACTTAACAACCTCCTTGAGACATACGAGCTGGGTTGTATTTATTTGGAAGGAAATTAGCAGTCAACGAAAATGGCAATGTAGCATTCAAATATGATGTGATATGTGATATGTGATATGTGATAGATAATCGATACCTCTTTTAGCCTCACACACAAAGAAATGACTGAAATAGGGTTAGGTGTGGCAAGGCTAAGTGGTTCGTTCCTAATTAGGATTTGATATGAAATGTTTTGGATATCGAAGTTAAAAACCCGTCTGTGTTTATGTGTGGCCGTGTCTTATGAGATACCTTTGTTTTGATAAAAGGACGTCTTTATGACTTTAAAATAAATTCATTTGAGATGTGTTTTTCTCACTCTGGTTTACCAGACTGGTCCGGGAGTTCTTCCCTTTCAATGCTCGGGTCAGAATGAGCATATTTAAAGGTTCAGATTTGGTGCTTTTAGAGCTTCAGCTGACAAGCAGGAGATCTTCATGTCGTATTCATATATTTGTTTATTTTCCACTGCATTGTTGTGGTAAATTATCAGCATTTATGAGGACAGGTTGTTATAACTGTCTAGGTTTATAATTGTTCATTTGTGCACTCTGATTGATGTATGTATATTAAAGTTTCTCATTTGTAAATATTATTCATCTATATTATATGTTATTCCGTGATGATGTGAGATTCTATATTCTTATTGTTCTGTTTCTCTCTTCTTCTCTTATCTTCTTCTCTCTTTCTTCTCACCCTCTGTCTTCTTTCTCATGATTTTTCGTTATTCTATGCTTTTTAGGTCGAACATGTGTGGTTTATTATCGATTTAAAGGGTACTGATTTACTGGTCATCACCTTTGGTATCAGAGCTTATTTTAGTGTATTCCTAGGCTTTGATGTGTACTCGGTATAGATAGGGTATGAGCACCCTAGATTGAATTTTAGTGTATTATATATATGAGCGCGTATTTTTAGCGATATAAAAATGTTTTATATCGTGTTGATGTATCTGTGAAGTGGCTTATGAATTCTGGTCGGTATTTGGACGCTACGTGTAACGACCCGCTATTTTGGACTATTCGTATCTGCACATGTCGGACTTGTATAATTCAAAATACCGAATTGTAATTTTAAATTTAGCAAAACTCAGATATACAGTAAATAAATAATCACAGAATCACAGACACAGAGTAATAATATGCAGCGGGAGTAAAAGAGATAGTAGTTCATGAAGCTACTATATAAATATATAAGATACATCAGAGTTTACAACAGAAGAATAATACGATACATCAGGTACAAATCAGAATACATCACTAGAATCATCGAATACTGAAAGCAGAATAGATGGCTGGATCTTCAAGCAAAGCTCCAACTCCAAAGGTGAGTCTCGAATACTGGTACACTCAGTCTGACCCGAGCGTAAAGCAAAACACAAAACACTCGAGTCAGGATTAATATTCTCATATCAATAAATCCAACTCAAATGAAATAGCAATCGAAATACAAGTAACTCAAAGGATGTTGGAATCACCATCCTTTAAGGATCCGTTAAACTATCTACTAGGTAGTAATGTACACTAAGTAGATAATGTCTATCAGTAACATAAGGTATCAAAATAGTGTTAAGGCGTTACCATTATTCCCCATAACACATTTTATATAAATGTCATAGTCTATACATCACTATAAACTCCACCGTAAACTGGTGGGCAATCAGGGAGTACTCCATAGGTATAACAAAAAAAATTCGTAGTGGTCGCGTATATAGGGATACAAGTATGACAAGCACATGAGGCAATACCCAAGGTAGTGAAACTACCGTTCACCTGATCCAGACTGGTGAGAACGCATCGCCGCAGCGATCGCAACACCGCGAAACAACACTCCCGAAAAGTACGAGGGCGCACCAATCGATAACAAGTAATGAGTAGTAGTTACGAAGAAGTGTGTCCGCTGGAGATGGCTAACCCTATTTGGCCCGGCACGGCTCCTGTTTTAGTCATTTCCAATTTGACACAAGTGTCAAGGCTATCCATTATCGTTCTCTTTTTTCAGTCATCACGTACATCATTCCAACCACTTCATTCTGGATCATCACTCCGCGTATAGTTATTAAAGTGGTTTTTGGTTTAGACAGAGAGTATGTCCATAACCGATTCCGGTTTCTTTAATAACTTTCGTAATTATTACACCGATTGGTCATTTAATATATTTCAAAACCAAATCAAACTCAATTTCACTTAGAATTTGTAAATCAACATTTCATTTGTCTTTCTAAATCCATTTCCATAATTTGTGTTTCAAAACTTCCAAAATACCATTTCAAAAACTTATAATTCAATTTCAATTTTTATTTAAACAATTCAAAAATTGATTCAGGTTCGTACATAAGTTTCATTCCGAAATCATTTAAAATGGTTTAATTTTCATACAAATCAATTTAAATTCATTTATCGATTTAATTCAATATTCACTAAGTAAATTTATCCTTCAAACAACTTCTATTTAAAATCCAATTTATTTAAATCAATTACTTACGCTCAACTTCATTATATCAAAACTTCAAATTGAAATAAAATAAATTCGTCAAATCAATTCTTTAAATTACAATTCTTCCGTTAATTTCAATAAAATCCATTCATTTCAATAAATCACATTTTATTTCTTGTTAAATAAATTAAATTTTCACTTATTTATTGACTTCGTTACAAATTTCAAACTCAATTAATAAAGAACTAAATTTCACATAATCGAGAAGTTTCAATTTCACTTATTAACTTACTTAAATAATTTTTCCAAAACTTTAATAAATAAAGAAACTCAATTTCATTTATTAACGAAGTTCAAATTTCATTTATTAACGAAGTTCAAATCCACTTATTCAAAAGTTCAATTTTCTCTTATCAAAGAATTCAATTTTTATTCAATTATCAAATAATTTAAATCTTATTCAATTATTAAATAATTTCAATCTTAATTATTAATAATTTCAAAACTTAATAATTAAAACTTGATTATAAATTCAAACTTAATTATTAAATCATTTCCACTTAATTATGAATTCAAACTTAATCATCAAATCATTTCAACTTAATTATAAATTCAACTTAATAATTTCAACTTAATTATAATTTCAAACTTAATTATAATTTCAAATTTAATTATTAAATGATTTCAAACTTAATAATTTCAAAACTCAATTATTACTAATTCCAAATTATTTATTAACAATTCCAAATTCAATTATTTTAATAATCAAATTTCAAACAACGTTCTTTCATCGATTACTACGTTAATATTTGTTTCAGATTTCAGTCTTTACAATTTCCTTTCAAAATTCAAATTCCAACTTCATTTCAAAACCTATTCTTTATTCGAATAAAATCATTATTTTATTTTTTAAAAATCAAATTATTGACCAATCGGATTTTTATTAATTTCTCTATCCTAAGTTCAATTCATTTGGGTATATATCATTTCAACCTGATTCTAAATTCAATTCAAGATCAAGCATAATAAAGGGAACTTGCAGTGTGATAACTGGGATGGTGTCAAAGTAAATAAACAAGCAATAACAACAATCAATAACAATTCAATAATTAATTCAAATAATCCCGAAATAATCGTATTAATTCACATTGTTGTTTGTGCAAATTAATATAATTATTTCTAGAATCTACACTATCATTTCATGTAGATTAAAGATTATTACACTAATTATTCTATGCAATTCTACACTTTACATCAATTATTCAATTTCATATTACATCAACCTATACAATCATACATTCAATGGTTCAAGGTGTAATTAACCAATTCTACGTGTCAATTTTTATCTAACATTTAAAGGCCGTATTACACAAATTTAACTAAGCAAATTCAACACATATGTCAATTCAAAATTTTAACTATCCTGCGTCAAATTCAATTTCATAATGTTTATCACTTATTCATTACAATTTAGCATCCAATATAAACAACAATCAATCAATTATCAACCAAACTGGATTTATTATTTCATACATAACAGATAACGGTGTCAGACATCAAAGGTGAACTGATACATAAATAACAGCAGTATATTTCAATTGTCGTTCCAATTGAAATCAAATTTAATAAAGAAAATAATATTAATCGTGGGTGATTGCTCACTTTTCGAGGCTAGAGAAATTACAGAAGGTGACACGGATACGCACAATGATACGGACACTGAAATTGAATTTCGCATCCAAGCAAAGCAAAATCGGCACGAAATTCAAAGCAGAGCTAGGTTGGCACAAACTCGTCGATCAAAGTTGATAACAAGGGATCGATGAGAATAACAAATCAGTTTGATATATAGACTGAAAACATATACATCGTTATTAAAATATATATACTATTATATAGCTAACAATAATAAAACTGTAAAACTTGGAAATACAGCCAGTATATTAAAATATGCGTTCAAAAATGTACACATAAGTTAAAACACAAAAAGAGAAACCAACAGGCTAAACGCAACTTATGTGTATAAAATGTATACAAATATATTACCCAAAAAGTCATATATGTACAAATGATATATATACATAGTATCTTATATTATCAAACAATACTTAAAATATTCACAACGCAGTATTTATATAAAATCTAACACTGCAGGATCTACTATATTATAACATATAAAATTCAACTTGAAATATATATGTGCAGACCGCATGAAGTAAATATAGATGCAGACTTAATACTCTAACTTTTTATGCCAAACGAAATATAAGCGAACTATTATATATATATAAAATAACAAACCTATCTCGTATAACTGTAGATTAACACAATATAAAGTTTTAAACAAACATACGTATACTTACATACTATAACAGTAGCCATATAAAACAATCAAATAAACACATAAAACTAATATATATGCGTATGTACACAACCAGGGGCTATATATAAAACCTTCTTAACTATATTATATTGACTAAATATCTTACAGCAACTTATATTTTATAAAACTAATAGAGCATATAGCTTATATGCAGACCATACATAAATAACATGTATACTATAATCAAATTTATGCAGGCCCAATAACATATTTTTTTTATATAGTTAACATAAATATACCTTATAAAATCTAACAGGTATAAAAGTATATATGCAATAGATCATAAGCCCAGGACCAGATTATACTTATATTTTAAAAATCCATGCACATATAAGTTTTACAAAACAGAATCCGTACATAAGTTTACAACATAGAATACAAAAGTAACTTATAATTTATATGGCATGTGATACCAAGCAAGTTCATTCTCAAATACATGATTGTATAACTAGGAATATATATGTATAACTTACATACTTACATACTTGCAGCAACAATATAATACTATAGACAAATTTTTATATAGACATGTATATAATTTAATTTTTTTTTATATATATATAAAGATCCAGTCGCTAGCATCAAGTATAAATACACGTATGAACTATATGCATGAAATAAGTTAAACACTCCAAACTAACAGATGTAGTTTATATTCATCAAAGCATCGGCAAACCATCACCCATATAAATTATATTACCTAAGATAATAGAAGAGAAGAAACAGCTCGGTGAAAACTGGAGATAGCGATGGAGTTTGCCTTGGGTCGGGAAAAAAAAAGAATGCTGAGCGATGGTTGCGGAGATGAAAGCTTCGGGTTGGCTGTGTACATGGAAGATTGGAGGGCAGGTTCGGCTACGGGGAAGGAACGATGGGTGATGGCGGAGGTTGCGCGAGCACGTGAAGAGGTGATGTGCGGGGTTGAAGCCAAGGCGGCAGTGAGGAGCAGAGCAGTGTGGCGGTGCTTGGTGGCCATGCGGCAGCGTGCTCGGCTGGAGGGAGATATGGCAGGGCGGAGGTGGGGAATGTTGGAAGTGGCGCGCGAGATGGGTTGCATGGTAGGGGAGGAGGCACGGCCAGATGTAGGCGCAGCATGGTGGCAGAGGTCGGAGGTCGGAGCATAGACGCGGGGTCTCGGCCGGCCATGGTGGCGGGAGGCACATGGCGGTTCATGGTTTTTGGAGTTTTTTTTAGAAGTATGAAAGGATTAGTAAGAAGGAGAGAAAGGTGAGGGAGGATGAGAATAGGAAATAAATTTGAAGAAGAAGAGGAATGGTTTGCAGGCTAATATAATTTGAACGAACTAAAGTAACTTTGATTACTTTTCTTTCCTTTCCAAGCAATTGAAGAGGCACCATAAATTATCATTGGAAAACTAAGCTCACAACATAAATTTATGGAAAATTTTAAAAGTTCAGAGCTATTTGTTCACAGTGGTTAATTGAATAGACAGTGGAAGCAAAGAGTTAAAATTTGGTAACCGATACGGAAGGCGTTTCGCACAGTGCAACATACACCGGACTTCGAATTTGACAATCGAATATACCGTAGAGTATCAGCATGACGAGACGATCAAAACGATATACAGATATCAGTGGTACGATTGAATTATAAAAATTCGAAATTTTCTACTAGCGAAAATGCATGAAAAACAAAGAAAAATAAGATCGGCGGAGCCAAAGATGTCAGAATTTGGAAAACGATAAACTGACATCTTGCTCAGAAGATGATTTAGAATTTTTTTATGTAAAAATATTTAGGTTTTGAAAATATTTTATTTTCATCACTTTTTAACTGATTAAATTGAAGTAAATTTACGCTCGAAATAAACTTTAATGTTTTTGGACGAAAATTTAACAGTTGCTATATTTAACTAGACCCATTCCAAATATCAAATTTGTATTTCAAAATTTTATCGTTTAAAATCCCACAAAATTTCAATTAATAACGTTATTAAAACCGGTTAAATTTACGGGTTGTTACACTACGTTATCGATAGGTGTTTCTAAACATTGAACAAGGCATAGCGCGATAGTATTGTTTTAAAATGAGGAAAATGAAATAACTTTACATAAATTATATTTTATATATAAAGGGCAAATTTTCCAAAAATTATTATGGCGTATATAAATTTATTGTTTGGTTGTTCGAAAATGTAAATATATATAAGTCAATAAAAGCAGTTTGAATAATCTAAATGAAAAAATGGTAAAATAATAAATTATATAAGTAAATGAATTATATAGTATGGAATTATAATTAATATGATTTACAATTATGAAATAACCTTATATATAAGAAATGAAACTACATGAGTATATTTATGAATATGAGTATAAATAAAAAGGGATTTAAACTAATAATTTTGGAATTCGAATCCCGTTGATTTTGACAGTTGTTTTTCAAAGTTTAAAGAGGTTATATTATTATAAATCTAAATAGGATAAATATATTTTGAATGAATCTTATATAAGTGAAGTAAATTTGTGAAATTATATAAGTAAAAATTTATAAATGTGATTTATAAACATAAAAATGGATTTTAAAAGAATATAAAGCACTGGATTCACTACCGTTGTTGGAAAATAATAAGGGTAATGACTACAGCATCATCGGTATCATTTTTGACTTTCTAGGTGATGGATTTCTACCATTACTAAATTGAAAATTTAAGTTTTGTTGTGATAAACAAATTTGAATTTAAAATCCGAGTATGGTTTGATAAATAAAGGAAAATGAGTTTTAAACTTATCAAATTTAAAGTGGAAACGATAATGATATATAAAATTGAATTTAACTTACATAAAGTTAAATAAATTTGAGTTAGCATAATAAAATATATGATTTGAAATTTAAATAAAGGAGAGTTAAATAAATTGAATTGGATTTGAACTGGATTAGATGAGTTATTGAAATGAAAATAAACTTAAGTGGTAAGTGATTAAATAACATGAATTTGAAAATTTAAATAACTAAGTTGTATAACTTATACATTTTGTAATAACAAGTTAAAAACAAGAGTTTTTTTACTTGTAATTAGAAAATTTTAAAATTGGAATATGAAATTAGAATTTAACTTCGGTGAAGTTAAATAAATTGGAGTTAGTGAATTGACTTAAATGTAGTTATGGATCAAATAAAAGTGAATATAAACCTAAGTTGTAAAATGATTATATAACCATGATTTAAAATTATATAAGGAGAATGAATGCAAACATAAGTATATATTCATGAAAGTTGAAAGGAGTAAGTGTATAACTTATGAATTTTGTAATAATAAGTTGGAAACAATTTTTTTTTTGTTAATTATGAAATGTTAAGAGATGGATTCTATATTGGAATTACAATTTGAAACTTAAGTTAAATAAGATTAATGTTGGAAAGGAAGTTAACTTAAGAAATATAAAAAGAGGTTGGAAAGAAATTCAATTTAAAATATGTAGAATAAATTAAAATTGAAATAAAATTTAACTTAAGTGATGTTGAATGAAATTGAAATTGATATTAACAACGAATTAATAAAGTAAGTTAATAAGTTGAATTAATGAATATGAATATAAACTTGAATTGTTAAATGAAATTCAACTTTGGTTGTAAAATAAATTAGCTAATTGAATATGGTTTGGGATGATTATTTGTTAGATTAAATATAACTTAAATTAGGAATGTTGGAATAAAACTTAAGTTAAGAAGTTGTAAATTAATAATAACATTGGAAGTGTTGTATAAAATGTTGAATTAAAACTTAAGTAGAAATCGTACGAAATGAAATGTGATTCAATAAAATCTGAATCTAAATTGAGTATTAGCAAAGAATGTGAATATTGAATATCAACCAATTAGAATTAAATGTGTTAAACCAAATTGAATGTAACCGAAGTAAACATGAATGTTGAGTGTAAAGTAAATTGATTTGGTTATGTTGGATATGCGTTGGTTGTTAATTGGATGTTAGTTGATTGTATAAAAATTCATTAAATGTTAATGAAATTTAATTAATGAAACTGAAAGATAAGTAATTGAATTTAAATTGGAAGTAAAGTGAATCTAAATAGAATTGAATTCGATTTAATTTGGAAATGAACTAACTCGAATGTAAATTAGTGAATGTAAACTAATTGAATTTGAATAAATTTATGTTAATAAAATTTGGAATATGCATTGATTTGGTTATGAATTGATTGGATAGATATTGGTTGTTGGATGGCTTGTTATGTTAAATGTGTTTCTTTTGCATATAATTGTTGTAGTATGTGTTGTATATGTTTTATATTGATATTATTTTCCATATATACATGTACTTATTATTTTTTGAGTGTTTAGTAGGTGTGGATGGCGTTGCTTCACATTTAGAGCTCGCTTTCGGGCTATATTAGCCGTATATGCTCGCTAACAATATATAAGGTACATATCTTGGGTTACTTATCTTACTTTTATAATTTTTCCCTATGTAATGCCTCATCACTGAGATGATATATATATATATATATATATATATATATAGGGGTTTTTTGGCTAAAGGAAAAAGTTAGAAAAAAATTTAGTTTCAGGGACAAGAAGTTTGTTTTTTAGGCTGAAGGATACTTTTTAGTGTAAATCACAGAATGATAGTTGTAACTATCATTTTCAGTTTACACTAAAAAGTGTCCTTCAGGCTAAAAAGCAAACTTGTTGTCCCTTAGACTAATTTTTTTGCAACTTCTTCCTTGTGCCTATTTACCTGTATATATATATATATATATATATATATATATATATATATATATATTGCAACTTTTTTTCCAATCGTACCGCGCAAAAGAGATGCTGGTGAAACTTTTCAAAATTTAAGGCGTTAGAAAAATTTTGGAAAATATTGGTAACTAAAATTTTGATTTTGAGTTAAAAGTTAAAGGATATTAGTTGGTTTTTTTAAGTTGATAAGGGATTTGAAAAACTTAGAGGAGTTTTATAAGAAGTTTAACTAATGGATTTTTGAAATGTTTAAAGGTTTGAATGAATTCGACAACTATTCTAACTATTGTTTTTGAAAAGTAAATTCTCTAACTTTTGTGGCTTTTTCTTACTTGGTAATTACGAGGACGAAATTCTTTCAAGTAGGGAGAATGTAAAGAGTCAAAGTTTCAGTCATTTGAAATTGAAATATTTAATTGATTTTAAATATTCAAAAGCAAATTTTATAAGTTGAATAACTTATATTTCTAATATAGTTATTTATTTGGATAATTAAATTGTTAATTTAATATTTGAAATTATATAAATAATTGAATGTTGAATTTAACATCAGTGAAAATGATTTCTAAAGCTATTTTAAGTTCTATTTGAATTAGAATGGAGTTAGTAAACTTTCAAAATTGATTTAATAGGAATTTGAAATTTTGTATTTTTAATTAACGTGTAAAAATAGTCATTTTTGACACCGTCTTCGATTTTGACGAAACTAGTTGCATTGGATCCGTAATAGTGAGTTATTATAGGATTTCAAATTTTGTGTTGATTGGACTTACCGTTTGATCGTGCGGGTTCAAAACGCGTAGAAATTAATTAAAGGAAATTTAATTAAAATAATTCGATTCGAAAACCTATCTTCCAAATACGATGGAATTAGCTCCCGATATATATTCCATTGTGTTTGGAATAGGGGCAAAACATTATAAACGCCTGGCGGCACGCTTCGTTTGGAGTCCGGAAAATATTCGAGTGAATAGTGATTTATATTGCCTATAAATAGAGGGCTTAATTTGCAAAACCTTAGATCCATTAGGGCCAACCGCCATCTTTAATTTCAATGGCCTAGAATTTTCGAATCTTCTCCCTCCCTTTTCTCCCAATCTGTCAACAATTATCAAAAACTTTCAACAAGAGAATCGAAGAGTACGTCAAGATCTCTCTTTCCAACGGCTACGACCGGGCTTCGTTCCTCCTAGAGGCCAAATTTTGGCCGTGAATGTTTTGCGTTCGAGCACGTTTTGCGAGATGAGGGGGAGGCACAACTTGATGTGGCTTCGGGCGATGGTGCACGGTGTGGTGGTACTTCGATTTATGGCGTTAAATCATCGCCTAGGCGAACGAGGGAGGTGCAGCCATCAAATGGAACGGGTGCACATGGATTTCACGAATGACATAGAGAGGAAGAAAAGAAGCAGCAGTCGGATTTGGATCTAAGCAAACATGCGGTCCTGATAATTTTTAGGTTAATTTATTTTAAATAAAATATGTAATTATAATATAAATTTCATAATTAAATTTGTGTAATCTTATAAACTCCATAACTTCTTCATACGAGGTCAAAATTGGACGAATCAAGCGACGTTGGATTCATATTCGCGAATGCTACGCGATGGAGAGGGATTAGGATTTATTTGAGCAAGTGAAAATTTTGGTTAGATTTGAGCGCCTTTTAATCGTAATAAAATGCCACAATCAAAGTGAGTAAAACTCACTCTCTCCGTCTCTTATATTTTTATATAAGTGAGAATAAATTTATTTATGATGACTGATGCTTGCTTGGATGTTATATGATATATGTGTGTGTGTGTGTGTATATATATATTAGTTGGTTTGGATATATTCTCGCATATTTTAGCAGATGAGATCCTATACGTTCCCGTGTATGAGTGAATGATCATTTGTACGCTCATCTGCCTCGAAGCTTACATTGTACATATTTTCTCATATGTATATTTGTCGCAGATGACAGGTTGGAGGGATCCAATTGGATTTCTCACTATGGTTGATGTTTATTTACACATATTGTTTTATATGTTGTATTATGAGATATTTGATGTGATGGATGTCATGTTTGCTATTATTGATGTGAATCCCCTTATTTAGTACTTTTGCAGCATTAGACCATATTTTTGGAATTTAAAATATTAAAATGATGATTTCAAATTAAAAAGGATTTCAAAATAATTTTGAAAATATATGTGTTTAATAAATTTCAAATGATTAAAGAAATGGATTTATTTTAAATAAATAAAAAGTTATATTTTTTGTGTTATAAAAATTAGGGTTTTGTTAAATATACTTAAATACAAATTTTGAAATATGGAGATAACTACTTTGTAAAATAAGTTAAATGAGAATTATGAAATTATTATAATTGGTTTGTATATAAGATTTATTAAATTGATATTTTCTAAATAAAGTAACGGAATTATAAAAGAGTTTTATAAGTGTTAAAACGAAATTTTATAAAGGAATGCTATTACTAAAGAGATTTAATGAAATGGATTTTTATAAGTGGTGTCTTATAAATATTGCAAACAGATTTGAAATCAAATTTGTATATGGATTTGTAATTGAAATTTAGAAATTAATTTATAATGGACTTTATAAATAATGAGATTACAAAAGAATGAATTTGGAAATAAAGAGATTTATAAGTAAATAAACTTATAATGGGATTTTAGCACATATATAAGATAAAAGGGAATTTGTTAGTAAAGGAGTTTTATAAATGGAAGTTTTTATAAAATAGAAATGTGAATTATAAACACTATTTCATAAATGCGAAATTCTTATAATTTGATAAGCTAAATATGGATTTTTATAAAAGGAAATATATTCACGTTTTTAAAGTGAAAATTCCTTAAAATGAATGTTTAGAAAGTGATATTTTAAAATGGAGTTTAAATTGTTTGAAAATACAATAAGTTGTGAATTCACTTATTATTAAAATAAGTTTATGAAATGTTTTCCAAATATTGAAATATTGAAATGGTTTTGAGTGTATATTTTTAAAGGTAATTTTACGTAAATGATTTGGAAAAGTGAGTTAATACATAAATGATTAATAAATCAGGCCCAGAGACTGTTTAGGTGCTAAATTGTATTTTTGGCCCTTTTAGTTTCTTGACTTGATGTGGAAACTATTTAGTCGTACACTTAGTATGTAGCCATCTTTGTAGGCTTGATTACCGTTTGGTGTAAAGAATGTTGATTCGAGTAGTGTGGAGTGATTATTCCTATCTACCGAGCTTCCTTCTTCACCGAAGGATAGCAGGTTGAAAGTTGGAAACATGATAAGTCTGTGAGACTTGATTTCTGTATGAGGTTGAGTAACGCTTTTACGTTGTTGGTGCAAAGAGATCGGGATCAGATTTATCTGAAAATCACTTCGAACCAACTTATTTGTGACGATTGTGTAGGTTATTGATGGCATTGATATTTTGAATTTTCATAGTCAAGGATTGCTTATTGATCGTTTCGGGTTGAAAATCCCAATATACATATAGTAGCAGTAGTCTCTTCATTATGAAATATCCAATTCGAAGACTATTCAGTACTGATCCTAGGGGTGATTCCCAAAATAGGATGCGATGGGAAAGTACTTTCGGTTTCGTTTAGTCCATGAACGAACTTGTATGGATGGATGTCAGACAGTGCATTTTCTGATATTATGTACGTTTGTTTTTACAAACATGCATTTGTGGTGGCAGAGAAGGCCACTTTCCTTAGCTTAACACCCTCCTTGAGACGTACGAGCTCAAGTGTTGTATTTTTATGGAAGGCAATTAGTAGACAATGGAAATGACAATGTGGCATTCAAAGATGATGTGATATGTGATAAGTGAAGGGTATTCGATACCTCTTTGGTCTCACACCCTAGGAAATGGCCAAAATAGGGTTAGATGCTGCAAGGCTAAGTGGGTAATTCCCAATTAGGATATGATCATTCCCTTCTAGATATATTTCTTCCTGCTACGACATTCGGGATGTAAATTATTGTGGATGTATGTTATGAGGGCCCTCGGATAAAGGTCGGTAACGATCAGGGGATGACATATTCAATATTATCTAGTTATAGAGGTAGGCCGGTCTTGTGTTGGTAGAGGATCTCTGTGATGGATCCTCGTACGTTCTTCTAGAGATGTATTGTCGGAAGGTAGTCCCTTCACCTAGTCATTTCCGTGGAATCCATTCTCTACTACGTGCCTGCCATTTTGTTTGTAGAGCCTAGTATACTGGAATTTAACAATGATAATAATTTCGGCTATTTTAATTATTATTTGTATACTAGACACTAGTATAATTTAACATGATTTGATACAAAATGTTTTCGTTATCGTAAGGTAAAAACTTGTCCGTGTTTGTGTGTGGCCATATCTTACGAGATACCTTTTTTGATAAAAGGATGGATTTTTAACTTTAAGATAAATTCAATCGAGATGTGTTTTTTTCACGCTGGTTTACTGTATTGATCCTGGCATTCTTCCCTTTCAATGCTCGGGTCAGACTGAGTATATTTACAAGTTCGAATTTGGTGCTTTTGGAGCTTCAGTAGACGAGCTGGAAATCTTCATGTCGTATTCACGTATCTATATATTTCCACTACATTGTTGTTGTAAATTATCAGCATTTATGAGGACATGTTGTTATAACTATCCAGGCTGATAATTATTCATTTGTGTACGTTGATTGATGTATGTATATTACAGTTTTTCTTTTGTAAAGATTATTCATCTATATTATAAGTTATTCTGCTGCAACGTGAGATTCTGTATTGTTATTGTTCTGTTTCTCTCTTCTTCCTCTCTTATCTTCTTCACTCTTTCTTCTTACCCACTCTCTTCTTTCTCATGACTTTCCGTTATTCTGTGCTT
This sequence comes from Allium cepa, assembly GCA_030765085.1. Classification (NCBI taxonomy): domain Eukaryota; kingdom Viridiplantae; phylum Streptophyta; class Magnoliopsida; order Asparagales; family Amaryllidaceae; genus Allium; species Allium cepa. The sequence continues at coordinate 634,303,440 of CM060941.1, forward strand.
TTTGGGTCGGACATGTGTGTTTTATTGTTGATTCAAAGGGTGTGGATTTGCGAGTCATCACATTTGGCATCAGAGCTTAGGTTTAGTATATTCCTAGGCTTTGATGTGTACTCAGTATAGATAGGGTCAGTCGTATCCTAGATTGAGTTTGAGTGTATTATATATACGAGCACGTATTTGTTAGTGATATAAAAATGTTTTATATTGTGTTGATGTATCTGTTGAGTGACATATGAATTCTGGTCGGTATGTAGGATGCTACTTTTTCGATAGAGGTTTCTAAACACTTAAACAAGGCATATCGACATAGTATAGTTTTAAAATGAGGTAAATGAAATAGTTTTACCTAAATTATATTTTATATATAAAAGGAAATTTTATTATAGTGTAAATAAATTGATTGTTTGGTTGTTTGAAAATGTAAATATATATAAGTTAATAAAAGCTGTTTGAATAATCTAAATAAAAACAATATTGTAAAAGAACAAATTATATAAGCAAATAAATTATAAAGTATGGAATTATAATTTATATGATTTACAATTGTGAAATAATCTTATATATAAGAAATGAAACTACATGAGTATATTTATAAATATAAGTTATAAATAAAAATGGATTTAAACTAAGAATTTGGGAATTTGAATCCCGTTGATTTGGACAGTTGTTTTCAAATTTTAAAGAGGTTATATTATTATAAACCTAAATAAGATAAATAAATTTGGAATGAATCTTATATAAGTGAAGTAAATTAGTGAAATTATATAAGTATAAATTTATAAATGTGATTTATAAAAATAAAAAGGGATTTTAAAAGAATATAAAGCATTGGATTCTATAACGACCCAGAATTTTGGTTATTTGAAATTAGAATGTTTAATTGTTAATTTTTAACATTTATTTCAAATATAACAATTTATTGGATAATTTAATTATTGAATTTAATAACTGAAAATTGGTTAAAACGTTGAATTTTGAGTTTTAAGCTAGGTTAAAATAATTTAAAGGTTTATTAAATTTCTATTAATAAGAAGAAAGATAAATAAAATTTTACATCGGATTTATAAGCGGTTTACACGATTTTAAAAACAACTCGTCTAAATTAACAAGTAAAAATAGCCTTCCGAGGCACAGTCTTCAATTTCGACGAAACCAGTTCCATTGGGTCTGTAATAGTGTATTATTATCGGATTTCAAATTTTGTAGCGTTTGGAGTTATCATTTGGCCGTATGGAATAGAAAAGCGCTGAAATTAATATCGAAAATTTAATATAATAATTGGGTTCAAAAAGCTATCTTCTCCATACGATCAAATTAGGACTTGAAACCTTTCTTATTGCGTTCGGAATAGGGGTATAACATTATGAATGCCAGGTGGAATGCCATGATAGGGGTTTGAAATTTTTAGTTAGGTAATCGAGGTAATTTGAAAAATTAAATAATATATATATATGATGTATGTATGTATTTTTGACTTTGACTTGGCTATCACACTACCTCTCATCAGCCCTTTCATTCTTTCACTCAATCACTGTACCACTTCCCTTTCCAAACACGCTTCCTCTCTTCCATTTATACTCACAGCTGAACCAAACAAAGAGAAAAATATATACGACTTCAAACAAAAATTTGTTTCTCCATTTTTACTTGATAAAAAATCCAAAAAAAGTTTATAAACCATAGTTTTTCACAAGCTTTGATTTGGTATGCTTGTTAAAGAGTGCGGCCATGGTTAGGGATGATCCAACGTGTCAGGTGTGAGCTTGGGCTTTGTTTTTCGGTAGATTTGTGGCATACTGGGAGGAGAAGGCTGTGGATTCGAGCTCTTGGTTGACGGGCGTAGGCATGGACGTAGTTTGGGAAGGTGCGGTGAAGTAGAGAGGGACGCGACCTCTTCGCGTGCGAAGTGGGAGGATTGTTCGCGTTTTACTTTGGTAAGGATGGCGAATGATCTTGGGTTCGGTCGAGATAAGAAGGAGGAGGGCGATGCGTTGGTGAACTCGAATTGATCGATGGTGGTGAGGGAGGCTCATGCATGTGCACAATTTTGTTGAGCATTTGGATACAGCGGAGGAGAAGTTTTTGGGGAAGAAGGGTTTGTGGTTGGGTTGGGTTCTCACGTTAGCGGGCCGAGTTTCAGAACGGTAAGGATGTATTGGTTAGGTTTTAATTAAGTTATTGATTAATTTATATTAACCATTGTTCTTAGAAATATTGTATTTCTTTTATATGTTTTCAGAATTAAACGAAATGAATTACATGATGTTCGCCTTTGTGAGATCTTGGATATGGAACTGAATCCGTCAACATCTAGCTATTGAAATTTCACGCTAAAATCAAATGCCTGTTTGATTTTAGATGAACTAGAGCATGGAAGCATTAACAGAAATAAAAATAAGTAAATCTAACTCATTTGGATTACTGCAATTAATTTTAAACGATTAAAATTAATTTTGGATGACTGGTTGAATTTAATAAATATCAGTTTGGATGTCATTATATATATAGTAGTGTGTATGTGTGTGTGTATTGGTAGTTGAATATATTCTCGTGTATTTTAGCGGATGAGACCTATGTTTCCCGCATAATAGCTGATGATCCTATATTACCAAGATATTCCGCCTCGAAGCGGAATTGGTATTTTTATGTTGTATAAATATCTGTGGTTGCAGGGAAATTGGAGTGATCCAATTGGATTCCTCAAAATATTGAATTTAATTTCATATATAGTGATATATGATATGTTTGAATAATTTGTTATAGATTATAGTGGGATTTAAATTTATTGGATGCTTTGGTAGCACTGTCCTAGATTTTGGTATTTTAAAAAATCATAAATATATATTTTGAATTTGAAATGAAATTAAAAAGGGATTTTGGAAGTGAAATATTTATATTGAAATTTGGATTAATTAAAGAAATTTATTTGTATGAATTAAATGGTTTAACTTTGTACTTGACTATTCTGTGATATTTAAAATGGAGATTTTGGAATAATGTAAATAAAGGATTTTAAATAATAATTCTCAAGTGATACTTGTTTAAATATAAAAGGTTTAAAAAATGAGATTTTAAATAGATTGGGAGAATAGAGGGGAATTTGGAAATAAAAATAAAATTGGTTATACTGGATTTTAAACAAGATTTCTAAATTACGAAATGGAGGTAGAAGTTAGATTTGGTAGGTTTTGGAATATAGTTTAGGTTATTTAAGAAATTGATTTATAAATGGAATTTTATTTAGAAATCGATTTATAACGGATTTTAGGGATGTGAAACCGTTGTAAACTGGAAATGAGACTATAGGATTTACAAACAATTTTTATAAATAAAGTGAAATGATTATCATTTGATAAGATGAAGATATAAATTCATGATAAGAATTTATAATGAGATGGGTAAATTGGTTTAAAAAGAAATGATAGATTTTACTTTTGAAAATGTGGAAATGGGATTAATGAAATTGGGTACGTAATCGATTGGTGATAAATTTAGAGAGATTTATAAATATTAGATCGGTTATATTGGAATTAAAAAATATATTTTTATCGAGAAGTTGAGTTTCTTCAAAAGAGGATTTTAATTATTAAACTAGGTAATTTAAAAGTGTTTTGGAACAAAAATATTCCAGAAAATTAGTTATTTAAATATTTTTAAATTTGTCAAAATGAATTATAAGTTTTATAAACAAGTCTTGTAAAACGATTAGATTTTTATTAATAAATCAGAATTAATCGGTATTATTATTTTAAAAGATAAATTATTCAATATTAATATAGTTTTATTTAATAACTTTTATTTAGGAGTATTTGCCCAAATTAAACTTGGTAAATTATTGTAGAAACTTTATAAGCATTATTTTGAGATAATTATTAAATAAAGTTTTCGGATAGTAATGGTATACTTTCATGGCGAAATCGGGAGGCAGAGATTGCCTATAGTTAAGTTCGGATTTCTCTGGGATAGAAAAATAATCATTGAACTGTGAATCCATGGTTGATACCGCGTGGTGCTTTCCTTATTTATTTTTAAAAGGTTATTCAAATATTTTCGAAGGGAATGGTTTGTGAACATACTTATTCCGATGAGTTAAGTATATACCTTTTCATAAAGAGATTTAATTTATTGAAATTTAAATTAAAGAAGGCTTAGGGATTTTAGTGGAAAATGAAATCTATGGTTGAACGACTGGTTATTTCATAGTTAAATAACCGACTATCAAATCTAGACTAAAAACATAACTTTGGAAATATCTAGGAGAAACACACGGATCATATGGTACAGTTACCATCAAAGGTGCTATACTATATGTATAAAATCATTTCATTCTTCTAGGATGATGATCGGGAAATCCGTTCACTAACGGTTAGGAGGTGATCTCCAATCTTATTTTAGTCTATTTATTTTCTAAATAATCGGGGTTGAGTTTACCGAAAATATCGAACATTGTTTCGAAGAGACTGGGATCTGATAGGTTATCCGAAAACCACTTCGATCCAAAGAATACGCTTTCAAAATGAAGACAAGAGCATGGAATCGAAGATGGAGCATTGAAATGCAAGGGTTAATCGCTACTAATCCTGAGGATGATTCCAAAAAGGATGTAGTAGGAATAGTGCTTTCAGTTTCATTCAGATCTAGAATGGACTTGTATGGATGAATGCTTTCAGCACATTTTCATTGGAGGATAATGAGCATTCCAAGTATAAAATTCCTTAAAAAGGTAATCGTAGCCTCAAGCCTCATCAACCGGAATGATTGAAAATCTGGGGAGATGCAGTAAGGCTAAGTGGGTCGCACCCAATTAGGGTATGTTACCACCTTTCTAGATACCCTCGGGTATATTATAAATTATGGATACGGTGGTGCATGGAAAAAGAGCTCTCGATAAGGGTGGGAACACTCAGGGTGATAACATATTCGGTACTATCCAGGTTAGGGGTAGAACCGGTCTTGTGTTGCAGGGGATCCCGGCGAGATCCTCGGTACATTTTTCTAGATCTGTACCGTGATAGGTGGTATCCCAGTGCATAGTCATTGTATGGAAATCTATTCTCCAATACGTGCCTTTATGGTTTTGGTTGTAGAGCCTAATGATGCAGCAAGGCATATGGGAATTCAAAAGTTAAACCATATTAGGTCGTACACGAGCTTAAGACATGCATGCTTGATGAGTCGGTCACGAGTTAATGTGGAGGAAGTTTTGGAGTCGGGTAACTCGGAGATTTTAAGTCGTTACCGACTCAAGGGACATAGGTCACGACCTAAGGGGAAGACTTCAAGTCGTTTGCGACTTATCAAAGCAAAGGGGAACGAGTTAGAGAAGACACGGCTTAGACAAACTGTGAGTCGTTCGGTGATGGGGAAAGTTGAGTCGTCCACGACTCAACAAAGAGGAATTGAGTCGCCTACGACTCAACTGGAGGACAAAAGGAACACACGGGAAGAGTTACGAGTTAATGAAGGAAATGTGAGTCGTTCGCGACTTAACAAAGCTCGGTTCCGACCTAACAACACTCTCATGAGTCGTCTACGACTCATCATAAAGCAAGGGAAAGCACCATCTGGGGAAAGCCTTGAGTCGGAGGAAATGGGCACGACCTAACTAAGTCGTTCGAAGGGACATGCCGCCACGGACTTGAGTCGTATGGGTACTGAGGCGGTCAGTTGATGAGTCGTTAGTAGTGATGAGTCGTGAGTCGTATTATCTTGAGTCGTTTGCTTTTTAAGTCGAGTCAACCGTGTATATATATGAGTCGTATATCCTTGAGTTGCTGTGTACTGTGTTGAGATGAGTCGGCTGTGTTTGAGTCGTGTTGTAATGAGTCGTTTATGTAATATGTTGAGTCGCTGTGCACTGTGGTATGATGAGTCGTGTAATGTTGTTGAGTCGCATGGTATGTTGTGTCGTGTCACATGTTGAGTCGGTCACGACTCATGGGTTGTAACTCCTATAAATACGCGTGTGTTGTACATTTTTTGGGTTGTTGAATATTGAATAAAATTTCCTTTTGTTAGCTTTGTGCTTTCATACAATTGGTAGTTGAGTGTGATCTCCTATCTCCTCTTTCGGATAATCGAGTGCGCTCGATTCAACGATTGCAGAAGCCGATTCACGGAATCTAGTGCGCTAGATCAACGTGCGAAGAATCGTAGATCTTTAAACACGGAATAGTGCGCTATCAACGTGTTTGAGATAGCTAGAGTTCGGTATCTTTGGATCAACGAACTTGGGCGTTTTGGTATTTTCAACTCACCGATTGCTACATTCATCGATTGAAGTTTATTTCGAATTATCCGCTGCGTCAGTTTGGTATCAGAGCCATACTTAGCCAATCATAGCTAAGTTTGATTCTTGGAGCCAAGTTTTGAAGTTTTTGAAGTTTGAAGTTGTTCATCGTGTTCATATTGAAGTTGCAACAGAGTTGGAGTGTTTGATCCATTGCATTTTGGATCGAGGAGTGGAACTTTGTTTGATTTTAAAATTGGTGTTTGCGCGCCAATTTTTGGAAGATTTGAAGGTGAGGCCGTGTATACTTTGAGCCGAGCCAAGGAGTGTTTGGAGCAAGTCTCGCCGAGTCAACTTGTAGCCGAGTCAAGCATAGCCGAGCTAAGGCCGAACTTTGTGAAGTAAACATTCTTTGCCGAGCTAAGTGTGAGTCTTATAAAGCTTTGCCGAGACATAGGAGCCGAGTCATATTGAACTGTGACTTGTTGTGTTGGAAGTCTTGAAGTTTTGTGATTGAATTTTTGAAGTCTTGTGAAGTTTACAACCATGCCACCAAGGAGAGCTAACCGACATCAAAACGTTGAAGCTTTGTATCGTAGAGAAGAAGCTGAACTTATGGAACAACGTATTAATGAAAAGTTTGATGAAGGCATTGGTAAATTGGAGAGATTGATGACTGATTTGAATCAAAGGAGGAGATCACCAAACTCGAACCATAGAGGAAACCGAGTTTCGCCATTGGTTACGGAAGCGAGGAGGGTATCACCACATTCTTGTAGAGATAGAAGAGAAACATCAATTTCATCACGAAGAGATCATCATGACTATGCACATGAAGAAAGAAGAAGTCATCGAGAATTTGACCATGAAGCATATAGAGATGAAGAGAGACATAGTCAAAGAAGCATGCATGAGAGAAGGGATGATGTTAGTCGAGATCGATGTAGGCGTACCTTTGATTTTGTTGAAGAGGGTGATAGAGCAAGTATTCCTTATAGAGATCGAGACCAAATTCGAAATTCTTACCGTGATGTGGAGGATGATCGTCGTTGGGAGTCGGGTATGAAAATGGAAATTCCAGAATTTAAAGGCGGAATGATTGCTGAGGAGTTTTTAGATTGGTTGTCTAATGTGGAGGAAATCTTTGATTTCAAGGAGGTGCCGGAGAATAGAAGGGTGAAGTTAGTTGCTACAAGGCTGAGGGGAAGAGCATTGGCATGGTGGCAGCAAACTAAACTTACTCGAGAACGAATGGGGAAGTCAAAGATAGAATCTTGGGAGAAGATGAAAAAGTTGATGAGATCTACTTTCTTACCTTACAACTACCAGTCACTTATGTACCAAAGGTTGCAGAATCTGAGGCAGGGGACAAAGTCTGTTAGTGATTATGCTGATGAATTTTACCAACTCATTGCCAGGAATGATATCATGGAAACAGAAGAACAGCTAACTGCTAGATTCATTGGGGGCTTGAGAATGCAGATCCAAGATATGGTTAATATGTTTGATCCTAGAACAGTAGCAGAGGCACATCAGAAAGCGTTAGCTTGGGAGAAACAAGGAAGGCGTGGAGGTGGTGTGTTTACTAATTCCAATAATCAAGCAAGGGGTGTTGGCGGAAGTTCTAATGTTCCTAAACCAGTTACCAAGCCAGTGGTGAAGGAGGTTGAGAAGGCGAAGGCTAGTAGTGTTTTCAAATGTTATAATTGTCAGGAGTTGGGTCACAAAAGCAACGAATGTCCGAAGCCGAAGAAGAGAACCATGGTTGCAGAAGTTGAGGCAGATGATGGTGAGGAGGCAGAGTATTCAAATGTACCTTATGTTGAGGAGGAAGAAGAAGTGTCGGGAGATGAAGGATGTAATCTTATGATGAGGAGAAGTTGTTTGACACCAAAGCAAGAGGAGGATTGTAGTTGGCTGAGAAGCAATATTTTCCAATCGACATGTACTATTCTGGGAAAGGTCTGCAAGTTTGTTATTGATGCAGGAAGTTGTGATAATATTATTTCTACAGAAGCAGTGAGAAAGTTGAACTTGAAGACCGAGAAGCATCCTAAACCATACAAGCTAGCATGGTTAAGAAAAGGAGGTGAAGTGAAAGTGTGTCGAAGAGCTTGTGTGAATTTTTCGATTGGGAAGAAGTACAAAGATGAAATTTGGTGTGATGTTGTGGACATGGATGTTTGTCACTTGTTATTGGGCAGGCCATGGCAGTTTGATAGAGCAGTTCAGCATGACGGTCGTGCCAACAGTTACAGTTTCATGTTCGAGGGTACTAAAATCACTTTGGTTCCTAAGAAGCAACAGCAGAAGGAGAACAAACTGGAGGAGATTGAAGAATTGAAAACTCTGTTGACTTTGAAGGAGTTTGTTAAAGAAGTGGAGGAAGAACCGGAAGTGTTTTTGTTGATTGGGAGAGAGAGTAGTGAAGAAGTTGAGATTCCCGAAGAAGCAAAGCCAGTTTTGGAAGAGTTTGAAGATGTCTTTCCAGAGGAGTTACCGAAGGAGTTACCACCACTTAGAGACATTCAACATCAGATTGATCTTGTTCCCGGAGCAGTGTTACCACACCGACCACATTACAGAATGAGTCCGAAGGAACATGAGGAGTTACGAAGGCAGGTGGAAGAATTGCTTGAGCAGGGTCGTATCCAGGAAAGTTTGAGTCCGTGTGCGGTGCCTGCATTGTTAGTACCAAAGAAGGACGGAACTTGGAGGATGTGCACTGATAGTAGAGCTTTGAATAAGATCACTGTTCGTTACAGATTTCCTATGCCGAGGTTGGATGATTTGTTAGATCAGTTGAGTGGGGCAACTATATTTTCAAAGATTGATTTGAAAAGTGGTTATCATCAAATCCGAATCAGACCTGGAGACGAATGGAAGACAGCTTTCAAAACTAGAGAGGGGTTGTACGAATGGTTGGTTATGCCATTTGGTTTGTCTAATGCACCTAGTACATTCATGCGGGTGATGAATCAAATCTTTCGACCATTCATTGGAAAGTTCGTCGTGGTGTACTTCGATGATATTCTGATTTATAGCAGGAGTACGGAGGAGCATGTTTTTCACCTGAGGGAAGTGTTGCTTATTCTTCGTGAAGAACAATTTTATGCTGCTACCAAGAAATGTGTGTTTATGACACCTACTGTTTTATTCCTGGGTTATGTTGTTTCAGGAAAAGGAATCCAAGTTGACCAGAGCAAAGTTGAAGCAGTCAGGAATTGGCCACAGCCAAAGACAATTACAGAAGTGAGAAGTTTTCATGGGCTAGCGTCATTCTACCGAAGATTCATACCACACTTCAGTAGCGTGATGGCTCCAGTGACTGATTGCATGAAGGGTAAACAGTTCATATGGTCAGAGGAAGCGGGAGTTGCCTTTGAGAAGATCAAGGAATTGTTGACGTCTGCACCAATTCTTGTTCTACCGAATTTTCAGTTGTTGTTTGAATTGCATACTGATGCTTCGAAGGTTGGTATTGGAGGAGTTCTAAGTCAGAATGGGAAGCCAGTTGCTTATTTCAGTGAGAAATTGTCAGGGGCGAAGATGAGATACAGTACATATGACGTTGAATTTTATGCTGTTATACAGGCTGTCAAGCATTGGAGGCATTATTTGTTTCAGAAGGAATTTGTTCTTTACACAGATCATGAAGCTTTGAAACATTTACAGGGACAGGATAAAATTTCAGCGAGACATGCATCATGGATTTCTTATTTACAGCAGTTTACCTTCGTCGTTAAACACAAATCAGGGGTGACGAATCGAGTAGCTGATGCTTTGAGTAGGAGGAGTCATTTACTAACGACAATGAAGGTTGAAGTGATGGGGTTTGAGATGTTGCCAGAGATGCTTGAAGAAGATCCTTACTTTGTGAAATATGTTGAAAAAGTGAAGGATGGGAGTACCGATGAATTCATGTTGGTTGATGGTTTCCTGTTTAAAGGAAATCGCTTGTGTATTCCGGATTGTAGTTTGAGGATGAAAATTGTGAAGGAATTACATGAAGAAGGGCATGTGGGCCGTGATCGTACTTTGCAGTTGATTTCACAGTCTTATTTTTGGCCATCGATGAGGAAAGAAGTTGAGAAATTTGTGGAACGATGTCATATTTGCCAAGTTTCAAAAGGAACAGCAACGAATGCGGGGTTGTATATGCCATTACCAGTACCATCTAAGCCATGGGTTGATATTAGCATGGATTTCGTTTTGGGTTTGCCGAGAACTCAAAGGGGAAACGATTCGATATTTGTTGTGGTGGACAGGTTTTCAAAGATGGCACATTTTGTTGCTTGCAAGAAGACAGCAGATGCAGTTCGAGTAGCACAGTTATTTTTCAAGGAGATTTATCGACTTCATGGATTGCCAGAATCTATTGTTTCTGATCGAGATACTCGTTTTCTGAGTCACTTTTGGCTGAGTTTGTGGAAAATGGTGGGAACGAAGTTGAATTTCAGCAGTGCTTATCATCCACAAACCGATGGGCAGACGGAAGTTGTTAACAGGTCGTTGGGTAATTTGTTGCGTTGCCTTGTCCAAGATAATTTGAGAAGTTGGGACCTGAAGCTATGCCAGGCAGAATTTGCTCACAATCATGCAGTAAATCGAAGCACAGGATTCAGTCCGTTTCAGATTGTTTATTCAAGTTTACCCAGGGGACCGTTGGATTTAGCAGTTGTACCACAGTCGAAGAGAACAGTTAAACGAGCTGTTGATTTTGTTGATGAGCTGACTGAATGTCATAAAGTCGTTCAGGAACGATTGGAGAAATCAAATGAGAAATATAAGAAGTTTGCAGATTCGAAACGACGAAATGTTGAATTTAAAGAAGGTGATTTAGTTTATGCTGTGTTAACAAAGGATCGTTTTCCAGTGGGTGCTTATAACAAGTTAAAGGCGCGGAAAATTGGTCCAGTTGAAATTTTAAAGAAAATCAATGAGAATGCGTATCGATTAAAGTTACCAGATGATGTTTATACTTCTGATGCTTTTAACATCAAACATTTAATTCCATATAATGGCAGTGAGATTGTTGAGAAAGAATTTACAAATTCGAGGTCGAATTTTTCTCAACCAGGGGAGGATGATGCAGCAAGGCATATGGGAATTCAAAAGTTAAACCATATTAGGTCGTACACGAGCTTAAGACATGCATGCTTGATGAGTCGGTCACGAGTTAATGTGGAGGAAGTTTTGGAGTCGGGTAACTCGGAGATTTTAAGTCGTTACCGACTCAAGGGACATAGGTCACGACCTAAGGGGAAGACTTCAAGTCGTTTGCGACTTATCAAAGCAAAGGGGAACGAGTTAGAGAAGACACGGCTTAGACAAACTGTGAGTCGTTCGGTGATGGGGAAAGTTGAGTCGTCCACGACTCAACAAAGAGGAATTGAGTCGCCTACGACTCAACTGGAGGACAAAAGGAACACACGGGAAGAGTTACGAGTTAATGAAGGAAATGTGAGTCGTTCGCGACTTAACAAAGCTCGGTTCCGACCTAACAACACTCTCATGAGTCGTCTACGACTCATCATAAAGCAAGGGAAAGCACCATCTGGGGAAAGCCTTGAGTCGGAGGAAATGGGCACGACCTAACTAAGTCGTTCGAAGGGACATGCCGCCACGGACTTGAGTCGTATGGGTACTGAGGCGGTCAGTTGATGAGTCGTTAGTAGTGATGAGTCGTGAGTCGTATTATCTTGAGTCGTTTGCTTTTTAAGTCGAGTCAACCGTGTATATATATGAGTCGTATATCCTTGAGTTGCTGTGTACTGTGTTGAGATGAGTCGGCTGTGTTTGAGTCGTGTTGTAATGAGTCGTTTATGTAATATGTTGAGTCGCTGTGCACTGTGGTATGATGAGTCGTGTAATGTTGTTGAGTCGCATGGTATGTTGTGTCGTGTCACATGTTGAGTCGGTCACGACTCATGGGTTGTAACTCCTATAAATACGCGTGTGTTGTACATTTTTTGGGTTGTTGAATATTGAATAAAATTTCCTTTTGTTAGCTTTGTGCTTTCATACAATTGGTAGTTGAGTGTGATCTCCTATCTCCTCTTTCGGATAATCGAGTGCGCTCGATTCAACGATTGCAGAAGCCGATTCACGGAATCTAGTGCGCTAGATCAACGTGCGAAGAATCGTAGATCTTTAAACACGGAATAGTGCGCTATCAACGTGTTTGAGATAGCTAGAGTTCGGTATCTTTGGATCAACGAACTTGGGCGTTTTGGTATTTTCAACTCACCGATTGCTACATTCATCGATTGAAGTTTATTTCGAATTATCCGCTGCGTCACCTAATATGCTGGAATTTAATGAATGTAACAATTTCGACTATTTCAATAAGTATTTGTACTTAGACATTATTATAATATCAGATGATTTTGATAAAAAAATATTTTGGTTATCGTTAGGTAAAAACCCATCATGTTTATACGTGACATGGTCTTACGAGATACCTTTGTTTTCCAATGGATTTGATAACGGTAATAATTCAAATTGAGTGTGTTTTCTCACCCTGGTTTTCCAGACTGATTCAGGTGTTATTTTATTATAATGCTCGGGTTAGACCAAATATTACAGATCTAGGTTAGGATGCTATGGAGCTCAAGAGACGAGCTGGATGACAAAGACGTATTACACATACTTGATTATATTCTGCTATGTGTGTTAGGCTGCGTAGTCAACACTAGAGAGGACAAGTTATTATAACTATCCAGTATTGAGTTATTGATTTGTTGTACTCTGAAGATGTAATGTATAAATAACAGCTGGAGTTCTTTTTGTATAAAGACATGTTATTATCTATTATATATTATTCCGCTGTGATTGTTAGATTTTGTGTTGTTTTTTCACTTTTCTTCTACCTCTTCCTTTTCTTTTCCCCTAACTATAGGGTTTTTCAACATTCGATTTCTCGGTATATAATATAGTGGATGTATTAGTGTCAATTTTCGAGGATTGAAAATCCCGTTTGTCACAGGTTCACAATAATAAGGGTGATGACTGCAGCATCATCGGTATCATTTTTGAGTCTTTGGGTGATAGATTTTCTACCATTAGTAAATTGAAATCTTAAGTTTTGTTGTGATAAACAAATTTGAATTTAAATTCCAAGTATGGTTTGATAAATAAAGGAAAATGAGTTTTGAACTTATCAAATCTAAAGTGGCATAGATAAAGATATAAAATTAAATTAAACTTACATAAAGTTAAATAAATTGAAGTTGGCAGAATAAAATATATGATTTGAAGTTTAACTAAAGGAAAGTTAAATAAAGTGAATTGGATTTGAACTGGATTAGATAAGTTATTGAAATGAAAATTAAACGTATGTGGTAAGTGATTATATAATTTGAATTTGAAAGTTTAAATAACTAAGTTGTATAACTTATACATTTAGTAATAACAAGTTAAAAACAAGAGTTTTTAACTTGTAATTAGAAATTTTGTAATGGAATATGAAATTAGAATTTAACTTCGGTAAAGTTAAATAAATTGGAGTTAGCGAATTGAATCAAGTGTATTGATGAATCAAATAAAAGTGAATATAAACCTGTAACGACCCGGTAATTTTAACGATTTTACAACGTAATTAATTGATATTTTACTTGAAATTTAATTATTAAATTTAGCAATGAAATATGGATATTTGGAATACGTCTATTTTTACATAGCAAATGGTAGATTTTCACTAGTAAATATGAAAGTTTGTTCAATTGTGTAATTTTAAATTTCAATTTAAATCAGTTAAATTTGATGGTGATAAAATATTTTTGAAATCTGCACATTTTTATATAATAAAAATGTAAACTATTATCTGAGTGAGACGTCATAATTCGTTTCGTCAAATTTGGACTGCTCTAGCTCTGTTTATCTTATTTTTGACAAATTAACAGCAGTTTGGCAACGAATATCGACTTTTGATAGGACAGTCGTATCGTTGATATCTGTGTACCATTCTATTCAACTCGTCACACCGATCTCCACAGTATATTCTTTGGTGTATTTTGGTGTCTGGTGCATGACGAAATCTGCGAAACTACTAGTAGTACCAGTTCCGCATTCGACCCTTTTGGTTTACTATGTACTTTCATTATCCACCTTATAATTCCAATGGTCATTATATTTAATATTTCCAGAAATCATTAGTTGTAATCTTTCTATTCATACGTTTATAATATATTTTGTTTGTTGCTTTTATAAAAGAAAATATATATTATAATGTTCGTATATCTACCTCTGAGAAACCCGGCTCCTCTTTCTTCTTTAAGATTATGCCCGGCTCTTCAATCTTACTCTTGATTTTGTTCTGCTAATTTGAAAAAAAAAATATAATATACATAAAGTTATATTTTCTTTGCCGCCTGTTCGTTCAAGGTCACCTTCTCATCTTTTAAGAAAAAAAATATAACATTATATGTTTGCATTCGTTCATTTGAGCCTGCTGTGTTTTCTTCTTCGTACGGCATGTTGCCTCGTCCCACCTTTCCGCCATGGCACTCCCTGACCCGCTTCCACCTTGCTTTCCATGGCCATCACATTGCAGCCCAACCCACCGCATCTACCCCACCCTCCGCCTCAACCATTCTATGTGACAGCCCTTTATGCATCGCCTCTGGCCTCCCTAAGCGTAGCAGCTCCGGCCACTCGATCATCTGCACTCATCTCCTCTGCGTCCATAATCTCTCCACCCAACAGCCTCACATGTGCTAGCATCACCATCCCGCCACCTCAACAGTCCCCTTCCATGCGGCCAAACCCACATCCCGACCATCACCAGCAAGTGCCGACCAGACCCCTCCTCCCCCACTCTGCCAAACATCCTTCCACACCTTCCAAACCCATGCCATGCGCTTCCAACCCCACACCTCTGCTCTGGCTGTACCTAGCTTGCATAACCACTTCGCCACCCTGCACCCCAATAGCCGGTCACCCACCTTTTCAGCAACATACCCCATTTTGCCTCACTCTTCCACCCACCTGACCATTGCTACCCCTTCTTGAAGTTTATAGCAGCACCCAAGCACCAACATGACCTCTACCTTCTGGCGCCGAATCCTACAATGGCCCATAACTTCCTCTTTCCTCATCTTCCACCCAGTGCCAAGCTGTAGCCGAGAACTTCTCCATGAAAAAAAAGTACGTATGTAATATAATATTTTGGTTATATATAATATGTTATATATAATATGTTTGGTTAAAACCTCTAAAATATACATGTCTATATGTATATATATATAATTTGTATATTCATCTGCGCTTATCCATATTTGCTTAAAAGTTGCGTCCTCCTTATATTTGTGACCATGTTCTTACTTTGGAAAATATATATTTTTAAATTTTGTATATATAAAATATAAAGTGTTTACAATGTGTAGTAAAATTAGTTTTATATCCAATCTGTTGGGTTTTATGTATATATTTATATCAGTAACATACAATCAGTTTGTTTATATATATCGTTTATATAAGTTTACAATTCATCTGTTTGAGTTTATAACAAAGTAAATCATATTGATCTTTATAACAAATATTAATTTTAAAATATAATATGTATGTAAGTTTAATATATGTTTATATATTAGTATATATAAGTATACATGAGTTTGGCATTTAATTATATATATAGAGATTAATTTTATATGTGTTTAAATTAAATATTTGATTTAAATATATATATATATATATATATTTATTTATTTAAATATATGTTTAAAATTTATTTTAGAAATATATACATATATAACATATATTTTGTTCAGTTATCCCAAGCTGATTTTGATTTTTCCATTGATTCCAATTTATCAGCTTTGTTCGTCGAATTCGTGTCCATCTTGCTTTGCTTTGGAAATTCGTGCTTGGATTCGTAACCCATTTCATTGTCAAATCTCTCCAGCCTCGAAAGGTAAGCAATCACTCACGATTTACATTCTTATATTTAGTAAATTTGATTTCACCTGAAACGACAATTGAAATTGTATTTAATTCGTTGTTGATTATATATACGTGTTGTTGATATATAATATTATTATCGTATTTTTTTCCACTTCACAAGTTCCCTGTTAGTTTAGAAATCCTTATGGGTTGAAATTAGGGCTGTCAATTTCCTACACGACCCGAAACCCGCACGGAAATTAGCAGGTTAACCCGACCCATTTAATTGGCGGGTCATTTTTGGGTCAACCCGAATTTGACCCGTTTATAAACGGGTGGGTTTCGGGTTGACCCACTAACCCGAAACTGACCCGTTAACAACCCGTTTATACAGTATATAGGTTGAGCTGACCCGTTTACGACCCGCTCCGACCCGTTTATGACCCGTTTGTATCTTATACGGGTTGACCCGACCCGTTTACGACCCGTTCCGACCCATTTACGATCCAATTATACCTTATACGGGTTGACCCGACCCATTTACACCTTATACGGGTTGACCTGACCCGTTTACGACCCGACCCATTTATAATCGGGTTACACGGGTTGGGTCGGGTCAACCCGTTTATAAACGGGTCGGGTTCGGGTTGAGCTTTTTCTACCCGTTTAATAAACGGGTTGACCCGACCCATTTAAAATCAACCCGAACCCGACTTGACCCGACCCAAACCCGACCCGACCCGACCCATTGACAGCCCTAGTTGAAATGACACACACCCGAATGATACTATAGATTAGGGGAAAATCATTATAGGTTGGAATGATAAACCCAAGCGATTTTAATTGATTTTGAATTTTGGATTACGGGTTGAAATGATATACACCCGTAAATATTTAATTTGCGGATTAAAATGACAAATAAGTGTATCACTCGACCATAGGATAGAAAATTATATACGGACACCGTTGGTCTATATTTTGAAATTATTTCCAAAGTTTTTGAAGGAAGAATTTTATTAAATATTTACTTTTTAATATAATATAAAGATATTTTATTCTGTAAAATTAGATTTTTAAATTAGATGTTTGGAAATTTTAAATTTATAAGTTAGTTTTGAAAATATATATATTAAGATTTTACTTATAATTTTTTATTTTTTATATATAAAATAAGATTTAAAATAGATTTATTAATAAGATTTAATTTAATATAACTTATTAAATAAAACTTAATTTAATTAGTATATATAATATGTTTAAATATTTATTTAAAAATTTACACTAATATTTTTAAATAGATTTTTGTAATAACTTTATATAAATAGAGGTTGGAAAGATAAAGTAAATTTTGACTTGAAATTTAAATTAGTTAATAATTGAATTTAAATAAGAATTTATTTGAACTTAGTGATTTTAAGATTTGAAAGATATGATTTATAACTTGATTTGATGAAAAGTGATTAAATGAATATTTGAATGAATATTCTCAACTTTTAATAAAATTGAGACTGGTCAAGTTCTAGTGGTCCAATGGTTAAGACATAGTGGAGTTGCTACATATGGTTGTAGTGGCACCGGATCGAATCCCAGCGGCCACAATAATGAGACATAAGTGTCCGGGCACTATAAATCCCGGTCTAACCAAAGGCCAGGGTAAACATAGTTTCCTTGGCCCCAAAGTTTTGTCGAGTTCTATTGGTCCAGTGGTTAAGACATAGTGGAGTTGCTACATATGGTTGTAGTGGCATCGGATCGAATCCCAGCGGCCACAATAATGAGACATAGTGTTCGGTCACTTTAAAAATCGTCTAACCAAAGGCCAGGGCAAACATAGTTTCCTTGGCCCCAAAGTTTTACTCCTCTCATGTCCGCTCCTGTAGACCCCCTCCTTTCTCCTCCCATCAACTCAATTGTACCTCCCATACCTATCTTCTCAGCCGTATCATCCCTTACCTCCGTAGTCAATTCGGTTCCTGCTCCGCCACCTCCCATCTTGTCAGTACCACCTGTCTCCACCTCGGTCCCCTCATCCCTCAGAGCTAATGTAACTTTGAACTCACCAGTCCTAGTCTCTCCTCCTCCTCCTCCAACCATCCCACATCCCGACCCTCCTGACCCCCTTCCTTTACAATCTGCTACCCATACTCTCCCAGCTAAGGTCGGCAACTCTCTCACTGCTTGTACGAGTGAACGGAAATGGATTTCTCTGTTTAAACACAAACCGAGGAATGCAGGAAAGTACATACCCGTTGACATGACACCAGTGTATAAAGAAGAAGCTTTAGTGCCTCCTAACAAAGTGATAGAAGCTGGTGCTGCTATCTGGAATGACACTATAGTTGGCTTCTTCCTAGACAAGCCACTGTCGTACACAGCTGTTGTCCAGAAGTTAAAGTTCATATGGAAACTTAAAGGCGTTGTTTCAGTTAAATCAGATGGTACCATCTTCTTATTCAAATTTACTTGTAGTGAAGACAGGAAAACAATTTTGTTGAGTGATCCTATTATTATGAATAATAAACTATTCATAATTAAACCGTATGATGCAACTGTGAGTAATGTTACTGATACAGTCACCGCTGTTCAAGTATGGGTGCACTTGTATAATCTTCCATTATTTGCATGGTCTCCACTAGGAATAAACTGGCTCTGTAGTCATTTAGGTAAACTGTTATGTATGGATGAGATGACAGAGAAGCAAGATAGGTTGAACTTTGCGAAGTGCTTGATTGAAGTTAGGCCGAAAAAAGAACTAGTTGATGAATTTTTGGTTAAACTAGTTGAGGGAGGACAGCAGAAAATTTATGTTGAGTACTTATGGAGGCCAGATGTATGCGTTATGTGCAAGAGATTCGGACACAAAACTAAGGACTGTGAAAATAATGATGCAAGTAAGACAAAGTGCAATATAGAAAATAGTAGAACTGATAGAGAGGTAGGAAAGAAGGAAAACATAGAGAATGTGCAAGCCCATAAATATATCAGACCAACCAAGAAGCAGAGCATTAGAAAATGGCAACGTGTTACGAGAAAGAAAATAGATAAAACTGTAAATGAGCTTTACGTGGAGCAAATAGAAGAGGGGTGCAATGAAAAAGTTTCGGCTAAGGTAATAATGACATACTTGGTATGATGAATACTAGGGAGAAAGAATCAATGGGTAAAGAGACTGAACAATTCAGTGACGAGTCTGATGAACTGGGTGATGAGGAAGAGAGAGGAGCTGAGTCAGACAATCCATCTGGAATTATTAATAAAAAGTATGAGGAGCAAACCAAACCGAAAGCAGTATTTAGTGAAGATGTTGAATTAGTTGATAGTTGTTTGTTATCCAACAAATTTGATATACTCTATGAACTGGACGAGGAGGATAATACACGTGCTAGAGTTAGTGATAGTATGAAAGTGGTTGACAAGATTGGAATAAATGGAGCAATAAATGATAATATCAAAGGAACAAATAAAATTGGCACTACAGAGCAAGAAGAGCAAAAGGAAACAAACAGCAAAAATTCTATGCAAGTAAAGACTGATCATACAAAGCAACTGCATGAGAAGGTAGAAAATATACAAGTCGATACAGCAGCAGTATCTGGAAATATAGAAGGCATGTTAAGCATTTAAAACAAAAGTAATGAAGAACTAGATCCAAGTGACAAGAAAAGTAAAAAGTGCAGAAAAAAGAACTCTTCCCTTAATAAGGCTACAGAGTTAAATGCAGAAACATGCATGCACGTTGTTGCATGCACAACACAAACAATTCCCCTTCCTGCTATAGGAAAGTATTCAAGAATCATCTCCCCTCTTTGTTTACACCAACATAAAACCACCAAGTGCTTTCAAACAACCCCCAACAACGTTCCACTCTCCACCTACCACTCCTTCCATCGCTCCAAAGCTTCCTATAATCTCCGGTCTAACCACCCCCCCAACAAAAGATGGTAATACAAGAAACGAACTTACTCCACTCTCTGTTGCAATTCCAAACTACTTATCCTCTTCACAAGCTGTCACGAGGAGAATGAAAATTGAAATGATAAATGCCTGTGCTCTCCAATGATGACAAATCTTGGAGCATGGAATATACGTGGGAGTCATCACGTCATCAAACTTGACCAATGTAAAGAACTTATCGATGCTCATAAGTTATCCATCTTAGCCATGCTTGAGACTAAGTTAAATCGTGAACTTACACTCAAGGCAGCCAATTACATTAAACCTGATTGGAGCTGTGTACACAACCTCGATGATGCACCATATGGTAGGATCCTAATACTATACAATCCCCTCCAAATCCAAATTACTCCTACCCTCTCCAATTCTCAGATGATACATTGCCATGCACAATTATTCTATGATAATACATCCTTTTATGTGACCTTTGTATATGCCTTTAACTCTGCAGCGGCCAGAGCAACCTTTTTGGATGTTATTCCAGCTCTACGGCAAAACACACACCCTTGGATAATTATGGGAGACTTCAACTGTTGTTATAAGCTCTCTGATAGAACTGGTGGTAATCCCCTTTCTCTGAATGAAATAAAACCCCTTGCTAATACCCTGAATCTAGTAGAGTTAATTCCTGTCAGAGCGGTAAGAATGCAATATTCATGGAACAATAAAAGAAAGCATGGTAGTAGGACTTTCTCCAGGATCGACCACACCTTTTCCAATCATGCTGCTCTTACCAAATGGCCACTACTCTTCAGCCTTCTTCCCCCTCCACTACTATTAGACCACTGTCCTCAAATTACCCATCTTCGTGGAGCAGACAAGAGAGGAAAAACAAATTTTAAATTTTTTAACTCTTGGATTAAAGAACCGGACTTTAAAAATACTGTATTAAATGCTTGGAGTAAAGAAAAGAATGGTAATCACTTATTTATATTGCAGGAAAAAATAAAAGAAGTTAAAGATGTTTTGAAGCAGTGGTCGTTCAAGAGATTTGGCAAAGGTGACAAATTAAGCTCTTTGATTGGAGAGAAGCTTGCTGAGGTACAAACGGAGATGATGTCCAACGTTACCAACACTAACCTGTCTGCAGCTGAGTATAACTTAACCCAACAATATTGTGAAGCTTTATCATCTGAAAGTGACATGATTAGACAAAAGTCCAGGATTAAATGGCATGAACATGGTGATAGAAATAGTGCGTACTTTCACGCTAGTCTCAGAAACAAACACCGTAGAGAGAATATTGCTACCATCAAAGATAAGGATGATCAGCTACATACTACTATTCCTGCTATTCAGGATGCATTTGTACAATACTTCACTTCCATATATGGCAATGTGAACAACTTCAAACCTAGCATTGAAGATATTCCACCTAACATTCTTCCTCGAATTACCGACGAAGACTTTACCTTCCTATGCTCTGAAGTTACCTCTAATGAAATTGAGAAAGCGATGTCCTCACTTAACAGTAACTCTTGCGGTGGCCCATATGGTCTTAACGCCAAATTCTACACTACTTGTTGGCCATTTGTCTCTACTGACGTCATCAATACCATTAAGCTTTTCTTTAAAAAATCCAAGCTTTTCAGGTCGTACAACTACACAAATATAGCTCTTATCCCCAAGTTACAAAATGCCCACCATGTCAATGAGTATCGGCCTATTTTATGCTGCAACACCATATACAAATGCATCTCCAAAGTCATTGCTTCTAGACTTAAACTTGTTCTTCCTACTCTGGTCTCTAAAAATCAAGCTGCGTTCCTACCTGGTAGGAACATACTAGACAATATTCTTCTCACACACGAACTTCTTAAAGGATATAACCGTAAGAATGCATCTCCAAAGGCTATGTTCAAACTTGATATCATGAAAGCTTTTGATACGTTACAATGGGATAGCATTATTCGAATCATGGGTTATATGAATTTCCCACCTCACTTTCTTTCTTGGATATATGAATGCATCTCAACCCCAAGTTATTCGGTCATTGTCAATGGAATTCTTGCTGGTTTTTTTCGCAGTAGGCATGGCATAAGGCAGGGAGACCCGATATCTGCTTATATTTTCATCATGGTGATGGAGCTCCTTACTAGATTGATCAATAAGCTTATTGATCAAGGAGAGTTCATGCGACATCAAAAGTGCAGTCAACCGAGTATCTCTACGCTTATGTTTGCTGACGACCTTGTTGTGTTTTGTACGCCGGATATCACAACTGTCAATAATTTAATGAATACGCTTGCTCAGTTTTATGCTATGACTGGTCTGAAGGTTAACATTCAAAAATCTGAACTCATCTTGGCTGGTGTCAGCGTTGAACAGGAGGAAGCAATATCTCACGTTACTGGTCTATATTCTAATCCAAATACAGTTACATACTTGGGGCTCCCTCTGACAACATCTAGAATAACAACTAATCATTGCCTACCTTTATATGAGAGGATTACAGCGATACTAAATTGCTGGACAACGGTTAAACTAAGCCAAGCAGGTAGATTTACCTTAATTAAGTCTGTTATATATGCTATGCAAGTATATTGGTCAAGAACCTATGTATTGCCCATAAAGCTTATGAAAATGATTACTAGTGCATTTATGCGATTTCTATGGACGGGAAGAACAAATGGCAGATATATTGCCCCAGTTAAATTTAGTAGAGTTGAACTCCCCTTGAATAGAGGGGGTCTTGGTATCATCAACTTAAACCAATGGAATAAGGCGACGTTTGCTAAACACGTGGATACCTTCTTCAACAGTACTGAAAGCATATGGGCAGAATGGTCACGAAATTATGTTGTTAAAAATAGAAGCTTTTGGAAAAAGAGCAGGCCGCAGAATCTTAGTTGGACTTGGCAGAGTATATTCAAGATAAAGGAAGAGGTTCTTCCTCTCAGTCAAATGAGCATCAATAATGTGTTTAGTGTTAGCTTCTGGGATGATCCTTGGCTCGTTAAGGGGATGATTCTTAGAAGGCACCTAACGTACAATGAGCTAATGCAAACTGGCATTCACCATGCTGCTAAGGTAAGGGATGTTCTCAATAATATTCAAAGTTCTAATTCCTTCACTTCCAATCAGAGAATTCAACGTATTTGGAACCTGATCAGAAGCAATACTCCTCTGCTATCTTCCAATGAAAAGCTTGTTTGGGGTGATAAAAGGACCAAGTTCAAAATTGGCACTGTTTATGAACATTTGATGAAGAACACAGCACAGCCAAGGTGGAAATGGTGCAAGCGTGCATGGCATAAGGATAGTAGCATGAGAGACAATTTTTTACTCTGGAAAGTGCTACACCGAGAAATACTAACTAAAGCTAAACTTGTGAGCATGGGGATGAATGTTAATATAATGTGTACTTTCTGCAAGGATCAGGTTGAGACCGCAGAGCACTTGTTCTTCGACTGTAACGACATCAAGCATGTATGGCAGCTTGTCAAGGCTAAGCTCTGTAGGAATGAAACTTCTCATGATAACTTGGATGAATGGAATATCATACATGCGAGAACAGGGTATATACGAAAAGACAAGAGACTATATCTGGCAGTTTTGAAAAGCTTCATAGCAGCGGTATGGAAGGAACGAAATAATAGGGTGTTTGAACCAAACAACGCTAAATCTGAAACAATGTAGCCTTGGGTGATGCATGAGATCAAGAATACACCGAGTATGCTCACTTTCAGCATTGATCCAGGCATTTATCACTTATTCTAAGAGTGTTATTTTTTAATTTATTTATGTTTCTGTCTTCTCTCCATTTTGTTTCCAGTTTTTTATAGCGCTATGTATACCTCTGTATTCTCTGAGCTTTCTCTATGTTGTCTGTGTTGTAATCTTCTTGGTGCTGCAATAAAGTGGTCGGGGACCATCCAACCCCGTCGGCCTTGCCAAAAAATAAAAATAAAATTGAGACTGAATATTTAATATTAATTCAAATTTATAAATTTAGATTTTATTTAATTGTAATTAAAATTATTAAGTGAATATTTTCTGATTTGAATAAAATTAAAGTTAAATGTTGAAATATAAATGAAACTTATACTGAAATGTTTGAATATTTAACTTCGAATCTTATTGGACTTGGAATGATAGTTCAAACCTGGATTTGAAATCGATAAAAATTGAAATGGTTTATTGAGAATTTGAATTGAATCTCAACCTTTTAAAATTTAAAAGTGTTATGATTTCAAAATTGCTATTGATTTCACAAGTGTTATGATTTCAAAATTGTTATTGATTTCAAAAGTGTTATGATTTCAAAAGTGTTATTGATTTCAAAAGTGTTATGATTTCAAAAGTGTTATTGATTTCAAAAGTGTAAAGATTTCAAAAGTGTTACTGATTTCAAAAGTGTTATGATTTCAAAACTGTTATGATTTCGAAAGTGTTATAATATTGAAAGTGTTACGATTCTGGAAAAGAATATTATTTGAAGTGCACAATAGTATCGAAATTGATATGGTTTTGAAACAAATAAGATATTTTAAACTATTTGAATGAAATTACCATGGTGTGAAATAATCGTTTGGTTGTTAAAGAGACCGAGATCGGATACTATCATACTCTCCGCCAACACCGAAAACAATTCAACAATTGTGTACATGGTGGAGATTCTAGAACGAAGTAGAATGGTTTGGCGACGATCCTATATGAGGTTTTAGCATAGCCTCGACTCCCGTGAGTCAGCTTGATGTAGCTAAAACATGAGCTTTACAGGGCCAAGTGGGGTCATTCCCCCTATTGGGCACATTTCCTCAACACCATTCTGTTGCTTTTGTGATTTAATTGGACGCACCTTTGACTTGGGAGTGTCTCACGAGGTGGGCGGTAGTAGCTTCTATGCGTTACCACCAATCTGGGAGTACAAACGGTATTTCTACCTTGGCATTGCCTCGCGTGCCTTGTCACATGCCCTATCGCGTCTTCTTCGAGTTTGTTTTGTACCGTACCTATATGGTGTCCTCTAGGTAAACCACCGGTTTGGTGGAGCGTACAGCATTGTATAGACTACAGGAATATATAAAATGTGTTAAGGAGGATATGGGTAACGCCTTAACTCTATTTTAATAGTTTACTTTACTATAGACATATTATAATAGCATATATTACTACGTAGTAGATAGTTCCATGGATCCTTAGAGGATGAAAATCCCAAGCATCCTTTAAGTGACCTTGTATTTCAGTTGACATTTCACTTGAGTTGAATTTATTAATAAAAGAATGTTAATCCTGACTCGAGTGTTCTGCATTTTTCTTTATGCTCGGGTCAGACTGAGTGTCACTGCATTTGAGACTCACCTTTGGAGATTGGAGCTTTGTTTGAAGAGCTACCTATCCAGCTTCCAGTCATTTTAGTTTATTCCAGTCATTTATATACAGACTCGTCAACTACTTATGTATTAGATATTCATTTGTATTTGAGATATCTGTTGTATTTTACTGCTAATTCTAATGTTTATATAGTAGTTCATGAACTACTATTTATCTATTCCGCTGCCTATTGTTGTAATACTCTGTGTCTGTGATCGTGTGATTGATTTATTTACTGTATATGCTAAGTTTTGCCAAATATAAATTAACAATGTGTTGTTTTGAGCAATTCAAGTCTGACATGTTCGGATGAGAGTGGTTCGAAATAGTAGGACGTTGCAAAATCTAAGTTGTAAAGTGATTATATAACCATGATTTTAAATTATAAATGGAGAATGAAAGCGAACATAAGTATATATTCATGAAAGTTAAAGTGAGTAAGTGTATAACTTATGATTGTAATAATAAGTTGGAAACAAAAATTTAGATTTGTTATTTATGAAACGTTAAGAAATGGATCTAAATTGGAATTATGAGTTGAAACTTAAGTTAAATAAGATAAATATAGGAAATGAAGTTAACTAAAGGAATATAAAAAGAGGTAGGAAAGAAATTTAAGTTATGTAGAATAAAATGAAGTTGAAATGAAATTTAACTTAAGTGATGTTGAATGACTTTGAAATTGATGTTAACAATGAATTAATAAAGTAAGTTAATAACTTGAAGTGATGAATATGAATATAAACTTAAATTGTTAAATGAAATTCAACTTTGGTTGTAAAATAAATTAGCTAATTGAATATGGTTTGGGATGATTATTTGTTAGATTAAATATAACTTAAATTGGGAATGTTGGAATAAAACTTAAGTTAAGAAGTTGTAAATTAATAATAACATTGGAAGTGTTGTATAAAATGTTGAATTAAACTTAATTATAAATTATACGAATGAAATATAATTCAACATAATCTGAATATAAATTGATTATTAGAAAAGAATGTGTAATGACCCGGAATTTCGTTCCTGAAAACTCCAGATAGTTAGGAAAAGAAGAAAAGAGATAGAAGAAAAAGAAGAACAGAAACACCAACATCTCACATTCGCAGCAGACAAAATATAATATCAAATAAAACAACAGTTTTACAAAGAAGAACTATGTCAATACATTTATATTTTTATACATCAAAGTTACAACCTTTACACAACACTGGACAGTTTAAAACAACGTGTCCTAGATGTACCACTACATATCACAGCGGAAACACTCCTTACGCTCCTGCCATCCAGCTCGCCTCTTGAGCTCCAGAACGTCCTTACCTGAAAATATGTAATATTCGGTCTAACCCGAGCATTACATCAAAGTAATACCCGGGTCAGGTTGGAAACCAACATCTAACAAGAAATACCAATGCATATAGACTATTTAAAACCCAGGTAACTCATACTGCTATAAGTTCACAATTTGTTAGTCAATGCTTATTTCACAAATCAATCCCTTAGTTTCAAGTTCCATATTATTCCATTTCAACCTCCTGATTTCACATATCAATCTATAAAGAATCATTGTAGGTTACAAATCGAAGTGGGTTCGGGTATTTACTGCTACCCGACTCTGGCCTCTTCGAATTCAATACCATATTTAACCCAAGTTATTCAAGTGAAATACAATTCAACTTTATATATAGGATGTCACTTTCATACACAGCAATTTGTCAACGATAGATAGCCATACTATCATTGTCCATCCAAACATATTATATCAAAAATCATTTCATATTAGAGATATCAACCAATTCAAGGCATTTACATCATTCAATCATTCATAAGCAAGATTGATCACTTCCTAAATTATTTAAATTTATCTCTACTCAAATTAATCACTAACTTTAATTACTTGGATTACCTTTACTTAATATTAATTAATTACATATCAATTAATTAATCATCTTTTAATTATCCATCTTAATTAATCATCCTTGATTAATTATCCTTTAATTACAATAAGTAAATAATTCTCAATTAATCATACAAATTAATTAGCCTTCCCTCATCACATTAAAAAAATCCCTTAATTACTCTTATAAAGTAATTAACAATGACTTATTACATTTAACCTTAATTAATTACTCAAATTAATTATCCTATAACCACTTTCATTGATTGATTATCCCTTAATTAATCATACTCATTAATTAACTATCCCTTAATTAATTTCCTTAATCAATCCTTTTATTAATTACACTAAGTAATTAATCCTCAATTGCTTTCCTTAAGTAATTTACCTTTAATTACTTTCATCAAGTGATTATCCCATTGGACAATTCCTCAATTAATTAACCTTAATCATTATATAATTTAGCATTTAATTACTAATTTATTTAATTAACCCTCAACAGATTAATCCTTTAATTACTTACATTAAGTAATTAATCATCTCTTAACCATTTCCACCCAGTAATTATCCAAATCACTCAAGTTAAATAAATTAACCCTTAGTTACTTTCATTAGTTAATTATCTTTAACTAATTACATTCATTTATTTACTTTAAGTTATCACATCAAATAATTAACTATTCTTTAATGAATTCCATTCACTAATTATTATTTAATTACTTATACTAAGTAATTAACTACCCATTAATTTATATTAATAGATTATATTTCAATTTGTAAAATCTTAAATAATTAAGATAATACACATACTTAAATTAATTACTTAGTTCATCAATAAATTTATTTGAAATCCAAAAGCTTTGAAATTAATTTAGTTAAAACACTTCTTATTAAAGTTTTTAATATACTATATTTGAAACCTGTTTAATATTGGCTGTGAGAACTTGTTCACTTTAACTTGTTTAGAAAGCTGGATTCAATTTTTCTTGTTTTTAAACCTTAAATTTAAACCCACCTAATCTCCTAAAGAAAAATACCCGAGCCACATATCAACGGGTCAATACTCGAGTAAAACCCTCCATTTCCCAGAGATAACATTCGAGTATAACTACCCCTACTCACTCTCCTTCTCTTCCTCTTCTTCTTCATGTCCTTCCATCCACTTGCACACTGTATCACGGTGTACATGCACACCATCCCCTAGACGGCGACCATGGCTCCGATCATCTCCGCAAGTCTCGTACGATCATCCCATCCCGTCAACCACCCAGACATCGATGAACTACCATGTTTGACGAAAACAACCTTCGACTCACCTACTGGTAGTGAACAGAATCCATCGATCACCCCACTCCGACCATTCCTATCATTTTATACCCTTAAACCTCATCGGAAGACCCGCTACCATCTCCTACATCGTTTCTGCCACGTGCAAAGCCTTCTATTCTTCCCTTTGCTTCGCTTTTCGACCCAAAACCTAAGGCCAGTCGAAGATTCCCTAAACCCTACTATTCGATCGACCCGCTTCCACAAGCACTTGAAAATTCTAGAGACGTTGTTCCCGTGTTCCCCATGTCCTATTCCTCCTCCACGCCAAGTGCCACATCTTCGAATCAACCCAGTCGCCCCAATTCGCCGACTTGCCCAAATCCGTTCAACCTCAAATTCCTCTCTCGATCTAGCACTAAAGATCTGGATTAGACACATAAAATTCATGATTTTAGATAACAAAACAGGTTGTATACCTGAAAGCATGAATTGTTTGAGTCGGAATTTTGATATGTTTAAAAATTTCACTGTCTTTCATAATTTCCAGATAATTTCCATACTTATTATGCTAAATTATATTCTAAAAACTTAGCTTATGTTTTAAACAAACATATCTGGTTTGAATTTCACAACCTATAAGATTTTTAAAGATGAAATTTAAATTTTCATTTTGTATTAAAACCCTGGGAACTAAGAACAATGCAACTCAGACATGCATACTTATACGTATATATAGAAATTCACATTTGATACAAACATGCAAGCATAATTCATATCATACCCTTAAAATCATCACAAGCATCTATTTTTTAGAATAAATTATAGTTTTTTTACTCACCGTTTCAATCTGAACAGAGATTTACCTTTTATGTTCCAGTTAGGTATAATTGTTAACACACACACACACACACACACACACACACATATATATGCTTAAAATCATTTTTAAACAACATGCACAGCAAAATTCAGATCATACTTATAAGATCATCGCATGCTAGTTCAAGATTCATCAGATTACCAAGTTTACTCACCTGTTAATGAATGAACAGAGGAGTTCAAAACTGGAATTGAAAGCTTCAGACTGTAGTTTTGAATATCCTCCGAATTGAACTAGATCTGCTTTGATCTTGCTTTGATTCATGCTTTGATTTAGTTTTGGAGTTGGAATCTTGCCTGATGACTTGTATGGAGTTGTTTACAATTTGAGAACTGATCTTGTGTCAAGTTTTGAGTTGTAGATGCTTGACTCTGTTTTGATGATTTTTTTTCAACTGTTTGTTTCTTAGATCTGATTGTTCAAGTTGGTTTCCTTTTGGTTTAAGCTTCAAAAATGTAATGACCCGCCATTCTCTCCACAGAATGACGCATCATTAATAAGTAAGAAAGGGATAGAAAAGAGAAAGATAGAGAAGAAAGAAGAGAAAACACATTAGAATCTCAATAGCAGAACAAATAAATTATATTAATAACATAAGTATTACATAATATACAACATCAATCAGAGTTGCACAGATAATACATCACATACTAGACAGTTATAAACACCTGTCTAGTTATTACAACTTAATACAATACAGCGACACCAATCAAGGTGGAACACTATACATATCTACAACGCTGAAGCCTCCTGCTCCGTTGCTCCTCCATAATTCGTCAAAGCTAACTTGAATCCCTTGGCTACTCGTAAAAATTTAAGTATCCAAGAGTTTAAGAAAAACAGAAATAAACTCCGGGTCAGACATGGGTCTGGTGTGAGTAACAGGTTAAGGTTGCTTAACTTTGAAAAACCTTTGAAAACAAAAGGTATCACGTAAGACTTTCCACACATAAACATGGATAAGTTTTTACTTTACGCTAACTAAAACAATTGATAGGAAATCCAGTGATATTATAATAGGTCTAGGGTTTTGAAGTAAATAAGAAATAGCTAAAATTGTTACATGATTAAATTCCAGCGACTAGCCACAAAAGTGGGTACTACAATCAAATCCGATGGCACTTATTGGATGTTGGATTCCATACAATGGCAGGGCTGCTGGGGTACCGCCCGTCACAGTACGGGGCCTAGATCACCGTACCGAGGATTACTCACAATCCCCTGCAACACAAGGACGGAACCATCACTTACTGGATAGTCCCGAATAAGACAACCCCGCAGTTGGTGTGCATTCCAACTACCCACTAAGCCGAATAAAAAAGGACCTCTAGATAGGGGAAATTCTCGTCCTACTTGGGTATAACCCACTTAGCCTTGCTGCACCTCCCCTGTTTTATCCATTCCCGGTTAATGAGGCTTGAGGCTACGATTACCTTTATAGAACACATCTATCTTAGAATACTCATCGTCCACCTGACGATGTTCTGAAAGCATTCAATTCATACAAGTTTGTTCCGGGTTCGAACAAAACCGAAGACATTATCTCGTTACACTCATTTTGGAATTACCCTCAGAGTTAACAACAATAACCCTTGCACTCTGAATCTTCATCTTCACTTGAGATTCACGACCTATCGTTAATTTGGATCGATGTGGTTTTCGGATATCCAAATCTGGAAACCCGATCCTGATCTCATCGAAATCCAAAACGTATCTTTTAAGGCCAAGTTGTTTTAAAGTTTAAAACAATTCAATTCTATTATCTATATACACACAGATAGATAATTCACATATCACAATAGATAATCAATATTATCATCACAACAGATAATCCATATTATCATCACAAATAGATAATTCACATTATCATCACACTTCAACTAAAGCATCCATATCACACAACATTACTTATCTCATAACTGAGATCTCAAACCATTCAAGGTAAACAATATCATCCATCCATACATAAGCAATGATCTATAATCACACCATCTATAATTAATTTAAAATGAATTAAATTAATTACTTCCATCTCTAATTAAATTAAAGTGAATTAAATTAATCACTTCATATCTAATTAAATTAAAATAAATTAAATTAATTACTTTCATCAATATAAATCTTGCTTACATAACCTTTATTTAATTACAAATCGATTAATTAATTATTCTCTAATTATCCATCTTAAATAATCACCCTTGATTAATTATCCTTTAATTAATTTCACAAATTAATTATTCTTAACCAAAACAGTAATTAACCTTTAATTACTTCTGTAACAACCCAGTATTTTACATCAATTGATTATCGTCACTAAAACGATTAATTGGATGTTAATTGCTATTTGACGTTTTAAATCGAGTTGAAATTCTTTTAAAAAAATTGCTAAGTGTAGTTTGGGCATTTTGAATCCAGTTTAAATTCTTTTGAAATTCAACAAGGGGTGTGGGCTTTGTATATGATTTTGGCCCACGTTTTCATTATTTGGTGCCGTGAAAAAATTCATTCACTTTTCCCCCTTTTTCCCATTTTCATTAATCGCGAACCCTAAAAACGAAATCACGAAAATTATAAAAATGGTGGTCGTTCCTTTTCTTCCTCATCGTCCCAAAAATTAGGGCTCAACCAAAAATCGAAGGTGCTGTCTTCAATTCTTTAACTTCGTTCGATTCTCGTCGCCGTTCGCCTCCTTGCTTGAGTCTCGGCCGCTTCGAACAAAGGTGAGTAATTTATACTTACTCACATCTAATTCGAGTTGGTTGAATTCGTTTTCTTAATTCTATTTTCGTGGTCTTCGTCTTCGACTTGATTTTACCGATGATGATAATTGATATTTATAATGGATTGATTCCATATGTTCCGGAATTGTTAGCGTTGAATGTTTCAACCCTTGATTTTGATTTCAATAGTGGTTGTTGAATTTTTATTGGTTGATTCTTGGGTCGTTGATTTACCTTGGTCTGAAAAGTTGGTATATTCAACTTTGAATCATTCCATATATTTCTGCCTTGACTTGTTTATTGCTTGCGGCTTTTGAAATTTTCATTTCCCCGTTTTGAATATTTCAAATCAAGAATCGCATGGCTTTGATTTTCTGGCAAGTGAATTTTTAATGATATCGTGTATTCTGCTAAAGTGCTGATGATTATTTTGGCCTTTGAATGAGATATTGTAGTTTCTTCGCAATTTAGATTTGTACAGTGGTACGTGTGTACGCCTGAGTTGCTTTGGTTGTTCGCTTAAGAAATACACTTGAATATGCCATTTCCTTGTTACTGTGTTGCATTACCCCAGTAGCATACTTGACCTGTAGCTTGAATATCTTGATGGCACTCCATGTCGTATCTATTATATGCAGTGATATCGAACTGCTTCATGTTTCACTGTATGTTAAAACATGATATTCCCTCTCCACTTAATCACAGCCTTCTGGTCATTCATGTTGCAACTGCAATTTTCAGTGTGGCATTCATTCTCTATTATGTTGATTGTGTTTGCAGTGTTCATATATGGATATTTAAAACCATATCATTGTTGAGGCTGTGACACTTGTTGTCGTAGTTGCTTGAACCAGTTTCATTCCTCTTGAGTCTGTTGTGGTTGCATTACCCCCTCTGTAGCACAATCGAACTTGACCATGCAATTTGCCACTGTTTCATATATGACATAGTTTGCATATTAGTTGTTACTGTTGCCCTGAACTGTTGCCATAACATTCGTGTGCATTTTCTATTTAAGTGAAATTGATTTCGAGTTGTGTTATTGAACGCTTGAGTTTCTTGTTGCATTTTTTTCAAATTGCTGTTTCAATTTGGTCCTTTTTGTTACTGCACTTGCGGGTTCAAACCTGTAGCACACATGTGCCATTCCTTGGTGCAGTTGCGTATATTTTGTTATCTTTATTTCATAGTTGCTGCCTTGACCTGTTACACTATAACTATTGAGGTAGTGGCATTGAAAACTGAATTGAATCTGATTCTCTTAGTTGCTTGTTTCAGTTGTTGATTAATTTTGGCCTTGCTGGGTCACCTGTTATTCAAAATCTGTATATATGTACATGCATACATAGGTATGTGTGTACATATATTGATGGAATTGTACCAAGTTTGAGTTATTTTTACTGTGCAATTGTAGTTGTGGCTTGGTGACTTTTATTATATGGGCACTGCCTATGAATGTTTCACTGCGTTCATCTGTATTGATCATGCTCGTGCCTGCACCTCGCTAACCTATCTGGTGCAGTGGCATTTTGGTCTTTGCAGTTGCATTTTTGATTGTGTTGTCTTGGGCTTATGTAATACTTTTTCGAATTCGTTTGCATTGTGTTGCCTGGCCTTTCTAACTGTGCAGCCTTACCCCCCCTGCTGCATTTGTTTGATTGTTGTATTTGGGTTTTCGGCTGCAGTTTGTGGTCATCTTTTCGTGACCACTTGGGCATTTCTCTGCCTTGTTCGAATTTGTTTGGTTGCCGTTGCTTGAGACAGTCAACCAATTCAATTCACTTGGTTGAAACTTTTCTCTACTGTCACTTGTTTAATTGCATTTGTTGGCACTGAGAATTCTTGAGCATTGGCCTTTGTGCCTCATTGCTATTTCTGTATATGCTGTTGTGGCGAGGCAGTGTACGCGTGCGTGCACTGCAGCCACTCAGTATCGACATTTTGAATTTATATTTGAATTTTCATTGATCTTTTTAGTACATCATCACTGTAGTGGCAAGGCAGTGCACGCAAGCGTGAACTGCAGCCACACGGCATTGAGTTTTTGGGTACATTATCACTGTAGTGGCAAGGCAGTGCACGCAAGCGTGAACTGCAGCCACACGGTGTGGTTTTGTGATATTCTATTTTGCTTTGATACCAAGCTGTGACGCCCCACCTTTATACCCACGCTGGCCAAGAACACTACGGTGTGGTGCTGTCAACTAACGCGGAGAATAAGGCTGTTGAGGAGCGGCCATCGTAGTTCGTTTTATACTGGAATTGGGGTATGTCGATGGGAGAAAATAAATCAGAGATGAAAAATGAAAGAATATTTATATATATACCACTCCTATCGAGATAACCAATACTAGTGTAAAGCCTAACTATTGATGGCCGCTCCTCAACAGCCTTATTCTCCGCGTTAGTTGACAGCACCACACCGTAGTGTTCTTGGCCAGCGTGGGTATAAAGATGGGGCGTCACAGCTTCATTAATTAATTAACCATAATTAATTACATTAATCCATAATTAATTACATTAATTAATCACTCTTTTAATCACTTATCATTGATTAATTAATCTTAATTAATCAATCCTTAATTACATCATTAGTTATATTAATTAATGATCCTTAGTTACATTTAATTAATTATATTATTTAAATTAATTACATTAAGTAATTAATCTTAATTATACTATAATTATTAATCACTCTTGATTAATCACATTCATAAATTAACTACCCTTAATTACTTCATTAAATAAATTAATTACTTCCTAATTAATTATCTGTAATTAATTACTTGATTAATTACAAAAAGTAATTGAATCCAAATTACTTCCATTCTTAAACCATCCAAAATTAATTACCTCTAGTAATTACCATTAATTACTTCACTAAGTAATTACACCACATTAATTACATTAAGTAATTACACTTACCAAATTATCCAGTGATTATCTTAAATTAATTAAACTTGATTAATTAACTTAAATAAATCGCACTAACTCAATTAATTACAAGGTAATTAATTCCTTAATTACTTTCATTAAGTAATTATACTTAAACAATTTCGAAAATGATTATCATTAATTAATTAATTAATCTAATTAATTATTAAAAATTAATCACATTAATCAATTATTAAATAATCTCGAGTTAATGACCTTCATTAACCATTAACAATTCTTTAATTACTTTTCTTAAGTAATTAACTTACATTAATCATTATTAATCACTATTTAATTAATCTTTAATAACTCGTTAATTAATACTAATTATTTAATTAATTAAGTGTTAACTGTAACTTAATTAATCCTTAATTACTTGATTAATTAATTCTTAATCATTAATTAATATTCTAATTAATAATTCTTAATTACAAATTAATTATTCCTTAGTTAATCTTAAACCTTAATTAATTAATTTAAAACCTTAATTACTTACTTAATTTATCCAAATCATTAATTAATTAAATAAATTAATTTTCCATTTTAATTAACTTAATAATTCAAATCATTAAATCTTTATTTATTTAAAGATAGAAACATTTTTCTTATTAATGATCAAATTATCATTAACAAAGCGTTTAAAAACAATTTACTTTAAATTTACTTCAAATTTCATTTTAAATTTAAGATTTTAAAATGAATACAAATTAACTTTAACAAAGTTAAAAACAATCCAAATACCTCTTTATTTCACAAGTTAAAGAAATATTTATCTTATAAAAGAAGCTTAAAAGAATTTAAAACCAAATTCATTTTAAATTCAAACCATATTTAAATATACACTTTAACATTCAAAGTTGTTTAAATCATTTTAAATTTAAAAACTTTCTTTAATTTCAAAACTAAGATTCAAACTAAATTTGAATCCAGATAAAAACTTAGATTTAAACTCTACTTACACTTTAAAACTTCACTTTTAAAATTCAAACTACTTAACCATTTTAAAGTAGTTAAAATAATTTAAATTTTAAACTTTATTTTATTTTTAAAACTGAGATTTAAACTTGAATCAGATCTAAACTTTGATTTAAAACTTGTTTTAAATCTCTACTTCACAATTTAAACTCAGTTTTTAAATTCCATTTTAAAATTTAAAAACAGAACAAAACAGGTTTCTGTTAAAAACCTGTAACAAATATTTAACCCGAGCCACCAAGATTTTGCTTCGAGCCAAAACCAAACTACTTCGAGCCAACTACCCAACACTTTGAGTAAAACTCGAGTACATTAAACCCCACAAACCAAAACTTCACCAGAATCAAACAGTGCACCGTGCACATGCACGGCGGCGCTGTTCCACTTCGATCATCGTCGATGATCTCCTCAAGTCATCGATCACCCTCACATCCAAATACGATCATCAGATCGTGCTCCTTATCTCGAAATCAAATTCGAGATGTAACCCAAACGTGGAAACAACTGGAACCACACTATCCCAAAACCTGGCAACGCCTCGACCACGAAACTCCGATCACCAAAAAATCTACAACACCGGCCAAGTCCTCGTTAATGACCAAACTTCCATCACCCAAAAACTTGAAGCACTCGATCCACTTTAGAACCCATAGTGATCGATTTTCATAACCTAGTTAAAACTTGGGTTCTAGAAGAGAATCCACCTCCACTGCCTCCTCGATGAAATGCATCACAAACAAGCAATTTTCCCATCAACTATAATCGCTCCTCCATCATTAGGAAGAAACCCGACCTTTCCAAACCTTTGGATCACCAAAAAAACCCTAAAATTCCCATTCCAGATCATCCCAGAACTGCACCCTTATTCCAAATTTATGATTTTAGTGTTAAAAATCATGTTATAGTTTATATATTCAATTTATAATCCTGAATTTATAAATTTCAAAGTTTGGGTTTTGACTATTTTAATTTTTCTTAGTCATTTTGATTTCCAGAAAATTTCCAGAGACATTTTTATATTGTTTTAACTTAAGTATAATTTTTATCTAAAGTTTGTGATGGAACAAACAAGTCTCATTTGAATCTTAAGTTTAAACAGAATCCAGATCAAAAGGTTTTGAATTTAAACCAAAACTTGAAAAACTGAAAGCTATAAATAGAGAGTACTCTGGAAAACAACATGCATACTATA
Source organism: Allium cepa (assembly GCA_030765085.1). Classification (NCBI taxonomy): domain Eukaryota; kingdom Viridiplantae; phylum Streptophyta; class Magnoliopsida; order Asparagales; family Amaryllidaceae; genus Allium; species Allium cepa. The sequence goes on from CM060941.1 coordinate 634,340,685, forward strand.
CATCCAGAAAACTACATTATAAATACACAAACATACTTATGAATATACTCAATACAATATCAACCATTTAGTCATGCTTAAGATGTAAATAAAAAAATGTGATGTTACTCACCTGATTTTGAAGAAGACAGAGTTTCCAGATTTAATTTGAAAACAGCTTTTGAAAACTAGGTTTCCCTTTTTGCTTTAAAACTTTGCACTTGAATACTGAAATGCTCCTGATTTGAAAAGTACATGCATGCTTTTGATTTGGAACCGGAATGTCTGCTTTGATTTGAAAATACAGTTGTATGCTTCCAGATTGAAGAAAAATATGATGCAGGCTACAGATTTGATTTGGAAAGGCATTTACATTTGTTTGAAAATGTGCAGGTTTGCTTTAGAGTAGATTTGAAAATGTGTAGGGAAAATGGTTTACAGGATTTTGCCATTTTGATTTGAATTTGTTTAATTACTGACTGAAGATGGTACTGATTTTACCACAGCTTTAGATTTAGGAAAAATAAGAAAAAGAAAAGGAAGGGAAGAAGGCAATTGTTAATATAGGCTGAAATCAAATTTTATTAAAAATAAAAGAAAGCCAAATCAAATGACACTTGTCCTATATTACAACATTTGTCATTATAATATGGTTATCACTAAAAACATGTCACTTTTAAGTTAATTAGTATTTGTAATTAAATGATTATATAAGATTATGCTTAATTAATTAGTTAATATGTACTTATTTATATGTATAGATAATTTTTTTAAAAGAAATAAAACAATTATATTCATAAATAAAAGTTTATACAAATATTTTAAAATCCAAAATAATTTAAAATCTATACTTTGAATTTCAAAACTTTTAAATTCAAATTCAAATCAAATTCTAAAATTAAATTTTAAAAATCAAGTTATATATATACAATTTGATTTGAAATAACAATGCTATTTTTATTAAAATCCATTTGTAAAAGCAATACATTATTAATATTATTTGAAAATAACTCATTTATCAACTTTAAATAATTTATAAAAGAATTATCTCTTTATTAATAAATTACTTATTTTATCAAGTTATATTTAAAAAGAAAACAAAACAAACCCTACGGTTAATTAATTTAAATTTAAACTTAAGCTAAAATCATTTTAAACAATTTACACTAATTTAAACACTTACCTTAACAATTTAAAACCATATAGTTATTTATTAAATAGCTTTGAAAAGCTTATATTAAATTAAATCATAATTACCAAAAATATTTAGAATTAGAAAATATACTTTATTTATTAAATTTAAAACAAAGCTTATCTATTTACAATATATACAAATATACACACACACACACACACACACACGTGTTATAAATAGAAAACAATTTATTAGCTTTTAAAAGATAAAATCTACCGATTAAATATTTATCAAAAGAAGATTATTAAACCAATTCAAATTTTATTAACAAAATTATCAAATCAATTTAATTTTTAATGCAGATTATTGAATTGATATTGCTCAAAATCCGGGTCATCGCATTCCTCCCCCCTTAAAAGAATTTCGTCCTCGAAATTTAAAACAAAGGTAATTTAATAATCTCGTTAAAGATTTAATTTTAAAACATAAGCATATATTATCTGCCATATGCTAACAACCATAACAACCAATTCATCAATCAAACAAATCTAACCATCTAGACGAAATTCTGGATAGAACTTCCTAGAGTTTCCCAGGCATAAATCCCGTGATACTCATTCTACAGAACCCAAACAATCAATAGTACTAAGCTACAGAGCTCTTACTCATCTAGATCTACAAAACTAGACAGGATATCAGACTACAGACAAGTCTGACTCAACAACAAACCTCCTGAACCACTGGTTCCAAAACCAGAGATAGACCATACACGTACTTTCTTAGAGATACGTGAAACTCACTGAATCCCAGTCTTCCAAACTGGCAATTCAGTCTTGCAGACTAAACACTTATCCTACCAAAACACAGAAAAGATCCAATACATCGGAGCTAGCTTCCCAGTCTTACCAAATCTTATATCTCCTTCGATCGGAGAAAACTTATCCAAAATCAAATCTCCGACTCTACAATCCAAATTCCTCCGTCTCTTATCCACAAAACTCTTCTGACGATCCTGGGCTGCCTACATCCTTACTGATCAGCTCACTCTACGCTGATGCTTCTAGAAACAAACTAGACCAAAAAGAATGCAATAGAAGGATCCTCTCGCGATCCACCCAAATCAGGAACACCAACTCTACTCTTCAAACTTCGAAGACTAAACTTACTTCTCCTTATCCGAAAAAGACAAACAGAAACACTCCCAAACTGCTTCCGTTGCACAACTCTGATCTGAAGTAGAAGAGAATGCTAATGATGAATACAAGCATAAACTAGACAACACATCCCAGAAAATATGGTTCATCCGATCCAGAAAAACTCAGAAGTTCCACCAAAACCTGAGCTGCTTCACCAACCTCTATCTCTAGGAACCATCCTACAACTAAACTGAACCATCGGTTCCACTCCGGAATCCTAGTCGATAAGGAAACTCAATCTCCAGATGCTAAGGCAAACCTCTGACAACTTCCAATTCCTGGAGATGCCTCGATCCCAAGCAAAAGATAACCCAAGAGAACACTCAACTATCGCAAGTCACTTTTGCGGTCAACCCATCCTAATTCCAAAGAAAAACTGTTCTCTCTTTTACCAATCGGAACAGCTTACGCTGGTCTAGCCAATCCATCGAAGAAACGGATCCACTATGCTGCTTTTGAACTCCACATTTAGCAAACTGCTTAGCCAAAGAACCTCCCTGCCGGCACACAGAACACCCCCGAGCTGCAACGCTGCCACAGATGACAAAGACTTCCTAATCCAAAGCTCTTCGAGGAACTCGGACCTTAAACCAAACAAAAACACCTTGCTGAAGTTAGCCACAACACCCAAAGCAGACACACTTCCTAATCCAATTCATTTTGGTATATGAACTCGAGTTTGCTGTGGTGGTTATCTGGTTTCAAGTAAAGAAAATTGTTGTTAAGGAAAACAAGTCTGCATAATTTTAAGGCAAAATTATGTAAGAAGAACTCAAGTTTAAATTGTAAAACAAGTTTTTCAAAACAAATGGAAATCAAAATTCTAATGGTATTTAATTTAAAATATTTTCAAATTTAAATGTATAAGATGCTTGGTTTTAAAGTATTTTATTAAATAAATTTGAATTTTAAATTCAAGATATTTTCAATATAAATATTAGATCAAGTATTAAGAAAATTCAAATGAGTTGAAATAAGAATGTTTTTAAGTTAAGTTATGTCCAAGGAAATTATAAAGGGATGTTTAAATTAGATTTAAAATATATTTAAATGAATAAGTTTAAAATTGAGTTTTCAAAGATAAATATTTGTTTAATTCAATTAAATATGTTTGAAAAGGGTTTTCAAAATTTTTGAGTATATTAAAATTAAGTGTTTGAATTATTTTGTTTTAAAAGTAAATCATATTTCAAATTGATTTTTAAATTGGTTTTAATGAAGTTAATGATTAAAGTAAACATTTAATATAAGTGCGAAGTTTATTCTTAATTAGTTAAGTTGAGATTAATTAAGAATAATTAATTAATAAAATAAATTTAAGCTTAATTACTATTTGTAATTAAGGATAATTACTTAACGAAGTAATTAGTGGATGGTCAATGAATTAATTAGAGGTTAAGTGATGATTAATTAGTTGATTAATTAATGTAATTAATTTTAGTTAATTAATAAGTCTAATTAATTAAGGATAAATCACTTATGATTAGTAATTACTTAGTAGAGTAATTAATGGATAATTACTAAATGTAATTAAGAAGAGAAATTACTTATGAAAGTACTTAATGGGAAATTACTTATGTAAGTAATTAAATGGAAGTGATTAAGCGTAAATCACTTGGTGTTATTAATTAAAGGATTAGTTAATATAATTGATTAAAGAGTTAATTAGTTAATTAAAGAGTAATTAATTAATTAATTAAAGGATTTAAGGTTAATTAATGATGTGATTAATTATTTGTTAAGGTAATTAATTAAGAGAGTAATTACTAATGAAAGTAATTAGAGGATAATGGAAGTAAATAAGGGTTAATTAATTAGTTAATTTAGTTAATTAATTAATGTGATTAATTAATTAATGTGATTAATTAATTAATGTGATTAATTAATTAATGTGATTAATTTAAAATTAATTACTAAGTGTAATTAATTAAAAATGTGATTAATTAATGAAGTAATTAATTAAGGATTAGTAATTAATGTAATTAATTAATAATTACTTAATGAAGTAATTAAGGATCAATTAATTAGTGTAATTAATAAAGGATTAATACAATTAATTAAGGAGTTAATTAATTACAAGTTTTTTAATTACTGTTTATGATTAATTTAGATTAATTAATGAAGGTGGTTAATTAAAGATTAATTATTTAATTAATTAAAAGGTTAATTAATTAATGGGGATCATTAATTAATATAATTAATGAGATTAATCATAGTTGATTAATGGAAGTAATTAATTAAAGTATGATTAATTAATTGTAATTAATTAAGGATTAATATAATTAATTATAGTTAATTAATTAATGGAAGTAAATGGAGGATCATTAATTAATGTAATTAATGATAGTAATTAAAGATTAATTACTGTACATGGTTAAGGATAATTAATTTGTAATTAATTAAATGATAATTACTTAATGTAATTAAAGGATAATTAATCAAGGGAGATTAATTAAGGAAGATCATTAAGAGACGATTGATTAATTAATTTGTAATTAATTAATGTTAAGTAAGCAGGATTAAGGTAATCCAAGTGATTAAAGATTAATAATTAATTTAATTAAAGGTTAATTAAATTGTTTAAGAGTGAATAAAACCCGCTTATGGATGACTGATTGATATTGGATGATTGATATTGAATGATTTGGATATGATATCTCTAATATGTGATATGGCTGCTTTGTGAGATGATTGGTTGATATGAATTATCTATTTGTGATAATGTGATTCATCTATCTGTTATGTTATTCTGAATATAAGTTTAAATGTTTAAACCTTTAAACAACTTGGACATTAAAATGGCGTTTTGGATTTCGGTGAGACCGGGATCGGGTTTCCATATTTGGATATCCGAAAACCACATCGATCCAATTTAAACGTTAGGTCGTGAATCCAAGTGAAGAGCATAGTGAAGACTCGAAGTGTAAGAAATATTCGTCAGTATAACTCTAAGGGTGATTCCGAGATGAGTTTGACGGAGATAGTACTTTCAGGTTCGAGATGGTGATTCAGAGTGCAAGGGCTATGCTCGTTGACTCTAAGGGTGATTTCAAAATGAGTGCAACGAGATAGTGCATTCGGTTTCGTTCGAACCCGAAACGAACTTGTATGGATTGAATGCTTTCAGAACATCGTCAGGTGGACGATGAGCATTCTAAGATAGATGTGTTAAGGTAATCGCAGCCTCAAGCCTCATCAACCGGGAATGGCTAAAACAGGGGAGGTGCAGCAAGGTTAAGTGGGTCATGCCCAAGTAGGACGAGATTTACCCTTGTTTAGAGGTCCCTTTCTATTTCGGCTTAGTGTGTGGTTGGTCGCGCCAACTACGGGGTGGTCTTGTTCGGGACTGTCCAGTAAGAGATGGTTCCGGCCTTGTGTTGTAGGGGATTAGGAGTAATCCTCGGTACAGTGATCTAGTCCCTGTATTATGACGGACGGTACCCCCGTAGCCCTGCCATTGATCGAAACCCATTCTTCCTACGTGCCCTTACGGTTTTAATTAATTATCCAAATCATTAATTAATTAATTAAATTAATTTTCCATTTTAATTAATTAATTAAGGTTTAAGATTAATTAATTAAGGAATAATTAATTTGTAATTAAGAATTATTAACTAGAATATTAATTAATGATTAAGAATTAATTAATCAAGTAATTAAGGATTAATTAAGTTACAGTTAACACTTAATTAATTAAATTGTTAGGATAATTAATGAATTATTAAAGATTAATTAATTTGTAATTAATAATGATTAATGTAAGTTAATTACTTAAGAAAAGTAATTAAAGAATTGATAATAGTTAATGAAGGTCATTAACTTAGGATTATTCAATAATTAATTAATATGATTAATTTTTAATAATTAATTAGATTAATTAATTAATGATAATCATTTGTGAAATTATTTAAGTGTAATTACTTAATGGAAGTAATTAAGGAATTAATTACTTAATGTAATTAATTTAGTTAGAATGTGATTAGTTTAAATTAATTAATTAATTTAGTTTAATTAATTTAATCACTGGATGATTTGTTAAGTATAATTACTTAATGTAATTAATGAAGTGTAACTACTTAGTGATGTAATTAATGGTAATTACTGGACGTAGTTAATGGAAGATGATTTAAGAATGGAAGTAATTTGGATTAAATTACTTTGTAATTAATCAAGGATTAATTAAGAAATTAATCACGGAGTAATTTATTTATTTAATGAAGTACTTAAGGGTAGTTAATTACTGAATGTGATTAATCAAGAGTGATTAATAATTATGATTTAATTAAGATTAATTACTTAATGTAATTAATTTAAATAAGATAATTAATTAAATGTAATTAAGGATCATTAATTAATATAATTAATGATGTAATTAAGGATTAATTAATTAAGATTAATTAATCAATGATAAGTTATTAAAAGAGTGATTAATTAATGTAACAAATTATGGATTAATGTAATTAATTATAGTTAATTAATTAATGAAGTAATTAAATGTTAATTACTGTTTTGGTTAAGAATAATTAATTTGTGAAATTAATTAAAGGATAATTACTTGAATGTAATTAAACGATAATTAATCAAGGGTGATTAGTTAAGATGGATAATTAGAGAATAATTAATTAATTGATTTGTAATTAATTAATGGTTATGTAAGCAAGATTTATATTGATGAAAGTAATTAATTTATTTTATTTTAATTTAATTAGAGATGAAGTGATTAATTTAAATCACTTTAAATTAATTAGAGATGGTATAGATCATTGCTTATGTATGGATGGATGATATTGATTCCCTTGAATGGTTTGAAATCTCAGATATGAGATAATTAATGATGTGTGATATGGATACTTTGGTTGCATTGTGATGATAATGTAAATTGTCTATTTGTGATGATAATATGGATTATCTGTCGTGATGATAATATTTATTATCTATTGTGATATGTTTAAAACAACTTGGCCTTAAAAGTGAATCATGTTTGTATATTCTTCTAAAAAAATTATATAATAATATAAAGTTTACATGCCCATCGAATTGAATCATGTTTGTATATTTTCTCCAACTCACCTCTCACATTCCCTCCATCACCTAGACCCTCACACTCGGCAGTGCTTTCCTCACCATCACCGAACGCCATAACACGACCCACCACCTTACTTGACCAGCCGCTCCGAGCATGAGCAGCTTTGCTCCACATCCTCCGCCTAGGCACGACCCAACCATAGCCATCCAACACGTCAGTCGAACTTCCAAACTTCGAACCCATCTCTCCACTAGTAAATCCCTCCAACCTCGCCTTGAGCCTGCTCTGATCCACCCTGATTGCCCATGGCCTTACTTGACCTCCGCTCCACAGCTAGGACCTACCCTTCCGTCGATAGCCTCCCATCTCTGAGCAGCACTATCCACCATCCACCTTTGCAACCATCTGAACTACCCACGGCTATGTCGACAGCCTGCTCCATCCTCTCACCGCCACCCTTCCACATCTTCTCCTCGGTAGCTCCACACTAGACCTTCGATCCTCCCTCCAACCTTATCCCCTATGCCGAAGCTTTCCAACCACAACCGCCACCCTATAGCTTTGTCAGTTGCCGCATCTCCAGAGTAGCCCTTGACCGAACACTTACCTTCCCAAGCAGCCATCGCCTCCGAACCCACTGCCTTGCACCTCCACCCACACACAATGCAACTTTCTGCTTTGCTTCCTGTCGTGCACAACAGCCCCTCCACGACACTCTTCCCTCACCGTAGCAATTTCCCACCGCCCTTCTTTTCTTATTATGAAAGAAAAATATATGTATATTATGTTTAAATATTTATTTAAATTAATGTTAATATTTTAAAATAGATTTTTGGTAATAACTTTAATATATATATATTATGTTTAAATATTTATTCAAAGAATTTTGAAAAAATATGGGTTTTAATAAATATTGATTTAAAAAATGTAGATTTTATTTTAAATATGTGTTTTAAATTAAATATTGATTTTAAGGAAAAAAGATATAATATATATTTTGTTTCCATTTATATCAAGCTAGTTTTGGTTTATTTTCATCGATTCTTAGTTATCAAGTTTGTTTTGTTTGTCGAATTCATGTTCATCGTGCTGTGCTTTTGAATTTGTGCTTGGATTCGTAGCTTGTTGTGTATCTAATTTCTCTAGCCTCGAAAGGTGAGCGACCACACACGGTTAACATTCTTATGTTTAGTAAATTGATTTCACATGAAATGACGATTGAAATATGTTGTTAAACTTGAATTGATTAGTGATTAAATTTGTTAAATATAATATATTATTATTTGCATTTGTTAGCCTATGTTAATTGCCATATGACATCATAACCCGTTGTATATATTATATTTAAATTGCTAATTATAATATATGCTCATTTTTGATATGTATGTCATTTTATTTTATCGTTCTCACACTACAAGTTCCTTGTTAGTTTAGAAAACCCTATGGGTTGAAATGATACATACCCGAACGGTATTATAGATTAGGAAAAATCATTATGGGTTGAAATGTAAAATCCAAGCGATTTCATTGATTTTGAAATTTTGGGATAGCGGGTTGAAATGATATATACCCGTAAATATTAAATTATTGTGGATTGAAATAATAAATTTCCGTATCACTTGACCATAGGACAGAAAAATATATACAGACACTGTTAGTCTATTTTTGAACAATAATTTCCAAAGTTTGAAAGGAAATATATAGGTTTTAATAATTATTGATTTTTAATATATAATATAAAGATTTTTATTTTTATATTATAAAAATTTAGATTTTTAAATCATATATTTTGGAAATTTCAAAATTATAAGCTTAGTTTTGAAAATTGTGAATTTTAAGATTTTACTTATAATTTTATTATTTTAAATACATATATAAGATTGAATATAAAATAAATTTAATAATAAATTTAATTTAATAAAGATTATATTAATATGTTGAAAATAGATTTTGTAATAAACTTAATAAATAAAGGCTGGGAAGACAAATTAAATTTGATTTGTAATTTAATTTGTTTAAAATTTTTATTTAAATAAAATTTGATTTGGAAACTTATTAATTTTGATATTTTAAAGATGCGATTTTTATAACTTGATAACTAGATTTTGATTAAAGGTGATTAAATGAATATTCTCAAATTTAAATAAATTTGAAATTGAATATCTAATATTGATTTAAATTTGTAATTTGAGATCTTATTTAAATGCTACTAAAAATGATTAAGTGAATATTTTCAAATTTAAATAAAATTAAAGTTGAATTTTGAAATATAAATGAAATTTATCAAATTGAGTTGTCATAAATATTTGAATATCTAAACTTTTGAAACCTATTGAATTAGAAGTGGTTTAAATTTGTAGTTCAAACCTGGATTTGAAATCGATATAAATTAAAAATGATTTCAATGAGAATTTGGATAGAACCTCTAACATTTTTAATTCAAATTATTGAACTGAAATTGAATTAAGTTGAGTTGTAAACTAAAGTTGATATGAATTGATTTTTGAAATTGGGAGAAACAATTCTAATTTGAAACTATTTTCGATATAAACTCTTTTAAATATACAAACTATTTTAATATATATTATTTTAAATTTATAAACAATTTTAAATATATATATATTAATATATAAATTATCTTAATATATATACTATTTTAATCTACAACCTATTTTTAAATACAAACTATTTTTATTGTATAATTTCTCTAATATATAAACTACTTTCAAACCGTTTAAGGTGGAACTGTTATGTTTAGATTCAATGGATTTAAATGCGAATACTTTGATATTATGATTTCGAAAATGAATATAATTTAAAGTGATATGATTTTGAAAGTGAATATGATTTCAAAAGTGATATGATTTTGAAATGAATCTGATATTTTGACATGAAGTATGAACTGTTTGAAATGAAAAATGACCACGGTGTGAAATAAGCGTTTGATTGTCAAAGAGACCGGGATCGGATGTTGTCATACTCTATGCCAATACCGAAAACCACTTTGACAACTGTGCATGTGGTCGAGATTCCAGAACGAAGTAGGATGGTTTGGCGAACATCTGTATGAGGTACGAACACAACCCTGACTCCCTTGAGTCAGCTTGATGTGGCTAAACAGGAGCTATACTAGGCCAAGTGGGGTCACTCCCCCTATCTAGAACATTTCTTCGATACCATATCTATTACTTTATGATTTGTTTAGGCGCACCTTTGGTTTAGGAGTGTGTCTTGAGGTGGGAGTTAGTAGCTACTATGCGTTACCACCGGTCTGGGAGTGCAAAACAGTAGTATCCTACCCTGGGCATTGCCTCGCGTGCCTTGTCACATGCCTTATCGCGCCTTCTACGAGTTTGGTTTGTGTCATACCTATGGAGTGCTCCCTGCTAACCAACCGATTTGGTGGAGTATACAGTACCGTATATACTACGATATTTATATAAAAATGTGTTAAAGGGGATATGGGTAACACTTTAATGCTATTTTAATAGTTTACTTTACTATAGACATTATCTATGTAGAGTATTGTACTATGTATGTAGATAGTTTAATGGATCCTTAAGGGATGGAATCCCAAACATCCTTTAAGTTATATTGCATTTCATTTGGACATTTCACTTGAGTTGATTTACTTACATAAGAATGTTAATTCAGACTCGAGTGTTTCGTGTTTTGCTTTATGCTTGGGTCAGACTGAGTGTCACGGCATTTGAGACTTACCTTTGGAGCTAGGAGCTTTATTCTTGAAGATCTGTCTTATTTCCTTTCAGCTTTCGGTTATATTCGGTTTATGTTCAGACTTGTTATTAGCTTTTGTACTGAGATTTATATGTATTTGGAATTTCTATTGTATTTTGTTTCAAACTCTAACATTTATGTAGCAGCTTCATGAACTACTATTTATCTATTCCGCTGCTTATTGTTATATTACTCTGTGTCTATGAATCTATGATGGATTTATTTACTATATATGCTAAGTTTTTGCCAAATATAAATTAAAAATCTGTTGTTTTGAGAAATTCAAGTCTTCCATGTGTGGATGATTGTCGATTTGAATGGTTCGAAATGACAGGTCGTTACAATAATATAAATTTTATAATTAAATTAGTGTAATCTTATAAACTCCGTAACTTCTTCATACGGGGTCGAAATTGGACGAAACAAGCGGCGTTGGATTCGTTTTCGCGAATGCTACGTGATGGAGTGGGATTAGGATTTATTTAAGCTAGTGAAATTTTTGGTTAGATTCGAACGCCTATACGTTTTTAGTCGAAATAAAACGCTGCAATCGAAGTGAGTAAAACTTACTCTCTTTGTCTTGCATATATTTTTATATAAGTGAGAATAAATTTATTTATGATGATTGATGCTTACTTGGATGTTATATGATATATTATATATATTAGTTGGTTTGGATATATTCTCGTATATTTTAGCGGATGAGACCCTATACGTTCCTGTGTATGAGCAAATGACTCTTTGTACGCGCGTCTCCCTCAAAGCAGATATTGTACATATTTTCTCATATGTATATATGTTGTAGGTGATAGGTTTGAGGGATCCCACAGGATTCCTCACTATAGTTGATGTTTATTTACACATATTGTTATATATGTTGTATTATAAGATATTTGATGTGATGGATGACATGTTTGCTATTATTGATGTGAATCCCCTTATTTAGTACTTTTACAACATTGGCCATATTTTTGGAATTTAAAATATTAAAATGTTGATTTCAAATTAAAAAGGACTCCATAGTGATTTTTAATATATATGTTTATTAAATATTCGAATGATTAAAGAAATGTATTTATATTAAATAAATAAAAAGTTATAATTTTATGTTATAAAAATTATGGTTTTGTGAAATATCCTTAAATATGATTTTTAAAATATGGAGACAACTATTTTGTAAATAAGTTAAATGAGAATTTTGAACTTATTATAAATTATCTATATATTAGATTTATAAAATTAATATTTTATAAATAATAGTAATGGAATTACAAACATGTTTTATAAATGTTAAAATGAAAGTTTATAAAGGAATGCTATTAATAAAGAGATTTAATGAAATGGATTTTTATAAATGGTGTCCTATAAATATTAGAAATGGATTTAAAATCAAATTTGTATATGGATTTGTAACTGAAATTTAAAAATGAGTTCATAATGGACTTTATAAATAATGAGACTACAAAAGAACGAATTTGTAAATAGAGAGATTTATAAGTAAATAAACTTATAATGAGATTTTGGCATATAAGTGAGATAAACGGGAATTTTTTGGTAAAGTAATTTTGTAAATGGAAGTTTTTATAAAATAAAAATGCGAATTATAAACACTGTTTTATAATTGTGAAATCAATTCAATTTTATAAGCTAAATATGGATTTTGTAAAAGGAAATAAATTCAAGTTTTTAAAGTGAATTTTTTTTTAAAATGAATGTTTTGGAAAGTGATATTTTAAAATAGAGTTTAAATGGTTTGAAAATACAATAAGTTGTCAATTTACTTATTATTAAAATAATTTTATGAAATGTTTTCCAAATATTGAAATATTGAAATTATTTTGAGAATATATCTTTTTAAAGGTAATTTGAAGTAAATGATTTGGAAAAGTGATTTAATAAATAAAAGATTAATAAATCAGGCCCATTGACTATTTAAGTGCTAAATTATATTTTTGGCTCTTTTAGTTTCTCGACTTAATGTAGAAACTATTTAGTCGTACACTTAGTACGTAGCCATCTGTGTAGGCTTGATTATTGTTTAGTGTAAAGAATGTTGATTCGAATAGTGCAAAGTGATTACTCCTATCTACTGAGCTTCCTTTTTGGCCGAAGAACAGCAAGTTCAAAGTTAAAAAATTAATTAGTCTATGAAACTTGGTTTCTGTATGAGGTTGAGTAACACTTTTGCGTTATTGGTGCAAAGAGTCCGAGATCATATTTATCTGAAAATCACTATGGACCAACTTATTTGCGACAATTGTGCGTGTTATTGATGGCGTTGATATTTAGGATTTTCATAGTGAAGGACTGCTTGTTGATCGTTTGGGTTAAAATACTAATATACATATAGTAGTAGTAGTTGTGTAGTTAATGTCCCGCTATATCTCATAGCGGATTTCTACCGCTACGACTTTTCCATATAGCCCCAGAATATAGCCTTTCCGCTTTAATCCCCGCTATTTCCGCTATATCCCGTTATTTCCGCTATATTCCGCTATTCCCGCTATATCTTTTTTAATAAAATAAATTGAAAATTGTGTTTATACATTATAAAATTATGAAACTAATTTATTTGGTTTAATTTTTAATATATTTTCGGAAATGAAAATACTCTAATATTCTACCAAATTCAATTATGTTATATAATAGTTTTCCATTTATTTAAAGTATATTCGCACATGTTTTTATTTAAAATTATTTATGTATTATTTATAATTCAATTGAATGATAATTTTTCATTTAATTACCATTTATATATTTGTAAAAACATTAAGTACGAGTTTTATATGCTATTTTAGAGCCATCCACTATATCCCGCTATATCCTCGCTGTATCCCCGCTATGACTTTTTGCACCTCCACCGCTTCGAATCTACCGAACGCATTAACTACACAGAGTAGTAGTCTCTTCATTATAAAATATCCAATGCAAGAACTATTCGCTACTAATTCTAAGGGTGATTCCCAAAATAGGATATGGTAGGAAAGTACCTTCGGTTTCGTTCAGTCCTAGAATGAACTTGTATGGATGGATGTCTGACAGTGCATTTTCAGAGATTACATACATTGGTTTTTTACAAACATCATCTGTGGTTGTGGAGAATGCAACTTCTCTTAGCTTAACACCCTTCTTGAGACGTACGAGCTCAAAGGTTGTATTTTTATGGAAGACAATTAGTAGTCAATGGAAATGGCAATGTGGCATTCAAAGATGATGTGGTATGTGATATGTGAAAGGTATTCGATACCTCATTTGGCTTCACACCCCAGGAAATGAAAGAAACAGGGTTAGATGCGGCAAGGCGAAGTGGGTCATTCCCAATTAGGATATGATCATCCCCTTCTAGATATATTTCTTCCAGCTATAATGTTCGAGATGTAAACTATTATGGACGTATGCTATGAGGACCCTCGGATAAAGGTCTGTAACGACCGAAGGATGACATATTATGCACTATCTAGTTATAGGGGTAGGCCGATCTTGTGTTGGTAGAGGATCTTTGTGATGGATCTTCGGTACATTCTTCTAGAGATGTACTACTGGAAGGTAGTCCCTTCACCTGGTCATTTGTATGGAATCCATTCTCTACTAAGTGCCTGCCATTTTGTTTGTAGAGCCTAGTATGTTGGAATTTAACAATGGTAACAATTTCGGCTATTTAAATTATTATTTGTATACTTGACACTAGTATAATATAACATGATTTGATGTGAAATGTTTGGTTATCGTAAGGTAAAAACTCGTCCGTGTTTATTTGTGGATGTGTCTTACAAGATACCTTTGTTTTGATAAAAGAACGTCTTTATAACTTCTAAATAAATTTAGTTGAGATGTGTTTTTCTCACGCTGTTTTACCAAACTGATCCAGGCGTTCTTCCCTTTCAATGCTCGGGTCAGACCGAGTATATTTACATGTTCGGATTTGGTGCTTTCGGAGCTTCAGCAGATGAGCTGGAGATCTTCATGTCGTATTCACGTATCTGTTTATTTTCCGCTGCATTGTTATTGTAAATTATCATCATTTATGAGGACATGTTATTATAACTATCCAGACTGATAAAATTTTATTTGTGTACTTTGATTGTTGTATGTATATAGTTTCTCTGTTGTAAATATTATTCATCTATATAATATTTTATTCCGCTGCGATGTAAGATTATGTATTGTTGTTATTCTATTTCTCTCTTCTTCTCTCTTCTTTCTTTCTTCTCACCCTCTCTCTTCTTTCTCATGACTTTCCATCATTCTGTGCTTTTTGAGTCAGACATGTGTAGTTTATTGTCGATTCAAAAGGTACGGATTTGTAGGTCGTCACAAATAGTCTATGAATTTCAAAGCGGTAGTAAAATAGTAACAAAAGAAAAAAAAGTAGCCAGATTAAGCAATAATTCAAATCGAGATCGAAAATTTTGTTTAAAATTACCTTTACTGCTATATAGTGAGAACGAAATAACAAAAAATGCAAGAAATCCAAATCAGTACTGGTGAGTCAACGACATCTCAGGATTATAATTTGCGTAACAATTTGAAAGCGAAAGAAACGAGGAAAAGTGAGAAGAAAGTAAAGAGGGAGAAATAATATTTGTTCGACACATAAACTATGGATGTTTGGACTTTAGCCCAAAATTTTCCATGCGTGTTTTTTAGCCCAAAAAATTGAATTGTTTGTCCTCCAGCCTATTTTCCCTATGTAAAGTGAGTCGGATAATTGAGTCAATTTCAGTACATTTCTCTAGTTTATTTTTGGATATTTTTATACATGAATTTCAATCTCCTAGGCATTTCCTGATTCATTTCTAGGTTTAACGCACACCAAATTTCAAGCAGTAATTTTTTTTTAATATTTAGGCATGCTTTTCACGTTCATAATTTGTTTTAGGCAATTTGTTTTTTATTTTTATTACAACAACCAGTATGTTTAGTTTAATCTTTGATAAATATTCTGTTGTGCCTTTGCTTAATTGAAAACCAGGACATTTTTGGTTCGTAGTAAGTTGTCAGTTGATGGATGTTAAAGCAAGTGATAAGGAGTTTCTTTATTGTTCTATTACAATAGCTACTTTAGTAAGCATTTGACAATTTCCTAAGGATTAAGTATTTTAAAAAATTTGAATAAGCATTCTTTTTTAAATTCATGATACGAGAGAAAAGGAGTTTCTATCCTACCCGTTAATATGACATCACATGTATATAATAATTTAGGTTCCACATTTGACAATAGTTTTCACCAATTACATATAACAATTTTCATACCTGAAAGTATTTCTTAAGAGTTCCTTCCTTACTCAAGTTTTCATATCTGATTCTTTTTCGTCTTTCCATTAAATTTCAAATATGTTTTGGAGATTCTATACTAGTACAACCATCCAACTATGCATAGTGGATAGTGAAACTGGAGCCATTTCCGGCAACTTAACTTGGAATTTTGACTATAAATGTGAAAGGAATGCACAACCAGATACACTGTCATACCTATAACATTTTTTGATTTGTGCCAACATTTTCTTAACTAGTTTTGTGCTTCAAGCTGATGTGTGAAATAGTCATTGCTCTATAATTTTTAAGTTAAGCTATTAGTATAACTACTTATTATACATACATGTAAGCTAAGAGCTCTATTGCTATTGTACTGATTAGGCGTATATAAAGCATATACTGATTAGAAATGATTAACAATATATTATGGTGTAGCCACCCCTGTATTTTAACTGTGATGCTTGTTCAGAAAAAGCCTAGGAAAACTTGTTATTTAAACCACTTAAACAAATAGAAATGTTCCAAATCTTATAATTTCCACCGATAAGGGAATATAAGAGAACACCAAAATTAAGATACACCCAAAAAAAGAAGAAAATAAAGTAAATATTAATAAGAAGATATTAATACCTTGAATATGGTAATGCTAGCCAGAGTGGTTAACGTTGTGAACATCACATAGTATATGGGTGAAACCGTGAAACAACTGTTGTATTAAAAGTATCAAGGGCCTGCATGAGAAAATAAAACAAATTATCTTACTAGGACATAAAGCATCATTGAAAACTAAGAATCTGATGCGCTTGCGCCTATACAATGTCAGCATATATATCTATGTCAGGTTTTCTTTGCAAAGTTATTTGTCAATCTCTCTAGTGCGTACCAATTACTATAGGAATTACCTTGTTTAAATAATTTAGTTGTGTTATCACTTAACACACATGTTATGACAATAATAGTAAAAGCCCATGTTTGCGAATATATTAACTAATTTATCTCTGAGAACATCAACTTCAAAGCTATTCCTAGGGCTTTCACACTCATTACCTGAAAAGATGTAAACTTCAACAATATTATTCCTTCAGTATGAGTTCATTTGCAAAACATTCATGTTTACAGGATGTACGTTGAAACTCATAAACAGAGAAGTACATAAATATAAAGATTATCTCGGTGGATGTTGAAACTAATAAGCAGACAGTATACACAGGAGAACTATGTTACTTGACAATAATTAAAGTTGGAATTTGGACTAATGATGAGGTGATCAGGTAATGATTTTTGTATTTAAGTGATATTTTCTGAATTTACTATTCTCCCTACTTTGGAGTTTGGCTAGCTTAGATTAAATTGGAGAACAGCATTTAAATTTTAGCAATAAAAATCAAGATAAGAGTATCATAGTTTAGGGTTCCCACAAAGAATACTTTTGTAGAATACTGTTTGACTAACTTCATCCTTATTGCAAACATGGCTTTTGATTAATGCCTTTTTTATCTACACTTTTTCTTTATTATGATTATTGTAATGTCACCTAATTAATATGTTAGAAATGTTGCTTTATTGACAAAAGCATGTAAAAGTGATGAAAGATGAAGTTTGAGATCATCAACGCATAAAGTTATTTGTAGATTTATGTTCTTAGAAAGCAAGGTATGCCATTTAATTAGTACTTTTAAGGCATATTCATGCTAGCTACATATTATTGATTTTTTTTGTTGTGTTAAGAAAAAATCAGATTAAAAAGTAAAGCTCTATATTCTAATAGGCAATGAGAAATTAGTTGACTATTATGCACCAAACAAAAACGATAGTATATTTATATCATTCAAATGAGTTACTTGTATTTAGAGCAAAAGGATAATACAAGCATATAATTGATGAAACCATAAGAGATATTTAATACGTGCATATATTCTTCATAAGCAAGAGAGAGCAGTAAACAAGGGAAATGTCTGAGACCTCATATGTTAATGCACTTACAGACGAATCAGTAAACTTGTAATGAGTCACTCGGTGCAACTGCACCTAGTCAAAAGGGTTATGTATATGATACAACCTAAAGGAGTTAACCACCATTTATGGGACTATGACTTATTGGGCAAACTCACATCAGAATCCCAAGAAAATGAATCTAAACACCCACTAGTAGAGTCGAAAGATTTCTATGTTCTGTCTTAGTGTTTTGAGGAATATAAAAATCTAGTGGGAGCCCTATTCAAAAATTTAAATGGCAACATGTAATCTTTCTAGTATTGTTAGAACATTTGCTATTTTTGAATTAAAATAATCCACATCGACAAATTTATGCAACTAATAAAATTCATAAAATGTTTATGAGTTGAAATATGCAAATGAATTAAATTAATACTGATAAGTAAAAATATAAAATATATTTACTAACAAATTTTTGCATGTTGATCCATGCAAGCATCTAATTATACAACTACTAAATATATTCGAAAATTGGTCACATACTTATTTACTTGCCCGAGACCATTGTCTTCAGTGAGTTTCAAACTCTAAAAGCAACACAATGATATGAATATTGGGTGCATTTCCAAATCACATATAAATATTAGATGGTGAACGGTCACCACTCATAATGTACAAAACTTTGATGAAATTAGTTTATTCGAAACAAGCAAGTAAACCAAAATGTGAAATCGTGTATTCAATATGATTGGTTACAATCATGATCTTGTTGTGTTAAATGTAACACTATACCAAAAGCTTTAAGATGAATCTAAGAATTCAATCACTTAAATGTAATATCAGTTTGATCAGTTAACGTAAAGTGCAATTTATTTAATATTCTTAAAAGCTAAGGATTACCAATTGCACTTTTATAAAGAGTTCCTTATGATAGTATAGTAAGTGTTTCTTTTAAATGCTTTGACCATTTAGAATGGAAGCCAAATGTATGAGAGTCGATGTAGCCTAAGGCACGGTTGGGATGAAGAGAGTGAATGGTCACTTCTACTTCATAAAGAAACATCGAAAATAATAATTGTAAAATAATAATTGATACTAACATCGAAATGAGAAATATGATTTCTATTCCAAAATGTACTTTTTTGATTGAAAAATTGTTTTCTATGTGATTTATTTCTTTGAGTTTAAGATATTTGATATGAAAACTCTCGACTGTAAACTGATTATAGAAGATGGAATAAATAGCATGTGTTAAGTGGTTGAATAGATCTTCGTATTTAATAAGTTATTACAGTAATGGTGGAAATAGTGGGAACATGCCATATAACACTTATTGATCGCATCAAGTTACGAAAATTGTTTCCGTAAAACATACAAAATATTATTTATGAAATAATAACTATTTTTCAGTGTTGACTAAAAAAATCTTTAATAATAATTGTAATAGCTTTGGTGTCACAATTTTTTGGTATCAACCTGAACTACTAAAAATGCCCCTCTATATATTATCAAATCTTAATCGCTTAAAAATAGGATCTAATATTAAACATTTTTTTAAAATTCAAACACCTTAAAAGTAGGATTTAACAATTAACATGCTCTACAAATTCAAAATGCTTCTAAAAATAGAATCTAAAATTAAACTTCCTTTACGAATTCAAAATACTTCTTTACAAGTATACAAATTTTAATATCACTTGAAAATAAAAATTCTATTTTTTAAACAAATTTGAACATATACAATTTATAAGGAAAACAATTCACGCGCGAAGCACGTGCCGTAACACTCGTAGACATAGTTTTATTTTAATATGAATAATATGAATATTGTATGAATATTCGTTGTAAAATAAAACTATAATATGGTATTTGTTTTCATAACAAAAGTGATACATTGGAAAATACAAAATTACGATAATTATTTGCAGTTATTTTGGAATCATATACTAAAGTCATAGTTCTGGGAAATGACTCTTTGATTTACAACTGTGAATCATATGGTATCCGTGAATTATATCTCAGAAAATTAAGGGAAAAGAGCCCATTGAATAAAAGAGTAATAAGAGTTGATGAACTCTTTGGATTGATACATATATATGTATGCAAGGATTGATACATACATATGCAATCGTAAGTCTAATAGTATCAAAACGCTTCCATGTACTTCGTTGGATTCATCGATGAGTTACCATATGCATGAACATGTGTATCTGATACACATACATCATGTATATGATAAGCTCATAGAATATAGTAAGGAAGTAAATAAAATAACGCGCAATAGAAAATAAAAATGATTCGATTTGGTTGAATAGGTGAGTATCTTGGAAAGAGCTCCGAATGTACCTAAAAAGGGATAAAGATTCAATCTCAAATGTTGTAATAACCGGAATTATCGACCCTCGAATGTCTACATTAATACATCCACGGTATTCGCATGCAGAGCATCCAAGTGTCGGAAAGACAAAAAATTAGGGAAAATAAAAGAAAAATGAATAGAACAAGAAAGGAAGAGCATAACATCAAAATCTCATAATGGAACAATAATATATAATATCAAAGGAATATTACAAAGGGTTATTCCGAATATAGAAATTTAAGAGTTATGATACCTAAGTACTATCATTAGTCAAGACAGTTATAACTACATATCCTCACAATGTTGATATATATAATACATAAATGCAGTGGAAATAAGAATACTACCGAAGGTAATCATCCATCACTTCTCTATAATCTCCAAAACTTCCAAAGCTAAATCTGAAAATATACGACTCTAGTGTTATAAGAAAATAACACCCGGATCCATCTAGTAAACTAGCGTGAGAAACTTAAGAAATAAGAGTGACATATAATAGCATCATTTTAGACCGTATGGATTACTATAACGGTTTTTCCCTCCAATGAAACAAATCATTCATTAAGTTTAATATAGTGATATGATAGAAAATGTCTATGGTGGAGAATATAAATCATATCAAATAGTTGTGATGCTTACATTAGTCACACCACAACATATATAGAGTACATCTAAAACTGCTAAGGTACGTTCATATAATGGATTTTTCTAGAAGCCTCCAGTAAAATGGAGTGGATCTCCATGCACAAGGATCAGAAAACACCTTTCGAGCATCATTTACCATTAGATAAAATATACCATAAGGTAAACATAAGCGACCCATGCTCAAACACAAACTCGAACCCTGTGGAACTAAATACCATCAACTATTGTCAGCGAACAATCGATAAGTATCTCTGGATATGGAGTTGATAATACCCTGACGAGGGTCAGCTAAATCCCAGGTTGTGCAACCTACTATGTCTTTAGCCATTTTTGATGTCGAGGTTACATTCAACATCTTTCACACGATTCATTATTACTAGAAAAAAACATGAATCTCCTAATGGATTCATGTGTCTCGAATAGATCACGAATCACTACATGGATTCGAGAGTCTCGAACAAATCTTGAACCTCCACATAGGTTCCTCACATAAGTCCTTTGACGAATGCTAATGCTATCCTCTCTCTTGGAATACTGATCAAGATAGACAGTCCCATACGATAGCATCGTTTGAAATGTTAACGTCGACCTCTCCCTTGGATTTAAGCTTAGGATTGACAGTTCAACTCTATAACATTTCACTTCACATCCGCTGCCAAAACATAAAACTCGTATACTATTTTTGAAGTAGTATTCGATAAGTAAAACATTTACAGATCGTGATCTCTTCAAAACCAATTCATTGAATTTTTGGTTAACTCAGTTTCGGTTCTTTCAGAAGTAAGTGAAAGGTGGAGATATTTTGTACCAATACTCCTCCCCGGGGTTCCCATTGATAAAAAATCGTGAAGTCTTTCGATTACTTCTGAAGTTAAATTAAGTCAAGATCGATAATCGACTAATCGATTATCTAGTCAAAAATAATTGCTTATACAAATAATTATTCATATAATTAATTTGTTTCCAACATTCCAACTTAACTATTTCTCGTCCAAGAGTGAAGCCAGGTAATTTGGAGCACTGGTTACATCAAAGTCTTGCCTAGATACTTCATTCTTGAATCTCACAGATAGATCAATTTACCTTGTCGGCTTTTAGTATTAAATATAGTAGTAATGATTCTCATAAACAAGTAAGAAATCAATATGATTAATACGTTTTTGATATTTTTCGACATACAATTTCTTGGTCAAGATGGAAACCGGTAGGTTAGAGCTCTATTGCTCATACCCACTCAAACATCAATCTTAACTCTCACAAATACAGAAGCCTTATGTAACAACCCCGATTCCAGTGGTCCGAATTTTGCGCAAAACTGCTGAAAAACCAAGCCCACTGAAGCCCGAGTTGGGTATCTGGTATTCTACGAATAGGCGAAGATAAATATAACAAAGCTTAACTTATTATCTCATAGCAGAATTGACTAAAATATAATAGTAAGTACATACTCACCCAAATAATAACACTTTCTAAGCAAGTTTCATAAAGCCAAGAAGTCTCTGTCATCTTCCTAACTTGTAGGATGTTATGGGAAGGGGTCAGAACAACCAGTGAATGAATAAATTATATATTTTTAGTCTTAATTCTACATATATCATTTTATTTTCATTTACTCTTATATTAGGTTCATTAGGTTATAATACTCTTGCCTCTGTTCGTGAACCGTGCCCATTTAATCCATAGTAGATTAAAACCTAAAAACCAATATATACATACATGTAGCTATATGCCCGATGACCATATTGGTCCTAGGTACCACCCATGGTACCTTCCGTATCCTCCTAGAAAAGGGATCCATCGTCTTGCTTCGAGAGCGTTCCGTAACTACATCGGTAAAGGACTGCTTCGTAAGGCCTACAATACAGATGCTCCACCGTCTTGCTCTGTAGCTATATCTGTAAAGGACTGCTTCGTAAGGCCTACGATGCAGATACTCCATCGTCTTGCTCCACGAACGTTCCATAGCTACATCTATAAAGGACTGCTTCGTATGGTCTACAATATAGATGCTCCACTACTTACTATGAAAATGTAAATAGCGTATGCACTAGTCTATGTCAGTGCTCAGACATCCACAATGTACCACCCAGTGCGTACATTAAGAACTATGTCATCGTTCTGTCTACTATCTGAATCCTGCCAATAAGGTCTACCTTGTATGGAATTCAGTCGGGGATTTTTTATATCTATAAAGGACTGCTTTGTTAGGCTTACAATACAGATATTCTACTTGGTCTGTCTCTTTTTCATTGTGGCTATGGCCCCACATAGCCACCCCTCAACTAATCAAAAGACTTTTAAAGAGTTAAGTGTTGGTACCCCTGCTGCAAAAAATCTAACATCCAAAGGGTGGTGCCCCTCATCCAATGTCTCGATAGTGAAAGAATCGTTGGCCTGTTGGTTTAACTCTAGTTTTTTCTAAAATCGCTCTTGGTCTTGATGTTGGCCGATATCCACATGCGACTATCCTTAAACTTACTTGTCAGTACTGGACATACGATTACTCTACTCCAAACACCTAGCCCTTCTGACTACCTATAAAGGTCTACTTCATTAGCCCTACAATGCAAATGCAGTCAAGGCATACTCTCTTGATGGAACACCAAAAGACCTGCCTCTGGGGGTGCAGCTTCGTTAGGCCTACCCAGAGGGTCATCCTAGCATATCCTCACGTCCCATTGAAGTCTTTTACATCCATGAAGCCCAAAAATATTAAGTTGAACGTGCTTCTCCATTTCTAAAATCCATGATGAACTGCTTCGTTAGACACTTCATCCTTTGGTCTGCTCCAAACGCATCTCAATTCTTTTATTAGACCCTAATTCTAATATTTTAATTTGCGTTTAGTTTCCTTTCTTATTCTGTTGGCTACTTATTTACCTTAATTAGCATATTCTTGCCCTCGTCTCACCTCTATATATTGTGAGATTTCCATTTATTTAATAGGGAATGTTGTTGGTATGAGCCATACTTATTATCTTGCTTATTTAACTTAATATAAATCTTAAGTTCAATAAAATAAGCCTCTTTTATCATTCCTTCTTTATATGCTTATTGGCTTAATATAAATTATTTAAATAAGCTTCTACCATTATTATTTCTCATTAACTTATTCAAAGTCTCAAAATAAGCCTTTTCGTTTTTATCACTTAATTATAACCTATGTTATAATTCTACCTGTAATTGTCATTTTCTCTTCTTTTATAGTCTGTACATAATTCCTACATTTCTTTTCTATTCTAATCTGCCTTCTTTTATTATGATATAGAATATTCTTTTATTCTCTTATATTATATAATTCACTTGTCATAATAACTATCTTCTTAGATAGTCTGCGTAGTGAATGCAGACCTAGGTTCATTATCGTTTACAGCTTTGAGTTCTTGTCTAATAATTTACTTGGTTCATGTCATACATTGCTTTATTATCTTATATTCTAGGAAGTAATTCTATTTTATTTGCTTGGTTATGAAAACTGTATTTAAAAATCCATTTTCATATTTTAATATTAAATAATAATATAAACAATAATCCGTAACTGCTAGATATTTCTTTTACTATTTTGGAATAGTGTAAAATATAGTGGTTTCTCTATTTTACACTAATTCTCTTTTTCTTTCTTTTATTCTAGCAATTACATTCATTTTTGTATTTTAAATATTAAATTATAGAAATGTATCCTATTTTCTAAACCAACCAATTAATCTTTTATTTACTCCCAAATCTTAGTTATTAGATTAATTAGCATTTCTCATTTTAACATAATTTATTACAGTAATTCCATTCCTCTAACTTTTATTACTTTACGTCTTATTTCCTTCATTTCAGTATTCTTAATTATTTATCCATATTTACATTTAATCTATTCTAATCCATACGCTAAGAAAGAGGAGAAAATAGAAGAAGAATGATGCTTGCATAAAAATCCAAAACGTAGAAACAGATATATAAAAATACTAATACTGTAAATAAACTGTAAATTCCTTATAGTTCGGCATAACTTAATTAATAGGATCAATTATTGAATAAAATTATCTAAACTGGAATTCAACGATAATATATCTTAAACTTAAAAGATAATTAAATAAATCCACTTAAATGTCGTCCTTAGCTTCAATCTCTATCCTTTTTAATTTGCTACACTTTTCTCCGCTTCTTCCCAATTTTAATTCATTGTAAATTCCTTAATTTGTTTGCGCAATTATCTGATTTGGTTGTATGTATATCCTTGTTTAATTTTATTTTTTGTTTGGGGAAAGATTTAAATGATAAAGGAGAAAGGAAGAGAGAGAAGAGGAGTTTGCTGTAAATAACAACTGGGCTAGGGTTAAGTTACCTTCAATTTATAGGTGCAGTGAACAAATATGAACCATTCGATTAACCTTAAAAACAATCCTCACCATCATCTACTGATTATAATTCTCCAATTTATTCATTTATTCCTTTCTTATACGACCCTATTAATTCACGTTTCCTTCTAAATAAGATTCTCCCATTAATTATCCAATTAATTAGATCGTACAAATACATACATACATACATACATACATACATATATATATATATATATATATATCCAATATTAGTTGATTCTTATACGTTATAATTTCTTACCTATTTGAACATGTCTATTAATACCTCTATTAATTGATTGTATATAAAAGTTATACATTTTAATTTATTCTTATTAACTTACCTTCATCATAAACTTAATTACTCCGTTTATTTTTATACGCATTCCAATTCTTTTTTCTTTTCTTTTTAACTTTGGGACAAATAATCCTATAATTGGCGTTTTCTTGTAGTTAATTATTTTACATTATTAGCTATTGTAACAAGGGCATATTTTTTGATTAACTGACACCCTTTTTGAAATGTTCAACTGATTTCCAACTAATTAATTAACATGTTTTCCCATTTTAATCGATGTCCAAATTAATTCATGTGTGTCACTCAATCACACAATTATTAGTTGTATATATTTAAACTTGAAATTCATTACCTAATTAATTGACATATAAGTTTACCTCTTCTATTAGTTGACGCTTAATTAATGTCTTTAATTAATTTCTTAATTAATTAATTCCGTCAAATATAAATTAATATGTGACAACCTGGAATTTTTGGATATTTGAAATTGGAATATTTAATTGATTTTAAATATTCAAAAGTTAATTTTCGACTTGAATTTTAAATATCAATATTTATTTGGTAATTAAATTATTGAATTAAATAATTAGAGATTAGGTAAAATATTAAATCTTGAGTTTTAGGCTTGTTAAAAATATTTCAATGGCTTAAAAAATTTATATTAATAGTACTGAGAATAATAAAAGCTTTAAGATTGAATTTTAAGGCGATTTGTTCATTTTTGAAAATATACAATTTAAATTGATATTTAAAAATAGTCTTCCGAGGTACAGTCTCGAAATTCAACAAAACCAGTTCCATTGGATCCGCAATGTAGTATTAATATCGAATTTCAATTTTCATAGCATTAAGAGTTATCGTGTGGCTGTATGATAGGTAAACGCGTTGAAATATATATTGGAAATTCAATATAATAATTGGTCAAAATATTTCAACATCAACCTACTTTCTTTCTCACATCAGAACTTTTCGTCCCATTTCAATCACTATACCCAAACTTATCCTAACACGCTAGCTTAGAATCTTACGCAATCTCCTTCCTTCTCAATCACACTGCTTCTTCCTTTAAAATAACGATCACCTCCTTTATTTCGTTCAGAATTAGAAATCAGAGAAAAGAAAAATGGCAGACGACTTTGGGCAACCAAAGGTAAATCGCGAGCCCTCTTTCACTCAAAATCAATCAAATCCGCTCGATATGAAAAAAAGAACTCGCGGCCATCCCTTTCTCAAACGAATTAAAATCGAGATAAAGGGGGAATCAACCGAAGAATCGCGGTCTTCCTCGATGCGCTGACCATCTTCGAACGAAGCCACTTCGTTCGTGTACGAGATGTTGAAGCATGAGATTAGGGTTTTGCTAAATCGAATCTAGGGATAAAGGGAACCAAAGAGGCATGTTGGTGGATGGAGGTGCTCTATCTGAGCATGCGTGCGCTGCAGCATGGAGATGTGTGGCCGTCGATCTGCGATGCGATGGAGAAATAGATCATGACAATAGCAGAGAGGAGCGATGATGTCGTGGAGGCGAAGCGGTGAGGTAGTGCTCGCGATTTCGAGGGATTGGGCCTGGGTTCACAAGCGGCAGTGTGGTATATGTCTGTCTTTCTTTAATTTAAATTAAGTATATATATGTATATATAAGGACTAAACAGAGAATATATATATATAGTTTTAAGCAAGAAGTTTTTATAAGTTAGAGAAATTTACATGCAGTAAGGTTTTGAAAAAAAAAATATATGTAGCAGTTTTGGATTTTCATTTATTTATATATATGTATATATGTATACAACGAAATTTTTTATACAGACTGATTTTGAAGTTATATATATATATATATATATAGGAATTTTAAATGCTGAAAATTATGTAAAAATTCGATTTATATTGTATGTAGTTTCCAAAGGAAAATAAAATAAATATACATGTATACATTTTAAATTTACTAGTTATTTTAAAAATAATGCATTTGGGTGATTAACCAGATTTATTAATTTATTAAATTTATTTAAGTTACAAAAAGATTTTTAAGAGGGAAGAATCATTTAGTTAAAATCAAACGGTTAGTTAATTTGATTTATTAAAAGGAAATTCATTGTTCGACTATTTCGAATATTAATAAATCGTATAAGTGTTATAAATGGTTTGAAAATTGTGGAGAGACAAGCCGGTTTGGATTGGGTTGCAAATAAGTCAAAGGTAAGTTAATCTCACTCATTTGGATTTCCGTTTAAATTTAAATAGTTAAATTTAAATTATTGATTGATTTCTTGAATTGATGATGTGATATTATATATAGTAGTGTATATATATATATTGGAGTGATTTATTTCCGCATTATATAGCGGATGACATCCTATGCGCCCCGCATAATAGCGGATGACCCCTTATACCACGATATTCCACCTCGAAGTGGAATTGATATTTTATATTGTTGTCACGATCCGAAATCCAATGTTCAAAAATTAACACTAAATACCTAACTTGTATTCGACTGCCAAAGATTTAAACATCAAACTCCAGTCGGATGGAGATTATAACAACATTATATGAATATAAACAGCGGAAACCAAATGAATATCATATATCAACACGGATACAACACGATACAATATCCAATACAACATCGATCCCAAATATCAGAGTGATACAAATATGATACAACAATAATACGACAACAGAACTCCAACAAGTTTCCAACATACTTCAACTTTGACAAGGTCTTCAAAAACTCCAACACTTCAAAAGATTTCCAAACCAAAGCTTCCAGAATCCGAAAGCTTCCAAAGACTTCAAAATCCAAGCTAGCTCCAAAAACACGGATAACCTGTTTCTAGGATGCCCATGTGGAAAATTATGGGCACCCAGAGTTTAGGGAAGGAACAATAAACTCCGGGTCAGTCATGAGACTGGTATGAGTAAACAAAAACAGTTGTTGAAATAAACAGTTCATTTTATCAAAAGCAAAACAAAAGAATTTGAAAGAAATCCGCAATGCTTTTTGAAAATGAAACTACCATAAGGCCTCCCGCCACACACATAATGCAAGCGCAAACTTGAAGGAGATTTCTCCTTGTGACAGTCAAAAATGCTTGATACGGGAAAACATTTTTAGATATTATTATTAGTGCATAATGTGAAAATATCTTCGAAAGTATAATATTAATCTTAGCCCGCATACCACATTTCGTCGTATGCCTACTATAGCTACCATGTTTTGTAGCAGGTTACCGCCATGCTGCATGGCAGGTTATACAAATAAAACTGTATAGGGCTCGTTTTGTTTTGTTTGGATTTCCAACAAATGGTCGGGAAAAGGAACTTCCCATATAAAATGGAATGCCTCTGGAGGGACGTCCCCGAGAACCCAACCGGATCTCTGCTACACAAGGCCAGGTTACCTCTGTAACTAGGTAGCAACTAACACGAGTATGCCACCTCCCGGTCACTACCAACCTTTATCCGAAGCGCTTCTCAACCGACAACCACAAAGCAATAAGTTTGTAGCAACCACAAAGTAAGTATCTGGGCTCATACCATGATACCACTTATAATCCAGAAGGAAATGGACATACCCTCAGAGGGCGCTACCCCCAAATAACCTTGCTGCCACGATTCCTGTTTCGACCATAACCGGGTTTTGAGGTTCGACGAAGTCTCGTCCACAAAGCTACGCTTTTTCACAAAGCCATGCTTCGATCAACATATAATCGGCAGCACTCAGCATGCCACACTACCAAATTGGGAATATATCACTAATAACCTTCAACTACATAACCTTTTGAGCTCGTACGTCTCAGAGAAGGGTGTTAACCTAAGAGAATAAATTCTCCGCCACCAACATATATGTATTTGAAAGAAATCAGCTTTATATCTCAATTTGTAATGTCAGACATACAACTATACAAGTCTGTTCCGGGTTCGAACAGAACCGAAGGCACTTCCGATGAAGACCTTGCAATCCAGGCATCCATAATCACAATCGGACTCCCCATCACATATGGAGATCTCTTTACCGGAGCAAATCAGTGCAGAGTCATTCGACAGGTTATCCTATCGTTCTCGAAGACGCCCGGTCTTCACCACCGTCTTCAATTGCCATCCATTTCGTCGTATCACATATTCGGAATGGGTTATATGACACAAAGGTCCTTTCCCGGCTAAACCGAATAGTGAGCGTTCAATTTAAAAAAAACATGTGGATGTATCAATCACAAAGATTCACACATTCGATGTGGGTTTCGGATAACCAACTGGAATCCGACTTCCTGTCGCATCGAAATTCAATTGCCGTTTTACGAGCCAAAGGGTGTTCACATCCACACAGTAGTATACTCAATACAGATATCACAGCTCAGCACAAAGCATTTAATATTACATAGCATCACATCACATAACAGAAATATCAATCCAACACACAGCAATTGATAATAGTTAATCATTTTCAATCAAGATGAATGTGATTTAAGTGAATTAATCACATAACTATTTTTTTATTATTGATTATTTTAAATCAATGATTAATTATTCTTAATGATAAATTAATTAAATCTTAATCAACTTTATTAATTAATTATTCCTTTATTAATTATCTTAGTTAACTAGTAATTATAAATTAATTAACTTAAATCGTGTAATTAACAATTCTTAATTACAAATTAGTTAAACACTTAATTATTGATAATTATTTATCTTAATTAACATTTTAAAATCTTCCTTAATTACAATGAAATCAAATTATTACCAACTTAAAAAGCTTTAAATGTTAATTAAATTTAAAACTTATCTTACAATAACTATCTAATTAAAGTATTAATTGGATTTTAAAAACATTCTAAAGTATTAACTTAATAATTAAAACTTGTGATAAAGTCTTAACTTAAAATTGTCAAACATTAATTAGTCATCACTACTTAAAATTGTTTAAATAATTTGCTTAATTTTTATTTATTAAGTTTAAATTTAAAATTGAATATCAGGAAACACTCTCGCGCACTCAGTTTTACTCGAAGCAACCCATTCAATTTCTCGAGCATCAACTTGAGTCATTTACCATCAACTTCCTGACACCATCACAAGGCTGCAGTTCACGTGCACTGCGCTTTCGACGGCGTGGCCACCTCCGACGACGTGCCCCACACATCGGCGATCAATCCCATACACGATTTTCGCCTTCAAATCAACTCCATAAAGCTCGAGTGAAAATCAACCCCTTCCAGTCGAAAACTGAAATACTCGCCTCACTAGAACGTCCTCGCCTGAGCAACCCCGACCACTAGAAAACACGAGCCTCCGGCCATGACTCCATCACCCGCCCAGCTATCACCTCCCAAGGCCACGTGCAACTCGATGCACGGACGAGGCCACTTCGATCAATTTCCCGGACCATGGCCAAACTAGGTTTAAATATTAAATCCCCTCGCCGCCATCATCACAGTGAACTGGAACATTTTCGACTATTTTTCCCCGACTCATCGTAGGCCCTTCCACCTCCACGCAAAGCCACGACTCCCAAAACTCCTCCGACCGCCTGAAATTGGTCAAAATCCACAACTAAAAATTTACCACCTTTGCTTTAAAAATCTTGTTTTTGCATAACGATTCACCTTATATGCTTGAATCAATAATTAATGATATTCTATTTTATCATGTATGTGCAAGTTCGTTAGGATTTTGTAGTTTCAGCCCACCTCTTGATCTTATTTTACTAGAAATAAATTTTTAACTTTGATTTATGAACAAACAAACATTTTGTATTTAAAGCCTTCAGCCTAACAGAGATCGAGTGATTAGATATTTGGGTTTTGACCAAGCTTGATGCTCTGAACTAAGGAAACATAGACGATTTCACATAAACAGGCATACACACTTATATATATTTATACGCAGAGGAGAATTTATGTATATATGTATACATACAAGCAACTTCAAAACTTAGACTTCATAAGCAACAAACAAATATATACTTAGTTGGATTTAAATTGTTTGCTCACCTGGAAACTGAACAGAGAATAACTTTTGGGTTTTGAACAGTATCAGCTGATCTTGCTTTTTTTATATGATACTCAGTTTTCTTTTGATGCATGAAATGTAAACAAGAAGGTGATATATATCAAAGATTGTGTGTACAGGCTGATGTATATACAGGTACAAGATTTTTATTTGGTCAGAGAGATTTTATTCATTTGGAGGTTGATATGATATTTGAATGTGCTTAGAGATGATGGCATTAATTAAAATTGTCTTGTTTTCATTTCATATTTATCCCATTAATTGTTTTTACATAGATATTTATATTTTCTTCGTATGTCTACATACTTATACTTATTTGTATATACTTGAATGTATATTCCTTTCTTTCCTTTTGTCTTATTCCTTTGTAACATAAATGAATTTCCATGTTTAACATGATGTTAGAATTTATCTATGTATTCACTTTATATTATACTTAACCATAAAATTGATCGTATATATATATTTCTAGAATTTTTTATATGTTCATTTCATATGTTATCTTTATAGTTATCTTACCTTATATATTTATGTTTAACACAATTCTTGTTTTTTTTACATTATTATTATTATTATTATTTATTTAAAGCTTAAACTGCCAAACACTTTATTTATATCCATATATTTTTGTAATACTTAATATTAATAATATTTTATTTTGTTTTGGAACTTTCCAAATTAAATTACAAAAGTTTAAATAAGTTACCAAATTTAAATTAAAAATTTGGGATGTTACAATTGTGCTAACATCAGTGGATGCAGGAAAACAGGTTGGAGGGATCCAACTGGATTCCTCAAATGTTTGAATTTATTCCATATTCTATGATATGATTTATTGATAATCTGTGATTGGTTATATTGGTAACTTAAATTATTGAATGCTATGGTTTGGCAGAATATACTTTGGTATTTTAAGATATCAGAAATATAAAATTAGATTTTTGGAAGGAAATTAAAGTAGATAATTTTAAGAAAAATAGTTTTAGAAAATGGGATAAATTAAAAGAAGGAATTTGGAAAGTGGTAAAAGTTGATTTTTGAAATCCTATTGAATAAATTCCAGGTATGGGGAAAGAGATGTAACAACCCGCATATTTATCGATTTTATATTTAATTATTTTATTTAAATATTTTATCGATACTCGAAATTTAGTTCGAAAAGCTACTTTTTGCATACGGTCGAATTAGGACTCGGAACCACTCCCATTGAGTTCAAAATGACGTTTGCGATCTTTTTAAGTATAAACTTTGATATGTTTGGAGATAGTAGAATTTTGCTACTTTTTCACTTAGGGCTTTGGTTTGGGCTGAGCCCATTAACCCCACTTAACTCAGTTCCAACCTTCTCCTCTTCATTTACTTCCTTTCTATTTTCCTTATACTCAAGCTTTTATAACAATGGAGAGTGGAACGGGAAATTAAAACTCAAGCCCTAGTTTTCTTTTGCAAATCAAACTCTAGCTCCAAACTAATAGAAGAACCTATTGGTAAGCTTTCTCTTCTTCTTCTCCAACTCATTATCTTATCAATTTCAGTAATTCCTAAACCTAACTTTGGGAATGTTCTTCTTTTAAAGCTTATAATCAAGCCTCTTGAGTTGGATTTGAAGAGTGGTTGATTCTCCTTTGCTTCCAAGCTTCTTCTTCAGTTGTTTGGATTCAAAGGTGAGATTTTTATCTCACATCTTTGTCTATAATTATCTTCGATTGTTAGGTATGAATTCCTAACACTTATTCTTGTGCAATTGATTTTGGTTTGGATTGATTTGGTATATATTCCAATTTTTGGTGTTTTGAAATCAAAATCTATGAAAATCCTTTTATGGATATTTGGACATTGATATTTGAGGCGTATCGAAGAGCCGTTAAGGCTGGGTTGTCGCTTGGCGTAAATCCTTATTCGTTGTTGCTCGATCGATCGCTTCCGGCATCCATTTGGCCATTTTTGGCCTAGGTTCAGGGAATGCCCTGAACCCCAGTTTCAGACGTCTGAAATGTTAGATTCAGACGTCTGAATATTATACTGGGATGACTTGTATTCCCAGATTCAGACGTTTGAATCTATACTTCAGACGTCTGAATTAGGTTGTTTTGGACGAGAAAGGAAATAGGCTAAAAAGAGCCTATTTCAGACGTCTGAATTCAGGAATTCAGACGTCTAAATTCTATTTTTGGAAAATAGTTATTTTCCAGATTCAGACGTCTGAATCCTTGATTTCAGACGTTTGAATCTGCACTCTTTTGCCTATTTGCCTATTCGCTTGAGAATTCCAACTTTAATCGATTCGTGTTGACTCCCTTTTGTTATTATCACTTATTATTGACTTTGATGACATTTTCTTTGTGATTTTGGGAATATCCATTTTGTTAGATTCTGTAATCGATTTCTTTAGATTTTATTCACGTCTTCGAATGTGAATTTTGCTGATTGATTGTTTCTACAATCCTTTCTATGATTTGTTACTTTAAAAATATAAAGGTTTTCAATACTAGTAGTAAATATCAAAACTCTTTCATCAAAACGATTTCAACTCTATTTTTAATAACAAAGCTCTTTTCTTAAACCGTTTTCCAATCTATTAGTATATACAAACCTTTACCTCACTCGTATGAGAAATCTAATTAAACGACTTAGTAAAACAAGTGGTATGAAACGCTTGCGTTTCGTTTACTTCGTCGGTTAATTCTTGGACTTGTTCGATTGAATCTCTTGTGACAATTTTCTAGTGGAGATCTACAATTTGTTCATAAATATTTAAGTTAAGTTAGTGGTTATGGGACATGAAGCTAAGCTCATATATTTACTAGCTTACTGTAATTGACACTTCTTGATGATCACGACGATCATTTTTGTGATTTAGACTAGCAATTGTGCGATGTCTGTTTGTCCACGTGGAGGACTGTACTTCATTTTATTGAGCTTCGTCTCATTTCTCGCATGGGTCGCATCTATTTAGGTGCGTCGATGTTTGTTTACTTCGTGGAGCAATCGGCTCAATAAGTTGGGGGCATGGGGCGTATCTTTCTAGGTGCGTCGGTGTTGGTCTATGCATGGGACGTATCTTTCTAGATACGTCGATGTTCGACTTTGGATGGGGTGTATCTTTCTAGGTGCATCGATGTTAGATATTACATGGGACGTATCTTTCTAGATACGTCGATGTTGATTTATGCATGGGGCGTATCTTTCTAGGTACGTCGATGCTTATTTATGCATGGGGTGTATCTTTCTAGGTGCATCGATGTTAGACATTACATGGGGCGTATCTTTCTAGGTACGTCGATGCTTATTTATGCATGGGGTGTATCTTTCAAGGTGCATCGATGTTAGACAATACATGGGGCGTATCTATTTAGGTGCGTCGATGTTTGCCTTTGCATGGGTCGTACCTTTCTAGGTGCGACGATGTTTGACTGTGCATGGGGCGTATCTATTTAGGTGCGTCGATGCCCGGTTTAGGGAATAGCGTTCCGTTTGGGATTGGCCATCCTTTTCTTGTGATTTCTGGATTTCGTGTGTTGAATTCTGTAATTTATGTTTCACCAACTTTTATGATTGACATTTATATGTTGTCAATATTTGTGGCTTGGTGAATGAAATTAGGAGTATGACATTCCTTTTTATCTTTGAGAAGATTTTTGTGATATTGATTAATCTCTTGTTGATTTTTCAATTACTTATTTATTACAGCTTGGCATTGTGATTATTATACATTTAGTCATATATCTTATTCTATATCATTTCATCTGATATTTATAGCTAGACTGATTCATTTATTATTTTCTTCTTAAATAATACTCGGGTCAGACCGAGATATTACAGATGCTTCTGCTTGACTTCTCTTCTGGTGTTATCATCCTGACTTTTGGTTAACTACTATTAGTAGTTTTTGTTGTATACATTTGAGATATAGACTCATAGTTGTGTACTTATTATTTTGTATAGCACATGTTGCTATTCTTTTGTGTCATTGTCGATCTTTCTGACCACTACTCTAATGAGCACTTTCATGTGTTAGTTATATATTCATATCTGTTTCCACCTTTGTGATATGAATTATCTGTGACTGATTTATGTTATGTCTATTTCTATATTTGTTTTCGAACATTATATATAGCCACTGTGTCATAGCTTTGAGTTTGTATCGGTATGTCGGATTTCCTCCTTAAATGAAATATGCTTTACTATCTGACATATCAGTGCTCACACAAAGAAATTACATGGATGGTCGCTCCTCAACAGCCTTATTCTCCGTGCTAGTTGACAGCATTACTCCGTAGTGTTCTTGGCTAGCGTGGGTATAGAGGTGGGGCGTCACAAGAGATTTCTAATAAATGGAAATAAGTGAAAGTTGAGAATTTAAGTAGTATTGTTTAAAATTTTAAGATTTTTTTTAAATTCAGAATTTTAAATGGTTTGGGGGAAATAAAGGAAGAATTTTAAAATTTAGTATGAAACTAATATTTTAGATTTTAAATAAGATTTTAAAACTAGATATAGAAGTAAATATGGAATTAATGGATTTTAAATGAATTTTAAAATAAAATTGGGTAAGTAAAGGAATTTATTTTAAAATGGAGTTAGTTTTGAAAATCGATTTGAAAACTGATTAAGTGTTTGAAACTAGAATTAAAGGAGAATGAGATTGTGAAATTTATAAACAGGGTTTATAAATAAAGTGAAATGATTATTAGAGGATAATTTGAAAGTATAAATTCAGGATGGGAATTTGTAAGGGAAGGGTGATTTGTTTAAAAATAAAAAGTGATTTATTTTTAAAAGTGTGGAAAGGAAAGTGTATTTCCCTGAAAAGTCGAGTATATTTTCAAAGAAAGATTTCCAAGTATAAGTTAGTGATTTTAAAGTAATTTTTTTAAAGAATGTTTTAAGAGAGATTTTATTATTTTAAATTATTTTAGAATTGTAAAAGTAAATATTTATTTAAATTAATTATAGTAGTAATTATTTGAAAGGTTTGACTGGTATTATGATTTTAAAGATAAGTATTAATATTATATTTTATAAAGTAGTTTTATTTTAAAGATAGTTTGGCTAAAGTTTTTATTTGAAAACTTGTATAGAATTTCATAACTTTTATTTTAAAATTTGTTTGGCTTAAGTTTTATATGAGAAGTTTTTATAATTTCATAACTAGTAATTTAAATAAAGTCTTTGAAGTGGTTTTTATTTTAATTGTTTTAAAGTATATATATTTTTGGGTAAAGCGATTTTAAATTATTTTAAATCTGAAGTATTTATACTTGGTAATTTTCAGTGGAAATAAATAATATTTGAGAATTTATTTTGCAAGAGGAAAGTGATTTGAAATCTATTTTCGAAGGGTTGAAGTATGGAAAATAGCTTGCGAATATATTTTGAAATAAATAATTTGGAAAATTATTTAAAGTCCGATGGTTGTTTGTGAATGTTATTTGATAGTTAAATAACCAACTATCAATATTGGCCAATACGTTGAACATTTCGAAGAGACCGAGATCGGGATTAATTTCCCAAAAACCATTTCGATCCAGTTTAAACGTTTTCGTAAGGAAGACAATAGCTAGGAGTCGAAGATGAAGCGGTGAAGTGCAAGGGCTAATCGCTACTAATCATGAGGGTGATTCCAAAATGGATGTAGTAGGAGTAGTGCCTTCGGTTCCATTCGAACCCGGAACGGACTTGTATGGATGAATGCTTTCAGAACATCATCAGGAGGACGATGAGCATTCTAAGTGAATGTGTGCTAAAAAGGTAACGCATAGCCTCGAGCCTCATCAACAGGGAATGGCTAAAAAAGGGGAGGTGCACACAAGGCTAAGTGGCTAGCAACTAATTTGGGTAAGGTCATCCCTGTCTAGAGGTCCCTTTTATTCAGCTGTGTGGGCGGTTGCTGATCTCAACCATGGGGTGATCTTATTTGGACTATTTAGTAAGGGGTAGCTCCGGTCTTGTGATGCAGGGGATCAAGTTGGATTCTCGGTATGGTGATCTAGACTACGTACTGTGATGGGCGGTACCCCAGTAGTCCTACCATTGGTGGAAATCCATTCTCCATACGTGACCTTTATGGTTTTTATTTGTAGAACCTAGTATTGCTGGAATTTGATGAATGTAACAATTTCGGCTATTTGAATAAGTATTTGTATATAGACACTACTATAATATCAGAGGATTTGTATAAGAAAATGTTTTGGTTGTCGTAAGGTAAAAACTCGGCATGTTTATTTGTGGCGTGGTCTTACGAGATACCTTTAATTTCAAATGAATTTTGAAAACTTTAATAATCCAATTGAGTGTATTTTCTCACGCTGGTTTTCCAGACCGACTCGGGTGTTATTTAACTATAATGCTTGGGTCAAACCGGGTATTATAGAGTGCAGATTCTAGATGGAGTGTTGTGGAGCTCAGGAGACGAGCTTAATGGCGAGATGTATGACGTGTACTTGATGTATATTCCGTTGGGCAAAGTAAGCTGTATATTCAGCTTGGGAGGGCAAGTTATTATAACTGTCCTAAATTGTATTGTTGATTTGTGTTGTACTCTGATAATGTAATGTATAAACAATTACAGATTCTTTGTTATAAAAATCTATTATCATCTATTATATGTTATTCCGTTGCGATAATGAGATTCTGATATTGTTTTTTATTTCTTCTCCTACCTTCTTCTTCTTTAACCCCTAAGGTTCAGTTTTCCGGCATTCGGTTGTTCGACATCTGATGCAGTGGACGTATTACTGTTGATTTTCGGGCGTTGAAAAATCGGGTCGTTACACTTGGTATTAGAGCTGAAGGTTAAGCGAGAACCTTGGCTCTAGTGGGGATTACTCATTAGGATAGAGTCAGTAGTACTCTAGAATGAGTTTGGTGTATTAATAGATATGGGTGTGTATTTGTTAGTGAATATAAAATTGTTTTATATTGTGTTGATTTATCGGTTGAGTGTTTATAAATTCTGGTCGGTGCAGTCTGGCCAACTGTATCGATAGGAGTTTCTAAACTCTTAAACAAGATAAACTGACACAGTATTGTTTTAAAATAGGGTAAATAAAATAATTTTGCCCAAATTATTTTTGTGTATAAAAATAAATAATTTTGTAAATTATTATAGTATATGGTTGCTTGGTTGTTAGGATGTAATAATATTAAATTCTTATCATTGTTGTCATGGTAATTGAAATAAGGAAATAATGGTATAACCAAAGATTGGAAGATAAATTCAATTAACAAATGAAATTTATAAATGAGAATTATAGTGTGATTTATATTTAAAATGAGATAAAATTCCAGAGTAATGTTTGAATATGAGTTGAAAGGATTTGGAATTTGAAAATTTAATTCCTTTCGAGTTTGAAAATGATTTTCAAAGGTTTTGGAGAAATAATAGTGATATTATTTCAGAAATATATTTTTTTAATTGGATTTGAAATCTGGTGAGATTTGGAATTTAAAAATATTTGGAAGGTTTTTAAGGAGATAAAAGCATTGAACCTCTTTGATCCCCGGAAAATAACTTCGGTGATGACTGCAGCATCATCGATGTTCATTTTCGAGTTTCCAATGGAGGAATTACAACCCGAATGTTTTGAATTGGGATTATTTGCGAAATTGAGTTTGATTTTGAAATAGTTTGATTTTGGATATAATTGATTCCAAAGATGATTTTGAAATGTTGAGTAATTGTTTGAAAGACTCCAGAATCTTATTTAAAATGTTTACAGAATATAAATAAGTTTGATAACTTATAAAAATTTGAAATTTTTTCGGAATAAGATTCAACTAGAAAAAGGGTTAAATGAAGTAAGCGTGAAACCCAAATAAGTTGGAAGGTAAGCTAATTAATTGAAGCGAATTAAGCAAGTGAAGTAAACCAATTAGATGAAATAAATTAAAGAGATTTGTATATGAAATGCAATTAAGTTGGAAAACTTATATAAGTTTAAAAATTTGAATGCAAATGGAATATAATTGAATTAAGTTAAATAAAGTAAATTTAGTAAGTAAGTAAAATGGAAGTTGAATATTGGAATTAAATTTGAATTGTGTTAAATAAAGTAAAATGGAAAATTATTCATGTTGGACCAAACAAAACAAAGTATTGAAATTAAAATTTGTAAGTAAACTAATTGATTTAAATGGTAAGCCAATAAATTGAAATTGAATATGGGGATGATATTTATTTTAAACTATGCATAGTAAAGTGAAGTTATAGAATTAATTTTAAGTGACTAAAAATAATAAAAGTTGGAAATAAAATTGGATGAGATAAGATGAATAGAATTTAATATTTAAAATTAGAGGGTAAATTGAATTTAAATGGAATTGAAAATGCAAAGTTGAATGGAAATAGATATATAACTTCAGTAATGAAGTGAAAATAAATATTTAAGTGTAAAATATTTATCTTGAACTTAATAAATGGATAGTAAATTCTTAAGTAAAATCGGAATTGGGAAATATACCAAGTAAAAATTTGGTATTGGAAAAATATTCTAAGTTAACATTTAAGGGTTAAAGTAAAGTTGTGAAATGGGATAATTGTGAATAAGTGAATAGAAATCAAAATAAGTGTGAATAAAAGAGAATTGATATAGTTAATAATCAATTGATATAAATACGGAAGATGTACGTATATTATTTTACTCGCATAGTGATTTGATCCGGAATTCGTGCACAGAATTTTGAGGTGGTTATATCGATCCGTATTGGGATTTTTCACTCGATTTTTGATGGCGAACCCTGGATATGGATTTTTATTAATTCTGAAAATTCTCTATCATAGTTTGTGGCTATGCAAGGAGAATGACGGTTTCTGATCAAGAAACCAGATCTAGGTCCGCACTAGGTAGTCGGGTGGACGATACTAGTTTGGAAGTGAAATTGTGTGATCGAGTAAGCGATCGAATTTGGTATTGCGTACGGATGATATATGTGCATCGTACGTGCTTAAGTTAAGCAAATATTGAAAATTTGTAAAGGGAGTGAATAAAATGATTTTGGATTTTTTTTGATTGAGTATGATTGCTGGTAGGATATACAAGTGTTTTAAAGGAAAAAGGAAATTGGTGTTTTGAATTCAGAACATAAATTAAATCGCTCGACAAAAAGGTATGTGTTTAAATTTCTGTATGAAATTTGATGGTTTTCTAATCTTTCAACTTGGCATTTTGTTTTCTTTTGAAATCTAGAGGCCCATAGAGGCATTTTGTAGTTGTTCCGAGCTAGCCGCGCAAAGGAGAAGCTGGCGAAATTTTTCGAAAATTTAGGAAGTTAGATAATTTGAGAAAATTCTGATAATTTAAAATTTGGTTTAAAATTATAATTTGAATGGTTGAGAATCTATGGATGAGTTGGGAAGTTAGTTTTGGGAAATTGTTTAAAACTATTTGGTTTTGGGAAAATAGTTGTCGGGTTATGGATCATTCTTCTTAACTATTAATTTCGGGGACGAAATTCTTTTAAGGGGGAGGGATGTGACAACTCGGAATTTTTGGATATTTGAAATCGGAATATTTAATTTATTTTAAATATTCTAAAGTTAATTTTCGACTTGAATTTCAAATATCATTATTTATTTGGTAATTAAATTATTGAATTTAATAATTAGAGATTGGGTAAAATATTAAATCTTGAGTTTTAGGCTTGTCAAAAATATTTCAATGGCTTATAAAATTTATATTAATAGTACTGAGAATAATAAAAGCTTTAAGATTGAATTTTAATGTGATTTGTTCAATTTTAAAAATATACGGTTTAAATTGATATTTAAAAATAGCCTTCCGAAGTACAGTCTCGAAATTCAACGAAACCAGTTCCATTGGATCCGCAATATAGTATTATTATCGGATTTGAATTTTCTAGCATTCAGAGTTATCGTGTGGCTGTGCGATAGGTAAACGCGCTGAAATCTATATCGAAAATTCAATATAATAACTGGTCAAAATATTTCAACATCGGCCTACTTTCTTTCTCACATCAGAACTTTTTGTCCTATTTCAATCACTGTACGCAAACTTATCCTAACACGTTAGCTTAGAATCTTACGCAATCTCCTTCCTTCTCAATCACGCTGCTTCATCCTTTAAAAATAATGATCAACCCTTTATTTCATTCAGAATTAAAAATCAAAGAAAAGAAAAATGGCAGACGACTTTGGGCAACCAAAGGTAAATCGCGAGCCCTCTTTCACTCAAAATCAATCAAATCCGCTCGATATAAAAAAAGAACTCATGGCCATCCCCTTCTCGAATGAATTAAAATCGAGATAAAAGGGGAATCAACCGAATAATCGCGGTCTTCCTCGATGCACCGGCCAGCTTCGAACGAAGCCACTTCGTTCGTGTACGAGATGTTGAAGCACAAGATTAGGGTTTTGCTTAATCGAATCTCGGGAAAAAGGGAGGCGAAGAGGCATGTTGGTGGATGGAGGTGCTCTATTCGAGCATGTGTGCGCTGCAGCATGGAGATTTTTGGTCGTCGATCTACGAGGCGATGGAGAAATGGATCGTGACGATGGCGGAGAGGAGCGACGATGTCGTGGAGGTGAATCGGTGAGATAGTGCTCGTGATTTCGAGGTTTTGGCCTGGGTGTGCAAGCGGTGGTGAGTTATATGTTTGTCTTTCCTTTAATTTAAATTAAGTACATATATGTATATATAAGGACTAAACATAGAATATATATATAGTTTTAAGCAGGAAATTTTTATAAGTCAGAGAAATTTACATGAAGTAAGGTTTTGAATATATATATATATATATATGTATATGTATATGTATATCTAGCAGTTTCAAATTTTCAGTTATTTATATATGTATGTATATAGAGAAAAAACTTATACAGATATATTTTGAAATTTTATATATAAATATATAGGAATTTTAAATGCTGAAAGTT
This sequence comes from Allium cepa, assembly GCA_030765085.1. Taxonomy (NCBI): domain Eukaryota; kingdom Viridiplantae; phylum Streptophyta; class Magnoliopsida; order Asparagales; family Amaryllidaceae; genus Allium; species Allium cepa. The sequence continues at coordinate 634,383,510 of CM060941.1, forward strand.
ATGTAAAAATTAAATTTATATTGTTTGTAGTTTCCAAAGGAAAATAAAATAAATATACATGTATACATTTTAAATTTACTAGTTATTTTAAAAATAATGCATTTGGGTGATTAACAAATTTATTAACTTATTAAATTTATTTAAGTTACAAAAAGATTTTTAAGAGGGAAGAATCATTTAGTTAAAATCAAATGGTTAGTTAATTTGATTTGTTAAAAGGAAATTGATTTTTCGATTATTTCGAATATTAATAAATCGTATAAAAGTTATACAAGGTCTGAAAATTATGGAGAGACATGCCGGTTTGGATTGGGTTGCAAATAAGTCAAAGGTGAGTCAATCTCACTCATTCAAATTTCCATTTAAATTTAAATAGTAATATTATGATTGATTTCTTAAATTGATGATGTGATATTATATATAGTACTATATATATATATGTATTGGAGTGATTGATTTCCTGCATTATATAGCGGATGTCATCCTATGCGCCCCGCATAATAGCGGATGACCCCTTATACCGCAATATTCCACCTCGAAGTGGAACTGGTATTTTATATTGTGCTAACGTGTATGGATGCAGGGAAATAGGTTGGAGGGATCCAATTGGATTCCTCAAATGTTTGAATTTATTTCATATTCTATGATATGGTTTATTGATAATCTATGATTGATTATATTGGTAATTGAAATTATTGAATGCTATGGTTTGGCCAAATATACTTTGGTATTTTAAGATATCAGAAATATAAATATTGGATTTTTGGAAGGAAATTAAAGTGGAGAATTTTAAGCAAAATAATTTTAGAGATTGGGATAAATTAAAAGAAGGAATTTGGAAAGGGGTAAAAGTTGATTTTTGAAATCCTATTGAATTAAATTCCAAGTATGGGGAAAGAGATTTCTAATAAATGGAAATAAGTGAATTTTGAGAATTTAAGTAGTATTGTTTAAAATTTTAAGAATTTATTTTAAATTCAAAATTTAAAATGGTTTGGGAGAAATAGAGGAAGAATTTTAAAATTTATTATGAAATTAATATTTCATATTTTAAATCTAGATATAGAAGTAAATATGGAATTAATGAATTGAAAATGGATTTCAAAATAAAATTGGGTAAGTAAAGGAATTTATTTTAAAATGGAGTTAGGTTTGAAAATCGATTTGAAAACTGATTAAGTGTTTGAAACTGGAATTAAAGGAGAATTAGATTGTTAAATTTATAAACAGAGTTTATAAATAAAGTGAAATGTTTATTAGAGGATAATTTGAAAGTATAAATTCAGGATGGGAATTTATGAGGGAAGGGTGATTTGTTTAAAAATAAATAGTCATTTATTTTTAAAAGTGTGGAAAGGAAAGTGTATTTCCCTGAAAAGTCAAGTATATTTTGAAAGAAAGATTTCCAAATATAAGTTTGAGATTTTAAATTGATTTTTTTAAAGAATGTTTTAAGAGAGATTTTATTATTTTAAATTTTTTAGAATTTTAAAAGTAAATATTTATTTAAATTAATTATAGTAGTAATTATTTGAAAGGTTTGACTGATATTATGATTTTAAAGATAATTATTAATATTTATATTTTATAAAGTAGTTTTATTTTAAAGATAGTTTGGCTAAAGTTTTTATTTGAAAACTTGTATAGAATTTCATAACTTTTATTTTAAAATTTGTTTGGCTTAAGTTTTATATTAGAATTTATTATAATTTCATACCTAGTAATTTAAATAAAGTCTTTTAAGAGGTTTTTATTTTAATGTTTTAAAGTATATATATTTTTTGGAAAAGCGATTTTAAATTATTTTAAATCTAAAGTATTTAGACTTGGTATTTTTAGTGGAAATAAACAATACGTGGGAATTTATTCTGCGAGAGGAAAGTGATTTGAAAACTATTTTCAAAGGGTTGAAGTATGAAAAATAGCTTGCAAAGATATTTTGAAATAATTAATTTGAAAAATTATTTAAAGTCTATTGGTTGTTTGTGAATGTTATTTGATAGTTAAATAACCAACTATCAATATTGGTCAATGCGCTGATCGTTTTGAAGAGACCGGGATCGGGATTAATTTCCCGAAAACCACTTCGATCCGGTTTAAATGTTTTCATAAGGAAGACAAGAGCTAGGAGTCGAAGATGGAGCAGTGAAGTGGAAGGGCTAATCGCTACTAATCTTGAGGGTGATTCCAAAATGGATGTAGTAGGAGTAGTGCCTTCGGTTCCGTTCGAACCCGAAACGGACTTTATGGATGAATGCTTTCAGAACATCGTCAAGAGGATGACGAGCATTCTAAGTGAATGTGTGCTAAAAGGGTAACGCATAGTGTAACGACCCGTATTTTTACGGATCGAAGGATCGTAGAATTGTTGTTATTAGGTCGTTAGTGTTGTTGAGTCGTCCAGAGATAAGTCGTCCAGGGTTAGGTCGTGTCGTAGCATAGGTCGGTGGAGCGACTTAGGGGATGGAGCGACCTAAGGAAAGTGAACGGCTTAAGGAGGTGAGCGACTTAAGAGATTAGACGACTCAAGAGATCGGAGCGAGTTAACGACCTAGTGGTTAGCGGCTTAAGGGGTTAAGCGACCTAAGAGAACTAGCGGCAACGACCTAGGAGATTGAACGGGTTAACGACCTAAGAGGGAGATAGGTTGGTTGGACGGCTTAAGGAAGATGGCTTAGGTCGTTGAAGTTTAGGTCGTGAGACCCTGTGTTTGTAGTTAGGTCGTAGGTCGCATGAAGGCAAGGGTGTTAGGTCGTTGGGTCGCTAAGCCGTGTGTGTAGTTAGGTTGTAAGTCGCATGATGGCTTGAGTCGTTAGGTCGTGTCTAAGTTAGGTCGCATAGAGGCTTGAGTCGGTAGGCCGTGGGGTTGATGAGTCGTAAGTCGTGGGGCCTTGTTAAGTCGTGACCGACTTAAGGGGGGCGAACGACTTAAGGGTTTGGCCTATAAATACACGGCCTTATCTCACTTTTTGGGATCCGGATTTTGAAGCGACGAAGTGCTGCCATTTTGAGAGCTCGAGTGCTATACTTCTTCACTTCTTTTCTCTTCTTTAATCTTGTGCTTCCTTCCATCCAAGATTGAAGATCTACATTCTTCAAAGAGAGACTTCATCGTTTGAAGCGGAATTTTGGCAGATCGAGTTGGATCCTTCGCTGTCCAGATCTGAAGTGTGTTGCTTTTGAGGTGTTTAGGTGATTCGGTGAGTGGTGGTTATCTCTCACATGGACCCAAAGGAGTATATCGGATTGGTGGTTTGATTTTGTGTTAAAGTAGTGGTTTCATGCATTTCTGTAAAACCTAAGTATAGATTCATTGTTCATGAAGATTTGACATCCATTTTAGTACATGTTAACCTATGCAAGTTCATCCATTAAGTTGTAGAGATAATACTTATGATCCATGCTTGTTAGATTTGGACTCTTTATTTACAAGATTTCCATTTTGTTATAATTTCTTTTAGATCTTGTTTGAATGCTTGATTACTTGGATTAATGATTGATTTGATTGATTAGTTGATTAGTGATTGAATTTGGACAAGTATGGTCGGAGATGATTCAAAAGCTAAGGGGAAAGCTCTTGAATAAGGAAAGCTGCTCGTAGCATATGTGGCGGATGTTGAAGTTCATATGGATAGATTTGATGATGATGTTGATGGGCTTTGCTATGATGAGATGAGGCGAAGTATGATAGGATGAAGCCTTGGTATAATCCAGACGGGATCATTCCAAGCAGGTTGATAATGGTTGGCTTGAGAGGCGCTTGAGCTAGTATGGAAATAGTCGTCAAGGAGGATGACTAGAAGGCTGAGATCTCATTGTTGTTGAAGGTTCTAGCAGGCTCAAAGCAAGAGTACGCTGGGCAGATTCGATAGTCCCAATCGACTAATAGTTGATGGTCGAGTACTCTGGGCAGATTTGATAGTCCTAGGCACGGGTCACGACGACGTGCGGAGTTCTGTCTAGAACTGGGGTTAACATTAGCCCTTGACGGACGGATGAAAGAATGATCCGGTCATTCGATTAACGGTGATATCGAGGCAATGATAACAGTGATATCCAGAGTCATGGATGTTTGGATGCTTTGGTTGTATCGTCACTCGGTCTCAAGAGCGATGTTTTGTGGGTGCTTATCTGATCTTGGTTTAGGCCTTGGGGGTTTGTGCTTGGAAAACATCGACCTTGACTCGAGTGATAATTGTTTTACTTTAAATGTCTGCTTTGCTATGTTTATTTCTGCTTAGTGGGTCTGGGGGCTGTCACTGTAGAAAGAGGTGGAGTGGGAGGGTTGGATTCCTATTCCTTTTTCCTTTATTCTCTTTTGGTATGTTGTTAGTTAATTTACCGCTCACTAAGACTGTTGTCTGACTCGAGGTTTTATGTTCAACTCTTATTACCTTGGGTTGTTCATCCATTTTGGGATGGGCAGACTAGGTAGCAGGTGACAGGTGCTGTTCTTAGTGACCAACGCTGTTGATGACGAAGACGAGCTGGAGGCTTTTGCATATTGTTTTTCTTACTATATGTACTGGATGTTCCGCTGCTTGTATGATTCTTTGAGTGTTATGTAGTGAGGCTTGATGTATTGACTATTCAGATGTTTTTATCAAATTGTTTTGTAGTGTATTGATGAGATTCTATTTAGTGAAGCTTCACTATATATATTTCTCTATTGTATTTTATCCTTGCGCTGTGAGTAATACGATGGAGTTTATTGTTTTACTTTAACCCTGATGATCGTCCATGGCGGTCTGGCACACTTTTCAGCGCACTATTTTCTTGTTTAGTGCAGGAGTTATGGGCGGTCGTCACATTTGGTATCAGAGCTTTGGTTAATCGATTTTAGCCAATGCTCGCTGACGTAACTACGTATGAGAGACGTAATTGTATTTTGATGGATGATTACTATATATAATATAGTAGCTTAGAAGGATTTGAACCTCTTTTGCAGTTGTTTCTCAAGGTGTACTAATCATTCTTTTATAGATATTAAGAATGAGTCGAAGAGGGAGACCAGCTGCTAGGGAAGGCCGTGATTCTGAGGGGGCTACTGATTATGCTGTTATGTTTGAGGCCATGATGACTTCGATCATGAGAAGGATGCCAGCTCCATGGCCAACGGTAGATGTTGGAGTTCAAGTTGCTCCAAAACCGGTGGATTTTGCTAAGCTGTGTAAAGACTATACTGCTCTTGGAGGAAAGGTTTTCTTGGGAACAGAATCAACCATAGAAGTTCAGAGATGGATAGATGCTTGTAGAAGGATCTTTGGTGATTTGGGAATCGAGGATGTAACCAAAAGGAAGCTTGCATCAAGACAGCTTCAGGGAGGAGCTTCTGATTGGTGGAACTCTATCACCATTGATACTCCAGAGGAAGAAATTACTTGGGAGCAATTCCAAGTCAAATTTGAAGCTAAGTTCATTTCTACAGATCAGAAATCCGTTCTGTTCAAGAAATTTGTGGAACTCAAGCAAGGTGGAAGACCAGTTCTTGAGTATGTTTCGTAGTTTGAAGCCTTGTCCAGGTATGCTCGGTCATATATTGAATCTCCTTATCAGAAGAATGAGAAGTTTGTGACAGGCTTGGACACTTATCTTGGAAGACAGTTAGTGGATCATTTGGACGATCCGTTTGAGAAGCTTGTGGAGAAGGCTCTCAGGCACGAGAATCTATTTCCTAAAGAAGGATCTGTTGTTGCTGTGACCAAGGAAGATTCTAAACCACAGCAAGGAGGAAACAAGAAGAGGAAGCAGCAACAACAGAAGGGTAAGGATGGCCAGAAGAAGTCGAAGGGTGAAGCGACCTGCTACAACTGTCAGCAGAAGGGCCATTTCTCCAGAGATTGTAAGAACCCAAAGGTACCGTTGAAGTGTTACAACTGTGAAAAACTAGGGCATATTAGGAAGAATTGTCCAGAACCGAGGAAGGACAAACAGATTATGCAAGCTTATGCTTTGGGGGCTGTGCCATCATCATCAAAAGCCCCTACTACAGAAGAGAAAGGAAAGAGTGTGGTGGTACAAGGTACCCTTTCCATTTGTGGTATTCCAGTTAGAGTGTTATTCGATACTGGAGCATCACATTCCTTTGTTTGTAATGGACTTGTAGGCCGGTTGGGTTTGGAACCGGATATTGTTTATAGACCATTGGTTGTGACTAATCCAGTTGGGGGTTCGTCTTGTTTGTGTATGATATGCCGTGGTCTGGTTGTATCGAGTCATGATTGCTCTTTTGTTTGTGATTGTTTTGTTCTGAACTTTGAGGGATTTGGAATTATTTTGGGTATGGACTGGCTTAGGAAGTATGCGGCAAAGGTTGATTGTGAAAGGCTGGAGGTGACAGTCGAGAATGTGGAAGGGCGAAAGGTTGTGATACGATGTAAGCATGAGGAAGGCGTCTTCATGAGCTTCATGTATTCGCTGGTTATTCCACGGGATGGATTGTCATCGGTGCCAATTGTGAATGGATTTGAGGATGTCTTTGATGAGGTCAAAGGGTTACCGCCGCATAGAGAGATCGAGTTTCGTATTGATCTAGTTGAAGGAGCCAGACCTGTTGTGATGCCTCTTAGGAGGATGGCGCCTAGGGAGCAGCAAGAGTTGAAGGTGCAAGTTGATGATCTTTTACAGAAAGGATTCATTCGGCGTAGTGTGTCCGAATGGGGTGCACCAGTTGTGTTTGCAACCAAAGCGGATGGATCTTTAAGATTGTGTGTGGATTACCGTGAGCTGAATAAAGTAACTAAGAAGAACAAGTATCCATTGCCGAGAATAGATGACTTGTTTGATCAGCTTCACGAAGCCAAGGTGTTTTCTCAGATGGATTTGGCAACGGGATTTCACCAATTAAGAGTGGCAAAGGATACTGTGCCGAAGACTGCTTTTAGGACACCATCAGGTTTCTATGAGTGGTCAGTAATGCCGTTTGGATTGACCAATGCACCAGCATATTTTGTGAATCTTATGAATAGAGTGTTCAGGGATCAGTTGAACAAGTTCGTACTTGTGTTCGTAGATGATATTTTGATTTATTCTAGTAATGAAGAAGAGCACAAGACGCACTTGCGTATTATCTTGGAAATCTTGCGGAAACATCATCTGAAGTCTAAGTTTTCGAAGTGTCACTTCTGGAAGAGTGAAGTAAGGTTCTTAGGTCATATTATCTCTGGAAATGGAATAGTGGTTGATCCCGCCAAGGTGGGAGCAGTCCAGGATTGGGTTAGACCTAAGAATGCATTTGATGTGAGAAGTTTTCTTGGATTAGCAGGATATTATCGTCGGTTTATCGAAGACTTTTCCAAGATAGCTGCACCATTAACAAGATTAATGAAAAAGAACCAAGTATTCAGATGGGATGATAAGTGTGAGCAAGCTTTCGGAATCCTGAAAGAGCGACTGACAAATGCTCCTGTTTTGACTATTCCAAGTGGAAATGGTGAGATGGTGGTTTACACCGATGCATGTGGTACTGGACTTGGAGCAGTGTTAATGCAGAAGGATAAAGTTGTTGCATATGCAAGTCGACAACTGAAGCCGCATGAAAGGAATTATCCGACTCATGATTTGGAGTTAGCGGCGATTGTATTTGCTCAGAAGATGTGGAGACATTACCTCTTGGGAGTTCGATTCGAGTTGTTTACAGATCATAAGTCGTTGAAGTATCTTTTCTCCCAAAAGGATTTGAATCTTCGACAGCAACGATGGCTAGAGTTTTTGGCATCATATGATTTTGGTATAGCCTATACTCCGGGAAAAGGTAACGCAGTGGCAGATGCGTTAAGTCGAAGACATGCAGAATTGGGAGCCATGTTTTCAGAATGGAAGAGCCTTGAGTATTTGGCTGGATTTGACTTCAGGCCTAGATGTGAATTGGAACCTGAGATGTTGGCAAACTTATCGATAAGACCTACTCTTGTGGAAAGAATCTGCAAGAGCCAAAAGCGAGACGATAAGCTTGTCAAGATTATCCGTGATTTGGAATCTGGATTGGACCCAGAAAAGGATAAAGGATTCGAAATAGATCGAGTGGGTTGGCTTCAGAAACAAGGACGACTGGTTGTTTCCGATATAGATGAATTAAGGAATGAAGTTCCGAAGGAAAGTCATCACTCGAAGCTGACAATTCATCCAGGTGGAAATAAGATGTACCGGGATATGAAGAGAACCTATTACTGAGAAGGTATGAAGAAGGATGTTGGAAATTTTATTTCCAAATGCATGAACTGCCAGTTGGTAAAAGCCGAACAGAAGAAGCCCAGTGGATTGCTTCAGCCATTAGAAGTTCCTATATGGAAGTGGGAGCAAATATCGATGGATTTTATCGATGGACTACCTAGAACCAGAGCAGGAAATGAAGGGATTTAGGCCATCGTAGACCGTTTGACTAAGAGTGCAAGATTCATTCCTGTTCGATCAACCAGGACTGCATTGAAATTGGCTGAGCTGTATGTTAAGTGGATAGTTTGATTCCATGGTATTCCAAAAAGTATAGTGAGCGATCGAGACCCATTGTTCACTAGTGGATTTTGAAGGAGCTTCCAGGAAGTTTTGGGAACCGAGCTGTGTTTGAGTATAGCTTATCACCCTCAAACAGATGGTCAGACTGAGAGAGTCAACCGAGTTTTGGAAGTTCTCCTCAGAGCATGTGTTTTGGATTTCGGAGGATCGTGGGAAGTTTATCTTCATTTGGTGGAATTCTCGTATAATAATAGTTACCAGTCAAGCATTGGTATGGCACCGTATGAAGCATTGTATGGAAGACCATGTAACTCTCCGACATGTTGGTTGGAAACAGGAGAAAAGTTGATACTTGGGCCAGAAATGATTCGACAGACTTTTGATTGTATAGAGATCATTCGGCGACGAATGAAGGCAGCCCAAGACCGTCAGAAAAGCTATGCCGATAAGCGTCGTAAGGATTTGGAATTTGACGTAGGTGATATGGTTTTGTGAAGATTTCTCCACTGAAGAATGTTATTCGATTCGGGAAGAAAGGGAAATTGACTCCGAGATTTGTTGGACCATTCCCGATCATCGAGCGAATTGGAAAGCTCGCCTATAAATTGGAATTACCAGAAAAGATGTCGGGTGTGCACAATGTTTTTCATGTATCGTATCTACGGAAGTATGTGCACAACTCGAATACGGTGGTTTCTGCTGATAGTTGTGAGGACTTTGAGATTGATCCAATCGTTGAGAGACCTCGTAAACCGCTTCGTGTTGTGGAAACTGACACGAAACAGCTTAGGAGGAAGGTAGTCAAGTTGCTCAAGGTACAATGGAGTGATGATGTTAACGACTGTACATGGGAGGAGGAAGAGAGGATGAAGGCAGCTCATCCTAAACTCTTCAAGGTATGACCGTGAGGTGTCGTGACATCGCATGACATTGTAACTTGTTCTAGTCTTAGAATTCTGCATGCTAGGCAAGTAATTGGATGCATGGTTTGTTGATTGCTATGGATGGTAGGCATGCAGAATAGTTTTGGTTGCTCTTGTTTGTTTGGAATTTTGGGGGCAAAATTCCTAAGGGGGAGAGAATGTAACAACCCGTATTTTTACGGATCGAAGGATCGTAGAATTATTGTTATTAGGTCGTTAGTGTTGTTGAGTCGTCCAGAGACAAGTCGTCCAGGGTTAGGTCGTGTCGTAGCATAGGTCGGTGGAGCGACTTAGGGGATGGAGCGACCTAAGGAAAGTGAACGGATTAAGGAGGTGAGCGACTTAAAAGATTAGATGACTTAAGAAATCGGAGCGAGTTAACGACCTAGTGGTTAGCGGCTTAAGGGGTTAAGTGACCTAAGAGAACTAGCGACAACGACCTAGGAGAATGAACGGGTTAACGACCTAAGAGGGAGATAGGTTGGTTGGACGGCTTAAGGAAGATGGCTTCGGTCGTTGAAGTTTAGGTCGTGAGACCCTGTGTTTGTAGTTAGGTCGTGGATGAGATAAGGCTTAGGTCGTAGGTCGCATGAAGGCAAGGGTGTTAGGTCGCTGGGTCGCTAAGCCGTGTGTGTAGTTAGGTCGTAAGTCGCATGATGGCTTGAGTCGTTAGGTCGTGTCTAAGTTAGGTCGCGTAGAGGCTTGAGTCGGTAGGCCGTGGGGTTGATGAGTCGTAAGTCGTGGGGCCTTGTTAAGTCGTGACCGACTTAAGGGGAGAAAACGACTTAAGGGTTTGGCCTTTAAATACACGGCCTTATCTCACTTTTTGGGATCCAGATTTTGAAGCGACAAAGTGCTTCCTTTTTGAGAGCTCGAGTGCTATACTTCTTCACTTCTTTTATCTTCTTTAGTCTAGTGCTTCCTTCCATCCAAGATTGAAGATCTACATTCTTCAAAGAGAGACTTCATCGTTTGAAGCGGAATTTTGGCAGATCGAGTTGGATCCTTCGCTCTCCAGATCTGAAGTGTGTTGCTTTTGAGGTGTTTAGGCGATTCGGTGAGTGGTGGTTATCTCTCACACGGACCCAAAGGAGTATATCGAATTGGTGGTTTGATTTTGTGTTAAAGTAGTGGTTTCATGCATTTCTGTAAAACCTATGTATAGATTCATTGTTCATGAAGATTTGACATCCATTTTAGTACATGTTAACCTATGCAAGTTCATCCATTAAGTTGTAGAGATAATACTTATGATCCATGCTTGTTAGATTTGGACTCTTTATTTACAAGATTGCCATTTTGTTATAATTGCTTTTAGATCTTGTTTGAATGCTTGATTACTTGGATTAATGATTGATTTGATTGATTAGTTGATTAGTGATTGAATTTGGACAAGTATGGTCGGAGATGATTCAAAAGCTAAGGGGAAGACTCTTGAATATGGAAAGCTGCTCATAGCATATGTGGCGGATGTTGAAGCTCATATGAATAGATTTGATGATGATGTTGATGGGCTTTGATATGATGAGATGAGGCGAAGTATGATAGGATGAAGCCTTGGTATAATCCAGACGGGATCATTCCAAGCAGGTTGATAATGGTTGGCTTGAGAGGCGCTTGAGCTAGTATGGAAATAGTCGTCAAGGAGGATGACTAGAAGGCTGAGATCCCATCGTTGTTGAAGGTTCTAGCAGGCTCAAAGCAAGAGTACGCAGGGCAGATTCGATAGTCCCAATCGACTAATAGTTGATGGTCGAGTACTCTGGGCAGATTCGATAGTCCTAGGCATGGGTCATGACGACGTGCGGAGTTCTGTCTAGAACCGGGGTTACCATTAGCCCTTGACGGACGGATGAAAGAATGAGCCGGTTATTCAATTAACGGTGATATCGATGCAATGATAACAGTGATAGCCAGAGTCATAGATGTTTGGATGCTTTGGTTGTATCGTCACTCGGTCTCAAGAGCGATGTTTTGTGGGTGCTTATCTGATCTTGGTTTAGGCCTTGGGGGTTTGTGCTTGGAAAACATCGACCTTGACTCGAGTGATAATTGTTTTACTTTAAATGTCTGCTTTGCTATGTTTATTTCTGCCTAGTGGGTCTGGGGGCTATCACTGTAGAAAGAGGTGGAGTGGGAGGGTTGGATTCCTATTCCTTTTTCCACTATGCTCTTTTGGTATGTTGTTAGTTAATTTACCACTCACTAAGACTGTTGTCTGACTCAAGGTTTTATGTTCAACTCTTATTACCTTGGGTTGTTCATCCATTTTGGGATGGGCAGACTAGGTAGCAGGTGACAGGTGCTGTTCTTAGTGACCAACGTTGTTGATGACGAAGACGAGCTGGAGGCTTTTGCATATTGTTTTTCTTACTATATTTACTGGATGTTCTGCTTCTTGTATGATTCTCTGAGTGTTATGTAGTGAGGCTTGATGTATTGACTATTCAGATGTTTGTATCAAATTGTTTTGTAGTGTATTGATGAGATTCTATTTAGTGAAGCTTCACTATATATATTTCTCTATTGTATTTTATCCCTGCGCTGTGAGTAATACGATAGAGTTTATTGTTTTACTTTAACCCTGATGATCGTCCATGGCGGCCTGGCACACTTTTCAGCGCACTATTTCCTTGTTTAGTTCAGGAGTTATGGGCGGTCGTCACACATAGCCTCGAGCCTCGTCAACCGGGAATGGCTAAAACAGAGGAGGTGCACAGAAGGCTAAGTGGCTAGCAACCAATTAGGGTAAGGTCGTCCCTGTCTAGAGGTCCCTTTTATTCGACTGTTTGGGCGGTCGCTGCCCAACCGTGGGGTGATCTTATTCGGACTATCCAGTAAGGAGTAGCTCTGGTCTTGTGATGCAGAGTATCAGGGTGGATCCTCGGTATGGTGATCTAGACCACGTAATGTGACAGACGGTGCCCCAGTAGCCCTGCCATTGATGGAAATCCATTCTCCCTACGTGCCCTTTACGATTTTTTTTGTAGAACCTAGTATTGCCGGAATTTAATGAAAGTAACAATTTCGGCTATTTGAATAAGTATTTGTATGTAACAACCCGGGGTTTAGCACCAGCTAATTATCGTCATTAGACGATTAAAATTGTTAGATAATTGCTATGGGAGTTTTAATCAGGTTGAGATTCTTTTAAATATCTGTTAAGAGTTATGTGGGCTTTAAAAAAAACTTGGCCCAAAAACACTCTCTCTTTTATTTTTATTAGTTCGGCCCGTTCCCTTTTGAGATAATGGCGGCTTTCTTCGTTCGTTCCTCTTTCTTCAAAAATTAGGGCTTTCGTAAATTTGAAGGTGCCGACTTCAAATGCTCGATTGAATTCGATTTCCTTGCTCTGTTGGTTGATCGTCTCTTGAGATGCTTTCGGCCGCGTGATTGAGTTCGTCTTTGCTTCGATTCGGGCACCGTGCAAAGGCGAGAAAAAGGGGGGGAAGGGACTGCGGCTGATGGATTCGGGCTCGTTGAGATAAGGAGAGTATTTTCACTCACATTCTAATTCACTCGTAGTACTATGCTTCGGCCGTTTGATTTTTGTTTCGATGTTAATGATTTTTTTACTCGGTTTGATTTTCATTTGGCTTCGGTCTTGATTTTGTGTATGCGATTCCATGATTCGTCCAGTAGCTCACGGCTTCAACTTGATTTCTGACTTGGACATCTCGACACTGTTGAATTTTGTGGCCACCACGGCTTTGGTTGCGGTTGTTACATTTGATAATTTTCTGCTGCATATATGTATTCCTTGATTTTAATTTTTGACTTCACTTAACGATTCGAACTATGCCTTTTCTGGTTCATTGATATGCATTTGATGATTTCTGACTTCGTTCTCTGATTTCATGAATTTCTGATGGCTTCGGCCTTGACTTGAGACTTCATTTATCTGTGCGCTTGATTACTTATGGCTGCATATTGCTGTGCACAATGTCCTTGTCCTGTGTAGAGCCATTGTTAGTCTGTTGCTCCATGTTGCATTGAACTCTGTTGACATGTGCATTACACTTGAGTCTTGTTCATGTATCATTAGCTTGATACATCTGTCTTTGTTATAACTGTTGCACTGATATAGCTGCTGCACTATGCCTAAGCCTTGCTTGTGCATTTTGATATTGTTGAGCCACTATTGTGTACTGAGTATTGCATTTTGATGTTCACCTGACATTTTTGGTTTGAGTTGATGAGCAGTGCCATTTGCTTCTGCACTGAGTTGTTTGGTCGATTGACTGTTCCATATATGTTTCTTGATTTTGTGGTCTGGTTTCACTTCGTGTTGCCTTGACTACACTATCTTCATATATTTAAAAACTGTGTGTGTACGGTGCCTTGGTCTTTGTTGCTGTGTTGCCATATTTCTGGTGTACTTGGTCATTCAAGCCTGCTCTACTAGTTGCTGTGCATGATTGTTGTAGTCCGGTTTGCATTATGTTGTTACTTTGTTTTGTTTACATGTACACCGCTTACTTCCCAGACTTGTTGCACTATAACCGTTGAGGCAGTGGCATTGATATTTGAATCTTCATTTTCTCTTCATTATTGAGGCTATACTTTTGTTTGCTGCATTTTGTATTTGCTGTTAGCTTTAGGTTTCACTGACCACACATGTATTTTGTTTATAGTCAGTTGCCTCTGGTTTGAGTTTTGCCGAGAACCGTGCATATCACTACACTGCTTCGAGTCTGCATTGTCATGTCATTTTGATGGCACTGTCCAATTGAGTTGCCTTTCAGTCTTTGTGACATTTGTAGTTTGATTATGCAGTTTTGGGTTTTGTTTGTATAACTTGAGCTTGATCTCGAGTTGGTACCATTTGCTTCTGATTCATTGTTCTTTTGTGTATTTCATCACTGTAGTGGTGAGGCAGTGCACGTGAGCGTGTACTGCAGCCAATTCATAATTGACGTTTTAAATTGATAATTTCAATTGCTTGAATTGTTTCGTGTGTCCAACTCAATATATTTTGAAATTGTATTTTGATTTGGTGCAATTTAATTATTTTGTTGCCATCTAATTATCTACTAGATAATTAGGTTATGTGTTTTCTAATTATCGTATCGATAATTAGATTTTGTTGTTTATGCTGTTTCAGTGGCTTGGGTTTTTCTTTGGCCACTTGCTGTTAATTGCTGTTTAGGCAATTCTGTTGTTTTCTAAATTATCTTCATTGATAATCCTTTTATTTATCTTTGTTGATGATTTGGCTTTACCAATTCGCTGTTTATTATGGTACATGTTATTTCTACCATTATCCGATTCTCTTATTGAAGGATTGGATATGCGAGATTTATTGTGATTGTCATCTATTTGTTATTTAATTATTATTGCTTCCGTGCATTAATTACTGAGTTTGAATTAGACTGACCTGCATATTATTTTCTTTTGAATTAATACTCGGGTCAGACCGAGTTATTTCAGGCTGTTGATATCTCGCTTTGGGTTGCTGCTTGAGCTATGAAGTCTCTTCATATCTTTTGGAGTAGTTAGTGTTATTTTATAGGATGATATGTATTCATGTATATTATTTACTATGTAACTTCCAGTGTCGACAGTTGTAATTGTATCACGTGTATTGTAACTGACTTCAGTTATATATGAGATTTGATATTATCCGTGTTCTATGTTTAGCTTATCTGTGTTATTATTATATATGTTGTCCTAAACTATTATGAACCATCGTAGTTTGTTTTATACTGGAATTGAATATGTCGATGGGAGTAAATAAACAAAGAGATGAAAGATAAATATATATACCACTCCTATCGAGATAATCAATACTAGTGTAAGGCCTAACTACGGATGGCCGCTCCTATCCAGCCTTATTCTTCGTAATAACAGACAGTATTTCCTTTTAATACTCTTTGTTATTGTGAGCATAGAGGTGGGGCGTCACATTGTATATAGACACTACTATAATATCAGAGGATTTGTATAAGAAAATGTTTTGGTTATCGTAAGATAAAAACCCGACATGTTTATTTATGGCATGATCATATGAGATACCTTTGATTTCAAATGAATTTTGAACACTTTAATAATCCAATTGAGTGTATTTTCTCACGCTGGTTTTCCAGTCCGACTCGGGTGTTATCTAACTATAATGCTCGGGTCAGACCGGGTATTATAGAGTACAGATTCTAGATGGAATGTTGTGGAGCTCAGGAGACGAGCTGGATGGCGAGATGCATCACTCGTACTTGATGTATATTCCTCTAGGCAGAGTAAGTTGTATATTCAGCTTGGGAGGACAAGTTATTATAACTGTCCTGAATTGTGTTGTTGATTTGTGTTGTACTTTGATAATGTAATGTATAAACAGTTACAGATTCTTTGTTATAAAAATCTATTGTCATCTATTATATGTTATTCCGCTGCGATAGTGAGATTCTGATATTGTTTTCTATTTCTTCTCCTACCTTCTTCTTCTTTAACCCCTAATCGTTCGGTTTTTCAGTGTTGGACTGTTCGGCATTTGATACAGTGGACGTATTGTTGTCGATTTTCGGACGTTGAAAAATCAGGTCGTTGCATAATATATGTATGTTATCATTTAGTTTATTCCCTACATACATTTCCCTTTATTAGAGGATCCCTTAATTAATTAATGTTATAAAAGTGACATATTCTCTGACTAATTGATGCCTCTATGTCTCTTAATTAATTCCCCTTTTAATTGATTGATGCGTCAATTAATCACACACTCATTGCTTGCATAAATCTATGTAACCTCTTAATTCTTAAATGCATATATATGACATTTATATTCTGTTTTGTAATTATTTTAATTCAATTGATTCTATTTAATTATATAAAAATGCAGGGTGTTACATTCACCCACCCTTTAGGAAATTTCATCCACAAAATTCGATAAGGGTAAAATTATGTTATTCCTCGCATCAATCACATCCATTTTGTGTACATCCAATTTTTCGACCATCCATGCTCTTGTGCAAAAGTGTTATTCAGTACAAAATATATGCATATACATGAATTTCTAAGCGGTACCTCCTATATGAATGCTTTGCTTCTTTAAAAGTTATTTTTAAAACATGATGCACACATCTTACATATACTTGCAATTTCTATGTGAATGCAATTTTTTGAAAATTTAAAACACTTTTCATCCAATTTTTCCCACACTCCTGTTGAATAGGGGTGTAGTTCAATGAATTTTTCATCCCAACCTTACCACACAATTTTAAATATTCGAATTTCAGATAAATCTAATTTTCTGAATTTGATCTCTTATGTCAGAAAGAAGGTAGAAAACGGAAAAACTTCATATTTCTTCTATTTTCATTTGCGCACATCTTCCTCCGTACTTGGGATTTAGGCTGCTATTCTTAAAAAAGAATTATTTACTTCCCTAAGTGCAGTTTACATAAGAAAATATCTCTTTTTAAAATTTTCTTTTAACGTTTTTGTCGTTTTCTTTAAATTTGTTATTTTCCTTTTATTTATCTTATTCTGCTTTTACTCTTTTTTATACAGCAACTAAACACAACTATCATCTAGGGAAAGGAGGTCTAGGATCATGTCCACGTTGACTTAGAATGGTCATACTCTAGGAATCCAATTAACTCATATGCTCCTCCTGCAGCCCATTACTTGTTACCAACTTTTGTATTACTCAAGACGAATAATATCTATTCATCTCTTCTATTCCATAGTCAAAAAGGAAAAACTAAGTCCCATTTACTGTAACGGATAAGGGTTTCAATCTATGCAGTCTCTATCTAAAAAGACAACAAAGCTTGAAGAAATTTTCTCTTTACCTTTCATTTTTCCCCAACTAAGGTCTACCTATCCCAACCATGTGTGTCTTATCATCTTACTAATATCATTTCACTATTCTTCTATAGTCTGCACACATGAAGCAACATTTCTAGGTTTTCACTAGTGTCATATACATCTTACGAGAACTTATACACCTAGGGAATGATTCCTATCTACTCCATATTTAAAAATCTGATTTGGTTTGGTATTTATCAAATTTTCTTCAAAAATTAAAACTTCTAAATTTTATCTTTTCAAAAATTTGTTTACTTTTCCACCAAACCATTTTCTTTTTAAAAAAACATGTCTTTCTTGTTCTTAAAACATTTTACTTTTTTCTTGACTTTTAAAAAAATGTCCTCGCATGTTTTCAACATATCATTTTTTTAGATTTTCAAATTTACTAAAAGTGGGGTAAATAAGAACAATTATTTTATCAAAAATCTCTTAATTTTCCTACTCTTCTAATTACTTAACCTTGAAGGGGTTACTAACTTACTACACTTAATGGTTTTATACCTTAATGTATTGGAATTACTTTCTCTTATGAGAAACCATTAACGCTAAAACCTTCTATGAATCCTTTAAAGGAGGATTTCTTGTTTATGTGAAATTATAAGAAATTTATTTTATATTTTATCGAAATAAGCTATACAAAATATGGTGCTTTCCATACCTTGTACATATCTTTCACGTATTCCTTATAGCTTGCACAAAACATCTTTATTTGTAATTCATAGAAAATTATATCATTATTCATTTCATTCCAATAGATTAAGGTATGTTTACTCTATATTTACTTACATAAGATATTTCTAACTAAATTCATTAATTTTTCGTACATTATTTTTCAAAAGAACTCATTTTTAAAACTTCTTTATAACTAGAAAATATTTTCATGTGCTTATTTAATAATAATTGTACATACAAACCACTCTGAAAATTTTCTCCAAAACTTATTTGGGTCAAACAGATGTTGCATAAAACACAGTTACTACAACCCAAAAATATTAGTGTATGGGTTCAATTAAAATAAATATTAATAAATCACGTATGTTATGTAAAAACATTTACTTTAGGAGTCACCTACTATAACAATAGTGTCATAGTTTATGCTTCCTTTATTTTTACTAAAAACATTTATTACAACAATAAATGTTGTAGCCTACGTTTTTGATACTTAACACACTCTAGGTTTTCATATTTAAAATCATTATTTGTCTATAAAGAAACTAGTAAGCTATACATGCTTTATAATTCTTCAAAAAGAATTTCACTTTTAAAAAAATTTACATCATGTAAAACCAATTTAAATTTCATACCACTTATTTTATTAAAAACCCGATATTTACTTCCTCAAATATATTATCAATTATATTTTTCAACTTTTTAAATTCAAAAGTTTCAATTTTACTGGGTTAGACATAAAGTGGATTCATACTAAAACCTCTTATTCTTCCCGAAATAAATACACTCTCTCTACAATCCCTAAGGAACTTCCCTACTTCCTAAAACATATAGACAAAAAATTTCTCTCAAAACATGGCTTATTTGTATGCTATAAATCGGTAATATCACAGGGCTCTGCATACTTGGGTCATCCCAAACCCAACTAACAAATTATACACAAATATACTTCTAAAAACTTTCCTATGTTAAAATCTATGGTTGGGGACTATTTGGATTTTAGTACATAATATATTTATATTTTATTCAAAAATACAAATATGTTCTCTTATATCTACCCAGGAATCCTAAACCTAGGCTCTTATACCAAATGTAACAATCCAAATTCCAGTGGTCTGGATTTTTTGCAAAAATGCTTAAAGACGAAGCCCACTGAAGCCCGAGTAAGGTATCTGGTATCCTGCAAATAGGAAAAGATAAATATATCAGATTTCAATTAATTATCTCATAGCGGAATTGACTAAAATATAATAATAGGTAAATACTCACCTAAATGATAACACTTTCTAAGCAAGTGTCATAAAGCTGAGAAGTCTCTGCCATCTACCTAACCTGTAGAATGTTATGAGGAGGGGTCAGAACAAAAGTTTTGGTGAATGAATAAATTATGTACTTCTAGGCTTAATTCTACATATATCGTTTTATTTCCATTTACTCTTATATTAGGTTCATTAGGTTATAATACTCCCGCCTCTGTTTGTGAACCGTGCCTATCTACTCCATAGTAGATTAAAACCTAATAACTAATGTATACATATATGTAGCTATATGCCCAATGACCATATTGGTCCTAGGTACCAACTATGGTACCTTCCATATCCTCCTTGAAAAGAGCTCCATTGTCTTTCTTTGGAAGCGTTCCGTAAATACATCTATAAAGGATTACTTCGTAAGGCCTACAATACAGATGCTCCATCGTCTTGCTCCATAGCTATATCTGTAAAGGACTGCTTCGTAAGGCCTACAATATAGATACTCCATCGTCTTGCTTCGCGAGCGTTCCGTAGCTACATCTGTAAAGGACTGCTTTGTAAGGCCTACAATACAAATGCTCCACTATTTACTATGAAAACGTAAATCACGTCCGCACTAGTCTATGCTAATGTTTGGACATCCACAATGTACCACCCAGTGCATACATTAAGGACTACGTAATCGTTCTGTCTACTATCTGAATCCCGCCAACAAGGTCTACCTTGTACGAAATTCAGTCGGGGAATTTCTATATCTATTAAGGACTGTTTCGTTAGGCCTATAATACAGATATTCTAGTTGGTCTGTGTCTTTTTCATCGTGGCTATGGCCCCTCACAGCCACCCCTCAACTAACCCAAATACTTCTAAAGAGTTAAATGGCCGTGCCCTACTGCAAACAATCTAACATGCAAATGGCGGTGCCCCTCATCCAATGTCTCGATAGTGAAAGAATCTTTGGCATATTGGTTTAACTCTAATGTTTCCCGAAATCGCTCTTGGTCTTGATGCTGGCGGATATCCGCACGTAACTATCCTTAAACTTACTTGCAAGTACTGGACATACGAATATCCTACTCCAAACACCAAGCTCTTCTGACTTCTACAAAGGTCCACTTCGTTAGTCCTACAATGCAAATGCAATCAAGGGATACTTTCTTGATGGAACACCCACAGACCTGCTCCGGGAGTGTATATTCGTTAGGCCTACTCAGAGGGCCATCCTAGAGTATCCTCGCGCCCCGTTGAAGTCTTGAACATAATTGAAGCCCAAAAATACTAAGTTGGATTTGCTTCTCCATTTCTGAAATCCATGATGAACTGCTTCATTAGATGCTTTATCCTTTGGGCTGCTCCAAACGCATGTCAATTCTTTTATTAGACCCTAAGTCTAATTTTTTAATTTGCGTTTAGTTTACTTTCTTATTCTGTTAGCTAATTATTACCCTATTTAGCATATTTTCACCCTCGTCTCACCTTTATCTATTGTGAGATTTCCATTTATTTAATAGGAATGTTGTTGGTATGATCCACATTCATTATCTTGCTTATTTAACTTAATATAAATCTTAAGTTCATTATAATAAGCCTCTTTAATCATTCCTGCTTTATTTTCTTATTGACTTAACATAACTTATTTAATTAAGCTTCTACCATTATTATTGCTCATTAATTTATTTAAAGTCTCAAAATAAGCTTTTCCTATCTTATTACTTAATTATAACCTATGTTATAATTCCACATGTAATGGTCATTTTCTCTTCTTTTATAGTCCGTACATAATTCCAGCATTTCTTTTCTGTTCTAATCTGCCTTCTTTTATTATGATATACAATATTCTTTTATTCTCTTACATTATGTAATTCACTTATCATAATAACTATCTTCTTAAATAGTCTGCGTAGTGAATTCAGACTTAGGTTCATTGTCGTTTATAGCTTCAAGTTCTTATCTAATAATTTACTTGATTCATGTCATACTTTGCTTTATTTTCTTATATTTTAGGAAGTAATTCTATTTTATTTGGTTGGTTATGAAAACTATATTTGAAAATACATTTTCATTTTTTAATGTTAAATAATACTATAAACAATAGTCCGTAACTGCTAGATATTTATTTACTATTTTGGAATAGTGTAAAATACAATAGTTTCTCTATTTTACAGTAATTCTCTTTTTCTTTCCTTTATTCTAGCAATTACGTTTGTTGTTGTCTTTTAAATATTAAACTATAGAAATGTATCATATTTTCTAAACCAACAAATTAATCTTCTAGTTACTCCCAAATCCATTTACTAGATTAATTAACTTTTCTCATTTTAATGTAATTTATTACAGTAATTCCATTCCTCAAACGTTTATTACTTTACATCTTATTTCCTTCATTTTAGTATTCTTATTTATTTAATCCATATTCATTTTTAATCTATTCTAATCCATACACGAAGAAAAAGGAGAAAATAGAAGAAGAATGACGCTTGCATAGAAATCCAAATTGTAGAAATAGATGTAAATAGATACTCATATAACTAGCTTATAGGATTAATTATTGAATAAAATTATATAAAAGGGAATTTAACGATAATATATCTTAAACTTAAAAGATATATAAATAAATCCACTCACATGTCATCCTTAGCTTCAATCTCTATCCCTTTTAATTTGCTTAGCTTTTCTTCGATGTTTCCCCTTTTTAATTTGCTATAAATTCCCTGACTTGTTTGTGCAATTCTCTAATTTTCTTGTATATATATATATCCTTGCTTAATTTTTTTGGGAAAGATTTGATTGATAGAGGAGAAAAGAAGAGGGAGAAGAGAAGAGGAGTTTGCTCTAAACGATAGCAGCCGATTCAGAGAAAATAGTGTGGGCTAGTGTAACATCCCGGTATTTTCAACCATTCGTATCCGCACATGTCGGGCTTGTATCGCTCAAAATATCATATTGTTAATTCATATTGGAAAAACTAGGCATATAGAGTAAATAAAAAAATTACAGAATCACAAACACGGAGTAGTATAACAATAAGCAACAGAAATAAATGAATAGTGGTTCATGAAGCTGCTATATATACAACAGAGTTAAAACAAGATAATAGAGTTAAAACAAGATACAACCGAAGTCTCGAATACATAGAAGTATCAATTCAATAGTCAATTACAAGATCATAATATATCATAGGAGTCAACTGAATAACTACAAGCAGAATAGATAAATGGATCTCCAAGCGAAGCTCCAGCCCAAAGGTGAGTCTCGAATGTTGTGTGACACTCTCTCTGACCCAAGTGTAAAGAAAAAACACAGAACAATTAAGTTAGGATTAAAATTCTTATATCAATACATCCAACTCAGGTGAAATATCAACTAAAATACAAGTAACTTAAAGGATGGTTGGGATACCCATCCTCTAAGGATCCGTTAAACTATCTACAATGTAGTAATATACGCAATTATAATATGTATACAACAAAGTAAACTATTAATATAGCGTTAAGGTGTTACCCATATCCCTCTTAACATATATTATAGTGCCAATAGTCTATACAGTACCATAATACCTCCTGATCGGGAGGCTACCAGAGGGCACTCTATAGGTACGACACAAAACCAACTCGTAGTGGTCTCGACAATGCCAGGTTTGATATACCAATTACACTTCTGGACTGGTGGTAACGCATATCAGCTACTATCGCCCACCTCGGAACACACTCCTAAATCATCAAGGGTGGCTACCAAATCAATCACAAAGTCCGAACATAGTATCGAAGGAATGTGCCCGATCGGAGGAATGACCTCATTTGGCCCGTAGATTGCTCCTGTTTTAGCCACCTTAAGCAAACTCATGGGAGTCAGGTCCACGTATATACCACATATAGGATTGTCGCCACTATCCTACTTCATTCTGGAATCTCCACCACGTACACGGTTGTTAAAGTGTTTTTCGGCATTGGCAGAGAGTATGACAATATCTGATCCCGGTCTCTTTAACAACCAATCGTTCTTACAACACCGCGATCATTTCAAAATAGTTTATACTTCAAAACCCAAAATATCATTTTCCATTTTAAAACCATATCAATATGATATCATTTTTCACTTCAAATATATCCATTTCAAAATCATAGCGCTTTCAAAGTTATAACACTTTCGAAAACAAAACACTTGAAATTATAACATTTTGGAAATCATAACACTATGAAATCATAATACTATGAAATCATAATACTTTGGAAATCATACTATGTCAGTTTCCCCTGTTCAAATGTTTAGAAACCCCTATCGATACAGTTGTACCTTCTATATTGACCAATATTCATAAACCACTCAATCGATAAACCAACATAAAACATTGTTATCACTAACAAATATACACTCATGTATATAAATACACACACACACACACTCAAACTTATTTTAGGGTATTACTAATCCTATCTCTAATGAGTCTACCCCACCAAAACTTAGATATTCGCTCAATCTAAGCTCTGACACCACATGTAACGACCCACGTTTTCAATCTCCAAAAGTCGACACTAATACATCTACGGTATTCACATGCCAAACATCCAAGTGTCAGAAAAAAATTTGTTAAGGGTGAAAAGAAAACGATGGAACTAAAACTCAAAGTGTGATGAATAATATATTATATTCCAAATTCTTCTTTGCAAAGAAAAATCTTAAATACTCAAAAATACATCAGAGTCTAACCTCACATCAGCCTGGACAATTATAACAGTCTATCCTTATAATGCTGATAAACACAACCAAATAAACACAGGAGAAATAAAATAAAAAAATATGTCCTAGCATCCAACTCGACTCTTGAAGCTCCAAAAGCATCCAAAGCTATCTCTACAAAAATATTCGGGTCTGACCCGAGCATTATAAGGCAATAACACCCGGATTAGTCTAGTAAACTAGCATGAGAAAATCAAATTACAAGAATGTGTCATGTCTGATTAAATCTTTTAAAATAAAGGTATCTCGCAAGACCATGCCGCACATAAAAAAAGTCTCCCTTTTGAAACAATATTTTACATATTTCCAAACAAATAGTTTTAAAAAATCTGTTTACTAACTTTCTTTGGCTTCATTTGGATTTGAACTTGTTTCGATCGTAAAATGATAAAGAAAATAATTTACTAAGTGCTCTACAATGTTTGCTTAGGCAAACATTCGACCGTCACTTAGGAGATTATGCAAATCATCACAAAACAAATCGAGACTCCTTCCCGATTCAACCTAAGGAAAAATATACCTTGAAACAAAATTTTCTTTCTAAAATATTTATACTTAAACTAATATTTTCAAGTAAAAAAATATTACTACCCTTTTTCCATAAAACATTTGAACTCTTTTTCAATGATACCAAGATTTTAAATTCTCAAAAATCCTTTAATTTATAAAACACGTTTTTATAAACCAAATGTTATAAAGTAATGTTTATAAAATCATTTCTTGAATATTTATTTTAAAAAATTCCATCTTTCTTATAATTGGCACCCTTTATTAAAATCCAATTTTAACCCACATAAACATCAAATGCCTTATAGTCAAATAATGAAACTAAATTAACAAGATGTTCGTATCTAATTCGAATTAAACAACAAATGCACATAAACTGACCGAACATAAATAATCAACAAATGAAGATGAACAAATATCGTCCCTCACTAACAAATAATCACAACCTAAAAGACAAACATATCAATTTTAAAAACTATTCTTATATATATATAATATAAATCCTAGGTAAAATTATTTCATTTACCTAATTTCAAAATAATACTGTGTCGGTTTCCCCTATTCAAATGTTTAGTAACCCCTATCGATACAGTTGTACTTTCTATATTAACCAAAATTCATAAACCACTCAACCGATAAACCAACATAAAACATTGTTATCACCAACAAATATGCACTCGTGTTTATATATATATGCACACATACACTTAAACTTATTCTAGGATATTACTAATCCTATCTCTAATGAGTCTATCCCACCAAAGCATAGATATTAGCTCAACCTAAGCTCTGATACCACACGTAATGACCCGTGTTTTCGATCTCCGAAAGTCGACATGTGATAACCCTGATTTTTTTGTGAAGTAATGTTTTAAATTAGTTTATGTTTGTTTTAAAATTACATTGAAAAATAGATAGGAATAGAAACTGTTTTGCAAGTGTATGGTTTAAATATATATATATATGTACATAAGATGGTGCACACATTTTTCTGTATGATAAAATAGGCAACAGTTAATATATATGTTAGGATAAATAAATTACAAATATATATATATAGGCAGAAATAGTAAATACATGCAGAAAGTATAAGATATTTAAAATTATTTAAAGTAAGAAAAAAAGACTTAGGCAAAAATAGGCGTACATATGTTCTACATGTGCATAGGCAAGTATTGCAAGTGAAAAAAAAAGAAGACAGAAAAACAAAGCTTGGATGGAAATGGTATGAACTTTTAAAATAAACACTTTATCCATTTCCAGCTATTCTTTTTTGCTTAGGAAAAATTAAAGTCATGCATATAACATGACCCAGGGTAAGATTAAAAAAAAAAGAATAAGGTTTATTTTTTTCTGGAAAAATATAACAAGGACCACATACCCTTTTCTTTTTGAATCTGTAAGGCAGATCATATTATGGGGTAAAACTGACATTGGGTAATTCCATAAAACCCTAGTAACAGCCAGGATTTATATAAGGAGGCTTAGTGTAGTAAGATCATACACATAACCTAAAGGAAAAATAAAAACATAAGCCAGAGAAAAATTTAAGGAGCACTGGCCATTAGAATTAGAGGAAGGCAGAGGATCAAAAGAAAAGAAAGGCTTAGGAAAAAGGAATTAAGGTGAGTAACCTCACTGAAAACTTTGGCATTAAGTCCTGAATATTGAGGCAGCCTATTTGAATTAATAGTTCACTTTTACAAGTTATGTTTATTTTATGATTTGATGACTTTGGTTTGTTAATGATCTGTTCAAGTGTAAATCCCTTCATAGCGATTTACCCCAAAAATAAGAACCATGGACTTTATGTTTAAAACATTTATCTGTGCTGTGAATTAACTTTGAGATGGAGTGATTTCTTCTTATGGGTTTTCTTTTTAAAGTTATTTATTAAATCCCAGGGTTCATGCTATAGATATATGGTCTGAAAATGGAAGGAAATATGGGGTTGTAACATTGTGTTGTTGCTTATGTCTCATGTTAACTGAAATATAGGAAATGTAGAAGTGCAATGTTATACATGTGCTGAGCTTCTATGTTTCATGAACTACCCAAAAATTAAAGTATATACTTATGATTTAGCCAGATCTTCTTAATAAGGATCTGATTATACCAGAGGTAAGAGGGGATAACCAGTTAACTATTTATGACCATATGCTTATAACTTGACCCATTGAAACCCTTAGGCAAAAATAATATGCTAAGAAATCACATCTGTTTTCATGATTAAATGTTTGCTTTTAAGAACATGACTTACCAATCTCAGAATGGATACATGTTGGTTGAATTGTTTATTTTTCTCTGATTGAAAAGTGAGATGCAGAAGGGATTATCACAATTATGAAAAAGGAAATAACACTTAGTAATTTAACTAAGGACTTTGGATCTTAGGGCTACAAAATATAGCTTGGCAAGGTGAACATTGCAAGCTCACACATGGTATGTTTATACCCAGGGGCCTGAGTGTGCTGGGTTAACAGAGAGATGTCCCAGGCAGTGTGTGGTTTAACAAGAGAAAGTAGCTAAAGATCATATGACACTTGATAGTGAACAATAGAAATAGGTTCAGGTGAGGCTGGGTGTGAAGTCCCTGATGACCAGTAAATTTGTAAGGGGGGCCTGATGACTGAATTGATGATTGCATTGGTTGGTTTATGATGTTTTATTGGTGAATCTTATGAATTTTTTCCCTGAACTAAACCATTTCGATCAAACATAATTTGTTTTGCACTGATATGAAGGCACATGCCTCACAAAAACCTGCACAAAGATGATACTGAGTTTCTTAATGCATTCAAAGTATTTGAATATAAATAAAAGTCATATAAAATCATGTTTTCAGGTAGATTACTCATACCGGACAATTAGTCTGACCTTTGTGTGTTTATGCACCATTGGATGTCTCATATTTATATGAGGCAGTCCATGGTAATTATGTAGGAAAATAGGAATTTCATTGATCAAGCTTTGGATGAGTTAGCTGCATAGGGAATTGGATGCAATATTTACAGATTTGCTGAAGTTAAAATAGATGTTTAAGCCAAATTTATGTTGAGCTATGTTGTTTAAGTTACTTAGAAAAACTAATGTATTGTTATCTACTGTTTTGTAGGTATTGAACTTAAATGTGTTTCAGCTGGAAACTATGTGTTTGGTTTTGCAAATGTTTTACTAAGTAATGAAGTTCTTAAGCTTTCAGAATAATTAATTTATAATGATAGAAAACCTGAGATTGTAAGGATGTATAAATTGAATGAACAATCAAGTATTTGACTTAAGAAAATCCTTGTTTGAGTTGAAAAATCTGGCAGAGAAAGAAAAAGAAAAAGAGAGTTTTGAGTTGCTTTGAAAAGGAAACAAAATGACATGTACTTTGCTTCAGAATAAATGCAAGTTGAATATGGCTAACATAACCATTTTATTGAGCCTGGGTTAAGCCAGCACTAAGCAATTTTAAGCTCAATTTCCAGAAGAGTTTTACAACTCAAATATAGGGTAGACTCAATCACTTTTGTTAACAAGAAGAGGAGAAATTAGGAATTTTAAAACCTTCCAGTGACACACACATGCACATGCAGGGGCACAATTCATACAGTAATAAAAATTATGGGAAATACATGTAAAAATGCTAAGTCTTGAAAAATGAAACCAATAGTTAGGCAATGATCTAAGTGTGCCTGGAAAACCTGCTTTTAGAAATACTTTTGCTATGTGGGGATTACTTAATGACTCCCAAACAGATTTCTTCTTCCAAACTTTTGTACTCTGATTCAAATAGAAAGTAATCTATATATTTTCACATATATAAGTTTAAGATAATTTGAGCTAAACAATATTTTTATATTGGAAAAAATATCCTGGATAGAAGAAACTTAGAATGCAATATTTTCTTGATTAGATGACCACTGTGTATATATATTAAAAAAAATTCTTTAGGTTAAGAAAGTGGGTCATCTTATTTGGTATCAAAGCTATGTTATTAAATAACATAACAAAATTTTGTATGAACTTGTTTGCATTGGATGTATGGAGATGTTGACTGCTTTGAATGCTTTGTTTTGTTAGTGCTTACACTATTTATATCTATTATGACAGAATAGTGATAGATTAAAATGAATTAATCTATAGAGTATTAGGCAAAACAGACTAACCTAAGTTCTATATCCATAGAGCTATGGTAGCACCCAGACATCAAAATGTAGGAACAAGTGAACCACCCATGATGAATGTGCAAGAATTCATGAGAGCCATAAGGGATGGAGTAGGCAATAGGCAGGAAAATCCACATGAGGAGCTTTCCAAACTACTCAAGATTTTAACCAACCTTGGAGGCAAAACTTTTGATGGCACAGAAGGAGTTATGGGAGTTCAAAATTGGCTCAGGATTTTGGATAGAATCTTTGCAGACATGCAAGTAGAAGACCAAAGGAAGAGGCAAATTGCATCTAGGCAATTTAGAGGAGCAACTTTGGATTGGTGGGAGGTTATCATAGCTGGAAGACCTGAAGGAGAAGTGATATGGGATCAATTTAAAGCAATGCTGGAAGGTAGATTTGTCCCTGCATCAGCCAAGGAATCTTTGCTAGAGGAATTCATCAAATTAAGGCAAGGGACAATGAATGTCACTGAGTACACTCAGAAGTTTGAATCATTGGCAAAGTATGGTGCAGTACTCATCACTACTGAGGAGGCTAAGAATGGCAGATATATTCAAGGGCTGAACCCTAGCCTTAGTAGAGCCATGCTACCATACAAGGACAGGACTTTTGATCAAGTTTTGGATTTGACTTTGAGCATTGAACAATATGATAAAGCTAGAGAGAATTTTAGGGCATTCAAGAATAACCAAAACAAGAAGGGAAAGGGGAAATTTTACCCTTATGATAAGAAGAAAACAGACATAGCTTCCACTAAGAAACCAGAAGAAGTCAGGGCTGTTGAAATTAAGAAGAAGATTACTTGTTATAACCGTGGCCAAGAGGGGCATATGAAGAATAGATGCACAAATGTTAGGCCTGCATCCTTCAATTGTCACCATTGTGGGAAGGAAGGTCACATAAAGAGGAATTGTCCAGATTTTAAGCAAGGAAAATTAGGGGCTTTGGAAGGAAAAGGCAAGGTAGCTGAGGGATCAACTGTTGAAAAGCATGGTCAAGTTGAAGGTACTTTGCTTATTCACTCAATACCTTTTGCAGTAGTGTATGATACAGGGGCTACACACTCATTGATCTCCCATGATATTGCACAACAATTAAAATTGAATTGTATGATTGTTGATAAGCCACTATTAATTAGAATCCCTATAGGTAGCTCATGTGTTCTGGGTATGATATGTAGGCAACTAGGGTTAAATATAGGAGGACATATGTCTAAGTCAGACCTATATGTGTTGCAATATCCGGGCATAGGGATTATTCTAGGAGTTGATTGGTTGAGTAGAAGTAAGGCTATCATAAATATGGAGACATCCACCATATCATTGAAAGTTTCTGATGGACAAAGAATAGTTGTTCTTTGTGAGGCAAACAAGAATAGAAGTATAGCCAACCTTTTTACATTGTCTAATGAAAAACCCATGCCTGCATTAGAAGGAATCCCCATAGTGAATGAATATATAGATGTGTTTGGTGAAGTTATGGGAGTTCCAAACCACAGGTCAGTTGAGTTTTCAATCAAAATAGTTCCAGGAGCTAGCCCAGTGGTTAAAAGACCAACCAGAATGGGGCCTAAGGAGTTGATGGAACTGAAAAAGCACTTGGCTGAACTAGAAGAAAAAGGTTTTTTTAGACCCAATAGCTCATCATGGGGAGCACCAGTAGTCTTTGTTAAGAAACAAGATGGATCTCTTAGGTTATGTATTGACTATAGGGAATAAATAAAGTCACGGTTAAAAATAAATATCCCTTACCAAGAATTGATGATCTCTTTGATCAATTGAGTGGTGCAAAAATATTTTCTAGGCTTGATTTAGCTTCAGGCTTTCATCCGATGAAAGTAGAAGAGGAAAGCATTAACTATACAGCCTTTAACACAAGATATGGACTTTATGAATTTTTAGTAATGCCATTTGGCTTGACAAATGCTCCTTCCTATTTTGTTGATTTGATGAATAGGATTTTTAGAGAATACTTGGATAAGTTTGTATTGATATTTATTGATGACATACTAATTTATTCTAAGTCAGTTAGAGAGCATGAAAATCATTTGCATATGGTATTTAAGAAACTGAGGCAGGAAGACCTAAAAGCCAAATTTTCAAAATGCACTTTTTGGCAAAATGAAGTGAATTTTCTAGGTCACGTTATATGAGAAAAAGGAATATCTGTGGATCCCAATAAACTGATTGAAGTGCAAGATTGGAAAAGGCCTACTAATGTCACTGAGGTCAGATCATTCATGGGAATGGCTGGTTATTATAGAAGGTTTATAAAAGATTTTGCAAAAATTTCAATCCCATTAACCAGATTGATTAGGAAAAATCAGGTGTTTACTTGGACTGAAGAGTGTGAGAAAGCCTTTGGGAAATTAAAGGAAGCATTAGTACAAGCTCCAATCCTTAAAGTGCCTGAAGGAAATGAAAACTTAATTGTATATACTGATGCAAGTGGACAAGGGCTTGGGGCAGTATTGATGCAACAACATCAGGTGATAGCTTATGATTTTAGGCAGTTGAAACTAAGTGAGGTAAGATATGATACTCACGACCTTGAATTGGCTACTATTATGTATGCTCTTAAGCTGTGGAGACACTACCTGTTAGGGGCTAAATTTGAAGTTTATACAGGCCATAAGTCAATTAAATATTTGTTTTCACAAAAAGAATTAAATATGAGGCAGCAAAGGTGGATTGAACTCCTAGCCTCATATGATTTTTAAATATTATACACCCCTGGTAAGGATAATAAAGTAGAAGATGCCCTAAGTAGACAATATGCTAACATGGCTAGATTGACGACAAAAGAGTTTAACACTTTATCATTGTTAATTGATTCAGAGATAGAAAGTGATAATATAGAAAACATGAGCCTATGCAGTGAGAATGTAGAAATGGGAAAATTAAGTTTTATTACTCTGGGGTCAGAATTGAAAAACAAAGTTGTAAAGCTACAAGACCAAGATCCATTTTTATTTGAAAAGAAAACTCAGATATTAAATGGTGAGGCAGTGGAAGGTTTTCAGTTGAATGATCAGGGCCATTTGAAGAAAGGAAAAAGAATATGTGTTCCAGCAATTGATGAGTTGAAGCAAGAAATCTTGGATGCTTACCACAAAAGCAAGTACACTATACACCCAGGAAGCACAAGAATGTATCACAACCTCAAGAGGGATTATTGGTGGAGTGGTATGAAGAGTGCAGTGGCAACCTATGTATCTAAATGTATGGTTCGCCAAAAGGTGAAGGCTGAGTATCAAAAACCCTCAGGGATGCTTCAACCTTTGCAAATACCACAGCGGAAATGGGAAGACATATCAATGGATTTCATTGATGGTTTGCCTAGAACTAGGAGGGGAAATGATAGTATTTGGGTAGTGGTTGATAGGTTAACCAAGTCAGCCCACTTTATACCAGTAAAATCAGAAAGAAATGCAAGTACATTAGCCCAATTGTTTATTAAGGAAGTAGTCAGACTGCATGGTATACCAAAGACTATAGTAAGTGATAGAGATACTATCTTCACTTCAAAATTTTGGCAGAGTTTTCACAAGGCAATGGGGACTGATTTATGCTTAAGCATAACATACCATCCTCAATTTGATGGCCAAATAGAAATTGTGAACAAATTGCTTGAAGACATCTTAAGAGCTTGTGTATTGGAATGGGGAGGAAGTTGGGAGGATCATATCTTTTTAGCCGAATTTTCATACAACAATAGCCATCATAGTAGCATAGGCATGGCACCCTTTGAAGCTCTCTATGTGAGACCATGTTTATCACCCTCAAGTTGGCTTGAATCTGGGGAAAAAGTGGTCCTAGGACCAGAAAATGTGAAGGAGACTTCTGAAAAGATAGCTTTGATCAGAAAAAGAATTGCTTCTGCCTAAGATAGGCAAAAGAAATATGCAGATCAAAGAAGGAAGGCAGTACAATATGATGTTGGAGATTATGTATTTATCAAAATATCACCTATGAAAAAGGTTCTAAGGTTTGGGAAAGAAGGAAAGTTGACTCCTAGATATGTAGGCCCATATAAAATTTTAGAAAGAATAGGAACTGTAGCCTATAAGTTAGAGTTGCCAGAAGAAATGAGAGCAATGCATGATGTTTTTCATGTGTCTCAACTTAGAAGATGGGTTCATGATAAAGAGGCAATCCTAGAATCCTCTAAGGATGTGCAGATTAATCCCAGGATCATCTATGAAAAGGAGCCACTGGGCATAGTTGCTAGAGAAATTAAGAAATTGAGAAACAAAGAAATTAAACTAGTGAAAATGCAATGGAGTCTTGACCCAAATGATTGCGCATGGGAAGTGGAAGATAAAATCAGAAATGATTACCCACAACTATTTGATTAAATAAAAGGTATAATATATATACTAAAGAATGTTTTGATTGAATTGCATTGCGATTTTTGTTTTGATATGCCTAGAGTTTTATCAAATGATTGGTTTGAGAATGGTTTGAGATCAGAAAAGTTGATTTTTTGGTTAAGTATGAGAGAATTGTGGGACACAATTCCTAAAAAGGAGGGGTATATGTGATTACCCTGATTTTTTTGTGAAGTGATGTTTTAAATTAGTTTATGTTTGTTTTAAAATTACAATGAAAAATAGATAGGAATAGAATATGTTTTGCAAGTGTATGGTTTAAATATATATATGTGCACATAAGATGGTGCACACATTTTTCTGTGTGATAAAATAGGCAACAGTTAATATATATGTTAGGATAAATAAATTACAAATATATATATAGGCAGAAATAGTAAATACATGCAGAAAGTATAAGATATTTAAAATTATTTAAAGTAAGAAAAAAAAGACTTAGGCAAAAATAGGCATACATATGTTCTACATGTGCATAGGCAAGTACTGCAGGTGAGAAAAAAAAAGAAAGAAAAACAAAGCTTGCATGGAAATGGTATGAACTTTTAAAATAAACACTTTATCCATTTCCTGCAATTCTTTTTTACTTAGGAAAAATTAAAGTCATGCATATAACATGAACCGGGGTAAGATTAAAAAAAAAGAATAAGGTTTATTTTTTTTCTGGAAAAATATAACAAGGACCACATACCCTTTTCTTTTTTAATCAAGCGTAAGGCAGATCATATTATGGGGTAAAACTGACATTGGGTAATTCCATAAAACCCTAGTAACAGCTAGGATTTATATAAGGAGGCTTAGTGTAGTAAGATCATACACATAACCTAAAGGAAAAATAAAAACATAAGCCAGAGAAAAATTTAAGGAGCACTGGCCATTAGAGTTAGAGGAAGGCAGAGGATCAAAAGAAAATAAAGGCTTAGGAAAAAGGAATTAAGGTGAGTAACCTCACTGAAAACTTTGGCATTAAGTCCTGAATATTGAGGCAGCCTATTTGAATTAATAGTTCACTTTTACAAGTTATGTTTATTTTATGATTTGATGACTTTGGTTTGTTAACGATCTGTTCAAGTGTAAAACCCTTCATGGTGATTTTCCCCAAAAATAAGAACCATGGACTTTATGTTTAAAACGTTTATCTGTGCTGTGAATTAACTTTGAGATGGACTGATTTCTTTTTATGGGTTTTCTTTATAAAGTTATTTATTAAATCCCAGGGTTCATGTTATAGATATATGGTCTGAAAATGGAAGGAAATATGGGGCTGTAACATTGTGTTGTTGCTTATGTCTCATGTTAACTGAAATATAGGAAATGTAGAAGTGCAATGTTATACATGTGTTGAGATTCTATGTTTCATGAACTACCCAAAAATTAAAGTATATACTTATGGTTTAGCCAGATCTTCTTAATAAGGATCTGATTAAACCAGAGGTAAGAGGGGATAACCAGTTAACTATTTATGACCATATGCTTATAACTTGACCCATTGAAACCCACAGGCAAAAATAATATGCTAAGAAATCACATCTGTTTTCATGATTAAATGTTTGCTTCTGAGAACATGACTTACCAATCTCTGAATGGATACATTGGTTGAATTGTTTATTTTTCTCTGATTGAAAAGTGAGATGCAGAAAGGATTAACACAATTATGAAAAAGGAAATAACACTTAGTAATTTAACTAAGGACTTTGGATCTTAGGGCTACAAAATATAGCTTGGCAAGGTGAACATTGCAAGCTCACACATGGTATGTTTATACCCAGGGGCTTGAGTGTGCTGGGTTAACAGAGAGATGTCCCAGGCAGTGTGTGGTTTAACAAGAGAAAGTAGCTAAAGATCATGTGACACTTGATAGTGAACAATAGAAATAGGTTCAGGTGAGGCTGGGTGTGTAGTCCCTGATGACCAGTAAATTTGTAAGGGGGGCCTGATGACTGAATTGATGATTGCATTGGTTGGTTTATGTTGTTTTATTGGTGAATCTTATGAATGTTTTCCCTGAACTAAACCATTTCGATCATACATAATTTGTTTTGCACTGATATGAAGGCACATGCCTCACAAAAACATGCACAAAGATGATACTGAGTTTCTTAATGCATTCAAAGTATTTGAATATAAATAAAAGTCATATAAAATCATGTTTTCAGGTAGATTGCTCATACCAGACAATTAGTCTGACCCTTGTGTGTTTATGCACCATTGGGTGTCTCATATTTATATGAGGCAGTCCATGGTAATCATGCAGGAAAATAGGAATTTCATTGATCAAGCTTTGGATGAGTTAGCTGCATAGGGAATTGGATGCAATATTTACAGATTTACTGAAGTTAAAATAGATGTTTAAGCCAAATTTATGTTGAGCTATGTTGTTCAAGTTACTTAGAAAAACTAATGTATTGTTATCTACTATTTTGTAAGTATTGAACTTAAATGTGTTTCAGCTGGAACCTATGTGTTTGGTTTTGCAAATGTTTTACTAAGTAATGAAGTTCTTAAGCTTTCAGAATAATTAATTTATAATGATAGAAAACCTGAGATTGTAAGGATGTATAAATTGAATGAATAATCAAGTATTTGACTTAAGAAAATCCATGTTTAAGTTGAAAAATCTAGCAGAGAAAGAAAAAGAAAAAGAGAGTTTTGAGTTGCTTTGAAAAGGAATCAAAATGACATGTACTTTGCTTCAAAATAAATGCAAGTTGAATATGGCTAACATAACCATTTTATTGAGCCTGGGTTAAGCCAGCACTAAGCAATTTTAAGCTCAATTTCCAGAAGAGTTTTACAACTCAAATATAGGGTAGACTCAATCACTTTTGTTAACAAGAAGAGGAGAAATTAGGCATTTTTAAACCTTCCAGTGACACACACACACACATGCAGGGGCACAATTCATACAGTAATAAAAATTATGGGAAATACATGTAAAAATGCTAAGTATTGAGAAATGAAACCAATAGTTAGGCAATGATCTAAGTGTGCCTGGGAAACTTGCTTTTAGAAATACTTTTTCTATGTGGGGATTACTTAATGACTCCCAAACAGATTTCTGCTTCCAAACTTTTGTACTCTGATTCAAATAGAAAGTAATCTATATATCTTCACATATATAAGTTTAAGATAATTTGAGCAAAACAATATTTTTATATTAGCATAAAGATCCTGGATAGAAGAAAATTAGAATGCAATATTTTCTTGATTAGATGACCATTATGTATATATATAAAAAAAATCTTTAGGTTAAGAAAGTGGGTCATCTTACGACACTAATACATCTATGGTATTCACATGCCAAACATCCAAGTGTCGGAAAGGGTGAAAAGAAAAAGATAGAACTAAAAAATCACAGTATGATGAATAATATGTTATATTCCAAATTCATCTTTGCAAAGAAAAATCTTTAGTACTCAAAAATACATCAGAGTCTAACCTCACATCAACCTGGACAATTATAACAGGCTATCCTTACAAATGCTGATAACCACAATCAAATAAACACGGGAGAAATAAAATACAGAAATATGTCCTAGCATCCAACTCGACTCTTGAAGCTCCGAAAGCATCCATATTTATCTCTGGAAAAATATTCAGGTCTGACCCGAGCATTATAAGACAATAACACCCAGATTTGTCCAGTAAACTAGCATGAGAAAATCAAATCACAAGAATGTGTTATATTTGATTGATCTTTTAAAATAAAGGTATCTCGCAACATCACGCCGCACATAAACATGGAAAGGTTTTTACATTACAATAACCGAACATTTTATAGAAAATCCAGTTGTATTATAATAATGTCTAAGGCTTAAAATAAATTATGGAATCATAGCCGAAATTATTACGTTAATTAAATTCCAGCATAATTTGCA
The DNA here is from genome assembly GCA_030765085.1 of Allium cepa. NCBI lineage: Eukaryota > Viridiplantae > Streptophyta > Magnoliopsida > Asparagales > Amaryllidaceae > Allium > Allium cepa. The sequence goes on from CM060941.1 coordinate 634,420,284, forward strand.
TATAACTAAGTCCAGAAAGGCACGTATTGGAGAATGACTTCTACATAATGACAAGGCTACTGGAATACCGCCTGCCGCTGTATATATCTAGAAAGTGTACCGAGGGCCTTACATGAACCTCCTGCCTACACTGGATCAGCCTAAACTTTACTGGATAATACCGAATATTTCATCACCCTGCTTGCTTTGCAACTTTTCCCTAGAGCTCCCATGCACAACCAAATCCATAAATATAATATCTAGAAGGGTGATGACAATAACCTAGTGGGTGCGATAGACATAGCTCTACCGTATATTCGCTATTTAGTCATTCCAGTTGATGAAGCTTGTATGCTTTACCTTTAAGACAGCAATCTCACTTGGATTGCTAATACTGCCCTCCAAGCGACAATGCAATGACAGCATCATCCATACAAGTTGTTCAAGTTATGAACAAACCGAAGGCATAACTTCTACGACATCCATTTTATAATCACCCACATGACTAGTAGTAAGTCGCCCTTGCACTTCAAAGAGCTCTGCCTTCAATTCCATCATCTTCAAGATGTCTTCAATTCGAATGCTTGAGTTGGTTCGAAGTGATTTTTGGATAATTTATACTTATCCGATCCTGGTCTCTTCGAACCCACATTCGATAGTTTTCTGTTCGGTTCTTTTGAAAATAAATAAGCAATACATAAGAGTGGAGATCACCCCCTAACCGTATAAGTGAACAGGTCTCCTTATCCTTTGTCCATGAAGAACACACGAGTTTACACGTATAAGCATCAACGAAGATAACTGTACCATATAATTCCTATGTTTCTTATGGATATTTCCAGAGTAAAAAATCGGTTAAGATTTGATAGTCGCTTATTTTACTATCAAATAAACAAACAATCCAAACATAGATTTAATTACATATGGGATCCACTGAACTTCCTTTAATTAATCTTATATTAATTAAAACCACTTTGTAAACTCTTGTATCTCACAAACCCCCTCTATTCTTTTCAATATTTGAAAAAATATTTAATATACTTATCCCATCTGTATAAGTATACCCATAAAATGTTTCACTTTCAAAACTTATGAAAACTTTTTCATACACTTATATCAACCATATAAGTATATTCACAAAATGCTACATTTTCAATGCTTAGAAAATATACTCATATACTTATCTCAACACTATAAATATATTCACAAATTTTAGGAAATGTTTCTTATTTTCAAAATCATATTAAATGGAACAAAAAACAATGTCATTCGAACATTATTTACTATAACCCAAACCACTTATTCTTAGGTGTTAAGTATAAAAAGATGTTCCATACCACCGTAATTAAGAAGGATTAGTTATTTAATTCATAAACTTGATTTTTTTTATAAGTGATCCAATTCATATTAAAAAAAGAAGTTTTATAAATCCAAAACCCCTATTCCAAATTCCAAGATCCTTTCCAATTTATTTCTAAAACAACCTTTTTATTTCTATAATAATTCTCTTTGTAAAATACTTTATTACATTAAACACCTTTTTGTTTGATAAATTGATTTCCATTTAAAAACCCCTAATAAATAATTTATTAAGTTTAAACATCATTAGTATATAATTAATTAACCTTAAATCATTATTAATACATAATTGATAAACATAATCACTATTAAATAAATGGTTTATTAACTTAAATCATTATAAATAAATAATAAATAATAATTAATTTTTCAAAAACAACATCAGTATTAAAAAATTAACTAACTTAAGATATCATTAATAAAATAATTAATTAACTTTAAAATAACTTAAATAAAATAATTGACTAATTTTTTAAAATAACCTAAATAAAATAATTAAATAACTTGCAACTTTTAAACATCGTTAATACAAAATTAGTTAACTTTAAAAAATTATAATAATATTAACTTATCCATTTAAATATAGAAAATATTTTACTTCAAAATAATTTAAAGTCAAAGTAAATCCAAATCCCTTTTCTTTTTCCAAAATTTACAAAGTGGCTCAGCGACCACATTGACATTTAGACAACTACCACTTATTTCAATTTAACCATTCAGATCATATACCACCGATATTTACATAAGAAACAAATATGAAAATAAAATTCATAGTTATAAACGACGGATAATACGTCATGTGTTCAAGTCAACTGACATAACAATAAATGTCCAAATTAATAAAATAATAGAACAGAGATTTGTTCTGTTTAATAGATATGCCATTTAACCTATCAAATTTAAATATAGTATATCAATGTTTTTTTCTGTTAATTTCATATTAGTGATAAATTAAAATTACCAAATGATGGAATTATTTTCTACGACTATAAATTTATCAATGTTTTATTCTTCTATAAATCTGTTGAATGCTTGTACATATGTGTTCTGTTAGATGATACGAATCCAGTGTTGAAATCTGCAGGTTGACGGACTTCTAATGGATGCTTAATAGATTGTTCAAGTTTAAACCTTTAATAATTTAAAATTTTAATTTACTAAATTCCTACACCAAATTTGGCCAAGCCTACACCCAAACACAAACTATCCTAAGCTTCCTCCCTCTCAAATCAAATAACCAAAATCAAAAGCACACATTAAATATCAAATTCCTAAACAAAATCTAGCACCAAACCTCCGGTGCAATCCAGTGCACACACTTGCACTTTTGCACCCAGCACGCCACCGCAATCCTCCGACCACCATCGCAACCTTGCATGCAAACTCCATTGACCTCGCGCCACCCTAAAGCACCCTCGCTGATGTCTTTGGTAGCTATAATCGTTGATTGACCGCCACACCCAAATTTCAAAATACTAGAACGCGCCCCACCCATTTGCCCCTAAAAAACCCAACTCAACATGCTACATCGCTCCACATGCAGCCTCACCACCACCTCCAGTCGAATCGCCTATCCCCCTTTCAACTAAGGCTGAAGCATCGCCGAGCTCGGCGCCTCCACCAGTCGCAATTTTAGTCTCGTTCGAACCATACACCTAACTTTCTAAATACCCTAAATTAAGCTCGACTGAGCACCACCGACCACCGTACGCCTTGCGATTGCCACTCAAGCTCAGTCATATCCCTAGATTGCTCCAACCGTCACCCTTTCCCCTCTAGATCATCCTCCCATTAGAGTTTGAATTTTGATCAAAATTTGATCAACTCTCCACCACGACCAAATCCGTAAAATCCCACAAACAATCTTAGAAACCTCAAATCAATGATGTAAACCCACTCTTATCCTCCGTTAATCATTTCGAGATCAAAAAAATTCGCCATTTTCTCAACACTTGCTATAATCGACAAATCGACCCCTATATTTGACGAAATGCCAAGCAACCATTTTTAAAAATTAATTTAGACCATAAAGAAGAACTCCACAATTGATCATTTTAGCTAAATATTAATGGGTTGAGAGATACTGAATTTTGAAACCTTGAATGGAAATGGTTACATACACATTTCCAAAGTACAGTGAGTATTATTGTTTCCTAGTATACTTCCAGTAAGTTCGTTTCCACATTTCCAAATCAAACTTTTATTTTTAAATCATTATTTAAACATAAAATAAATTTTAACACGGTTCAATCAAACCATAATTTTTTTACAACATTTGCCACATATATAATAAAAACGGATAAATAAGGAAACTAGAGAATCTCACCTTGCAAAATTATTGTAAAAATCCAAACTAACCAGTTTTTAAACCAAATTATGATTTTTCTCTTCTAAAACTCTTGAGTGAATATAAAAGGATGCGCTTGAAAATAAGGAAATGAAGTATGAAACAAAAGGTGGAATAGTGTGTGTAAGGAGGTTACAAAAGAATTAAAATTAAGAGAAAAGAATGAAAATAATCATTTCAACTCTAGCATCAATTCAAAATCACCTAATTAGATTGCATATAAAAATTATTGGGTATTAAGTGTACCAAGTCCTTTTTTGTTTACTTTACTTAAGGAATCTTAACTTTTCAAATTCAAAATTTAAACTTATTTATCCATTTACTATGGTTACTTACTTATTCCTTTTGATGTCCCAAAATATAAAATCTTACTTTTTTTTAAACATATAGAAGGGTATTTATGATTTTTCACAACTAATCGTTCGATAAAAAGTTGAAAACCTTAGAAGTGGGTTTCGATCACATTTTCATTTTTTCGTCAAACTACTTATTTATACCAAAAAAATTCAAAATGGATTTTCTGTCATTTGTTATAAATTTAAAAGAGGGTAATTTAATTATTAGAACCATCAATTGAATATTTAAAATAAATTAAATATTCATAAATCAAAGTGATAAAATTCTGGGTCGTTACCTAACCCTTTTCTAAACATTTTGTTTATACTTTTGAAACCCTTTTTAGAATGATATATATATAATATTTATTTACTAAAACCTGGTCTTATATAAACAAGTCAAAAGATATTTTATTTCATAAGATGCAAAATAGTTAACATGTTTTCTAAAAATATATATACTTCAAAATGCTTTTAAAATACTTTTTAATACTTATAGTAGGTTTTAAAACATTTTCTAAAAATATTACTTCAAAATAACAATTTTATAATTTCCTTGAAAACTTGAAAAACAAGTTTTTATTATAAAATCTTCTTCTTTAAAAATCCATAATTAATTCTTAAAAATTCACAAATATCTCAAAACACTTTTAAAATAATCTAATAATAGTTAGCAAAACACTTATACAAAGAATGAAATAAAAATACTTAAATTTATATATGTTTTCCAACCTTTAAAGAACAAAAATCAAGGTTAAATGGGGCAGTTTTGTTTAAGTGAAGTTTTGACCACTTTTCGATATATTACTTAACTTTTTATTATCCAATCTATTAATATCAGTAAGAATACATGTAAAACATTATATATGTGGCAAAAAACTCCTAAAGATCTCTCCAATAGCCAAAAACAAGGCAATTTCGAACTGCATCTGTAGCGATTATCGCTATAAGCGACTTTCAAATCCAAAGTCAATCTAAATCAAAGTCTGTTTATAACCTATGTGCTTTGTTCCAAGGTCTTGTCATAAGTCGTACAAGTCCATTCAAGTCCATTCCAATACCATACGTATGGATCACATGTGCCACCTACTTTCGAAGTAAGAATTCAAACCTATGTTTTAACATATATTAACAACAACTCAACCAACTTAAACACAATCAAACCCCAAAAAATATGGGTCGTATTTTCAATCAAATAGGTGAGTTCCCTTACCTTTTATCCAACAACAACCGAGAACCAAGCTAACCAAGTCCAACCTCTCCTTGCAACCACCTTCCTCCTCCCTCCTCTCTCTTTCCTCCTCTTGCTTTCCACTTGTTTTTGCCCTCCTTCCCTCACATATTTTTCTCACGGCCAATGCTTCCATGGGGAATTTGGCTTTAGTTCTTCAACTTCTAACTAGGTGGAAGGTGTTATAATATTCTTCCGAGGCTTCACTTCAAATTTGAGTTGATTTGGATTTGATTTGCAAATATATTTTTTAGAACATTAGAGAAGAAGAAGACATGAATGTAACTGTAACAACCCTGTATTTTGTAATTATTTTAATTGAATTTTTATTTTACTTTACTTTATTTATTTATTTTAGATAATTTTGTTATTTCAAATATAAACTTTGATTTTGATATGAATTATCATTCCAAAACATGACTAAAAAGAATATTTTCCAAAAATTGAATTTTGGTCAATATGGTCAAACTTTGACTTTTAAATTTGAAATTTTAAAGTTTGAAATTTTGAATTTCATCTTTTATTATGAAACTAAATAAAATTTTAAGAACATTGCTTTTCTTTCATTGAAATCTGATTTATAATGTGAAAGTTATGCCTTTTTAACTATTGTGTGAAATTTGCTGTATTCAACAAAATTGTTTATTTTAAATTATATAAATAATATTTTATTTGGGCATGTAATGTTCTAATTTATGTTTATATGGGTAAAATAATATGTATTGTATCTATTTGGTTTTAAAACATTTTTAAAAAAATGTAATTGACATTTTCCAATTTCAGTTGTATTCTGTTGTAAATTTTAATTCCAAGTTTCAACTAATTAAAGTAATTCTTTATTTATCTTTATATTTTTCTTAAGAACTTATTTTATTCTCATTCCCACTTTATTTTGTTCCTCGTTTATTTATTTATTTTATTTTATTTGTTTTAAATTGAAATAGAAATTTTCTAAGGCTAGTGATATTTTATTTGTAAGTTTTAAGTCCTATTTTCAATTTTTAAACAATTTTTTTAGTTCTTTTTCTATTTTCTCTAATTTAAATCTATTTATTTCATTTTAGAAATGATAAATGAAGTATTTTATTTCAAAATTTTGTTTTAGAATATTTTTAAAAATGAAAGAGAAATTTTTCCAAAGCTTGTGACGATTTAATTGTAATTTTTGAACCCTGTTTCCAAATTTTAAGCAATTTCCTTAATTTTTTTCTATTTTCTTTAAATTTAATTATTATTTTTATTTTATTTCACTTTTTTTCAGTTTTAAAATTTATTTACTTATTTTTATCTGGTTTTATTTAATTTAAAAAGAGTGGAAATGTGAAGAGACGAAAAGCTTTTAAAACCTAAGTCTTTTCATTAGCCAATCTCTTCATTTCCATAACTCTTTATTTACACTTCTTTTGGCCGTACATTTTTTTTCATTAGTCGTGTATTCCATTCCATTTCTCACGCAAGAAACTCCACCTTCATTTTCATTCACGGCTAGCACAAGTTTTGGTAATGGCCTCTTGGTTTTTTTTCTACTTTCCTTCTTATTTTTCCTATATGTTGCCTTGTCTTCTCTAGCTTGTTGCTCAGCCTCCTCTTCATAGTCACGGTCACCACCTCCACCATCACTTCCTTTCCACCACCACCACCTACTCCTCCAACCATGGTCAGGCCGCACCACCCCATGAAGAGAAATCCATAAAAAAATGCAACTATGCCTTGAAATACACCATAGCCGACCACTTTTGCCTCCACACCTCCATTATTCACCACCACCACCACCATAGGCCGCCACCACCTCATTGTCCAGACCTCCTCTCACCACTCCAACCATTGACCGGAGCCACACCCCACTGGTCAAGCCTAAACCCTACATGGTCGAGCCTTCATTTTAACCAAAATCATCATATGTGCCTAAACCCCTTTGCATTCTCAAGTGTGTAACTCCCCTCCATGTTCTAGCATTTAGGTCATGCATTCCTATGCTTATACCCGAGCCTAATCATGTCCAAACCCAAGAAAATCCAACCCCTAGGCCTTGCATAATAATATAGGAAGCAAGGCAAAAAAAAATTGTTGCATTCAAATTGCTTTTCATTTCATAGTTAATCCAATTCAATGTTATGTTGAATTTATAAATGCATTTTGTTTTGTTTTGGGTTGTGACATAAGATCTATAGCTTGGATCTCGCTCTCCACTCGAGTCTGTAGTCTTGTCATTATGTTCTGGAATCCGTTGTGTCATTTGAATTGATATCTCTAGCACAAAGAGGTGAGTAAATCTCACACGACATTACATACTTATGCAATTGCGAAGCGATAACAATTGAATGTGTAGAATCAAATATGATGTTATAAATGCCTGTGATTATTTATATATGATGTTGAACCTATAAATTACATGTCATATCACCTGTTACTGTTGTATATTGTTAAACTGTTCATTTATATCTGTTTATCACACTGCAAGTTCCCTGTTAGATTAGAAATCACTATGGGTTGAAATCATACATACCCGAACGGACTATAGAATAAGGAAAAATCGTTATGGGCTGAAATGATAAGCCTAAACGGTTTTTAATTATTTATTTTGACTTGGGACTGCGGGTTTGAAATGATAGAACCCGGATTTTTATTTGTAAACTACGGATTGAAATGATATATATCCGTATCACTTGACCTAGGTTAGAAAACTATATACAGGCCCGTGGTTATTTTTACAAAATTTTCTGGAACTTTTAAGTAATTTTAAAAGTGTGTGTATATATATATATATATATGAAAATTTGATTTAAATTGGATTTCTAAATATTAAATATAGAAATTTGGAATTTTCTATAAGTTAAAAATGTTGGAAAAATGAATAGCTGCATTGAATTTTGAAAATATAACTTAAGTGGAAAATTTGAATTTTGTTAAATAAAAATTTAGATATATAAATAAAACGGGAAATTAAATTTTATTTGAAAAAAATGGAGGAAATTTAAGTTTTAAGTTGTTTATTTAAAAATGTGAAGAATTGGAAACTTTTTCACTCGAATTTATTGATTAATTTGTTGAAATTGGATTTAATTACAAGAAATTTATTTTTAAAAAAAATGTTAAATGATATGTTAACGAACATTTTTAATGTTAAAATATGAGTTTGAGAATGTTTAAAGGGTTTTAAATGAAGTTTATTAATTGATGGAAATACACTAAAATCTGAAAATCACTTTTAATAGCATTCAGAAGTGCTATGGTTTCTGGGAATGAACTAAAAGGCTAATAAAAGAGCTGTTATAGCATTTCTGAAATATTGTGGTTGCTGTAGTTGAACTAATAGGCTAAAAACTTAACTCAGGTCTATTATAGCATTTCTGTAGATGTTGTAGTGGGCTGCTGTCTTTGCTGAAATGAATTGAAACCCTTGTTTTGAAACCTGAGCTATTACGGCATTTCTGGAAATCATGTCTTTGCTTTTTGAACTAAAATTTAACTAAAACTGAGTTTTAATAGTAGTTTTTAAGTGCTGTCTTTGCTGAATTAAAATGTTTTCAAGTGTAACTTATAACAGCTTTTTCTAAATGCCGTGAAAGGCTGGATTTTTTTTAATAATTATTGGTTTTGACTTAGTAAATGAGCTTAGAATGACTTGAAACTTTAATATTTGAATACTTGACTTGAAAGGATGATAACATCACTTTAAAATGATTTAAATGAATAAATTTAATTGGGAAATGAATCATTTTAAAAGATGATTTAAACTGAAATAAATGAATGTTATCTTTAAAGGGTATTTAAATTGGATATTTGGATTTGAATTCAAATAATGATTTAAAAAGGAAGTTTTGAAAGATATGATATTTTGATATTGAAATGTTTTGGAAATGATTTGATCTTTATTTTGATGAAGATTTGGATTTGGATTGATATTTATTTTGAAGTATAAAATATTGTTTTAAAAGTTATAACCACGGGTTATATTAACGATTGGTTGGCAAAGAGACCAGGATCGGATATGGACATACTCTCTGTCGATACCGAAAACCACTTTGACAACCGTGTACGCGGTGGAGATTCCAGAATGAAGTAGGATGGTGGCGACGTTCTTGAGGTTTATTACGTGCACCCAACTCCCGTGAGTTGGCATAAGGTGGCTAAAACAGGAGCGATCTCGGGCCAAAAGGGGTAGCTCCTCTGGTCGGACACATTTCTTCGATACCATTCTATTGCTTTTGTGATTGTTTGAGCGCCTCTCCGATTTTGGGACCGAGTTCCGAGGTGGGCGTATGTGGCTGCTGCGTTACCGCCAGTCCGTGTGCGTAATTGGTATATCTACCCTGGCATTGCCTTGTGTACCGTGTCACCTACCCTATCGAGCCTTTACTACGGGTTTGGTTTTCCCCGTAGCCCATGCGTATCTTCTCGTAGTCTCCCGATCAGGAGGTATGCAGATATTGGATGGACTACTGGGACTATTACGTGTCTGGGGCTATATGGGTAACCCCGTGATGCTATTTCAAAGTAAGTTTATTTTACTATAGACATTATTATAATAACGCAATATTACTACATAGTAAATAGTTTAACGGATCCTTAGAGGATGGGCGGTCCCAAGCATCCTTTAAGTTACTTGTACTTTTACTATAGTTTACTTGAGTTGGTTTACATTGTATAATTATGTATGTCCTGACTCGAGTGTTTATAATTTTATTTATGTTCGGGTCAGCCTCAGTATTCATAGATTTGGATTTTCACTTCCTAGAGATTGGAATGCTAGAGATTATCTACTTGTCTAGTTTTATCTTTTTCAGTCTGTTGTTCCTTTTCATCTCTTGTATTAGTAGACTTCTATGTATTGAGACTTCTTTTGTACTTTATTTCTTTTGTTTCTTATATAACTCTGATATATTTACATAGTAGCTTCATGAACTACTATTTATTTTACTTCCGCTGCACTATTATTACTTTGTGTTTGTGATCTGTGATTTTTATTTACTGTATATTCTGAGATTGCCAAATTTTATTTACAACACGGTATTTTGAGCAATTCAAGTCCGACATATGCGGATGCGAATGGTTGAAAATACTGGGTTGTCACATTGGTATCAGAGCTCTGGCTTTGAGGCAAAACTTAGAATATAAGGTAAATTATTTACAGAATCACTTTCGTTTGAGTTTAAATATTTCCTCTTTGGTTCGAATTTCCTTTGAATTTTGGAACGTTCCCTACGGTTCCAAAATCCATTCGTGTCCCTCACATTTCATCTTCTTTTGATTCTGGAGTATCCCATAACTCCGCTTCGAATGATCTTTTTAGTGAGTCAGCGGTCTTGCCAGTTTCAAATTGAATTGTAAAGGATTGGGGAAACTCCTTTATAATTAGCATCGATTCATCATGGAATAATATCTATCTTTGGTTTAGATGGAAATATCTTTTGTTATTCCAAACTCTATCTCTTGAGATCTGATGTAGATTTACCCTAGAAAAATCCACATTGATCTTATAATTTAAGTCACGGTTGACCCGGTTAAGGTTGCCCGTGATTTACTTAAGCTTACCCATCCCCCTACTCTGTTATTTAATCATCTTGTATTTTGTTCCCAATATATTCTTCCAAACATTTTGAATTGTACTTGTAAATTTATGTTTTGTTTTATATATTGTGTTGTTTGAGTTGTTAATGTGGATTTGGATTTCCGATCGATTCTCCTGATCAACGCTATCGATAGGATTTCTAAAACACTTTGACAGAACAAACTGACACAATATTATTTTAAAATTTGGTTAATGAAACAAATTTTGATATATAAATAAATTTATGGAACTTAATAAATTGATTTAAATTGATTATTTGAAATGATAATACTTGATTTATCATTTATTGTTCTATAAATGAATTTATAAATAGTTGTTTATAAATTGATTTGGAAACTGAAATGAATTTAAAACAAGATTGTGAGAATTCAATTTTCGATGGTTTCAAACCTTGTATTCAAAATTTTAAAAGGATATATTATATAAAGTATTTTTGAATAGAATTTTTTTTTCAAAGAATTTTAAAGTTTGAAAATTAGTGCTCTTCTCTTTGTCGCTGGAAAATAATTTCGATGATGACTACAGCTCATCGACATTCATTTTCGAGTTCCAAAGTGAAGAGACCGTTATGTAGTCTTGCTACATCTTTGATTTAGGGAATTTAATTGGTTTGAATTTCTAAAATATGACTTGATTTATAATATATATAGATATATGATTTAAATTTGATTTGATAAATTATGTACATACATTTATTTATCTCTAAATGGTTTGAAGAAATCGAAAATTTAATTCTTAAATTTTATTTTAAAGAATAATTTCAATTATGAAAAGAAAATCAAAATTTTGGGTGAATATTCAATCATGAAATGATTTAGTTGGGAAGTTTTGTTTGTATAATACAATTGCATTCAAATATAACTTACCTTAATTTCAAAAGTTAACAATGTAATTGGATAATATACAATATAAAAAGATTTTATAAATAAAATTTGAGTGGTTATAATAAATGTTATACACTTAAATTTTAGTTATAAAATGATTAACAGAAGTAAATATAATAAAGGGTAATTGAATAACTTACAATAAAATAATGTTAAAAGAACTAAGAATAAATAAAGCAGTTATAATAAGTGTAAGTATATAAAACATAAGTGATAAATATATTGAGAGGAATAAATTTAATTTTTATTAGGAATAAAGAAGAATTAAATTTATTAAGTACATTATGAGTATAATAAATGATTATTTTTCAAACCCATGGTTTTAAAAATTGTTAATTTAAGATGATTGGATAATAAGATAATGAAATTTGAGATAGTTAAGATTTATTTAACTTGTGTAAAAATATATTTTCTATTTAAGTTGAAATTTCATGGTTTCAAACATATTTCCTTATTTTGTTTCTTAAACTTTTTTTTGTTGTCCTTATTATCCTTATCTTGCTACATACTGGTATAGACATCTTTTTATAATTTTTCTGTTTAGAAATCTTTCTATAATCTTTGGTACTCATTTTGAATCCACCTTTTTCGTGCTTGTGTTCTTCATTCTGGAGGATCTTGGAAAGATAATCTCCATCTTGTTAAACTTACCTATAACAACAGTTATCAGGTATAGTCTCAATCTTCTTGTCACCTTGTCTTAATCTTATTTCATTTCTATCTTTTCTGTGCTTTCCCGTACCTCATTCCTTTTCGGGGACGAAAAGTTTTGAGTGAGGGAGAGTGTAACAATCCTGTATTTTGTAATTATTTTAGTTGAATTTTTGTTTTACTTTATTTAATTTATTTAATTTAGATAATTTTGTTATTTCAAATATAAACTTTGATTTTGATATGAATTATCATTCCAAAACATGACTAAAAAGAATATTTTCCAAAAAGTGAATTTTGGTCAATATGGTCAAACTATGATTTTAAATTTAAAATTTGAAAATTTGAAAATTTTAATTTTATCTTTTATTATGAAAGTAAATAAAATTTTAAGAACATTGCTTTTCGTTTCGTTGAAATCTGATTTATAATGTGAAAGTTATGCCTTTTTAACTATTGTGTGAAATTTGTTGTATTTAACAAAATTGTTAATTTTAAATTATATAAATAATATTTTATTTAAGCATGTAATTTTCTAATTTATGTTTATATGGTTAAAATAACATGTATTGTATATATTTTGGTTTTAAAACATTTTTCAAAAATGCAATTGACATTTTCCAATGTCAGTTGTATTCTGTTGTAAATTTTAATTCCAAGTTTTAATTAATTAAAGTAATTCTTTATTTATCTTTATATTTTTATTAATAACTTATTTTATTCTCATTCCCACTTTATTTTTTTCCTCTCTTATTTATTTATTTGACTTTTATTTGTTTTAAAGTGAAATAGAAATTTTCTAAGGCTAGTGATATTTTTTTGTAAGTTTTAAGTCCTGTTTTCAATTTTTAAACAATTTCTTTAGTTCTTTTTCTATTTTCTCTAATTTAAATTTATTTATTTCATTCTAGAAATGATAAATGAAGTAGTTTATTTTAAAATTTTGTTTTAGAATATTTTTAAAATGAAATAGAAATTTTTCTAAAGCTTGTGATGATTTAATTGTAATTTTTAAACCCTGTTTCCGAATTTTAAGCAATTTCCTTAATTATTTTTCTATTTTATTTAAATTTAATTATTTGTTTATTTTATTTTATTTTAATTTGTTTCCAGCTTTAAAATTTATTTACTTGTTTTTATTTGGTTTTATTTAATTTAAAAAGAGTTGAAATGTGAAAAGACAAAAAGCTTTTAAAGCCTAAGTCTTTTCATTAGCCAATGTCTTCATTTCCATAACTCTTCATTTACAGTTCTTTTGGCCGTACTTTTTTTTTCATTATCCATGTATTCCATTCCATTTCTCATGCAAGAAACTCCACCTTCATTTTCATTCACGGCTAGCACATGTTTTGGTAATGGCCTCTTGGTTTTTTTTCTACTTTCCTTCTTATTTTTCCTATATTTTGCCTTATCTTCTCTAGCTTGTTGCTCGGCCTCGTCTTCATAGTCACGGACACCACCTCCACCACCTCTTAATTGCCACCACCACCACCTACTCCTCTAACCATGGTCAAGCCTCACCACCCCATGAAGAGAAATCCACAAAAAAATGCAACTATGCCTTGGAATACACCATAGCCGACCACTTTTGCCTCCATACCTCCATTATTCACCACCGCAACCACAATAGGCCGCCACCACCTCATTGTCCATACCTCCTCTCACCACTCCAACCACTGACCAGAGCCACACCCCACTGGCCGAACCCAAACCCTACATGGCCGAGCCTTCATTTTGACCAAAATCATCCTATGTGCCTAAACCCCTTCACATTCTCAAGTGTGTAACTCCCCTCCATGTTTTAGAATTTAGGCCGTGCATTCCTATGCTTATACCCGAGCCTAATCATGTCCAAACCCAAACAAATCCAACCCCTAGGCCGTGCACAATAATGTGGGAAGCAAGGCAAAATAAAAATTGTTGCATTCAAATTGCTTTTCATTTCAAAGTTAATCCAATCCATGTTATGTTGAATTTATAAATGCATTTTTTTTTGTTTTGGGTTGTGACACAAGATCTATAGCTTGGATCTCGCTCTCCACTCGAGTCTGTAGTCTTTTTATTATGTTTTGGAATCCGTTGTGTCATTTGAATTGATATCTTCAGCACAAAGAGGTGAGTAAATCTCACACGACATTACATACTTATGCAAATGCGAAGCGATAACAATTGAATGTGTAGAATCAAATATGATGTTATAAATGCCTGTGATTATTTATATATGATGTTAAACCTGTAAATTACATGTCATATCACATGTTACTGTTGTATATTGTTAAACTGTTCATTTATATATGTTTATCACACTGCAAGTTCCATGTTAGATTAGAAATCACTATGGGTTGAAATGATACATACCCGAACGGACTTTAGAATAAGGAAAATTGTTATGGGCTGAAATGATAGGCCTGAAAGGTTTTTAATTATTTATTTTGACTTGGGATTGTGGGTTTGAAATGAAAGAACCTAGATTTTTATTCGTAAGCTGCGGATTGAAATGATATACATCTGTATCACTTGACCTAGGTTAGAAAACTATATACAGGCCCGTGGTTATTTTTATAAAATTTTCTGGAATTTTTAATTAATTTCAAATGTGTATATATATGAAAATTTTATTTAAATTATTTTTAAATATTAAATATTAAATATAGAAATTTGGAATTTTCTATAAGTTAAAAATGTTGGAAAAATGACTAGTTACATTGAATTTGGAAAATATAACTTAAGTGGAAAATTTGAAATTTGTTAAATAAAAATTTAGTTATATAAATAAAATGGGAAATTAAATTTTATTTGAAAAAAAATGGAGAAAATTTAAGTGTTAAGTTGTTTATTTAAAAATGTGAAGAATTGGAAACTTTTACACTTGAATTTATTAAGTAATTTGTTGAAATTGGATTTAATTATAAGAGATTTATTTAAAAAAATAAAAAAATATATAATATGTTAGTGAACATTTTTAATGTTGAAATATGATTTTGACAATGTTTGAAGGGTTTAAAATGAAGTTTATTGATTGCTGGAAATACACTAAAATCTGGAAATCACTTTTAATAGCATTCAGAAGTGCTATGGTTTCTGGAAATGAACTAAAAGGCTTATAAAAGAGCTATTATAGCATTTCTGAAATGTTGTAGTTGCTGTAGTTGAACTAAAAGGCTAAAAAATTAACTCAGGTCTATTATAGCATTTCTGTAAATGTTGTAGTGGGATGTTGTCTTTGCTGAAATGAATTAAAACCCTTGTTTTGAAACCTGAGCTATTACAGCATTTCTGGAAATGCTGTCTTTGTTGTTTCGAACTAAAATTTAACTAAAACTAAATTTTAACAGCAGTTTTTAAGTGCTGTCTTTACTGAATTAAAATGTTTTAAAATGTTTTCAAATGTAACTTATAACAGCTTTTTCTAAATGCTGTGAAAGGTTGGAATCTTTAATAATTATAGGTTTTGACTTAGTAAATGAGCTCAGAATGGCTTGGAACTTTGAAATTTGAATACTTGACTTGAAAGGATGATAACTTCACTTTAAAATGATTTAAATGAATAAATTTAATTGGGAAATGAATCATTTTAAAAGATGATTTGAATTGAAATAAATGAGTGTTATCTTTGAATTTAAAAAGGGTATTTAAATTGGATATTTGGATTTGAATTCAAATAATGATTTAAAAAGGAAGTTTTGAAAGATATGATATTTTGATATTGAAATGTTTTGGAAATGATTTGATCTTTATTTTGATAGAGATTTGGTTTGAATTGATATTTATTTTGAAGTATAAAATATTGTTTTAAAAGTTATAACCACGGGTTATAATAACGATTGGTTGGCAAAGAGACCGGGATCGGAGATGGACATACTCTCTGTCGATACCGAAAACCACTTTGACAATCGTGTATGTGGTGGAGATTCTAGAATGAAGTAGGATGGTGGCGACGTTCTTGAGGTATATTACGTGGACCCAACTCCCGTGAGTTCACATAAGGTGGCTAAAACAGGAGCGATCTCGGGCCAAAAGGGGTAGCTCCTCTGGTTGGACACATTTCTTCAATACCATTCTATTGCTTTGTGATTGTTTGGGCGCCCCTCCGATTTTGGGAATGTGTTCCGAGGTGGGCGTATGTGGCTGCTGCGTTACCACCAGCCCGTGTGCGTAATTGGTATATCTACCCTAGCATTGCCTTATGTGCCGTGTCACCTACCCTATCGAGCCTTTACTACGAGTTTGGTTTTCTCCCATAGCCTATGCGTATCTTCTCGTATTCTCTCGATCAGGAGATATGCGTATATTGGATGGACTACTGGGACTATTATGTGTCTGGGGCTATATGGGTAACCCCGTGATACTATTTTAAAGTAAGTTTATTTTACTATAGACATTATTATAATAGCACAATATTACTACATAGTAAATAGTTTAACGGATCCTTAGAGGATGGGCGATCCCAAGCATCCTTTAAGGTTTTGTACTTTTACTACAGTTCACTTGAGTTGGTGTACATTGTATAAGTATGTATGTCCTGACTCGAGTGTTTGTAATTTTATTTACTCTCAGGTCAGCCTGAGTATTCACAGATTTGAATCTCCACTTTCTGGAGATTGGAATCGCTAGAGATTATCTACTTATCTAGTTTTATCTTTTTCAGTCTATTGTTCCTTTTCAGCTCTGGTATTAGTAGACTTCTATGTATTGAGGCTTCGGTTGTACTTTATTTCTTCTGTTTCTTATGTACTCTGATATATTTACATAGTAGCTTCATGAACTACTATTTCTTTTACTTCCGCTGCACTATTATTACTCTGTGTCTGTGATCTATGATTTTTATTTACTGTATATTTTAAGATTTGCCAAATTTTATTTACAACGCGGTATTTTGAGCAATTCAAGTCCGACATGTGCGGATGCGAATGGTTGAAAATACTGGTTTGTTACAGTAACTTGCCTTTAGCTTTATGAATTTGTGATTTATCTTCTATGGTACGACTCTCCCTATATAGTGTAACACCCCATATATTTTATAACCTTATTTAAGACATTTAATTAGTTAAATTAAATTAAATGATGTAAAGAGTAATAGATGGAGATTTAATTAGTTAGAGATAGTCGTGCCATAATGAAGGGTAATTAAAACGAAATAACACTAGGTAATGTGTTAGGAAATGAGAAAGGTATTTTGAGAAATGGCAACACCTTATACCCTAAACTCTTATGAGATTCACGTTCACTATTCTCATTTCATTAAAACGAAAACTTGCTAAGGCCGGCCACCATTTCCAATCTCAAGAAGAAGAAAGCTAAGGTTCAAGAGGAAAGAAGAAATCAACTAATTCAACACTATAAAATCTCATCTATAATCTCTATAAGCCAAGGTAAATAATTACTACATCCCTAATATTTCTTGTTTTTGTTTAGATCCGAAATGATTTTGTATAATATTGCCACGTTTGTTGTTTTAAGATATATATGTTTGTTGTTGATGGAATTATAAATGTTTATTCATGTTTTATGATAAAGTTTAGCATGAAAACCCAATTTAATGACATCCGAATATTTTGAAATTTTAAATATAGGTCTGGAATAATATTTTAGAGACGGGTTTTGATTTTCATAATTTTTCAATTTAATATGGATTTAATGAATTTTTGAATGAAGAAAATTGTTTACTGCGTTTTAAATTATTTTCAGCTGAAATAATAATTATTTGGATTTGAGGTTTTAATATGTCAGGAAATATATTAAAATATATGTTTTGGAAGTTTTCCACAATTTTCCAAAGTCATTTGAGGGATATATAAAATTACTTAAGGTATGGGACTTAAATGTTTTATATATTTATAAAGGAGAAGGGGTATTTTGCAAAATAAAATGTTTTATAAATCCTGGTACCTGCGGCAGCAAAATTCTGAAAAGTATTTTATTAACCAATGAGAATTTGACAAAAAAGGCAGGTTAGTTGAAAAGTTTCCTTTTTATGTTTAAAGACAAAATTCACACTTTTTCCATGTTTCAATCCATACGGCTAAACACCTTTCGCCCAAGGCCTTTCGTCCCAGTCGAAGGGTTAGCTTTCAATAAAATAAAATTTCAATTCATAAGGTATCAAGAAATTGGTATGTAATGAATTGAATATAAACCGAAAGGTTTAAGCCGAAAGGTTGATGGCTGAAAGGGTTGGAATATAATAATTTTATAAGTGAAAAGCTTTCACTTGCTTTGCTTTTGAACTTGAGCTTTCGGCTTGGTCACTTCCGACCAGGTCAAGTTATTTAGAGAAAGACTTTAAAACCTTATGATGTGTCAAAAGGTTGTAGCTGCTACCGCCATTACTTTGTTTTGAAACCTTCCGACGTCGCCGAAGTGTTTCCACTATTTTATGAAGGTTTTACTTTGAGCCTTCCGACCCAGTCGAAAGGTTCGCCTATTTTTAAAGTTAGTCGTTTCTCCAAAGCTTTTGGAGGGAAGCTTCGACTTAGGTGGTTACTCTTGTTTTGTGAAATATAACCAAAGGCTTCTGAAAGGTTGTTTGGATATCCTTGAAAGGTTATATGAATATTTTCGAAAGGTTGCTTTAATAAAGATGAAAGGTTTTAAAAGATAAGTTTTTAGATTGTTTTAAAGTTGAACCCAATCTACCTTTGAAAGGTTATGTTTTAAAGAGTTTAAGCATTCGAAGGGTTTATTCCTGGATCTGTTTCGAAAGGTTTATTAAAGGTTTTGAAGGAAAGGTTTTCCGGATGTTTTTCTAAGGATATTACTTAATGTGATTTTAAAGAAGGATGTCTACGGCTTATAACTTCTGAAAGGTTTGTTTTAAATGAATTCGAAAGGTTTTAGAGATGATTTTTGAAAGGTTTAAACATTGAAATTGAATGAGATAATTTCAAACTATGGAAAAAGGTTCTTTCAAATGGTAAAGTATTTTCATCAACCAAGTTTTAAATAAAGAATATATATCTAACATGGTAATTGATTTGATAAAGTATAAAGACTTATTTCTTTTCCTTATTCGAAGTTTGGTTTAAAGGTATGATTCATTTTGAAATTTTTTAAGGAAAATTATGTGTGGGGATCCTTAAGCATGAATGTCTCGAATATTAGAAAACCAGATGGGACTAGTATGGGGTCGCACCTTGTACATTAGCTCGTAGCCCTAGCTAATTGTTGCCCACAATTCTAGTGTGTAGGGCTTGGTCACAAGTAGACTAAAATTATGATTACACGCCGGAAGGAACATATGTTGTATACATATAGGTTAGTGGTATGCCGGGAAAACCACTAGGCTCAGGAGGACTTGGGAGATGATTAAGTTAGGGATAGATCTTCCAAAAGGAAGATATTTAATAGATAGTTAGAATAGACCGTCCTGATGGGAGATGTTAAATAGATATGTAAGGATAGACAATCCTAAATATAAATATCTAACAGATGTTAGGTAAATTTTGATTATGATTATGTTATCTGGTAGGCCCGATTCAGCCAAAGGTTAAATATATTTGTGTTTGAACGGATAGTTAACTATTACCTGATATTTATATTTGCTTACATAGTGTTTATTTCGTGAGATTAACCATTGTGAATGCAGGTGCATAATATATGGTTATATGAAAAGATTTGAAAAGGTATATTTTAAAAGATGTTAGTGAGGGGAAATTGGTTCCGCTGTGTGGCATAGTCTCACTTAACATAATTAAACCGGGATGTATAGTAGTATTCATACCAGGATTATGTCTGACTCAAAGTTTATGTTTTCCCCCTAAACTCCCGCGTACTCAAAACTAATTTGAGTCGATTGAGAGTTAAGGATCTTTTCAGGTTTTTAGGTTGTTTGGCGAATAAGCTACCGGAGGCTGCCAGAGGCAACGGATAGCTATTCAGGAATTGCTTCTTTTTACTTTTGTTTGATGAATTTCCACTGTGTTATGATGTATTAGGTCTTATATGAACATTTGACTCTAATCAATCGAGGGGGTATCTTCATATACCACCCTCAGCGTAATTTGTAATTACTGTATTTATCTAGTGCTTGGGAAAACGTTTGGGTTATGTGATGAGAATATGGAACAAGTTTTATTGGGAAATGTGATGAAGAAATCTGTCTTTTTGAAATCTGTGTTTTGTTTCATATTCAAGTGCTTCTGATATTATTGATACCATTAACATAGTCATATTTAGTCGTCGGAAGCTAATACTATAGATGACTACAGCATATGTGGTACTTAGTTTTGTGCCTCTAGATAGGGGATGTTACATATAGGCATAAGAATGGTGTTGCTTAAGGTTGCCTTCACCCTCGCCATGCCATGAAATACTTATCGGCCATCACTTCTCCTTTATGCTAATTACACTTATACCCTTCTCATGATACTATCTCTTATTCTAATGGAAGCTCCTAGATGTGTCATACTTCATGAAGATATGTGTGTTAATTAGTTGCTTATGTGTTCATTTGATCATTAGATAAGTGCAAAAAGTTCGAAAAACTTATATCAATTGAAAATTTGTTTATCGATAAACTAATTTTAGGTCACATTATTGATTTTCCTTCAAAGAATATATTTTTGTAAAAAAAATTTAAAAACAAGTTTCTTATCATTATTCATTAACTAAATGATGCCCAACAAGGTTATAAAATCATATATATAACACTTAATTAAATTTCAAAACGTTATGATATTTCGAAGAAGTGTTTGAACTTTCAAGTCGCCACATTCTCCCCCACTTAGAACATTTCGTCCTCGAAATTGAAATAAGAACGATAATCAAAGGAGATGGAAGAACAAGATATATATCCATATAGCATACTATTGAAACTATATAAAAACTAAATTGCAAACCAAAATGCATACTAAGCGACTCCACCTTAAGCAATGAGTATGCTACAGAAGATGTACGATGCTAAGATAAGAAGGAAAGCCTAGTCTTTGGATAGAACTCCTTCATACCGCCCTGCATCTTCTTGGTACCACCCTGAGCATGATCACTGCATGGCACTTTTAATCTTAACAAAGGAACAAGCACACCAATACTCAAACAGTATTCACAATTATCAGCAACCAATGCTCATGGTTTGCCAAGTTCCAAACTCTCCCATCGTCCAAGGATGATAATCTATTAAGCATACATTATGCTCAATAGCCTCAGGTCATTACTTAGACGATTATTCATGCTACCTCATAATAATTCGAAGTGTCATTCCCCAAACTCTTTATAAGCCAATAAACATAGTATATAAATGTACTAAAGTCCCGTATGATTCACATGGACTATCTGTATGTGGTATACGATTTGATCACTTACTAGATCATAAAATTTCACTTTCATACTAGTATATATCATTTGACCTCTTTAATGCGGACTTCGATTTGGTTCCTTGATTAGAACCTTCGTTCTTCTTACATAGCTATATACTATGATAGAAAACATTGGGATCGTATCATGAATCCGCGTCAAGTGTTAACCGTTAAGAATCGAGTGAAAAACCCTTGTTCCAACCAGTGTAAATTACCTCAAAAGCATGTACTTGAATACTGAATCAAGAATGGTCATGTGAATAAAATGGTCTATATATAACTTACGTACTTATCCTATTGGTTTCTTAACTACACAAATTTCTTTATATCACATTTCTTTTATATAAATAGTATGTCATTCCATACTAAAATCATTTATGAACCATTCCATATACCTAACTTCAAGTTTATAAACATTTTATAACTTAACTTCATACTCGTATAATACTCCACTACATCCTAAGAATATATACCAAAACATTAAAAAAAATCTTAGCAAGTATGTTTAACCATTTAACACTTGTTTTAACTTACTACCTTTTCAAATTCCAATGTTATATAAACTCAACTTTATATTTTTAAAACACTTAACTACTTATAACAATTCGAAAGTTCTTGACTATCAAAAACCAATGAAAATCCCGTTTCATTTTAACAAATGAAAACCACCAAACATGTCATATCAGATCCACATATCATACTTTCCTAATGCATAGGCTACATGTGTCCATGGAATAACTTAATAAGAGAACTTCAGAACTAAAGACCAGTTTCCATTTGAAATGGCTTTGAAATAATATATACATACAAATTTTTTATATCAAATCATACTTTGAGACTAAATCAAAATTCGTTTTACCCAAAACAACTTTGTAGGATCTCGCACTTAGAAACCCAAAAATGAATACCGATGATCCTGTAGTCATCATTGAAATTATTTTCAAGCGATAGAAGTGAGTTCAATAAATCCAAACCAAACCTTTCATATTTAACCAAAATCATTACAAAGCGGTACCAACTACTTTGTATAATAATACTATTATCATGATCTAAACCAATTCCTAAATACTTACATTTAAAAGTACTAATATTATTTTCTTCAAAACCTTGAAAAACATTTTCAAAGATATTGGGATATTATGTGACGGTCTTGACTCGACCTTCGAAAATCGACACCGAATACATCACCCGTATTCAAATGCCGTAGATTCAAATGTCGAATCTGGCTCGCTGGAGCTTATAACATATTAAGTATAACAACACAGCGGAAGAAAATGAATAATATCATTGATATACAACAATCGATACAACAATGACACAAATGATATCAATATTCATCAGAGATACAAGACATAAAAGTGGAATAATATCACCAAATGGTCTAGACTTTGCAACCATCGACAGCGGAAAGATAACTCCAATTAAATCTCCAAAAGAATCCAACGCCATCCTACAACTCCATCTCCAAATTTCTAAACCAAAGATAGCTTGAACTAAAAGCTCGAACCATTACCATTGATGCATTAAGAAAGCCCAATACGGAATGTTGAAGAGAAACAAATGTTGTCGCCAAAACTAAAGGCTGGATACTATCGAACCTACTCCTATTATTTGATTATCTGAAAAACCCAACACTAGACTGCCCGTGTGGAAAATTGTGGGCACCCAGAGTTTAGGAAAGGAACAATAAACTCTAGGTCAGTCATGGGACTGGTGTGAGCAAACAAAAACAGTTTATCTTTATCAAAATCAAAACAAAAGAATTTATAATTAAAATCCGCAATGCTTTTTGGAAAATGAAACTACCATAAGGCCTCCCGGCACACACACCATGCAATCGCACACTTGGGGAATTTTCTCATTATGATAGTCAAAAATGCTTACTATGCAAAATCCTTTTGATATTATTATTAGTGCATAGTGGAAAACATTTCGAAAGTATAATATGAATCTTAGCCAGCATATGTATCATTATATTATGCCTGCTATAGCTACCATTTAAGAATGGCAGGTTATACAACTGCAATTATAAAGGGCGCATATTGGTGATTGGATTTCCAACAAATGGTCAGGCTAAGGAACTTCCTATTGCCACATGGTTACGCCTCTGGAGGGACGCCCCGAGAACCTAACCGGATCTCTGCCAACACAAGGCCGGGTTACCTCTGTAACTAGGTAACCACTACATGAGTATGCCACCCATCGGTCGTAACCAACCTTTATCCGAGCACTCATGCCAACAATCACAAAGCAATGTATTTGCAGTGACCACATAGGTTAAATATCTGGGCTCCATACCATGATACCACCCGTATCCAGAAGGAAATGGACATACCCTCAGGGGGAGCTACCCCCAAATAACCTTGCTGCATCTTTTCTGTTTCGACCATTCCCGGTTGTGAGGCTCGACGAAGTCTCGTCCATAAAGATACACTTTTCACAAAGCCCTGCTTTGATCAGAAAATGATCAGCGGCACTTCGTATGCCACATTACCAAATTGGGAAAGTATCACTTGTAACCATCAACTACATAACCTCTGAGCTCGTACGTCAAAGAAGGGTGTTAAGCTAAGAGAATAAATTCTCCGCGGCCAAATAGAAATGTATTTGATAGAAACCAGCTTTACATCTCAAAGTGTAACGTCGGACACATATCCATACAAGTCTGTTCCAGGCTCGAACAGAACCAAAGGTACTTCCAAAGAAGCCCTTGCAATTGGGGTATTCACAATCCCGATTGGACTCCCCATCACATATGGAGATCTCTATACCGGCGCGACTCAGTGCAGAGACATTCGATGGGTAATTCTTTCGTTCTTGAAAGTACCTGGGCTTCATCACCGGTCTTCAAATGCTATCCATATCGTCGTATCATTATTCAGAATGGGTTATATGACACAAGGTCCTCTCCCGGCGAAACCAAATAATGAGCGCAATATTAAAAACATATGGATATTAGGATCTAAATTAAGTTAGACTTTTAAATCCCCAAACCTTTTCTTCAAATGGTTCAAACAAATTACCATTTTCAAATCTTTAAACAAAAATATTCACTTCACAAAGTTCACCAATCTTTTACAAAGATTAATTCATAGCTTTCAAAACAATTCCATTTCAAATCTTTTATACAGAAGATACACCTTTCCAATTTCAAAACAAAGTTCAACAATCTTTCACAAAGATTTATTCATAGCTTCCAAAACAATTCTATTTCAAATTTGAAATCTTTTCAACATAAATTGGAAATCCTTTCTTTATATGAAAGCTATTATTATTTGAAAACAAATAGTTTTTGTTTTGGAAAAATCCGATTTCATTTACACGACTTAAAGCCCTTCAACTATAGAACCTGGGTTAAATTCAGCCCAAAACAATAATTTTTTTTAAAATGGTTTAAAATCCATATAAACACATTTATAACTTGTATACGCTTTTTAAACCATAATTTCCAAATGTAGAATTCAATTTCAAATCTTGAATTTAAATCCAAATCAAACTATTTAAATTTCAAAACTTTATCAAGTTATTCAAAATAACTTTTATTTTTGGAACTCCTTTTCAAAAGCTTTTCGTATTTAACCCAATTCCATTTCCAAAACTATTTTGGATTCAAAAATTCAACTTTTAAAACCATTTTGAATAAAATAGAATTAAATTCAAATATATGTGACTTAACCAATTTCCTCATGCAATCCATATTTATGTGTGTATGGTGTAATCCAGGGGTTTTACACAATAGTGCAACATCATCAATCTTCACAGATTCAAGCATATCAATATCGATAAGCGGTATATTTTTATAACGCTTATCTTCCACTCACTGATTCACAGATAAATAACATACATTCATCGTAGATAAAATAATTACATTCATCACAGATAACTTACATTCATCGCATCTCAAATCAAATCAATTCATATCAAAAAGCAGCACACATCAAGGATAACAAACAATTCAACATTCAATATGATTCAAACATCTACAAGTCAGATTAATAAATCAGCTGATTAATTTAAATTAGATTAATTACTTATGAATAAACTACTAATCTTGGTTAATTAACATTAATTAATTACAACCCATTTAATTAATTATCCTTTAATAATAAAAGAAATTACCTTTATTTAATTATTAATTAACCTTTTATAATATAATTAATCACATTAATCAATTAGTCCTAAATTAATTACCATTTAATTAATTGTCCTTAATTATTTATAATTAGTGATTATTCCTAATCATAAATTAATTACATCAAGTAATTGTTCTCTAATTACTTAATTACTCAACCTTAATTATCAATTAATTACTTTTAATTAAGTAACTATTCTTAAGTAATTAATTACTTTTGATTTACTTATCATTAATTAATCTTCATTTATTAATTATCCCAAAATTAATTTCCTTAATTAATTTATCACATTAATTAATAATCCTTAATTAATTAATTATTCTTAACCAATTACCATAAGTGATTACCCCTAATCACTTATATTAATTAGGTCACAAATCAATTTTAATCATTCGATTAATCAACCTTAATCATTAATTGATTACCTTTAATTAAGTAATTATCTTTAATTACTTTCATTTAAATAGTTATCTTTAAGTAATTAATTTCCCTTAATTACTTAATCAACTTTAATCATTAAATAATTACCTTTAAATTAAGTAATTATCTTTAAATTAATTACCTTAAGTAATCTTTGATTTAACACATAAATAGATTAATCACTTTGATAAATTTTTCTTTAATTATTCATATTAAATATATCTTCAAGTAGTTAAATATCTAATTCCTTGACAAATTAACCTCAATTTTCCATCCTTTAATACATCAAGTGAATTTCTCTAATTATATTTGAAAATAATCAGAAATTTAATAAGATTATTAACTTAATACAAAATTTTATAAACCGACAAGTTTAAAACAATTTAACTTTTAAAATTTAAATCCATGAAAACTTGCTTAATACTTTACTTTTTGAAAACTTAGTTTATATTTCGTAAAAACCTTATTTTTAAACTTGTTTAAAATTTGAAACTTAATTTATTTTCCTTTGGAAACTTATTTAGTTTAAGTATGCTTTGAAATTTTATTTAAATAAAAATTTACTTTGCAACTTAAAAAAACTGTTGTATTTTATAACCTAAAATAATATTATTTTTTCTTTTAAATTTGAAATATGGTAATAGATTAAACAAACCCGAGCCTATTTTAAATTTATTTTTCTCGAGTCAAACTCGAGCTTGACTTCGAGTACCACTCTTCCCCCTTTTTCTTCGAATCACCCACGCAAGTAACTAAAGCACTAACCTGGTTTCTAACTCTTCTTCTTCCTTCTCAATTTTCCTGATGCACAAAACACATGCGTGCATGATGCACACAAATCTGGCCATCTCCGATCGACCTCATCGCCACCCTCAAGTCGACAACGCCCATCTCAAGCCAACCAACCACACAGAACTCACGATATCGCCGACGTTCAAAATCGAACTTGACAGTACTCAACTGGAACCAGACTCGGTTACCAAGATCACCACGCCACGCCAACTCTGGTCATCATAAAATCGTGCAATTTCTTCTAGAGCTTCGTCGCAGTTCTATACCTCTTTTCCCCTTGGGTTCGATTGAATAATGGTGTACTATCATTGATGAACTCACCTCGAAAAGTCACCTCAACCTAACTGCTTGTTAAACCTACCCCAATGTCGATACGCCACCATGATGATTTATAAATCCATCCATTATTTTTCCTAAGGTCGCCAGATACCCTACTCCCTTCAGTCACGAGCGTGACACCCAACGACTTCCTATCGTCGAGAATTTGACAAAAATTCGATTTCCATTCATCTTTCGAATACTCAACATTTACAAACCTAAAAATCTTAATTTTAATGTCAAAATTCATCATCTTGCAATTTGAATCTGTTTATAATATCTAAACATAATTTCCAGATATTTAATTTTTCCTTCATACTGAATCATCACTGTAATTGCTTAATTTTGAAATAAATACTCGATATATTTTTTAAAACTATTTTTAAAAACAAATTTACATTATTACAGTCATTTTTCATTAAGGAATCAAAGCCTAAAATCGATTATAGGAGGTGCAGTTGAAATTTTTGTTTTGGTGTCTTTAAGCCTATAGAACAATAGAACAATATATATATATATATATATACATATATATATATATATACTTACACACAGACATGTTTACACACATGCAACATATTCCACCAACATACATTCAATACTTGATCATATGCAGAACAATACAGATATAGGTTAAAAAAATTCTCACTTAGATAGTTTGACAGAGAACAAAAAGCCTGGGATAAGATGTTGAAAAAAATATGGAAACAAGATGTTGAATCTTAGGCTTGTTATTTTGAATTTAAGCTGAAATTTTGAACTGCTACAGGCTTTAAAATTTTGCTTCGATTTGATCTTCTTTTCCAGATTTTTAAATCTTTTGAACTTTGATCTGGAGCTTTGATTTGTTTAAGTTGAATCCTTTGCTTTGCTTCAGATTTTTTATCTTTGCTTGAATTACCTGAGTTGATCAGCACTTGATTTTCTTTATCTTTGCATTTTCAAATTTCCAGGTTTCTGATTTGAATTTTGTTTGGACCTATACTGATCTCCCATTTGAACTTGCATTTGATTTTCCAGTTTAAGATGTTTTCAAGTTTTCTTCTCGAAAACAGATTTCGATTTTTAAATGATTTTGGTTTTCAGTTTTGAACTTGGTTTAGATTTGAGACAATTGAAAACAGCATGGTTTTACTTCTTTTCTTTAAATCATTTTTTTTACATATAAATTTAATTTAAATGATAACTAAATGCCACTTGTTTTACTAGCTAACACTTGTTTTTTTTAATGTACATGGCTTACAAATGTTTAGATATAATCAATTTATGTTTAAACCCTTTCTTTAATTTATTTTTACAAATTATGTTTTAACCTATGTTTTAATTAATTTAAATTTATGTTTTAAACTCTTTTTTTAACTTTTAATTACATATGTATTATGTTTTATACTTTTATATATTTACATTTTCTTTCATATATATGTATATATATATATATAACTTAAAGAATATGATTTTAAAATAAATTATACATTAATAAATAAACTTGTATATATGTTATAATTTAACCTTTAAATAGCTTTTGGAATATATATACACACACACACATATTATGATTACAGAACAAGTATAAATTTTTATTCCAATCATAATTTATTTATTTTCCAAATCTTTATTTTTAACAAATATTTAGTTTTGTAATTCAAATCAAATTTCAAAATCAAATCGTTATATAAGATATTTAATTTAGAACTTCAAATTCATAATTAAATTTAAAATCAATATCTAATATATTATTTTATATATTATATACAAATCACTTTTATTCATGTTACATTTTATAAAAGATTAATCTTTTTACCAAATCCTATATTTAGTTAAACTATTATACCTTATTAAATCATATTATCTTGAACTACTATAGTTATAAATAAATATTTATTTGAATTTCAAACCTATAATTCAATTTACAATCTATTTATATAATTAAATAGGCACAATATTTATTTAATTTGAAACAATATTTATTTAATTTGAAAAATTCAAAGTAATTCACAATTTAATCCAAAATTTATTTTAATCATCAATTTAAATCTGACTCAAAAATCGAGATCGTTACAGATTCCCCCCTTAAGAAAATTTCGTCCCCGAAAATTGCCAGGGAGACAATAAAGAGTAGATGAAAGGTAGAGAAATGAACTATCAGATCAAATCGAAATATTTATTCTATATTTGGCTTACCAAATCAGAATATCATCAAATATGAGAACAAACTCATTCAATATTTCATGAAGTACTCGGGTCATCCAGTCTACGAAATATACAGGGGTATTGGTTAGTCCGAAGGATAACTAACCACTCGTAGTATATATCTGGACCCAACAGAATAAACTATGAATATTTCAACTATAGTTTACACCATCTTGTCCCTCTTCGGACTTGGATTCACGCAAGAAATCACAACAAAACTTTCCAAAGTTTGGTTTTAACCAAAATCGTTATATCGATACGAATCAATCTATCTTCATATTTTGTTAACCAATTTATTTCAATTTAAAATTTCCAATTTACTAAAGTTAATAATGATAGGAACCAATGAAGAGAATACGAAATAGAAACTCATCTTCAATGATTTGCAGGGCCCACCTTCACACTGAAACTTCTCCCTCGAGCTGCCATGAAGCAATCAAAGAATTTGAAATTAAATGATGATCAAAAGAGATTAATAGAAAATTTATTCCTGTTGTTGCAGGGTATTGACGATTTGTAGTGGTACTTCCCTGTCCCCTATTTCGTCATCTTCTTGCACTCATACTTACTATCAGTGGATAATAAGAGAATTTACTGACGCATACAGACGGATATCTTAGGGACATACTCATTCTAGGGTATACTTCACCCTACCTCTAATGAGTTACCTAATGTGTTATACTCCATAGCTAAAATTCAACCTTCAGCTCTGATACCAAATGTGACGGTCCTGACTCGACCTTCGAAAATCGACACCCAATACATCACCCGTATTCAAATGTCGCAGATTCAAATGTCGAATCTGGTTTGTCAGAGCTTATAACACATTAAGTATAACAACGCAGCAGAAGAAAATGAATAATATCATTGATATACAACAGTCGATAAAACAATGATACAAATGATATCAATATTCATCAGAGATACATGGCACAACAGCGGAATAATATCACCAAATGGTCTAGACTTTGCAACCAGCGACAGCGGAAAGATAAATCCAATTAAATATCCAAAAGAATCCAACACTATCCTGCAACTCCATCTCCAAATCTCTAAACCAAAGATAGCTTAAACTAAAAGCTCGAACCAACATTGATGCATTAAGCATGCTCAATCCGGAATGTCAAAGAGAAACAAATGTTGTCGCCAAAACCAAAGGCTGGATGCTATCGAACCTACTCCTATTATTTGATTATCTGAAAAACCCAACTCTAGACTGCACATGTGGAAAATTGTGGGCATCCAGTGTTTAGGAAAGGAACAATAAACTCCAGGTCAGTCATGGGACTGGTGTGAGCAAACAAAAACTGTTTATCTTTATCAAAAGCAAAACCAAATAATTTAAAATTGAAATCCGCAATGGTTTTTGAAAAATGAAACTACCATAAGGCCTCCCGGCATACACACACCATGCAATTGCACACTTGGGGGAGATTTCTCCTTATGATAGTCAAACATGCTTACTATGCAAAATCCTTTTGATATTATTATTTGTGCATAGTGAAAAACATTTTGAAAGTATAACATTAATCTTCGCCGGCATAGGTACCATTATATTATGCCTGCTATAGCTACCATTTAAGAATGGCAGGATATACGAATGCAATCGTAAAGGGCGCGTATTGGTGATTGGATTTCCAACAAATGGTCAGGCTAAGGAACTTCCTATTGCCACATGGATACGCCTCTGGAGGGACTCCCCGAGAACCTAATTGGATCTCTGCCAACACAAGGCCGGGTTACCTTTGTAACTAGGTAACTACTATACGAGTATGCCACCCCCGGTCATAACCAACCTTTATCCGAGCGCTCGATGCCAACAGCCACAAAGTAATGTATTTGCAGTAACCATATATGTTAAATATATGGGCTCCATATCATGATACCACCCCTATCCAGAAGGAAACGGACATACCCTCAGGGGGCGCTACCCCTATATAACCTTGCTGCATCTTTCCTGTTTCGACCATTCTGGGTTGTGCGGCTCGACGAAGTCTCATCCACAAAGCTACACTTTTCACAAAGCCTTTCTTTAATCAACAAATGATTAGCAGCACTTCGTATGCCACATTACCAAATTGGGAAAGTATCAGTATTAACCATCAACTACATAGCCTCTGAGCTCGTACGTCTCAGAGAAGGGTGTTAAGCTAAGAGATTAAATTCTCCGCCACCAAACAGAAATTTATTTGATAGAAACCAACTTTACATCTCAAAGTGTAATGTCAGACACACATCCATACAATTCTGTTCCGGGCTCGAACAGAACCGAAGGCACTTCCAAAGAAGCCCTTGCAATCGGGGTATTCACAATCCCGATCGGACTCCCCATCACATATGGAGATCTCCATACCGGCGCGACTCTGTGCGGAGACATTCGACGGGTTATCCTTCCGTTCACGAAAATACCCGGTCTTCATCACCGATCTTCAAATGCTATCCATATCGTCGTATCATTATTTGGAATGGGTTATATGAACACAAGGTCCTCTCCCGGCTAAACCGAATAAGGAGCGCAATATTTAAAAACATATGGATATTGGGATCTTCGTTAAGTCACACTTTTAGATCCCCAAACCTTTTCTTCAAATAGTTTAAACAAATTACCATTTTCAAATCTTTAAACAAAAAGATTCACTTCACAAAGTTCACCAGTCTTTCACAAAGATTAATTCATAGCTTTCAAAAAAATTCCATTTCAAATCTTTTATACAAAAGATACGCCTTTCCAATTTCATAACAAAGTTCAACAATCTTTCACAAAGATTTATTCATAGCTTCCACAACAATTCTATTTCAAATTTGAAATCTTTTCAACATAAATTTGAAATCCTTTCTTTATATGAAAGCTATTATTATTTGAAGACAAATAGTTTTTGTTTTGGAAAAAATCCAATTTCATTTGCACGAGTTAAAGCCCTTCAAGTATAGAACCTTGGTTAAATTCAAATTCCCAAAACAATACTTTTTTTGTAAATGGTTTAAAATCCATATAAACACATTTATAACTTGTATACCCTTTTTAAACCATAATTTCCAAACATAGAATTCAATTTCAAATCTTGAATTTAAATTCAAATCAAACTATTTAAATTTCAAAACTTTATCAAGTTATTCAAAATAACTTTTATTTTTGAAACTCCTTTTCAAAAGCTTTTCGTATTTAACCCAATTCCATTTACAAAACTATTTTGGATTCAAAAATTCAAATTTTAAAACCATTTTGAATAAAATAGAAATATCTGTGACTTAACCAATTTCCTCATGCAATCCATACATGTGTGTGTGTGTCAATATCATCAATAGTCCAGGGGTTTTACACAATAGTGCAACATCATTAATCATCACAGATTCAAGCATATCAATATCGATAAGCGGTATATTCTTATAACGCTTATCTTCCTTCACTGATTCACGGATAAATAATATACATTCATCACAGATAATTTACATTCATCACATCTCAAATTAACTCAATTCATATCACAAAGCAGCACACATCAGGGATAACAAACAATTCAACATTCAATAGGATTCAAACATCTATAAGTCAGATTAATAAATCATCTGACTAATTTAAATCAGATTAATTACTTACGAATAAACTACTAATCTTGGTTAATTAACATTTATTAATTGCAACCCATTTAATTAATTATCCTTTGATAATAAAAGAAATAACCTTTATTTAATGATTAATTAACCTTTTATTATTTAATTCATCACATTAATAAACTAGTCCTAAATTAATTACCATTTAATTAATTGTCCACAATTAATTATAATCAGTGATTATTCCTAATCACAAATTCGTTCAAGTAATTATTCTCTAGTTACTTAATTACTCAACCTTAATTATCAATTAATTACTTTTAATTAAGTAATTATTCATAAGTAATTAATTACTTTTGATTTTCTTATCATTAATTAATCTTCATTTATTAATTATCCCCAAATTAATTTCCTTAATTGATTTATCACATTAATTAATTATCCTTAACTAATTAATTATTCTTAATTAATTAATTATTGTTAATAAATTACCATAAGTGATTACCGCTAATCACTTATATTAAGTAAATCAAAAATCAATTTTAATCATCGATTAATCAACCTTAATCATTAATTGATTACTTTTAATTAATTAATTGTCTTTAATAACTTTCATTTAAATAGTTATCTTTAAGTAATTAGTTTCCCTTGATTATTTAATCAACTTTAATCATTAAATAATTACCTTTAAATTAAGTAACTATCTTTAAATTAATTACCTTAAGTAATCTTTGATTTAACACATAAATAGATTAATCACTTTGATAAAAAAATTCGTTAATTATTCATATTAAATAAATCTTTAAGTAATTAAATATTTAATTCCTTGACAAATTAACCTCAATTTTCCATCCTTTAATACATTAAGTAAATTTATTTAATTATATTTGAAAACAATCAAAGATTTCGTAAGATATTTAACTTAATACAAAATTTTATAAACCAACAAGTTTAAAACAATTTAACTTTTAAAATTTAAATCCATGAAAACTTGCTTAATACTTTACTTTTTGAAAACATAGTTTATATTTCTTAAAAACCTTATTTTAAAACTTGTTTAAAATTTGAAACTTAATTTATTTTCCTTTGGAAACTTATTTAGTTTAAATATGCTTTGAAACTTTGTTTAAATAAAATTTTACTTTGTAACTTAAAAAAACTGTTGTATTTTAAAACCTAAAACAATATTTTTTTTCTTTTAAATTTGAAATCTGGTAACAGATTAAACATACCCGAGCCTATTTTAAATTTTTTTTCCCGAGCCAAACTCGAGCTTGACTTCGAGTACCACTATTCCCCCCTTTTTTCGAGTCACCCACGCAAGTAACTCGAGCACTAACCCAGGTTCTAACTCTTCTTCTTCCTTCTCAATTTTCTTGATGCACAAAACACATGCGTGCACGATGCACACAAATCTGGCCATCTCCGTTCGACCTCACCACCACCTTCAAGTCGACAACGCCCCTCTCAAGCCAACCGACCACACAGAACTCACGATATCGCCGTGGTTCAAGATCGAACTTGATAGTACTCAACTGGAACCAGACTCAGTTACCTAAATCACCATGCCACGCCAACTCCGGTCATCAGAAATCGTGCAATTTCTTCTGGAGCTTCGCTGCAATCCTATACCTCTTTTCCCCTGGGTCCAAGGAATTCCAGTGTACTATCGTTAACGAACTCACCTCGAAAAGTCACCCAACCTAATTGCTTGTTAAACCCTACCCCAATGTCGATACGCCACCATGATGATTTATAAATCCGTCCATTATTTTTCCTTAGGTCGCCAGATACCCTACTTACCTCAGTCACGAGCGCGATACCCAACCACTTCCTATCACCGAGAATTTGACAAAAATTCGATTTCCGTTCATCTTTTGAATGCTCTATATTTACAAACCTAAAATTCTTAATTTTAATGTCAAAATTCATCATTTTGCAATTCAAATCTGTTTATAATATCAAAACATAATTTCCAGATATTCAATTTTTCCTTCATATTGAATCATCACTGTAATTTCTTAATTTTGAAATAAATACTCCATATATATTTTTAAACTATTTTTAAGAACAAATTTACATTATTACAGTCATTTTTCATTAAGGAATCAAAGCCTAAAATCGATTATAGGAGGAGCTGTTGAAATTTTTGTTTTGGTGGCTTTAAGCCTATAGAACAACAGAACAGTATATATGTATATGTATATGTATATGTATATGTATATATACTTACACACAGACATGTTTACACACATGCAACAAATTCTAACAACATACATTCAATACTTGATCATATGCAGAACAATACAGATATAGGTTAAAATTTGCTCACCTGGATAGTTTGATAGAGAACACAAAGCCTGGGATAAGATGTTGAAATTTTTTGGAAACAAGATGCTGAATCTGAAGCTTGTTATTTTGAATTTAAACTGAAATTTTGAACTGCTACAGGCTTTAAAATTTTGCTTTGATCTGATCTTCTTTACCAGATTTTGAAATCTTTTGAAAACTTTGATATGGAGCTTTGATTTGTTTAAGTTGAATCCTTTGCTTTGCTTTGCTTCAGATTTTTTAATCTTTGCTTGAATTACCTGAGTTGATCAGCACTTGATTTTTTTGATCTTTGCATTTTTAAATTTCCAGGTTTCTGATTTGAATTTTGTTTTGATCTATACTGATCTCAGGTTTGAACTTGCATTTGATTTTCCAGTTTAAGATGTTTTTAGGTTTTCTTCTTGAAAACAAATTTTGATTTTTAGATGATTTTGGTTTTCAGTTTTGAACTTGGTTTAGATTTAAGACAATTGAGAATAGCCTGTTTTTATTTCTTTTTAAATTATTTTTTTACATATAAATTTAATTTAAAAGATAACTAAATGCCAGTTGCTTTACTAGCTAACACTTGTTAATTTTTTTATGTACATGGCTTACAAATGTTTAAATATAATCAATTTATGTTTAAACCCTTTCTTTAATTAATTTTTACAAATATGTTTTAACCCTTGTTTTAATTAATTTAAAATTTATGTTTTAAACCCTTTTTTAACTTTTATTTACATATGTATTATGTTTTATACTTTTATTGTAACAACCCTGAGATTGCAATTACCGAATAATGAATTAAAATTATGATATTAAGTTAAAAAGGGAGATAAACAAATTTTTGAGAATTTAAATTTGCAATTGGTTCGCAAATTAAAATATTTTTGGGTTGAAATTGGGAATTTTTTTATGTGATTATAGGTTAATGGGCCAAATGAGCAATTATATGGTTTTAATTAAAACTAGGATGCTTCTTAGATTTTGTTCACATGATAACCTTAGGAAAATAAACTAAGTCCTAATGGGTTTTAAAACCTCTTACCATGACCCATTAACCAACCCACTCCTATTTAATATCTCAAACCCCTCCCATAAACCCTAACCCTCCTCTTCATAAATTCCTAAACCTAGATCTAAACATAATTAATGGCCTCCTTTTAGAAGCTCCATCTCCTTCTCTTCATAATTAAACTAGTTTAATCTTTGAAAGGTAATGCAATCTCCCCTATTCTCTAGTCCATCTTAATCCCTATTTATCTCTACCATCTTGTTGTAATCATTATTTTGTTTTTTTGTTGATTTTGGGTCCTTTGAAGCCTCTTGATCTTTGCTTTGGGGTTGAGGAGTTTGGCTTGCTTGATATTGTGCACTCAAACCATTTGATACTTTGCTTCATTAAGGTAATTACTATGGATTAGTAATTATTGCTAGTTAAAATGCTAAGATTTGGCCTTGGTTTCCTTTAATTTAGTGTAATAATCATTATATGGTGATTAGTGATTGTTATTAGTGATTTTTTGATGCCAAAAAATTGAAAAAACACCTCTAAACCATCAAAAACACAAAAAATAGCTTGCTGGAATGATTCAGGCTGAAAACAGCCTGAAACAGGGCTCTGGGTGCACCAGGACAGGCCTGGGCTGCACCCAGACAGAGCAGGCTAGCCCAGTTGGGCTAGCCAGAGGAAGGCCAGCCCACCTAGGCTGGCAAACACACCCCAACCCAAGCGGCTGGGACCTGGGGCCGGCAACCCAGCCCGAGCCGGCCACCCCAGCCCGAGCGGGCTGGGGCCTAGCCGCCACCCCAGCCCGAGCGGGCCGGGGGGGGCGCCTGCCACCCTCTAGCCCTGGCGGGCTGGGGCAGGCCGACGTGGGCCAGGCCCGCGTCAGAAAGAAGAAGAAGAAAAAAAAAATCTTTACCTCAGTGCTTTACTCTGGTTCCAGCTTTTGACCTCCACTTCGCGATGCCGCCACGCTCGCATCGGTAGTCGGAATTCGACGTTTTTGGTCTCGTTGGAAAGGTGGAGTTCCGAACTCCATCTCTGAAAAATTTGGGCAACATTGGAGTTCGTTTGGTACTCCGATTTTCGTGCCAAAGTTAGACTCTGGTCGCTGTTGGAAAACAGTGTGAATCTTTTTCTGGGTTCATCTTTAAGACGTCGCTGCCACTTCGTCTCAACTCGGAATCCTGAAATTATTTTTGCATCTTAAAGTAGGGATGTCGGACTACATCCCTACCAGTTTTTATGCCATTTGGACACAGTTTGCTGGTCCAAATAAATTGCCGAACTTGGGTTCGCAGCAGTTTTTGAATGGTTTCAAACACTTGGAATATTTTTGATGATTTTCTGGTTTTCGTCGATTTCTTTGAGATTTGTCTCTGGATTTCGTACACGGGCTTTATAAAAAGGATTTAAAAGGATTTTTCACTCCAAAATGGCTTTTCAAAATTATTATATAATATTATTTTAATTATTAAATTAATTACCCCATAATAGGAGAGTTTTCAAAAGCCGTTTTAAAGTGATTTCGAAATCAATTACAAATCCGCTTTACACCATTATTTTCTATAATAAAAATCTCACACTCACTTTTAGCACGTCAAGCGAAGTGGAAAGGTGCTTAAACGGTTAGGAAATCTCCGGCCTATGGAAACCGTGTGTATTTTCTTTCCGGTTAATCCCAGACCTATTCGATTGATCGTTTTGACCTTTGGGTCTAGTCTACCGATGATATGAGGTGGACTTTTTATTGATTGGAGTGTGAGCTTGCTATTGGTTAGGAAACCGTTTATTGCGAACGTGGGGTATGGGACTCATTGTTAACAATTTACGGGTTCCTCACTAAGAAGTTAGTGACACATTAGCCTCTGGGCGGCCAGTACTGGACCTCTGGGTCACCACGCCTCTGGGCAACCGTCTCTGGACACCTGCTCTATGGAGCAGTTTTTACGGCATGTGCCTCTAGGCCTTTATCCTTCTGGGAAGGATCCTGTCGTTTCGCGCGTTCCGCATCTGTGCGAGTGATCGATCACAACTCAACAGTACTTGGCAACAACGACTCTGGTCGGTGCACGTGCAATATTTGTATTATCTGATGATTTTATATCCATTCGAGTATTGCCATTCGGTGTTGGTTCTATGGAACCATACGATGTAAGTGCGATTACCTTGTGGATTCACAGTGTCTCTGTACACTGCTTTTCAGTGTTTGATTTCATTGACTTTTCAGTATATCCCTATTGCTCTTTGGAGCATCGATCTTTGCTTGGGTATTGATTACTGACTCTGGTCACTCTTGGGATAATTGCCTATGGGCAACGTTATATAGCTTTGGCTACGCCGATGATATGAGGCGATTTTATTTATTTAACACTTTGGTGTTTGTATTCTCTTTGGAGATTTTTACCGTTTATTGATGATTAGGGATCGTCATTATATTCATGTAGTCCACATTACTCTTCTCTTTGGAGAAGTACTGTTTTATTTATGTACTTCATTATTATATATATATCTCAGTATTACTGATTGTTTAGCTAGCCTGACCCGAGTGTTTTCGCTCGGGTCAGACCGAGTTGTTTCAGGTTAGGTCTCTGGACTTAGCTTTCTGTGCTTCCGCTTGGACATTATCTGCTATGCTGATAGATAGCTCTTTTATTTGTCCACTATTCAGCTACTCTGTTATTTCAGACTCTTATGTACATATTTTTGACTCACATGTGTGAGCGGTGGCTTTGTACCCACCTTTTGATACTTGGATCTGTATTGATGATGTATTGTTCTGGGATGTTATATCTGTTATGTGATTCTGTTCTGTGATGTTTATCATTTATTACTATGCTTATTCTGATAGGTCTTTAGCCATTGTAATTTCATTATAAATATTTATTGAATAGGTCGAACCACCTGGAAAAAAAATAGATACCATCTTTTCGACGTATTCAGTAGATAGTTATAGCTTGATTACAAATGGTCGCTCCCATTATACTCTATTCTCCGTTCTAGTAGACGGTATTACTCCGTAATACTCTTTACTAGAGTGGGTCTCGGAGTGGGGCGTTACATTCTTGGTATCAGAGCAAGGTTCAGAATTAAGCATAACAAACACAGAACGGATACACTTAGTACAATACATTTTAATTGGATCCGAATTAAATCAAATCCCTTCCTTATGCTTATTGATAGATAAGTTAGGAATATGTGTAGGAATTTATTATATTCCGTAGTATTCCTTAATAAAGTATCTATCATTGAATCATGTCTAACTCTAATTCCCGTTTGACTTTCAGTATGTATGGAAGGGGAAGAGGGAGAACCACACGTCAGACTAGTGCTGTTGGGCAGTCCAGCAACACTCATCTAGAGGGCGTGTTCATGACTACCGACCAGATCATGGAGCTGGTTGAGAATTCTCAGTCTCATTCTCAGTCTCCAGCCCCAGTTGCTGATGCTCCGCGCATGTCTATTTTTGCGCGTCTCTGCAGTGATTTTACCCATCTCGGAGGGAAGCCGTTCAGTGGCTCCGAGAATGTCTTAGAGGTCCAGGCTTGGATTCGGATATGCGAGCGCATTTTCACTCGTATGGATATCCCGGATCATGATCGTGTTCTTATTGCTTCTAGTCAGCTTCGGAGTCGTGCCCTGGATTGGTACGAACTCCTTATTGCCGAGGTCGATGAGACCACACTTACTTGGGCTCAGTTTCGTCGGAGATTTGAGCTCAAATTCATCCCAGAGTCAGAGAAGAACTCCCTTGCTCGCCGCTTTCTTGATCTCAAGCAGGGGAAGTCCTCCGTATCCGACTATGTCTCTTCCTTCGAGGCCCTGTCCAAGTACGGCCTTGAGTTCATTGCTACTTCTTATAAGAGGAACCTCAAATTTGTTGAGGGCTTGAAGAAATATCTGAAGAGGCATCTTATGCTACAGCTTGAGCTCTCATTCGAGAAGCTAGTCGATGCAGCCCTACATCTTGAGTCAGTCGAGATGGAGCATAGTGATGATGATGGTGGGGGTTCCAAAAACCCTAACCAGAAGCGGGGTCCATTTCTGAAGAACAAGCCTTGGAACAAGAAGAAGAAGACTGACAGTTCTGCTGTCCAGGCTCAGCCTCAGACTCAGCCTCAGATTCAGTCACAGCCTAGTGGAACCCGTCCTCCGAAGAAATGCTTCAACTGCGGTTCTCCAGATCACTTTATTCGAGAGTGCCCCAAACTTCTCTATTGCACCTTCTGCAAGAAGGAGGGACACAGGATCTCCACTTGTCCTATTGCTCCAGCTAGTGCCAAGCCTGGCAAGCTTAATGCTGCCAAGGCTCCTGCATCTTCAACTCGGCCTCGAGGTACGCATCCTTCCGTTCTTGAAGGTTCTATTTTATTTCATGGTAGATCTTGTAGAGTTCTCTTTGATACGGGTGCCTCTCACTCATTCGTATCAAAGGAGCTAGTAGATGCTTTATCCTTGGATGTTACTTGTCTGCTTTCTTCACTAAGGATTGTGAATCCCATCGGCGGATCCACGACCCTTAGCTTGCATTGTGAGAATATAGATATCGATCTTTGTGGATTTTCTTTCCGTGCGAATCTGCACGTTATGGAGTATTTGGGATTTGATATGATTCTTGGCATGGATTGGCTCATTCAGCACGACGCCAAAATTATTTGTTCGGAGCGGATATTATTCATTCATCACCCTGATTCGTCCTCTCCGTTAGCTATTGTTCTTCAGGATGTTGGGCTTTCTGATGTTACTTTATTTTCTCTTGATACGCGAGATGAGGATTTGGACATATCTTGTATTCCTGTCGTTCGGGATTTCCCCGATATATTCGAGCCAGTATCTGGCCTGCCGCCAAAGCGGGCCATTGAGTTTCGCATCGATCTCATTTCAGGCTCCCACCCAGTTGGACGTCCTCCCACGAGGATGTCTACTAAAGAGAATGAGGAACTCAGGAAGCAGTTAGTGGAGCTTGAGGCGAAGCAGCTCATTCGATCCAGTTCTTCGCCATGGGGTGCTGCTGTCGTCTTCGTTAAGAAGCCTGATGGCTCTCTTAGGCTTTGCATTGATTATCGCAAGCTTAATGAGTTGACCATCAGAAATCGTTATCCATTGCCACAGATAGACGATATGTTTGACCAACTGAGCGGTGCGAAGGTATTCTCTCAGCTTGACCTTGCCACCGGATTCCATCAGCTACGAGTCGCGGAAGACAACATTCCTCTTACAGCATTTCGCACTCGTTATGGTTCTTTTGAGTGGTTGGTCATGCCGTTCGTCTTGACGAACGCTCCGGCTTTCTTCGTCGATCTCATGAATCGAGTATTCCGGGAATACATCGATAGATTCGTCCTGGTTTTCATCAACGATATTCTTGTTTATTCTAGATCCGAGGGAGAGCATGCTCATCATTTGCAAATCGTCTTGGACACTCTTCGTCAGCATCAGCTTAAGGCCAAGCTCTCCAAATGCCATTTTTGGGAGAGCAAGGTCAAGTTCTTGGGCCATATTGTATCATCTGAGGGTGTTTCTGTCGATCCTTCCAAGATCGAAGCTATTCAGAATTGGAAGCAGCCCGAGAACGTTCATGATATTCGCAGCTTCCTTGGTCTGGCGGGTTATTACCGTCGGTTTGTCAAGGATTTCTCTCGAGTTGCACTTCCCCTTACGACGCTGACTCGTAAGGGTGTTCGCTTTATTTGGTCTGATAAGTGTGAAGCTTCTTTTCAGCAATTGAAGGAACTTCTCACTCATGCTCCTATTCTTGTGGTTCCTGAGAGTAACCAGGATCTCGTTGTTTACACCGACGCTTGTGGTAGCGGGCTCGGTGCTGTGCTTATGCAGAAGGATCGGGTAGTTGCTTATGCTTTCAGGCAACTGCGTCCGAATGAGGTTCGCTATCCGACTCATGATCTTGAGTTGGCAGCTATCGTCTTTGCCTTGAAGACGTGGCGTCACTTTCTATTAGGCGAACGCTTCACTCTTTACACCGATCACAAGTCGCTGAAGTATTTTTTCAGTCATAGGGATCTCAATATGAGGCAGCAGCGATGGATTGAGTTTCTCACCTCATATGATTTAGATATTCAGTATACCCCTGGCAAGGGTAATCGTGTTGCAAATGCGCTCAGTCGCAAGCACTCGGCGGCAGTTTCTATGATGATTGCCGAGTGGAATGTTCTTGAAACTTTATCTTTATGTGATATTAGAGATCGAGCTTCATCTTCTGATGCTCCTGTCTTATTATTTAGCTTGGAAGCTCGTCCTATCTTATTGGATCGCATTGCCCATGCTCAGCGGCAGGATCCAGACTTATTGCATCTTATTCATCTTCTCGAGTCGGGATCCAGTGATGAGACATTGCTGGATTATTCTCTTGATTTTCATCGGTGTCTTCGTAGGAAGAACCGTATTTTTATACCATCTGATTTATCACTTAGGCGTGACATTCTGGACGAGTGCCATCGCACTAAGTACACTATTCATCCCGGGTCGAGTAAGATGTATGCCGACATGTGTCGCCTATATTATTGGGAAGGTTTGAAGAGAGATGTGGCAAGTTATGTGAGTGGTTGCATGACTTGTCAACAGATCAAAGCCGAACATCCGCGTCCATCTGGTCCTCTTCAGCCGCTAGAGATTCCATTATGGAAATGGGATCAGATATCCATGGATTTTATTGACGGTCTGCCTCGATCGAGGTCAGGCCATACTTCTATCTGGGTTATTGTTGATCGCTTGACCAAATCGGCTCATTTCATTCCGATTAGGTCCACTCGGACCGCACCTCAGTTGGCCAAGCTCTATGTGAAGGAAGTCGTTCGACTTCATGGCATTCCTAGCTCTATCATCTGCGATCAAGACACTATCTTTATTAGTCACTTCTGCAAGTGCCTACAGTCAGCTTTGGGCACAAAGCTGAATCTCTCGACTGCTTATCACCCTCATACCGACGGTCAGACCGAGAGGGTGAATCGTGTTTTGGAGGATCTTTTGCGCTGTTGTATTCTGGATTTCGGAAGTAGTTGGGAGGATCACTTACCGCTTGTAGAGTTCTCCTACAACAACAGCTTTCAGTCTAGTATCGGCATGGCACCTTTCGAGGCTCTCTACGGAAGGCCATGTCGCTCTCCTGCATGTTGGTTAGAATCTGGCGAGAAGCTCATTCTTGGTCCAGATTCAGTTCGGGAATCTTCTGAGAAGATCGTGCTTATCCGTCAGAGAATGAAAGAGGCACAGGACCGCCAGAAATCCTACGCGGACAACCGTAGGAAGCCTCTTGAGTTCTTCATTGGCGATTCTGTCTTTATTCGGGTTT
Source organism: Allium cepa (assembly GCA_030765085.1). NCBI lineage: Eukaryota > Viridiplantae > Streptophyta > Magnoliopsida > Asparagales > Amaryllidaceae > Allium > Allium cepa. Next base: position 634,463,971 of record CM060941.1, read on the forward strand.
CTCCCATGAAGGGGGTTGTGCGTTTCATCTCCACAGGGAAATTGGCTCCTCGCTATATTGGGCCATTTTCTATTACGGAACGCATCGGCTCCGTTGCTTATCGTGTGGCTCTACCTGCTCACTTCTCTGGAATACACGACGTGTTCCATGTTTCCCAGCTTCGCAAGTGTGTCCGCGATCCTGATTCTATTATCGAGCCTCATATCGTACCTGATTTGGAGATCTCATCCGATCTATCTATAGAACAGCAACCTCTTCGTGTGCTTGATTCGGAGGTCAGACGTCTTCGAAACAAAGAGGTTCCGCTTGTGAAGATTCAATGGTCGTCTAATCCTAAGGACTGCACTTGGGAGACCAGAGAATTTATCGAGCGTACTTATCCTGGTTTTCTTTCATCTTCCGGCACGGGTGAGCATCTATATTTTATCTTCTGTATTCCTTTTGTGGATTAGATGTTATAGACGACTTCTATATTTAAGGAATTGCGGGGATGCAATTTTCTTAAAGGGGGGAGTCTGTAACATCCCTGAGATTGCAATTACCGAATAATGAATTAAAATTATGATTTTAAGTTAAAAAGGGAGCTAAACAAATTTTTGAGAATTTAAATTTGCAATTGGTTCGCAAATTAAAATATTTTTGGGTTGAAATGGGGAATTTTTTTATGTGATTATAGGTTAATGGGCCAAATGAGCAATTATATGGTTTTAATTAAAACTAGGATGCTTCTTAGATTTTGTTCACATGATAACCTTAGGAAAATAAACTAAGTCCTAATGGGTTTTAAAACCTCTTACCATGACCCATTAACCAACCCACTCCTATTTAATATCTCAAACCCCTCCCATAAACCCAAACCCTCCTCTTCATAAATTCCTAAACCTAGATCTAAACATAATTAATGGCCTCCCTTTAGAAGCTCCATCTCCTTCTCTTCATAATTAAACTAGTTTAATCTTTGAAAGGTAATGCAATCTCCCCTATTCTCTAATCCATCTTAATCCCTATTTATCTCTACCATCTTGTTGTAATCATTATTTTGTTTTTTTGTTGATTTTGGGTCCTTTGAAGCCTCTTGATCTTTGCTTTGGGGTTGAGGAGTTTGGCTTGTGTGATATTGTGCACTCAAACCATTTGATACTTTGCTTCATTAAGGCAATTACTATGGATTAGTAATTATTGCTAGTTGTAATGCTAAGATTTGGCCTTGGTTTCCTTTAATTTAGTGTAATAATCATTATATGGTGATTAGTGATTGTTATTAGTGATTTTTTGATGCCAAAAAATTGAAAAAACACCTCTAAACCATCAAAAACACAAAAAATAGCTTGCTGGAATGATTCAGGCTAAAAACAGCCTGAAACAGGGCTCTGGATGCACCAGGACAGGCCTGGGCTGCACCCAGGCAGAGCAGGCTAGGCCAGTTGGGCTAGCCAGAGGAAGGCCAGCCCACCTGGGCTGGCAAACACACCCCAACCCGAGCGGGCTGGGGCAGGCCGACGCGGGCCAGGCCCGCGTCAGAAAGAAGAAGAAAAAAAAAAATCTTTACCTCAGTGCTTTACTCTGGTTCCAGCTTTTGACCTCCACTTCGCGATGCCGCCACGCTCGCATCGGTAGTCGGAATTCGACATTTTTGGTCTCGTTGGAAAGGTGGAGTTCCGAACTCCATCTCTGAAAAATTTGGCAACATTGGAGTTCGTTTGGTACTCCGATTTTCGTGCCAAAGTTAGACTCTGGTCGCTGTTGGAAAACAGTGTGAATCTTTTTCTGGGTTCAACTTTGAGACGTCGCTGCCACTTCGTCTCAACTCGGAATCCAGAAATTCTTTTTGCATCTTAAAGTAGGGATGTCGGACTACGTCCCTACCAGTTTTCATGCCATTTGGACACGGTTTGCTGGTCCAAATAAATTGCCGAACTTGGGTTCGCAGCAGTTTTTGAATGGTTTCAAACACTTGGAATATTTTTGATGATTTTCTGGTTTTCGTCGATTTCTTTGAGATTTGTCTCTGGATTTCGTACACGGGCTTTATAAAAAGGATTTAAAAGGATTTTTCACTCCAAAATGGCTTTTCAAAATTATTATATAATATTATTTTAATTATTAAATTAATTACTCCATAATAGGAGAGTTTTCAAAAGCCGTTTTAAAGTGATTTCGAAATCAATTACAAATCCGCTTTACACCATTATTTTCTATAATAAAAATCTCACACTCACTTTTAGCACGTCAAGCGAAGTGGAAAGGTGCTTAAACGGTTAGGAAATCTCCGGCCTATGGAAACCGTGTGTATTTTCTTTCCGGTTAATCCCAGACCTATTCGATTGATCGTTTTGACCTTTGGGTCTAGTCTACCGATGATATGAGGTGGACTTTTTATTGATTGGAGTGTGAGCTTGCTATTGGTTAGGAAACCGTTTATTGCGAACGTGGGGTATGAGACTCATTGTTAACACTTTACGGGTTCCTCTCCAAGAAGTTAGTGACACATTAGCCTCTGGGCGGCCAGTACTGGACCTCTGGGTCACCACGCCTCTGGGCAACCGTCTCTGGACACCTGCTCTATGGAGCAGTTTTTACGGCATGTGCCTCTGGGCCTTTATCCTTCTGGGAAGGATCTTGTCGTTTCGCGCGTTCCGCATCTGTGCGAGTGATCGATCACAACTCAACAGTACTTGGCAACAACGACTCTGGTCGGTGCACGTGCAATATTTGTATTATCTGATGATCTTATATCCATTCGAGTATTGCCATTCGGTGTTGGTTCTATGGAACCATACGATGTAAGTGCGATTACCTTGTGGATTCACAGTGTCTCTGGACACTGCTTTTCAGTGTTTGATTTCATTGACTTTTCAGTATATCCCTATTGCTCTTTGGAGCATCGATCTTTGCTTGGGTATTGATTACTGACTCTGGTCACTCTTGGGATAATTGCCTATGGGCAACTTTATATAGCTTTGGCTACGCCGATGATATGAGGCGATTTTATTTATTTAACACTTTGGTGTTTGTATTCTCTTTGGAGATTTTTACCGTTTATTGATGATTAGGGATCATCATTATATTCATGTAGTCCATATTACTCTTCTCTTTGGAGAAGTACTGTTTTATTTATGTACTGCATTATTATATATATATATCTCAGTATTACTGATTGTTTAGCTAGCCTGACCCGAGTGTTTTCGCTTGGGTCAGACCGAGTTGTTTCAGGTTAGGTCTCTGGACTTAGCTTTCTGTGCTTCCGCTTGGACATTATCTGCTATGCTGATAGATAGCTCTTTTATTTGTCCACTATTCAGCTACTCTGTTATTTCAGACTCTTATGTACATATTTTTGACTCACATGTGTGAGCGGTGGCTTTGTACCCACCTTTTGATACTTGGATCTGTATTGATGATGTATTGTTCTGGAATGTTATATCTGTTATGTGATTTTGTTCTGTGATGTTTATCATTTATTACTATGCTTATTCTGATAGGTCTTTAGCCATTGTAATTTCGTTATAAATATTTATTGAATAGGTCGAACCACCTGGAAAAAAAAATAGATACCATCTTTTCGACGTATTCAGTAGATAGTTATAGCTCGATTACAAATGGTCGCTTCCATTATACTCTATTCTCCGTTCTAGTAGACGGTATTACTCTGTAATACTCTTTACTAGAGTGGGTCTCGGAGTGGGGCGTTACATTTATATATTTACATTTTCTTTCATATATATATAACTTAAAGAATATGATTTTAAAATCAATTATACATTAATAAATAAACATGTATATATGTTATAATTTAACCTTTAAATAGATTTTGGAATATATATATATATACATACATATTATGATTACAGAACCAGTTTTTCTATTATTAAATTATAGATTTTCCCAAATCCAATATATATTCAAAACTTTTATTTTTAAATTTAAAATTTAAAGATTAATATACAATCAATTTGTATGAGTAAACAAATATATTTTTATAAGTATAAATTTTTATTCCAATCATAATTTATTTATTTTCCAAATCTTTATTTTCAACATATATTTATTTTTGTAATTCAAATCAAATTTCAAATTCAAATCTTTATTTATAAGATATTTAATTTTAGAATTTCAAATTCAGAATTAGATTTAAAATCAATATCCAATATATTATTTTGTATATTATATACAAATCACTTTTATTCACGTTTCATTTTATAAAAGATTAAATCTTTTTATCAAATCTTATTTTTAGTTAAACTATTATACCTTATTAAATATCATATTATCTTGAACTACTATAGTTATAAATAAATATTTATTTGAATGTCAAACCTATAATTCAACTTACAATCAAATTATATAATTAAACAGGTACAATATTTATTTAATTTGAAAAATTCAAATTAATTCACAATTTAATCCAAAAATTTATTTTAATCATCAATTTAAATCTGACTCAAAATCAGGATTGTTACATATTATTTCTCAAAATCTCTATTTTGATCCTTTTCATTTTAAACCATACTTTATAAACTATACTTATATAAAATCGCCTTTTTATGTAAATCTTTTCAAAAATATTTATTTTCAAAATATTTTATCTTTCCTTTTGATTATAGTAAACATCTTTTACTAAATTTTAACTTCTAACTCAACATTATTATTAAACGCCTTATAGTCAAACCATAAAACTTAATTCACAGCATACTCGTTGCAGTGTACCTACAATTTTTGTCTACCCGACCCATGATGTAGAAAGGTAAAACTACTCACAAACTAGTTGGACATAAATCAATAAAAAAACAATGCTCCTAAACTAATGGAACTTGATTTTAAACAATCATCAAGGTTAAAGGATATTAAACTATGAGAAGCACTAGAGTCAAATAAACATGAATAAGAAAGCCATTAATAGATAATATACCCTAAAGAAACCATTTCCCCTTTTCAGCTGCAGAAATAGAAGGTGTTGACGAAATAGCAATGATCCTAGGCTGCTCCTCTTTCTTGACTATGGGACAATCTCTTACATAATGGCCAGGCTGATGGCAACCGTAACAACTTTTTAATGCAAACTGTGTTACCTCTCCTATTGATGCCTTTACCATTTGCCCTCCTCCACCCTTCTTATAGTTTTTAGTAAAGTGGCCCTTCTTCCCACATCGATGGCTAACAGGGTTGGATATATATTTCGATTGTTGAAACTTTTGCTTATTGTTCCTAACTATTATAGAAGCAAGAAGATTTCATGAAGAAACAACAGGCTTTGGTACCAAACTCTTGAATCTCAAACCCATACTCACCAAATTCACAAAAGACCCAAAAGGTGATTAGTCATGTCCCAATAGAACTCAAGACGCATACTCGTAATGAACATCTTGTTCTTCTTCAGTGGCATGTCAACCAATCCTAACCTGAACCGAGACAATGTGATGAACCGATCATCATACTCCACCATGGTTATGGCCCCTTGCTTCAGATCCAAGAAAATCCTAAATAATAATGTCTTTTTGGGTTTGGAACAAACTTCATATCAAACTCATCTTTAAATTGGGTCCAAGAGAAATCGTTCTCTTGGATATCAGGTGTAACAGAACTCCACCAATCCATGGTTGCATCTGTCAGATGCCGCAACTCTAATCTACGCTTCATTGCGTCGTCTAGCTCCATATTTTCAAATATCTTGTCATATGGTCTAAGCTAAGAATATATAATTGTCTCCGTACCACCAAACCTCTTACCTCTTACCTCTTACCTCTTACCTCTTAGTCTCTCATAATCATGAAAGCAAAGCAAAACTCATCTAAGGTCTAATTTGCACGACCTCCCTTACATTCTCCCTCGGTTTCTCAACTAAAGCAACATTCCTTGGTGCTCGATCCTTGTCATTCGTTATAGTACTACCCGACCACCTCTAGCATTAGTAGCTCTTGTACTCATGGTTTTTACTAGCTAATCAAAGCAAAATAGATTTAGGAAACTAAATAATAGAGTTACTTCAAACAGAGGGTTTCGAAGAAAGAGATATTCCTAAGGAATAATTTAAAAGTCTAGTTTTCGATATACAAATACGCTCTCATATGTATAATACACTTGACTTATTCTAGGATGTCACTTATCCTATCTCTAATAAGCCATACCCTGCCAAAGTCAAGATGTTCGCTCAACCTTGAGCTTTGATACCAAATGTAACGACCTTTCTTTTCAGAGGTGACTACAAATAGTAATCTTATTTCTGATTTTACGGCCAGCCTCTCGACTTCCTACAACCAATTCGTAAAGGGACATGTAGGGGTAAGAGATAAAGCTTCATCACACATGCATCGGTGTGAGAACCCCCTATCACGCATGCCATGTACATACCAGAAACGATAATATATAATATCAAAGGAACATTACAAAGGGTTACTCTAAATACAAAAATTTTAGATTATGAAACCTGAGTACTATCATCAGCTTGAATAGTTATAACTGTTTGTCCTTGCAAGCTGATATACACAATACAGAAATGCAGCGAAAATAAGAATACTATGAAGGTAATAACCCAGCTCTTCTCCATGAGCTCCAAAGCATCCAAAGCTAAATCTGGAAACATACACGGGCTAACCCGAGCATTATAAGAAAATAACACCCAGGTCAGTCTGGTAAACCAGCGTGAGAACTTAAAAAATAAGAGTGACATATAATAGCACCTTTTTGAGATCGTACGAATTACCATTTAGGGTATATTGGTCACACCAACCATTCATTAAGTTTAATATAGTGATATGATAGATAATGTCTAAGGTGTAGAATATAAATCATATCAAACAGCTATAATGCTTAAATTGGTCACACCATAACATATATAGAGTACATCCAAAACCGCTAAGGTACGTTTACATAATGGATTTTTCCATGAAGATGCCTCTAGTAAACCGAAGTGGATTTCCATACACAGGGATCAGAAAAAACTTTGGTGTGCAATGTATCTCTAGTTAAAATATACCATAAGATAAACACAAGTGGCCCATGTCCGAACAAAAACATGAACCACGTGGAACCAAATACCATCAACTCTCACCGACCAACAATCGATAAGTATCTCTAAATATGGAGTTGAATAATACCCAAACGTGGGCCATCTAAACCCCAGGATGTGAATCCTACTCTATCTTTAGCCATTTTCGATGTCGAGGTTACGTTCCATATCTTTCACATGAGTCCTTATTACTCGAATAGAATATGATTCCCCAAATGGATTCCTATATATCGAATAGATCACGAATCACTACATGGATTTGAGCATCTCGAATAGATCTCAAACCTCAACATAGGTTTCCCCGCATAAGTCCTCCGAAGAAGCTAATGCTATCATCTCTTTTGAAATACTCCTCAAGATAGACAGTCCCATATGATAGCATCGTTTGAAATGTTAACGCTGACCTCTCTCTTGGACTTAACCTTAGGATTGACAGTTCAACTCTATAACATTTCACTTCACAACCGCTTCCAAAACATAGAACTTGTATACCAGTTTTAAAGTGGTATTCAGTAACTAAAACACTTATCGATCCCAGTCTCTCCAAAACCAATTTGATGAATTTTCGATTAACTCGACTCTGGCTCATTCACAAGTAAGCGAAAGCTAGAGATGTTTCGTACTAATACTCCTCCCCAGATATTCTCATTGGTATGAAATCATGAGCCTTTCGATTACTTCTTAAGTTAAAATTAGGTCAAGATCGCTAATTGCCAATCGATTATCAAGTAAAAAAAAATTTCTCATACAAATCAGTATGATTAACACGATTATGACATTTTTCATCTTACTATTCCTTGGTCAAGAGAGAGACCGGTAGGTTAGAGATCTTTGCTCATGTCCATATTCAAACATCAATCTTAACTCTCACAAATAGATAATCCTTACCTCTTCAGCTTATAGTGTTAAGCATATTTAATTACTTTTCAAACAAATAATCAAACAATTAACTATTTGGCCTTTAAGCAAATCTAACCCCTTTCTAATCCTTTAGTTCATACTTCTAAAACCCTTTTTAGAATGATATATATGTATAGTAATTTATTTACCAAAACATTATATTTAAATAATAAGTCAAAAGATTTCATAAGATATAAAAGAGTCAACATATTTTATAAAACTGTATATACTAAAAAATTCTTTTAAAATATATTATAATACTTATAATAGGTTTTAAAACATTTTCTCAAATATTGCTTGAAAATAACAACTTTATAATTACCTTAAAAACTTGGAAAACAAGTTTTTATTATAAAATCGGCTTTTTTAAAAATTCACAATTAATTCACAATTAAAATACTCTAATAATAGATAGTAAACATTGTAAAAAGAATGAAACAAAATATTTAAATTTATATATCTTTTTCAACCTTTAAAGTCCAAAAATCAAAGCTAAACAGGGCAGTTTTGCACAAGTTTTGGTCACTTGTCAAGATGTTACTTAACCTTTTATTATCCAAGCTTTTAATACCAATAAACATACATATAAAACATTATACATATGGTGAGAAACCTCTAAGGATCTCTCTATAAAGTTTCATAGAAATAGCCAAAACAAGGCAAACAAGGCAATTCCAAACTGCATCTATAGCGACTATCGCTATAAATGCACTTTCAAATCCGAATTCAATCTATATCAAAGTCCATTTATAACCTATGTGGTTTGTTTCAAGGTCTTATCACAAGTCGTGAAATTCCATTCAAGTCCATTCCAAGTCCATATATATGGATCATACGCATCACTTACTTTTAAAGGAAGAATTTAAACCAATGTGTTAACATGTAAACAACAATTTAACCAACTTAAACACAAGAACCCAACAAATATCGGTTATATTTTCAATCAAACAGATGACCTATTTTATCTTTTATCCAATAACAACTTCAATCCAAGTTAACCAAGTCCAATCTCTCCTTGTAACCACTTTCCTCCTTCCTCCTCTTGCTTTCCACTTGCTTTGCCCTCCCCCCTCACTTATTTGCTCATGGCCAACGCTTCCATAGGAAGTTTGACTTCACATTTTTAACTTCTAACTAGGTAGAAGATGTTATGGCAACCCCCAAGGCTTCACTCCAAATATGAGTTGATTTGGATTTGATTTGCAAATATATTCTTTAGGACATTAGAGAAGAAGAAGACATAGAAGTAACTTACCTTAAGCTTTATGAATTTGTGATTTATCTTCTATGATATGTCCCCACCATGCCATGGAAGATTTACGTCTCACCATGTAACGACCCACCTTTTATTCCACAGAAAGACGCATCATTATTAAGAATGAAAGGGATAGAAAGAGAAAAGATGAGAAAGAAAGAACTAAACAATATCAGAATCTCACAGCGGAACGAATAAAATATATTTCATCACATAGTATATTACATAGTATCATATACATCAGAGTTACACAGCTTTTACATCACCAACTAGATAATTATAAATATATGTCTATCATACAACTCTGATACAATACAGACATCGTTACAGAGATATAACTCAGTGGAAATACAGATATCTAAACGCTGAAGCCTCCTGCTCCAAATATCCTCCAGAATTCGTCAAAGCTAACCTGAATCCCTTCGCTACTCATAAAAATTTGATTACCAAGATTTTAATAAAACAAAAAATAAACTCTGGGTCAGACGTGGGTCTGGTGTGAGTAAACGAGTTAAAGTTGCTTAACTTTTAAAACCTTTGAAAACAAAAGGTATATCGTAAGACTACCCACCCATAAACACGGAATTTTTTTTTACCTTACGATAACCAAATCATTTGATAGGAAATCCAGTTATATTATAATAGTGTCTAGGGTTTTCAAGTAAAATACAGAAATAGCGGGAATGCTTACATCTCACGTTCAGACATAGTTGGGCACAACCAAAACGTACGGCAGTTATTGGAGATTGGATTCCATACAATGCCAGGGCTACTAGGGTACCGCCCTTCACAGTACCTGGTCTAGATCAGCGTACCGAGGATCTACCCTAAACTTCCAGCAACACAAGGCCGGAACCATCCCTTACTGGATAGTCCCGAACAAGACAACCCCGCAGTTGTTCATGAACCAACTGCCCACTAAGCCGAATAAAAAGGTACCTCTAGACAGGGGAAATATCATCCTACTTGGGCGCGACCCACTTAGCCTTGCTGCACCTCCCCTGTTTTAGCCATTCTCGGTTGGTGAGGCTTGAGGCTACGATTACCTTTTTAGAACACATCTATCTTAGAATGCTCATCATCCTCCAAAGATGATGTTCTGAAAGCATTCAATCCATACAAGTCCATTCTGGGTTCGAACAAAACCGAAGGCACTATCTCACTACACTCATTTTGGAATCACCCTCGGAGTTAACGACGATAGCCCTTGCACTTTGAATCTTCATCTCGAATCTGAAAGCATTATCTCCGTTATGCTCATTTTGGAATCACCCTTAGAGTTTTAACGACAAATAGCACTTACACTTCGAGCCTTCAACTTCACTTGAGTTTACGACCTATCGTTTAATTTGGATTGACGTGGTTTTCGGATATTCCAAATTTGGAAATCCGATCCCGGTCTCACCGAAATCCAAAACACTGTCTTTTAGGGCCAAGTTGTTTTAAGTTCAAACAATTTATTTTATTATCTATATTCACACAGATAGATAGTTCACATTATCACATATAGATATTCCATATTTCACAATTCATCCAACACATCCCATATCATAGATCAGCACATATCACATATCAGAGACATTAATAATCCAAGGCATCTAATAACATCCAAATATCCACAAGCAAGATTGATTAATTCCTAATTAATTTAATTAATCTCCAATTAAATTAATTACCAACTTTAATCACTTGGACCTTAATCCTGCTTACTTAACATTAATTAGTTATAAACCAACTAATTAATCATCCTTTAATTATCCATCTTAATTAATCATCCTTGGTTAATTATTCTTTAATTACATTAATTAAATAGCCTTCAATTAATTACACAAATTAATTACTCTTTAGTTATTCACATTAATTAACTTTTAATTACCCTCATAAATTAACTAATTAATTATAATTAATTAAATTGATCCTTAATTAATTATATTAATTAATTATACTATAATCACTTCATTGATTAATTATCCTTTAATTAATCTCATTAATTAACTAACCTTTTAATTTCTTACATTAATTACATTAATTAATGATCTTATAATTACTTTCATTAATTAATTATTCTTCTAATTACATTTAACAATTGACATTTAATTAATCATATTCATTAATCACCTTAATTAATCACCTTCAGTAATGAACTATCCTTTAATTACTTACATTAATTAATTAATACTTTAATTAATTATATATATTAATACTTTTAATTAATTACACTGAGTAATTAACCTTTAATTACTCTACTAAGTAATTATTCTTTAATTACTTTTTCATCAAGTAATCCTCTTAATTAATTACACCAAGGGGTTACCCATTAATTACTTACACTATGTAATTACACTTTATTAATTACATTAAGTAATTATACTTAATCAATCATCAAGTGACTATCTTAAATTAAACTAATTAATTAACTTAAATTAACCACAATAATTTAATTAATTACATTGAGTAATTCATTCCTTTTATTACTTCATTACGTAATTACCATTAATAATCCTTTTAATATTAAGAAATTAACCTCTAATTTCATCCATTAATTAGTTATTCCTTAATTAATTAACCTTTGATTACTTAGATTACTCAATCCTAAATTAAGTAATTATCTACCCTTAATTAATTACACAAATTAATTTATCTTAATTTGATTACCTAAATTAATCATCTTAGTTAATTAAGTAATTATACCTTAATTACTTTTATTAATAAGACTTAATTAAATTAAGATAACCTACTTACTTCATTAAACTGTACCTATTATTCAAATAAAAGCGTGAAATTGGTTTATACAAAAATCATTTTTGAGAATTCTTTGATTTATTAAAGTTAAATAACTTTTACCTTAATCACATCTCAATTTCAACATTACAATTTTCTTCAAAACATTTAGGGACTAATTACAAAATTTATCTAATGTAATATTTATATAAATCAAACTATTTTTAAACACAAAATTAACTTTGAAAATTTATACTTTTAAAACTTAAATTTGTTTAACTCCAAACTTCAAATATTTCATATGTTTTTAAAACCAGTTAGTATATACTTGGAAATTTCTTTTGAAAACTTGTTTAAAATTTAACTTTGCTTTCAAATTTGAAATTCATTTTACAATTTAAAACCTGGTAACAAATCATTCCCGAGTCAAAATAGAAAAACGCCGAGAAAAACCACAAACTTCCCGAGCAACAAATCGCGTAACCTTTCCTCGAGTCGCACACGAGAAAACTTCGAGAACAACCTAGGCCAAACTACTTCTTCCCAAACCTACTAATCCAGACACGCAAAAATGCACACGTGTACGTGCGCACGCCACCAGATCATCTCTGACCATCTCCCAGTCGCTGATGGTTCAGTCTACCCTGTATTATCTATCTCGCTTGGAATCGAAAGTTGGGCTAATCGAGCAACCTAGAACCAACCCAAATTGACTAACCACCTTGCCGACGATTAACCATGCCACCAGAACTCAAGCCGCTTCGTCCAAAGCACCGCTATGAACCCCGGCGACGTTTCCCCTCCTCGCGATAACCTCCGGCCACACCTCGGCGACACATTCGCCTCTCAAAACCACGGCTACCCTGATCAACTGATAACCCTACTTTGCCGCTCCCTGACCACCATGGCCATTGATAACTCCTTTCACTATTTTTCTAACGATCCCTAACCTCCACACTACCTCCAGCCTAAATCTCGATCCTCCTCTTGCCGTCGATCGACGGCAATCGACCAATTACCCAAAAACGATCAACTAACTAATTCACGGCACATGCCATCTTAAAAATCACCAAACTCACATCAAAATTCATTATTCTCTTATACGAATCAGATTCTAAAATCAAAAGATGAAATCATATACATTGATTTTCAACTAAATTTTGATTTTTACTGTAAATCTTAAATTTCCAGAATATTTAGTAAATATAATCACTTAAAATAAATTTTAAAATCAAGATTACATTGTTATAATTATTTCCTTTTTAATAATCAAAGTCTAATGGTGATTAATTTGGGAAGATAGAAATTTTTTATGGTTGATCTTGAGCCAAAAATTCAACAGAGACATAAATACTAATATATACATGCATGCTTTCAATACATAGCAGAATTCAAACCAGATTCAAATTGAAGAAATCCATGCAAACATGTATACATCATCATCACATAGATTTGTTAGCACCAAAGATTTTTTTTCTTTGAAATGTTTACTCACCAGAAACTGAAAGAAGCAGAGAACAGATCTGTCTCTTTTGTTTTCTGGAACTTTGTTTTTTATCCGGCATTTTGAATTGATTTACTTTTTTTAGATCTGGCATTTGAATCCTATTTTTTTAAGTTGATTTTGCTTGTTGAATTTGAAACCTTTGCTTTGTTGAATTTTTTTTGAAATTGGTGTCTGAACCAGAGAAGCTTGCAGTTATGTTTTGATTTAAATTTTCTTTTGGTTTTGTTTATATGTTTAAGAAGAAAGAAAGAAAGTATTGAGGAAAATTTGAACTAAAGAAAATAAAGCAGGTTTTCTTTTTTAAACATTAGTTATATACTTAAATTTTTAAAAAATAAGAGTGTTGCCACTTGTTAATTTAAGTTGTACTAAGCCTACAAATGTCTTTGCATGTTCTTATGGTTATACACATGTCCTTAAACAATATTATGTGAATCACAAATGTTATAATCTCTCTTTTCAATTAATTTCTTATGTTTACAAATGTTTTAAATCATTTTTAAATGTTTCTCCTTAATAATTATGTTTTATATAAATTATGAAATGTGTTTATATCTTGATTAAGTGTATGCTTCTTTGTTTATAAAGTTTTAGATATTTACAAACTTCTTAGATCAAGAGATATTTAAAAGGAAAGTATATTTAAACCTTTATATTTATTTAAAAACCATTTTAGTAAAAATAAAGCATAATAAACCTTTTTGTTAAATATTTTTTCTTAAGTTTTATTTGTTTTTAAACCATAAATAAACTATGCTTTATTTCAAGTATAAAAGAAAAGTGTTTTATTTCAAATAAAATTTTAAAAGAAAGTGTTTTAAAACTTTTTTTATTAAATCTTTTTAAACTTAAGGTAAAATACTTTTAATTAACATATATATTGGTTTTGAAAATATAGAATTTATTTTAACTAGCTTTGAAAATTATTAACTTGAATTTAAAATATAACTTCCAAATCACAATATATATACACATCTCTACTACTAATAATTAAAATACAATGAACATAAATCAACCGTGTCTTTTTGAATTTCCTAAATTACCCTTTCTGCATTTTGACCTCCCAAACTGCTTATCCAAAACTCAAAAAACCTTAACCCCGAAGCAATTCCAGATGCAAGGCGATGTCACACCTAACGTCTTCTCCAATGAACCCCATAGACTAGGGACACTTCGGGGTGAATTCAAATCAAAGCTAATTTCAGTCCCAACGTCTTCTCCAACGAACCGAACAAATTACGGTTACTTTAGCGCGATTCCAGATCTAACGCCTTCTCCAGCTTCATTATGCAATTAACGCTTATGGATTGATCGATGGTCGACTAAGGTTAGTTTACATATCCGATGTTCTAGATTTAACATCCACCGACTGTATTATAATTTGATTCAGTATATTCTGAAATTTGGTCTTCTCTTCATCCTTTCTTCCATCCACTGTACTATAAATTTAAGTAAAACCACTGTACTATAAATTCGCGAACACACAATTCTAAACTAAATTTCGGAAAGAAAATTGTAGTGATTTAGGCACACAAGGCGATGAGGTTGCGGTCCAGATTTGGGAGAAGGAGATAGTTCGTTTGTGCTGCGGGGTTCGATAGTTGATTCGAATTGATTTTTTTTTTCACGATTTCGATGTGGATTGGAGTGGTCGCGAAGTTCAATGGCGAAGTGGATGGCCGCGAGTGGTGGTTGGAATGCGGTGAAGTTGCAAGTTCACTGATTTGGTCGCAATTTCGAGGATGGTAGGCGAGTTGAGTTGAAGGCAAATTGGGGTAATGGTGCTCGCAGGCGATGTTGGAATAGGCAGTAAATCTGTTCATGGGTTCGTGAGTAGAGTCCGGTGAAGGGTACTGTGATGTAATTTGTGATTTCAGAGGGGTATTTGAATAGCAGTGAATGGTTTGATAAGTGTAGTGGCTGAAATGTATCAGTGTAATGGTGGTGGCACTGTTAATGAATGAAGATGGCTATGTTGTTGTTCGCGTGAAGGAAGAAGTATGATGATGAAACTGATTGACGGTGAAGAAAAAAATGATGGTATTGTGGAGATCAAGCAATAATGTTTGGTGAGAAGTGGCTGAGTGTAATAAAATGCAGTAGAAGGTTGAAGTGTGGACTGGCTGAGGTTGTGGGTGTTGCAGTGTGATCAGATAGATGAAGTGCAATTGTTACAAAGTGCAGTGCAATTGTTGTAGTAGCTGTTAGATGAAGTTTGTAGTTGATCTGATGATGGAGGAAGACTGCGATGATGTCGTAGATGGTGAATGCGACTTTTACAGTGATATGAAATGTGGTGTTTGGTTGGAGGAATGTCGGGTCAGTTGTGAGATGTTTTGAAGTGTGGTGATTTTCTTCTGGTGGATGCAGAGATATAAACTGTTAGTTTGTTGGATGTCACGGTGTGAATGCAGACTGAAGTGTGAATGGTTTAGAAGTGTTTGTACACTTTGGTGAATGTGGCCAAAGTAAGGATATGTTTCTGGTGACAATGTGTTGGTAGTGTTTCTGGTTGGTGAGAGGTCACTGTGAATGTACTGGTTGGCGAAGACAGGGGTTGCACTACTGTTTTGTTCAGGGCAGTGATGGTTGGGTGTTTGATTGTGTGGTAGTGTCATGAGTTGAGGAGTTTGAAGGTGAATTGGGTAGTACTGATGTAGTGATGTGCTCAGAGGAGAATGGTGTGGTGGATGGTATGGGGAAGAGGGCAGAGAAGTTTTGAAGTGAATTGACATTTCCTCCTACTTTAAATCCATAAAACATCATTTAGAAATATTTGTTTTTGTATTGCTGGTAATAATATTATATGTTTTTAATGTAATTTTAACATTCATATAAGATAATTGAGGTTTTGGTTGCATTCATTCTTTTAGAATATGATTTTTATTTTATGAATAAATATTAATAACATTTGTTGCATTCGTAGAGAAAGTACAAAAAGTATACATGTATTTCTTAAATACACTTCCTGAATTAAGTACAACTAATTCATAAATATGCTAACTATCTAAATACATATATTCACATTCTTAGCGGAAGAGTCGACGATGGAGTTTTTAATTTTGATTCACCCTATAAAGAATAGAACAATGAATAAATGTAGTAGTCATCAAACAGATGTTAACTAAGGAAAGAAAACAATGCGCTCCTAAAATAATAGTATAGATATTATTATATATATGAAGTCCAGATACCAATGTGACTAGATGCAGGCCCATAAGGCGTGCATACATACTAGTACATTATAATTTGAAAACATAATTTTTATTAAATTGAAACCAAAATGTATATACATATATACATATAAATAGAATACATCTTAATATTAGCTTTGTAAAGAATAACATTTGCCAAATTGAATAATTATTAGTTTTGAAAAGAATAAACTAGCCAATATAAAATAATTATTTATGAAGATTATTAAGTAAATATTGCCCAAAATTCCGAGACATCATATTCCTCCCTCCTTAAAAGAATTTCGTCCCTGAAATTTAAAAGCAAAGATAATTTAATAATCCAACAAAGGTTTTAATTTTAAAATAGCAAGCATATATTATCAACCATATACTAGCAACCATAGCAACCAATTCATTCAAACAAACAAGTCTAATTATCCATAAAAAATTCTGGATAGAGCTACCTAATATTATCTAGAGTTCCCCAGGTACAAACCCTGGGATACTCGCTCTACTGAATTTAAACTAGCTACACCACTCTGATGTTGAGCTCCTATATATCTAGATCTATAATCTAAACAGGATACCTGACCACGGACAAGTCCCGTTCAACTTCCAAATCCCCCTGAACTGCTGGTTCTAAAACCAGTAATGGATCATACACGCAACCCTCAGAGATATGTGAAATACATCGTGAATCCCAGCCATCCGGACTGGCAATTCAACCCTGTAGACCAAAGTACTTGTCCTTACGAGAATAGAAAAGATCCAATACACTTCTGAACTAGCTTTCCAATCTTACCAAATCTTATTGCTCTTACGATCGGAGAAAAGTTATCCAAAATTAAACCTCCGACTTCAAATTCTGAACTCCTTCGTCTCTATCCACAAAACTCTTCTGCCGATCCTGGGCTTCCTTCAACCTTCTTGATCAACTCAATCTTTGTCGATGCCTTTCGGATCAAATCTGGACCAAGATAAGATGATCCCCGGATTCTACTCAACAAGTTGGTTTTCTTAAGATCCATCGAAATCCAGTACGCCAACTCTACTCCACAAGCATCAGTAGACTGAACTTACTTCTCCTATCCGGAAAAACAGAACAGGTGCACTAGAAAACCTAGTCTTCAGATCCCGAATGATCTTCCTGTAGAAACTCTCTAATCCAAAACAAATGTGAATTTCCGTAGATGTCTTTGATTGCTTCTACTCTAGAATAGCTGCTGATATGCTTCCGCTGCGCAACTCGGATCTGAAGTAGATGAGAAAGCCATTGATGAATACAAGCACAGACTTGATCAACATATCTTGGAAGATGCAGTTCATTACACAAAATCTTAGTGGCCCATCCGACTCAGTCACTATCACCCTAGCAAAACCCCAATCTAGAAAACTAAGATCTGATCAATCTTACTTTGAGAAATCCAAAGTTTGATTCACCAAATCTTTCTCTAGGAACCATCCTTCCACTAGGTTGAATCCCCGGTATTGCTCCTAGAATCCTAGTCGATACAGAACTCAATCTTCCGATACGACAAACCTTGACTTTCTCAAAAACACACAAAAAATCTCTGACCACGTCGATAGCTTCAACCTCCTCTTGAGATGCCTCGGTCCTAAGCAAAGATTACTAAGAGAACTTATGAACCATCACAAGTCACTTTTTCGATTCTATCCAATTCAGATTCCAAAGAAACTATTCTCTTTTCACATATCAGAAAAGCTTAAGTCATTCTAACTAGAAGAAAAAAAACTGATGGTCCACCCTTAATCACAAACATCATACTCTGCTGAGCTTTCAAAAGAAGTGGGAAAGCCTTCACCATCTGCCCGGCCTACTGACAGTAGAATCACAAAGGCTCCTGAACCATCGAAGGAACGGGCCACTTTACTGCTTTCGAACTCCACCTCTAGGACACTGCTTAGCCAGATGATTTTTCTGCGGCACACAAAACACTCCCAAGCTGCACTGCTGCCTTGGGTTTCCCTTCACCTTGCTTCTTCCAATTCGGTTTGAATTTCCCACTTGGAGCTGCCACTGATGCCAAGACTTCCTATTCATAAACTCTTCGATCCTTAAAACCATATCAACCAATTCCACAAAGAGTCTTTGATATGGGCAGGTATCTCCCAAGAAACTCGGGCTTCAAACCAAGCACAAACATCTCGCTCTCCTTAAGGAGGTAATAATGTGGTCATGTCTGCAGCGAGGCAACTTATAGACCATAGTCTCATACTCCAATTCAAAAAAACTCCCTAGATCGATATCCAGAAATTCCTATATAGACGAGTCTTCCCTTCAAAAGGTACAAACTGCTCTTCAGTATTTCCTTATACTGTTCCAAGAGAAAACATCTTCTGGAACATCCATGGATACTGCGTCTCACTACACAGCTACTCTTTCCTGAAGATGCCATCACTAGCTTATGCACATCCGACAGATTCAAACTCTTGAAAATCCGCTTACACGAGCGCAACCAAGCTTACACTCCAAAGATGGACTCCAAGCCTAAAAAAAATTCCCTCTGAGATTGGTGAAATCCTTACTCCATGCTGCAAAGCTTACTCAAGATGTCCAATACCGTCTTGGCAGATACTCTTCAACCTTTAATACTCAGACTTCTTCCACTGGTAGTCGTGCTACACACACCACTACCCCTCCTACTCTAGAACTCAAGCTACCAGCCTAACTCATGTGAGTAAGCCGGACAGGTAACTCAACAAATTAGGAATATATATATATATATATATATATATATATATATATAATTACAAGTACGCTCTCTCAAGAAAGATATCACTCCAAAGCCTAGGTATTCACTCA
The DNA here is from genome assembly GCA_030765085.1 of Allium cepa. Lineage (NCBI taxonomy): Eukaryota > Viridiplantae > Streptophyta > Magnoliopsida > Asparagales > Amaryllidaceae > Allium > Allium cepa. The sequence continues at coordinate 634,483,360 of CM060941.1, forward strand.
ACCTGGTGCTCTGATACCACAATGTAACGACTCGCCTTTCATTCCATGGAAAGATGCATCATTATTAAGAAAGAAAGGGATAGAAAGAGAAAAGATGAGAAAGAAAGAACTAAACAATATCAGAATCTCACATCGGAACGAATAAAATATATTTCATCACATAGTATATTACATAGTATCGTATACATCAGAGTTACACAGCTTGTACATCGCCAACTAGACAATTATAAAGATCTGTCCATTATACAACTCTGGTACAATATAGACATCATTACAGAGATATAACACAGGGGAAATACAGATATCTAAACACTGAAGCCTCCTGCCCTAAATCTCCTTCAGAATTCGTCAAAGCTAGCATGAATCCCTTGGTTACTCGTAAAAATTTGTGTACCCAAGAGTTTAATCTAACAGAAAATAAACTCCGGGTCAGACATGGGTCTGGTGTGAGTAAACGGGTTAAAGTTGCTTAACTTTGAAAACCTTTGAAAATAAAAGGTATCTCGTAAGACTTCCTGCCCATAAACATGAAAAAGTTTTTACCTTACGATAACCAAATCATTTGATAGGAAATCCAGTTATATTATAATCATGTCTAGGGTTTTCAAGTAAAATACAGAAATAGCTGGAATGCTTACATCTAACATTCCAACATAGTATGGCACAACCTAAACGTACGACACTTATTAGAGATTGGATTCCATACAATGGCAGGGCTACTAGTGTACCGTCCGTCACAGTACCTGGTCTAGATCAGCGTACCGAGAATCCAACCTTAATCCCCTGCAACACAAAGCCGGAACAATCCCTTACTGGATAGTCCCGCACAAGACAACCCCGTAGTTGTTCATGAACCAACTGCCCACTAAGCCGAATAAAAAGGGACCTCTAGACAGGGAAAATCTCGTCCTACTTGGGCGCGACCCACTTAGCCTTGCTGCACCTCCCCTGTTTTAGCCATTCCCGGTTGATGAGGCTTGAGGCTACGATTACTTTTTTAGAACACATCTATCTTAGAATGCTCATCGTCCTCCAATGACGATGTTCTGTAAACATTTAATCCATAAAAGTCCGTTTCGAGTTCGAACGAAACCGAAGGCACTATCTCGCTACACTCATTTTGGGATCACCCTCAAAGTTAACGACAATATCCCTTGCACTCTGAATCTTCATCTCGAATATGAAAGCACTATCTCCGTTATACTCATTTTGGAATCATCCTAAGAGTTTTCACGATAAATGGCCCTTACACTTCGAGTCTTCAACTTCACTTGAGTTCACGACCTATTGTTTAATTTGGATCGATGTGATTTTCGGATATTCCAAGTTTGAAAATCGATCACTGTCTCACCAAATCCAAAACGCCATCTTTAGGGCCAAGTTGTTTTAAGTTAAAACAATTTATTTTATTATCTATATTCACATAGATAGATAGTTCACATTATCACATATAGATAATCCATATTTCACAATTCATCCGACACATCCCATATCACAGATCGGCACATATCACATATCAGAGTAATGATCCAAGGCATCCAATAACATCCAAATATCCACAAGCAAGATTGATTAATTCCTAATTAATTTAATTAATCTCCAAATAAATTAATTACCAACTTTAATCACTTGGATTACCTTAATCATGCTTACTTAATGTTAATTAGTTATAAACCAATTAATTAATCATCCTTTAATTATCCATCTTAATTAATCATCCTTGATTAATTATTCTTTAATTACATTAAGTAATTAGCCTTTAATTAAATACACAAGTTAATTAGTCTTTAATTATTCACATTAATTAACTATTAATTACCCTGATAAATTAATTAATTAATTATAATTAATTACATTGATCCTTAATTAATTATATTAATTAATTATACTATAATCACTTCATTGATTAATTATCCTTTAATTAATCTCATTAATTAACAAACCTTTTAATTTCTTACATTAATTAATAATCTTCCAATTACTTTCATTAATTAATTATTCTTCTAATTACATTTAACAATTAATCTTTGATTAATCATATTCATTAATCACCGTAATTAATCACCTTCAGTAATTATCTATCTTTTAATTACTTACATTAATTAATTAACACCTTAATTAATTATATCAATTAATCCTTTAATTAATTACACTGAGTAATTAACCCTTAATTACTCCACTAAGTAATTATTCTTTAATTACTTTTTCATCAAGTAATCCTCTAAATTAACTACACCAAGGGGTTACCCATTAATTACTTATACTATGTAATTACACTTTATTAATTACATTAAGTAATTATACTTAATCAATCGTCAAGTGCTGTCTTAAATTAAACTAATTAATTAACTTAAATTAACCACATTAATTTAATTAATTACATTGAGTAATTCATTCCTTTAACTACTTCATTACGTAGTTACCCTTAATAATCCTTTTAATATTAAGAAATTAACCTCTAATTACATCCATTAATTAATTAACCTTTGATTACTTAGATTAATCAATCCGAAATTAACTAATTATCTACCCTTAATTAATTACACAAATTAATTTATCTTAATTTGATTACCTAAATTAATCATCTTAGTTAATTAAGTAATTATACCTTAATTATTTTTATTAATAAGACTTAATTAAATTAAGATAACCTATTTACTTCATTAAACTCTACCTAATATTTAAATAAAAGCTTGAAATTGGTTTATACAAAAATCATTTTTGAGAATTCTTTGACTTATTAAAGTTAAATAACTTTTACCTTAATCACATCTCAATTTCATCATTACATTTTTCTTGAAAACATTTAGGGTCTAATTACAAAATTTATCTAATGTAATATTTATGTAAATCAAACTATTTTTAAACACAAAATTAACTTTGAAAATCTATACTTTTAAAACATAAATTTGTTTAAACATCTTACTCTAAACTTCAAATATTTCATATATTTGTAAAAATGGTCAGTATATAATTGAAAATTTCTTTTGAAAACTCGTTTAAAATTTGACTTTGCTTTCAAATTTGAAATTCATTTTACAATTCAAAACCTGGACAGGATTAAAACCTGTTAACAAATCGTTCCTGAGTCAAAACAGCAAAACCCGAAGAAAAACCACAAACTTCCCCGAGCAACAAATGCGTAACCTTTCCTCGAGTCGCACATGAGAAAACTTCGAGAAAAACCCGAGCCAAACTACTTCTTCCCAAACCTACTAATCCAGACACCCAAAAATGCACGCATGTATGTGCACACGCTACCAGATCATCTCTGACCATATCTCCGACCATCTTCCAGTTGCCTCCGACCTCGCTGATGTTTCAGTCTGCCTAGTATCATCTATCTCGCTTGGAATCGAAAGTTGGGCTAATCGAGCAACCTGGAACCAACCCAAATTGACTAACCAGCTCGCCGACGATGAACCACGCCACCAGAACTCAAGCCGCTTCGTCCAGAGCACCGCTACGAACCTCGGCGACGTTCCCACTCCTTGCGATAACCTCCAGCCACACCTCGGCGACACATTCGCCTCTCAAAACCACGGCTACCCTGATCAACTGATAACCCTACTTTGTCGCTTCCTGACCACCATGGCTGTTGATAACTCCTTTCACTATTTTTCCAATGATCCCTAACCTCCACACTGCCTCCAGCCTAAATCTCAATCCTCCTCTTGTCGTCGATCGACGGCAATCGACCAATTACCCAAAAACGATCAACTAACTAATTCATGGCATATACCATCTTAAAAATCACCAAACTCATATCAAAATTCATGATTCGCTTATACAAATCAGATTCTAAAATCCAAAGATGAAATCATATACATTGATTTTCAACTTAATTTTGATGTTTACTGTAAATCTTAAATTGCCAGAATATTTAGTAAATATAATCACTTAAAATAATTTTTAAAATCAAGATTACATTGTTATAATCATTTCCTTTTTAACAATCAAAGTCTAGTAGTGATTAATTTAGGAAGATAGAAATTTTATGGTTGATCTTGAGCCAGAAATTCAACAGAGACATAAATACTAACACATACAGGCATGCTTTCAATACATAGAAGAATTCAAACCAGATTCAAATTGAAGACATCCATGCAAACATGTATACATCATCATCACACAGATATGTTAGCACCAAAGATTTTTGCTTTAAAATGATTCTCACCAGAAACTGAAAGAAGCAGAGAACGGCTCTGTCTCTTTTGTTTCTTGGAACTTTGTTTTTGATCTGGCATTTTGAATTGATTTGCTTGTTTTAGATCTGGCATTTGAATCCTGTTTGTTTAAGTTGAGTTTGCTTGTTGAATTTGAAACCTTTGCTTTGTTGAATTTTTTTTGAAATTGCTGTGTGAACCAGAGAAGCTTGCAGTTGTGTTTTGATTTAATTTTTCTTTTGGTTTCGTTTATACGTTTAAGAAGAAAGAAAGAAAGTACTGAGGAAATTTTGAACTGAAGAAAATAAAAGAGGTTTTCTTTTTTAAACATTAGTCATATACTTAAATTTTTTAAAAACAAGAGTGTTACCACTTGTTAATTTGAGTTGTACTAAGCCTACAAATGTATTTGCATGTTTTTATGGTTATACACATGTCCTTAAACAATATTATGTGAATCAAAAATGTTATAATCTCTCTTTTTAATTAATTTCTTATGTTTACAAATGTTTTAAATTATTTTTGCATGTTTCTCCTTAATACTTATGTTTTATATAAATTATGAAATGTGTTATATCTTTATTAAGTGTATAACTTTATGTTTATAAAGTTCTATATATTTACAAACTTCTTAGATCAAGAGATATTTAAAAAGAAAATATATTTAAACCTTTGTATTTATTTAAAAACCATTTTAGTTAAAGTAAAGCATAATAAACCTTTTTGTTAAAAAAAATTCTTAAGTTTTATTTGTTTTTAAACCATAAATAAACTATGCTTTATTTCAAGTATAAAAGAAAAGTGTTTTATTTCAAATAAAATTTCAAAGGAAAGTGTTTTAAACTTTTTTATTAAATCTTTTTAAACTTAAGCTAAAATACTTTTAATTAACATATACATTGGTTTTGGAAATATAGAATTTATTTTAACTAGCTTTGAAAATTATTAACTTGAATTTAAAATATAACTTCCAAATCATAATATATATATATATATGCATATACATTATAATTTGAAAACATAATTTTTATTAAATTGAAACCAAAATGTATATACATACATACATATATATATATATAATACATCTTAATATTAGCTTTGAAAAGAATAACATTTGCCAAATTAAATAATTACTAGTTTTGAAAAGAATAAACTAGCCAATATATGTTAATGAAGATTATTAAATAAATATTGCCTAAAATTCCGGGACATCACACATCACTTCTTCTTTATGCTGATTACACTTATACCCTTCTCATGATAATATCTCTTGTCATAATGGAAGCTTCTAGAATGTTCCGTACTTCATGAAGTGGTGTCTGTGTTAATTAGTTGCTAATGTATTCATTTGATCATTAGATGCGTGCAAAATAGTCCGAACAACATTTATCGATTGAAAAGGTGTTTATCAATAAACTGATTTTCGGTCAAATTAGCGATTTTTCTTCGAAGAATATATTTTTGTAAACAGTTTTCAAATTTTTTTTTATCATTATTCATTAATTAAATTATGTCTACAAGGTTATAAAATCATATTTATAACACTTAATTATATTTCAATACGTTTCGATATTCGAAGACGAAGTGTTCGAATTTTCGGATTGCTACAAAAATCGTCCTCCCTATGATACATAATGATGTATCGATAAGTAGTAATCAAATTTTATTAAACAAATTATGATTAATGGTGGGTGAAGATGAGTTAACTTCTCTCTATAAGATCGTGTACTTAAGAGTAGTATGCAAGGCTAAATTAATTTTGTTTAAAGAATAGTTGACATAATCATGCAATATAAGGATTTATAATTAATTCCTACATATCCTAGGCTAAGGAGTTAGCAGTTTGTGCAAGTCGAAAAACTACACATAATAATTGTACATGAGGGATCTTGTATGAATCGCTCTAAAAGAAGTTTTGGAACGATAGTCATTGGATGGCCAATTTATGTTTTGATCATAAGTATTTTAAAGTAAAACCAAATCAGTTTTATATATAAGAAAATTCATAATTATGAATACTTATCCTTTGCAACACAAAACAATTGTTATTTTAAGAAATACCAACATTGTCATAAAGAATTTTTTTTAGAAATTATTGGTGTTAAAATGGACCAGGATAAGACCAAAAGACGAAATTGATTGCATGGAATGAAATGAAACTAACCTAACATAAACGAACACAACACATTTTCTCGCACATTGAAGAGAAACTACGAGTTTCTTATCAATATCGAAAATAGATAAACCTTGGTTTTCAATTAAACCATTAAAAGTATTGACCCTGCCATATGGTATGATGCACAAATATGAAAGGATTCCAAGTACGCTGTTAAAATATGATTTTGATAGTCGTACCCAAAGAGATAAGATTCATCAACAGCAAATATGTCTTCAAGAGAGAGATTAATGCAGCTGAAATATAATAAGGAACATTGATAAGAAAAAAAATCATAAATTTCAATCGTTGAAATTAGCATAACAAATTCGTCGTTCAATGTGCTCAATTTGATTTAGATTTTACTCGTAAAATTATCAATTGGTATGACTTTGTTTTTTGTACACATACGTTGAAATGAAAAATTATGAATAATGATTTAGAATAGACTATTTGCATGCAACAACCAAAGTAGAAGTTAGTGAGAGGGATATTAAGTTTGTGAGTTAGGATATGATCTAAGAAATGATATGAAAGTATTATTCTAGAATCATCTTAATTGAATAGGTATATTTGATAGAAATATCAAATAGTTTGGTTTTTAATCAAAATGCAAAGGCAGCATGTGTCCTTAAGAAAGAATATTAAAAGGTATGTAGACATTTCTAAAACTATAAGTAAACACTATATTGCTGATTGGTAATGATATAATTATGTTGAAATCAGTAATAGTTTGGTTATTTAATACTCGATATTGGATTTGTGAATAATATTTTTTATAATAACTACAAAAGACGTAGGGAATATCTTTAAAGTGATATGCAAAGATACTTTATTAAAATGTTTAATGTTTAATGTGGAACATGTAAGATAAATTCCTTATGCATTGGCAATAGGAATGGTCTAACATGTTGTTTTTTCTACAATATAGTAACTAGGTTGAGACTCGTACTTCGCACACGTGTCATGGTTGGAATTGTAGAGTCATTTGGTGTCTTTTTGTGCCTATGTTTGTAATATTATTTATCACATAGAAATTTGCTAGACATGCCCAAAAATGTATGTTGAACATAACTTTGTGAATTTTTTTTGTAAATATACTTGGTACATCAATGTAAAAGATTACTGAAAAGGATATTTTAGTATTGCATAATGTAATGCATTAGGGAACAATAGATGTAAAATAGTTGTAACAATACTGAGCAACTCACCTAATAGAATTTTAAATGGATAAGCATGGTAAACCAAATAGAGGTAACAATGTTGAGCAACTCACTTAATAAAATTTTAAATGCAGGCAAAAAAGCATGTCATAAAATGATAGTTTGTAAAATTGAGGCAAATATCTAACACCAGTGGAAATACACATTTTACTTTGTGTGAAAACTTATAATCAATTATAAATAAACAATCCTCCAAGAAAAAACTTAAAAAAATATAATGGAAATTTTAGTACAATCACAAAATCACACTTTATTAGTAGAGAGAAAAATTAAGACAAAGAAATGAGTTAAACAAACTATTTTATATTCCTTTATATAAAAGCTGATAATCATTTCCCATTTTGGACTAACCTCAAATGTTGATTTACCTGACTATTAAAGGCACATTGCTATTGAGAAACGCTCTCTCACCGTAGGATATATATCTCCATCACTTGCATCTCAACCATCCCTTCTACTGTATTTAATCAGAGCCATTCTTTTGCAATATGGGTTCATGGGCTCAAAATCCCATCACCAAGCTGCTGTTTATTTTTGTTTACAGAGAACTTCGTATATAAATATTCACCGTTATTATTGTAAATAAAGCTGAGATTATTTCAATAAAAATCATTTCTTCTTTCATCATTTATGCAATTTAATATTTCTTCAAAATTCTTTTATGGTATCAGAGCCATAAAGAAACTGTTTAACAACAAAAGGAAAAAGGAAGGAGTAATAAAAATCATCAGATAGATCATTATCATCTGAGTTTTATCTCTTATCAGAGATTCAAATCTCATCATTTAAGAGATTGATCCGGCACTTGAATCCTGTGCCTCGCCAGCTTGTCATCTCTGGCTGCAGCAAGATTCAATACTGAATCTTGAATGAAAGCAATCAAAATCTCAGAAACTCAGATCAAGAATCCAAAAAAAAATCACAACAAGCAGAAAATTGCCATCCAGAAAGAAAACCCATCAGAAAGTTCATCATCTAAAGTTTTCTTCGGTTGCAACTTACCAGTTTTGCATTAATTCTAGAATCTTGAAACCTGATTCTTGATCAAGACTGTTTCATTCATTCTTTTTGATCTACCATCCTCTGCCATTGTTAAATCAGATTCATCATGGTTGAAGAAGATAATTCAGCCACATCATCCAACTCAAATACATCTCAACTCTTTGACACAGCAGAAAATCTGGTCAAGACTGTGATAAGCCCACAGAGCCAATTGATAACAGTACATCTGAATGAAGATAATTATCTTCTATGGAAACTTCAAGTCAAAACAGTGATTTAGGGATATGGGTCAAAACAGTGATTTAGGGATATGGCTTGAGAGCTACATTCTTGGAACCATGCAAATTCCACCCGTTTGCATCACTGATAAAGAAAGCAGAGTTATTAACAATGAGGAGTATGTGAGATATCATAGACAAGATAGGCTCATATGCTCATGGCTACTATCATCCATAAATGTGAGTCTTCTATCACATGTGATAAGGTGTAAATCTGCTAATGAAATCTAGTTGATAAGGTCTTTAATAGTCAATCTGCTACTAAAGTGATGTTCTATAAAAGACAGTTACACAAGATCAAGAAAGACAATCTCAACATGAGAGAATACCTCTCAAAAATCAAGACAACTTGTGACTTGCTGGAAGTTGCAGGTCACAAGATCTTTGATTCTGAGCAAATACTGACAATATTAAATAGATTAAATGATGAATATGAAGCAGTGGTGGCAGTTATATCATCTCAAAAAAATTTGCCATCAATAGATGATGTTCATTTTGTATTGCTTGCACATGAGGCAAGAATTGATAACAAGAAAGTTCATGAATCAGATTTCTCTGTGAATTACGTTGCCAACCACAAAGGAAAAGGACAAATCAGCAATAAACCAGAACAGGCAATGAAAAGGGGTAGATATTCAAATAGATCTAGAGGAAGAGGCAGATGGAATGGAAATAGCAAGCCTAGGTGTCAGATTTGTGAAAAACTGGGTCACACTACAGCAAAATGCTACTTCAGGCTAAATTTGAATTATGTTCCAGGACAAAGCAACTACAATAAAAGAAATCAAAATTTCAGTGCAAATATGGCACAAGTTTAACATGATTCAAGTAACCTATCTGAAAACAGACACCGGCAAACTGAGATTGCAAAACCAGAACATATTCAAGATGTGGATTGGTATCTAGATTCAGGAGCCACAATTCACATCACCAACAATTTGAGCAATATAAATCTTACGAACAAGGAATATAAAGGTATGAATTCTATACGCATGGGTAATGGAAAATCAATTGCAATCACACACACTGGCAGTTCATACATCATGGGAAAAAGGCAATTATATTTAAATAATTTACTTAGGGTGCCACTAATTAGAAAAAATCTGCTGAGTGTGCACAATTTGCAAAAGACAACAAAGTTTACTTTGAATTTTATCCACATCACTGCTTAGTTAAGGATATCCTAACTAGAGATATTCTCTTGCAGGGTAAAGAATATAAAGGTCTGTACAAGTTCAGTGTGACTAGTCCAAAAAACCAGAATCTAAAAGATTTTGGTGTAATAATTCTAAAATCAAAAAGGAAGAAAATTGTAAGATCTTTGATATGTGGCACTGTAAATTGGGACATCCAAACACTGTAATTGTAAAGCATATTTTGAGTAACAGCAACATTTCTTTCAATGATAATACATTGCCATATATCTGCACATACTTTCAAATGGGAAAAGGTCATAAATTACCATTCTTAAACTCTGAAACACTTTATAACAAACCACTTGAACTATAGGACCCTGCACCACTACACAGTGATTATGGCTACAAATACTATATATCCTTTGTTGATGCTTATTCTAGATATGTTTGGATATAATTTTTTAAGGTCAAAGGATGAAACTTATAATGCTATATTGTAGTTCATATCTTAGGCAAAAAGACAAATCAACTATCAAGTTAAAGTAATACAATCTGATGGTGGAACAGAGTACATGCCTCTAAAGCAGTACTTTCAGAATAGAGCGATTGTTCATAGAACAACATGCCCTTACACGTTAGAACAAAATGGGCTTGTTGAAAGGAGACACAAACAAATTATTGAAACTGGTCTCACTTTACTTGCACAGGCACCTATGCCATTAACATTTTGGCCGGATGCTTTTGCTACAACTGTCTTCATAATTAATAGGCTACCATCAAAGATTCTGAAACTTAAAAGTCCAATAGAAATTCTATTTAACATCAAACCACACTATCAAAATTTGAGAATTTTTGATTGTCTATGTTTTCCTTATCTCAGACCATACAATATTCATAAGTTAAATTTCAGGTCATCTCCTTGTACCTTTTTGGGTTATACTACTAACCCAAATAAGTGTTTAGACAGTAATGGCAGGATTTTTATTTCAAGGCATGTAGTGTTCAATGAAAAAAAAATTCCTTTCAAGGAATCAGAAATTAAAACATCAAAGAAAGAATAATCCAAAAGATTCTCAGCCTCCCATACCTGCCTTACCTGAGGAAGTGATGAAAGTTCCCAAAGCATCAACGGAAGTTGATGACAGTTCTCATACAAGTGAATCTGGCTCACAACACATTATGTCCAACTGTGGACCAGGTCATGAGCAAGTTGAGTCATCAAACATACCTGCACATGTATCTCAACAAAGAGTAAATTTACATTTACACCTCATCAAACCTCAGAAGAAACACAGACTTACAATGATCATTAGCAACAAGAAGAAAACAGTCATTATCAACAAGATACCAGAGCAGGTCGTCATATGATAACAAGGTCAAAAGGTGGGATATTCAAGCCAAAGACCTACACTCTAAATTTAGACACTGAAGAGCCAAGCACTCATTACCAAGCAATGGATAATGAGAATTGGAAATCAGCCATGTCAGAAGAATACAATGCTCTCATAAGGAAGAAGACATGAGATCTTGTTCCTTTGCCCAAAAACAAAAATATTGTGGGGGTGTAAATGGACTTTTAAATTAAAGAAAAACGCTGATGATACAATTTCTAAGTACAAGGCAAGGCTAGTAGCTAAGGGATATTCACATCAGAGTGATTTTGACTTCAATGAGACTTTCTCACCTGTTGTGAAACCCACTACTATAAGAACTGTTATTACTATTGCCTTGTATAGAAATTGGAACATCGAACAAATTGCTGTGAATAATGCCAACCTGAATGGTGTTTTACAGGAAGAGCTGTATATGGAGCAGCCGCATGGATTCATACAGAGAGGAAAAGAAAATCTAGTTTGCAGATTAAAAAAAGCTATTTATGGGCTGAAACAGGCCCTAAGGGTGTGGTTTGAAAAGCTTAAAGAGACTCTCACTGGACTGGGCTACAATGCTACAAAATCTGACAACTCTTTGTTTACTAGATTTAGTAATAACATAATTGTCTATGTACTTATATATTTCGATGATTTTATCATTACAGGCAATAATGAAGAGGAGATTGACAGTCTAATAAACTACTTAAATCAGAAATGCTCTGTTAAAGATCTGGGTGACTTAAACTACTTCCTTGGAATTGAGGTCAAAAGACACTCAAATTCTTCTATTTAGCTAAGTCAGAGAAAGTACATCACTAAAATCTTAAATAAAGAAAAATTGAATCAAGCAAATCCTATTTTCACTCCTACGGTCAGCAATTTACATGTCTCCAAATACAAAGGTGAAGCAATAACTAATGACAAACAAAACAGAAGCATTGTTGGAGCACTACAGTATGCAACTATTACAAGACTTGAAATTGCCTATAATGTCAACAAAGTCAGCCAATTCATGCAACAACCAACAGATGAACACTGGAAAATGGTGAAGAGGATTTTAAGATATCTCAAAGGAACAACTAGCTTTGGTTTAACACTGAAAACAAGCAAATACATCAATATTACCGGATATGTAGATGCTGATTGGGCATCTGATCCTGATGACAGGAGATCTACAACAGGCTATTGCATATTTTTAGGCAATAAACCTATATCATGGTGCTCAATAAAACAGACTACTATATCAAGATCTAGTACAGAGGCTGAATATAGAAGTGTAGTCAATGCAACAACAGAAGTAATGTGGATTCAGTCCCTACTTGGTGAATTATAGATTAAACTTAATAGTAAATCAGTTATATGGTGTGACAATCTTAGCACAGTTCATCTTACTGCCAATCCAACATTACACTCAAGAACAAAGCATATGGAATTAGATCTGTATTTCGTGCGTGAACAAGTAGCAAAAGGAGAGTTGAAATAAACCACATACCTTCCACTTACCAGGTCGCAGACATATTGACCAAGCCTCTATCCAAGACAAACTTCATTCGACTTAGAGAGAAACTGAAAGTGAATAACTCACAAGGCAGCAGAAAGTTTACTAACGAAAGAGTCACCTCAGTGGACACTACCCAATAGCAGTTGAAATAACATTCTACCTACAGCTCTCAATCGAACAGATTAATGAGAAGAACGACTTGGAAGTCAAAGCTACCACTGAAATCAGCAACTTTAAGTCAAGACAGCAATTGAAAGAGCATACTGCTTGCAGCTCTCAATCAAACAAACTGATGAGAAGTTCAGCTTGGAAGTCAAATTACCACTGAAACCGGCGACTTTAAGTCAAGATCGACTTAAAAGTCGAGTTGCTACTAAAATCAGCAACTTAAGTCTAACCCCAACTAAAGAAAGATTCAGATCTATTGCCAATTTTGAATATATTTTTTCTCTCTGGAATCGCACTGAAGAGAGGATTTAAGAAAATTCATCAAACCCTGGCTACCGAAGGGTTTGTAGGGGAGTATTGAGAAACGCTCTCTCACCATAGGATATATATCTCCAACACTTACATCTCAGCCATCCCTTCTACTGGATTTAATCAAAGCCATTCTTTTGCAATATGGGTTCATGGGCTTAAAAGCCCATCACCAAGCTGCTGTTTATTTTTGTTTACAGAGAACTTCGTATATAAATAAGCACTATTATCATTGTAAATAAAGTTGAGATTATTTCAACAAAAATCATTTCTTCTTTCATCATTTCTACAATTTAATATTTCTTCAAAATTCTTTTATGGTATTGGATCAAACATAAATGTTAGTGTGTACGCATTAAAACATAATTCAAACTAGTGAAAAGATCAACTGGAAAATTTGAATAGGAAGATACAGTTATTCTGGTAATTTAAAAGATGATGCCCACATTTTAACAAAAGGCAAAGGCACCAATTAAACCTCGTTCTTATTTTACCATCTCTCTCATTCTTTTTATAATAGCCTGAAAAGTTCCATTACAAAATGCAAGCAAAAATGTCAGTAAGTTTTAAATACAGTTTGATCAAGTTCAACCAAACAGAGTATACAGGTTTTACTTCAACAATCAGATTAGGGTCAAACACATCTATGTTTAGCTATTTATGATCAAAGATGATTCAATAAGTAATCCTATTTCACATATATTATTTAGGTTTAGCTATTTTACAAAATGTATATCAATAGATTCAGTGTATTTGAAATGGCATTTGAGGGATTACATATGCAATATAGTATCAAGTTATTCACGACTATAAAGTGCAGTCAATATCAAACAATTTTCTTTTTCCAAGGGAAACATAATTAACTCGTAAGAAATTGACTACTATATTCACAAAGGACATGTTCAAAGGATTACCATCTTGCTAGCTTCTTGCAACTCACTAGCAAGGATGAACTGATCCAGTACCAAATTTACTTTAAAAATTAAAGATCAAATCTAGTTTGGATACAAAGCTAAAAAAATGATCTAATATCTCAGCAAATAAATGGACAAACTTAAGTATGCTAGCTCATCATCCGTAATGTCAACAAAGATTAAGAAAAAGAGTCTAGCATATCTCCTATAAATCACTTTGTATGTGTGGATCTCAACAAAATTTGTGAACTTGGGTTCTCTGTTGACCACCAAACGATGAACCCCATATTCAACTTTATGCTTCTCTGACTATCCAAGTGGGATATAATATTTCGATACTCAAGTCTTTCCTTGCCTGTTTTGAATCAATATGAAGCGGATCATTTCTAGTTTGAAGCTACTTAGCCTTAGAGGACACAATAATGAAGAAAAAGAAAAGTTTGTTTGTGATAATCATTCCAAATAAACATTAGTTACAACGGGGTTTTAAAAGAATATAATTAGAAAGATTCAAGAAAACATGATGTTAGGAGGCAAATTTTTACCACATATCCATAGTACAATCTAAAATTCTTTTATATAATTTCCTCTAGTGCTAAATCAATCATAAAGTCAACTGTAATGTTACAAACATCATGATAACATGCAATATCATAATATAAAAAACCAAGAAAATACCTTATATGAATATTAAAATAAAATGCAGAACTACCTAATTGTATGTACATTTTTTAGCATACTACAGTGGTGGCCAAAAAAGAAGAAAATGGATCATCTAGGTTATATTTTCCCCCAGTACCTGTTCAAAACAGTTGTAATGTTGATGTAGCTATATATAAAGGCTTTGTCAGATGCATGTTCACACATTCATAGTGATCTTTGTCAAACATGACTTATAAAGTTAAAATTCATCAAAATTTAGTAACATTTCCTATCACTTATTTGTTCTACATCACTTTTTGTTAACACTGAGACCTTTTCAAAGTAATACGAAGCATACAACAGGCGTACAACATGTTTGATATTTTAAAAACCATTAAATATAACAGCAATATGGTATGTTCACTACCTATTAATTAAGTCCTTTATCTTGAGTGAATGGATGAAGTCAGGATTATATCTTCAATTTAATCCAAGCAAAAAAATGTAGTTAAATTTATGTGCTAGTTGGAAAATGATAAAATAATAAGAAGCATAAAAGATGGATTATGAATTTTTAATTTATTTTATTCATATTAAATAAATCTTTATGTCTTCAACATTAGTATGTAGATTTCCTTAATTATATGGAAACAATAGTTTGTAAAATGCATTTATCAAAATGTATATTGTCAAAATTACTAATTGTATATACCAAGTTAATAATTCTATACCGATGATATGATATCATAACCAAGACATCCAAGAAAGTACAAATACTGTAAAAAAAATACTATAAAAATGACCGTGTATTTGTTAAAGAAATACCCGCAAAAGTATTCGAGACAGTAAACCATAGACAATGCTGTGGTACCCAAGAAACTAAGATATCTAGTGCATTTTATTTTCTTCTTAATAAACATAATAAATCATCATCTAAACTTGCCCAATTCACTCACTTCTCTATGACTAAAAGTATAACAATCAAAGTCCGGTCAGTATTTAAACAAACAACTCAACCACGTGAATAAATCAATTAAGCCAACAAACCACAAGCCACCCAAAAATTGGTAAACACCGAAGGATTTAAAAAATAATATTTCTATGAAAAAAACAACTGACCATATAGAGAACTTCAATTCGTTAAAGTCCAACTTCATTGTTGCAAAAGAAAATCGCTTCTACTTATCATATCAATTTCAGAGCAACTACACTATATGTTTGCAAAATTTAGCTTTGGTATAAGGACCGACTAAACATTAGTGTTTGACTTCAATTTCAAACCATGGACAATTGAATTACTTTGATTTCGACTTTAGGGGGTGGTAAAAGATCAAATACCAAAATCAAAAGATAGAAGTAATAAATACCAGAGGAGCAATTTCTGAAACAAGGAATGACTGTCAAGTCTCTAGAATTGAAAGATATGAAAGAAAAGTCCCACTCGAAAAAGTTATGAAAAATCGGTCCCTATTTTTTGTTTTGACTAATTGATGCTACTTTTGCCCTTGATTTCAATGCTAGGCCGATTTTTTACAAGGGGACAATTTGATAAAAAAATAACAAAACACGGACCTAATTTACATGGGTTTATGAGTAGAGATTTTTTGTGCATGAGCTTTGAGAATATGGACCTTTGGTCCAAAACCCCTTTTTTAAAATTAGTCGAACAATCCTAAAATTATTATTTTTTTGCCTGATTTCTTGCTCATATTTCGAAAATTGGTTGAAACGGTGCACGGTGTGGGGAAATAGGGAACATGGAAAAGAATGTAGGTGGATCTTTTAGATCTGAAGAGTGGGGAAAGATATGGTAAAGTAGCTTTTCCTACTCTAGGGAAAAGGGAAGATTGAACGATGGCTTACTATTTTGAACTGGAGACAGACTAATGATGCAAGGTAAGCATATGTTACTTCCTGCTTTTATATTTAAGTAATAGATTTACTTATATATTTAATACATGAAGAAAATAACAAATTCAAACTAAGATCACTAAATGATAATTTATAGTGTTCTCGAGTATTCACGAAATACTAAAAAATTACTTACAGAAACAACAAACTCCTTATAAAGGATTATTTGCACTCGAACTTCACAATGATATTAAGTATAACATGTCAATATTAAATCCATGTTCAAATCTTAGTTAATTAGCCTTAAGATGGAAATGTTCCAAACATGAAGTTGTGGCTAACTCAACGAAAAGGCTAAGTACGTCGTTTTGAATAGCGCCATGATAAAAGAAATGTATAAATGCAAATGCATAAATTTAAAACCAAGCTAGAGGTGATTTCAAGTATGAAAATACTACGTTATTGTTATATGATAACAATGTAAAGATAAGAGCTCATTGGAAGTCAAAAAACATACTCTGAATAGTTCCTTATGATAAAGGTAGTATACCAGTAGCGGAAAGAGTTGATTTATAGAATAGATAATTAAAACATCAGAGCAGATCTATTTGCAGGGTCTCACTTGATTAGTTCTCAAAAAACTGATTAAAGGGATGTGATAAAGATTCCATAATTGGCTTTAAGTGCAAGTTGGAGATTAATAGAGTTAGAGGTATGCCTAAGGGGAGTTTACATAATTTGTTACATATATCTAGCTTGATAACCAATCTTACTTGAAATAAAAGATGTTTTCTCGCTATTATGTGACGCCCCACCCCGAGACCCACATTAACAAAGAGCATTATAGAGTAATATTGTCTGCTAAAGAGGAGAATAGAGCTGGTTAGGAGCGACCATCCGTAAGTCTTGTCTTAAACAAGTAATGAATACATCGATTGGGTGCTCTAAATTTTTCATTTATCTTTCTCAGGTAGATCAGCATACTCAATAAATGTTTAGTACAAAACTACGGTGGCTAACGGATCTATCAAAACAAAATATAATAACAACGAATATAACAGATCAAAGAACAACCGTCACATATATATACATATAAACGGATACATCATAGTACACTACATAGTGAAACAACAGCGGTTGTACATAAACCACAATATACATCGAGTCATAAAGAATAGGTACATATCAAAGTTTAGAAAACAACTACAAAGCTAACAAAAGGTGACTAGTAGAAAGTCCATAGTGGAAGCAGCATAGCGGAATCTATAAGAGGTGACTAACCTGAAATAACATGGTCTGACCCAAGTACATAAAATATACGGCTCAGTCTAGCTTAAATAAACTGATTAGCATACGATAAGTGGAATATAGGGATAAAGGATAATATTTTTTCTCGGAAGAAGAAGTAACAAAAAAATATGTCAACTACTAAATATGAGATAATGTCACTAAAATATCATAAAAGGATATCTCGAAAAGGGCAAGTTCAATGCTAATATCATTTAAACACAAATAATCGCCTCATATCATCGGCATGTACAAAAGTCAATGTAATGTCTTTCATTAACCATAACTCCTAAATAGAAAATCATAAATCTCAAAAATACACCAAAGAATGGTAACCACAAATAGCATCTAAAATGAGATCATAAATCTCAGAATAAATGCAAAAGGATGGCAATCACAAATCTTAATATGTAGAACTCGATTAAGAGTTCAAAGCTCCAAAATGTAATCACCATATAATAATTTCTCAAACGGCTCAAAAGGCCAAATAATCTCGAAATGGCGAAAAAATTTGAAAATCATAAATAAATCATGAAATATCACAAAAGATTGCACGTGCTTAATAAATTGGCCGAAGCCGGCCAAGTACTGTATCTCAAATAAGGCGCCAAATACATCCCCAAGGACAATATCCCGAAGGACAAACGGCTATAAAAGTCCAAATGATTCGAATGTCTGGTACTAGAAATCAACCCGAAGGTCCAAAATAAAGTGTCACCAACTTCCAGATAGTAAGCAAATCAGTGACAACAGTGCGTCCAATATCACACGTTCTCACTTAACTGTTTACTATAAGGTAGTTAATTTCACTTTTGTGTACAACTTCAATCGAACAAGTCCAGAATTAACCGAAGAAGTAAATACATGTGTCACATAACACATGTTTTACTAAATCGTTTAAATTGCTTCCTCATTCGCGTGAAGAGTGCAAAAACGTGTTTTTATATAGAAAATAATTTTCTTTGAGAAAACTAGTTTTTCAAACAATTTCTGAAATCATTTGGAAATTTTGGCTTTGAAATTCTCTTTATTATAGAGAATGCATAATTTAAATAGTTTAAAAATAATTATAAATATTGTAAAATATTTATTTAAAAGCTATTTGATTATAAAAAACATTTCAAAATCGATTAGAAAACACGTGCTCGGAAACAGCAGAAATCGTCGAAAACACTGAAAATCAACATATGAAATCGTCACAAAAACACATCAATCTGGAGTATGGATCACAAAAATGTTGGCTTACCTATTGATAGGTTAAAGACCTTCAAAACGGCCTTAAATATCATAAGAAGCGATCACAATATTCGCTAGAATGAGCAGGAGAACATAAAATAGTGCACGGAATAAAAGAAAACAGGCTGGAAAATGAATAAGCTCAAGTCGACCCATAGGTCGACCTTTGTATTGCCTATGTCGACCCTAAGGTTGACCTATGCATTATCTGGATCGACCCTAAGGTCGACCCCTCATTGTTTTTGGTCGACCTGATGGTCGTGATTTCTGCAGGCATTTTTGCATGCTTCGATCCAGTTTTTGAGCAATTTTTTCAAACACTTCCAGGATGATTTAGACTGTAAAATTTGACATGCACAAACTACTACACATGGACAACAATCCGAAAAAATTCTGGCATGGATTCATGACAAGAATCAGAGATTTATAAGCACAAGAAAAAGGACTCCAACACAGTTTCTTACTGTAAACTTTCAAGCAGCAAATATAGTATTACAGTAAGCAAAATTTAGCAGTTTCCAGCATACAAACTTGCTTTAAACTAGATTTGTGAGTTATAAACTAACCTTAGCACGATTTTGAGCAATTTTAATTTGCAAGCTAGGAAAATTTGGTCCAAAGAAGCTTTAAGAACCTGTAGACAAAAGATAGAAGACAAGCAACCAAGAAGAAATGAAGTTAAAGACAACTAAACTCTCAAAATTGAAATGGATGAATTAATTTGTGATATTGGTTTTGATTACCTGTTATTCTCTTTAATTTGGTAATTTTTCCTTTTGATTTTGCTTAAATTTGAAGCTAGATTTCAGTCTGAGAGATGGCAGCCATTTTTTTTCTTTTCTAGTTTGTTTAGAAGAAGCTAGAAATGAGAAAGGAGAAAATGAACGTAGAGTTCATTTCTAGCCTCTCCTGCTCATTCTAGAAATGAGTTTGGGCTTGAACCCATTACCCAATATGCATATATGTTTATACTTAGTTAAAATCTAACTAAAGTTATTCTATCTTAACACCATATTTCGCCATTTTATGCGTATTTTCGTTATTTAATCAAATAATTTATCGTAACTTCACGTGTTTATGCTTACAAAAATGTATTATCAACATATAAAAGATATTTTAGCCACTAAAAATTAATTTCCAACATTAAATTCTTATTTTTACTTAAATATTTTATTTTACACTATTATTTAGATAAAACACTAATTTATTTAAATAAATCATCATTTGAACAACCAAAATTACATAAAATCATTCCTCTTGTTTAATTAAATTCAACAAACCTTATTAACATCGTTTATACATCCAATTATTATTTTTGAACAAAATTCCACCTTTTATTTTCAGTGTCATCCATATTAAATTTTAATACTTCATTAAAATTAACCAAATTTACCTTTTTGGCAATAACTTCCAAAATTACTGTATTTTAACAAATTAAAACATATAATGCTCATTTTTATCACAAATTAACATAATAAAGTTTCTAAAACTTTATTTTGAACATTTTATATTTGTTTGCAACAAATGATATTGAATTAAGTTCTTTTATCTTATTTAGTTCAATTAATCCCAAATCAACATATTTCTTTTTTTCAAACTCGATTAATTTATAATCCACCAAATTAATATAATATCATTATTCACCATTTATTACCAACCAAACCATCTTAATTCAATTTTGTTTGTCCAAAATCCATTGTTTCTTCAAAATATAACATATTTTACATTTAAAATTTACTTTACTTTTCCATTATTAAATTATAACCACCGTTATAATTTAATTTCATAGGTTATCACCAAAACCAGGGTTGGTACAAACTCCCCTTTATAAAAATTGCATGCTCGCAATTTCTAGAGAAGAGATGTATTTAACATGATTTATCAAAAGAAAATAGATAAGCTTGAGTTTAAAAATTCTCAGCCTCAACATAAGAAGATAAAAAACAAGGATAAGATCACTCAATAAATTCAATGGTTTCCCAAGTGTAATCCTTGAGATTAGCGGACCATTGAATCTTTATGAGCGGCACATCCCTATTTCGAAGGTGTTTCACCTTCGAAGTAAGAACACAGACAGGATGTTGCATAGTAGATAAATCAGGTGAGATTGATCTTTCAGAAGCTTCACGAATAGAGTCGGGACTTAGCACAACTTTACCCCGAACTCCAACCAACAAGATGGTGATCGACATGACCATTTTATAAAGCTACGAAAGGAGCCATAACGATATTAGATTTCCAACTATTGTTGTAAGAAAACTCAATAAGAGGTAGGTGGTCTCTCCAAATACCACCTAAATCATATGACTGCATAAATGCAAGTCACTAAATAATTGCATTAGGTCAAGTCAAACACAAAGAATGGATTTTATGCTTTCTTTTACTAATTAGATGTTCTTAGAGTTTTCAAATCCATTATCTTTATAAAAAAATCTCAAATGTCAACACCTAAAAGTTTTTAAAGCTTCTTACTTAAATTTAAATTTAATCTCATTACTCTTTATTTAAAGCGAATAAAATTTGGGTGGTTTCATCCTTTAATTTCTACCATAAATATACTACAGTTTGTAACATATATTTCCACACTAATATTCAATTTCAAAATAATTTAACCAAGACTTGAAAAACACTTATTATCATACCTTTCATCGATGGCCATTAAGACATTGCTATCTCCCTCGCCCATTTTCTATTAAAGGAAAAAATCATTTTATTCTACTTCAGACCTGCTGTAATGAACTCAGGTTTTGACATAGCAAAACATTAAAAATTGATAATAATTCTAAAATGAAAATTTTTCTACTAACTCTAAGGTTTCCATCAATATAGAGATTATCAAAATCGGACTCACGGTTTGAAAATTATGCTAAATTTACTTTCAGCATAAATCTTAGAAATTTATAATAGGACAGAAATGTCCATCTACTTTCAAACCCATTTTAGATTGAATGAAAAGAAAAATATTCCAAAGTGGTATAAATAATATTTATAGCTTACTGAATGCACTTTCATTTACAAGAAGATTGAGCTCATTCGGAGTTGTAAATGTTAAGTTATCGCTGTTTTAGTACAGTACTTTTCCAAAATGAAATTTCAGCTTTTAAAATCAATTTGAAATTTCCAAACCATTTTAATTCCAAACTATATTTTATAAACAAGCTTTTTATGCTAAATCATTTATTACATGATCCTCTTTTTCAAAAAGCTAAGATATGAATAATTATAATTAACTTCATGTAATCGTGTTTTAAAAGAACAATTCACTAATTGGTAACATTTTCATCACTTTGCACAATCAAGTTTTTCAAATAATTAGCTTTGATGACTCATTTTGAAAGAAATAACTAATCTATTTCATTATCAAAATTTTGGATTTACATATTATTTTTAAATTGTTCTCAAAATTTTAAAATGATTTCATCTTATGCCTTATTCATTTATTATACTTGACACTTCTTTAATATAGCATTTTATAATAAATGAACCATTCATATTTCCTCTTGTCACAAAATTAAATTTCCATCTTATTATCAACATAAAATTAGCTAAAGTTGATAATTAACTTAAACTTGTTTTCAAAAGAATTTTACAAATTCGTTCTAACAAATTTTTTAATACTATTAAAATTTAAAACGAAAGCTTGCTCACAAATTCATGCTAAAAGTGTAAAATTAGCATTTCTTTATTTCCTTTAAGATAGAGTTTTATATCTTACCCTCTATTATTATTTAAACAACCAAGTATCAAAACAAATTTTCATAGTCATCATTTATAGCTTTGAATTAAAATATTCATTTGGTATTTTAATTTTCTAAGCAATGTATTTCTTATCTTGAATACCTCATTTTGTTAATCAATGCATCACATGATATTTTCCTCCAATTGAGATATCTCTTTAATTAGAATTATTGACTCTACTTATTAAAATTACAATATGACATCATCATTTAGATTCCTATAGGTTATACTTACATAACCAATTAAAAGCATAACCATATTTAATTTCACAAATTTCAAATAACATAATGGCATTGCCTCGCCATTGATTTATAGTGAATACCACCATCAACTGGCTGCAGAGTTGACCAAATGATCAAAACTGCCTCGCCACTTATCCAACAATCACTATGATTCAATGATTGCATTTGCATCTAAAATAAAAATTAATACTCACTCCCATATTACTTTATTATCAAACCTTTACTTAATACAACTCAATTTACTGTGTTTGACTATCTCATCATAGCGTTTAGGAAATTCCTATCAATAACGTTGATCAGGTCCATCGACTAGAATTTTTAAAGCACTCAATGGATAATTCAACACAAAATCATTTTCTATATGATAAACATGCCTCTTATATACTTTTACAAAATATTCTTTGCTAGTCTCAATAAACAGAATCCAATTATACTTATAACTATATCTTCTATTAGAAAGATTTGTAATTTAAATTGTTGCTTTCACTCATCATTAATGAATACAAGGACGAACTCATCAAGATATTCCTAAAATACTTGATTCATAAGATCGATGAAATAAGCTGGAGCATTCATCAAATCGTACGGCATGACGAGCCACTCATAAGAACCATAATGAGTGTGGAATGCGATAAGAGGAATGTTGTCCTCCGCAACTCGTAGTTGATGAAAACTGGCGGCAAGGTCAAGCTAAGAAAAGACCTTAGCACCACTCAACTGATCGAACATGTCATCGATCCTAGGCTATGGATACTTGTTCTTAATGATTGACTCATTAAGCTTGTGCTAATCGATGCAAAACCTAAGAGTACCATTAGATTTCTTGACAAAGACAACCGTGGCACCCCACAATAAAGAACTAGACTGAATGAATTGCTTGGCTTCAAGCTCCAACAATTTTCTTTTGAGTTCCACATTTTCCTTAGTGGACATCCTCATGAGAGGATGACTAATAGGCTGAGCACTAGGAATGAGGTCAATACGAAACTCAATTACCCGCTTGGGTGGAAAACCCGAAATGGACTGAAATACATCAGCAAAATCATAATGACTGGAACTCGAGATACATCATTATCATCTCGAGACTAAAGATCAAATGAAGATGCTTCGGAATCACCATTAACATTTCGAAGAACAAGAGATAACTGATCATCCGAATTAGGATACCTAAGATATAGGATCATTTTAGAACATAGGATTCGGGCTTTATAACAAGCAAGCCAATCCATACCCAAAATCATATCAAATCCAAGATAGCGAATAATGTGCAGACTCGCACGGAAAGAAAAAAACCACAAAGAATAATCTCAGCATTCCCACACAACATGTTAAGGGTTGTGGATCCCTTGATAGGATTCACAATCCTCAATGAAGTAACAAGGCAAGAAATATCTAATGATATAGCATCAACAAGTTCCTTCGATATGAATGAGTGTGAAGCACCCATATCAAAGAGAACTCGAATAGAATAATCATGATAAAGATTATTCATAGGGTAAGATATCATTAATTTGAATATGGAGTACTACGGAATTAAAATGCATTCCTAGATGTATTCCCAACTTATATTTATCCCAAGGGCATGAAAAGATGAAGGGCACGATGATTAAGGAATATGTAACACTTATATTGTACTTTGATGTACCGTAATATATGTTCTTTTCTGTGTTTATCATATTTTGTTCTAAACTTAGCTAGGATACCAAGCTGTGACGCCTCACCCCGAGACCCACATTAATAAAGAGCATTATGGAGTAATACCGTCTGTTAATGCAGAGAATAGGGCTGGTTAGGAGCGATCATCTGTAAGTTTTTTCTTAAACAAGTATTGAATACGTCGATTGAGTGCTCTAAAACTTTTTCATTTACCTTTCTCAAGTGTCGATGTAGAGACCAGCAGTTCCGTACCCTTTGAGTTAATGATAAATCACTCCTATTCAACACAAATTGTACGGAAGAGCGAATAACTAGGGTAAAGAAGAAGAAAGAGATAGGAAAAAATAGAACAACAATACATAATCTCACAATTGCAGCGGAAAAAAATATGATATATTTTAATAGATTTTTTTACCAAAGAATATGTAACTGTTTATATATATACAATCATTAGAGTACAGCAATCAATACATCAAACTAGACAGTTATATAACTTGTCCATACACAACGGAATATAAGCTAAGTACGGAGATATATCTCTGTCATCCAGCTCGTCTCTTGAGCTCGATATCATTTTATCATGAATCTGTAATACTCGGTCTGACTCGAGCATTATAATAAAATAACATCTGAGTCAGTCTGGAAAACCAGCGTGAGAAAACACACTCAATTTGAATTATTAGAGTTATCAAAATCCTTTGAAAACAAAGGTATCTCGTCAGACTGCGTCACACACAAACACGATAGATTTTTACCTTACGATAACCAAAACATTTTATAGAAAATCTGATGATATTATAATAGTGCCTAAATACAAATACTTACTCAAATAGCTGAAATTGTTACATTAATTAAATTCTAGCATACTAGGTTCTACAAACAAAAACCATAAGCTCGTGTTGGAGAATGCATTCCAACGAATGAATGGGCCACCGAGGTACCGTTCATCACAATACACCTCTAGAATAATGTACCGAGGACCACGCCGGGATCCCCTGCTATACAAGACTGGCCAACCCCTAACCTAAATAGACCGAATATGTTATCACCTTGGGTGTTCCCACCCTTACTCGAGCGCTCCTTCCATGCACAACCATATCCATAAATAATAGGTTTCCGAGGACATCTACAAAAGTGATAACATACCTTAATTGGGTATGACCCACTTAGCCTTGCTGCATCTCCCCTGTTTTAGTCATTCCTGGATGATGAGGCTCGAGGCTAAGCGTTACCTTTCAAGAAACAATTCTTCTAAAAATTCTCATCGTCCTCCAATGACGATGTTCCTAATAGCATTTGTCCATACAAGTTGCCCTAGGTCTGGACAAATCAAATCACCG
Organism: Allium cepa; assembly: GCA_030765085.1. Classification (NCBI taxonomy): domain Eukaryota; kingdom Viridiplantae; phylum Streptophyta; class Magnoliopsida; order Asparagales; family Amaryllidaceae; genus Allium; species Allium cepa. The sequence goes on from CM060941.1 coordinate 634,509,577, forward strand.
TCTTCATTATCTTCATGGTATTCATTCGTAACATTCAAACCGGATCGAAGTGGTTTTTCGGATAACTCAATTTGATCCTGGTCTCTTTGAAATGATTAACGAAATTGGCCAATATTAATAGTTGGTTATTTAACTATCAATAAAACATCCATAAGCAAACACTACGCCTTATTTTTATAAACCTTCAAAACATTTTCTTTAAAATATCATTACTGAGACATATGCCCAACCTCTTTCAATATTTCTATATTTTGGACACAATTTCAACATTTTTATCCATAACAGGATGTTTCACCATTCTCAACACTTAGAAATATTTCCAACTTCCATTTTTTATAACGCTTAGAAAATTATTCCTATTCCAAATCTTTTCCCGCTAAAAATATTTCCAAAAACTTCTTTTCAATACTTAGGAAGATATCTATACGTATAATTTCCAAAATCATCTTGATATTAAGCTTAGAAATATTTCATAACTTATCTTATAAGTCTCTGGAGTTTTAATAAATCCTTCCTACGATTTCCAAACTGATTAAAATTGTTTATAATCCCAATCAACCACTTATAACTTCTTTAAATGAATTCAAGATTTTTCCGAAGTTATCTCATCTAGACATTGGAAATTTCCTTAAGTCTCTAAAATTCCATTTATAAGATTTCTTTTATAAAAATTCATCCTAAGATTAAACCATGTTTACACATCCCAAGAGAATTTTATAAATAAATTTGCAATCATTTCAAACTATATTTATGTATATAATGAGAATTTTTAAAAAATAGTAATTTATATTTATTTTTAAAATATATTTTAAGTTATTGTTTAAAATAATATATTTTTTAATAAACCATCAATAACTCATTTAAAATGAAACAAACAATTTACAACATATCGATTTATTTTAGATTCCCTAACCATTCTCATTTCAAAAATAGAATCAAATATTTTTCTCCACCTTGCTTCCATATTCTAATATAAATTCCCCCTATGAATTTTATATTTCCAACTATCATATGATACCAAATTCCTATATTTATAAACATCGTTTATAAACTATATAACTCCTTTGAGTTCCACTTTTTATAAAAACTAATCTCGTTCATAAAATTTCATTTTTATTAATTCATTACTTTACTAATTCCATTAATAGTTTCCAATCTATTTTTAATATCGACTACAAATTCTGTTTATATTTCTGAATATCCCTTATAAATTCTCTTTTATAATTCAGTTTTAAAATCTCCATTTAATACTTCATAATAATTAAGTGCTACCAAAAATCAATATATTTCTTTCTTGCTCAATTTCTTTAAAATAACCCCAACTCCAATATAAATATTTTTACCAAAAATTATCTTTTATCCCTTAATTTTAAAAATATATTTATGGTATTTAAATTATCAAAATTCAAGCCAGTGCTACAATAGCATCCAATAATTTCAATCAGTACAATAACCAATCTAGATTTTTCTAAACAATCCATATATCACAATATATGAAATTAAATTCAACATTCTGAGGAATCTATCTGGATCCCTCAAATCTGTTTCCCTGCATCCATAGATGTTAATACAACATAAAAATACCAATCCCACTTCAAGGGGATATCATGTTACAAAGGGTCATCCGTTATTATACAGGGTGCATAGGGTCTCATCCGCTATAATGTGTGGGAATAACACTCCAAATACAATATATATGCTACCATATATATAATATATCATTTGTTAGATAACAATTATTAAATCAACTTGGCATTTAATAATTAATTTTAACTATTTTTAAAATTAATCTGATAATCCAAATGAGTGAGAATTTTCTAACCTTGATTTTTATTTCGTAGATTTCGCAGCTACGAACCAAATCTATTTGTTCCACAATTTCTTTTGACCTCATATCGTCAATTTTTTTATTATCATTTGATTATAATTATCCATAATTTACAAAATTAAATTAACATACAAATAAACAAACCTAATTATCATTATTGTCGATTGATAAGCCACCGTTGGCATTGGCCATGAGCCACCACCCACCGCCCACTGTAGCTCGAAAATACGCTTGGAGACTGCATGAGTTCAACCACCTACCACCTCCACCACCAGCCTCCCATTTAACATCGACTGCCTCCTCTCCAAATGCTACTGTGACCACGCTGAACTCACCAGGAGGAACCCATTGCTACAGCCAACGCCTACCTGGACATTGACCTTGCCTCCATCATCAAGTCGCAATTCGCTTCCTACCAGATCTCACGTGAAATCAAGCTCGCGAACTCACATCATGCAGCCCCATCGTGACGTCTAGCGCCCCCTCCCCTCGTGATTGCATATGCACATCACTGCCTTCCTCGCTAGTGATTCCATGTCGACAGGGTCATCACGACTAAGTCGCATTCTTTTTTCTTAAGAGAGGATATCGAATGAACTACTTTGATTTACCATTACATTTCTCGCACAATCGAACATAGGGAAACGAAGGGAATCATGATTTTGATTTCGAATCTGAGAGTAAAGAAAGCGAATGTGTAATTCAACTAAGAAGAGATGGAAAGGGGAAATGCAATTTAAACCTTTGATTAAACTCTTTTTTTTCTTTTTTCGTTACATGCAGTCATTTTGAAATGAAGGGGAGGGAACATGATTTAAACGAAGTAAAAGAATGGATGGTCATGTGTCTGAATGGAGAAGGGGGGCTGAAAGGAAGGAAATGATGGGTATGAGTTGATTTTAAATTTTATAATATAAATTTATTACAAAATATCTCGTATAAAACAATTTAGAATTTCAATCACCAATCGAGGTATGCCGCCTGGCGTTTATAATGTTATACCCTTATTCCTAATCCAATGGAAAAGGTTTCGAGTCTTAAACTCAATCGTATGGAGAAGATAGCTTTTTGGACCAAATTATTATACTGAATTTCGTAATTTCAAAGCATTTCCACTCCGTACGATCTAACGATAACTCCAAACACTATGAAATTTGAAATCCAATAATAATACACTATTACGGTTCTAATGGAATTGGTTTCGTCGAATTCCAAAACTGTGCCCCGGATCGTTATTTTAACGCGTCGATTAAATCAACGATTTCTAAAATTTACGAAATCGCTCAAATTTTCAGTTTTAAAAACTTATTAACTAAATTATAATTCCAAATCCAATATTTAAACCATTTTAAGTACTCAAAATTAACCGTCAAAAAATCCAGGTCGTTACATTCCTCCCCCCTTAAAATAATTTTGTCCAAGAAATTGGTAAGGCAAGAAAAATGCTCCAAACCCATTAATTTTTTTCCAAAACCCAGTTAGTGAAATTTCGATATTCACTTTTCTAATCTTTTAGTCTTTTCCTAAACGATTAGTTTCAAATTCTAATCACAAACCCTTTATTTCAATTACAATTCGAAATCAAATTGTCGTTAACAAATAATTTTCAAAAAAATTCAAAATTTTTCTAACACCCTAAATGTTCGTGGTAAAGTCTCCATTGTACGGGGGCTTTTTTTGCAATATGACAAGGGAGATAAATATATATACATCGACCCACACGGTTGGAACACAAAATATATATATCAATATTTATAGTTTGCGGTATATAATCCAAAAACGTACCTTATTCAGCATTATTAAGCAAGCAAGTTTACTTCATACGCAACCCAAATCTAGCCTAACAGCCTCCCGGCACCTGTACTTACTCAATTTAAAAACATAAGTACTAAAATATGAAACTAATCAACATTTCACTTATTGAAATGGTTAAAACACATAGATTTTATAACAGTGTTCTCTAATGTATATTTTTAAGAAATTTTTGAGGTTCCAATACTAATTTAATTCCTTCCATTCGATCCATATATCATTTTACTCAATTCAAATGACTTACGGCCAAATTTTCTTACATTCAACTCGTTTTTATTTCAACAAACTCGTATCCATACCAAATTGATTTAAAATCAATTTATCTACATTCTATTTATTATAGAATTTTATTTTATTCGGTTTACGCCAAACACTAATTTTTTTATGTAATTTCGGCGATATTCATTTAATAAAATAATCATTTAAGTTTATAGCTATTTTAAATTGATTCCAAATCAATTTATATTCAATTTTATTCTATTTCAAATTTTTTCACAATCAGTTCACTTACATTTCATTCATATTCAAATCCAATTTATTAAACTCAAAATCATTTCATGCTACTTTATTTACGAATCATTTCACAATTTTATTTAAGCCAAGCTTCATTCAGATAGATTAGCTTAAGTTAATCTGTTTATTTTAAATTATTCGACTCTATAACTTAAGTTCATTTCTATTTAAATCAAATTCCATTTCAATTTTAGATTGATTCTCCGTCGATCAAATTCCATTCCATTTTACTAATTAATTAATTAGTTAGTTCATTCATTTAATCCACTTCAATTTTTAATTCCATACACAAATTTACTCCCGAATTCATTTCAATTATATTCAAGTCTATATTCAATTTATTCATACTCAAATTGGATTTATTTGTAACGCAAGCCATTTCTATTTCAATCCAATTTCATTTTATTCCATCACACTTCCAATCATATTTAATTCACTTATAATTTAAGTCGAATTTTATTTATAGCTCAAGTTTCATTCCCAAAAATCCATTTTTAATTCATAATCCAAATTTATTCAGCCAAGTTAAATTCCATTCCCATATTCAATTCACTAATTAATCCATCTAATTAGTTCACTTCCAATTTATATCTCAATATCTTATTTTTATCTCAAAAATCGCTTCCTTCGGGTAACTTGAGTTCAAATTCATTTTAAATTCAAGTTTGGATTTCTATTTATTTACCGAAATATCAAACTATTTTTATTTTGGTTTTCTATTTCACTTTTCAATTTTATAAGTCACGCAACTATTATTTTCACATTTCTATCAATTTTATACTTGAATATATCCACGTTTTATTCCTAACTCGATATTATACATTTATTTATAGCCTAAATATACTTTTATTCCATTAATTTCAATTTTTATGAGCTATTCAAATTTATTTATTCACAATTCCAATTCTTACTTAAATTTTATTCAAAATTTATAACTTATGGTTATATAATTATTTTGCAATTCAAAATTTATATTTTCTACAATTCAATATTATTTCTAATCCAATTCAAATTTTATAACTTATAGGAATACAGTTATTTATAATTCACATTTTCATATTTAATTTAATTCAATATGATTTAAAACCAATTCGCTTTTTATTTAAATTTCAATTCTTTTTAACCAACATTTCAAAACCATATTCGAGTTACTCATACTTAAATTAAATTTCACTTCGAAAAAATTTATTTTTAATCCATTCAATTTCATTATACATACATACATACATACATATATCATTTGCTTTGCTAAGTTAACTCCCATTTCATTAATACACCATATTAATTCAATTCAAATCCAATCAATTAAATTTCTAAAATTTAATTTATCCAACTTAACTTAAGTTGGATTTTATTTCAACTTTCTCACTTTAAATTTTATTCCAACTTCAATTTTCCACACTTCCCACCTTATAAATATCATCTTCCACGGGATTCCAGAATTTTCAAACACTCGGTGTTTATTTCAAATCACGTTGAAATCAAGTATATGTATACTCTTTCTGGTTCGACAAACCATTTCCTTCAAATTTTAAAACCTACCTGATTTTATCCAGAACAATTCCTTCTGGAAATTTTTAAACAAACTTGTTTGCCCAACAAATCTGAATGAAATCAATTTCGGTAGCAATCCATCACTTAGAAATTTGAAAATGAATACTGATGATGTGACCTCATCATCAGATATATTTTCCAGTGACTGAAGTGAGTTCAGTGCTATATCACTTCCAAAATCCATTTAAAACCATTTTCTCTTTAAAAATATCTCTAAAATAATATTACTATTATTTATTTTCAAACACTTTGGAAAACACTTCTAAAAATCTCTGAGAATAAATTTTTTCCAGATTTTGGTTTGAACCCATTTGTAGTTTTTTTTTCTCATTTGTATAATTCACTTATACAATCCAATTCAGCTTTTATATCTATTCCAAATTTTAATTTCTATAATATTATTTTGATTATATAATAACAACCAAGCACATCACTATAATAGTTTATTGCATTCATCCTATCGATTTGGTGGCGTCTCACTATTCGATAAGAATTTATATACCACTCAACCAATAAGTAAACATAATATAAAACTGTTTTATATTTACTAACAAATACGCGCTCATATCTACTATTACACTCAACTTATTCTAGAGTACTACTGACTCTATCTCTAATGAGTAATCCCCACCAGAACCAAGGTTCTCTCTTAACCTTCAGCTCTGATACCAAATGTAGCCACCCGTCATTCCGTACCGTTTAAGTTGATAATAAATCACTCATGTTCAACCCAAATTGTACGGAAGAGCAAATAACTGGGATAAAGAAGAGGAAAGAGACAGAAGAAAATAAAACAACAACATAGAATCTGACAATCGTAGCGGAACAAAATATAATATGTTTTAACAGATTTTTATACAAAAGAATTTGTAACTGTTTATATACTTACAATCATCAGAGTACAAAAATAAATACATCAAACCGGATAGTTATATAACTTGTCCTTACACAATGGAATATAAGCCAAGTACGGAGATATGTCTCTGTTACCCAGCTCGTCTCTTGAGCTCCATAGCATTCTATCCTAAATCTGTAATACTCGGTCTGACTCGAGCATTGTAATATAATAACACTCGAGTCAGTCTGGAAAACCAGCGTGAGAAAACACACTTAATTTGAATTATTAGAGTTACCAAAATCCTTTGAAAATAAAGGCATCTCGTGAGACAACATCACACATAAACACGATGGGTTTTTACCTTACGATAACCAAAACATTTTACAAAAAAATCCGGTGATATTATAATAGTGTCTAAATACAAATACTTATTCAAATGGCTGAAATTGTTACATTAATTAAATTTTAGCATACTGGGTTCTACAAATAAAACCGTAAGCTCATATTGGAGAATGGATTCCAACGAATGGCTGGGCTACCGGAGTACCACACAACAAAGTACACCCCTAGAACAATGTACCAAGGACCACGCCGGGAACCCCTGCTACACAATACTGGCCTCCCCTAACCTAGATAGACCGAATATGTTATCACCTCGGATGTTCCGACCCTCACAATCGAGCGCTCCTTTCATGCACAACCATATCCATAAATAATAGGTTTTCGAGGACATTTAGAAAAGTGATAGCATACCTTTATTGGGTGCAACCCACTTAGCCTTGTTGCATCTTTCCTGCTTTAGTTATTCCCGGTTGATGAGGCTCGAGGCTGTGCGTTATCTTTCAAGAAACAATTCTTCTTAGAATGCTCATCGTCCTCCAATGACGATGTTTTGATAACATTCGTCCATACAAGTTGCCCTAGGTCTGGACAAACTGAATCACGATCTTCATCATCTTCATGGTATTCATTCGTAACGTTCAAACCGGATCGAAGTTGTTTTTCGGATAATTAAATTTGATCTCATCTTCTTGAAACGATTAACAAAATTGGCCAATATTGATAGTCGCTTATTTAAATATCAATAAAACATCCATAAGAAAATGCTAAGCTTTATTTTGTAAACCTTCAAAATATTTTCTTCAAAATATTTTTACTGATATATATGCCCAACCTCTTTCAATATTTCAATAGTTTGGAAACAATTTCAACACTTGTATCCATAACCGGATGTTTCACCCTTCTCAACACTTAGAAATATTTCCGACTTCCATTTTTATAAATATTCCTATTCCAAATCTTTTCCCATATAAATTATTTCCAAAACCTTCGTTTGAGTACTCTGGATTTTTAATAAATCCTTCCTACGGTTTCCAAACCGATTATTCCATTTTATAATCCCAACCAACCATTTATAACTTCTTTAAATGAATTCAAAATTCTTTCCTAAGTTATCGCATCTAGACATTGGAAATTTCTTAAGTCTCTAGAATTCCATTTATAAGATTTCTCTTATAAAATCACATCCTTAGATTAAAACCTGTTTACACATCTCGAGAGAATTTTATAAATAAATTTCCAATCATTTCAAACTATATATATGTATGTAATAAGAATTTTAAAAAAATAGTAGTTTATTTTTATTTTTAAAATATGTTTTAAGTTGTTATTTAAAATATTAAACATTTTTAATAAACCATCAATAACTCATTTAAAATGAAACAAACAATTTACAAACCTGATCATAAAAATTAAAAAAAATTATTTCAATGAATATTAAATATTTGAAAATCCATTTTTCGAAGTATTCTAATACTAACTAGTTTAAAATTTCATAGTTTAAATAATAAAGGTTTTCTTTTGAAACAAACCTAACTTCTTAAAAATAAAAATATATTTTAAAATCTTGATAACCAATTTAATTAATAACTTCCTCTCGATTTCACAACATATCGATTTATTTCGATTCTCTAACTACTCTCATTTCAAAAATAGAATCAACTATTTTTATCAGCCCTATTTCTATATTCTAATATAAATTTCCCTTATGAATTTTATATTTCCAACCATCATCTGATATCGAATTCATTTATTTATAAACATCATTTATAAACTTTTATAACTCCTTTGAGTTTCACTTCTTTATAAAAACTAATCTCGTTTATAAATTTTCATTTTTACAAATCCATTACTTTACTAATTCCATTTATAGCTTCCAATCTATTTTTAATATCGACTACAACTCCTGTTTATATTTTCGGAATATCCCTCTTATAATCTCTTTTATAATTCATTTTTAAAATTTCCATTTAATACTTCATAATAGTTAAGTGTTAATCAATATACTTCTTTCTAACTCAATTTCTTTAAAATAACCCCAACTCCAATATAAATATTTTTATCAAAAAATCCCTTTTATTCCTTAATTTTAAAAATATATTTATGGTATTTAAATTATCAAAATTCAAACCAGTGCTACAATAGCATCTAATAATTCAATTGCTACAATAATCTATCTAGATTTTTCTACACAATCCATATATCACAATATATGAAATTAAATTCAACATTTTGAGGAATCCAATTAGATCCTCTAACCTGTTTCTCTGCATCCACATATGTTAATACAACATAAAAATACCAATCCCACTTCGAGGAGTATATCGCGGTATAAAGAGTCATCTGCTGCTATGCGGGGTGCATAGGGCCTCATCCCCTATAATGTGCGGGAATGTCACTCCAAATACTAATATATATATATATATATATATATATATATATATATATTATCATATATATATATATAAAAGCTATCATTCATAAGATAATAATTATTAAATCAAACAGGCATTTAATAATTAATTTTAACAATTTTTAAAATTAATCCCATAATCCAAATGAGTGAGAATTCTCTCACCTTGATTTTTATTGCGTAGATTTCGCAGCAACGAACCAACTTTATTTGTTCCACGATTTCTTTTGACCTGTATCATCAATTTTTTATTTATTATCATTTGATTATAATTATCCATAATTTACAAAATAAAATTAATGAATAAATGAACAAACCTAATTACCATTACTGCCGATCGATAAGCAACCGTCGGCGTTGGCTACGAGCCACCGCCCATCGCCCACTGTAGCTCGAAAATATGCTTGGAGCCTACTTGAGTTCAACCACCTATAGCCTCCACCACCGGCCTCCCATCTAACATCGACTGCCTCCTCTCTAAATGCCACCGTGACCCCGCCAAACTCACCAGGACGAACCCACTGCTACAGCCAATGCCCACCTCGACATCGACCCCGCCTCCATCATCAAGTCGCAATTCGCATCCTCCCAGGTCTCACGTGAAATTGAGCTCGCGAATTCACATCGTGCCGCCTCATCGCGACGTCTTGCGGCTGCACATGCACGTCGTTGCCGCCTTCGCTCGTGATTCCATGTCGACAGGGTCATCGCGACTAATTCGCTTTTTTTAAGAGAGGATTTCGAAAGAACTACTTAGATTTACCATTTCATTTCTCACACAATCGAATAGAGGGAAATGAAGGGAATCACAATTTCGATTTAGAATTTGAGAGAAAAGAAAACGAATGCGTGATTCAATTGAGAAGAGATGGAAAGGGGAAATGCGATTTAAACCTTTGATTAAACTCTTTTTTTCTTTTTTCTTTACCTGCCATCGTTTTGAAATAAAGGGGAGGGAACACGATTTAAACGAAGTGAAAGAATGGGTGGTAGCATGTTTGAATGGAGAAGGGGGGCTAAAAGGATGGAAACGACGGGTATGCGTTGATTTTAAATTTTGTAATATAAATTTATTTCAAAATATCTCGTTTAAAACAATTTAAAATTTCGATCTCTTATCGAGGTGTGCCGCTGGGTGTTTATGATGTTATACCCTTACTCCGAACGCAATGGATAAGGTTTCGAGTCCTGACTCGATCGTATGGAGAAGATAGCTTTTTGAATCAAATTATTATATTGAATTTCGATATTAATCTCAACGCATTTCCACACTGTACGGTCAAACAATAACTCCAAACAATATGAAATTTAGAATCCAATAATAATCCACTATTACGGATCCAATGGAATTAATTTCTTCAAATTCCAAGGCTTTGCTTAGATCGTTATTTTAACGCGTCGATTAAATCGACGATTTCTAAAATTTATGAAATTGCTCGAAGTTCCAGTTTTAAAAACTTAATAACTAAATTATAATTCCAAATCCAATATTTAAAATGTAATACCCCTTCAAAATGGGAATAATAGTCCCACATCATGGAAAAATACTATGAAGTGAGTGCTTATATACGTTAAGTGAGGTGCGGGTTGTTACATTCGTGCTTATTTTAATGCGTCTTCACCTCATAACAACGTCGAGGCCTTTTGAGGAACAAAACCCCATATCTTGGCTTAGCCCATGAGACGGAGGTGACTAAATTGAGGACAATGCATGCGTTAAGTGAGGTGCGGGTTGTTACATTGGTATCAAAGCCATACCCAGCCGGAATTGTGGTCTGTACGTGTTACAGCCACGAAGCCTGGGTGGTGTTGTGTCCATGAGCCAACGAGGGTGTTGGGCTCTAAAGGGGGAAGATTGTAACACCCCTTCAAAATGGGAATAATAGTCCCACATCGCGGAAAAATACTATGAAGTGAGTGCTTAAATACCAAGGTCTTCACCTCATAACAATGTCGAGGCCTTTTGAGGAACAAAACTCATACTTTGGCTTGGCCCATGAGGCGCAGATGACTTAATTGGGGACAATATCTACGTTAAGTGGGGTGCGGGTCGTTACATAAACCATTTTAAATATTCAGAATTAACTGTCGAAAAATCTAGGTCATTACAGTCGACATACTCAATAAATGTTTAACAAAAAACTACAAAGGCTAACGGATCTATCAGAACAAAATATAATAGCAACAAATATAACAGATCATAGAATAGTTGTCACATATATATACATATTAACAGATACATCATACTACACTACATAATGATACAACAATGGTGGTGCATAAACCGCAATATATACATCGAGTCAAAACGAATAGGTACATATCGGAGTTTACAAAACAACTACAAAGCTAACAAAAGGTAGCTAGCAGAAAGTCCACAGCGAAAGCAGCATAGCGGTAATCTACAAAAGGTGACAAACTTTAAATAATTCGGTGTAACTCGAGTACATAAAATACACGGGTCAGTTTAGCTTAAATAAACTGATTAGCATATGATAAGTGGAATATAGGGATAAAGGATAATATTTCTTCTCGAAAGAGAAGAAGTAACACAAAGATATGCCAACTGCTAAATATGAGATAATGTCACTAAAATATCATAAGAGGATATCTCGAAAAGGGCAAGTTTAATGCCAACATCAATTAAACACAAATAACCGCCTCATATCATCGGTATGTACAAAAGTAAATGTAATGTCTTTTGTTACAACCTTGATTTGGAGATTTCCTATCAATATTGAATTATAACGATAGTTATAATTTAATATTGTAAATTAAATTAAAATTGGAGAAATTAAATTGTCTATTTGGAATAAATAATGAATTTTGGAATTTAAAATAAGAAAATGAAATTCCAAGCTTTATATTATTTTGTTTGGAGTGATAATAAATGGAATATGGGTTTTAAATAAGGAAAATGATTTCTTTTTAGAGCAAACGCAATAATTATATTAATTATTGTCCATTTGCTTCTTTTAATAATTTTTAAAATAAGTATATAATTTTTAAAGGTGGTTTATTAAAATATAAAAGGTAGAAATTGGGTTAAAAATAAGTTTTGGCTATAAATAATGTTTTTAAATGGTTTGAAATATTTTTCTAAGTGAGAAAATAAATTTCGTGGAATTTTAGAAGTTAAGAACAATGTTTTATTCATTTATTTGAGTAAGTGGCGTATTTTTGTTAAATTAAGGATTTTAATAATAAAGTTTTTAAAAATATAAATTAATCTTTTCAAATGGTAGAAAAAAAATTATTTTATATGTATAAAAGTTTTTTTATTTTTCTTGTGTGTAAATTGAGAGAAATGCATTTTTTTATTTATGTGTATATGATATTTACACATTTATTTGTTAAGTGTTGATTTAAATCTTAAGCCATTTTATTTCTTTTAATTATCAAACCCAATTAGCCCAATATCACTTAGCCTGGTAAAAAAAAAAGGAAAAGGAATTGGTTGTATGTTCATTTCATATTACCTTGTTTCTCCTTCAACCTACAAACAAAGTTAATAAACCACTTTACCAATTTCTCAAAAATCAAGCTCAATCTTCAATTAAACTATCCAAAATTCAAGGCTTTTTGCAAGATAAAGATATATCAAAGGTATATGACTCCAAATCATACAATTTCATCACAAAATTCTTTTACAATAAATAGCTTTCTAAAAAATTTATTGTATGTTGTTTGCATGTCCTATATTTGCTTTCTACATGTTCTAAAGGCTTGTAATCTCAAGCAAAGCTTCCTTTGTGCCGCTATAATCCGAGCTTTTATTACAAATCAGTAAGGTGAGCTGTATAAACTCACAAACTATCCAAAACACAAGTGCCAATGCTTGAATCTATAGAAAAATTGTTTATGTTTGTAATTTCCTATAGTGAATATTTTTCTTATTTATATTCAGTTTCTATTGCATCATTGAATACCTATATCTTTTGATTTCAGCAACAAAACGCTGCCAGATTTGTTGCATTTGGTAGCTTGCATGATTGAACTTCATACTTGTAATATTCCATTGAAAAATATTGATGTTTGATAAGTCAAAAGTTGCTTAGGAAATCAGTTCGCAAGCAGGAAATCAACTGAAACAAAGTTCGTATGCTAGGTCGACTGCCATCCTCCCTAGGTTGACATGCAGGTCGACCCAATGCCTCCAACTTCGATTGTACGGTCGACCTAGGGACCAAGGAGGTCGACCTCGATGTCGACCTAGCAAAAGGCAAAATCTTTCCTTGTCTCCTCTTATGTGTTGATGTTTACGACTTTCGTTTGCTTCATTTTCCAGTTATATTCATGATGGTTTTGATGATGATTATAGGCCATGATGTTTATCAATAGACTGGCCAAATTTTGGAGATTTTAAAAATCCAATTTTGAATTATTTTTAATTTAATTTGAATTTAAATTCGAATATCGGTTTGAGTGATTTTCCTTGTTTTTATTCGTTTTCGAGAACGGTTTTCTTCGAATGTTTTTGAAATAAATTTTAAAATTAATGGGCATTTCAAAATAATATTATATAATATTTTGAAGTATTTTCAAGTGTAAAATCTAATTATGCTCTATAATAAGGGAATTTTCAAATATGGGTTTTCAAATTGATTTCGAAAATTGGTTTTCAAAGCTTGTTTTCCAAAGTAAATTATTTTATATATAAATTACACGTTTTCACACTATTCGAGCGAATGAGAAGGAGAATTAAATGGTTTGGGACACATGTGTTTATCTTATCGGTTAATTCCCAACTTGTTTGTTTGATCGTTTTGACCTTCCAGTCGAGTTTACGATGAGATGAGGTAAACTTTTAACTGCTTTGAGTGTGAAATTTACTAGCGGCTAGTAAATCGTTTAGTGTAAACGTGTGGTATGGGACATATGCTAACACTATTTGAGTTCCTGTCCAAGATTTGTGACACATTTTCTATTGTGGCATGCCAGTACTGGACTTTCGGGTCATTGCCATTGCGGCATATTTGTCTTCGAAACGTTTGCCATTATGGCATATTTGTCGTTGTGACGTTTTGCCTTCGGGCGTGGTACCTATTAGAGATAACAATACTCGAAAGGGCTTCGGCCACATGCACTTGCTAGACTTTTGAGATGATTTCTTTAATTATTTTCTCTAATGTATCGCCCCTTTTGGGAATTGGTCCTATGAACCATTCGATATATATTTGTGGCGATTACCTTTAGAGAATTTGAACTCTTGGGAGTTCTATTTTTGAGATTTGAATTGCCTATGCTGGCATTGTTTGAGATTTGCCTTTTGGCTTTTACTTGAGATTTTATTCTCCTTTTGGGAGATATATTTGCCTTATGGCGTGTTTGAGATGGATCTCTTCGTGCATGTTTTGGGTTAGCCGATTTTGTGGGTTTAGGTTTTTCCCATAAACCATATTTGATGTTTTATGAATGCCGATGTATGAGGCTCGCTACATTTAGCGTTTTATGGGTTCTATCTCTTTTGAGACTATATGTTGTGTAGTGATACATACCATACTTATGCTTATGCTTACTTAGTATTATTTCTTCTTGCTAAGAAGAACAACACCTCTATCCTATGCTCATATTATCGTATATTCTCTTAACTTGATTTGTTTAGCTAGACTGACCCGTGTATTTATACTCGGGTCAGACCGAAGTGTTTCAAGTTAGGTGCTTTTGGACTTAGCCTATTCTGCTTCCGCATGGACTATTCTGCTAGCTCTTTTTGATCTAGCTTTTCTTGAAATCCTTTTTTTTTGCTACTTTGATATGTATATTTTTTTGAGCCGCTTGTATATTGTGGTTGCTATACCACCTTACATGTATCATTTTGTATACATTATGATTTATCTGTATAAATGTGTGTGTAAATATATATGTGATTATCTGCTGTTCTGTGATGTGTCTGCATTTGAGTTGTTGTATTTTGTTCTGATAGATTCTTTAGCCACCTATAGCTTTGTATTAAGTATTTATTGGATATGTCGATTGTAACGACCCGGATTTTTAGCCATCGGATATCGGGGAAATTAATTGATTTTAATTATTGAAATATTGATTTTTGTAAGTCAAATAGATGAGTTTCCTGATATTTGAAATATCTGAATTTATGTATTGATTAAAAACTGTATTTAATTTTAAATTATAAATTTTTGGATATGATAAATTTTGTAGAAATGTATATATAAATTGCACCATTCAAACTTAAGATAAAATATCCATATATTTGTATATATAAATATATTCGAGTTTGTAAGGTTTTTATATATATATATATATATATATATATATATAAGTATACAAGTATGTATATATGCCCATATGAAGCAATATATAGGTAAATAGGAAATAATGTGAAGATATGTATGTAAATATATAATGATAAAACATGCATAAGTAAATGTGTGTGTGTATACATGTACATGTAAAAGCTTCATGCTGGAAAATAATATATATATATACACACACACACACACACACATAAGTTAAGATGTATAAAGTATTTGTAAATATAAAAATGTATAAATATATATATATAATGATAAAAATATGTATGTGAATATATATGGTAACGTAGTACAAATGTACAAATAGCTATATATAAGGATAATGTTTATATATAGGGGAACATCATTATAGCAAGGCATCACTTCAAGCACCCAAACATTAAATCAAGTCATACAAAATCAAATCAATTCATAATAAATCAAATCAAGACAAAAAGAAAATAAATTAAAAAGAAAGCAAAATCAATAAAGTGGAAAGCCTGTACAAAATCTGCAGCCACCCTATTAGCTTACTTGATACACTTCCATCCTCTATTTATATGTAAAGTTATGACCTATTATGTTTGATAAAAAAGAAAAGAAACAAACTAAACAAGAACTAAGACAGTAAAATTTGAAGCTAGATGGAAGATTAAGCAAGTAGCAGTTCATCTCTGTTCAAAATAGTGAGTAAACCTAAAATCTCTTTTACACTGTAATATATGAATATGCCTGGATATGGAAGTAGCAGTTGTTTGTTAATTATGTTTTACACAGGAATACATATATATATACACACATATAAATAAGGATGTATATGGAGTGTTACAACCAGAGCCTATACATCATTTTTATTTCTGCTTTGTTTTTTTTAAATAAAACTGTTATGCTTAGCTTTAAAAATCCTTATCCCTCCCTCTAAATTGTTTTAGGTTATGTTGTTAAAAGCAAAATTGTTTGTTTTTGGATGTACATTGCTCTAAAATTCGTATGGTTGAATATTATCAAGTATATCTATTGAAAAAGTGTATTTACAGTAAGTTAAACCCAATTTGTAAAAATTCAAATATCATGTTTTAATCTTTTTCTTATATAAACGTTATCGCAGTGTGAAATGATGAATTTTGGTGGTTGTTTCACGATTTTTCATTGCGTATATGATGAGATACAAGGAGATGAACAGTTTTTGGTCCTTGATCAAATTACGGTGATGTCGTCAATGGTGGGGGTCAGCGTTTGGTCAAAAGGTAACTAGGAGGATGGGGAGCGTGGGAAAAATGGCGTTGAGTTTTATAATGGGGCATGGTGGTCGGGCGGAGTCAACATAGGGTTTAAGAGAGGTTCCTGGTTGTGGTCTTTTTTGGGTGGACAGCAGCGTCGTGGAGGAGCTTCGGGGCTGTGGTATAGAAGGAAAAGGTGGAGGGAAGTGTGGCGAGGTTAGTAGCGTAGTTTGGTGGATGCCGATGGTCGGAGGTGGCTGGACGAGGCGGTGATGGTGGTCTGGTTTTTCCTGGTTTTGGATTCGAGTTCGAGTTTTCGAACTGGAGGGTGCCATGGAATATTGGGTTGGCCAGGTGGATTAAGAGGTCGAAGGTGGCCTGGGAAGTTAGTCGACGGCAATATATGGTGCTCGGTGGTCGTGTGCATATGCACGAGTGGACAACTCATGGCAGTGTGCATGTTAGGGATGGAGGCAGTAAGAATAAGGGAGGAAGAAGGGGAAAGGGGAAAGAAGGGGGAAAGCCTGTGTTTCGTGGTGGGCCGGGTTATTTTTTAAGTTAAAAAAAAAATTCAAGTGTTTTGAAATCCTATTTCCCATATTTTAGTAAATTTAATGTTATTAAATTTCCCAAAAATTTAAAGTTTAATTACATTACCTAATTAAAATGAGAAATTAACTGTATTCTCATTTGACTTAAATCTTTGGCTAGTTAGTAAATTAATTGTTAGATAGATTGCTAAATTTTTTATCAAATAATGATAAATCATTTATAACTTCTTAAATCTATCATCAATTTGGATTTAAAAATATAAGTAGATCCAGTAAATTTTAAGGTGAAGTCAAAATGGTGAAATAGTCAATATAAATTATTTATCGTTAAATTAAGTTAACGATATAGGTTGGGTTATTTTCTTTGAATATTTATTTCAAGCATTCTGGTCCGTACCAGGAAATGGTCGGACAGGTTAGAATAGTTAGATTAAAATAGTAATACATTTTATTTGAAATAAACTTTATAATAAATTTCCATATGTGAATTTTGTCATCATGAATATAAATTGTTTATTTTAAACAATTTACCCTTTTAAAAATTTATTGCTTGGATTCAAAGAGACCAGAAAACAGGTATCAGTGTTATCTGTAACCACTTCGATTGGAAAATCACTACAATCCCTCATGGATCTAATTATAGGGTTAGCAGACCGGAATTGGATTAATTTAACAATTTCAAATAAGTATTGTACCTTGACACTATTATGATATTGATGGATCTCTGTAAATTGTTTGGGTTAAATAAGATGATAACTCGTTGTGTTTGTACGAGTTACCTTGGTTTCAAAAGATTTTTATAACTTAAGTATTTCAAATTAAATGGGTTTACTCACGCTACTTTCCAGCCTGACTCGAATGTTACTTTATTGTAATGCTCGGGTCAGACCGAACATTACAGGATTTTAGGTTAGGACGTTTCGGAGCTCAGGAGACGAGCTGCATAGCAGAAACGTATTTGACTATATTTCGTTGTGTATTGTAGACTGTATATCCTGTATTTAGGGACAATTTATTATAAGTGTCTGAATTTATATTATTGATGATTGTACTCTGATAACTTGTATTTATATTAACAGTTACAGCTTTCCTTCATAAAAATGCTATTATTGTATATTATAGTTTATTCTACTGCGATTGTGAGATTCTATGCTGCTATTTTTTGCTTCTGTTTTTCTTCTTTTATCTCCTTTTCTTCTCAACCCTAACAACTTGGTATTTCCAGCACTCGATTACTCGGCACTCTGTACAGTGAGCATAGTAGTACCGATTTTCGACGGTCGAAAATCGCCCGGTCGTTACACGTTGTGTCAGAGCAGAAGGTTAAGCGAGATCCTTGGCTCTGGTGGGGATTACTTATTAGAGATAGGGTCAGTAGTACCCTAGAATGAGTTGAGCGTATATGAGGGAATACTTGTTATTTTCATACATAATGATTTTAAAAAAAATGTTTTTTATATAAGATTATACTTTGATATAAAGAAATAATTTTTGTAGATTATTATAGTATATCAAGGTGATTGGCTGTAATTATTAAATGAAGTTATAAAATTTAAGTGGTAAAACATATATAACCAAATGGAAATTTTATAAGAATGAACTATACAAATAAGTTAAGCAAAAATAGACCTAAAATCGGAATTTAAATTTTGGATATTTCGGGAATCATTTTCAAACGTGTTCTGAAATGAAATAAATTTACCCTAATTATATTTTATACATAGGAACATTGTTTTCGAAAATTATTGTGGAAAATGTGGTGTGTTTGGTTTCTAGATATGATAAGATGATCATCATAAATTGGTTATTTTGTCCTAATAAAATATTTTTGTTACAGAATAAACAATGTTAAAATAGAGTGAAATGTTTATGGAAGTGAAATTATATAAGTTGAATTTGTAAATGTAATATATAAATTAAAATGAAATTAAATTAGGAGATTTTGAAACTAAGTCCCGAAAAATTTCAAAATGTGTTTCAAAGTGTTTAAGAAATAATAAATAATATTATTTAGAATATTTTTGAATATACAAATCTTTGTTTTAAAACAAGAGTTGTTTGAAGATGAACTTGTTTTGGATAAAACCAAGGATGGTTTAAAAATTTAAGGTGTGATTTGATACGTAAATGGGATATATATGTATATATATAAATGATTTCAAAGTAAACTAAAATAAATACTGGTTTTTGAATTCTGGAACCCCCCTTGAAATGAGAAATATAACCCAAAGAAAGATAAATTTTGAGCTTATTAGTGGAAAGTGATATTGATAAGAAATTTAAATTTGGAGTGTAAAGATTTAAATTGAGTAAGTTAAATAGGAATAAAAAGGGTTTTGAATTCTGGAAATTAAAATGAACCATATTACCAAATCAGTGGATTAAATTATAAAAATGACCGGGAACAAATAAAAGAATATTTGGAAATAAGAATAAAACTGAAAATTCGACTAGTCAAGGTTCAATTATAGGTTCGGAAGTCCTACTAGAATCTAGTCCAAGTTGTAAGAGATGGCAAAAGGAGAAGAATGGAAGGCAAGGCGTAGGGAGTGGAGAGCAGCTGCACGTAAGGCACGGGAAGAAGCAATACTGGAGCATGAGAAACGGGTTAGGGAAAGGGCTGGACCATGTCCTTATAATGATGTCACAAGCTACAGATGTCACAATAAAGGGCATAACACAGCTAAGTGCAGTAAACCAAGAAAGGAAAAGAATAAAGAAGTCAAACTGTTTCACTCTGAGATTTTATGCTTTAAGTGTCAAAAGAAAGGACATTTCCTAAACCATCGCCCTAAAGTGAGGAAGATGAAGCGTAAACCCATTGTTTTTTGGTTTATGGAAAACAATGTTTTAACAGCATTTGTTTTCGACCCTTGTTTTAATACACTTAATATTATGAATTTTGTCTTATAAAAGAACATTTTAAAGCGGTATTCATAAAGTGTTTTTACTAATACTGTAATATGAAAATCAAGCACAAGCTCAATTTTTAAAAGAGTAAAGTTCGATTCCGGTTATGGAAAAGTAATTCCATAAACGATATCACTTATATGTAAAGGATCTAGTCATACTTTTAATGATAAAAGTTGAGGCTTGGACTTGTTTCTATCTCGAAGGATAAAAATGGTCATCAAGGCGATGCCTAGAGGTAACACTATCTCAACTTTCCTGGCTTCATCTTCAACCAAGAGACAGCACTTGTTTGAAATCAACGAGTATTGGCAAATATATGATATTTAATTTCCATATATGATCATTTTAATTATCCTCGATGGTTGATTTATTAGTTATCAAATTCAGCTTTCTTCATGCTATATTGTGATCTTAAAAACAATTTACTTCTCTTTGAGCTTCGTTATACTTTATCGGAAATGACTAAACCCAAAGCACGAAAAGATGTCCAACTATGTGGGGTTTTCCCATTAGGGTATTTTCACGTCTCATCTGGATTAGATTCGGTTGTGCACTTAAATGTGAAAATATTCGAATTCTCGGTAAGGCTTGGCGAGGTTCGGCTAGTACATTTCCAAGAAATGTCATGGAGCATATGATCTTCTCAGAAGTATATTACAAAAGGTATACTTCAAGGAGGATGCACATTCCTAGTCAT
Source organism: Allium cepa (assembly GCA_030765085.1). Taxonomy (NCBI): domain Eukaryota; kingdom Viridiplantae; phylum Streptophyta; class Magnoliopsida; order Asparagales; family Amaryllidaceae; genus Allium; species Allium cepa. Next base: position 634,530,509 of record CM060941.1, read on the forward strand.
TTGTTGGAAATTTTCCTTTCTGTATTTGATTTGAACCTTTGAATCTGTTTTTCTTTAATTCCAACGGGAAGAGTCAACCCCTCTTTGTGGTGTTTAATTATTGGTTTTTGCCCATTATATCAAGTTTGGACTATTACCTTATTTTGTCCATTCTAACAAGTTTGGATTGTTATCTTGTTTTACGCATTCTTTCTAGTTTGGATTTTGCTAGGATTATTTTATTCTTTCAAAATTTGGTTTTTAATACTATATATACCCATTCTTATTTGGATGTATTTCCTGATGTTTATCCCTACTCTTGCTTGTATGGATGTTATTCTTATGAGGTAAAAACCCGTTTCGCATTAGCGGCATGGTCTCATAGAACTTTATAATGTTCCCCGTTTTTTGAGTTAACTTACGCTGGTATTTCCAAACTGATTCAGGTGTTATTTTATTATAATGTTCAGGTCAGACCGAGTATTTTCCCAGGTTGTCTCTGGTGTTATGGAGATCTTGGAGAGGAGCTGGAGGATCATCTATCATAGTGTTTTATTTTCCGTTGGATTATATAGTATCTATATCAGCAATTGTAAGGTCAAGATTTTATAACTATCCAACTGATAAGGTTTCTTTTCAACTCTGATATACTTTTGTATTTTTGGAACGACAGTTTTTACTACCTTGTTATATTAAAAGTTGTCGATTCTGCTGTGAGATTCTAATTTTCTCTGTTCTCTGTTCTTATATTTTTATTTATCCTAACAATCTACCCTTTCGTCAATTTGGTGTTTGACATTTAAACACATTGGTAGTATTCTGTGTCGATTTTCAATGGTCAAAAACATGGGTTGTTACAACATGGTATCAAAGTGCAAGATTAAGCGAAAAACTTGGCTTTAATAGGGTCTGGCTCATTAGAAATATGGTAAGCGACACCCTAGAATGGGTTTGAAAGTGTTATATATTTGAGAGTGTATTTGTTAATGTTATAAAAAACGTATTATGCTAATTGGTATATTGAGTTTTTATGAATTCTAGTCGAGACCTAGGATGCCACAGTATTGATAGGGATTTCTAAACACTTGAACAAGGCCAACGGACATGGTATTGAATTTTTGAAAATTTAGCAAATAAAATATTTTGCCTAGAATAATATTTTATATATAAAAAGAAATAATTTTCAAAACTTTATATAGTTATAGAATGTGTTTGCTTAAATGTGATAATATTTATTTATTATCACTATTGTTAGACCGGACACGCTCGATTAAATTAGGAGCGGGGAATGTCATTTGTTGATTGTTAATTACTTATGTTCAGCTTATTTATAAGCATTTGTTATTTGAATTTATAAATGAACCCCATTGTGAATTAATTTTCACAATTTGACTATAAAGTGTTCGAGGAAAATGTTAAGGTAAAATTCACCATTTAATAATCATGAGTTAAGGATTAACCTTTAATAAAATATTGTTTAATATAATCTAAATGGTAGGATAAGACCTTTAGAGAACAAATATTTGAGAAAATTCTATTATAATAAAGAAGAATTATTATAATATGAAATGATTTTTATATAAAGAAAATTTTATATAAATTCAGTTTATAAAATGTGTTTAAAAGGGTTTTTTGAATCTAAATCCCAGAATTTTTGAAAGTAAGTTCAAAAAGATTTTGGGAAATATAATAGTAGTATTTTTTTGAAGTATTTAAAAGTAAGAAATATTTTGGAAAGAAATTTTTTAAAAATGGATTGCATTTTCTTTTTGATAACTACGAGGAAAACATCTCGATTAGTTTTGTGATGATATGAATATTCTTCTAAGTAACGATCGGATGTTTGCTTAGGTGAACGTTGTGAAGTACTTTGTAAATTATTCTTTTTATCATTATGCGATTGAAATGAGTTCAAATCTGCATGAACCCAAAGTGAGTTTTAATCAATAAATCGTCTGAAGTCATTATAGTATGTTTTCAAAGAAGTGTTTTTGGAAAAAAACGATATTTAATTTTAAGTTCCCTTAAAAGGGAATTGTTTTCAAAACAAAAAATATTTCTAATAAGAGATTATTTTGATAGATGAGATTTTACCTTTAGATAAGATATGGGATAATTAAATTGGATGGGAAAGTTTTGATAAACATTGTTTTATTGAAACCATTTTTTAAAAAACATCTAAGTAGTGTAAACTATTTGTTAATTGGGTCAACCCGTAAGCATCTTCCATTTTAGCACTCTAAGTTAAAGAAGTGGAGAAGTTGACTCAGTTTTAAAAGACCCAAATTTTGATTAGATCTTCACATAAATTGTGAAAAGTAAAATAAAATGTGTATGTACTCTAAGGATATAGAAGACTACTATACAAATAAATAAAGTGGAATAAGTTATGATTTGATGTTTTATAAACAAATGACTTTATGAAATATTTTTATACTTAGGTGAAAATTTATGAAATAATTCATAAATAATTTTAGTATTGAATAAAATACTTAATGCAAATTTAAGTGATTCATAAAAATTCATACAGTTAGGAAATAAATAATTTTAGAGTATATCTTTCAATTTCGTCTGAATGAATTTGGATAATCTTCTAAGCAATATCCAAAAGCTGTTGAGAAAAACAGTACAATTAGATAATTATCGATATTTTCAGGCAATAAAGAAAGTTTTGAACCTAAGTTTAGATTTGTTTGTTAATTATTTGACATTTTAAATTAGTGTTGGATTTCCCTTATGGAATTTGATTGAATTGATTGTATGATTTTATATACTGCTGTTTATAAAATTTAAATTTGGATAAAGGATTTTGAATTGTTTTTATTAGGACCTATATTTTAGTGATTTTGAAAAAAAAAGATTTTTTTGAAGATTTTGGGAAAGAAATAGTAGTTTTTCATTCTAGTTGATGTTATGGAGGAACCAAAATACCACTATATGCCCTATGTTGTTTTGATTCTAGAGTTTCACCATACTTTATTAGAGGGAATCCCCTCCTTGTCATTTTGATTTTTGTTTAGTTCCCATCTAAGATACTTGAAAATTATATTTTTGAATTTAAAAACATGGGCATTTATATCTAAATTTATCATTTGAAATTATTGGAAGCATGGCATTTATTAGAGAAGTTTCTCTATATTTTGTTGTCTAGGATTGTTATGTTGCTGCATATAGCTTTATTTTATACTAGAGTTACATGTAGATTTATATCATGCTTGTTTTTGCATGAAGAATTACATCATATTGCTTTTTTTGGCCTGGTTTTCTTTTAGATTTCGTATGTACAAGTATGCAAGAGATTGATGTTTGATTCTTGTGCGATTGCATTTGCATAGAGATAATAAATTACTTGCCAAAATATGAATCAAACGCAAAAAGGTATGTAATGAATTTAGAAATTTAAATTGGTTGATGATTTTATGCCCTGATTATGGGTAGCCACTTGGCTTTTGTTTTTTTGTTTGGTTTAGAGCCCGTAGAGGCAACTTGTAGTTGTTCCGATCGAGCTGCGCAAAGGAGACGCTGCTAAAAAATTTCATAAAATTTGAGATTTAATTAATAAGTTTAATAACTCACTTTAATTAATATTTTAAACTTAAGGATTTAAAAACAATTTCTTCCCTAGGAATTTCGGGAACAAAATTCTTTTAAGGAGTGAGAATGTAACAACCCATGATTTTGTCATTTAATTTTAAATGATTGATTATTTTTAAATATTTAAATAATTAGATTTTGGAATTTAATAACTTGAATTGAAATATGTTGGTTATTTAAATATTTGAATTTTGAATTAAATATTGATTAATCGGATTTAATAATTTCATTTAACTCCTTTAATTAATAAGTTATATTGATGAATTCAATTTGTGAAATTTTTTACAAATATAAATAGATCGAATAAATATCGATAATTAGATCAAAAATATAAAACGATATTTAATTTGTAAAGTTAGCATTCTGGGGCACTGTCTCGGATTTTGACTAGTGCCATTAGATCCGGAATAATAAACTGTTGAACGCCATTGAGTTTCGTAACGATCGGACATACCATTTGTTCGTGCGAACTCGTAGCATATAGCTATTAATTTAAAAAATCATTCGATTTAAAAAGCTAACTTTCGTATACTTTGGAATTAAATCTCAAAAATAGTCCCATTGAGTACGGATAAGGGTATTTCATATAGAATGACAGTCGACACACTTCAATTAGGGTTCAAGATTTTTGGGTATGTATTGCCGAATATTATTAAATAAAATAATAGATATTATATCTTATTAACCATACTCTATCATTCTACCACATAGTCTATACTTTCCCCTCCATATAAAATCAATGCATATGACATGAATTAAAAACAATAGAGTGTCCTTCGATTTTGCATATATGTTGTTGGGTTCGATAGCGATTTAGGTTGCTACATTCTTTGACGGTCGACCTAGGGCTAGTTTTCTGGGAGTTGTGGTCGTCGATTTAACGAATGGAGCTTGGATTTGGTTTTGGGTTGAAGTTTAGCACCTAGGCGACAATTTGAAGGTAGTGCGGTCGTCTAGGGAGGTCCACGTCGTACTGGGGGCAATGGGCGAAGACCATCGGGTAGCATTTTGATTAGGGATGTCGGGCGTAGATTTTTGGGTATGGGGTGTCAAGTTCATCGAGGGCGGTGCATTAGCGAAGACGAATTTGAATTTCTCGTGTTTTGCTCCGTATCATTGCTTATTCGTGCAAAGCGTTGTTGGATTTTTGCTTCGCTATGCACATTTGATCAGTGGAAAAGAGAAGATTGATTAAGGTTTTTTTGGATTAGAATTATAGTTAGTGTTTTTAATTTAATTATTAAAATTCGATAACATATAAGTTGAATAACTTTTGCGTACGAGGTCAAATTCGAACGCTGTTTTTGTGTTAGACTCTTAGTGATAAAGGCTATGCAATGGAGTTGGTTTAGTTGGATTTAGAGATAGTGGATTTTTTTTGGAGAAAATCGAATGCCTGTTCGGTCTTAGTTCAAAACAGAACGCTTCGATGAAAACTAAAATCAATGTGAGTTTGACTCGCACCCAAATTTTACTATATCATATTTATGATGCTCTACACTATTATTTGATTTCTTGGATGTTAGTTAAATCGTTTGATTGATTGGTTGAATTTCCATTTAGAAAATGGATGATATATTAATTTGATCGTTATGAACCCATATAATCATATATATCATCCATAACCATTGTTTTGTGGGGAAAAATTTATAGAGAGATGTTGAGGGATCTCTCATCAATAATTATTTATTTACATCCTTATGTTGTTATATTGATGTTTAATTGAAATAAATCATGATATTCCATTTAAATTGTTTAAATGTCATTATAGCGATTTTCGTTATACGGCCGTTTATCGACATTCATACCAAAAACCCTATCGTATGTTTTTGAACTTGAGCTTGCCTTTTCACTAAATTTTTTTTTAAAATTCATTAGTCATTTTTTATTAATGATAATTTAAGGTAATTAATCTTTTTAAGAACCAATTTAATTACTGATGTGTAAAATTGGTTTATCTTTTGATTTAAATGAGACTGGATTTTATTAATCATTTTAACTAATGATTATCTGAGTTTAATTAATTATTTTAATTAATGATACTTGAAATTAATAATCATTTTAATTATGATATTTAAAAGTAATTAATCATTTTAATTAATGATATTTGATTTTAATTAATCATCCTCATTTCTGATATATGAATGTAATTAATCATTTTAATTAATAATGTTTAATATTTATTAATCTATTTGATAAATGAGATGTTAATTTAATTAAGTCATTTTAATTAATTATTTTGGACTTTAATTCATCATTTTAATTAATGGTTGTTTTAAATTTCAATAATTGTTTTAACTAATGATTCTGAAGTTTAGTTAACCATTATAATTAATAATGGTTTATAGTTAACCAATCATTTTAACAAATGATGTTTCGAATTATCATTTTGGCTAATGATGTTTGAACCTAATTAATTCGATTAATTAATGAATATTGGAACTTAATAAATTATTTTAATTAATGGCATATAAAAATTATTTAATAATTTTAATTAATGATGGTTGAGATTAACCTTTCATTCTAATTAATGATTCTTTATATTTAATAAAAAAATTTAATTAATGACATTTAAAGTTAATTAATTATAATATAAAAGTGATTAAAGTAAATTAACTAATATAATAAAAGTGTTTTAAGTTAATTAACGAATTTAGTGTTTTTAAAGTTAATAAACTGATTTAACAAACATTTTGAAGTTAATTTACTGGTGATATAAAAGTGTTTGGTAATAATTAACTATTTTATTAAAGATAATGGATTTATTTATTTAAAAGAGAATATAAATTTAATTGATTATCTTTTGGGATAATCAACATTGTTTTAAATTTATAAAGGTATTTAAATTGTTTTATTTCCTTTTGGGTTAGTAAATATTGTTTTAATTTAATAAATAATGGTTTATAAATGAGAAAATCCTTTAAAAGGGAATTATTTATAAGCAAAGCTAAGTGTAAATTGTTTTTGGGTTTATTATAAACAATGTTTTCGCAACATTTATTTTTGACCCTTGCTTTAATACACTCGGTATTATAAATTTTGTCTTATAAAACAACATTTTAAAAAAGTATTCCCAAGCACAAGTTTAGTTTTTAAAGAGTAAAGTTCGATTTTAGTTATGGAAAAGTAATTCATAAACGATATCGCTTATATGGAAAGGATCTAGTCATATTTTTGACGCTAAACGTTGAGCCTTGGACTCATTTCTATCTCAAAGGATAAAAATGTCATCAAAATGATGCCTAGAGGTAATAACTCAACTTTCCTGGCTTCGTCTTCAACCGAGAGATAGCATTTGTTTGGAATCAATGAGTAGTGGTAAATATATGATATTTAATTTCCATATACGATCATTTTAATTATCCCCGATAGTTAATTTATTAATTATCGGATTCATCTTTCTTTATAGTGTATCGTCACATTAAAAATGATTTTTTGTTCTTTTGAGCTTCGTTATCCTATGCCGAAAATGACTAAACCCAAAGCACGAAAGAGCGTCTAGCTATGTGGGGTTGCTCCTATTAAGGTACTTTCACATCTCATCTAGATTGGATTCGGTTGTGCACTTAGATGTGGAAATATTCGGATGTTCAGTAAGGTTTGGCGTGGTCTGGCTTGTACATTTTCGAGAAGTATCATGGAGTATATGAGCTTCTCAGAAGTATATTACGAGAGGTATACTTCTAGGGGGTGCACCTTCCCAGTCATTTGTTGGAAATTTTCCTTCCCTTATTTGATTCAAACCTTTGGATCTGTTTTTCTTTAATTGCGTCAACCCCTCTTCGCAGTGTTTAACTATTGGTTTTTGTCCATTCTATCAAGTTTGAATTGTTATCTTATTTTGTCCATTTTATCAAGTTTCGACTATTATCTTGTTTTATCCATTTTGTCCCATTTGTATTTTGCTAGGATTATTTTCATTCTTTCAAGTTTGGTTTTTAATATTATTTATGCCCATTATTATTTGGATTTTTTCCGGATGTTTATCTCTACTCTTGCCTGTATGGATGTTATTCTTGCAAGGTAAAAACCCGTTCCGCCTTAGCGGCATGGTCTCACAGAACTTTAATATGTTCCTCATTATTTGAGTTGTCTCATGCTGATATTTCAAGACTGATCTCGGTGTTATTTTATTATAATGCTCGGGTCATACCGAGTATTTTTCCAGGTTGTCTATGGTGTTATGGAGATCTTAGAAATGAGCTGGAGGATCATCTATCGTAGTGTTTTATTTTCCACCATAATATATAGTATCTATATCAGAAATTGTAAGGTCGGGATTTTTTAACTGTTCGGCTAATAAGGTTTGTTTCTAACTCTGATATACTCTGTATTTTTTGAGTGACAGCTTTTACTCTCCTTGTTATATTATATATGTTGCCGATCCCGCTATGAGATTATGATTTTCTCTGTTCTCTGTTCTTTTCCTTTTATTTACCTTAACAATCTGCCCGTTTGCCGATTGGATCTTCGATATTCGAAAATAGTGGTAGTATTCGGTGTTGACTTTCGATGGTCAAAAAGGTGGTTCGTTATAAACGGATACAGCAATATCCATTCTCGATGCATCTTCACGAGGAACATTTAAATTGTTATATTTATTTTCATTGCGATAAATTACTCGTGGTTACAATAATTTGTAACTATTATCAGAAAATGTGCCATTTATGGATTTTTTTATTAAATATACTTTTAATTAAATTAATTAATTAATTAATATAACACATTATATCTAGTATATAATAGAAAGAAAACACCTTGTATTTTGAACAGTATTGGTTATCGAGTTGGATATATGTAACAAATTACACAATTGTCCCTAGGGCATACTCCAAACTCTATCAATCTTCCACTTGCACTTGGGGTTAATTATGGAATCATAATTTCAACTTCTCCAGTCGGTTTTCTCTAAATCAATCAGATTTGTTCCTCAATGAACGGGTATGTTATTACGTTTCAATTATTTACTTTGTCAATCAACTCTCTTCGACACTGATAAACTGCATTTGTAATATGGAACAATTTAGAGTATGTCTCTCGACTTCCAATGAGCTTTAAGTTCTATCATGAACTATATAGTAAAGTTGTTATCATATAACAATGTTGTAGTATTCTCAACATTTGGAATCACCCTCGGCCTAGTTATAAATTTGTGTATTTATATCTATATACATTTCTTTATTGCTGCCTATTCAAGATGATGTACTTAGCATTTTCCATTAAATCAGCTGCAGTTTTTCATTTGAAATATTTCCAATTTAAAGATTCTTGACATAAATTTATTATTGAGATATTATACTCAATATTACTTATGAAGTTTGAGTCCAAATACTCTTTCATAATGAGTTTGTTGTTTTCATAAATAATCCTACGGTATTTTATAAATACATGAGAACATTTCAAACAACCATTTAGTGATATCAATTTGGATTTGATATTTGCTTCATGTATCAAATACATAAACAAATCACGATATTATAGAAAACATAAATGTATGATAATTCCTATTGTCATGCATAAGAAATTCATCTCATGTGTTCCGTATTAAACAATTTAATAAGATGTTGTTGCATATCGATTTGGGACATCCCTAATATATTTTATACTCACTATAAAATACATCATTTACAACACAACATTGAGTATTAAAATAACTAAGACTGATTTTAATACAAGTACGTTGTTAAAATCAACAATGTGTTGTTTACTTGCAGTTTAGAAATATCATTGTACCTTTAACGTTCTTTTTTACAAACACAAGCTTTCTTTGCATTTTGATGGATAATGAAAATATTTGTCTATCAAAATATTTTTTCAATTCCGATGCCTATAAAATGATACGCTCTATCACTTCTTGGATCATATTCAAAGACTCACAAATTCAATATCGCTCTCATTGACTTCGAGATATTTTGGTTATTATATGTAAATGGCTTACTCTAAATCATTATTTAGCATTTTCTATTTCAATACATCTGTATCAAACACAAAGTCATACTAATCATAATTTTGTGAGTAAATCTGAACTAACTTGAGCACGCTAATACCACATCTATTAAGCCAATTTCAACAATTCAAATTTGCGATGTCATTCTTATCAATGATACTTATTATATTCCAACTGCACTAGTCTTACTCTTAAAGACATATTCACGGCCGATAGATCATATCCCTTTCGCCGACAGATCATATCCCTTTCTGGTACATCTACTAAAATCATATTTTGATAATGTATTTGGGAACTATTTTACTGCGTAGCATACCATATCGTAGAGTCAACACTCTTAATGGCTTAATTTGACAACCAAGGATTTTATATCTTCGACGTTGATAAGAAACTCGTAGTTTCTTTTTAATATTAAGAATTCTTATTAGACACTCTAATGTGATGTGTTCTTTTAGTTTAGATAACTTCCTTTCATCTCATGTTATTAGTTTTATCTTTGAATTATATCCAATTCCATTTTACTACCACTAATGTAGCAGCTAGGAATTTCGAACCTCAAAAATCGACATTTATACATCCATCATATTGTGTGTCGAGCAATTGAATGCTGGAAAACCCGATTATTAGGGGAAAAGAAAGAAGAAAGAAAACAACAACAACGTAGAATCCCACAATCGTAGCAGAACGACATATAACATCATCGATCTTTACAAAAGAAAAACTGTTATATGCATAAATCAATCAGAGTACAATAAAAAATCACAACCGTTGGCCTGGACAGTTATAATAACTTGTCCTCACAAATGTTGATGATTTCAACAATAAAACAACGGACATATAACCATGTACGTGAATACTTTTTCGGGCCTCCAGCTTGTCTCCTGAAGCTCTAAAGTATCATAAACCAATTTGTAATATGCTCGGTCTAACCCAAGCATTATAACAAAATACACCCAAGTCAGTCTGGAAAACCAACGTGAGAAAAACACACCCAACTAAATTTTAAATTATAAAAGCTTTTGAAATCAAAAGTATCTCGTAAGACAACGCTGCACATAAACATGAATGATTTTTTACCTTACGATAACCAAACATTTTCTATAGAAAATCCATTGATATTATAATAATGTCTAGGGGTCGAAGTAAAATATGAATGTAGCTGAAATGTTTGCATATCACCTTTCAGCATAGTTGGGTACAACTAAGTCCATACGGTGCTTATTGGAGAATAGATTTCATACAATGACTGGGCTACTGGGGTATCGCCCATCACTGTGCATCTATAGATAAAATAACACCGAGGACCTCGCCGAGATGCCCTGCCAACACAGAACTAGCCTACCACTTGACTAGTAGTACCGAATTTGATCACCCCTCCATTAATGAGCCCTGAAGCATACGAACGAGAGATAATATTGACTCTAGATAGGGATGATCATATCCTACTTGGCAGCATCCCACTTAGCCCTACTGCATGTCACATGTTTAAGTCATTCCCGGTTGATAAGGCTTGAGGCTATGTTATACCTTTTATATGCCAGTTCTCACTTGGAATATTACATTACTTAACATTTGATGACATACTGTCTTCATTCAACCACACAAGTTCGTCTTAGGACTGAACGAAATGCTTAAGAGCTCAGTCTTCAATTCCACCATCTTTAAGATGTCTTCACTTCGAAGCGCCTGAGTTGGATCAAAGTGTTTTTGGAATAATATATCTGATCTCGGTCTGTCCAAAATAACATTCGTTAGTTCTCGAAAAACTCAACCTCGGTTCTTTAGAAAATAAACAGTCAAAGATAAGAGTGGAGATCACCCCTTAAATGCTAGTGGACAGATTTCCTTATCATTCATCCTAGAAGAAAGAAATGAGATTTATACGCATGGTACAACATCATCGATGATGACTATGCTATATAACTCACGTGTTTCTCGTAGATGTTTCAAAAGTTACTTTTTTGGTCCAAATTCAATAGTTGGTTATTTAACCATCGAATAAACAAACATTCAAATCAGGGATTTAATTTCATAGGGAAAACCAACATTGGTTAAATACATAAGTAACCACCAGCCCTTTCATTAATAAAATTGCTTTGTAATACTTGTATATAAATACTTTAACAAAGACATATCACAAATCCTTATATTTTCAATACTTGGAAAATATTCATATGCTTATCTTAATGCTATAAGTATACTGAGAAAGATTCCCTTTCTATACACTTCAAAAATCATTTATAAATCACTTGTAAATCTGAAAAACCATTTATAAAACATTTTTATAAATCCATTAAACCGTTTATAAACTGTATATAGAAACACCTTATAAAACCCAACCTTCCTTTCCAATTATAAAATTCTTTTATAAATATCTAAAATCATTTATAAACTCTTTTCATCTTGTAAATAATATCCCTTTAAGTCCCCAAATCATTCTATTAAACTTCCTTTTTAAAACTCAAATCTTGTTTATAAAACTCTATTTATAAATATCGAACATCTATAAATAATAATAATCGTTTACTTCAAACACTTTTATATAATAACAGTTACAAATAATAAATCTTATGAACAAATAAATATTTACTAACCTTAAAACGTCTTAAAATAATAATTAATAATTTAAAAGACATTATATATTAATAAAACTCTAATAATTAATTCTTAACCTTATTGTATAATTATTTCCAAACAAGTATTAATAAATCATTATTATTAATTTCAAACCATATTAATTTTTTAAATAATTAATCCTCAAAATATTAAAATTTTGATAAACAATCCTAAAATAATATTAAGTATCTTTAGAATAATATTAAATATAAATATATAACTTTAAAAAAATGGATAACTTATCAAAACAATATTAAATAAAAAAAATTTAAAAAATATATTAAATATAAATAAATAACTTTTAAAAAGCAATATTAAATATAGATAAATAACTTTTAAAACAATGCTAATATAAATAATAACTTTAAACAATATTATAAATAATTAACTCTAAAACAATATTATAAATAAATAACTTTAAAACAATATTAAATATTAATAAATGAATTTTAAAATAATGTTAAATATAATAACTAACTTAGAAAAAGATAGATAAATAGGTTGAAATAAATATGAATTAAATCCTTTAAAATAAATATTTCTGAAACCCAATTTCGGAATAAAATAATTTCCTATCTCAAAATCAATCCCAATCCCAAAAGGCAATTTATAGTATTTAAAAATAGTCATTGAAAGGCAATAGCTACCAAATGCTCAACCAATATTGATATTGATTTTCTATCACTACATGGTTTAAGATTGAACATATGATAATGTCATAAACCATAGTGTCCACAATCAGGTTTCATATTCAGTAATTGTATAACGGGAATATTATTGAAATTTAAAATGAACAATGGAAAGAAATCCTATTGGATCTCTCCAACCTGTTTCCCTGCATCATAACTCATACATATCGGTGCATGCGTGCGCGCACACACATATGTATATAATTCAACAGTGATGAGGAATCCCTTGGATCCCTCCAACATGTCCCTCTACAATTGATTTCATATATTAATTGCTTTCTAAACGACAATTCATCAAAACTAACAATCTACATATAAATATCCATACATCCAATCGAAAAAAATTATCGACTATATAATATTTCTGGTTAACAAAAAAGGTGAGTTTAACTCACCGAAATTTTCTGTTATCGCCGAAGCATTCTGGTTCCATCACGTTCGAATTCAGCGTTAATTCAACAAGCTCCAATCGTCTCCAATCCAATTCCATGACGTAGTACTTATTGATACGATCCTAATGCAACTCATCTCATTCGATTTTGACCTAAAGCGAATGAGTTATATAATTTAAAACATTCAATCAATTTAAATAATATTTTATTCACTAATCACCATCAATTAACTTAATAACCTTGTTTAAAAATAAATCCCACTTCTCTAATTTTTCCTCCCGCTCTTGTCTTCACGAAACACGCAACCCAGGCCGTCTCCTTTCTTACTCGTCATCGCAACCATTGCCATCCAACCATCGCCCCCTTGCTCCCACCGATAGCCCAGCCTTTTCTCTTTCCCATTCCACCGTCCTCGCCTCTCCATTCGCCGTCGCCACCGAGAAAAACCCCAACGAACGAAATCTGTTCATCTTTGAAATTACGATGCCACTGACCACGAACGACCGTCACCCCATCATTTTAGCAACATCTCCTCTTCCCGATCCAACGACCTAGTCTTGCCTCTTAACCTCACATGTAGCTCGTTGTTGAGCTCAAAGTCCATCTCGATGTTCATCTAGGAAATTCCACCACCACGTCATGAAATACAATAATTTAACTGTACAGTAGGTCCACCTTCCCACCTCGATCAACTCCCTAGTTGGTTCCATGGTCCATTGTTGCCTCTGGTAGTCCAAATCGTTGTGGGCCGTTGGATGGGCTATTTGTAATTTTTCTTTCTTTTAGCTCACTGATATGAAAGATAGAAGGCAGTAAAAATTTTAAAAAGGGAAGGAGGTATGGCCTATTGTGTGCTAGCATGGGTAGGGTGTAGCTGAGTTGATGTGGGTATGGGCTAGTGGTATAGGAAGATACACATACACACACAGATATATATATATATATATTATATTCAAAAATATCCATCCCGATGCACTCAAAATTCTTGAACCCCAAACGAGGTGTGCCACCCGGCGTTCTATGTGTAATACTCCTATTACGAACGCAGTAGAACTAGTCTCGAGGCCTAGTTCGGTCATTCACAGAAGATAGCTTTTCTAACCCAGATTATATATAAATTTTTAAACTACACGCTTCGATCTCTCATGACCAAATGGTACGTCTGATTTCCATGAAATTCAACGACATATAACAACTTACTATTACAGATCCAATGACATTGGTTTCGTCGAAATCCGAGACAGTGCTCCGGAAGGCTATTTCCATATGTTAATTAAAATAAATTATTATTAAAACGATTTCAACCACTTTTAAATCTGATGTAAAAGTTTACTATCACCATTCTTATCCAAATAGAATTTTAAATCAACTTCCGAAATCATTTTTTATCCACATTAAATTCAGGATTTAATTATTCAAGCAATTCCAAATATTAAATTCAACAATTTAATTATCAAATAAATCGCTATATTTGAAATTCAAGTTATCTAACTTATAAAATTAACATTTCAATATTTAAAATCAATTAAATATTCCAAATTAAAATGACTAAAATTCTTGGTTATTGCATTCTTCCCTCCTTAAAACAATTTTGTCCTCGAAATTATCAAGTAAGGAAAATGCCCAAACTCATTAACTTTCCAAAACCAATTAGTTGAAATAGATTGTCAAATTCTTTTAAGTCTTTAACTTCATTCACCAGTACCAACTAATTTGCATTCTAATTTATAACCCCAAAAATCAAATTTTAGTTACCAAAATTTTTCCTAAAGTTCTTTATAAATTTCTAAAGCCTTAAATTTACGGAAAATTTCACCAGCATCTCCTTTGCACGGCTAGATCAGAACAACTACAAATCGTCACTATAGGCCCAAACAAAAAGGAAAACAAAAGCCAAGTAGCTCAATCTTAAAACCATCAACCCAAACACCAATATAAATATGTACCAATTTGTCGCGCAACCAAATCCTACTCATGAGACCAAAGGCATCCAACTAGCTTTTGCTTCTATATACATGCATCTTATTTATCTACGATATCCAATCATATAGTTCATAATCATATTATTTTGTATTTTCAATTGTCAATATTTACTTTACGCCCATACGATGTACGTAGACCATCCATACACAACACCAATTCTAATCGCTCGCTCGATCACATAGTCTCACTTCCGAACTAGTATCGTTCACACGATCACTCTAGTGTAGGCTTAAATCTGGTTTCTTGATTAGAAATCGTCACTCTCCTTGCATAGCCATGTATAATGATTGAGAACTCTAGAATCAATCAAAAATCCATATCCAGAGTTCATCGTCGAGAATCAAGTGAAAAATTCTAACTCGGACCAATGTAAATCATCTCAAAATTATGTACTCAAATCTGGATTAAACTGTTATGCGAATAAAATAACATACGTGCAACATATGCATTTATTTCAATTGGTTTCTCATTGTTCAGATCCTTTTATATACATTCATTTATTCATAATCATTATTCACATTGCATTATTCACATTAATTTATTTCTTAGTATATTTCTTTCAATACTAATATCACTTAAAAACCATTCCATTAAATTTTACTTAAATTTATTACAAACATTTATGTAACCCTTCTCATATTTATTATCACTTCATAACTTAAGTTCATATCTATTTCTAATCAAATTCACCTTCATTTGACTCATTTCATTATTTAATTTCAATATTCAATTCTATCAACAACATTCTAAACCATATTCAGTTCACAAATTTATTTAATTAGTCCATTCCATTGATTAATTTCAAATCACAATCAAATTCTATTTCCAAAATTATTTCATTTAACTTAAGTTAATTTCTTTCCAAAATTCATTTTCTTTGACTTAAGTTAAATTCCATTTCAATTCAACTTTTCTTAACAATTCAGCAAATTTAAAAATTTGCTTTAACTTGCTAATTCTCAAAATTTATAAGTTATAAAACTTATTTTCTCATATCTTCATAAAACACTAAAATGAAAATTTTCAAAGTTTAAACATCTTATTCTTATTTCAAATTATTTTGAAACAATATTGTAATTATTTTCTTTGCATTTGAAATCATAATTTTGAATTTTAGAATCAAAACTAGTTTTACTAAAAAAAACTCCAATGATAGCAATTCCTCTTTTGGAAACCTGAAAATGAACGCCGATGATGTTGCAGCCATCATCGAAATTATTTTTCAGCGATTGAAGTGAGTTTAGTGCTTTTTATCTCTTTTAAATTCCATTTAAAATATTTATAGACAAAATACTTTCTAAATAATATCGTTATTATTTTCCAAAACTTTGAAAAACAATTTTCAAAATAACTGGATTTTAAATTCTCAAATTCTCAGCTTTTAAATCCTCTTTATTTACCGATCATATTTATCAATTTTCTTGATATATATATATATAATTTCACCTCCGTTGTATAAAATCATTCTTAATTGTTTATCTTGTTTACATTATAGTAGTAACATATTTTATTAGAACACAAACAACAAACAACAAATGATGATAATCAAATATTATCATTCACTAACAACCGAACACACTATATATACCATAATAATTTATGAAAAAATATTCCTTTTGTAACGACCCAGAATTTCTGTCAATTAAAAATTATATATTTAATTGAATTTTAATACTAATAAGTGAAATTTATAAGTCGAATAAATTTTATTTCGAATAATTGGATTTAATTGGTAATTAAATCGATAATTTAATATGTACAAATACAGAAATAATTGAAAATTGGGTTAAATATGATTAAAATTGATTTGTAAAATTTTATTTTATCATGTTGGAGTTAGAACGATATTTTAGAACTTTTAAAATTGAATTTAAAGTTAATTTGTGAAAATTGAATATTTTAATATTTAATCGACTAGTGAAATTAGCCATTTTTCGAACAGTCTCAGAATTGGACAAAACTAGTTTCATTTGATCCATAATAGTTTGTTATTATCGGATTTCAATTTTCATAGCAATCGGAGTTGTCGTTTGATCGTGGCAGCTCGAAACGCATCGAAATTGTTTTTTATATTAATTTGGCGAGTTAAAATAGTCATTTTTCAAACAGTCTCAGATTTTGACGAAACCAGTTTCATCAGATCCGTAATGTGATATTATTTTATGGTTCCAAATTTCGTGTCAATCGGATTTACCGTTTGTCCGGTGCAAACTAAAATGCCTAGAAAATCGTTTAATCTGTTTAATTTTAAATTGAACGTTTATTGCAATAACTCGCACATATGATCGAATTAGCTCCCAAAACATATTCCATTGTGTTCGGAACGCGGGGTAAACCTTAGGAACGCCAACCGGCACGCTTCGTTTGGAGTTCGGAAAATTCGGGGTGAATAGTGTACGTCGATTTTTCTATAAAAGGCCACCATTTCTCAAAATTTATATCAAACCCTAATTTTCAATGCCCAGCCGCCATTAACAAACCAAAGGCCAGAAATTCATCGTTTTCTTCCTCTAATTCGTTCAGATCCATACACCAATTCGTAATACTTTCTACTACAAACTTGTAGAGCTTCGCAAGGGCTTTAAATCCATACGGTTGAGATGTGATTTCAAGCTATGAATCGACGCGAATTTGTGTATAAAGGGGCCGGCTTTGGTCACTTTTTTCGAGCTAGATGTAGGGCCGAGCTTCAGGGCCTTTGGGGCGGAAGTGGAGAAGGCTGAGACGAGTCGAATGGCGGTGGTTTGATGAACTCTCGACGTTCGTGGAGGGAGCATGATTAAACCCTAGTTAGGGCATGGTGGGTTTGGTTTCACGTATGAAACCTGTACGTGAATGGGAGGGGAGAAGGAAGGTACGCACGGGCCTGATGGTAGTGGGATGGGATCAACGGCTAGGATTGGCTAGGGTATAAAAAAAAATTATGTTGTAATTATATAGTTATAAAATTCGTGAATCTTTGAAAATTCATATCTTTTTCATACGAGGTCGAAAACGCGCGAAACTAGTTGCGTTGGAATCGTATGGACGAGCAATATGCTATGGAATTGGATTGGAGTCGTTTGGAGTTAGTGAGAATTTTGGGTAAAATTAAACGTCCGTTTAATTTTATTCGAAATAAATCACTAAAACGAAATTGAAATCAAGGTGAGAACTTCTCACTCAATCGAATCAGTTTCGATTTTAATTTTAAATGGTTAGATTTAAAATTGTTGATTATATGTTGAATGGTGATTGTTATCTATTGATTGTTAAAATAGACATTATGCGCCGTTAGTAAGCGCAGGTTATTTATTAAAAACATATACCGCGAATATTTCACAGTACAGTGAAATTGGTATTATTTATGTACTTGGAGTTGATTTTCCCGCATTATATAGCGGATGAGACCCTATTGCGCCGCATAATAGCGGATAATAATTTATGAACCCCATATACCACGATAATTCCGTACTGGAGAGGAATTGGTATTGTGCTAATATTTTTGGATGCAGGGAAACAGGTTGGTGGGATCCAACTGGATTCCTCAACTGTATTGATTTATTTACGGATATTGTGATATTTGTTGATTATCATATTGATATATGATGTTTGGATGTCGTGATTGACTATTTGGTGATGTTGCATCATCGGATCCATTTTTGAAGTTGTAAAAGAATGATTTTGATTTTATTTTATTTTAAAAAAAAATTAAAGTGATTTTTGAAAGTATACGTTTTATTAAATTTTGAATTATTAAAAATAAATAAACGTTAAAAATTTTAATGTTATAAATTATGATTTTTATGAAATGGAAGCGAAAAGTGATTTTTGAAATAAATAGTTAATAAATTTATGAAATAGTTTAAATTGGAATTTTTGAACTATTACAAACAATTTTTATAAAAGATTTATAAAATTGATATTTATGAATTAAAAATATTGGAATTATAAAACGAGTTTATTAAGTGTTAAAATGAAGAATAAAATGGATTTCATTGAAAATTATAGATTTATAAATTGTGAAGATATAAAATGAATAGATGTTGTAAAATAAAAGATTTATAAGTAATTAACTTATAAACTTGATTTTAAGCATATAAATGGGATATTTATAGAAATTGTTAATAAAGGAGATTTTATAAGTTGAAGTTGTTATAAAATATAAAGGAATCTTATAAGTAATAAGATTTATGATTTGTGAAGTTTTGAAAGAACGATTTTGTAAATAAATGAATTATAAGTAATCAACTTATAATATGGACTTTTGGTATATAATTGAGTTATATAAATTGAATTGGATTAATAAAGGATATTTATGAATCGAAGCTTATAAATAGAAATGGAATTTATAAACATTGTTTATAAATTCGATATCAATGGAGTTTGATAAATTGAATGTTGAAATTGGTTAAGGAAGTATATTCACGATTTTGGACAGTGAATATATTATTATAAATAAAATGGATATGCCTGGGAAAATGAATATTTTAAAAGGAAGTTAATCGTTTTAACGATGTTTTAAAATGGATTAAATATCGAAAACATAGATTTCAACATTCATTGTTGAAATAGACGTTTTCGAGAAATAAGGAAATGGTGGACTATAACGCAGTTGTTATAGTAAATGATTTCCGAAAGGAAATGTTTTTGTATAGTATTGGGATTTATATATCTATCTAAATTTCGAATCCCTATACTGGTGATTTTGGGTCGTCGTAACGATGTTTTACGCAACATTCGTTGTGACTCAAATAAATGTGTTTAAGCGCACGTTTTCCTTAAGGAATGAAATATATACTTAATTTCGATTTAAGTATATTGAATATTTTCCAAGTGTTGAAAATGAATGGATTTGTAAATTACTTATTATTTAATAAGTATGGAAATGTTTTCCAATATGAACTGAATATTTTGGGACTTTATCTTTTAAAGATAAATTGAAAATGAATATTAGAAATCGATTGGGAAATTGTATGTTCATAGATATTTTGGAATTGTAAATTCACTATGGAATTTATAAATGAAAAGGTGAAAAGTGATTTGAAAATTAGTTTTCAAATGTTGAAGTGTGGGAAATATATATATATCTTGTAAAGATATTTTGGAAAATAAATAATTTGAAAAATTATTTGGAATCTGGTGATATTGAGCATGCCTTTTGATAGTTAAATAATCCGACTATCAATATTTACCTTTAAATAGGTATTTGTTGTGATTGTTTGAATTTGAATGACACACTTATTTTTGAATAAGCGCTCACTATTCGGGTTAGCCGGGAAAGGACCTTGGGGTCGTATAACCCATTCTGAATATGTGATACGTCGTAGTGGATTGCATTTGATGACCGGTGTTGAAGACAGGATATTTTTGAAAACCGAAGGATTACCGTTGAGTTACTCTGCATCGACTGATCTCCGATATAGAGGTTTTATCACCCTTAGTGACGGGAAGTCGGGACGTGATTAGAAATTATCCGGAATGCAAGGACTTCTTTGTAAGTGCCTTCGGTTCTGTTCGAGCCCGGAACAGACTTGTATGGATTGTATGTCTGACATTACAAGTTGAGATATAAAGCTGATTTCTTTCAAATATATTTCTGTTGGTGGCGGAGTATTTGTTCTCTTAGCTTAACACCCTTCTCTGAGACATACGAGCTTAGAGGTTATATAGTTGAAGGTTATTAGTGATATACTCCCAATTTGGTAGTGTGGCATGCTGAGTGCTGCTGTGAAATGATCATTGTTTGATCATTTGTGATATGATCATTTGTTTGATCATTTATCTAGGTGATCATTTCTACGATCATTTGATTGACCCAAAGCATAGCTTTTGTATAAAGCGTGGCTTTGTGGACGAGACTTCGTCGGACCTCACACCCCGGAAATGGTCAAAACAGGAAGGATGCAGCAAGGTTATTAGGGTGTAGCGCCCCTTTATTGTATGTCATTCCTTCTAGATAGAGGTGGTATCATGGTATGGAGCCCAGATACTTAACCTATGTTGTTGCTGCAAATTTTGTGGTTGTTGGAAATCGAGGATCCTCGGATAGATCGGTTACGATCGGGGGATGACATATTCGTGTCAGTTGTTACCTAGTT
This sequence comes from Allium cepa, assembly GCA_030765085.1. NCBI lineage: Eukaryota > Viridiplantae > Streptophyta > Magnoliopsida > Asparagales > Amaryllidaceae > Allium > Allium cepa. Next base: position 634,551,789 of record CM060941.1, read on the forward strand.
TGAAAGGTAACCCAGCCTTGTGTTGGCAGAGATCCGGTTAGGTTCTCGGGTCGTCTTTCCAGAGGCGTACCCATGTGGCAATGGGAAGTTCCTTGGCCTGACCATTTGTTGGAAATCCAAATAAACAATACGAGACTTGTACGGTTTTAGTTGTATAACCTGCCATGGAATGTGGCGGTAACCTGCTATTGAACATGGTAGCTATAGTAGGCATAAGTGCGGAATGCCTATGCTGGCTAAGATTTATATCTTTATTTTCGAAATGATTTTTCCTACACTATGCACTAGTAATAATATCAAATGTTTCTTTTTAATGCGTATCAAGCATCTTTGACTATCATAAGGAGAAATCTCCTCCGACTCTGCGTTTGCATTGTGTGTGTGTGCAGGAGGCCTTATGGTAGTCTCATTTTTTTAAAAGCATTGCGAATCTATTTTAAAAATATTCCTCTATTTTGATTTTAAAGATAAATAAACTGTTTTAGTTCTCACACCAGTCTCATGACTGACTCGGAGTTTATTGTTTTTCTTCCTAAACTCTGGGTGCCCACCAATTTCCACACGGGCAGTCAAGAGTTAAGGTTTATCAGGATATTCTGGAATTCAGGAGTTGCTGGAGGCAAGCTGGGTGGCATGGCGTATTACTAGTATATAGTATTTCTTTTCCGCTGTTTGTTTGTTGTTGTACACTCTGATGATGTAATGTAATGTAATATGATGAAATGTAATAACTGATAAAGTTCTTTGTTTAAAGATTATTCATTTACCTATTATAAGTTGTTCCGCTGCGAATTGTGAGATTATGATGTTGTTCTGTTATTTCTTTCTGTTCTATTCTATCTTTTTTTCTGTCTTCTTCTACCTCTTTCTTCTTCTTTAACCCTAACGGTACGGTTTTTCGGCCTTCGATTGCTCGGCAGTTGATACAGTGGACGTATTGATGTCGGCGTTCGTGGACGAAAAATCGCAAACGTTACATTTGGTATCAGAGCTTATGGTTAAGCGACAACCATGGCTTTGTTGGGAATTACTCATTAGAGATAGAGTCAGTAGCACTCTAGAATGAGTGTGAGTGTAATAATAGATACGAGCGCGTATTTGTTAGTGAATATAAAATTGTTTCATATTGTGTTTGCTTATCCGTTGAGCTGTTTATGGATTCTGATCGGTGTGTGGGACGCCATATTATCGATAGGGATTTCTAAACACTTAAACGAGGCATGTCGACATAGTATTATTTAAATTGGGTAAATGAAATAATTTTACCTCGATTATATTTTATATATAAAGGAAATAAATTTTTCAGAATTATTTAAGTATATATGAATTGATTGTTGATCGTTGAAAATGTAAGTTATATGCAAGTAAATAAAAGTTGTTTGAATAAGTTAAATGAAACACATTGTAAAAGAATAATTGTATAAGCAAATGAATTATAAGTATGAAGTTATAATTAAAATGATTTACAATGATGGAATAATCTTATATATAAGAAGTGAAATTATATAAGTAAAAGATTTATAAATATGGTTTATAATCTGAAAATAAAATTCCAGAGAAGTGTTTTGAAAGAAATTTGATATTTTGGAAAACTATTTTGGAAAGATAAAAGCTCTAAACTATTTTCGGTCGCTGAAAAATCATTCTGATGATGACCGCGGCATCATTGGTGTTCATTTTCGGGTTTCCAAAAGAGGGATTGCTACCAAATAATTTTAAATGAAAGTTGTTTGAAAAAATTTGGGTTTGGTTTTTGAAATTCAAAGGATAATTGAATTGATTTCAAAAAAAATGGTTTTGAAAGATTGAAAGGACTCTGGAATCTTATTTAAAATATTATGAGAATAATAAATGAGTTGATAACTTATACAGATTGAATTTTGATAGAATAAGTTTAACTTAAAGGATGGAGTTAAGTTAAAGGGGGTATAAGCGAATCAATTAAAATCCAAGTTGTAATTGATGAATATAAGTGAAATGTGTTTTGAACTAATAATATGAATAATAAATTTAGCTTTGGATAAGTTAATGGATTTGGAAGTTAATAAATAAGTTGTATAACTTATAGAATGGGAAATGATGGAATATAACTTTAGTGAAGTTGAATAAAGTTAATTTTGGTATCGAAGTAGATTAATAAGTGAATTAATGAAGTGAAGTCATTAAGAATTTGAACTTGAGTTATATAAATGAAATTCAACATTATATTGTTAAAGGAATTAGCAATTGAATTGATAAATGGATTGAATGTTAATCAATTGAATGTAAATAATTAGTATGAAACAATGAATATAAGTGTTAATTCATTAAAAGCTAATGTTATTGGAAATTGAATAAATTGAATGAAAATCAATTTAATATAAACCAATTGGAATTAAAAGTGTTGGACCAAATTGAATGTAAATTAAATAATTTGGTTATGTTGAAAATACATTGGTTGTTATATGGTTGTTAGTTGATTGTATATAATTCATTAAGTGTTAATGAAATTGAATTAGCGAAGTTGGAAGCTATGAAATTTAATTCAAATTGAAAGTAAATAAATTTGAATAGAATTGAATGTGAATTGGATTTAAATTAGTGAATGTTAACTAACTGAATTGAGAAAGAATGTTGATAAAATCCAATGTAAACGAATCAAATGTGATTAAATTGAGAACTCATTTCAATGAATATTAATGAGAATATGAATTAATATTTATTAGTTGGATGATAGTTGGTTGATGGTTGAATATATTGCTTTTATTGCATTTGCTATGTTGACATAAGTAGTTGTTATGTTGCTATATATTGCATATTGATATTATTTTCATATATGCATGATTCTCATGTTGTTGTTGAGTGTTAAGTAGGTGCGGATTGCGTTGCTTTGCATTTGGAGCTCGCTTTCGTGCTATATTAGCCGTATACGCTCGCTAATAATATAATAAGGTACATATCTCGGATTACATACCGTACTTTTACACTTTTTTCCCTGCGGGATGCCTCATCACTTGATGAGATGTATATTTGTGATATATATACTGTCATTTTTTTTCGGATCGAGCCGCGCAAAAGAGACTCTGGCGAATTTTTCCGAAAATTTAAGGCGTTAGAATATTTTTGAGAAAATTGGAAATTTTTGATAACTAAGTTTGGATTTGGAAACTTAGTAAAGATTTTGTAAGGAGTTTAACTATGAATTTTGAGAAAGTTAAACACTTAAGAGATTTGAAAAATCTAAATTGAACGGTTTGTTTTAGAAAGTTAATGGATTCTGTAAATTTTTCTTACTTGGTAATTTCGAGGACGAAATTCTTTTAAGGGGGGAAGTATGTAACGACCCAGAATTTCTGTCAATTAAAAATTATATATTTAATTGAATTTTAATATTAATAAGTGAAATTTATAAGTCGAATAAATTTTATTTCGAATAATTGGATTTAATTGGTAATTAAATCGATAATTTAACATGTAAAAATACAGAAATAATTGAAAATTGGGTTAAATATGATTAAAATTGATTTGTAAAATTTTATTTTATCATGTTGGAGTTAGAACGATATTTTAGAACTTTTAAAATTGAATTTAAAGTTAATTTGTGAAAATTGAATATTTTAATATTTAATCGACTAGTGAAATTAGCCATTTTTCGAACAGTCTCAGAATAGGACGAAACTAGTTTCATTTGATCTGTAATAGTTTGTTATTATCGGATTTCAATTTTCGTAGCAATCGGAGTTGTCGTTTGATCGTGGCAGCTCGAAACGCATCGAAATTGTTTTTTATATTAATTTGGCGAGTTAAAATAGTCATTTTTCAAACAGTCTCGGATTTCGACGAAACTAATTTCATCGGATCCGTAATGCGATATTATTGTATGGTTCCAAATTTCGTGTCAATCGGATTTACCGTTTGTCCGGTGCAAGCTAAAACGCCTAGAAAATCGTTTAATCGGTTTAATTTTAAATTGAACGTTTATTGCCATAACTCACACAGATGATCGAAATAGCTCCCGAAACACGTTCCATTGTGTTCGGAACGCGGGGTAAACCTTAGGAACGCCAACCGGCACGCTTCGTTTGGGGTTCGGAAAATTCGGGGTGAATTGTGTACGTCGATTTTTCTATAAAAGGCCACCATTTCTCAAAATTTATACCAAACCTTAATTTTCAATGCCCAGCCGCCATTAACAAACCAAAGGCCAGAAATTCATCGTTTTCTTCCTCTAATTCGTTCAAATCCATACACCAATTCGTAATACTTTCTACTACAAACTTGTAGAGCTTCGCAAGGGCTTTATATCCATACGGTTGAGATGTGATTTCAAGCTATGAATCGACGCGAATTTGTGTATAAAGGGGCCGGCTTTGGTCAATTTTTTCGAGCTAGATGTAGGTTCGAGCTTCAGGGTCTTTGGGGCGGAAGTGGAGAAGGCTGAGACGAGTCGAATGGCGGTGGTTTGATGAACTCTCGACGTTCGTGGAGGGAGCATGATTAAACCCTAGTTAGGGCATGGTGGGTTTGGTTTCACGTATGAAACCTGTACGTGAATGGGAGGGGAGAAGGAAGGTGCGCACGGGCCTGATGGTAGTGGGATGGGATCAACGGCTAGGATTGGCTAGGGTATAAAAAAAAATTATGTTGTAATTATATAGTTATAAAATTCGTGAATCTTTGAAAATTCATATCTTTTTCATACGAGGTCGAAAACGCGCGAAACTAGTTGCGTTGGAATCGTATGGATGAGCACTACGCTATAGAATTGGATTGGAGTCGTTTGGAGTAAGTGAGAATTTCGGGTAAAATTAAACGTCCGTTTAATTTTATTCGAAATAAATCGCTAAAATGAAATTGAAATCAAGGTGAGAACTTCTCACTCAATCGAATCGGTTTCGATTTTAATTTTAAATAGTTAGATTTAAAATTGTTGATTGTATGTTGAATGATGATTGTTATCTATTGATTGTTAAAATAGACATTATGCGCCGTTAGTAAGAGGAGGTTATTTATTAAAAACATATACCGCGAATATTTCACAGTACAGTGAAATTGGTATTATTTATGTTCTTAGAATTGATTTTCCCGCATTATATAGCGGATGAGACCCTATTGCGCCGCATAATAGCGGATAATAATTTATGAATCCCATATACCGCGATAATTCCGTACTGGAGCGGAATTGGCATTGTGCTAATGTTTTTGGATGCAGGGAATCAGGTTGGAGGGATCCAACTGGATTCCTCAACTGTATTGATTTATTTACAGATATTGTGATATTTGTTGATTATCATATTGATATATGATGTTTGGATGTCGTGATTGACTATTTGGTGATGTTGCATCATCGGATCCATTTCTGAAGTTTTAAAAGAATGATTTTGATTTTTTTTTTTAATAAAGAATTTTTAAAGTGATTTTTGAAAGTATACGTTTTATTAAATTTTGAATTATTAAAAATAAATAAACGTTAAAAATGTTAATGTTATAAAAGTATGATTTTTATGAAATGGAAGCGAAAAGTGATTTTTGAAATAAATAGTTAATAAATTTATGAAATAGTTTAAATTGAAATTTTTGAACTATTACAAACAATTTTTATAAAAGATTTATAAAATTGATATTTATGAATTAAAAATATTGGAATTATAAAACGAGTTTATTAAGTGTTAAAATGAAGAATAAAATGGATTTCATTGAAAATTATAGATTTATAAATTGTGAAGATATAAAATGAATAGATGTTGTAAAATAAAAGATTTATAAGTAAGTAACTTATAAACTGGGTTTTAAGCATATAAATGGGATATTTATAGAAATTGTTAATAAAGGAGATTTTATAAGTTGAAGTTGTTATAAAATATAAAGGAATCTTATAAGTAATAAGATTTATGATTTGTGAAGTTTTGAAAGAACGATTTTGTAAATAAATGAATTATAAGTAATCAACTTATAATATGGACTTTTGGTATATAATTGAGTTATATAAATTGATTTGGATTAATAAAGGATATTTATGAATCGAAGCTTATAAATAGAAATGGAATTTATAGACATTGTTTATAAATTCGAAATCAATGGAGTTTGATAAATTGAATGTTGAAATTGGTCAAGGAAGTATATTCATGATTTTGGACAGTGAATATATTATTAAATAAAATGGATATGCCTGGGAAAATGAATATTTTAAAAGGAAGTTAATCGTTTTAACGATGTTTTAAAATGGATTAAATATCGAAAACATAGATTTCAACATTCATTGTTGAAATAGATGTTTTCGAGAAATAAGGAAATGGTGGACTATAACACAGTTGTTATAGTAAATGATTTTCGAAAGGAAATGTTTTTGTATAGTATTGGGATTTATATATCTATCTAAATTTCAAATCCCTATACTAGTGATTTTGGGTCGTCGTAACGATGTTTTACGCAACATTCGTTTTGACTCAAATAAATGTGTTTAAGCGCACGTTTTCCTTAAGGAATGAAATATATACTTAATTTCGATTTAAGTATATTGAATATTTTCCAAGTGTTGAAAATGAATGGATTTGTAAATTACTTATTATTTAATAAGTATGGAAATGTTTTCCAATATGAACTGAATATTTTAGGACTTTATCTTTTAAAGATAAATTGAAATGAATATTAGAAATCGATTGGGAAATTGTATATTCATAGATATTTTGGAATTGTAAATTCACTATGGAATTTATAAATGAAAAGGTGAAAAGTGATTTGAAAATTAGTTTTCAAATGTTGAAGTGTGGGAAATATATATATCTTGTAAAGATATTTTGGAAAATAAATAATTTGAAAAATTATTTGGAATCTGGTGATGTTGAGCATGCCTTTTGATAGTTAAATAATCCGACTATCAATATTTACCTTTAAATAGGTATTTTTTGTGATTGTTTGAATTTGAATGCCACACTTATTTTTGAATAAGCGCTCACTATTCGGGTTAGCCGGGAAAGGACCTTGGGATCGTATAACCCATTCTGAATATGTGATACGTCGTAATGGATTGCATTTGATGACCGGTGTTGAAGACTGGATATTTTTGAAAACAGAAGGATTACCGTTGAGTTACTCTGCATCGGCTGATCTCCGATATAGAGGTTTTATCACCCTTAGTGACGGGAAGTCCGGACGTGATTAGAAATTATCCGGAATGCAAGGACTTCTTTGTAAGTGCCTTCGGTTATGTTCGAGCCCGGAACAGACTTGTATGGATTGTATGTCTGACATTACAAGTTGAGATATAAAGCTGATTTCTTTCAAATATATTTCTGTTGGTGGCGGAGAATTTATTCTCTTAGCTTAACACCCTTCTCTGAGACATACGAGCTTAGAGGTTATATAGTTGAAGGTTATTAGTGATATACTCCCTGTTTGGTAGTGTGGCATGCTGAGTGTTGCTGTGAAATGATCATTGTTTGATCATTTGTGATATGATCATTTGTTTGATCATTTATCTAGGTGATCATTTCTATGATCATTTGATTGACCCAAAGCACAGCTTTTGTATAAAGCGTGGCTTTGTGGACGAGACTTCGTCGGACCTCACACCCCAGAAATGGTCAAAACAGGAAGGATGCAGCAAGGTTATTAGGGGGTAGCGCCCCTTTAGTGTATGTCATTCCTTCTGGATAGAGGTGGTATCATGGTATGGAGCCCAGATACTTAACCTATGTTGTTGCTGCAAATTTTGTGGTTGTTGGAAATCAAGGATCATCGGATAGATTGGTTACGATCGGAGGATGACATATTCGTGTCAGTTGTTACCTAGTTTGAAAGGTAACCCGGCCTTGTGTTGGCAGAGATCCGGTTAGGTTCTCGGGTCGTCTTTCCAGAGACGTACCCATGTGGCAATGGGAAGTTCCTTGGCCTGACTATTTGTTGGAAATCCAAAAAAATAATACGAGACTTGTACGGTTTTAGTTGTATAACCTGCCATGGAATGTGGCGGTAACCTGCTATTGAACATGGTAGCTATAGTAGGCATAAGTGCGGAATGCCTATGCTGGCTAAGATTTATATCTTTATTTTCGAAATGATTTTTCCTACACTATGCACTAGTAATAATATCAAATGTTTCTTTTTAATGCGTATCAAGCATCTTTGACTATCATAAGGAGAAATCTCCTCCGATTCTGCGTTTGCATTGTGTGTGTGTGTGCGGGAGGCCTTATGGTAGTCTCATTTTTTTTTAAAAGCATTGCGAATCTATTTTAAAAATATTCCTTTATTTTGATTTTAAAGATAAATAAACTGTTTTAGTTCTCACACCAGTCACATGACTGACTCGGAGTTTATTGTTTTCCTTCCTAAACTTTGGGTGCCCACCAATTTCCACACGGGCAGTCAAGAGTTAAGGTTTATCAGGATATTCTAGAATTCAGGAGTTGCTGGAGGCAAGCTGGATGGCATGGCGTATTACTAGTATATAGTATTTCTTTTCCGCTGTTTGTTTGTTGTTGTACACTTGGATGATGTAATGTAATGTAATATGATGAAATGTAATAACTGATATAGTTCTTTGTTTAAAGATTATTCATTTACCCATTATATGTTGTTCTGCTGCGAATTGTGAGATTCTGATGTTGTTCTGTTATTTCTTTCTGTTCTATTCTATCTTTTTTTCTATCTTCTTCTACCTCTTTCTTCTTCTTTAACCCCTAACGGTACGGTTTTTCGGCCTTCAATTGCTCGGCAGTTGATACAGTGGACGTATTGATGTCGGCGTTCGTGGACGAAAAATCGCAAACGTTACACCTTTATATATAAAATATAATCAAGGTAAAATTGTTTCATTTACTCAATTTCAAAACAACAATATGTCGATTTTCTCTGTCCAAGAGTTTAGAGATCTCTATCAATAATGTTAATAAATCGTATTAATCGGAATCCGTAAGCCACTCAATAGATCAATCAACACAATGTAAAACCTTTTTATATCACTAACAAATACGCGCTCATACACCCACATACACACACTCATACTCATAATAAGGCATTTAGGCATTCCATTACCTTATCTCTTAATGAGTTACCCCACCAAAGCCAAGGTTCTCGCTTAACATTGCGTTCTGAGACCAAGTGTAACAATTGGGAATTTCAACCCTCGAAAATCGGCACTTATACGTCCACTGTATTACATGCCAAGTAATCGAATGTCGAAAAACCCGGTCATTAGGGGAAAAGAAAAGAAAGAAGGAAGAAGAATGAAAACAACAGCACAGAATCTCATAATCACAGCGGAATAACTATAATATAATATCGCTGATCTTTATAGAAGAAAAAATATTGTATACACACATTAATCAGAGTGCAACAACAAATCACAACCATCAGCCTAGATAGTTATAACAACATATCCTCATAAATGCTGATGATTTCAATAACAAAACAGCAAAAAATTAACCATGTAAATGAATATGTTTCCAGGCCTCTAGCTCGACACCTGAAGCTCCAAAGTATCCAAACTAATCTGTAATATGCTCGGTCTGGCCCGAGCATTATAATAAAATACACCTGAGTCAGTCTGGAAAAATAGCGTGAGAGAAACATACCCAACTGAATTTGAAGTTATAAAAGCATTTGAAATCAAAAGTATCTCATAAAACCATGCCATATATAAACACAGACGGGCTTTACGTTACCAAAACCAAAAAAATTCTATAGAAAATCCATTCACATTATAATAATGTCTAGGGGTCAAAGTAAAATATGAATATAGTTGAAATGCTTGCATCTCACTTTTCCGAATAATTAGGCACAACTAAGTCCTTACTGCGCTTATTTGGAGAATGGAATCCATACAGTGACTGGGCTACTGGTGTGCCACCCATCATGGTGCATCTCAAGATAAAATAACATTGAGGACCTTGTTAGGATCCCTAGCCAACACAGAACTGACTTACCACTTGACTAGTAGTACCGAATATGATCACCATTCCATTGATGGGCCCTGAAGCATACGAATGAGAGATGGTATCAACCCTAGATGGGGATGATCATACCTTACTTGGGACTGACCTACTTAGCACTACTGCATCTTCCATGTTTTAGTCATTCCCGGTTGATGAGGTTTGAGGCCACGTTTTACCTTTTAAATGGCACTTTCCACTTGGAATACTACATTGCTTCCCAGTCGACGACACAATGTCTACATTCATCCATACAAGTTCGTTTTAGGGCTAAACAAAATTCTTTAGAGCTCCATCTTCAATTCCATCATTTTCAAGATGTCTTCACTTCGAAACGCTTGAGTTGGATCGAAGTGGGTTTCGAATAACATATCTGATCCTAGTCTCTTCTAAACAATAGTAGATACTTCTCGGTACTTTAGGAAATAAATAGTCAAACATGAGAGCGGAGATCACCCCCTAACCATTATGGATGGATTTCCTTATCATTTATCCTAGAAGAAAAAAAAAGATTTAGACGCATAGTACAACATCGTCAAAGATGACTGTGCCATGTAACTCACGTAATTCTCTTATATATTTCCAAAGTTACGTTTTTGGGTCCAAATTTGATAGTCGGTTATTTAACCAACGAATAAACAAACATTCAAATCAGGGATTTAATTCCATAGGAAAAACCAACATTGGTTAAACATATAAGTAACCACCAGCTCTTTCATTAATCTTTCCATTAATAAAATTGCCTTGTAATACTTGTATATAAATACCTTTACAAAGTATACCACAAATCCCTATATTTTCAATACTTAGAAAACACCCACATACATGTCTTAACGTTATAAGTATACTGAGAAAGTTTCCCTTTCTATACACTTCAAAAATCATTTATAAATCCCTTATAAATCTTAAAAACCATTTATAAAACATTTTTATAAATCTTTGAAACCATTTATAAACTCTATATAGAAACCCCTTATAAAACCTAATCTCCATTTCTAATTATAAAATTCTTTTATAAATATCTAAAATCATTTATAAGCTCTTTTCATCTTGTGAACAATATCCCTTTAAGTCTCCAAATCATTCTAAGAAACTTCTCTTTTAAAACCCAAATCTTGTTTGTAAAACTCTATTTATAAATCTCGAACATTTATAAATAATAATAATAATCGTTTACTTCAAACGCTATTATATAATAATAGTTATAAATAATAAACCTTATAAATAAATAGAAATTTACTAACCTTAAAACATCTTAAAGTAATAACTAACAATTTCAAAGACATTATTAATAAAACTCTAATATTTTTTTTGAGAGAATATGTGATCCTCTAAAGTATAAGAGAGCACACATGTACAAATCTATATATATCACCAATAACAAAGGAGCTGCCAACATGCCTGGCGTGTGACAAGTCATAAAAAACTAAGAAAAATAAAGACATGTAACTTCTTGAATGAACTTTGGTAAGGCCACCGCCCATTACACCTCAATATCGAACTCCGGCAAGGCCACCACCCGATAATGAAGTGTTAAAAGTACCCAGTATAACCATGGTGCATCCAAATGCACCAATGAGATCAGCAAACGTCTCCACCATAGAATGAATGTTCACAGCTAAAGCGGATGAACCAGATCTAAAAAATGAAAGCTCTCCAAACAATGATCCTACGATCAACAATCCTGTAATTCTGGCGTCTACAAACATGAAACCATACAAATAGCAATCAAGCATCTTTTTATAGCCTAAACTTGAACCTGCAGATGAAACTATACAAAAATGTCAAAAAAACTGCATATATACGCATACAAATGAAATTTATATACATATATGTATTAATGAGGAAAAAGTAATAAAACTAAAAATAAAGTTAAAACTATAAGACAACAAAGAAACTATAAAAAGTGAAAGGCTAATAAAAGATTCAAAACTCTTTATGCAACATTTTAACTTACTCTTATGTTCTGAAATAGTGATAACAAACATAAAAATGCACAGAAATTAACAAAAATGTAATTATATATAACATTATGTTCCTTTGATTAAAGGAACATTATGACAATCAGTAAAATCATCATTCGAATTTGAAAAAATGCTAATGATGTAATTATTTATGTTAAATATAATGTTTTTTTGTTTAAGTAACTCAAGGTTTTTTCTAACCATATTAAGATATTCCTTAAACTGATTATTTTTAGCCAGTTCTCTAGTAATTAAGTTTTAACCTTATTAAAAATAATAATAATAAATTTCCAAAATAGTATTAATAAATCATTATTATTAATTTCAACCGATATAATTTTTTAAATAATTAATCCTCAAAATATTAACATTTTGATAAATAATCCTAAAACAATATTGATTATAAATAAGTACCTTTAAAACAATATTAAATATAAATAAATAACATTTTAAACAAAATAAATATAAATGGATAACTTTTTGAAACAATAATAAATAAATAACTTTTAAAAAACAATATTAAATAAATAAATAACTTTTAAAAAACAATATTAAATAAAGATAAATAACTTTAAAATAATGTTAACATAAATAATAATTTTAAACAATATTAATTATAAATAAATAACTTTGAAAAATATTAATTATAAATAAATAACTTTAAAACAATATTAAATATAAATAAATGACTTTCAAAACAATGTTAAGTATAATAACTAACTTAGAAAAAGATAGATAAATAGGTTGGAACAAATAAGAATTAAATCCTTTAAAATAACTATTTCGAAACCAAATTTCGGAATAAAAATCATTTCCTATCTCAAAATCAATCTAAACCCTAAATGATAATTAATAGTATTTTAAAATGCTCATTTAAAGCCAATAACTACCAAACACTCAACCAATATTGATATTGATTTTCTATCACTAAAGGGTTTAAGTTTGAACATATGATAATGTCATAAATCATAGTGTCCACAATCAGATTTCATATCCAATAACCATATAATAGGAATATTATTGAAATTTAAAAATCAACAATGGCGAGGAATCTTTCTGAATTCCTCCAACCTGTTCCCCTGCATCACAACTCATATATATCAGCACGCGCGCGCGCACACACACACATGGATGGATATATATATATATATATATATATATATATATATATATAAATTCAACAATAACGAGGAAACTCGTTGGATCCCTCCAACATGTCCCCCTAAAATTGATTTCATATATTAATCGTTTACTAAACAACAATTCATCAAAACCAAAGATTGACATATAAATATCCAAACATCCAATCAAAAAAATTTATCGACTATATAATTTTTTTGGTTAACCAGAAAGGTCTCACCGAAATTTCTAGTTATCATCAAAGCATTATGGTTCCATTTAAACTTAACTATATATAACCAATTTATTAAAAACGTGCCCACTCATCTCAAATCCATTATTTCCTTCAAATTTTCGTTTAGAAATCTTCCCCCATTCATTAGTTGTTTGTGTGATTTGGTCTTCTTAGTTTCCCCTAATTTATTGTTGTTTATTTTGAAGAATTTTACAAGTAGAGGGGAAGAGAATTTGACAATGTTTTGGTACATGGATAAATTTCTAATAAATTAGGGTTTAGGTTAGATGTATACTTATAGGGTTTTGGAGTAGTTCTGATAGTTGATTAACCCTATGAGAATCTTTGGTTTCATCCTAAATGTTAAACAATTACTTCATAGTGAAGCAAACATATTTAATTGAATCTGGACCGTTGGCCACTTAAATTCATCGTACTGGAACATCAACTAACCAATCGCTAGGTGGAATAGGTCGACCGTTACATGTCGACCGATAACCCTCCAAGGTGTCGATCGGTGGAGCTATTTATTTATGGATAGTTTAACTTTCTTATTAGTTTATTTAATTAATTTCGTTTTAAATTTTAACACATCTATAACTTCTTCATACAAGCTCCTATTTCTGTGTTATATATGAATATCGTCCAAAAAAATCGCTATGAATGCATCGATGCAACCTTCGTAGCCGAATTCATAATTTTGAAAAAATTTCATTTTTGCCCTCGTTATATTTTAAGTTTAACACTTTTTATTAAATTCTGTCCTAAATTTTTGGGGTGTTACATTTCTCTTTTATTAAATTATGGGTCAGTACGTGGAAAGATTTCAAGCTGCTTTGGTAGCTTTTTAAATTTCACTTTAACAGCACTTACATTGACACTATTACTATTGTTGTTAACAACGTTAAAATATAGTTATTAGTAATTTAAATTTATGGTTATACATACTAATTAAATTCGAAAAATAATAATAAAATTCAAACCATAATAGAGGAGGAATAAAAAGTAGATGGAAATACCTCTAGTTGTCTCAGACAAAGGCACAGAAAGATAAATTCGGTGTTAGTAATTTTATTATCAAAAAAAAATGAAAATACCTAGAAATTACTATTGTGACAACCTCACTGCTATGTCCAGTTTAGAAAAGAATATTACAAGAAATGTCGTCTGCTAATCTGGAGAATACGGCTGGTTAAGGGTCACCGAATGTGAAAATATCTTTATACTAACACCGACACGTCTTATTTACCTTTTTGAGAATCTAAACTGAAATTTAGACATGTACAATATTAATACAATATAATTAACACGCTGGTTAAAAATATTTAGAATTGTAGGTATATAGATAAATCAGAGTCACAGTTCACAGTGGAATAATATAAGTCATCATATATATAATAGAATGTGGGTCTACAAAATATAAGTACTAGACCCACATAAATATATACATCATATCCATAATCTTGCATCAGGTACAAAGTCACTACTATATAATAATGATGACATAATTCCTAACTGTCAAAATATACAAGTATGAAGTAAACTAAAACTTTCAAAATAGTCTACTTCAATGCTAGCCCCAAAGGTCAATGGTTCCATGTACCTGTAAAGTCTCGGGCTGACCCGAGTATCAAAATAATAAACGGGTCAGACTACATCTAAATAAAAGTCTAGATACTACAATCATAACTTTATGAGTTAAAATAATAAGCCATAATAAAATATGCCTAACAAACAATTATAATAAGGCATATTAATTAAATTTATCACTTTATAAATCCATAAATGACCTAGCTTTAAAATAAATCATTTTCAAAATATGCCAAAAAACCAAAAAATCCATAAAAGGCATATCAAACCAATAAACACAAATCTCACCATTTTTGACTTAACAATAACCAAATAAGTTGTAAATAAAATACGACTGAAATAATTACTCAAATAAGGCATATCTAACAAATCACCATTTCATAAATATATATCAGGTCTCAATAGACTATCATCTCAAAATATGGTGATAATTAATTCAAAATTCTTCAGAGCATAAAGGATATAGAATATCCATACTAAAAATCTCTAAAGAAATAATCATCAATAATGAAATAATAATGGTAGTCATCTATCAGTTTAATACAGTGACATGAAATCTATCGAAAGAGACCCACTACATAGGAAGGAAGCCTTCCAAAAGAGACTGCAGATTAGGGACACCGCTCAAAGAAAAGAGTAGCCATGTACAAAAATTTTCCTATTCAAATTTACCTTCCAAAAGTGGTAAACGTAGTCGAACTTTATAAAACAAAATAAACCGATAGGTTGCAGTATTTATAGACTACGATGTATGTAAAAATCTGCCTTTCGAAAGAGATAGACGTACTTCCACCATAACAGATCTTCTGAAAGAGATCTGCCTACCCAAATCTAAAAATGCATCCATTCTCAGATTGATGAAAAATGAGTTAACGTTTCTTAGGGATCTATCGGCCTGAAATCCGAACACCCTTAGATAATACAACTCTAAGTGTTAATTACTATCCCTCCAATAATTACAAGAGTTTAGCTAACTGTCCCATACCAGAAAGTAAATTCAAGTATTTACTAAAAGCAAGTAGTTTCCACTCAAACTCTATTTAACAAATTATAATAATAACCAAAAGAATTGTACAAAGTGTCCCATACCACCCGATAATTCAATCATTTATTAAAATTCTTTATTTCATAGAAAATCACGAAATTCATCAGAAATCCAATTCAAACTTGCATAAAAATAGCCAAAAGTGAAATACAATAAAAGAAAACAGTAATTTATAGGTTGAAAGTAATTAATATAATTTTATTATATAGAAAATGATTTTCTAAAATATTTTATCTATAATTCACTTTCAAATCTATCACCTTTGTTAACCCCTGATAAATAACATAAAAGAGTTTTAAATTAATTATATATCCAGAGATGTAATTTTCCAAAATCACTTTTAAATCCATAACTCATTTTTAAAGAAGAGTGGCTTATTTATTAAGGTTTTAAAATTATTTAAACCTCTTTTATAACTAAATCTGTTGAAACTAAAATTATTATTTTCATAACAACTTTTATAAATAATGCCAGATTTTATAATTTACTTTGAAAACATTTCCAAAAATTTTATGTACTTATAATAGTAAATTTAAAAAGGTTTCACAAGTAAATTTCTCAATTTTAAAAGCTTTGAAGATAAATTTTGAATACTAATAAGTTAAGAATATAATATAATTTAGCTATCTATTCTATAAATAAAATTTCAATAAGGATCAAAATGAATAAAATCTCATTTTGGAATTCTTTTAAAACATTCAAAAGATAAACCCATCGAAAATTCAATAACTAGAGCCAACATTGCTCTAAAAATATAATTCAATAATACGAGATTATTTAACGACACGAGTTGCTTTCCGATAACTCCGGTTACACGAATAATGCACAACCATTATATAATTAAACCACGAAATCATATGTATTTTGATGGTTTTCAACATACATGTCATTCATAGTTAACCATCAATCCAAAATTCATAAATGAATGAAATTGTGCTTTCTTACAACTATGGTTTAATATAAAGTTTTAACCAAATTATAGACATAACAACAATATAAAAGATATGTCTTATAAGGGTTTACTCGCCGTATAATCAATCCATCATAAGCATACAAGCATCTCTTATTCAATTCAAGTATAACAACTAAAGATTATATCACAATCAACTAATGAATAAAACTATCGAGATAATTATATATAGCAGGCAATTTAATAGATGTAAATGTGTGAGTTAAATTGATTAACTCACCTTAACCGTTCATTATCTTGTTTGAATTCCCAAATTTAGCTTCAGCTTGCACTCAAGACCTCAATTAATTATTGCCTAGAACCCTAGGTGCCAACGATGTGAACAATGACTCCAAATGATGCTCCTTTATCCTATGCCCTGTATCCAAGCTCCTCACATTGCCTTGCTCGATGATATAGCTCCTTCCACATGCCTGAAATCACGCACCCTCCACTGCGTGTATGCAAGTATAGGTCAGGCTGTCAATTACTTTCTTATGCGCGCATGCCCATCGGCGTGGAACCACTCGCCCCTCCATTTATTGCAAGCGGTAACTTTGCGGATCCCCTTCTTTAGACAGCTTCATGTGCGACTTCAACTGCAACGCCTTCATTGCGGCATTCGATCGATCCCAAGCTCCATCGCACGTTTATGAACCCCCCCCCCCCCTCATTTTTTTCCGCGTTCAATTTTATATTTGGGGATTGGGAGATTTTGGGTTAACGATAGTTTTTGGTATGAAGGTTGTGATTGAAAATGGGATAAGGATGAAAGATGGTAACGTTAAAGTGGTAATGGGCTTTGGGCCTTAATTGTTTAAGTAATGTATTTTTTTTAAATACTCCCTTCATTGTATGTTAATAGATTTCAATTTAATTTAAACTGATTTACACATCATTTTATGAAATATAAACTTCAATAGCTATACGGTTTCATTTAATCCAATATTGTTCAATTATATGTAATTATCCACTATATTGATATAAATAGAATTATTCATATTCGTCGACTTATTGATTTAAACAAATATCAATTTAAAACTTCTTTTCATCTATTTCAATCATATATAAATATTTATACTTTTAAAATATTTCATATTTAATAACACACTTTATTTGAATTATAATACATTATCTAAAATGAAATTCTTTAACTAAATCAAATTTTACTATAACAAAAGTTCTTTATTGAATAAAATTTAATTGAATGATAATTTGATTCGAAAATGATAATAATCCAAACTGAATTCGAATACTACTATTTCCATTAAAAAAATCAGAATAGTACAGCTTCGAAAACAGGGTTGTTACAGACCTTCCCCCTTATGAAAATTGCATCTTCGCAATTTCTTATAAGGAGATGTCAAAACACATGCAAACATTAACTCTCTTCGAATTTTATTATTAAGTTAAAACTCGATCAAAACCTTAAGTAGTTATCATTAATAACAAACTTATCGTACGTTATAAATTTAAATAAATTCATTTATTACTTTCTTTTTCTTCGCATACGAGAATTTTTTGAAAATTTTCTGAGTGTTAAAATTTTTGGAAAATTTCGGCAGTCTCCTTTATACGGAGAGCCGTTTACAATTTCACAATTATAATATATATAATATACATCGACCGCACGGTCGGAAACACAATGTAACAATATTTCTATCATTTCTGTATTTAATCTGAAAGCATACCTTTATTTAGCATTTTAAAATGAGTTATCATACATTTTATATGAGTATAAGCGAGCTATCATCGCCATTTAGTCCAATCGTGCTTTATAAGTACCTGTTCTTAACTTAAGTTTAAATATTAGTCATATAAAAGAAGTATATAAAAAATATATGCAAACATTTATTATAGAAACAAAACGATACTCATATTTAATCCACCTTCAACTAATTTTTCTAAGGCCAAAACCATCAAATCAAGATATATACATATCGATATCCATTTAAATAATTCCAAGGTATCCAAATTAGTTTAAATTTTCTCACAAAAATTAAATACATTTTTATAACCTGAATAGTGTTTACATATTATAATCTCAAACTTTATAACATAATTATTAAAACCAATAAGTTAAAACAATTAAATTTGCATAGTGAACTTAACAAGTTCATATATATATATATATATATATATATATATATATATAGTGAGAGAAGTAGACAATCAAAACAGGATAGATTAAACCACTATCACTCAACCGCACATGCTTTTATACATACATAGGTGTACATGTAGAGCAGTTATAGGAAATATACAAAATCACCTTCTTAAATATTAACAACAACAAGACTAGAAAAATATAGAGGTGTAGGGAAGAAAAACCAAGAAACAATGTGCAGTAAACCAAGAAAACACATAAAGAAGGCAATTGAACTATGTTTACCTAAAGTTGCACTAATCAAACAAAAACAATGATAGAATATCAAATACTTGATATATGGACACATCAGAGCAAGCAAACATACATAATACATAGGGAGGAGAGATGACCAGGCAAATGCTAAATAGAGAATATACAAACACCTCGGCGTGCACTGCAACGACCCAAAATTTCTATCATTCGAAATTGGAATATTTAATTGATTTTAAATATTCACAAGTTTATTTTATAAGTTGAATAACTTATATTTCAAATATCTTGATTTAATTGGATAATTAAATTTTTAGTTTAATATTTGAAATTGTGGAAAAAATTAAGATTTGAATTTAATTGGAATGAAAATGTTTTATAAAGTTGTTTAAATTAAATTTGAATTAGAATGAAGTTAGTAAACTTTTAAATTTGATTTAAAAGCGGTTTAATAGAAATTGGCAATTTATCGATTTAATTAACATGCAAGAATAGTCATTTTTGACACTATCTTGGATTTTCACAAAACCAGTTTCATTGGATCCGTAATGTTATATTATTGTAGGATTTTAATTTTTATTTCAATCAGACTTACGGATTGGTCGTGCGAAGCTAAAATGCGTAGAAATTTATTTAAGTAATTTTTAATTAAAATAATTCAATTCGAAAACCTATCTTCCGAATACGATGGAATTGGCTTCCGATATATACTCCATTGTGTTCGGAATAGGGGTAAACCATTACAAACGCCTGGAGGCACGCTTTGTTTCGAGTTCGAAATTATTTCGGATGAATAGTGCGCGAATAATTTTCTATAAAAGGATCTCATTTTCCTCAATTTTCATAAAACCTAGGGTTTCATTTTCAAAGCCAGCCGGCACTAAATTTTCCACGGCCGAAATCGTTTGACCTTTCCCTTCGTTTATCTTCTCATCCACGCCCCTATAGTCTTCGATGTCGACTAAGAAAATGGAGAGCTTGGAGAGATGAACATATCCAACGGCTATGATCGAACATCGGGTAGTAGATCGCCAAAATTTCGGTCGTGAAGTCGGGGTGTTTGAGCATGAATCTCGAGGCATAGAAGGCGCCGAGTTCGATAAGGCTCTGGCCGAGCATGGAGGAGGGTGAGGGCTTTCGTTTGGTGGTCGGCGATGGAGCTCTAGATGAGCGAGGTTCGAGCGGCAATCAAATTTTAAACGCGAGTATGGGTTTCTTCGAACAGTTTGAACATGAACGAAAAAGATGGAAAGTGCGGCCACGATCTATTTCTTGAAAATGTGCACCTAGATCTGTTGTGGGTAAATTAAAAAATAGAAATTATGAATTATTTATATTTAAATTCGTGTGAACTTTAAAAATCCATAACTTTGTCATACAAAGTCGAAATCGAACGAAACAAGTTGTGTTGGGTTCGTATTGGCGAACATTGCGCGATGGAGCTGGATTGGATTGATTTGGACCTGCTAGAAATTTTCGGTAGGATTCAAAGTGAGTACAACTCACTCTTTCTGACTCGCTTGTATTTTTATACAAATGTGGTTAAATTTATTTTATGATGATTGATGCTTTTTTGTGTGATATATGATATTATATATATATATATATTGGTTTGGATATATTCCTGCATATTTTAGTGGATGAGACCCTATACGTTTCCATGTATGAGTGGATGACCTTTTGTACGCATGTCTGCCTCGAAGCGGACATTGTACACATATTCTTATAAATATATTTGTTGCA
Organism: Allium cepa; assembly: GCA_030765085.1. Taxonomy (NCBI): domain Eukaryota; kingdom Viridiplantae; phylum Streptophyta; class Magnoliopsida; order Asparagales; family Amaryllidaceae; genus Allium; species Allium cepa. The sequence goes on from CM060941.1 coordinate 634,572,704, forward strand.
AGTGATAGGCTCCAGGGATCCGACTGGATTCCTCACTAGTGTGATTTTTATTGTTATATATGCTGTTATCATGTGATATATGATATTAGATGCAAGGATTGATATAATTGATGTGAATTACCTTATTTGGTGTTGTTTAGCATTGGGCCATATTTTAGAATTTTAAAAATAATAAAACGATGATTTCAATTTAAACAGGATTTCAAAGTGATTTTGAAAAAATATGTTTTATTAATTTTTGGATTGTTAAGGAAATAAATTTATTTTAAATAAATAAAAAGTAATAAATTTTTATGTTATAAAAATTATGGTTTTGTGAAATATACTTAAATATGATTTTTGAAATATGGAGATAACTGGAAATTTATCGATTTAATTAACGTGTAAAAATAGTCATTTTTGACACTGTCTCGGATTTCGACAAAAACAGTTTTATCGGATCCGTAATGTTATATTATTATAGGATTTCAAATTTATTGTCAATCAGACTTACGGATTGGTCGTGTGATGCTACAATGCGTAGAAATTTACTTAAGTAATTTTTAATTAAAATAATTCGATTCAAAAACCTATCTTTCAAATACGATAGAATTTGCTCCCGATATATATTTCATTGTGTTTGGAATATGGGTAAAACATTATAAACGCCTGGCGGCATGCTTTGTTTCGAGTTTGAAATTATTTCGGATGAATAGTGCGTGAATAATTTTCTATAAAACGATCTCATTTTCATTAATTTTCACAAAAACCTAGGGTTTCATTTTCAAAGTCAACCGCCACTAAATTTTCCACGGCCGAAATCAATCGACCTTTTCCGTCGTTTATCTCCTTATCCACACCCCAATAGCCTTCGACGTCAACTAAGAAAGTGGAGAGCTTGGAGAGACGAATACATCTAACGGCTATGATCGAACATCGTATGGTTGATTGCCAGAATTTTGGCCGTGAAGTCGTGCCATTCGAGCATAAATCTCAAGGCGTAGGAGGTGCCGAGTTCGACAAGGCTCTGGCCAAGCATGGAGGAGGGTGAGGGCTTTCGTTTGGTGGTCAGTGATGGAGCTCTAGACGAGCATGGGTGGAACGTCAATCAGAATTTGAATGCGAGTATGGGTTTCTTCGAACAGTTTGAACGTGAACCGAGAAGATGGAAAGTACGGCCACGATCTATTTCTTGAAAATGTGCAGCCAGATCTATCGTAGGTAAATAAAAAAAAATTGTGAATTAATTATATTTAAATTCATGTGAACTTAAAAAATCCGTAACTTTGTCGTACGAGGTTGAAATCGGACGAAACAAGTTGCGTGGGGTTCGCCTTGACGAACATTGTGGAGCTAGATTGGATTGATTTGGAGCTGCTAGAAATTTTGAATAAAATTAAATATTCGAAATAAAACGCTGCAACATTTATTTGAATCAAAGTGAGTACAACTCACTCTTTCTAACTTGCTTATATTTTTATGTAAGTACGATTAAATTTATTTTATGATGATTGATGCTTGTTTGGGTGATATATGATGTTTTATATACATACATACATACATACATACATACATATATATATATATATATTGGTGTGGATATATTCCTGCATATTTTAGCAGATGAAACCCTATACGTTCTCGTGTATGAGCGGATGACCTTTTGTACGTATCTGCCTCGAAATGGACATTGTACATATATTCTCATATGTATATTTGTTGTAGGTGACAGGTTGGTGGGATCCAACTGGATTCCTCACCAGTGTGATTTTTATTGTTACATATGATGTTATCATGTGATATATGATATTAGGATGCCAGTATTGATATGATTGATGTGAATTGCCTTATTTAGTGTTGTTGTAGCATTGGACCATATTTTGAAAATTTAAAAATATTAAAACGATGATTTCAATTTAAAAAGGATTTGAAAGTGATTTTGAAAATATATGTTTTGTTAATTTTTGAATTGTTATGGAAATGAATTTATTTTAAATAAATAAAAGCTATAAATTTTTATGTTATAAAAGTTATGGTTTTGTGAAATATACTTAAATATGATTTTTGAAACATGGAGATAACTATTTTGTAAATCAAGTTAAATTGAGATTTTGAATTTATTGTAAATGGTTTATATATAAGATTTATAAAATTGAGATTTTATAAATAAAAGTAACGAAATTATATATGATCTTTGTAAGTGTTTAAAATGAAGTTATAAATGGAATGTTATAAGTGAATAAGATTTATAAATTTATGAAGTTATTAAAAGAAAGAATTTGTAAATAAAGAGATTTGTATGTAAATAAACTTATAATGGGATTTTGACATGTAAATGAGATAAACAGGAAATTGGTTAATAAAGGAATTTTATAAGCGGAAGTTTTTATAAAGTAGAAATTTGAATTGTAAACATTGTTTTATAAATGTGAAATAAATTTAATTTGATAAGCTAAATATGGATTTTTCATAAGAGAATTATATTCATGATTTTGGATAGTGAATAATCCTTTAAATTAAGTCAATATTTTGGAAAGTGATATTATAAAATGGAGTTTGAATGGTTTGAAAATAAAGTAAATTATGAATTCAGTTATTATGAAACTAAGTATATGGAAATGTTTTCCAAATAGTGAAATATTGAAATGGTTTTGAGAATATATCTTTTTGAAGATAATTTGAAGTGAATGTTTGGTAAGAGATTTAATTAATAAAATATTAATTAAAAGGGCCTAATGATTGCTTATGGTACTAGATAATTGTTGCTACCTTTGATAGTTAAATAACCGACTATCAAATTTGCCCATTTTAGTTCCTCGACTTGATGTGGGAACTAATTAGTCATACACTTAGTACGTGACCAACTGTGTAGGCTTGATTATCGTTTGTATTGAGAATGTTGATTCGTGTAGTGCGGAGCAATTACTCCAATCTATCAAGCTTCCTTCTTGGCCGAAGGATAGCAAGTTGAAAGTTGGAGACGTGATAAGTCCATGAGACTGAGTTTCTGTGTGAGGTTGAGAAACGCTTTTGCGTTGTTGGTGCGAAGAGACCAGGATCAGATTTATCTGAAAACCACTTTAGACCAACGTACATGCATTTGATTGTGTAGGTTATTGATGGCATCGATATTTAGGATTTTCGTAGTGAATGACTGTTTTTTGATCGTTTGGGGTTAAAATCCCAATACACATCCAGTAGCAGTAGTCTCTTCGTTATGAAATATCCAATACAATGATTATTCGCTACTAATTCTAAGGATTTCCCGACAGGATGTGGTAGGAAAGTACCTTCGGTTTGTCTTGTTCCTGGATAACTTGTATGGACGAGTGTCTGACATTGTATTTCAAAGATTACGTACATTAGTTTTTGCAAACATACATCACTGGCGGCAAAGAAGACAACTTCTCTTAGCTTAACACCATCCTTGAGACGTACGAGCTCAATGGTTGTATTTTTTATGGAAGGAAATTAGTAGTCAACGGAAATGACAATGTGGCATTCAAAGTGATGTGATATGTGATATGCGAAAGATAATCGTTGTCTCAGGCTTCATCAAATGAAAATGACCGAAACAGGGTTAGATGCAGCAGGGTTAAGTGGGTCATTCCAATTAGGATATGATCATCTCCTTTTAGATATATTTCTTCCCGCTATGACATTCCGGATGTAAATTAATGTAGTTTGTATGCTATGAGGGCCCTCGGAAAGGTCGGTAACGATCGGAGGATGACATATTCGGTACTACCAAGTTATAGAGATAGGCCCGTCTTGTGTTGGTAGAGGGCAGATATTCTGTGCCTCGGGACATCCATCTACAGGTGTACCCATTGGAAGGCAGCCCCTTCACCTGGTCATTTGTATGGAAATCCAAACTCCGCTTCGTGCCAGTCATTTTGATTGTATTACTCACTTTGGGCTATATGCTGTAATTTAATCAATGTAACAATTTCGGCTATGATTAATATTATTTGTACAATAGACACTATTATAATATGAAAGAATTTGATATGAAATGTTTTGGTTATCGTAAGGTAAAAATATGTCCATGTTCATGTGTGGGCGTGTTTTACGAGATACTTTTGTTTTGAAAAGAAAAGTTTTGGCAATTAAATAAATTCAGTTGAGTGTGTTTTCTCACGTAGGTTTATCAGATTGATCTGGGCATTCTTCCCTTTCAATGCTCGGGTCAGACCAATTATATTTTCAGATTTGAGTCGGTGCTTTGAAGCTTCAGCAGGAGAGCTCGAAGTCCTCATATCATATTCCGATATATGTTTATTTTTCGCTGCTTTGTTATTTATATTATCGACAATTGTAAGGGCATGTTATTATAACTTCCAGGCTGATGATTAGTGATTGATTGTTGAACTCTGATGATGTATGTATATACAGTTTTTATTTTGTAAATATCATTGATATATTATATGTTATTCCGCTGCGATGTGAGATTCTATATTGCTATTGTTCTATTTGGTTTTCTTCTTCTCTCTTTCTTCTTCTCTCTTCTTTTCTTTCTCATGACTTTCCGTCAGTCTGTGATTTTTGGGTCGGACATGTGTGAGTTATTATCGATTCAAATGGTACAAATTTGCCGGATCGTCACACACACACACTAACCTTTACAACGCACACGCACAAATATAGGAAGACATGCACTCAAAACAACAAGAATGCAAGCAGAAATAAAGAAATATTTATTTGTAGTATTGCAAACAGTTATTTATTTTGTAAGTTGATATTTAACTATATTAATTAAAGCATAAAAATATATATGCATATTCAACTTATTACCTTGGCAGTGAAAAAGGTATAGAACTATGAACCTAAATAATAATGTGTTTTGTTCATGGCCCATGATGCAACACTTGGTTTACAAGAACTTTTATATTTTCTCTACACTTACAATGGTTTTTTTAAAACAAATTCCGCTTCGTTGCTCTATATCGTAGCAGTTTGTTGCTGTAGCAGTAGCATGACGTAGTGTGACAGCTTCTCATTAGTAAGGTATAGAAGCTAACTTATAAGAAAGTGAAACACTTGTAAACTTAGATTTGATCTTCCTATGCATTGATTAGATTATGAATGAGGAAATATATATATGCTAAATGCTAGCTAGAAAAGTTATAACTAAGAGGGTTATCTCATTTTTGTTCTTGATTTTTGGATTAAGATGAAGTGTTATTGTATTGTTTAAGTTTGTAGTTTTATCAGTCTTACATTTTCATTGGGACTAAACAATAATTTGCATTCAAACGTTCTTTATTTATAAGAAACAATTTCTCTTGTAAGTAAATTATAAACAAAACTTACAACGTGATGAAGTTGTATAATATTAGGCTGAAAAACATATTAAATGCATAACTTAGAACATTAATGCTAAGCTGAAGACTAGTATACTTGAATCATTTTATTTTTTCTTTTAAAAATTTTATATGGCGGTTTGGTCATGAAAGCAATTTTTTATACGTCAGTACACGTCCCTTGCTTTGATGATTTGTTCACACACAAAGTATTCATTCCTTGATAATTTTCGAAATGTTGGTTGGCTGATGCATGTAAATGAGACTGCTTTTCAATTTGTAAAACATGTTTACATTCTCTTTTTCATGCAAGTTGAACTAATAGCATGTACATGTTTTATTACAAATACTTGAGTTCGTACATGTTTTATTTTTATTTTTATTATTATTATATTATATATATACACATAATTTAATACACGATTAGTTATTAAGTTTTCTTATATTTTTCTATTTTTAAAAATTGAATTAATACACTAAGTTTAGTCTTTTATTTATGTTAGTACTTGACATCAATAAACAATATGCAAGGTAATCCTTGAAATAATAACAAGATAGATTGCATGAATGAGCTTTTGTATCAGCTCTTCCAATCTCCTTCTTTTCTCAAAACCATAAACTTAATTTCCAAAATTATTTGCCAATTATTATATGAAATATCTTCCATAGCTTGTACATGCCCCTTATTTTTCAATTAATACTTTAGTTTTCCAAATAATGAACACTCTCTCATTTAATTTGTTTACTTCATTTATTATAGTATCTTAAAATACCTCATTTCGAAATATGGCTTATATAATTCTATAAAATATTATTTATCTTCAAAACAACTTTTCCAAACTCTCTTCTTTAGAAAAAATATTATACGCTTGCTAACTATTATTTTTCAAATTATTTTATTGCTCAAAACACTATGCCAGAATGTCTCGTACTAGTATTTAGGAATCTCTATCGATAACGTTGATCAAGCGCATCGATCGGAATTCTTAAAATACTCAACGGGCAATTTAACAAAAAGATTATTTTTTGTATGACATACATATATCTCTTAATACTTTGTACCTTCATAAAATATTTCTTGTCTATAATAAACATAATCAAATTCCATATATATGTATATCCAATATCAAGAAGATTTTTATTTAAATAAATGCTTTCTTTATATAAAATCCTTTCAATTAATTTTAGATTTACATATAAGAATAATTCAAAGATTACAATTCCATAGTACACTCATTCATTAATAGATACTTCAAGAAACATCAACTTTTTAATTTTTTCATAGCATTTAATTCATCACATCCTAACATTTAGTTAAGTATACTTATAAATTAATATTCCACTTTATATAAGTTTAAGTTTCCAATATTACTTGCGGTAACTTCACTAACGAAGACATCACAAGTTCTTATTGTTATTATTGAGCAGATCTTAACACTCAATAGTAATTCCTACTCAATATTAATTTTTGCACAATCATTTACAATTTTAAAACAACCAAACATCCATCAATCAATAAATTTTTATTATATCTTATTTCATTTATTAAGTATATTTTCAAATACCAAATTTAATATTTTCTTTTACAAAAGTTCTTTCTATCTATCTCAAAATTTAAATAAAATAATTCTTAACAAATTTTAATTTCACTGTGCATCTTGGTATTTATTTAGGTGTACCAATAATTATAATTTCATTTTATCACAAAATTCATTCGTCAAGGAATTATTTTCCATGGAGTGAAATTTACAAATATCCAATCATTGCTCAAATTTAATTCCTTTTAGTCTAAATTTCTGTACTTGAAATTCATAAAGTGGAAAAACCAACTTTTAATAAGAAGTTGCATATATTAAAACACAAAATCATTTGACAACTAATATATTTGCTTCTTATGATATCTATTTATATCAGAACAAATTTATTAATATGCTCAGCGAAAATAGTCCATCTATTTCTGCTACACAACTCTGATCATTAATAAATCAGGACACAATAATTTAATTTTAAGTCATCTACTTATTTATAATATCCATTAAACCTCACTATTTACAGAAGCAAGTTCCAATATTTTCATAAGAATAAGTTATAGAGTATTATCAAAAGATTTTTCAAATACTTCCCTATGATTATTCTCAATAATCATTTATATTCCTATTCCTAAATAGTTAATTAAATTACTAACTACTACACACTCAAGGAACGGGACTCTAGGTCATCTAGGTTTAAATCTCGACTCTGTGTCAATTATATTCTATAATGTGCTGAATCTAGCTTTGATACTAAGCAGTGACGGCCCCACCACTATGCCCAGTTTAGCAAAGAACATTATAAGAAATGTCGTCTGCTAATCCAAATAATACGGCTGGTTAAGGACGATCGAATTGAATATATCTTTATACTAACACTGACACCTCTTATTTACCTTTTTGAGGATCTGAGCTGAAATTTAAATATGTACAGTATTAATACAAAGTAATTAATACACCGATTAAAAATATCCAGAACAGTATATAATATAGATAAATCAAAGTCACAGATCACAACGGAATAATATACCTTATTATATATATAATAGAATGCAAGTCTATAAAATATGAGTACTAGACCCACATAAATATATACATCATATCCAAAATCTTGTATTAGGTACAAAATCACTACTATATAATAATGATGACATAACTCCTAACAGTCAATATATACAAGTATGAAGTAAACTAAAACTTTCAACATAGTCTACTTCGATGCTAGCTCCAAATCCAAAGGTCAATGGTTCCATGTACCTGTAAAGTCTCGGCCTGACTTGAGTATTAAAATAATAAACGGGTCAGAGTACATCTAAATAAAATATGAGATACTAATATCATAACTTTATGACTTAAAATAATAAACCATAACAAAATATGTCAAACAAACAATTATAATAAGGCGTATTAACTAAATTTACCATTTTATAAATCCATAAATGACTTAGCATTAAAATAAGCCATTTTCAAAATATGCCTTAAACCAAAAAATCCATAAAAGGTATATCAAACCAGTAATCACAAATCTCACCGTTTTGACTTAAAAATAACCAAATAAGTCGTAAATAAAATGTGCCTGAAACAATTACTCAAATGAGGCATATCTAACAAATCACCATTTCATAAATATATATATCAAGTCTCAATAGACTATCATCTCAAAATATGGTGATAATCAATTCAAAATTCTTCAGAGCATAAAGGATACAGAATATCCATACTAAAAATCTCTGAAGAAATAATCATCAATAATGAAATAATAATGGTAGTCATCTATCAGTTTAATACAGTGACACAAAATCTACCGAAAGAGATCCTCTACATAGGAAGGAAGCCTTCCGAAAGAAACTGTAGATTATGGATATCGTTCAAAGAAAAGAGCAGCTGCGTACCTATTCTGTCTTATGCAAATTTACCTTCCGATAGAGGTAAAAATAGTCAAATTGTATAAAACAAAATAAACTGATAGGTTGTAGTATCTATAGACTACGATGCATGTAAAAATCTGCCTTCCGAAAAAGACAGCTGTATTTACACCATAACAGATCTTGCGAAAGAGATCTGCCTACCCAAATCTAAAAAAAGGGAATTAGGAAAAATGAAAAACTTGGAAAAAAAATTAGGCTGAAGGATGTCAAGTTTCATTTTTAGACTGGAGGACAAATGCTAGTTACAATTAGCATTATATTCAACTTTTATACTATACAAAATGCAAGTTTTATCTAGCATTATACTCAGTTTTACACTATACAAAATGCTAGTTATAACTAGCATTGTCCTTCGGCCTAAAAAACAAACTTTTTGTCCTTCAGCCTAAATTTTTTTCTAAGTTTGTCTTTGTGCCTATTTTCCTGATTTAAAAATGTATCGATTCTCAGATCGATGACGAGTTATCTTTTCTTGGGGATCTTTCGACCTGAAATCTGAACACCCTAAGATAATACAACTCTAAGTGTCAATTACTATCACTCCAGTAACTATAAGAATTTAACTAACTGTCTGATACCAGAAAGTAAATTCAAGTATTTACTAAAAGCCAGTAATTTCCACTTCTATTTAACAAATTATAATAATAACCGAAAGAATTGTACAAAGTGTCTCATACCACTCGATATTCAATCGTTTATTAAAATTCTTTGTTTAATAGAAATCACGAAATCCAATCCAAAACTTGCATAAAAATAACCAAAAGCAAAATACAACAAAAACCAACAGTAGTTTATAGTTGAAAGTAATTAATATAATTTTATTATATAGAAAATAAATTTCTAAAATATTTTATCTATAATTCAGTTTCAAATCTCACCTTTGTTAACCCCTAATAAACAAAATAAAAGCGTTCTAAATTAATTATATATCCAAAGATATAATTTTCCAAAATCACTTTTAAATCCAAAACTCATTTTTAAAGAAGAGTGGCTTATTTATAAAAGTTTTAAAATCATTTAAACCTCTTTTATAACTAAATCAGTTGAAATTGAAATTATAATTTTCGTAACAACTTTTATAAATAAAACCATATTTTATAATTTACTTTGAAAACATTTTCAAAAAATTTCTATACTTATAAGAGTAAATTTAAAAAGATTTCATAAGTAAATTCTCAATTTTAAAAGTTTTGATGATAAATTTTGAATACTAATAAGTTAAGACTATAATATAATTTAGCTATCTATTTGGTAAATAAAATTTCAATAAGGATCAAAATGAATAAAATCTCATTTGGAATTCTTTTAAAACATTCAAATGATAAACCCGACGAAAATTCAATAACTAGAGCCAACATCGCTCTAAAAATATAATTCAATAATATGAGATTATTTAACGACCCGAGTAGCTTTCCACCAACTCTGGTTACACAAATAATGATCAACCATCATATAATTAAACTACGAAATCAATTGTATTTTGATGGTTTCCAACACACATGTCATTCATAGTTAACCATTAATCCAAATTTCATAAATCAATGAGATTGTGATTTCTTACAACTATGGTTTAATATAAAATTTTAACCAAATTTTAGACCTAGCAACAATTTAAAAGATATGTCTTATAAGGTTTTACTTACCATATAATCAATGGATCATAAGCATACAAGCATCTCTTATCCAATTTAAGCATAACAACCAAAGATTATATGACAATCAACTAATGAAATTAACTATCGAGATAATTATATATAGCAAATAATTTAATAGATGTAAATTTGAGAGTTAAATTGATTAACCACCCATTCACTGGCTTGTTTGAATTCCCAAATTTAGCTTCAGCTTGCACTTAATATCTCAATTAATTATTGCTTGGAACCCTAGTTGCCATCGACGTGAACAACGACTCCAAATGATGCTCCACTATCCTGCGCCCAACATCCAAGCTCCTCTCAATGCCTTGCTCGATGTTGTAGCTCCTTCTACATGCTTGAAATCACACGCCTTCCACTGCGTTGCGTGCGAGTACAGGTCAGGCATCGCTTACTTTCTTATGCGTGCATGGCCATCGGCGTTGATCCACTCACTCCCTCTATATATTACAAGCTGTAACTTAGCGGATCCCCTTCTGTAGCCGGCTTCATGCGCGACTTCAACTGCGACGCCTCACCGTGGCGTTGGATCGATCCCAAGCTCCATCGCACGTTCGTGAGCCCCCATTTTTTTTTTCCGTGTTCGATTTTTAATTTGGGGATTCATAGATTTTGGGTTAACGAGAGTTTTGGTATGAAGGCTATGATTGAAAATGGGATAAGGATGAAAAATGGTAAAGTTAAAGGGGTATTGGGCTTTGGCCCATAGATATATAACTTGAGTTCTTATTTATAGTGAGAGAAGTAGAAAATCAAAATAGAATAGATTAAACCACTATTACTCAACCGCATAAGCTTTTATACATACATAGGTGTACACATAGAGCAGTTATAGGAAATATACAAAATCACCTTCTTAAATATTAACAACAGCAAGACTGGAAAAATATAGAGGAGCAGGGAAGTAAAACCGAGAAACAATGTGCAGCAAACCAAGAAAACACATAAAGAAGGCAATTGAACTATGTTTACCAAAAGTTGCAACTAATCAAACATAAACGATGACAGAATATCAAATACTTGATATATGGACACATCATAGCAAAGCAAACATACATAGGGAGGAGAGGTGACCAGGCAAATGCAAAATAGAGAGTATACAAACTCTCAGCGCTCACACACTAACCTTTACAACGTACACACACAGATATAGGAAGACACGCACTCAAAACAACAGGCACGTAAGCAGAAATGAAGAAATATTTATTTATAGTATTGCAAACAGTTATTTATTTTGTAATTTGATATTTAACTATATTAATTAAAGCATAAAAATATATGCATATTCAACTTATTACCTCTGGTAGTGAAAAAGGTATGGAACTATGAACCTAAATAATAATGTGTTTATATATATAAGTACACATCATGGTAGTAGCAACGGATCTTGGGTTTCCTTTCTGCCACGGGGGTAAATCAATTCCCTCATCAAATCTCTCCCAATCTCAATCAATCATCTTCCCTAATCAGACCACCTGAAGCTTCTCATGTCAGAGGGCCATCGGGAGATATCAACATTGAAGATGATGGGTTCAAATTGGTCCGATCAAAACAACAAAGGAGAAAAGAATCCAAAAAAGTTCAGCAGTTGCTACCAGTTCCTCAAATTGGCAATCGAAGAGACAGAGATAGTCAATATACGACCAACCAGATCGCCAAGAAAGGCGGAGTACTGCCTATACAGAGAAAACCAATAGCTGTCTCACTGAATAGAGATCAAGGTCGTAAATCTTGGGCAGATATTGTTGTAGATCAGCCTCAAGAACCCAGTGTTGAAGAAAGCAATCTTGAGCATATTGTGCCAATCAGTATCAATAATAAGAAATATGGTCTGGTGAAAGAGGAGATATGTAAAAGGGCTACTGAATCTTGGAATAATTCTGTTCTGGTTTATGTTGTGGGCACCAAACCATATTACTTATTCTTTAAATCATACATACAAAGAGTATGGAAACCAATTGGCGAATTCGAAATCTTTACTAGAGAGAATGGCTTCTTCCTAGTAAAGTTTAAAGAAACTCAAGATTGTATTTCAGTTTTGAAAAATGGACCATATTTCTTTAATGGCAAACTCATCATATTGAGAAAATGGTCTGATTATCTAAAAATGGACAGACTTATTAACGTCTATGCCAATATGGGTAAGACTACCCTGTGTTGATCTGAAGCTACGGATAGAGAGGCTTTCAGTGTTATGGCAAGTATTATAGGTAAACCCATAAAAATGGATGCAGCCACAACGTTGAAGACGAGATTGAATTATGCTCGCCTTCTTGTAGAAGTGTCTGCAGAGGATGAGCTTCCTAATGAAATATTTCTTTCTTTGCATAATGGATAAAAAATTATTCAGAAAGTTGAATATGAATGGGTACCGCCAAAATGTAATGTTTGTAAGTGTTTTGGGCACACGAGAGATCAATGCAACCCTAAACAGGCAGGGTACCCAAGAGTCAGAATCAAGAAATGCAAGGAAGAGAAACCTTACATTCAAGAATCAATTCATAAAATCAACCAATGTCATATGAAGAGAATGATAGGATCAATCAATTAAGTATCATTTTCGATCATAGTAAGAATAATATTGTGCTCTCTGATCAAGGAGATCAAGTCATAGCAAAGAAAGCTCATCAGATTAATTCCGAAAAGAAAAAAGAAAAAATGCAGAGCGACAAAATGGTGGGTGAAAAGAATACAAAGGTCTTAGAATCTGTAACCCCACCAGTCACAGATCCTTGTTTAATTACAAACAATCATGTTACAAATAGAAAAAATGATTTTGAAGATCAAGATGATCAGCATTCTACAATCTTGGATTTAGACAAGCCTCCTGTAACAGCCCCTCCACCTGAGCAGGCTGCACTGACTGAGAACTTTGACTCAGCCATGCCTCGCCATGCTGTTCCATTTGACATCTCGACTATTGTAATTCCGGAAGGTGCCTACAACTCTAGAAATGAAATGGTAATGGTGGATGTTGCTGATCAGTTCAATATTTCTGAACTGCATATACCTAAATCAAAGGTTACAGGTAAGAATAAGGGTAACAAAGAGAAGAAAGCTTTTAAACAAAAATACATTTCTATAAATCCAGATTGGGGAGAAATGTCTACCAGGTTAAAAGCAAAAAGTGTTGAAAACAAGAAAAGAGGTAAGAGTGTTTTGGCATCAGGTACCATCTAAACTTTCTTTAATTTAGATTATGTCTATATTTGCATGGAATGTAAGAGGTATGAATTCCTCTTCTAAACAATCTGATATATTACATATGCTTAGTGTTTATAAGCCTTCTATTACTGCCCTTATTCAGAATAAATTGAATGAGGATAATTTTGAAAAATTTTGTTTTAAACTTCCTAGTAATTGGAAAGCTATTAATAACAATGATTGTGGCTGTAAAGGCAGAGTTATTGTTATTTGGGATTCCAATGTTTGGAATTTGATAAACAGCAACAAAGATAAACAATTTATAGATTGTCAATTTGAAAATACTGGGGGTTTTCTTCTTCAGATAACTAGTATTTATGGTAGCAATCTAGAAATTGAGAGAAATAGTTTGTGGAATAGGTTAAAAGCTTTAAACTTTAATTATAATCTCCCATGGATTATTTTAGGGGATTTTAATACTGTTTTTCATGCTTATGAAAAATATGGTGGTGTTAAAATTCCCCAAAGTAAGCTTGATAGACTTAATAAATTTTTAATAGAAACCGGTCTTATAGAACCAAGTACTAGTGGTAACAAATTCACTTGGAAATCTAGTTTGGAAAAGAATATTCATTGTAAGTTAGATAGGGCCTTGGTTAATAAAGAATTTTCTAATGCTTTCCCTAACTTTATATGTTCTACTTTAGAACAAAATACTAGTGATTATGCCCCAATTTTGGTTTCTCTTTTAAGAGATTCTGGCTCTAATAAACAAATTCTCCCTTTAGATTTAAGAATGGGTGGATTTTAGATAATAACTATAATAACATTATGAAAGAATGTATAAAATTTTCTTGTAATGGTACTAAACAATTCCAATTTAAAATGTTTCTGAAAAATACTAAGCATAATCTTAAGAATTGGAATAAGAATGATTTAATGAAACTAAAAAAGTTGGAAATTTTAAGACAAGAAGGTAAAATTTTGCAAAATACTATTGATAATAACCCTGGGAATGTTAACACAGTCAAAGAATTTTTTTCCAAGCAACAGAATATAGCAACTGAGTTATATATTAACACTGTAAATGCTAAACAAAAAGCCAAAGTAGATTGGTTAACTATAGGTGATGAATGTACCAAATTTTTTCATGCTAAAATGAGCAGTAGGAGACATGTGAATAACATTGGTAATATTATTGACAAAACTGGTAATCTTACTAATGCATATGAGAAAATTACGAAAGAGGCTGTTGAATACTATGAAAACCTTTTCTTCTCTGACTCTATTGTTACAGTATTCCCTCATATTATTTGTAAAAATATTTTAAATACTAATGCTTCTGATATTTTGCTTTCTCCTGTTGCTATGGAAGAAATCAAATATGTTGTCTTTATGGTTGGTGATAATAAGAGTCCAGGTCCTGATGGCTTTAATGCCAAATTTTATAAAACTCATTGGGAAAGCATTAAAGATCAGGTTTTGGGTTTAGTAAATGAATTTTTTGATAAAGGTAAAATTCTTAAAAGCATAAATCATACCTCTATAACCTTAATTCCCAAAACTAAAAATCCCTCTTGCATTAGTGACTATAGACCCGTCTCTTCTTGCAATTTTATCTATAAAATAATTGCCAATGTTTTAAATAATAGAATTAAAAAAATTCTGCCATTTATCATCTCTGAAAATCAGAGTGCTTTTGTTCCTGGCAGACTCATTTATGAAAATTCCCTTTTAGCCCACAAACTTGTCAGAAACTTTAATTTTAAAAGTGTTGATAATGTACGTATCAAGGTGGATTTACAAAAGGCTTATGATAAAGTTAACAGACATTTCATATATCATATAATGAAGTGTATGGGTTTTCCTATTAAGTTTTGCAACTTGGTTTTTGAATGTATTAACACCCCTACCATTTCTATTCTCATTCAAGGCAAATAAGAGGGTTTTATTAAAAGTAATAGAGGCATTAGACAAGGAGATCCATTATCTCCTTATCTCTTTACTATGGTTATGGAGTATTTTTCTATTCTAATGGAAATGGAAGTGATTAAAGGTAATATTTCAGCAATGAATAAAGTTCAGCCCTCTATCAATCATCTTATATATGTTGATGATCTCATGATTTTTGTTAAGACTAATAGGACTAATGCAGTTTCAATTAAAAAAAGTTTTGATAAACTGTTTAAATATGCTGGTCTTTAACTCAATGAATTTAAAAGTAAGGCATATTTCAGTAAGAACAGCAGATACAAAAATGAAATTTTAGAATTTTAAATATTGCTGAAGGCAGTTTACCTATTAAATATCTTGGTCTTCCCTTATCTATTAATCAAATTAGGGATTCAGATTGCTCTATTCTTATAGATAAAATACAAGATAGAATGGAAACATGGTCTTGTAAACTTCTTTCAATTGCTGGCAGATTGGAGCTTATTAAAACAGTTATATATGCAATGATTCTATATTGGATTCAAACATTTCATATCTCAGCTACCTCAATTAAAAAAATTGAAAGTAGATGTGCTGATTTTTTATGGAGGGGCAAAATACCATAAAATCAATTGGGAAAAAGTGTGTAGGCCTAAAAAGGAAGGGGGATTAGGTATTAGAAATATGAAGGATCTTATCCAAACATGTCATTTAAAATTATTTTGGAGATTTTTAAATGCAGACTCTCTTTGGGCCAGATGGATGAGGTCCAAATATCTTAAAAATAATAATTTTTGGACTGTCTTACCTAAAAATAATCAATCTTATGCTTGGAAACAGATTTTAGAATGCAAAAATATTGGTAAGACTTTCTTAGAAAGAAAAATTAAATCTGGTGATCAAATCAGTCTTTGGTTTGACCCCTGGTTTAAAAATGAATCATTTATTAATAAGGTGGGTTGGGATAGCTTAGTTATCTGTGGGGGGTTAATGATTCTGTAGCAATGATAATTAAAGAAAATCAATGGCAACCTCAGCTACACCCTATCACATACCCACATAAAATCAATATATGTCAAATTCCTATTGATATTCATGCAGATAGTGACTATTAGGAATGGACAGCAAGTATCAAAGGGAAGTTTTCTTTTAAAAATACTTGGGAAAGCATCAGAAATAAACTTCCTAGTGTTGAATGGTATAATTGCATATGGAACAAAGTGAATTGCCCCAAAATGGCTTTCTGCACCTTTTTTGCAGTCATTAATATATTGCCAACTTGGGACAGAATTAATAAATGGGGAAAATCCACTAATTCACTATGTTCCCTGTGCAACCTTGTTAATGAAAGTGCTAATCATTTATTTTTTGAATGCAGCTATTCTTACATCTGGAATAACATTCAAAACATTTTGCATATCGTTAACAATGGTCAAATGGATCTAATTCAAGCCATACAACATATCAACGGCAACTTTAAAGATAAAAGCTACGAGAGAGATTATGCGCACATTTTATTAACTGCTAGGGTGTTTCATATATGGAAAGGGATAAACTTCCGAACTCATAAAAAAAGCAGTATGAAGAAAGAGCAGAAGTGGATACTTATCGAGTCAGAGAGCAAAATTATTCTTCATAAATCTCAAAAAAAAAATCAGAAATCAAACCAACTTTTCTTTCCTAGCCGATGATTGGAGCCATGAAGTTGGTAGCAAGCATCTGGAGCTATTTCTTTCTCGCGCCAAAAAGTCTAATGGCAACCATCATTCATACGAAGCAAATGACCTTCACCAAAGTTCACTAGCTACTGGAAGAGACTTCTGTCTTCATCAGCATGCTAAAGATACTACCAGGCAGAGCTGGTTCTCAAATTTTGTCAATAATGATGCATAGAGTAAGAAATTAACAGATCTAAGTTGCAAAGTACTTAGATCTGCTAATTTACCCTCGATTTCAATTCATCAGATAAATTACAACTACATAATGAACATAAAGGGGATGCACGGTGGTCTTAATAGCTGTTTATCTTACTGGGAAAGAGGAGAGATGAGTGGAGTTTGTGAAGAAACAGAGAATTGGAATAGCTAATAATCGTCTTTCCTCTCGCCATTTTTAATCGCTGAAGAGAGGAAGTGGTGTTGCGTGTCGGCTAGGGTTTCCTTTGATTAGTATTGTAATGTATGGGTACTCGGGTTATGTCACCCGTTATGTATGGGCTCGGCCCACTTTTAACTTCTTTCAAAAAAAAAATGTGTTTTGTTCATGGCCCATAATGCAATGCTTGGTTTACAAGAGCTTTTATATTTTCTCTGCACCTATAAGGGTTTTTTTTAAAAAAATCCGCTTCACTGCTCTATATCGTAGTCGTATGTGTTGTAGCAGCAGCATGACGCAGTGTGACAGCTGCTCATTAGTAAGGTATAGAAGCTAACTTATAAGAAAGTGAAGCACTTGTAAACTTAGATCTGATCTTCCTATGCATTGATTAGACTATGAATGAGGAAATATATAGAAGCTAACTGCTAGCTAGAAAAGTTATAACTAAGAGGGTTATCTCATTCATGTTCATGATTTTTGGATTAAGATGAAGTGTTATTGTATTGTTTAAATTTGTAGTTTTATTATTCTTACATTTTCACTGTGCCTAAATGATGATTTGAATTCAAAAGTTCTTTATTTATAAGAAACAAGTTCTCTTACAACTAAATTATAAACAAAACTTACATCGTGATAAAGGTGTAAAATATTAGGCTGAAAAACATATTACATGCATAACTTAGAACATTAATGCCAAACTTAAGACTGGTATACTTGAATCATTTTATTTTTATTTTATTTTTTCTTTTAAAAATTTTATAGGGCGGTTTGGTCATGAAATCAATTTTTATACGTCAGTACACATGTCCTGTGACGCCCCACCTCTATACCCACGCTAGCCAAGAACACTACGGTGTAGTGCTGTCAACTAGCACGGAGAATAAGGCTGTTGAGGAGCGACCATCCGTGCAATTACTTTGTGCGAGCACCGCTATGTCGGATAGTATAACACGCATTTGATTTCGAGAGGAAATTCGACACACCGATACAAACACAAAACTACTACACAGTGGCTATAATAATCTTCGGAAACAAATATTGAAATAAACATAACACAAATCAGTCACAAACATCCATATCACAAAGGAAGAAAAAGATATGAATATATAACACATGAAAGTGTATATCAGAGTAGTGGTCAAACAAGATCCACAATAACACAAAAGAATAGATACAAGTGCAAGACAAAAGAATATGTATACATCAAGGAGTCTACATGTCAAATGTATACAACAAAAACTACTAGACTAAAGTAGTAAGCAAAAGTCAGAAGATGGTTCCAGATAGGAAGTCATGAGGAAGCACCTGCAATATCTCAGTCTGACCCGAATATTATTTAAGAAGAAAATAATAAACAGATCAGTCTAGCTATAATTATCAGATAAAATGAGATATAAGAAGAGATGTAGTAAAAACGTATGATAACCAAAAATGTCATACTGCGACAAGTATACATAGAAAAATCAACAAAGGAAAATCATACAAATATCTCATAGCATCAAAAAGAATATCATATTCTTTATTTGCTTCACCAAACCACAATAAATGACATACATATCAATGCCAATCGAAAAAGGTGGTGAAACATAAATTCCAGAAATCAACACAAGAAATCCAGAAATCGAATAATTCGGAGCATCGACGTTGTACAGCGTGACGCCCGATGATCCAGAAGCAAAATAGAAGGGAACAACGACGTCGTACAGCGTGACGCCCGATGACCAAAAGCACAACAAAAGGGATCAACGACGTCGTACAGCGTGACGCCCGATGAACCAAAGCACAATAAAAGGGAACAACGACGTCGTACAGCGTGACGCCCGATGATCTAGAAGCACAATAGAAGGGAACAACGACGTCGTACAGCGTGATGCCCGATGACCCAAAGCACAACAAAAGGGAACAACGACGTCGTACAGCGTGACGCCCGATGAACCAAAGCACAATAAAAGGGAACAACGACGTCGTACAGCGTGACGCCCGATGATCCAGAAGCACAATAGAAGGGAACAATGACGTCGTACAGCGTGACGCCCGATGATCCAGAAGCACAATAAAAGGGAACAACGACGTCGTACAGCGTGACGCCCGATGAACTAAAGCACAATAAAAGGGAACAACGACGTCGTACAGCGTGACGCCCGATGAACCAAATCAAAAATACATCGCACAATTGCTAGTCTAAATCATAAAATGATCGTCATGATTAAAGAGAAGTGTCAATTACAGTAAGCTAGTAAATATATGAGCTTACCTTCATGTCCCATAACCACTAGCTTAACTTTAATATTTACGAACAAATTGTAGATCTCCACTAGAAAATTGTCACAAGAGATTCAATCGAACAAGTCCAAGAATTAACCGACGAAGTAAACGCAAGCGTTTCATACCACTTGTTTTACTAAGTCGTTTAATTAGATTTCTCAAACGAGTGAGGTAAAGGTTTGTATATACTAATAGATTGGAAATCGGTTTGAGAAAACGAGCTTTGTAATAAAATAGTGTTGAAATCATTTGAAGAAAGAGTTTTGATATTTACTACTAGTATAGAAAACCTTTATATTTTTAAAGTGACAAATAATAGAAAGGATTGTTGAAACAATCAATAAGAAAAATTCACATTCAAAGACGTGAAATAAAAATCCGAAGAAATCGATACCGAATCCATCAAAATGGATATTCCCAAAAATCACGAAGAAAATGTCATCAAAAATCAATAATAAATGATAACAACAAAAGCGAATCAACACGAATCGATTAATGTTGGAAATTCAATTAAAATAGGCAATATAGGCAAAAAGTGCAGACTCAGACGTCTGAATCTGGAAAACCAAAAGTTTTCCAGAGTATATTTCAGACGTCTGAAATAGGCAATTTTTAGCCTATTTCCTTTCTGGTCCACAACAAACTAATTCAGACGTCTGAAATATAGATTCAGACGTCTGAATCTGGGAATACAAATCTTCCCAGTATAATATTCAGACGTCTGAATCTAACGTTTCAGACGTCTGAAACTGGGGTTCAGTGCATTCCCTGAACCTAGGCGAAAAATGGCCAAATGGATACCGGAAGCGATCGATCGAGCGACAACGACTAAGGATTTACGCCAAGCGACAACCCAGCCTTAACGGCTCTTCGATACGCCTCAAATATCAATGTCCAAATATACATAAAAGGATTTTCATAGATTTTGATTTCAAAACACCAAAAATTGGAATATACACCAAATCAATCCAAACCAAAATCAATTGCACAAGAATAAGTGTTAGGAATTCATACCTAACAATCGAAGATAATTATAGACAAAGATGTGAGATAAAAATCTCACCTTTGAACCCAAATCAATAAAGGAGAAGCTTTTAAAACAAGCTAAGATCAATTCCTCTTCAATAACAACTCAAGAAGCTTCAATCTAAGCTTACAAGTAAAATATTTCCTATGTTAGGTTTAGGAATTTCTGAAATGGAATGGAGAAAGAGTTGGAGAAGATGAAGAGGATGCTTACCAATGGGTTCTCTTAGAATTTGGAGCTAGAAGTTGGATTTGCAAAGAAAACTAGGGCTTAGGAATTTCCATTTCCAATCTCTTCCACCATTTTTACTTTAGCTTGAAGTGTTAGGAATATGAAATGAAGTAATGAAGAGTTGGAGTGGAGCTAGAGTCTTAAGATGGAACATTGGGCTAAAGCCCAAACTCAAACCCAAAGTGAAAAAGTAGCAAAACTTTACTAACTCCAAACAAATCGAAGTTTATACTCAAAAAGGTCGCAAATGGCGTTTTGAACTCAATGGCAGTAGTCCCGAGTCCAAATTCGACTGTTTGCAAAAAGTAGGTGTTTGCGCCAAAATTGGGTACAAACCCCAAATACCGTGAAAGCACCAGTGTAAGAACACAAACCAATGATATTCAAGCATAAATCTCAGATCTCAGCAAGTATCAAACAGTAATTCAGAAATAATGAACAAAGACATAAGTTTTATAGTGGTTCGGCTATCTCCGGCCTACGTCCACTCCAAAGTTTTATCCTTTTATTGATTATCCTTTGATGATTACAGATGATTACAGCAGTAGTAATGAAGAATTTCGAGTACAATAGTTGTATCAAAGTATAGAAGTGAATCCGACAGAGTCTGGACGTCCGATAGCTAAAAGATCCCTTTTTCTATAGGCTTTTGGGTGCTATTTATAGGCGTAGGAGGCTCAGATCTCGCTCAAACTCCGAAAGACTTTTTCTGGCACGTGAGTGGGCCCACGCTACCGACCTCAGGAAATTTGGGCCCACTTTGGGATCGATTCGAACTCCATTCGAATCGATCATAAAATCATCCAATCAAGATGAAATTTGGTGTGGACATTCGTCAACATGTAAGCAAGCTCCTGTGAAAATTTCATTGCATTTGGATCATCGGTGTAGGAGATATGATCGATTCAAAATTGGGTTTTTCACTGGCTGTCGTCTTCAAATCCACTGCTTCGAAACCATCTTGTTCGACTCCATCCAAAGCGCGTGCGTATCGATGACGTGGCGCGAGCTTCCTGGGTTGATCCACCTTTCTTGCCGTGTTGAATGTTTCTTTTCCTGAAGACGCGCTCGTATCCATGTTCCATGCTTCGTCCATATCCATAACTTCATAACGGTCATGTTCGCATCCATCAGCCCATGCCCCTCTTCGCATCGATTCCAGGAGCCCATCCCGTATCGAATCCATGCGTTGATCGATACGAAAGGAACGTGGGGGGCATCGATACGAAGTGGTCGTGGAGGATGGATACGAATGAGGTTCTTACCTGATGGATACGAAGGAACCTATGTTGCCATCGATTCGAAGTCCTTCATCCTGCTTTGATCGGTACGAACGCTATCGAATCGACTCCATACCGATTGATACGAACGGTATCGATACGAAGTCCTCGCCTTCCGATCGATACGAAGTGGATCGATTCGAACCATCCCTGCGCCTTGCCTTCGATCGATGCGAACCTGATGGAGTCGGACTGACCAAAACCTGATGGGTACGAATCTGATGGATTCGAAGTGATCATCATCTCGACCCCCTGATTGGTTCGAACAGCATGCCTTTCCTACCTTGCATCGACCATAACTCCTTCATACGAACTCCGATTAATCTGAAATTTGAAACATAGCCTTTCCTAATCCTTATCATCATCTCCAATCAATTTCGTCCCGATCGGAGTTCAACCAAATTTTGACGACATCGATCGCCGCCTTGCTTTCAATCGATCTCCAATCCAGATATCCATCATTCCTCACCAACCTGTTGATATTCCAGCTTTGACCAAAAAGCGAGATAACATTTGACCCCCAAAACATGCCTTGTTGTAAGAAGGTGTGTTTTGAATAGTTCTGATTCCAATATCCAAAGTCCATAGCCATATCGCTAGGGTGTGTCATCCTTGACTGCTCCGAGTCGATGTCCAATTCCAAATCCAATAGCCAAAGCCTTAGCCAATCCCTTATCCATCTGAACTCGACAGCCGAGTCCTAATCCTTCCTTATCCAATAGCCAATAACCGAATCCCGGACCTCTCCGGGTCGATATCCGAATCTATAACATCTCCGGGCTCTTGCCAAGCGTAATCTACACTTGATGACCTTGGTCCAGTGTCCCTGGACGTTGAGCTAACCTCTCCGGGTTCTTGCCAAGCGCAATCCACACCTGACGACCGTGGTCCAGTGTCCCTGGACGTTGTACAAAGCCATGGCTTAAGTCCTAAGCCAAATTCTGGTCTCTCCGGACCCTTGTTGAGCATAGTTCATACTCAACGACATGAAAATAACAATTGATAATGCAGGGCCTAAGTCCTAGGCCGAATCCAGGTCACCCCGGACCTTGCCGAGCATTGTCCATACTCAACGACCTGAATGAGTCAATTTACCACGTTCGGGCAAAGTGGCTCACCCCTTGCCAGGCATAATCCATACCCGACGACCGTTTATCGAAAACCAGATAAAAATCCAATCAAAATCCAATCCAAAATTCAAATCCAGAATCCAAATCAAAAACCAGAAAACCAGAAATCCAAACCAGCATCCAAAACCGAAAACCAGTCATCTAAAAGAAAGTCCAAACCAGAAAGCAAATAAAAACCAGGAGTTCAAACCAAACTCCAAAACCAAACCAGAAAATCAAGTATCTAATCTAAAATAGAAAAATAGTTTTCACAAGCCATAGCTCCGCAGTTTATCATTATTCAAAGCATGCCTAGGGGCTATCTCCGTCCCCGTACATGTGTAAAAAATTTGGTTGCTCGCCAGTGGTTTGTTACTTATTTCATATTATCCAGGTCAATGGATAATCAATCGACTGTCATCCCTGGGCCTCACATCATCACAGTGTGAGGTAGTCGGTGGTTGCTCCTGCTCCACCGTAGTATTCCGAGTTCCGACATATTGTCGTAATTGTCCATTCCTTACATGCTCCTCGATTATATCCTTTAAGTGCCTGCAGCTATTGGTGTCATGTCCATCTAAATCATGGAAGAGGCAGTGCCTTCCTGATGTCCTCTCCCGTTCTGATGGTTCTCTGCTAGCCGGCCTCCGGTAGGGAAGGCGATTCCGAGTTTCCAGGTATATCCGCTCCAGCGTCTCGTTCAATCCTGTGTATGTGAAAAACTTTGGATCCTTCCATCGCTTCCTATCTTTTCCAGAATCATCGTCCAACTTCCTTTTTCCTTGGTCTTTATCCGAACCTTTGCTGGATGGTCCTCCACTCTCAGTTGCATTAACCTTTTTCATCTTTAAATTCGTACTCGCATCTTCCTGCCGAAGGAACCTCTCTGCCTCGTGAAAGAATTCGTCGAGATCCTGCGAGGATCTCGTATCAGAGATACCTTGAAATCTGAATCCTCCCTGACTCCTGATACTGCAGCCATCAAAACGATCGATGGATCAGGCCGATCCACCGAAGCAACCGCCGCACTGAATCGAGTTAAAAATGCTCTAAGCGATTCATCCATCCTTTGTTTTACCGATGTCAGTGTCATCACATTCTTCGGCCTCTTGACGTGAACCCGAAACTGTCCCAAAAACTTTTCCACCAATTCCCCCTAAGTCCTGATAAATCCTTCTCCCAGCTGCCTAAACCACATTGCAGCTAAGTCCGTCAAGTACAAAGGAAAGCATCGTGCCATTACTTCCTGCGATGCCCCCAGCACCTCCATGTGCCTGGTGTACCTCATCAAGTGATTAGTTGGGTCTGCCTTACCATCGTACACATCCACACTAGGTAGCTTGAACTTAGGTGGATTCTGAGCCATCCTTATTTCCCGAGCGAACGGACTCATGTTCACTCCTTCCAAGTCTCTGTTGGTCAAACCACCTCGCACAGTTTTTCTAATGATCTCCACTAATCCAGTATTGTCTGTTAGGGGTTTGCCCCCATGCCTCGAGGGAACTCCGGCACATACTCTTCGTGTGGCTCACTAGCAGCAATGTTAGCCCCGGCCTGTTGAATTCCTTCCAAAGGTCCTCCTGTGTTGGATCCTGTGGGCCTGCCCCCAAGCCCTTGTTGATTGCCTTCTGGCTCCGCATCCCGTCCTCCATTGGGTTGCATAACCCTAGTTCCTTGTCCTGCATCCACCGTGGCTGTAGCTGTTCCTAAGTTCTTGCATCCCTGCAGCTCTCATTTGCTCAAAGAAAGTCTGCATCATTTCCTGTTGGCTCTTCAACAATCTCTCTTGCAAAGAATTTGCCATAGCTTCCATTTCATCCCGGGTTATGTAGATCGAAGCCTGTCCTTCCCCAGCTCCGGAGGATGCTTGTTGACTTCCATCCTGTTGGCTTCTCTCAGCCCTTTGCCTTCTACTATTTTGCCTAGTCATTGTCTTCGAACCCAAACTCCTTAAAATCTCCAAATCTGCACTTCAAATCCGATGTATCGGGTGCTAGTCCATCTCAGTGAAAGCACCAAAGTGTTTGCGCCAAAATTGGGCACAAACCTCAAATACCGTGAAAGCACCAGTGTAAGAACACAAACCAATGATATTCAAGCACAAATCTCAGATCTCAGCAAGTATCAAACAGTAATTCAGAAATAATGAACAAAGACATAAGTTTTATAGTGGTTCGGGTATCTCCGGCCTACGTCCACTCCAAAGTTTTATCCTTTTATTGATTATCCTTTGATGATTACAGATGATTACAGCAGTAGTAATGAAGAATTTCGAGTACAATAGTTGTATCAAAGTATAGAAGTGAATCCGACAGAGTCTGGACATCCGATAGCCAAAAGATCCCTTTTTCTGTAGGCTTCTAGGTGCTATTTATAGGCGTAGGAGGCTCAGATCTCGCTCAAACTCCGGGAGACTTTTTCTGGCATGTGAGTGGGCCCACGCGACCGGCCTCATGAAATTTGGGCCCACTTTGGGATCAATTCAAACTCCATTCGAATCGATCATAAAATCATCCAATCAAGATGAAATTTGGTGTGGACATTCGTCAACATGTAAGCAAGCTCCTGTGAAAATTTCATTGCATTTGGATCATCGGTGTAGGAGATATGATCGATTCGAAATTGGGTTTTTCATTGGCTGTTGTCTTTCAATCCACTGCTTCGAATCCATCTTGTTCGACTCCATCCAAAGCGCGTGCGTATCGATGATGTGGCGCGAGCTTCCCGGGTTGATCCACCTTTCTTGCCGTGTTGAATGTTTCTTTTCCTGAAGACGCGCTCGTATCCATGTTCCACGCTTCGTCCATATCCATAACTTCACAACGGTCATGCTCGCATCCATCAGCCCGTGCCCCTCTTCGCATCAATTCCAGGAGCCCATCCCGTATCGAATCCATGCGCTGATCGATACGAAAGGAACGTGGGGGGCATCGATACGAAGTGGTCGTGGAGGATGGATACGAACGAGGTTCTTACCTGATGGATACGAAGGAAACCTATGTTGCCATCGAGTCGAAGTCCTTCATCTTGCTTTGCCTTTGATCGGTACGAACACTATCGAGTCGACTCCATACCGATCGATACGAACGGTATTGATACGAAGTCTTCGCCTTCCGATCGATACGAAGTGCATCGATTCGAACCATCCCTGCGCCTTGCCTTCGATCGATGCGAACCTGATGGAGTCGGACTAACCAAAACCTGATGGGTACGAATCTGATGGATTCGAAGTGATCATCATCTCGACCCCCTGATGGGTTCGAACAGCATGCCTTTCCTACCTTGCATCGACCATAACTCCTTCATACGAACTCCGATTAACCTGAAATTTGAAACATATCCTTTCCTAATCCTTATCATCATCTCCAATCAATTTCGTCCCGATCGGAGTTCAACCAAATTTTGACGACATCGATCGCCGCCTTGCTTTCAATCGATCTCCAATCCAGATATCCATCATTCCTCGCCAATCTGTTGATATTCCAGCTTTGACCAAAAAGCGGGATAACAGTAGGTTTTCGGACTAAAATCCGACGAACGATGAAATATTTAAATAAAATATTTAAATACACAATCGATAAATATGCGGGTTGTTACAGGTCCCGTGCTTTGATAATTTGTTCACACACAAAGTATTCATGCCCTGATAATTTTCGAAATGTTGGTTGGCTGATGCATGTAAATGGCTACTTTTCAATTTGTAAAACAAGCTTACATTCTCTTTTTCATGCAAGTTGAACTAATAGCCTGTACATGTTTTATCACAAATACTTGACTTCGTACATGTTTTATTATTACTATTATTATATTTTTTAAATACTCCCTTCATTTGTATGTTAATAGATTTCAATTTAATTTAAACTGATTTACACATCATTTTACGAAATATAAATTTTGATAACTATTCAGTTTAATTCAATCCAATATTGTTCAATTATATGTAATTATCCACTGTATTGATATAAATAGAATTATTCATATTCGCTGACTTATTGATTTAAACAAATATCAATTCAAAAACTTCTTTTCATCTATTTCAATATATAATTATTTATACTTCTAAAATATTTCATATTTAATAACGCACTTTATTTGAATTTTAGTATATTATTTAAAATGAAATTCATTAACTAGATCAAATTTTACTGTAACAAAAATTCTTTATTGAATATAATTTAATTGAATAATAATTTGATTCCAAAATAATAATTATCCAAACTGAATTCGAATACTACTATTTTAATTAAAAAATTTAGAATAGTACGGCTGTGAAAACAGGTTTGTTAACACTATAATGAATTACATATATAGTCGTATTTCTCAAAATCCAAAGAGACAACAATTAGTGATCGATTATATGCATGAGAGTAAGTGATAATTTTGAAAAATAAATTTTACTCACATTAAGAAATATATCATAGTTAGTGCTTGCGATAAAATAGACATGGATCCTAGCTATTAGAAATTTAAGATCAATAGTTAACCGATCATGCTATAAAAGATCATAATAAGATTTACCCTATATCTCTAAAATTTAGGTGAACAAGCCCACTTCTATGTCATGGCAAAGAAGGGTTAACTTTAATAAATTGACCGCCAAGAGTTAAATCCAATATATCAATTATCATGGGATAAACCAAAACGACCCTTTAAATAATTAAATTCTAGGAAGTTTAAGATACAAATTTTCATCCACGAGTAGCAGAAAAGAAACATTCAAGCTTTGGAAAGAAAATAATTTTTGAAAATAACCGAATATAAGAAAATAATAGAAAAACAATGCGGGATTACCATCGAGTTTATTTCAGAAATGACGTCTAAACAAATACGGAATTGAAAGAGTGGAAAGGAAATGTAACGACCCAGAATTTTAGACATTTGAAATTCGTATATTTAATTGATTTTAAATAATCTTAAGTAAATTTTATAAGCAGAATAACTTATATTCGAAATATAAGGATTTAGTTGGATAATTAAATTAATTAATTTAATAATTGAAATTGCAGAAATAATTGGAAATTGAATTTAATGTGTGTGAAAATGATTTATAAAGTTGATATAAATTTTATTTGAATTAGAATGATGTTAGAGAACTTTTAAAATTGAATTAAAAGTTAATTTGTATAAATAGAACATTTTAATATTTAATTAATGCGTAAAAATAGTCATTTTTCATGCAGTCTTGGATTTTGATAAAATCTGTTTCATTTGATCCGTAATACTATATTATTGTAGAATTTCAAATTTCGTGTCAATTAGATTTACGGTTTGTAAGTGGCAAGCTAAAACGTGTAGAAATTTGTTTAAGTAAAATTTAAATTTAAATAGTCGATTCGAAAACCTATCTTCCAAATACGATCGAACTAGCTCCCGATATATATTCCATTGTGTTCGGAATAGGGGTAAAACATTATAAATGCCTGGCGGCACGCTTCGTTTCTAGTTTTAAAAAAAAATTGGCGATGAATAGTGCGCGTAAATTTTCTATAAAAAGCCAAACTAATCTTTATTTTTCACAAAACCCTAACAGCTCTAGGGCTAGCCGCGATTATGTATTCAATGGCTCTTTTCAAATCCATCAACCTATACGAAAAAGTTCCAACTACAAAATCGTAGAGCACATTCTCCCATATAATCTGAACGGTGGTGCTCGTGATCGACACGACGCGGAAGGAGAAATTGGCTCGCCTTCATGGTAACTTCATGCATGATTTTCGAGGCCAATATGGCGTCGAGTTCCATGGTGTTGCGGCCAAAAGTAGGAGGGCTTGTGGCCGTTCGTTTGGAGGTGTTCGATCATCTTCTCGATGTCGGTAGAAGGTGCGGCATAGACGAAGTGGTGTGCGTTTGGGTTGTTTTCGACCTGTAGTTTTTCACGATGGAGAAGAAGAACAAATATGCGGTCTAGATTTGAACGAAATAAAGTGAACGGCCAGATCAATTAAAGGTTTTAAAAATAAAAATAAAATGTAAATTAATTTATATATTAATTTGTGTAATGTTTAAAACATCGTAACTTCTTCATACGAGGTTCTTTTTTTACGAAACGAATTGCATTGGGTTTGTATTGACGAGCACTACATTTTAGAGCTAGTTTGGAGTTGATTGGAGCTAGTGTAAATTTTTGGATAAAATTAAACGACTGTTTAATCTTATTCGGAATAAAACACTGCAACTGCTATTGGATCAATATGGGTACAACCCACTCTTTCTAACTCACTGATATTTTTATATAAGTGAGAATAAATTTATTTTATGATGATTGATGATTGTTTGGATGATATATGATATTATATATATATATATATATATATTGATTGGTATTTGGATATATTCCTGCCTATTGGAGCAGATTGGACCCTATACGTTCCCGTGTGTGAGAGGATGACCCTTTGTACGCGCGTCTGCCTCGAAGCAGACATTGTATATATTTTCTAATATGTATATTTGTTGCAGGTGACAGGTTGGAAGGATCCAAATGGATTCCTCACCGGTATTGGTTTTATTTACAGATATTGTGATATATGATGTTATCATATGATATATATGATGCTTTGGATGCTGTGATTGATGTATTTAGTGTTGTTGCAGCATTGAGCCTATTTTGGATTTTTAAAAATGTTAAAGTGATGATTTCCAAATTTAAAAGGATTTTAAAAGTGATTTTGAATTTGTACGTTTTGTTAATTTTGAATGGTTAAGGGAATGAATTAATTTTTAAACAAACAAAAGATATAATTTTTATGTTATAAAAATTATGATTTTGGGAAATATAATCAGAATGTGAATTTTGAAATGTGAAATTGATCATTTGGTAAAATAGTTTAAACTGAGATTTTTTACTTATTATAAATGATTTATATTTAAGATTTATAGAATTGATATTTTATAAATAAAAATAATGAAATTGTAAAGGAGTTTTTATAAGTGTTAAAATGAAGTTATAATTGGGTTTTATAAGTAAATAAGATTTACGGATTTATGAATTGATGATGTTATAAAAAGGATGAATTTGTAAATAAATGATTTATAAGTTATTAACTTATAATTTGAATTTTGGCATAAAAACGAGATAAATGAGTTGGGTTAATAAAGGGATTTTATAAATGGAATTTTTTGTACTATATAAATGGAATTTATAAACATTGTTTTATAAATCCAAAATCAATTGAGTTTGATAAGTTAAATATAGAAGTTTTTTAAAGGAATTTCATCCACGATTTTGGACAGTGGATAATCCTTTAATTAAATGGGTTGAAGTTTTGAATTTGGATAAGAGAATTATATTCACGATTTTGGACAGTCGATTATCCTTTAATAAATGTGTAGAAATATTGGATTTGGTAAATGAACTATA
Source organism: Allium cepa (assembly GCA_030765085.1). Classification (NCBI taxonomy): domain Eukaryota; kingdom Viridiplantae; phylum Streptophyta; class Magnoliopsida; order Asparagales; family Amaryllidaceae; genus Allium; species Allium cepa. Next base: position 634,603,540 of record CM060941.1, read on the forward strand.
TTGACGATTTTGGACAGTGGATAATCTTTTAAATTAAATAATGTTTTGTGTAACGTCCCGCCTTTTCACACGCTTTAAATCGACACACGTGCCAATTTAAACCATACGGAAGGGCAGATTGTTATGGGGTAAATAAGAAAAAGCAGGGAAAGAAAAAAAAATAGAATCTGGCAATGGAACGATAAAATATAATAATCAAATATACAGTTCATGAAGCTGTTTTACAAAAACCCATGATTATATTTATACAATACATATCAGAGTACACATACGAGAGAATAATAATTAATGCAGCGAAATTTAATGGTGTAGTGGAATAATATAGTAGGTAATAGTACTACAAATCCTCGTCTTCGTCCTCCAGAATAAAATCTTCGATCCTGAAACGCTCGGACTGACCCGAGTGAATTGAAAAGACAAAACACTCAGGTCAGAACTAAAAGATCTTATGTGAGTTAAATCAACAGAAATAAATATGAGTGTAACGGTGTCGGAGATGTTTACGGGATTTGACATCTCCTATCCAGTGTCTAACGTGAGTGTAGTAACTTAAGAGATGCTCGGGATTCACATCTCCCAAGGATCCGTTAAACTATTTACTATGTAGTATATTTCAATATTATAATAATGTCTAATAGTAAAGTAAACTTACTCTTTAATAGCGTTAAGGGGTTACCCATATAGCCCTTAACACAAATAATGCCAATAGTCTATACAGTACCATAATACCTCCTGATCGGGAGGCGACCAGAGGATACTCCGCAGGTACGACACAAATAGAAACTCGTACAAGGCGCGCTAGGGTAGGTGACACGGCACAACTAGGAAATGCCAGGGTAGATATACCAATTACGCTTCCGGGTCGGTGGTAACGCGTAGCGCGCAGCTACCGCCCACTTCGAGCCGCACCCCCAAATAAAAAAATCAAAAGTGGCCACCGAATCAATCCAAAAGTCAAAGTATAATATCTAAGGGATGTATCCGATTAAAGGTGCTATCTCAATTAATCCGTCAATCGCTCCTGTTTTAGTCACCTTATGCCAACTCACGGGAGTTGGGTCCACGTATTTACCTCAAAGGAACGCCGCCGCCATCCTACTTCATTCTGGAATCTCCACGTGTACACGGTTGTTAAAGTGGTTTTCGAAGCTGGCAGAGAGTATGACAACTTCCGATCCCGCTCTCTTCAACAAACAATCATTATTATAACACCGCGGTCTCTTTAAAATAGTTTATACTTTAAAACTAGAATAAAATATCCTTTTCAAACCATATAATTACGATATCATTTCTATTTTAAAACCCAAATCAATATGATATCATTTTATTTCACATATATCATTTTCAAGAAATCCATATACCTTGAAATCTATGGCTTTGACACATAACTTAATATACTTCAATGGTTTAAATATTTAATTACTTTATAAAATAAAATCACGTCTTTAATTTTACAAATAAATTCCAAATACCGATTTGACTCTCTCAATAAACCATTTAATTCATATATTTCGAAGCTTTAAATATTCCACCAGTTCAAAACAAATTCTTTGATAATTCGATATATATCAATTTCAATTATTATTATTTAGATTTGAAATGTTTACTTAATAAATCAAATATCATTTAAGCAAAGCCTTTAAACTTCAAATAACAGGATATACTTTCTATTTAAATTAACTTGATAATATTCTTTTAAAGTTATTGATATTCATTTAAATCCTCTAAACCAAAGTCAAATTATACAAATCATACCTTTTAAAATCTCAGATTTATTTAAATTTCAAATCAATTTTTATTCGACGATAATTCTTAAAACACTTTAATTCAAATCAATTCATATTTCTCTTCCAGCCTTCATTATTTAAGTCATTATACTCTACACATATAATATAAATAAATACTTCACTGTATCATATCTTAATAAAATCAACTTTTATTATTAAACTTCTTTTATACTTTAAACCAATTTTAAACATAGCTTAAAACCAAGAAATTAATTGTATATATAAATATAACGTTTTAAATATCCGAATCAATATCTCATAAATCATATTTTTCTTTACAAAACCATAGAAATCCTTTCAAAATATTTTTATATATATACCATGATGCCTGTATATAATTTTCTGTCCTATGGTCAAGTGATACGGATATTTATCATTTCAATCCATAATTTAAAATAAAAATTACGTTTTTATACCATTTCAAACTGCAATCTCGAATGAAATGAAAATGCATAATAAATTGTAGTTTATAACAATTTAAAATACAACATCCATTCATCCAATGTCAACCATCAACCATTTATCACAATCATCATCCAATTCAAACAATAGCATCAATATAGAACGGATAATAAACAACAAGTATTAACTAGCAATTTGTATTCAATGATAAATTAAATAAATGTTTAACTGGCAGTTTATATGCAATAATAAATAAATACAATTTAACAGGCAGTTTATATGCAATGAATATTAAATAACAATTTAATTAAATAAAATGCAATTTAACTGAGAGGATGATTAAAATATGCCAAACAATCATAGATAAATTTTAAATCACATCAAAAATTAATTTAACAAACATAAGAAATCTTAGAAGTTGTGAGTGGGTTAAAACACTCACCTTTTGAATTTAAATTGGATTTAAATCCAATTTAAACCCAAAAATTTGACAGTCTCGAAATTTGTCCACACTAAAGCCAAAATGTCTGGAATTTCAAAACGATCCTAACAAAAGAAACCGCGCGTAAATCGGGTATCATATGTGAAAGATATAGCGATAATTGTGATTGAATTTCAATTATAAAATAAAAATAAAAAGAACACATTTCAAATCTTAGCCACGTCTCCTTTTGCTCCTCTCTCCATAACAAAACGCGCACAACTCACGCGACCTATGGCAACAAAATTTAGCCGCCTCGACAACGTACAGCACCGCCTCAAGCGATCGCCCCCTCTCTGACGACCACCGCATCACCCTCCCCCCCTCGCGCGACTCGATCACCCCCACGTGCCTCAGCCACCATCGCGCTCGCGATGGGCAGAAGCCGTCACCGATATCAAAACCCTAGCCATTTTTTTGATGAAAATCCGACCATCCAATCGCCAAATGAACTACACGGATCGACTCCCCTCGGTCTCCTCTACAAAACCCAGAAACGGTTCGTCGATCCGTCGAGTTTGATTTCAACGTGATGAACGACCGAGACTTCTTCGATTTTTACCGGTCAAATGACAATCCAAAACGAAAAATGAATTTCACCAGAAGATTACGCACTTCGAGAGCTTCAACATATATTTTTTTTTGAATTTTTCTGAGGAGTTTGGATTTTTGAAGTTGATTTTTGAATTGGAATTTGAATTGGATAAATTAGGGTTTACAGTCATTGAGGAAGAGGAGCACAGAAGTTCTGTACATATAGAAATGAGGAATAGAGTCTGCTAGGGTTTATAGCCGGATATTTATAGAGAAAGTTGAAAAAAGAATGGATCGAATCTATTAGATATACTCGCTAACGACAAAGTGGCCCAAAAAGCCCGTTCTGACTCCGGAACGAAATTAGGTCAACCCATATATCAAAATAGATGTTTTAAAATATTTTAAACTCGATGGAATAAGTTTCAAGTCTAAATTCCATCGTATGAAGAAGTTATGCTAAAATCAAATTTTTTCCAAATTGATTTCAATTTCATTTATTTCAAGGCGTTTCGAGTCTGTACGATCAACGACAAGTCCGATCGCTACGAAACTTGAAATCCTACAATAGTTTACCGTTGCGGATCCGATGAAACTGGTTTTGACGAAATCCGAGTTAGTGCCAAAATGGCTATTTTTCCATTAATTAAATAAATTAATAACTAATTAATTAAATCAAATTTTCAATTTTTTCGGTAATTGACAAATTTCAATATTTTTAACTTCTTAATCATTTACAGTGATTTAAACAAATTTAAATGTCAATTTAACGTTGATTCATTCATCAATTTCAGCGTTAAATTACATTTTTCTTACATTCAGAAATTATAAATTAAATTACCAATAATTCCATTTAATTGACTTTTCATTATGTTATTCACTTCATTGCTATTAAATGGAAAAATTTTAACATTGGATTCAGACTATCACATTAATATTCTAAAATTTCATCTAAATCCCAATTAACGTATTATTTAGCTATTTCAGTTTTATTTAATTGCAATTTATCTTATTATCAGAAATTAAATTTCAATATATTGGTAAAACTTTATTTCCATTCCTTATAATTCAACAAATTGTCCAATATGAATAACTTTAACATCATTTCCTTTAATTTAAATCATCAATTCATTCATACACCATTAGAAACACATTATTACCCATTACTACCCTCATTTATACTAATATAACCTTTAATTAGATAAATCTCAATTGATTGCCCTTTTAATTTATTAGACTCCATTAACGTTAAATTACGTTTAAGTTATCACTAACGGACAAGTGTTGAAATTGATTACATACACTGCTCTCATCCTATTATCAATTGGATGAATTTTCATTGATTCGTAGTTATTGCATTAATATCCACAAATTTCATCCACATTTTCATTTACGTAATAATTTAATATTAATTCCACTTATTTTCAATTAATTCACTTATTGAATTTTTAATTTCAAATAAATTAATAAATCTAGATTTTCACTCCTAAAATCCACCACTTGTTATATTATAAATAAAATTAACATTGGTTACATCTTATCGAATTAACAATCTTCAATGACAAATCAATTTACCCAAACTGCACAATTAGGTCAATTAACTGCAATTGATTTCACATTAAATTTTATAAATTATCAATTGAAATCTTAACAAATCCGTTTACTTGATTTAAAACCTTGCTATTCAATAAATTGACATTTATGGGTGTAATTAACATTGACTTATATTACATTTCATTAATGCATGCTTTATTTCATACTATTTAATTATATTTGCCAAATATGTACATTAATTACTACTTATATTCTTAATTAATTTACTTACTTGGCTTCATACTTATAAGTTTTCACTTCCAAACAATATTATAATTACATACAGGACATTGATTTTATTTCATGTATTCATTAATTAATTCACTAAATGCCTTTGCTTTCTTATATTCAATTTTATTACCATTTAAGTACGTTTATTATCAACAACACACATTATAATTACTTATCTACAATTATTGCATAAATTTTCAATGTATTATGTATTACTCCATCGGTTAATATAACTTTGAATTCATCCAATCACCACTAATTATATCATTTCATTTGTTAACATTTACTTCATTATAAATTATAAAAATTTTATTTCTTTATAAATTTAATTCTAAAATCTTATTAAAATGACAAATTTAATTAACGAAAATTACGGGTCGTTACACTCTCCTCCACTCAAAACTTTTCGTCCCCAAAAAGGAAAAGAAGGGAAAAGAAGAATTTATAAATCAATATATATTATTCAAAACATTATATTCATAACAATAAGTTTACAGAATTGGATAATTTAAATAAAGTATATAGATTTATAAACAAATTAAATCTTTTATCAAATTAATAAGGTTTGGAAAACATTTTCAAAATATTTTCTAAGTCTAAAATTTTCGGAAAATTTTGGGAGAATTTCCTTTGTACGGAGATGCTCGGGAGAAAATATAATATCAAATATAACGATATATAACATATATTTTCCAAAATAATACATATCCCAACACGGGAAAATAATATAATAACGTTATAAACCGTAATCCAAAAACGTACCTATTTTTCAGGCAAATAACGCTTATTTATGGAACCAAAAGCAGTAGCAATTGCTTCCATAACCTGTATTTCACTTATAAAATCTGAAAAGGGTTAACAATTATATAAAACGAAATGTTAGAGTTGTTTCAACCATAAACAAACAAATCAATACAACCAACAACCACTTGCAACAAGGCATACAACCATCACATAAAAATCAACACAAATCAAACATTCATTCATATCAAACACCAAATAGTTGTTCGGGTTCAAAACTTTTAGATTGTACGGAATGAAAAATAAACTACTAAGTGTACCCTTCACTCAACAGTCTTAGGTGAAACTAAATAGACTATTCATTCATCCAAACAATTTTCATTTATTTTTATTCATTTCTAACAAAGTCTCATTTTCACTTAATTCATCTCATGAAAATTTTCTTTTATTTTATTACATTCATTTGTTCACTGCTTAATTCTTTTTATTTACAGTATTCATCTTTCTGCTTATTTTCCGAAATAAATAACTTCAAAATTTACTTAAGTCTATTATCATTTATTTGTAACACCTACCTTCTATCATATTTTATTATAGTAGGATTTCCATTATAACTTAAGTTTATAACAATTACAACATCAAACTCTTATTTATTAAGGAATTTCATTAATTACTTTCATTACCTCAAGTTTATTACTTGTATAATATTTATTACATTTTCTTATTAACATTTCAACTTTTTACATCTTTTGGTAAGTTATATATTTGCCTTTAAGAATGTAATTGAAAATTATACAAGTTTTTCTCAATTAATTAAATGTTCAATAATAATCCTTTGTTTTATAGATTACAATTTTAACTTTCTTTTTATTTAATTTGAAACTTAGCATTTAATCTCTTATTTCCTTTAGAGGTTTAAATTATTAATTACCAACGTTCCAATTCACTACAATAATTGAAGTTATTAATTAATTGAAACTTAAGAACTAAATACCGGGTTAAATTTCAAATCATTCTAAAATAATAGATGAATGCATATACTTACAGTTTATATATCCAATTATATTTAAAAAAAATTAAAATTTTATATTTGTTTATCAAAATAAATCTGTAGTAAAACTACTACAGTGGCCTTCCCACTTCGAAACTCGAAAATGAATGTCGATGATACGGCCGCCATCACCGAAATTATTTTCCAGCGACAGAGAGGGAATTACCGGACTTATTTCTTTTCCAAATTTTCTTCTAAAATATTGCTTTCAAATTATATTGAAATATTTATATCATAAAATACTTCTAAATAATATTATTATTATATTCCAAAAGCATTCAAAAGAAATTTTCAAAACCCCGAAACTTAAGTTCTAAATTCCCAATTTTCATTTATTTTATTTTCAATCTTATTTCAACTATTATTTATAAATTTCATTACCTAACAAACAATACATTGCAACCAAATATAACCTTGTTTATAAATTTTATTTTATATATATAGAAAATATAATAGGAAAAATTATTTCATTCACCTATATTAAATACAAATATTATGTCGGTTTGTCCTATTAAGTGTTTAGAAACCCCTACTGATGTCATAGCGTCCCATGCATCAACCAAAATTTATAAATATAAAACGAAACAGATTAACACAATATTAGAACCTTTTTATAGCACTAACAAATACGCTCTCTCATATATATATTCTCAATGACTCATCATAGGGTATTACTACCCTATTTATAAGGAGTCAAACCCCACAAAGCTAAGGTTTATTGCTAAACCAAAGCTCTGATACCAGATGTAACATCCCGCCTTTTCACACGCTTTAAATCAACATACGTGCCAATTCAAACCATACGGAAGGGCGGATTGTTGTGGGGTAAGTAAGAAAAAGCAGGGAAAGAAAAAACAAAATAGAATCTTGCAGCGGAACGATAAAATATGATAATCAAATATACAGTTCATGAAGCTGTTTTACAAAAACCCTTGATTATATTTGTATAATACATATCAGAGTGCACATACCAGAGAATAATAATTAATGCAGCGAAATTTAATGGTGTAGTGGAGTAATATAGTAGATAATAGTACTACAAATCTTCGTCTTCGTCCTCCAGAATAAAATCTTTGATCCTGAAACGCTCGGACTGACCGATCGAATTGAAAAGACAAAACACTCAGGTCAGAACTAAAAGATCTTATGTGAGTTAAATCAACAGAAATAAATATGAGTGTAACGGCGTCGGAGATGTTTACGGGATTTGACATCTCCTATCCAATGTCTAACGTCAGTACAGTAACTTAAGAGATGCTCGGGATTCACATCTCCTAAGGATCCGTTAAACTATTTACTATGTAGTATATTTCGCTATTATAATAATGTCTAATGGTAAAGTAAACTTACTTTTTAATAGTGTTAAGGGGTTACCCATATAGCCTTTAACACAAATAATGCCAATAGTCTATACAGTACCGTAATACCTCCTGATCGGGAGGCTTCCAGAGGATACTCCATAGGTACGACACAAATAGAAACTCGTACAAGGCGCGCTAGGGTAGGTGACACGGCACAACTAGGCAATGCCAGAGTAGATATACCAATTACGCTTCCGGGTCGGTGGTAACGCGTAGCGCGCAGCTACCGCCCACCTCGAGCCACACCCCCAAATAATAATATCAAAAGTGGCCACCGAATCAATCCAAACGTCAAAGTATAATATCGAAGGGATGCGTACGATCAAAGGTGCTACCTCAATTAATCCGTCAATCGCTCCTGTTTTAGCCACCTTATGCCAACTCACGGGAGTTGGGTCCACGTATTTACCTCAAAGGAACGCCGCCACCATCCTACTTCATTCTGGAATCTCCACCGCGTACACGGTTGTTAAGGTGGTTTTCGGAGTTGGCAGAGAGTATGACAACATCTGATCCCGGTCTCTTCAACAACCAATCGTTATTATAACACTGCGGTCTCTTTAAAATAGTTTATACTTTAAAACCAGAATAAAATATCCTTTTCAAACCATATAATTACGATATCATTTCTATTTTAAAACCCAAATTAATATGATATCATTTTATTTCACATATATCCTTTTCAAGAAATCCATATACCTTGAAATCTATGGCTTTGAAACATAACTTAATATACTTCAATGGTTTAAATATTTAATTACTTCATAAAATAAAATCGCGTCTTTAATTTTACAAATAAATTCCAAATACCGATTTGACTCTCTCAATAAACCATTTTAATTCATATATTTCGAAGCTTTAAATATTCCACCATTTCAAAACAAATTCTTTGATAACCCATATATATCAATTTCAATTACTATTATTTAGATTTGAAATGGTTACTTAATAAATCAAATATCATTTAAGCAAAGCCTTTAAACTTCAAATAACATGATATACTTTCTATTTAAATTAACTTGATCATATTCATTTAAAGTGATTGATATTCATTTAAATCCTCCAAACCAAAATCAAATTATACAAATCATACCTTTTAAAATCTCAGATTTATTTAAATTTCAAATCAATTTTTATTCGCGGATAATTCTTAAAACACTTTAATTCAAATCAATTCGTATTTCTTCCAGCCTTCATTATTTAAGTCATTATACTCTACACATATAATATAAATAAATACTTCACTGTATCATATCTTAATAAAATCAACTTTTATTATTAAACTTCTTTTATACTTTAAACCAAATTTATACATAGCTTAAAACCAAGAAATTAATTGTATGTATAAATATAACATTTTAAATATCCGAATCAATATCTCATAAACCATATTTTTCTTTACAAAACCATAGAAATCCTTTCAAAATATTTATATATATATATACCACGGTGTCTGTATATAATTTTCTATCCTATGGTCAAGTGATACAGATATTTATCATTTCAATCCGTAATTTAAAATAAAAACTACGGTTTTATATCATTTCAAACCACAATCCCGAATGAAACGAAAATGCATAATAACTTGCAGTTTATAACAATATAAAATACAACATCCATTCATCCAATATCAACCATCAACCATTTTTCACAATCATCATCCAATTCAAACAATTGCATCAATATAGAACGGATAATAAACAACAGGTATTAACTAGCAATTTATATTCAATGATAAATTAAATAACTATTTAACTTGTAGTTTATATGCAATAATAAATAAATACAATTTAACGGGCAGTTTATATGTAATGAATAATTAAATAACAATTTAATTAAATAAAATGCAATTTAATTGAGAGGATGATTAAAATACGCCAAACAATCATAGATAAATTTTAAATCACATCAAAAATTAATTTAACAAACATAAGAAATCTTAGAAGTTGTGAGTGGGTTAAAACACTCACCTTTTGAATTTAAATTGGATTTAAATCCAATTTAAACTCAAAAATTTGACAGTCTCATAATTTGTCCAAACAAGCTCCATAATGTCCGGAATTTCAAAACGATCCTAACAAAAGAAACCGCGCGTAAATCGGATATCGTATGTGAAAGATATAGCGATAATTGTGATTGAATTTCAATTATAAAATAAAAATAAAATGAACTCATTTCAAATCTTAGCCACGTCACCTTTTGGTCCTCTCTCCATAACAGAACGCGCACAACTCACGCGACCTGCAGTAACAAAATTTAGCCGCCTCGACTACGTACAGCGCCGCCTCAAGCGATCGCCCCCTCTCTGACGACCACTGTATCACACCCCCCTCGCGCGACTCGATCACCCCCACGTGCCTCAGCCACCATCGCACTCGCGATGGACAGTAGCCTCCACCGATTTCAAAACCCTAGCAATTTTTTTGACGAAAATCCGATCATCCAATCGCCAAACGAACTACACGGATCGAGTCCCCTCAGTGCCCTCTACAAAACCCAGAAACTGTTCGTCGATCCGTCGAGTTTGATTTCGACGTGATGAACGGTCTTCGATTTTTACCGGTCAAACGACAACCCAAAACAAAAAATGAATTTCACCAAAAGATTACGCCCTTCAAGAGCTTCAACATATATATTTTTTGAATTTTTCTTAGGAATTTGGATTTTTGAAGTTGATTTTTGAATTGGAATTTGAATTGGATAAATTAGGGTTTACAACCATTGAGGAAGAGGAGCACTGAAGTTTTGTACGTATAGAAATGAGGAATAGAGGCTGCTAGGGTTTATAGCAGGATATTTATAGAGAAAGTTGAAAAAAGAATGGATCGGATCTATCAGATATACTCGCTAACGACAAAGTGGTCCAAAGAGCCCGTTCTGACTCCGGAACGAAATTGGGTCAACCCATATATCAAAATAGATGTTTTAAAATATTTTGAAATCAATGGAATAAGTTTCAAGTCCAAATTTCATCGTATGAAGAAGTTATGCTAAAATCAAAAAAATTCTAAATTGATTTCAATTTCATTTATTTCAAGGCGTTTCGAGTCTGTACGATCAAACGACAAGTCCGATCGCAATGAAACTTGAAATCCTACAATAATTCACCGTTACGGATCCGATGAAACTGGTTTCATCAAAATCCGAGTCAGTGACCAAAATGGCTATTTTTCCATTAATTAAATAAATTAATAATTAATTAATTAAATCAAATTTCCAATTTCATTTCGGTAATTGACAAATTTCAATATTTTTAACTTCTTAATCATTTATAGTGATTTAAACAAATTTAAATGTCAATTTAACGTTGATTCATTCATCAATTTTAGCGTTAAATTTCATTTTTCTTACATTCAGAAATTATAAATTAAATTACCAATAATTCCATTTAATTGACTTTTCATTATGTTATTCACTTCATTGCTATCAAATGGAAAAATTTTAACATTGGATTCAGACTATCAAATTAAAATTCTAAAATTTCATCTAAATCTCAATTAACGTATTATTTAGCTATTTCAATTTCATTTAATTGCAATTTATCTCATTATCAGAAATTAAATTTCAATATATTGGTAAAACTTTATTTCCTTTCCTTATAATTCAGCAAATTGTCCAATATGAACAACTTTAACATCATTTCCTTTAATTTAAATCATCAATTCATTCATACACCATTAGAAATACATTATTACCCATTACAACCCTAATTTATACTAATATAACCTTTAATTAGATAAATCTCAATTGATTACCCATTTTAATTTATTAGACTCCATTAATGTTAAATTACATTTAAGTTATCACTAACGGACAAGTGTTGAAATTGATTACATACACCGTTCTCATCCTATTATCAATTGGATGAATTTTCGTTGATTCATAGTTATTGCATTAATATCCACAAATTTCATCCACATTTTCATTAACGTAATAATTTAGTATTAAATTCCACTTATTTGCAATTAATTCACTTATTGAATTTTAAATTTCAAATAAATTAATAAATCTAGATTTTCACTCCTAAAATCCACCACTTGTTATATTATAAATGAAATTAACATTGGTTACATCTTATGGAATTAACAATCTTCAATGACAAATTAATTTACCCTAACTGCACAATTAGGTCAATTAAATGCAATTGATTTCACATTAAATTTTATAAATTATCAATTGAAATCTTAACAAATCCGTTTACTTGATTTAAAACCTTGCTATTCAATAAATTGACATTTATGGGTTTAATTAACATTGACTTATATTACATTTCATTAATGCATGCTTCATTTCATACTATTTAATTATATTTGCCAAATATGTACATTAATTACTACTTATATTCTTAATTAATTTACTTACTTGGTTTCATACTTATAAGTTTTCACTTCCAAACAATATTATAATTACCTACAGGACATTGATTTTATTTCATGTATTCATTAATTAATTCACTAAATGCCTTTGTTTTCTTATATTCAATTTTATAACCATTTAAGTACGTTTTTATCAACAACATACATAATAATTACTTATCTACAATTATTGCATAAATTTTCAATGTATTACGTATTACTCCATCAGTTAATATAACTTTGAATTCATCCAATCACCACTAATTATATCATTTCATTTGTTAACATTTACTTCATTATAAATTATAAAAAAATTATTTCTTTATAAATTAAATTCCAAAATCTTATTAAAATGACAAATTTAATTAACGAAAATTACGGGTCGTTACAATTTGAGAAGTGATATTTTAGATGGAATAAAATGATTTGAAGATGTTTTAAATGTGTTAAGTATCGAATACATAGATTTCAACATTCATTGTTGAAATAGACGTTTTCGAGAAGTAAGGAAATGATGGACTATAACACTGTTGTTATAGTAAATGATTTTCGAAAGGAGATGTTTTGTATAGTATATAGGATTTATATATCTATCTAATTTTCGAATCCCTATACTAGTGATTTTGGGTTGTCGTAACGATGTTTTACGCAACATTTGTTTTGACCCAAAATAAAGATGTTTAAAAGAATCTTTTCCTTAAAATTATACTTAATCGTGATTTAAGTATATGTAATATTTTTATAAGTGTTGAAAATAAAGAGAATTGTGAATTACTTATTTTTAAATAAGTATATGGAAATGTTTTCCAACATTGAAATATTGAAATGGTTTTGAGAATATATCTTTTTAAAGATAATTTGAAGTAAATATTTGGCAAATGATTTAATTAATAAAATATTAATCAAAAGGGCCTAGTGATTGCTTATGGTGCTAAATATTTGTTTGTTTGGTTTGATAGTTAAATAACCGACTATTAAATTTGGCCATTTTAGTTCCTCGACTTGATGTGGGAACATTTAGTCGTACACTTAGTACGTAGCCTTTTGTGTAGGCTTGATTATCATTTGTGTTGAGGATGTTGATTCGTGTAGTGCGGAGTATTACTCCAATCTATTGAGCTTCCTTCTTGGCCTGAAAGATAGCAAGTTTAAAGTTGGAGACGTGATAAATCTATGAGACTTAGTTTCTGTGTGAGGTTAAGAAACTCTTTTGCGTTGTTGGGGCGAAGAGACCGGGATCGATTTATCTGAAAACCACTTCGGGCCAACGTATATGCATTCGATTGTGCAGGCTATGATGATATTGATATTTAGGATTTTCATAGTGGGGGGCTACTTGTTGATCGTTTAGGGTTAAAATCCCAATATACATATAGTAGCAGTAGTCCCTTCATTATGAAATATCCAATGCGAGGACTATTTTCTACTAATCCTAGGAATTTCCCAATGGGATGTGGTAGAAAAGTACCTTCGGTTTGTCCTGTTCTTGGACAACTTGTATGGATGTTTGTCTGACATTGCATTTCTAAAGATTACGTACATTAGTTTTTACAAACGTACATTAGTGGTGGCGGAGAAGGCAACTTCTATTAGCTTAACACCCTTTTTGAGATGTATGAGCTTAAGGGTTGTATTTTTATGGATGGCAGTTAGTCGTCAACGGAAATGGACGTGTGGCATTCTAAGTGATGTGATATGTGAAAGGCAATCGTTACCTCAGGCCTCATCAACTAGAAATGACCAAAACATGGTTAGACACGGCAAGGCTAAGTGGGTCGCTCCCAAGTAGGATATGATCATCCTCTTCTAGATATATCTTTACACGCTATGACGTCGTGTATCTGATTATTATGGTTTGTATGCTAGAGGGCCCTCGGTAAAGGTCGGTAATGACCGAACGATGACATATTCGGTACCATCTAGTTATAAAGGTGGGCAAGTCTTGTGTTGGTAGAGGGTAGATGTTCTATGCCTCGGGACATCCATCTATGGTGTACCCATCGGAAGTTAGTCCCTTCACCTGGTCATCTGAGGACATGTTATTATAACTGTCCAGACCGATGATTAGTGATTGATTGTTGAATTCTGATTGATGTATGTATATATAGTTTCTATTTTATAAAGATCATTGATATGATATTATATGTTTTCCGCTGCGATGTGAAATTCTGTATTGTTCTGTTTGGTTCTATCTTCTCTCTTTCTTCTCTTCTCTTCTTCTCTCTTCTTTTCTTTCTCCTGACTTTCCATCAGTCTGTGCTTTTTGGGTCGGATAGGTGTGGCTTACTGTTGATTCAAAGGGTACGGATTTGCGGGTCGTCACATTTGGTATCAGAGCTTAGTTTTTGTATATTCCTAAGCTTTGATGTGTACTCAGTATAGATAGGGACAGTAGCACCTAGATTGACTTTGAGTCTTTTACATATACGAGCGCATATTTGTTAGTGAATATAAAATGTTTTATATTGTGTTTACTTATCCGTTGAGTTGTCTATGAATTCTGGTCGGTATATGGAAAGTCATATTATCGATAGGGATTTCTAAACACTTAAACGAGGCAAGTTGACATGGTATCATTTTAAATTGGGCAAATGAAATAATTTTACCTCGATTATATTTTATATATAAAGGAAACAATTTTTCAAAATTATCAAAGTGTATACAAATTGATTGTTTGGTTGTTTGAAAATGTAAATATATATAAGTTAATAAAAGCTGTTTGAATAATCTAAATAAAAACAACAATTGTCAAAGAATAAATTGAATAAGCAAATGAATTATAAAGTATGGAATTATAATTAATATGATTTACAATTGTGAAATAATCTTATAAATAAGAAATGAAACAACATGAATATATTTATAAATATGAGTTATAAATAAAAATGAATTTAAACTAAGAATTTGAAAATTTGAATCCTGTTGATTTTGAAAGTTGTTTTTTCAAAGTTAAAAAGATGTTATATTATTATAAATCTAGATAAGATGAAAAAATTTGAAATGAATCTTATATAAGTAGAATAAAATAGTGAAATTATATAAGTAAGAATTTGTAAATGTGATTATAAATAAAAGGATTTATTTTAAAAGAATATATCGCAATGAATTCACTACTGTTGCTAGGAAATAATAAGGGTGATGACTGCAACATCATCAGTATCATTTTCGAGTTTCTATGCGATGGATTTGCTACCAATAGTAAACTGAAAAGTTAAGTTTCATGGTGATAAACGAATTTTAATTTAAAATCTAAGTTGAAAATTGATAAATATAAGTTAAATGAGTTTTGGACTTATAATATAAAATAATAAAATTTGAGTTAGTATAATAAATATATGATTTGAAATTTAACTAAAGGCGGGTAAATGAATTGAATTCGAACTAGATTAGATAAACTATTGAAATGGAAATTAAACTTAAAAGGTAAGTGATTGTATAATATGAATTTGGAAGTTTAAATAAATCTAAGTTGTAAAGTGATTGTATAACCATGAATTGAAATTATAAAATGAGTTTTGTGAATGGAAGTAAACTTAGGTAAATGTTCATGGAATTTTAAATTAAAAGGTTGTATAACTTATAAAATGGGAAAATGTAAGTAAAACTTATTGTTAAAATGGTGAAACAATTTTGTTAAGCAAAACAAAATCTGAATTGAATAAGTGATAGGAAATTTGACTTAGTAAAAGTTAAATAAAATGACTTTAGAAATAAAATATAAATTAGTAGTGAACTTAAGTAGTATAGTGAAAGTAAATTCAAGTGAGAATGAAATTAAATTTAACTTAAGTGATGTTGAATCAAGTTGATTTTGATAAATAAATGAATATGCAAAGTAAAGTTGAATAATAAAAAGTTAATGAAATGAAAGTCAATTGGATATCAACCAACTGAAAATAAAAGTGTTAAACCAAATTGAATGTAAATAAAGTAAATATGAATGTTGAAAGTAAATTAAACTAATTTGGTTATGTTGAGTATGCATTGGTTATT
This sequence comes from Allium cepa, assembly GCA_030765085.1. Classification (NCBI taxonomy): domain Eukaryota; kingdom Viridiplantae; phylum Streptophyta; class Magnoliopsida; order Asparagales; family Amaryllidaceae; genus Allium; species Allium cepa. The sequence goes on from CM060941.1 coordinate 634,620,069, forward strand.
AGATGGATGTTAGTTGATTGAATAGAAATTCATATGGAATTGAATAATGAAATTGAAAGATAAATAATTGAATTCAAATAGGAAGTGAAGTAAATCTAGATAGAATTGAATTTTATTTGATTTGGAAGTGAACAAACTTGAATATAAATTAGTGAATGTAAACTAATTGAAAATGAATAAATGAATGTTAGTAAAATCCAATGTTAATGAGTCAAATGTGATTTAAATTGAAAACCAATTCAATGAATATTAATGAGAAATGAATTTATATTGATTTGGTTATGGATTGATTAAATAAATATTGGTTTGTTGGATGATAGTTGTTTGATGGCTGAGTTTGATTGCATTTGCTATATCGGCATATATAGTTGTTGTATTGGTATATGTTGTATATTAGTATTACTTTCTATATGCATGTTTCTCATTTGTTTGTTGAGTGTTTAGTAGGTGTGGATGGCGTATGCTTCGCATTTGGAGCTCGCTTTCGTGCTATATTAGCCGTATATGACATGACAAATAAAGCTATGAAAACCTACATTTAAAATTTCAAATCAATCGGAGTTCGGATGCTCAAGATATAATCGATGCAAGCCAAGCAATGCTTCTATTTGTACCATCAGATGGCCTCTTTCGTGTCCATCCCATTCAAATCCATCCCCGAGGCTTCGTTCGTATCTATCGCCTTGTAACCATCCTGTTCGTATCCTTCAACCCTCGGACCTCATCTCGTATCCATCTGGCTTGGTATCCATCGAAGTCGGTCCTCCTCGTATCCATCAGTAAGCAAGCTCATTTCATATCGGTCCATCTCATGTCCATCGACGAATATGCCTCTCTTCGTATCCATCCAAATCCTCTCATTTCGTATCCATCCACATACGTCCATTTCATATCGATCAAGTCTGGAACATACTTCATACCGGTCGATAACAGGTCAATACAAAACCTCCCCATAGATACGAAATGGAGCACATGGCATCGATACGAAATAGAGTGCTGATGATCGATACGACGTAGAGCATAGATGATCGATACGAAGAGAAGCGCCAAGCATCGATCCGAAGAACATAGAACTTGATGGATATAAAGAGGGAAGCAGTCAACTCGGCATGAAAAATAGATCGATCCGAGGAGTTAGCACCACGTCAACTTTCAAGCAAGTGCCCATAAAGCGATACGAACTGGTCGACACGAAGGGTATCAGTACGAATTCAACATCATAGAAAAATGCAAACTTGCATCGATCATATCTCACAATCTACAAGTCCAAATACCACCAAATTTTCACAGGAGCTTACGTACGACCTAAGGAATGTTCGTGCCAAATTTCAACTCGATTAGATCAAATCTTGATCGATACGAAATTCGTTCGTATCGATCACCGATCGAGTGGAAATCACGTAGGATCGATCGCGTGGGCCCACTCACGTGCAGGAAGAGGTCTCTTGAGATCTGAGCGAGATATTTACATCCTACTCCTATAAATAGCATCCCAGAGCCTAAAGAAAAGGGATCTTTTGGCTCTTTGACGTAAGACTCTGCCGAAACCATTTTTGCACTTCAAGACTACTGTTGTACTTGAAATTCATCACGGTAATCCGCTGTAATCAGTTGTAATCAGTAAGCAAACATCAATGAAATCATCAACTTCAAAGTGGACGTAGGTCGGATTGTCGAACCACTATAAACTCTGTTTTTTATTGCTTTCTTCTTAATTTTTTGAGTGTTCTTCATTTTTAATTCTCTACATACTTATTATCTGTGTTCTGTGATTGTAAATGGATACTTTCATCAGCGATTGGGTGTTTGTGACCAATTTTGGCTCAAACATTTTGGTGCTTTCACTAAGAACCTAGCCCTTAGGGATTTTAAAGCTGGAAGTTCAGATTCGGAATGCTAGAGGATCAGATCTAGAAGCAATCATGGCCAAGCAATCAACGAGAAGACAAAGAACCGAAAGGAGTCGACATGAAGAGAGTCAGAAGGCTTCCTCAGGAGCGAACCAAGCCTCGATCTTCATCACCAGGGATGAGATGGAGACGATGTTGAAAAGACAAGAGGAGATGATCTAGAATTTTTTCCGGCAGGTTGGCCAACTTGAAGCACAAAATCAAGGGAATGCAACCACAAAAGATGTTGGAGATAGGGATCGGGAGCCCGCCAAAGTTAGGAGGCATTCCCACAGAGTATGTTGATCCATCCTCAGGCAGGATACCAGACAGAACTATTCGACATGGCATTGATAGAGAAATGGATGTTTGACCAGGAGAACAAATTCCCTCGTGGACTCGGGGAGGGGGGGCAGATTGGAGACAACGGACAAGGACTACAACTTGACGACAATGACAGGTTGGCGAAGATGGTCAAACGAGCCATGAGAGGCAGACTAGTGAATAGAGATCTGAAAGATGTTAACAGGAGCTCTTTCGCTCCCGCAATTAGGCATGCCAGGAATCCACCAGAATTCAAGCTACCGACATTGGAGGTGTATGATGGAAGGACAGACCCTGTTGTTCATCTAACGAGGTATATGTGACATATGGAAGTACTGGGGACGTCGGAGGAGGTCATGGCCCGGTGTTTCCCATTGTATCTGATAGACATAGCAGCATTATGGTTCAGCCAATTGAAAAGCGGCTCCATCAAAACATGAACCGAGTTGACTGAGAAGTTCATGAGGCAGTTTAGAGTTCACATCTCGAGGCCCAAGAATGTGATGAGTCTAGCAACACTGAAGTAGAGGACCGAAGAATCTTTGAGGAACTTTTTAACACGATTTAATGCAGCAGCACCATCGGTGGATCGCCCAGATCCATCCATGGTCCTAATGGCAGCTGTATCCGACATAGCAGATGGAACAGAGTTCAAAAATTCACTGCCAAGGGATCCACCTTTGGATCTAGGAGAATTTTATCATGAGGCCGAAGGATTTCTACGATTAGAGGATGCTAATGCTGAAAGAGAGGAAGAAGATGGAGTTGATGTTTATGCAGTCAAAAGCGGAGATCCGCCCGAAAAAGATTCAGGCAAGGATAAAGGAAAACGAAAAGCCGAGGATGCCGGCGATGAATCAAAACGGCCGCAAAAGGAACCAAGATTCACCTCTTATACGGAGCTGAATGAGACTTTGGAATGGATTTACTAGGACACAAGGGGGCAGATTCCTTATCGAAAGCCAATGAGAAGGGATCCGACTAGCAATGAGAGAAGATCAGACAAGTATTGCTTATTCCACAAGCTGAACGGTCATAGCACGAATGATTGCAGACATTTGAAGGATGAGGTTGAGGGACATATCCGAAATGGTCTGCTATCGCAATACATGAGAAAGCGAGCAATAGCGGAGGAGCGAGATCAACCACCCCCTGCGTCAAATGAAGGTGGCCCCGGATCGAGGCGTCAACTTGTCATCAACTGATTGAAATAATGACGAATAAGTGGCAAACTGCACACCAACGCGATTAAGTCATTTACACATGTACATGACCGCGAACGATCCTCAAGCATGCTCTGATACGACTACTAATTGCATCGGTATAGGTGTTTGCATTTGACGTCTCTGTGTTGCTTTTGTTTTCTATTCCTCGTGTTTAAATTTGGTTTGTTGGACATTTTTGTTGAAAAACTCATTTTGAATGTAAATCTGCTATTTATGATTCCATAACGGTTAAGCCACTTACACATGTACGGGACCGCGAACGGTCTTCAGACATGCTCTGAGATGGCGATAAACTGCCATAACAAACAATTCAGAAATTCACTCGAACGTGAAATCTGACATTAATGATACTAAGTCCCTCCCGGGCACACATAACTTATCTCGAACGACACCTGACCTCAAACGGTGACAATTCGCCTCGAACGACATCCGACCACGAATGGACACAACTCGCCTCGAACGGCATCTGACCTCGAACGGTCACAATTCGCCTCGAACGGCATGCGACCGCGAATGGTCAACTCGCCTCGAATGGCACCCGACCTCGAATGGTCACAATTCGCCTCGAACGACATCCGACCGCGAACGGTCACAATTCGCCACGAACGGCACCCGACCTCGAACGGTCACATATCACCCCGAATGACATACAATATCGAACGATCGTCATTCACGGTCAGGTAAGACTATCAATTTCTTTGCAGGTCATTAATAGGATACGAACATCCAGCTTATGACAATACAAAACACACCTTCCTATCGCAAGGCATGTTTTGGGAGGCAAGTGTTATCCCGCTTTTTAGCAAGGCCATGATACCAAAAGATTTACTGGAAACCAAAGACAGTTCTCCTCGATTACCAGCTATGTATAGATCGGCTATATATGTCGGTAATTTTGTCCGAGCCTGGATCAAGCTATAACTGACAAGACATGACAAGCAAAGCTATGAAAACCTACGTTTAAAATTTCAAGTCAATTGAAGTTCAAATTCTCAAGATTTAATCGATGCAAGTCAAACAATGCTTATATTTGTACCTATCAAATAGCCTCTTTCGTATCCATCCCATTCGAATCCATCCCGAGGCCTCGTTCGTATCCATCGCCTTGCAACCATCCTGTTCATATCCATCAACCCTCGGACCTCATCTCGTATCCATCCGGCTTGGTATCCATCGAAGTCGATCCTCCTCATATCCATTAGTAAGCAAGTTCATTTCGTATCGGTCCATCTTGTGTCCATAGACGAACAAGCCTCTCTTCGTATCCATCCAGATCCACTCATTTCGTATCCATCCACATACGTCCATTTCGTATCGATCAAGTCTTGAACATACTTCATACTGGTCGAGAACAGGTCCATACAAAACCTCCCCATAGATACGAAATAGAGCACAGGGCATCGATACGAAATAGAGTGCTGATGATCGATATGAAGTAGAGCACAGATGATCGATATAAAGAGAAGTGCCAAGCATCGATCCGAAGGACATAACACTTGATGGATACGAAGAGGGAAGCAGTCAACTCAGCACGAAAAATGGATCGATCCGAGGAGTTAGCACCATGTCAACTTCCAAGCATATGTCATAAAGTGATACGAACTGGTCGACATGGAGGGTATCGAACGAATTCAACAGCATACAAAAAACGCGAACTTGCATTGATCATATCTCACAATCTACAAGTCCAAATTCCATCAAATTTTCACAGGAGCTTACGTACGACCTAAGGAATGTTCAAGCCAAATTTTGACTCGATTGGATCAATCTTGATCGATACGAAATTCATTCGTATCGATCACGAATCGAGTCGAAATCACGTGGGATCGATCGCGTGTGCCCACTCACATGCCAAAAGAGGTCCCCTGAGATCTGAGCGAGATATTTGCATCCTACGCCTATAAATAGCATCCCAAAGCCTATAGAAAATGGATCTTTTGGCTCTTTGATGTCGAGACTCTGTCGAAACCATTTTTGCACTTCAAGACTACTTATGTACTCGAAATTCATCACTGTAGTCCGCTGTAATCAGATGTAATCAGCAAGCAAACATCAATAAAATCATCAACTTCATAGTGGACGTAGGCCGGACTGCCGAACCACTATAAAATTTGTGTTCTTTACTACTTTCTTCTTAATTTTCTAAGTGTTCTTCATTTTTAATTCACTATATACTTATTATCTACGATATGTGATTGTAAACGGGTGCTTTCATCAGCAATTTGGCGTTTGTCACCAATTTTGGCTCAAATACATATAGTCTCAGATTTTGACGAAACCACTTTTGTTGGATCCATAATGTTATATTATTGTAGGATTTCAAATTTCGTGTCAATTAGATTTACGGTTTGTCTGTGGCAAGCTAAAACACGTAGAAATTTGTTTAAGTAAAATTTAAATAGTCGATTCGAAAAACCTATCTTTCAAATACGATCGAATTGGCTTTCGATATATATTCCAATGTGTTCGAAATAGGGGTAAAAAATTATAAACGTCAGGTGGCACGCTTCGTTTCGAGTTCGGAAAATTTGGCAATGAATAGTGCGCGTAAATTTTCTATAAAAAACCAAACAAAACTTTATTTTTCACAAAACTCTAACAGCTCTAGGGCTAGCCGCCATTATATATTCAATGGCTAGAAAATTGTTTTCTTCTCCCCTCGATCTCTTCCAATCCATCAACCTATATGAAAAAGTTTCAACTACAAAATCGTAGAGCACATCCTCCTCTATAATCTGAACGGTGGTGATCATGATCGACGCGACGAGGAATGAGAAATTGGCTCGCCTTCGTGGTAACTTCATGCACGATTTTCGAGGCCAATATGGCGTCGAGTTCCATGGTGTTGCGGCCGAAGGTAGAAGGGCATGTGGCCGTTCGTTTGAAGGTGTTCGATCATCTCCTCGACATCGGTATGAGGTGCAGCATAGATGAAGTGGTATGTGTTTGGGTTGTTTTCGGCCTATAGTTTTTCATAATAGAGAAGTAGAACAAATACATGGTCCAAATTTAAACGAAATAAAGTGAATGGCAAGATCGATTAAAGGTTTTAAAAATAAAAATAAAATGTAAATTAATTTGTATATTAATTTGTGTAATGTTTAAAACATCATAACTTCTTCATACGAAGTCCGTTTTTGATGAAACGAATTGCATTAGGTTCGTATTGACGAGCACTACATTTTAAAGCTAGTTTGAAGTTGATTGAAGCTAGTGTAAATTTTGGATAAAATTAAATTGCTTTTTTATTTCATTCGGAATAAAACACTGCAACAGCTATTGGAATCAGTGAGAGTACAACTCACTCTTTCTGACTCACTGCTATTTTTTTTTATACAAATGAGAATAAATTTATTTTATGATTATTGATGATTTTTTGGATGATATATGATATATTACATATATATATATATATATATTGATTGGTATTTGGATATATTCCTGCCTATTGGAGCAGATGAGACCCTATACGTTCCCGTGTATGAGCGGATGACCCTTTGTACGTGCGTTTGCCTCGAAGCGGACATTATACATATTTTCTAATATGTATATTTGTTGCAGGTGACAGGTTGGAGGGATCCACCTGGATTCCTCACCAGTATTGGTTTTATTTACAAATATTGTGATATATGTTGTTATCATATGATATATGATGTTTTGGATGCCGTGATTGATGTATTTAATGATATTGCAGCATTGGGCCTATTTTGGAATTTTAAAAATGTTAAAGTGATGATTTCTAAATTTAAAAGGATTTTAAAAGTGATTTTGAATTTGTACGTTTTGTTAATTTTGAATGGTTAAGGGAATGAATTGGTTTTTAAACAAACAAAATATATAATTTTTATGTTATAAAAATTATTATTATTGGGAAATATAATAAGAATGTGAATTTTGAAATGTGAAGTTGATTATTTGCAAAATAGTTTAAATTGAGATTTTGTACTTATTATAAATGATTTATATATAAGATTTATAGAATTGATATTTTATAAATAAAAATAATGGAATTATAAAGGAGTTTTATAAGTGTTAAAATGAAGTTATAATTGGGTTCTATAAGTAAATGAGATTTATAGATTTATGAATTGATGATGTTATAAAAAGGATGAATTTGTAAATAAATGATTTATAAGTTATTGACTTATAATTTGAATTTTGGCATATAAATGAGATAAATGAGTTGGGTTTATAAAGGGATTTTATAAATGGAATTTTTTATAATATATAAATGGAATTTATAAACATTGTTTTATAAATCCAAAATCAATTGAGTTTGATAAGTTAAATATAGAAGTTTATTAAAAGAATTTCATCCACGATTTTGGACAGTAGATAATCCTTTAATTAAATGGGTAGAAGTTTTGAATTTGGATAAGAGAATTATATTCACGATTTTGGACAGTGGATTATCCTTTAATAAATTTGTAGAAATATTAGATTTGGTAAATGAACTATATTCACGATTTTGGACAGTGAATAATCTTTTAAATTAAATAAATATTTTGGGAAGTGATATTTTAAATGGAATAAAATGATTTGAAGATGTTTTAAATGTGTTAAGTATCGAATACATAGATTTCAACATTCATTGTTGAAATATACATTTTTGAGAAGTAAGAAAATGATGGACTACAACATTGTTGTTATAGTAAATGATTTTCGAAAGGAGATGTTTTGTATAGTATATGGGATTATATATCTATCTAATTTTCGAATCCCTATACTAGTGATTTTGGGTTGTCGTAACGATGTTTTACGCAACATTCGTTTTGACCCAAAATAAAGATGTTTAAAAGAATCTTTTCCTTAAAGAATAAAATATATTCTTAATCGTGATTTAAGTATATGTAATATTTTCTAAATGTTGAAAATAAAGAGAGCTGTGAATTACTTATTTTTAAATAAGTATATGGAAATGTTTTCTAATATTGAAATATTGAAATGATTTTGAGAATATATCTTTTTAAAGATAATTTGAAGTGAATATTTGGCAAATGATTTAATTAATAAAAGATTAATTAAAAGGGTCTAGTGATTTCTTATAGTGCTAAATATTTGTTTGTTTGGTTTTATAGTTAAATAACCGACTATCAAATTTGGCCATTTTAGTTCCTTCGACTTGATGTGGGAACTATTTAGTCGTACAGTTAGTACGTAGCCTTTTATGTACGCTTGATTATCGTTTGTGTTGAGGATGTTGATTCGTGTAGTGCGGAGTATTACACCAATCCATCGAGCTTCCTTCTTGGTCCGAAGGATAGAAAGTTGAAAGTTGAAGACGTGATAAGTCTACGAGACTTAGTTTCTGTGTGAGTTGAGCAACACTTTTGCGTTGTTGGTGCGAAGAGATCGGGATCGATTTATCTGAAAACCACTTCGGACCAACGTATATGCGTTCGATTGTGCAGGTTATGATGATATTGATATTTAGAATTTTCATAGTGGGGGATTACTTGTTGATCATTTGGGGTTAAAATCCCAATATACATATAGTAGCAGTGGTCTCTTTATTATGAGATATCCAATGCGAGGACTATTCGCTACTAATCCTATAGATTTCCCGACAGGATGTGGTAGGAAAGTACCTTTATTTTGTCCTATTCCTAGACAACTTGTATGGATGTTTGTCTGACATTGCATTTCTAAAGATTACGTACATTCGTTTTTACAAACGTGCATTAGTGGTGGCGGAGAAGGCAACTTCTCTTAGCTTAACACCCTCCTTGAGACGTATGAGCTTAAGGGTTGTGTTTTTGTGGAAGGCAATTAGTAGTTCATGGAAATGGCCGTGTGGCATTCTAAGTGATGTGATATGTGGTGTGTGAAAGGTAATCGTTACCTCAGGCCCCATCAATCGGAAATGACCAAAACAGGGTTAGATGTGGCAAGGCTAAGTGGGTTGCTTCGAAGTAGGATATGATAATCCTCTTCTAGATATATCTTTACATGCTATGACGTCGTGTATCTGATTATTGTGGTTTGTATGCTAGAGTGCCATTGGTAAAGGTCGATACGACTGGAGGATGACATATTCAGTACCATCTAGTTATGGAGGTGGGCCGGTCTTGTGTTGGTAGAGGGCATATGTTCTGTGCCTTGGGACATCCATTTAGAGGTGTACCCACCGGAAGGTAGTCCCTTCATCATTTGTATGAAAAACCAAACTTCACAACGTATCTGTCATTTTATTCGTAGAGCCTAGTATGCTGAAATTTAATGATGGTAACAATTTAGGCTATTTTGAGTATTATTTATGCAATAGACACCATTATGATATAAGATGAATTTGATATGAAATTTTTTAGTTATCATAAGTTAAAAATATGTCCGTGTTTATTTGTGGACTTGTCTTATGAGATACTTTTGTTTTGATAAAGGAAAAGTTTGGTAATTTAATAAATTCAGTTGAGTGTGTTTCTCACGCTGGTTTACTAGACTAATCCAGGCGTTCTTCCCTTTCAATGCTTGGGTCGGACCGAGTATATTTACAGGTTTAGATTGGCGTTATTGGAGCTTCAACAGGAGAGCTAGAGATCTTCATTTTTGTATACACGTATCTGTTTGATTATTCGTTGTGCTTAGTTGTTGTTTATTATCGGCAATTGTGAGGACATGTTATTACAACTGTCCAAGCCGATGATTCGTAATTGATTGTTGAACTCTGATTGATGTATGTATATACAGTTTCTGTTTGTAAAGATCATTGATATGATATTATATTTTTTTCACTGCGATGTGAGATTCTGTATTATTCTGTTTGGTTCTATCTTCTCTCTTTCTTCTCTTCTCTTCTCTTCTTCTCTCTTCTTTTCTTTCTCCTGACTTTCCGTCAGTCTGTGCTTTTTGGGTGGGACAGGTGTGGTTTATTGTCGATTCAAAGGGTACGGATTTGCGAGTCATTACAGGAAAGTAGTTCTAATTCTCGTTGGATATAAAATGAAGTCTCGCTTTACATTTACACTATGAAAAGGAGGCTTTTTAGCACGTGTAATGCACATGCATATAAATTAGCTTTACATAAAGATTTGAAATTATTAAATTCAATTTTATGCATATCTTTAATAAGCATAAATTGAGTAATATAAGAAAATAAAAAAAATATTGTTGAGCTTTAAATTTAAATTTGTAATTTTATCCGTGTATCAAAATTTCCATTTGCAATAAATATCAATGCTTGTTTATAGCGGGTTTTGAACTTCTAAACTCTCTTTGCATATAAGAGAAACCTCGAGAGTTCAGGTCGGATCAAATGTTGTGTTTCTATTCCAACTATTAATAAAGATAAAATCCTTGGAAATTGTCACCCTTTTTCCTTTATGATAACCAACACTTAAGCACACATGCATATAAAATCAAGTAACAATACCACAAATAAAATCTATTTCAGTGAGGAACAAGTTACGATTTAAATATTTTGGCTTTTAGTGAATATGAAATTAATGTTAAACGATAATGAATGAAAATAAAGAGAGTATTGGATGAAGTATAAGAAAGAAAAATGAGTATTTACGACGTTAAGCATGCAGCGAAAGCTTCAGTCCTTCGGTCCACTACCATCAACGGGCACTGCAGAGCATTCAAGAGTAGAAGGTGGATGAAAGAAGGAAAAAGGTATTCCGTAAAATTTGATTTTGGATCAATTTTTGAATAAAAAGAATTTAGTTTTTCTAAGTAATTCGTCCAATGGTGTACTTCGGTAACAAAAAAAGCTTTTCAAGTTGTAGCATTTGCACCATACAATCAACACACACGCTCACACACGCACATACACATACATACATACATACAAATATATACACACACAAAAGACAAACACATACATACGTATATGTTAAATTTTGGTGATACAAAATCACAAATAGAGGGAAATAAATATGTAAAAGAAAGAAAGAGAAGATTTTGTTTCCTCTAAATAATAAGCATATTTGAGTATGTTTATTTCTCTTTCTAATTGGCTAATCAAATTATTTTTTGCATCTAATATTAACTTGGGCATTAATTAATTGATTATATAAATAGAGACTAGAAGAGAGGGTAAAAGTGTGGTGGAAAATCTATTTGCTAATTTTCTCTTCTTTATTCTTTGTTCTTTTTCTCCAATAATTTTAGCCATATTGATATTTGCTCCCTTTCTCAATTTGGTTATTGGTTCAATGGTATTTTGTTTACTTTAGCTTTGTTCTATTAATTGTAAAAAAAAAATTGGTGAATCAATAAAATGGGTGGTTCGGTGGAATATTTTGTGTTATTGCGTTTTGATTTCAACTCCGTCTTGTTTTCAATCCAAATTATCTCTTTGTGATTTAGATGACAAAGATCCATTGATAAAAGCTTCCGCAAAGTGCTACTATTTTCATAACAACATGGTATCAGAGCCGATGGTAAGGCCTTGGACAATGGATAATGCACAAAAGATCTGTAAATCGTGGTGGCTAGCAGTGTAGGCTTAAGTAGTCAGACTTAAGGTGGAGCTAGATCATGGTACGTTGGATCTGGTAGAATGACACGGGAGAAGAGTCTCAATGTGGTGCAGGCATCGTTGTTGGCGTATTGGAAGACGCATATATGGATTCGAGTCAAGGTGGAGATTTGTTGGGAGCAGAGTCTCAATGTGGTGCAAACATCGTTATTGGCGTATCGGAAAGACGCATATATGGATGCGAGCCAAGATGGAGATCTGTTGGGAGCAGAGTCTCAATGTGGTGTAGGCATCGTTGTTGGCATATTTGAAAGATGCATATATGGATGCGAGCCAAGGTGGAGATCTGTTGGGAGCAGAGTCTCAATGTGGTGCAGGCATCGTTGTTGGCGTATTGGAAAGACGCATATATGGATGCGAGCCAAGGTGGAGATCTATTGGGGTGTCTTGCATTGTGTATTGGTAATGGGCGCATATTAAAAGGAAGAGTAGTCCCACATCGTGAAAAATAATGGAAGTGGAGTGGTATATATATGAGTTTGGTCGCATGTAACAACAAGTGATTCCTTTTGTTAAAAGGTATTGGATAAACTCATATGTTGCCCTCACGTAGGGATGTGCGGATCGGATTTCAACATGGTATCAGAGCACAGATCATCACAAAGATTAGAGTAATCTTGGTTTGAAAAATTATTGATGTCGAATATGATTTCATTTTCAAAGATGACTATCTTGGATGGGAAAAATTAGGGTATTTGGAAGCCTAAGATGGAGGATGTTCTGTACCTCAATAATCTTCATGATCCGATTGATGGAGAGAAAATAAGCCCTTTGATGTAGATGAGGGAAAATGGAAGAAGATGGATAAGAAGGCGATTGCTTTGATTCACCAGTATCTTGATGATTCAGTTTTCCATCATGTGGCTAGTTGTGAATCCGCGAAGGCATTGTGTGACAAGTTGGTATCTTTGTATGAGTCAAAGAATGCTACTAGTAAGGCTTTTCTGGTTCGAAAGTTGGTACAGCTGAGATTAGATGAAGAGAAGTCTATTGCAGAGTATTTGAATTCAAGATGTAATAAATTAATTGGAAAATACGAAGGTCAATTCTGATGATGAGTTACATGCTCTTTTATTAATGAGTTCGCTTTTAGAAAGTTGAGAAACTTTGGTTGTTTCATTGAGTAATTCCAATGCTAATGGAACTATCTCTTTGGAAACTGTTCAAAGCAGTCTTTTGAATGAGGAGCTTAGAAGAAAAGGGTCAGGTATGAAATCAATTCGAAGTGAGGCTATGGCGGAAAGGGACTCGAAGAAAGATACAATTTGGAAGAAGAATGACGCTAACGGTAAAAGTGTTATCACTTGTCATTATTGTAATAAGAAAGGTCACATATGCAACAAGTGTTATGCTTATAAAAGAGATCAGAAAAAGACTGCACACGGTGATACTAGCAGTGATGCACAAGCAGGTTTTGCTGAAGGTACCGATAGTGATGCTTCTTGTGATGTCCTCTTTAGTGAAAATAAGCCTTGGAAGATGGATTCGGGAGCCAGTTTTCTCATTTGTAGAGATGTGAATTATTTTTCTTCTTATGAAAAGAGTGTCAGCATGATTAGGACAACCAATAGAGAAGAGCTACCGATTTGTGGTATTGGATCTATTCGATTTCGTATGCATGATGGTGTGGTTAGAGAAGTTTTTGGAGTAAGACATATGCCCACTTGTTCGCATAATCTTATTTCTCTCGGTCAGTTGGATCGTCGTGGTTGCACTTATGAGACTCAAGGTGGAGTTTTGAGAGTGAAGAAAGGTGGTCGTTTAAGGATGAGAGGAGTATTGGAAGAATGAAACATTTATAGCTTGGTTGGTTCTGTAGTCGACAATGGAAAGCGAGTGACGGTTGAAGGACCTAGTCCACAGCAAGGTGGAGAGTTTAATGTGGTCATTGCTTATGATTCTAGCATCGAAGATCGTATTTTAGACAGGGGCCTTCATGTTGATGATGCTCTAGGGATCGATAGTGATCAGGTAATGAGCTCAGATCGAGTGATGGACGGGTGTCGAATTGCAAAATCCACAAAGGCGAGACGAAGATCTTTGTGGTATTACAAACGTTTTTGAGACCGGATTTGCGTGGTGCACCTCATGTGGGAGATGCATCACTTGCAGACGGTGGTTGAGGTTTGTAATTTAGTATGGTTGAGATATTGAGATTTGTGATAGATCTAGATATGACATGCTTGATATGTTGGAGATATGTGATTTTGCATCAAGGTGGAGTGTTAAATTTTGGTGGTACAAAATCACAAATAGAGGAAAATAAATATGCAAAAGAAAGAAAGAGAATATTTTGTTTCCTCTAATTAGTAGGCATATTTGAGTATGTTTATTTCTCTCTCTAATTGGTTAATCAAATTATTTTTTGCCATCTGTTAACTTGGGCATTAAGTAATTGATTATATAAATAGAGACTAAAAGGTTTTTTTTCTCCAACAATTTTAGCCATATAGATATTTGCTCCCTTTCTCAATTTGGTTATTGATTCAATGATATTTTGTTTACTTTAGTTTTGTTTTATTAATTGTAAACAAAATTTTGGTGAATCAATAAAGTGGGTGGTTGAGTAGAATATTTTATGTTATTGCGTTTTGATTTCAATTCCGTCTTGTTTTCAATCCAAGTTATCTTTTTGTGATTTGGATGACAAAGATCTGTTGATAAAAGCTTCCGCAAAGTGCTGCTATTTTCATAACAGCATATATACATACTAGAATCTTGACTTTTTTGACTGAAAAGAATTTTAGATGCCATAAACAAGTGAAAATTAAGTTTTTTTGACTTTTCGGCTCAAATTAATAAGCTGAATACTTATTATCCAAGCTGAGAAGACTCTAGAGTGAAAATCCCAGTATCAATAGTTCATCTAAACGTATTTTTGGTATTGCAAAAAACATCACTAAGAAAGAGTACACTTAATTTATCGTTTTAACCAATCCATTAACAAAAAGGGCCCAAACGTTAAGATCCAATAGCAATTCAATGAAATATCAACCAAATGTTCGCAAATCTCGTCTATACCCTTGAAAATACGGGGAAATACGGAACCCGCAAATCCTTTAATGGATCCACATCCGACCCGTTACCAGCCCTACCGAGGTCTACTGTTACACCCAAATCGCATAAAATTTAAGAAAATTGAGCATCCTTCGATTCTTTTCAGATCCGACTCCGACAGCTGCTGTGAGGTGGAATTTCGGATCCTGATCCGATAACTCAGTACGTTCATCTGAACTGGGTATGTAAAACAATAGTAATAATGTCCTCTTTAGCCATGTAATTTATATGCGTTTTGCATATCATATCAGTAAATATTTGGTATTGATGAAATATCATTGTTATTAGGTTGTAGTTGTTTCCATTTTTTAAGAAATATTTTCCCTTTTAATAATAAAAATTGACATGGATTTAATTTCTGTGTTTTTGTTGAAGAGGCATTCATGGCTATGAATTATACTAAAAGATTCCTTCAAACATATGCTGAGCAATTATTAGAGCCCGTTTATTAACAAGCTCGAGCATGTTTGACAAATACTTGTAACTAATCAATACTGCTTTTAAGCAACTTATTTCTATTCTAGAATTTGACAATTCCTTTTAAGAAGCGTTCAAAAGTGATTTAGAAGTAGAAATGTGAGAAGTAACAAGTTGTTGCTTACTACTTACGAACAAATTTCACAAGTAATTTTGGTCAACTTACCTTTTTGTTTTGACTTAAAAGTCAAATTGCATCACAACATTTTTGCTTATGAGTAGTTATTTAATATTGCTTAGGAGTTATTCAAAACTATTTTCAAGTCATTACAACATAATCTATTGCCAAACTGGCTCTTGTAGACTACTTAAAAGTAGTTTTAAGTTATAACTTTTATGTAGTTTGCATGAATAGTAAACGCTGGAAGTGTTTGGAATTCTAAGATTAAATGTTGGTTGAATTTATTTGCAGTAGATGCAAAATGATATAAGCTACCAATTTCTATTTATCACTTGTTGATTTATTTGCAACTTAAAGTCAACTTTCTAAGTTGACAAATACATGAAAAAACCTTTAAGTTATTTTCCCTACTTATATAGTGAAACCAAGTACTCTAAGTTCGGGATAATTTCTGTATAATTTATCAACTATTGTGATCTACTGTCAAATGCAACTAAATATTACTGCATTACATGCTAACATTACTTGAGGGTTCTAATACTTGTTTTGTTGTTGTCGCAACGCTTGACTATTTACTGTCATAAAGTTGTACTAGAATGCTCGGTTAGTCTCATGGTAATATTGTTGATATGCATCCTTCACCAATTTGATACCTATAGAAAGACCTAAAACTTAGCTTATGATTTAGGTTGTATAGAAGGATTTGAGATTTGATTACTTAGGATAATTAACTACTTAGCATCATGCAGTTAGTAGTTAATAATATGAAAACTACACTGTCCATAAATTTCAAAATACATAGCCGTTCCTCCTAAAAATAGGTTTTAAAATAGAATTTTTTTGGCATGCATGGTTATCGTTATGATTATAAAAAATTAGCATTAGGTCCTTCCTAATTTTCCTTTATAAACTACAAATAGTGAAATTCACGGGGGTATTTGGGTAATTTTACTAACCTTAACATGCACCCTTAGGGTATACGTGCATAACTCATAACCATCGTGATACACGTCGAAGCGGTTGCTTTTAAATTTGAAAACAAGAGAAGTAAAAAAGAAAGAAATTAAAAAAATAATATAGAAAATAGTTTCTAAAATGGAAGGATGTAAAACAAATAAGTTTAGAAAAGAGAGACGTGTCATATTGGTTAAAAGCAACAAATCTAAGCTATCGTTTGTTTTGTAAATTTCTTCGTTTTCAATGTTAATTTGTTGAAACTGTGAAGATAAATGCTATCGTTTTCTTAATCAAATTCGAGATCTCTTTAATGTTCTATTCTACTCTTGGCTGGAATTGAAATGGAATGACCAGAATTATGCTGTTCCAACCATAAGCTCGTATGGTGGAAATTTTCAAATTATCATGTCCTAACCCCAAAACACTTACCCTTTGGTAATTCATGAACCTAAGTTCATCCATTTCATTTCCTAAACCCAATACGCCAAACATGACCTAAACGAATAAGAACGGAAGAAAAAGACGAAGATGATTGTGCTGTTAATTAAGAATAATAAGGTGTGAATCATATATTTTCTGCCATGCAAATTAAGCGTTCAGAAGTGTGTATGTATTTTCTTGATTTTTGGGTGATGGGAGAGGAAAATTGGATGCATGTAACATGACTCTTATCTGAAAGCTGAGGTTTCTACCTTTGAAGGGAAATAGGGAGGGTCACCTAAAATCGGATCCTATGAAGGGAAAATTTGCCCTTTTTGTCTACCTTTGAGCTAAATTTGAAAGCTAAGGTTTCTACATGATAATGCTTCAATGTTTGAATTAGTATTGGAATTCATTCTCGGAAGGAATCTTGTTGTTTTGAAATTTTGATATATTTATATCTTTATTTTATTTTCTTGGTTTATCATTTTTATCATGATGTGTTAACCTATAAGTTATATTGTTTATCCTCTCCCATTTGTACTTCTTGGTGGAGTAATAAAGTAAAATGCTTGACATAATGACAAATGACCTGTTGATATTTGGCTATAATCATAATTGATAAGTTGCAGAGAATAAAAATAGGTATACCAGTACTCATCAATTCATTAAAAATAAACAAATCTAGTTCTACGAGGTTGAATAAGGAATTTATGCTAAATCGGTATAGGACTGAGAAAACCCAAAGATAATGGTTTGTTGGTACAATGCTAGTAAGCAGTAACCTTTGGTATGGGACTGAGAAAAATCGATGATAATGTCTTATTTCATATTCTTATGTACCATTCTTTTGCTTAAATCATTTTTTTCAATTTTATATTAAACACTCATCTGTAACAGTCTGAACACTAAACTAGAGGTTGATAAAACTCATAATTTGTGAAGTTTCCCAAGTACTCGCTGGATGGTATAATATTTACGTTTCTAATATATCGAATCTTATATTCTTATCCAGTGCATATTCCTTTGTCCTTTCAATGTTGATGCTCAAAATCATTTTAATTTTGAACTCATTTTGTTTGTTTTCAAGGTTTGCTTAAGTCCGAAGAAATGAGTGTATCTAATGACGTTTCTATAGCTATGCCGCCGCCTCCTAATTTACGGGTTCGAAAACTGCGTTCTCTAGTTTGGAATGACTTCACAAAAGAGCAAAAACCAGATGGTACTATGGTTGCCATATGTAACCACTGTCAAAAACAGTTAACTGCAAGCAGTAGAAGTGGAACCACACATTTGAGAAACCACTTATCAATTTGTGCTAACACAACTACTCAACAAGCAGATCGACCTGATCGTCGTAAAAGACGGAAACTAATTGTCCACCGACCCTTGCAAATTTCTTATGAAGTAAAAAATGACAAAGCTGCAAATTTCGAAAACTCTCATTTTGATCAAGAAGTGAGTAGACAAGATCTTGCCAGAATGATTATTTTGCATGGGTATCCTCTTTCTATGGTTAATCATTCTGGATTTCAAACTTTTGTAAGAAATCTTCAGCCTCAGTTTAAATTAGTTCATCAAGAGGTAGTAAAAGTTGATTGCATGAATATATATGAAGAGCTGAGAAACAAAATATTTGATGTTCTTGACAAGCTCCCTTGCCGAGTTAGTCTTACTGCTGATAGTTGGAGGTCAGTTGTTAGTGAAGAAGAAGAATATTTGTGCCTTACTTGTCATTACATTGATAACGAATGGAAGCTTCAGAAGAAAGCATTGAATTTTCTGCACTTTGACACTTCACCTAGTGGAGAAGAAATCAGTGAAACTGTCATGGAGAAATTGAATTCATGGAGACTGACTAAGAAGCTATCCACAATGATAGTGGACAATTGTACACATACCGAAGAATTAACTGGTTATATGCTTAAATTTGGTCGTACAAAAGCATCCCTTTTAAACGGTGATTTATTTCATGTACGTGGATATGCACATGTTTTAGACCTTGTTGTCCAAGATGGTCTAGAGGTAATTTCTGATATTGTTGATAGAATTAGAGATGTGATTAAATATTTGAAATCGTCGGAAGAAGCTATGAGAAAGTTTCAAAAATTAGCTAGATTTGTTCAAGCCCCTGAAAAATCGTTACTTCTTGACAATAAGTCCAACTGGAAATCAACGTTATCAATGCTTGCATCTGCCTGCGAGTTCGAAGTTGCCTTTTGTCATCTTGCAGAAAGTGATGCCCAGTTTTGTAATTTGCTACCTACTGATTTTACTGAAGTGAAGGCCATATGCGATTGTTTAGATTTATTCTACAATGCCATTGAAAAAATTTCTGATACTAAATTCCCAACTGCAAATTTATATTTTAACGATGCATGCGGCATTCGTTTATTGTTAAAAGACTGGTCAGCTAACCCTCTCTCTGCGGTGGCGACAATAGCATCAGAAATGCTTTATAAGTTCGAGCAATATTGGGATGTGACTGGAAAAGTAATGGCGATCGCTTCTGTTTTAGACCCTCGATATAAGATGAAGTCTATAGAGTACTTTTTTAAACTAATATATAATGGCGAGTATGAAGCAAAGACCAAGACTGAGCACATACACAAGATTTTGACAAGCTTGTACAATGAGTATTATGTTAGATCGGCCTACACTTCGAACAATCATTCTCTTCTTTTAGGTTACGATGTGAGAAGTGGCGGTCGAAATAATGGGGTTGGGACAAGTGAGGGAGGCTTGAAGTCTTCACGTATTACACTGTCCGATACACAAAGAGGACTTGATCAATATCTTCAGCAAAGCTCATCAGATCAATCTTTGAAATCAGATTTGGATGTATATTTAGAGGAAGCTGTTCATCCTTTAAAAGAAGGCCATGGTGATAATTTTGATGTATTAGGATGGTGGAAATTTAATGAAGCGAAGTATCCAATACTTTCTCTAGTAGCACGCGATGTATTAGCGATCCCAATATCTGTGCCACTGGATAACAAAGATAGATTGGTCAATCAATATTTGAGTTCTATGGATGGAGAGATTGTAGAGGGGCTCTTTTGTGCAAAAGCCTGGCTAAGAGATGAAGTTGCAGGTAATCCAGTTTTGTCAATTTTGTCCATTAAAGTGGACTAATTTTGATATTTCCTTGGTATTTAGGTGCATACATATACAGTGAATTTGTTTCAGATCATTATTGTTATACTCGTCAAAAGGGTATAATGTTCATTGCTAGATTTGCGACAGATTTACTGTATTGAAGGTCGACCCAAGTAATACTGAAATGAATGAACAAATACCATTGTATCTTTTGTTTACTACAACTATAAAAATCACCACTTTGACTTCATTTGTGCTACAGGTGATGTTGATGATAACATGGGCTTTGTACCTGCCAATGAAGATGAACTGGTGCCATTAAATCAGTAGGTATATGTCCTTGCAATATTTTGTATTTAATTCTTGCCTTCCTTTTTTTGGGTATATGTGATAGAGGGAGCCATGACTATTACCTCTCTTATATAACTCTTACCTTTATTTTTGAGATAAATGGTCCTATGTGATGGAACAACGTTTTCTTTTAAGCTCTAAATAGATAATTATTGCTCTTCTTTCCCACAGATAATTGTTGTTCTTGTTTCTCACAATAATTTTGGTATTATACTGTCTCGTGGTCTAAAACCTGCGAGTATAGATTCTTGCATCATATTTTTATTTCGTTATTACCCTAGAGAGTAAAAAAGAGTTGTTTGTAGCAATCCATTTATTTTTGAACATATGACTCGTGAAAATTTATGATTTAACACAACTTATTATATGAGGTAGACGAGTCTCATGATTATTTCACATTTTTAAAGGACTTCTTTTTTCAATTTGATCTACTTAACAAAATCAGATTGCTTCAAAATTTGTAACAAATTTACAAATATATGCATGTTTCTACAATGCTGGCGCTATTCAGTGTTTTTCATTGAAGCCATTTGAAATTGCAACTATGCAATCTCATCGTTTCGTTTACATTGGCTTGATTTCAAATCGCACTATTGCAAATTCTTCAAAAAAACAAAATACCGTGATGCAATTTGAAATCGTACCAGCATAAAAACCTGACTTAGCACCAGCGTGGTCGTGCTCAAATTTGTAATATTTTTTTAAAGTGGTATTTTTTTTGTTACAAATTTTGAGAAGTGGGCTGAACTGAAAAGGATTAAAAACGAAAAGAAAAACCCGTGCACACACAGAGGTTATGTTGATGAACCAAATTTAAATATACTAAATGAGATGAAAATTGTCTAGGGTCAAGCTAAAGGGTTAGTCAAGTGCTATTCTTGCCATCATCATTACAAAATCGAGCATCAACATCAAAATCTCTAAATGATCAAGATTCATTGCCCCTCCAAGTTAAGGATATATACCAAGCTACAAAAATCCTTAATGGTACTGCTAAAGTACCAAGCGAGTAGTCCAACTTTAATGGTTTATTGGCATTTTACATTATTATTTTTTCAGTGATTGCTGCTTCTCACCTTGCCATTAATAGTTTGTAATTTCTCTCGGATTTATAATGTTACGCGACCTCATGGGAATTACCTTGATCTTCAGATGTTTTATTTCAATTTCTTACTTTTGGATGTCTGATTTGATCAAATAAAAGGTAGACTCTTCCCTAGCGTACTGTTTTTGGATGAGTTTTGATCAAATAAAAGGTAAAAATTTGTGAAGTTTAACTTAAGGTCACTATTGGTCTTTTCAATATATCACATCGTATATACTTTGAACCATTACTTGATGTTTCAAACGATTTAATGATTTTCTTTGAAAGGTAACTTGAACTTGTCAGGTTTTGACTGTGCTTCCCAACCAGCGAACAGAGATATGATTTTTGTTGCATTTTAGAACTTTGATTTAGTTGCGACTCATCGTTTTTGGATGTCAAGTTTTTCCTTTATTTTTGTTTGTTTGTTTATTTATTTTTAAGCTGACTTTGAGTATATGCGTTTTTTCTGGAAAAACTAATATTAGTTCATTGGATGCAAGGGATCCAACAGTGATTTCTTAATAATAACATATGTAAATAACAAAATAGATGATTAAACATATGAGAATCAAAGTTATGGTGTCTCGTGTGTGGATGTCATGGGTCTTGTGTCAGACTTATTAATGAACGTGTTATTGTAATTTGGCATATTGGTCAGATGTGAGTGGCAAGAATTTATATTGGGGCACCAGAGGGGGAAAAAAAACAAAAACAGAAACAAACAAAAAAGGAAAAGAAAATTATGACTGAAATTGAACAATTTAACAGAAATGGCTGAAATTGGAAAGAAAAGGAACCTTTTTTTTTACTCAATTTATACACAATTTAACAAAAAGTAATTTATAATACAAAAAACAAAGACTGAAATTGGAAAGAAAAAAAACCTATAATAAAAGTGATTAAAAAATAAATATACCTTTATCGCTTAAAGATAGCATATTTTCGTAGAATGGCTTTATTAATTAAATTAGAACATTTATGTACGAGTTAACTACAAATTGCTTTATTAGTTAAAGGTAACGTATCTCTACTACTAATAAAGAAAATTCGTTGAACTAATTTACTCGGCGTCTTTTTGAAATTTCAAAAATAACCTTGCTTTCTGACGCTCAAACAAATATCAACGTATACAATAACACAAACAGCCCGTTTGCGAAGCACGGACACGTACTAGTTTTAATAAATGCTGAGTGAAATATCTTTATTGGTTAAAATTAGCATATTTTTATAAAAATAAAGTGAAATTAGCTTTATAAAAATTATTTACAGGTGAATTATTTTCTTAAGTATTAAGTGATATTAGTTTCACAATAAAAATAAAAAACGGTTACGAGTATCTTATTATTTTTTTAGAAAAAGAAAAGAAAAGAATGGAAGCTAACGCAAGTAGCTTAATTACTAAATAATTGTAACTTACCTTTTAAATATTACGAAGAATTGACTTTATAAGAAAGCTAACTTTGCAAATGCTTACGTAGAGTTATAAAAAAGAAAGCTAATTCTTTTAAATGCTATGCTATTTAGCTTTACTAATATATATACCCATATATAATAAGAATACCCCATTTTGAAGCTTTTGAAATTACTAGAATATCCTTTGTTGTTTTGTTAGTAAATAAAAATTAATGAATGGTATTATCGTCTTCTTTTTGCTCATTCTCCGTGTTTCAATTATAATTTGTTCTGGCTCGCGAATCCTTTTCCTTTTAGAAAGTCGTTCTTTTCTCTTCTAAGGCACCAACCTGAAAGTCATTCATGTAACCTCCAGATATATTTTAGAAACCCTAATTTGCTTTATGGATCTACAAATTCTTATCCTATTTATTTATAGATAATTAGTTTCTCTATGTTTTTTGTCAGATTTATTAATTTCACAGGTTTAAATATAATAATTAAACCTTGCCCATAGAGAATCAAGCATGCTCGAATCTCATTTTAGGCAATTCGAACCTATACGATGTTTTTGGACGCTAGATCAAAAATTTGAAGATTTAGTTCCTGAATTAGAATTATGAGAGAGGAGTTTCGAGGAGTCATTTGGTTTTGTTCATTTGGATTGAGAGAAGGCGTTGGTGCTCAAAGGTAGCCATGAGGGGATTAAGCTTTTGAAGGTAATATTTAAATAGAGTTACATATTTTTCTTATTATTTATTGGTTTCTTTAAATGATGAGAATATGGTAGTTGTTGTCATTCAATGAATAATCAAGTAAAAATAGTATATTTTGGCCAAAAGAATTAAAAAAGATAGACGTTTGCTTTCAACCTAATTTGCATTGAATGGAAGATATAGACATTTTTGGGAGTTTGTTTATCCTATTATACCTTACAAATCAAGTGGCATGCTTCTTCAAGTTGTCCACATTGCTTTTAGAATTCACCAAGTTTGAATTAGTCAATTTTTATGTTTGTTTGGGAAGAAAAATCCTCTAGAATTTGTGTACTATACCACTGATATGAAATTTATACGGGTATCGCTTTCCCTTGCGAGAACAATAACCATTATACTGATAATATTTTACGACCATAAAGTTTAAAATAAAAAACACTTTACCATCATAGTATTAGACAATGAGATGTTAAATTTTATTGCATCTTTGCTATTGCTGCCAGAAATCCAGAGTGAATATTATGTGGCCACCAATTTGATTATTATGAACTTTGTAGCCTTTCATAAGATCAAAAGTAATTCGCATGATAATTTTGATATTTTTAGATTTCTTACTCCTCAAACTTGGAGAAAATAACTTCAATTATACAATGCATTTCCTATCATAAACCTACTTTATTTGTTGCTTATAATGCAGTTTGCAAGAGGTTTTGATTTAGATACAATGCACACGTTTGAGGATTTGCTGAACCTTGCTCATGTTAGAAAGTAACTATAATACAAAAAAGCAAATTGTAATACTTACTTGCATTCTTAGTAAGCAATAGTACTATTTCTCTTTTGTTGGTGAATGTTTGTATTTTCAGATTTTATATATAGATATACATTAGAGTTGGGTTTACATGATGTAAGAGGAAACTTTGTGTTCTTTGAATGTAGTAGTAACTACCAATGGTAGAACACATCCCATGTTGAATATGTAATAAAACAACGTGGATTATGCTCAAGTTAAAAGGCTCTTGGTCCCCAGAATTTGATTTGACTATGTACTCTTCCAATATGGTTGTTAAGATGACTAGAATGGTTGAGCTCTTGACCAAGGCAAAGAAGATTTGATAGCAGGAAGATGAATGTTTACTTTGACATTATATCTATATGTATGTTAGAGTCGGATTTACATGATATTTCCAATAGCGCACACGATATAGCTCCAATGTGGGATTTTTGAAAGGGATGACATTGTGCATCATATTTTGTATCTTTCGGGGTATACATGATTTTTTTTTTAAATGAAACCTATCATTTTTTAGCATGTGTGATAATTATATTTGTATGTCAAACAAATAATTATGAGTTCTTGAAGTTCTTGGTTGATGTGCGCGCGCACGCGTGCGCGCATACATATGTTTTGCTATAATTTTCAATGAAAAATGAAGTTAGGTCACTAAAAGAAGTAAGCATACGGTTTTCTTTGCACACGTCCAATGGACGTGCCATACAAACTAGTGATAATAACAAAGATTTCATGTCATATTATTAGTAAAGCTTTACTAATAATTAAAGTTAGTAGGTCCATTTCCAGATTGTAGTGTAATGACCCTAAACTAAAATAAAATGAAAGTTAATTTATTTCAAGAATTTCAGAAGTTATAAAAAAAAAAAAAGGTTTTGACTTAAAACAAATAGTTTTATGACTAAAGAATTATATGAATATATGTATTTAAAATATAGGGAATTTCCTGTTTAATTTAAGAAGTAAAATGTAATGGAAATTTATGAAATTTTAAATGACTTAAGTAATCATGTTGAAAGAGAAAAAAAAAAAAGACAAATAAACTTGTATGTATGTATAATTTTTTTTATAACAGACACACACACACACACACACACACACACACACATATATATATATATATATATATATATATATATAAAAGTTGCTGTTTTAAGGGGTGGAATAAAAGTAATATAGTATAAATAATTTTTATATCACATAATAGTATATGATTGTGTATATAATTTAATGGAAAAGGTGGCTAGGTAGAAAATGCAAACAGGTTACAGTTTTTTATAAAGATAGAGCAAAAAAAAAAAAATGTACAAGGTCACATGCATATGGCATGAATGGGATGAGATCATAGAAATAGCATGCAGAAATTAAAGTATTGGAAATCCCGAAATAACTACTAAAGGAAATCAAGTGGGGATAATTCCAATTGAGGACCATGCATCAGTGTAAACTGTGCATAAAAAAAAAAGGGGGTATCAAAGGAATTACCCATTTCCTTAACCCTAAAAACAGCTTTATAAAACCTGCACACCACAAGGATCATCATCATCCTCTCAGAAAAACATATACATATAAAACAAATAGAAGAAAAATGAGTATGCAGTCCTGAAGGCATATGCAGAGTAGAGGAGCAAGATAATACAGAAAAAAAAAATAGGTGAGCATTAATTCATTCTATGCAATGGCATTAAGTCCTCTGGTAGGCAGCCTAAAAGTATTAAAAGTAGTATTTAAACCTTTGAAATGGTTTGATATGGATGAAATGGATGTTGTTGTATATTTCTGTTTGGAGTTTTGTATGATAGTTTTTTTTTTCCAAACTTATATGGTTTGAGCATTTTTAATTCTGTTTTCACTATTGTTAAGTATGGATCTAAATTATTTTGAACATAGACAGCAAGATGAAGGTCTAGCTCATGTTTATATTCTAAATAATAAGATAGGAGGCTTTTCTGGGTTTTGATGAATTTTTAACAAACACCTCTGCCCATACCTCTGCAATAGAATAATAACAGGATCATAATGCTTAAGTTAATATAGGAAAGATCATATACATGATGAAAAATCTCTGCAATAAGAAAAGACTGTACTAAAGAGTATTTATGTTTTCTGAAAACATGAATGGGTTGAAGTTTTTTTTTATGAATAAGCTATAAGCAGGGGCTTAATAAGCTAACCATAAAAATTGGAGGGGGAGTTTTCAATAAACTCTATGATTAAATAAAGAAAATTAATCAGGTCACTTGGAGTTAGTCAATGATCTGCTTTCTTCAGGTGGGGGAAAGTATATGCATGGTGCAAATGCACCCTGAGGCCTTTGTGTGATTGGAATAAGTAAGACTAACTGGGAGATTTCCTTCACAATGCATACTTGTGTTCATTTGACGGGGGATTTAGACCTTAAATAAAATGGGGTATGAGATTTAAAATCTCTGGGTTATAATATCTGGACAAAGCTGTAAATTAAATAAGGTTTAATGTGGTAACCTTAATGATCTGCTGGGGGAAAAATCTGGGAGAACATAACCTGAATTTATTTATGATGTTGTGAATAATGCATGGCTTGTTGCATGTATGTTGAATGTATGGTTGTATACTTGAGGTCACCTAGCTATTTTGCTGATGTGCCTAGTTTATAAACTGCTAGATTATGAAAGTGACAAAAGTTCATAAGATTTATAAACTTGTATAGAATTTATTAATGCTCATACAAGTGTAAACTGACCCTTTTGTTTGCCTTGCAAACATCTAGGTGTCTCATATAAATGGGGCAGCTCAATGATTTGCATGCAGGTAAGTAAAAAGTGACATGATGAATGAAGGAGGCATTAGCTGCTAGTATAAATAAGAGAAATAATGCTTGTATTTGCAGATTGCCTGTAGTGGAAGACCTGATTATTATTAGTAATTATAAGTCAGATAGTGAAGATGTTTTTCTTTTTCCTGGGTGTTTGGATTATGACATGTATCTAACTAATATTGTGATGAGTGAAGTCTTATGGCAAGTAGCTAGATGATGCTCTTATAAAATGTTTAGTTATCTTTTGAAGTCTGTGAAAATCTGATATATCATAGCTATATAATATATGTGCATATCAGTCCCTTGTTCTTTTGTTTGAAACTGATTGGTGTTATAATAATGACAATTAAGAATGGCAAGTGCAACAAATTTTGCATAAAAACAAAATAAGCTTGTGAAATTTTGAACAAGATAAATTATGCTTGAACTGTAATGTACATTGGGTGGTGTATAATCCTTGAGAAAATGCATGACTTATGTTTATGCAGTTGATTTAAAAACAGAAAGAGTTTCAAAAGAAATAGATTTGGAAACATTTTGGTTTTGTGTCTGAAAACCTGGAAAAATAAAATCTTATAGAAACTTTTATAAGATAAAAGCAAAGTGGAGATAAGAAAGAATGTTTGTGGAAATGATTTACACAGAAATATGGTTTTGAATATTGAAGGAATGGGATCATGACCAACTCAAATGGTTAAGTGTCAGACCCTTATAGTCTGGAATCACTTCTCTGCAATTCATGTGGTGCAAGTGTTTCCAACTCGAAGAAAGCAACTGAAAAACTCCAAGTTTTTGAAATATAAACTCGAAGCAAACCAGTATGTGTTTTCAACCAACCTGAAAAATGTAGAGCAAATATAACTGTGTAACCTGAAATGAAAATTTGATAGTGAAAGCAGATTTGTAAGTTCATACTAACAATTATACTCCTTTCAGTTATATTTCTTAACACCTAAATATTGTATCATATATCAGTAGTTATATATATGCAGAATGAGTAGGAAAAAAAAAACAAAGGTGCACAGTGCCTGCACCATCATACTTATATGTATAGAAACTGATGTAAATATCATCTCATTCAAAAATAAAAAGAAGCAAACATATCATCAAATATGTAGAGCTATTATATGGTGAATTATGAACTGGTATAATTATATTGGTAACTTAGGATCTTGGGAAACAGATTAAATGAATTTCCTAAATATTTAAACTTAACACCATGGAATATATATATATATATATATATATATATATATTTCCTTATGCAAAAAAAAAAAGAAATATAATAATTTTTGGGATAAAAATATATGGGGTCACCACAGTTGGTATCAGAGCTATGTTTTAAATAACATAGTAAACATTATAGTATGTATATGGATGATTGAATGCATTGATTGAATTCTTGAGGTTGGATGTTTTTGTATGACTGAAATGTATGCTTGAGATACATGTATAGGGTACACCTAAATCAAATAAATGAACAAAGTAAAGATATTAAGAATATGGGGGTAAATAAACTAACTTAAAAATTATATCTATAGCATTATGGTAGGACCCAGACATCACGCATGTGCAGGACCATCACGTGAGCCACCTGTGATAAGCATGGAAGATTTTATGAGGGCTTTGAGGGATGGAATGGCACCAAGGCAAGATAATCCTCATGAGGAGCTCTCCAAACTACTCAAGACTTGTACCAATTTGGAGGAAAGGATTTTGAAGGCACTGAAGGAGCTATGGGTGTTCAAATGTGGATAAGGACTATGGAGAGGGTCTTTACAGATATGCAAATCAATGACCAAAGGAAAAGACAAATAGCTTCAAGGAAATTGAAGGGGGTTGCACTGGACTGGTGGGAGGTTGTGATAGTAGGAAGGCCAGAAAATGATATCACTTGGAATGATTTCAAAGTCATGCTTGAGGCCAGATTTATCCCAGCATCTGCCAAAGCCACACTGCTTGAAGATTTTATTAGATTAAGGCAAGGAAGCATGAGTGTAAATGAGTATACTCAGAAGTTTGAAGCATTATCTAAATATGGAATGGTGTTGATAGGGAATGCAGAAGCAAAGAATGCAAGGTACATTCAAGGCTTGAACCCCAATCTATCCAGGGCAATGTTACCATATAAAGATAAAACTTTTGATCAAGTGATTGATCTAACACTCTCTTTTGAGCAACATGATACCACAAGAGAGAAATTCAGGAACATGAAGCTCAATAAGAAGAAGGGAGGCCAGAACAAAGTGCAACCTTATGACAAGAGAAATGCAAGTAAAGGAGTTAAGAAAGGGGAAGGAGCAATAGCATCTGAAAGCAAGAAATTTACTCATTGTTTTAACTGTGGAAAAGCTGGACATTACAGTAACCAATGCCCTGACCCAAAAATACCAAAAGGAAGCTGCTATAACTGTGGAAAGATGAGACATTTAAAGAAGGACTGTCCAGAGACTCATAAGAAAACAGCAAGGGTAGGAGCTTTGGCAACCAACACCACTGAAAATGTTGGACAACTTGAAGGTATAATTCTAATCAATACCCAACCAATATCAGTAGTATATGACACTGGTGCCTCACATTCACTGATATCTTTGGAAATTGTAAATAAATTAGCACTTGCTTGTGTTTCTATTGAACAACCCTTAACTATACACAGTCCCATAGGGAGTCATTGTATGCTAAGAATGAAGTGTATGGGTCTGAAATTAATTATAGGAGGTTATGGTTTTGATTCAGATCTATATACTTTAAATTATCCTGGTATTGGGATTATATTGGGGGTAGATTGGTTAATGAAAAATAAAGCAATTTTAAATTTAGAAAATCTTACTATTTCTTTGGAGACAAATGAAGGAAAAAGAATTACAGTTCTAAGTGAAATAGCAAAGAACACATGTTTTAATAAAATTTGGAGTATAAATGAAATTCAAAAGGAATTAAAAATAGAGGAAATTCCAGTAGTTAATGAATACGCAGATGTGTTTGGAGAAGTGAGAGGAATTCCTCAGAATAGACCAGTTGAGTTCAAAATAAAGTTAATGCCAGGAACAAATCCAAGCATTAAAAAGCCTTATAGGATGGGTCCAAAAGAACTGGTAGAATTAAAACATCAACTAGAAGAATTAGAAGAGAAAGGATTCATAAGATCAAGTAGTTCTAGTTGGGGTTCCCCAGTGCTCTTTGTCAAGAAACATGATGGAACAATGAGGTTGTGTGTAGACTGTAGGGATTTAAACAAGGTAACTATTAAAAATAAGTACCCACTGCCTAGAATAGATGATCTATTTGATCAATTACATGGAGCTAGAATATTTTCAAGATTAGATTTAGCTTCTGGATTTCACCAAATGAAAGTTGCAGAGGAAAGCATTGAGTACACAGCCTTTAATACCAGATATGGCTTATATGAATTTTTAGTAATGCCATTTGGCTTGACCAATGCTCCCTCCTATTTTGTAGATTTAATGAATAGAATTTTCAGAGACTTTTTGGATAAATTTGTTCTAGTATTTATAGATGATATATTAATTTACTCCAAGACAGAAGATGATCATGCTATGCATTTACACTTAGTATTATCCAGACTTAGAGAACATGAATTAAAAGCCAAGTATTCAAAATGTACATTTTGGCAACATGAAGTAAAATTCTTAGGACACATAGTGTCACAGCAAGGGGTAAGTGTAGATCCAAGCAAAGTGATTGCAGTTCAATCATGGAGTAGACCCAGAACAGTGACTGAGGTGAGATCATTCTTGGGATTGGCAGGGTATTATAGAAGGTTTATCAAGGATTTTTCAAGAATAGCCACACCAATGACTAAGTTGACAAAAAAGAACCAACCATATGTGTGGACTGAGCAGTGTGAACAAGCTTTTGAGAAATTGAAGCAAGCACTGGTAGAAGCTCCTGTTTTGCAAATCTCAGAAGAAAATGAAGGAATGGTTGTATATACTGATGCTAGTGGGTCTGGACTAGGTGCAGTGCTTATGCAACATGGCAAGGTAGTGGCATATGCATCAAGACAGCTTAAACCCAATGAAACCAAATATGCAACTCATGATTTAGAATTAGCTGCAATAGTGTTTGCATTAAAATTTTGGAGGCATTATTTGCTTGGAGCAAAATTTGAATTATTTACAGACCATCAAGCATTGAAATATTTATTTTCTCAAAAAAATTTGAATATGAGACAAGCAAGGTGGATGGAATTTCTAGCTGCATATGATTTAGATATTTTGTACACCCCTGGAAAAGCCAATAGGGTGGCAGATGCCTTGAGTAGGCATCAAGTTAGGTTAGCAAGTCTAATGATTGATGAATTTAAAAACCTAACAATGCTTGGGGAGGCAGACATACATAGCAAGAATGAAAAGAATTTTGGTGAGCACAATGATATGGTAGAATATGGCACACTAGGGTTGATTACAGTAAAATCTAATCTAGTGGAGAAAATTGGTAGCATGCAAGACCAAGACAAGGATTTGAAGGAGAAGAAAGAAATGTTACATAGAAATATTGAGTTGGAAAATTTTAAAATAGATCACAAAGGATATTTGAGGAAGAATGAGAAGCTG
This sequence comes from Allium cepa, assembly GCA_030765085.1. Classification (NCBI taxonomy): domain Eukaryota; kingdom Viridiplantae; phylum Streptophyta; class Magnoliopsida; order Asparagales; family Amaryllidaceae; genus Allium; species Allium cepa. Next base: position 634,651,834 of record CM060941.1, read on the forward strand.
TGTGTACCGGACATTGCAGAGTTGAAGGAAGAAATCATGAATGAGCATCACAAAACCAAGTACACCATACACCCTGGTGGTACTAAAATGTATCATGATTTAAAAAGAAGCTACTGGTGGCCAGGAATGAAACAAGCAGTGGCAAGATATGTGGCAAAGTGTTTCACTTGTCAACAAATTAAAGCAGACTACCAAAAGCCCTCTGGCATGCTGCAACCATTGGAGGTACCTCAGTGGAAATGGGAAAGTATTTCCATGGATTTTGTGGATAGTTTGCCTAGAACTAAGAGAGGCAATGATAGTATATGGGTAATTGTTGATAGGCTAACCAAATCAGCTCACTTTGTTCCTGTCAGGTCAGATAGAAATGCATCTAAACTTGCACAATTATTTATTAAGGAAGTGATAAGGCTACATGGTATACTTAAGACCATTGTAAGTGATAGAGACACTTTGTTCACCTCAAGATTTTGGGAAAGCTTCCAAGAAGCAATGGGAACACAATTATGCTTAAGTACTGCCTACCATCCTCAAAGTGATGGGCAGACAGAAATAGTAAATAAAATATTGGAGGATCTATTAAGAGCATGTGTGCTTGACTTTGGGGGTAATTGGGAGGACCACATTCATTTGGCAGAGTTTACATATAACAATAGTTACCAGTCAACCATAGGAATGACACCCTTTGAAGCCTTGTATGGGAGACCCTGCACATCCCCTGCATGTTGGTTGGATATGGGAGAGGGTATACTAATAGGACCAGATCATGTTAAAGAAACTTCCAACATGATTGAGTTAATTAGACATAGAATGAAAACAGCACAGTCAAGACAGAAGTCTTATGCAGATAAAAGGAGAAAGCCAATGGAGTTTAAGGAAGGAGAGTATGTTTTTCTAAAAGTATCACCAATGAGAAAAGTGTTCAGGTTTGGGAAATCTGGTAAGTTATCACCAAGATTTGTAGGGCCATATGAAATTATGCAAAGAATTGGTGCTATGGCCTATAAACTTAAATTACCTGAGGAGTTAAGTGGTGTACATCCAGTGTTTCATGTTTCTCAATTGAGAAAATGGGTGCATGATGAAGGAGCAATTCTGGAGTCACCTACTCAAATTCAAGTCCAAAAGAATTTGGTCTATGCAAATGAACCAGTGGGGATAGTTGCTCAGGAAGAGAAAAAGTTGAGGAACAAGGTGATCAAACTGGTAAAAATTCAATGGAGCTTGGACACCAATGATTGTACATGGGAGGTGGAGGACAAAATGAGGGCTAAATACCCCCAACTTGTTTACTGATGGAAAGGTATGTTTAAGTAGTTTATAATAATTCTCTGAATATTCTTATGCATTGCTTGCTTTCATAAAATGTGAGTATGGGGTTATGGAATTAAAACAGGCTATGAATTAATATTTTTAATTGGAGAAATTAGAAGAAATTATGGGGACATAATTCCTTTAAGGGGGAGGGTATGTAATGACCCTAAACTAAAATAAAATGAAAGTTATATTTATTTCAAGAATTTCAGAAGTTATAAAAAAAAAGGTTTTGACTTAAAACAAATAGTTTTATGACTAAAGAATTATATGAATATATGTATTTAAAATATAGGGAATTTCCTGTTTAATTTAAGAAGTAAAATGTAATGGAAATTTATGAAATTTTAAATGACTTAAGTAATCATGTTGAAAGAGAAAAAAAAAAAGACAAATAAACTTGTGTGTATGTATAATTTTTTTTTATAACACACACACACACACACACACACACACACACACACATATATATATATATATAAAAGTTGCTGTTTTAAGGGGTGGAATAAAAGTAATATAGTATAAATAATTTTTATATCACATAATAGTATATGATGGTGTATATAATTTAATGGAAAAGGTGGCTAGGTAGAAAATGCAAACAGGTTACAGTTTTTTATAAAGATAGAGCAAAAAAAAAAAAAAAATGTACAAGGTCACATGCATATGGCATGAATGGGATGAGATCATAGAAATAGCATGCATAAATTAAAGTATTGGAAATCCCGAAATAACTACTAAAGGAAATCAAGTGGGGATAATTCCAATTGAGGACCATGCATCAGTGTAAACTGTGCATAAAAAAAAGGGGGTATCAAAGGAATTACCCATTTCCTTAAACCCTAAAAACAGCTTTATAAAACCTGCACACCACAAGGATCATCATCATCCTCTCAGAAAAACATATACATATAAAACAAATAGAAGAAAAATGAGTATGCAGTCCTGAAGGCATATGCAGAGTAGAGGAGCAAGATAATACAGAAAAAAAAAATAGGTGAGCATTAATTCATTCTATGCAATGGCATTAAGTCCTCTGGTAGGCAGCCTAAAAGTATTAAAAGTAGTATTTAAACCTTTGAAATGGTTTGATATGGATGAAATGGATGTTGTTGTATATTTCTGTTTGGAGTTTTGTATGATAGTTTTTTTTTCCAAACTTATATGGTTTGAGCATTTTTAATTCTGTTTTCACTATTGTTAAGTATGGATCTAAATTATTTTGAACATAGACAGCAAGATGAAGGTCTAGCTCATGTTTATATTCTAAATAATAAGATAGGAGGCTTTTCTGGGTTTTGATGAATTTTTAACAAACACCTCTGCCCATACCTCTGCAATAGAATAATAACAGGATCATAATGCTTAAGTTAATATAGGAAAGATCATATACATGATGAAAAATCTCTGCAATAAGAAAAGACTGTACTAAAGAGTATTTATGTTTTCTGAAAACATGAATGGGTTGAAGTTTTTTTTTATGAATAAGCTATAAGCAGGGGCTTAATAAGCTAACCATAAAAATTGGAGGGGGAGTTTTCAATAAACTCTATGATTAAATAAAGAAAATTAATCAGGTCACTTGGAGTTAGTCAATGATCTGCTTTCTTCAGGTGGGGGAAAGTATATGCATGGTGCAAATGCACCCTGAGGCCTTTGTGTGATTGGAATAAGTAAGACTAACTGGGAGATTTCCTTCACAATGTATACTTGTGTTCATTTGACAGGGGGATTTAGACCTTAAATAAAATGGGGTATGAGATTTAAAATCTCTGGGTTATAATATCTGGACAAAGCTGTAAATTAAATAAGGTTTAATGTGGTAACCTTAATGATCTGCTGGGGGAAAAATCTGGGAGAACATAACCTGAATTTATTTATGATGTTGTGAATAATGCATGGCTTGTTGCATGTATGTTGAATGTATGGTTGTATACTTGAGGTCACCTAGCTATTTTGCTGATGTGCCTAGTTTATAAACTGCTAGATTATGAAAGTGACAAAAGTTCATAAGATTTATAAACTTGTATAGAATTTATTAATGCTCATACAAGTGTAAACTGACCCTTTTGTTTGCCTTGCAAACATCTAGGTGTCTCATATAAATGGGGCAGCTCAATGATTTGCATGCAGGTAAGTAAAAAGTGACATGATGAATGAAGGAGGCATTAGCTGCTAGTATAAATAAGAGAAATAATGCTTGTATTTGCAGATTGCCTGTAGTGGAAGACCTGATTATTATTAGTAATTATAAGTCAGATAGTGAAGATGTTTTTCTTTTTCCTGGGTGTTTGGATTATGACATGTATCTAACTAATATTGTGATGAGTGAAGTCTTATGGCAAGTAGCTAGATGATGCTCTTATAAAATGTTTAGTTATCTTTTGAAGTCTGTGAAAATCTGATATATCATAGCTATATAATATATGTGCATATCAGTCCCTTGTTCTTTTGTTTGAAACTGATTGGTGTTATAATAATGACAATTAAGAATGGCAAGTGCAACAGATTTTGCATAAAAACAAAATAAGCTTGTGAAATTTTGAACAAGATAAATTATGCTTGAACTGTAATGTACATTGGGTGGTGTATAATCCTTGAGAAAATGCATGACTTATGTTTATGCAGTTGATTTAAAAACAGAAAGAGTTTCAAAAGAAATAGATTTGGAAACATTTTGGTTTTGTGTCTGAAAACCTGGAAAAATAAAATCTTATAGAAACTTTTATAAGATAAAAGCAAAGTGGAGATAAGAAAGAATGTTTGTGGAAATGATTTACACAGAAATATGGTTTTGAATATTGAAGGAATGGGATCATGACCAACTCAAATGGTTAAGTGTCAGACCCTTATAGTCTGGAATCACTTCTCTGCAATTCATGTGGTGCAAGTGTTTCCAACTCGAAGAAAGCAACTGAAAAACTCCAAGTTTTTGAAATATAAACTCGAAGCAAACCAGTATGTGTTTTCAACCAACCTGAAAAATGTAGAGCAAATATAACTGTGTAACCTGAAATGAAAATTTGATAGTGAAAGCAGATTTGTAAGTTCATACTAACAATTATACTCCTTTCAGTTATATTTCTTAACACCTAAATATTGTATCATATATCAGTAGTTATATATATGCAGAATGAGTAGGAAAAAAAAAACAAAGGTGCACAGTGCCTGCACCATCATACTTATATGTATAGAAACTGATGTAAATATCATCTCATTCAAAAATAAAAAGAAGCAAACATATCATCAAATATGTAGAGCTAATATGGTGAATTATGAACTGGTATAATTATATTGGTAACTTAGGATCTTGGGAAACAGATTAAATGAATTTCCTAAATATTTAAACTTAACACCATGGAATATATATATATATATTTCCTTATGCAAAAAAAAAAAATATATAATAATTTTTGGGATAAAAATATATGGGGTCACCACATGTAGGCTCTATGTTCACTATGCAAATATTGTGGATGTTGACCGCCTCGTGCCATATTAAAATTAGCAAACCACTTTACCGAACGTGAGTGACATAGAGTCAGGGTGAAAATTTTGTGTGTTCCTATGTATAGTAGGCCCCATGTCGTATTATAAGAATTTGGAGGCCTAATAGGTTTAGAAACCAGAGGAGGAATATTTCTCTACAATATAGAGAGAGTGGATTCTTGGCGATTCGTTTTAATGATAAAGATCGTATGCAAATAATTGATGAAGGTCCATAGTTCTATGATAAGAATCTAATAATTATAAAATGTTTGAACCCCAATATGAGGGCGAATAAGGATTTGGTAGTTACAATCTGGTATGGATCAAATAACGGAGGTTGAGTTTTAATGTGTGGGGTTCAGAAGCCATCGCTGCGTTAGTGAGCACAACTTGTAACCCTATTATAAGATGGATAGTGCTACGACAAGTCAGAGCCGTATACCATTAGCTAGAGTTTAGTAGATTTGAATGTAGAAGTAGGCTTCTTGAGCTTGATTGAAGGAGTGTTTGAGGATGTGGACGTATATAAACAAGGAATTGAGTATGAAAAAACACCCTAAATGTGCGAGTTGCGTATGCTTTGGTCATGTGAAAAAACAATGCCCGATGCCGTGGATGCCAGCATAGAAAACGGAGGTGAGAAATACAGCTGGAGGGGTTAAGGCAACGAATAATTAAGGGTATGAATGCCAATTGGAGAATAAGGTGCGTGTGAAGGAGAACCAAGTGAAACATGAAGATGTAGAGGAGAATGTGAGAGAAGATCGTAAAGGTGGAGGAAGAGGATAATTGGTAAAGATTCTCGACGATATAGAGGAAGCCCTCGAGCAACTGAATCTAGTAAAAAAAGAATGTGTACTAAGAGTTGAAGGCGGGAGGAAAGGTAAAGAGAATGTTGAAGAAGTAAGGGTAGAGAGTGAGGGAAGTAAAGGAAAGAAAGAGAATGCAGATTCTAGCAAACACAACGAGCAGCTCAATACAGACAAGTCTACAAGTAATGTGACGCATCAGGCATGAAGCCGAGTGTTTCCAAACCCCTCTCCAATCTTTATCTATGTGTTGCATGTTGCAAACAATCCGAGAAATTGAATAATGATTTAACGAGTACTAAATTCATGTAGGTATCAAGCAAATTGGTACTTGAGCACATGGTGGTGAATGAATCAAATAGCCATATAAGTTGGTATGATCGAACCAAAAGGAAGAACCAACCTCTGCATATAATAATGGAAAGCAGCCTATGAGCCCTACCAAGAAGCCTAAGAAGTCTGAGTTATTAAGACAGAACTTTTAGTACAGAGTAACTCTAAATGGGAGAAAAATGAAAACGAATAAGGTGGAGAAACAAAAGTTAACGCCCTTTCGAGTAGAGAGATAAGGAGCAGAAACAAACTATCTTAATAAATGAAGCCAATGAGCTGGAACGTAAGGGGTTTATACAAACCCACTAGAAAGTTAGATGTTAAAAACCACATGTGTTAGTTCAGAGTGAGTTGCGCGGGACTTTTGGAGAATAAGTTAAGGGTGGAAGAGATCGAGAGAATGAAGCTAGCATTTGAAATAAGGTGGAAGTTCGTTAGTAATGTTGAATGTTTCAGATATAAGATATTAGTACTAATTGGCAGTTCAGTGTAGGAGTTCAAAGTTATCGACATTACCGATCAAGATATTGAAGGAACCAACATATGAAATATGGAAAGGTAGATTTCACAAAACTTTTCTATTTTGGATCTTTTGGCCCTATGAAGTCTAAATGACTATTAAATTCAATCCAATATTGTTTTAAATAAAATATCATTTTATTGAAATTGTTCAAAAGTAGTTTCATAAATTTGATGTTTATATAAATTAGAGTATATCAAATATAACTTGTATGTATATGTATGTAATAATTAATTCCTTTGTATTGTTATATTGGGAAGTGAAGAGTCAAATTGTTAATTATGTAAACTATTCAATAAGTCATAAATGCGATGAATGTTTAATTAATTAGAAATACAACTTGCTACTTTTACAACCAATTCATTGTATTTTACTTAATGTGTTTAAAGGAAGTCTTATTTAATTTGAATTAAAATGAGATTTAATTAACAAGCGTATCAAATACACTTATGTGTGTATAATGCACATGCAACAAATATGAAGGGTACATGGTTAATGTGACTGTATATAGGTGCTGGGATTTACATCACAATAAACACATCTGTCTTTATATATGTGTGTGTGTCTTTGTTGTCCAAAGTTTTTTTAAAATAAAATAACAATTGTAAATATATCTATATGTAATAAAAATACCCATGATGCTTTTGAAATTACTAGAATATCCTTTGTTCTCTTAATAAATAAAAATTAATGAAGGGTATTATTGTCTTCCTTTTGCTCCTTCTCTACGTTTCAATTATATTTTGTTCTGGCCCACGAATCCTCTCCCTTTTAGAAAGTCATTCTTTTCTTCTCTTCCAAAGCACCAACTCGAAAGTCATTCATGTAACTTCAAATATATTTTAGAAACCCTAATTTGCTTTATGGATATACATATTCTTATCCCATTTATTTATAGATACTTAGTTTCTCTTTGTTTTTTGTCAGATTTATTAATTTCACAAATTTAAATAGAAATAATTAAACGTTGCCATAGAAAATCAAGCGTACTCGGATCTCATTTTAGGCAATTCGAACCTATATGACGTTTTTGATGCTACATCAAAGTTTTGAAGATTTAGTTCCTGAATTAGAATTATGAGAGAGGAGTTTCGATGAGGCATTTGGTTTTGTTAATTTGGATTGAGAGAGAAGGCGTTGGTGCTCAATTATAGCCATAATCGAGGGGATTAAGCTTTTGAATGTAATATTTAAATAGAGTTACATATTTTTCTTATTATTTATTGGTTTCTTAAAATGATGAGAATATAGTAGTTGTTGTCATTCAATGAATAATCAAGTAAAAATAGTATATTTTGGCCAAAAGAAGTTTGCTTTCAACTTAATTTGCATTGAATGGAAGATATTTAAACATTTTTGGGAGTTTGTTTAGCCTATTATATCTTACAAATCAAGTGGCATGCTTCTTCAAGTTGTCCACGTTACTTTTAGAATTCACCAGTTTGAATTAGTTTCAATTTCTATGTTTGTTTGGAAAGAAAAATTCTTTAGAATTTATGTACCATGCCAGTGATATGAAATTTGTATGGGTATCACTTTCCCTTACGAGAACAATTACCATTATACTGATAATATTTTACGACCATAAAGTTTAAAATAAAAAAACATTTTACCACCATAGTGTTAGGCAGAATGAGATGTTAAATTTTATTGCATCTTTGCTGTTGCTGCCAGAAATTCAGAGTGAATATTATGTGGCCACCAATTTGATTATTATGAACTTTGTAGCCTTTCATAATACCAAAAGTAATTTGCATGACAATTTTGATATTTTTAGATTTCTTACTCCTCAAACTTGGAGAAAATAACTTCTATTATACAATGCATTTCCTATCATAAACCTACTTTATTTGTTGCTTATAATGCAGTTTGCAAGAGGTTTTGATTCAGATACAATGCATACGTTTGGGGATTTGCTCAAGTTAAAAGGCTCTTTGTCCCGAGAATTCGACTTGACTATGTACGCTTTCAATATGGCTATTAAGATGACTAGAATGGTTGAGCTCTTGAACAAGGAAAAAAAGATTTGATAGCAGAGAGATGAATGTTTACTTTGACATTATATCTATATATGTTAGAGTCGGGTTTACATGGTATTTCCAATAGCGTACACGATATAGCTCCAATGTGGGATTTATGAAAGTGCTGACATTGTGCATCATATTTTGTATCTTAAAGGGTATTTTTTTCTTTCAAAATGAAACCTATTATATTTTAATATGTGTGATAATTATATTTATATGTCAAACAAATAATTATGGGTTCTTGAAGTTCTTGGTTTATGCACATATATAAAATAATTCTGCTTTTATGTTTTGCTATAATTTTCAATGAAAAAAGAAGTTAGGTTTTTTTTTCACAAGTTAACATACGGTATTCTTTAAATTCTAGAATTGAATTCTTTAAATCTAATTCTAACATAGAAATAGGAAAGTCTTAGTATTAAATCTATGATTTTACACAAATGTCCCTTTTATAAACTGTAAATTAAAATTACAATTGTATATGTATATAAGCATAAATAGTTACAAAAAATGTTTTAAATTTAAAAACAACTTAAAATTTTAAACTTAATGATTTTATATGTATGTTTTAAAACTTAAAGTTAACAAATAGAATATTAGCCTTAATTTATGAAGGTTTCAAAGTAGGTTTATAATTTTGCACCAATTTTGAATTGAAACGACTTTAAAATTATGCAAACAATGTCCAAATGAATTTACAAAGAAAATCAACAAACATATAAAACATCAAACATGTAACGACCCGGAATTTTCGATCCCGAAAATTCCAAATAGTTAGAGAAAAGAAGAAGAGAGAGGAGAAGAAGAAATGGAAACAAGACACAGATACCTCACATTCGCAGCGGATCAAAATATAATACCACATAATAACAGTTTACAAAAAGAACAGTATCAGTACATTTACATTTTCATATATTAGAGTTATAACATTTACACAATACATGACAGTTATAAACAACATGTCCTAGATATAACTATATATCACAGCGGGCACGCTCCATACGTTCCAGCCATCCAACTTGCTTTCCTGAGCTCCAGAACGTCCTTACCTGAAAACTTGTAATATTCGGTCTGACCCGAGTGTACATATAGTTTATTTATGTTTGGATATAAAATGGTTACAAAATATATCAATAAATTAAGCTTAGTTTCCAAATCAATTATTTTTTATTTAATCATTAATATTCAAATCAAAAACAAAATTAGCTCAAACAACCCAGACACATATAAATTCATTGTAAAAAGTTTGGATATAAACAATACATATTAGATGAGCACATAATGAAGAATAGGGAGATGTAAACTGTATTAACATCATGAATTATATAATAAAATAAATTAAAATATCATCTTAAGATGAAGCCAAAAATGCCATCTTGAATGAAGAACAAAACTCCAAGACTTGATATAATTAACTCAAGAAATTGCAATAATTTGACACACTACCTTTGTATTATTTTATTGATTTTATGTTACTTTATTTTGGGATTTTTTTAGTGGCTTGGAATCAATTGTTAGGAGAATTATAAGTGAATGCAAGAAATTTTTTTTAAACGAAACATTGAAAGTTTTCCAATTCTCTTACTTAAGACATTCACACTTTAATTCTTCATTAAATCTCAATCAATTCCTCTCCACTCATCATGTATGACTGACCAAGAAAGTGCCTATGTCCAAATCTACTTAGTAATTAGTTGATTTAAATCAAATTTAGACATTTAGCAATATTGTATATTGATATGTACATATATAACTTTTGTATACACGCCTTATTAAATACTAATGGTAGTCAAACAAATCAAATAAAATTTAATAATTAATATTTCATAAATATTGATAATTTTACAATAATTTAGAAGTTAATTAAATCTTGTGCTATATTCAAAGTATTCATCATTATGATTTTACAACTTAAAGGTGTAAACTCAATCAGCGATTAATATCGAGCAATTCCAATGTTAATGTTCTCATGTCACCTTAGCTAGCGGTGCGATATTTTAGTTGAATTTATTGCTTACACATTTTTTCGGTAAAATCTAGTTCTACTATTATAAGGTACTCGATAATAACAATTATTTACACCAATTCTTTGTCAAATCTATGTCCCTTTAGGACTTATGGAATTTGATTTTGGTCAAAATTTCAATATCACATTCAACTTGATTAGTCCAAACACAAAATCCTTGGTTCAATAATAACAATTATTATTAATCGTGTTGCTCTGGCCAAAAACTTTAAATTTAAGTTGATTATAGTTGACCATGATACTAACCTCACATAACTTGAGCAGACAAATTCTCTATTGAATACAGTTTCACATCCAATGCTTCAAGTCATACTCAACTATAGTCGTCTGATGGATGTCATGCAACAATTTGACTATAATAAAAAAGAAGTGTCCACATTGAAGTTTAACAATATTCTCAAGTTGAGAGAACCGTGTAAAATCGTCGCTTCGAGATTCTCCGTTTGACCTTAGTTATACTAATAAATAGAAAAATCTCGAGTGAGTCATCATAGCTATCCAATAAATATCAGTATGTAACTTCGTGATGCCCCCAACAGCCATGAGTAGTACACTACCCAACATTTGGAGAGCGTTGGTACTCTAATCTTAATGAATGTATCAATATCATATCTCGAAACATCTTGACTAGGAATATTTAAAATATAATATTGTTTTGGTGTGATAAATTTCTTATAATTACAACACATTGCAATTACTATTACATAATATATCATTCAAGGATTTTCTATTTAATATGCTTAAATTAAATAATTAATTAACATATCATAACAAATATATAATAGAAAAACAAACACCTTTTATTTCGAATGAGATTTTAATACAGAGTTAAATAATTACAATAAATAACAGAATTTCTTCTAGTTCATACTCCTAACTCTATTAAGCTTCCACTTGCACTTGGAGTCAATTATGGAATCTCAGTCCCATCCCTTCGATCAGTTTGCTCAGAATTGGTTGAATTAGCCTCTTCGTGAATGGATCTGCTATGTATCCTTAGTATCTACTCTTTAAATTACAACTTCGTAATTAGTAACAAATTCTCTGATAAGATTGAATTTCCAACGAATGTGTCTTGACACCTTGCGAGTTGAAGGGTCCTTTGCGATCTACATCACTACATTGTTCTCACATAATAATGTAATAGGTTTCTCATTATTTGAAAACACTCCTAACTCAACTATAACCTTATGCATCTTGGCCTCTTCTTTAGCTACATCGTTATGGATGATGTACGTGGCCTTATCGTTGAATCAGCTACCATCTCTTGCTTGGAACTTTCCAAGTGACTGCTCCATCGTTCAATATGAACGCATAACCAAACATTGACTTATTATCATCTATATCACTTTGAAAGATTGAATTTTATAGCCCTTCATAAGAAGGTCTTCATTCCCATATATAAGGAATAAGTCTTTAGTATTTCTCAAATACTTAAGGATACAATTCATTGCTGTCCAATGCTATGATTAGATTTATTTCGATTTACACATTCTAATGCATAAGCCATATCTAGTCTAGTACATAGCATAGCGTGCATGATGGTACCAATTGCAGATGCATACAATATCCTTTTAATACGCCCCTTTTTCTCATTAGTATGAGAAGCGCCTTAGGAAGGACGATTCCGAATTGCATCGAAACAATTCCACGCTTGAAATTCTCCATATCAGACCTTTTTAGTATGGTATCTATGTATAGGGATTGGGACAATCTAAGTAACCCCTTGGATCTATCTTTATAGATTTTAATACTAAGTACATAGGTTGTTCTCCAAAATTCTTCATAGAGATTTTCCTAGATAGCTACACCTTCATAGATTTCAATAACGCTAAGTTATTTTCAATCAGCTGCAAATCATCGACATATAGGACTAAGAATAATATAGCTCTTTGTTCTTTTTGATATATGCACACTTCCTTTATACTTTGATGGAAACCAAACTGTTTGATTACTCAATCAAACCACTTTTTCCAACCCCTTGAAGCTTGCTTAAGACTATATATTGATCTTGACAATTTGCACGCCTTTCTCTCGCTTCCACTGACCTTGAAACTCTCAGGCTGCGCTAGATAAACCATAATGACCCACTTTTCCATACAATTTAAACTAACAATAAACCGCACATGTCTGGCCCAAATCAAATGAAAGATAGATAGTTATAGAAAAGAAAGAAGACAAGAAGAAACTAAAACAACACAGAATCTCACAGCGGAACGAATAATCTATATTATATAACAAATTTTTACATAAAAACAAACTGTAACTTATGTATATACAGACATCAATCAGAGTATACTAACCTATTCAGCTCGGACAGTTATAAGAACATGTCCTCACAATTGCTGATAAACATGGCCATGTACAACGGAAATATAATCATCCACGTGAATACGTCTCTTGGCCTCCAGCTCCACACTCCTGAAGCTCCAAATATCCAAGTAAACCTGGAAATATGCTCGACCTGACCCGAGCATTTAGGAAAAACAACGCCCGAGTCAGTTTGGTAAAACAAGCTTGAGAACTTAAATCTTAAGGAATTTTATTTAATTTAACTTGTAAAATCCTTTAAAATCAAAGGCATCTCATAAGACCATGCCACACATAAACACGGATTGGCTTTTACCTTACGATAACAAAACCTTTTATATCAGAAAATCCAGTGATATTATAATAACATCTAAGGTCGAAAATAATCATAATAATCAAGTAGCTGTGATGCTTGTGAGTGTACATCACAACAATACTAGGTATATAATCAAAAATCGATAAGGTTCGTTCGCTAATTGTGTAGGATTTCAATGGAGGTGCCCTTAGTACTTCGAGAACGATCCTCCTGCACAAGGATCAGAGTTATCCTTCCAAAGCATCATACCCGTCTAGCTGGGGTATTATATGAAAAACATAATCGGTCTTGCTAAGACCGAGTGGGAGAGGCTCCCGGCATGCCAAAACTGATAGATAGATATTACTAGATAAGGGAGCCGACTACACCCTATGGGTTTGCCAACGTTACAGGCCATGCCTCCTACCTTTGGTTTTAGTCATTTCCGTTGATAAGGCTATGTCCGACATTCCAGCTTATGCACCACCACCAAATTGATCACAGAATCCCACATGGATTCCAGTACCCCAGCGGGTCTTGGAATCACACATAGATTCCCGCATCTCAATTAGATCTTGAAACCACACTTGGATTCTCATACCCCTAACGGGTCTCGGAATCACACATGCATTCCAACATCTCAAAATATCACGAATCTCCTTCATAGTATCGTATATGGTTTTTGGAGTGGTCATGGGTTTGAATCATCTCTTACGAGTACACTCTTCCGTTTCCCGGGTGCTCCACAAACCAATCGTCGATTTCCGGAATGCCCAATACCGGTTCTTTGGGAAATAATCGAACAATACATAAGAGCGGGGATCACCCCCTAATCGTTTAAGTGAACGGATCTTCTTATCATTTGTCCTAGAAGAACAAAATGTGAAGAACAAAATGAGTTTATACGTACAGTATAACGCCACTGACGGTAACTGCACCATATAATTCCCGTGTTTCCTCTAGATATTTCCAGAGTTAAAATCCTTCGGTGTTAAGTAGCGAATCATTTCCCTACCACCAAAATTAAGAATAATTACATATTTAGGCCATGATTTGATAGTCGGTTATTCAACCATCAAGTAAACAAACATTCAAAAAGAGATCACATTTCCCACTGAAATCATTAAGCCTTATTAAATTCAATTTTGATAAATTGAATATCTTTATCAAAAATAGTCATATAATTATCTCATCACTTTCAAAATTACTCGAAAAACTTTTTAAAATAGATATGAAAAGTACCATTCGGTATCGATCATGGATCACAGCTTAATGGTTACGTCTCTATTCTAGAGAAATCCAAACTTAATTGCAGGAAATCTCTACCTCTCGAATTACGCCATGAAATTTCATAGATCGCAGTTTGCACCATGGTTACATCGCTATGCCAGCGGAAAACATAACAAACTGTAGGCAATCTCTACCCCTTCGAATTACGCTATGAAAATCAATCATTTCTTTCCGAAAATCTCTTTATTTTATAAATATTTCCAAATCTGTTTATAAAACTTCTTTATAAATTTCAAAAGTTAAATTTAGAAGAAAAAAATTCATAAATCTCAAGCCATTTGTAAAACTTCACTTTCAAAAACCATTTATAACCATCTTTTCTAAAATCATTCAAAACCAGACTCCTTTTATGATATCCGAATCATTTATAAACTCTTCAATTTCCAAGTTCACTTTCCAATTTATAAAACTTCTTTTATAAATTCTTTTTATATAACATCACTTTTTAAATAAACTTTCTTTAATAAAGTTACTTTGATAAACAATCGTTTATTTAGAACACTTTTAAACAACCAAGTTATCACATTAACCCTTCTTCGTTTAGTTAACTTTAAACCTTATTCAAACAATAAATTTTAAAATATCTTTAATAAAATAATTAATTAACTTAACCCACTAAATAACTTAAAATAATTTTTTTTAAACATGTTAAATAAATAAATAACTTTAAAGCAATAATTAAATATTCTTAAATAACTTTAAAGAATAATATTAATAAAATAATTAACTTTAAAATTATTATTAAAATAATTATTAGTTATCTTTAATCATTATTAATACATAATATTTACTTTTTTAAATCTTAATTAACTTATAATAATTGTCTTAAAATAACTTTTAAATCAATAATTAGCTTTTTAGATTCGAAGGAGGCTTAACGACCACTATGGTACTTAACAAACTACCATATTATTCAATTAACTTTTCAAGTCAATAATAGATATCGACATAATTCACGACTATATAAATAAATCCAACAATTAACCGCCTTTAATTGATATCACATAATCAAAGCGGAATATCAATTGACGGTATTAAATCAAATGTCCAAATCGATAAATAGCAGAACAGAGGTTTACTTTGCTAATTAATTTACCAAATTAATTTAATTAGCAGAATAGTGTTTTATTCTGCTTACAGATGTCCAATTACCATATTCAGTCCACTTTAACTCGACAGTAATCTATTTGGCTAAATAAACATCAATAATTTAAGGTATATAAATTTAAACAACGTTATTATTAAAATAACGTGAGTTAAATCTTGTCTGTTCACATATGTCATAAATTTTTACATGTCTAAGGCTATCCACAAGTTACACTTAAACGTTGTGCTCGTCCGTACGAGTACAACGCAAAAATCCATGTATTGATCGGATTTAAAATGAATATGTTATAGCATTTCAAAAAATTTAGAATAATAATAATTAAATATATATATTCAGTCAAGGATTTCTCACCCACTAGCATCATGGGCCAAGCCCATGCCTTCATCCTGCAACCAAATGAACAGTGGCCTTCCCTTCTTCTTCCCATTCTCCTTTCTCCCATTACTTCCAGCCAATTACAAATCGTGCACGATATCGTGTGCACGTGCACACTCCGATTCCCCACCATACATCGATCCGAGGCCATCCACGAACGACGCTGACTGCTTTAGACACGCTAGCATGACTGCTTACACCCCATGTCCCTCCATTCAAAATTCGACATCACCACCGAAAAAAATGCCCCAGGTTAGGAAAATCGATCGCCCTTCTTCCATGACCATGGATCGCCAACGCCACATACCCCTATAGGACCGCCACCTTCAGATGCGTCACCACCCACAACCTCGGGCCACTCGGTCACCTCCTCCTGCCGCACCATACGAAAACCAAAGCCTCCTCAAAATATCCAACCAAACCCTAAACCAATTATTCCACGACAATCCAAAGCCAAAATCAAAATTTAGCCATGGTCACGACCTCCGCCTCAACCCAAAGCTCCTTCCCGACATCTCCGCTCGACCCCTCGACCTCGGTTCATCGGAAATTATTTTTCGAACCAAAATCGATCAACTCCTCCTCCCCGACAAACCGAGCCACTAAAAATCATGCGAAAGGTTCTAAAAATCCCCAATCGTCGATACGAAACCATCCGTACTCTTCGTTCGCCAATCCGTGATCGTCAAAAACGATCGTTTTCTTGACCATTTATTATTATTTAAAGATATCTCTCTAAAATATTGACGAAAATCCATGAAACTATTTTTAGATGAAACTAGATTCGATTACGAACAATTTTCATGTCGGAAGTTTTGGACGATTTTGCTTAGATTAGGAGATATTGATTTTTGAAGTAAGAAAAGAAATTTATTTTTCATGATTTTGAACTTAACAGAGGAAGGAGAAGTTCTGTCTTTCTGAGCGTACCTCTATATATCCATGCTTATATGCTCATTACCATCAAGTACGTAGATCAAATTAAGATTAAAATTTATGGAGACAAGAAAATCAAATGGAAGGAGAAGTGAAAGGGAAGGGCGGAGCTAGACAGGGACAATAAAACAAAAATGGAGACTGGATGAAGAAAAGGCTGCACCGTACAAAATGTGTGCTCTTGTACACAGTAAAAATAGTGTTAAATTTGAATAGATTGTGGTACCCGATCCCACATCGCATCCGCATCCGAGCTATGAACGACAGGAAAATAATGTACATCGCATATAACAATATTACACAATCACGAAATAAATAAAAAACAGACAAGTTATTAATTCTGTGGAGTCTCAAAATGTCAATGTTTGTTAGACGAAAATTTATTTATTTTCCATACTAAAAATTATGAAAAAAATCTAGAAGTTGAATTAAAAATACGTCAATGAAAATCAAGTCTCAATTTGAAACAGATAATTTATCGAAAGTTAAATTCAAATCCGAATATTTAAATAAATTGATATTCAAATTTGAAGGCACAAAAATACTGGTCGCTACACTTTTCCCCACTTCAAAAGAATTTTATCCTCGAAATTCCAGTACAAGAACACTCAATACTATTCATAAGCCTGTAGGAGGTTCATAGATCATCTATATACAGAATCTGATTCGATCACTACTCAAATACATGACTCCATTTTCAAACCAGCATCGCTCACCCGATTTTTCACTGTGGATTTTGATCAGGCACCTTGATTAGGAACCCATGCTCTTCTTACATAGTCATAACTATGATCGAAAACCTTGGTTCCGTATCAAGAACCCTCATCAAGTGCTCGCCATCAAAAATCAAATAATATATCCTTATTTGGGACGGTTTAAAACAACTCAAAGTCTTGTACTCGAATATCAGATCTAAACTATATGGAAAGAGAAATGATCTATGTCCACCTTCGCACTTATTTAATTTGTTATTTCTAATACCAATTCTATTCTCGTTAAAATATTTTATATAACTCCATTGTATTTGTAAAACTTATAAGACACTCTACCAATTCTATTAAATTCAAACTTTTATTTTTAATTGACTTAACAAATTTTTAAACACCCGGTTTATATTCAAAACATTTTTTGAAATGATATATTATATTTGGAAACTTAAGGGTCAAATACGTGGATATTTATCTCAAAACTTTTGAAAAGATATTATATATATTTTATTCCATAATATATATATATATTTAGCCCGAGTAACCCCAAAATTATACCAAGGAACTGGGTACTACCAAATAGCATCATATATTCCTTACAAGCAGGATAATACTCAAGAGAACGTTTACCCTCCGAACGTATCTCTTACCCATTCTTAATTATTTTCGATCCACTCAAACTAGTTAACTTAAAAACAATTTTTCAACTTTCAAAATCTCCTTTCTAAAACCATACCAAACCATACCAAATATATTTCCAAATAAATGGTTTTAGCAAACTATCCATTTCAAACTACTTCAGATTTGTCCAGATTCAAACTCGTCCAACCGTATAATGACAAAGGGAATAATTTACTAAGTGTATAATACCTTTTTCCTAAGGAAACATCTTATCATCACTTATAAGATTATTTTGATCACCACAAAACGAGTCGGGACTTATTTTTCAAACTAATCCAATGAGGTGCCCATTTCTCCATAAAATTCCTTTTTCAAAGATGTTTATACTCAAATATATTTCTAAGCAACTCTTTCCAAAATATTGGACACCCAAAACCCCTTTATGACCCAAAACTAACTCAAATAAAATTATTATTTTCTTTCTCCAAAATCATTTGAAATAACAATATACACTTTACTTTATAGTAAACCAAACCAAACCATACTTTTGGAATCAATTCAAATTTATTTTATCTAGGTCCTAATGGTAAAAATTCCCTATTAAGAAACTCAAAAATATTTCCAACTACTATTATTAACCCTTTAAACCTTGAAAACCATTTTGCCCAAATCATCGGGAATTTAATTCTCAAATTCCTTTTATTTATAAGACACATTTTTATAAATCAAATTTATAAAATATCTCTTCTTAAAGGGAAATATTTCTCAAATATTTATTGCGAAAATATTCAAACTTCCTTATGTAAATCATTTTTCAAGTAATATTTCAAAAATATATAAGTTTTCTTTTAATAACTTCTTTTATTAAACCCAATTCAATACACCCAACTTTAATATTCAATCATTTACAAAATATTCTCCCAAAGTATTCCCAATTTCCTCTCAATAAAACAACATTTATTAAAACTATTTTTTTCTTTGTTTTAAATCAACCTTTATATAAAATCGTTTCTAAATATATATTTCAAAAAAAATCAAATTTTCTCTTCAAATAAACACCCCATAGAAATTAAATTTCGACTCAACATTATCAATGAATGCCTTACATTCAAATTGTGAAACTTAATTCACAAGGTACTAGCTTTAATGTTCCCGAAATTCTTATCTATCCAACCTAGGTTTTTAAAAGGGAAGATTCAAGACAGATTAATGGATAATTGTTAATGCTTACAGATTAGTGAGCATGACCGATCAAATCCTAGATGATAATGATGTAATACTATCATTTCATAATAACTAAACACAACCAAAATAACTATAAAAAAATATTCTTTTATATATAAAATATATTTCCAGGTAAAATTATTTTATTTACCCATTTTAAAACAATACTATGTCAATTGGTCTTGTTCGAGTGTTTAGTAAATCCTTATCGATAACGTTGGCCAAACGCATCAACCAGAATTCTTAAGCCACTCAACAGATCAAACAACACAATACAAAACATTTTTATATCACTAACAAATACGTGCTCTTATATATATATATATATATGTATGTATGTATGTATGTATGTATGTCTAAACATATAAACTCTCAAACTCGTCGTAGGGTCTCGCTTACCCTATCTCAAATGAGTCAACCCCATCAAAGCCTAGGTGTTCGCTCAACCTAAGCTCTGATACCACATTGCAACGATCCACTTTTCCATATAATTTAAACTGACAATAAACCACACATGTTCAGTCCAAATCGAACCGAAAGACAGATGATTAGGGAAAAGAAAAAAGAAAGAAGAAAGAAGAAACTAAAACAACACAGAATCTCACAATGGAACGAATAATCAATATTATATAACAAATCTTTACACAAAAACAAAATATAACTTATATATATACATACATCAGTCATATTTTGTTAACCTATTCAGCTCGGACAATTATAACAACATGTCCTCACAATTGCTGATAAACATGACTATGTACAATGGAAATATAATCATCTACGTAAATACGTCTCTGGGCCTCCAGCTCCACTCCTAAAGCTCTAAATATCCAAGTAAACCTGGAAATATACTCAGTCTGACCTGAGCATATAGGAAAAACAACGCCCGGGTCAGTCTGATAAAACCAGCATGAGAATTTAAATCACAAGGAATTTTATTTAATTTAACTTGTAAAATCCTTTAAAATCAAAGGCATCTCGTAAGACCATACCGCACATAAACACGGACGGGCTTTTACCTTACGATATAAAATCCAATGATATTATAATAATGTCTAAGGGCGAAAATAATATAATAATAATAATAATCAAGTAGCTGTGATGCTCGTGAGTGTACATCACAACAATACTAGGTATATATCGAATTCGATAAGGTTCATTCGGTAATTGTGTAGGATTTCCATGGAGGAGCCCTCGGTACTTCGAGAATGGTCCTCCTGCACAAGGATCTTCTAAAGCATCATACCCGTCTAGCCAGGGTATTACATGAAAAACATAACTTGCCTTGCTAAGACCAAGCGCATCGCTCCCGGCATGCCAAACTTGATAGATAGATGTTGTTAGAAAAGGAAGCTGCACCCTACGGGTTTGCCAACCCTACTGCCATGCCTTCTATCTCTGGTGTTATTCATTTCCGCTAACGAGGCTCCGTCCGACATTCCAGCTTACTCACCGCCACCAAATTGATCATGGAATCCCACATGAATTCCAATACCCCAACAGGTCTCGGAATCACACATAGATACCCGCATCTCAATTAGATCTTGGAACCACACCCGGATTCCCATGCCCCAACGGGTCTTGGAATCACACATGGATTCCAACATTTCAAAATACCATGAATCTCCTCCATAGTACCGTATATGGTTTTTGAAGTGGTCACGGGTTTGAGTCATCTCTTACGAGGACACTCTTCAGTTTCCCGGATGCACCACAAACCGATCGTCGATTTCTGGAATGCTCTATACCGGTTCTTTAGGAAATAATCAGATAATACATAAGAGCGGGGATCACCCCCTAACCGTTTAAGTGGATGGATCTCCTTATAATTTGTCCTAGAAGAACAAAACGAGTTTATATGTACAGTATAGCACCACCAACGGTAACTGTACCATATAATTTCCGTGTTTTCCCTAGATATTTCCAAAGTTAAAATCCTTCGATGTTAAGTAGGGAATCATTTTCCTACCATCAAAATTAAGAAGGATTACATATTTAGGCCAAGATTTGATAGTCAGTTATTTAACTATCAAACAAACAAACATTCAAATAGAGATCACATTTCCACTGAAATCACTATGCCTCATTAAATTCAATATCGTAAATTGAATATCTTTATCAAATATAGTCATATACTTATCTCACTGGAATAAGTATATTCACAAACCTTCCTTTCAAAATTACTTTAAAAACTTTTTAAAATATAGATATGGGAAGTACCAGTCGATGATCATGGATCGTAGCTCAATAGTTACGTCTCTATCCAGAGAAATCCAAACTTAACTGCATGCAATCTCAACCTCTCGGATTACACCATGAAATTTTATAGATTGCAATTTGCACCATGATAACATCGCTATCCCAGTGAAAAACATAACAAACTGTAGGCAATCTCTGCCCCTTCGAATTACGCTATGAAAAACAACCATTTCTTTCCGAAAATCTCTTTATTTTATAAATATTTCCAAATCTGTTTATAAAACTTCTTTATAAATTTCGAAGTTAAATTTAGAAAAAAATAGTTTTTTTGGTAAATATCAAACCATTTATAACCCTCTTTTCTAAAATCGTTCAAAACCAAACTCCTTTATAATATCCAAATCATTTATAAACTCATTTCAATTTCCAAGTTCTCTTTCCAATTTATAAAAATTCTTTTATAAATTCTTTTTATATAACATCACTTTTTAATAAACTTTATTTAATAAAGTTACTTTGATAAATAATCGTTTGTTTAGAACACTTTTAAACAATCAAGTTATCACATTAAACCTTCTTCGTTTATTTAACTCTAAACCTTATTCAGATAATAAATTTTAAAATATCTTCAATAAAATAATTAATTAAAATAACCCCATTAAATCACTTAAAATAAAACAAATATAATTTAAAACATTTTAAATAAATAATTAAATAACTTTAAAATAATAATTAAATATTCTTAAATAACTTTAAAGAATAATATTACTATAACTTTAAAATTACTATTAAAACAATTATTAATTATATTCAATCATTATTAATACATAATAATTATCTTTTAAATCTTAATTAACTTATAATAATTATCTTAAAATAACTTTCAAATCAATAATTAGCTTTTCAGATTCGAACGAGGCTTAACGACCACTATGGTACTTAACAAAATACCATATTATTCAATTAACTTTTCAAGTCGATAACTGATATTTACATAATCCATGACAATATAAATAAATCTAACAATTAACCATCTTTAATTAATATCACATAATCAAGGCGGAATATCAATTGACAGTGTTAAATCAAATGTCCAAATCCATAATTAGCAGAACAGGGGTTTATTCTGCTAATTAATTTACCAAATTAATTTTATTGGCGGACCGGTGTTTCATTCCGCTTACAAATGTCCAATTACCATATTCAACCCACTTTAACTCGATGGTAATTCATTTGACCAAATAAACATCAATAATTTAAGGTATATAAATTTAAATAACATAATTTAAATCTTGTCCGTTTAAATATGTCATAAATTTTTACATGTTCAAGGCTATCATATGTTACACTTGAATGTCGCGCTTGTCCATACGAGTACAAAGCAAAAATCCATGTGTTGATCGAATTTAAAATGAATACGTTATAGCATTTCAAAGATTTTTAGAATAATAATATAATTAAATATATATTCAATCAAGGATTTTTTACCCACTAGCATCATGCGATGAGCCCACACCTTCAGCCTGCAACCAAACGAATGGTGGCCTCCCCTTCTTCTTCCCATTCTCCTTTCTCCCATTACTTCCAAGCAATTGCAAATCGTGCACGATCTTGTGTGCATGCACACTTCGATTCCCCACCAAACATCGATCTGAGGCCATCCACGAACGTCATTGACTGCTCTCGATACTCTAGCATGACCGCCTACACACCTCGTCCCTCAATTCGAAGTTCGACATCACAACTGGAAAAAACACCCCAGGTTAGGAAAATCGATCGCCCACGCTTCCATGACCATTGATCGCCAATGCCACATACCCCCATTGGACCGCCACCTTCAGATGCGTCACCACCCACAACCTCGACCCACTCGGTCACCTCCTCTTGCAGCACCATACGAAAACCAGAGCCTCCCTAAAATAGCCAACCAAACCCTAAACCAATTATTCCACGATAATATAAAGCCAAAATCAAAATTCGGCCACGGTCATGACCTCCGCCTCATCCCGAGGCTCCTCCCTGATACTTCGCTCGACCTCTCGACCTTCTCCTCGACAAACCTAGTTACTAAAAATCATGCGAATGCTTCTAAAAATCCCCAATCGTCGATACGCACCCATCTGTACCCTCCGTTCGCCAATCTATGGTCGTCGAAAACGGTCGTTTTCTTGACCACTTATTGTTATTTAAAGATATCTGTCTGAACATTTAACAAAAATCCATGAAACTATTTTTTAGAAGAAACTAGATTCGTTACGAACAACTTTCATGTTGGAAGTTTTGGATGATTTTGCTTAGATTGGGAGATATTGATTTTTGGAGTAAGAAAAGGAATTTATATTTCATGATTTTGAACTTAACAGAGGAAACAGTAAAATGGAGAAAGAGGAGTTTCGTCTTTCTGAGCATACCTCTATGTATCCATGCTTATATGCTCATAACCATTAGTATGCAGATCAAATCAAGATTAAAATTCATGGAGACGTGGACAATAAAACAAAATGGAGGTTGGATGAAGAAAAGGCTGCACTGTACAAAATGTGTGCTCTAGTACATATTAAAAGTAGAGTTGAATTTAAATAGATTATGGTACCCGATTATCCCACATCGCATCCGCATCCAAGCTATGAACGATAGAAATATAATGTACAATATAACAATATTACACGATCATGAAATAAAAATATAATAGACAAGTTATTAAATTCCGTAGAGTCTTAAAATGCCAGTGTTTGTCAAATGAAAATTTGTTTATTTTCCAAATTATTATGGAAAAATTCTATAAGTTAAAAATACGTCATTGAATATCAAGTCTCAATTTGAAATAGATAATTTATCGAAATTTAAATTCAAATCCAAATATTTAATTAAATTGAATATTCAAGTTTGAAGGCCGAAAAATATGGGACGTTACATAAATGGTCTCTTTTAAATCACCATTTAGAAAAGTCATCTTTACGTCCTTTTGCCATAATTCATAGTCGTAAAACGTGGCAATGGCAAGCATTATCCAAATGGATTTAAGTATGGCTATGTGTGAAAACATTTCGTCATAATCAACATCTTGAATTTGACAAAATCGTTTTGCAGCTAGCCTTGTTTATAGGTCTCCACCTCTTCACTTGCATTTAGTTTTTTCTTAAGAGTCCCTTTGCGGCCTTTGGGTCCCTTCGGGTATGTCAGCTAAAGTCCATACTATGTTGTCACAGGTGGACTCCATCTCAGATCTCACAGCTTCAAGCCAAAGTGCAAAGTTTTTACTTTGCCTTGCCTGATGGAATGAGAAATGAGTGTCATCTTCTAAGATGTGGTCCTCTTTCTTGCTATCCATAAGAAAATCGTAGTATCTCTCTAGCGAGTAAGATTCCTTATTAGACCGTCTAATAGGTTGTGTGTTATTGTATAATGGTGGATTTGATTCTTCCACGGTTCAGCCTCTATGTTAACTTATTGGATTGCTTTCAAGTCCACAACCTCGTTGTTAATATCTTTTGATAGAAATTTTTTTGTAAGAAGACATTGTATTAGAGACAATAATCTTTTGTTTCTCAGTATTATAAAAGATATATCCCATGAAATTCTTGGGATATCCTATAAGTTTACACATAGCTGACCTTGCCTTAAGTTTATTGGGGCTAACGTACATAGCACAAGCAGGACAACCCCACACTTTCAAATGCCTGAGGTATGGTTTCTTTCCATACCACATATCATATGAGGTTTTAGGCATAGATTTAATAGATATCAAATTCAACAAATGCATTGCGGTTTCTAGCGCAAATCCTCTATAAGAAAGTGATAACTTAGCCTTGCTCACCATGGAATGAACTATATCTAATAAGGTTCGATTCCTTCTTTCCAAAACATTATTGTGTTGGGGAGTATAGGGTGGAGTAACCTAAGAGATAATCCCATTATCTTTATCTTTTAAATACTTCCGGAGTTCTTTTCCAAGATACCCACATCCTCGATCTTATCGAAATATTTTAATTTTATGGTTCGTTTGATTTTCAACCTAGTTCTTGTACTCTTTAAATTTATCACAGACATAAGATTTATTTTTTTAATATATATATTTGTATGTGCGCATCCGTGTGTGTCTATATATATTATACTCTTGAGAAATCATCAATAAAAGCTACAAAGTAAGTCAAATTATCCTTTGTCACTATAGGCTCTGGGCTACAATCATCGGTATATATAAGATCTAAGAGTTCACAAACTCTTTCATTGCTCCCACTAAAGGGTTCTTGGTCATTGTTCCTTTAATATATGACTCATATATGTTAAATGGTTCATAAACAAATGATAGTAGCAAACCTTCGATTTGCAATTTTTGCTGTCTTTTGTCACTTGTATGACCTATTCTATAAGACCATAAGTAAATATTATTAATTAACAAAAGATTTATTTACAACACATATGATTTAAATTAAATACATAAATTCCATTATCTAAGACACCGTTTCCAATATTATTTCCGCCAAACATAATATTCATAATACTGTTTTTACAATTAAAACCATAACTTGTCTTAAAATCTGGAAATAAATATAATACCACAAATAAAGTTCTTAGCATAGTAACAATTATTTAAAACTAAACTAAATCCATTAAACAAAGTCAAATGATAATCTCCAACTGCTGTTGCGTTTACAATAAAATTCATCGGAAACTTGAAGCCTCATTTCACCATTCGCCACATGTCGTTTGCCCCTAAGTCATTATAACGCATTACATATATGAGTTCTAGATCCAATATCTAAAACCCAAGATAATTTATTAATTTCAAAAAAAATTTGAACCATAAACATACCTTGAGGAGTGGAAGAAATAGTTTCCTTCCTTTCCTTGACCATCTTCGAATAGTCCGGACAATTGTGCTTCTAATACGCCTTCTTGTGACAATTCTCACATTCACCTTTGGGAGAGCATCCTTCTTACCCTTCTTAGAACCCCACTTATGTTTCTTTGAACCTTTCGAAGATGTCACTTTTCCCTTTACAGGCAACATTGTGTTCGAATCCTTGAACAAACCCTCAGTTGACATCAACATATTAAGCAGCTTGATAAGGTTTATGCTCAACCGGGTCCTATTGTAGTTCAATATGAATGTCTTAAACGATAGTGCCTGTGAGCATTGGACCAAATCTACTTGTCGTTCGTCGCTTAACATCTACCTCAAAAAGTCTATCAATAATTTAATTGTTAAGATGAAATCCTCAACACGACTGTCCTTACTCATATTCGTATTGGATAATTTATTAGTAATCTCATACCTTGTAGAAAAAGATTGCTCAAAAAAGGAAAGCTTTATGGTTTTCAAAGATTTTGTGCACAGACAAATTTTCATGATGCATGTGCAATGATTTTCCTAAAATAGAAAGTATGAAAACTTGAGCGACTTCGTAATCCGCAACCCAAGTGTTATAAGCTTTTATGGCCTTAAGGTAAGCATCTTCAGTCGGTTTCTCTCTTAAAGGACCATTTATACACAATCATAAATGTTCATATGTTTGTTATATTTTGATTGCTCTTGGTCAGTCAATGTAATTCGATCTGACAAGCTTACCATTTTAGAAAAATAGTCATAGATTCGTCATTTTGCAGCAAATTTAATTTAAATAGTTTAGGACACATTAAACATAGTAGATGTTCTTACAATACTAGATATGTTAAATCGTTACGTTTTATTTATCTAATAAGCTTGCACTGGATTTTTATATTTCTTAAAACCCTAAGAGAAATATAGAAATCTTTTGACTTCTCCAACGAGAGTTGGGATTCGCATGCCATGAGATTCTGACTTTGAGGAATGTCAATAAATTAGGCCTGCATGCGATGGACAACACCTTATTGATTGTATCATATACAACTCCTAACCTATGATCTTAGTCCTAATCTCATTTCAATCTTGAGGAATATAAACAAATTGAAGGAGATTATTCACCTGTACCTACCATTTCACAATGGTCTAAGTATAAGGCACATTCCTTGAGAGATATCAACAAATACATTCATGTATGTTACCTAGTCTAGTCAATATATTAATGGTACTACACATAACATCTCTACCATGAGGAATATCATTAACTAAAGAGTATGCAAGTAATTTGTTCATATAGAGGATAACTTATATAATAAGAATTCATAATCTTTAATAAACACATAAGAGTGATGTCGATTTAGGAATAATGCATTTCTTTTGAAGTACCCTCATGATTCGAGTGTTGTACACATCAGAAATCACGGTATACCTACTATGCGTATTTACTCCTTAAACATAAATTGGGTATTTTATAGTTCCACTTAATATTACACATTTATGTCATCTAAGTATAATTCATTTATAATAATTTATAATTTAATTAACTTATAAAATATATTTATTTGTATTATCAACCAAATCATATTTAATCAACTTAATTTAGTATAAAATTTTCAAAATTTTATACTACTTATCTTAAACTATTTAAGATAGCTAATCAACTGTAATGTTTACAGTTTGTTTATATGTACATATCAATATATGTATACATTTATTTTAGTTAACTTCAATAATTTTATCTAATAAATTTTATTTAATTAAATAATTTTAATTAATTTGAAATTTTAATTTAATTTATTTATCGCAAACAAAATTTAAGATAAAAATATAAATACAACAATTATAGTTATATGCATATATCAGTATATGTATTAATTAATTAAATTTTACTTAATTATTTAATTTAATTTAATTAATCATATTAAATAAATTTTGAATTTCAAAATTATTTACTTAATTTCTTAAAATAATTTTGAAAAATCTAAATGTATTTTATAATTTTTATATAAATTATAATTTTATATTTTACTAAAAAAATAATTTAAATTTAAATTTCCTTTTAAGTGATCAAACCAAAATTTGAAAATTAGCCTAAGGCCATAATCAATTTAGACCTTTATATTAGGGATAACCTTTGGGCTTACTTCATCCTTCGAGTCGGGTCAATAGTTGGGTAGGGCAGAGTACTATCCAAACCCAACGTTTGACACTACCTTTTTAGACATCTTACTAAATGGGTAGGGTTTAATTAACTGTCCATAATATTGCTAATTTAGACTACATAACCATCATGGCTTTGATATCACTGAAGTAATCATGCCAGTTGGAAGCGGGTGAAATAGGTAGTTTTTTAATTATTTAAGTCCATTGGGCCTATGATGTCTAAAGAGTTATTTAATCCAATGTAATATTATTTAGAATAAAATCTCTCATTTTATTAAGTCATTAAAAAGGAGTTTCATAAATTTGATGTTTATATAAATTAGAGTATATCAAATTTACTCTTGTATGTATATGTGTGTAATGATTGATTGCTTTGTATTATTATTTTGAAAAGTGAACAGTCAAGCTGTTAATTATATATACTATTTAATAGGTCATAAATGTCATGATTACTTAATTAATTAGTGTAACGCCCCTCTTTATACCTGTATTACCTAAGAGTATTACTGTGTAATACTGTTGAGTAACATGGAGAATAAGGCGATGTGGGTGATACACACTTGAATATTCACTTGGACCAACACTGAATACGTTTTATACTATAAAACCACTCACCTCGATGTAAACAGTCTCAGTACAAAGCAATAAACATGTGTGGTTCACGAGGACAGAACAACGCACAATATAAAATAAATCACAGAGAACAAACAGAGTCATAGACGTAGCAATATATATAATATAAAATATGCGCAAGTCTGAGTGGGATATAAAATAGGTCAAACTCCTACTATCTCAAAAATAGGCAATGTATGTCTACTATACAATACAGTGTTTTACATACCGAAAATATCATAATATGCAATGATATACAATAATATTATATCTTCCACTATGCCCAACATCCATAAACTGGTATTTTCATTCTTGAGCCTGTAATGTCTCGGATTGACCCGTGTATTATATAAATAATAAACGGATTAAAAGATGGGTACATAAACAGTATCTCAAGGGATAACATATACACAGCATAATAAAGATGCCAACCAAAAGAATAATAAATAATTCACAACGCATCAAACATCCATAACACATCAAAAATTCAAACATCCATAAGACATCGAGCGCCAGAACACAACATACATCAAGTATCCATCACACGCATCGAACATCCATCGTACACATTGTACACATCACGCACCGCACACATCAAAAACATCGCATATCGCACACATCACATATATCACACATCAATAAAAAAAACTCACATCAATTTATTCATATTAATCTAACTATATTTGAGTTATTCAATATATTCTTTAGTTTCATCTTCTTTAATACTACATCTACCGCTACTACTACTTTTAATGTACTGCCAGAAGCCGAGTCTAGACTTGAGCCTCGCCACCATACTCATAAATTTATGTCAGCGTCCTCACTAGTCTTTAGCGAGAGAAATGCAGATTACGGATCTTAAGGCTAGAGTTAACACTAGAGGGGAGGGGGGGTTGAATAGTGTTTATAAAGAATTACTAAATCTTTTTGAGTTTATGTTGATTTATACACAGATGTATGCAATATAAAGTTATAGATATGATCACAGAAACAAACACAGATGTAGAAATAAAATAAAAGCAGTAAAGGAAAGAACACACCGGATTTTATACTGGTTCGGAGTTAACCTTCATCCAGTCCTGCACACAAGTACGGATTTCCTTTCAAAAGTAATCTTTTACAATTACACCCTCGATTTCAAGGCTACGAGGTACACCCTCCAGAATCACAATCCTCTAGGTAGACATACTTGATTTTCCGGGCCACAAGTTCACCCACTTGATTTTATGGGCAAAAAGTTTACCCAATTGATTTCCCAAGGCTACACTCACACCTTATCTCGCTTGATTGATTTCCAAGTCTACAATCACACCTTTTGTCGCTAAGATGATTACAAAAAGCCTATAACTCTGAATAGCACTGAGGATCTTGTTGAGCGAGTGATAGAGAATCAAACTACGAATGATCGAGTTCGATCCAATGTTGATTTCGGCAGAGTAATGGTAAGAATATGTATTAAGAAAAGTGGAAGAAGAAGAGGAGTGAAAAACCATAAAATCTGATGATAAATTCGTTGAAACTGACCCCTATTTATAGAAGAACAACAGTCATGTCCATTGGTGAAGAGTTATGGCGAATAGGCACTTTTTTTGAAATTTAAATTTTAAACTCAAATGACACCATGTCGACATGGGGTACTTGGGCATGTCGACATCCCAAAGGATTTTTTGGTGTTTTGATTTTCTTTGAAAATAACTTTTATTCTATATTAAAACTATTTTAAACTTTATAAATATACTTGACTATAGTTAAGATTCATAAGTAAATATAGAGAATAATATATATAGAATTTAACTATAATTTTATAATTAAATCTAAGTATAAATATTTAAAAGTTAAATGTATTATATTAAAAGGTAGTTTAAAATCAGGAGTAATTTTGAAATTAAAGATGATTTTGAGGCTAAAATTATTTAAAATCAGGATAGAGGTTTTTGATGCTTTAAAGGAAGGTTTTGAAAACATTTTGAAAACAGGATACAATTTTGAATAAAAAGTTAGCGGATACAAATCAATGTTCCACTAGATTTTTCGTATGCTCCATCCTACTTAGGGTTCCATCCCTTTAACAGGCTCGAAGTGGATTCCATTCTACGAATAAATTGGATTTTAAGATGCTAGTTCTTTTCTATGAGTTTTAACAAAATTTCTAATTAAATAATAAATTACTTGAATTATTGAACTCTTGATAATCTTGATACTCATGAGTCTTCAATCTTGATATCTTGAATCTCTATACTGTACAGTCTTCATTCTTGGTACCTGCATGGTTAAATCCTACATATACATATTTATCTAAACTTATAATGTTAGTACTTATATTTTATAATCTATTCTAAGGTTGTTGTCATCAAAACCATCATCTCACGGACTAACAATCTCCCCTTTTTGATGATGACAACCTTTGTTTATAAAATATTATTTCTATCTTAATAACTTCCCCTTAATCTATGCCTAATTACCCTATTTTATATTTCTCCCCCTTTGTCATCAACAAAATCAAACTCTAAACTTTATAACTCCAAACTATATAACTCTCCCTAATTATAATATTCTATGTGATTATAATGATAGTGTTATCATAAATAATCAACACTTAGATCTAATAATAAATCTAATCCTAAACTACTAACTATCTTAATTATATAATAACCGTATAGTTATATGTATTAATTAGAAGAACACTTATAAGAACACAATTAGTTTATTAATCATATAGTTGTATGTACATTTTTCGTTGTAAACGTAAGAAGGAATAAACAACAATGGTAAAGAAAGAGAAGAAAATAATGTGTGTTTTTGAACATAGGAAATCTATGAATCGAACAGTTTGGATAGTGGAAACAGAAATTTCCACATTGTTCGACAGGATTCCCATTCTTGTCAAAACACACTTCTCCAACATACACGACTTGGTCATCATCCTCCATGTGCGCTTCTTCTTCTTCTTCTTTGCTGGCCTCTTGATTGAGTGAAGAATCTTCATAAATCAAGATAGGGTTGGCTTGATTATCCATTATAAATTTTTGCAAATTCCTAAGAATCTTGCCTTGCTTCTCGTGTTCCTTTGCCATACGGAGTTGAATCACTTGAATTTCAGTCATCATCTGAAGTGCATCCTTCAGAGAGTCCTCTATTTTAGTCACACGAGCGAGAGTAGTACGTTGAAATGGACCAGTCGTAGGAGAGGGGAATGAAAAGGTTGAGTTTATGTTTGATTTGGAAGAGGAGGTCATTGATTATTTGATTTCAGAGAAGAACAAAGAGATAACAGAAAGGATGAATAAAATTTCAAAATTGTGAAGAATATATAACCAATTATTTTGAATTTTGGTGGGAAAAAATTCAAAATTTAAAAACATTGTATGTCGACATAGGGTAGAGGAGTATGTCGACATAGTCTTTGAATTTTTTCCTATTTAATTTATTTTGAATTAATTTTAATTATACTTTTGTTTATTTATATTTTATATTTCAGTTATTGAACAAATACCTAATTCTCTTCTTAATTTAGTATATATAGATTCATTTAATGGTTTTGTTAAGATATCAGCAATTTGATTCTCAGAACTGATATAATTTAGAGTGATTACATCCTTACTTATATTATCTCTGAGAAAATGATGTCTGATATCAATATGTTTAGTTTGAGCATGTTGAGTAGTATTTTTGGATAAATTTATCGCACTCGTATTGTCACAATAAATTGGTGATTTTGAAAATTTTAAACCAAAATATTTTAAAGTTTGTTGCATATATATTACTTGAGAACAAGCCAAAGCAGCAGAAATATACTCTGCCTCAGTTGTTGATAAAGAAACTGTGTTTTTCTTTTTACTAAGCCAAGAAACCAGAGAATGCACCAAAAAGTGACAAGTCCCACTTATGCTTTTTCGGTCTGATTTACAACCAGCATGGTCGGCATCACAGTAAGATATTAAGTCAAAAGAATCATTTTTAGGGTAAAATAAACCATAATCAGATGTGTGTTTAACATATCTTATGATTCGTTTTACGGCTTTTAAGTGGGTCTCTCTAGGTTGGGATTGATATCTGGCACAGAGACAAACAATATGCATGATATCAGGTCTACTAGCAGTAATATAGAGTAGTGATCCAATCATTCCTCTATATAATTTTTGATCTACATCTTTCGAGAGATCTTCTTTACTAAGATACTCATTGGTTGCCATGGAAGTGGGTTTTCCACTCGCAGTAGTCAAACCAAATTTACTAATTAGGTCTTTAGCATATTTTTCTTGACTAATAAAGATACCATTATCTAATTGTTTTATTTATAATCCTAAAAAGAAATTTAATTCACCTATATGACTCATCTCAAACTCTTTTGTCATTATTTCAGAAAATTCTTTATTCATTTCAAAGTTAGTTGATCCAAAAATGATATCATCTACGTAAACTTGTACTAGTTGAATATCATTTTTATTTCTTTTAATAAAAAGAGTATTATATACTTTACCAATTTCAAAATTTGATTGTAATAGATAAGTTCTTAGTCTATCATACCAGGCTCTAGGAGCTTGTTTTAGATCATATAAAGCTTTCTTAAGTTTGTAAACATGATTTGGTAATTTATTATTTTCAAAATGTGGTGGTTGTTCAACATATACTTCTTCTTTTACAAATCCATTTAAAAAGGCACTTTTAACATCCATTTGAAATAATTTGAAATTATTATGATTTGCGAAAGCAAGTAGAATCCTAATGGTTTCCAATCTTGCTACGGGGGGAAAGGTTTCATCAAAATCTATTCCTTCTTCTTGATAATAACCTTGAGCGACTAATCGAGCTTTATTTCTAACTACATCTCCTTGTTCATTCATTTTATTTTTATAAACCTATTTAGTTCCAATTATAGTTTTATTTTCAGGTCTAGGAACAAGTTTCCAAACATCATTTCTAGTAAATTGATTTAATTCTTCTAGCATAGCCAAAATCCATGAATCGTCAGTTGATGCTTCTTTTGGATTTTTGGGTTCAATGGTTGATATAAAAGCTACATTACTCATTTGACTTAGTTGATTTCTAGTTTTAACAACAGATTGCATATCTCCCAGTATATTTTCTATAGGATGATCTTTTAAAAGTTTAGTCCTTTTATTAGGATGATTAATTTCATTATTAGTTTCAATTGATTCTTGATTTTGAGTGATTAAATCCTCTTCATCATTTGTATCTTCAAAATTTTTGAAATTTTCATCAAATGAAACATGCATTGTTTCTTCAATGGTGTTAGTTTTTAAATTTAACACTCTGTATGTTTACTTCTATTAGAGTATCCGATAAAGATTCCTTTGTCGGATTTAGGATCAAATTTATCTAAATTATCTTTTGTATTTAAAATAAAGCATTTACTTCCAAAAATTCTGAAATAAGATACCTTAGGTTTCTTTGAATAAAGAAGTTCATAAGATGTTTTATCAGTTAGAGGTCTAACTAAAATTCTATTTAAAATATAACAGGCGGTAGCAACTGCTTCTGCCCAAAAATTCTTTGGTAAATTACTATCTGAAAGCATAGTTCTCGCACACTCTTGAATCGTCCTATTTTTACGTTCTTCTACTCCGTTTTGTTGTGGAGTTCTCGAAAATGAAAAATTGTGAGTTATTCCCTTTTTATTGCAGAATTCCTCAAACTTTTCATTTTCAAATTCACCACCGTGATCACTTCGAAAAGTTATAATTTTTATAGAAAATTGATTTTGAATTCTTTTTGAAAAGGTCTTAAAACATTCAAAAGTATCACTTTTATGTTTCAAAAATATTGTCCATGTAAATCTAGAATAATCATCTACAATTACAAAAACATATTTACTATGATTTATTGACAGAATTTGAGATGGACCAAATAAATCAAGATGAAGTAATTCAAAAGGTTTTGAGGTTGAAATCATATCTTTTAATTTAAGGAACTTTTTCTAAGTTTTCCTAATTGACACGCATCACATAAACTATCTACTTTAAAATTCATTTTAGGGAGATCTCTTACTAGATCATGTTTTGACAGTCTATATAAGAGTTTGAAATTCAAATGCCCAGATGTCTTATGCCAAATCCAAGGGTCACTTGTATTTGCCAACAGACACAGGTTATCAATTGAAACTTTCATACTAAGAATATAAATATTCTTTTTCCTGACTCCCTCAAATATTATGGTTGCATTATTATCTTCGATGTAACATTTATCTTTTTCAAATTTGATTTTATATCCTTTATCGCAGAGTTGACTTATACTTAGCAGATTATGTTTTAGATTCTTAACTAGCAAAACATTAGTAATAGTAGGAGTTTCAAAATTACCGACTTTGCCGATGCCAATCACATATCCTTTTGAATTGTCTCCAAAGTTAACCAGTCCTCCGTCTTTGTATATAATATCATTCAGTATATCTGGATTGCCAGTCATGTGTCTAGAACACCCACTATCAAGTATCTGTTTGTTCTTTCCGATCTGCACAATTCGTCCGTTGTGGATTGATTCCTCAACAGCCATAAAGCATGATTCCTGCACATCAAACAATTTTGGTAGATAACTTGAATTTGAATATTGATTATATGCAGACTCATGAAACAATGATGATTTGAATATTTCTAAACTAGTATTAACAAATATAGCCATTTTAAAAACTTTTTCAAAAATCAGATTATGAAACTTTGAAAACCTTGCTCTGATACCAATTGAGAGAAATGCGGATTACGGATCTTAAGGCTAGAGTTAACACTAGAGGGGGGGTGAATAGTGTTTATAAAGAATTACTAAATCTTTTTGAGTTTATGTTGATTATACAAAGATGTATGCAATATAAAGATATAGATATGATTACAGAAACAAACACAGATGTAGAAATAAAATAAAAAGCAGTAAAGGAAAGAACACACCGGATTTTATACTGGTTCGGAGTTACCCTACATCCAGTCCCGCACACAAGTACGGATTTCCTTTCAAAAGTAATCTTTTACAATTACACCCTCGATTTCAAGGCTACGAGGTACACCCTCCAGAATCACAATCCTCCGGGTAGAGATACTTGATTTTCCAGGCCACAAGTTCACCCACTTGATTTTGTGGGCAATAAGTTCACTTAATTGATTTCCCAAGGCTACAATCACACCTTATCTCGCTTGATTGATTTCCAAGGCTACAATCACACCTTTTCTCGCTAAGATGATTACAAAAAGCCTATAACTCTAAATAGCACTGAGGATCTTGTTGAGAGAGTGATAGAGAATCAAACTATGAATGATCGAGTTCGATTCAATGTTGATTTCGGCAGAGTAATGGTAAGAATATGTATTAAGAAAAGTGGAAGAAGAAGCGGAGTGAAAAACCAGAAAATCTGATGATAAATTCGTTGAAATTGATCCCTATTTATAGAAGAACAACAATCATGTCCACTAGTGAAGAGTTATGGAGAATAGACACTTTTTTGAAATTTAAATTTTAAACTCAACTGACACCATGTCGACATGGGGTACTTGGGGATGTCGACATCCCAAAGGATTTTTTGGTCTTTTGATTTTCTTTGAAAATAACTTTTATTTTATATTAAAACTATTTTAAACTTTATAAATATACTTGACTATAGTTAAGATTCATAAGTAAATATAGAGAATAATATATATAGAATTTAACTATAATTTTATACTTAAATCTAAGTATAAATATTTAAAAGTTAATTATATTATATTAAAAGATAGTTTAAAATCAGGAGTAATTTTGAAATTAAAGATGATTTGAGGCTAAAATTATTTAAAATCAGGATATAGTTTTTAATGCTTTTAAAAGGAAGGTAAACATTTTGAAAACGGGATATAATTTTGAAAAATCATTTTGAATAAAAAGTTAGCGGATACAAAACAACGTTCCATTGGATTTTTCGTAGGTTCCATCCTACTTAGGGTTCCATCCCTTTAACATGCTCGAAGTTGATTCCATTCCACGAATAAATTAGATTTTAAGATGCCAGTGCTTTTCTATGAGTTTTAACAAAATTTATAATTAAAGAATAAATTACTTGAATTCTTGAACTCTTTATAATTTTGGTACTCATGAGTCTTCAATCTTGATATCTTGAATCTCTATACTGTACAGTCTTCATTCTTAGTACCCGCATGGTTAAATCATGCATATACATATTTATCTAAACTTATAATGTTAGTATTTATATTTTATAATCTATTCTAAGGTTGTTGTCATCAAAACCATCTTCTCACGGACTAACATTTAGCTGCACAATAATGCAGGTCGCTTCCTCGATTCCTCGTACCTCGCTTCCCATCGTCAACCACCTTGTCTTGCTCTGTATTCCTCGTCCCATTGGCACGTGCGGCAGACTGTAACCATGTGATGGTGGGGCCAAATCATCACAACCATCGAGGAGCGACCCCACGATCGGTCAACCTAGGATGGGGCTAGCAAAACTTTTGGCCATCGCATCTGTGTAATAAATTTCACATCGCATGCCTCGATCCATTCAAAAGTGATGATAATCATATTCCCATTTTAAAATAAAATAAATAAATAGTATAATATATCTCACACATTAAGTTAGAAATCCAAATAATATTGATCGATATACATGTATAATATAGCATAATTCACTGATATCCAAGTATTAAATACTCGGTCTTCAATGAATTACCAAATATTAAACTAGTGCTAACTAAATAAACATACACCGCACGGACAACCCATACCATCCAATGGAATATAGTTATATACACAATACCCACAATTAATCGACATTAAATAAATTTCCTCTTCGCTTATTAATTCACTCTCTCTTACTTTTATTTCAATTCATTATTCTTCATTTTCATTACTTAATTGTTCAGCTCAACGAGTAATTTAACTTCATCTTGTTTATAGCAATCCAATCAATAATCATCTATACACACATAAAAATATTATTTAATTAGTATTAAACAAGGTGAAGAGCTTTATTTAAATACATTTCTATTTATTTTGTTCCTATCTTTTTATAAATATACTTTAATTTAATTTAACAACAAAACCCTTCCCTTATTTATTTCCTTCTCTTTAAGAATAGTAAATATTTCAAAATCCATATTTTAAAACATCATATTTGGTTTCAAACAAACCTTTATTCGAATGCATCAATAAATTTAGAAATCCTTTCATTGCTAATTTCTACTTCACTATTATAATGGAAATACAGTAAAGAAATCTGAAATTTCCAATTACTTTTAGACATCAACTAGAAACACAACATTTCCAATCCAGATATATTTTCACACCCAATTATATAATTTCAAATCATTATTTAAAGTCCTCCTTTATTTTCAAATCCTTTAAAACTATTAATTTATCAAACGAAAATCCTATACCAAACATAATAATAAATTGTTCCCATAAATTCACTTAACAATATATATAACAAATCCCATAAACAAAGATTTCCATTCAATAAATAAATAAATTGTATTCAACTTTCCATTACTACAAAATATTATTTTATACACTTCCCATGTATTAAATCAAACTAAAATCAAATCATCACTTTCAAATACCAGTTCATAAAATCCCTCTAAGTATTTTCAAGATTAATGGCGAAAAAACAAAAATATAATTATTCGAAATTCATTTATTTAGTAAAATCCCAAAATTCATGATTTTCCAAAATAATTTCCATTCACAAAAACCTTAAAATAATTCCACTTGTACATTTTTCTAAAATCATATCTCTTTTAAATTTTCTATTAATCGCAATTAATTTCAATATTAAATAAGAACATCATTCTAAAATTCACTAATTATTTTCAAAATAATGTTATTTATTCCAAAATAAAAAAAGTTATTTATTTCAAATCTTCATCTTTTAATATATTACCCCATTTTCGATCAATTATAAGTGTTATGTTCACCAATACCATCATCAAATTTAGCCAATATTCATACACAATGTAACTCAACCAAAGCACAACACCCTATCAATCAGTATCATCCAGTAATACTAAATGTCATTTAACCAATCCATATCAATCAAGAAAAAAAACGCATCAAATCACATATTATAGACATAGATGTGTGTTTAGAAACTCACCAAAACGATGCTTGAATTCGCGCAACTTCCCATGCACCAGTCCAAATTCGCACAAACACCTTGCTTCCGCTGCTGCCTCACAAAATTGCCTACTATAATTGGGTTGCCGTCAGCTTTATCAAGACCACCTAAATCCTCCACTTTCGGCCACCATCTCCACCATCACCTAAAGCAAGTCGTAGCTCTCCTTCAGCCAACGTTATTTGCTAACACCTCAGACCAACACCCCTACGTCACCTGCTCCTCCGCCTAGTCATGAGTTTGCCTGCTTCAATCGCACGATGGACGTGCACAAGGATAGCGCCACCAATCTTTTGATTGCCTCTATGATTCCAGCACACTCGTGTGGCTTTCCTTGCATCACGTCAATCCCCTCACCAGCCTCTGCTTACTCCCCCCACGAATTAGTTGTCGGGCATCGTGAGTCTTCGTGCGAGATTGTTTTTTCCTACATTAGGTCACAACTTTTTCTTAGAGAACTTAGGGCAAAAAAATGATAAAGGGGTTCGTGTTTGGGTCCAAGCAAGCAAGGGGTTAGAGAAGAGTAGAATTTTTTAGAATAAAGGGGAGAAAAGAATGAGTTTAGGCCATGAATTTGGGATGCAGTCTAAATCAAATGATTTTCTCTTTTATTTTTATACTTTAATGATTCTTTATATTTATTTTCAAATAAACTCCAATATAATTCAATTTGATTAACACTTCATTTGATGAAATATAATCTGATGGTTGCACGGTTTTATTTAATTCACTATTTGTATATTCTTATTTAATCATTTATTATACTATTTCAAAAAAAATTATTTTCAAATTATTTCAATCATATATAAAAAATTTGCACTTCAAAATATTTCATATTGATTAAAACATTTCATTTCATTTCAATAAATTATATAAAAGGAATTTATTAATTTAATTCAACTTGTCACAACAAAATCTTTTATTAAATAGAATTTATGTAACTACAAATTTATTTTCAAAATATTAATTATTATAAATTGATTCGAAACTTTTCATTTTAACAAAATTTATTTATTTATACAGTGTAGAAAGCATGGCTGTTACAGACGTTCCCCTTAAAAAATTACGTCTACGTAATGTCTTATATGGAAGTCGACATACACAACTCATACCTTTTCTCTCTTCATATCCTCATGCTTAAGCTACTCAATCCTGTATGTGGCTCTTATATTCTAACTCATCTTACCGTATGATATGATTTTAAATAGTTTCTAATAATGACTTTCTATTTCGCATGCGATAAATTTTGCGAAAGTCGGATTTTCCAGAAAATTTTGTTAAGAGTCTTTTTTGTATGGAGAGCGTTTCGAAAAATCAAGACACGATATAATCACATATTATATATATATATATCCCAACATGGGGCATCCGAAACATGGAGAAACAAGATAATATCATAATATATCTAAATGTAGTGTAAAACGGTACTTTTTCATTAACGTTTTTATCAAGTTAGCTAATTATTTAGCGAGCAAAAGTGATCCAACATAGCCAATAA
Source organism: Allium cepa (assembly GCA_030765085.1). Taxonomy (NCBI): domain Eukaryota; kingdom Viridiplantae; phylum Streptophyta; class Magnoliopsida; order Asparagales; family Amaryllidaceae; genus Allium; species Allium cepa. Next base: position 634,692,620 of record CM060941.1, read on the forward strand.
CTCCAAACATGCTTCAAAAGTGCCTATACTTAACTCAAGTTACAATATTAGTCACAATAGGAGAGATATCAGTAGTATGCTATCATTTAATATCAAAGTAATATAGTGGTGTTCAAGTTTTAACCATATTTTGATAGACTTTGCATAGTTAAAAACACAAAGTTGGATAATGATATCAAAGAATGGATTGTTGTATAACATCTTAGCTTTCCAACACAACTTCCAGATTGCAAAAATATCGACTACAACTCGAGTTACGGTATTTTTCCCAAAAGTATCAAATTCTGAAATGAAGTTACAAATGCAGGTCCACCTGCTAGACTCTCGTTTTTAGCCATGAAAACATAACTATTTTGCAAAACACTTGAAATAAAAGTTGTTTCTTATGTTTTAAGCTCTTCAAAATAGGAAAGTTAATCAAAATCGAACGCCATTCAAAAGTTACACTTGAATGAAGTCTGAGATGCTTTGAAGATTTTACACTTTTAGGACAACGAAGCACTTACATTTTAATTTATGTTTTAACCTCACTTAAACCCAAAATTTTGCTTTACACTTTAAACATAAATTTTTCTCAAATAATATAGCTTTCTAAAGAAATTAAAATCATCTAAAATGAATCAATTGTTTAAGATTTAAGTTTAAACTAATCATAGTATTTCAAATCACTAAATAAAACGACTTCATCTCTAAAATATTTCCAAAAATATTTATCAAAAATCATTAAATTTACAAATCTTTTTTGGTAATATTCGATATCACTTATATATGCGTGTGTGTGTGTGTGTGTATAGACACACACACTCCTTACCTCATTTCAAAATTTTCAAATACTTTAAAACCAACTTTTCAAAATGTCTATCGAATCTTTTCAAAATAGTATTTATCTTGCTTCAATATAAATCAATTTTAATATTATTTTTGTTAGCACCAAAAGTCCAAATATTTATTTTATCACATTTTTTTCCAGAATGCATCGCATCATAAACATCTTCATAACATGCACCTAAATCACAAACATTATATATATGGCAGGCATACAATCACAACATCATAAACCATACTAATTTCAAATTCAGATATATCCACAAATTTAGTAATAATGCCACATCACGGATTTTTAATGGTTTACTTTGCCAATTGGCTTCAGTGTTAACCTTGCGATCACCATTACCTCGCCATCGACTTCATCTATCCATTAATGCTCGATAGTGGCAAATATCACATCAAATATCTTAACATAGAAGATTATCTTTATTATTTTTCAAAACAATTCATTATGTCACTATAATAACATGCACACACACTCATGTACACATATTTATATATACACTCGAGTTAAATCAATATTTAAAGCTTAAAAATATCACACATATATATGTATATAAATATATAATTTTCATATCATATACTTCATGAAATTACCATCTCAAATTTAAATTTCTCTTATTAAAATATATTTTCCATTTCTTAAATTTTCATCTGTCTGTATTCTTTTTAAACTAAGCTCAAATGTTTCTTTAAATTTCATCTCCCCTTTCGATACATTTTTCTCCAACTACATGTTTCCTCCAAAACAATAATTCTTCATTCTCTAAAAGATTTTGCTCGTTTCAAAATATTCTTCATATAACTCTAATCTCTTCGTAATAATTAATATAACTTTCTTCGACATATTATTTCATACATTTGTTTTTAAAATAACTCAAAATATATTACTTCTTTTCTAAATAATACATCACTCTCAAAGCCTTGTGTTCATTTGTCTTGTCCTAGTGTTTAGGAATTCTTATGGATAATGTTGATAAGATGCATCGACCGGAATTCCTAAAGAACTTAACAAACATATTAACAGCATGTTAGCTTCAAAAAATTCTTTAAATAAATGCTTGTAGATATACTTTGAACAACTTTATCTTTTACAAAAACATTTTCCAACTTCTACTAAAACTTCCTTCCAACCATATATATATTATAACCAAAAAGATTTTGAATCAAATAGATGCTTGCTTATATTAAAATGTTTATAAATAATCTATATGAGTACAATAAAAAATACTCGACTTACAAAACCCCAAACATCATTAATCAACCATCCATAAAATAACAAGCAAGCTTTCATCTCATGGTCATTTTAATCACATTTTAATTTTATATAAAAATATACTATTTTATTTTATGTGAAAATAAATTCCATTATCCTTTGCGGCAATTTTGCTACCGAAGACGCCGCTGGGTTCAAATCATTAAAACTCATATGGTATACTAACTTGAGTAATAGTTCCTATCGAATACCATTCTTAAGACAGATTACAAATAAAGTATAGCAACCCAAAATTCTGGTCATTTGATTTTAAATATTTAAATAATTAGATTTTGAAATTAAATAAATTATATTTCAAATATAGAGAATGATTAGATATTTGAATTATGAAATTTAATGTTAACTAAATGGATTTAACAATTTTATTTAACAACTTTTAATTAATAATAATATTGGTGAATTCAATTTGTAAATTTATTTACAAATTAAAATAGATCAAATAAATATTGATAATTAAAATATAAAACGTTATAAAATCTGGGAAATTGTCATTCCGGGGCTTAGTCTTAGATTTCGATGAAACTAGTTTTATTGGATCTGTAATAGTCAATTGTTGTACACGGTTAAGTTTCGTAACGATTGGATGTATCATTTGGTCGTGTGAGATCGAAACACGTTGAAATTAATACCGAAAATTTAATATAATAACTGTGTCTAAAAAGCTATCTTGTGCATATGATCGAAATAGACACCAAGACTAGTTCCACTATGTTCGGAAAAGGGGCATAACATATAAAACACCAGGCGACATGCCTTGTTTGTAGTTTGAGATTTTCAGGTATGTTTGGTGGAATTAATTTAAAATTAAAATAATAATAATATAGGTACATGTTTCAACTCCATACCCTATCAATTCATCCCGTACCTTCACTATTCTGGCCATACCCCTACATACAACATGACCATACTTTTTCCCTCTATTTAAACCTGCTTGGAGATGAAGATAGAATTTTCCCCTTTGCATTTGAACTTCTAAAATAAAAAAACAAAATATATATTCAATGAAAATTTTCAAAGTAAACCTTTTGGGTTTGTTACGGTGCGAGCTTTCCTCCACTGCTTGGTGCAAGGTTCGTTCGTCATTTGGAGTGGCAGGATAGTTTTACAGAGCATGGTTTTGTCTAGGGCTCGGGTTTGTGATGGATTTACGCATCGATTTGCGAAAAGGAGGCCAGATTTGAGTTTCTCTTGTCGATTAACTACTCCGTGCACATTTTTGGTAGGCTCGGCTGCTTGAAGAGGGTCGCGACCTGATGGGTTGGCCTGGAGCGAGTGTCACGATTCGTTCGAGGCGGCGTGGAGGTGGTTCGTTGTGGCGGGAGTGTAGAGACTTCAATGAGGAGTCATATGGCGTCGTCGGAATTTGGATTCGAGCATCGGAGCTCCATATCACTAGTTTATCGTGCACGTCCATTTTGGAGTATCTTCATGCAGGTTTTGTTTTGGAGGAGGAGAAGAAGGCTAGGGGGCAGTATTGTAATTTAATGTAAGTTGAGTCATGTAATTTTTAATTTAAATCTAATCGATAACTTACAAATCTTGTATCTCAATCATACGAGCTTGGATTTGAACGCCATTTTTTGCATTGGACTTATGTCGTCAAGAGTTCCACGATGGAGTTGGTTTGGTTGAATTTGGAGCAAGTGAAATTTAGGCTAAAATCGGACGACCGTTCGGTTTTAGTCCAAAATCGGGCCGCTTCGACGGAAACGAAAATCAATGTCAGTTTAACTCACATTTAATTTTATTATATCATATCAATGATGTTATAAACATTTATTGATTGTTTAGATGTTAGTTAAATTATTTGATTCCTTATTTGGTTGAATTTTCGATTGGAAAATGGATGACATATTAATTTGACCGTTATAAACCCATATGGTTATCTATATATTATTCATAACCATTATTTTACAAAAAAATATATAGAGAGACCCAAAGGGGATTTCTCTCCCATAAATTATTTATATACATCTGTATGCTGTTATATTGATGATATTTGAATAAAATCCTAATATTCCATCTAATAGTTTAAATGTCATTATAGTGATTTTTCGCTATACCGCTGTTTATTTAATTTCATTTCCAAAACCTTGTCATATGAACTTGAGCTTGTGTTTCCGCTAAAAAGAATACTGAAAATTTATTAATCATTTTGATTAATGATAATTTAAATTAATTAATCATTTTAATTAATTAATTTGAGACTAGTTAACCAATTTAAATAAATGATGATTAAAAATTGGTTTATCTTTGATTAAATTAATCATTTTTGCTAATGATGTTTTATACTTAATTAATTGATTTAATTGATTATTATTTAAGTTTAATTAATTCTTTTAGTTAGTGATAATGGTGTTTAATTAATTTATTTAACTTAATTAATTATTTGAATTAGTGATGATGGAATTAAATTAATTATTTCAATTTATGATAATTGAAATTAATATTCATTTTAATTAATTATATTTTCAAATAATTAACCATTTTAAATAATGATATTTGAACTTTATTAATCATTTAATTAATGATTGTTTAAACTTAATTAATTTTTTTAACAAATAATATTTGGAATTTAGTTAAATCATTTTAATTTATGATGTTTTATAGTTAAATGAATCCTTTTAACAAATGATGTTTTAATTAATCATTGCAACTAATGAGGATTAAATTTAACTAATCCAGTTAAATTATATTTATTTAAATTTAAGTAATTGTTTTAATCAATGGAATTTAAAATTACTTATCATTTCAATTAATGATGTTTGAGATTAATTATTCGTTTAATTAATGATTATTTAAATTTAATAAATCTTTTTAATCAATTGATTTAATAAAGGTGATTAAAGTAAATTGACCAATATAATAAAATTGCTCTAATAAACTGATTTGAAATTAACAACCTAATTTAACAAAAAAATTTAAAGTTGATTTGCCAATGTTATAAAAGTGTTTGGAAATAATTATCTATTTTATTATAGGTAATGGATTTGTTTATTTAAAAGAGATTTTAAATGTGATTAATTATCTTTTGGGATAATTTTTTTTTTGCAAAGGCAAGCGGGGTTTTATCATGGTCCCCACCAACTTTATAATTAACAAAACAAGGGCTACATGGGGAAATGTTACAAAGGGTAACTAAGGAAAGGGAGCAAAAATAGATAAGTTAAATAACAAAACCAAAAAAAAAATGCAGGGCTCATGTCAGTGCACCTCCCAAGTGCAGAAAAATGTTGTTTGCTGCTTTGTCATCCTCCAGTGCATGCTTTGATTTATTTCACTTATAATTTCATGCAAGATTTGTAACGGTGATTGAACTATATTCTCAAAGATTCGATTGTTTCTCTCCCTCCATATAATTCGAATACTAGTTTTCATCGCACACAGCAGGCTTCTCGTCTTCGCATCTCTACTTCTTATATGCTAGTATATCCTTCTCCATTCATGGGTATAATCCTGTAGCAGCTACGGTAACTGTAGTTTTCCTAGAATTTTCATCCATATTGCATATATGTCGAGGCATTCAGAAAACAGGTGTGAGGAAGTCTCTGGTTGAATCTGATGGAATACACACCTATTATCAGGACTAAGTGAGAGTTCATGTAGCTTATATTTTGTTATTATAGTAGCATTATGTATCTTCCAGAGGAGTAAATTGTCACGGTGTTTATCTTTAGAACACCAGATTCTTTTGTACCAGTTATCAGGTTCTCTAGCATCAATCAGATTCAATGCCCTATATACAAGTCTAATCGAGTGTTTCTTGTGTTTAGCTGTCCATAGAAGGATTTGATTGCCGGCTTTCAAATAGTGGTGTTTGATAGTGTTCCACAGATTAGCTATGGTAGGGCTGCTCGAGGTAGAAAGGACAACAACATCCTAGTTATAGACAGTATGTACCTGAGCACAGTCAGGGATACCGGTAATGCATTTGAGTTCATAGCTTAATTGTTGATGACGAATAGTTCCCATGTCTCCTCAAGGATCATGCCAAAAGGAGTAGCTTCTTTGAGGTGTGGTTGTATAGATGACATGTGGAAGTAATTGTGTATATAAGTTAAGGAGATTACTAAATAGCCAACTCATGTTCTAGGGCATGTCCATGGTCCAGAAGTGTTTATGTCATAGATAATTATTCTCCATCCATTTGACTTGTATTGTATCTTTGTGAGATAGTAGGGCATCAATGTGTTTACTTCTGCAGCTATATACCATATCCTAAGGTCAAGGATACCAAGGCTTCCATTCTTTTGGGATTGTAGATTTTCTGAAAGGAAATTGGCACAATCTTTCTGGAGTTACAGCCTCCATGCCACAGAAAGTGGTTAAGTGCAGAATTTATCATTCCAACGAGCTTCTTTGGTAGCATATACATTCTCGACTAGTAAATTTTTATGCCAAAGGTAATAGAAGTAACAATGGTCAGTCTACCAGATTGAGAAAGGAGAGAGCATGGCCAGGTAGAAAGTTTAGAGAGGATAGTTTCATATAGGGGCAAGCATTGAAAGGAAGTGATTCTGGAAGTAGTGAGGGGAATACAAAGATAGATAGAGTTGTTCGACATTGGATTAAGGGTGGAGAGGTTAGTGATGTGATTACGATCAAGCTCATTAAGCCTTGCTACAAGGATGTATTATTTTGATTTGTTGATTTGGAGACCTGTCATGGTATGGAAGGGTTGAAGGCAATGGAGGATAGAGGTAATGGAAGTGGTGTTAGGCTTAGTGAAAAGAACCAGATCGTCGGCAAACATAGGGAGGTGATCAATGGGTTCCTGCATTTGGGGTGTAGGGAAATGGAATGGTTAAGAGCTTTTTGCTTTATCAAACAGCTGAGGGCTTCCATCACTATTATGAAGAGAGAGGCAGACAGAGGGTCACCCTACCTGATACCTTTAGGTAATGAAAAATATCCAGTTACATTACCATTAACAGCAATGGAGTATCTTGTAGTAGAGATGCACATATAGATCCAAGCGATGCATTGCTCGGGGAAGTTCATAGATGCGAGAATGGAAACAATAGATATCCAGGAGACAGTGTCAAACGATTTTTGTATATCAAGTTTAAGCATACAACATGGTGAGATGTTACCAGTGTTGTATGCACGTAGTAGTTCATGAGTGAGGAGAATGTTGCCTGATATGTTTCTCACGGAGAGGAAAGCTGTCTGGTTGTGGTCAATTATTCTTGATAAGATAGGTTTGATTCTTGTAGCAATAATCTTGGTGATGCCCTTATAAATGACAGTACAACGGTCTATAGTGTTCAACAACATTTGGTGTTTTGTTTTTGGGTATCATGGCTAGGTTGGTGGTATTAATGACAGTAAGAAGCTTGCTGGTTTTGAAGAAATGGTGGATGGCATTGCAGAAGGTCGTGGCTTTGTGTTGCCATGTATGTTTGTAGAAGTATTTGTTGAATCCATCGGGACCTCCTATACTGCAAGAGTTGAGACTGAAGAGTGATGTTTTTGTTTGTACCAAAATTAGGCACAACACTCTTCGGATGTGTTTGAAGAGATAAAATGAAGAAAGTAAATGTAAAATGAGGCAGATCTAACAAACACACCAGTCAACATATAAGAAAAAATGCAAAAACACACAAATTCAGAGTGGTTCGGCGTATTTCCTACATCCACTATGAAATGATTGATGTTTACTGAATTTGACTTGCTGATTTCAAGAGATTACAAAAGTACAACTAAAGTATGGTAGTGATTTTGGCAGAGTATCAACATAGAGAAGCCAAAAGTCCATTTTCCGTGGGTCAGGGGTCACTATTTATAGGCGTAGGCAACAAATATCTCGCCTAGATCTCGAAAGACTTCTTCTCTCACGTGGGTGGGCCATAGGATCGAGTTCAGGTGATTTCAAATAGATTTAAGAGCGATACAAATTGAGTTCGTATCGATCAATAATTGGTCCTTTTTAGCTGAGAACGATCAGGTACATTCTTGAGGTAGTACACAAGCTCCTGTGAAAATTTGGTAGCATTTGGACTTGTAGATCTTAAGATATGATCGATGCAAGTTTGGATTTGTATGACATTGTCGTCTTCATGTCGATACTATTTCGTATCGGTCATGCGTGGCTCTGTTCGTATCGATGCTTGCATGATACTTTGTATAGATGGTTGGAGGCCGTCTTCGTATCGATGCATCATGTTGCTTTCTTCATATCAATCAGTGGTTTTTTCTCTTCGTATCGATGGTGGGAGATCGATACGAGATGGATGGAGGGCGACCGATATGAAATGGACATTTGTTGATGGATGCGAAGTGTTGTTAACATGATGGATATAAAGTAGCTTCATTTTGATGGATATAAAGGAAGTTAGTTGGCGATCGATAGGAACTGAATCTCTCTTCGGGAATGGTTATGAAATTAGATGGATACAAATAGAGTTGGTTTTCTCAACCTTGATCGATCAATATCTTGAGCATATGAATTCCGATTAACTTGAAATTTGGAACATTGACTTTAACAGTTTTTCTTGTCCTGTCATATAAATTGCAGCTCGAACCGGACTCGGGCAAAATTTACCAGTATCCATAGTGAACTTATGTATAACCGATCTCCAGGACGAACTGTCCTTGGTTTCTAGCCTAGTTCTTGGTGTCACGGCCTTGCCAAAAGGCGGGATAAAATTTTCTCCCCAAAGTACATCTGGTTTGACATGACGTGCTTTGAAAAGCTGCATACTTCATTCTGAAAAAGTTCTATCTGATTCATTGAGTAGTTGCTACCTTTTCGTCAAAAGATGTAACCATTGATTGATCTTCAGTGATGTAGATGTTGAACTGTTGATTGTCAATGATCATGCAGTGTTTTGTTGTAACTGAGGGTTGAGCGGTAATGATTTGTTGTTCAATGTTTTGATTGTCATCTGGTGAACATTCAATCCTTGTAAACTTTGAAAATCGAATGTTAGTTCGTCATACATGCACATACGTTAACCTGACTCCTATTTATGTTTGTATGTTAACGGGTCGTTGTCAAGTTTTTAGTTTTTGTTTGGATTGAGTTTCGTATTGATCCTCTCCTAGATCTATGTGAAATTCAAGTTGTAACAATGTTCGATGGTTGTTTTAAGTCCTTCCTTTGTATCGATCCTCTCCTGGATCGATCTGAGATGTTGGAATGTATGCTTCGTGTCGATGGATACGTAATATTGGGTCTTGAATTGATGGATATAAGAGTAATGCTTTGTATCGATGGTATTGAATGATCTAGACATAATCATGCAGTGATGCTTCATAGAGGATATTCCATTTCTAATTCCATTATTCAAGAAGAATCTCGATTGTGGATAATCTATAATAGGAGTCATCCATGACTCCTTTTCTATATCTACCTCTAAGATCTAGTTGATCTTCATATGTCAATGCTTGGAATAATAAGTATTTCAACTGGGACAAAGTCTTTTTGCCATGCATCCTCAGAACTGGCTACTTGGCCAATGACTTGGCATTTTCATTTTGTTCTCTGAGTATGTGTGTAATGGTGTAATTCTCGAAGTCGGCTAGTAGCTTTTGGATCCAGCTAAGATAAGGAGCAAGACGTTGCTCCCTGGTCCGATATTCCTCCTTGCCTTGGCATACCACTAATCAAAAATCACATAAGATATGTAAAGTTTCCACTCCTATTTTTCTTGTAAGTTTGAGTGTGGTGACCAAGGCTTTATACTTAGCTTTTTTATTTGTTGCCGTTAAGTTGATTTTCAGGGTGTAGTGGATCAATCGTTCCTCAGGAGTCATTAATGCAACTTCGATGCTAGAAAACCGATTATTGAAGGTTCCATCTGTGTACATTATCCATCGGTTGGACAGTTCTCTGCTGCTCTTTGTATAGTCGTCTAAAACAGTGAATTCAGATATGAAGTATGCCAATTGTTTGGCCAAGGATAGCTCTTCGAAGAAGATAAGTGATATCAAATTGGCTTAGATCGATATTCCATTCGAGTAACCTTCCGGACATCTAAGGTTGCTATATGCTTATGATGTGTGTTGACACGACCCAATTGATGTATAAATCTTCGCGATCCAAAGGTTTGGGTAAAATGGGAGGTCTCTTTAAGCAATCTATCAGAGCTGAAATTGCATTAACGTAGTTGTTAGTTCATTCAAAAGTTCTCTTCCCTCTCTTGGTCAGGTTGAAGAAGAGAATTCACTTGTAGACGGTCCTAGAGTTGAATCAACTTAGGATGGTAATCTTTTGACTTGGGCTCCATACCTGCTTGGTTGTCCTCGGTACATGGGTATCTCTAATTTTCGGAATTTTCTAGAAATTAGCCATGATTCCACGAGAATTGATGATGAAAACAAAGAGTCTTTCTGATGTAATGCTGAAGGAGCATTTTAAAGGATCGAGTTTTATCCTTTATTTTTTGGAGAGCACTGAATCTCTGCCAAGTCATCGATGTGGTCGCTTGATAGTCGTGATCTCACACGCATACTAACTGCATATAATTTCATCGATCGGTTAATCTGATTTTTGAACGATCTTTTAACCATCCTTTAGTAAGTAGCACCAGTGTTCTTAAGTTTGAATCCAAGAATTGCAACATTGCATTATAGGCCTAGGTTAATAACAAAACTGTTGTATTCATGGTCTAGGACATGCTTCAGTATCTGATTGAGTTTGCATCCATGGAAGTGAGTAATTCATGTCCGATGGTCGAATTCATCGGTCCTTGCAAGTGGAATGTTATGCTTTATCATGCCACGTGCAAATCTGAGTAATTGACATATATCCACCACTCTCTATTCGTTTTTCTTATAAGTAAAGGATTGGATACTCATTTTGTAGAGGAACCCACCGGTTTTGAGTAGATTCACCTTTTTTTTTAATGCAGCAGATCTCTCCGGATCCACGTCGCATCGCTTTTATTCACCGAGACAAGCTTTAGATTGACATTTAATGCAGGGTTCTCAATAGCTGGTGAGAGTCCATATGTATAAATGAGGTTGAGTCTAGGAGAACACATCAAGATTCAGCTGGACCAAAGCAATAACTCTTTCATCATCATCGTGTTGAGTTGTGATCTGATCTTCAAAACTCGTGATAGGCTGTAGGCACTTCATGTGCTTATTTGCAATGGTAAATGACCAGGCTTGTAAAGACATTGAATCAAAGGCTTATTAGAGTTTAGCCTTGTATCGCATGTTGCGGCATAGCTAGTCCCAGCTATGATTTTAAATCTACTTGTCTTTTCGAGCAATGTGCTTTCCATTCAATGTACTCGTGATTTATTGCTCATTGGATGGGTCAGAATGATGATCAGTTGCCTATAAGTCCGAGCGTCGATCTGATGATTCTATCTCTAAGCATCCTTTCGTCGTAACTTCAAGTTTTTATAAATACTAGGCATGAGCTATAGGATTGAGTAGTTGTATCCAGCTCTTAAATGATCACACTCGTGCCCCTAGTCTTGGGTTGATGGACATATTTTGTAAATGATCGAGCCTAGCTTCTGCTATGTTTATGCTGCAGTCCAAGCTGTAGGAGCTAGAGTTATTTGATGAATGATCAAATTACATTCATCTTATTCCTCGCGTACACCTCCAAGTCTGGGGAATATCTCGATAAGTGGCAAGGTAGATAATGTTCGCTTCATTTTTGCATTCTATCCCGTTGAACCATGGAATCGAGTTAACCAATGGAAGGCTGAGTCGTACCTTATCTTGCATTGTGTCTTAGTTCTTTCCTCTAGGCAGAATACTTCGTTGCCTCACCAAAATTCAAATGGGAGCTAAGTTCTAGATGGTCAATGACATTCACTTCGCTGCTTATGTCACCTTACTATGGGCCGAAACTGAAGAGTGAATCGTCCAGTCAGATCCAATGCAGGATTGTTGCATCCCTTATCGAATCCAAGGTAAGAATCGGTGTGCAAACGTTTAGGTTGCACTTGTTTGATTTGCTCTTTTAGCCCGATCATGGTAAGATTCAATGAATGAATGGTCATGTTGCATTCATTTGGAGTTGGGCGATCAACCACGTCCATTTCGATTTACGTTCTCCCATTAGATCTAGGGATAAAGTCAGCTCCAATGTAGTCAAGTCATGCTCATCTGGTCTCATGCTCTTCCCGGCGGATCGAAGGAAGGTGATGGAGGATGAATGGTCAAGTCACATTCATTCATGGTTCCATCCATGCTCTGGAGGTCGAAGGTATTCGATGGACGTTCGGGTCACATCGATTTGTAGTCGAAGAGGATCAATATTGACCATCGATTCAGCGACATGATGTAGAATGCTCGGACCTCATTGCCTATAGATCCATTGATATGATATGAAAGGTGTAGATTGATATTGCCCATTGATCCGGTGGTACAATATAATTGGTTTCTTGTAACTTCAGGCGTCATTCTAATTGGTTGACATTAACGCCTCCTTGTAGTCGTTGCCTTGAGTCGTAAAGGATGCTAAGCTGGAGATGCATCAAATCATCTTTCTTTTCTTTCGATGATTTTTACTTCTGCCCCCAGTCTTGGGTTAGTAGAGTTAATTCATGGATGATCTAATTGCACATGTAGTGAGTTTATACTCCTCATGCCGAGTTTAGGTCAGAGTTGGTGAATGAATGGTCAAGTCACATCCATTCGTTTTTCTATGCTTGTAGCCGCACCTTGGGGATCAAAGTCAGTTGAAGGGCTGTTAATCACACCTATTTGATGTTTATACCCATGTCCGCACTCTAGGGACTGAGAGTTTTAGCAAAAAATGGTCGGATCGCATTTTCCTTGATTAATTCCTCTAGCACTAGTCAATGGAGAAAGTCGAAGTGTAGTCGGTCACATTGCAACAACTTTAATTTGATATTTCTCTAACCGAATTGTAGGAAGGAATTGATTGGTAGGTGGTTGGGTCATACCCGTCCATGTTGCGTCATAATCCATTGGATCACATGTGAGAGTTAGCGGACGAACGGTCATGTCACGTTCATTTGCGGTTGGATGGTAGTAATATCAATTCAGAATAGGACATCCAGTTAGGTCCGTTTTGCGAATCTACATCTTTCTGTCGAATCAAGGAAGAAATTTTGTCTTGTAGGGTTGGAGTGCATCCCTATAAATTTATGCTATGGGTCCCATGCCGAGAACAAGAGTTGTTGCATGGACGGTCGCGTCGTGCCTGCTTAGTATTGGATGGTCGGATCGCATCCGATTTTGTACGATAAGTGTGTCCCCAAGTGAAGGTAGAGTTGGAAACCGTACAGTTGAACCACATCCACTTTTTGTACCACAGTTGAGGAATCAGAGTTGATAGATGGACAGTCGAATCACATCCCTTCTGGTATTTTTATTCCAAACCATGCTTTAAGGACTGGAGTAGGTTGATGGGTGGTCAGTCACACCCATTTGATGTTTATCCTTCAGTCCGCACTCTCGGGACCAAAGTTAGTTGATGGGTGGTCATTCGCACCTAGTTGGTGTTTATACTCCAGTCCATACTCTGGGGATTTATTGTTAGTTGATGTTTGTACTCCAGTTCACACTCTGGGAATCTGGAGTTAGTTGATGTTTATACTCAAGTTCACACTCTGGGAATCTGGAGTTAGTTGATGGGTGGTTAGTCACACACATTTAGTGCTTATACTCTAGTCCGCGCTCTCGGGACCAGAGTTAGTTGATGGTAGGTCAGTCACATCCAGTTAATGTTTATACTTCAGCTCACACTTTGGGAATCTGGAGTTAGTTGATGGGTGGTTAGTCACACCCATTTGATGTTTATACTCCAGTCCAACGCTCTCGGGACCAGAATTAATTGATGGGTGGTCAGTCACAACCAGTTAATGTTTATACTCCAGTTCACACTCGGGGAATCTGGAGATAGTTGATGGGTAGTCAGCACACCCATTTGGTATTTTAGGATTATGTCCGCACTTCGGGGACTTAAGTTGTTTTACGGATGGTCGGTCATACCCGTTTTGATGTTTATACTCTAGTTCGCACTCCGATAATCTGGAGTTGGCCGATAGATGGTCAGTCGCATCTGTTTAGGCTTTAAGATTTCGTTCACACTTTGGGAACAAGAAGTTGATCAGGTAGGTGGATGGTCGTATCACATCCACCTCGAGTAGGCAAGCGAAGTCGTTAGATGGATGGATCCACCCTCCTCAGGCTTAGGTTGAACGTGGGCGAAGTCGATAGGTGGACGGATCCACCCTCCTCGATCCCACGTTTGTAAGTTTATGCTCCATCTCGCAATCTAGGAGCCAGAGTTAGTTAGAGGATTTTCGTGTATCAATCCCTTTTGGCTGTAGTGTGGTGGCTTGTCCTTGAGCTTGGGGTTTCACTTAGCGAGTGATCAGTGGGATCCCAATTACTTTCCACTTATCTTCCATCAACGAAAGATGAGATTTGGTTTATGAACGGTTGGATCGGGTCCATGTTCATTTGGATTCCGCTTCTGCCAAGCCTAAGGAGTAAGACTAGTGTTCTAGCAAGCTTTGAGCTCGGGCAGAGGAGAGGATGGTCGAACTGCATCCACTTTGAGTAATGTATTTTCCCTTAAGTCAGGTGCATGAATTGGAGTGCAGATGGTCGAGTCATGTCCACTTTATACTTTGCGTTCTTTCGATTGAGCTAAGGAAGAGAGTTAAAGTGATGGCTTATGATGGTTAGTGAGTAGGCAGTCAGTCGTTGATGTCTTTAAATTGAGGGTTGGCCCCTGATGAAGTCGGTTTAAGGCATGATTGTTTTGCCGAATCACAGACGCAAACTGGAGAGTGAATGGTCAAATCATATCCACTTTAAACTTCTGTTCTCAAATAACCCCAATTGTCTAATGTTGATTTGATGTATAGATGGTCACATCATGTCCACCCCTAGTGTGGTTCCGATCTTACTAGGCATCAGAAGAACCATAAATATTTTGGCGAGCTTCAAGTACGAGATGGGGAGTGCATAGATGGGACATGTCACTTCAAGTCTTTCTTAGATCTACAATTAAATCGCATATGCGGATGAGTGGATAGTCGGTAGTATCCATGTTGTACTAGAGTCCTAATCTTGTCGGTCTCTTCTGCTATGATCCATTGCCTCTAAGTCAAGGGAATATAGTAGCTGATGAGTGGTTGAATCATGCTTGTCATAATGATATCTCAATGATTTAATCATAGTCTGCGGAGGTATTTTGTCACCCAACCTTGAGTACTCGGTTACATGCACCATTTGCAAGCAGTTTAATTCAAGTCGGTCATATTTCGCAACATAAATGAAATTGAAATAGAAATAATTCAAAAGATATCGGATTAATTCTCATTGATAAGTGAAGCTGTGTATGCTCGCCATTGCACTTCGGTCCAGCCCTTTCCAGTAGGAAGTCTAATGCAAGTGGTTCAATTTGATCAAAGTTCTTGATCGATAGTGGTTAGGGGTTCCCTGCTCTTCATTTTATGGGGCTTGCACATATTATCAGAACTATCCTTTCCGGAGCAGCCTTATGGCACCGGCGTCCACGATAGCCATCTAAAGAAGAGGATTTTTTCAATCTAGATTATGGAGTAGGTTCCCTCCTTATCTCGCCATGTTGATGCCTCTTCTAGTTCATCAACTCAATATTGTCCTAGATATGTTGGTATAGTTGTTGGCGGCTATCCACCAGTTCTCTTGTCAAAGTCTAGATCTTGTGATAAATCCATTTATGGGTATTGGCAGCAACTGGCTGTGGACTTTGATCAATTCGTTGGTGGTCAGCTTCTTTATTCCCTTCAACGATATGAGAAATAGAACTGGTATGTCTAACAGTGATTGACGGTCTTCTTTGAGGAATGAGGGAAGACATCTATGTTTGATGGCATTTATTTGGTGGAATCTATGCACCATCCTCACTTCATGAGATAGTGTCGGGTCTTGTATTTCTATAGTATATTGACATAGTCATCATGTTGAATTTTTACTGCAAATTCTGCATGTAGGATGGTTTCAATGAATAGGTCTCGACTAGGAAAGATTTTCCAATCGTCATTATGATTAGGTCAATTTTATTGCTACGAGGTATTGTAGTACTAGTAAATGATGGATGCATGATTGTCCAATGTTTGAGTGGTTGGTAACGCCGATTGGACGGTGTGTTGGTTAAGACGGTCTGATAGATTGGTGGTTGCCCCAAACTTTCATCCAGATAAGAGACCTACATTGAGTATTAAGGAAGTCATCTTGAGGTTGTATGCCATGCTTTTAGTCATATGGACATGGTAAGATTAAGATGCGGGCATTTGAAGATGGTTCAGTGGTGACCAACTATGCTTTGAGTTGGCAGGCTAGACAGTGTAGGGCAGTCATCATATTAGCCATCGTACCATAGTTGTCAATTCAGGAGTTCAAAAGCTGGTCGATTGGGGGAAGTTGCAGTCCACCTTAGAAGCTTGATATATTAACCAACTCTAGTTCTTGGCTTATTAGCTAGGTTCTCCAGCCTTTGGGAGCACCGGTTGAGTAGTATTTCTTTACCCATTCCTTGATTGCAATTCAGCATTTGCAGCTGTAATCCCCCATGTCCCGTTTAGTCATGGAACGATCAGGAGCATGGATGGAATGTTCCTTTATTAATTTGAGCTTTGAATTCACTATGTGAGTGCTCTGCGCTGCAACTAGGGTTCTCAGTAATGTTTCAGAAATTTGGGTAGTACCCGATTTTTTTTGAAATTTCATATTGTTCTCAGCAATGTTTGAACAATACAAATGTTGGTGAAATTGAACGATCCGATAAGTGGACACTTGGATTAATACAAAAGGCACATAGCTGGATCGATACGAAGTGGTATCTGAGGGTCGATACGAAGTGCACATAACTGGATCGATAGAAGTGGTATTTGATGATCCATACGAAATGCACACAGCTGGATCGATACGAAGTGGTACCTAATGATCGATAAGAATTGGACGCAACTGGATTGATGCGAAGTGTATTTGAGTATCTATACGAATTGGACGCAGCTGGATCGATACGAAGTGTATTTGAGTATCGATACGAATTTGACACGGAAGGATCGATACGAAGTGTGTTTAAGTATTGATACGAATTGGACGCAGCTGGATCGATACGAAGTGTATTCGAGGATCGATACGAGTTGGACACAGCTGGATCGATACAAAGATATGGATACGAAAATCATGATATTTTTATGGATACGAAAATATGAATACGAAAATCATGATATTTTCTTGATACAAAAATCATCATATTTTCATGGATACGAAATATGGATATGAAAATCATGATATTTTCATGGATATGAAAATATAAATACAGAAATCATCATATTTTCTAGATACGAAAATATGGATACAGAAATTATAATATTTTCATGGATACGAACATATGGATATGAAAATCGTGATATTTTCATGGATACGAAAATCATCATATTTTCTAGATACGAAAATATGGATATGAAAATCATGATAAGTGTAGTTCCTATTAAATCTAGAGCAACGTGAATAGAATAGAAGGAACCACTGGATGGTAGGTCTGGATCTTCTCCTTAGATTTTGCAATCCAACGATGGTAGTAGATCGAATGAAGCGGAGAAAAGCTGGGTTTTCTCAGTGAAAGCACCAAAAAGTTTGTACCAAAATTGGGCACAACACTCTTCAGATGTGTTTGAAGAGATAAAACAAAGAAAGTAAATGTAAAATGTGGCAGATCTAACAAATACACCAATCAACAGATATGAAAATATGCAGAAACACACAAATTTAGAGTGGTCCGACGTATTGCCCACGTCCACTATGAAATGATTGATGTTTACTAAATTTGACTTGCTGATTACAAGAGATTACAACAGTACAACTGAAGTATGGTAGTGATTTCGATAGATTATCAGCGTAGAGAAGCCACAAGTCCATATTCTTTAGGTTCAGGTCACTATTTATAGGCATAGGTAATAAATATCTCACCCAGATCTCGAAAGACTTCTTCTCTCACGTGGGTGGGCCCACAGGATCGAGTTCAGGTGATTTTGACTCGATTTAAATGCGATACGAATTGAGTTCATATCGATCAATAATTGGTCCTTTTAGGTTGGGACCAATCAGGTACATTCTTGAGGTAGTACACAAGTTTCTGTGAAAATTTGATAGCATTTGGACTTGTAGATCTTGAGATATGATCGATGCATGTTTGGATTTGTATGACATTGTCATCTTCGTATCGATAATATTTCATCTCGGTCATGCGTGGTTTTGTTCGTATCGATGCTTGCATGCTACTTCGTATCGATGGTTGGAGGCCGCCTTCGTATCGATGCTTCATGGTTCCTTCTTCATATCGATCGGTGGTTATTGCTCTTTATATCGATGGTGGTAGATCGATACGAGATGGATGGAGGTAGACCGATACGAAATGGACATTTGTTGATGGATAAATGAAGTGTTGTTAACATGATGGATACGAAGTAGCTTCATTTTGATGGGTATGAAGGAAGTTAGTAGGCGATGGATACGAACTGAATCTCTCTTGGAGAATGGATGCAAAATTGGATAGATACAAATGGAGTTGGTTTTCTCAACCTTGATCGATCAATATTTTGAGCATACGAACTCCAATTGACTTGAAATATGGAAAGTTGGCTTTCATAGCTTTGCTTGTCGTGTCATATCAATTGTAGCTTGATTCGGACTAGGGAAAATTTATCGGTATCCATAGTGAACCAGTATAACCGATCTCCAGGACGAAATGCCCTTGGTTTCTAGTCAAGTTCTTGGTGTCATGGCCTTGTCAAAAGGCGCGATAACTGTTTAATTTCAGCATCAGTGATTGGTGAGATTATGCTGCTAGCTTCAATGTTATTAATTCTGGTTAAGCCAATCGAAGGAAAGGTGGAGATGTCAATAGGGTAGGCTGTGTCGTTTAGGGTGTGTTGAAAGAATTCAACAAAAGTAGCATTAAAATCCTCAGCTTCAACACCAAACCTGTCAGAGATGTGAAGAATTTTTGATTTAGTATGTTTAATCTTAAGGGCAGTGTGGAAAAAGGTGGTGTTTCTATCACCCTCAAAATGGAAATCCTTGCCTAGCTTATGTTTAATAATCTCTAGTTCATCTTCCATAGCATTGGCAAGTTTTTTTTAGAAAGTACATGATTTTATGTGGATATTTGTTTGTTGTCTAGTTGTTCTATCATTTGTGTTTGAATTGCTTCGAGCTGTTGTCTGATGCCTTCACTGATCTTAGCTTCCTTGCCACATGTAGCGGTAGCCCATTGTCTAATGGTTTTCTTGCAGTGCTTTAGTTTTTGTTGTAAGACATACGTAAGGTCACCTGTAAAAACTATGTTCCAACCATCAGGGAATACCTGCTCAAAGTTCAAGCGTTTAGTCCATAAGTTAAACAATTTAAAAGGTGGAATAGTATAGCTTGGGTTGGCACCCCTATTTGATTATTATACGTCAGAGGTGAGGTGAGTGGAGACTAGGGACACGATGGATGGCCAGGAGGGCACTACAAAAAACTCGGAGTACGTGCTATCACGACTCCAAGCACCACTCCTGCCATCTTTTCTTCTACTCATCATATTACCTCAAACAACACTGCTACTTTGTTGCGACCTTCACAACCAACCCAAATTACAATACAGCACACCATGCCTGTTCCAACTTCATCCCACAATCGTTCCCATCCTTTAACTGATACTGTGTGCACATTTGACATGCACACACATGATTCTTCTCTACCACACATCTACTATAAACCTAGCATATCGAACCCTATTTCCCCTATCTGTACCCCGCTTCTGAACACCCACCTCACACCAGCTCTTCCAGCCAAGTCCACCGCCACCTCTTATCCTGATACTCCCCTTAACTATTCTAACATTCACCTGCCACCACACATCACCACAGACCTTATACACAATAAAATCATTACACCATCTACCTTCCTTGAACAACACAAAAACCTCTCTAATGTTCGTCACTCATCTAACTCCTCTGACCCTGCCCTACCCACCCCCATCCTCACCCCTCTCTTCTCTATCAACCATACCACCACATCCCCTAGCTCACACTTCTTTTTTGAGCCCCATAGACCTTCTGACTCCACCATTGTCAAGCAAAAAGCTAAGAAGAGAACATCATTGTACGACAAAAACAGGGACAAACAACAAAAAAATGATCATGATAGCCTAGAACTACAAATAAATGAAGATGAAATGAACTCCAGGTACCTTACAAACTCCATAACCAGAAACACACGATCTGGTAAAACAGGCAAGAAGCTACTACGATCAGCGTCATGTTAGACAACATTTGCGCATGGAATGTTAGGGCGCTCACCTGACTATAAAGACACAAAACATAATTCATGATCGAAACGTAGCCATGATTGCGGTCCTTGAAACAAAGCTCAACAAAAATATGACTGAAAAAGAATGCAAATTCATCAACTCTTCCTAGAGACACACTAACAGCCTTATTGCAGCCCCACATGGTCGAATCTTCATCCTTTGGAACCCTGATGTATAATTCACCACCACTGACCAGTTCATACACCTCTCATGTAATCACATTCAGACATCAACTCCTTTCTTCATCACATTTGTCCATGCATCTAACAATTATGATCATAAACGTGACATGCTTCAACAACTTTGCTCCTTCAATCCTGCAACTGTCCTATGGCTTCGAGATAATTGATATTGTCTTAAAGTTATGAAAAGTAATTGGAACTCGATTATTGGGATGTTAAGTTGGATAACCTTCTGGATATTTGGTCTGATGTTGGTTTACGCCTTTGGGGTCGTGCACTTGGAAAAATTATTCTCTGAATGTTTTAACAATCATGAACTAATTCTAAAAGTGTTTTACCAAGGTGGAAATATGAAAATCAAGCACAAGTTCAGTTCGCTTTTAAAAGTAAAAGTTTGATTCGTTTATGGAAATGAATTATTTCTGCAAAGCGAATCACTTATATGGAAATGATGTACAATAATTAGCGCTTAACATCAAGAAGTAAACTTGTCGCTATTTCAAAAGTTAAGAGTAATCGTGAGACATGACTTTGAGGTAACACTAACTTGACTTGTCCTATATTATTGATAACCAAGAACAGTGCAGAATTGAATTCAATGGGTGGTGATAAGTATATAAGACTTAATTTCTATATATGACCGTTTTATATCCTCGATAGTTGGTATCTCAGCTATCGATTACTTCAGCTACCTTATTATCGTCATTTTAAGACGATTTATTGCTCCATTAGCATTGATATCCTTTATCGAAAATGACTAAATCCAAAGCGTGAGTGGAAGCCAAGCTATGTGGGGTTTCTTCCATCAAAAGGGTATTCGGTATGTGTACCATCACGTGAAAAACAGCGTGTTGGATGTGAAATATTCAGATATTTGGTAAGGTCCGGTGGGGTCCGGCTTGGTATTGTACGAGAAGTATTGCGGAGTATATGAGCTTCCCAGAAGTATATTACTAGATGTATACTTCTAGGGTGGAGCACCTCCCTAGTCATTTGTTGGAAGATTTCCTTTCCTTATTTGATTGGAATCCTTGAACTTTTTATCTTTAAATTGCTACGAGAAGGGTCAACCATTCTTCGTGGCGATTAAGTACTGATTTAGTTCACTCTATCAAGATGGCATGTTGCTTTATTCAGTTCATTCTATCAAGTTTGGATTGTTACCTTATTTAGTCCATTCTATTAAGTTGGACTATTTTCCTTGTTCTATCCATTCTGTCCAGTTTGGATTTTACTCGATTTATTTCCATTTTTTCAAGTCTATTTTAATATTAATTATACTCATTCATATTTGGATTTGTTCTTGATATTTATTTCTGCTATTGCCTGTATGGATGATATTCTTGTGAGGTAAAAACCCATTCCGTGTTCATGGTGTGGTCTTACAGAACTTTTATATGTTTTCAATTTTTCGAGTTATCTCATGCTGATATTTCCAGACCGATTCAGGCGTTATTTATTTATAATGCTCGGATCAGACCAAGTATTTTCCCTAGGATGTCTTTGATGTTTTGGAGACTGTGGTGGGGAGCTGAAGATTCACCTACCATAGTTTTATTTTCCGCTGTATTATATAGTATACCTATCAGCATTTGTAAGGTTAGGATTTTATAACTTTCCTGCTGATAAGGTTTGTTTTTAACTCTGATATACTCTGTATGTTTGGAGTGACAGTTCCTATTGTCCTTATTATAATATATGTTGTTAATTCGACTATGAGATTTTGTTTTCTTTATTCTTTGTTTTTTTATTTACCTTAATAATCTGCCCTTTTTTCGATTGGATGTGCGACATTGGAACACAGTGGTAGCGTTCGGTGTCGACTTTCGATTGTCAAAATGGCGGGTCGTTACAACATGGTATCATAGCGCAAGGTTAAGCGAGAATTTTGGCTTTGGCAGAGCTTGGCACATTAGAGATAGGGTAAGAGACACCTAGAATGAGTTCGAGAGTATTATATATACTTGAGCATATTTTGTTAATGTTATAAAAACGTATTACATTAATTAGTCTATTGAGTTTTTATGAATTCTGGTCGAGTCATGGGATGCCACTGCATCGATAGAGATTTCTAAACACTTAACCAAGGCCAACGGATATGGTACTGAATTTTTGAAAATTTGGCAAATTAAGTATTTTGCCTAGGATTACATTTTATATATATAAAGGAATAGTTTTCAAAACTTTGTATAATTATAAAGTATGTTAATTTAAATGTGATAATATTTATTTATGTCACTATTGTTTGTTCGGTTATGCTTAATTTGATAAGAAGCATTAATTGTTGTTCGTTGATTGCTAAATGGTGCTCGTTTTATCTAGGAGCGTTTATAATTTTGATTTAAAACGAACCCTTTGTGAATTATTTTTCACAATTTGACTATAAAAGCGTTCGAAAAAAATGTTAACTTGAAAATTCACCTTTTAATAACGGTGGGTTAGGAATTAAACTTTATAAAAAGTTATTAATATTATCAAAATAGTGGGATAAGATATTTAGAGAATAAGCATTCAAGATAATTGTATTATAATAAAGAGGAATTACTGTAATATGAAATGATTTTAAATAAATGAATTTTTTTTATAAATTAGTTTGTGAAATGTGGTTAAAAAGAATTTTTGAAACTAAATCTCGGAAGTTTTGAAATTGATTTCAAAAAGGTTTTAGAGAAATGAAATAGCAGCACTTTTGGAAGTAATTGAAAATGAAATTATTTTAGGAATTAATTTTTTTAAAGGAATGCATTTTTAATTAGGAGGAAATTGTTTCGATTGGTTCTGTGGTATTCTGAATAATCTTCTAAATGACGATCATATGTTTGCTTAGGCGAATTTGTGGAATACTCAGTAAATTATTTTCATTATCATTATGCAATCGAAATGAGTTCAAATCCAAATAAAACCTAAGTGAGTTTTAATAAATAAATTATTTGAAGTTATTATATATAGAAAACATATGTAGTATGCTTTCAAAAATTAGTTTCGAAAATTTAAAACCAGGTAAATTGGGTTAAAGTAAATAAGAAGGTTTTGATAAACAATGTTTTATTAAAACCATATATTTGTTTAAAAAATCTAAGTAGTGTAAACTACTTGTTGATTGGGTCAACCCATGAATATTATTCATTTTAACACTCTAAATAGAAAGCGGTAAATAGGTTTACTCGATTTTAAGAAACCATAATTTGAGTTGATCTCCCTCCATATCTTTGAAAAAGTAAAATAAAATTTGTATGCATTCGTAGGATATAAAAGAATAATATACAAGTAAATAAAGTGGAATAAATTACAATTTGATGTTTTATAAAGAAATAACTTTATAGAATATTTTTAAACTTGGGTGAGAATTTACGAAATAATTCATAAATAATTTTAGAATTGAATAAAATACTAGTTGAAAATATAAGTAAATTATAAATTAATATAATTAAGAAAACTAATAAAATATAGAGTATAACTTTCCATTTTGTTCGAGTGAGCTTGGATAATCTTCTAAGCAAAAACCAAAGGCAATTGAGCAAAATGGTACGCTGAGATGATTATCTATATTTTTGGACAACTATGAAAGTTTTGAACCTAAGTTAAAATTTGTTTGTTAGTCATTTGACATTTTGAAACAATGTTGAGAGATAAGTTATCCCTTATGTAATTTGATTGACTGTTAGAGTTAGTTTATTCCTTCATGGAATTTACTGATTTGATTTGATTGAATTGAATTGATTGGTAGTGTGATTGCATATATCATTGTTTATAAAGTTTAAATTTATAGAAATTTTTTAATCGTGGTTATTTAGACCTAAATCCTGGTGACTTTGAAAAAAAAAAGATTTTTTGAAGATTTTGGGAAAAAATGAGACTTATTCACTCTAGTTGATGTTTTTTGAGGAACCGAAATACCACTGGATGCTTCATGTTGTTTTGATTCTAGTGTTTCACTATACTTTATTACGGAGAATCCCCTCTTTGTCACTTTGGTTTTTGATTTTTGATTCTTCTCGTTCGAGAAATTTGAAAATTAAATTTTGATCCGAAAAACCCAGATATTTAGATCTAAATTATCATTTGAAAACTTTGGATGCAGAACATCTTTTATATAACATTCTCTGTATTTTATCGCATATGGTTGAGATATGATTATTGATTGCATGTAGATTTATATCAGACTAGTTTTTGCATGTAGAGTTACATTACCTTGCTTTTGTCAGCCTGATTTTCCTTTAGTGTTTGTAAGTACAGGTATGCAAGAGATTGCTATTGATTCCCGTGCACCTATATTTGCATAGAAGATAATAAATTACTTGCCAAAATATAAATCAAACGGAAAAAGGTACGTAAGAAAATTTATAAAATTTGGTTTTGGTTGATGATTTTATGCCCCAGATATGGGAGGCCATTTGACTTTTGTTTCTTTGATTGATTGAGAGCCCGTAGATGCGATTTGTTGTTGTTCCGATCGAGCCGCGCAAAGGAGACGCTGACTAAATTTTCCAAAAATTTAAGAGTTAGAATTTTTTTGAGAATTTTGGAGAATATTTGATAACTAAAAATTTGACTTTCGAGTTATATCTTAGAATGAATGAAAGGAAGGGAACTAGTTGGTATAGGTGAATGGATTTAAAAGACTGGAAATTTTAGAATCTATTCTAGCTAATTGGTTTTGAAAAGCTAATAAGTGCAACAACTCATTTTAATTAATAGTTTTAAACTTAAGGGTTTGGAAACATTTTCTTTCTTAGGAATTTCAGGGACGAAATTCATTTAAGGGGGAGAATGTAACAATCCAAAATTCTGGTCATTTGATTTTAAATGTTTAACTTATTTTAGGTATTTAAATAATTAGATTTTGGAATTGAATAACTTATATTCCAAACATAGGGAATGATTAAATATTTGAATATTGAAATTAAATGTTAATTAAATGGATTTAGTAATTTTATTTAACTTCTTTTAATTAATAAAAATATTAGTGAATTCAATTTGTAAATTTATTTACAAATATAAATAGATCAAATGGTTATCGATAATTAAAATATAAAACGATATATGAGTCTGGAAAATTGTCATTCGGGGGCACAGTCTTGGATTTTCACAAAACTAGTTTCATTGGATCCGTAATAGGGAATTATTCTACGCTGTTAAGTTTCGTAACGAATGGATGTATCGTTTGGTCGTGCAAGATCGAAACGCGTTGAAATTAATACTGAAAATTTAATATAATGATTGGGTCCAAAATGCTATCTTATGCATATGATCGAATTAGACCTCAAAACTAGTTCCATTGTGTTCGAAACAGGGATATAACATATAGAAGCCAGGCAGCACAACTCGTTTGGAGTTTGGGATTTTCGGGTATGTTTCGTGGAACAATTTAAAATTAAAATAACAATATATGTACATGTTTCAACTCCATACCCTATCAATTCACCCCATACCTTCACTATTCTGGCCATACCCCTTAAATACAACATGACCATACTTTTACCCTCTATTTAAACCTACATAGAGATGAAGATAGAATTTTCCCATTTGCATTTGAACTTCTAAAATAAAAAACAAAATTTATATTCAATGAAAAATTACAAGGTATATTTTTTGTGTTTGTTATGGTGTGAGCTTTCCTCCATGTGCTTGGTGCAAGGTTTGGCCATTATTTGGAGTGGTAGGATGGTTTTACAAAGCATGGTTTTGCATAGGGCTTGGGTTTGCGATAGATTCAGGCATCGGTTCACGAAAAGGAGGCCGGATTTGAGTTTCTCTTGTCGACTAGCTGCTTTGTGCAAATTTTTGGCAGGCTTGGTTATTTGAAGGGGGTCACGACCTTA
The DNA here is from genome assembly GCA_030765085.1 of Allium cepa. Taxonomy (NCBI): domain Eukaryota; kingdom Viridiplantae; phylum Streptophyta; class Magnoliopsida; order Asparagales; family Amaryllidaceae; genus Allium; species Allium cepa. Next base: position 634,719,023 of record CM060941.1, read on the forward strand.
TGGGTCGGCGTGGATTTGGGTGAGTGTCGGGATTCGTTTGAGGCGGCGTGAAGGCGGTTCGTTGTGGCGGGCAAGTGGAGACTTCGATGGGGTGTCATTTGGCATTGTCGGAATCTGAATTTGAGCATCAGAACTCCATATCACTAGTTGATCATGCATAGCCATTTTGGAGTATCTCTGTGCACATTTTCTTTTGCGGGTGGAGTAGAAGGTAAGGGGCAGTATTGTAATTTAATGTAAGTTGAGTTGTGTAATTTTTAATTTAAATCTATTCAATAACTTATAAATCTTGTAACTCACTCATACGAGGTTGGATTCAAACGCCGTTTTTTTAATTGGAATCGTGTCGTCAAGAGCTCCGTGATGGTGTTTTTTTAGTTAGATTTAGAGCAAGCGAAAATTTAGGCTAAAATCGGATGACCATTCGGTTTTAGTCCAAAATTGTGCCGTTTCGACGGAAATGAAAATCAATGTTAGTTTAACTTACATTTAATTTTATTATATCATATCAATGATGTTATAAACGTTTATTGATTGTTTAGATGTTAATTAAATTGTTTGATTGCTTGTTTGGTTGAATTTCTGATTGGAAAATGAATGACATATTAATTTGACCGTTATAAACCCATATGATTATCTACATATTATCCAAAACCAATGTTTTGTAGGAAAAATATGTAGAGAGACCCAAATGGGTTTTTATCCAATAAATTATTTATATACATTCGCATGTTGTTATATTGGTGATAATTGAATAAAATTATGATATTTCATCTAATACTTTAAATGTCGTTATAGCGATTTTTTGCTATACCGTCGTTTATTTAATTTCATTTCCAAAACCTTGTCATATGAACTTGAGCTTGTGTTTCCGCTAAAATGAACATTGAAAATTTATTATTCATTTTGGTTAATGATAATTTAAATTAATTAATCATTTTAATTAATTAATTTGAGACGAATTAACCAATTTAAATAAACAAATTGATTTATCTGTAGATTAAATTAATCATTTTTGCTAATGATGTTTTATACTTAATTAATTGATTTAACTGACGATTATTTAAGTTTAATTAATTCTTTTAATTAATGATAATGGAGTTTTATTAATTTATTTAACTTAATTAATTATTTGAATTGATGATGATGGAATTTGATTAATTATTTCAATTTATGATGATTGAAATTAATAATAATTTTAATTAATGATAATTAAAATAATTAATCATTTTAAATAATGGTATTTGAATTTTATTAATCATTTAATTAATGATTGTTTTAAATTCAATTAATTATCTTAACTAATAATATTTAGAATTTAGTTAAATCATTTTAATTTATGATGTTTTATAGTTAAATGAATCCTTTTAACAAATGATGTTTTAGTCAATCATTATAACTAATGAAGATTTAAAATTAATTAATTCGATTAAATTATGATTATTTAAATTTAACTAATTGTTTTAATTAATGGAATTGAAAATTACTTATCATTTTAATAATTATGTTTGAGATTAATTATTCAATTAATTAATGATTATTTGAATTTAATAAATCTTTTTAATTAATTGATATAATAATGGTGATTAAGTAAATTAACTAATGTAATAAAATTGCTTTAATAAACTGATTTAAAATTGACAACTTAATTTAATAAAGATTTTTAAAGTTGATTTACCAATGTTATAAAAGTGTTTGGGAACAATTATCCATTTATAGATAAAGGACTCGTTTATTTAAAAGATATTTTAAATGTGATTAATTATCTTTCGGGATAATTGATATTGTTTTAAAGTTATGAAAAGGAATTGGAACTCGATTATTGGGATGTTAAGTTGGATAACCTTTTGGGTGTTCGGTCTGATGTTGGTTTAGGCCTTTGGGGTCGCGCACTTAGAAAAATTATTCTTTTAACATTTTAACAATCAGAAACTATTAAAAGTGTTTTACCAAGGTGGAAATATGGAAATCAAGCACAAGTCGGTTCATTTTTAAAAGTAAAAGCTTGATTCGTTTATGGAAATGAATTATTTCCGTAAAGCGAATCACTTATATGGAAAAGGTTTACTTGTATAATTAGCACTAAAATAAACTTGTCGCTATTTCAAAATTTAAGAGTAATCGTGAGATACGACTTTGATGCAACACTACCTTGACTTATCCGGTATTATGATAACCAAGAAATAGTACAAGTCTGAATTCAATGAGTGGTAATAAGTATACAAGACTTAATTTCCATATACGATCGTTTTATATCCTCGATTGTTGGTATCTCAGCTGTCGGTTACTTTCGCTACCTTATAATCATCATTCCAAGATGATTTATTGCTCCGTTGAGCGTTGGTATCCTTTGTCGAAAATGACTAAATCCAAAGCACGAGTGGAAGCCAAGCTACGTGGGTTGCTCCCATCAAAAGGATATTTTCACATCTCATCTATATTTTTGTGTACCGTCACATGGATAACGGTTTGTGGTAGATGTGAAATATTCAGATACTCAGTAAGGTCCGGCGGGGTTCGGCTTGGTATTGTTCGAGAAGTGTCACTGAGTATATGAGCTTCTCAGAAGTATGTTACTAGAGGTATACTTCAAGGCTGGAGCACATTCCTAGTCATTTGTTGGAAGATTCCTTATTTGATTCGAATCCTTGAATATGTTTTTTTTAAATTGCCATGAGAAGTGTCGACCACTCTTTGTGGCGATTAAGCACTGATTTAGTTCATTCTATCAAGATGGACCATTCCTTTATTCAGTCTATTCTATCAAGTTTGGATTGTTACCTTATTTAGTCCATTCTATCAAGTTGGACTGTTTTCCTTGTTCTATCCAATCTGTCTAGCTTGGATTTTACTTGGTTTATTTCCATTCTTTCAAGTCTGGATCAATATTAATTATACTCATTCATATTTGGATTTTTTCTTAATATTTATTTCTGTTCTTGCCTGTATGGATGATATTCTTGTGAGGTATGATCCTATTTCGTGTTAGCGGCGTGGTCTCACAGAACTTCTATATGTTTCTCATTTTTTGAGTAATCTCACGCTGGTATTTCCAGACTGATCTAGGTGTTATTTATTTATAATGCTCGGGTCAGACTGAGTCTTTTTTCCAGGATGTCTTTGAATTTTTGGAGACCGTTGAGGGGAGCTGAAGATTCACCTATCGTAATTTTATTTTTGTCTGTATTATATAGTATACCTATCGGCATTTGTAAGGTCAAGATTTCATAACTGTCAAGCTGGTAAGGTTTGTTTTTAACTTTGATATACTCTGTATTTTGGAGGGGCAGTTACTACTGTCCTTGTTATGATATATGTTTTCGATTCCATTGTGAGATTCTGTTTTTCACTATTCTCTGTTCTTTTTTTATTTATCCTAACAATCTGCCCTTTTGCCGATTGGATGCACGACATTGGAACATAGTGGTAGTGCTCCGATTCGACTTTCAATGATCAAAATGGAGGGTCGTTACATGAAGCATCATCAATTAATATAATCATACAAAGTCATTGAAATTTATATCATCCAATCAAAACAACCACACAATCAAGATATTTAGCGGAAAATAACCTATATACTTCCCCTGTGACACACCGATCACTACTATATCTTTTTATTCATCTCACCTCACCACAATTTGGATTCTTGGAGTATCCGATATGAGATTCAAATTAGGGTCTTTTATATCTTCCCTAACCGAACAACTTCATTCTTACTTTAGAGTCGCGTAAAAGTCTAACATTTATCATCAATACCAACACTATTGCATGGACTAACTACAACCTTCACAACCACATCAACTTCTTTACATCTCATATAGAGACATACATTCAGAAAAAGGAAGAAGAAATATTATATCATAATAAAAACACAAATACGTCCTCAGATGATTACTAAGGTAATCATTGTATACCCAAACTGTTACTTCATACAAACAATAATCTACTACTCATCCACAAGGACCAGTACTCTAAGTCTCATCTAAGACCAAGACTCATGTCTCTTGTACCTTGTATTGTTATAAACCTTATTATGATACAAAAAATGTAACACCTCACCTCTATACCTATATTACCTAAGAGTATTACTGTGTAATACTATCGAGTTATATGGAGAATGTGGCAATGTAGGTGATACACATGTGAATATTCTCTTAGACCAACACCGAAAATGTCTCATAATATAAAACCACCCACCTCGACATAAACAGTCTTGGTACAAAGCAATAAACATGTGTGGTTCTCAAGGATAGAACAATACATAATATAAAATGAATCACAAAGAACACAGTGTCATCAACGCAGCGATATTATATAATATAAAATATATGCAAGTCTAAGTGGGATATAAAACAGGTCAAACTCCCACAATCTAAAAAATATACAATATATGTCCTGTATAAAACATAATGCCTTGCATATATGAAATATCATAATATGAAATGATATACGATAATATTCTGTCTTTCATTTATGCCCAACATCCACAATCTAGTCTTTAATCCCTGAACCTGCAATGCCTCGGACTGGTCCGAGAATTATATAAATAATAAACAGTCCAAACTATGTCTAGATTCAAAGATGAGTGCATAAAAAATATTTCAAGGGATAACATATGCACGACATAATAAAGAAAACCAACCAAAAGAATAATAAAACCTTCACAACACATCAAACATCCATAAAACATAAACAATCAAACATTCATAAGTCATCGAACACCATCACACACATCACGCAAAACACATCAAGCATCCATCATGCACATCACACCATACACACATCGAACATCTATCGCACACATCATACACATCATGCACCATACACATCACATATCACACACATTACACACATCGCAAATAAATTAACACAACGGACATCGATTTATTCATATTTATTTAATGTATTTGAGTTATTCAATATATTCTCTGGTTTCATCTTCTTTAGTACTATAGCTACCGCTACTCTGTCAGCATTTGAGTCTATAGCCGAGCCTCGCCACTTCTCATTTGCAAAGCAGATGCCACTCAGAAATTTATGTGAGTGTCCTCACTAGTCTTTATCGCTGTAGAATAAACACACGTCGCTTCCTAGCTTTCTTACTTCCTCGTACTTCGCTTCCCATCATCAACTACCTCGTCTCGTTCTGTATTCCTCATCTCATTGACCTATGCAATAGACTGTGACTATGTGATAGTAGGGCCAAACTATCACAACCATCGAAGAGCGAACCCATGGTCGATTATGCTAGGATGGGGCTAGCAAAACTTTTGGCCATCACAGCTATGTAATAAATTTCGCATCGCACACCTTGATCCACTCAAAAGCAAAGATAATCATGTTCCCTCTATTAAATAAATTAAAAATAATATAATACATCTTACATGTCAAGTCAGAAATCCAAATAATATGTATTAATATGCATGTTTAACATAGAATAATTCACTGATATCCAAGTATTATATACTCTGTCTTTAATAAATTACCCAATATTATATTAGTGTTGACTAAATAAATATACTCTACACGAACGTTCCATATCGTTTAATGAAATACAGTTATACACACAGTTGCAATTAATCGACATTAAATGAATTTCCACTTCACTTATTAATTCACTCTCTCTTACTATTATTTAAATTCATTGTTCTTCACTTTCATTACTTCTTAGTTCGACACAATGAATACTTTAACTTCATCTCGTTCGTAGCAATCCGATCAATAACCATCCATACACACATCAAAATATTATTTAATTAGTATTTAACAAGATGAAGAATTTTATTTAAATACATTTCCATTATTTTGTTCCTCCCTTTTTATAAAAATACTTCAATTTAACTTAACAATAAAACACTTCCCTTACTTATTTCCCTCTCTTTTAGAATAGTAAATATTAATTCACTCGTCTAGTTTAAAATCCATATTTTAAAACATCTTATTTGGTTTTAAAGAAACCTTTATCAAACCCATCAATAAATTTAAAACCATTAAAATCCTTTCATTACTAATTTCTACTTCATTATTGTTATAGAAATACCATAAAGAAATTTGAAATTTTCAATACTTTTAAATATCGACTAGAAACAGATCATTTCCAATCCAAATATATTTTAAAACCCAATTATATACTTTCAAAATCATTATTTAAAATCCTCCTTTATTTTCAAATCCTTTAAAATTGTTAATCCACCAAATGAAAATTCAACTTCGAACAAAATAACATATTATTTCCAAAAATTCTTAATAGTATATGGAAAAAACCCCATAAACAAAGATTTCCATTCAATAAATAATTAAATTATATCCAATTTTTGATTACTTCAACATATTTTTTATACACTTTCCATCTATTAAATCCAACTAAAATCAACTCATCACTTTTAAATATCAGTTCATAAAATCTCTTTCAAGTATTTTCAAGATCAACGGTGAATAAAAAAATATAATTATTCAAAATTCACTCATTTAATAAAATCCCAAAATTCATGATTTGCCAAAATAATTTCCATTCACAAAATCCTCAAAATTATTCCACTTATATATTTTTCTAAAATTTCCCATCTTTTGAATTTTCAATTCATTGCAAATAATCTCAATATTAAATAACGACATCATTCTAAACTTCACTACTTATTTTCAAAATAATTTTATTTATTCCAAAATAAAAGCATTTTTTATTCCAAACCTTCATCTTTTAATTTATTACCCCATTTCCAATTAATTTAAGTGTTATGTTCAACCAATACAATCATCAAATTCAACATATATTCATACACAACTTAACTCAACCAAAATACAATACTCTTTCAATCAGTATCATCCAATCACACTCATTTTCATCTAATCAATCAATATCAACCAAGCAATCAAATAGTAAATGAAACAAACACGCATTAAACCATATAATATAGACATTGATATGAGTTTAGAAATTCACTAAAATGATGTTTGAATTCACGCAACCTCCTACACACCAACCCAAGTCCACATAAACACCTTCTTCCACGGCCGCTTTGTGAAATTGGCTGCTTTAATTTGTTTCCATCAGCCTTGTCAAGAATGCCCAAATCCTCCACTTTTGCCCAGCATCTCCACCATCGCCTACAACAAGTGATAGCTCCCCTTTAGCCAACGTCATTTGTCAACACCTCATGCCAACACCCCGCATCACCTACTCCTTTGCCTGGTCACAAGTTTTCCTACTTCAATTGCACGATGTACCACACACAAGCATAGTGCCACTAATCTTTTGGTCAACTCCATGATGCCAGCATGCTCGTGTGGCTTTCCGTTCATCATGTCGCTCCCACATCGGCCTCTGCTAGCTCCCTTCCTAAATCGATCGTCGAGCATCATGAGTCTCTTCAAGTGCAATTGTTGTTTTCTACACCAGGTTGCACTTTTTCTTAGAGAATTCAGGGCTGAAAAATGATAGGAGAGTTTGGCTTTAGGTTCAAGCAAGCAAAGGGGTAGACAAGAGTAGAGTTTTCTATAATAAAGGAGAGAAAAAAATGACCTTGGGCCTTGAATTTGGGCTCTAATCTAAATCAATTGATTTTCACTTTTTATTTATTTATTTATTTAAATACTTCTTTTTTATTTGTAAATAAACTCCAATCTAATTTAGTTTGATCAACACTAAATTTAACAAAATATAATCCGATAGTTGCACGGTTTTCTATTCACTACTTGTACATTCTTATTATATCATTCATTATACTATTTCAGAAATAAACTTATTTTCCAAATATTTCAATCATATGTAAAAATTATCACACTTCAAAACATTTCACATTGGTTAAAATGTTTCATTTAATTTCAATAAATTATTCAAAAAGAATTTATTAATTATATTTATTACAATAAAATCTTTTATTAGACAGAATTTAATTAACTACAAATTTATTTTCAAAATATTAATTATGACAATTCAAATTCAAATTTTTTACTTTAATAAAATTTATTTATTTATCTGACATAGAAAGCAAGGTTGTTACACTTGCTACTTTATAAACAATGCACCATATTTTACTTAATATGTCTAAAGGAAGTTTTTTAATTTAAATGACATTTAATTTATAAGTGTATCAAATACACTTGTATGTGTATAGTGCACGTTCAACAAACATTAAGTCTATATGGTTAATGTGACAGTATATAGGTGTTGGGATTTACACCGCAGCAGACACATTGGTCCATTTATATAAGCATTTATTGTGCAAATTTTTCTTTAAATAAAATAATAATTGTAAACATAAATATGATAAATACTACATGTATATATAAATACATACACATACATACATATATGTTAAATTATTTTTTTGACTATTTTAAATGTTTTAGATTTCAGAATTAAATTTTTCGAATCTACTCCTAACATAGGAATGTTTGGAAACTAAATTTATGATTTTATATAAAAAAAGCCTTTTGTAAAATTAAAATTAAAATAAATAACATATTTATATATAGGTATAAATAATTACATATAATGTACTAAATTTAAAAACAAAAGAAATTTATAAACTTTGTGATTTTATATGTATGTTTTAAAAGTTAAAGTTAAAAAATATAAAATTTGACTTAACCTATGAAGGATTTAAACTAGGCTTATAATTTTTCACATAAGTCCACTTATGGAATTTTGAATTGAAACACATTCAAATTTATGTAAACAATGGCCCAAGAATATACAAACAAAATCAACAAACATATAAGACCTGGAACCATCTTCCAAAATGATTTCAACTGTTCAACACATGTCATTTATTTATATTTGTATATAAAAAAGGTTAAAAGTTCTATCAAAAAATTAAAATAAGATTTTAAATCAAAATTATCATTTCGGTTAATTATGTATATCCAAATCAAAAACAAATTTAGATCGAACAAGTCAAAAATATATAAAATTACTGTAAAAAGTTTGGGATCTAAATAATACATATTAGATGAGCACATAATCAATAGAGAAGTAGAATACAGAGATCTATATTATATTAACATCATAAACATATTAAAAAAAAAGAATATTACCTTAAGATGAAGCCAAAAAGCACATCTTAAACATAGAATAAAACTCTTAGGTTTGATACAATCAACTTCAGAAGTCGCATTGATCTGAAGCATCCCTTTGTATTTATTCTATTGATTTGATTTGATTTTTTTTGAAATCCTTTTGTGCCTTGGAAGCCATGAATTTTTAGCTAAATGGGAGAGAGAGGAAAGCAGAAGAAAATGAATTGTCAAGAAAATTGATGAGTGAATGAAATAAAATTTATTTTAAACGAAACATTATAATTCCCTCCTTTGAAACTTTCCCACTTTAATTCCTTAGTAACTCCCAATCAAATCCTCTTCCTTCACAATTTATATTGGCCAAGAAAGTTCCTTTAAAGGCCTTAAAAAATTTCAAAATCCACTAAGTAACTAATTGTTTAAATCAAATGTACACATTTATTGATTTCGTATATTAATACTTACATGTATAACTTTTATATATGAACTTTATTAAATACTAATGGCATTCAAACAAATCAAATAAAAATTAATATTTTATAAATATTAATTAATTTAATTAATTTGCAATAATTTATAAATTAATTAAATCATGTGGTACATTCAGAATATTCATCACTATGGTTGTGCAACTCAAAGGTGTAAATTTAGTCAACGATTAGTATCAACAAATATGAATATTAACATGCACATATCACCTTAACTAGTGTGTGATATTTTGGCTGAATTTATCGCATATACATAGTATTGGTAAAATTCAATTTTACTATTATAAGCGGTACTTGGTAGTAATAATTATTTACTTCAATTCTTTTCGTCAAAACTATATCATTTTAGACTTAGAAATTTGGTTTTGGTCAAAATTCCAGTGTTGTCCATATTCAACTTGATTAATCCAAACATAAAATCCACGGTTCAATAATAGTAATTATTATTAACCATGTTGCTTTAGCAAGAGATGTTGACTTTGAATTGACTACACTTGACCGTGATACTAACCTCATATAACTTGAGGAGATAATACTTTATTGAATAGTTTTCACTTCTAGTACTTTAACTCAGACCCGAAAATAGTTTGTTAATGTACGCTATGCCACTGTTTGACTATAATCTAAGTGTGGTGTCCACAATATCAACATTATTCTCACGTCAAGAAAATTTTGTAACATCATCACTTTGAGATTCTCTGTTTGACATTAGCAATAATTGATAGAATTAGGTTATGCCTTGGGGCAATTATGTAACTTCTTATATTTACCTCGATAACCAATCTTATTCCAAAATAAATGGCGTTTTCTTTCTATTGTATACTTGTTATATTGTAATATAATTAGTTAAGTAATTGATTTAAAGTATATTATACAGAAAATCCTTACATCGTATGTTACGTTATAGTAACTACAATGTGTTGTAATTATTAGAACTTTATCACACTAAAAAATAACTTATTGTTTTACATATTCCTAGTCGAGCTGTTTTTAGAATGGATATCGATTCATCTGTTGAGACTAGAGTATGTAATGCTATCCAACTATTGGACAATTTATTACTCATGGCTGTTGGGGGGCAATAAGGGGTTGCATACTGATAGTTATTGGATAACTGTGGAATGACTCACTCGAGATTTCTTTGTTCGTTTATACAATATAGGTCAAAAAGACAATCCTTAAGTGACGTGTTACATAGTTCTCTTGAATTTAGAATACCATGAAACTTCACTGTAGACACTCCACTTTAAATATAGTTAAATCATGACATGACTTCCATCGAACAGTTATAGTTGGGTCTAAGTTGAAGCATTGGAAGTGAAACACTATTCAGTAGAGAATATCATCTCCTTAGTTACATGAGGTTAGTATCAGAGTGAACTATAGTCAACTCAGAGTCAAAGTCTATACCCAAAGTAATACAATTAATAACAATTGTTATTATTGAATCAAGGATTTTATGATTGTTTTTACAAAGTTGAATGTAGATGATGTTGGAATTATGGCTAAAAACCAAATTCTATAAGTCCTAATGTGATATAGTTTTAATGAAGAGAGGTGGTATGAATAATCGTTACTACCAAGTATCGCTTATAATAAGTAAAATTAGATTTTACTAAAAGATGTGTAAGCGAAAATTCAACCAAAATATCGCATCCTAGCTAACGTAATGTGTGAACGTTAATATTTGAATTTTTCGATATTAATCGTCCAATGAATTTACACCTTTGAGTCGCACAACCGAAATGATGAATACTTCGAATGAACCACAAAATTAAATTAATTTATAATCATCATCAATTAATTAATATTCATGAAATATTAATTATTAAATTTTATTTGAATACTATTAGTATTCGATAAAGTGCATATATAAAAGTTATAGATACACATATCAATATATAATGTTGGTGGAATATTTAAACTGAATTTAAACTGAATAAATACTAGGTGAGTTTTTAAATGAATTAAATTAATTAATATGTGAACGATTAATTATTAAATTTTATTTGATTTGTTTGGATACCATTAATATTAGATAAAGTGCATATACAAAAATTATAAATGCGCATATTAATATATGATATCGATAGAATGTTCAAATTGGATTTAAATAGTTTAAATGCTTAGTGATTTTGGAATTTTTTTAGGCCATATGGTACCTATAATGGCTAGCCATAAAAAATAAAGAAAGGGAGAGGATCTGGTGAAATTTAACTTAGAATTAAATAGAGGAAGTTTTAAAGGAGGGAATTTAAAGGTTTCAATGTTTCCTTTAACACATATTTTCTCTCATTCATTTCAAAAGGCTCTTCAAACAATTCATGTTTATACATTTCCTCTTCTATCCTAGCCAAAAATAATGGCTTCCACTGCCTAAAAAATTTCAAAGTCAACAAAAATTAAAAACAAAAGGTGGTTCTCGTCTCTTGATTCTTGCAAATTTCGAAGATTGACTCTATTGAGTCTAGGAATTTTTGATTTCTGTTTCAAGGTGTGATTTATAGGAAACATCTAAGATAATTTTAAAATTTATTTATTTATATGTTTTACCATTCATATGCTTGGATTTTGCATGATCCATGATGTGTTTTATTAATCATTTTGTATATGTAAGTCAAAAACCTCTTTAATCTCAGTAGAATATTTGAGTATTGTGTTGTTTTAATTTAGATATACATACATTCGTCATCCCTTCATAATTCACCTCAGATTAATATGTTTATATTGTTAGACATCTTTGCTAATTTGTTTTTATCCTTTTTATTGTTTAGATTTGTTTGTTCTTATCATGAATTTACATATTCCCAACTTGTCCAATTTCTTTGCTTTGTTTTTGATAATTTTGTTAGAAAGAAAATTTAAAAGATAGATTTGATTGTGATCTATTTTATACTTCTATAAAATTTACATATGCAATTGTAAATGAGTTGTATGTCATTTTTATTATTCCTTGAAAATTGATTTCAATAATTATATAACTATTTTTTGTTATAAACATTTAGAATGTTGTTTATGTAAGAAGGAAAGTTTTTTTGTCTAAACTTTATGAATGGACTTTGGTGCAAATTTTATACCTTTGTCTCCTTTTATTTTTTTTGTTTTATGAATAAAAAATTCATAAGCTGTAATTTCATTTTTAAACTATAAGTTTAATCCAAATTGTTAAGTTTTAAATCCAACTTATATATGTATGTATATATCATAAATTACAATGCTCACATATACATGTTGTTCTAAATCCAAAATGATAAATTGTATTACATATACATGGAAATTTACGTATATTTCTTTAATTCGAAATTATAAAATAGATCTTGTGTAGAAGTATAACATTTAATATCAAATCTTTCTTTAATTGAAATCAAATTTACTAAATTTTGGATTTCTTGCAAGAAATTATCTAATGTTATTTTATTAGGTATATATTTCTTTTTTATATACATATATAGATACATATATACATACATACTGTAACACCCCGTAAAATTAACCATAAATAAATATCAGATAAATTAATTAATATGATAGGGGTGAAGTTGGAAATTTTTTAAAGATCAAAAATTGAACACGAATGTTGTGTTGTTATGTTCATGATGATTTTGTGATCAATTTTCATATATAATATGTTGAAAATGGAGCTCAAACAAGAAAGTTATGAACGTTTGAAGTTTCTGATTCAAATTAATTTAAATAGATTTCAAATTCAAATAAATAATTAATTCCTAAATTTTAAATTGAAAAGTTAACATAATTATACGTACGGTTAAATCAACGTTAAGATTAACGTTAATGTTAAAAACCAATCGAGGTAAAAAATAAATTAACAAATGCAAAAAGTTATACGTTCCCAAAACAAGGGAGTGGTCGATTCCTTGACCATGATCGGTTTATCATTAGCAGTTGACTAGTGAAAGGTGACGGTCGACTGCTGCCTGTAAGTGGCAGCATGTGTTTTGGTTATTTTAACGTACCAGATATTATTATTTTTAAATGACCTTCATTCGACGGTTCTGGTGTGTTCCAACCACTATAAATAAGAGTCTAACCCCCTCTCTTTTATTCACAAACTATTTTGGAAATATTAGCGAAGCTCTATCAGTTCATCTCTTCATAGATTCAAAAAACTCCATTAGGGTTTCAGGTGAGATCCTATATCTATCTTTGATTATTATTTATTTTCTCAATCCGAACTTCTAATTTTCTGAATCTAACGTATATACAAATCCCTTGCTCTATATATATATATATATCAAAAAGAAGATATCTAAAAGACTTCATAGATGGCGTGTCCAATCCAACAGAATGCAAAGCTAAGGACCTCTATGAGTGGAAATCTTTTTTTTTTCTAATTTAGTAATTGAACAGTGTTTTTGGATTTGATGTATGCCTTGCAGAGTTTTGGAATATGAAAAGATTACTTTAAAAATCCACATAATACCCCTAAAGCAAAAAGTCAATTCTTAGGTTGGAAAGTTAATTATTTTGTATTAAACTAATGGAGGTTGTGTAGATTTGTCAGTTTATGTGTTTACCTTCTATTCTGCTTCTTATTCTTTTTCTTTGGATCTAATTAGGGGATTTGATTAAAAAATGATATCCAAGGTAAGAATTCTTATCTGTAGTTTGAACTGCCTATTTCTATGAATTGAATAGTAATTCCCTTGTTTAGTTTCACGTAAGAAGGAATTTAATAGAGCGTATAATCAATTAAACTGCAAGTTTCCATCATTTTTTATTCTATTGTTTTAATATAAAATAAGTTAGAGTTCGATTCTAAGTACAAGCCCATTGATTTGATCTTGGGATATTGGATTTATGGCAAGAATGTCATTGTGAAAATGAAACTTGTATAACTTTAGAAGATTTGACATATGAATGTTTGTTTAGGGCGTAATTCCTCGCATGTATAGAAATTAAAAATGCGCGCGCGCGTGTGTATAAACTAGCATAAATTACATACAATTGTAACATATTAATTGCTTAGTTACTTAAGTTAATAATTATCACTTAAATCCTCTTAGGAAAATAATTAATTAGGCGAAATAAAAAGGATTTCTTATTAGGCCTAAACAGTAAATACGGTGAGATGTGTGATTATACACTCAGAGAGTATTATGAAATATGACCAAGTTATAGGGATGTGTGGTCAGTAAAAAGCACATAGAAGTCTACCTATTTAATCTGGCTACCAATAATGCGACTTTGGAGAAGATGTGAGACATCGTCTATAATTAGTGACTGCAATTGATGCAAGGTTAGTCCCAATTTTTTAGGGTAAATTTTTCCAGCTAATCTGGTTACCAGTTCCTATGAATAGTTGGACTAATGTGAGACATCTCTATGGGTACATCATAATATAAAGGACCTGCTTCGGGGATTGGAAGTATTAAGTGGTTGTTTGAGGGCCCACCTCTTTTCCTTATATGAAGTATTAAATGGTCGGGATTGGGTTTAGGCATAGTTAAGGATATCTCGGAAAGGTCCATTTCAATAGAAATATTAAGTGTCGGAAAAGATTTTCATGCAATATCTGTTAGAGAGGTACCTATGAGGAGTCAGTCTTAGGAATATGTACTAAATGATGGGGGCCTACCTCAGTTGAGGTCTTAAATGGTCGGAGTCTACCTATTTTCCATTACAATGTATTTAGTGGATTGGGTTTTATCTCTTGCATTGGTAGACATTAACAACGATGGTTCTGGTTTATTGATTATGGAAGAGCCTACTTCGAGAATTAAAGGTATTATGTGGTTGGTTGAGGGCCCGCCTCTTACCCTTATATGAAGTATTAAATGGTTTTGAATATAGTTTAAATGCGAAAGACATATCCTTATGTAAATTATACTGCTAAAGTACTGATATAAAAGGTCTCTAGATTTTATATTCACCAGTACATTGTTTTCTGACTCCCTCCTTACTACAACACATGTTAGGGAAGGAGACGATGACCAAGATGGAGATTTTCTAGTGTACCCATTTGAAGTTAAAATTGTATTTTTTCTAACATGACAATGTAACGGTTGTTGTTAACATTATGTTTTGGTTTTGTGAAATTTGGAATTTGAAATAAAATGGATACCATTTATGCCATTATATTTTACCCTTCCATTGTGAGTTCTAAATGAATAGATAAATAACTATGTAATGTTCTTTTTACCAACCAATAGCCAGTTTTGAAATGGGTCTAAGTTTTGATGAGCCTTTTCTGGGTCGAGATCTAGTCCTATTTTAGGATGGGTTGTTACATTTGGTATCAAATCATAAGTTACCCGATCAAAGGGATAAAGCATATGTATGAGTGGCGTATTTTTTATTTTTGAAAATATTTTTCAAAGCCCTACGCACGTACACTAGACAAATCTTTCTTTTAACATATAATACTATCTTAGGAAGGTATAATTAAAAAGCTCAACCTACAGATGGTTGATATGGCTGATAATCATTCTTCTTCTGGGACCCTTGCTTGAGGAAGACCCATCATTTGAGGGATGCCCGAATGGTTTAAACAATACCTTGGGTAAGTAGGTGAAGTTCATATTCCTCAAGATGCATCGACGGCACCCACTGCCTCGCCTACCAATGCAGCACCCCATCCTGTTGACTTTCCCAAGAGGCGTAAGGTCTTTCTTAATTTGGAAGGAAGAGTATATTCTAGAAAGAGGGTTTTGAGGAGTCAAAGACTTGGATAAATGATTGCGATAAGATATTTCAGGATCTTGGTTGGGAGGACCAGCTGAAGAGGATAATGGCAGCTTGGCACCTCAAAGGAGAAGCCCAAAATTGGTGGAATATTGTGGCTGAGCAGAATGTTTACAGAATTTTCACTTGGGACGAATTTAAGGATAGATTCGAGTCGAAGTTTATGTCTAGGACAGAAGTGAGTATACAATTGGAGAAATTAGTAAAGCTTAGGTAGGGAGCTCCACTTTGAAGGAATACATTAGTAAATTTACAGAGTTGGTTAAGTTTGGAATGAGCTTGATCGATACACCTATGAAAAAGACCGTGAAGTTGTGAAGGGCCTGAACCCTTGCTTAAAGAATTATTGTTAACCTAAGTACCCACTAGCGCCACATACTAGATGTTAGTTGAGATGGCTTTACTGTAAACGGCTAGTAAGGAAGAAAAGGTGGTGGAGAAGGATGTACTTACTCAAATTTAAACCAAGAAGGAGAAATTTTAGGTGAATAAGAAGGCGAAAAGAAAGTTCAAGAAAGAGGGTGAACTGTGTAAGAGATGCAAAAAGAAGGGTCATGTAGCCAAAGATTGTAAGGTGAGTCTGATGAACGAATCTTTAAGGGAAAGTGTTATCACTGCCATGAGGAAAGGCACCTCAAGAACCAATGCCTGAAGCTGACGAAGAAAGGACCGAGCGGAGAAGCATACGCTATTGAGGCTACCCCTATTCCGAGTAGACCATCCTCTACAGACTAAGGGAAGTCAGCATTGAAAGGTAGAAATCTTATTTTTAGGGCTACAATTCATACTCTATTTGATTCCAAAGCATTGCATTCTTTTATACTTAGGAATGTAGTTAACTCCTTAAATCTTCAAACTTAATTTATCACCAGCCTAATAGTAGTCTCTAATCTTATTTGGGTATCGACACATCTCTCTTTAATTTGAAAAGACCTAGTTGTGGAAATATATGACATTGATTTCATATGTAACGCATACGTTGTAAATTTTGAGTGGTATGGACTTATCTTGGGAATGGATTGGTTATCATAATACAAGGCAATTTTAGATTACGGTAGGAGGGTTGTATGATTAAAGATTTATAGAGGATGATACTTAGAGGTCTATTGTACGCCCCAAGACTCAATCGAGTCAAGTTATTTGTACTCACCGAGTCTATCGCATATTGAGATTTCATCCATACCCGTTGTCCAAGAATTTCTCGATGTCTTTGAGGCGGTCTTGGGTCTCCAACCCTAATGGAAGATCAAGTTTACAATTGATTAGGAGAAGGATGCTTGACCAATTGCTCCGCCATTAAGATACATGGCTCCCAAAGAATGTCGTGAGTTGGCCAAGCAAATCTCGAAGCTATTGTAGGAAGTGTTCATCCAGCGAAGTACTTTGGAGTAGGGAGCCCCTATTTTTTTCTCCACTAAGGCAGATAGTTCATTGAGACTATGCGTCCATTTTAGGAACCTAACAAGTTGACAAGGAAAAATAGGTATTCCTTACCTAGGATAGACGACTTGTTCGATCTACTTATGGAAGCCAAAGTCTTTACCTAATTAGACTTAGCAAGTGGATTTTATCGGTTGAGGATCATAGAGGATAGCAAGTCAAAGACGCATTCCATACACCAGATTGACTCAATGAATGAGAGGTAATGCCTTTCGGATTGATGAATGCCCCCGCATACTTTATAGATTTGACGAGTAGAGTATTTAGTGGACAACTTAGTAAGTTCTTCATAGTGTTTGTTGATGATATCTTAGTATTCTCCAAGAGTGAAGGAGAGCATGGTAATCACTTAAGGGAGCTTTGAGGAGACACAATCTCAAAGCCAAATTTGCAAATGCCATTTTTGGAAGGAGGTAAGGTTTCTTGGACACATCGTTTTGGAGCATGGATTGGTGGTGGACCCCACAAAAGTGGAAGCTACTCAGGAGAATGTTCCAAGGAGTGCAATGGAAGTTAGGAGTTTTCACGTATTAGTAGGATATTATAGGAAGTTCATAAAGCGCTTTATAAAAATAGCAGTCCCTTTAACCTGCCTGACTAAGAAGAATCTATCCTCTACTTGGGATGATCAATGCACTAAAGCATTCAAGAGACTTAAGGAACTATTGACAAGTACACATGTGCTTTACATTCCTAATGGGACAAAGCCTTTTACAGTTTTCACGGATTCTTGTGGCATAGAATTGGGAGCAGTTCCCATGCAAGAAGGAAGGGCAGTAGTTTATGCTAGTAGGCAACTGAAGGACCATAAGAAGAGATACCCAGTTCATGACTTGGATTTGGCAACTATTGTCTTTGCCTTGAAGATATGGAGGCACTATCTTTTAGAAGAAAGACTTTACTTGTTCACTAACCATAAATCACTCAAATATATATTTTTCCAAAAGATTTAAACCTTAGGCAGCAGATATCGGTGGAGCATATAGCATCATTTGACTTTGGTACACAATATAACCTAGGGAAAGGGATCGTTATCGCCTATGCTCTCAGTCGAAGGCACGCTGCCTTAGGTCTTATATATGAATGAAGGAAGTTGGATTTCCTCTCAAATTTCAACTTCCAGCCGCCAACATAACCCATCCAAGGCCTTCTGGCAGCAATGGAGGTTAGGTCAGCTTTAAGGGACCGCATTGGGCCTGAGCAAAAGAAGGATGATAAAATAGTGGAGATTTTGGACAAGTTGAGAAGAGGAGAACATTTCCCAACATTAGTAGATATGCAATTGACAAGAAGATATGTTTAAGAAGGGACAACTTTATATCCTAATGATTGACAATATGTTGGAGGACGTGCTTGAAGAGTGTCACCACTCAAAAATGACCATTCATCCTGAAGGACATAAGATGTATTGGAATATGTAGAGAATTTTCTTTTGGTCGGGAATGAAGACTAGAGTAGTTGAGTTTGTTGCTAGGTGTTTGACATGTCAAGGAATAAAGCTGTGCAAAGGAAGCCAAGAGGATTGTTGTTATCATTGGATATTTTGACTTTGAAATGGAAGTATATTTTGATGGAATTTGTTGAAGGATTGCCTAAGAGTCGGAGGGGCAATGAAACTATTTGGGTCGTAGTAGATAGATTCGTTAAGAGTGCCCATTTTATTCCTATTAGGAACAATATGGCCGTAGTGTCTCTAACACAGAGTTATATTAAGGAAGTGGTTCGACTACATGGAATTTCGGTAAGCATTGTTAATGATAGAGACCCTTTGTTCACTATTGAGTTTTGAAGGAGTTTGCAGGCAGCTTTGAGAACTTCATTGAACCTCGGCATTGTTTAGTACCCTTAGACCATTGGTCAAATTAAAAGGGTGAATATAATCTTGAATGGCACATTGATGGCTTGTATCATAGACTTTGGAGGACACTGGGAACATCACCTACCTTTAGTTGAGTTCGCATATAATAATAATTACCAATAGACGATTGATATGGCCCTCTTCGAAGTGCTTTATGAAAGGCCATGGAAATCGCCAAATTATTTATGTGAAACTACCGACAAAATTCTACTTGGTCCAAATTTGATTCGTGCTACTTCTGAAAAAGTGGAGTTGTTAAGGCAATGTATGAAGGTAGTGCAAGACCATCAGAAATCTTACGTAGACAAGAGAAGATAGTAGTTAGAGTTTGAGATTGAAGATTTAGTATTTATCAAAGTCTCCCCTCTTAGAAAAGCCCTAAGGTTTGGTAAATTTGGGAAATTGACACCAAGAATTGTTTGGCCTTTCTGAATTTTGAAAAGGATAGGAAGACTTTCTTATTGCATGGAGATACCAGATAGATTGGTAGGAGTCCATGATGTTTTTCACATTTCACATTTAAGGAAATACCTTCATGATACAACTATTGTAGTAGAGCCCGACCAGTTTGGGAATAATGAAAGAGAGCCAATAACATCCTATGGCATCGCACACATTATGGAGCATGGAACTAGAATGCTCCGTAATAAAGAGATTACACTTTTCCGAGTACAATGGGAGGACAAACTAGTGGAAAGCACATATGAAACTGAAGAGAATTTGAGGATCTCTCTTCCCAAGCTTTTCACTGGTAAACTCTTCTCTTCAAAATTAGGTTTTTGTCTACATCATGATTTCTACATTGGATGGTAGGAGATGATTGCTACACTTTTTCACTTACACTTTGCACTAATGTAGAAATCTTTATGCATGTTTAGGGTAATTGCATACATACATACTTATATGTCATGATCACACACTCCTGCTAGAATTGAGTTCATTTACAGTATGTCTATAACACATAATCACATTGCACTTTTGGTTGAATAGATGGTTGCGTAGATAACTTGGTTGTATAACATGGATGTTTATTATGCATTTCTCTATGCGCCCCTTGGAAAGATTTCAGGGACGAAATCCTTTTTAAGGGAGGAGAATGTAACACCCAGTAAAATCAACCATAAATAAATATATTGGATAAATTAATTATTAAGACAGGGGCAAAAATGGAAATTTTGTAAAAGTTATAATTTGACCACGAAAGTTATGTCGTTGCATTCATAGCAATTTTCTGATCAATTTTCATATATAATATGTTGAAAATGGAGCTCAAACGAGTCGGTTATGAACGTTTGAAGTTTTAGATTAAATTAAATTTAAATAGAATTCAAAGTCAAATAAATAATTAATTACCAAATTTGAAATTCAAAAGTTTAATAGTAACTGCACTTAGGGACTGGGTAAACGTTAAGAACGACTTTAATGTTAAATAACAATCAAGGAAGAAAACAAATCAACAAAGGAAAAATGTTATACGTTCCCAAAATAAAGGAGTGGTTGACCCCTTAACCACGATTGTCCTACAGTCAGTAGTTGATCGGTGGGAGGTGGCGGTTGACCGCTGTTTGTAAGTAGCAGCAAGGATTTTGGTTATTTTAATATACCGGATTTTTTTTAACCGACCTTCATCCGACAGTTCTAATGCGTTCCAATTACTATAAATAAGAGTCTAGGCCCCTCCTTTTTATTCATGAAATATTCTGAGAACATTAGCGAAGCTCCATCCGTTCGTCTCTTTGTAGATCAGGAAAACCCCCTTAAGGTTTCAAGTAAGAAATCTTATCTATCTATCTTTGTTTATTGTTTATTTTCTCAACCTATTCTCCTCCAAACTTCTAATTTGCTGATCTAATGTATATACAAATCCCTTGCCGTGTATATATATACAAGAAGAGATCTGAAAGGGTTCATTGAGGACATGTCAAATCGAAGAGGAGGCAAAGCTAAGGGAATCTAAGCGTGGAAATCTTAGTTTTTTATTTTAGTAATTGAATAGTCTAGTTTGGGTTTGATGTATGCCTTGGGGAGTTCTGGGTTACGAGTACCTCATATTAAAAATTCCTAAAGTTCCACTAAAACGAAATATCAATTCTTAGGTTGAAATCTTAATTGTTTTTTATTAAGATAATGGGTTTGTGTGGATTTTCGGTGTCTGTTTACCTTCTATTCCACATCTTATTCTTTTTATTTGAATTTAATTAGTGTTTAATGACTAATTTTCAATTGACTTAGAAAATAGCCAATAAAATTTTAATTAAAAAAATAACCGTAAGTGTACGGCGTACAATTTTAGTACGTGGCAAGTACGGTCGATCCGTAGAGAATTGTATTGATTAAAAATTCTACACAATCAAATTAAACCAAAATTTGAAGTTGTGTTAAGCTAAAAATTTCTAAAAACTAAAAGTGGATAAAAATATGAGAGTAGAAGGCAATTTAGACGTAATTTCCTTCTCATGGTCACATAAATCAACAAAATGAAATTATGATCTCTCATTTGATCATTTGTGAGTTTAGTTGATATTCTTATCATAAGTATGACCTACTTGTGCTATTAATTAGCCCAATATAAACCATCAAACTTTAACACACCCACTAAACCACTTGTTAACTCACATGAAAATGTTAATGAACTAGAAAATAAAATCTATTCTAAGCATGATCTATTCATTATTGATTAGTAATATAGACCATTAAATTTTAATTTGTAAAATTCACTTCATTACCATAATCATACGTAGATGAAAATTTAATTTGTGTTTATGTTTGTTTAAGCATAGCTTATTTGGTGTCAACAACATAGGCTATCAAATTAAAAGTTAAACAATAAAATATTTACCACATCAAAACGTCCATTAAGCATAAAAGGAGATCAAACGAAATCACTATGTTGAATTTACATGATTAAGAGAGCTTCTTTACCCCTAAATTGAAGGGGTTTAGCTTCTCATATTTGTTATCATGTCAATAAATGTAAATTGCATAGAACAAAAACAAGAGGAAAAGAGAGCTAATTGATTTTGCATTAAATAAATCTACCCCACTTACAAGAAATAAAACTATACTAATTGCATAAAATAAATAACAAGATTAAAAAAGCATGAAATTAAATTCCATAAAAAGAAAATTACATGAAAGAAGGCTAAGAAGCCATTAAAAAGAAAAGAGAGTTTTTGTTTATTTTAGAACCTAAAACTAAACTAACTAAAGAGGAGGCTAAGAGCTCATTACATGAAACATAAGGGGTATTTATACATGTTTGAAACCATAATCCATATTTTTAGGGACTACCCAAAATACCTTCTTAGAAAATGTAACTTCCAAGTAATCATTAGCATGAGCATAATCCTCCATTTAAATGTGCATGTAGCTTTAATCATGTGCATTAGTTCTTAAAGGGGAATCATGGTAAGTGGATAGGTGGGGTCCTTCATAATTTCATAAATTAATTTATTTTCATCTTCATTTGTTTCATTCTCTTATGCATGCATATCTTCATGAAGTCTCTTCATATTTTTCCATCCAATTTCCTACAAATAAAATAAAATGTGCAAATAAATATTCTCAACTTGATTTATGGATAAATAATGATGATTTATATGAAGATGAATAAATGATGATTTGAAAATAATATGAATTTTGGTTTAAACATGTTAAAACACTCTATATGATCATTTATGTAATTAAATTAGATTAAATATGCAAGTAAAAATATGTACATTTATGTGCATATCAAATACCCGCACTTATCTATTTATTCGTCCTCGAATAAAGAAAAACTAAGATAAATCCGTTTTCGTAGGGAACCCGATTGCATTGAGCTTATATAACAAGCCATTAAACCTCTAGATGTCCCTAATAGGATGAGTGTTGTCTCATGAAGGTTTTCAGTGGACACTACCCACAAAATCCAAATGTGAAATGTAAAATTCTTAAATGCAAGATTTATTTGCAAAGATATGAATGCAAGTTTTTGAAAATATTTACAAATGAAGGAATTAAATCGACATAAATAAGTTAAATATAAGTATTGGTCATCATCATGAAATTTTAGTCATTTTACTTGTCAAAATTTCCAATAAAAACTAAGTCATCATAATAAATAGACTTTAGTTTGGCTAGTTATTTCGGTTGATAACATAGTGCAACTATAAAATGGATCCTTAGTTGATTATCAAAGTTTTTCAAAGTGGTATTTTAATTTCTTTCGAATAACAAGTCAAATCACAAAAGTGAAAATAGTGCTTGAATTTCAATTTCTTACTCTCTCTTATTTCAAATTTTATTGATATTAACAATATTTACATATGCCCAACTCGGAAAACTAAGGCCAGATATATCACTCATGCACTGCCTTTTGGGCTTACATGAGGGGAATATAGAGCATGGCGGGTGAACCCACAAGTTTGCTCATCTATCGACCGTAGGCGTTATTAAAGAAAGAGTTTTTTATATACATACACCTAACTCAGGTAAAATGAGGCCAGATATATCGATCATGCACCGTCTTTCGGACTTAATGAGAAGGGTACAGAGCATGACGAGTGTAACACACTTGCATGTGAACATATGACTCTAGGTGTTAATAAAATTTATACATATATGCAAAAATTATTATTATTATTATTATTATTTGTTTGTCTTTATTACAAAGAGTTTTACAATATCATCATAGCACCACTTAACTTACAAGATTTAAAATATTTGTGACGACCAGCCTTTCATTCCACAGAAAGACGTATTATCATTAAGAAAGAAATAGTTAGAAAATAGATAGAAAAAAAAACTAAACAATATCAGAATCTCACAGCAGAAATGAAAAATATATAATACTTCACATAGATATTACATAGTCATTACACATCAGAGTTAATACAGTTACAACATCACAGTAGACAGTCGTGAAGACCTGTCTATTCATTATATTATAAATACAACAGACAAAGATAACAACACAGTAGAAATAGATATAGATATAGATATAGATACGCCAGGTCTCCTGCTCCAAGCTTTCCCAAAATTCGTCAAGCAAATCTGATCACTTGGCTACTCATAAAAATTTGAGTACCCAAGAGTTTAAGAAAAACAGAATAAACTTCGAGTCAGACATGCGTCTGGTGTGAGTAAACGGTTAAGTTGTTTAACTTGAAAAACCTTTGAAATAAGAGGTAAGACTCTCCGCAAATAAAAACGGACAAGTTTTTCCCTTGTGATAACCAAAACATTTGATAGAAAATCCAGTTATATTATAATAGTGTCTAGGGTTTTCAATATAAAGTAGGAAATAGCTGGAATGCTTACATCTCACGTTCCAACATAGTTGGGCACAATCAAAACCGTGCATGCACTTATTGGAGACTGGATTCCATATAATGGCAGGGCTACTGAGGTACCGCCCGTCACAGTACGTGGTCTAGATCACTGTACTGAGGATCTACCCTAATCCCCTGCATCACAAAGCCGGAGCTACCCCTTACTGGATAGCCTGAATAAGACAACCTCGCGGTTGTGGCCAATAATCGCCCACACAGCCGAATAAAGGAACCTCTAGATAGAAGAAAATTTTATCCTACGTGGATGCTGCCCACTTAGCCTTGCGTGCACCTCCCCTGTTTTAGCCATTCTCGGTTAATGAGGCTTGAGGCTACGATTACCTTTTAGAACACATATTTTGGAATGCTCATCGTCCTCCATTGACGATGGTCTGATAGCTTTCATCCATACAAGTTCGTTCCGGGTTCGAACGAAATCGAAGGCACTATCTCGCTACACTCATTTTGGAATCACCCTCAGAGTTAACGACAATATCCCTTGTACTCTGAAACTTCATCTCGATCTTCACTTGAGATTTCACGACCTATCCTTTAACTTGGATCGATATGGTTTTCGGATAATCAAATTTGATATCCGATCCCGGTCTCATCGAAATCCAAACGTTTCTTAAAGGCCAAGTTGTTTAAGGTTTAAACAATTTAAATCAATCCAAAACTTTGTATACACACATCAATTTAGCACAGATAAATAACACACATTTATCGCAGCTATATTCAAAGCATTGCATATCACAGAACATCACAAATTATTATACTATAAATATTAATCCATACATTCTATACAATCGATCATCCATAAGCAAGATTTATTAATCCCATAATTATAATTAATTTAATTAACTCAAATTAAATTAATTACTTAAGAATTAATCACCTAGCCCTGCTTAATTAATCATTAATTAATTACAAACCATTTTAATTAATTATTGAATTAATTAATCATTCTTCAATTACTTTTATAAATTGATTAATTAATCTTTAATTACTAATTAATTATCTATTAATTGTTAATTAACTAACCCCTAATTAATGATTAATTAACCCTAATTATTAATTAATAAATCCTTATTTATTAATTAATAAATCCTTAATTATTAATTAATAAATCCTTAATTACAAATTAATTAATTTCTAATTAATTAATTAATCCTTAATTACAAATTAATTAATCTCTAATTAATTAATTAATTAATCCTTAATTACAAATTAATTAATCTCTAATTAATTAATTTATAACCCTTAATTGTTAATAATTAATCCTTAATTATTAATTAATTAATTTTTCTTTAATTACTTCGTTTATTTAATTATTCTTTGATTACCATAGACCTTAATTAATTTTAAGATAAAACATTTATCTTTATTAATTACTTAATTATCATTAACACGTAAATTTAAAACATTTTATCTTTTAATTAACTGCTTGATTAAAACCATTTAATTTAAGTTTTAAAAATAAACTTAAGAATCTAACTTAATTAATTTTAAGTAAAATAAATCATACAACTTTTCTTAAACCAAATATTTAAGAACATTATTATGTAAAGAAATTGATTTTAGAAATTAGTTTAAACTTGATTTATTTTAAATTTAAAAACATGCTTTTATTTATATTTTAAACAATGTTATAATATTTACTTCGGGTTCAACCCGGTTCTTACCCGAGTCCAGCCCCGAGACTTCCCTTTTCTTTTCTTTTTTTAAAAAAACTTGTTAAAACTTTAAACTTTTAACATGCAAAACCACTCGTGTCGACTCGAAGCCAAACCCGGGCCACAGTTTCCTTTCCTCGAGTTTCCCTCCAAGTCACTACCTTCTTCCCAAACCCACAACACCAACCCAATTTCGCTGACATGCATGCACGTGCATGCTTAAACTTCGCCACTTCGGTCATCGCCGTCACTTCCCACATGTCGACGACCATCTCCTCAAAACCATCCGACCACCCAGTTTCCAAAAATCGAACACGAATCGAAAACGAGCCATCTCGAACAATAGGAATAGCACCATCACCTAAAAACCTCCTCGACCCGATGCTGCCGACCACCAACAACCATGAAACTCCGTCCATAGCTCCGCCGACCATCCACGCTTCATTTCCCCAATACCTGATGAACTCCGATGCTCCGATGATGCTGCAGTAAGAAATTTCCCGACCTCGACCAAACCTGATCCCAAAACCCTACTCCGATGATCTGCCGCCGCCTCGGTGATCAAAAAACCATCTACTATTTTTCCCTTGCTCGCCTATTTACTTGCCATCTCCAGTAGCGATGTCGACCTTCCTGAGCACTCCGATCACTAGAAAAGCCCCAAGACCCATAATCCGATCAACCCTCGAATTCTCACAATTTACTTACTTAAAAATCCTGATTTTTCTTTTAAAAATCCTAGTTTCCAAAGATGATTCAGAATATATACATGAAACACTAAATTGTTGAAATCGAATTTTCATACACTTTGGGTTTTTTTACTGTATATTTCAATTTTCCAGAAATCTTTAAACTATTTATACTTAAAAATATTTTTAGAATTCAGATCTTACAAATTTAAATAAATTTTGTTTGAATAACAAAGTCTAAAAGGTATTAGAGGATGAGATCATGATTTTTGAAAAAAAATATTGAAGCCTGTAAAAACAAGAACAGAGCAAATTTTCTTGTTCTCAGACTTGCACACTTATATCACTTACATATATACAGGAATCACATTCCTACATACATGCAAAGCATAAATCATACCATATATTCCAGGAAATTCACATGCAATAGATTATCATTAACTTAAGCATTTAAGAAAAATGTTTACTCACCAATTTTATGTTGGACAGAGAGCTTATAAACTAAAATGCTGTGATCCTTTGAAAACTTGAAACTGGGAAATGCTTGATGATCTGAAACTTAGTTGAGTTGATCTTGTTTTAAAACTGAAATGAATTTACTTGCCGAGATCTGAGATAGTTGGTTGCTTTGGATTTTTTTCTGGTTGTTTATTTTTGTTACAGACTTTTGATTTTCTTAGTTTTGAAAAAATGAAGATAGGAAATAAATAGAGAAGAGAATGGGAAAGATATATATAGCTTGATTTATCTTTTATTTAAAAACGAAAAGAAAATAAATTGCATGACACTTGTAATTTGCATGATAATATTTGCTTACATTTGTTAAATTACATGCTAATAACTCTATACTTGTATTATGCATGTGTTAATATATTTTTATTATGTTTCTAAAATCTTTATATTTATTTTCTATTTAGTTAATACATTTTCTTTACTTATATTTATAAAATCCTTTAAAGAAAATAATATAAAACTAACTACATACTAATAAAAATCATGTACATATATATTTTTAAATCCAATTTATTTTATGATATTTATCTTTTGAATTTCAAAATTGTTACCCGGTGGCTTGACTAGGCAACAAGAGACTTGGCGTGGGGGGCTCGTTCGGCATAAAGGGTCGTTCGGCACAACTAGGTCGTTCGGCACAACTAGGCCGTTCGGCACAACTAGGTCGTTCGACATCTATCCTCGTTCGGCATCGATGGTCGTTTGGCACAGTGTGGTCGTTCGGCATTCCTTGTCATTCGGCACGAACCCCGTTCGGCATCCAGGCCTCGTTCCGCATAGCGAGGTTGCTCGGCATTACAAGGACATTCGACATTCCAGCCTCGTTCGACATTCATGCCTCATTCGAGATTCATGCCTCGCTTGGCATTCCAGCCTCGTTCGGCACATGGCTTCGCTCGGCATAATTATGTCGCTCGACATCTCCCCTCGTTCGGCATCGGATCTCGTTCGGCCTACACGTTTCACTCAACACACTACCTTGTTCGGCTTGGA
Source organism: Allium cepa (assembly GCA_030765085.1). Lineage (NCBI taxonomy): Eukaryota > Viridiplantae > Streptophyta > Magnoliopsida > Asparagales > Amaryllidaceae > Allium > Allium cepa. Next base: position 634,747,709 of record CM060941.1, read on the forward strand.
GATGTGGCTCGGCATACAGAAGTCACTAACCACGGGCCGTGGTACCTCGCTCCTAGACCCATTAGGGAAGTCCAACCTATCTTCGTCTATAAATAGAGGGGCAGGGGCACAGTGAAATGGACCTTTTTTCCGAGAACACTGGGGAGACTCTACGCTTTCAAGACTCACTTTATTTCATTTAATATTTGTATTCAAGTCTTTATATTATGGATTGCATCTGTATTAAGTCACTTGTGAAAGCAATAAAGATCGAAACTTAAATTGGACGTAGGTAATTACGCTGAACCACTATAAATCCGGTGTTCTTGTTTTCTGCATTTAATTTAGTACACAATTCTCTGTTTCAATTTATTTTCTTCATTAATCTCTCTACATAACTCTACTCAAGGGTGTTAGTGACCAATTCTGGTGCTAACATTTTGGTGCTTTCACTGAGAATCGAATTCTCAGGCAGATAGGATCTACTTTGTAGCTACTGGAATGAATAAATCCCCCGAAGGAGATCCAACCTACTCATTGGATGCCTGATGAATCTACTCAGAGTTTCGACCAACAACTCTGCTATGGGAAGACCACGTACCCGATCAGCCTCCTACAATGCGGACGTCAACGAGACTGCTAGCGTGCAACAAGTTGGGTCTAGCAATAAACAAGCAAATTTAGGTGCAGGGACTACCGCCTAAACTCAAACGAAATTCATCACCAGGACGGAGTTCAATGACTTGATGAGGGAACTCAGGGAAAGTAGAAGGCAACTTGCTGAGCAGATTTAGGCCAATGCTAATCTTATGACTCATCTTACTCAACAGCAACAACCGAATGCTGGAGGTAGCCCTGCTCCTTATTCTTCATCTGATAGCTCGACTTCAGCTGATGAACCTCCCCGGCATAGACGCTGTAGGGCTGAAACAGCACATGCAGGTGCCATTGATCGATCAACCAAGGATCAAGCACGTGAGGAGACCGAACGCCCGACTCACCAAGATCCTAATGAAGTTGGCCTTCAAGACGCACATTTAGCCGATCGCCAGCAGAGGGGACATCAACCTGAGCGGTCTCGTAGAACAGAACCCAACCTTCCATCCTCCATACAAACTCCGGATTTATCATCTATGGTCAGGTAGTTGATGAGAGAGAACCAAGGCTTGACCAATGAAGATTGGGAGTATTCAGGAGTCATACTCTCTTTATAGATACTATCATGCAGGCCGAGGATCCCAGGAAGTTTAGTATGCCAATTATACCGGCAGGGAAGACTGGTCCCAGACGGCACGTAACGAGGTATAAATGGATGATGGATTCTGCCAGAGCGAATGATGCGACCAAGTGTAGGTGCTTCCCCATCACTTTATCAGGAATCGCCATTACTCGACTGCCCCCGCGGTCTATATCCAACTTTGACGAGTTGGCAATGAAATTTGTAGAGCAATTCAGGATACATGCTACTCGTCCAAAGGATGTGATGTCCTTATCAAGCATGATCCAAGCTCCGGGAGAGTAATTGAAAGCGTACTTGTAGAGATTTCACATTGCAGCCGCTTAAATTAGCAACCTTAACGACCATGCAATTTTGATGGCAGTAATGCGAGGTGTAGATCCAGACTCGGAGTTTGGTGATTGGTTTGCGGGAAAGCCTCCAACTACATTAGAGCGATTCTATTCGAAAGCTCATCAGTTCATAAGGAAGGAGGAAGCTCCATTAAGAAGGTGAGATAAGGCACCAGGGCCTGTATAGGAGACTGTGAAAAGTAACATCGCCGTAAAGCAATCCGGTGACAACTCAGGAAAGGTTCAAGTCAACTTCCAGAACAAGCCTGGGCAATCTAAAGGGTCCGGAGGAGGAAATCCTGGAAAGAAAAGAGAAAAAGGGAAATGGAAGCCAAGGATTCCAACCTACAATGAATACACTCCCCTGAATGCGTCTCTTGAAAATATCTATCTATCAACCTGTAACACTTTTCAATACAGAAAGCCATGCCCAAAGGAGTCTACAGAGGAACAGAAGCGGACGGGGAAGTACTGTCGTTTCCATGAGACTTACGTGCACAATACAGAGGAGTGTAGACACCTCCATAACACCATAGAAAAGTTGATCAGACAAAAAATGCTGCATTAATTTGTTAAGAACCCACAAGAAGGTAGGCAAGGAACGTCAGACCCGGGATACGGGCCGGCTCCACGCCATCCAGAGGAACCTGCCCGAACTGTGGGTAGATTGATCATAAACACTATAGTCGGAGGACCTCACCCTGCAAACAAGAATTGGCAGGAGATGGAACGATATGCTACCTCCTTAAGGCATGTGGATTACGAATGTTGTTCGAATGTGGAAGATGGAACCCCTGCGAAACAACGCATGATGACAGACGATATAGTGTTTAGGAGCCGAGATGCAGACAAGGTGGAGGCTCCTACCATCGACCCGATGGTCATATCTACGACGATCGGGTTAGCTTACGTCAAAAGAATATTAGTTGATTGTGGGAGCTCCGTCAACATCATCTTCAAAAAGGCATATGACCAAATGAAAAAGGAGACAAAAGACCATCTAAAGCCCGTATCCATGGCTTTAATGGTGCGGCGACTGACGCGATGGGGTATGTTGAGTTACCAGTTGAACTGGGAGAAGGTGAGCATAGGAGGGTGCGAATCCTACCGTTCATAGTGCTGGATGTAGATTCTCGATATAATGTATTCCTGGGTCGTCCAGCTCTGGCGGAGTTTAGGGCAGCTTTGGCCCATGGTGTTTGACATTAAAATTTCCGACAGACAAAAGAGTCGGTGTTGTGCATGGCGATCAGGCGACTGGTCGTGCATGTTATGTGGCAAAGCCGAGAGAGCCTCAACGGAGAGAGAAAGGATAGGTTGCGGACCACTCCATCCGTATCCAAAATACTGACAATTGACAAGTAGTGCCCGAGCCCTGGCTCGGCCGACATTCTCGGATCTATAGAGACAAAGATTCGTGAGATGATGATGAGGGACCCAGGGAAGCAAATGCAGCACTGGATAAGCTGACGATTGACATTCCAGTCAGCCGGGATGACCCGTCACGAGTTCTTAAGATTGGATTGCAACTCGACCCGTCATTGGCCGAGGATTTTACTGATTTCCTCCGAGCGAACCTAGACGTTTTTGCATGGACACATTCTGATATGTGTGGGATTTCTCCCGCTATTGCGAGTCACATGTTGAACATAGATTCAAAGTACGTCCTAGTAAAACAAAATCGGAGAGGCATGGACCCGGAGAGGTCCGCTGCACTTAGAGAGGAGATGGACAAACTCAAAGCCAATGGGTTCGTCCGCGACACCCTCTACCCTGAATGGGTATCTAACCCTGTGCTAGTGAGGAAAACGAATGGGAAGTGGAGAACTTGCGTTAATTATTCCGATTTAAACAAAGCCTTCCCGAAGGATAGTTTCCCTTTACCTAGAATCGACCAGTTGATTGATTCAACGGACGGACACGAGCTACTGTCATTTATGGATGCGTACTCGGGATACAATCAAACCCCGATGCACATTCTAGATGAAGAAGACACCAGTTTTGTCACAGACGTTGGGTTATATTGCTATGTAGTGATGCCCTTCGGATTGAAAAATGCGGGAGCAACTTATCAGCGTCTGATGAACTGAATGTTTAAGGATCAGATCGGTAGAACGATGGAAGTCTATGTGGATGACATGCTCGTGAAGTCATGACAGTCAAACGACCACATTCGAGAATTAGCAGAGATGTTTGATATGCTCAGGCATTATGGGATGAAAATCAACCCTCTGAAGTGTTCTTTTGGCATTGCATCTGGGAAGTTCTTGGGTTTTATTGTGAATGCGCGGGGAATCGAAGCTAACCCGGAGAAGATTCAAGATATTCGAGATATACAAGTGCCCAGAACTATAAAGCAAGTTCAAAGCTTGAACGGAAAGGTGGCTGCGCTGAGTCGATTCATATCCAGAGCTACGGATAAGTGCATTCCCTTCTTTGATATGATAAAGAAAGGAAAGAGAAATTTCGAGTGGACATCCGATTGTGAGGAAGCATTCCGAGCTCTGGTGAGACATTTGGAAAGTCCTCCGGTGCTATCAAAACCAATTGACCATGAAATGTTGTATGTATACATGGCTGTATCCCAACATGCTATCAGTACGGATTTGGTTCGCGAAGAGGACTGAGTTCAAAAGCCAGTGTATTATGTCAATAAACGTTTAACGGGGGCCGAAAGAAATTATCCCAAGATTGAGAAACTAGCTTACTTCTTGGTGATTGCATCATGCAAGCTTCCTCCATACTTTCCGACACACTCAATCAGTGTTTACACTGATCAACCCTTGCAGTAGGTACTCCAACGACCAGAAACCTCTGGAAGGGTGTTAAAATGGAATATAGAGTTGAGTCAGTTCGATATTACCTTCCTGACTTCATTGTTAAATTTACCATATCAGAAGAATCAAACGGTCATAATGTCCTGCCTCTCGTTCGATGGAAGATGTACACCAATGGGGCATCGAACGACCATTGTTCGGGAGCTGGCATAGTTCTTCCGACTCCTGAAAACCGATTAGTTTGTTATGCTTTGAAGCTTGAATTCCCAGCAACAAATAACGAAGCCGAGTATGAAGCATTGATTGCTGGCTTAAGACTTATCAGGGAATTGGGGGTAAGATCGGTTGAAATCTTTTGTGACTCACAACTGGTGGTGCACCAAGTTCGGGGGGACTATCAAGCAAGGGGACAGAGACTTGCCCTGTACTTGGCATCGGTTCAAGATCTGCTAGAGAATCTGGAGTATTATGATATTTCACATGTCCCAAGTGAACAAAACAAAGCAGCCGATTCATTGGCAAAATTTGCAAGCACTAGCGATGCATAGCAAATGTGATTGTTTCCCGTTGAAACCGTAGACGCTCTGAGCATAAATATGATGGAGGTAGATTTCATGTTAGAAACAGAGATCGAGAAGGAATAATGGATGATCCCATTTACTAAGTACCTGCTACATGGGGCCGTGCCAGAAAGAAGGAGCGAAAGACGACAAGTCATTCGTAAGGCTTCGCGATATGTAATGCAGGACAGAATAATGTATCGAAGGGGATTCTCGACCCTCTTACTTTGGTGCATAGTCCATGATGAGATAAAACGAGTCCTGAAGGAATTCCATGAAGGAGAGTGTGGTGACCATACTGGGGGGCAGACGTTAGCAAAGAAAATCCTCCGCTATGGATACTATTGGTCGACCGTAAATCGAGATGTCGCAGACTATGTAAGAAGATGTGACAAATGCAAAAAAAGATAAAGTCCCGAGAGCTCCGCCAACGGAACTCACACAAATGGTTAGTCTCTAGCCGTTTGCAATGTGGGGAATCGACATAGTCGGTTCCTTACCCATATCCAAAGGTGGTGCGAAATACGCGATAACTGCGGTCGATTACTTTACTAATTGGGCAGAAGCTGAGCCTTTGGCCATTATCACAACCAAAAAGGTCATTATTTTCGTTGTACGAAATATTATATGCCGTTTTGGCCTTCCACGGACCATCATTACTGACAACGGAACTCAATTTGAAAGCAAAGAGTTCAAAGAGTTTTGCCAAAAATATGGTATTGAGAAGAAGTTTGCAGCGGTTGCTCATCCGAAAGCCAGTGGACAAGTGGAAGCCGTGAATAAAATAATCAAGTCCATATTGAAAAAGCATTTGGAAAAGGCTAGAGGCAAGTGGGTGGATGAACTTCCAACAGCATTTTGGGCTTATAGAACCACCCACAAGTCCGCGACTGACCACACACCATTCGCATTGGCATGTGGCATGGAGGCTGTTATACCCGTAGAACTTGAAGTTCCATCACATCGGGTAACTTATTATGAATCTGAGTCGAATCAGGATCTTTTACTGGAATCATTGGACTTCATTGATGAAAAATGCGAAGAAGCTAACTTAAGAGCGGCTGCGTACAGACACCGAGTCGCTCGATATTATAATGAAAAGGTCCGGTCGATAATCTTTGATGTGGATGATCTCGTTTTGAAACGAGTTTTCCCGGTCCCATCACATATAAATCCCGCATGGGAAGGTCCATACGTCATTGAACGGAAGCTTGGAGAAGGAACTTTCAAGCTAGCGACCGTTGATGGTGCGACACTCCCCCGAGCATGGAATAGCGAGAATTTGCAGCATTATTACACCGGGTTTATCTCTTTAAATTTTAGTTACGATTATTTCCTACATGTTTTTTCGTCGATTCTTAGTTTACGGCATGTAATAAGACAATTTAGCTTGTTTGCATTAATAAAGGGTTGAAGCCATTTTTTCCATGAATTATTGATGTCGCTGCGTATGATAATTTTGTGGCGAACAACTAAGAGGTACATTATTCTGTTTGATGTGCGAACGCGCACAAGCACTCAAAATCTCCAAGTCCCCTGAGTGCAGACTAGAGTACTCTGAGTCCCCTGAGTGCCGACCAGAGTATAAACGACTTAAAATCTCCAAGTCCCCTGAGTGCGGACTAGAGCATTCTAAGTCCCCTGAGTGCAGACCAGGGTATAAACAACTCAAAATCTCCAAGTCCCCTGAGCGCAGACTGGAGCACTCTGAGTCCCCTGAGTGCGGACAGAGTATAAACGACTCAAAATCTCCAAGTCCCCTGAGTGCAGACTGGAGTACTCCGAGTCCCCTGAGTGCGGACCAGAGTATAAACGACTCAAAATCTCCAAGTCTCCTGAGCGCGGATTAGAGTACTCTGGGTCCCCAAAGTGCGGATTAGAGTATAAACGACCCAAAATCTCCAAGTCCCCTGAGTGTGGACTGGAGTACTCTGAGTCCCCAGAGTGCGGACTAGAGTATAAACGACTCAAAATCTCCAAGTCCCTTGAGCACGGACTGGAGTACTCTGAGTCCCCTGAGTGCGGACTAGAGTATAAATGACTCAAAATCTCCAAGTCCCCTTAGTACGGACTGGAATACTCTGAGTCCTCTGAGTGTGGACCAGAGTATAAATGACTCAAAATCTTCAAGTCCCATGAGCATGGACCGGAGTACTCTGAGTCCCCAGAGTGCAGACTAGAGTATAAATGACTTAAAATCTCCAAGTCCCTTGAGTGTGGACTGGAGTACTCTGAGTCCCCAGATTGCGGGCTAGAGTATAAACGACTCAAAATCTTCAAGTCTCCTGAGCGCGGACTGGAGTACTCTGAGTCCCCAGAGTGCAGACTAGAGTATAAACGACTCAAAATCTCTAAGTCCCCAAAGTGCGGGCTGGAGTACTATGGGTCCCCTGAGTGCGGACCAGAGTATAAATGGTTTAAAATTCTCTAAGTCACCGAAGAGTGAACAAGGACGCAAATGACTTGAAGTCGTTAAGTCCCTGACATACAGACTGAAAATTATTCTAAGTACCCGAAGCGTGGAATAAAGAGTTTCCGACATATATCAAGACGAAGTAAGAAGTTTATGTAACTCATAATAGCTTGGGTTTCGACCACAATAATGTAGAAAGCTAAACGATAAAAGTTTTTTGAAAGACAAAAGAACTAAGCTTTATTTATTCAAAAATAAGTTTCTACTACAACTCCTTTAACACTTGGAGTCAAAAGTCTATTTACGTGGACTACGAAAATAAATGAGAATAATTACATAATTTAAACTAACTCTTGGTGAACAAGAGTAACAGTTACTTCTTCAACTTCTTCGAATTCTTTCCCTCCTTCATCTTCTCAGACGACTCCTCTCCCGCACGTTTTCCGTTAGAATTTTTCTTTGATGGGGAGGAAGCAACCGAGGAATTACGGGGAACCTCTAGTGGCCTGGACCCACTAGGGAGGATGACTTTCAACGGCTTGTTTAGACGATTGTCTAGGTCCACGACTTGAGGCTCGACTTTGATTTCGACCGTCCTTCTCTTTTCCTCCTCGAGCCGCTCCTTCATGCTCATTTTAGATGTATGTTCAGAGGCGCTTGTAATCTCGATTTCATAACTCCCATCGATGGGAGAGGAAGTCTCGGACTTATCCTCATCAAGCGCCCCAATCACCTGAGCATCAGGGCCGGGAGTCTCTCCTGCGTGAGTAGCCTCACTTGTCTTTCCCTTCAACTCCTTGGCGTCAACCCTCCTCGGAGTGGGCTCGAGGTCAGAATGGCCTGCGCAAAATCACGAAAAATAGACATTAGAATACAATAATCTTACGGCGAAAATGACGGCTCTTTGAACTTGAAAAAGGAGGGTTCTATACAGGTTTCCTATTAGCTTTCGACCGTCTGGGGAGTCTCACCCTCCAGGATGGGAGATAGAATATGGACGCCGAGACCAAGATCTTCTAGATCATAACCAACATGTTGCTCAAATGGAACGAGTACCAACCGATCAGCCGACTGAGTAGGGGCATGAGCTGGAGATCCAGTTCCAGATGGACTGGCTATAACATCTTTCCCTTTCGATGAGGAGAAACCTTTGCTGTAAAGAGCTTTGGCTGCAGACAGGTCCGAAGGCTCGTTCCACTTAAGAAATTCTTTTATTAAAGCATCTTCATCGACCTCCTCGGTGCCAAGTTCGACCTTTTTGATTTTTATTAAAGTCTCCCACGCCTCAGTTAGGGATTCGAGGTAGCCCTCATGCAAAAAAGTTAAGTCTCGATGCATGAGGACGCGGGCGTTGAATTCTGCAATCAATGGGTTGAACATGCATTTGACCTCCTCCCTACCATCCTCTTTAGCCACCTCCAGGCGAGAGTCAATCTCCGCAGATGCTATTTTCTTGCCCTCTTAACGGGCTTCCTCCTTTAGTATCCCGACCTTAGAAAGTTCATCATCAAGCTTTGCCTTCAGAAGTCATGTAGCAACGATCTCGTCATAATATCATTGCGACTCTTCTTGGGCAGCAGTCTTCGCCTCTCTTTCTTTGCGGAGTTGCTCCTCTAGTTCTTTGACTCGGAGGGCAAATGCATCCCTTTCTTTCTGCACCGAGTCCTTCTCTAAAGCTAGGTCCCCACAGCGTTGGACCACCTCGTCAATTTCTTTTTTATGAGTTGACTCCAGACGATTGACGGCCTCTGTAGTATCTTTAGCACTCTGTTGGGCGGCTTCAAGCTGAGACTTGTAAGAAGCAAGCTCTTCGTCCCGAGCTTTAATAATATCTTTATCATGGATAGCCTCAAGCTTCATACGATCGATCTTATGCTGACGCTCTATGGAGACTTCTGAAAATTTTTCGGCTAAGTGCACGAATGCATCGTGCTGAACATAGACGTCATTAGTGCAAGCGATAGCACTTTGCTTGACATGCCCTGGAATCTGGTGAATCGCCGGAAGAAATTTTAAGCCATAGAAGCATATCTTTGGAAACGAGGCTTTAAGCTTAGCAAATCGCTCTGCTACCGATGGATCAGGTACAGAAGCGAGAGGAGTTTGCTTGGAAACTGCAGGTGTCTTGTGGGGATCTTGAGATTGCCTGGTACTTGATGAACCGGAGTGTTGATCCCGATGGGCCTCAGGCTGGGACCCCTTATGTGTAGGTTCCTCTTTGCTGTGCTCCGACTGAGGAGGAGGATCGCGAGGATTAGAGGATTAACTTTAAGTTTTTCTTTGGTATGATGATTCTCGGCGGTAGTAGTCTCGATCGCCGGAATCATCTCTTTCTCGACGCTTGCCGAAACTCGAATCCCGGCCAGATTGGTGGAAAATCGATGAACCGCGAAGGCAGTCAAGTCCATGCGTACGCCCCATGTCACCTACACAGAATTTAAATAACGGCGAGTTAGCAAAGAGTAGAGTAATGACAGAAAGTTAAGTGCAAGGTGAAGTGCATGTGTTTGTGTGTGTCCTAGTGTTTCTCCCCGACGGACCAGTTTCTTTACTAATAGGAGTTTTTTTCTCCCTGGTTTTGGGCTTGAGAGCTTGTATCGCCTCTCGCGGGTAAATGAAGCTTAAAGGCCTCTGGATCGTCGAAACCTTAGTTGAGCAGATCTTCAGGTATGGTGAGGTTCGACAGGCCTTTCAGAGAACTTTCTAAGTGCTGCGAGAAAGCATCTTTCTCCGCTGGAATAATGGTAACTTTAGAAGTTCCGCCCACTGTTTTCTTCCTCAGCTTGTATTTCAGTTTCTTCTTCCTCTTCGAAGGGGAAGGCAACGTTTTAATGTCATGAACTTCAACTATCGGGTCCCGAGATGGACTAACATTTCCGCCCTGTACTTCGGGCGTTTCAGCATCTTTAATCTCCCCCTCCTCTAATGTGTCAGGGGCGTTACGTGCTGAAGACTCGGCCTGCTTTTTTCCTTTGCCCAAAGCAGGCCTGGTTATGGTAACACCTTGGGGGAGGCTTATTCGATAGCCTTCCGCCAGCAACCCAAATTTCGTGAGCGACTCATTCGAAATGAGAGACCTGATGTCCCGGTCTTCCGTGGGGAGAGCTCGGATGGCTTCGACGGCTTCAGAATATCCGAGGCCTTCGGGACGAGGGTTGATACCTGTGAAAATAGACGAAGAGTCAGAAAAGATGAAGATTTCGCCAAATTCAAGAATAGATTCAGAAAAGGAACTCACTTCCTTCTACCCATCTCATGCCAAAACCAGGAGGAGAATGCGCGTAGAACTACTCTTGCTTGTACTGGACAAATTTGCTCCATGCCCCAGTCAGGATTTGGCATTTACTATGTGGCTCAAGGAATATAAAGGATGGGCTATCTGATCGTCTATTGAAGTAATAAATATAGCGGATATCATCCAGAGTCGGAAGCCTGAAGAGAACACTCATGAAGAGAACACAAGTGCCGTAAATGAATGCGTGGCTGTTCGGATGCAGTTGCGATGGGGCAATCTCGATATACTGCAACAAGTCTCGAAGAAATGAGTTGAATGGTGGCATGCGGCCAACCCAGCACATGAATCTGTTAGAGGCTGTATATCCGACTAGGGGCAACTATGGACGATCATGCATGCCTCGATGGAACTAACACATCGTCGAAGGGGATTCCATGGACAGAGCATATCCGATGGAGCATACTTTCATTAATCTTTGAGGCCTAGGAATCGATTGGATCGTCTAAGAAAATTGCTGCCTCCAGAGCGTCGGGAGCCAAGTCGACAGAAGCAGTCGCAGGGCTCGGTAAGTCTTGAGCAGGAGTAGTTGACGGATTTGAAGTTCCTACAACTTCTTGTCGAGAGGATGGCCCGGGTCTGTCCGAGATCGTAGCAGAGCTAGATTTCCTAGACATCTCTAATGAAGATTGAATCTGACAAAGCACCTGTTTGGAATATACTTGAAAAACAATTGATGTTAGACTTAACAACGTAAATATTCCCCCCGTGTAGTGTGTGAACTAGTGCGATCATTTAAATATACGCGCCAAGAAATGGAAAGCCACTAAGTTATTGAAATAAGTTTAAGCTTTGAATTATCATGTTCGAAGACCGTCATCGTTGACCGTCTACGAAAGCTTGTCATAAGACGGTTTATATTTTGAACTCGACATCGTCGCTGTATGTGAATGGTTGTTAATTGTTCTCGGCAAGATAAGTTCAAGTTCACAGTTGTCTAAACACGGGAGTTATTAATCTGGAATTTCTGATATGCTTGGTTATTTAAGTTTGTCCTTCTCTATTGTCATATATTTAGGCATAAAATATGTGTTGAGTCAATTATGCATTAGGTTCGACTGGTGTTGCTGTTGTACACAACCCTCATACCTAACCACTTCATCGTTCGGCATTCAACTAGTCATGCCGAACCACAATCATGCCGAGCCGCCTCGCTCGACATTCAACCCTCAACACCAACACTCACCTACCACTCATTATCACCGTTCGGCATGCGAAAAAACATGCCGAACCGCAAACATGCCGAACCGCACCGTTCGGCACGCCACTCTCCTAACTGTCCTCTTCATCGTTTGGCATAAAGTAGTCATGCCGAACCACAGTCGCGCCGAGCCACATCGCTCGGCATTCTGCCCAGCTCTTACTTCCTCTCTGCTTTCCTACCTCGTTCGGTATAAGGAAATCATGCCGAGCCATGGCCGTGCCGATCCGCATCACTCGGCACACTAAACCTTAACTCCAATTTCACTAACGTACTTCCCCTCCATCGCTCGCATAAGGAAGTCATGCCGAGCCACATCAGTATGTCTTCCACCAACTTTCTCCTTCAAACACCTCTATCATCCTCTTCTCTCCTCCGCTCCGCCTAGCCTTAAACTCCTTTAAAACACCCACGCTTCGCCCTTAACTCCTTCTGCTCCACGCGATTACTATTGGCCTCGATTTTGCAGAGATTCACGGCTTTGAACCTCGTGCTAGGTTTCCTAATCGGGGTGAAGTGTTTAAGGGAAAGGTTTTTGTTTAAGAAATGAGTCGAAGCATGAGAATATTCTAGAGTAGGGAGCGTGGTTCTAATTAGATTCGATTGATTGGGGAAGGAAGTAAGGCAGCGTAAGGTGTTTGAGAAGGGAAGGGAAAAGTAGATAATTCTCTAAATTCTGTTAAGAGGCAAAGTTCGTAAGTACTAAAGAGCGGATGTAAAAGTAAAAAAGAAAAAGCAACGAAGTGTCAGCTTAGAGAGAAGAGAAGCCGAAGGGGCAGCGACCAGTAGAACCAGTCAAAGCACCTCCCTCATTCAGCATTAATGCTGCTTCGCATTTTTATGTCGCTCGGCATCAGTTAAGCTGTTCGGCATTCGTATGTCGTTCGGCATTAGCATGTCGTTTGGCATACAATGCCTCGATCGGCATTCAGGAGAAGACACTATCGAGAAGACGAAGCCAGGGCTTGAAGCAAAACATGAAGGACTCGTAATTCAAAGCGCATCATGTTCGTCCACATGATGGACTTTGGGGGGCAAGTGTTACCCGGTGGCTTGACCAAGCAACAAGAGACTTGGCGTATGGGGGCTCGTTCGGCATAAAGGGTCGTTCGGCATAACTAGGTCGTTCGACACAACTAGGCCATTCGGCATCTATCCTCGTTCGGCATTGAGGGTCGTTCGGCACAACTAGGTTGGTCGGCATAACTGGGTCGTTCGGAACAACTAGGCCTTTCGGCATCTATCCTCGTTCGACATTGAGGGTCGTTCAGCACAGCATGGTCGTTCGGCATTCCATGTCGTTCGGCACGAACCCCATTCGGCATCCAGGCCTAGTTCGGCATAGCGAGGTCGCTCGGCATTGCAAGGATGTTCGGCAATCCAGCCTCGTTCGGCATTCATGCCTCGTTCGGCATTCATGCCTCGTTCGGCATTCATGCCTCGTTCGGCATTCATGCCTCGTTCGGCATTCATGCCTCGCTCGGCATTTCAGCCTCGTTCGGCACATAGCTTCGCTCGACATAAGTATGTCGCTCGGCATCTCCCCTCGTTCGTCATCGGATCTCGTTCGGCCTACACATTTCACTCAACACACCGCCTCGTTCGGCTTGGAGATGTGGCTCGGCATTTGCCATTCGACATTTGTGGCTTGACACACAGAAGTCACTCACCATGGGCCGAGGTACCTCGCTCCTAGGCCCATTAAGGAAGTCCAACCCATCTTCGTCTATAAGTAGAGGGGCAGGGGCACAGTGAAATGAACCTTTTTTTGGAGAACACTGGGGAGACTCTACCACTTTCAAGACTCACTTTATTTCATTTAATATTTGTATTCAAGTTTTTATATTATGGATTGTATCTGTATTAAGTCACTTGTGAAAGCAATAAAGATCGAAACTTAAAGCAGACATAGGCAATTACGCTGAACCACTATAAATCCGGTGTTCTTGTTTTCTGCATTTAATTTAGTACACAATTCTCTGTTTTAATTTATTTTCTTCATTAATCTCTCTACATAACTCTACTCAAGAGTTAGTGACCAATTCTTGTGCTAGCAAAAATCAAATTCAAATTCAATTTAAAATCAACTCACACACACACACACATATGTATATGTATGTATACACACACACATAAACAACACTTATTTTATTTGTTTGAAAAATAATAATTCTATTTAAAATCTACTTATATATATATATTCATATAAACAACCCATTATTATTTGTTTTAAAAGAATAATTTACCAATTTTAAATATTTTATAAAAGAAGATTATCACGTATTATTTGCTTGAAATTCCGGGATATCACAATATTATAGCCTTTACTTTAAATCAACTACTCTTATAAACAAAGATTTACAATTAGGATATATTTCATAATTAACACCCATGAACCTTCCTATATACTAGTTAAACCATCGTTACTTCTAATCAAACTTTATTTTTATTTTTGTTGAGACAAATAAATTTTCAAAATTTTTAATTTAATAACCAAAATCCTATACTTATCCAATACAGTTTCTTCAAAAGTAAATCGGTATGCTAAAAAGATTTTTTTTGTTTTTTTTTGGACTTTTGGTTTTTTATTTATTTTGAGTTTTGGAAAGAAAATGCAAAAAATAAACCATGAGAAACCAAAAATGAAGATGAGCCTCCCTCGACACTTGATTTTGACCGTGTATCCACAATCAATCCAAGTGAAAGGAGAAGAAAAAAATGACCTATATTTACATGAAAATGAAAGGATTATTACTTACGCGACATCAGAAAATATACCGTTGAACTGTAAATGAATCGGTCTTTCAAAGCCAAATTCATTTGTCTCGTCAAGTACGAGAGATGTAGCTTAAGCATAGAAAACCAAACCATAAAAGGTTTCAAAGTTGGATCTTGATTTAGAAAATGTATTTTTATTAAAAATCGTATGAGTTGTTATATTTTCTATGATTTTTGGGGGTTGATAGAACAATTAGTTGAAGTTCAAGTTTATTTTCACAAAATTGAAATTTAAGCTTATCGTTGAAAACTTCTTCAAAATTATTGATTTCAAAATCAAAATGGTGATTTAAATTTATCCCTTCAAAATTCAATAACTCATCTTCGAAAAGTCCAAAAAATTTGTGCTCATAAAATTCGTCTTCATTTGTTGAATTAGTCACAACTTCATTGCATGTATCATGTTCAAATCCAATGTTGTTGTATTCAAATTTCTAAAATAAAAAAGGAAGATCGAATTTTAAATTTAGTTCCACATTCTCAAAAGAATTAAAATCCAACTCAATTACCAAATTTTCAACAACTTCATTAAGATTGTCGTTTTCAATTTCAAAAGTTGTTATTTGAAAATCATCAATTTTGGTAAAAGGTGGATTATTATTTGACTTGTCACAAGTTGGGATATGATTTTGTTTCTCCCATTGTTTCATATATGTTTCAAACAATAAATTCGTGTGATTACTCTGAATTTCATTCATTTGCTCAACAAAATCAAATTTATAATTATTAATTTGAGGATTTTAAATTTGAAATTGTTAAGAACGAAAATTGTCAATTGAATCATAGTCGAGATTATTCTCATTGCCAAAATCATTTAAAAAGTCGTTCATACTTCTATTTTAACTTTGAAATTCATTTTGGAGTTCGAAGTTGTATTGGTATGAGTTATAATCGAAATCATTTGACTTTTGAGGTGAATTCAAATTTTGATTATTATGAAATTCTTGACTTGAGCTATTGCACAAATATATTACACAAATCATTTATCCTTTGACTATTTTGTGTAGAGAGTTCAAGTAAAGCCGAAATAGTTTCAATACTGTTTTCAAGATTTGAGGGTTGGTCATAATTTTGAAAATTTTGTTCAAAATTCGAATTGCTTGTACAATAGTTGTCATTAAAATATCCATAAGAATTTGGAGTGAAACTATGTGGATTATATTGATTTTCACAACTATCGTAAAATTCTTGTGAGTAAGAAAATTCGAACATTTTAAAGAACGTTTTTTTTCTCTTTTTTTTATAAAGGGAAAATATTTACCAAGAAGAATTTATTTTTCAAAATGGAATTTTTATTTTTGTTTTGTTTTATTTTTGGATTTTTTTCTTTTTTATATGTTTTTTTTTGTTTTTGAAAGGATTATAATTTTTTTTTTTGGATTTTTGTTTTCCTAAAAAAAATAATTTTTTTTTTTGGATTTTTGATTTTGGTTGAAAATTTTCAAAGGATTTAAAAACTAAGTTAAGAAATATTTACAATTTTTTTAGTTTTGGCTTTTGAATTTATTTTTTAAATATGTATAAACTAATGCAACTAAATGAATGCAAATGGCTTAATTACAAATTTGATGTCTTTAGTAGCTCTTAACCCAAAATTGTATAATCACAGTTTGTCTTAATTCAACAAGACAATTCTCAGCCAAGTAACGTGCAGAAGTTATTGGTGCACAACGAATCACCGTAGCAATGCAACCGAAGGTTTAAAGCAACTTCAAAGAAACAATCAGTATAATATTTATAAATCACCGTAATATTTATAACTGATTATTGCTCTATCATAGCGTAGACACCAAGAAAATAAATTGTCGAAAGATGACAACTTGTCAAAATACAACTAAGCCTTAGGCGAGCTCGCGACAGCCAAGTCTGATGTCTAACCGTTATTATTAGCAAATTCTAAGATGAAATGTTATTTGTGGGCCAAGGAAGGGGTGATGAAATCCTCCATCTTATATGGATTTGGATATTGCCCTTAAAAAAGAAAATAAGATAAAATGAATGCAAAACTGAAATTAAACATGATTTAACGATGCAACCACAATGAACTTTTTTTTTAAAATATAAATGCAAATGCAAGGAACTAACCATGCAATTATAATAAAATTGGAGATGAAAGCGCGATACTAGAGCGTGCAGAATTATTAGCATTTTTTAAGCGGTGATTTTTTTAAGCAAACAAGTAATTTTTGCAGCATATCCTCTCCTTATCTGTTTTTGCAACCTGAAAATTTTATCAACACTTGAAAATTGAAAACAAAAAAATAAAATTGGAAACAAAGCAATTTTTTTAAAATATGGATGGCCTAAAAAATAATTAAAAAAAAAACTAATTAAAAGAATTTTTTTACTCAGACCTTCAAACTTCTAATAAGAAGAAAAAAAAAACTATTTAAACGGAACAAATCAAACAAAAGAAAACTAGTTAAAAGAAATTTTTTACTCAGGCCTTCAAACTTCTAACCCGACGCACTAACCAATTTTTTAACTTTCACAAACTTCTCACAACTCTTCGATAATAAAAAAAGACGATGTAGAGCACCAAAATCTTTCTCCCAAATCGAATTGAATTTCACAAATCAAATTGATACTTCGCGTTACTCGAAAAAAAGAAAGAAAGAGGGAAATCGATTTGGAGTTGATGAAGTGGTTCGGTTGTGTTTTTGCTAGTGAAGTGAAGTATTGAGTTGCTGGTTTGTGGAACTGACGGAGGCGATGGAAGTTGGTGGGTCACGGGATTTGGGTACTGCGATGGAGTTCGGTGATTTTGGTTTCTATGAGTTGTGATTTCGGCGATTAGGTGGTCGATTGCTGATTTGAGTTGTGATTGTAGTGAACTTTAGTGGCAGCAGGAGCGGTGGGGAAGAGCGAGAATGATCAGAGGAGTTGTATAAGGCAGTTGCATGTCAGGCACTGGAGTGGTTTGCTGGTCATAGTTGTAGGAGGTGGTTCGAGGAGATTGGGCTTTTTTGGTTTTCTGGTTCTGGTGGGATGTTGTTGTGGTAGCAGTTATGAAGACAAGCAGAGGGATGAAGGGGATGTTTGTCAGAGAAGAAGGATGGTGCACTGTTGAATGGTGGTGGCAGAACTGGTGGTATGGGAAGTATGGCCAAAGAAGTTGCACAGTGGATAAGTGAAGTTGTTTTCTTGGGCAATTATATGACTGGTGGCAGTATGTTTGTGGAGGAGCAGGCAAGGTTGATGTGATGACAGAGGGGATCTGTTGGAAGAAATGTAAAGGAGGCACAGTGCACAAGCACAGTTTGAAGGGTGGAGGTCGTTGTATTTGAAGGTGTAGTGTTGATATGTTTGCAGTCAGTTGAAGTGGTATGGATGGTGGATGAGCTGTGAAGTCAGTTGAAGTGCACAGTGGTTTTTGAGTCTTATAGAAGGGATGTTGATTGTATGCAGCAAGTAGAGGGATGGTGTAATATGTATGTATGTATGTCAGTTATGATGGAAGTGGAAAAAAGTGAGATGGCAGAAATTGATGATGTTCTGGGTAAACTTGAGGGTGTTAAGCAGTGATGAAACAATGGTAGGAGAGTTGATGTAAGGTAGCAATGGTTGGTAGGGTGAAGATCTGTGTGATGGTGGGGGCAGTAAGGTTGCAGTGATATGCAGAGGCAAGTGTGTATATGCACTGGTTGTATGTGCACAATGTGCTAGGGTGTTGAATGGTTGATGATAATGTGAGTGTTGAAAATGTGCCGACAGTAGGTAGGAACTGTTATGGAGGAACAGGTGAGTTTGAGTGGTGGTCTGTTGCAGTATTGATGGTGGTTAAAACTTAAAAGTGCAATATTGTTGATGGCAGCAGTATTGTAGGCAATAGTTGTGTACTGTGAGTGAGTGAGCGGTGGGATTGTGGAGTTATGTAGTGGTACAGCAGGTTGGGTGAATTGATGGCAAGGTTGGGGTTGTGCACAGTATGGTTGAGGGGCGGAGGGGTTGAGGTTGAAGGTTAAGGCAGATGTCTGTTTGTATGTGTTGGTGACACTATTGTGACAAGTGTGAGATGCACAATTGTATTTGTGCAGGGGGGTGGCAGCAGGAGGATGTAGGGAGCAGAAATAGAAAGTTAAACTTGATGATGTAAAGTTTGTAAAATAATTTTGTACTAAAGATACGGTAGCAGCAGTTTATGTAACATAGAACATTTGTAAATCAATTTTGTTATCAATGCAACTTTTGTTTGTAAATTTCTATAGCAAGTAACATTGAACAATAACAAAAATGCATAAAACAAACTTTTTTTTATGAAAGCTAACACTAACTAAATATAAAACCAAATGACACCAAAATAAGAGATGCACACAAACAAGATGAAAAATAAAAATAACACACAACACTAAACTTTTTTTTAAAATGCAACATACACACAAAATGAAACACGCTAAAATCAAACAACAAATAATTCGAAAAATAGAAAATTAAAATCAAATTAATTCCTCGACAACAGCGCCAAAAACTTGTTTAACGACTAATTTTCCATCAAATTAGAAAATAGCCAATAATATTTGAATTAAAAAATAACCGCAAACGCACAGCGTACAATTTTAGTATGTGGAGAGTACGGTCGATCCGCAGGGAATTGTATTGAATAATTTTTTTACTCAAAACTAACAAAAATTAAAAGTGGATAAAAATATGAGTAGAAGGCAATTTAGAGGTAATTTCCTTCTCATGATCATATAAATCAACAAAATGAAAATGTGATCTCTCTTATCGTCATTAGTGAATTTAGTTAACATGTTTATCATAAGTATGACCTATTTGTGCTATTAATTAGCCCAGCATAAACCATCAAACTTTAACATATCCACTAAACCACTTGTTAACTCTCATGAAAATGTTGATGAACTTGAAAATAAAACATATTCTAAATATGATGTATTCACTTTTGATTAATAATATAGACCATCAAATTTTGATTTTAAAATTCACTTCATTACCATAATCATATAGATGAAGATGCAATTTGTGTTTATGTTTGTTTAAGCTTAGCCTATATGGTGTTCACAACATAAGTATAAAATTCAAAGTTAAAACAACAAAATATTTACTACATCAAAACTTCCATTAAGCACATTAAGAGATCAAATGAAATCACTATGTTGAATTTACATGACTAAAAGAGCTTCATTACGCCTAAAGTAAAGAAGTTTAGCTTCTCATATTTATTATCACGTTGACAAATGTAAATTGCAACATAAGACAAAAATAAGAGGAAAAAGAGAGCTAACTAGTTTTGCATGAAATAAATCTATTCTACTTCCATGAAATAAAACTATAATAATTGCATAAAATAAAGAACAAGAATTAAAAGAGCATGAAATTAAATTGCATAAAAAGAAAAGTACATAAAAGAAGGCTAAGAAGTCATTAAAAAGAAAAGAGAGTTTTTGTTTATTTTTGAGCCTAAAACTAAACTAACTAAATAGGAGGCTAAGAGCTCATTACATGAAACATAGGGGGTATTTACACATGTTTGAAACCGTAGTCCATATTTTTGGGGACCAACCAAAATACCCTCTTAGGAAATGTAGCCTCCAAGTAATCATTAGAATGAGCATAACCCTCCATTTAAATGTGCATGTAGCTTTAATCATGTGCATTAGCTCTTAATAGGGAATCATGGTAAGTGGGTAGGTGGGGTCCTCAATGATTTCATAAATTGATTTATTTTCATCTTCATTTATTTCCTTCTCTTGTGCTGAAGCATCTTCATATTTTTTCATCTAATTTCCTATAAATGAAATAAAATTGCAAATAAATATTCTCAAATTAATTTATGCACGAGAAATAAAGATTTACTCCTATATGAAGATGAATAAATGATGATTTGAAGGTAATATGAATTTTGGTTTAAACATGTTAAAGCACCTTATATGCTCATTTATTTAATTAAATTAGATTAAATATGGAAGTAAAAATATGCACATTTTTGTGCACATCAATTAGGGGATTAGATTTAGAAATGGTGTGTAAGGTACGAATTCTTATTCATAGTTTATATTGCATATTTCTACAAATTGAATAGAAGTTCCCTTGCCTAATTTCATGTAAAAAGGACTTGAATAAAGCGTAAAATCAATTAAATTGTAAGTTTTGTGCATTATTGTTTTATTGCATTATTTTAATATAAAATAAGTTGGAGTTAGATTACAAGTACAAGTCTATTGAATTGATTTTGGGATGTTGGATTTATAAGAAAATTCTATTGTGGAAATGAGACTTGTATAACTTTCGAATATTTCACATTTGAACGATAGTTTAAGGCATAATTCCATGCACACATAGAAATTAATAAATGCATATATATGTATATGTATATGTATATGTATATGTATATGTATATGTATATGTATATGTATATGTATATGTATATGTATATGTAAACTAGCTTAAATAACGTATTATTGTAACGTATTACTTGCATAGTTAATTAAGTTAACAATTATCATTTAAATCCTCTTTAGGAAAGTAATTAATTAGGTGAAATAAGAAGGATTTCTTATAAGGCCTAAATGGTGAATATGGTGAGATGTGCGATAATACACTAAGAGAGTATTATGAAATATGACCAAGTTATAGGGATATGAGGTCATTCAATAGCATACAAATGTCTGTTTAGCTAATTTGCCTACCAGTTGTGTGACTTTGGAACAAACGTGAGGCCTCATCTATAATAAGTAACTATGGATGACGCAAGGTTAGTCCTAATAATGTAAGATAAATTACCCAACTAATCCGACTACCTGTTCCTATGGATAGTCGGGCTAATGTGAGACGTCTCCATGGGGGTGCAGGTCGTAATATGAATGATCTGTTTTGGGGATTGGAGATATTAAGTGAGTTTTTGAGGGCCCGCCTCTTTCCCTTATATGAAGTATTAAATAGTCTGGATTTGGGTTTAAGCATGGCTGAGGATATCTTGAAAAGGTATGCTTTAATAGAAGTACTAAGTATCCGAAAAGATCTTTGTGCAATGTCGCTAGATAGGTACCTGTGAGAAGTCCGCCTTAGGAATAGGTATTGAATGATGGAGGCCTACCTCAATTGAGGTCTTAAATGGGAAAATTCTATCTATTTTCCATTGAAAGGTATTAAGTGGCTTGGGTTCTATCTCTCGCAGTGGTAGACATTAATAACGATGGTTATGGGTTATTGTTTGTAGAAGAATCTGCTTCAGGAATTGAAGGTATTAAGTGGTTGTTTGAGCGCCCGCCTCTTTCCCTTATATAAATTATTAAATGGTTTTGAATATAGTTTAAATGTGAAAGTTTTTATTAAATTACACTGCCTAAGTACTAATATAAAAAGGCTGGAGATTTCTATTCACCAGACATTGTTGTTCTGACTACCTCCTCATTACAACACAAGTTAGGGATGTATATGACGATTAAGATAGAGATGTCAATGAGAGGAGCTTTTGGTAGTAGTCTATTTATGTTATTTTCCGGTGTACCATTTGAATTTAAAATGTATTTTTTTTAACATGATTATGTAACAGTTGCTATTGGCATTATGATAAGATTTTGTGACATTTGGAATTTGAAATAAAATGTGTATTGTTTATGTTATTATATTTTATCCTTCTGTTGTGAGTTCTAAATAAACAGATAAATAGTTATGTGTTGTTCTTTTTACCAACCAATTGCCAGCTTTAGAATGAGTTTAAGTATCTATGGGCCTTCTGGGTCGGGACTTAGGCTTGTTTCATGGTGGGTTGTTACATTTGTTATCAAAGACTAAGCAAAGACTAAGTTATCCGATCAATGAGGAAAGGTATACATATGAATGACGTATTTGTTATTTTTGAAAATATTTTCCAAAAACCCATAACACACACACACACTATTTTTGAACTTATATACACACACTAGGAAAATCTATCTTCCGACATATAATACTATCTTAGGAAGTTATAACTCAAAGTTCAACCTACAGATAGTTGATATGATCAATAATTATTCTTCTTCTGAGGCTGGGAAACCTGCCCGAGGAAGACCCACAATTCAAGGAATTCTCGAATGATTTAAACAATACCTCAGGCAAGTAGGTGAAGTCCCTTTTCCTCAAGCTACACTGGAGGCATTCATTGCCCCGTCTACTGATGCAGCACCCCATCCCGTTGAATTTCTCATGATGTGTAAGGACTTTCTTAATATGGAAGGAAGGGTATACTCTAGAACGAGGGTTCTGTAGAGTCAAAGACTTTGATAAATGACTTTGAGAAGATATTTTGATGCTCGATAGATAGGATTGGTTGAAGATGAGAATGGCAGCTTGGCACCTCAAAGGAGAAGCCCTAGATTGGTGGAAATTGTGGCCGAGGAGAATGTTGATATAATTATCATTTGGGATGAATTCAAGGATAGATTGAATTCAAAATTTATGTCAAGCACAGAAGTAAGTTTACAACTGGAGAAATATTTACAACATAGGTAGGAAGACTCCACTTTGAAGATATACATTGGTAAGTTTGTAGAGTTGGCTATGTTTGGAGTGAGATTGATCGATACATCTATGAAAAAGGCCATGATGTTTGTGAAGGGCTTGAACTCTTCACTTAGAAAATTGATGTTAACCCAAGTACCCGCTGGCCCCACATACGTGGTGTTAGTTGAGATGGCTTCGCCACAGACGGCCGGTGAGGAAGGAAAAGAGGAAGAGAAGGAGATGGTGGGACTTACTTCAAATATAACCAAGATGGGGACTTTTGAGCGAATAAGAAGGTAGAAGGAAAGTTCAAGGAAGAGGGTATGTGTGTAAGAGATGCCAAAAGAAAGGTCATGTAGCCAAAGATTGTAGGGTGAGTCTGATGAAGGAAGCTTTTAAGGGAAAGTGTTAACACTGCCATAAGGAAAGGACCTCAAAAACCAATGTCCAAAGGTGGAGAAGGAAGGGCCGAGTGGACAAGCCTACACCATTGAGGCTGCCCATATTTCGAGTAGACCACCCTCTAGATACCAAGGAAAACTAGTATTGGAAGGTATAACTCTTATTTTTAGGGCTACAATTTGTACCCTATTTGATTCCAGAGTATTGCATCCCTTTATAGCTAGAAATGTTGTTAACTCCTTAAATCATCAAACCCACTTTGCCACCAGCCTAATAGTAGTCTCTAATCCTATTAGGGGGTCGACACATCTGTCTTAAATTTGCAAATACTAGCTGTGAACATATGTGACATTGATTTCATATGTGATGCATACGTTCTAAATTTTAAGGGCTATGTACTTAACTTGGGAATGGATTGGTTATCTTACTATAAGGCAATTTTTGATTGTGATAGAAGGGTTGTATGATTAAAGAGTTATAGTGGACAAAACTTAGAGGTCCACCGTATACCTCAAGACTCATTCGAATCAAGCTATTTGTACTCACTGAGCCTATTTCATATAAAGCTTTCGTCCATACCCATAGTTCGAGAATTTCCCGATATCTTTGAGGAATCTCAAGTCTCCCACCTCAAAGGGAGTTCAAGTTTAGAATTTATTTGGAGAAAGATGCTAGACTAGTCCCTCTGCCATTATGACACATGACCCCCAAAGAAAGACGTGAGTTAAACAAGAAAATCTTAAAGCTGTTGCAGATAAGATTCATTCGAAGAAGTACTTCGGAGTGGGGAGCCCTTATTATTTTCACCACTAAGGAAGATGGCTCATTAAGACTATGTGACGACTATAGGAAACTTGATAAGTTGATAAGGAAAAATAGGTATCTCTTACCTAGGATAGACGAATTTTTTGATCAACTTGTAGGAGCCAAAGTCTTCTCCAAATTGGACTTAGCAACTAGATTTTATTAGTTGAGGATCGCAGAGGACGGCAAATCGAAGACCACATTACACACACCAAATGATTCTATGAATGGAAAGTAATGCCTTTTGGATTGATGAATGCCCCAGCATACTTATTAGATTTGATGAGTACGGTATTTAAGGGACAACTTAATTAGTTTGTGATAGTTCTTGTTGATGATATCTTGGTATTCTTCAAGAGTGAAGAAGAGCATGAGAATCATTTAAGGGAGATACTATGGACTTTGAGGAGACACCAACTAAAATACAAATTTGCAAAATGCCACTTTTGGAAAAAGAAGGTAAAGTTTCTTGGACACAACGTTTCAAAGCATGGATTGGCGATGGACCTTGGAAAAGTGAATGCTATTCAAGGGTGGAAAGTTCAAGGAGTGTAACCGAAGTTAGGTGTTTTCTTGGGTTAGTAAGCTATTATAGATAAGTCATGAACAAATTTGGAAAAATAGCAATCCCTTTAACGCGCCCGACTAAGAAGAATCTTGCCTTTACTTGGGACGATGAATGCACTGAACCATTCGAGAGACTTAAGGAACTATTAATAAGTGCACTTGTGCTTACCATTCCCAATGGAACAAAGCCTTTTACAGTTTTCATGGATGCAAGCGGCTTAGGATTGGGAGCAGTTCTCATTCAAGAAGGAAGGGTGGTAGCTTATGCTAGTTGGCAATTGAAGGACCATGAGATGAGATACTCGGTTCATGACCTAGATTTGGCAGCTATTGTCTTTTCCTTAAAGATGTGGAGGCACTATTTTTTGGAAGAAAGGTTTGAGTTGTTTACTTATTATAAATCCCTCAAATATATATTTTTCCTAAAAGATTTAAACCTTAGGCAGTATAAGAGGATGTAGTATATAGCATTATTTGACTTTGGTATAATACTCTCGAGAAAGGGAACGTTGTCACTGATGTCCTCAGTCGGAGGCACGCTACCTTGCTATATATAAATGGAGGCAGTCGCGGTTCCTCTTAAATTTCAACTTTAACCGCCAATAAATCCATCCAATGCTTTTTGGTAGTAATAGAGGTTAGGACGGCTTTAATGGACCGCAATGGGCATGAGAAGAAGAAGGATGAGAATATAATGGATATCCTAGATAAGTTGAGAAGAAGAGAACCTTTTCCAAGGTCGGTAGATATGAAATTAATTGGAATGGATGTTTAAAAGTGATGGATGCCTTTGTATCTCAATGATTGACAATGTACTAGAGGAAGTGCTTATAGAGTGTCACCACTCAAAGCTGACCATTCACTTGGAGGAGATAAGACGTCTAGGGATACGAAGAGAATTTTCTTTTGGCCGGGAATTAAGAACATAGTAGTTGAGTATGTTGCTAGGTGTTTGATATGTCAAAGAATAAAGGCTGAGCAAAGGATACCCGGAGGATTGTTATTTGCATTGGAGATTCCGACTTCGAAATGGAAGCATATTTCGATGGACTTCACAGAAGGATTTCCTAGGAGTAAGAGGTGCAAAGAAGCAACTTGGGTCGTAGTAGATATACTCATCAAGTTTGCCCATTTTATTCCTGTTAGGAACAATAGGACAACAACAACTCTAGCATAGATTTATATTAAGGAGGTTGTTCGACTACTTGGAATTTGAGCACTATTAGTGATAGGGACCCTTTGTTCACTAGCGAGTTTTGGAGGATTTGTAGGTAGCTTTGGGAACTTTATTAAATCTCAGCACCGCTTACCACCTATAGACCAATGGTCAAATTAAAAGGGTGAACAGAAGAAGACTTGATGAGAGCTTACATCATGGACTTCGAAGGACACTGGGAGAAACACCTACCTTTAGTTGAGTTTTCATATAATAATAGTTACCAAGAGATTACTGGTATGACCCCTTTTGAAGTGCTCTATGGGAGGCTATTAAATCAAAATTTCATCTACACCAACACCACGAGGTACGAATGTATGACTTCGAAAGCGGGTTGGATTATTGATTCTTGGCAAAGAGATTACCAAGACATGATGAAATCACCCTTTGGTTATGAGATGTTGAACCATAGATTCGCAATAGCCAATGCAGAGAAGGAAAAGTACATAAAGTAAATAACAGTGAGACTTTTATAGTGGTTCGGACTGAAAGTACCTACATCTAACGTCCTTTCCTTGTTTAGTCACTCTTACCTAGCCGAGAGGCTTATTACATTGTATCTATATATTTCGACCATGAATGAGTTTGTAAAAAGGACTCTAATATAGAAAAGTACAATATGATTTTGTATTTCAAATCTTTTTTTAGTGCCAACCCTTTTACTGTAGCAATTGTGTCCTCTATTTATAGAAAATTTAAGGTGCTATGTGCGGGTTAGATTTGAATGCTTGTCATCATATGGTTGAGTGCATTTTGACATAGATTGTTGACGTGATGCTTTTTATATATCTTCTTGGTTATCTTCCGTTTATCCTGACCGTTTGGTCTCGACCTAGGTTATCTAAGTCATTGATTGTTGATACTTGCTAAAATGCTTTTGGTTTAGGAAACTACTACCCTCGACTAAGCTTCTTATCTTATTTAGATATTGACCTTGATCTCGGTCAGCACTTTGACTCATGCTCTCAGACTACAAGCTCATGGATGTTGAGTCCAATGCTTAAGCTCTTGTTGGAAACCAAACAATGGGTCTCGGAATCATAAGCCAAGGAACTTTCCACTTGAATATTCGTAATTTGTACTTTGTAAAAATTATGGTGGAAAACATGAACCCCAAAGTTCACCTCATATGGTGGCTATAAGGTGTACCATGGAAAGAATAGTGCCATATCATGCTTAATACCTGGCTTATTTATTCCCTTTCCATCATGAAGTTGATCCTAAGCTTTTAGGCAATGAAGTATCCTGAGAGCTTTTGGAAGCATTGTTTCACTAAGAAAATTTATAAAGATCTAACCTTATTTAGTGGATTTTGAATAATTTGAAATCTAACCTTATCCAGAGGGTTTTGGAAATTGAAATTAATGCCTAAAGGCGAAAATACTTTGACATCTTGCTCCAGTCATCTAAATCAGGTCTTATACAGGTATTGAGTTTGAAAACTATTAGTGGTGGTATAATTCCTACATTTGCATGTTATTATAAGAACGTGGCTCATTATACAGCATCGTGCATGGTACTATTCGACCATGACTCACTCTTTGCATGACACGATTCGACAATGGCTCACTCTTTTGCACAATGCTCTAAATGTGGCCATTAAATGCATTTGGTATGGTCGTCTTTTCCATGATTCACTCTTTGCATAACACTATCGGTCATGGCTCACTATACAGCACCATGCATGGTACTATTCGATTATGACTCACTCTTTGCATGACACAATTCGACCATGGCTCACTCTTTGCACAAGACTTTTGGAGGAGACTCATTAGGTGCCTTTGGCATGGTTGTCTTTTCGAAACTCACTCTTTGCACAACACTCTCAGCCATGGCTTACTATACAGCACCGTGCATGGCACTATTTGACCATAACTCACTTTTTACATGACACGATTTGGCCATGGCTCATTCTTTGCACAACACTTTTGGAGGTGACTCACTAAGTGCGTTTGACATGGTAATATTTTCCGTGAGTCACTCTTTGCACGACACTATTGGCCGTGGCTCACTATATAGCACCATGCATAATACTATTCGACCACGACTCATTCTTTGCACGAAAAGATTCGACCATGGCTCACTCTTTGCACAACACTTTGGAGGTGACTCACTAGGTGCGTTCAGCACGGTCTTCTTTTTCGTGACTCGCTCTTTGCATGACACTATCATCCATGGCTCACTATTATTGGGGATCTACCCAATATTCTAACTTCATCGAGAATCTACTCAATATTTTAATCTCATTGGAAATCTACCGATATTCCAATCTTGTTGGGAATCTACCTAATATTCTAAACTCATTGGAAATCTACTAATATTCTAATTTCATCGGGAATCTACCCAATATTTTAACCTTATTTGAAATCTATCCAATATTATAATTTCACTAGGAATCTACCAAATATTCTTTTCTTGTCTATTGTACTACTTGAACATGGCTAACAACTATGCTTCTAGCTTGAAATAAAAAGATTAATAAGGGTTTATTTCTAGAGTGACACTACAAGGTCACAGCTAAAAGTTATAAATTCTTACCTTCGGCACTTTTCTCAGGTGCAAAAGTATTTTTATGGCCCGGAGACGAAACTTAGTAATTGTCGAGAGGCATAATCATTTACTTGCCTGGAGGCGAAAGCATGGTTTTGATACTTACATTATGCTACTTGATCAAAGAAGTTTCATGGCTAAAACATTTTGATGCACTTTTTAAAAGTTGTGTGATGTTACATGATCACGGCAATAATCAAGACTAAAACATTTTAAGGAATGTTTGAAATGCTTAAAATTTAAGAAGAATCGAGTCTCGCGCAATATACCTGAGTCATGACTATGAGATTAGTTATTATCTCAAACTTTTGATAAAGCTTTTATTCAATTAGTAGCCCCATGCTATGATAATGTTTTAGATGCTCAACATTCAAAGTCTAAGATATTACATTGCCATCTAACTTCTTTAATCTATATGTTCCTAAAGGGACGACATCATGAATCATTAGGGGTCCTTCCCAAGTCAGGCCGAAAGGTCCACCTACTGGATCCTTTGCGATTGACATTATATTTTGGAGGATAAAGTCTCATTTCTCAAACTTTCTAGTCTGAACTCTCTGGTTGTAGTATCGGGTCATTTTCCTAATATATTCTGCTGTCCTTAAAGCGGCTTGGTCGTGGAGCACAGGAAACAAACCCAACAAATCCTCTTGGAGCTCCCCATTTTATAGTGTATTATAATAATACCTTTAGTGAGAGGCAATTTCTATCCAAATCGGAAACATGGCTTCAGAGCTATAAGCTAAAGAGAATGGAGTAAGTCTTGTTGAGGTCATGGAGCATGTCTTGTTGAGGTCATGGAGCTTGTTCTATAAGCCCATAAAATGAAAGGCAATTTATCTTCCCAGTTGCCTTTTACCTTGTTCATTCTTTTCTTCAAACAAGCCTTAGGCATTGTTTTATCTTTTCTTCAAACAAGCCTTGATAGTTTTGTTTGCTGCCTCTACGGCCCCATTTGCTTGTGGATGGGCTACCAAATAAAAAACCTTGATGATGCCGTGATCTTGGCAATACTCAGCAAACTCTCGGCTCTCGAATGCAAAAGACCAAATCTAGATACAATGTTATTCGTTACGAAATTTATTACTTGATTGGAGGTTATGGTAGCCAAGGATTCGGCCTTGACCCATTTTGTAAAGTAATCAATTACCACTATGGTGTAACTTGCCTCTCCATTAGCAGTCCGAAGTGGACCCTAGATATTAAAGGGCCATGGACACATCATTTGAAGAGTTCGCTGGAAGGAGCTCTTGGTACTTTCACATAAAAATGACACTTACCACATTTTCTTGTATAGTCTAGTGTATCATGATTTAGTGTCAACTAATAGAAGCTTTGCCTGTGTATTTTCTTTGCTAAATTTTGGCCTAAAAATGGTCTCCACAAATTCCATCACGGGCTTCTTTCAACAATTGATTACCTTCTGAGGCCGTTACTCACTGAGAGTATGGAGTTAAGAATCACATCCTATAGAGTACTCCATCTTTAATAATCCGCTTTGCTTTGGTAGCATCTGAAGGTAAAATATCCTCAGTCGGATATTGGATATATAGCGACATCTAATTCTCTTTAGTTATTACTATGTTGTGGATTCACCTTGGGCAGCTTGAGCCCGTGCTATAACTAATACTTTCTCTGGTAGCTGTATGCTAGGTTTCTCTAGGATCTTGATTGGGATGAAATTAAACTCCCTTACATGCCTTGATCTTACATATTTTGCTAAGGCATTAGCCCTAGCATTTTGATCTCTAAGGATTCTTTCTAGGTGATTACTCTTGAAAGATCCAAGTAGCTGCTTTACCTACTTAGCATAGAGAGCCAACCTTGGGTCTCGGGTCTAATAGTGACCGAGAACTTGATTGCGTAGTAAATTTGATGTTTTTAGAGGTTGCCAAGATATAGCCTGCACCTTCCCCTTGATCATTTGAGGCTGCATCAACATAAAATTGCCAAGGGAGTTGCTTATCCTTGCAATCTTCTTTTTCAGCCTCGACTTCGAAGCCAGCGCATTCGGTGATGAGTCAACTAGTGCTTGCCCTTTGATTGTTGTCCTTGGCTCATACGATATCTCACACTGGCTGTGCTCTATAGCCCACTTAATTAACATACCCGTAGTTTTGATTTTACTAAAAACTTGTTGAAGTGGTTGATCCGTAAGGACTTTAATAAGATAGGCCTAGAAATACGACCGAAGCTTTCTTGCTATGAACATCAAGCTATAGGCAAACTTTTTAATTACAGTGTAGTGCATCTCTACTAAACCTAGCCTTTTACTTACATAATGTACGTGTCTCTAGATCCCGTTATCATCTTCACTAAGGTTGAACTTATGGCATGATCCGAGGCAACCATATAGAGGAACAGGGTTTTCCCAACTACCGGTTTAGACAGAATCAGGGGAAAGTTAGATGTTTTTACAGATCTTCAAATGCTTTTCGTCATTTGTCTATCCATTTGAAAGCAATGTTCTTCTTTAAGAGGTTGAAGAAGGGAACACACCTGTCGATTGATCGACTTATGAACTTATTCATAGCAGTGATCTTTCTATTTAAGCTTATTAACTCCTTTCCATTAGTTGAAGCGTTCATGTTGGTTATAGTTTTTATCCGATCTAGAATTATCTCTACCCCTCTAAAACTTACTATAAAACCAACGAATTTATTGGATTGTATACCGAAGGAACACTTCTAAGATTTTAGCTTCATCTGATACTTCCAAAGAATATCGAATGTCTTGGCTAAATCCAAAACATGACGTTATGATTATTTAGATTTGACCAACATGTCATTGACATACACCTCCATGTTTCGACCTATTTACTCATTAAACATACGGTTGACTGACTTTGATATGTTGCCCCTGCATTCTTAAGATCGAAGGGCATTACCTTATAACAAAACAAACCCTAAATTGTATGCTCCTCATTAGGCTAAAACATTGGGATTTGATTGTACCCGGAATAGGCATCCATAAACGAAAGCAATTGATGCCCACTGATAGCATCTACTAATTGATCTTTTCGGTAAAGGGAAGTAATCCTTTGGGCAAGCATTGTTTAAATTCAAAAAGTTAATGCAATCCCTTCATTTCCTTCTTTAATAATACTGGATTAGCGATCCACTTTGGATAGTAGACATGTTGGATGAAATTATTCTTTAGCAACCATTCGATTTCTTCATGTAAAGCCACATATCAGACCTTTTCTAGAGGCCTCCTTTTTTCCCTTGTGAGAGTGAACTTCAGATCCATATTTAAACAATAGAAAATGATTAAAGGGTTGATTCTTATCATATTATCGTGAGTCCAAGCGATTACATCATGGTTATGCTTGAAGAAGGAAATTAGCACTTCTCGGAAAGAAGGATGTAAAAAAGTTTTTATCTTAACTATCATAAACTTGTCATTCTCATCGAGGCACACTTTTTCTAGAGTCTTTACTGCTGAAGCGTCTCAATCTCTTGTCTTGGTACAAGATCGAGCTTAATTTCTTCCTTCCTTAGGAACTTCTTGTACAACGTGAAAAATCTTCCTCCTATTCCCAGAAGATTTAATACTTTACCCATGCTCTAATCTCATTATATTCTTTTTGATAGCCTAATATGTAAATCAATTTTCCAATGGTGGTCTTCTTGCCTTGGGAGAATTCTAAATGGTTTCTTACATCTTCCCACAGAACTCATGGTATTAACCATTTCCTTATTTTCGAGAGGAGTAGGTAGGTTAACTTTGACATCTCTTATAAGACAATGTTTTCCCTTTATTGATTATGTTCATACTTGCATAATATAGTTGTTCAAGTTCCAATGATCTCCCCTTATGAGCCCTTTACCCTTCTCAGTGAAAATTTTCAAAGGTAAATGCTTAGTAGATACATACCCATCCATGGCATCCAGAGATGACCTCTCGAAGTAGGCATTGTACATCAAGGGGACGCCCACAATGACAAAGTGGTTTCAAAGATCTTACAATGAGGGTCACTTCTAAATTTGACCATCGGATTGCATTCTTAGAGAGCAATGGCTCCATCATTGTTGAACCTATATACAGGAGCCTAGCTGGACTTGAGTGTGCTTTTGGGTAACCTCATCTTATTGAAAGCGGGCTTGAAGATTATGTTAACAGTGGCTCCAGTATTTACAATTGTCTTTGCAACCTCCGAAAGTCCAATTTGAACCATAATTACAAATAGGTCATTATTGGGGTGATAGATACTCTGGTTATCAAAGTCGCCAAATGTAATTTCCGGGCCAATCTTCTGCTTCTTCTCAGTCTCTTTATCTCATAAAACGAGGTGTTTCAACCTTTGGCTTCATTAACATATCTCTTCCAAGGGCTATTACTTTCCCCGACAATGTGGGGTCCTCTTAAGATGATGCCAACATAATTCCAATAGGCCGATAAAGACTTCAAGGGCGGTGCCTAAGGCTGTGTATTTTTGTTTCCTGCTGGAGTGGCGGCTCCTTGAGAGTATTATCATTTTTTTGGGAACTCGTTTAGCTTTCTTTCTCTGACCAGCCTGTTGATGAAAGACTTCAAAAACCGACACTCTTCTATGTTATTACCATTCTGTTAATGGTAGCTGTAATACTTTCCTCCTCAGTTAACTTCTGGCTCTTTTCATCTTCTTGGAGGGTACAAGATTTGGTCTTAAATCATGGCATAAACTTGAGAAGAAGAACGAGTCAAGTGACAGGCTTCCGCTGCTTGAAATTCCCTTTTAAATATTTTAACCGAGGTGAACCTTTTATTGTCGCCATTCTATTATGGGTTCTTTCTGACAATTCCCTTAGATTCTTTAATTCAGATTTCCCCTCGAGCTCCGAAAAAGAACTCATTCAAGGACTTCCATTCCTGCCTTAGTAGATCTCCCCAAAATGGAGTATCCCTCCATAACCTTAGGGTGATAGCAACAAGCTTGGTCTTGTCCGTCATGCCCTTGCATCGGGTAGCTACATCATTAAACCTTTTACAATAGTCCTTTAGAGACTCTCCTCTCTCTTATCTAAAGTCAATGTGTAGACTTAGTCTTGTTCCGGTATCTTTAGAGGCGAAGAACTATGTCAAGAACTTCGTAGTCAGCTTTTCTCAAGAGCTATTAGAATTCGGTGGATAGCTTTGGAACCATTTCAAGATTGGCCCACTAAAAGTTACGGGCAAGAATCTGCATTTAATCTCATCCAAAGCCCGGATAGCTTGCATCTAGATCTCATATAAAGTAACATGATCCTTGGGGTCGGACGATCCATCATAAGAAAGTTTTGAGATCCTGAATTCTATAAGCATAGGAGCTCTCATAATTTCTCGGGAGAAAGCTGAACCTTTCAAAACTTTATCATGGCACCAAGGCTAGATCAATCCTCTTGCAGCTTCTGTACTTACTCTGATAATTTTATTAATAAGGCTTCCATTCCTCGATCCATGTCGGGTCTTAGGGTTTCAGCTTCAACATTTTGAGTTTCTGGCATATTTTGATGCCTTCCTCCAAACTTTATCCTTTCGGGACATAGAGTTAAGGGCCTCTTAGAAGGACTTACACATGTTGCTCTTACAGTCCCGACTTTATTAGTGCCTACCTTGCCATCATGAACTAAACTTCTAAGGTTTCATTAGCCATAGGCAATTTTCCAGGGTTTCGTCCGAAGGACAAAGGATTCTTGCCTTCTTCAAGCATAAGGGAAAAATTCTACTCTAATTCGGTGAAAGTGCTTTTAATTTTGTTCTAATAACTATCTAACTGCTATGCCGTGTTAGAAACGAATTTCAATGTCATTTGTCCAAATTCACCTTTAGTTAGGACTGGAGTAGTAGCTTCTTCAATAATAGCTTGATTTACCTGGTTTGCTTGATTTGCATCAATCATAGGCTATTCTTCAGTTCCTTCATCTTGGGTAGGGGAGTGATGGTTCTTTCAAGAGGATGCTTTTGACTTCATGCTTAATTGAGAGTTTTCAATTGCTGAATTTGCTGGATTGGAAGAGAGAGGAGGGAGCCCTCCTTCTAGCGCCAAAACTGTTAGTGCAAATTTCATCTATGCCACCCCAAGGTCCAAAGGTATGGCTCTGGAAGCTTGTTGGATTATTGAACCCAACAAAGAGATTACCAAGACATGATGCAATCAAGCTTGGATTAGGAGATGTTGAACCGTAGAGTCGTAATAGCCAATGTAGAAAGGTAAAGTACATAAAGTAAATAAGATTGAGACTTTTATAGTGGTTTAGGCTGAAAGTCCCTACGTCCACTGTCCTTTCCTTATTTAGTCACTCTTACTTAGCCGAGAGGCTTTTTTCATCGAATCTATATATTCCTGCCATTAATGAGTTTGTAAAGAGAGCTGTAATATAGGAAAGTGTAAAAAAAATTTATATTTCAATTCTTTTTTTATTTCCAACCTTTTTACTGTAGCAGGTGTTCCTCTACTTATGGTAAATTTAAGGTTCTTCCATTGGTGCAGGTGGTTTTTGTGATGCCCCGCCCCAAGACCCACATTCAGAAAGAGTATTACTGGGTAATACTATTTGCTAATGCAGAGAATAGGGTTGGTTAGGGGCGACCATATATAACCTTGCCTTAAATATCTATTGAATATGTCGACAAATGCTATATATATATATATATATTTCTAGCTCAAGAGGATCGACATATCCAATAAATACTTAATACAAAGCCATAGGTGGCTATAGGGTCTATCAGAACAAAATACAGTAACTTAAATGCAAAACACGTCACAGAACAGCAGATCATCACACACACACACACACACACACATATATATATAGGCACACGCACACATACATATATAGATACATCATAGAGTTTACAAAATGATACATGTTAAGTGGTATAACAATCACAATATACAAGCGAGTCAAAAGAATATACATACCAGAGAAGCAAACAAAAAGGACTACATAAAAAGCTATAACAAAAAGAGCTAGCAGAATAGTCCACGCGGAAGCAGAATAGGCTAAGTCCAAATGTATCTAACCTGAAACACCTCGGTCTGATCCGAGTATAAAATACATGGGTCGGTCTAACTAAAAAAATCAGTTTAAGAGGATAAACGATAAGAAAAGCATAAGGCAAGGTGATAATCTTCTCAAGTGAGAAGAAATAATTCAAGGGTATATGGTTACTTCACAAGGCACAATTAAATAGGTATAATAATTTCAAGTGATATAAGGATATCACTAAATATGAATGCAACTCAAATGCGGTAAAAATTTATAACAAATCACATAATAAAAGCATGCCTCATCTCATCGGCGTATTATAAAACATCAAATATGGTTTAGGAGAAAAACATAACTCCAAAGAGGAGAAATCTGAAACCTGCCATATTGGTAAACTCAAAAGCAACTCAAAGAAATCACCATCTCCAAATATGCCACAAGAAAAATATATCTCCAAATAGGAGACTAAAATCTCAAATATACGCCATATCGGTAATCTCAATAAAATGCCAGTGTAGGCAACTCAAATCTCAAAGATAGAACTCACAAGAGTTCAAATTCCTATAAGGTAATCGCTGTATATATAATATCCCAAACGGCTTGAATGGCCAATAATAAAAAGGCGATACACTTGGGAAATCACAAATATCAATGAAAACATCTTAAAAATTTGCACGTGCATATGGCCGAAGCCTGCCAAGTACTACTCTCTCTCAAATAAGGCGCCATATCCCTTAGACAAATGTCCTAAAGGAAAACATCCCGAAGGACAAATATGTCTCTTAGACAAACATCCCGAAGGACAAATACGTCATAATGGACAAATACGTCTCTTAGACAAACATCCCGAAGGACAAATGACCTGAAGGTCCAGTACTAGCAAATACGTCTCTTAGACAAATGTGTCACAGACTTTCGGATAGGAACCCGAAGTGTTAACGTGTGTCCCATACCACATGTTTGCAATAAACGGTTTACTAGCCCTAGTAAATTCCACACTCAAAGCAATAAAAGTTTCCCTCGTCTCATCGGTAAACTCGACCCGAAGTTCAAAACGATCAAATGGACAAGTCGGGAATTAACTGATAAGATAAACGCACGGGTCCCATACCACGTGTTTTACCAAACCATTTAATTCTCCTTCTCGTTTCGTCAAATAGTACAAAAACATATATTTTATATATAAAATAATTTATTTGAGAAAACAAGCTTTTAAAACCATTTTCCGAAATCAGTATTGAAAATAATATTTAAAAATTCCCTTATTATAGAGAATAAATAGATTTTATAGTTTAAAATAATTTAAAAATATTATATAATAATTATTTTAAATGCCAATTTATTTTGAAAATTATTTCAAAATTGGTTGGAAAAATCCATGCTCGAAATCAAAGAAATAGCTCAAATCGTCATTCAAATTCAGTTAAAATTTTAATTTCAAATTCATCAAAAATTGGCTAGCCTATTGATAGGCATCATAGCCCTCAAAACATTTTAGAAATATCACAAAAACATGAAGTAAAAGTAAAAAGTCGGACAGAAAAAGAACATAAAGATGCATAGACAAGATAATACACAGGTCTGAAATCTTCTCTGGGTTCAACTTTCATACATGAAACAGGTGGCCAAACGAGCTTTGATTGAACTAAAAATTGGTATGCACATAGTAGAAAACTTCAGCTTTCAAAATAAAAAAGAATCAAAGAATTTCAACTGGGAATGAAAAGGTTATGCTATCTCAAACATGGACTTAGGGTATGTTTGCAGCAGTTCAAAAAACATGTTCTAGGCCTGAAAACCATCTTGGATTCGACTTACATGCCTAAAACAGACGACCACACGACCTCATATCAAGCTAAAAATTGGTATGCACATACAAGTAAACTTCATCTTTCAAAAAAAAGAATCAATAAATTCTGACCGAAAATGAAACAGTTACACTGTCTCAAACATGGACTCAGGCAATGTTTGCAACAGTTAAAAAAACCAAAAATGTACAGGCCTGAAATTCATCTCGGTTTCAAATTTCAGGGATGAAACAAAAGGCCAATCATCCTCAGATTGAGCTAAAATTTTGTATGCCTATAGTAGAAAACTTTATCTTTCAAGAAAAGAAAGAATCGATGAATTTCAATAAGAAATGAAAGAGTTATGCTATCTCAAACATGGACCCAGGCCATGTTTACAGCAACTCAGAAAATAATTTCTACAGGCAAAAATCTGCATTTGATGTGATTTTCTACCACTGTTTTGAACATTCAATGGACAATATTTTTCACCCAAAATTTGCAGAAATGAAGTATAATATGCAAGCTACAAAATGCAAGAAATCTGGCAGCATTTCATTGCTGGAATCAAAAGTTACAGTCAATCAAAGAGAGCATATAACTCTAATTTTCAAACAGAGAAAAACACTATAGGAAATTGATACAGCAAGCAAATAATTCGCTGTTTTTGACGATTTTGAGCTTGGCTCGGCTAGTTTTTGTGAGTTTTGTAACTCACCCTACTGTATGGAGGAAAAAATCTGGATTAATGAAGAAAGATCGAAGCTTTTTGCTTGATTATAACCTCTAGAATAAATATACAGTACATGCAAAAGAAAGTTTACTGTAAATTTGAAAAAAATCACTCAAATAAGAAATTTTTGATTAAATTATGGTCCTTGGAGTTAGATTACCTTAGATTATCACTCTAGATTGAAAAAAGGTTTTAATTTGCTGAATTTAATTGAAGAAAGCTTGGATTTTTAATTTTTGAGAAGGTGGGTCTCTTTTCCTTCATTATGGATAAGGAAGAAGAAGATGAGTGATAAAATGAATGTATAGGCAATAGATTTTCTCACTTCCTCATCTATTTAAGTCCTAAATGGGCTTAGACCCAATAATTAAAAGAAAGTAAAAATGGCCCGTGATATTAATTCGCACTTATATTAAAATGTTCATGTATTTACACTAGTTACAAAACAATATTGCATTTTACTCCCAAGTTTTACATAAGAAAAATATGTAAACTTGTATATTTACAAAATAAAGCATTTTACACAATATTAAAAGATAATTTTAAGTTTTTAAAATATTTTTATTATTAAAATAATTATTTTCGCAAAAATACACTATTTACTTAAATAAGTGAATAAAACATTGTTTTTAACTTCTAAAATTTCACAAAATTTATGTTCTCACTTGAACAAATATTTCAAACCATTTCCAAACATAATTTATGGCCAACACATATTTTTAAACCAATTTCCATCTTTTATTTCAATAATCCACCTTTAAAAATTACATACTTCTTTTAAAAATTATTAAAAGAAGCAAACGTGCAAAAATTAATATAATTGTTGCATTTTCTCTAAAATAAAATCCTTTTCATTATTTAAAGCCCATATTCCATTAATTATCACCCCAAACAAAATAAAATAAAGCTTGGAATTTCATTTTCTCAATTAAAATTGGATAAATTAATTTGTTTATTCTATCATTATAATTCAATATTTATAGGTAATTACCAAACCAGGGTTGTTATAGTTCTTCTTGGATTGATGACCTGGCTTACTATGTAAGACTTAGATTTGAACACTTGTCATCATCTGGTTGAGTGCATTTGATGTGCATTGTTGACATGATGCTTTTATATATAGCTTCTTGGATATCTTCCGTTCATCTCCTTTACGACGCTGCTATCGGCCGTCGTTTGCCGTTGCTCCACCTCTAGTTGTAAGCTCTCATCATCTCTGACCCAATGCTACCAAGTTTTCCATGTAGCTTGCTGCTACTAGCGAGATTAAACCCAAAGTAGGGTTTTCGGTTATCTTGACTTCACCACAGCCTCGCTTTGATCCACCTCAATCCAACCGATTGGAATGCTCATCTCACCCGATGCACATTTCCCTAGTTAAGATCATTTCCCAAATCGGCCTCTAACACCATGGATGATATTGGCCATTGGATGAGGATATTTTACAGTTTTGAGTTAAGAGAATGAGAGAGAGCATGGGTCCTTATATAGAATTTTTTCTAAAACCATTCATCCCCTAAAATCACGAACTCCAATTGAGGCGTGCTCATTAGCGTTCCCAGCCAAATACCCTTATTCTGAACTCAATGTAACTAGGTTAGGGACCTAATTCCACATATACAAAACTTAGATTTTATAATCAATTTTTTTTTAATTCTCCAAAATTAAACGTTACACATTTCGAGCTCGCACAATCACATGAAATGTCCGATCGCTACAAAACTTATCGATGTACATCGTCGTATTATTCCAGTCCCGATGACATTAGTTTCATCAAAATCTGAGATAGTGCCTCGGAATGATAATTTAATGCATTTTGATGTCATTTTATATTTTTCGATCATATTATCGATATTTACTCGATTTATATATTATTTTGAGAGCAATGTGTGATCCTTTAAAATAGAGAAGAGCACACATATGTGTATATACATATATCACTAAAACAAAAGTGTTGCTAACATGCCGGGCAGGTAGCTAATCATAATACAAATAATAAAAAGGACTTAGATACAACTATAATGAGCTTTGGCAAGGCCACCATCCATTACACCTCATTATCAAGCTCCAGCAAGGCCACCGCCCATAATGAGGTGTTAGAAGTACCCAAAAATCATGAAGCAACTCAGTGCTGATGATATTAATAGATAGATCCAGTTGAGAGAGAGACGCGGAAGAACTGGAAAATGTGGATGATCTATGGCTCGTAATGAAAATCCTGAAAGAATGTCTCATTGTAAATGTGAATGATCCTGAATGAAGATGGCCACTTTGTAGAAGCAGAAGAACTGGAAAGAACACCTAACTGCAAAATCGAGTGATCTAGAATAAAGAACGCCACCCTGCAGACGTAGAAAAACTGGGAAAAACACCTCATTGCAAATTCTAAATATCTAGGAAGAACATCTCGCTATAATCCTACCACCAGCAAACCTGAGAACCTGCAAATAATAATCTAGGACTATTTCTGGCCTAAACCTGTATCTGTAAATAGAAATAAGGAAAAATATAAGAATAATACACATATATGTATATAAATGAATATGTATTGAAGAAGAAAAAGTAATTATACCATAGCTATAATTATGAGACGGAAAAACAACAAAAATAAGAAACATACTAAAAAATCCAAGCTCATTATGCAACTGTTCGTCGACAAAATTTCTATTGATTTAGAAATTTGCCGAAAAATTTCAAATTAAAATATAACCGCAAGCGCACGGCGTACACTTGAAGTACGTGGCGAATACGGGTCGATCCACAGGGAATTGATGATTTAAAAAAAATCTATTCAATCAAATTATACCAAAGTCGAAGAGGATTTGTTAACTAGAAATAAAATGAGGCTAACACTAGAAAATGCGATTCAAAAATTATTAGACTAAAGAACAATTTAGAGGCAAATCCACTCTCAAATTTTTGTAAATCAACAAACACATAATTTATGATCTCTAACTTTGATATTAAGTGAAATAATCATTGCATTTATCATAAGTATCGTTTGTTTATGTTATTAGTTAACATAACTCAAACCATCAAACTATAATACAACAATTATACCACTTACAATTCTCATGAAAAAGAAGCCAAAGCAAAAACTATTTTAAGTATGATCTATTTACTATTGTAACTAGTAACATTGATCATCAAATTTCATTTTTACTTTCATTTCATAATCAAAAATTAATTAGCAAATGTTGATGTAAATTGTGTTTATGTGGAGTAAGAATAGCTCATTTGCATAAGCAATATAAGCTATCAAATCCACTTGTATAAACTTACATCAAAATTCACATTCATGAAGCATAAACAAAGAGATCATAAATCATAAAAAATGTTGAAATTACATAAAGTTAGAGAGCTTCATCACCCCTAAATTAAAGGGGTTTAGCTACTCATTTGTGGCATTGAAGCATCACAAGTAAGTTTCAACATTAAAGAAAAGAAAATAGAAAATAAGCAAAGAAAGCAAAAGAGATTAGCTACTAACTACTTGCATAAATGT
Source organism: Allium cepa (assembly GCA_030765085.1). Classification (NCBI taxonomy): domain Eukaryota; kingdom Viridiplantae; phylum Streptophyta; class Magnoliopsida; order Asparagales; family Amaryllidaceae; genus Allium; species Allium cepa. The sequence continues at coordinate 634,789,234 of CM060941.1, forward strand.
AAATCTAAGCTATGAACATAAAGAGAAAGAGAGCATATAAATAAATATTAACAATAAAACAAAGAAAAACATGTAGAAAAGAGAGAAGAAAGAGGCTTGGAAGCCATTTTTATTTCATAGAACATTGAGCTTACACTTTGATTTCTTAATTTCCTAAGTAAAATGAAAGAGTAGATGATCATCTTCATGTACATAAGAGGGCTATTTATACATGTATAAAACCCTAATTCTCTTTTTAGGGAGCTTTCCAAAATACCCTTGAGGTGGTGTAGCCTCCAAGTAATCATTAACATTCACTAATCCCCCACTTAATATGTACATGAAGCTTTAAGTCCTTTTAGCATGTGCTTAGCTTCTAATTGGAAGTTAGGTAAGTGGGTGGGGTCCTCCATGATCTTGAACTTGAATTATTTCCTCTTCATTCCTTTGTATTTCCTTGTGCATGCATGTATCTTCATATAAGCCTCTTCCATATGCATCCAAATTCCTATAAAAATAATCAAAAAATGTCCAAGTAAAAATTCTTACATTGACACATGCACAAAAATGACCGTTTTGCCCCTGAATGATGATGAAAATATGATGGTTTGGAAATAATTGAATTTTGGTTTTAAACATGTTAAAATGCCCAAATATGATGATTATTTAAAAAAAAAGATAAAATATGGATGTAAATATATGCACAATTACGTGCACATCAGCAACATATTAACGAACACTAAAGATGTAATTAAGAAATATACTAAAAATGAACAATTTAAAATTATTCTTATGTTCCTTCAATCAAAAGAACATTATTATAATCTGTAAAATCATCATTCAAATTAGGAAAAATGCTAATGATGTAATTATTAATATTAAAAATATTGTTATTACGTTTAAATATATTAATACTATTATTAACCTTATTAAGATATTCTTTGAAATGATTATTTTTTGCTAATCGATATTTAGGATTGGAGATTCGTTTATAACAAAATGATGTTATTATAAAAATCAATTTATTAAAATGACTATTATTATTGTTAAAAAGTCTCTGGTTTCTTTCAAACAAAATATACCAACAAATTATAATGAATAAAGTATCGATAAAAATCTATTTTCCTTTTTGCACTTAGATCTTAAATTATTCCAATAATAATCGCAATCATTTAACTTTAGTTGTAAGACTAAAGTTAAAGATTTTAAGAGTGCTATTCAGAAAGTAATAAGTATCCATGCAATCATAATATAAATGTTTAATATCTTCAAAATAAAGATTACAAAAAGAACATTTATTATCAGTTTGCATTTTTTTCTTTTTAAAAATTCAATAGTATTTAGTTTTCATGCATGATTAACCACATATGTATTTTTAATTTAGGTGGAGCATTTGTTTTCCAAATAAGTTTAAAAGAGTTATTAGCTACACCCGAGAAATTAAGAAAATTATAAAAAGATTTGGGAGTAAATTTCTTACTCTTATCCCATTCCCCGTTAATATTATCGTTATCTATATTGTATAAATTTAAACTAGCATAAAGCAAAGAAAGTTGCCTAAGAGTTATACCTTCTAAAATTCTATTAAAACTAAAATTCTAAGAAGGGTCATTATCCGAACAAAAAACATCTAAAATTAAAGCATTCTTAAAGTTACAAATTTCGAAAAGCTCTTTAAATTATATCCTAAGTGGAATGACAGAAATCCAATGATCGTGCCAAAAAGATCGTATTAGTACTAAGGTTAAAAATCTCATGAAATTTTAAAATTGATTTCCAAAAGTAGATAACTTATTAATAATTATAGGTGTAATTTGGTATAAATTATTACAACCATTATTATAATATTTAAAAATGATTTTTTTCCTAAATAGAGTTATCATCTAATCCTTAAATTTCCATAACCACTTTCCTGACAAAGACAAATTCATATTATGCAAGTTGATGACTCCTAAACCACTTTCCTTTTTATATTTACAAACCGTTTCCCATTTAACTAAACATATAATACTACTGTTAGAATTGTCTCCACTCCATAAAAAGTCCCTTTTAATTTTATTAACTTGTTAATTACCCAATTAGGGAAAAGATGCATGGACATCCAATATATTGGAAGAGCAGATAAAATAGAGTTAATGAGAACTAATCTACTCGCTTTTGATAAAAACCTCCCATTCCAATTAGATTTTTTTTTGATTTTATCTATTATAATTAACCAGTCATCATGTTTAAGTTTAGTTGGTCTAATCTAAAAACCTGGATAATCAAAAGGGAAAGTCATAGATTTACAAATAAGCATATTGGCAACTAATCCTTCAACCTTATCAACATCATTTAACACTAAAATGGAACTTTTATCGAAATTAATATTGAGTCCTGAAAGAACTTCGAAGCTGTATAAAATAAATTTAAGGGTAATGACATGATTGGGCAAACGAGAGGTAAATAATAACGTATCATCCACAAATTGAAGAATAGAGAGATCACTGCGCGAGATTTCACTACAAAGTATCCCCAAAGATCCATTACAACTTCTTTTTTAATTATCATTGCAAAAACATCAACAGCTGAGTTAAACGAAAGAGGCGATAAATGGTCACCCTACCTTAAACCTCGTTAAGATTGAATTTTATTCCCTAAAATACTATTAACCATTATTATTATAAATTTTTTTTGAAAAATGAGTTCACGATTATTATTTTTTAAATTAAAAGAAGACAAATAAGGCTATTAAATCCATTTAATTATATTTCGTTCACAGTTAAAATATTTAAATAATCCACATAGTTGAATATAAGTTATTTATATTTACAAAATTCATTATTTAAATATTTAAAATTTATTAAATATTCACAATCAAAACAATAAAATTTTAGGATGTTATACATTCTTTCCCCTTAAAAGAATTTTGTTCCTGAAATTCCTAAAGGAAAAAATTTGCTCTCACCCTTAGGCTTTTAAAGTTCTTTATTTAGTAGAAAATTTCGACATCACCTTCTTAGCGTGGCTGGTCCAGAAACTACAACTCCCTAAACAAGCCCAAATCAATAAAGAAAAAAATCCAAGTGGCTTCTATATCTGGGGCATAAAATCATCAATCAATCACCAATTCTAAAATCTACAACATACCTCTTTCGTGTTTGACTTTTATTTTTGCAAGCAACTTACTATGTCGAGGCGAATGTAGTTGTGCAAGCTATCAAATTGTGATCTCTTGCATCCCTATACCTATCTTGTACTTAAATAATCCAAAAGAACATCATGCCGACAAAAGAGCAACACATTAGCAACAAAAACAATATAATAACCATATGCAACAAAAGTGAAAACACTCTGAAATAAAATACTCTAAATCCAATCTTTTCAAAAGATAAACTTAGAACTAAACGCCTAGATTTTTATATTCAAAACATATTTTCAAATTCCTCCAACGGGATATGTATCAAAACCAAAATCAATCGTGACAAGGAGGGGATTCCTCCAACTGAAGCATGGTATAACTCTAGAATCAAAAATAACTTAGAGCATCCAGTGGTAATCGGGTTCCTCCTAAAACAATAGCTAAAGTAAACAAATAACCTGGGGTGTCTTACAAATAAAAAAAATCCCCAATCGACCAACTTTAGTCATAACCAAAAGTATTTGAAAAATCACTACTCTTTTTGAATATCCTGAAATAATAATACTTCACCAAAGTTTTGAAAATATTATTATTATTTCTTTCACAGATTCTTCCGAAATCACTTTTTTTCAAAAGCACCGGGATTTAAGTCCTAATAAACAACTTTAAAATCCTTTGTTTATAAATCTAGACTTTATAAACCATAGTATATAAAATCACACAATCAATCAAATCAAATTCCACAAAGGAATAAACTGACACTTAAAATTACTTAAAATGTTAAATGACAGCAAACAATATTTAGAATTTTGCTTAGCTTTACAACTTCCTCAATCATCTAAGGATATGGATAATTTCCTAAACGTACCATTTCACTCATCAACCTTTAGTTATTACTTAGAAGATTATCTAAGCTCCCTTAAACAAAATTGAAAGTCACTTCCCAAACTTTCCTAAGCCAGACAACAAATCATACAAATACACTTAATCCCGTATGATGTACATAAATCATCTTTACACAATATTTGATCCTACCACTTGCTCGATTCACTTCTGAACTAACACTGCTCCCTCGACCTCCCTAGTGCGGAGTCCAGTTGAACTCCATGATTAGAAAACTCTGTTCTCCTTACATAGTCACATACTACGATCGAAAAACTCAGTATCATATCGAGAATCCGAATCAAGTGTTCGTTGATAAAAATCAAGTGAGAAATCCTTTTTTGGACTGGAGTGAATCACCTTGAAGTTATGTACTCGAATCTTGGAACAAGAATTGTGCGAATAAAATGGTCTACGTACATATTACGTACTTAATCCAATTGGGTTCTTAATTGCACTATTCTCTTTCTAAATCACTTTCATTTTTATTTATAGTATTTCATTCAATGCTAAAATTATTTACAAATTATTTCACAAGTTTGCACTTAATTTTATAAATATTTTATAAAGACACATCTTTATAAAACATTAAATTAAAAACCTACTCCACCCTTATTTACTTATATAATGCTCTTCTACATCCTAAGAGTATATATGTAAAATATCAATTTTAATTAATTTATTTATTTGTAAAATTCAAATAGAGGCCCAACATAATATGGGTTTTAAAACGGATTCAACCTTTCATACCCTTTACCTTAGAGTGTTCTAAGGAAAGATGTTTAGACAACTTAGATGTTTAAACAAAAACTATGGTTTTAATAAAAAAGGCTTATTAGAACCTTCCTATCCAATTTAACCCATTTAGATCTTGAGTTAAATTATCTTTTCTCTATCCAAGAGTCAAAAAAATTTCGTTTATCAAAACATTATAATACGTTTTATTTTAAATAAATTTCTTTTAAGGAAACTTGAGAACTAAATACTGGTTTCTATTTCAAAACCCTTTTTGAAATCATACTACATATATTTCTATATATAAAATAACTTTTACAATTTATTCACCAACACTAACTTTGGATTCGTTCGAATTTTGAACTCATTTTGATCGCCAATTATAAAGAGAATAATTTACTAAGTGCATTAAAACATTCACCCAAGCAAATATTCGATCACCAATTAAAAGATTATTCAAATTACCAAAAAACTAATCGAGTTGTTTTCCTAAACTATCTAAAAAAAATGTATCTTTCTTAAAAACTCTCTTTGATATATTTATACTTATAAATACTTCCAAGTAGTACCATTATTACTTTTCTCAATAATCTTTTTGAAATCATTTCAAAAAATATTGGGATTTAAATTCTCAAAAACTCTTTTTACTTATAAATCACCCTTTATAAATCATATATATACACCATACTCATATAAAATATACCCTTTAAAATTGTCTTATATTATAATGACTTTCTTTTATTATAATAAACTTTTCACAAACATTTATCCTCTAATGTCTTATTTTACCATTTAGATTATATTAAAAAATTGTTAAAAATGACTTTTAACTTAACATTTTCATCGAACAACTTATAATCAAACTATGAAACTCATTTCAGAAGAGGTTCCTTTTTAAATCAAAGAAATAAACACTTATAAATAAGCCGAGCACAAATAATTAGCAACCAAAAACAACATTTAGTGCTCTTAAACTAACCGAGCATGACTAATCAAACAATAATGATAATAAAGAAATATTATCATTAATAAACAAATACCATGAATAACTATATAAATTTGAAAATTATTCCTTTATATATAAAAAATATACAATCCTAGGTAAAATATTTCATTTACCAATTTTCATAAATCAATATCATATCTGTTTGTCTTGTTCAAGTGTTTTGAAACCTCTATCAACACTATTGCATCCCATGTTTCAGCCAGAATTCAAAATTCAATCTTAACAGACCAAATAACATGATACGTTTTTATAGCAATAACAAATACACTCTTATATATATAATACTCTCAACTCATTATAGGGTGTCACTTAACCAATCTCAAATGAGTTTACCCCACCACATACAAGGTTCACGCCTAACCTTTTGGCTCCGATAAAAAATGTAACAATCTGCCTTTTCGACCCTAAAAAATGGGCACTTAATACATCCACAGTATTCAAATGCCGAACATCCAAGTGCTGGAAAAGCAGATGGTTTGCGTAAAAAGAAAAGGAACATAGGAAATAGAGTCTCACAGTGGAACGATAACATATAATATAACAGAGACAGTAAACTATCACTCTAAGATACATAGTATATCAGAGTTAAAAAAACCTCGTTAGCCTGAATAGTTATAACTTCCTGACTTACAATTGTTGATGTGTATACATAATAATACAGAGGAAAATAAAATACAACGGTAGGTAAATATCCAAATCTACTCCATGAGTTTCATGCCCACCAATGGCAACTTGGAAAAACTCGGTCTGACCCAAGCATTATAATAAAATAACATTCGGATTTGTTTGGAAATCTAATGTGAGAAGACTAAAGAAATATGGTGAACAAATAATAATATATGAGACCACGCCGCTAAATATGGAGTTGGTTTCTCCTCACAAGAACAACATCCATACGTGAAAGAATGAAAAAAAATCAAAACAACAATCCAAACTAGAGAGGATAGGCATGAACAAGATCAAAATTCAAACTTAAAGAATGGAAATAAGTAATTAAACATCGAGAAGAGCTCGAAACACTTCTCAATGCAATTAAGAAAACAAATTTGAATCAAATAAGAAAAGGGAATTTTTCCAATAATGACTAGGAGGGTGCACCCTCCTTACCAAAAGTATACATCTAGAAAATATACTTAAGAACTAGGATGGCTCTCAGAAAATGTACAAGCTAGACCCCGCCAACCTTACCGAGAATCCAAATTTCACATCTCCCTATGTATACTACTGAATTCAATTTAGAGTAGATGTGAAGATACCCTAATGCGAGAAACCCCACGTTACCTGACATCCACTCACGCTTTTGTTTTAGTCATTTCCATCAAAGGATATCGACGCTCAAATGAGCACGAAATCATCTTAGATTGTCAAAACATAAAATGATAGCGAAATCAATAGTTAAGAAACCAACTATTGTGGATAATAAAATGGTTGTATATGAAAATTAAATCTCTTAAAACATTTGACTCACGCTTGTGCTTGATTGTCACATCACAAATATTTGTAAAACACTTTAAAAACACTCTTTAAAATATTCTTTTTAAAGAGCAAGCAATATTTCTATGTGTATTAAAATGAATGGTCAAAAATAAATGTCATTAAAACATTTTTTACTATAAACTTAAAACCAATTATGCTAAGATTTTTCTTAATACCTTCCCTTCAAAGATCTTTTCATTTATAATCTATCGTTTATAACTTTACAACAACATTTATTATCCCAGAAGATAATTGATATAACTCTTATAACTCTTTTATAATCAGTTTAAAACAACAATTATTATCCATTTAAAATATCTGTATAAATTTAAAACATTGTTAATCATCTCGAAAGGTAATTGATATAACTCTTTTATAAATTTAAAACTATATTAATTATTCTGAAAGAAAATTAATCAAATTTACAATCTTTTTATAAATTTAAAACAACATGAATTATCCCGAAAGATAATTAATCAAATTTAAAACTCATTTTATAAATTTTAACAACACCTGCCCTTTATTTTAAAATTCTCAAAAATAGTTGAAAATATAGTTCAAACAACTTTCAAAGGGCAAAAACGCAACCAAGTATTTATTTTGTAAAAATACAAGAACAATTTCAACACACACAAAGGTTTAAGGAGACGATATTCCATAAAGTAACGGTATAGAAATATTGCTATAATGACACTAACACAAATCGAGTAGTATGTCACAAATATTTCAACCAAATATCCTTATAACCAACTCAAGAATATAAGTAAATAAACATTAGTGAGAAACCCCCTAGGGTCTCCCTATAATAGTCCCCTTTTAAATCACACATATGTATGTGTATTTTTCAAAGTGTTCCTTAGCGACCTATTCGCTATGTTCACTTTGACTTCCTCTTTCTTTTGGTTCCCTGCAAAACAATGCTTACTTATGTCATTCACTTCCAAGTAGGAATCAAATCTAAACAAAACAATCAAACAACAATATATGAACTACCATCCAAGCATTCAACAATAATCTATAGCAACACAGATATCAAATTGTTTATTTACATGTGAGAAACTCATCAAAATTCCAGTTGATGTTTTCACATTTTGGTTTGATCCAAGTTCGATTTTAACCTAAAATTCTACTAGCTCCAAATTCAACCAAATCTAACTCCAATGCATATATAACATCGAAAGGAGTCTAAAGCAAAAGATCGCTTCCAAATCTGATTAAGTGTTCATGGCCAAAAAAATTAAATCGGATTAAAATTTGTTTGGCAAGTTTTCCTTTTTATGTAGAATACTTTTTAATAAATTTGAATTATGATTTCCGAAAAGAAATTTTGTAATATATTTTGTATTAAAATCATATGCTAATATTTTACATTATATGTAAATATATGTAAGTATTTATTATTTGTATAACTAGTTCTAAATTAAATAAAAAGTTTGTACATAAATATCAAATGCGAAATAAATAAGTAAACACACACACCCAAAAAAAAAAATCCTTTTTTCTAATTTTCGAAACATTTATTTATGTATGAATGTAAAATATAAATCATGCATTATGTGGTGCTGTTACTTTTGATTTTTATTTTTAATTAAAAGGAAAATAATTTTTTAATATATTTAATTTTGGTTTTTTATGAACAAGGCCATGAGAAACTAAGATGAATACAAGTGCAAAATGATCTTTTTACATATATACACATATATAACCATCCAATGTGACAACATAGATACATATAAAGATTTGTCATAATGATAGCTAACTAAACAAACATATAATACAATAAAAAAAATTTAAATTTCATATATGATGATAAATAATGAATTGTACATCTCATCAAAGCCTAGAATGTATAACCTGAAATGAAGAACCTAACTCCTTGAATTGAATCGCATATTCAAAAGTTGTTAGCTTCCTGAACACAGCAACCACCAACAATCGAATCAACTTTAATTTATTTTTAGAAATGCTTGAAATGGTAAAGGAGTGAGGTAGAGTTTTTGATTAACAAAGGAGATGAAGAGGAGGCTCAAAAAGAAAAAAAGAAAATGAGGCTTTAGAGATTCTCAAATAAAGGAGATACCAAGGAGAAAAAATGCAGATACGACTCCCTATTTCTCTCTTACCTTTTCTCATCCTTTTTAATTCAAATCCAACCCTCCTTAGCCATCATTATGGCTGCCCTACCCTTGCACATTCGAGATGAAAATTTAATCCCCTTTATCTGACTCATTTTTAGCCTAACCAATATTCATTACATTTAAATCCAAGTTAAACGTGCATCGATATCATATATCGATCGATATATTTATAACTGTTATAAATACAATGTTTAATATTGTCCAATACATCAAATAAAATTTTACAATTAATATTTCGTAAGTATTAATTAGTTAAATTAAGTTATTTCAAGTGTAAACAGTTAAATTGGAAAGGAGTATTCAATGTTTTGGTTGTGTACCTCTTTAGTGTAAATTTGGTCATGAATTAATATCAAACAATTCAAATATTAATGTTCACACGTCACTTAGCAAGTGGTGTGACATTATGAACAAATTATTACTTGCTTTGTTTTAATAAATCCAATTCTACTTTGTTAAGTGTTACCCAGTAGTGACAAATATTTACACCAATTCTCTTCATCAAAACTATATCACTATGGACTTATGGAATTTAGTAATACTCAAAATTCCAATATCGTTTATATTCAAACTCTATAGTCCAAACATAAAGTCCTTGGTTCAATAACGACAACTATAATTAACCGAACTGCTTTGGCTAGAGACTTTTACTTTCAGTTGACTTCATTTGACCGTGATACTAACTATAATAACCCAAACCCTAATGGGCCAGAATTTCGACTACATCGAAACCCAAGTCCATTTGGGCTCGGATCATTAGTTTTGGTAACCTGTAATAAACATAAGCATATTAAAGTGCTATCAATATAAACTTACACTTGAATAGAAAAATATAGTAGAACATAAATACTAATTGAGGCTACGTCTTGGGATTAATAAAATTCCTTAGATAACTAGTGCCTTGTCAATGCCGAACATGAATAAGAAGACTTCTCCATCTGCAGTTCCAATCTGGGACCAATAGTATGTCCCTCTAAATCTATCCTACGGGTTGTAATGTGAAGTTGGTCAAAACAATGTTATGATGACTGAAAAATTACACACTTTACCCATAAAATTAATTTATGTCGATTGTTTTTCGTTTAAGTTTCATGTCTATTATTTATGACTAATTTGTTTAATCCTATGTGCGTGAACAATATGTCCAACCTTTTGACGCCCAACCTCTATACCCACGCTAGCCAAGAACACTACGGGGTAATGCTGTCGACTAGCGTGGAGGATAAGGCTGTTAAGGAGCGACCATCTGTATAATTTCTTTGTGTGAGTACCGATATGTCAGATAAAAATATAACTTTTCATCTCAAGAGGAAATCCGACATACCGACACAAACTCAAAGCTACTACACAGTGGCTATAAAGGTCTTCGGAAACAAATATAGAAATAAACATAACACAAATCAGTCACAGATAATTCATATCACAAAGGCGGAAATAGATATGAATATAACACATGAAAGTGTACATCAGAGTATTGGTCAAATAAGATCCACAATATCAAAAAGAATAGATACAAGTGCTAGATAAAAGAATAAGTATACATCATAGAGTCTGTATCTCAAATGTATACAACAAAAACTACTAATCTAAGTAGTTAGCCAAAAGTCAGAGGATGGTCCGATAAGGAGTCAAGCAGAAGCACCTGTGAAATCTCAGTCTGACCCGAGTATTATTTGAGAAGAAAATATTAAACGGATCAGTCTAGCTATAATTATCAGTTAAAATGAGATATAAGAAGAGATATAATAAAAAGACGTATGATAACCAAAAATGTCGTACTACGACAAGTATACATTAGAAAATCCATAAAAGTCATACAATATCTCAAAGAATCTCATAGCATCAAAAAGAATGTCATATTCTTTATTTCATTCACGAAGCCACAATAAAATGACATACATATCAATGCCAATTGTAAAAGTTGGTGAAATATAAATTCCAGAAATCATCAAATAGAAATCCAGAAATCACAATAAAAGGATGGCCAATCCCAGAAAAATGAGCCGGAGCTCCTCTTGACAGGGTATAGTCCCCCATTGCGGACATTGAGCCGAAGCTCCTCCTGGTGAGTCGAAACTCCTCCTGACACGGTATAGTCCCCCATTGCGGACATTGAGCCGAAGCTCCTCCTGGTGAGTCGAAACTCCTCCTGACAGGGTATAGTCCCCCATTGCGGACATTGAGCCGAAACTCCTCCTGGTGAGTCGAAACTCCTCCTGACAGGCTATAGTCCCCCATTGCGGACATTGAGCCGAAGCTCCTCCTGATGAGTCGAAACTCCTCCTGACAGGGTATAGTCCCCCATTGCGGACATTGAGCCGAAGCTCCTCCTGGTGAGTCGAAACTCCTCCTGACAGGGTATAGTCCCCCATTGCGGACATTGAGCCGAAGCTCCTCCTGGTGAGCCGGAGCTCAATAAAATTGAGGTATAGTCCTCCTCATGGACAAAGAGACATCGCACATTGCTAGTCTAAACCATAAAATGATCATCATTGATTATCAAGAAGTGTCAATTACAATAAGCTAGTAAATATATAAGTTTAGCATCATGTCCCATAACCACTAGCTTAACTTAAATATTTGCGAACAAATTGTAGATCTCCACTAGAAAATTGTCACAAGAGATTCAATCGAACAAGTCCAAGAATTAACCAACGAAGTAAACGCAAGCGTTTCATACCACTTGTTTTACTAAGCCGTTTAATTAGATTTCTTATACGAGTGAGGTAAAGGTTTGTATATACTAGTAGATTGGAAAACGGTTTGAGAAAAACGAGCTTTGAAAATAAAATAGAGTTGAAATCGTTCTGATGAAAGAGTTTTGATATTTACTACTAGTATAGAAAACCTTTATATTTTAAAGTGACAAATCGCTAAAAATGATTGTAGAAACAATCTATCATCAAAATTCACATTTGAAGACGTGAATCAAATCCAAAGAAATCGATACCAAATCCATTAAAATTGATATTCCCAAAAATAACGATGAAAATGTCATCAAAGTCCACAATAAATGATAGCAACAAAAAGGGAATCATCATGAATCGATTAAAGTTGGAAATATACTCAAAAATAGCCAAAATAGGCAAATTAAACAGTTCCAGACGTCTGGTTTTGAATCCAGACGTCTGGATTTGTTCTTTGGGAATAATCCAGAGAACACCCAGACGTCTGAAACTTCAAGTCAGACGTCTGAGACCTATCCAGACGTCTGATCCTAAATTTCAGACGTCTGGAATTTGTCTCTGCCTTTTTTTTATATTCTGTGTGGCTATATTTTTCCTCTCCAGGTCTAAACCAGATGTCTGGATTTGGTCACCAGACGTTTGGTCACCTGGTCTGGGCAACAATTTGCCTAGGCCAAAGTGGCCAAAACGTATCGGGAGCGATCGGACGAGCAACGACGACTAAGGATTTATGCCTAGCGACAACCCAGCCCTACAGGCTCTTCGATGCATCACCAAAAACATGTTCAAACATCAAAGATTGGATTTTTAAAGATTTGACTACAAAACACCACAAATTGAAATGTTCACCAAATCAATCCAAACCAAAAGCAAATGAACATAAATAAGTGTTAGGAATTCATACCTAACAACAAAGATAGATATAGACAAAGATGTGAGATAAAAATCTCACCTTTGAACCCAAACGATTGAAGAAGAAGCTTTAAAAACAAGCTAAGATCAATTCCTCTTCAATAACAACTCAAGAAGCTTCAATCTAAGCTTAAAAGAGAAACATTTCCTAAATTAGGTTTAGGAATTTTCTGAAATCAAAGAGAGAATGAGTTGGAGAAGAAGAAGAGAAGGCTTACCAATGGGTTCACTTGAGTTTGGAGCTAGAAGATGGATTTGCTAATGAAGACTAGGGCTTGGAGTTTTAATTTCCTCTTCCACTCCTCCATTATTATAAAAGCTTGAGTATTAGGAAATGAGAAATGATGTAATGAAGAGGAGAGGGGGTTGGGACCGAGTTAGTAAGTGGCTAATGGGGTGAAAAAGGTCAAAATTCTACTATCTCCAAACATATCGAAGTTTATACCCGAAAAGGTCACAAACGTCATTTTGAACTCAATGGGGGTGGTCTCGAGTCCCAATTAGACTGTTTGCAAAAAGTAGTTTTTCGGACCAAAATCCGACGAACGATAAAATATTTAAATAAAATATTTAAATATAAAATCAATAAATATGCGGGTTGTTATAGACTCCCCTCCTTAAAGAAATTGCATCCTCATGATACTTAAGAAGAAAATAAAGAGTAACAACCATAAAAGCATATCAACACAAAAGAAAATTGAAATAAGAAGTTCACCATAAAGAGCACGAAAGAGTTAGCAAGAATGGGATCGCTCGATGAATTCTCTAGATTCCCAAGAGCAATCCCTAAGGCATTTCCGTAGAAAAAAGACGTGGAGAACGTCAAGAATAGCAGAAAATTGAGATGGTGCAACGACGTATTATAATAACAGTACACCCGAGAAACTAGAAACTCAAATAATTTGGGACATCAGCGTAGTACAAAAACGGTACGCCCAATGAACCAAATCCCGAATAATTTCGGAACACCGACATAGTACAAAAACGGTACGTCCAATGAACCAAAGCCCGAATAATTTCGGAACATCGGCGTATTACAAAAACGGTACGTCCAATGAACCGATAAACCGGAACAACGATGTAGTATAATAATGGTACATCCACTGATCCAGATAAGACGGAACTTCGATGTAGTATAATAACAGTACATCCGATGAACCGAACACCATAAAAGAACATCGGACGCTAGTCTATAAAAAAATGAGATAAAGCTCAATAAAACGAAGTATATCAAAACGTTCGATGAACTTGATAAAATGATAATTCCATTCAAACAACATCAAAGAATTAACACCTTGTTGCCTACGACAAGACGTATAGGCAACAAGACTTCCCTTCGGGAACAAAAGAATATCAAGATCATAAGATGCTAGGAACTTGAATCAACATGAAGTTCCCAATGAGAAAATAAATATTCCAAAGATTTATGATCGAGGTAGAGAACAAATTTCTCATCCAAATATGATGATGCCAAATTCCAAAAGTAAAACAATAGCCGCGAGCACTAGATCATGAGTGGCATATCTAGTCTCGATAAGCTATAATGATTTAGAAGCATAAGTGATAGCACGTTCTCCTTTGCAAGAGAATGGCATCCAAACCAATACGACTAGTATCGGTACAAATAGCAAAGTCTTGGTTCCCCTTCAGGAATTACAAGAATAAGAGTATCGAAAGGAAGAGTTCTTTTAAATAATCCTCTTTCCCGAAAAGTTAAAACTTTCAAAATTACATTTTTTTTTATGTAATAATCTTTCTACAAAAATTTACATTTTTACAAGTCAATATATCGTGTCTGATTGTCTCATCAAAGCGTTTAGGAGATTCCTATCGATAACGTTGATCAAGCGCATCGACCAGAATTCTTAAAACACTAAATGGGCAATACAGTCACAAAATCATATTCTATAGGATAAGTAAGTTTCTCAAAAACTTATAAGAATATTCTTTGTTCGTTTTAAGAACAAAAATCAAATTGTACTTATAAATAAATCTTATGAAAAAGATTTTCAAAATTTTAAATTTCTATTTTCATCCAAAATCAATAAATACAAGAGTGGACTTATCGAGATATTCATAGAATACTCGATACCTAAAATGGATGAAATAAGCTGGACAAACTGAATGACATAATAATTCATTCATAGGAATCATAACAAGTGCGGAATGCGGTAAGTGGAATGCTAACTTTCGCAACTCGTAGCTAATGAAAATCGGTGGCAACGTCAAACTGGAAAGACCTTAACACCACTCAAAAGATTGCTTAGGCGATAATCCTAAGACAAGCTCAAAGTTTTCGAAAAATTCACAACTACCCAAATGAGAGAAATAACGCTCTACTCAACATGTGAGCTTAAAGAATAACATGATGCCATCAATTTTTAAATCAAAATCATAAAGGAAAAATAGAAATCTGCTTAACAGATTGAAAATGTCGAAGATGAATAGTCCACTCGAGAAAATAGGATATAGGCTTCATTAATGATTAAGCCAATCCTATCGCACAAATCAATTCCAGAGCCTAAGTAAAAATATCGGCTCGGAAAGAAAAATCATATAAAATGATTTTCGACATCAAATAAAAGCAAATTGAGTGTTGCGGATCTACCATCCGGATTCACAATCCTCAAAGAAGTCATCAAGCCTAAAATATTCAAAGAAAAAGAATCGACAAGTTCTTTTGATATAAAAATAATGAGATGAAACCCATATAAAAAAAACTCGAATAAGAAGGTCACGAAATAAATAATGCCGTCAAGGATTGAATTAAAATACCTTGACTGAGAGAAGAGTTTCTAGGGGCTTGCACAATATTTAGCTTTCTCATGTCCTTGTTCAAAAGTTTGGGACATGCAGATAAAAGATGACCCGGTTTCTTGCAATAGCGACAAGAATGGGGTTTTGGACACATATTCGCATAGTGTTCCTTAGAATTACAATTGTAGCATCCTCCACGATTAGGGATTGGAGTCTTTGCTACAAAAGTAGTTTGCTTCACTCTCTTATTGGGATTAAGGCTCTTGAACTTAATATGCCTCTTCTTGGAAGTCCCAATATCACAAACACTTCCTTTACCAACCTCTCCATGAAGAAGAGTAACATGCATAAGCTGATTGAAAGAAACTTCAAGTTTCAAAGGTAGAACCATTTCGGGGTTCTTACTCAAAGAAGAGATAAACTCTTGATTCTTTACAAGATCAAGAAGCTGCTGGGCAGACATAATACTCCATTTTGGGGAGTAGCGCAAGATTGACCGGCGCTGGGACGGCCTGGTCTAACCATTTCTCTTCTTTAAGAAAGAAAGAAGAATAAAAGTTATTCTCAAAATAAATATCAAGCAATCTTGACAGATAAAACAAGGAATCATAAAAGAAGGTAGGATAGAACGGTATGAAGACTCGAATAAATCCTAAGGCACAACTCCTAAGAAAGACTTAGGACATGATCCTTGCTAGATTATTATACATTGTTCCGAAGTTTGGCTCTGATACCAAGCTTTGACGCCCCACCTCTATACCCACGCTAGCCAAGAACACTACGGGGTAATGCTGTCGACTAGCGCGGAGGATAAGGCTGTTGAGGAGCGACCATCTGTATAATTGCTTTGTGCGAGTACCGATATGCCAGATAAAAATATAACTTTTCATCTCAAGAGGAAATCCGACATACCGACACAAACTCAAACCTACTACACAGTGGCTATAAAGGTCTTCGGAAAAAAATATAGAAATAAACATAACACAAATCAGTCACAGATAATTCATATCACAAAGGCGGAAATAGATATGAATATAACACATGAAAGTGTACATCAGAGTATTGGTCAAATAAGATCCACAATATCAAAAAGAATAGATACAAGTGCTAGGCAAAAGAATAAGTATACATCATAGAGTCTGTATCTCAAATGTATACAACAAAAACTACTAATTTAAGTAGTTAGCCAAAAGTCAGAGTATGGTCCGATAAGGAGTCAAGCAGAAGCACCTGTGAAATCTCAGTCAGACCCGAGTATCATTTAAGAAGAAAATAATAAACAGATCAGTCTAGCTATAATTATCAGTTAAAATGAGATATAAGAAGAGATATAATAAAAAGACGTATGATAACCAAAAATGTCATACTACGACAAGTATACATTAGAAAATCCACAAAAGTCATACAATATCTCAAAGAATCTCATAGCATCAAAAAGAATGTCATATTCTTTATTTCATTCACCAAGCCACAATAAAATGACATACATATCAATGCCAATTGTAAAAGTTGGTGAAACATAAATTCCAGAAATCACAATAAAAGGATGGCCAATCCCAGAAAAATGAGCCGGAGCTCCTCTTGACAGGGTATAATCCCCCATTGCGGACATTGAGCCGAAGCTCCTCCTGGTGTGTCGAAACTCCTCCTGACAGGGTATAGTCCCCCATTGCGGACATTGAGCCGAAGCTCCTCCTGGTGAGCCGGAGCTCAATAAAATTAAGGTATAGTCCTCCTCATAGACAAAGAGACATCGCACATTGCTAGTCTAAACCATAAAATGATCATCATTGATCATCAAGAAGTGTCAATTACAATAAGCTAGTAAATATATGAGTTTAGCATCATGTCCCATAAGCACTAGCTTAACTTAAATATTTGCGAACAAATTGTAGATCTCCACTAGAAAATTGTCACAAGAGATTCAATCGAACAATTCCAAGAATTAACCAACGAAGTAAAGGCAAGCGTTTCATACCACTTGTTTTACTAAGCCGTTTAATTAGATTTCTCATACGAGTGAGGTAAAGGTTTGTATATACTAATAGATTGGAAAACGGTTTGAGAAAAACAAGCTTTGAAAATAAAATAGTGTTGAAATCATTTTGATGAAAGAGTTTTGATATTTACTACTAGTATAAAAAAAACTTTATATTTTAAAGTGACAAATCGCTAAAAATGATTGTAGAAACAATCGATCATCAAAATTCACATTTGAAGACGTGAATCAAATCCAAAGAAATCGATACCAAATCCATTAAAATGGATATTCCCAAAAATCATGATGAAATGTCATCAAAGTCCACAATAAATGATAGCAACAAAAAGGGAATCATCATGAATCGATTAAAGTTGGAAATATACTCAAAATAGCTAAAATAGGCAAATTAAACAGTTCCAGACGTCTGGTTTTGAATCCAGACGTCTGGATTTGTTCTCTGGGAATAATCCAGAGAACACCCAGACGTCTGAAACTTCAAGTGAGACGTCTGAGACCTATCTAGACGTCTGATCCTAAATTTCAGACGTCTGGAATTTGTCTCTGCCTTTTTTTTATATATTCTGCGTGGCTATATTTTTCCTCTCTAGGTCTAAACCAGACGTCTGGACTTGGTCACCAGACGTCTGGTCACCTGGTCTGGGCAACAATTTGCCTAGGCCAAAGTGGCCAAAATGTATCGGGAGCGATCGGACGAGCAACAACGACTAAGGATTTATGCCTAGCGACAACCCAGCCCTACAGGCTCTTCGATGCATCACCAAAAACATGTTCAAACATCACAGATTGGATTTTTAAAGATTTGACTACAAAACACCACAAATTGAAATATTCACCAAATCAATCCAAACCAAAAGCAAATGAACATAAATAAGTGTTAAGAATTCATACCTAACAAGAAAGATAGATATAGACAAAGATGTGAGATAAAAATCTCACCTTTGAACCCAAACGATTGAAGAAGAAGCTTTAAAAACAAGCTAAGATCAATTCCTCTTCAATAACAACTTAAGAAGCTTCAATCTAAGCTTAAAAGAGAAACATTTCCTAAATTAGGTTTAGGAATTTTCTGAAATCAAAGAGAGAATGAGTTGGAGAAGAAGAAGAGAAGGCTTACCAATGGGTTCACTTGAGTTTGGAGCTAGAAGATGGATTTGCTAATGAAGACTGGGGCTTGGAGTTTTAATTTCCTCTTCCACTCCTCCATTATTATAAAAGCTTGAGTATTAGGAAATGAGGAATGATGTAATGAAGAGGAGAGGGGGTTGGGACCGAGTTAGTAAGTGGCTAATGGGTTCAGCCCAAACCAAAGCCCTAAGTGAAAAAGGTCAAAATTCTACTATCTCCAAACATATCGAAGTTTATACTCAAAAAGGTCGCAAACGTCATTTTGAACTCAATGGGGGTGGTCTCGAGTCCAAATTCGACTGTTTGCAAAAGGTAGCTTTTCAGACCAAAATTCGACGAACGATCAAATATTTAAATAAAATATTTAAATATAAAATCGATAAATATGCGGGTTATTACAAACCTTCTTTGAGATATAACTATGTATATAATCCTATATACATATATATCTAAACAATATATTACCATAAAGAAAACCCTAGCCACTTAATAATTCTGAAATAGGGAGGAGGTAGATCCAACAACCAATTAATACCCTAACCCCAAAGCAGGCTGTAACGACTCGATATTTTCGACCATTCGCATCCGCACATGTCGGACTTAAAAAGCCCAAAATACCGAATGGTTAATTTAAATTTGGTAAAACACAGAATATACAGCAAATAAATAAATCACAGAATCACAGACACAGAGTAATATAATAATGCAGCGGAAGTAATGATATAGTAGTTCATGAAGCTACTATATAAATACATCAAAGTTAAACAAGATACAACAGAGGTAACAAGATAATAATCAAGTACAAAGCTGAATACAACACTGGAATCAACTGGATAAGTAGAATCAACTGAATACTGGAATTGAAGTAGATAGCTGGATCTTCAAGTAAATCTCCAACTCCGAAGGTGAGTCTCGAATGCTGTACCACTCAGTCTGACTCGAGCATAAAGCAAAACACAAAACACTCGAGTCAGGACATACATACTTATACAATGTAAACCAACTCAAGTGAACAGTAATATAAGGTACAAGTAACTTAAAGGATGCTTGGGACCGTCCATCCTCTAAGGATCCGTTAAACTATTTACTATGTAGTAATATTTCGCTATTATAATAATGTCTACTAGTAAAATAAACTTACTTTTAAATAGCGTTAAGGGGTTACCCGTATAGCCCTTAACACGTAATAGTGCCTGTAGTCTATACAATACCATAATACCTCCTGATCGGGAGGCTACCAGAGGATACTCCATAGGTACGACACAAATAAACTCGTACAAGGCGTGCTAGGGTGGGTGACATGGCACAACTAGGCAATGCCAGGGTAGAATACCAATTTCACTTCCGGGCCAGTGGTAACACGTAGCAACTACCACCGCCCACCTCGAACCACACACCCAAATCAAAAGAATCAAAAGTGGCCACCGAATCAATCTCAAAGTCGGAATATAATATCAAAGGAGTGTATCCGATCAGAGGAGCGACCTCATTAGCCCGTCGATTGCTCCTGTTTTAGCCACCTTATTCCAACTCACGGGAGTCGGGTCCACGTATATACCTTAAAGGACGTCGTCACCATCCTACTTCATTCTGGAATCTCCACTGCGTACACGGTTATTAAAGTGGTTTTCGGAGTTGGCAGAGAGTATGACAACTTCCAATCCCGGCCTCTTTAACAACCAAACGTTATTATAACTCATGGATATTTATTTCATTTTCAAATGGTTTGTATTTCGTATCAAACATATTCATTTCGAAACCATATAAACCCAGTATCGTTATTCTTTAGAAAAGTAATATCCATTTTCAAAGTTGTAACACTCCCAAAATTTATACATTCAATTATAACACATTAAAATCATAATAATTTAGAAACCATAGCACTTTAAAAAATGTAACCTCTATAATCATATCATTTCAAAACATTACATTTTAGAAATAATAGCATTTCGAAACATGACCTTAAGACATCAAAGCATTTTTGAAAAGTAATACTTAAGAAAATCATAGCCTTTTGGAAATGTAACCTTAAGGAATCTTAGCATTTTTAGAATGTAATACTTTCCACTTTAACATTTTATATAATCAAAGTATCTATATACTTACAAATTTAACATGGTCATTTTATCATAGCCTTATAGTTAAATAAACTTTGTTACTGAAATATCCAATTTAAAGCCCAAATTCTTATGTTAAGTTAAAAGTACATTATTAATTCACATTTATTATTACAATAAAGAACTTTATTATTTTAATCATTTAAAATATGCCGTTTACATTAATTAAAACTTACATATCAAATGTACATTATCAACTTACATTTTATTATTACAGTAAGGAATATTTATCATTTTAATCAATTTAAAATACACCATTACATTAATTAAAACTTACATGCCAAATATACATTTTAACTTACATTTCTATTACAGTAAAGAGCATTTATCATTTTAATCAATATTACACTAATTAAAACTTAGAATATCAAATGTACATTTTTATTTACATTTCTATTACATTAAAGAGCATTTATTATTTTAATCAATATTACGCTAATTGAAACTTACATTATCAAATGTACATTTTAATTTACATTTCTATTACAGTAAAGAGCATTTATCCTTTAATCAATATTACACTAATTAAAACTTACATTATCAAATGTATGTTTAATTTACATTTCTATTACAGTAAAGAGCATTTATCATTTAATCAATATTACACTAATTAAAACTTACATTATCAAATGTACGTTTAATTTACATTTCTATTAGAGTAAAGAGCATTTATCATTTTAATCAATATTACGTTAATTAAAAATTTACATGTTTCTTTCATTAATTAAAAGTTTACATGTTTCTTCCATTAATTAGGACTTTACACGTTTCTTTCGTTAGGTAAAACTTTACATGTTTCTTTCATTAATTAGAACTTTACACATTTCTTTCATTAATTAAAACTTTGCATGTTTCTTGCGTTAATTAAAACTTTACATGTTTCTTTTATGAAGTCGTAGCTATTTATCTTACAAAACATAACATTTCACAAAAGAACAATTTATCATAGTTAAAATAACAATCAAATTTTCCTTCTAGATCTATTCATGTAGACATCGATTAACTATGAATTTCTAGTTAAATAAATTTTAATACAAAATGTCCAATTAAGACTGTATTCCATTTTATCAGTTCAAAACACATTGTTTATTATACAAAACATGTCCATTTCATAAAATAAAATTCATAACAATTACTAGGTTAGATTTAAAACTTCCATATTAAGTCAAATTCAATTATTAAGTTATTCATCATAAATAAAGATCTTAAATTCAAATTAAAACCAATCATTAACTTTATAAAAATTTAACTTACAGAAAAACCAATACACCTTTATAATTAAAGCATTAAATCAAATTTTAGGTTAAAATTTCATATATTTATCAAACTCAAAATACTTAATAATCTTTTAGGGAAATATTATTTAAAAATACTTTAATAAATTTAGGAAAATATTATTTAAAAATATAACCATGGGCCTGTATAATATTTTCTAACCTAGTTCAAGTGATATGGATATGTATCATTTTAATCTGTAATTTAAAAAGAAAAATCCGGGTTCTATCATTTCAAACCCGCAATCCCAAGTAAATCAAATGCAATAAAAATCACTTGAGCCTATCATTTCAGCTCATAATGACTTTTCCTTATTCTAATGTCCATTTGGGTATGTATCATTTCAACCCATAGTGATAAGGAACTTGCAGTATGATACAGTAAATAAAATGAACAGTACAATATAACATATCATATCAGATGATGTAACAGTTATACAAACAACATTAAACATCATATAAATATGTCACAGGCATGTATGAACATAGCATATTAATTTATACAATTCACTTGTCATCATTTCACAATAATATAAGTACGTAAATCTAGAGTGATAACTCACCTTTTAAAAGCTAGAATTGGCAAATTCAGAATAAAAATCCAAACTCCACAAAGCATGAAAAAGTACGACAAAGCACAATGTAAACTTGAGTGGATGAAGAGTCAGATTCAAATCTTGTATGCAAACAAATATTACATACATAAGACTATGATCCAATACAGAAGAATAGAGGTTAAAACAATGGAAAATAAACGAAACAAAATGGCATAACTTGCCTTAATCAATCAATGGCTTGGCTGCACCACATATGGGTTCAACCATCATCTTGTGTTACTTGGTCATGATGGTTAGAGGTGTGCTAGGAGAAGATGGAGGCCGAACCTAGCTTGAAGGAAGACAAAGAAAACAAAATGAAAAAAGTGGAGAAAGAAGAAGGAAGCCATGACTTTAGATCTTGTATTTTTTTTCTTCACGCAAATGAATAAGACGAGGAGATGAGAAATTTTGTACATGAAATAAAAAGAGAGAGTGGCGGCTAGGTTAAAGGAATGAACAGCTAAGGTAAGAAATAAAGAGGCTAGGCAAAAAAAGGCAAGAGTTTGAATGGTTTGGAAAATAAAAAGGCAGCACTATATTTTATTCTTAAATGCAAATGAAAATGAGGATATGGAGAAATAATTTTGTACGTGATTTGTAAAAGGAAATACACGGCTATAGAAGAAAAAAAGAAATAGCTAAGGAGTTATGAATGCTAGGGAAACGGAAAGGCAAAAGTTAAGGAGAAAGAGACGTACAATACTTTTTTTTATTTTTAAATGTAGATGAAAAATAAGAGATGGGAAATACATTTTTGTACGTGAATTTTCAACTTGCTATGCACAGCTATGAGTAGAGTAATTCATGGCTGGAAATGAGGAGGAAACGACTAGAAAATTAATAAAGATGGTAGGTGAATAAAAGACAAGCATTTAAACAATGTGACGCGTGTCCCCTTGATTTTCTCCAACCATTTAAGAAAAGATATAAACAAATAAAAATCCAATAATTGATCAAAGTGTAAACTAAAGTAGAATAATGTAACATAGAAAATAAAAATATAGAAATGAACATAGAAAAATAGAAATAAAAATATAGAAAATAACTGCGTGCAAACGCTGTATTTTATCCAATTCAAAAAATATACATCAAAACTTAACGAAACAAAAAGCAGAACGGATATCAAAAATATATTCTGCTTCAAAGAGAAAGATTAAAATTTAAAATTTTAAACTGGAATTCAAAATTTGACTAGAGTTGACCCAAAATACAAAATTTTCAAAAAATGTTTATTTTATTGTATTTGGAAAACAAATTCCAAACTTACATTGGAAAATTTCCAAAAATTCAATTTTAAATAATTTAAAAATTAAAGTTCTTAAATAAAAATTAATTAAAAATATTTACAAAATTATGGGCTGTTACACAGGCACTCCGTAACGTAATCGTTGGTGGATCGACTCTAGCTACAGAGACTGTTGACCCTTAGATACAATTTTATGATTTAATTTTCGTACAACTAATGCATCTCAAAGACTCATCTAAGGGTTAACTAGCCCACCCCCGATAAACAAATAACTAAATAATTAAAATTTGAGGTCTATTCATATCCGATACAGATTCTACACTAGTAGGAACCAAAATCCATCAGGCCATAACCCGAGTCTTTGCTACTGACCGCTCGGGACCGTTGGTGGTCATAGCTTATGTGCCAGCGTACCACTAAATACCGATTCAACAATAATAATAACATAGCCCATCGATTTCCCACATTCGAAATCTCGTTTAGACCAACCTAATGTAAGTCAAGGAAAATGCTCATTCTAGTTACTTAATACCTTTTATCAAAAATGAAGTAGACCAAATTTTCCTAAAAGTACCAAATCATTTAATACTTCAAACCCAAGGCAAAGCCTTGTTATATTTTCCCTATCCATACGCAACCATATATCCCTTTTCTATGGTTCTATGATTAGAGATGCCCCATATTAGTAGTAGGCACACACGACTGCCGGTAGCCTCTAGGTGAAGGGAAAACTTTTGTTGTATAACTCTACTTACCTGCTCTCCAATCCACTAAACCAAACCAATCCTCAGAAGCCTATATATGGGGATAGGCCCACTAATTAACGCTTATCTTAAACGTATAATTAAGGTTGTATAATTTCCTACTATGAAAATTTTACTGCCATCCAACATTTAACTCCTATCTTATATGTTTATATATTATATTCCGTAAATGTCAATTGTCCATAATAAATGATCATTATTATTCTAATTTGGTAATCTCTAACAACATTTATTTCTTCGTTCTAATTCAACATGTTATGTCTATTTCATTTCCCCATAAATGCCATATTAAATCCTTTAACCAGTCTTATCAAATACATTTGTATCCACGTTTAATTCCTGTAACACCCTGTTAACTGCACATTAATGCCCTACTAATTTTGGAGTTTCCATATCATTTCCATCAACACTTCCTAATCCTACAATTTATTATGCTATTTATAATTAACTTATAATTATAACTAATGCGAATATCGAAGTATACTACGATATATAAGATGCATTTTCTATACATTTGTAGAATTAAATAATCTGCAGAAACAACACGGAAATAGATGCAACTAAATTGTACCCCACTCCAAACAAATTAAAACAAAGAAATTCGCATTCTAAGTCAAATTATAGAAGTCTAAACTACTGCTATTATTTTACAACCCAACTATAAATCTGAAATAAATTTTACAACATTATCAACATTCAACTTTAACAAATTTAAGGACCGATTTCTAAATTTCTAGAATAGGGTGTATACTCTATTCTAATTACCCAACTTACGGAGTATGTAGGCAAGGTTTGAACTAAATAGGTTTGTTTTAAGCCTACAACTCATTAGATCTTATATATGCATAATAATTAAATAAAACCAACAATATAAATTTCAATATTATAAATAAATCATATAATTTACCACTCCCCTTTCAAGCTTTCCAAATCTGCCAATTCTGAGTTCATCCCTTTAATTGACTCATTTTCCTTCTAGTTTAAAAGAATACGTATAACAAGATATATACATGTTATTAGAACTATAGATCCGAGAAGATATTTTAGGTTAAAGGAAATATAGATTTATAATTATAAAATTTACCTTTTCCGTAGTATCGGTACGTTCCTTCTTTTCTTCTCTTTTATTTTCTATCCTTCTCTGATTTATATACATATAATTTATTGTATTCTAACTAATAGAAATAGTGGAGAAGAAAAAATGCTAGAGCTTGTTGCTTTGATCAAAAAATAAAAGAAGCGAAGTAAGGGGTTAGGTCTATATTTATAGATACTCGAATCAATCTTATCCATTAGATTTAAAATATTAAATCCAAGTCGTTCGACCAAGGATGCAACCCTAGTCGCCATGCCCATGACCGTCGACCGACCATAAGTAGCGATCGGCTACTAAGGGTCAACCGATCGTGCCCATGGATCGACTGATGGGATTTTGAAAATATGATACAAACAACCTATATACACTGACAGTTAAATATTTAAGCAAATTTTTAAAAATCAAAAATCCAATCCCTACCTCCAATACCTAACACACAATTTCTTACATCCAAAATTTTAAAAATTCAGATATCTAAATCTATACTCTTATGCCGAAAAATGAATTTAGATCGAAAATTTTACTTTCCCAACCTTCTTTTGGATACCTATTACATTGTAAATTGGAACATCCTCTTTTGTCTCCAAATTTTGTCTAATTTTCTGACTACAATTTGTATAACTTAATGACCCAATATTTCGGCACTTCATATTTAAATATATGAATTATTTAAATATTTGAATCTTTGATTAAGTGTTATAAAATCATTTAATAACCTTTTTAACCCTTTTTTAAATCATAACAAATTAGGTAAAAAAATTGGAAAAATGTTTACGAAAATAAATACTTCGAAAAAATATCGATAATGTGACCGAAAATAATTTTATCGATAAATAGTTTCTTAACCGTCAGAAGTTGTTCAGAATTTTATTGCATACACTTATTTTCTTAGAAAATAAATAATATGAATTTTTTTCCTTTTATGAAAATAAACTTTTTAGTTGATATCATGGGTGATGTCATCAAAAATATTTAGAAAACGTGCATTTATGGTAAGGCTTGGCTTTTAAGTAAAAGAAAACGGTATAAAGGTGCATGTTAGAGGGAGGGTCCTTTGTGACCTTCCATGGAAGTTGGAAGGTGCTAATAACCTCTTGCACAAACCTATAAATATACCCTCAAGCTATGAAGTAAATTACGAATTCGCTAAAGCTTGAAATGAAGTATGAGAATAAAAATGGTGGAAGTGCTTAAGCACTAATCTACCAATTCTTCTCTAACTTTTTCAAGTCTTGACCAAATCATCTCTAATCTCTTATGAAATTTAATATAGGCCTAAAAAATCATGGGAAGAATGAATATCTAGTAAAAAGTAGAATAATATGAGAGGAAGAAGGGGATCTTAGATGTGTTGCGAGTAATGAAAGAGGAGGGGTGGTGTTGCCTTGGTTTGAAAGTGCTAAAGATTGGATTTTTTGGTTTTTTGGTAATGGTAGAAGGTGGTTCTTTGATTCTTGTGGCTTTGTGCTTGTGTTTGGCTTGGATCTAAGTGAGTTGTCTCAGTATTTTATAAGAATATATTGTGTCTATGTGTGTATGTTGCGTGCAAAGTATAAAGTTAAAGAGATATTAACTAAGTAAAATTCTAAACTTTGGACCCCTCTTGCTTTTGAAAGAAAATGACAACTTTATATTATACAACGTTCATCATATTAACCTCTTAAAAAGTTATGTGGACTTGACTTAATGTTTAGATGGTTATTTTACTTATGTGTTGGATTGAAGCAAGTTTGAAAGTGTTTGACGTGAGAATAGTCGTTATAAGTTGTGACGACCCGAAAATTTTTAGCAATTGAAATTGGAATATTCAATTAATTTTGAATATTTAAAAGTTAATTTTAACTCGAATTCAAATATCACCAATTATTTGATAATTAAACTATTGAATTAAACAATTTGAAATTGGGTAAAATGTGGATCTAGAATTCTAAGCCTGTTAAAATATAATTTGAAGGCTTATAAAATTTATATTGATAGTGCCGAGAATAATAGAAGTGTTAAAAATTGAAATTAACAGTGATCTGTGCAGTTTTGAAATTTATATCGTTTAAATTGAATTTAAATATAGCCTTCCGAGGCACAGTCTCGGAATTCGACGAAACTAGTTCCATTGGATCCGTAATATTGAATTATTATCGGATTTCAAATTTCGTAGTGGTTGGAGTTAGTGTGTGAGTGTACGATATACAAACGCGTTGAAAATTTAATTTATAATAATCTAAAGAAATTTAATTTAATTTAATTAGTCTAGCTTCTTGTATACGCCACCCTATCTTACCTTTCGTTCAATCAATAGTCAATATCCCGTGTCCTTTGTAGTTAACATGCGTTCTCTTCCTTTGGAAGATAAATCATAGCCGTGCATCTTCTAGAGATAATCGAAACAAAAATATTAAATTTTACTAAGTCTTTCCCCTCTCGACTTCATTTTTCAGGCTACCGAAATCAAACAAAAATGGCTGCGATTAAATCGTGCCTCCCTGTGTCTCAAAATCAAATTCAGTCGCTCGAAATTTTAATGGCCTCGTCGCCGCGGCCGATGGGAGCGCGAGCATCATCGATTGAGGAAATGGAGTTTGACGAGTGGTTGCGCGACCTTGCATCGCCGTGGGTGAGCGGGTCATAGGGAAAGGGGAAACAGTTCTCGCTTGTGGCGGCGTCGCGTTTTGAATTTATGGCACGCGTGGGTTACCGTCGAGGTCAATTTGGATGGGTCGTGGAATCGTGCTCGATGACGTGGAGGGTCGCGCTGGGTTGTTCTCTGTCACGATCCAGATGTGTGCGATTTCTAGGGGCAGTGAGGTATTATTGATCTCTTTGGTTTTGAATTGTTTATTGTATATAGATAAGATTATTTGATTACAGTAAAAAAAATATGGCAGTTAATGACTTTGAAATAGATGTTTAAGAAGAAATATAATTAGGATAGGTTCGGTTTTATTTATCTTTTGCTTACTGTTTAACTTGAATGTAAGCAAAGGATTAACATTTAGATTTACTAGTAGAGAAGAAATCCAATGTTAAACTAGTTTAACCTTAATTTATTTGGTTGGTTAGTGAGTAAGGCCAACTAGATTATCTTAAAATAGGAGATTGAGGTGATTCACTTGTTAAAAAAAAATTGTTAACTAGCGTATTAACTATCTTAGTGATTAAAGGATCTTTAAAAGGGAAATTCAGTTTTAAATTTGATTGTTAGTTAAATAAAATTTATTACAAGAAAATTGGTTTAAAATAAAATCATTGGTTAGCTAATTTTCTTAATGGAAATTGATTGTTCGATTTATTTCGAATAGTAATAAAACGTAAATATTTATACAAGGTCTAAAATCGAGGAACAAGCTGGAATGGAAATGAATGGAAATGGATTGCAAATAATAGCAAAGGTGAGTTAATCTCACTCAGTTAAATTTTAAATTTAATTTAAATGATTAAATTTAAATAATTGTTGGATGGTCGAATTGATTGATGTGCTATAGTATGGTATATTTTGGAATTGGTATTGTATGTTGTGCTAACGGCTGTGGATGCAGGGAGAACAGGTTGGAGGGATCCAACTGGGTCCCTCAATATATATGTATATATATATTGTTTATTGTTCTCTGTTAGGCTTTGTGGATATTCTGTGATGAATTATATCGAAATATTGAATGCTATAGTTGCTTGATATATTCTGGTACTCTGAGTTACCAAATTATATAGCATTGGATTTTTGGTAAGAAAATAATTATAAAGAATGTAAATAAATTAAAATGGATTGAATAAGAATATTAGTGTTTTCAAATTGCTAATTAATGAATCCTGTATAAAGAAAGGAATTTTGAATAAACAGAAAGTTAAGAAACTTAAACTTCGATGTTACTGTTTAAAAGAATAAAACAATTATTTTAAATTTAGGATTTAAATTATCCTAGAAGAATAAAGAAGAAATTGGGAATAACTTGAAATTTGTATATTCCAGCTAAAGAATTTAAAAATCAAACTGAAAATAATAATAATGTCAATAATTAATGAATTTTTAAATGAACTGAGCAAGTAAAGAAATTTATTTCTAATGGAATAAACTGGGAATCAATTTGGAAAATTGATTTAAGTGATTGAGATTGGAAATTTTTCTCTGAATAACCAAGTACGTTTTCAAAGTAAATTTTTTTTAAAATATAAATTAAAAGTTTAAAGTTGTTTTAAGAAGTTTGTTTTGAAAATTACTATTTCTAAATATTTAAATTCTAAAGTAAGTATTTCCTTTTAATCTATATAGCAATAATTATCTAAAGAGTGACTTAGTACTTTAGTTTTAAAAATGAAAATCTGGTTTTATATTTTAGTTAGTAACCTTATTTCAAATATTCATATAGTATGTATTTTTAACAAATTATTAAAGTAGTTTTAATTTAAATGTTTTAAAGGTATAAATTTCAAAGTAAAGCGTTTTAAAATTATTTTAAAGTCTAGTTTTGTGCTTGGTAATTTCAGAGAAGATAGAAAATAGTTGGGAAAGTTTATTCTGGAAAGAAAGGTGGTTTTGAAACTGTTCTCAAAGGATTGAAAATAGAAATATATCTTGTGAAGATATTTTGAGGTTAATAAATAATTTGAAAAATTATTTATTGTGTGATGGTTGTTTGTGAATATTAATTGATAGTTAAATAACCGACTATCAATATTGGCTAAATGCGTTGATCGTTTCAAAGAGACCGGGATCGAGATTTATTTCTCGAAAACCACTTCGATCCGGTTTGTACGTTTCGTGTAAACGATTTTGGATTCGAAGATAGAGCAGTGAAGTGCAAGGGCTAGTCGCTACTAATTCTGAGGATATTTCCAAAAAGGATGTAGTAGGAGTAGTGCCTTCGGTTCCGTTCGAACCCGGGACGGACTTGTATGGATGAATGCTTACGAAACATCGTCAGGTGGACGATGGGCATTCTAAGTGAAACGTTCTAAAAAAGGTAACGCTTAGCCTCAAGCCTCATCAAATGGGAATGACTGAAAATCAGGGGATATGCAGCAAGGCTAGGTGGGTAGCACCCAAGCAGGGTCAGGTTATTCCAGTCTAGATGTCCCTTTTTATTTTCGGCTTAGTGGTGCGGTTGCTGATCCCAACCGCGTGGTGATCTCACTCGGGACTGTCCAGTAAGGGATGGTTCCGGCCTTGTGTTGCAGGGGATGAAGGGAGTAATCCTAGGTACGGTGATCTAGGCCCCGTACTGTGACAGGTGGTACCCCAGTGCCTAGTCATTAGTTGGAAATCCATTCTCCCTACGAGCCTTGTACGAGTTTTGTTTGTATTACCCACTTTTGTGGCTAGTAGCTGGAATTTAATAATGTAACAATTTCGGCTATTTTATAAGTACTTGTATATAGACCCTATTATAATATCAGAGGATTTCTAAAAAAAATCGTTTTAGCTATCGTAAGGTAAAAACCCGACATGTTTATTTGTGGCGTGGTCTTACGAGATGCTTTTGTTTTCAAAGGATTGTTGAAACTTTAAAAATAAATTGGGTGTGATTTTCTCACGCTGGTATTCCAGACTGACTCGGGTGTTATTTAACTGTAATGCTCGGGTCAGACCGAGTATTATAGGATACAGGATTGATGCTGTGGAGCTCAGGAGACGAGCTGGATGACGATACGTATTTACGTACTTTTTTATGTATATATTCCGTTGAGTTGAGTAGCTGTGTATCCAGATGTATGTTATTGATGTTGAGATGTGATTGATGTACTCTGATGATGTATATATATGAAACAGATATATAATTGTTTTTGTGTAAAGACCATTGTTTATCTATTATATGTTATTCCGCTGCGATGGTTAGATTCTGATGTTGTTTTAGTTTTCTCTTCTTCTACCTCTTCTTCTTTAACCAAAATGGTTCGTATTTCTGTGCAACTTGAGTTGATTTATGTAGAATAGTGTCGACTCAAGAGGTACGGATTTGCGGGTCGTTACATAAGTGCACCTCGATATCCCTTAACTCTAACTTGTATAAATTGGATATTTATGATCTTCACTTGGCATAATTTGATTTGGTTGTTCTCTCTATATATATTTTTCTATATTTTATAGTAAATAAATGATTTGAAAAGTTATAGAAATGGTGAAATGTTAGGACAAAAATGTGGTTATAAGCATACTTTGTAAATATAACTTGTTTTCGGTAATTTTTATAAATAAATGAAAAGGTGTTCTTAGAGGTTTCTTTCAATGATATTTAATTACCCTAAGGGTAGTACTTGCTATACAAATGTCAAGTCTTAAATAATTTGTTAAAGTGGTTAAAACAAGTCGCAAAGATCGTGCTTTTCAATGTTGTTTTTTAACAAGGACTTTTAACAGCATTTATAAATGCTGTAGTAAGTCGCTTATGGTTTTAAGTGTTTAAAAATGATATTTTAATTTGGTATTTTTCTCTAATAATTTTAGAGATGTTATATAACCTATTTTAAGGTATTCTAAAGTTGGTTCGAGGTTTAAATATATTTTAATTATTATATATAAATTTTGAAAAAGGTAATTGACTAGGCTTAATATTGAAAGCCGACGAGGTAGACCTCTTTATTTGTGAGAGTTAAGATTGATATTAAGTAGTGATGGAGCAATAGAGCTCTAAATTACCAGTTTCCCTTTTGATTGAGAAATAGTTAAGTTGGAATGTTAGAAACGTGTTAATCTTGTCGTTTACTTATTTGTTGAAAAATGATTAACTTTTCTTAATGCTTAAAGTTGATGAAGTAGACTTCTCTATTTGTGAGCGTTAAGATTGATGTCGAGTAGAGAAAGAGCAATAGAGCTCTAACCTACTGGGTTCCTTCTTGAATGAGGAATAGTTAAGTTGGGAATGTTGAAAATATGTTAATCATGTTCTTTGTTACTTGTTTATGGAAATCGTTAATACGATACTTAACACTAAAAGCCGATCAGTAAACTTGTCTATTTGTAAGATTCAAGAATGAAGTATCTAGGCAAGGCTTTCATGCAAATAATGCTCTAACTTACCCTGGCTACACCCTTGAATAAGGAATGGTTAAGTTGAAAATGAGTAAAGTATACGAACATTGATTTGTATAAGCAATTGTTTTATTTAGATAATCGACTAGTCGAATATTGAACTTAGTCTATTATTAACTTAGATCTTAAAATAATGTTTTAAAGATGATATAAGTATGGAACGGTTTTGGGTTTGTTGTGAAAATTTGTTAATAACATCCATCTTTAATCCTTTTTTATTTATACTTATGAATGTAAATAAATCTTTAAAAGATTGTTTTAAAGATAAGCATAAGTGAAATGGAATTTGGTTTGTAGTGACAATGTTTAAGTAACATTAGTCTTAAATCTTTTTAAATGGATTTATAAAAGTACTTAGATCCTTAAATAGTCTTTTAGGAAAAGATAGAAAAAGAAAAGGTTTAGATTAAGAAATCCTTTTAATGGTTTATGAATATACTTATATCATTTGAGATAAGTATATGAATACGTTTTGAAGTATTAAAAGAGTACAAATGAATAGTAGAAATTGATAAACAATGTTTTATTAGATAAAAGAATTTTTAATTAATAAAATATTAACTAAACCGAAAAGGGAATTAGAAGTTGCTTATGTGACTTGATTGTGCTTTGTATGTTTAATCGTTTATATAATACGTTTAGTCGTATAATTGGCACTAAAAGCTAATAAAGTAGGCTTGTCTATCTATGGAAATTAAGACTGATGTTCGTGTAGGGATATGAGCAATATTTCTCTAACCTATCTGCTTCACTCTTGATTGAGAGTTAGTGTGAGATGAAAATATCGAAAACATGATAAGTATGCGAGACTTGGTTCCATATGCGATCGCTCTCATTATCATTGAATGACCATATTCATCAACTCATTCTTGAAGAGATCGAGATCAGTAAGTGTTTTACTTATCGAAAATCACTTTAAGACCGAGATACATGTTCTATCCCTTGGAAGTGGATATGTTCGAGATATTGGAATCCATGTGTGGCTTCGACGTGTGGGGATCCAGTTGGGGATTATGTTTTGTATGAGTGGCGAAGAATCGTGTGAAAGATACTGAACGTAACCTCGACATCGGAAATGGCTAAATGCAGGGTTGGATGCACAACCTAGGGTTTAGCTAATCCATGCTAGAGTGTTATCAACCCATATCGAGAGATACTTATTGATTGTTGGCCAATGGGAGTTGATGATATTTGGTTCCATGTGATTCATATTTATGTTTGGGCATGGGCCGTTTGTGTTTACCATATGGCACATTTTATCTAGAGATATATAGGGATCAAAAGGTATTTTCTGTTTCTTGCGCATGGAGATCAACTTCAGTTTGTTAGAGACATCTCCGTCGAAAATCCAATATATAAACGTTCCTTATTGGATTTGATTGTACTTCTAGTATGTTGTCAAATATAACCAATTTAACCATTACATCTATGTTATATGTTTATATTCCTCACCCTAGACATTATCTAATATATCATCATATGCACTTATTAGATGGTAGTACTTGAGGGAATAACCATTATAGTATTCCATGAGATCCCAAAAGTACTGTTATAGGCTGTACACATATTTCTTGAGTTTCGCATACCAGACTTATGTTTGACACTTGGTTTTTGTTTTCCCTATATTCCTCACATACTCTTTCGAGTAGTTTGAAAAAGATAGGTTTCTTTGATGTTCTTCGGAGCTTGAGAAGTCGAGATGGATTGTTTCATCTACCATAATATTCTTGTTTCCACTGCATTACTATATTGTACATAGCAGCATTTGTGAGGATAGGTTGTTATAACTGTCCAGTCTGATGATAGTACTTAGGTTTTGTAACTTCGAAATTTCTGTAAATGAGTAACCTTTTGTACTGTTCTTTGATATCTTATATTACTGTTCCGCTAGTGAGATTTTAATATTGTGTTCCTTTTTCCTTGTTATGTTTGTTTTCTTTTTATTTTACCCTAACTTTTCACTCTTTTGGCACTTGAGTGCTCGACACTTTAAAACTGTGGATGTATTAGTATCGACATTTGGGGGCTGAAAAGTCAGGACATTACATATAAGGAGGTTAACTTTCTTAGATGATAAAATGGAATTATTCTACATGCAAGTTTCATTTACTATCAATAGGGTATGGAAATAGAAATTCCAAAACAAAAATAGCCTTTTCCCTGTTATTTCCTATGTTTTGTATACTGTCACTATTGTCGTACAGTAAAATTCATATTCACTAACACATCGACCCTTCCTACACTAAGCATGCAACATTTGATAACTAGAAATTCTCCAATTTGCCATTAAAAACATGTTTCCCCTTCCAATCAAATTTGGAAAATAGTTTGTAAACTAAATCTTTAAAAACATTCAAATACAGTTTTTCAAAAGCATTTAAACACAACCTTTCAAAAGCATTTGAATAAAAACTTTCTTTCTAAACTTTTGCCTCTCTATCCTTAAAACAAATCATGCCATATCTTAACTAATTGGGAACCAGCCAATGAGTTAATGCATATGATTGACCTTAGCATTGTGTAGTTAATCCTATATTTGAGGAACCTTTACTTTTTCTTCTAAACAATGACACACAAGCCTATTTATAAATTTTAGCTTTTAAAGCGTAGGGATAATGATCCATGATTTCACAACAACTTTCCCCATCCCACTCTTGCTAAAATTTATTGTTCCCAAAATTCTATTTTTTTGGGATTAAAGCATTCTAGTTGCTAATTTAGTTCCGTAATTCATAAAATAAACTTCCCGCCTTAATTACATTTTATTGCTAGTTAATTATACTTATCAAATTCCCTTATTTACATTGTTTCCCTTTACACACACAGAGATGTGTGTAGGTGTGTGTGTGTATAGACATAAGCATATACATATACATAGCAGTCAAAGCTTATCTATAAAATCAACATAGTAATCAAGTAGGAACATATCTCGTACCATATCGGATGCTTTTCAAACACTTGGCTGTTACAACCCAAATAACCTAAAAGAAAATGATTGTTGGAGGCTGCCTTTCAACATCAACTGGTGGTAATGATGATGTCGCCCTATTACTCAATTAGATCGACACTTCTAGTATGACATTCAACTATAATCCACATGTCTTAACTTACCTCATTGGCTCCCAATAAATAAGGTACGTCCATTACTTCAATTATTACACCCAATTATGAAATAAAATTTTCATTCCTACACTGAAGTGAATAAGAAATATAAACTATGCACATTTAGAATAACTCGTTGAATAGTTGGCTTAGTGGAATAATTTCTACCGCATATCTTACCTTCTTTAACCTCAAGTGGTCATCCTTTATGTGGGTTTGCCATTTCATTACCCTTTTCTCCGATCATACCACTATCTTCACTCAATAAAAATCTCTTGATAGTATCTTTAAACTTAGGTATTTACTTCCTTCACCCTTGATCTTTCATGTGAGTATATACCAGGACTCGCAAAATTGTACTTTGATGCTATTCCATATTCCTTTAAGGGTTCTTCTTATGGCTTCCACACGTCTCTAACAAAATATTCCAAGATTCATACCAGTATTCCTCATATTCAATGGAGATTTCTTGTTGCTTTCCAATGAGCATCCATAGCTATTTTATTCATAACCTAAACCTTTACCTCATCTTACTTAGTTAATCATCCCCATCTACTCCATCGTAGAAAATTTGGTTTGGATTTCACCATATAAAACTAAAACTTCACAATCATGAAGTACCTAATCCAAAACCTCTATCTTTAAAAATATAAACTTAGTAATATTTTTGTCAAATTCAAAAATTGTTTGGTTTCCAAAAAAAAGTCATGAAAAATTTCTCTTTTAAGATACTTTCTAAAACAAAGATTTACTTCTTAAAAAGTAGGATTTTTAACTCAAAATATTTTTCATGTTTGCATTCAAAACCTAGTTATCATACTAAATCATTTTTTCTATAAACATCTTCTATAACTTTGAAAATGAAAACTAGAGTAGACAAGGATTCTTCCATCCTATTATTTTTATATTACTTATGCTATTTCTGCTCTTAACCTTAGTCGAGATTCTAATAGCACATAAGGGGGACTTCTAAAGGATATGCACAATTATTGATTGCCAATAGTTATGAAAGTTTCCATTCTTCCAATGCTTTTGGCTTTAACTTACTACATTGTTCCTAACTAGATTATTAGCACTATTCTAATATAAATTCCTAACATTATTCCTATTTAAATTTCCTAATACTGCTACTATTTATATTCCTCCTACCTAAATTCCCCTTCAAGTGGCTTATCCTTACATAGCTCTTTTCTTCTTTTATTTTTTTCCCATTGACTTATTGCAATGCATTCACCCACTACTTCAGTCATGGGTTTTCTTGCATTAACATGAAAAGATATATATATATATATATATATATATATATATATATATATATATATATTTCAGCTGTTTTCTTCATATTTTACTTATACGAGAATATTCTTCCTATCTTCATTATCGAGCATTCTTACCCTTCTATTCTCTTTACCCCATTCAATCAAGTACCGTTCCCATTTATCTACCCCTTAGAAAGAATTAAAAAAATAACTTCCAAATTTACAAAAAGTGGAAAAATCAATGAGGCAAACCTAAGCTCTATTTTCCATTCATAAAAACAAAAAATCCCTTTATCAGAAACTTTAAGTCAAAATTTTTGGACCTAATATAATTTTTTAAAATTCACTAGAAATATTTAAATAATCCTTTAAAACATTCAAATTTTCTTTCTTTTTCAAAACAACAACTTTCTAAAATAAACTCTTTGAGAAAACATTCAAGGAATTTCCAACATCTTTTTGTCAAAATTTTTCACATGGAGTCGGACTCAAAAATGGACTTTAATTATCCTTTCTTTTCCACTCATCCTTAGCCCATCTTCATCAACAATATGGCTTATCGTTTTGTGGTGATTAGTGCACACCGTATTGGGGAACTTGCATAATCCTCCTTCATAACTTGCTTCTGGATGCTTGCAATATTTAAGTTCTTATCTCCCATTTGTCTGGATGAAATCAACATATTCAATCGACAATCCAACTAAATCCATAATCATAGGGCGGTCTAGGCCTAACAAAGGAGTCAAGTACCATCCAACTATAGGAATCCTTTTATATATCATGCTCGTGCTCTTCTTGTCAATGCCTCATGGTATGGCCTGTACTATATGAGGTAATTGGGGTGATTGTATAAATTTAACTCTATTTATTATTCCCACTCATAGTTGTCGCATCCGTCTTTTCAGAATATGGTCAAACCTACTTCTATAGTCGAGTTTATGGAGTTTGGTTATGATATATGTATAATTATAAGTAAAAATACAAATATGTTCACTCGGTGTACTCTAGTTCCACTGATCGGCTAACATAAGCTCTGATATCAAATGTAACAACCCACACCTTAATGGGTCCAAATTTCGACGAAATAAAAACCAAGTCCATTATGGCATGGATCGTTCATTTTAGTAACCTATAACAAACATAAGCATACCAAAGAGCGATCAGTATAAACTCACAACTGAATAGAAAAATATAATAGAACATAAATACTAACTGAGGCTACTACCTTAGAATCATTAGTATTCCTTGGATAATTAAATGCTTTGTCAGCCCTAGTATGAATAAAAAGACTTCTCCATCTGTAGTTTCCGTCTTGCACCAATAGCGTGTCCCTCTAAATTTATGCTATGGGTTCTAATTAGGAGGGGGTCAGAATAACATTCTGATAATTGGAAAATTACGCACTTTACCCATAACACTAATTTATCCAACAGATTTCCATTTAAGTGTTATGTCTACTATTTACAACTAATCCATTTAATCCGATGTGCGCATACAATATGTCCAACCTTCTTTGAGGAGTGTGTGTATGACCATATTATATCTAAATGATGTACAACCCAAAGGAAACGCCACCCACTTAATACTTCTTAAATAGGGAGAAGGCATACCCAACGACCATTTAACAACCCAACATTGAAGTGGTCCCTCTATAACATAATCGTTGGCCAATCGGCTCTAGCTTCAGAGACTTTTGACCCCTAGATACGACTTTATGATTTAATTATCATATGCATCTCAAAGACTCATCTATGGTTTAACTAGCCCACCTCCTACAAACAGACAACCAACTAATTAAACTTTGAGGTCTGTGGGTGTCCTATACAGATTATACACCAGTAGGAAAAAATCCATCATGGCATAACCCGAGTCTTTGCTACCGACTACCCAGGACCGCTGGTGGCCATAGCCTATATGCTATCCCTACTATTAAATAACGGTTCAACACTGATATTGACATAGCCTGCCGACCTTCCATAGCTGAAATCTCGTTTAGACTAACCTGATGTAAGTCAAGAAAAATGCCAGTTCTAGTAACATAACACCTGTTATCAGAAATAAAGCAGACCCCATTTCCCTAGAAGAACTGGGCCATTTAATACTTCAAATCCATGGTGAACCCTTTGTACATTTTCCCTACTTATACACCACCACATGTCCTTTCCCATGAATCATATGGTTGAAGATGTCCTATACCAGTGCATATATAATTGCTGGTAGCCTCTAGGTGAAGGGTGGACTTCTGTTGTGTAACTCTATTGACCTCGCACCCCAACCTACTAAACAAAACAAATCATCCTAAGCCTAGATATTGGGCTAGGCCCACTAATTCATGCTGATCCTAGACATATAATTAAGGCTGCATAATTTCCTATTATGGAAATTTAACTGCCTTCCGGCATTTAATTCCTATCTTATATGCTTATTTACTATAATCCATAAATGTCAATTTCCTGAAGTAAATGGTTATTATTATTCTACTTGGACAATCTCTAATAACATGTACTTATTCATTCTAATTCAACCTATTATGCTTATTTCATTTCAACATAAATGCAATATTAAATTATTTAACGGTCCAATTAAGCATATTAATGTCCCTATTTAACTCTTATGACAACCTATTAACTGCATATATTGCCCTACTATTTTTGGAGTTACGATCTCTTTTCCATCTACACCTTCTAATCTGATAATTTACTACGCTATTTATAACTAGACATCCTAATTATAGCTAATGTGAACATCGATGTATATTACACTATATAATATATTTTTGTTGGTAGGCGCAGTTATACGTATATGTGTGTGTGTGTGTGTATTCATAATTCTAACTATTAATTCCTAAACTAGAACGTTCCTTTCCATGTTTTAATTTATCAGAGCTATCATTCCAGCAAGGATTGATGTTAACACTTTTTGTAAGTTAACCAAAAGCGAGACCTTTGGTTCATTTGAAATAACAAAGAAGTATCTCTTTTCTTTTATTGAGATAGAATGTACAAACTATATAGAAGAACATCCATACTTTAGACATCTCTTTCATTTTTGGTATATGCTTTATTGTTTCAAATGATGCACTTTTTATATAGTTGTGGAATCAGCTAATTTAGGGAAATTACTCAAAAATAGATACAACTAAATTGTACATAGCTCTCAATAAACTAAACCATAGAAATTCACATTCCAAGTCAAATTAGGGCAATCTAAACTAATATAGATATTTTACAACCTAACTATATATCTGGATTAAACTTTAGAACATTATCAACATTCAACTTTAATAAATTTAGGGACTAACTTTCAAATTTCCATATTAGGCTTTATAATCTATTCCGATTACCTAACTTGCAGAGTATGTAGGCAATGTTTCAATTAATTACATTCTTTTTAAGCCTACAACTTATCAAATCTTATATAGGCATAATAATTAAACAAAACTCAACTATAGAAATTTTAATATTATAAATAAATCATATAATTTCCCACTCACCTTTCAGGCTCTCCAAATCTTCAAAATCCAGATTCATCCCTTTAATTGGCTCCTTTTCCTTCCAATCCAAATGAATATGTATAACAAGATACGTACATACTATTAGAATTAAAAATTTGAAAAAGGATTTGGGGTTAAGGGGAATATGGATTTATAATTATGAAATTTACCTTTTTTCGCAATATTGATTCATTCTTCTCTTCTTCTCCTTTATATTCTACCCTTCTCCGATTTATATACATAAAATTAAATATTTTATAATTAATAGAAATAGTGGAGGAGGTATGGTAGAACTTCACTGCTTTGATCAGAAAATATGATAAGAGAAGAATGGGTTTAGGCCTACATTTATAGGCACTCGAATCAATCGTATCCATTAGATTTAAAATATTAAATCTGGGTCGTTCGACCAAGGTTCAAACTAGTCGCCACTGCCACGACCGATCATACGCAGCGGTCGACCACTAGGGGTCGATCGGTTATACCTATAATATCGATTAGTGGGGTCCTGCATTTATTATTATTTATTTTCTATTTTTTCTATTTAATTATTTTAATTTAAAAAACTTCAAACGCTACTAAATTCTTCGTTTGAGCTCCAGTCGCAAAATTCCATATATGAAAGTTGCTCAGAAAATTGGCATGAACACAATGGTGCAAGTTTCTTAGCCACATTCCAAAGTTTGCTCAAATTCCATTTTTAAGCCATCACAATTATTTATTGATTACTTTTAATTTCATAGGGTGTTACACTAACCACGCATAACTGAGAAGATGAATCCTCTTTTGAATAGCTTTTCACTCCTGTGCTTCCTCTCGACCCAACTGTAGTCGTTCAATGGACGTTGTGCTATGATTTAACTATAATCAAAGCGGAGCTTCCACATTGAAGATCATCCATATTCTTAAGTTAAGAGAACTATGCAATTTTGTCACATCGATATTTCTATTTGACCTTATATATATTAACCAACAAAAAACTATCAAATAATTCATTTCATAGTTATCCAATAACTATTAGTATGTAACTCTTTGGCAGCCCTAGCATCCATGAGTAATACATTGCCTGACATTTGGAGAGAGTTACATACTCTCATCTTAACATATCGATATTCAGTCTCCATACATCTTGGCTAGGAATATTTAAAATGACATGTTTATTTTATTATGACAAATCACTCTTGGACATAATCCATTGTAACTACTATCACAAAACATACCAATTATGGATTTTCAATAAAATATACTTCTAATTAAATTTATTAATTAATATACAACAAATTATATCAAGTATATAACAGGAAGAAAACACCTTTTATTTCAAACAAGATTGATTATCGAGTTAGATATATGTAACTAATTACATAATTACCCCTATGGCATATCTCTAACTCTTTCAATCTCCCACTTGCACTTGGAGCCAACTATGAAATCTCAATCATATCCCTTCGATCAATTTTATAAGAACCGATCAATTTAAACCCTTCATGAATGGATCTTCTGTGTTATTTTATTTATCCACTATGTCAATCAACTCTCTTTGACATTGATAACCTACATTTATCATATGAAACTACTCGAAATATGTTGGTCAACTTTAGTGAGCTCTGATTATTACGTTATCATCATATAACCATAATGTAGCATTCTTAATACTTGGAATCACCCCTAGTTCAGTTATAAATTTATTCATTTATATTTATATACATTGCTTTTATTGTGATGTTATTCAAAGTGATGTGCTTAGTATTTCATTGAATCAGCCACAATGTTTCATTCAGAGCATTTCCAACCCAAAGCTTCTTAATTAAGGTTTGATCATGAATTTAACAATTATGTATTATGCTCAATATTACTCATGGAGTTTGATTTTGTACACTCACTCACAAGGAGTTCGTTGTTTCTATAAACAATTCACTGGTATTTAAACTATGATTTTGCGATCTTAACTTGGATTTGATATTTGCTTCATGCATCAAATACATAAGTAAAATACGATATTATAGATACA
The DNA here is from genome assembly GCA_030765085.1 of Allium cepa. Taxonomy (NCBI): domain Eukaryota; kingdom Viridiplantae; phylum Streptophyta; class Magnoliopsida; order Asparagales; family Amaryllidaceae; genus Allium; species Allium cepa. Next base: position 634,832,033 of record CM060941.1, read on the forward strand.
CCATGTATGATAATTCTTATTATCAATACATAGGGAATTCATCTTATATGATCCATATTAAACACTATAATAAGGTGTCTTTGCATATTGTTTAGGACATTCCCACCATCCTTTTACACTTATTATAAAAGATATAATTTGAAAATCCAATGCTGAGTATTAAATAACAAAACTATTACAAAGTTTAACATAAGTACATCGTTAACAATCAACGGTACGTTGTTCACTTATATTCGTCCAACATTATTAATCTATAGGTTATTCGTAATGATTAAAAGCAACCAAAAATCCAATCAAAAATTTAAATTTTAAAAGCTACCTATTTTTACTACATTTCTTTGATCTTTTCTGAATTTCAATGATTATTGATGTAAAGCACATATTGGCATGTTCCATATCTAGTTCATTATCACTTGAGGAAGTATCTAAATCATCTAATGTTGCAGTATAAGCCCTACCCAATTTCTGGACGTATCAGTGATTTGTGATATTTTCAGTTTTTCTAGTTGTGGACAGTCTCTCTGCATATGGTCAAATTCATTGTATTTAAAACATTTAACAGCATTTCCACTTCCTAGATTTTTGTTATGTTTCTCTTGAGTTATTCATTTTTCTGTATTTCTGAAATTTTCTAAAATTTCTTGTTATGAAAGTAATTTCCTCATCATCCTCATTGTCTGAATCCCGATCATCTATTGTTGCGTTAAAAGCGATGGATTTCTTTCTATTGCCTTGCTTTCTCTGCTGCCTTGCATTTGTGCTACAAATGATATTAAATTGCCAATTAACTTTTTAATTTTCGGAGTGCTAATGTCATTAGCCTCTTCGCTTGCAAGAGTCTTTTGGTACTACTCAAGAGTATGTGAATTAAGGATTTTTCGAACTTGATCGTCTTTAGGAAAACTTTTACCCAATGTAATTAGTGAATGTACTGTATCTTGAAATCTACTATACATATCAAAAATAGATTCATTTGGATTCATTTTAACATAGAGATTTTGGTTCGTTTGACTTTACTAGTGCCCTCATGTGTAACTTAAAGTATTCTTCATATTTCATATGTAGACTTACAAATAAACACTCTGCTGAATTCATTCTTATCTAATGAACAAAACAAAACATTCATGGCTCTAGGGTTACTTTGTGCAAGGGCCTTTTAGTTAGCAATCCATTGTGAAAAGTTAGTATGGGCTCAATGCACTCATTCTGTGTGACATTCCAAATATATGGACCAGTAGACTGTAAATAGATTTTCATTTTACATGACCAATAGTGTAATTACTTCCATTGAAAAGTGAGGGTCTAGCAGTAGATTATTCTTCGAAAAAGGTGTTACTAACAATATATTAAAACTTTGAAAAGTGAGGGTCTAGCAGTAGATTATTCTTCGAAAAAGGTGTTACTAACAATATATTAAAACTTTTCAAAGATCAAAATTATGAATACTTTGAAAACCAATGCTCCGATACCAAATGTTAGTTTACAAAAGTAAGGATCTTATGGATAATTTAACACCAGAGGTGGGGTGAATGGTGTTTAATAACTTTTATGAATCTTTTTGAATTATTTTAAGATTATAGTTTAAACAATGCAAATTGACAATCACAGATGCAAGAACAGATAGATATAAATGCAGCAAAAGTAAAGGGTTGGAGAGATTGCATTAGGATTTTTATACTAGTACGGAGTTACCCTACATCAAGTCCCGTATAATTTCTTATACATATTTCTTTTCAAACATCAACGTTTATACTGTATCGATTTTAGGGCTATGAGACACACCCTCCATATTTTCCGAGTTCTAGTACATTCATTGGATTCGGATGGGACACTACACACCCACTTATATTCAAATGGGACACCAAGTACACTTACTTGATTCAAACGGGACATAAGCACACCCACTTGGATTTCAAGTACACCAAGCACACACAAGAGTATATGAATATGATTTGATAGAGATTACAAAATCAATTTCTTGATATTAAGTATAAATAATCCTATAACCTCTTAAATAGCACTTTGATCTTGATTTGAGTGAGAGAGATGAGAAAGCTCAGAGAGTATTCAATAGAGAATCAAATCAATAGAGTTTAAATTTGATTCTGGTTGAATTTAAGAAGATTCTGAGTAAAATTTCTTTTACAAATCAAGAAAGTGAAAGAGGAGAGAAAATATGAGAAAGTAGTTAACCAAAATTCATTGAGAGAATCCCTATTTTCAGAGAAACAACAGTTTTGTCCATTCACAAAGACATATGACGAAAGACGCTTCCATTCAGAATTAGAATTTTGAAAATATCGTACTATTTGTCAACATATGAGGGTCTATGTATGTCAACATACCCTTTTTAATTTTGAAACAAACAGTTAATAAAAATTGTTTTGAAAATATAAAGTTTTGTAAAATATTTTGATACTTTGTAAAATCATTTAAGCGTAGTTTATACACATTTTAACCATAATAAAACTTAAAAACTTTATAAAATAATTTTGAAATATTTTAACATATAAAGGATTTAAATATGAATTTCATTTGAAAACTAATATATAAAGTATAACTGAATATAAATTTAAAATTAAAGTATTAATGAATGTCAAAATATATAGTAATTTTGTAAATAAAAAATTTAAAGGTTAGGAATCATTTGAAAGCTATTTTGAATAGATGTTTGAAAAATCATTTTGAAAATAGGGATTCATAAAAATCATTTTCTAAAACCAGGATATCATTAAAGTTGAGAATAGAATTTATAAACCTTTTTGAAAAAATGAAAAGAGATCAAAGAAGTTCTACTCGTGCTTTAACAACATAATCTAAGAGTATAAATTATCCTGATCTCTTGAATCTTCAAAATTAGGAGTTTTTAGTCTCTGAATCATGAATCTCTATATCAGCCTCTTGAATATGCTCTTATTACTGTACAGCCTTCTTAATCAACACCTGCCTAATATGCTGCACTATATATTATATATAACTTGATAAAACATTAGTATCTATATTTTATGTAATGTCATATGGTTATTGTCATTAAAACAATACCTAAGGTACTAACAATAACCTACATATAGATAACAATATATAGTAGCAGTGATATGCATGCAAACAATAAATACAAATTCATCAAATCAAACATATGCCATGAATATTGCACGTGAAAAATGCATAAATGCAACAAATACAGCTCCGACATGAATGAAAAATCATGGCATATAGGCATGGATGTAAAACATCCTAAAATATAATGATAATTTCTACATGTATGAAACATATGTGTATAAAGTCAAGTCACACAACAAAGAACATCACATCATCCAATTTCCTAATTTAACTACACAAACAAAACATGGAAAACATACTAGAAAAGAATGAAGGATGTGAATGTAACGACCCAAAATTTTCGATCTCGAAAATTCGACACTAATACATTCACTGTAGAAGTGCCGAGCAATCGAACGCCGGAAATTCCAAATTGTTAGGGTAAAGAAGAAAAGAGGTAGAAGAAGAAACAGAAACAACAACACAGAATCTTACAATCTCAACGGAACAAAATATAATATCAAATAACATCATTTATACTAAGAAAAGCTATAATTGTCAATTTACATACAATACATCAGAGTACAATCATTCACAATAAACTGAACAGTTGTAACAACTTGTCCCTGGCAACTATCAATACAATCTCATACACATAGCGGAATATACTCCATACGTTCCTGCCATCCAGCTCGTCTCCTGAGCTTCAGAACGTCCTAACCCGAAAATCTATAATACTCGGTCTGACCCGAGCATTACAATAAAGTAACACTCGAGTCAGGCTGGAAACCAGCGTGAGTAAACCCATATAACTTGAAATGCTAAGTTATAAAACTCTTTTGAAAACCAGGGTAACTCGTACCTCATTACGAGTTCTTATCTTGCTATAGCCAAACATTTATTCCACAAAATAAATCTAAGTACCGTTACTTAGTTTAAATGGCCAAGTTCACTTAATTTATTCCATTCCATCCCATTTGATTTTATAATCAAATCTATAAAGAATTATAGTAGTTATTAATTGAAGTGGTTTCAGATATCGTTAATATCCAATGTCGGTTTCTTCAAAACCAACATTATCCTTTAGGCCAAGTTGTTTAAGTAAAACAATTCAATTTAAATTCAGAATATCATATACAATAGAAATTCATCGTAGATAAATAACTCACATTTATCACAGTTCAACCAAAACATTTCGTATCATAGAATATCACACATTAACATACCAGAGACATTAAACAATCAAAACATTCAATACAATTTAACCATCCATAAGATAGATAACTGGTCACACCATTTCTAATTAATTTGCTTTATACAAAATAAATTAATTACTTATAATCCTGCTTTTTACTTAATTTTCACTAATTAATTCCATACCATTTATTAATTTTTAATTAATTATTGGAATTATTTAATTATCCTATAATTGCTTAAGACCTTAATTAATTAAAAGTATAAACCATTTATCTTAATCATTTACTCAATTATCATTTGAATTTCATTTAATTTAAATGTTTGGAATTAATTTATTGTTAACATATAAATTAACTAAGATCCTTAAATTAATTAATAGTTAAAAACATTTTACTTCATTTAATAACCTACTTAATTACACTATTTAATTTCATTTAATAAACATAGGAATTAAATAAAAAAATTGATACATAATAAAATATTCCAAACTTAATAATTTAAGTTAAAAATAATTTATCATATAACCTTTAACTAACCTAAATATTAAGTAAAACATTAATAATTTAAAGAGTTGGCTAAGAAATTTGTTTTAAAACTTGTTTAATTTTTATTTTAAAAGCTGTTATTACACTAATACACCAACCCGAGCCAAACCTGGTGCCTTTCCTTACTCAAACCCGAGTCAAAACCCTTCTCTTCTGACGCTCTCTCTTCTCTAAAACTCACGTATAAACCCGAATGCTTCCCCGAGTCCAACCCGAGCCTATCTCCTTCTTCCTTCCTAAGACAGTAACAACCCTAACCTATAGATACTACTGAGACATGTGCACATGCACACATGATCATCGTTGCTCCGACCATCGTTGCCATCACCGGCAAGTGGACGACGACCTCTCTCTCGATTCCGACCACCCAGAATCTCAAAATTACCTCCAATTCAAATTCGAACATCACATCCATACCCAAAACGATAACCCAATCACCAAAGCGTCTCGCTCCGCCCATCTCCAATCATCTGAAACCTTGCCACTACGTCTAGACCCTCGCTAGAGTCCCACGCTTCCATTCCCCTATCTCCGATCAAGTCCAATACGACGACGAACTCGAAATGGCCATACAAACGCCCTCGACCAAACCAAAGCCTAAAACCCTATTATACCTTCACCAGGCCTCCATGACGATCAGAAAAATGCGACACCATTTTTCTCACGACCGTCGATCCTCGACCTTCCTCCGGCCACAAACCCGAGGCTACAGAACCTCGCGATCACCCGATTTCGACCAAAAACCCAAATTTTGATCATCTTTGATTCCTTCCCAAATACGTATTTAAAAATCACAATACTCCCACCAAAAATCATCAAATTCAAAGATGAATTTAATCATGTATGAGAATCATGTAATTTACATAATTGATTTCTAACATGTTTTGATTTTTCACTGTAAATTCATTTTTCCAAACAAATCTACTTACTAATTTTACTTGAAACCATTTTTAGAATTAGGATTTTATGTTTACAAACACATTTCCTTTAGACATCATAAGCTATAATTGATTGCGTGAAGAGAAATTGAATTTAAATGTTTTGAGCTTGTTTTGAACAAGACAGAGACATGCACACAGTGTTTTCAATATGTACACTTAGACAACATCCAATTTCATCCATGCAATTTATATTCAGGTCGTTACCACTACTAGATCTCACATGCATACAGAAATAAGAGAGTTTAGCTTTTAAAAATTAAGTTTACTCACCTTAAAATGTTGAACAGGGAACCATAGAAACCAGAAGTTTGAAATTTGAAAACTGGAAGCTGCTAGCTTGATTTTTGAAAAAGCAACTTGATCTTGCTTTATTTGTTTAAGTTGAGTTGAATCTGAATTTGATTCTTATTTTAGTTTGAAATTTGAAAGATTAGTTTGGTTTCTATTATGTATTTTCTTTCTCTGGTTTTAGTTTTTTTAGCTTTTGAAAGATGAAAAAAAATGAAAGGAGAAGAAGTGTGTGTGTGTGTGTGTATACAACACCTTGTTTCTATTATCATTTTATTTATATTTTAAAAAAATGAAGAAAGCTAATAAATTAGACACTTGTACACAAGGCCCCTATCTAGCTTACAAATGTCCTCATGCATTCATTTTCTTATGTTTTTATTTTATTTATACATTTTCTTTTCACTTATTTTATGTTTACATAATAAGATAAAACCCTTATCTATTCTTATTTGAAGCCTATGTTATTAATACATTAATTAATAACTATATGTATATACTAGTTTTAAAAATGTAGAGTTTTTAAATCTAATTTATTTTTAAGATATTTATTTGGAATTTCAAACCATAGTTCTATTCAAAATTTACATATGAATAATAGAAAAAGATAGCACAATTTATTTGCTTTGAAATGATAAGTTTTGCAAATTTAAATAATTATATTAGAAGATTATTAAATAAATACTTATATCCAGATATTTTTTTCAAATATCAGAATTTATTTATTCGACTTGTAAATCAGTATTTCAATAGTTTAAAATCAGTTAATTATCGATTAACAGATGTTCAAAAATTCGGGTTATCATGTTCCTCCCCCCTTTAGAACTTTTCGTCCCCGAAAGGAACGAAGCAAGAATTTTAATTACAATGCTTATTATCAGTTAAATTATTCTTAAACATTTTAACTCTTTAATATGTTTAAAACACTTTAAAAAATCTACATAATATTATTAAAATACTTTTTATAACTCGATGTTTCAACAAGCCCATCCTTGTTCTCATAGAAATTCGGTCATATGTTGATTAGACGCAGGGGTGAAAATCTATTAGTACTTTGTAGACCCGTTTTCAACACCCAGTGAAGATGCTTAGAAATTTTTTTGTGAAAATATAGAAAACATTTTTGGTGAGAATGCTTTGGAAATCATCATCCCCTCCATGGTCGCAGTTAGCCCGATGATTACGTTGCCATCCCGCCGAAACCATAGAAAGCTGTAGGCCTCCGCTCCCCTCGATTACACCATGGAACCACCACAGATCGCACCTACACCCAGGGTTACCTTTACATTGCCATCACGGCAAAAACCATGTAAATGTAGGCATTAGCACCCTCAAATTTCGCTACCAAATGAAACTTCACCACACAGACCACATAGATCGCAGACTACATCAGTCGAGTCCCAATGTAGCCTACAGGCACTCACTGCCACATGACTTTCACTATGTCTTCATAGAACGAAGTCTACCGATGTTACGTAGTTCTCCCAGTGAAATCAAACGTAGACCTTAGGCATTCACTGCCCCTCGACTTTCGCTATGGAGCGTAGTAGATCGCAGTTACACCGAGTTACACTGTCGTCACACATAAGCCCAGTGTCTCTGTAGGCATTAGTGCCATCGACTTTCGCTACCCCAACCACAATCCTCAGGAACTTCAGTTTATCCGGACATTCTCTGGGATCAAATTTAGAAAACCCTTAGGGCTCAAGGCAGATCCACCCTGTGGATCACCTACTAAGTTTCAACTCTAAATGGGAGCACCTTTTCCCCACAGCATTCTCAAAGAAAAATTATACTATACGTATATAGTATTTTTCAAATCATACCATTTGTATGTATCACATGTAAATCTCATTTACACAAATCGATATCTCAAAATTGATAGTTTTCAAACTTGGCTTTCTAAATTTCCAAAATTGATTTTTCCCAAAATCAAAAGCCTTTCAAAATCAATGGGTTCCAAAAGCCTTTTTCTCAATTCCATAAAATCATTTATGTGATATCCCGGAATTTTGACCCTATCATTATAATAAGTTTTTGACGCAGCGGATTAATCAAAATAAACTTCAATCGGTGAAAGTAGCGATCGATGGAATGAAGATACCGAATTGCCCAAATTCTTTGATCCGAAGATACCGAATTCTAGCTATCTCAAACACGTTGATAGCGCACTATACCGTGTTCAAAGATCTACGATTCTTCGTACGTTGATCTAGCGCACTAGATTCCGTGAATCGGCTTCAACAAACGTGGATTCGAGCGCACTCGAATGACGTAAGTGGAGATAGGAGATTACACTCAACTACCAATTAGAGAAGAAAGCACAAAGCAATCAACAAGAAATTTTATTTCCAAAAATCAACTACTAACAATGTACAACGCACCCCCCTATTTATAGTGTTTCCTCGACCTGAGCCTTAAGTGGTATATGACTCATCCCCTACGACTCACGACTCATCTTCCCCTACGACTCACGACTCATCTTGAGTCGGTAGCGACTCATTAGCAGTAGATGACCCAACCACATACGACTCAATACATGACCTAGGAAAAATACAAACAGTACAACACTAACGACTTAAAAATGCCACGACTCAACCGACTCAACACCAGTGTTTACATACCAGCTCGTAATACAACATATACGACTCAACATAGGTCGTGAACGACTCACGACTCAACTAAGGACCGACTCAAGACCCACACGACTCAAGCTTCCAAGTTCTTTGCGGCATGCCTCTTCGAACGACTTAGCTAGGTCGTGTTCTGCCTCCGACTCAAGGACCTTACTTGCTGAAACCTTCCCCTTCTTCGTGTTAAGTCGTAAACGACTTATGTATGGGTCGTTGAGTCGTGTACGACTCATCAGTCTCGAACACCCCAAGTTCCCGTTGAGTCGCAGCCCTGTTCCATTAACCCGTATACGACTCAAGTGTTTGTTATCTCGTGCCCCTTCTTCGTTAGGTCGTTCCTCCCCTTCACTCGACCAGTTAGGTCGTTCACGACTCATAGTTGCTTGACTCGTGAACGACTTAAGACCTAAAAACGAAGCTTCCTTAACTCGAGAACGATCTTCCTCTTTAGGTCGCATATGACTTATCCCCTGAGTTGCATCATCCTCCCCTGGTTGAGAAAAATTCGCCCTCGAATTTGTAAATTCTTCTGCCTCAGATTGTTCGTCTCTATAATATGGTACGAGATGCTTAACATTGAACACGTCAGACGTGTAAACATCTTTTGGCAGCTTCAACTTATAAGCATTTTCATTAATTTTCTTCACAATTTCAATTGGACCAATTTTCCGCGCCTTCAACTTGTTATAAGCACCCACCGGAAAACGATCCTTCGTCAATACAGCATAAACCAAATCACCTTCCTTAAATTCAACACTCCGTCGTTTCAAATCAGCAGCCTGCTTATACTTCTCATTTGACTTTTCTAATCGTTCTTGAACGATCTTATGACATTCGGATAATTCTTCAACAAAATCAACAGCCCGTTTAACTGTCCCCTTCGGTTGTGGTGTCACTGCTAAATCCAACGGCCCCCTTGGTAAATTTGAATATACAATCTGAAATGGACTGAATCCCGTACTGCGATTCATGGCATGATTATGAGCAAATTCTGCTTGGCATAATTTCATGTCCCAACTTCTCAAATTATCCTGTACAAGACATCGCAACAAATTTCCCAATGACCTGTTTACAACTTCTGTCTGTCCATCAGTTTGCGGATGATAAGCACTACTAAATTTCAGCTTCGTTCCCACCATCTTCCACAAACTTAACCAAAAGTGACTCAGAAAACGAGTATCTCTATCCGACACAATAGACTCTGGCAATCCATGAAGCCGATAGATCTCCTTGAAAAATAACTGAGCAACACGAACAACATCCGTCGTCTTCTTGCAAGCAATAAAATGTGCCATTTTAGAAAATCTGTCAACCACTACATATATAGAATCATTACCACGCTGCGTTCTCGGCAATCCCAATACAAAGTCCATACTCACATCAACCCATGGTCTAGCCGGTACAGGCAACGACATATACAACCCAGCATTGGTCGCGGTTCCTTTCGAAACTTGGCAAATATGACATCGTTCCACAAACCTTCCCACTTCTTTCCTCATCGACGGCCAAAAGTAAGACTGTGAAATCAATTGCAAAGTACGATCACGGCCCACATGCCCTTCCTCGTGTAACTCCTTGATAATTTTCAATCTCAAGCTACAATCCGGTATGCATAAACGATTCCCTTTAAACAGAAAACCATCCACCAATAAAAACTCGTCATCACTTCCTTCCTTTACCTTTTCAACAAATTTCACAAAATAAGGATCTTCTTCAATCAGCTCTGGCAACATTTCAAACCCTGTCACTTCAACCTTCATTGTTGTTAATAAATGACTCCTCCTACTCAAAGCATCAGCTACCCGATTCGTCACCCCTGATTTGTGCTTAACGACAAAAGTAAACTGCTGTAAATAAGCAATCCATGATGCATGTCTCGCTGAAATCTTGTTCTGTCCCTGCAAATGCTTCAACGCCTCATGATCAGTGTACAAAACAAACTCCTTCTGAAATAGATAATGTCTACAATGTTTAATCGTTTGCACAACAGCATAGAATTCAACGTCATATGTACTGTATCTCATCTTTGCCCCTGACAACTTCTCACTGAAATAAGCAACGGGTTTCCCATTCTGACTTAAGACTCCTCCAATTCCCACCTTCGACGCATCAGTGTGCAATTCAAACAACAACTGAAAATTCGGTAAAACAAGAATTGGTGCTGTCGTCAATAGTTCTTTGATTCGTTCAAAAGCAACTCCCGCTTCCTCTGACCATACAAACTGCTTCCCTTTCATGCAATCGGTAACTGGTGCCATCACGCTACTGAAGTGTGGAATGAACCTTCGGTAGAATGATGCCAATCCATGAAAACTTCTAACTTCAGTGATAGTTCTCGGCTGTGGCCAATTTCTGACTGCTTCAACTTTACTCTGGTCAACTTGAATACCTTCTCCTGAAACAACATAACCCAAAAATAAAACACTATGTGTCATAAACACGCATTTCTTCGTAGCAGCATAAAATTGTTCTTCACGAAGAATAATCAACACTTCCCTCAAATGTAGAACATGCTCCTCCATACTTCTACTATATATCAGAATATCATCGAAATAAACCACCACGAACTTCCCAATGAATGGTCTAAAGATTTGATTCATCACCCGCATGAATGTACTAGGTGCATTTGATAAACCAAATGGCATAACCAACCATTCGTATAACCCCTCTCTTGTCTTGAAAGCTGTCTTCCATTCGTCACCTGGTCTAATTCGAATTTGGTGATAACCACTTTTCAAATCAATCTTCGAAAATATAGTTGCCCCACTCAACTGGTCTAACAAATCATCCAACCTCGGCATAGGAAATCTGTAACGAACAGTAATCTTGTTCAAAGCTCTACTATCGGTACACATTCTCCATGTTCCATCCTTCTTCGGCACCAACAAAGCTGGTACTGCACAAGGACTCAAGCTTTCCTGAACACGTCCCTGCTCAAGTAACTCTTCCACCTGCCTTCGTAACTCCTCATGTTCCTTCGGACTCATTCGGTAATGTGGTCGATGTGGTAACACTGCTCCTGGAACAAGATCAATTTGATGTTGAATGTCTCTCAATGGTGGTAACTCCTTAGGCAACTCCTCTGGAAATACATCTTCAAACTCTTGCAAAACTGGCTTTGCTTCTTCAGGAATTTCAACCTCTTCACTGCTCTCACGCCCAATCAACAAAAAGACTTCAGGTTCCTCTTCAGCCTCCTTAACAAACTCCTTTAAAGTCAACAGAGTTTTCAATTCCTCAATCTCCTCCAGCTTGCTTTCCTTCTGTTGTTGCTTCTTGGGAACCAAAGTGATTTTAGTACCCTCGAACATGAAACTGTAGCTATTGGCACGACCATCATGTTGAACTGATCTATCAAACTGCCACGGTCTGCCCAACAACAGATGACATACGTCCATGTCTACAACGTCACACCAAATTTCATCTTTATACTTCTTCCCAATAGAAAAATTAACACAAGCCCTTCGACACACCTTCACTTCACCTCCCTTCCTTAACCATGCTAACTTGTACGGTTTAGGATGTTTCTCAGTTTTCAAGTTCAACTTCTTCACTGCCTCGGTAGAAATAATATTATCGCAACTTCCAGCATCAATAACGAACTTGCAAACTTTTCCCAGAATAGTGCATGTCGACTGAAATATGTTACTCCTCAACCAACTACAATCCTCCTCTTGCTTTGGTGTAAGACATGACCTCCTCATCATAAGATTACAACCTTCATCTCCAGATAATTCTTCTTCCTCCTCAACATAAGGTGCATTTGAACATTCTGCCTCCTCATTATCATCCTCCTTAACTTCTGCAACCATTGCTCTCTTCTTTGGCTTCGGACATTCATTGCTTTTGTGACCCAACTCCTGACAATTATAACATTTGAAAACACTGTTAACCTTCGCCTTTTCAGCCTCCTTCACCACTGGCTTATTTACAGGTTTAGGAACATTAGAACTTCCACTAACACCCCTCGCTTGATTATTGGAATTAGTAAACACACCACCTCCACGCCTTCCTTGCTTCTCCCAAGCCAACGCTTTCTGATGTGCCTCTGCCACTGATCTAGGATCAAACATATTCACCATATCCTGGATCTGCATTCTCAATCCCCCAATGAATCTAGCAGTTAGCTGTTCTTCCGTTTCCATAATATCATTTCTGGCAATGAGTTGGTAAAATTCGTCAGCATAATCACTAACAGACTTCGTCCCTTGCCTCAGATTCTGCAATCTCTGGTACATAAGTGATTGATAGTTGTATGGTAAGAATGTAGCCCTCATCAATTTCTTCATCTTCTCCCAAGATTCTATCTTTGACTTCCCCATTCTCTCCCTGGTAAGTTTAGTTTGCTGCCACCACGCTAAAGCTCTCCCCCTCAACCTAGTAGCAACCAACTTTACTCTCCTATGCTCAGGAACCTCCTTGAAATCAAAGATCTCTTCAACATTTGACACCCAATCAAGAAATTCTTCAGCTACCATCCCTCCTTTAAACTCCGGAATCTCCATCTTTATACCCGATTCCCAACGTCGATCATCATCAATAACCCGATACTGACGTTGTCCCTGATCTCGGTCTCTGAAATGAATACTTCCCCTATCACCGTCAAACTCCTCATCAAAGTCTGATGCATATCGTTGTCTTTCACGCCCTCCAGCATCTCTACCACCACTCCTACTACCCATATCTCTTCGATCACGACCATCATCATTCCTCCTACTTCGATTATCAACACTCCGTTGATCCTGACTCTCTCTCCTCTCCCGATCTGAATGATGTGAAACTCTACTTCCTCCATGAATGGATTCAGGTGAATTTCTTCTTCGACTTTGATTCATATCGATCATCAACTTCTCCAACCTACCAATGCCTTCATCAATCTTCTCATGCATACGTTGTTCCATTTGATCGGCTTCTTCTCGTCGATACAAAGCTTCAACGTTTTGATGTCGGTTAGCTCTCCTTGGTGGCATGGTTGAAAACTCTTCACAACACTTCAAACTCCTACACAAGACAAACACAAGCTTCAGCACAAGGGAACAAATCACGGCCTCAACACTTGTCTCGGCTTGCTCTCTACGGCTTAACTCGGCTCGGCTCAAGATTAAGTCGGCTTCAATTCAAACACAAGGCACGGCTTACACTCTTCTATACTTGGCGCGCAAAATCTCCTCACAAATTCAAACACTCTCCAACACTTGATTCAAAATGGAATAGATCGAAAGTTCTCCTCTCGTTGCAACTTCAAGATGAACACGATGAACAACTTCAAACTTCAACACTTGTCTCCAAGACCCGATTTAGCTATGATTGGCTAAAACAAGCTCCGATACCAATAATGACGCAGCGGATTAATCAAAATAAACTTCAATCGGTGAAAGTAGCGATCGATGGAATGAAGATACCGAATTGCCCAAATTCGTTGATCCGAAGATACCGAATTCTAGCTATCTCAAACACGTTGATAGCGCACTATACCGTGTTCAAAGATCTACGATTCTTCGTACGTTGATCTAGCGCACTAGATTCCGTGAATCGGCTTCAACAAACGTGGATTCGAGCGCACTCGAATGACGTAAGTGGAGATAGGAGATTACACTCAACTACCAATTAGAGAAGAAAGCACAAAGCAATCAACAAGAAATTTTATTTCCAAAAATCAACTACTAACAATGTACAACGCACCCCCCTATTTATAGTGTTTCCTCGACCTGAGCCTTAAGTCGTATATGACTCATCCCCTACGACTCACGACTCATCTTCCCCTACGACTCACGACTCATCTTGAGTCGGTAGCGACTCATTAGCAGTAGACGACCCAACCACATACGACTCAATACATGACCTAGGAAAAATACAAACACTACAACACTAACGACTTAAAAATGCCACGACTCAATCGACTCAACACCAGTGTTTACATACCAGCTCGTAGTACAACATATACGACTCAACATAGGTCGTGAACGACTCACGACTCAACTAAGGACCGACTCAAGACCCACACGACTCAAGCTTCCAAGTTCTTTGCGGCATGCCTCTTCGAACGACTTAGCTAGGTCGTGTTCTGCCTCCGACTCAAGGACCTTACTTGCTGAAACCTTCCCCTTCTTCGTGTTAAGTCGTAAACGACTTATGTATGGGTCGTTGAGTCGTGTACGACTCATCAGTCTCGAACACCCCAAGTTCCCGTTGAGTCGCAGCCCTGTTCCATTAACCCGTATACGACTCAAGTGTTTGTTATCTCGTGCCCCTTCTTCGTTAGGTCGTTCCTCCCCTTCACTCGACCAGTTAGGTCGTTCACGACTCATAGTTGCTTGACTCGTGAACGACTTAAGACCTAAAAACGAAGCTTCCTTAACTCGAGAACGATCTTCCTCTTTAGGTCGCATATGACTTATCCCCTGAGCTGCATCAGTTTTTGATCAAATTTAATTAAAATACAAGATGTTTAATTTTAAATAAATTAGAATTTGGATATTATTAGTTGTATTTGTATTATAAAGGAATATAACTTCAAAATATAAAATAGACTCTTTAATAACATTTAAAATTTAATCTGTTTTATTTAATTAAATTAAAAGCTTTGTATGAATGACATTTAATCTCAGATATATGAATACAGATAATAATAAGTATAATAACACAATCTTCTTTAAAGTAAATATAAATACATTACAAATCAAATATTGGAAAGTTTAACTTTGAATAAAAATAAGATCAAGAAATGTTTCTAACAACAATTTGTATAATTAATATAACAATAAGCTTATAAATATTGAATATAAGTACAATATAAAAATATAGTTATAAACATAAGTCAACATGAACATAAGTATAACATAATAATATGTAAACATCAGCAATAAAGACAAATTAACCTACAAACATTATTTATATGTTAATATAGATATGAAGACCAAATGAATTATGCAGGATTAGTTAGTATCATTGCCAAAGAAGCATAGTTTGTCAACAAAGTATTATAGTGTAAACCCATATGAATACATTTAGTACAAACCAAATCTGCAAACATCTTTGCATAATTCCTTGTGTCAGTCAACATTTAATTATGTGTTAACATAAGTAAAGACATAGGCATTTGATTGGCACACATCTTTGTCTGGAAAAAAATATATCTCAGCCGAAATATTCATATTATTTTCAGGCCTTAGTACAAAGAAAAATAAAACAAATATTATATTATGTTAAAGCTTATTCAAGACGGCAGCTTGTTCAAGTTATAAATATATGTATTCATCACTTCTTATTTCATTTAATTCAGTCATTAACTTATGAAAGCAAAGCCTGAGAGATAGCAAAAGTAATATAAATAAAAACTGCATATTTTCAAGCTTAAATAAAATTCAGGAAGCAAGAAGAGTTACAGGCATACAAAACTTCATATTTCTAGTTCAAATCAAATTCAGGAAATAAAGGAGTTTACTGGAATTCAAATTTTGCAAACTGCAGTCTTCTAACTAGCCTCTGTATCAAGTTTCTACAGTTTTTTTTGGTGAGTAAACTTATTTCTAATCTAACTTTTATTATGTAGTTTAAGAAGATTGGTTATGTGGATGTTTAAAGTTCTGGAATTCTTGTTAAATACTGTCTGTTCTTATAGTTGTGTTTTTTTTAGATAACGGTAAAATTTAAAACACTGAAACTCCATCTTACAGTAGAAAGTAAATAATAATCAAAATTCGAATAGCATAAATTTTAAATTCGAATTCATGTCTGGAAACAACACTCAGCAATATGATTTTTAAGACTAGAATTGTAATTTTTAGTTGACTGTGTATAGAGCAGTTCATCAGTAGAACATTTGTGCTATTTCCTGAATTTCAAATAATTCATACAATAATTTTTGATGAAATTTCACATGTAGCTAGTATATTGATAGGAGATTAACAGAAAAATATTTAAAAAAATTCGAATTCACGATTTGTTGAGGAGAATCAATAGTAGGGTTTTGGGTTCTCTAATTATAGGGTTCGGTTCTTGGATGCTCTAGACACCCTGGCGCAACCGAGTGCTATGAAATATTGGGAGGAGTTAGAGTGTGTAGTTGGCGACGTATGGCCGAAGCCTTGTCATGTCAGGTGGCGGAGATCACGATCGCGAGGTGGATTTGTCTACTGCATTTGAGTTACAGTTCGACTTTTTTAGTCGAATTTTGTTTTCACGACTTTGGGGTTGAACTGGGCCGTGTTATCGAGTGAGGGGAGGATTTGTGATGTGTTGGTGGTGTCGCAAGGTTGTAGCGCGGTGGTGGACCGCCGTGCACGTGCACGGCGGCGGAGATGTCCGCATTTGGGTCGACTCGAGGAAAACTCGAGTATGATCGTTCTTTGCTTCGGGTACTTCTCTGGGGAGAAGATTGAGTAGCGCGTGAGTGCTAATAAGTTTTAACAGTTAAAAACTTTAAGTTTTAAAAAAGAAGAAGAAACAGTTGAATTAAGAAATAGGGGAGAAGAAGAGAGGCAGCGGGAGGATCGCATGAAATTGCTGGGTTATCTCGAGTGAATCTCGAGTATGACGCGTTGCTTACTTCAGGTTGTTTTAATTCCAGTAGCTTGCTATCTATATTAAGTTAAAGTATATAGTTATGTAAGTTAAGTATCAATCAAGTTGATAATGTTTACAATCTGGTTAATACAAGAACTTTAAAGTTTTACTGAAAACAAAGAAGAGTAATTAAGTTAAATTTAAATGTAAATTATGTATGTAGCAAAATTTATAATTGGAAGTAAGGGTAAATAAGTTAAGTAGAAACTATGTTATTAGTGTTATCCAATTTGTTCTAAGCCCTGATAAACTTTAAAGTTTTGCTGAAACAAAATTGAGTAATTAATTTAAAAATGGAAGTTAATTATGTATGTAATAAAATTTATAATTGTAATTTAATAAGTAGTTCAAACTTAATTGAATTAGTAATTAAAGATTTTAATGATAATCTTGTGAAATCATTTGTAATTAAGAATTTAATTAATCATTTGAAGTTGATTAATTGACAAATCGTAGTTAACTAATTCATTAAGGGTTAGACGATTAAGTTAATTAATAATTAATGATTAATTAAGCAATTAATAATAATTAAATGTGAAATTGAGTTTTATAATCAATAATTAAGATTATTGATTAATAATTAATGAATTTAGTAAATGATTAATAAGTAATTAATGAATTGAAATAAGTTAATTAATTAATAATTAATTAAGCAAGAATAAATTATAATTTATTCTTTAGCAAGTAATTAGTTTAAAACAAATCAAACTAAATGTTGATATGAATCGATGATTATATTGATTGCATCTGATGTTTATTTATATCCCGTGATGTTCTGTGATATTCTGGATATATCTGTGATGATTGTGTATGATTTATCTGAGTTAAATTGCTATATGATTTATCCGATGTTATTTATCTGTGTTGAATTGCTATGGAATTAAATTGTTAAATTTAAACTGTTAAGTTAATTAGACAACTTGGACTTTAAAATGGCGTTTGGATTTCGATGAGACCGGGATCGGGTATCCAATCGATATTCCGAAAACCACATCGATCCAAATTAAACGTTAGGTCGTGTAATCTCAAGTGGAGATCGAGATGGTGTTTTCAGAATGCAAGGGTTATCGTCGTTAATTCTGAGGGTGATTCCAAAACGAGTGTAACGAGATAATGCCTTCGGTTTCGTTCGAACCCGGAACGAACTTGTGTGGGTTGAATGCTTTCAGCACATCGTCAGGCGGACGATGAGCATTCTAAGTGATATGTTCTATAAAGGTAATCGCAGCCTCAAGCCTCATCAACCGGGAATGGCTAAAACAGGGGAGGTGCAGCAAGGTTAGGTGGGTCATGCCCAAGCAGGACGAGATATACCCCTGTCTAGATGTCCCTTTTTATTCGGCTGTGTGGGCGGTTGGATGTACACCAACTGCGGGGTTATCTTGTTCGGGACTGTTCAGTATGGAATGGTTCCGGCCTTGTGTTGCAGGCGAGTTAGGGTGGCTCCTCGGTACTGTGATCTAGACCATGTACTGTGACGGGCGGTACCCCAGTAGCCCTGCCGTTGTATGGGATCCAATTTCCAATAAGTGCCGTACGTTTTGATTGTGCCCAACTATGTTTAAATGTGAGATGTAAGCATTTCAGCTATTTCTGTATTTTACTTGAAAACCCTAGACACTATTATAATATCACTGGATTTCTTATGAAATGTTTTGGTTAGCGTAAGGTAAAAACTTACCCGTATTTATTTGTGGGGAGTCTTACGTGATACCTTTATTTTAAATGATTTTCAAAGTTAAACAACTTTAACCCGTTTACTCATACCAGACCCATGTCTGACCCGGAGTTTATTTTTGTTTGTCATAAACTTTCGGGTACCCAAATTTTTACTGGTAGCCAAGGGATTTAGGTTAGCTTTGACGACTTCTGGAGGAGAAATGGAGCAGGAGGCTTCAGCATTGTAGACATATATATCTATATAGTTTCGCTGTGTTAGTGAGTTTATGATGTATTTGAGATGTATGTTCTGACAGATATGTATATGATAGTCATGTTGTATGATATTGTTTAACTCTGATGTATATATAACTATGTAATATTTATGTTGATATATTATATTTTATCCCATTCCGCTGTGAGATTCTGATGTTGTATCCTTTCTTTCTTTTCTTTTCTATTTCTATTCCTTTCTTTCTTTTCTTTTCTATTTCTATCCCTTTCTTTCTTATTGATGACACGTCTTTCTGGGCGTAGATAGTCGGGTCGTCACAGCTGGTATCAGAGCACTAGGTTGAGAGAATACCTAGGCTCTTGAGTGATTTCTTTCTTAAGAGAGCGTATTTGTAATTTTGATATATATATATATATATATATATATATATATATATATATATTTCTACCTATTTACTGGGTTACCTGTTCGGGTATTCCAATATAAGTTATACGGTAGATAGGATAGTGGTGTGTGAAACACGACTACCGATGATTGGAGTTTTGAATATTTGTAGTTGGAGTGTATCTGTCGAGATTGTAGATCTATTACCGTCCCGAGTGAGCTCTGGATGATGTGAGGATTTCATTGTTGGAATGTGATTTTGGATGAGCTTGAGTTTGGATCTATAGGATGGACATGACCAAATCATGATATCTTGAGGTGTTGTAGCTGTGTGATGAGACACGGTGAGTTTGGATATCTCCGAAGATGTTTCTTTGGAACAAGTTAAGGAAGTATGTCCGTTTCGGAATTGTGACCAAGTTCAGTAGGGTATTTTTGTTTGATTGAGGCCCAAGTTTCTCGAAGAGCTTTGAATAGAAGTCTTTGGACATTGAGGATTAGCTCTATAACTGGAAGTGTTCTGTGTGCTGTTGAGGAGGTTTGTTGATTAGCAGTTTTCTTGAGGTGATTTCAGAAGTAGCAGAGTGGATTCATTTCTTCGATGGATTGACCTGAACAGTATATGGCCGTTCTGGATTGTGAAGGGAGAACAAACTTATTTGGGTAGAATTGCCAGAGTGTTGTGCGAGAATTCTGGAATTCATTTGTGTAATCTTTTGCAAGGAGTTGAGACTTCTCAAGAGAAAGTGAGGAAATCGAAGTAGTTCAAGATTTACCTGATGTTTTTTGAAGAAGTTCAGTGTCTACCGCCACACCGAGAGATAGAGTTTCGTATTGATTTGATTCCAGGAGCTGTGCCGGTGACTCAGCCCAGTAGGAGAATGCCTTCTAGAGAGAGAGAAGAGTTGGTTAAGCAGACACAAAGTCTTTAGGAGAAGGGTTTGATTAGACCCAGTTTTTCTTGTTGGGGCGCTGCTGCTGTGTTTGTCACCAAATCGGATGGTTCGCTAAGGTTCTGTGTAGAATAAGTTGTGCTGGTATTCATGAATGATATCTTGGTTTACTCCAAATCGGAAGAAGAGCACAGGCAACATTTAAGAATTGTATTGGAGACTCTGAGGAAGCATGTGTTGAAGGCAAAATTTTCAAAGTGCCATTTCTGGAAATCGGAAGTTATTTTTGGGGCACATTATTCTGGGTGAAGATATTTCTGTAGACCCAGCGGAAGGAGAATCTATTCTAGAATGGAAGCAACCGATGGAAATTCATAATTTTCTGGGTTTAGATGGCTACTACAGAAAATTTATTGAGGATTATTCCAAGATTTCTTCGCATCTGAACAAGCTAACAAGGAAAGGAACCAAATTCAAATGGACACCTCAGTGAAGAAGCTTTTCAGGAATTGAAGACAAGGCTAACCAGTGCACCAGTACTTGCTATTCCGGATGGGAAGAGCAAATTTGAAGTATATACGGATGCATGTTTAGTTGGATTGGGAGCAGTTCTAATGCAGAATGGCAGAGTAATTGCGTATGCTAGTTGACAATTGAAGTCCCATGAGAAGAACTATGCTACGCATGATTTAGAACTGTTAGCTATTGTTTTTGCTGTGAAGATCTGGAGACATTATCTTTTGGGAGAAAAGTTTGAGTTATTCACGGATCACAAACCGTTGAAATATATTTTCTCTCAAAAATATCTTAATTTGAGACAGCAGAGATGGGTCGAATTTGGCATCTTATGGTCTGGATATTTTGTATATTCCAGGGAAAGCAAATGTCGTGGCTGATGCTCTTAGTAGAACTGCGGTCTTATCTCTTTTAGAAGTAGTTCCATCTCTCCAAGAAAAGATCGTTGGTAAGAAAATGGAGGATAAATCTTTTGAGGAAATAATTCTTGGAACTAAGGACGGGCGATATTCAGATTTCAAGGGGGATGATCAAGGTATTTTAAGGATTAATGGTCGTTTGTGTGTGCCTAATATTGATGGACTGAGACAAGAAGTTTTAGCTGAGAGTCATCGCTCCAAATTGAATATTCACCCGGGAATTTCGAAGATGTATAAAGATATGAGGAGAGTTTTCTGGTGGCCGAATATGAAGAAGGACGTAGCTGCTTTTGTAAATAGTTGTGCAATCTGTCAGCAAGTGAAGGGAGATCAACAAAAGTCTGCTGGACTATTGCAACCTTTGGAAATTCCAGATTGGAAATGGGAAATGATCTTGATGGATTTTATAGACAATTTTCCTAGAATCAGGAAAGGAAATGAAGGAATATGGGTTATTGTGGATCGTTTAACAAAAAGTACCCATTTTATTTCGGTTAAGGCGACTCTTACTGCAGTTTCTTTGGCAGAAATTTTCTTGAAGGAGATAGTCATATTGCATGGTGTCCTATCAGCATAGTAAGTGACCGTGATCCTATTTTCACTAGTAAATTTTGGGAAGCTTTACAATCAGCAATGGGAACTAGTTTGAGATTAAGTACAACCTATCATCCTCATACGGACGGAAAACGGAGAGACCTAATCGAATTCTGGAAGATATGCTTCGAGCTTGTGTTTTGTATTTTGGTGGATCATGGGAAGACCATCTTCATTTAGTGGAATTTTCTTATAATAATAACTACCAAGCGAGTAATAAGATGGCTCCATATGAAGCTCTGTATGGAAGACCGTGTAGATCCCCATCTTGTTGGATTGAATCAAATGATTGACTTGTGCTCGGACCCGATCTAATTCAAGAAGCTTCTGCGAAGGTTGAGCTTATCAAGAAAAGGATGAAAGCTGCTCAAGATCATCAGAAGAAATATGCAGATAAGAGACGAAGACCATTGGAATTTGAGATCGGAGATTTAGTTTTTATCAAAGTTTCACCAATCAAAGGTACTATAAGATTGAGTAAGACGGGAAAACTTGCTCCGAGGTATATTGGTCCATTCCGAGTGCTAGAAAGAATTGGAACCGTAGCCTATAGGATTGAATTGCCAGAACGGATGTCTGGGATTCACAATGCATTTCATGTGTCTTAATTAAGGAAATTTGTTCATGACCCTTCATTGGTGGTGGAACCAGTTGTTCAGGAAGATTTAGAAGTAGAACCCAACCTGACCGTGGTTAGAAATCCTGTTCAGATTGTAGATCAAGATGAGAAGCAACTCAGGAACAAAGCGGTGAAACTCGTCAAGGTGCAATGGAGTGAGGATCCCAGAGATTGTACCTGAGAAACTCTTGATAGTTTTAGAAAAGCTTATCCAGATTTATGTCCGGATAGCTAGTAATGTAGTTAGGATTGACTGTTTGATTGTTTGTTTTTGTATGGATGTAATGTACGTTTGGATTGTTAATAATTAAGTTTTTGAAAATTAACTGTTGTTTAAAATTTCGGGGACGAAATTCTTTTAAGGGGGGAGGAATGTGACATCCCGGAATTTTGACCCTATCATTATAATAAGTTTTTGATCAAATTTAATTAAAATACAAGATGTTTAATTTTAAATAATTAGAATTTGGATATTATTAGTTGTATATGTATTATAAAGGAATATAACTTCAAAATATAAAATAGACTCTTTAATAACATTTAAAATTTAATCTGTTTTATTTAATTAAATTAAAAGCTTTGTATTAATGACATTTAATCTCAGATATATGAATACAGATAATAATAAGTATAATAACACAATCTTCTTTAAAGTAAATATAAATACATTACAAATCAAATATTGGAAAATTTAACTTTGAATAAAAATAAGATCAAGAAATGTTTCTAACAACAATTTGTATAATTAATATAACAATAAGCTTATAAATATTGAATATAAGTACAATATAAAAATATAGTTATAAACATAAGTCAAGATGAACATAAGTATAACATAATAATATATAAACATCAGCAATAAAGACAAATTAACCTGCAAACATTATTTATATGTTAATATAGATATGAAGACCAAATGAATTATGCAGGATCAATAAGTATCATTGCCAAAGAAGCATAGTTTGTCAGCAAAGTATTATAGTGTAAACCCATATGAATACATTTAGTACAAACCAAATCTGCAAACATCTTTGCATAATTCCTTGTGTCAGTCAACATTTAATTATGTGTTAACATAAGTAAAGACATAGGCATTTAATTAGCACACATCTTTGTCTGAAAAAAAAAATATCTCAGCCGAAATATTCATATTATTTTTAGGCCTTAGTACAAAGAAAAATAAAACAAATATTATATTATGTTAAAGCTTATTCAAGAAGGCAGCTTGTTCAAGTTATAAATATATGTATTCATCACTTCTTATTTCATTTAATTCAGTCATTAACTTATGAAAGCAAAGCCTGAGAGATAGCAAAAGTAATATAAATAAAAACTGCATATTTTCAAGCTTAAATAAAAGTCAGGAAGCAAGAAGAGTTACAGGCATACAAAACTTCATATTTCTAGTTCAAATCAAATTTAGGAAATAAAGGAGTTTACTGGAATTCAAATTTTGCAAACTGCAGTCTTCTAACTAGCCTCTGTATCAAGTTTCTACAGTTTTTTTTGGTGAGTAAACTTATTTCTAATCTAACTTTTATTATGTAGTTTAAGAAGATTGGTTATGTGGATGTTTAAATTTCTGGAATTCTTGTTATATACTGTCTGTTCTTATAGTTGTGTTTTTTTAGATAACGGTAAAATTTAAGACACTGAAACTCCATCTTACAGTAGAAAGTAAATAATAATCAAAATTCGAATAGCATAAATTTTAAATTCGAATTCATGTCTGGAAACAACACTCAGTAATATGATTTTTAAGACTAGAATTGTAATTTTTAGTTGAATGTGTATAGAGCAATTCATCAGTAGAACATTTGTGCTATTTCTTGAATTTCAAATAATTCATACAATAATTTTTGATGAAATTTCACATATAGCTAGTATATTGATAGGAGATTAACAGAAAAATATTTTTAAAAAAATTCGAATGCACGATTTGTTGAGGGGAATCAATAGTTGGGTTTTGGGTTCTGTAATTATTGGGTTCGGTTCGTGGATGCTCTCGACACCCTGGCGCAATCGAGTTCTATGAAATATTGGGAGGAGTTAGAGTGTGTAGTTGGCGACGTATGGCCGAAGCCTTGTCGTGTCAGGTGGCGGCGATCACGATCGCGAGGTGGATTTGTCTACTGCATTTGAGTTACAGTTCGACTTTTTTAGTCGAATTTTGTTTTCGTGACTTTGGGGTTGAACTGGGCCATGTTATCGAGTGAGGGGAGGATTTGTGATGTGTTGGTGGCGTCGCAAGGTGGTAGAGCGGTGGTGGACCGACGTGCACGTGCATGGCGGCGGAGATGTCCGCGTTTGGGTCGACTCGAGGAAAACTCGAGTATGATCGTTCTTTGCTTCGGGTACTTCTCTGGGGAGAAATTTGAGTAGCGCGTGAGTGCTAATAAGTTTTAACAGTTAAAAACTTTAAGTTTTAAAAAAGAAAAAGAAACAGTTGAATTAAGAAACAGGGGAGAAGAAGAGAGGCAGGGGAAGGATCGCGTGAAATTGCTGGGTTATCTCGAGTGAATCTCGAGTATGACGCATTGCTTACTTCAGGTTGTTTTAATTCCAGTAGCTTGCTAACTATATTAAGTTAAAGTATATAGTTATGTAAGTTAAGTATCAATCAAGTTGATAATGTTTACAATCTGGTTAATACAAGAACTTTAAAGTTTTACTGAAAACAAAGAAGAGTAATTAAGTTAAATTTAAATGTAAATTATGTACGTAATAAAATTTATAATTGGAAGTAAGGGTAAATAAGTTAAGTATAAACTATGTTATTAGTGTTATCCAGTTTGTTCTAATCCCTGATAAAATTTAAAGTTTTGCTGAAATAAAATTGAGTAATTAATTTAAAAATGGAAGTTAATTATGTATGTAATAAAATTTATAATTGTAATTTAATAAGTAGTTCAAACTTAATTGAATTAGTAATTAAAGATTTTAATGATAATCTTGTGAAACCATTTGTAATTAAGAATTTAATTAATCATTTGAAGTTTATTAATTGACAAATCGTAGTTAACTAATTCATTAAGGGTTAGACGATTAAGTTAATTAATAATTAATGATTAATTAAGCAATTAATAATAATTAAATGTGAAATTGAGTTTTATAATCAATAATTAAGATCATTGATTAATAATTAATGAATTTAGTAAATGATTAATAAGTAATTAATGAATTAAAATAAGTTAATTGATTAATAATTAATTAAGCAAGAATAAAATATAATTTACTCTTAAGCAAGTAATTAAGTTTAAAACAAATCAAACTAAATGTTGATATGAATCGATGAATATATTGATTGCCTCTGATGTTTATTTATATCCCGTGATGTTCTGTGATATTCTGGATATATCTGTGATGATTGTGTATGATTTATCTGAGTTAAATTGCTATATGATTTATCCGATGTTATTTATCTGTGTTGAATTGCTATGGAATTAAATTGTTAAATTTAAACTGTTAAGTTAATTAGACAACTTGGACTTTAAAATGGCGTTTGGATTTCGATGAGACCGGGGTCGGTTATCCAATCGATATTCCGAAAACCACATCGATCCAAATTAAACGTTAGGTCGTGTAATCTCAAGTGAAGATCGAGATGGTGTCTTCAGAATGCAAGGGTTATCGTCGTTAACTCCGATGATGATTCCAAAACGAGTGTAACGAGATAATGCCTTCAGTTTCGTTCGAACCCGGAACGAACTTGTATGGATTGAATGCTTTCAGCACATCGTCAGGCGGACGATGAGCATTCTAAGTGATATGTTCTATAAAGGTAATCGCAGCCTCAAGCCTCATCAACCGGGAATGGCTAAAAGAGGGGAGGTGCAACAAGGTTAGGTGGGTCATGCCCAAGCAGGACGAGATATACCCCTGTCTAGATGTCTCTTTTTATTCGGTTGTGTGGGCGGTTGGATGTACACCAACTGCGGGGTTATCTTGTTTGGGACTGTTCAGTAAGGAATGGTTCCGGCCTTGTGTTGCAGGGGAGTTAGGGTGGCTTCTCGGTACTGTGATCTAGACCACGTACTGTGACGGGCCGTACCCCAGTAGCCCTGCCATTGTATGGGATCCAATTTCCAATAAGTGCCATACGTTTTGATTGTGCCCAACTATGTTGAAATGTGAGATGTAAGAATTTCAGCTATTTCTGTATTTTACTTGAAAACCCTAGACACTATTATAATATCACTGGATTTCCTATGAAATGTTTTGGTTAGCGTAAGGTAAAAACTTACCCGTATTTATTTGTGGGGAGTCTTACGTGATACCTTTATTTTAAATGATTTTCAAAGTTAAACAAATTTAACCCGTTTACTCATACCAGACCCATGTCTGACCCGGAGTTTATTTTTGTTTTTCATAAACTTTCGGGTACCCAAATTTTTACGGGTAGCCAAGGGATTTAGGTTAGCTTTGACGACTTCTGGAGGAGAAATGGAGCAGGAGGCTTCAGCGTTGTAGACATATATATCTATATAGTTCCGCTGTGTTAGTGAGTTTATGATGTATTTGAGATGTATGTTCTGACAGATATGTATATGATAGTCATGTTGTATGATATTGTTTAACTCTGATGTATATATAACTATGTAATATTTATGTTGATATATTATATTTTATCCCATTCCATTGTGAGATTCTGATGTTTTATCCTTTCTTTCTTTTCTTTTCTATTTCTATTCCTTTCTTTCTTTTCTTTCCTATTTCTATCCCTTTCTTTCTTATTGATGACACGTCTTTCTGGGCGTAGAAAGTCGGGTCGTCACAATTTGTGTGTATATATATATATATATATAAGTTTATTCTTTTAACTTGAGCAAAATATTTTTGGATCACTTCCTACTTATATAAATTCCTTTTTGTACTTCAAATATTTTTCAAAGATCTTTCTTCTGGTTGTAGATTCAACATGGGTAGTTCATCATATATAACTAATAAATATATATGTATATATTACTTTACTTCATTTTTACTCATCACATATCTCAAAATATAATTTTCCATTAAAAAAAATCATTTTTACATTCTTCCCAAAATTTTCAATATCTATTTCATTCAAGCACGTACGATGTACATATATCATCTGTATGCAATATTAAATCCGATCGCTCACTTGATCGCACAATTTCACTTCCGAAATAGTATCGTCCACCTGACTTCCTAGTGCGGACTCAGATCTGGTTTCTTGATCAGAAACCGTCATTCTCCTTGCATAGCCATAACTATGATAGAGAATTTCCAGAATCCATCAAAAATACATATCCAGGGTTCGCCATCGAAAATCGAGTGAAAAATCCCAACTCGGATCGATATACTATCTCGAAATTCTGTGCTCGAATCTAGATCAAATCGTTATGCGAATAGAATAATATACGTACACCCTACGTATTTACCTTCATTGATTATCAGCTAAATCAATTTTCTTTTACTTCACATTCATTTTGATTTCTATTCACTTATTCACAGTTGCTTCAATTTCCATTTGGGTTATCTCTTCAATTCTTATCTCAATTGGTATTTAATTATAAACAGTTTCTATTCTAATCAGTTTGAATTTAGAAAATGGCTTGAAAAGTTTAAAATAGATAAGTAGCTGTAAAATAGTTATTAGTTGTAAAATAGTTGTAGAATAGTTATATATTTATAAAATAGTTGTAAAATAGTAATTAGTTTGTAAAATAGTTGTAAAATTGTAGTAAAATAGTTAAATAGTTTCAAAATAATTGAAAAATAAGTATAAGATAGTATGGGTTTAAAAAGAAAGGTTGTATAGTAAGTAGTTAGGAAAAATAGATTTAAAACAGTTTATATTAAAACAATTTATTTGAAAATAGTTTCAGAGTCAAACTGGTTCAATTCCCCAATCTCCACTTCCAATCAATTACCCATTCGTTAAATTGATTCAATTCGAATTCAATTTGAATTAACCTCGATTCCCATTTTAATTCAGATCAACTCCCATTTAAATTTAAACTTATTCAACTTCAATCTCACTTCCAATTAATTCAATTCAATTTTCCATTTGAATTAATTTAAATTCCAATCTCAACTTTAAACCATCTCGAATTATATAAATTCGAGTTAAATTTCAAATGTTGATTTAATCCCTTAAATCAAATTAACCTTTACTTTTAATTTAACAACCTGAGTCTTTAAACAATTTAATCTTTGGAATCCAATGTATTACCTAATTTTAACTTCTAACTTTGAAGCCAGTTCTTAACAATTTTAGTTTGCAAGTTCATTCTTAAAATTTAAACCTTAAGTTCAAAGTGATTTCATTTTCATAAGTTCAATCTTTATCTCTAAAAGTCAAAATTATTTAAATAACTTCAAAATAAAGTTTAATTCCATTTAATTTGAGTAATGTATATATATTATCTCAATCCACTTCTAAATTTATTTAAATAATCCAATTCATAGTTCCATAGATTATTAATAACAACAGGATGACAGCAGGTTAAGTCAAAGTAAATAAATATCCAAATTATCTAAAGCATCCAACATTAGCATCCATTACTAATTTCCAAAACTCAAACCCGTTGAGATCACACATAACTCCCTTTTCAAATCAACTTAGTTAACTTCCCTAAGTTAAATCTCAATTTCATCTAATCCAGTCAACCTTACTCAATTTAAATTCCCTATTCAAATTTAAATTTTCCATCAATATTACTTCCTACTTATAAGTTCAAAGCTCATTTGTCTTTGGGTTTCACTCTCAATTTAGGGAAATTCAGGATTCAACACTTAGTGTTTATTTCCAATCAACTTTTGATATACATGTTTATTTTATTTGCTCACCAAAAATATTTTGAATAATATTATTTATTATACCTTTTAGCACCTTGAAACAATTTCAAATTTTCTTGACGTAGATTTTAAAACTTCACAATTTAAATCCTTTTCAATTTATAACTTATACCTATATAAATTGTTACTTCCTTAAAGCATTTCATTCTACTTTGTCATTATTAATTATTAGAAAACAAACATCCCATTATTAGACAGAATAACCATTTTATGATAATAACCAAGATTATCATATCTGGAAGCCAATTCACTTTATATAATTTGTTGGAAAATAAAATCAGAGTACTTAATTCAACATTATGAAAGCACTTCTAAAAATTTCAGGATTTTAATTTCTGGTTTGAATCCATTTCTAGCTTATCTTACTTGTATAGTTCATATTATCCAATTCCTATTTGGATATATATATATATATATATACATATATATATATATATACTACCACTTAATTCTTATTATTATATTTAATTTTTACTGTCTTATTTAATTTCAATAATCAACAACCAATTACCCTTATATATATAATAATTAGAAAAATTATAGCTTTATATAACAAAATATAAGCTTATACAAAAATCATTTTTAAAAACATTTTAAAATCTTTATATAAGAAAATAACAAGTACGCCCTCATATAATACGCTCAACTCATTCTAGGGTACTAATGACCCTATCTCTAAATGAGTAATCCCACCAGAGCCATGGTTCTCGCTTAACCTTCAGCTCTGATACCAAATGTAACGATCCGAAATTTTCGACCCCAAAAATTCGACACTAATACATTCACTGAAGAAGTGCTGAGCAATCGAACGCCGGAAATTCCAGATTGTTAGGGTAAAGAAGAAAAGAGGTAGAAGAAGAAACAGAAACAACAACACAGAATCTTACAATCGCAGTGGAAGAAAATATCTATATAATAAAATTCCTTGGTTTTAAGTGGAAAGACAAAGAACGGATCAGATTTACCGAGCCAAAAGATATCAGGCGGTTCTCAATTTCCATCAAAGTAACAGTTTACCACCGTTACTCATGCCACTACTCCCTCTCATTATATCCTTCTATTAAAGCAACAGTTCACCACGTTACTCATGCCACTTCTCCCACTTATTATATCCTTCTACTTCAAACTGCAACTCCACGATACCAACTTACTACCATCATTCCACTGAATACGCTTCCACAAGCAGTTACTTTTTTGTCATCTAATTATTGACTAATTTCTCTTTTTTCCACTTTTACTCTTCGAATCAATATGTGTTATATCCAATCCTGTCTTCCTTTCAAACAATATTTATTCCACTACCAACTAAGGCTCTTCAATAAAGTACTCTACTATACATTGAATGCCTGATATCAAGCCTATACAGAGAAGTCCATGTCTGAGTATAAATTTTTGTTGGAAATTGCAACTTTAAGTTGCTCCGACCAAAGATATCCACACTGCCAGTATATGATTGAAGATGAACTGTAAGTATTTTTATTGACCTGCAAGTAATTTTTGTGACCTGCAAGCATTTAGTATGTTTTATGACCTACAAGTATTTTTCGTGCAATTATATCTCTGCACATTATTTCCTCAATATTGATCATGCATATGTCCTATTTATGAATGAAAAATCATACTGAATCTTTTTTAATAGTATGTGATTTAATTAATAGACAATTAATTTAATTTCCTCACGAATTACCATATCAGATCGCGCTATTTTTTTTTCTGAAATAACATCATACAAGGAGGTTGCATAGTTTACGTAAAGTATAAATTTAACCAATAAAATATATCAAGACCTTTTTTTTACCATACATTGTATGTTTTGTGAAATTGCCTCTTTTTATTAGACGAAGTTACCTTCTTTAACTTTGTTGCATTTATAACTTGACTTTAAGGATTATAGAGAAACACCGTCAATATGAAATGATCTTTATATATCTAAAACTTTGTCTAACCTTTCAATTACTATCATGCAATATTTTCAATGATTGCGTTATTTACACAAAAGAGTAGTACCTAAAAGGGAAGAATCAATCATATCAAAAACCATTGAATCATCAATTGCAGTTAGGTTGGAATCAAATGAAGGATTCAAATGATGCAAATGAAAAAGAAATAAGGTTGCTACCACTTTTTCTGGCTGGACTGAAACTATTGATATGAATGAATCTGAAGTGGTTGATCCACAAGAGTAGCAGACAGCCAATTTTAATGGGTTTCAATTCTTTGCATTTGCAGATCGAATGGGCAGAACAAAAAAGATACCGATGATGTTGATCATCACGTGTTTGTCTTCAGAACATTATGTTATCATCTTTTCTTTTTTTCAGTCTCTGTTCTGCTTTGATTCACTTATTTTCTTTTTGCCTGTTGTAATCTTTGGTTTCATGTATTTCTCTTACTGTAGTATTTCTAATCAAAATCTATAATATCTCCATATTTTCAAGACCTTTTTTTTTACCGTACATTGTATGTTTTGTGAAATTGCCTCTTTTTTATTAGACGAAGTTACCTTCTTTAACTTTGTTGCATTTATAACTTGACTTTAAGGATTATAGAGAAACACCGTCAATATGAAATGATCTTTATATATCTAAAACTTTGTCTAACCTTTCAATTATTATCATGCAATATTTTCAATGATTGCGTTATTTACACAAAAGAGTAGTACCTAAAAGGGAAGAATCAATCATATCAAAAACCATTGAATCATCAACTGCAGTTAGGTTGGAATCAAATGAAGGATTCAAATGACGCAAATGAAAAAGAAATAAGGTTGCTACCACTTTTTCTGGCTGGACTGAAACTATTGATATGAATGAATCTGAAGTGGCTGATCCACAAGAGCAGCAGACATCCAATTTTAATGGGTTTCAATTCTTTGCATTTGCAGATCGAATGGGCAGAACAAAAAAGATACCGATGATGTTGATCATCACGTGTTTGTCTTCAGAACATTATGTTCTCATCTTTTCTTTTTTTTCAATCTCTGTTCTGCTTTGATTCACTTATTTTCTTTTTGCCTGTTGTAATCTTTGGTTTCATGTATTTCTCTTACTGTAGTATTTCTAATCAAAATCTATAATATCTCCATATTTTCATGCTTTTCTCTTTTTCCCCACTTTATTACACTTTCATCTGTTATGTATTTGTCATGATGTAGTATTTCCGCCTAGAATATAAGTTCTCAAATTAAATTTACTATCTGTATACATGAAAAGTTTAGAAAAACCATGCAACACCATGCAAACCACTGCGTATTAGTATTTAATTGGTTCTATATTGAAGAAAAAAAGCAAGGAAAATAAATACTAACTGCTAAAGCAAGTAAAGTTATGGTTGTCCATACATCAAAAAAACTGTACCATCTGGACTTCATGGTACAATACCATTACCTACTACTGTACTATAATTTAGTGCTGCTATAAATTTGTCTTTATGTCAATTATACATTTAAAATCTATATAAGTTTAGCGTTATTTCTTTTGTTATTGCCACATTGATTATTCCTTAAATTATGTAACCATATATATTTTTCTGTCTGCTTTGGATTTCTTTTGGTGTCATGGATGTTTATGGAGTGTGTATAGATGATATAGATCGCAGCAGCTGTACCATGGCTTGGGTGTCAAATCTTCGGGTTATGCCTATACATTAAAAGAAGTGTACCATATGGACATTCATGGTAAAATACATATTACCTGTTATTATACTACTGGCACATAATGGAAAACCATGCAAACCACAGCCTATCAATATTTAATAGTGCAAGACCATGCAACCCATGCAAACAAGTAAACATTGCTCGATCAAGCACACTTACATTATTCTATTATACTACTGGCACATAATGCACCAAATCCAACTAAAATACCAACAACCAACATTCCCAAATCACTGCAAACAAATCAGCAGTTGCACCTCTGTTAAAAGAACCCAAAGAGCAAAACAAATGTATTCATCCTCAACTGATCTAATCAAACTGTACGAATCATAGTTGGCACAACCTATATACATCTGTCACGTCAAGCACCGAACTGCAATAGAATAAGGTGTAATAAATACTTCACAACAGAGCTATTCATGCGTAAGGAAAAAACGTAAAACACATAGCATGAGGAATAATGTGTAATTACAAAAATTTTAATCATACCATTTTATTTTAATACATATCACCTTAACGTTCTTCAACAATGCTTTCCAACATTCTATCTATTTCATGTGACACTTAGGAACTGTATTTGGATTGTCTAAACAAATTCAGTATCCAAGCAATTGAAGGAAACAAGTCAGCCAGATCTACACTGGCACCCAGCTCTGCAGCTTCATGCAGCCCACGATCAACGTGAGTTGTTCATCAACGTAAAACTTAAAGCCATGCAATATTAAACCATAGATATGCACAATTTTTTCATTTTTCCATTTTCCTTGGTTCATGCTAAAAAAATCTGCAAATGCAATACTAAGCCATATATATATTAACTCATGCCATGTCCCATTAACTCATGCTATATTAAATCATGTCTCAATGTCACATCATCCATGACAAGCATCTACATATATTTTGATAGTAATTGGGGCCACGTACCCATCGGATGGCTGCAAAGTTAATAGATATGCTGAGTTGCGGATTGCCACAATTTGCTGAAAATATATGTTTCCCACTACTTCCACACATCATGTTTCCGCACCTGTCTACCCACTTTCTCATCTTCTATTTATGTCTTTCTTCCTCTTTTCAGTTTGCAGGAAATCATTTCTCTAATTAATAGTATGTACTTTTTTCCTTTTGGTTTCTTTTCCATTCTTTCTCTATGTTTCATTCTCATACTACATGCTGCTGTACACTAATCCAAATTTACTTTTTCTTTCTTTCTTCTCACCGTCTTGCTTATGGACTGTTTGTCAAAATTTTATAACAATGCCTGTATCTTATCTTTCTTTCAAGCTTTCTTCTTTATATTATGTATATGAAATTTTTGTCCAACTATTCCAACCCATATGTATCATATTATACTAATGTGCTAATATTTTATTCTCAGCATATAACTTTGCTTTAAGGTTATACAGAACCAGCATCAACATGAAACGGGTTTACCTATATCTACAACTTTCTTTACCCTTTAATTCTTATCTTATGTTCTTCTGACTATAATTGATGTGTTATTTGCAGAAAAGAGTGGTAGCTAAAGGGGACGCAAAAGCGGCAGTAGCACCACCGACCACTGAAACAAAGGGCACTGTTCAAAATTCAACCACAAACTTAATGTCCTCTATAGATGCGATCGAACCTGCTGCCGACTCTTTGTTGCTACCATTGGTTAAGGTTGAACCATATGATGGTACTCCACGGGAGCAACAAACTACCACTTTTCCTGCCTGTAATGAAATGAACGACATCAACAATTCAGTTGACATTGTTGCACAAGACCAGCAAAACACCAATGTTTCTCAACTGAATGAGTCAGAAGAGATCGATCCAGTGGAGCCGCAGACAACCATGTTTAACGATTGGATTGATTCAGATGAGGAGTTCGTTAAGGCAGTGGTAATATATTTTTGTTTTCTTCAACGGACAGTGGGAAAAATATTTCTAATTGCTTTTAATTCTTTTCATTTACAGATCGAGTGGGCGGAACAAAACGGCTACTGATTCTGTTTGACCTTCACATGTTTGATCTTCACATCTTTGTCTTACGATCATCATGTTCACAACTTTGTTTTCACAACTTACTCTACGTTGTACTTTGTTTCACTTAGTTTCTTTTTACATGTTGTAACTTTTGCTTTCATGTACTCCCGTCTCTGTAGTAATTGAGTTTGATGTATGTACTTTTGCTAATGAAGTATTTCTGTTCCACATCTCTAATGTCTCAACATTTGTGAAGATTCTAATTTTTTCCATCTTTAACACATTTCTGTGTGCTTTGCATTTGCCATGTTGTTGCTTTTTGTTCAAAATCAGTCCCCTATTTACTAATTATCTATATGAAGGTGGAATGATATGTCATATTTATTGATACCCTGAGTATTGCTGGACTAATAGTCTATGTTGTATGTTATTTCTTAGTTGTGCCATGCAAGTGATTTTATTACATAAAAAACAAATGTATGAAGTACACTGTAGCAATATGCATGGTTATTCATTTTTTTACCAAATTCGTACTGGATCTAAATTACATGACAGAAGGTTTGTTTGCCGAAGTTAGCAGTTATCCTAACTTTATTTACATATTTATGGAACTGTACATATGCATTTATTAGTTAAAGCAATTTATGTGGATATGGAAGGAGCTTCTCCTGCAAGATACGTATAGTATTAACTCATAATTAATGGGTAAACAAATAGCCCAAAATCATTAATCCTACGTCATTCACCCACGTTTTCCATTTAAGCATATATTATTATATATTTACGAAAATACAATCAACTACCAGGCGTATAACTCCACCTCATTTACCCACGTTTTCCACCCACTTCTCCCACTCCTTATTTATATTCATACCTCATCAACTAATATATTTATTTGTAAATCTCTATAATGTAGTCTGTACAAAATTCTTCACACGTTAATTTAACCAGCCATAATGTTGCCATTACTCCGCACAGAATAAATATAGCCACTGCTATACCTTACAAGCTGAGTACACACACACACACTTTAACCAGCCATAACACTTCATTATCTCTTCTTATTTACTTTTCTTCATAATGAATTGATAATTTAATCTGTCATACCTCTGTCCAAAATTGGCACCATACAAATAGCAAACTTCTTTGGTAAATCAGATTTCATGTCAACCCAGTAAGAGGTCACCCTAAAAGTGTTTCCATTTCTCTTCGTTGGTATAGAACATTCATGCAATAGCAAGCCATATATATACATTCTACATTAACTCCTGTCCTATTTAATATTTGACCCCACCACCTTCACCATTCAGTTTCTCTCCCTTCCACCTTAATTCTACCTACAAATTTCTAATAAAAATGATACAAGGATTCCATTTTTGAGCTAATTCATTATCCTAAGAAAAGTAAATTATTACGTCATTTCCAATTTACCTAAGCGCCTTTCCAATATTCCCATTCTCTATCTATTGACGCACCTGGAATTGTTCACATTTACAGGTAGGTTGCTTTAAGAGCATGAGTTTGCAAATTATTGTATTATCAAACACCATATTTTCATGCTTCTGGGTGACCATACCCACCATGTACCCCATGCTTTTTAATAATATTGTGTACTTCCACTTCAATGCTAATGTACCTGCAAATGTGAATAACTTTGACTTCATAATAATATTGGAGTTGAAGCTATTCATATTTGCAAGTACATTGCTTTATCATAATATTCACATTTACTTGCGCAGTATACATGTTATGAAAATCACAAGCTCATAAAATCAATATGAGAACAACATTTGCTTTAAAAATGCTCATTCCATGCAACTTTTTTAAATGTGAGAAACTGTAGCTTACAAAACCTAAATTACCGTAAGTTTACTAAGTTCCCACCAAAAGCTTCGTCTTCACAGCTGTAAGATAATACATCAATGTTTGTTCACAGATACAACCATGAAGGCAGTGAATTGTATAATGAGATTACTACAAAGGTTTGATTACCAAAATTCATGTTATTAATACTAAAATGAAACATTTTTGTACAAGGAAATGATTTAAGTTTTATGTTTCAACCATGATAAAGAAAAAATAACATTTAAACATCATTAACTATGCAAATACCATTCTTTGCATTATGTACATTTTCTACGTATAGGATTACTTCAAACTATTATTACACCTCCATCTACACCAAACCAGTATTCTGAAATTCACAAACAGTTCAAATGTCACATTGCAGTAATTTTTTGTGAAAGCATAGTAGTAGTCAAAGGTACAACCTCATTCAAAAATCAACTGAAGTTTTTGATCTATAAAATTGCATTTTTTACACTTTACCATCACCATAACGTTATGTTAACTTCAACTCTAATGCTCAACAGATAGCCCACAGTTTTATTCAACTACTGACATCAACTGGTATGACAACCGATGAAAATTCTACTTCATCTTCTAATATCAACCATCGATTCATTTCAAATTTGGAAAACTCTAAACGTCCAAAGGTTTGTTAACTGTACAACCTATATTTACATAGACTCTACAGAACTCACATATGCTGTTAATTTCCACAGACTAACAATACTCCTTTGGCGAGTCGCAACAGCACTAGCCAAATATCCGCTAACACCTTGAGGTGAGTACTTATTCTTCTTATTTACACATGCATCATATTTAAATCATATTCATTACAACAAATGTCATTGTAAATAGTGATTCTCTTACACTTCTTATCATGTTGCTACCAATAATATGTAGTCATGCACCAAGTTTACCATCAAATCGTTCGATTGCTCAAACCTTGCGTAGACAAAAAGAGAAAGTGACAACTATTACAACTTCAACCATTGAAGCTCAAAACTACTCACTCAATCATCCATATGCCTGTTCCACCTCACACAATGCAACCGCAACCCAATGTTTCCAAACTATTGTTGAAGAAACAAACAAATACAATGAAGATTATAGATTCAGTCATCATACGTTTAACCCAGCTAACATCAACACGTAAGTATATCACCACTTACATACGATTACTAAATTAATTACAAAGCTATATCGTGAATGTAAACTTAATACTCGCCTCCTCTTTTGCTCTATCTTATTAGGTTTATAAATGATGACATGGTTAGTACATTATCAAACCGATCCATTGCTCAAAAGCGACGTAGGGACAGAGAAAGGGTTTCAAAACTAATAGGACGGTCAAAAATTGTAGAAGGCAATATTGCTTATCATACGCAACATATCGGACGTCATTTTCTTGGGATAATGAACATACCATCCCCATTCTGCAAAGCTCTTCACTGGATTGATGAGCGTTTGAAAGGTACTTCTATATGTAACCCTATTTTTGGAATATGTTGCAAATCTGGTAAGGTAAAACTACCTTCGCTAACACCACCTCCACTCGAGTTTCGAGAACTATACGATGGAAATGATTCATTGTCTAATTCATTTTTGGAATATATTCGAGAATATAATGCAGCAAATGCATTTACAAGTCTTGGTTGTAAATTAGATGATATAACCCTTAGTACACGAGGAATCAAGTCTTTTACAATACATGGAGAATTACGACATAGGACAGGTGCATTATTACCAGATATTGGCAGTCCACCTGTCTATTCACAGCTTTATATCTACGATCCAAATACCGCCTTGAGTTTTAGACATGAAAGAAATAAACGACTTAGTAAGCGAGTTTTGGAAATAATTCAACGGGTTCTTCTTAGAGACAACGACTTTACAAAATTATATCGTCAAGCATATGATATTTTAATAAAGTCAGGTAAAGATGGTCATGATTTACCCTTACGTCTTCAATATGATAAAACAAATGACAAACGTGTCTATAACATGCCAACAACTGATGAAATAGCTATTATCCTACCTGGCGATGGATCTCAAATCAATAGAGCTAGGAATATTGTAATACACCTTAAAGGAGGAATGCAATTGGAAAGGATTAGTGAATGCCATCCTGCTTACCTTCCCCTTCACTATGTTCTGCTTTTTCCAAAAGGTGATCTTGGGTGGGATATTAATCATATGAAATGGAATCCATCTTTAAACTGTCATGGTAGTAAAAGACTAACTCAACAACCATATTACTGTTATAGGCTCTTTGAAAGAGAGGGTGAATAATCCACAATTTCGCATGCAAGAAAATTATTTCAAGAATTTGTTGTAGATGGTTGGGCATGTACTAAACAAAATCGATTATATTGGGCTAGGACGCATCAAACCGAGCTGCGTAAGTATCTATACTGTGGAATTACTGATATTGAGTCAGATGTCTTACAAGCAGATCAAATTGGTAAACGATTTGTCTTACCATCCACTTATATTGGTACTCCTAGACATATGTATGAAATATATCAAGACTCTCTAGCAATAACAAGATATAACAATCATCCAGATGTCTTCTTAACAATGACTGCGAATCCAAGCTGGCCAGAAATTGAGCAAGCTTTGAAACCAAAACAAAGACCCAATGATCGTCCAGACATTATTGCTCGAGTGTTTGAATTGAAACGAAGAAGTTTAATGGATGAAATTTATAAAAACCGCATTTTTGGTTCAATCGCTGCACATGTGTATACCATAGAATTCCAAAAAGGGGGTTTGCCACATATGCATGCACTTTTTTTCCTACAATCCGCGGACAAATTACGAACAGTGGATCAAGTTAATAATCTGATTCCTGCAGAATTTCCTGATCAGAAGGAACATCCATTACGTTTTGAAACCATTAAAAAGTGTATGGTACATGGACCATGTAAGGGTAACAAGCTCGCTCCATGTATGGAAAATGGAAAATGTTCAAAACGTTATCCAAGGGAGTGGGCCGATAATACAACAATGGATAAAGACGGGTATCCAATTTATCGTCGACGCAATGATGGGAATTGTTTTGAAGTGAAGGGAATGCCTATAGATAATAGAGATGTTGTTCCTTATAACCCAAAACTTTCAGAGATGTTTAATTGTCATATAAATGTTGAAGGATGTGCGAGCGTGCGAGCTGTAAAATATATACACAAGTATATATATAAGGGACATGATCGAGCAACTGTTGTGATGGGTCAAGAAGATGAAATAAAGCAGTATCTTGACTCAAGATACATAAGCCCTCCTGAAGCAGCATGGCATATTTTTGGTTTCCATATGCATGTAGAAAAACCATCAGTTATTCGTTTACACCTTCATCTTCCTAGAATGCATCAGGTCACTTTTGACCCAGCAGACTCTGTGGATGCTATCAAATTAAGAGCACAAAATCAAACATCTACTTTGATTGAATTCTTCAACTTCTACAAAGCACACCCAGAAGCAACGAAATATACATATCAACAATTTCCCGAGTATTATACATGGAATAAAGGTATGCATATATGGTCCCCAAGACTTTCAAATTCCCCTGCACTTGGGAGAATGTATTTCGCAAGCCCAAACTCCGGTGAGCGATTTTTTCTACGACTTCTACTTACCGTTACTAAAGGTCCAACATCCTTTGAGGATTTACGAACAATAAATGGTGTGGTGCATGAAACATTCAAAGATGCATGTGTTGCTAAAGGTATGCTTGGAGACGACGAAGAATGGGTCACATGTTTGGAAAAGGCATCAGTTATGAACACTGGATATCAGCTACTAAGACTTTTCTCTATTATCCTCACTCAATGCTACCCTTTACAACCACATATCCTTTGGAGAAAATTCGCTATGCACATATGTGATGATCGAAGTCACGTCATTACAAATCTATTCCACATTCCTAATCCTACAGAATATGAAATCCAAGACTATGGTTTACATATTCTAAACAAATTACTTCAAGAATCAGGAAAAATTCTGCTAGATTTTCCTCCAATGCCTCTACAAACTAGAAATTGGGATGTAATTGTGCAAAACAGACTTATAACAGAACATAGACAACTACAGTATGAAGGACAATATGTAAAGGCAGAAATAAATATTCTTACCTTCAACGATGATTAACGATCGGCATATGATTCAATATTTTCGTCTGTTCAAAATGAAGATGGAAAAACTTTCTTTTTAAATGGAGGAGCTGGGACTGGGAAAACATACTTATACAACACAATTGCTGGCAAATGTCGAAGTCTAGGGCATATTGTTCTTACCGTTGCTTCTTCTGGTATTGCTT
The DNA here is from genome assembly GCA_030765085.1 of Allium cepa. NCBI lineage: Eukaryota > Viridiplantae > Streptophyta > Magnoliopsida > Asparagales > Amaryllidaceae > Allium > Allium cepa. The sequence continues at coordinate 634,873,168 of CM060941.1, forward strand.
CTTTATTACTTCTAGGGGGTAGAACAGCACATTCAACATTTTGCCTCCCGCTGAATATCTTAGAAGATTCAGTTTGCGGATTTACAAAACAATCTATCACAGCCGAGCTCATATGACAAACATGCCTCATTATATGGGATGAAGTGCCGATGCAACATCGATTTTGTGTTGAAACAGTTGATCGATCGTTGAAAGATATTCGAGATAGCACGAAGCCATTTGGTGGAGCTACGGTTGTTTTGGGAGGAGATTTTCGTCAAATTTTACCAGTAATCCTAAAGGGAACGCGTGAAGATATCGTTGCATCAACACTAAGACAGTTGACATTGTGGCCTCTTATTCAAGTGTTATCACTGCACCAAAACATGCGGCTAAATTCGAAAGAGGTTGAGAGTAGTGCTTTTGCTGAATATTTAAACAAGGTACTGCTTTTATCATGACCTACTATCACCCTGATATTAACCTAAATATGTGAATGTTTAATATGATCTGTTTTTTGCAATTTTTATCTTATATAGATTGGATCAACGCCTGAACAAATCATTGACCTATCAATGATACACAAATGTAGTAGCCTTGCTAAATTAATTGACACTATTTACCCACAACTTAATGTCGAACAAGGATCTCCAACTTTTTTAAAGGACAAAACTATTCTCTCTGCACATAATGAAGATGTGAGCGCAATAAATTATGCATGTCTACAAAAATGCCCGGGTGATGTTTACGTTTTCCTTGCCGCCGATAAGTTAGTGGAAAATGAGGAAAATGATCGTTATCCAAGCGAGTTCCTAAATTCATTAGAATGCACTGGATTACCACCATTCAAACTTGAACTTAAAGTTGGATGCCCAATTATGCTACTTAGAAACCTAGCTCCAAAAGATGGCCTCTGCAATTGGAACACGACTAATAGTAGTACGATGTGCAACAAGGATTATTGAAGCACAAATACTTACTGGGGATAGAGCTGGTCATTTTGTTTTCATACCCAGAATATCTCTTCAACCATCATCCTCTGAACTAACTATAAACATGTCAAGGCGTCAGTTTCCTATCAAGCTTGCTTACGCACTAACTATCAATAAAGCACAGGGTCAATCCGTGAAGTACGTCGGTATTGATTTACGCACCGAAGTTTTTAGTCATGGACAATTGTATGTTGCACTATCTAGATGTACTACGTTTAGTAGCATTTCAATCTTACTACCATCACCTGAAGCAACAACCACTACAAATATCGTTTACCCAGAGGTTTTATTGTGATTCTCCAACAAAGGTCAGACTAAAAACGTACATTGTTGTTTACTCAAAAGTTCACTTTTGCTAAACCATCATGTATTTATAATATAAACTATTATTTTTCAGGTTTTCATTTCCACTACAGAAGATCAGCAACAAAAATAATGCTACTGCCGTGAACAAACTTATCAACATCCTTCTTTTTGTTAACTTTAATTAACTGCAACTCTACATTTTCATTACTGTCATCAGACAATTGATATAGCATGAAAATTTTATGCTTTTTCTTAACTGTTAGTTAAATCTTTCATTGTGGAAGAAAGGACATTTTTGTGGTGTTAAATTTTTATTGTCCCTACACTTTTATTATATAGATTCCCAAATGAGTTAATTCATCCTACTGCTATGCTCTATTGGTTTTCATGTTGTGTACAAATGGAAATCAAAAATTTTGGGTGCGTGTTGCATGCGTTTTAACATTACAAAAAAATTCTTACCGATCACGTTGTTAATAATTTTACCACCCATCAAATTATACATACTCAACAAATTATGTAGTAGGTTATGTCAAGCAAAACTTGAACCCGTGCCATCGGCACGGGCTACGTACTAGTAATATCAAATAATAGCATTTATACTAAGAAAAGCTGTAATTGTCAATTTACATACAATACATCAGAGTACATTCATTCATAATAAACTAGACAGTTGTAACAACTTGTCCCTGACAATTATCAATACAATCTCAAACACATGGCGGAATATACTCCATACGTTCCTGCCATCAGCTCGGCTCCTGAGCTTCAGAACGTTCTAACCTGAAAATCTGTAATACTCGGTCTGACCCGAGCATTACAATAAAGTAACAACCGTGTCAGGCTGGAAACCCGCATGAGTAAACCTATATAGCTTGAAATACTAAGTTATAAAACTTCTTTGAAAATCGGGGTAACTCGTACCTCATTACGAGTTCTTATCTTGCTATAGCCAAACATTTATTCCACAAAATAAATCTAAGTACCGCTACATAGTTTAAATGGCCAAGTTCACTTAATTTATTCTATTCCAGCCCATTTGATTTTATAATCAAATCTATAAAGAATTATAGTAGTTATTAATCGAAGTGGTTTCAGATATCGCTGCTATCCGATCCCGATCTCTTCGAATCCAACATTATCCTTTAGGCCAAGTTGTTTAAGTAAAAAATTCAATTTAAATTCAGAATAACATATACAACAGAAATTCATCATAGATAAATAACTCACATTTATCATAGTTCAACCAAAACATTTCGTATCACAGAATATCACACATTAACATACCAGAGATATTAAACAATCAAAACATTCAATACAATTTAACCATCCATAAGATAGATAGCTGGTCACACCATTTCTAATTAATTTAATTTATACAAAATAAATTAATTACTTATAATCATGCTTTTTACTTAATTGTCATTAATTAATTCCATACCATTTATTATTGTTTAATTAATTATCCTATAATTACTTAAGAACTTAATTAATTAAAAGTATAAACAATTTATCTTAATCATTTACTCAATTATCATTTAAATTTCATTTAATTTAAATGTATGGAATTAATTTTTTATTAATATATAAATTAATTAAGATCCTTAAATTAATTAATAGTTAAAGACATTTTACTTCCTTTAATCAACTACTTAATTACACTATTTAATTTCATTTAATAAACTTAGGAATTAAATAAAAAATGGGCATATAATAAAATATTCCAAACTTAATTAATTTAAGTTAAAAATAATTTATTATATAACCTTTAACTAACCCAAATATTAAGTAAAACATTAAACATTTAAAGAATTGGCTAAGAAATTTGTTTTAAAACCTGTTTTATTTTTATTTTAAAAACTGTTATTACACTAATACACCAACCCGAGCCAAACCCGGTGCCTTTCCCTACTCAAACCCGAGTCAAAACCCTTCTCCCCTGACGCTCTCTCTTCTTTAAAACTCGCGTACAAACCCGAATGCTTCCCCGAGTCCAACCCGAGCCTATCTCCTTCTTCTTTCCTAACACAGCAATAACCTTAACCTACAGATACTGCTGACACACGTGAACATGATTTGTGAAGGAACTATAAATTAAGGAGATTAAGTGAAGACTGCTAAAATATAAAAGTTTTGGTGAAATTGTGCAAAGAAATATATTTATGGATTTTCCAAGATTTTGTTAAGTTTTTATAGTAATTTCCTGAATTAAAATACATATTTATCGAGGTATCAATTGAACGTCGATCCCATATATTAAGACTACCGAGACTTAATTATGCACGTAAATTTTATGTCAAGTAACATGGGGACAAGATCCTATAAGATTGCTAGAAAATTAATATAAATGACACTGTCAGTAACTAAAAGTGGAGGAAGAACGAATCTGAAGGCGATATGTGTTAGGGGAAGTGGCATGTGTGTACAAATGTTAAGCTTTGTTGCATGTAGTATAGTTGATGTGGAGAAATAAAAGTACGATAGCGGAGGACAAGGCCATAACCGAAGGCTCTAATGGACTAAGATGGCACTAGGTAAAGTCTAAAATATAATAGACTAAGAAATTGCAAAGGAGATAATTTAAGGCTTTAAGTAGCAACCTAGGTATGTATTCACGGCATTATATAGAGGAGAAGGCATAAGTCCACTATGGCAGCTGAGTGTGTGATATCTTATTATGAATTAATAAAATCAAAGCCTAAGTGAATTAACTTTGAAACCTAGTCTTGATGTAGTAATAAGTGTACGGAACACTTGGTATGATAGATACTTGCATTTACGATTCGTATTGATGAATTAATGTTGTTGAATAGTGAGGGAAAACATGTTCCATTCTTTAACGGCGATGTTTCACTGTGTATTGTGTTTAGTGCTAGCATTATTCATACTGGGCTTTATATCTGACAAGGGTCTTAATTATTGGTTTCCATATAAACTCGCAATTATTCATTTGAGTAGGCTGATTTTATAGGTTCATGAAAATTGCTTTCAGAAGATGAATAAAGAATGCTAAAAATGAAGCATGAGGCTTAGTTAATAATAAAAGTTATTTTGTATTCCGTTGTATAAGTTTCATGTCAGCATCTTCTTATGTTGACCTTGACACCATTATCTAAGTTTATTTATATTACCTCCTGTATGGGCATAGCTTAAGATCTATGAAAAATATAAAGACAACTTTATGTAATGGAATTTATTTAGTTTCCTATTTTCTTAAGACTTTTATATACGTTGACCACATTATGTCGCTGAAAGGTAATTTCAAAGTAACTGCAGCACATTGGGTTTGACCTTTGGGTTTTGAAATGGTGGATGTGATAGTTCAGTATTAGAGCTTGGATTAGGGGACATTTAAGTAAAATGAGCCAAGTAAAAGTCTAGGTATAAACTAGATAGAAGGAACCAAAATCTTGGGAGGGTACATGCAAATATATAATGTACTTGTATTTTTCTATATGTATGTATGTATGTATGTATGTATGTATGTATGTATGCATGCATGTATATCCTTCTAGTTCACTACGCCAAAAAGGGAATTGGTAGCATCTAAAAAACCTGCTAAAACTTTTCCTAGAGTTTTGATAAATGTTGTAATATGACATATGGTACTAAAAGCCTTAAACTTTCTATAGTTTTTCAACAAACATTGTGAAACTTTTACTTATTCCGTTGTTTTTCTGTACACTACCAAAATTTTAAAGTATTATTGTGTTTTCTTATGCTAAAAAAGATGCTTTTGTAGTGTTTATTTTCTTCTACCATAAACTCGTTGTAGCGTTTTTTTGCTGTGAGATGATGAATTTTTGTAATGGCCAATAAACGCTAAAAAAGATATCATTTTCCAGTAGTATTTCATAAACACTACCAAATACTAAAGATTAGCTTCTAGTACATTTTGCATGCAGCGTTACATGATGATAAATAACAGTTTTCAGTATGCAATCAAGACTCATAATCATCATATTCGCATAATACTAATACGATCAATTACGATATTCATAACCATAATATAAAATAGTTTTTCTAATAAAATGACCAAATTTATGCGCATCCATAATAATTCAATTGAATAGTCCATACATTGTTTCTAACCTTTCATAGACAAGTTTATGCAAATGTACTGATAAAATATTATAATATATATGACAAGTAAAGTAAACCACCCATAATTCTTTACCACAAGGGGCTTCCTTATTTTCTTTCATTGCCTGAATAATTCATATGTACACACATCTCAACAATTTGTAGGTATAACCCAAAAAATAATTTGGACTTCTTAACTTCATGTAATAACGAACTAATATCAGAACTTTAAGCAAAAGTATGACGTCATTGTTGGGATATCAAATAACTTAGGATTGATTAATCATGAAACCCTGGATCTGAAGAGATGGCCCATATTGATTTGATTGAGAAGAAATTAGAGGAACATAAATAAATTAGTAGAAGTCATACCTGAATTCATAGTTGCTGATTGAAAGAGAAGAAGAATTGGTTTGATCTTCTAGATTGACACAAACCCTGGATCTAAATTATTTCCACAGAAGAGATTAGGAGCATAACTAAAGCTTCTATAGTTTGGGGACCATAACCCTTTATTTATAATTTTAGTATTTTCTAATTTAGCCCTTCAATAAATTTGAATTACCCTGGTACTTACACATTAATAACTTAGCAGTTATATCCTTAAGCCTTTTAGCTCTGATTTAAAACACTCCAATTAGACTTTACACCAAAATAGCACAACACATTTATTTTACAATGTTGCATGCATGTTGAAATTTTCCAGCAATCTCCCATTGGGTCATATATATAATAACCTCATAACTGCATTTAACTTTATGAACTCCAAATTTTTCTATTTATAACATAAGGTGTTTCCGAGATGACCTCGTCCATTAACTATGCTGACAAAGGATCGGTGGCTTTCGTTACCTTTAGTGTAACTAAACCCATGAATGGTCACATATACCAACACAATCAAATGACATATATATGTCTATTTCCGACTAGTCCCACGTTAGTGAAATCAAAAAAAATTAATTTGAACTTCATGGAGTGCAATGGAAACTTTATTACCTTATTTTCGATTAGAAAAAAAAACTTAATATATCTGTAACCGAAGTATAGAGCAATGTATCATAAGGTTATGTTAAATACAAACTCCTCCCGAACCAAATAATCTTTACATAAAAGCTACATCAATTGAGCTAGGGTGATAATCCTTTTGTAAGCGAATCCTCCATAAAGAAGTTTGTCACAATATGCTCTATGAATCACAATCTATTTCGCACTCTCCCACTATTGAAAAATAATATGTTTTTTGTTGTCACAATATTACTTCAATAGTCTTTCAATTGTTTTTCAATATTCCACAACTTTGTAATAAGATTTTGCAATTACTTTCCAACTTTGGATACCTCATAACAGAATATAAACTTTAGTTCTATAGTAGAGAAGGCTATAAGTGTCTGTATGACAAGTTTTCAAATATAGCTTCACCCAAAAAAAATTATTAGTACATGGTGTGGATCTTTTACAATATTGACATTCAAAGTATTCAGATCGTAATGCTTTATGATATCCAACCAATCCGATCTTTTATCTATGAGCATATTATCTTTTTTGTTCCTTAAAGATATCTCGTAACGATTTTGGTTACCAACCATTGATCCATTTTCAATGTCAATATGATATCTTTCAAGTAAGACATGCAACATACATGTTTATATGCCTAAGCATGCATTAGACTCCTCATAGCAAACGCATGAGGAATATTTTACATTTTTTTAGCTTCAAGGATGTTTTTATATCACTACGAGTATATATGCACATTCAAGTGGGCCTGCATTTAATTACAATATGCATGCATTTATAGTTGTACCTGGAGAAGTAGATTTGACAGTACCATTGCCAACGTAAACTAAACCCGAAGCAACGTCCGAAAAGACCGAGACAACCGAAGAATATTCATAGAATCAATAACTGAAAAGCATTCATAGTTTTATCATTCCATTCCATTCTTTTATTTTAATTTATTTTATACTACTGGAAATGGATATAATACTTGTACTTTTACATGCAAATACTCTTTTAGCTAGCGTGGGTTGTGAGTAAAATGTATGTAAATTAATTAATGATTAATTGTTTCTTTACCACTCTTTTGTACATTTTTGTTTTTTATGCTTTTAAATTACTATTTTTTTCTTTTGGAATCTAGTAATTTCACTTTTCTCTTTCTCAAGTTTGTAATGTTTATTTTAATTTGGTTAATTACTCGAGCAGAATCTTTATATTTTGTTTCTATTTTAACGGTTTTTTTGCTTCATTTACTCCGACATTCTAGAACGGAAGCATGAACCTCAAAGAATAGACATAAAGAGGATCAGAAAAAGAACAATAAAAGAATTATTGGTTTGTACATGCAAGCCTAGTATTCAGACAGGACCAAGAATTAGCCCTATCATTCTTGAGGTTATACAAATAATAAATCGCAGAAGCGTATTGCTATTATAATCAAATAAGAAAGCCGTAATGGTAAATTAACAACCGGGTAGCGCTTGCAATAATCGGGTAGTTGCTTTTAAAGGTTAAAAACTAAAAGATGAATAATATTTGAGCAGATATACTCAAAATATTAACTTGGTCAAATGCTTTAAAAAGGAGATTCAACAACATAAATGTTAAGCTTGGTACTTTGCTCAGGCTTTGTCAATGGTGACAACCAAAAAGACCATTGAGATGTAAATTAGACCATAATAGTTGATATACAATTAATCAAATAGTGGATGTTCCGCTCTTACCTTATATTTTCTCTTAACCAATTTTCCTCGCATGCAATATTCACAACAAACATAAAATAACATCATAGACCGACTTATTTAACGATAAAAGGAAACTATGTCGTATGCCTTCGCAGATGTAGATCAATATGTTATAAACCGACATATTTAACAATGGATGGCCAGTATGACGTATGTCTTTACATATATAAATACGGTTGCATGCTTCGTACAATAAATAAATTATATTACATCCTTCCTGCTGCATTAAATCCATGCATATATATCATGCAGAAATAATTGATCAACACTATAGCTTCTAGTATAGAATAACTCATTCAAGCAATAATTCAATCACTAAGCAACTTGATGATACAATACACACTGACGACCACTAAAAACTAAATGCATTAATGATGCTTGAGATGCCAAAAGCTTCTCTAATATACCGAGCATTGATCCAAAATGCACTTGAAAGACAACTCTGAACTATAAAATACACAACATAAATATGATCAATATATAACTAAAGTGTACAAACAGCAAAGTGTTAGATGTACGCTGCATATGAAAATCGTTCCTCCAACACTCTGCCTTCTGTCACACATGAAACTTCAACAAGTTTAATAAACTTCACATGATATCTTGCACCCTGAACATCTCCACCAGAAAATGCAAACTTATGGTGATACTCCTACACTTCATCCTAACGTATAGCCAACACCCGATACTTTCACCTCTCCCACATGTCTCTGATAATCTTAAACCAAGTTCTCCTTTTTTGCTACCTTGTCCTGATACACCTCCACTTGGGACTAACCTATCCTACTCCTTGCCTGATATCCCATCTCTTTCCATCCTTTCCCATCCTACATGCAGTCCATATATCCTTCTTTCGCCACCATCTCACCTGACCTTACTCCCCTCATCACTCAAAAAACCACCTCATATGTCAGATCCCCTCTCACCCTCCATGAATAAAGCTCAAAATAATAAACACATACTTAAAGATCGTTACCCAGAAACCTTTTCAACGGAAAATCATGTTATTCATAGAAATACCGATAACTATATGGTTATATATAGTAGCAATTTCAAGGATCCATATTAACATAGAATGAGTACTACATTTCATATGAATAAAGCACTATCTTCTAGGGAAAATAACAAAGGACAAGAGTTATTGATGTTTAGAACTAAAGAAATCCGTAGGTTTGCATCTGTTCCGTGACATACAAACATGTTCTTTGATGACCTTTTGATTTAAGCAACAAAAAGAACCTACTTCGCTACCATTCTGACTGATTATATTACTACGTTAGCTTATATGTCACATATCAAAAAATAAAAGGAGCAAAATCCCTAAGATATAACATCACTAAACAATAATTTGGCATCCATACAATTACTGTAACCCAAATAAATGATATCCTATATAATGTGCATAAACAGACCTAATTTCTAAAATCACATACCTTTCATTGTAACAAACAACTTGTAATAGATAACCAAAGTGGAAAAAATGATACTAAACCTTTTAGGTACTATAATACATGGTCTAGGCCAGAAGGATAGTTCAATGAGGTAGATAAAGGACTGGAAAACAACAATCCAAGTAAATTTTTAGTTCAATTCACTTTAAAAATTAAACAAATCAAAGTATACTACAAAACCTTACGACTCTAGAAACTGCTTAACAATCTGCTTGTTGCAATTTGGGCATTACATAAAAGTTGAATATAAAACATATATCACAGATCCTATCATAATAAGGAATACATGAAAATTGTAAATTTTTGTTGTAACATGTACAATTTTTAGCTTACAACATATACAGTATTGAAAGGTCACCAGTAGTTTGCATTTTTTCTATTTCATTTGCTTAATCATTTCAGCAATCAACATAATTGCATTAAAAACTAAAATAATTTCCATGATTACATAAATTTAAAATATCAAAAATTGATCAAGAATGAAAAATACTTAATTGAGTATCAACAATTGAGTAATGAACTTACTACATATACATCATTGCAAGATCAGAAATAAGACGAATATATTTTTCTTTGCTTTGAGATATACATTTCAAAATATAACTTACCGATAAAAAAAACCAAAGTAACTTACATATTCGTTATTCGTAGACTGCAATATTAAAAGTACTACAAACTGATTGAAAATGAAAATACTTATTAAATCAAATGATCAAGAATATCAAATGCAGCTGAATATAAATCAATGAGTGAATAGGAGACAAAACCATTCATATAACTATTCTAAATGATCCCATATTATTTTTTATCTCCTTGCGGTAATGTGGTAAATCTAGCATTTTTGTACTCCAAACACTTTTTATGTAAAATATGGCTAACTATTCTAAATGCACTTTAGTTGCAAACCCGGCTAAACTCATCCGTGCAATATCATAAACGAAATATTGATATTATGAGCAAAATATTTTGTAACATCCTGATATTTTCAACCATTCGCATCGACACATGCCCGATTTGAATTGCTCAAAATACCAGATTATTAATTTATATTTGGAAAAACTAAGCATATACGATAAATAAAATAATCACAGAATCACAGACACAGAGTAATATAACAATAATGCAGCGGAACAAGAGAATAGTAGTTCATGAAGCTGCTATATATATAACAGAGTTAAATAAGATATAACAGAAGTCTCGAATACAATAGTCAAATACAAGATCAGAATACATCACTGGAATCAACTGAATATCTGAAAGCTGGATAGATAGCTGGTGTTGTGCACGTAAATGTGCATATTTTTACCACCATATTTATTCTATTTAAGTTAAATAAATGATCATATTAGGTATTTTAACTTGTTTTAACCAAAATTCATATTAATTCCAAATTTTCACATATTCATCTTCATATAAGGGCAAAATAGCCATTTGTGCGCGTATTTTAATTTGAGAGAATTTAATTGGAAATTTCTATAATATTTTGTAGGAATTTAGCTCATCATATTAGTGGGTTCATGAAGAAACATGCATGCACAGAATGGATGTAAAGGAATGAAGATGGAAATAATTCAAAGTGAAGATCATGGAGGACCCCACCTACCCACTTACCTTAATGTACAAAATTAAAGGCTAATGCACATGCTTATGGAGTTAATGGTTTCATGTACACTTAATGGGGGATTAAGACATGTTAATGATTATTTGGCCTCCACACTTCCTAAAGGGCATTTTGGGCATTCCCGAAAAGTAAATTAGGGTTTTAAAACTTGTATATATACCCCTTATGTTTCATGTAATCTCTCCTCTTTTCTCTTAGTCTCTCTTAGGCTAGTTTAGATCAAAAATAAAATGAAAGCTCCTCTTTCTCTTTTCATGGCTACTTAGCCATTTTTATTTTATGTAATCTTTTTTTTTATGCAATTTAATACATACTCTTTCCTTTTCATGTTCATTTACTTTCATGTTGTAGTGCAGATCTCTTCTCTATTATGCAAGTAGAATAATTTTTCCTTTCATTTTGCTCTCCTTTTCCTCTTCTTTTTATTCAATATTGCTTGCTACATTTGTTCATATGATGACAAATATGAGAGGCTAAACCCCTTCAATTTAGGGGTAATGAAGCTCTCTAATTAATGTAGCTTCAACATTTTGTCAATCCATGCTCTCTTTTTGTGCTTAATGGCAATGCTTGAAGTGGTTTAATTTGTTGTCTTTGCTTTGAATTTGATAGTCTATATTGTTGACACCAAATAGGCTATGCTTAAACAATCACTAACACAAATACCTCTTCATGAATATATGATTATGACATAAGAAAGTGATTTGAAATTAAAATTTGATGGTCTATGTTTCTAATCAATAGTTAATAAGCCATACTTAAAATAGATTTCATTTTCATTTTTTTTGTCAAGTTTCATGAAAGTTAGTAAGTGTTTTAAAGGGTGTGTTATAGTTTGATGGCTTATGTTGGCTAATCGATAGCTCAAATATGCCATGCTTATGATAAACACATCAATTAAAACACTAATGACCATAAAAGAGAGATCATGATTTCATGTGTTGAACTACATGATCTAGAGAGTGGATTTATTCTCTAAATTGTCATTTAACTCTCATATTTGCATTTCTTTTCTTTTTGTTAGTTAGTTCATTTTCTCATTTTCTAGCTTAAACACACCCTCGACTTTGGTATAATTTGATCGAGGAGGAAATTTAAATCAATAATTCCCTATGGATCGACTCGTTTTCGCCCCGTACTACAAGTGTACGCCATGCACTTGCGGTTGTTTTTATTTCTAAATTTTTCGACGGTATTCTAATTCCATAGAATTTCCGCCGTTAAACAAGTTTTTGGCGTCGTTGCCGGGGAGTTGCTTTGATTTTCTATTCTTCGGGTTATTTTGTTTGATTTTGTGTTTTTTTTTGTGTGTTTTTTTTGTGTGTGTGTGTGATTTTGATTGCATTTCGGTTTTGCGTGTGTTGTTTACTAGTTGTTTTTTCATTTGAATTTTACATAATCGCATCTGGAAAAAAAAAAGTTTCATTCCATTCCATTTTCAAGTATATTTTCCATTTTCAATTTACAAATTACATCCATTTACAATTTCCCATTAAAAAAAATCAAAGCACTGTTTAAATTTTCTGTTTATACTTCACTGTGTTACAAAACTGCTCTCTGCCTGTACATTTCAAATCATCATCCCTGCATTTCCAATTCATCCCCCTGACAGTCATACTCCAGTCTGCCACCCCATCAGTTAACCACCACCATCAGTTCACCTGACTACAACAACTAGTACCCGATATCGACAATCCCACCTAACTGTTGCCTTCCATTACATATCTCCACATCCCTGTACCTCATAACCACCCTTCACTGAAACCATCACCCAACCGACCTCCATATCACAACACAACATCATCAACCAGACATCAACATTGCTACATTTCCTCTTTGTCGCTTACGACTCCCTCGCTTCCCCCAAATCACACATCGCAACATTCACTAACCAACGCCCTGTCGTATCACCCAATGCCTCAAATACCCATCCCCTTCTCTGTGCATATCACCTTTCTGCTCCATCAACTATTTCCTGCATATCCACTGCCAAGTCGTCAATCCCTCTTTCATCCAAATCCCCCTCAATCACCTCAAGACAACTGTGCCTCCACCTTCTTCCAAACAACATTTGCTGCCTCTTTCCATTGTCTGCCACATCACAGCCACCCATTTCCGACAGCACTGCACACCACCTGAAAACAAATCTTCCACACTCAACCTTCACACCAAAAAAAAACTGCATTTTCTTCCTTACTGCCGTGCACTGTGCAATAGCAACACTGCCTTGGTTCCATTGCCGACATCCAATACCCACAACACCTTCATCAAATGCCTGCCTCGCTCGAACACCAGAACCACAATCCAGCAAACTTCCCGTCTGACCCAACAACAACATCCCATTGTAAACAACACAACTCCTCCATTGCTGCCACCATAACATCCAACTCCCCTTATAAACAACCACAAATCTGTCAACAAGACAACCCTGCATTCATATCACTGCTATTCACAAAAACCACTACACTTCCATCGAATTCCCTTCCATCTTCAACCTGTACACCCCCTACATCAATCAACTGATACTACAAAACTCAATTGCTCCTTCCCTTACCATAAACACAGTCCATCACCTTATCAACATCTCACCTACTACATTTCACAACTTGCCTAACCACTACAACCCATTCAAAAACATTCTCTCCTCATTCACCATCAGACCACCGTGCCACTGCCTCAACAACCTGCCCCGACAATCCAATTTCACACTCCTCTGTCAATTATCAATTCTGCCATCAAACTGCCTTACTATCACTGGCCATTCTCAACCATTGCAATTCATCGTCAATCAATTCACATTCATATACAAAATCATCAAACAACCACAGCAGTTCTTCTCCTATTTACCAGAAACTTGCCTTACAACCAAGTACACACCCTATCCACAACGGTACTTCACTGCAATTCATCCGTGACCTCATCGACTTCTTTTCCCTATCGCAAAAATCAAACCTTTAATTCGAAACCACCTCGAACTCCTCCTAGCACGAACCACGTCATCCTCCAACTCATTCCCGCGATCTCCACTTCAAGCCAAATCCCATGAATCGCCTTCAACTGTCAATCGCCTGTAATAACCCACTTCAGTCGCCCCACTTCCACCCCACGCATCACCAAATCGCGACCCCATCAAGCCAAATCGAACAGGCGAATCAACTCTGAAATCCAACAACAGTTAATCGTGAAAGCCTGAAGAGCGGCAACTTCACCTTAAATTGCACCCAATCGAACAATTTGGTTTGAATTGAAGTGTAATCTCCATTTCATTTTGAATAAGTGATTCGAAAATTTTCTTGGTAATATAAATAGAAACGTTCGGTTTGAAGTTGTATCAGAGAAAGTGTTTGAAGGGACTAGGTAATCCTATTGCGTGAGAAATTTTTTTAAGTGGGCCGGGTTTGTGTTGTTTGGTGAAGTGTCCTTTTTTTTTTTTTTGTGAATTTGTCTTTGTTCTACTTTATTTTGTTTTAAATCATTTTGAGTTTGTGTGTCTTCATTTTAGTTTTTAGTTTTTAGTTTTGAGTTTGTGTGACTAGTTTTGTATTTCCTTTTTTTTCTTTTTTTAAAAGAAAAAAAACTGCTTAAATTGTTTTCTTTTGATTAACTTATTTTGTTTGATTTTTTTAGTTTTGTTTCACCCTTAAAAAAAGATGCTTTTTTGTTTTGTTTTAAATTGATTTAAAGTCCATCCGAGTATATATTTAAAATAAAAATATATTGTATCTGTCTTGTTTTTATTTTTAGGTTGACAAAGCAGAAAATTACAAGGAAAAGAAGGATTGATTGCTGAAAATTGCTGCTCTACTTGCCAAATAAACCGCTTGCTTGAAAAAGAAAAAAATTGCACTCTTATCTCTTGTTTTTATTCGTTTTGCATTATTGGTTGTTTGCATTTGCATTGATACATAAAAAAAATTCAAAAAAAAAATTAATCGTAGTTGCATTGTTAATACACGTTTAGTTTCTGCTTTGCATTTCATCCTAGATTTTGATTAATAATAACACTTAATTGTAAATTGACAATTTGTCTTCTTTGAACAATTTAATTTCTTGGTGTCTAGGCTACGGCAGAGTAATAACCATTTATAAATATTACGGTGATTCGTAAATATTATAGTGGTTGTTCCTCTGAAGGTACTTAAACCTTCGGCTGCATTGCTACGGTGATTCGTGGTGCACCGATAAATCCTGTCCGTTACCTAGCTGAGAACTATCTTGTTTATTTAAGACAATTTGTGATTATACAATTTTTGGTTAACTTAGAATAAATCATTTGTAATTAATCACTGCATTCATTTAGGTGCATTAGGTCATGCATATTTTAAAAAAAATTCAAAAAAAATGTAAATATTCCCTTTTCTTTCGAAAATTTTAAATCATTTTCCTTTGAAATTTCAAAAATCCAAAAAATTTAGAAAATCCAAAAAAAAACAAAAAAAATCTTTTCAAAAGCCAAAAAATTTTTGAAAATCCAAAAAAAAATCAATTTTCCATTTTGAATAAATTTTATTTGTAAATACTTTTCCTTTATAAAAAAACATTTTTGAAAATGTCCGAGTTTCCCCACATACATGAATTTTACAACAGTTGTGAAAATCAATATAATCCATATAATTTCACTTCAAATACTTATGGATATTTCAACAACAACTATTGTTTAAACGATTCGAATTTTGAACCTCAAAATTTTCAAAATGATGACCAACCTTCAAATCTTGAAAATAGAATTTCATCTTTACTAGAAATCGCTACACAACAAAATCAAATGATAAATAAGTTGTGTAATTCATATTTGTACGATAACTCGAATCAAAATTTTCAAAATAATCAAAATTTGGATTCACTTCAAAATTCAAACGATTTCGAGTATAACCCATGCCAATTCAATTTTGAACTCCAAAATGAATTTCAAAATCAAAACGAAAATGTGATCCGATTTTCAAATAATTTTGACAATGGGAATAGTTTCAATAATGATACTATTGAAAACCTTGGTTATCAACAAATTCAAAATGAAAGTTTTCAAATTAATAATCATGAATTTGATTTTGTTGACCAAATGGAAAAAGATAGCGGGGATTTATTACTTGAAAAATACAAAAAAATTCGTGAAAACCATAATCAAATCTCAACTTGCGAAGAATCAAATAATAATCTATCGTTTATCGAAATTGACAATTCTTGTTCACAACAAGTCCAAATCGAAAATTTTCAAGTTAATAATTACAAATTTGACTTTGTTGAGCAAATGAATGAAATTTACGATGATCACACGAATTTGTTGATTAAAACATTGGAAAATTTTCGTGAGAAACAAAATCAAATTTCAATGAGTGACGAGTCAAACGATAATCCATCTTTTACCCAAATCAATGATTTTCAAATAACAACTTTTGAAATTGATAATGACGATCTTAATCAAGTTGTTGAAAATACGGTAATTAAGTCGGATTTCAATTCTTTTAAGGGTGTCGAACCAAATTTTAAATTCAATCTTCCTTTTCTCGATTTCGAAAATTTGAATACAACAGCTTTGGATTTTGAACTTGAGATACGCAATGAAGTTGTTGATAATCCAACAAAGGAAGACGAATTTAACGAACACGATTTCTTTGGACTTTTTGAAGATGAGTTGTTGGATTCCAAAGGGGACGATTTATACCACCATTTTGAAATCAATAATTTTGAAGAATTTTTCAATGACAAACTTGACTATCAATTTGGTGAAAATAAACTTGAATTTCAATCAATCGTTATATCTACCCCAAAAATCATCGAAAGTAAAACAACTCGTATGATTTTTAATAAAACGACATTCATTTTTTAAATCCACATTCGACTTTGAAATCTTTTATGGTTTGTTTTTTCGAGCTTAAGCTGTGTCTCGCACATTTGACGAGACAAATGAATCGGTCTTTAGAAGACCGTTTCATTTACTTTTTGACTGTATACTTTCTCATCCCTTATAAATAATAATCTTCCATGTAAATATAGGATTTTTATTTTATTTTTTCTCCTTCCACTTGGGTTGACTATGGGGACACAGTCAAAATCAAGTGTGGGGGGAGACTCACCTTCATTTTTTATTTTTATTTCATGGTTTATTTTTGCTTTTCCTTTTAAACACTAAAAAAAAAATTAAAAAATCCCAAAAACGTATTTTCTTTTGATTTATTTTTAAAGAAACACTATAGGATAAATATATGGTTTTGGTTTACTAAATTGAAATTTTTAAAAATTTATTCGTCTTATTAATAAAAATGAAGTTTTATTACAAATAATAATGGTTTAACTGGTATATAGGATGGTTCATACGTGTTAATTATGAAGTACATCCTAATTGAAAATCTTTGTTTTAAAAAAGTGGTTGATTTAACGTAAAGGATATAACTTTTTTTGTCTTCTAAGTTAAATGGTGCAAAGATGATTTTGCAAAACTCTCTCTCTCTTTTTAAAAAATATATAAAAATATAAAATAATAACATCCAAGTATTCACTCTCGTTTAAAAGTCCTCACGGTTATGCATGGGTTAATTACCTGGAATCTTTGATTATGTGCTTTCATACTCATTTAAAAGTCCTTACGGTTATGCATGTATGGAACACATGTAAAAAACAAACATAATAAAAATCACCTACGGTTGATAGGTGTATGCACGAAAGTGTGTGCACTCGCCATGCTCCGTACTCCCCTCACATAAGCCCGAAAGGCAGTGCATGGGTGGTATATCTGGCCTCGGTTTACCTGAGCTATGTGTGTAATTTTTCTTGCAAATAATGAGAGAGCAAGCAATTCAAATTCTAGCACTATTTTTACTTATTTGATTTGATTTGTTATTGAAAAAAATTAAAATACCACTTTTGATAAACTTTGATAATCAACTAAGGATCCATTTCATAGTTACACTGTGTTATTAACCAAAACAACGAGTTAAACTATAGTCTATTTGTTATGATAACTTCATTTTTATTGGAAATATTGACGAGTAAATAACTTAAATTTCAAGATAATGACCAAAAGCTATATTTAACTTATTCGTGTCAATTTAAAAATAAATCCTTCATTTGTAAATATTTTCAAAAACTCACATTCATCTCTTTGTAAATAAATCTTGCATTTTGTAAATATTTTCATCCTGCATTAGGATTTTGTGGGTAGTATCCGCTGAAAACCCTCACGAGACAACACTCGTCCTACTGGGGACACCCAGAGGTTTAACGGCTTGTTGCATACGCCCAATGCAATCGTGCTCCCTACGAAAATGGATTTATCTTAGTTTTTCTTTATTCGAAGACGAATAAAAAGATAAGTGTAGGGGTACTTGTTGTGCACATAAATGTGCATATTTTTACCACCATATTTATTCTATTTAAATTAAATAAATGATCATATTGGGTTTTTTAACTTATTTTCAACAAAATTCATATTAATTCCAAATTTTCACATATTCATCTTCATATAAGGGCAAAATAGCCATTTGTGCGTGTATATTAATTTGAGAGAATTTAATTGGAAATTTCTATAATATTTTGTAGGAATTTAGCTTCCCATATTAGTAGGTTCATGAAGAAACATGCATGCACAAAATGGATATAAAGGAATGAAGATGGAAATAATTCAAAGTGAAGATCATGGAGGACCCCACCTATCCACCTACCTTAATGTACAAATTAAAGGCTAATGCACATGCTTATGGAGTTAATGATTTCATGTACACTTAATGGGGGTTAAGACATGTTAATGATTACTTGACCTCCACACTTCCTAAAGGGCATTTTGGGCATTCACCAAAAAGTGAATTAGGGTTTTAAAACTTGTATATATACCCCTTATGTTTCATGTAATCTCTCATCTCTTCTCTTAGTCTCTCTTAGGCTAGTTTAGATCAAAAATAAAATGAAAGCTCCTTTTTCTCTTTTCATGGCTACTTAGCCATTTTTATTTTATGTAATCTTTTTTGTATTCAATTTAATACATGCTCTTTCCTTTTCATGTTCATTTACTTTCATGTTGTAGTGTAGATCTCTTCTCTTTTATGCAAGTAGAATAATTTTTCTTTTCATTTTTCTCTCTTTTTATTCAATATTGCTTGCTACATTTATTCATATGATGACAAATATGAGAGGCTAAACCCCTTCAATTTAGGGGTAATTAATGTAGTTTCAATATTTTGTCAATTCATGCTCTCTTTTTGTGCTTAATGACAATGCTTGAAGTGGTTTAATTTATTACCTTTGCTTTGAATTTGATAGTCTATATTGTTGACACCAAATAGGCTATGCTTAAACAATCATTAACACAAATGCCTCTTCATGAATATATGACTATGGCATAAGAAAGTGATTTGAAATTAAAATTTGATGGTCTATGTTTCTAATCAATAGTTAATAGGCCATACTTAAAATAGATTTCATTTTCATTTTCTTTGTCAAGTTTCATGAAAGTTAGTAAGTGTTTTAAGGGGTGTGTTATAGTTTGATGGCTTATGTTGGCTAATCAATAGCTCAAATATGCCATGCTTATGATAAACACATCAATTAAAACACTAATGACCACAAAAGAGAGATCATGATTTCAAGTGTTGAACTACATGATCTAGAGAGTGGATTTATTCTCTAAATTGTCGTTTAACTCTCATATTTGCATTTCTTTTCGTTTTGTTAGTTAGTTCATTTTCTCATTTTCTAGCTTAAACACACTCTCGACTTTGGTATAATTTGATTGAGTAGGAAATTTAAATCAACAATTCCCTGTGGATCGACTCGTATTCACCCCGTAATACAAGTGTATGCCGTGCGCTTGCGGTTATTTTTATTTCTAAATATTTCGACTGTATTCTAATTCCATAGAATTTCCACCGTTAAACAGTTGGATCTCCAAGCGAAGCTCCAACTCCAAAGGCGAGTCTCAAAAGCTGTATCACTCAATCTGACCCGAGCGTAAAGCAAAACACAAACACTCGAGTTACGATTAACGTTCTCATATCAATAAATCCAACTCAAGTGAAATAAAAACTGAAATACAAGTAACTCAAAGGATGTTTGGGAAAACCATCCTTCAAGGATCCGTTACACTATCTACCATGTAGTAATATACGCTATTATAATAATGTCTAAAGTAAAGTATAATATATTTGAAAATAGCATTAAGGCTTTACATTTTATATCTTAACACATTTTATATATTCCCATAGTCTATACAGTACTGTAACCTAGCCCATACTGGGCGTCGTCAAAGGGCACTCCATAGGTATGTACAAAACAAAATCGTATAAGGCGTGCTAGGGTAGGTGACACGACACAACTAGGCAATGCCAGGATAGATATACCAATTACGCTTCTGGACCGGTGGTAATGCGTAACAGCCTCTACCGCCCACCTCGAGCCACACTCCCAAAAATCAAAGGTGCACCCAATCAATCACAAAGTAATGGAATGGTATCGAAGGAGTGTGTCCGATCAGAGGAGCTACCTCATCAGCCCGTCAATCGCTCCTGTTTTAGCCACCTTATGTCAATGCACGGCAGTTGGGTCCACGTACATACCTCATATAGGATCACCGCCACCATCCTACTTCATTTTGGAATCTCTACCACGTATACGGTTGTTGAAGTGGTTTTTGGAGTTGGCAGAGAGTATAACAACTTCCGATCCCGGTCACTTTAACAACCAAACGTTATTATTACACCGCAGCCATTTCAAAATAGTTTATGCTTCAAAAGCAAAATATCATTTCCATTCAAAAATCATATCCATACGATATCATTTCCATTTCAAATCCAAATACGATATTATTTCCAAATCATAGCACTTCAAAGTTATAACACTTCGAAACAAAACACTTGAAATCATAACACTTTCGAAATATAATACTTTGAAATTCATAACTTTGAAAACATACTTCCACCACTTAAACAATTTAGGTATTAAAATAGTATATATGATATAAATAGTTTTAAATTTAAAATTACTTTATAAATAAAATAATTTCCTCAAACTTTCCAAATTGATACAAATCAACTTGAATCCAAAAATTCAATTTAAATAAAATCTCAATTCATAGATTTAAACTCAATTCGGTTTCCAATAATCCATTTCAAATTATATCAATTTCAATTACAGATTTGAACCTCAAATAAACCATTTCAAATTCCATATATTTCAAAGCTTTAAATGTTCCATAATTTCAAAACTATTTTTATAATTCCACATATCAAATTCAATTTACTATTATTTAGTTTTGAAATATTTACTTAATAAATCCAATATCATTTAAATAATTTTCAAACTTCAAATAACTGAATACTGCTTCCATTTATTTAAACTTGATATATTCATTATAATCACTTTAAACAAAAATCAAGTTATAAAAATCATACCCTTTAAAATCTCAATTTAATAAATTTCAAATCAAACTTATTTGAGCATAATTCTTAAATAAATTTAATTTCAAATAAATTTCAAATTTATCTTCCAACTTTAATATATTTA
This sequence comes from Allium cepa, assembly GCA_030765085.1. Lineage (NCBI taxonomy): Eukaryota > Viridiplantae > Streptophyta > Magnoliopsida > Asparagales > Amaryllidaceae > Allium > Allium cepa. Next base: position 634,894,832 of record CM060941.1, read on the forward strand.
AATCATTATAAACTCTATTTTAAATAAATATTTAACCATAATATATTTTAATAAAATCAAACTTTATTACTAAACTTATCTTATATTAAACAAATTTATACATAGCTTAAATTTAAAAATTCAACTACATATAAAATAATATTTATATAATATCAAAAATCAATATTTTTTAAACAATATATTTCTTTCTAAAGCCATAAAAATCCTTTTCAAAAAATATATATATAGACCAGCGGTGTCTGTATATAATTTTCTATCCTATGGTCAAGTGATACGGATATTTATCATTTCAATCTACATTTTAAATATATACGGGTATATATCATTTCAACCGGCAATCCCAAATTCAATTCATTTGAAAATCGCTTGGGTCTATCATTTCAACCCATAACGATTTTCTCCTATTCTACAGATCGTTCGGGTATGTATCATTTCAACCCATAATGAATTCTATACTAACAAGGAACTTGCAGAGTGACAACAAAATATAAGAATATGTTCTGAATCCAAACATACATATTATACTTAAAAATATAATATTTGAAAACAACATATAAGGAAATATGATGAATTCTACTGTGGTATTTAATATCATATTTGCACAATAAGTTTATATAGCTTACTATATAAAACAGACTTCAAAGTATATATACATTTATATATCTCTATTCAAAAATTCTATCGGCATATCCATATATATATTAAATTACTAAATCTATATTACATATAAAGCATCGTTTAACAATATATTTTCGAAAACAAAGTATAAATAGCATTGTCAATTAACAAAAGAACGTATAGTATATTTATACTTATACCTACTCTATAACCCTATATATAAACAAATATATTAATATATATGCTTAGGAAATAAAAGAGGCCGAGATTGGAGGAAGAAGGCACGGCTTCGGTTGCTGGAGATGGCTCGGAGGCGGCTGTCGAAGGGTTTGGAGAGGGGAAGGAAGAGTACACAGCGGTTCCTGGGCGGAGGCACAAGGTCATAGAGAGGAGGCTCGGCCGAGCGGGTCGCTCGCTGGAGAGAGTGGAAGAATGCTGATAGGTAGGTGGCTATGCCGGTCGAGTGGGTTTCGTTGACAATAGGAAGCTACGGCTTCGAGGGTGTGGTGTTGGCTTCCTATAGAAAGATGGATGGCAAGGCAAAAATGGAAAAAAGAAGAACAAAGTGGAAGGGAGCAGTGAACAGGTTGTTTACTTTTCCAGAGAATAGTAGACAACAAATTGTATAAAAATCTTTTATTTCCAAGCAAACCGAGAAACCAAAATGAAATAAAATAGAAAAATGAAAGGAAGAATATAATTTGAACGAACAAGAAAAACATTGAATGCATAGGAATAATAGAAGTCACGGTTATATTTTTCAGAAATATAAAGGCTATTGACTGTTGGGTTTGTACGGTTGAAAATAAAAAGGCACAAGAACCCAAAAAGATTCCAAAACCGGTACCGATACGAAATCGCTATCCCAGATTCCTCTACGTACCGGACTTCAAAACATAAAATTGGATATACCGCAGTGATAAGCATGACGAGACGATCAAAACGGTATACAGATATCAGCGGTACGATCATCCAATCAAAAGTCGATATCGGTACCGAAAATGCTGCTAAAATGTCAGAAGCAAACGGAGCAATAGAGGTCAAATTGGGAGAAACAAAATATGACGTCTAACTCAAAATATGATTTACAATTTATTGTATAAAAATATTCATGTTTAGAAAATATTTAATTATCATCAATTTTAACAGATTTAAATTGGAATAAAATTACACAATAAAATAAACTTCCATATTATCTGATGAAAATTTACCGGTTGTTATGTTTAAGAAGACGTGTTTCAAATATTAAATTTTCATTTTTAAATATTATCGTTTAAAATTTCACAAAATTTTAATTAAATAAATAAAATCACAAAATTTATAGGTCATTACACTCTCCCCCACTCAAAACTTTTCATCCCCGAAAAGGAAGAAGGTAGGAGAATAGAACAACCAGAAGAAAAATAGATTGAAAAATAAATAAAACAATTAATATAAAACCATACAAATTTCGATTTAAACAAATTAATATTCAATACTAGTTTTAAATTCAAGGTATTTCGTTAAGTTGATTTAATTTCAATTTGTTAATTCCTTCAAAACAAAATTTATTTTATTTATTTCAACTATTATTCAATTAACTTATTTTTCTATTTATCTCTATTAATATATTTAATTGTATAACATTTGTCATAATCGCTCAAATTTTATTTAAAAAATCATTAATCATCATTTTACATTGTAAATTATTCACTTACATATTCAACTTCTGAATGGTTTAAGGAAGTTATATTGGAATGTTACTGTAACAACCCGGAGTTTTATAACAATTATTATCATTGTTAAACGATTAATGTTGATAGATAATGACTATTTGGAGTTTTTAATTGGGTTAAAATTCTTTTAATAATTCGTTGAGTACTGGGTGGGATTTAAAATGTAATTGGATCCACGTTTTCGTTTGTTATACGCTGTGATAAAGTGAATACCGTTCATACTTCATTCTTTGACTCTTCACAAGCCCTAGTCAATAAATAAATAAATAAATCAAACGAACGAAAATGGCGGCCTCGTGTATTCTTCTTCGTTCCCAAATGGCTGTAGTGAATTTTAGAGCTTCGGCCGTTCTTCGAAATCGATTAGAGATTTGAACAAATTTTGGAGATCGACTCAAATCTGTTCGTCCCTCTTTTTAATTAGGGTTTTCATGCAAATTGAAGTCGTCGACTTTAGTGGTTCGATCGAAGATGCATTCGACTGAGATTTGGGTTTGGGTTCTTCGAATCTAAGGTGAGTGATTCTTTTCACTAACGTCTTCTAATTCGACTTTAGTATCATGCTTCGACTCGACAGTTCGATTTTGTTTCGACGTCGATTTTAAACTGTTCATTTTTCTTGGTAATTTCGTTTCGATGTTGATGATTTTTGACTTGAGTCGATTTCTTGAATTCCATGGCTTTGATCTTGGTCTAGAAATTGCTGCTTTGAATTCTATGGCCTTCGAGTTGATTTTATTTGACCTTCGGTCATTTTAGTCGTTAATTATGGTTTGAAATATGCAATTTAATTTTGTGAAAATATTCTAAATGGGGATTTGCTTTGATTATGCAATTTTCTCAGTGTTGATTTCGGTCTTTGTTTTGTTGGTGAAACTGCTGATCCACGGTTTACTGGAATTTGTTTGTGTATTTTGTTCCATTCGTAGTAGTGTAGTCTTCAACTCGTACTACTTGCTGGTGCATTTTATTGTTGTCGAGCCACCGGGTCATTTTAAATGTTTCATCGCTGATTGCTCGGTTGTATATGCGGCATTTAGTTGCTGTGCCATTGTTTATGTAATTGTGATGCCATGGTTTTGTATCACTTGATGTACAGTGCATTGTTGCTTATGTACACTTGTGTTGTATTCTTGTTTGTGGCATTCTTCACCTATTTTCACAATTGTACATGCGCCCGATTTCTGTTGCATATATATATTTTGCTTTCAAACTTCATTTTTGACATTGCACTTGAACGTATTTGTAACAGTGCACATTGTGCCTGTGAGTACCACTTGGAACTTGCAACTGTATGCACTAATCTGAACTGTAGTATGTTAATTTTTGGTCTTTAATGGTGCACTTGAACTGTTTTACTTCACGTAGACTGAATTTGAATTGATTTTCCTGTTCTGGTACATTCCTTATCTATTTTGCATATTCCCTAAACTGATTTTGATGCTTTTGGGTTTTGCCCTCATATACTTGAGTGTTGCAGTGTTCATATATGGTTGTTTATAGCCATTTCATTGTTAAGGCTGTATCACTGATGTTGGCTTGCATTATTCATTTCTCAGTTGCCTTTGTATTTGGCTGTCTGGTTGAGTTCACTTGAGATTGCAATTAGTTTCGTTATTTAGTTCATGTACAGTCTACTGTCCATTGTTCTTTGAGTTAGAACGTTGAGTCCTCATTCACTTTAGTTCATACTGTATATCTATATGTGCTAGTGGCTGTGCATATCATATATTGATTCGAAATTTCGTTCATGTATCTTGTACTAGTGTCGCAGTGAGATATTTATATCCACAGCTGTTTTTGCATTTTGATCATCAAGTATGCACTCCCACATTGCTATGTTGTTTGTGTGGTATCTGGTCTTCGACTTTGCATTTCCTATGTGTATTGGCTTCGGCCATTATGAACTTGATTTATTTGTATCCTTGACTTTGTCATACTCTGCATATGCCCCTGATACCTGTACCTATCTGCTTGTATTTGTAGTCACCGATATCTATATATACTGGTGCACTTGATAACGCTTTCCAATCTTCCTGCATTGTCCACTGCTCTTGTGCACTGAGCATTTCTTTGGATTTAAAGTGCCTGACCACTTTGATTTCCTTTGAGGTCTGGTTCCTTCATGTTGTTGTACCTGACTCATTACTGTTTTATGTAAGGTTGCATTCATCGGTGACTGCAGTTTCGGTTGTATGCAGTCTAGCCCTTGTTGGTTTGCATTGCATTGATGCAATTGGATTTGTTTTTCTAATTACACTTGAGTTGAACCCATCTTAAATGCTCGGATTTGACCTTGTGCTCGTATTGTGGTTTTATCTTATTACACTGGAGTTGAATCCGGTATTCCGAGTTTGACCTAGTGTACGTCTGTGAGCTTTCATTGTGCATTTCCGGATCTTTTGCATGTTTCACATGCTGTGGTGGCGAGGCAGTACACGCGTGCATGTACTGCAGCCACACAGAATTGAGATTTTAAGTGATATTTCAATTGCTTGAATTGTTTTACGTATTCAAATTCAATATTTTGAAATTGCATTTTGATTTGGTTTGATTTGATCATCTTGTTGTTGTCTAATTATCTATTTGATAATTAGATTATGAGTTTCTAATTATTTATTTATTTAATAATTAGACTTTGTTGTTAATTGCCATTTAGGCAATTCTGATGTTTTCCAAATTATCTTCATTGATAATCTTTTCTTATATCTTTGGTGATATTTTGAATCTGCTGATTTGTTGTTTAACACTATTAAGTGTTATATTTACCGTTATCCGATTTCTCTATTAAAGGATCGGATAGATGAGAATTATTGTGACTGTCGTCTTTTCATAATTTAATTATTATTGCTTCCGTGCACTAATAACTGAGTCTGAATTAGACTGACCCGTGTATTATTTTCTTTTGAATTTAATACTCGGGTCAGACCGAGTATTTACAGGTTGTAGATATCTTACTTTGGGTTGCTGCTAGAGCTATGAAGTCTTTTCATACCTTTTGGAGTAGTCGTTGTCATAATTTAGGAAGATATGTATTCTTGTATATTATATACGATAATGTACTTGTATATGTAACTTCCAGAGTCGACAGATGTAGTTGTATCATATGTATTGTATCACATGTATATCAAATGACTTCAGTTATATATATATATATATAAGACTTTTGATTATCTGTGTTCCACACCTAGCTTGTCTATGTTATTATTATATATATTGTCCTAAACTATTATGAACCATCGTAGTTCGTTTTATACTGGAATTGGGTATGTCGATGGGAGTAAATAAATAAGAGATGAAAAATTAAAAATATATACCACTCCTATCGAGATAACCAATACAGGTGTAAGGCCTAACTACGGATGGCCGCTCCTATCCAGCCTTATTCTTCGTAATAATAGACAGTATTTCCTTTAATACTCTTTATTATTGTGAGCATAGAGGTGGGGCATCACAGTTGGTATCAAAGCTTGGGGTTCATGGACATAATATAAAACATAACTTAGATGGAACATGTGTTACAACTATTAGTCGATGTTTTAGTTGTGTTTTGAGTCAAAACTAAAGTTTTGAAATTATGATGAAATTTTTAAATCTCCTTATTTAAAAATAAATGTGAATTTGTGTTTTGATGAATGATTGATTTGTGTACTGTTTATCAGAGTGCGCAGCGGAAACAGTGAGACCGCCTTCGCTGAGTACGGCTGATAACCTTTTTTTTTTGATTTGAAAATCAAAATATGAAATTGAAATAAATTTCACTTGTTGTTTACATAGCTGTGTTTATTTTGTTTTCTTTGAAAATTTCGAATCCGGTTTGAGGATTCGAAGCGATTGCAGTTATGTGATTTTGTTGAGATTTTGTTGTTTTGAATTATCTTCATTGAAGATATATTCGACCGATTTCTTTGTTCATTTTGTAGTATACGTGCAAATTTAAGTTGCACGTTACTACGTTATTTTTACATTGAACCGATGTTTGGTTCTAAACGTATTGTGTTGCCGTTATTTTTATAACAGGATTTTTACATCGATGCTAAATTTTTGAAGCACGGTGTTTTGTTGACATTTTGATGAATGAAAATTCTCTGGTGTTATATTTTGATGCAAATTATTTTGATGATATTTTGATGTTTAAAAATTACTGTCGCTTTGGCTTCAGTATCCGTCATATTTTAAGGTGGATTTTCAAGCGGTTATCCCATAATGCTGATTTTGAGATCCGTTTCTACGGTGTTTTTGAGAAGTACAATTTTCTTATCGAAATTGCCATTAATGCTGCTGTTTTTATCACGGATTTGCAAATCGTTTTAAAAATAATTTTTTTTTTCAAAATTTTTATAGTTTACGCTTTCAGAAGAATGAGAAAGTGACTTAAACGTTTTAGCAAAATCGAGGACTATGACCCCTTTCTTTTACTGATTCGCTTAATTCCGGACTTGTTCGTTTGAGAATGTAAATTATTACTTTTATAAAATAAATGAAATTGTTTTCAGGATTTTTACAGTTTGCGCTTTCAGAAGAATGAGAAAGTGACTTAAACGTTTCAGCAAAATCGAGGACTATGACCCCTTTCTTTTACTGATTCGCTTAATTCCGGACTTGTTCGTTTGAGAATGTGAAATGTTATTTTTTGAAACACAATTTTGCACTTTCAAGGAAAGGATGAAGAGAATCAAACGATTTAGTAAAACTCGTGGTATGGGACATGTGCGTTTGCTATTTCGGTTAATTCCGGACTCGTTAATTGAAATATCTGCTGTTTTGATGATTCTGATGATTTTATTTGGCTTTCGAGCCACTCTGATGGACCTTCGGGTCATATGTTGGACCTTCAGGTCATATGATGGACCTTCGGGTCATTTGTTGGGCTTTCGAGCCATTCTGCTGGACCTCCGGGTCATTTGTTGGGCTTTTGGGCCACTCTGCGGACCTTCGGATCAAATACCAGTACTAGACCTTCAGGTCACTCTGCAGAACTTTGGGTTATCTAATGGGCGTCAAAATTTATAGTACTTCGTAGGCTTCGGCCACTCTGAGATGCACGTGCGGCGTAGCTTAAAAACCCGCCATCTGATGGGATCGATCCAACCTTCTATGTTGATTTTCTAGAGTATCTTAATTGATTTCTAGATATTTGTTGTTTCCAATTATCTGGAGGTAATTGGATATTTGTTGATATGAGTTCTGATTATCGTTTTTGATAATTGGATATTTGTTGTTTCTGATTATCGCTTGTGATAATTGGATATTTGTTGATATGAGTTCTGATTATCGTTTTTGATAATCGGATATTTGTTGTTTCTGATTATCGCTTGTGATAATTGGATATTTGTTGATATGAGTTCTAATTATCGTTTTTGATAATCGGATATTTGTTGTTTCTGATTATCGCTTGTGATAATTGGATATTTGTTGATATGAGTTCTGATTATCGTTTTTGAAAATCGGATATTTGTTGTTTCTGATTATCGCTTGTGATAATTGGATATTTATTGATATGAGTTCTGATTATCGTTTTTGATAATCGGATATTTGTTGTTTCTGATTATCGCTTATGATAATTGGATATTTGTTGATATGAGTTCTGATTATCGTTTTTGATAATCGGATATTTGTTGTTTCTGATTATCGCTTGTGATAATTGGATATTTGTTGATATGAGTTCTGATTATCTATTTTGATAATCGGATATTTGTTGTTACTGTTATCGTTTTTGATAATCGAATAATTGTTGATTTGAGATTTGATTATCGTTTTTGATAATGGAATAATTGTTGATTTGAGATTTGATTATCGTTTTTGATAATGGAATATTTGTTGATTTGAGATTTGATTATCGTTTTTGATAATCGAATACTTGTTGATTTGAGATTTGATTATCGTTTTTGATAATGGAATATTTGTTGATTTGAGATTTGATTATCGTTTTTGATAATCGAATAATTGTTTATTTGAGATTTGATCATCGTTTTTGATAATCGAATATTTGTTGATTTGAGATTTGATCATCGTTTTTGGTAATCGAATATTTGTTGATTTTAGATTTGATCATCGTTTTTGGTAATCGAATATTTGTTGATTTGAGATTTGATTATCGTTTTTGGTAATCGAATATTTGTTGATTTGAGATTTGATTATCGTGTTTGATAATCGAATGTTTGTTGATTTGAGATTTGATTATCGTCTTTGATAATCGAATGTTTGTTGATTTGAGATTTGATTATCGTCTTTGATAATCGAATATTTGTTGATTTGAGATTTGATTATCGTTTTTGATAATCGAATATTTGTTGATTTGAGATTTGATTATCGTTTTTGATAATCGAATATTTGTTGATTTAAGATTTGATTATCGTTTTTGATAATGGAATATTTGTTGATTTGAGATTTGATTATCGTTTTTGATAATCGAATATTTGTTGATTTGAGATTTGATTATCGTTTTTTATAATCGAATATTTGTTGATTTGAGATTTGATTATCGTTTTTGATAATCAAATATTTGTTGATTTTAGATTTTATTATCGTTTTTGATAATTGAATAATTGTTGATTTGAGATTTGATTATCGTTTTTGATAATCGAATATTTGTTGATTTGAGATTTGATTATCGTTTTTGATAAACGAATATTTGTTGATTTAAGATTTGATTATTGCATGAGATAATTAAATAATTGTTGATTTGAGATTTAATTATCGTTTTTGGTAATTGAATATTTGTTGATTTGAGAATTTTGATTACCGTTTTGGTAACTGGATATTTGCAGTTTTGCGATTTGTGATTTGTGTTTCCTAATTATCTTTGTTGATTTGAGATTTGATTATTGCATGAGATAATTAAATAATTGTCGATTTGAGATTTAATTATCGTTTTTGATAATTGAATATTTGTTGATTTGAGAATTCTGATTACCGTTTTGGTAACTGGATATTTGCAATTTTGCGATTTGTGATTTGTGTTTCCTAATTATCTTTGTTGATAATTAGATTTTACTGTCTTCTAATTATCGTATCGGTAATTGGATATTGTTGTTTTGCGATTTCTGTATTCTGATTATCTATTTGATAATTAGATTTTGTTGAGAATTTATGAATTTCTTTTATGAAATTAAAAAGATTTCTTTGGCGTTTGTGTTCCTGACCTTTATTTTTCTAGCTTAACCAGTTTATGTTAGAAAATAATTGTTAGTGACGACCTTAATTATGAAAATTGCGGGGACGCAATTTTTATAAGGAGGGGAGTTTGTAACAACCTGGAGTTTTATAACAATTAATTATCATTGTTAAACGATTAATGTTGATAGCTAATGACTATTTGGAGTTTTTAATTGGGTTAAAATTCTTTTAATAATTCGTTGAGTATTAGGTGGGCTTTAAAATGTAATCGGATCCATGTTTTCGTTTGTTAGACGCTGTGATAAAGTGAATACCGTTCATACTTCATTCTTTGACTCTTCACAAGCCCTAGTCAAAAAATAAATCAATCAGTCAAACAAACGAAAAATGGCGGCCTCGTGTATTCTTCTTCGTTCCCAAATGGCTGTAGTGAATTTTAGGGCTTCGGCCGTTCTTCGAAATCGATTAGAGCTTTGAACAAATTTTGGTGATCGACTCAAATCTGTTGGTCCCTCTTTTTAATTAGGGGTTTCGTGCAAATTGAAGTCGCCGACTTTAGTGGTTCGATCGAAGATGCTTTCGACTGAGATTTGGGTTTGGGTTCTTCGAATCTAAGGTGAGTGATTCTTTTTCACTCACGTCTTCTAATTCGACTTTAGTATCATGCTTCGACAGTTCAATTTTGTTTTGACGTCGATTTTGAACTATTTGTTTTTCTTGGTAATTTCGTTTCGATGTTGATGATTTTTGACTTGAGTCGATTTCTTGAATTCCATGGCTTTGATCTTGGTCTAGAAATTGCTGCTTTGAATTATCTGGCCTTCGAGTTAATTTTATTGACCTTCGGTCATTTTGGTCGTTAACCATGGTTTGAAATCTGCAATTTAATTTTGTGAAACTATTCTAAATGGGGATTTGCTTTGATTTTGCAATTTGCTCAGTGTTGACTTCGGTCTTTGTTTTGTTGGTGAAACTGCTGATCCATGGTTTACTGGAATTTGTTTGTGTATGTTGTTCCATTCGTAGTAGTGTAGTCTTCAACTCGTACTATTTTCTGGTGCATTTTATTGTTGTCGAGCCACCGGGTCATTTGAATCTTTCATCGCTGACTGCTCGGTTGTATATGCGGCATTTAGTTGCTATGCCATTGTTTATGTAACGACCCAGAATTTTTAGAAATTAAAATTTTAATATTTTATTAATTTTAAATATTAAAAAGTGAATTTATAAGTCAAATAAATTTTTATTTGAATTATTGGATTTAATTGAATAATTTAATCGATAATTTAATATGTTAAATTATGGAAATAATTAAAAATTGAGTTAAAAATGATTGTAAATAATTTGGAAAATTTTATTTAATCATACTGGAGTTATAGAAATATTTTAGAACTTTTAAAATCGAATTAAAAGTTAATTTGTGAAAATTGAATATTTGAATATTTAATAATCGACTGTAAAATAGCCAATTTTTGAACAGTCTCAGAATTGAACGAAACCAGTTTCATTGGATCCGTAATAGTTAGTTATTACCGGATTTCAATTTTCGTGTCAATCGGAGTTATCGTTTGATCGTGGCAGCTCGAAACGCATCGAATTATTTTTAATTTAAATTTGGCGAGTCAAAATAGCCATTTTTCAAAAAGTCTCGGATATCAACGAAACCAGTTTCATCGGATCCGTAATGTGATATTATTGTAAGGTTTCAAATTTCAAGTCAATTGGATTTACCGTTTGTCCTATACAAATTAAAACGCCTAGAAATCGACTTAAATCGGTTTAATTTAAATTGAGCGTTTGTTGCCATAACTCGCACATACTTCCGAATTAGCTTCCGAAACCTGTTCCATTGTGTCCGGAACGCGGGATAAACCCTAGGTACGCTGGTTACGGTGTCTAAATCGGAGTTCGGAATTTTCGGGATGAATAGTGTCGCTCGTTCCTTATAAATAGCCCACTATCTCAAAATTTTACAAAAAGAAATAACCCTAACCCTAATACAAAACTGCAGCCGCCACCCCCATGTTTCAATGGCCAGAAATGATCTTCCTCTTCCCCTTGATTTCTCCAAATCCATTAAGAACTAGCCTTAGGTTTCAACTAACAAATTGAAGAGGACGTCAAGCTTTACGATCTGAACGGCTGTGATCGGAAACGGAGCAACGTGGAGGCGTCAGGAGGTGGCCGTGCGTGGGCTGTGCACTTGCGTGCGCGCGCGTCATATGCAGGCCGAGTTGGCCATGGTGGCAGGTGGATGTAGCTTGCGTCGTGCTCTTCGTCATGGCGTTGGTGTGATCGGGTTTCGTCAAGTATCGGGGGAGAATAATTCAACCCTAGTTGAGCTAATGGGTTCGGCCTCCATCTTTGTTCTATCTGGAGATGTTCGTGAGTGGGGAAGAAAAGCAGGGGCTGTTGGATCTAGATCTTGTGGCTAGGATGAGCTGTAGGTTAAAATTTATTAAGTTATGTTATATTAGTTTATATAAAACGTGTACAATCTTGTAAAATTCGTATCTTTTTCATACGAGGTCGAAAAAATGCAAACTCAGTTGCGTTGGAATCGTATGGACGAGCACTACGCGATGGAGTTGGTTTGGAGTCGTTTGGAGTTAGTGAGAATTTTGGGTAAAATTAAACGCGCGTTTAATTTTATTCGAAATAAAAAGCTAAAACGGAATTTAAAACCAAGGTGAGAATTTCTCACTCAATCGAATAGATTTCGATTTTATTTTAATTAGTTAGATTTAAAATATTTGAATGCATGTTTGAATGATGACTGTAAATTATTGATTGTTAAAATAGACATTATACGCCGTTAGTAAGCGGATGTTATTTATTAAAAACATATACCGCGAATATTTCATAAACAGTGAAATTGGTATTATATATGATAGCAATATATATATATTGGCATATGTATATATTGCAGTTGTTGATTTCCCGCATTTTTTGTTTAGCGGATGAGACCTTATTACGCCGTTAGTAAGCGGATAATATTTATTAAAAACATGTACCGCGATAATTTCGTACTGGAGCGAAATTGGTATTGTGCTAATGTTTTTGGATGCAGGAAACAGGTTGGAGGGATCCAACTGGATTCCTCAACAGTATTTATTTTATTTCAGATATTTTGATATTTGATGGATTATCATATCGATATATGATATCGTTGTTAGTCGTGATTGACTATTTGGTGTGTAGCATCATTGGACCCAGATTTTGGGATTTTAAAATGATCTTTAAAGTGATTTTGAAAATATACTATATTTTTGGAATTGATCCATTTTAAATAAATAAACGTTATAATTTTTAAAGTTATAAAAATTATGGTTTTTGTGAAATATAGTTAAAAAGCTGATTTTTAGAAATACGATTAAAAGTCGATTTTTGAGAAATATGAACTAATGATTTTATAAAATAATTTAGATTGGATTTTTGAATATATGATAAAAGTTTAAATATAGGATTTATAAATTTTGATTATTTTATAAATCGAAATGATGAAATTATAAAGGAATTTAAAGACGTTTTAGAATAATAATATAAACTGATTTATATTACGAGATTTATAAATGGATATTTATAAATTGAAATATAGACATTATAAAACGAGTTTTTATAAGTGTTTGAATGTAGTGAAAATGAATTTCATAAATGAATGAAATTTATAGAATTATAAACTGTGAAGTTATAAATGAAATTTATAAATAGTAAGATTTATAAATTTGGTGAAATTATTTGAAGGATAGATTGATTAAATAAATAAATCTTATAAGTTATAAGGTTTATAAATTGAAAAGTCTTTAAAAAGAACGATTTTGTAAAATAATCGATTTATAAGTAGTTAACTTATAATATGAACTTTTAGTCTATAATTGAATTATAAACTGAATAGGTAAATAAAAGGATTTATAAAAAAAAGGAAGTTTTTATAAATAAATAGAAAAGGAATTTATAAACGTTGTTTTATAAATTCGCAAATGACTTATTTTGACAAGTTAATTGTTATAACTTAGAAATGGAGTTATATTCACATTTTTTAATAGTGAATAATCCTTTGAATTAAAATGAATAAAAGGATGAGATTTGTTAACGAAGTTTATTCACATTTTTAAATAGTGAATAACACGTTAAAGAAATTGTTTTTAAATGAGATGTTTGAATTGAATTAAAACAATCTAATGATGTTTTAAAATGTGTTGAGATTCGAAACCATAGATTTCAACATTTATTGTTGAAATAGACGTTTTCGAGAAATGAAAGGAGATGATGTACTATAACACTGTTGTTATAGTAAATGATTTCCGAAAGGAAATGTTTTGTATAGTATTGGGATTTATATATCTATTTTAATTTCGAATCCCTATACTAGTGATTTTGGGTTGTCGTAACGATGTTTTACGTAACATTCGTTTTGGCCCAAATAAATATGTTTAAGTGAATGATTTCCTTAATAGAATGAAATATATACTTAATTCGATTTAAGTATATTGAATATTTTCTAAGTGTTGAAAATAAAAAGATTTGTGAATTACTTATTTTTAATAAGTATGGAAATGTTTTCCAATATGAAGTGAAGAATTAGAATTTATCTTTTTAAAGATAAATTGAAATGAATTATTGAAATTGTATATGCACGAATATTTTGAAATACAAATTCATTATGGAATTTATATGTGAAAAGTGAAATTGGTTAAAAATAAATATTGATTTATTTTTGAAGTGTTGAAACTATATATCTAGTAAAGATATTTTGGAAAATAAATAATTTGGAAAATTATTTGGAATCTGGTGATGTATGCATATCCAGTGATAGTTCAATAACCGACTATCAATATTTCCCTTTGAATGGGTATTTGATGTGAATTGATTGAATTTGAATGCACACTTATTTTTGAATAAGCGCTCACTATTCGGGTTAACCGGGAAAAGACCATGGGGTCGTATAACCCATTCCGAATATGTGATACGTCGTTGTGAAATTGCATTGAAGATCGGTGTTGAAGACCGGTATTTGCGAGAGCGATAGGATGACCTATCGATTGTTTCTGCACCGAGTCGCGCCGGTATAGAAACTCCCTAAGTGATGGGAAATCCGATCAGGATTGTGAATATCCGGATTGCAAGGACTTCTTTGTAAGTGCCTTCGGTTCTGTTCGATCCCGGAACAGACTTGTATGGATTGTATGTCTGACATTACAATTTGAGATATAAAGCCGATTTCTTTCAAATATATTTCTGTTGGTGGCGGAGAATTTATTCTTTGCTTAACACCCTTCTTTGAGACGTACGAGCTCAAAGGTTATATAGTTGAAGTTATCAGCGATATATTCCCAATTTGGTAATGTGACATGCTGAGTGATGCTGAAATGATCATTGTGTTGATTATTGTGATAGGATCATTTATTTGATCGTCTATCTTAGTGATCATTGTGTTGATCATTTGTTGACCCAAAGCATGGCTTTTGTATAAAGTATGTTTTTGTGGACGTGAATTCGTCGAGCCTCACATCCCGGAAATGGTCAAAACAGGAAAGAAGCAGCAAGGTTATGAGGGGTAGCACCCTTTAGGATGTGTCCATTTCCTTCTGGAAAAGGGTGGTATCATGGTATGGAGCCCAGATACTTACTCATGTTGAAAACACTTTGTTATGATTGTGTGAATTGATTAGAGAGCGCTCTCGGAAAAAGGTCCCAAAGGACCGGGGGATGGCATATTCGGTCAGTTGTTACTCAGTTAGGAGTAACCCGGCCTTGTGTTGGTTGAGATCCGGTTTGGTTCTCGGGGATGTCCATCCAGAGGCATTCTCAATGGCAATGGGAAGTTCCTTGGCCTGATCATTTGTTGGAAATCCAATTCCCAATACGAAACGTGTACGGTATTAGTTGTAGAACCTGCTATTCACTTATGGTGGTCACCACTGTTTGGATGGTAGCTATAGTAGGCATACGATAATGGTCGTATGTTGGCTAAGATTTATATTCTACTTTCGAAATGAATTTGTTATACACTATGCACTAATAATAATATCAAATGTTATTTTAAATGCGTATCAAGCATCTTTGACTATCATAAGGAGAAATCTCCTCCGATTCTGCGTTTGCATTGTGTGTGTGTGCGGGAGGCCTTATGGTAGTCTCATTTTTAAAAGCATTGCGAATTGAATTTAAAAATATTCCTTTATTTTGATTTTAAAGTTAAATAAACTGTTTTGAGTTCTCACACCAGTCACATGACTGACTTGGAGTTTATTGTTTTCCTTCCTAAACTCTGGGTGCCCACCAATTTCCACACGGGCAGTTAAGAGTTAGGTTTATCAGGATATTCTGGATATTCTGGAGTTGCTGGAGGCAAGCTGGATGGCATGGCGTATTACTAGTTTATATAGTATTTCTTTTCCGCTGCACTGTTTGTTGTTGTATGATGTTGTACACTCTGATGATATGATGTAATGAAATGAAATGTAATGTAATAACTGATATAGTTCTTTGTTTAAAGATTATTCATTTATTATTATATGTTGTTCCGCTGCGAATTGTGAGATTCTGTTGTTGTTCCTTTCTGTCCCGTTCTATTTTAAAAAAATAATTCTTCTATCTTCTATTTTCAAATTCTCTGTTTTTCTGTTTCTCTGTTTTCAAAAAAAAAAAAAATTGTCTATCTTCTTTCTCTCTATTTTCTATCTCTTCTCTCTTCTTTCTTTTTCTTAAATTCTTTTAAAAAACCCATAACATTCCGTGTTTTCGGCCTTTGATTTCTCGGCAGTCGATAAAGTGAGTGTCGATGTTGAATTTTCGAAAGTCGAAAATTTTCGGGACGTTACATTTGGTATCAGAGCTGATGGTTAAGCGACAACCATGGTTCTGTAGGGTAGTACTCATTAGAGATAGAGTCAGTAGTACTCTAGAATGAGTTTGAGTGTAATAATAGCTATGAGAGCGTATTTGTTAGTGAATATAAAATTGTTTTATATTGTGATGATTGGTTTATTGAGTGGTATATGAACCTTCCTCAGCACGGTATGTACAACTTTGCCGAAGGGGTTTCTAAACACTTGAATAGAACAATTCGGCACAATATTGATTTTAAATTGGGTGAATGAAATAATTTTACCTTGATTATATTTTATATATGAAGAAATAATTTTTCAAAATTATTAAAGTGTATGTAAGTTGATTGTTAGGTTGTTTGAATAATCTAAATAAAGAGTAATTGCATAAGCAAATGAATTATAAGAATTAAATTATAATTAAAGTGTTTACAATTGTGAAATAAACTTATATACATAAGAAGTGAAACTTTATGGATATATCTATGAATATGAGTTGTAAATAAAGGTGAATTTCAAGTTAAATGGAATATAACTTAAGAGATATTGAATTAAGTTGATATTGGTATCAAAGTAAATAATCAAGTGGATTAAATGGATATGAACTTGAGTATATAAATAAAAAAATTCAACTTTAGAAATTGGATTGAATGAAAGGATTGAATGTTAATCAATTGAATGTGAATAATTGATATGAAATAATGAATATAAATGCTAATTCATTAAAATCTAATGTTATTAGAAGTTGAATAGAGTGAATGAAAATCAGTTTAATTAAACCAATTCAAAGTGATGGTGTTAAATCAAATAAGCAAAGTAATTTGGTTGAAATTAATGTACATTGGTTGTTACTTGATTGTTGATTGATTGTATATAAGTTCATTAAGTGTTAATGAAATTGAATTAATGAAATTGGAAGCTATGTAATTGAATTCAAATTTGGAGTAAATAAATTTGAATAGAATTAAATGTGAATTGGATTTAAATTAGTAAATGTTAACTAATTGAATTGAGAATGAATGTTGATAAAATCCAATGTAAATAAATCAAATGTGATTTGATAGTGAAAACCTATTTCATTGAATATTAATGAGAATATGAATGAATATAATTGGTTATGGATGTAATTGGTTGATGGTTGAATATATATTGCTTTAGTTGCATTTGCTATGTGACTTATATAGTTATTATGTTGCTATATGTTGTATATTGAGATTACTTTCATATATGCATGATTCTCATGTGGTTTGTTGAGTTTAGTAGGTGCGGATCGCGTTTGCTTCGCATTTGGAGTTCGCTTTAGCGCTATATTAGCTGTATATGCTCGCTAATAAAAATATAAGGTACATATCTCGGATTAAATATCGCACTTTTATACTTTTTTCCCTTCGGGATGCCTCATTACTTGATGAGATGTATATTTGTGATATATATACTGTCATTTTTTTTTTCGGATCGAGCCGCGCAAAGGAGACTATGGCGAATTTTTCCGAAAATTTAAGGCGTTAGAAATTTTTGAGAAAATTTGGAAAATTTTTGAAAACTATAACTTTGATTTTGGAATTGAAAGTTAAATGATATAGTTTGTTTTTGAAAAGAATAACTAAGTATGATTTGGAAAACTTAGAAAAGTATGGTAAAAAGTTTAATTATAAATTTTGGGAAAGTTAATAAATACTGTAACTTTTCTTACTTGTAATTTCGAGGACGAAATTCTTTTAAGTGGGGAAGATTGTAACGACCCAGAATTTTTAGAAATTAAAATTTTAATATTTTATTAATTTTAAATATTAAAAAGTGAATTTATAAGTCAAATAAATTTTTATTTGAATTATTGGATTTAATTGAATAATTTAATCGATAATTTAATATGTTAAATTATGGAAATAATTAAAAATTGAGTTAAAAATGATTGTAAATAATTTGGAAAATTTTATTTAATCATACTGGAGTTATAGAAATATTTTAGAACTTTTAAAATCGAATTAAAAGTTAATTTGTGAAAATTGAATATTTTAATATTTAATAATCGACTGTAAAATAGCCAATTTTTGAACAGTCTCAGAATTGAACGAAACCAGTTTCATTGGATCCGTAATAGTTAGTTATTACCGGATTTCAATTTTCGTGTCAATCGGAGTTATCGTTTGATCGTGGCAGCTCGAAACGCATCGAATTATTTTTAATTTAAATTTGGCGAGTCAAAATAGCCATTTTTCAAAAAGTCTCGGATTTCGACGAAACCAGTTTCATCGGATCCGTAATGTGATATTATTGTAAGGTTTCAAATTTCAAGTCAATTGGATTTACCGTTTGTCCTATACAAATTAAAACGCCTAGAAATCGACTTAAATTGGTTTAATTTAAATTGAGCGTTTGTTGCCATAACTCGCACATACTTCCGAATTAGCTTCCGAAACCTGTTCCATTGTGTCCGGAACGCGGGATAAACCCTAGGTACGCTGGTTACGGCGTCTAAATCGGAGTTCGGAACTTTCGGGATGAATAGTGTCGCTCGTTCCTTATAAATAGCCCACTATCTCAAAATTTTACAAAAAGAAATAACCCTAACCCTAATACAAAACTGCAGCCGCCACCCC
The DNA here is from genome assembly GCA_030765085.1 of Allium cepa. Classification (NCBI taxonomy): domain Eukaryota; kingdom Viridiplantae; phylum Streptophyta; class Magnoliopsida; order Asparagales; family Amaryllidaceae; genus Allium; species Allium cepa. Next base: position 634,913,714 of record CM060941.1, read on the forward strand.
CATGTTTCAATGGCCAGAAATGATCTTCCTCTTCCCCTTGATTTCTCCAAATCCATCAAGAACTAGCCTTAGGTTTCAACTAACAAATTGAAGAGGACGTCAAGCTCTACGATCTGAACGGCTGTGATCGGAAACGGAGCAACGTGGAGGCGTCAGGAGGTGGTCGTGCGTGGGCTGTGCACTTGCGTGCGCGCGCGTCATATGCAGGCCGAGTTGGCCATGGTGGCAGGTGGATGTAGCTTGCGTCGTGCTCTTCGTCATGGCGTTGGTGTGATCGGGTTTCGTCAAGTATCGGGGGAGAATAATTCAACCCTAGTTGAGCTAATGGGTTCGGCCTCCATCTTTGTTCTATCTGGAGATGTTCGTGAGTGGGGAAGAAAAGCAGGGGCTGTTGGATCTAGATCTTGTGGCTAGGATGAGCTGTAGGTTAAAATTTATTAAGTTATGTTATATTAGTTTATATAAAACGTGTACAATCTTGTAAAATTCGTATCTTTTTCATACGAGGTCGAAAAAATGCAACTCAGTTGCGTTGGAATCGTATGGACGAGCACTACGCGATGGAGTTGGTTTGGAGTCGTTTGGAGTTAGTGAGAATTTCGGGTAAAATTAAACGCGCGTTTAATTTTATTCGAAATAAAAAGCTAAAACGGAATTTAAAACCAAGGTGAGAATTTCTCACTCAATCGAATAGATTTCGATTTTATTTTAATTAGTTAGATTTAAAATATTTGAATGCATGTTTGAATGATGACTGTAAATTATTGATTGTTAAAATAGACATTATACGCCGTTAGTAAGCGGATGTTATTTATTAAAAACATATACCGCGAATATTTCATAAACAGTGAAATTGGTATTATATATGATAGCAATATATATATATTGGCATATGTATATATTGCAGTTGTTGATTTCCCGCATTTTTTGTTTAGCGGATGAGACCTTATTACGCCGTTAGTAAGCGGATAATATTTATTAAAAACATGTACCGCGATAATTTCGTACTGGAGCGAAATTGGTATTGTGCTAATGTTTTTGGATGCAGGAAACAGGTTGGAGGGATCCAACTGGATTCCTCAACAGTATTTATTTTATTTCAGATATTTTGATATTTGATGGATTATCATATCGATATATGATATCGTTGTTAGTCGTGATTGACTATTTGGTGTGTAGCATCATTGGACCCAGATTTTGGGATTTTAAAATGATCTTTAAAGTGATTTTGAAAATATACTATATTTTTGGAATTGATCCATTTTAAATAAATAAACGTTATAATTTTTAAAGTTATAAAAATTATGGTTTTTGTGAAATATAGTTAAAAAGCTGATTTTTAGAAATACGATTAAAAGTCGATTTTTGAGAAATATGAACTAATGATTTTATAAAATAATTTAGATTGGATTTTTGAATATATGATAAAAGTTTAAATATAGGATTTATAAAATTTGATTATTTTATAAATCGAAATGATGAAATTATAAAGGAATTTAAAGACGTTTTAGAATAATAATATAAACTGATTTATATTACGAGATTTATAAATGGATATTTATAAATTGAAATATAGACATTATAAAACGAGTTTTTATAAGTGTTTGAATGTAGTGAAAATGAATTTCATAAATGAATGAAATTTATAGAATTATAAACTGTGAAGTTATAAATGAAATTTATAAATAGTAAGATTTATAAATTTGGTGAAATTATTTGAAGGATAGATTGATTAAATAAATAAATCTTATAAGTTATAAGGTTTATAAATTGAAAAGTCTTTAAAAAGAACGATTTTGTAAAATAATCGATTTATAAGTAGTTAACTTATAATATGAACTTTTAGTCTATAATTGAATTATAAACTGAATAGGTAAATAAAAGGATTTATAAAAAAAAAGGAAGTTTTTATAAATAAATAGAAAAGGAATTTATAAACGTTGTTTTATAAATTCGCAAATGACTTATTTTGACAAGTTAATTGTTATAACTTAGAAATGGAGTTATATTCACATTTTTTAATAGTGAATAATCCTTTGAATTAAAATGAATAAAAGGATGAGATTTGTTAACGAAGTTTATTCACATTTTTAAATAGTGAATAACACGTTAAAGAAATTGTTTTTAAATGAGATGTTTGAATTGAATTAAAACAATCTAATGATGTTTTAAAATGTGTTGAGATTCGAAACCATAGATTTCAACATTTATTGTTGAAATAGACGTTTTCGAGAAATGAAAGGAGATGATGTACTATAACACTGTTGTTATAGTAAATGATTTCCGAAAGGAAATGTTTTGTATAGTATTGGGATTTATATATCTATTTTAATTTCGAATCCCTATACTAGTGATTTTGGGTTGTCGTAACGATGTTTTACGTAACATTCGTTTTGGCCCAAATAAATATGTTTAAGTGAATGATTTCCTTAATAGAATGAAATATATACTTAATTCGATTTAAGTATATTGAATATTTTCTAAGTGTTGAAAATAAAAAGATTTGTGAATTACTTATTTTTAATAAGTATGGAAATGTTTTCCAATATGAAGTGAAAAATTAGAATTTATCTTTTTAAAGATAAATTGAAATGAATTATTGAAATCGTATATGCACGAATATTTTGAAATACAAATTCATTATGAAATTTATATGTGAAAAGTGAAATTGGTTAAAAATAAATATTGATTTATTTTTGAAGTGTTGAAACTATATATCTAGTAAAGATATTTTGGAAAATAAATAATTTGGAAAATTATTTGGAATCTGGTGATGTATGCATATCCAGTGATAGTTCAATAACCGACTATCAATATTTCCCTTTGAATGGGTATTTGATGTGAATTGATTGAATTTGAATGCACACTTATTTTTGAATAAGCGCTCACTATTCGGGTTAACCGGGAAAAGACCATGGGGTCGTATAACCCATTCCGAATATGTGATACGTCGTTGTGAAATTGCATTGAAGATCGGTGTTGAAGACCGGTATTTGCGAGAGCGATAGGATGACCTATCGATTGTTTCTGCACCGAGTCGCGCCGGTATAGAAACTCCCTAAGTGATGGGAAATCCGATCAGGATTGTGAATATCCGGATTGCAAGGACTTCTTTGTAAGTGCCTTCGGTTCTGTTCGATCCCGGAACAGACTTGTATGGATTGTATGTCTGACATTACAATTTGAGATATAAAGCCGATTTCTTTCAAATATATTTCTGTTGGTGGCGGAGAATTTATTCTTTGCTTAACACCCTTCTTTGAGACGTACGAGCTCAAAGGTTATATAGTTGAAGTTATCAGCGATATATTCCCAATTTGGTAATGTGACATGCTGAGTGATGCTGAAATGATCATTGTGTTGATTATTGTGATAGGATCATTTATTTGATCGTCTATCTTAGTGATCATTGTGTTGATCATTTGTTGACCCAAAGCATGGCTTTTGTATAAAGTATGTTTTTGTGGACGTGAATTCGTCGAGCCTCACATCCCGGAAATGGTCAAAACAGGAAAGAAGCAGCAAGGTTATGAGGGGTAGCACCCTTTAGGATGTGTCCATTTCCTTCTGGAAAAGGGTGGTATCATGGTATGGAGCCCAGATACTTACTCATGTTGAAAACACTTTGTTATGATTGTGTGAATTGATTAGAGAGCGCTCTCGGAAAAAGGTCCCAAAGGACCGGGGGATGGCATATTCGGTCAGTTGTTACTCAGTTAGGAGTAACCCGGCCTTGTGTTGGTTGAGATCCGGTTTGGTTCTCGGGGATGTCCATCCAGAGGCATTCTCAGTGGCAATGGGAAGTTCCTTGGCCTGATCATTTGTTGGAAATCCAATTCCCAATACGAAACGTGTACGGTATTAGTTGTAGAACCTGCTATTCACTTATGGTGGTCACCACTGCTTGGATGGTAGCTATAGTAGGCATACGATAATGGTCGTATGTTGGCTAAGATTTATATTCTACTTTCGAAATGAATTTGTTATACACTATGCACTAATAATAATATCAAATGTTATTTTAAATGCGTATCAAGCATCTTTGACTATCATAAGGAGAAATCTCCTCCGATTCTGCGTTTGCATTGTGTGTGTGTGCGGGAGGCCTTATGGTAGTCTCATTTTTAAAAGCATTGCGAATTGAATTTAAAAATATTCCTTTATTTTGATTTTAAAGTTAAATAAACTGTTTTGAGTTCTCACACCAGTCACATGACTGACTTGGAGTTTATTGTTTTCCTTCCTAAACTCTGGGTGCCCACCAATTTCCACACGGGCAGTTAAGAGTTAGGTTTATCAGGATATTCTGGATATTCTGGAGTTGCTGGAGGCAAGCTGGATGGCATGGCGTATTACTAGTTTATATAGTATTTCTTTTCCGCTGCACTGTTTGTTGTTGTATGATGTTGTACACTCTGATGATATGATGTAATGAAATGAAATGTAATGTAATAACTGATATAGTTCTTTGTTTAAAGATTATTCATTTATTATTATATGTTGTTCCGCTGCGAATTGTGAGATTCTGTTGTTGTTCCTTTCTGTCCCGTTCTATTTTAAAAAAAAAATTCTTCTATCTTCTATTTTCAAATTCTCTGTTTTTCTGTTTCTCTGTTTTCAAAAAAAAAAAAATTGTCTATCTTCTTTCTCTCTATTTTCTATCTCTTCTCTCTTCTTTCTTTTTCTTAAATTCTTTTAAAAAACCCATAACATTCCGTGTTTTCGGCCTTTGATTTCTCGGCAGTCGATAAAGTGAGTGTCGATGTTGAATTTTCGAAAGTCGAAAATTTTCAGGACGTTACAGTTTATGTAATTGTGATGCTATGGTTTTGTATCACTCGATGTACAGTGCATTGTTGCTTATGTACACTTGTGTTGTATTCTTGTTTGTGGCATTCTTCACCTATTTTTCACAATTGTACATGCACCCGATTTCTGTTGCATGTATATATTTTGCTTTCAAACTTCATTTTTGATATTGCACTTGAACGTATTTGTATCAGTGCACATTGTGCCTGTGAGTACCACATGGAACTTGCAACTGTGTGCACTAATCTGAACTGTAGTATGTTAATTTTTGGTCTTTAATGGTGCACTTGAACTGTTTTGCTTCACCTAGACTGAATTTGAATTGATTTTCATGTTCTAGTGCATTCCTTATCTGGTTCGCATATTCCCGAAACTGATTTTTATTCTTTTGGGTTTTGCCCTCGTATACTTGAGTGTTGCAATGTTCATATATGTTGTTTATAGCCATTTCATTGTTAAGGCTGTATCACTGATGTTGGCTTGCATTATTCATTTCTCAGTTACCTTTATATTTGGCTGTCTGGTTGAGTTCACTTGAGATTGCAATCAGTTTCGTTATTTAGTTCATGTACAGTCTACTGTCCATTGTTCTTTGAGTTAGAGCGTTGAGTCCTCATTCACTTTAGTTCATACTATATATCTATATGTGCTAGTGGCTGTGCACGTCATATATTGTTTCGAAATTTCGTTCATGTATCTTGTACTAGTGTCGCAATGAGATATTTATATCCACAACTGTTCTTGCATTTTGATCATCAAGTATGCACTCCCACATTGCTATGTTGTTTGTATGGTATCTGGTCTTCGACTTTGCATTTCCTATGTGTATTGGCTTCGACCATTATGAACTTGATTTATTTGTATCCTTGACTTTGTCATACTCTGCATATGCCCCTGATACTTGTACCTATCTGCTTGTACTTGTAGTCACCGATATCTATATATACTGGTGCACTTGATATCGCTTTCCAATCTTCCTGCATTGTCCACTGCTCTTGTGCACTGAGCATTGCTTTGGATTTAAAGTGCCTGACCACTTTGATTTCCTTTGAGGTCTGGTTCCTTCATGTTGTTGTACCTGACTCATTACTGTTTTATGTAAGGTTGCATTCATCGGTGACTGCAGTTTCGGTTGTATGCAGTCTTGCCCTTGTTGGTTTGCATTGCATTGATGCAATTGGATTTGTTTTTCTAATTACACTTGAGTTGAACCCATCTTAAATGCTCGGATTTGACCTTGTGCTCGTATTGTGGTTTTATCTTATTACACTGGAGTTGAATCCGGTATTCCGAGTTTGACCTAGTGTACGTTTGTGAGCTTTCATTGTGCATTTTCGGATCTTTTGCATGTTTCACATGTTGTAGTGGCGAGGCACTACACGCGTGCGTGTACTGCAGCCACACAGAATTGAGATTTTAAGTGATATTTCAATTGCTTGAATTGTTTTACGTATTCAAATTCAATATTTTGAAATTGCATTTTGCTTTGGTTTGATTTGATCATCTTGTTGTTATCTAATTATCTATTTGATAATTGGATTATGAGTTTCTAATTATTTATTTATTTAATAATTAGATTTTGTTGTTAATTTCCATTTAGGCTATTCTGATGTTTTCCAAATTATCTTCATTGATAACCTTTTCTTATATCTTTGTTGATATTTTGAATCTACTGATTTGTTGTTTAACACTATTAAGTGTTATATTTACCGTTATCTGATTTCTCTATTAAAGGATCGGATAGACGAGAATTATTGTGACTGTCGTCTATTCATAATTTAATTATTATTGCTTCCATGCACTAATAACTGAGTTTGAATTTGACGGACCTGTATATTATTTTCTTTTGAATTTAATACTCAGGTCAGACCGAGTATTTACAGGTTGTAGATATCTTACTTTGGGTTGCTGCTAGAGCTATGAAGTTTTTTCATATCTTTTGTAGTAGTCGTCATAATTTAGGAAGATATGTATTCTTGTATATTATATACGATAATGTACTTGTTTATGCAACTTCCAGAGTCGAAAGATATAGTTGTATCATATGTATTGTATCACATGTATATCAACTGACTTCAGTTACATATATATATATATATATATATATATATATATATATATATATATATATATATATATGAGACTTTTGATTATCTGTGTTCCACACTTAGCTTGTCTGTGTTATTATTATATATATTGTCCTAAACTATTATGAACCATCGTAGTTCGTTTTATACTGGAATTGGGTATGTCGATGGGAGTAAATAAATAAGAGATGAAAAATTAAAAATATATACCACTCCTATCGACATAACCAATACAGGTGTAAGGCCTAACTACGGATGGCCTCTCCTATCCAGCCTTATTCTTCGTAATAACAGACAGTATTTCCTTTAATACTCTTTGTTATTGTGAGCATAGAGGTGGGGCATCACAGTTATTGAGTATTATATAAGTAAAAATTTTCCAATTCAATTATTTCAAGTTTAAATATTTATTCAAAATTTTAGCTTCATTTTTTTTATAATTGAAATCACCTAATCAAAATTTAAGAATAAATTTACGGTTTCAATTCAACCATTTAGAGATAAATATATATACTATATATATATATATCAAATCAAATCTATGAACATATACCAATATATATATTATAAATAAAGTCAAACTTCGAAAATTCAAATCAAATTAATTTTCTAAAACAAACCTGTGGCAAAGCTACAGAATGATCTCTCCATTTCGAAACTCGAAAATGAATGTCGATGATGCTGCAGTTATCGTCGAAATTATTTTCCAGCGACAATGGAAGAGAGTACTGATTAAATAGTTAAAAATTCTTTGAAACAATTCTTATTTGAAAATACTTTAAATAATTTACACCTTTAAACTTTAAAACCAGAGTTTGAAATCACTGGAATTGAATTCTCAAATTTTTGATTTAAATTCATTTCAAAATCCAAATCTAAATATAACCAAGTTCTATGAATTCATTTATTTATATTATGCAATAGTCAATGATTTACAAAACAATAAATGAAAATCAAATATTATCATTTCTGACAACAAATTCATTAACAATTTAATTTCAGAAAAATTTATACTTATATATAATATAATCACACAAATTTATTTTATTTGCCAAATTTGAAAACAATATTGTGTCAGTTTGTCCTATTCAAGTGTTTTGGAAATCCTATTGATAGCGTTGATCAGACAAATCTATCGAAAACCCAAATCAACATCAACAACTCAAACAATATAATATATATATATATATATATATAACATTTTAATATTAATTTACAAATACACTTCCTTGCTCGAAGATACAAGAATGGATTTCAAAACAAGGATAGAGATTCAAATTTGATGGACTCAAATCAAAGGGAATTTTTATTCGAAGATAGATTCAAAACAAAGATAAGATGATTAAATAACAAAATATGAAGATGGATAAGTTTATTAAATCGTGGGCAACCTCGGGTCAACTGTGAATTCAAGAATAAGATGCAGAATCCATAGGAAAATCAACATTTGATCTCAAGAGATAGAATTCAGGTACGGCAAAAGATAGATAGCATCGTAGGCCGATGAAACAGAAATCTTCGGTGAATCAATGCTCATTGTAAAGGAGTTTCACCCCTTTACAATCATTCGAAGATTGGCGAGACCATCGAGTTATTATAAAGATCATTCGAAGTGGAGTTATTGAATACTCCAAAATCAAGTAAGCACGAATAGAAGGAGACAAGAATGGATTTTGGAACCAAAGGGAACATTCCAAAATTCAAAGGAAACCGAGTCAAAGAGGAAGGAATTCAAGCTCGAACGAAAGTGATTCTGTAATCAAATTTACTCTATATGCTAAGTTATGCCTAGAACAAAAGCTATGGTACCAAATGCAACATCTTCATATTTTCCACTATTCTCATCCACACATGCCGGATTTGAATTGCTCAAAAAACCAGATTGTTAATTTATATTTGGAAAAACTTAGCATATACAGTAAATAAAATAATCATAGAATCACAGACATAGAGTAATATAATAGTAATGCAGCGGAACAAGAGAATAGTAGTTAATGAAGCTATTATATATATAATAGAGTTAAATAAGATACAACAGAAGTCTCGAATACAATAGTCAAATACAAGATCAGAATACATCACTGGAATCAACTGAATATCTAAAAGTTGGATAGATAGCTGGATCTCCAAGCGAAGCTCCAACTCCAAAGGTGAGTCTCAAAAGCTGTGTCACTCAGTCTGACCCGAGCGTAAAGCAAAACACAAACACTCGGGTCAGGATTATCATTCTTATATCAATAAATCTAACTCAAGTGAAATAACAACTGAAATACCAGTAACTCAAAGGATGTTTGGGATAACCATCCTCTTAGGATCCATTAAACTATCTACTATGTAGTAATATACGCTATTATAATAATGTCTAAAGTAAAGTATAATATATTTGAAAATAGCGTTAAGGCTTTACATTTTCCACCTTAACACGTTTTATATATTCCCGTAGTCTATACAGTACCGTAATCTCCCCCATACTGGGCGTCATCAGAGGGCACTCCATATGTATGGTACAAAAAAAATCGTATAAGGCGCACTAGGGTAGGTGACACGGCACAATTAGGCAATGCCAGGGTAAATATACCAATTACGCTTTCGGACCGGTGGTAACGCATAACAGCCACTACCGCCCACCACAAGCCATACTCTGAAAAATCAAAGGTTCACCCAATCAATCACAAAGTAATAGAACGGTATCGAAGGAGTGTGTCCAGTAGGAGGAGCTACCTCATTAGCCCGTCAATCGCTCCTGTTTTAGCCACCTTATGCCAACTCATGGGAGTTGGGTCCACGTACATACCTCATATAGGATCATCGTTACCATCCTACTTCATTCTGGAATCTCCATCGCGTTTACGGTTGTTAAAGTGGTTTTTAGAGTTAGCAGAGAGTAGGACAACTTCTGATCTCGGTCTCTTTAACAACCAAACGTTATTATTACACCGTGGTCATTTCGAAATAGTTTATGCTTCAAAACAAAAATATCATTTCCATTTAAAAACCATATCAATACGATATCATTTCCATTTCAAATCCAAATACGATATTATTTCCATAACATAGCACTTCAAAGTTATAACACTTCGAAACCAAACACTTGAAATCATAACACTTTCTAAACATAATACTTTGAAATTCATAACTTTGAAAACATACTTCCACCACTTAAACAATTTAGAAATTAAAATAGTATATGTAATATAAATAGTTTTAAATTTAAAATTACTTTATACAATAAAATAATTTCCTTAAACTTCCCAAATTGATTTAAATCAACTTGAATCCAAAAATTCAATTTAAATCAAATCTCACTTCATAGATTTCAATTCTATTCAGTTTTTGATAATCCATTTCAAATTATATCAATTTCAAATAAAGATTTGAACCTCAAATAAACCATTTCAAATTCCATATATTTCAAAGCTTTAAATATTCCATAATTGCAAAACTATTTTTATAATTCCATATATCAAATTCAATTTACTATTATTTAGTTTTGAAATATTTCTTAATAAATCCAATATCATTTAAATAACTTTCAAACTTCAAATAACTGAATATTGCTTCAATTTATTTAAACTTGATATATTCATTTTAAATCACCTTAAATAAAAATCAAATTATAAAAATCATCCCTTTAAAATCCCAACTTAATAAATTTCAAATCAAACTTATTTGAGTATAATTCTTAAATTAAATTTAATTTCACATCAATTTCAAATTCATCTTCCAACCTTAATATATTTAAATCATTATTAACTCTATTTAAATAAATATTTAACCATAATATATTTCAATAAAATCAAACTTTATTACTAAACTTATCTTATATTAAACAAAATTATACATAACTTAAATTTAAAATTTTAACTATATATAAAATAATATTTATATAATATCAAAAATCAATATTTATTAAACCATATATTTCTTTCCAAAGCCATAAAAATTCTTTTCAATATATATATGTGTATATATATATATATATATATATATATAGATCAGCGGCGTCTGTATATAATTTTCTATCCTATGGTCAAGTGATACAGATATTTATCATTTCAATCCGCATTTTAAATATATGCGGGTATATATCATTTCAACCCGCAATCCCAAATTCAATTCAATTGAAAATCGCTTGGGTCTATCATTTCAACCCATAACGATTTTCTCCTATTTTACAGATCATTCGGGTATGTATCATTTTAACCCATAGTGAATTCTATACTGACAGGGAACTTGCAGAGCGATAACAGATACGATGATAATAATAATAATATAACAAGCATATATCACCAATATAAATAACAGATAATTGTGTCAGATGCCACACGTGAACATATAGCATATCATAGCATATAAATAGCAATGTAAATAACTAATAGCATATTTCAATTATCGTTTCAATTGAAATCAAGTTTAATAAATATAAGAACGTTAATCATGAATGATTACTCACCTTTCGATGCTAGAGGATAGACAAAGTGGTTGGGTTATGAATCCAAGCACGAATTTCAAACAAAGCAAAATTGGCATGAATTTGACTAGCTGATGGTAAGGATCGATGAGAACAAGATAATCAGTTTTGATACAAACTAAAAACATATACATTATTAATATATATTATATATTGCATTTACAAATCAAAATAAATTTTCGTTTTATTTTATTTCAATAAGTATAAACTATTCCCACACCTTAAAAATAAAATTCATATACATATACAAACTGCTTTGAAACCAAATACAGTATAAATCAATATTGCATATAAAAGTAAAAATAACATACTTTATTAGAATATATTCATAAACATAAACAGGTCAAATATTACTTAAACAAACATATCCATCTATAAAAATTAGATGGACTAATAATAGGAACATATTGAAAAACAAAACAACTAGCTAATTATATTTTTAACAAGTATATATATTTCAAACATTGAACAAAAGATATGCCCAAACAACTATATAACTAACCCATATTATAAACTATATATGTGTATATAACCGACGCAAAAAGTTTCATATATAAATATACACATAACATTCCTTTCGGCCAAGACCAAAATAACATGCATATATAGGTTTCAATGAAGTAGGAAACTTATATATATATATATATATATACACACACACACACTATAAATATAAATCAAATATATATACACTAACGATATAAAAAAATGATATTTTTAAAACATATATATACTATAAATTAACACGTATATAAAACCAGATATATATATATATATATATATATATATATATCTTTCATAACAGCATCCAAAATATATAAACATCTAGTAATTATAAAATTAACATATTGTAAAATGACAGACCAAATTATAATATATAATTATAGCTGGAATAATAAATATATCAAAAGTACCATACGTTCAAACTTAATATAAGAATATGTTCTGAATCCAAACATACGTATTATATGTAACAGTATAATATTTAAAAACAACATATAAGGAAATATGATGAATTCTACTGTCGTATTTAATATCATATATACACAATAAGTTTATATAGCTTACTATATATAACAGACTTCAAAGTATATATACATTTATATATCTCTATTCGAAAATTCTATCAGCATATCAATATATATATATATATATATATACACACACACACATATATATATTAAATTACTAAATCTATATTATGTATAAAGCATCGTTTAACAATATATTTTCGAAAACAAAGTATAAATAGCATTGTCTATTAACAAATAAAACGTATACTATATATATATATACTTATACCTACTCTATTACCCTATATATAAACAAATATATTAATATATATGCTTACCCACACTAGCAACAGAGGAGTAAACAAAAGAGGCCGAGATTGGAGGAAGAAGGCATGGCTTCGGTTATAGGAGATGGCTCGGAGGCGGCTGTCGAAAGGTTTGGAGAGGGGAAGGAAGAGTACACAACGGTTCTCGGGCGAAGGCACAAGGTCGTGGAGAGGAGGCTCGGTCGAGCGGGTCACTCACTGGAGAGAGTGGAAGAATGCTGATAGGTAGGCGGCTATGCCAGTCGAGTGGGTTTCATTGACAATGGGAAGCTTCGGCTTCGAGGGTGTGGTGTTGGCTCCTTGTAGAAAGATGGATGGCAAGGCAAAAATGGAAAAAAGAAGAACAAAGTGGAAGGGAGCAGAGAACAGGTTGTTTACTTTTCCAGAGAATAACAGACAGCAAATTGTATAAAAATCTTTTCTTTCCAAGCAAACCGAGAAACCAAAATAAAATAAAATAAAATAGAAAAATAAATGGAGGAATAGAATTTAAATGAACAAGAAAACGTTGAATGCATAGCAATAATAGAAGTCACGGTTATATTTTTTCAGAAATATAAATGCTAGTGACTGTTGGGTTTGTGCGATTGAAAATAAAAAGGCACAAAGAACCCAAAAAGATTCCAAAACCGGCACTGATATGAAATCGCTATCCCGGATTCCGCTACGTACCGGACTTCAAAACACAGAATTGAATATACCGCAGTGATCAGCACGGTGAGACGATCAAAATGATATACAGTTATCAACGGTACGATCATCCTATCAAAAGTCGATATTGGTACCGAAAATGCTGCTAAAATGTCAGAAACAAGATAACCGGAGCAATAGAGGTCAAATTTGAAGAAATGAAATATGACGTCTCACTCAGAATATGATTTTCAGTTTATTGTATAAAAATATTCAAGTTTAGAAAACATTTTATTATCATCAATTTTAACAGATTTGAATTGGAATAAAATTACACAATAAAATGGACTTCCAAATTATCTGATGAAAATTTATCGGTTGTTATGTTTAAGAAGACGTACTCCAAATATTAAATTTTCATTCTAAAATATCATCGTTTAAAATTTCATAAAATTTCAATTAATTAAATAAATAAAATCACAACGCTCTCCCACTCAAAACTTTTCATCCCCGAAAAGAAAGGAGGTAGGAGAATAGAACAACCAGAAGAAAAATTGATTGAAAAAAAAAGAAAACAATTAATTTAAAACCATATAAGTTTCGATCTAAACAGATTAATATTCAATATTGGTTTTAAATTCAAGTTATTTCATTAAGTTGATTTAATTTCAATTTGTTAATTCCTTTAAAACAAAATTTATTTTATTTATTTCACTTATTATTCAATTAACTTATTTTTCAATTTATCTCTATTAATATATTTAAGTGTATAACATTTGTCATAATCACTCAAATTTTATTTATAAAATCATTAATCATCATTTTACATTGTAAATTATTCAATTACATATTCAACTTCTGAATGGTTTAGGTAAGTTATATTGGAATGTAATTGAGTATTATACAAGTAAATTTTTCCCAATTCAATTATTTCAAGTTTAAATATTTATTCAAAATTTTAGCTTCCTTTTTTTATAATTGAAATCACCTTATCAAAATTTAAGAATAAATTTTCGGCTTTAATTCAACCATTTAGAGATAAATATATACCAAATCAAATCTATGATCATATACCAATATATATATTATAAATCAAGTCAAACTTCGGAAATTCCAATCAAATTAATTTTCTAAAACAAACCTATAGCAAAGCTACAGAATGGTCTCTCCAGTTCGAAACTCGAAAATGAATGTCGATGATGCTACAGTCATCATCGAAATTATTTTCCAGCGACAATCGAGGAGATTACTGATTTAAACAGTTAAAAATTCTTTGAAACAATTCTTATTTGAAAATACTTTAAATAATATACACCTTAAAACTTTAAAACCAGAGTTTGAAATCACCGAAAATTAAATTCTCAAATTCTTGATTTAAATTCATTTCAAATTCCAAATCAAATTATAACCAAGTTTTATAAATTCATTTATTTATATTATGCAATAGTCCATGGTTTACAAAACAATAAATGAAAATCAATATTATCATTTCTGACAACAAATTCATTAACAATTTAATTTTAGAAAAACTTATACTTATATATAATATAATCACACAAAATTTATTTTATTTACCAAATTTGAGAACAATATTGTGTCAGTTTGTTCTATTCAAGTGTTTTGGAAATCCTATCTATAGCGTTGATCAGACAAATCGATCGAAAACCCAAATTAACATCAACAACTCAAACAACACAATATATATATATAATAGTTTAATATTAATTTACAAATACACTTCCTCGCTCGACGATACAAGAATGGATTTCAAAACAAGGATGGAGATTCAAATTTAATGGACTCAAATCAAAGGGAATTTTGAGTCGAAGAATATTCGAAACAAAGATAAGATGATTAAATAACAAATATGAAGATGGATAATTTTATTAAATCGCGAGCAACCTTGAACGGGTCAAACGTGAATTCAAGAATAAGATCGATGAAGAATCCAGAGGCAAATCAACATTCAATCTCAAGAGATAGAATTCAGGTATGAAAAAAGATAGAAAGCATCGTAGGCCGATGATACAGAAATCTTCGGCGAATCAATGCTCATTGTAAAGGAATTTCACCCCTTTACAGTCATTCGAAGATTAGCGAGACCGTCGCGTTATTATATAGATTATCGAAGTGGAATTATTGGGTACTCCAAAATCAAGGAAGCACGAATAAAAGGAGACAAGAATGGATTTTGGAACCAAAGGGAACGTTCCAAAATTCAAAGGAAACCGAGTCAAGGAGGAAGGAATTCAAGCTCGAACGAAAGTGATTCTATAATCATATTTACTCTATATGCTAAGTTTTGCCCTGAACTAAAGCTCTAGCACCAAATGTAACATCTTGATATTTTCCACCATTCGCATCCACACATGCCGGATTTGAATTGCTCAAAATACTATATTGTTAATTTATATTTGGAAAAACTTAGTATATACAGTAAATAAAAAAATTACAGAATCATAGACACAGAGTAATTTAATAATAATGCAATAGAATAAGAGAATAGTAGTTCATGAAGCTACTATATATATATAACAGAGTTAAATAAGATACAACAGAAGTCTCGAATACAATAGTCAAATACAAGATCAGAATACATCGCTGGAATCAACTTAATATCTAAAAGTTGGATAGATAGTTGGATCTCCAATCGAAGCTCCAACTCCAAAGGTGAGTCTCAAAAGCTATATCACTCAGTCTGACCCGAGCGTAAAGCAAAACACAAACATTCCAGTCAGGATTAACATTCTTATATCAATAAATCCAACTCAAGTGAAATAACAACTGAAATACAATTAACTCAAAGGATGTTTGGGATAACCATCCTCTAAGGATTCATTAAACTATCTACTATGTAGTAATATACGCTATTATAATAATGTCTAAAGTAAAGTACAATATATTTGAAAATAGCGTTAAGGCTTTACATTTTTCACCTTAACACATTTCATATATTCTCATAGTCTATACAGTACCATAATCTCTCCCATACCGGGCGTCATCAGAGGGCACTCCATATGTATTGTACGAAAAAATCGTATAAGGCGCGCTTGGGTAGGTGACACGGCACAACTAGGCAATGCCAGGGTAGATATACCAATTACGCTTCCGGACCGGTGGTAATGCGTAGCAACCACTACCGCCCACCTTGAGCCGCACTCTAAAAAATCAAAGGTGCACCCAATCAATCAGAAAGTAATAGAATGGTATCGAAGGAGTGCGTCCAATCTGACGAGCTACGTTATTAGCCCGTCAATAGCTCCTGTTTTAGCCACCTTATGCCAACTCATGGGAGTTCGGTCCACGTACATACCTCATATAGGATCGTCGCCACCATCCTACTTCATTCTGGAATCTCCACCGCGTACACGGTTGTTAAAGTGGTTTTCGAAGTTGGCAGAGAGTATGACAACTTCCGATCCTAGTCTCTTTAACAACCAAACGTTATTATTACACCACGGTCATTTCAAAGTAGTTTATGCTTCAAAAACAAAATATCATTTCCATTTAAAAACCATATCAATACGATATCATTTCCATTTCAAATCCAAATACGATATTATTTCCAAATCATAGCACTTCAAAGTTATAACACTTCGAAACCTAACACTTGAAATCATAAAACATTCAAAGCATAATACTTTGAAATTCATAACTTTAAAAACATACTTCCACCACTTAAACAATTTAGAAATTAAAATAGTATATATAATATAAATAGTTTTATATTTGAAATTAGTTTATAAAATAAAATCATTTCCTCATACTTCCCAAATTGATTCAAATCAACTTGAATCCAAAAATTCAATTTAAATCAAATCTCATCTCATAGATTTCATCTCAATTCGGTTTTGAATAATCCATTTCAAATTATATCAATTTCAAATACAGATTTGAACCTCAAATAAACTGTAACGACCCAGAATTTTGGGTCACCAAATTTGAACATTTAATCCATTTTAAATGTCGAATATGGATTATAATTTGATTTTGAAATATAAAAGACTTTGGTTAAATTGATAGAATTGGTTAAATTTCTAGTACGGTAATTTAATTGAAATTTGAATAATAATAATTTAATATTAGAATTGGGATAATTGGTGAATCTGAGTGTAAATAAATATAAATATTGTTTCTAAAAATTTATTTAAGTTTATTTTGATTTAAATAGTAATATTGGACCATTGGATGAAATTAATGGTCGATAGATTGAATTCGAAATTTTATATTAATTTAATAATGGAATTTAATAATATAATAAAGCAAATATTCAAATTTTGATTTAAACTGAATCGGAATGATTTCTAATGTGAATATAAATTTCACACGAGTTATAATGGAGTTAGTAAAATTTTAAAAGTGAAATTTTAGATGATTTCGACGATTTTGAAAATCGCTCGAATTAATCGCGAGCTAAATTAGCCTTCTGGGGCACAGTCTCGAAATTCAATGAACCAGTTCCATTGGATCTGTGATAGTTAGTTATTATCGGATTTCAATTTTCGTAGCAATCGGTGTTGTCGTTTGACCCCAGCAGCTTAAAACGCATAGAAAATACTTTAATTGATTTAATTTAAAATTTATCGTTTATTTCCGTAACTTGCGTATATGATCGAATTAGCTTCCGAAACACGTTCCACTGTGTTCGGAATGTAGGTAAAACCTTACGAACGCTAGGCGGCACATGAGATTTGGAGTTTGTTTGTAAAAGCTTGTTAAAATTGGAAATAATATTAAAATAATATTAATAAGCACATATATATTCATGTTTTAGGGCTAAAACCCTAGTTGCTTTTCGTAGCCGCCGTTCACATTTCTTATGGCCGAGAATCACTTGGCTTCTTCTTCCTTTTTCTTGAAATCCACGTGTTTATTTCAAAATCCTCCAACTAGAGAATCGAAGAGCTAGTCGAGCTCTCCGAAGTGGACGGTCGGGATCGTGTTTAGTGAATCGAAGAAGTGGCAGTTTGGGTTCAAAGGTCGTGAGTTCGTGCTTGAAATTTGCGAAGGAGAGGGGACCGAGCTTCGCCATATCTTGGGCGATGGTAGGGTACCAGGTGGGCTACGTTGTGGTATTCTATGATCGAGCTAGACAGGAGTGTTGGTGGTGTGACAATTAGGGTTTGAGATGGTTTTTGGGTTCGGCCGTAAGCTGTATCGCGTAAGGAAGAAGGAACGTGCGGCTTTGATGTGGATTTCCAGATCTTGTGGCTGAGATTTGTCTGGGTATAATAAAAATTAAATTTAAAAGGAATTGTTTTTAAATTGGTAATTAAACTTTGAAAATTCATATCTAATGCATACGTTGTCAAATTCAGACGAAACTGGCGACGCCGGAATCGCGGAGACGCGTCCTACGCTGTGGAGCAGTTCTGGAATCGTTTCAAGCAAGTAAAAATTTAGGTTAAATCGAACGCCCTTCGATTTAATTTAAATTTGAACGCTCGCCGAAAACCCAAGGTGAGTTTAACTCACTCACATCTGGAGTATTGGTTAATTTAAATAACCGATATTTAAATGAATTGCTTGATTGGTTGAATATGATTGAATCGATATATGTTGTTGTGCTAATATCTTTGGATGCAGGGAAACAGGTTGGAGGGATCCAACTGGATACCTCACAAATAGAAAATTAATTTATATTCTGTGATATAACTTATTTATTGTTTTGTGATAATTTGTTTAGATCCTGATATGCTACGTTTTATTTATATGCGGTGATGAATTAAATTGAAATTTAAGTTGCGTTGTGCTGTGATTGGGTGAATACAACCTGAAAATTTTAAATATAAATAGATGAATTGGGTTTAAAGAATATAAAAGAAATTCTTAAGTAAAGGATTTTAAAAGAGATTAAATCCAAGGAATGGGTTGAAAAATTTCAAGTGTTTGAAATTCGATTTCAAAGGGAATTGAGAATTGTTTAAATTAATATCGAGATTTATTTAAAGAATGAGAAGTGTGCTTTCTCCTGGAAATTTTGTTTTGTTTGAAGAAAGCTTTCAAATTATAAATTTGCAGTTTAAAAATGTTTAGAATTTTTTTAGGAAGAAATATTATTTTAAAATGTTAGTTTTTGTGAAACCAAATATTTGATTAAGTATTATGGTATTTAATTATTTTTAAAAGAAGTAAAGTAGTATTAAGTTTTCAAAAGGAAATTTTAATATGGATATTTGATTTAATAACCTTATTTTAAAAAGTTAAATTTTATTTAAAATACCTAGGAAACCCTATATATTTCCTTAAGTATTATTTTCAATTAAATAATTTCTAGAAGCTGATTTAAATATTTTAAACGTATGTTTGAAAGTGATTTCCAGGAAATAACAACGTGTTTAAAATAAATGGAGCAATTTTTAAAGTATGGAAAGGATTTTACGGGATGAACGTAAAATGGAATTGGGGTAAAACGTGTCGGATTGATAAATGGAATTTTTGGTTATTCTAAAATGAAAGTGTATTTCCCTGAAAGCCAAGTATGTTTTTAAAAAATAGATTTTAGAAACGTTAAGTTTTGAAGTTATATTAAAGAATGTTTCAAGAAAATTATTTATGTTGTAAGAATTTTAAAAAGTAAATATATATCAAAGTAGTTATAGAAATAATTATTTTTAAAGGATAATTAGAATTATGTTTTAAAGAATATTATTATTATTTATACTTTATAAAAAGGTTCTATTTTAAAGATAACCATTCAAAGTATTATTTAGAATAGTATACAGTTTCACAACTTTATTTTAAATTTAGTATGACTTAACTTTATTTTAAAGATAATAGTTTATATTTTATTAAGCAATTTTATTTGAGATATTTTTAAAGGTATATACATACATATATATATATATTAAATTAAGTATATAGTAGTGTTAATACAAATGTTTTAATATATTTTCAAAAATAAAGTATTTAAATTATTTTAAACCTTAAATATTGATACTAGGAAGTTTTCAGAGGAAGTAAAGGTTGTAGAATCTATTCCATGAGAAGAATTGGATTTGAAAAGTGTTTCAAAGGGATTTTGAAATGGAATTATATTTGTAAAGATATTTTAAGGAAATAAATAATGTGGGCAATATTTATTGTGTGATGGATGTTTGTGAATGTTAACTGATATTTAAATCACCGACTATCAATATTGGACAAATGCATTGATCGTTTCGAAGAGACCGGGATCGAGATTTATTTCTCGAAAACCACTTCGATCCGGTTTGTACGTTTCGTGGGAAAACATGTTCGGAGTCGAAGATGGAGCAGTGAAGTGCAAGGGCTAGTCGCTACTAAGAGGATATTTTCAAAATGTATGTAGTAGGAGTAGTGCCTTCGGTTCCGTTCGAACCCGGGACGGACTTGTATGGATGAATGCTTTCGGGAGCATCGTCTGGTAGGCGATGGGCATTCTAAGTGAAACGTTCTAAAAGGTAACGCTTAGCCTCAAGCCTCATCAATCGGGAATGACTGAAAATCAGGGGATATGCAGCAAGGCTTGGTGGGCAGCACCCATTTTCGGGTAAGGTCATTCATGTCTAGATGTCCCTTTTTTTCGGCTTAGTGGTGCGGTTGCTGATCCCAACCGCGGGGTGGTCTTACTCGGGACTATCCAGTAAGGGGTAGTCCGGGCCTCGTGTTGCAGGGGATCGGGCGTGGTCCTCGGTACACTGATCTAGACCAGGTACTGTGACAGGTGGTACCCCAGTGCCTAGTCATTGTTGGAAATCCATTCTCCCTACGAGCCATTTATGAGTTTTGTTTGTATTACCCACACTGTGGCTAGTAGCTGGAATTTAATCATGTAACAATTTCGGCTACTTTATAAGTATTTGTATATAGACCCTATTATAATATCAGAGGATTTCTATAAAAAGTGTTTTAGCTATCGTAAGGTAAAAAATTGACATGTTTATTTGTGGTGTGGTCTTACGAGATGCTTTTGTTTTCAAAGGATTTTTGAAACTTTAATAATCAATTTGGAATCATTATTATCAGCTGGTATTCCAGACTGACTCGGGTGTTATTTCATTATAATGCTCGGATCAGACCGAGTATTATATGTTCAAGACAGCTATGGAGCAGGAGAGGAGCTGGAGTCCATGACGTATTATCCGTACTAGTATATATATATCCGCCGCTATGATTGTATGATTGTCTGACTGGTAAATATTGTTTGTATGAGATACTCTGATGATATGATGTATAAAACAGATATAGTTTCATTTTGTGTAAAGATCTATTATTTACTATTATATTTTAATCCGCTGCGACTGTGAGATTCTGTTATTGTCTAGTTCCTTCTTTCTTCTACCTCTTCTTCTTTAACCCTAATGGTTCGTATTTCTGTTCCACTTGAGTTAATTGATGTAGAATAGTGTTGACTCAAGAGGGTACGGATTTGCAGGCTGTTACACTTGGTATCAGAGCTTAGGTTGGCGATAACCTAGGCTTTGGTGGGGAAATTACTCATTAAACAGAGTCAATGGTACTCTATAATGAGTTGAGTGTAATAATAGATATGAGAGCATACTTGTTAGTTCATATAAAAATTGTTTTTATACTGTGTTGACTTATCGGTTGAGTGTTTATGAATTCTGGTCGGTACGGGAAGTACAACCGTGTCGATAGGGGTTTCTAAACTCTTAAACAAGATAAACTGAGATAGTATTCTTTATAAAGTGGGTAAATGAAATAATTTTACCCAAATTTATATTTTGATATAAAAGGAATAATTTTCTGAAATTATTATCTATATATTTGGTTGATTGGTTGTTAATACGATAATGAAATAAGAATCTAAAATTTGATCTGAAATTTGAAATGGTTATAATCAAATAAATTTCTATAAGTATAAATTATACAAAAGAGAAAAATAACTAAATTTGAATTAAACCAGAAATTTAAATCCCGGGGATTTTTAAAAGGATTTTAAATGTATTGAAAATAGAAGTTTGGAAATTTAAAATCTTGGGAATGTTTGGGAATGTTGTCCAAAGGTGTTTGAAGGCAATATTTGAATATTATTTTGGGAAGTATTTTTGAATGGAAACTGTTTTGAAATGAATTTGGGAAAGTAAGGAAGCACTGAACTCATTTTAGTCGCTGGAAAATAATCCTGATGATGCTGGCCACATCATTAGAACTCATTTTCGAGTTTCTAAAGTGATGGATTGCTACCATGTGAGTGATTATGATATTTGTTGGACTTGTTTGAGATACAAGTGATTTTAGAAGTTTCAAAAAAGGAATTGCTTCGGTGAAAACAGATTGTTTTAATAATCGGGAGATTTGATTTGATATACCAAGTAGGTATGAGATGATTATTATTTCGAAATGGTTTTGAAATAAAACCGGGTAATTGAATTCTGGTAAATTCTATTTAAATAATGTGAAGCTAAAATGGATCAACTATTGAACTTATTAAGTGAAGTTGATACTAATAAGGAAGAAATGAAAATTTTAATCTTGGAATTAAAATTTAACCCGAGTAAATGAAAGTAAATGAAATATATGGAAGTAAATAGAAAATTTGAATTTAATTTGGGATAAGTTAAATAAATTGGGCTTAGAATTGAATTGATTTGAATTAAATTGGAATGTAAAACGACTTTGTATTTGTGGGTCATGGTGTAATGAATTATACCCACAAGCTATTATGTATTTTACATATAATCTGAGATTGTGGATTTAAAATTTGCAAAGGATTAAGGTAAAAGGAAATTTGAATCCTTAAGAATTTAAGTGATATATATATATAGATAATCTGGAATTGTGATTATAAAATGTAAATGGATTAAAAATGAGCAATATAAACTTTGAAGTAAATACTCTGGTGAACTTATAAATAGGAAATGGAATTATAATCAAAAATGGGATTATTTCCGAAATGGAATTTTAATATGGATATTTGATTTAATAACCTTATTTTAAAAAGTCAAATTTTATTTAAAATTCCTAGGAAACCCTATATATTTCCTTAAGTATTATTTTCGATTAAATAATTTCTAAAAGCTGATTTAAATATTTTAAACGTATGTTTGAAAGTGATTTCCAGGAAATAGCAACGTGTGTAAAATAAAAGGAGCTATTTTTAAAGTATGGAAAGGATTTTACGGGATGAACGTAAAATGGAAATGGGGTAAAACGTGTTGGATTGATAAAAGGAATTTTTGGTTATTCTAAGATAGAAGTGTATTTCCCTGAAAGCCAAGTATGTTTTTTAAAAATAGATTTTTGAAGCGTTAAGTTTTGAAGTTATATTAAAGAATGTTTCAAGAAAATTATTTATGTTGTAAGAATTTTAAAATGTAAATATATATTAAAGTAGTTATAGAAATGATTATTTTAAAAGGATAAATTGGAATTATGTTTTAAAGAAAATTATTATTATTTATACTTTATAAAAAGGTTCTATTTTAAAGATAATCAATCAAAGTATTATTTAGACATAGTATAGAGTTTCACAACATTATTTTAAATTTAGTATGACTTAACTTTATTTTAAAGATAATAGTTTATATTTTATTAAGCAATTTTATTTGAGATATTTTTAAAGGTATATATATATTTTAAATTAAGTATATAGTAGTGTTAATATAAATGTTTTAATATATTTTCAAAAATAAAGTATTTAAATTATTTTAAACCTTAAATATTGGTACTTGGAAGTTTTCAGAGGAAGTAAAGGTTGTAGAATCTATTCCATGAGAAGAATTGGATTTGAAAAGTGTTTCAAAGGGATTTTGAAACGGAATTATATTTTGTAAAGATATTTTGAGGAAATAAATAATGTGGGCAATTATTTATTGAGTGATGGATGTTTGTGAATGTTAATTGATAGTTAAATCACCGACTATCAATATTGGACAAATGCGTTGATCGTTTCGAAGAGACCGGGATCGAGATTTATTTCTCGAAAACCACTTCGATCTGGTTTGTACGTTTCGTGGGAAAATGTGTTCATAGTCGAAGATGGAGCAGTGAAGTGCAAGGGCTAGTCGCTACTAATCCTGAGGATATTTCCAAAACGGATGTAGTAGGAGAAGTGCCTTCGGTTCCGTTTGAACCCGGGACGGACTTATATGGATGAATGCTTTTGGGAACATCGTCAGGTGGGCGATGGGCATTCTAAGTGAAACGTTCTAAAAGGTAACGCTTAGCCTCAAGCCTTATCAACCGGGAATGACTGAAAATCAGGGGATATGTAGCAAGACTTGGTGGGCAACACCCATTTCCGGGTAAGGTCATTCCTGTCTAGATGTCCCTTTTTTTTGTTTAGTGGTGCGATTGCTGATCCTAACCGTGGGGTGCTCTTACTCGGGACTATCCAGTAAGGCGTAGTCCAGGCCTTGTGTTGCCGGGGATTGGGCGTGGTCCTCGGTACACTGATCTAGACCAGGTACTGTGACAGGTGGTACCCTAGTGCCTAGTCATTGTTGGAAATCCATTCTCCCTACGAGCCTTTTACGAGTTTTGTTTGTATTACGCACACTATGGCTAGTAGCTGGAATATAATCATGTAACAATTTCGGCTATTTTATAAGTATTTGTATATAGACCCTATTATAATATCAAAGGATTCCTATAAAAAGTGTTTTAGCTATTGTAAGGTAAAAATCCGACATGTTTATTTGTGGCGTGGTCTTACGAGATGCTTTTGTTTTCAAAGGATTTTTGAAACTTTAATAATCAATTTGGATGCATTATTATCAGCTGGTATTCCAGACTGACTCGGGTGTTATTTCATTATAATGCTCGGGTCAGACCAAGTATTATATGTTCAGGACAAGATGCTATGGAGCAGGAGAGAAGCTGGAGTCCGTGACGTATTATCCGTACTAGTATATATATATATCCGCTGCTATGATTGTATGATTGTCTGACTGGTAAATATTGTTTGTATGAGATACTCTGATGATATGATGTATAAAAAAGATATAGTTTCATTTTGTGTAAAGATCTATTATTTACTGTTATATTTTATTCCGGTGCGACTGTGAGATTCTGTTATTGTCTAGTTCCTTCTTTCTTCTACCTCTTCTTCTTTAACCCTAATGGTTCGTATCTCTGTTCCACTTGAGTTAATTGATGTAGAATAGTGTTGACTCAAGGGGGTACGGATTTGCGGGCTGTTACATAAACCATTTCAAATTCCACATATTTCAAAGCTTTAAATATTCCATATTTCAAAACTATTTTTATAATTCTGTATATCAAATTCAATTTACTATTATTTAGTTTTGAAATATTTCTTAATAAATCCAATATCATTTAAATAACTTTCAAACTTTAAATAACTGAATATTGCTTCAATTTATTTAAACCTTATATATTCATTTTGAATTACCTTAAAAAAAATCAAGTTGTAAAAATCATACCCTTTAAAATCTTAATTTAATAAATTTCAAATCAAACTTTTTTGAGCATAATTCTTAAATAAATTTAATTTCAAATCAATTTCAAATTTATCTTCCAACCTTAATATATTTAAATCATTATAAACTCTATTTTAAATAAATATTTAACCATAATATATTTCAATAAAATCAAACTTTATTACTAAACTAATCTTATAATAAACAAATTTATACATAGCTTAAATTTAAAAATTTATCTATATATAAAATAATATTTATATAATATCAAAAATTAGTATTTATTAAACCATATATTTCTTTCAAAGCTTTAAAATCCTTTTCAATATATATATATATATATATATATATATATATATAGACTAGCGGTGTTTGTATATAATTTTCTATCCTATCTTCAAGTGGGATATTTATCATTTCATTCCGCATTTTAAATATATACTGGTATATATCATTTCAACCCGCAATCTCAAATTCAATTCAATTGAAAATCGCTTGGGTCTATCATTTCAACCCATAACGATTTTCTCCTATTCTACAGATCGTTCGGGTATGTATCATTTCAACCCATAGTGAATTCTATACTAACAGGGAACTTGCAAAGTGATAATAGATGTGATAATAATAATATAACAAGCATATATCATCAATATAAGTAACAGATAATCGTGTCAGATGTCACAGGTGAACATATAGCATATCATAGAATATAAATAGCAATGTAAATAACAAACAACAGCATATTTCAATTGTCGTTTCAATTGAATCAAACTTAATAAATATAAGAACGTTAATCGTGAGTGATTACTCACCTTTCGAGGCTAGAGGATAGACTAAAGAGTTGGGTTACGAATCCAAGCACGAATTCCAAACAAAGCAAAATTGGCAGGAATTCGACGAGTTGATGGATAAGAATCGATGAGAACAAGATAATTAGTTTTGATATAAACTAGAAATATATACATTATTAATATATTTTATATATTGCATTTAGAATTCAAAATAAATTTGGTTTTTATTTTATTTCAATAAGTATAAACTATTCCCACACCTTAAAAATAGAATTCATATACATATAACATGCACATATACGTTTCAATGAAGTAGGAAACTTATATATACACACACTATAAATATAACTCAAATATATATATACACCAACCATATAAACAAAAATGATATTTTTAAAACATAAATATACTATAAATTAACACGTATATAAAACCATATATATATATATATATCATAATAGCATCCAAAATATATAAACATCTAGTAAATTATAAAATTAACATATTATGAAATGATAGACCAAATTATAATATATAATTATAGCTGGAATAATACATATATCAAAATTACCATATGTACAAATTTAATGTAAGAATATGTTCTGAACCCAAACATACATATTATACTTAACAATATAATATTTGAAAACAACATATAAGGAAATATGATGAATTCTACTGTCATATTTAATATCATATTTACACAATAAGTTTATATAGCTTACTATATATAACAACTTCAAAGTATATATACATTTATATATCTCTATTCGAAAATTCTATCAGCATATCCATATATATATATTAAATTACTAAATCTATATTACGTATAAAGCATCGTTTGACAATATATTTTCAAAAACAAAGTATAAATAGCAATTGTCTATTGACAAACAAAACATATAGTGTGTGTATATACTTATACCTACTATATAACCCTATATATTAACAAATATATTAATATATATGCTTATCCACACTAGCAACATAGGAGGAAACAAAAGAGGCCGAGATTGGGGGAAGAAGGCACGGCTTCGGTTGCTGGAGATGGCTCGGAGGCGGCTGTCGAAGGGTTTAGAGAGGGGAAGGAAGAATACACAGCGGGTCCCGGGCGGAGGCTCAAGGTCATGGATAGGAGGCATGGCCGAGCGGGTCACTCGCTGGAGAGAGTAGAAGAATGCTGATAGGTAGGCGGCTATGCCGGTCGAGTGGGTTTCGTTGATAATGGGAAGCTACGGCATCGAGGGCGTGATGTTGGCTCCCTGTAGAAAGACGGATGGCAGGGAAAAAATGGAAAAAAGAAGAACAAAGTGGAAGGGAGAAGAGAACAGGTTTTTTACTTTTCCATAGAATAGCAGACAACAAATTGTATAAAAATCTTTTCTTTCCAAGCAAACCGAGAAACCAAAATAAAATAAAATAGAAAAATGAAAGGACAAATAGAATTTGAACGAACAAGAAAACATTGAATGCATAGGAATAATAGAAGTCACGGTTATATTTTTTCAGAAATATAAATGTTAGTGACTGTTGGGTTTGTACGGTTGAAAATAAAAAGGCACAAAGAACCCAAAAATATTCCAAAACCGGTGCTGATACGAAATCGCTTTCTCGGATTCCTCTACGTACCGGACTTCAAAACACAGAATTGAATATACCGCAGTGATCAGCACGACGAGACGGTCAAAACGGTATACAGATATCAGCGATACAATCATCCTATCAAAAGTCGATATCGGTACCGAAAATGCTGCTAATATGTCAGAAACAAGATAAACGGAGCAATAGAGGTCAAATTTGGAGAAACGAAATATGACGTCTCACTGAGAATATGATTCACAATTTCTTGTATAAAAATATTCAGGTTTAGAAAACATTTAATTATCATCAATTTTAACAGATTTAAATTGGAATAAAATTACACAATAAAATAAACTTCCATATTATCTGATGAAAGTTTGCCGGTTGTTATGTTTAAGACGTATTCCAAATGTTAAATTTTCATTTTAAAATATTATCGTTTAAAATTTCACAAAATTTCAATTAATTAAATTAATAAAATCATAAAATTTACGGGTCGTTACACTCTCTCCCACTCAAAACTTTTCGTCTCCGAAAAGGAAGGATGTATGAGAATAGGACAACCAGAAGAAAAATAGATTGAAAAACAAAATAAAACAATTAATTTAAAACCATATAAATTTCGATTTAAACAGATTAATATTCAATAATTGGTTTTAAATTCAAGTTATTTCATTAAGTTGATTTAATTTCAATTTGTTAACAAAATTTATTTTATTTATTTCATTTATTATTCAATTAACTTATTTTTCTATTTATCTCTATTAATATATTTAAGTATATAACATTTGTCATAATCACTCAAATTTAATTCATAGAATCATTAATCGTCATTTTACATTGTAAATTATTCAATTACACATTCAACTTCTGAATGGTTTAGGTAAGTTATATTCGAATGTAATTGGGTATTATACAGGTAAATTTTTCCCAATTCAATTATTTCAAGTTTAAATATTCATTCAAAATTTTAGCTTCATTTTTTTTATAATTGAAATCACCTTGTCAAAATTTAAGAATAAATTTCTGGTTTCAATTCAACCATTTAGAGATAAATATATATACAATACAAATATCAAATCAAATCTATGATCATATACCAATATATATATTATAAATCAAGTCATACTTCAAAAATTCAAATCAAATTAATTTTCTAAAACAAACCTGTAGCAAAGCTACAGAATGGTCTCTCCACTTCGAAACTCCAAAATGAATGTCGGTGATGCTGCAGTCATCATCTAAATTATTTTCCAGCGACAATGGAGGGGAGTACAAATTTAAATAGTTAAAAATTCTTTGAAATAATTCTTATCTGAAAATACTTTAAATAGTAGACACCTTAAAACTTTAAAACTAGAGTTTGAAGTCACCGGAAATTAAATTCTCAAATACTTGATTTAAATTCATTTCAAATTCCAAATCAAATTAGAACCAAGTTTTATAAATTCATTTATTTATATTATGCAATATCAATGGTTTACAAAATAATAAATGAAAGTCAAATATTATCATTTCTGACAACAAATTCATTAACAATTTAAATTTAGAAAAATTTATACTTATATATAATATAATCACACAAAATTTATTTTATTTACCAAGTTTGAAAACAATATTGTGTCAGTTTGTTCTGTTCAAGTGTGTTGGAAATCCCATCGATAGCGTTGATCAGATGAATCGATCGAAAATCCAAATCCACGTCAACAACTCAAACAACACAATATATATATAAAACATTTTAATATTAATTCACAAATATACTTCCTCGCTTGACGATACAAGAATGGATTTCAAAACAAGGATAGAGATTCAAACTTGATGGACTCAAATAAAAAGGGAATTTTGATTCGAAGATAGGTTCGAAACAAAGATAAGATGATTAAATAACAAAATAGGAAGATGGATAAGTTTATTAAATCGCGGGCAACATAATCGGGTCAATCGTGAATTCAAGAATAAGATCGATGCAAAATCCCGAGGCAAATCAACATTCGATCTCAAGAGATAGAATTCAGGTATGGCAGAAGATAGATAGCATCATAGGCCGATGATACAGAAATCTTTGGTGAATCAATGCTCGTTGTCAAGTATTTTCACCCCTTTACAGTCATTCGAAGATTGGTGAGACGGCCTAGTTATTATAGAGATCATTCGAATTGGAGTTATTGGGTACTCCAAAATCAAGGAAGCACGAATAGAAGGAGACAAGAATGGATTTTGGAACCGAAAGGAACGTTCCAAAATTCAAAGGAAACCGAGTCAAAGAGGAAGGACTTCAAGCTCGAACGAAAGAGATTCTGTAATCAAATTTACTATATATGCTAAGTTTTGCCTAGAACCAAAGCTCTGATACCAAATGTAACATCCTAATATTTTCAACCATTCGCATCCATACATGCCGGATTTGAATTGCTCAAAATACCAAATTGTTAATTTATATTTGGCAAAACTTAGCATATAAAGTAAATAAAATAATCATAGAATCATAGACACAGAGTAATATAACAATAATGCAGCGGAACAAGAGAATAATACTTCTTGAAGCTACTATATATGTAACAGAGTTAAATAAGATACAACAGAAGTCTCGAATACAATAGTCAAATACAAAATCAGAATACATCACTGGAATCAACTGAATATCTGAAAGATGGATAGATAATTGGATCTTCAAGCAAAGCTCCAACTCCAAAGCTGAGTCTCAAAAGCTGTATCACTCAGTCTGATCCGAGCGTAAAACAAAACACAAACACTCGAGTCAGGATTAACATTCTTATATCAATAAATCCAACTCAAGTGAAATAACAACGGAAATACAAGTAACTCAAAGGATGTTTGGGATAACCATCCTCTAAGGATCCATTAAACTATCTACTATGTAGTAATATACGCTATTATAATAATGTCTAAAGTAAAGTATAATATATTTGAAAATAGCATTAAGGATTTACATTTTCCATCTTAACACATTTTATATATTTCCATATTATATACAGTACCATAATATCCCCCGTACTGGGCATCGTCTGAGTGCACTCCATAGGTGTAGTACAAAACAAAATCGTATAAGGCATGCTAGGGTAGGTGACACGCACAATTATACAATGCTAGAGTAGATATACCAATAACGCTTCCAGACCGGTGGTAACGCGTGACAGCCACAACCGCCCACCTCGTGCAACACTCCCAAAAATCAAAGGTGCTCCCAATCAATCACAAAGTAATAGAATGGTATCGTAGGAGTGTGTCCGATCAGAGGAGCTACCTCATCAGCCCGTCAATCGCTCCTATTTTAGACACCTTATGCCAACTCACGGAAGTTGGGTCCACGTACATACATCATATAGGATCATCGCCACCATCCTACTTCATTCTGGAATCTCCACCGCATATACGGTTGTTAAAGTGGTTTTCAGACTTGGCAGAGAGTATGACAACTTCCGATCCTGGTCTCTTTAACAACCAAACGTTATTATTACACCGCGGTCATTTCAAAATAGTTTATGCTTCTAAACCAAAATATCATTTCCATTTAAAAACCATATCAATAAGATATCATTTCCATTTCAAATCCAAATACGATATTATTTCCAAATCATAGCACTTCAAAATTATAACACTTCAAAACCAAACATTTGAAATCATAACACTTTCAAAACATAATACATTGGAATTCATAACTTTGAAAACATACTTCCACCACTTAAACAATTTAGATATTAAAAAAGTATATATAATATAAATAGTTTTAAATATAAAATTACTTTATAAAATAAAATAATTTCCTCAATCTTTCCAAATTGATTCAAATCAACTTGAATCCAAAAATTCCATTCGAATCAAATCTCAGTTCATAGATTTCAACTCAATTCAGTTTCCAATAATCCACTTACCTCGAATAAACCATTCAAATTCCATATATTTCAAAGCTTTAAATACTCCATAACTTCAAAACTTTATTTATAAATTCATATATCAAATTCAGTTTACTATTATTTAATTTTGAAATATTTACTTAATAGATCCAATATCATTTAAATAACTTTCAAACTTCAAATAACTGAAAATTGCTTCAATTTATTTAAACTTGATATATTCATTTTAAATCACCTTAAACAAAAATCAAGTTATAAAAATCATAACCTTAAAAATCTCAATTTAATAAATTTCAAATCAAACTTATTTGAGTATAATTCTTAAATAAATTTAATTTCAAATCAATTTCAAATTTATCTTCCAACCTTAATATATTTAAATCATTATAAACTCTATTTTAAATAAATATTTAACCATAATATATTTTAATAAAATCAAACTTTATTACTACACTTATCTTATTAAACAAATTTATACATAGTTTAATTTAAAAATTTAACTACATATAGAATAATATTTATATAATATCAAAAATTAATATTTATTAAACCATATGTTTCTTTCCAAAGACAAAAAAATCCTTTTCAAAATATATATATAGACCAGCGGTGTCTGTATATAATTTTCTATCCTATGGTCAAGTGATATGGATATTTATCATTTCAATCTGCATTTAAATATATACAGGTATATATCATTTCAACCCGCAATCCCAAATTCAATTCAATTGAAAATCGCTTGGTTCTATCATTTCAAGCCATAATGATTTTATTCTATTCTATAGATCGTTCGGGTATGTATCATTTCAACCCATAACAGATATGGTAATAATAATATAACCACATATATCATCAATATAAATAACAGATAATGGTGTTAGATGTCACAGGTGAACATATAGCATATCACAGCATATAAATAACAATGTAAATAACTAACAGCAGCATATTTCAGTTGTCGTTTCAATTAAAATCAAATTTAATAAATATAAGAACGTTAATTATGAGTGATTACTCACTTTTCGAGGCTAGAGGATAGACAAAAGAGTTTGGTTACGAATCCAAGCATGAATTCCACACAAAGCAAAATTGGCACGAATTCGACGAGCTGACGGATAAGAATCGATGAGAACAAGATAATCAATTTTGATATAAACTAAAAGTATATACATTATTAATATATTATATATATTTCATTTAGAAATCAAAATAAATTTGCTTTTTATTTTATTTCAATAAGTATAAACCATTCCCATACCTTAAAAATAGAATTCATATACATATATACAAACTGCCTTGAAACCAAATACAGTATAAATCTATATTTCATATAAAAGTCAAAATAACTTACTCTATTAGCATATATTTATAAACTTAAACAGGTCAAATATCACTTAAACAAACATATCAATCTATACAAATCAGATGGACTAATAACAGGAACATATTAAAAAAAATTAACTAGCTAATTATCTTTTTAACAAGTATATATATTTTAGACATTGAACAAAAGATATGCCCAAAGAACTATATATTTAACCCATATTATAAGCTATATATGCATATATAACTGACGTAAAAAGTTTCATATATTAATATACATATAACATTCCTTTCAGCCAAGGCCAAAATAACATGCATATATACGTTTCAATGAAGTAGGAAACTTATATATATACACACTAAAATATAACTCAAATATATATACACCAACCATATAAACAAAAATGATATTTTAAAAACATATATATACTATAAATTAACACGTATATAAAACTAGATATATATATATATATATATATCATAATAGCATCCAAAATATATAAACATCTAGTAAATTATAAAATTAACATATTATGAAATGACAGATGTAACGACCCCGGATTTTTATATAAATTTAAAATGATAATTAAAATCTATTTTTGAAGAAAACGGTGAAATTAATCGATTTAGTGATGTGAGTTTCCCCGAGTTCAAATATATTCTATATAAATCATTTAAATTTTTGAATATTGTATATATTTGTATATATGAGAATATATATGTATATATTGGATTTTAAATAAATTCTTAAATAAATGATTTTTAAATAATAAATAATATACTTCGGACACAAGTATAAAAATAAATAAATAGATTGATTTAAATTAATCAGATAATTTATTAAGTAAAATTTATGATAAATATTTAAACTAATAAAATAGAAGTTATTCATACTATAAACAAAGTAAATACAAACAAATATAAAAGTTTAGTATGCAAAGAAAAATAAAATAAAATATACGTTGTAGATTTAATACGTATGTTAGAAATATGATTAGAAGATAAATATATAAAACATCTATGTACAAACAAAGTTATAGAAATAAATATAAACAAAACAATTTAAAATTTGTATATGTAGTTGTAAATATGCAGGCAAAACAAAAAGCAAAGTAAACAAAACAAAGTAAAAATAATATAGGTACAAAATAAAACATAAACAAAGAAATACCAAGATCCTTAGTACACTATAAAATATCATAGCACACATTTTTCATCTCAGCCGAAGTAAGGCTGAAGTAAACAAATGCATTAACATGCATAACCAAGTACAATAGCATATCAAAGCAAAATCATCTCAGCCCATAACTATTGTACAAACAAACATTAATAATCCCTGTACAAACATTTTTCTCTACATGTATACCTCTATCCTATTTCATTCATTCACTAAAAGTTAAGCAAAACCAGAGAGAAAGAAAATAAAAATAAGAAACAGTAGTCAATAACAAAAGCAACTACAACCTGATAATCAAGATGAAGGCTTCAGTTTGAAATTACACAAGGCTGTTCAAACAAAAGCAAATCTAGTTTCCAGTTCTCAGAGCACTTCTAGCTGCTCATGCTCTCTCTTTCAAACAACACCGGTGAGTAACTTATGTTCCTTAAAATTTAAAAGTTGAATTGATTTCATATAGGTGTCTGTTGCTATATATATATATCCTCTGAATAATTTGGAAACAAGAGATTACAGTAAAATCTTTTAAATCTGAAAAAAAAAATCACTGTGAGTAACACTTTTAAAATTTAAGTAGTAAATTATCTGTTGCATGAGATCTGTGATGATATTTATTTTATATAAGTTGCCTCTGTGTAGATTTAAATATGCAATCTGTTTTGTTATGTTTGTAATGGTGCATGCCTGATGGCATTTATCTTCTCTGTTTTGCTCACTGCAGAATGTAGTTAAAAAAATAAAAAAAAAATAAAATTAAAACTTCAAGCTATCTTTGTTTTAAACAATTGCTAAGCCTTAGATTTAAACAAGATAAGATAGCTCAAGTATAAACTAAGAACAGAAATAGAACAAAGTCTCTGATTTTTTTTAAATTTATCTGGAAACCAAACTATGCAGTAACAGTTTATTACCAATGTTGAAAGAAAAAATCTGTGAGCAACTTTAAATTTTAAAACTATTTCTTTGAATCCAAAGTTTGAGAGCCTGCGAGTAAATTAACCATTTTTTAAAAAAAAAACTTAAGTTGGGTAATTAGCTCAAGTGATATTGTGTTTACTATATACTGGAAGTATGTTGCTCTAAGCTGTTATCTGGAAGTTTGGGTTCTCCATTTGTTTTAATCTTCTGGGCAATGAAGTGTGTAAGAATATTAATACATCTTCATTTAAACCAAATTAAACTTAGTAATTTAAGCTAATTAAGTTGTTTAACTTCATTTATAAGCCTGGAAATTTATTTTGAGCAAAATTGAATGGTATAGACATTGTTCTTCCAGTAACAGTATAAGGAAAGCAAAAAGTGTAAAAATTCAAATAATTTAATTTGTAAATTCGAATTCATATCTTTAACAAACATACAAGGTTAGGATTTTTAAAATGAATATGATGATTTTTAGTTATGTGTTTAAGGTATGGTTTTAAAAATGAACAAAAATGCTTTTTTGTAAATCTATAGAGATTTAGCCAATCTTAAATATTGAAACTTAGGGTATAGCTTGCTTGACATTCGTAGATAATAGGAAAAATGGAAAGGAATTTTTCAAATGTAGGGATTTTGGATTTGAATCGAAAGTAGGGTTTGGTCATCAGTTTTTTTGTGCTCTATAACGTGAGGATTTGGGTCACCAAGAGTCGATCGAGCTCTATGATATTGGGAGGAAGGGAAGTACATTGGGTTGTCGTGGTGGGACCGTAGGCGCGAATTTTCTGGTGAACTGTGCCGCGGGGACGAGGCGAATCTGTCTACTGTCTTCAAGTTTCTGTTCAACTTTTTAATCAAATTTTGTTTTCGTGAGTTTCGAGCTGATCTGGGTTTTGTATTCGAGTAAGGGGATGGCAGGTGACTTGTTGGTGGCGTCGCGGGGCGGTAGCGCGGTGGTGGACCGCCGTGCACGTGCACGGCGGCAGAGATGGTCGTGATTTGGGTCGACTCGAGGTAAACTCGAGTATGTACGTGGAACGCTTCGAGTTTGATGCTGGGTTGGGTGTTATGCGCGTGGGTTTATATGTTTGTAACAGTAAACTGTAAGCTTTTTTTTAAAAAAAAAATAAGCAGAAGAAAAAAAAGAAACAGGGGAGAAGAAGAAGTGCAGGAGGGATCGCGTGAAGTGCTGGGTAGTCACGAGTCTTACCCGAGTTGCGCACGATGTTGTCTTCGGGTTTTAAGAATTGCAGAAATTGTGCTAACTAAAAGATAAAGGTAGAAGTTATTAAGTATAAACTATGTTATTAAGTATTAAACAATTTGTTTTTAAACTCTAATGATCTTGAAAGTTTTGCTGAAACAAAATTGGGAAATTAATTTAAAGTGAAAGTTGATTATGTATGTAATAAATTAATAATGGTAATTTAATAAGTAGTTAAAACTTAGTGGAATTAGTAATTAAAAATTTTAATAATCACCTCGTGAAAATTCAATTGTAATTTAAAATGAAATTAATCATTGAAAGTTGATTCATTAACAAAAGGGGTAGCTAACTGATTAAATAAATGATTGATGATTGATTAAGCAATTCATAATTATATGTGTAATTGAGTTTTAAAAGTCAATAATTAAAGTTATTGATTGGTAATTAAGAATTAATTCACTAATTAAGTGTATGCTTAATAGGTAATTAATGAATCGAAATAAGTTAGTTTATTAATAATTGATTAAGCAAAGAATAAAATATAATTCATTCTTAATTATGCAGTTAAGTTTAAACAAATCAAAACTGTTGATCTAAATCGATGATTATATTGATTGTCCTGTCCTGATCTGTGATATTTTGTTCTATGATTTGTGCCGTGTATGATTTATTCGATTATTTCTATTGTATATTATCTGTGAATCTGTGAATGGACGATAAGCGTTATAGTTTATATCAATTATAGTTCTGTGTGTGATCCGTGATAATTGAATGTTGTTGCACTATTGTGTTAAACCCCTGGACCACACTTACACACACGAATATAGATTTCACGAGGAAATCGGTTAAGTCACAGATTTTTGAAATAGTTTTGAATTTGAATGTTTAAATTCAAATGTTTTGGAAACGGAATCGGAACAAAAGTGAAAAACTTTTGGAATGAAATTTCAAGTTAAAATTTATTTTAATTTACTTGATTAAGTTTTGGAAATTAAATAAATTTATTTAAATTTAGATCCGAAATTTTGAAATAGAATTCTATGATTTGAAATTAGGGATTAAAGATATTATATCGGATATACATGAGTTAAACCACTTTTAAGTATTGTTTTTGGGAAATTGAATTAACCTAAAGATTGTAACTTATAAAAAGGAAATCGGGTTTTTTCTAAATGAAGTTGTTATTTCTAAATGATAAAAAGCTTTGGTTTCAAAATCTTATTGAAATGGGTTTTAAGTTAAAACTAAAATAGTTTTCCAAGTTATAAACAAATAATTGGAAATGAGTTTTGAAAATTTGGGAACAATTTGAAAACTATAAGACAAATCTTTGAATTTAAAGATTTGATGAATTAAGCTTTTTGAAACGAAATTGTCTTGAAATCCGAGAATGAATATTTATGAAAGTAGGTGAACATTATGAAATAAATCTTTTGTTAAAAGATTTGAAATGGTAATTGGATTAAACCATTTGAAATAAAGTTTTGGATTATTAAGTTGTGAGTTAATTGAAATCCCATTATCCATTTGTTTTTGAAATATCGTGCTCACTATTCGGTTTAGCCGGGAAAGGACCTTTGTGTCGTATAACCCATTCCGAATATGTGATTCGACGTTATGGACAGCATTTAAAGACCGGTGATGAAGACCGGGTATTTGCGAAAGCGATAGGATGACCTATCGATTGTTTCTGCACCGAGTCGCGCCGGTATAGAAACTCCCTAAGTGATGGGAAATCCGATCGGGATTGTGAGTATCCGGATTGCAAGGACTTCTTTGTAAGTTCCTTCGGTTTTGTTCGAGCCCGGAACAGACTTGTATGGATTGTGTGTCTGACATTACAAGTTGAGATGTAAAGCCGATTTCTTTCAAATATATTTCTGTTGGTGGCGGAGAATTTATTCTTTTAGCTTAACACCCTTCTCTGAGACGTACGAGCTCAGAGGTTATGTAGTTGAATGTTATCAGCGATATATTCCCAATTTGGTAATGTGACATGCTGAGTGTTGCTGTGAAATGATCATTGTGTTGATTATTTGTGATAGGATCATTTATTTGATCGTCTATCTTGGTGATCATTTCTATGATCATTTGTTGACCCAAAGCATGGCTTTTGTATAAAGTATGTTTTTGTGGACGTGACTTCGTCGAGCCTCATACCCCGTGAATGGTCAAAACAGGAAAGAAGCAGCAAGGTTATGAGGGGTAGCACCCTTTAGGATATGTGCATTTCCTTCTGGAAAAGGGTGGTATCATGGTATGGAGCCCAGATATTTACTCATGTTGAAAACACTTTGTTATGATTGTGTGAATTGATTACGAGCGCTCGGTGAAAGGTCCCAAAGGACCGGGGTATGGCATATTCGGTCAGTTGTTACTCAGTTAGGGGTAACCCGGCCTTGTGTTGGTAGAGATCCGGTTTGGTTCTCGGGGATGTCCATCCAGAGGCATTCTCATGTGGCAATGGGAAGTTCCTTGGCCTGATCATTCGTTGGAAATCCAAAGAAACAATACGAACCTTGTACAGTATTAGTTGTATAACCTGCCATGGAATGTGGCGGTAACCTGCTATTGAACATGGTTAGCTATAGTAGGCATACGATAATGGTCGTATGTTGGCTAAGATTTATATTCTACTTTCGAAATGAATTTTTCCTACACTATGCACTAGTAATAATATCAAATGTCTTTTTAATGCGTATCAAGCATCTTTGACTATCATAAGGAGAAATCTCCACCGATTCTGCGTTTGCATTGTGTGTGTGTGTGGGAGGCCTTATGGTAGTCTCATTTTTAAAAAAAGCATTGCGAATTGACTTTGAAATTCTTTTGTTAAATGTTTTAAAAGATAGACTGTTTTTGTTGCTCACACCAGTCCCACGACTGATCCGGAGTTTATTGTTTCTTTCCTAAACTCTGGGTGCTCATTATTTTCTAC
Source organism: Allium cepa (assembly GCA_030765085.1). Taxonomy (NCBI): domain Eukaryota; kingdom Viridiplantae; phylum Streptophyta; class Magnoliopsida; order Asparagales; family Amaryllidaceae; genus Allium; species Allium cepa. The sequence goes on from CM060941.1 coordinate 634,953,231, forward strand.
ACGAGCAGTCTAGAGTTGGGTTTTTCAGATAGTCAGGTTTAGTAGATTATCTGGAGTTAGTTCAGTCTTTGGATCGCACCAGTCTTGGTTATCTAGGTGCATCGTTATTGGGAGTTCGAGCTATTGCTGGATTGATTCTTGGAAATGGAGTTGCAGTTATTTCTGGAGTTCTTCCTTGAAGACTATCTTAGAGTTATTTGTTTCACTGCTAGATGTTATCTATCGTTTTCTTTTCCGCTGCTATTTTATTGTATCATGTCTCTGATGTATATTGATATCTATTGGATCATCTGTTGTATCAGATATTGTATCAAAGCTGTATATCAATATATTATTCTTTTATTCCGCTGTGTTGTTTACTTAATGATTGTTATAAGCTCCGACGAATCGGATTTGAACGGTCGAATCTATGGCATTCGAATACGATTTGAAGTATGGATGTCGATTTTTGAGCGGGCAAAATCCGTCTCGTTACATTTGGTATCAGAGCTAAGGGTTGAACTTTAGCTCAGGAGTGTAACACATTAAGTAACTCATTAGAGATAGGGTGAAGTAAATCCTAGAATGAGTAATCCTTAAGATATCCGTTTTAACGCCTCAGTAAATTCTCTTACTATCCACTGATAGTGAGTATGAGTGCAAGAAGAAAACGAGATAGGGGACAGGGAAATACGACTATAAATGGTCGAAACTCTGTAACAACAGTGGAAATAACTTTCTCTATCAATCTCCTTTGATTCATTTCAAAATTCTTTTGATTTGCTTCGTGACAGCTACAAAAAGAAGTTTCGGTGCGGTGATGCTCTACGAATCGTTGTAGGAAATTCTTACTTCGTACTTCATCGATTTCTTATCGGCTTTTCGATTTAAACTCTAATAAATGAATTAGAAATTAGAAATTTTAAATAAATTGGAAATTTTAATTGAGTTAAAATTGATTAATAGAATATGAAGAATAATTAGAATTGTATCGATAAAATGATTTTGTTTAAAACCAAAATTTGAAATTTTATTATAATTTCTTGTATCTATTGTTGATATTCTGATTTGGTGAGCCAAATGCAGAACTGATATCCAGTTTGATCTGAAAAGATATTTCTCTATCTTTGAATATATCTCTGTATTGTTTTCGTGCCTGCGAATTTCGAGGACGAAATTCTTTTAAGGGGGGAAGTCTGTAACGACCCCGGATTTTTATATAAATTTAAAATGATAATTAAAATCTATTTTTGAAGAAAACGGTGAAATTAATCGATTTAGTGATGTGAGTTTCCCCGAGTTCAAATATATTCTATATAAATCATTTAAATTTTTGAATATTGTATATATTTGTATATATGAGAATATATATGTATATATTGGATTTTAAATAAATTCTTAAATAAATGATTTTTAAATAATAAATAATATACTTCGGACAAAAGTATAAAAATAAATAAATAGATTGATTTAAATTAATCAGATAATTTATTAAGTAAAATTTATGATAAATATTTAAACTAATAAAATAGAAGTTATTCATACTATAAACGAAGTAAATACAAACAAATATAAAAGTTTAGTATGCAAAGAAAAATAAAATAAAATATACGTTGTAGATTTAATACGTATGTTAGAAATATGATTAGAAGATAAATATATAAAACATCTATGTACAAACAAAGTTATAGAAATAAATATAAACAAAACAATTTAAAATTTGTATATGTAGTTGTAAATATGCAGGCAAAACAAAAAGCAAAGTAAACAAAACAAAGTAAAAATAATATAGGTACAAAATAAAACATAAACAAAGAAATACCAAGATCCTTAGTACACTATAAAATATCCTAGCACACATTTTTCATCTCAGCCGAAGTAAGGCTGAAGTAAACAAATGCATTAACATGCATAACCAAGTACAATAGCATATCAAAGCAAAATCATCTCAGCCCATAACTATTGTACAAACAAACATTAATAATCCCTGTACAAACATTTTTCTCTACATGTATACCTCTATCCTATTTCATTCATTCACTAAAAGTTAAGCAAAACCAGAGAGAAAGAAAAAAAAAAAGAAACAGTAGTCAATAACAAAAGCAACTACAACCTGATAATCAAGATGAAGGCTTCAGTTTGAAATTACACAAGGCTGTTCAAACAAAAGCAAATCTAGTTTCCAGTTCTCAGAGCACTTCCAGCTGCTCATGCTCTCTCTTTCAAACAACACCGGTGAGTAACTTATGTTCCTTAAAATTTAAAAGTTGAATTGATTTCATATAGGTGTCTGTTGCTATATATATATATCCTCTGAATAATTTGGAAACAAGAGATTACAGTAAAATCTTTTAAATCTGAAAAAAAAATCACTGTGAGTAACACTTTTAAAATTTAAGTAGTAAATTATCTGTTGCATGAGATCTGTGATGATATTTATTTTATATAAGTTGCCTCTGTGTAGATTTAAATATGCAATCTGTTTTGTTATGTTTGTAATGGTGCATGCCTGATGGCATTTATCTTCTCTGTTTTGCTCACTGCAGAATGTAGTTAAAAAAAAAAAAAAAATTAAAACTTCAAGCTATCTTTGTTTTAAACAATTGCTAAGCCTTAGATTTAAACAAGATAAGATAGCTCAAGTATAAACTAAGAACAGAAATAGAACAAAGTCTCTGATTTTTTTTAAATTTATCTGGAAACCAAACTATGCAGTAACAGTTTATTACCAATGTTGAAAGAAAAAATCTGTGAGCAACTTTAAATTTTAAAACTATTTCTTTGAATCCAAAGTTTGAGAGCCTGTGAGTAAATTAACCATTTTTTAAAAAAAAAACTTAAGTTGGGTAATTAGCTCAAGTGATATTGTGTTTACTATATACTGGAAGTATGTTGCTCTAAGATGTTATCTGGAAGTTTGGGTTCTCCATTTGTTTTAATCTTCTGGGCAATGAAGTGTGTAAGAATATTAATACATCTTCATTTAAACCAAATTAAACTTAGTAATTTAAGCTAATTAAGTTGTTTAACTTCATTTATAAGCCTGGAAATTATTTTGAGCAAAATTGAATGGTATAGACATTGTTCTTCCAGTAACAGTATAAGGAAAGCAAAAAGTGTAAAAATTCAAATAATTTAATTTGTAAATTCGAATTCATATCTTTAATAAACATACAAGGTTAGGATTTTTAAAATGAATATGATGATTTTTAGTTATGTGTTTAAGGTATGGTTTTAAAAATGAACAAAAATGCTTTTTTGTAAATCTATAGAGATTTAGCCAATCTTAAATATTGAAACTTAGGGTATAGCTTGCTTGACATTCGTAGATAATAGGAAAAATGGAAAGGAATTTTTCAAATGTAGGGATTTTGGATTTGAATCGAAAGTAGGGTTTGGTCATCAGTTTTTTTGTGCTCTGTAACGTGAGGATTTGGGTCACCAAGAGTCGATCGAGCTCTATGATATTGGGAGGAAGGGAAGTACATTGGGTTGTCGTGGTGGGACCGAAGGCGCGAATTTTCTGGTGAACTGTGCCGCGGGGACGAGGCGAATTTGTCTACTGTCTTCAAGTTTCTATTCAACTTTTTAATCAAATTTTGTTTTCGTGAGTTTCGAGCTGATCTGGGTTTTGTATTCGAGTAAGGGGATGGCAGGTGACTTGTTGGTGGCGTCGCGGGGCGGTAGCGCGGTGGTGGACCGCCGTGCACGTGCACGGCGGCAGAGATGGTCGTGATTTGGGTCGACTCGAGGTAAACTCGAGTATGTACGTGGAACGCTTCGAGTTTGATGCTGGGTTGGGTGTTATGCGCGTGGGTTTATATGTTTGTAACAGTAAACTGTAAGCTTTTTTTAAAAAAAAAAAATAAGCAGAAGAAAAAAAAGAAACAGGGGAGAAGAAGAAGTGCAGGAGGGATCGCGTGAAGTGCTGGGTAGTCACGAGTCTTACCCGAGTTGCGCACGATGTTGTCTTCGGGTTTTAAGAATTGCAGAAATTGTGCTAACTAAAAGATAAAGGTAGAAGTTATTAAGTATAAACTATGTTATTAAGTATTAAACAATTTGTTTTTAAACTCTAATGATCTTGAAAGTTTTGCTGAAACAAAATTGGGAAATTAATTTAAAGTGAAAGTTGATTATGTATGTAATAAATTAATAATGGTAATTTAATAAGTAGTTAAAACTTAGTGGAATTAGTAATTAAAAATTTTAATAATCACCTCGTGAAAATTCAATTGTAATTTAAAATGAAATTAATCATTGAAAGTTGATTCATTAACAAAAGGGGTAGCTAACTGATTAAATAAATGATTGATGATTGATTAAGCAATTCATAATTATATGTGTAATTGAGTTTTAAAAGTCAATAATTAAAGTTATTGATTAGTAATTAAGAATTAATTCACTAATTAAGTGTATGCTTAATAGGTAATTAATGAATCGAAATAAGTTAGTTTATTAATAATTGATTAAGCAAAGAATAAAATATAATTCATTCTTAATTATGCAGTTAAGTTTAAACAAATCAAAACTGTTGACCTAAATCGATGATTATATTGATTGTCCTGTCCTGATCTGTGATATTTTGTTCTATGATTTGTGCCGTGTATGATTTATTCGGTTATTTCTATTGTATATTATCTGTGAATCTGTGAATGGACGATAAACGTTATAGTTTATATCACTTATAGTTCTGTGTGTGATCCGTGATAATTGAATGTTGTTGCACTATTGTGTTAAACCCCTGGACCACACTTACACACACGAATATAGATTTCACGAGGAAATCGGTTAAGTCACAGATTTTTGAAATAGTTTTGAATTTGAATGTTTAAATTCAAATGTTTTGGAAATGGAATCGGAACAAAAGTGAAAAACTTTTGGAATGAAATTTCAAGTTAAAATTTATTTTAATTTACTTGATTAAGTTTTGGAAATTAAATAAATTTATTTAAATTTAGATCCGAAATTTTGAAATAGAATTCTATGATTTGAAATTAGGGATTAAAGATATTATATCGGATATACATGAGTTAAACCACTTTTAAGTATTGTTTTTGGGAAATTGAATTAACCTAAAGATTGTAACTTATAAAAAGGAAATCGGGTTTTTTCTAAATGAAGTTGTTATTTCTAAATGATAAAAAGCTTTGGTTTCAAAATCTTATTGAAAGGGGTTTTAAGTTAAAACTAAAATAGTTTTCCAAGTTATAAACAAATAATTGGAAATGAGTTTTGAAAATTTGGGAACAATTTGAAAACTATAAGACAAATCTTTGAATTTAAAGATTTGATGAATTAAGCTTTTTGAAACGAAATTGTCTTGAAATCCGAGAATGAATATTTATGAAAGTAGGTGAACATTATGAAATAAATCTTTTGTTAAAAGATTTGAAATGGTAATTGGATTAAACCATTTGAAATAAAGTTTTGGATTATTAAGTTGTGAGTTAATTGAAATCCCATTATCCATTTGTTTTTGAAATATCGTGCTCACTATTCGGTTTAGCCGGGAAAGGACCTTTGTGTCGTATAACCCATTCCGAATATGTGATTCGACGTTATGGATAGCATTTAAAGACCGGTGATGAAGACCGGGTATTTGCGAAAGCGATAGGATGACCTATCGATTGTTTCTGCACCGAGTCGCGCCGGTATAGAAACTCCCTAAGTGATGGGAAATCCGATCGGGATTGTGAGTATCCGGATTGCAAGGACTTCTTTGTAAGTTCCTTCGGTTTTGTTCGAGCCCGGAACAGACTTGTATGGATTGTGTGTCTGACATTACAAGTTGAGATGTAAAGCCGATTTCTTTCAAATATATTTCTGTTGGTGGCGGAGAATTTATTCTTTTAGCTTAACACCCTTCTCTGAGACGTACGAGCTCAGAGGTTATGTAGTTGAATGTTATCAGCGATATATTCCCAATTTGGTAATGTGACATGCTGAGTGTTGCTGTGAAATGATCATTGTGTTGATTATTTGTGATAGGATCATTTATTTGATCGTCTATCTTGGTGATCATTTCTATGATCATTTGTTGACCCAAAGCATGGCTTTTGTATAAAGTATGTTTTTGTGGACGTGACTTCGTCGAGCCTCACACCCCGTGAATGGTCAAAACAGGAAAGAAGCAGCAAGGTTATGAGGGGTAGCACCCTTTAGGATATGTGCATTTCCTTCTGGAAAAGGGTGGTATCATGGTATGGAGCCCAGATATTTACTCATGTTGAAAACACTTTATTATGATTGTGTGAATTGATTACGAGCGCTCGGTGAGAGGTCCCAAAAGAACGGGGGATGGCATATTCGGTCAGTTGTTACTCAGTTAGGGGTAACCCGGCCTTGTGTTGGTAGAGATCCGGTTTGGTTCTCGGGGATGTCCATCCAGAGGCATTCTCATGTGGCAATGGGAAGTTCCTTGGCCTGATCATTCGTTGGAAATCCAAAGAAACAATACGAACCTTGTACAGTATTAGTTGTATAACCTGCCATGGAATGTGGCGGTAACCTGCTATTGAACATGGTTAGCTATACTAGGCATACGATAATGGTCGTATGTTGGCTAAGATTTATATTCTACTTTCGAAATGAATTTTTCCTACACTATGCACTAGTAATAATATCAAATGTCTTTTTAATGCGTATCAAGCATCTTTGACTATCATAAGGAGAAATCTCCTCCGATTCTGCGTTTGCATTGTGTGTGTGTGTGGGAGGCCTTATGGTAGTCTCATTTTTAAAAAAAAGCATTGCGAATTGACTTTGAAATTCTTTTGTTAAATGTTTTAAAAGATAGACTGTTTTTGTTGCTCACACCAGTCCCACGACTGATCCGGAGTTTATTGTTTCTTTCCTAAACTCTGGGTGCTCAATATTTTCTACACGAGCAGTCTAGAGTTGGGTTTTTCAGATAGTCAGGTTTAGTAGATTATCTGGAGTTAGTTCAGTCTTTGGATCGCACCAGTCTTGGTTATCTAGGTGCATCGTTATTGGGAGTTCGAGCTATTGCTGGATTGATTCTTGGAAATGGAGTTGCAGTTATTTCTGGAGTTCTCCCTTGAAGACTATCTTAGAGTTATTTGTTTCACTGCTAGATGTTATCTATCATTTTCTTTTCCGCTGCTATTTTATTGTATCATGTCTCTGATGTATATTGATATCTATTGGATCATCTGTTGTATCAGATATTGTATCAAAGCTGTATATCAATATATTATTCTTTTATTCCGCTGTGTTGTTTACTTAATGATTGTTATAAGCTCCGGCGAATCGGATTTGAACGGTCGAATCTATGGCATTCGAATACGATTTGAAGTATGGATGTCGATTTTTGAGCGGGCAAAATCCGTCTCGTTACAACAGACCAAATTATAATATATAATTATAGCTGGAATAATACATATATCAAAAGTACCATATGTACAAACTTAATATAAGAATATGTTCTGAACCCAAACATACGTATTATACTTAACAATATAATATTTGAAAACAACATATAAGGAAATATGATGAATTCTACTGTCATATTTAATATCATATTTACACAATAAGTTTATATAGCTTACTCTATATAACAACTTCAAAGTATATATACATTTATATATCTCTATTTGAAAATTATATCAGCATATATATATATATATATATATATATATATATATATTAAATTACTAAATCTGTATTACATATAAAGCATCGTTTCACAATATATTTTCGAAAACAATGTATAAATAGCATTGTCTATTAACAAACAAATTGTATAGTATATATATACTTATACCTACTCTATAAACCTATATATAAACAAATATATTAATATATATGCTTACCCACACTAGCAACAGAAGGAGGAAACAAAAGAGGTCGCGATAGGAGAAAGAAGGCACGAGTTCGGTTGTTGGAGATGTCTCGGAGGCGGCTGTCGAATGGTTTGGAGAGGGAAAGGAAGAGTACACAGCGGTTCCTGGGAGGAGGCACAAGGTCGTGAAGAGGAGGCTCGGCCGAGCCGGTCGCTTGCTGGAGAGAGTGGAAGAATGTCGATAGGTAGGCGGCTATGCCGGTTAAGTGGGTTTCGTAGACAACGGGAAGCTACGGCTTCGAGGGCGTGGTGTTGGCTCCCTGTAGAAAGATGGATGGCAAGGAAAAAATGGAAAAGAGAAGAACAAAGTAGAAGGGAGCAGAGAACAGGTTGTTTACTTTTCCAGAGAATAACAGACAGCAAATTGTATAAAAATCTTTTCTTCCCAATCAAACCAAGAAACCAAAATAAAATAAAATTGAAAAATGAAAGGACGAATAGAATTTAAACGAACAAGAAAACATTGAATGCATAGGAATAATATAAGTCACGGTTATATTTTTCAGAAATATAAATGCTAGTGACTGTTGGGTTTGTACGGTTGAAAAAAAAGGCACAAAGAACCCAAAAGGATTCCAAAACCGGTACTGATACGAAATCGCTAACCCGGATTCCGCTATGTACGGGACTTCAAAACGCAGAATTGAATATACCGTAGTGATCGGCGTGACGAGATGATCAAAACAGTATACTGATATCAGCGGTACGATCGTCCTATCAAAAGTCAATATCGGTACCGAAAATGGTGCTAAAATGTCAGAAACAAGATAAACGGAGCAATAGAAGTCAAATTTGGAGAAACGAAATATGCTCACTCAGAATATGATTTACAATTTATTGTACAAAAATATTCAAGTTTAGAAAACATTTTATTATCATCAATTTTAACGGACTTAAATTGGAATAAAATTACACAATAAAGTAAACTTCCATATTATCTGATGAAAATTTACCAGTTGTTATGTTTAAGAAGACGTATTCCAAATATTAAATATTCATTTTAAAATATTATTGTTTGAAATTTCATAAAATTTCAATTAATTAAATAAATAAAATCACAAAATTTACTGGTCGTTACATATTTTATCAGTGCTAACCTGTGTAAATTTAAGCTAGTTAAACATTGGACGAATAAGTTTTTATATCAAATGTCAAGAGTTTAATCGATGTTTTAGACATTAATTAATCAAAGTTTTTAGACTCAATATTCATATAACACTTACCACAACGATTATGTTATTTTATTAAGGATTTGTATCGATATGTTGCTGTTTTGTAACAAATTTTATTTCATAGATTGAAAAGCAGATGTAAAAATTGTCTTCGACGGCATAGTTTCACAAATCAGATCAGAACCAAAAGTTAGATTAGAAAATTGCCTATAACATTCACAAAGCAAATCAATCAGAAAGAAAAGAATAGGAGTAACAATGTAAGAAATTGAAGCAAATCGAAGTACGCAAATGTTTTAATTAAAATATACACATCATAAAGAATTATACCTTCTAGGAAAAGTAGACGGTGATAAAAGGCGTGAGCTATCTCTAGGGACCAATCAATTTTGATTCGCACTGCGTACTGTTGATTTGCAAGCAGGAAAAATCGAATTTTTAGGATCAGATGATTTGGATGAATGAATTTGGGGTTTTGAGGAATACAATTTAGGAAAGTGGACCAATTTGTGAAGAAGCAATTAGGTTTTATGAATCAAGATTGAAAGCAAGATGTACGCATGCAGACCTGAAAATAAGGGCATTCCGAGGATTTCAAAAAGATGCGGTTGAACTTAGTACATTGAACTTACGTTATTAATAGTAAAGATATAAGACAACATTTGTCTCTTTTGGCAAAAGAGAATAAATTGATTCGCAGTTTGCATAACAATTAAGAAGTTATCTTCCTAGCTCTTTTGTGATGATCCAAATATCACCCCATGAATTGTAATGGTTTATTTGAATCTCTGGTACAAAAGAGTAGTCCATAAGTAAGTTTCTTAAGTTGTTCCATCAATGACTCCATTGAGAAACACTACTTCAATATCCTTCTGATACTACTTAAAATAATAATATTTAATTAGCTCCAACATGATTCTAAAGAGTCTTTTAGTAAAACCAAAGAGAAAGTTTCATTTTAAAAAACATTATTTTAATTTATGATAACCGAAGCATGAAAGTGAAATATATTTTCAACGAGCATGGGTCATACATATAAAATATCTATAACTATCAAACATAAATGTATCAAATAATAAACCATATGGTTTTTCACATTTCAAATACAAACATGCTGCATTTATGCTTTATGATAATAAGTTAATTCATTTATTACAATAACAACCACATTTAATACATTTATGATATATATGCGATCGACTGTTATGTGGTCTATAATGTAAACTAATAGCATTTTAAAATTTACTTCTAGGTATGATATTTCTCCATAATAAAATAACATAAACACGTTAAAGGAGCATACTTTATTTCTAATTGATCAAAAAAATTGATATAACCCAAATACCTTGTATATATATATATATATCCAAATTACTTAATCAAAAGTTAAGTAAGATAAAATAATCAAAGAACCAGACTTATATTTTCTTGTATATATGGTTCTAAATTATACAGATCTATTTATACCATTAATAAACATTAAAAGAATATAACTATATATAACGGCCCCAAAGTATTTCTCATATTAAAATTCACAACCTATTTACAAAATATACAATAGTAAAGATGTAGATGCTTTAACGAACATAAGTCGGTTTTGAAATTTAAAGGAGTTTGGATTATTTCTCATAATTTAATGATTTCAAAATTCTAACTTATTTCATAAATAGCATATAGATCATTAAGGTTTATCTATCTTTCTACACCGACATAGTTTCAGAAATCGGGTTTTCAATTTACAGTATAAAAAATGATACTAAACCAAATCCAAAATCATCACCAAAAAAGAAAAATCTTTTGGTACATAAATCAAGCAGATCTTAAATTTAACTAAAATTTAATGACTTCTAAATTAAGTTCAATTCAAAACTTACTTATAATAAAAACATAAAAATTTCCTAATGAAATGAATAATGAGTGGCTTTGATACCACTTATTATAATTTCAATATACTTTAAAATTGATTAATCATGAAACCTTAGATCTAAATAGATGACTCATATTGATTTGACTGAGTAGAAATTAGAGAAAGATAAATAAACTAGCAGAATCTACAGTTGTTGATTGAAAGAGAAGAAGAATTGGTTTCATCTTCCAAATTGACGTAAACTCTAGATCTGAATTATTTCTATAGAAGATATTAGGATCATTGTGACGACCCGACTTTCTTACCACAGAAAATCGCATCATCTTTAAGAAAGAAAGGGATAGAAAAGAGAAAAGACAGAGAAGAAGAAAGGAACAACATCAGAATCTAAATAGCGGAACGAATAAATTATATTAATCACATAATACATTACATAGTATCATATACATCAAAGATACACAGCTAAAACAACACATACTAGACAGTTATAAACACCTGTCTAGTTATACAACTCAATACAACACAAAGACAATAACTCAGAGAACACGCAGCGGAAAACTATATATATCTACATGCAGAAGCCTCCTGCTCCATTACTCCTCCAGAATTCGTCAAGCCAACATAAAATCCCCTGGCTACTCGTAAAAATTTGAGTACCCAAGAGTTTAAGAAAAACAGAATAAACTCCGGGTCAGACATGGGTCTGGTGTGAGTAAACAGTTAAAGTTGCTTAACTTTAAAAAAACTTTGAAAGAAAAGGTATCACGTAAGACTTCCCACACATAAACATGGAAAAGTTTTTACCTTACGCTAACCAAAACATTTGATAGGAAATTCAGTGATATTATAATAGGTCTAGGGTTTTCAAATAAATATGAAATAGCCGAAATTGTTACATTATTAAATTCCAGCTACCAGCCACAAAAGTGGGTAATACAAATCAAATCCGATGACACTTATTGGATTTTGGATTCCATACAATGGCAGGGCTACACCGCCCGTCACAGTACGTGGCCTAGATCACCGTACCGAGGAGTACCCCGCTCCCCTGCAACACAAAGACGGACCTATTCCTTACTAAACAGTTCCAAATAAGAAAACCCCGGCAGATGTAGCTATTCAACCGCCCACACGGCCGAAATAAAAAGGGACCTCTAGACAGGAGTAAATCTTACTCTCAAGTGGGGGCTACCCACGAAGCCTTGCTGCACCTCCCCTGTTTTAGCCATTCTCGGTTGGTGAGGCTTGATGCTACGATTACCTTTAGTGAACACATCACTTAGAATTTTCATCGTCCACCTGACGATGTTCTGAAAACATTCAATCCATACAAGTTCGTTCCGGGTTCGAACGAAACCGAAGGCATTATCTCATTGCACTCATTTTGGAATCACCCTCAGAGTTAACGACAATAACCCTTGCATTATGAATCTTCATCTCGAACCTATAAGTACTATTCCGTCCACTCATTACGGAATCACCCACAGAGTTATACTGACGTATAGCCCTTACACCTCGAGCCTTCACAAAGCTCCACTTTGATTCACGACCTAACGTTTAATTGGAATCGATGTGGTTTTCAGATATCCAAATATGGAAACCTAATCCCGGTCTCATCGAAATCCAAAGCGTGTCTTTTAGTCCAAGTTGTTTTAAAGTTAAACAATTAAATTCAACTATCTATATACACACAGAATAGATACTTCACAAGTCACAATTGATAACCATACTATCAAAATAAACAAACGATCCATAACAAAATAGGTAATCCTCATCATTATCACAATAGATAACCTATATTACCATCACAATGCAACCAATCATTCATACCATACAACATTACTTATCTCATTTATGAGATTACATTCATACAAAATAATCAATTTCATCCATTCATACATAAGCAATGATTTACATAAACACAACATAATTAATTTAAAATTAATTAAATTAACTATCTCTATCTCTAATTAATTTAAAATGAATTAAATTAATTACTTTATCTCTTAATTAATTTAAAATTAATTAAATTAATTACCTTCATCAAAATAAATCGTGCTTACTTATTCATTAATTAAACAAATTAATTAATCATTATCCCAATTAATCAACTTTGATCAATTATCTCTTAATCAAGTAATTAATTCTTAATTATTCTCATTAATTATATCAATTAATGAACCTTAATTAATTACTTCCATTAATTAATTAACTATAATTAATTATATTATCTCTTAATTAATTACATCAATTAATCATGCTTAATTAATTAACTTTAATAAATAAATACAGTAATTAATTATTCTTAGTTACTTTTAATTACTCTTAATTACTTTTATAAATTCGTTGATTTATTACACCAAGTAATATACCCTTAATTACTTTAACAAGTAATTATCCATTTAAATTACTTCCCAATCAGTAATTTACCTTATCTCAATTACCACTGTAATTTATCAATTACTTATCTTAAGTAATTACCTTATCAAATTTATTAAGTAAACATACTTAATCATTCTCAAGTGGCTATTCTTAGTTAATTAACAAATTAATTAACTTACTTGATCACACTTATCTCATTAATCAAAATTGAGTAATTTATTCCCTAATTACTCTTTACCAAATTAATCTTCAATTAACAGATTAATTATCATCAACTATTAATTAATAAACCTTAATTATTAATCAATTCTTTAATACAAAGTAATTAATCACTAATTACTTTTATAATTAATTAATTAATTAACCTTAATTAACCAATTAATTATCTCCAAATAAAATTTAATTATTAATTAACAACCTTAATTATAAATTAATTAATCCATAAGTATAATTAATTAATTCTTAATTACAATTAATTAACCTTAAATAAAAATAGTTAATTAATCCATAATTAACTTGCATTATAGATTAATAATTCTTTTAATTATTAATTAAGAAAACCCTAATTATTACTTAATAAAACCTTTATTAAGTATTAATTAATTACTATTTTAATTAACCCTTTAATTACTTAATTAATAAGTAATTACAATTAATTAATCGTTAGACATTAATTAAATCTTTATAATTATTAGTTAATTTATTAATTTATACTTAATTAATTACCTAATTAATCTCTTAAAATAACTAATTAAATTAATTAGCTATACTTAAAATTATTAATAAACATAATTAATTACACATCATTAACACCTAATTTTATTTAAGATTATCTTAAATTATCCTTGAAATCTTTAGTTAACATAATTCATTAATTAGTTTAAAATATAAAGTAATCTTTAATTACCTATCTTTAATTATTAATTAACAATCATTAAGTTTATAAATTACTTAAACCTTTAATTATTAATAAATAAAAACATTTACAAATATCCTTTTTATATTTCCAAAGTAAGTTTGAAAATAACATTAACTTAAAACATTTAAACTATTCATACAAATTCAATTATAAAAACAAGAATTTAACTTAGCTTACACTATTTAAAGTTTAAAACTTATTTATTTAAATTAAAAACCTGGTTGAACATTCCATTTGAGTTCAACCCATAAGTACATGGATCTAAGAAGACAAAGTACATCTTCTTTCTTTTCTTAAAAAAACATTTTGATTTTAAAATTTAAAAACCTGTTTCAATTTAAAACTAAAAACTGTTAAAACATAACAGTATAAACTCACAAGCCAAAAACCCCAGAACCCACACGAGTATTACCCCGAGCCATCTCCCTAATATCCCGAGTCTCCCTTCGAGAAAATCAAGCAACCAAAAACAAAATACAAACTGCAGACACCAACCAGTCTCCGTGCAACCTGCACCGGTGCCGGAACCATTCCGACCAACGTCGAACCCACCACCACATCACCCTACCACTCTACAAGCTTCTATGATCAACAGAACCCATTTCTTTGCCTCGATTCAAAATCGAGCTCCTCAGGGTGAACTGAACCCAAACCATTATCAGAACTTTCCCTAGAACCCACGCCACTGATCAACGTTAACCCCTACAACTCCAACCATCTGTTGCTGACCCACCGCGCCTCCTTCACCTAGAATTTCATCCATCTCGATGCAGAGAAGAAGGTGCGGTAGACCAATTTACAGCAAGAACTAAAACTAGGTTAAAAATCAAATTCGAGCAATTCCAATCTTCACAGAGATTTACAAATACTTCAACCATTTTTACTTTACTCTCTAATGCAACCCCTAGCTCCATCAAGAATCTCAAGCATTCCAGATGCAAAGATCATCAGATTTAGTCCAAAACCCAATTTGCAGGAAACCCCCAAATACTCATGTAATATAATTTTAAAAATTGTAATTTTCTTTCCAAATACTTTCCAATAATAATCCAGATTATATAGTTATTTCATCAAATTTTAACATTTGGTTTCAAACATTTGTAATAGATTGTTACTGCATTTTTTGATTTCCAGGTAAATTCAAAAACCAGAGACTTAGATCTATATTATTTTTTTTGTTCTTAGTTTTCTACTTAACTAACTTTTTTGTTTTAAATCTATTACTTAACAATTGTTTGAATAGAGTAGTTTGAAGATTTGATTTTTTCTTCAGATTCCACAGTAAAGTGCAGAGAGAAAAAAATTGAAAACCAACATGCACAGTTTAAATCAGAACATTCACACAGCATTTACATATATATATATATATATAAACATATGTAAAGCACTTCAACACAGCAATTTACATGTAACCATTATCATGTACTTAAGTTTTTAAACTTAAATGTTTACTCACCTTTATTAAGAAATGCAGGGGTTTGATGATAAACTGGAACTGGAAGTTTGCAAAAGATTTTGAACTTGAAGCTTTAAAATCTGGAGTACTTGCAAACATGCTTTGAATTGATGATGAAGCTTCTTTTGAAACAGAAGTGCTCTTGAACCAGATTCATATTTGCATGCATATGAAAGTTTGCAAATGCTTGAAATTTTGAAAACAGGCTATGATTTTGATTTGAAAACAACTGCAGGCTTTAGATCATAGAATGGTTTGAGGATATTTAAACTTTTGATCACAGAAATGTTTCAGGTAAACAATTTTGCAGATTAATGTTGAGGAAGTTTTCAGATTTCATTTTGAGGTTTTGTTTGAAGATTGTTTTGTATTTGCAAATTTGAAAGGTTACAGGTTGCTTCAGATTTGCATGCATATTCAAGTTTCTCTTTTTAGAAATGAACAAAAGTTTTAAAGAAAAAGAAAGTGAGAAGAGATGGTGCTTTAAATAGAAATTTTCAGATTTCATTAAAATTAAAAGAAAATTAGAAACAAATGGACACTTGTCTCAATTTCCATAAATATTTTAACACTTGTTGACAAGTGTTTTAAAACTAAACACTTGTCAATTTTTATTTAATTTTATTCCAAAAGAAATTTTAAACCCTTTTAAATTATTTTCCTAATTACTAATGTGCTTTCTAAATTTTATAAATGCTTTTCTAATTAAATATCCAACAAACAAATACATTTATACATTTACAAATATTTGCTAATTTATATAAAATACAATCTTTAAAAAGAAATGAAACCAAATAAAATTTAAATAAAATTATATACAACATTGCAAACTTATTTTAAAGATGCTATTTCAAAAGCCTTGCATTTATTCTTATTAAATAAATACAAATCAAATTTCTATAGATAAATTTCTACAAAAGAATAATACAAAACAAACCTTATTTTAAATTAAAAATATTATCTATAAAATTCAAAACCAAACTATATTATCATTTTATTTAAGATGTATGTATTTCTTTGAATTCAAATTTATATTCATTTTCAAAGTCAAATTTAAAAATCAAATCTAAAAATCAATTTAAATAAACATAAATATCTATTTTAAATAAGCTCATTTTTATTATATATAAATAATTTATCCTATTTTAAAATCAATTTAAAATACACAGATATAAATATTTAAACACACTTATCAGTTTTGAAAACAATAATTCTATTTAGAATTTATTTAGACAAATAAAATAATTATTCCTATTTTAAAACCAATTTATAACCAAAATCAAAACATTATAGTATATTACTTGGTTATTTATTTTTGAAAAGAATAATTTTATCAATTCAAATAAATTTAGATAAGAGATTATCAACATTTTAAACTTCCTGAAATTCCGGGATATTACAATCCTCCCCCCTTAAAAGAATTTCGTCCTCGAAATTTTAAATAAAGATAATCCAAAGTTTTATTTTATTTCAACCAATTCAAACATATATATCAGCCATACACTATCAATCAAACAAACAATCTCATCCAAACAATCAATTCAAATGAAATAAACGACACTAGCTATCCGGACACAGATCCAGATAAACTTCCAAAAATTATCTCGAGTTTCCCGAGTACAGACACAGGAATACTCACTCTGCTAAACCCAAACCAGCTATACTGCTAAGCTACTGAGTCTTTACTCAGCTAGATCTATAATTTACACAAGATACCAGACCACAGACAAGACTGATCAACAACTAAAACCTTCACAGAACTACTGGTCTTGAAACCAATGATGACCAAACACGTACTCCCTTAGAGACACGTGAAATATTTTGAATTCCAGTCTCTAAACTGGCAATTCAACTCTTCAAACCAAAGCCGATCTCTACAAAAACTCAAAAGAATCCAATATACCTCGGAGCTCTCCTCAACTTATTGCTCCCTTTACCAGAGAAAACCTTAACAACATCGAAGTCTCCAACTTCGAATTCCAAATTCTTCTATTTCTTAACCTCAGAACTTTTCGGATTATCCGGGCTGCCTACAGATCCTTCCTGATCAGCTCAACCTTCGCTGATGCTTCTATAACAAACTGGATCACAACAACTCAACAAACTGATCCTTACAAGATCAATCCAAAATCAAAACCAAACTTTACTATCAACAGTAGAAAACAACTTCTCATATCTGGAAAAGACAGAACAGAATCACTCGCCAACTTGCCTCAGATTCTGAAAAATAAATTCAGAAGAAACTCTCTAATCCAAAACACTGCAACTTCCAATTGCTTCTACTCAAGAACAACAGCCACATTGCTTCCGCTGCACAACTCTGATCTGGAGCAGATGAGAATGTCATAGAATGAACACAGGCACAAAATAAACATCGCATCTCGAAAATAAGGTTCAACAGAAGTTCCAAGAAATACAGAGCTACTTCACCAAACAATCAACCTAGGAGACAACCTTCTACCCAGCTGAATCACCGGTATCACTCCTATCATCAAGTCGATTCAGAACTCAAACTCCAATGCAGGCAAATACCTAACTTTCCTGAAGATATATCTAGAAAATCTTCAGCAATTCTATAACTTCTACATCTTCTAGAAATGCCACAAATCCAATAAAAAGACTATCTAAGATAATCACCAAACCATCGCAAATCACTTTTCGATCAACCAATCCAATATCCAAGATATTGTTCTCTCTCCACTAACCAGAACAGTTTATCCTTGAGCAAATAATCCATCGAAGAAACAAATCCTCACTGCTGCTTCTGAATTCCACCTCTAGGAAATGCTAAGCCAAAAAGATATTCCTACTGAAACACAGAACAGTCCCGAGCTGCACCGCTAACACAGATGCCAAAGACTCCTTATCCAAAGCTCTTTGAGAGACTCGGACCTCCAACTAAACACATACATCCTGCAGAACTTAGCTATAACTCCGAAACAGACACATTTCTTTAAACTTGCTCCGAAAGAAAACATCTTAGGAGACAATCCATAGTCATTGCATCTCATCACGCAGCTACTACTTCCTGAGGTATCCAAAATATCATCACTCACTTCTGTCTAACCGACAGATCCAAATTCTCAAAAATCCACTCACACGAGCGCGATCAAACTTACACTTCAAAAATGAACTCCAAACCTTAATAGGTTTCCTTCAGAGATCAAATGAAATCTTACACCAAACTACAGAGATTACTCGAGACGGTATTAGGTCTACAGTCTCGACAAATACACTTCCAATCTCAAACATTCAAAGTCCAACCATTGGTAGTTGTGTTACACACACCACTATCTCATCTACCTTTATAACTTATGTTGGAAAACCCGAACAGGTAACCCAACAGATAGGTAGAAATATATACATATATATAATTATATATAAAAATTACAAGTATGTTCTCTCAAGAAAAACACCACTACAAGCATAAATGGAGCTTGCGTAATTTGAGATCATAACCCATTATTTATAATGTTTGCATTTTCTAATTTGGTCATTCAGTAAATAGAATTTGTCCCAGTATCTACACATTAATACCATGAGAATTATATCCTTAAGACTTTAGTTTTAATTCAGAATTTGATTACTTTAATTACGCTTTACACAAAAATAGCATAACACATTTATTTTACATATGTAGCTTACATGTTGAAATTTTCCAACAGCCTTAACCTAATAGCACAATGCTATAAAAATGAAGCCAAATGGTGTGTTATATAGTGAGATGTTAATCATATCATTGGAACAAGATTGCAAGACGATTCCCTAAAGATAAACAAATGAAGGGTGTTAGGTTCTTTATAAGGAAATTCAAATTGCTGTGCATGATTTGCAAGTTTGAGTCACCTTATGTCAAATTCATTTCTTCGACTCGCAAATTTCTAACATCGTAGTGACGTTCACGTATCAACATAATTGTTGAAATTTCAAATTTTATAGCTTATATGACCTTACATTGTAGTAAAAGAGTTCGATACTGCATGCATAGGACATATATCCTTATGATTTTAATGGCCTAATGTGGCCTTCCATGATACATCATAGGCAATTTACAGTACAACATATTAAATTCTAACCTTCCAGGTAGTAACTTAGCTATGTTTACCCACTTATTTCCGAGTCAATCATGACCATGTTATAAAATAAAGAAAGCATAACCCATTAGAGAGAGAACAATTTTATTCATGTAGAGATATTTTTTATTTCTATTACATAAGCTCCTTTATATAAAAGTTTTGCAGCTTAAGAATCAATTTATCCCACGATGTGGGAGAAAGCAAATACATAGAAGCATATTCACTCTTAATATTATTAATATATATCATAACACTCCCTCTTGAATATGCGTCTTCAAAATTTTGAATACTCTTGTAACTTGAAATTGTCCCTTTTGAAATGTGTATGATGATTGCTTTCCCTCATTATTATCTTGCTTGCATATATCCATTCAGTCTATGTAGTTATTGTCTATTGCTGTAACAACCCGCATATTTATCGATTTTATATTTAAATATTTTATTTAAATATTTAATCGTTCGTCGGATTTTGGTCCGAAAAGCTACTTTTTGCAAACAGTCGAATTGGGACTCGAGACCACCCCCATTGAGTTCAAAATGCCGTTTGCGACCTTTTTGAGTATAAGCTTCGATATGTTTGGAGAAAGTTGAATTTTGCTACTTTTCACTAAGGGTTTTGGTTTGGGCTGAGCCCACTTACGTATTCAGTTCCAACCCTCTCCTCTTCATTCACTTCTTTTCTATTTTCCTAATACTCAAGCTTTTATGTTAATGGGGGAAAGGAAGAGAAAATAGAAACTCCCAAGCCCTAGTTGCTCTTGATAATCCAAATTCTTGCTCCAAATTCAAAGAGAAGGATAGGTAAGCCTCTTCTCCATCTTCTCCATCTCTTCTCCTCTTCAATTTCAGAAAATATCCTAAACCTAATTTAGGAAAATATGTGTTTTATTCTTAGATTGAAGCTTGTTGAGTAAGAGTGAAGAGTGGTTAGCCTTTCCTTTGCATTTGAGCTTCTTCTTCTTGTTCTTGAGTTAAAAAGGTGAGATTTTTAATCTCACATCTATGCTTATGATTATCTTCTATTGTTAGGTATGAATTCCTAACACTTATTCATGTGCATTTGATTTTGATTTGAATTGCTTTTGTGAATATTCCAATTTTTAGTGTTTTGAGTTCAATTCATTAAAAATCCTAACTTTGATGTTTGAACATGTTTTTGATTGTGCACCGAGGAGCTTATAGGGCCGGGTAGTCGATTGGCATAAACCCTTAGCGCCGTTGCTCGTGCGATTGCAATTTGATCGAGATTTGCACCTCCTTTGACATAGGGTAGGAAGTGCAAATATACAGGTTCGGCCGACCGAGCCCCTGGGCCGGTCGACCGACCTGTAGGTTTGGAAGTGCTGGTTACAGGCTTCGGCCGACCGAGCCCCCTGGGCCGGTCGACCGACCTGGTGCCCCGAACACATTCCAACCCCTGGCTCGGTCGACCGACTCAGGGAGTCCGGTCGACCGACCTACTACTATTTGCCAGATTAGCCTATATTGCTAATTCGTTTGAATATCCAACTTTAATCGATTCGTGTTGTCTCCCTTTTGTTGTTGTCATTTATTATCGACTTTGATGACCTTTTCTTTGGGAATTTTAGATATATCCACTTTGATGGATTTTGTATCGATTTCTTTGGATTTTATTCACGTTTTTGAATGTGAATCTTAGTGATTGATTGTTCCTACAATCTTCTTTGTGATTTGTCACTTTAAAAATATAAAGGTTTTCTATACTAGTAGTAAATATCAAAACTCTTTCCTCAAACGATTTCAATACTATTTTAATACCAAATTCGTTTATAAAACCGTTTTCCAATCTATTAGTATATACAAACCTTTACCTCACTCGTATGAGAAATCTAATTAAACGACTTAGTAAAACGAGTGGTATGAAACGCTTGCGTTTACTTTGTCGGTTAATTCTTGGACTCGTTCGATTGAATCTCTTGTGACAATTTTCTAGTGGAGACCTACAATTTGTTCGTAAATATTTAAGTTAAGCTAGTGGTTATGGGACATGAAGCTAAGCTCATATATTTACTAGCTTACTGTAATCGACACTTCTCTTTGATCATGACGATCATTTGATGATTTAGACTAGCAATTGTGCGATGTCTTTTTGTTTGCAAGGTTAGGCTAGACACCATTTGTGTGATTTCGACTCACACATACCTTTATGCTTTTTGGTTAGCCTAGACACCATTTGTATGATTTCGACTCACACATATCTTTTGTTTACTTTGTGGAGCAATCGGCTCAATAAGTCGGGACATAGGGCGTATCTTTCTAGGTGCGTCGATGTTCGTCTATGCATGGGGCGTATCTTTCTAGGTGCGTCGATGTTCGTCTATGCATGGGCCGTATCTTTCTAGGTGCGTCGATGTTCGACTTTGCATGGGGTGTATCATTCTAGGTGCGTCGATGTTCGACTTTGCATGGGGTGTATCTTTCTAGGTGCATCGATGTTTATTCGTGCATGGGGCGTATCTTTCTAGGTGCGTCGATGCTAGAGCATGGGGCGTATCTTTCTAGGTGTGTCGATGTTCGACATTACATGGGGTGTATCTTTCTAGGTGCATCGATGTTTATTTATGCATGGGGCGTATCTTTCTAGGTGCGTCGATGCTAGAGCATGGGGCGTATCTTTCTAGGTGCGTCGATGTTCGACATTACATGGGGTGTATCTTTCTAGGTGCATCGATGTTTATTTGTGCATGGGGCGTATCTTTCTAGGTGCGTCGATGCTAGAGCATGGGGTGTATCTTTCTAGGTGCGACGATGTTCGACTGTACATGGGGCGTGTCTTTCTAGGTGCGTCGATGTCCAGTATTTTTTTATGGGATTGGCCATCCTTTTTCTTGTGATTTCTGGATTTCGTGTGTTGATTTCTGAAATTTATGTTTCACCAACTTTTACGATTGGCATTGCTATATATGTCATTTATTGTGGCTTGGTGAATGAAATTAGGAGTATGACATTCCTTTTTATCTTGAGTAGATTATTGTGATATTGATTAATCTCTTGTTGATTTTCAGTTACTTATTTATCACAGCTTGGCATTGTGATTATTATATGTTTGTGTCATATCTCTTATTATATATCACTTCATCTGATATTTATAGCTAGACTGATCCGTTTATTATTTTCTTCTTAAATAATACTCGGGTCAGACTGAGATATTACAGGTGCTTACTCATGGCTTCCTACCTGGAACCATCTTCTGACTTTTGGCTAACTACTCTAGTTTAGTAGTTTTTGTTGTATACATTTGAGATACAGACTCTATGATGTATACTTATTCTTTTGTCTAGCACTTGTATCTATTCCTTTGTATTATTGTGGATCCTTTTGACCAATACTCTGATGTACACTTTCATGTGTAATATTCATATCTATTTTCGCCTTTGTGATATGAATTGTCTGTGACTGATTTATGTTATGTTTATTTCTATATTTGTTTCCGAAGACCTTTATAGCCACTGTGTAGTAGCTTTGAGTTTGTGTCGGTGTGTCGGATTTCCTCTTGAAAAAGAATTGCATGCTATACTATCTGACATATCGATGCTCGCACAAAGCAATTACACGGATGGTCGCTCCTCAACAGCCTTATTCTCCGTGCTAGTCGACAGCATTACACCGTAGTATTCTTGGCTAGCGTGGGTATAGAGGTGGGGCGTCACAGCTTGGTATCAGAGCCAAACTTCGGAACAATATAGAATAATTTAGCAAGGATCATGTCCTAAGTCTTTCTTAGGAGTTGTGCTTTAGGATTTTATTCGAGTCTTCGTACCGATTCATCCTATTTTCTTTATGATTCCTTGTTTTATCAATCAAGTTTGATTGAAATTTATCTTGAGAATGACTTTTTCTTCTTCTTTCCTTCTTTCTAAAGGAAGAGAAATGGTTAGTTCTAGCAGTCCTAGCGCTGGTCAATCTAGTAGCCCTTCTCTGGATGGCGCATTCATGTCTGCTCAACAACTTTTGGATCTTGTAAAGAATCAAGAGTTTATCTATGCTTTGAGTAAGAACCCCGAAATGGTTCTACCTTTGAAACTTGAAGTTTCTTTCAATCAGCTTGTGGATGTTACTCTTCTTCATGGAGAGGTTAGTAAAAGAAGTGTTTGTGATATTGGGACTTCCAAGAAGAGGCATATTACGTTCAAGAGCCTTAACCCCAATAAGAGAGTGAAGCAAACTACTTCTGTAGCAAAGACTCCAATACCTAATCGTGGAGGATGCTACAATTGTAATTCTAAGGACCACTATGCAAGGGAGTGCCCGAAACCTCTCTTCTGTCGTTATTGAAAAAGTTCGGGTCATCTTATATCTGCCTGCCCCATACTTCAAAGCAAGAAAAAGGTGGAACAGGAAACTTTGGTTGATAAGACTCCAACCTCAAGTCGTAAACAATGCTACAATTGTGATTCCACGGACCATTATGTAATTAAGTGCACGAAACCCCTTTATTGTCGCTATTGCAAAGACTCGGGTCATCTTTTATCTACATGTCCCAAACTTTTGAACAAGGACATGAGAAAGCTAAATATTGTGCAAACCTCTAGCAACACTTCTCTTGGTCAAGGTATTTTTCACTCAATCCTTGATGGCATTGTTTTATTTCGTGATCTTCTTATTTGAGTTCTTTTTGATATGAGTTCCATCTCACTATTTTATATCAAAAGAACATGTTGATTCTTTTTCTTTGAAAATATTTTGGGCTTGATGACTTCTTTGAGGATTGTGAATCCGAATGGTAGATCTGCAACACTCAATTTGCTTTTTATTGATGTCGAAATTATTTTATGAGACTTTTCTTTCCGAGCTGATATTTTTGCTTAGGCTTCGGAATTGATTTTTTTGAAAGGATCGGCTTAATCATTGTGAAGCCCATATCCTATTTTTCGAGTGGACTATTCATCTTCGACATTTTCAATCTGTTAAGCAGATTTCTATTTTTTCCTTTATGATTTTGATTCCAACTTGATGGCATCATTTTATTCCTTAAGCCCACTTGTAAGGAAAGTGTTATTTCTCTCATTCATGTAGTTTGAGAAATTTTCCGGTATTTTTGAGCTTGTCTTAGGATTATCACCTAAGTAATCCTTTGAGTAAGGTCTTTTCAGTTTGACTTTACCACCGGTTTTCGTTTGCTACGAGTTGCGGAAATTAGCATTCCACTTACCACATTCCGCACTCGTTATGATTCTTATGAATGACTCATTATGTCATTCAAATTGTCCAGCTTATTTCATCCATTTTATAAATCGAATATTCTATGAATATTTCGATGAGACTATTCTTGTATTTATTGATTTTGGATGAAAATAGAAATTTAAAAATTTTGAAAATCTTTTTCATAAGATTTATTTATAAGTACAATTTGATTTTTGTTCTTAAAATGAACAAAGAATATTCTTAAAGGTTTTTAAGAAAAATGTTTACTATATAGAAGATGATTTTGTGATTGTATTGCCCATTTAGTGTGTTAAGAATTCTGGTCGATGCACTTGATCAACGTTATCGATAAGAATCTCCTAAACTGTAACGACCCATAAATTTTCGATAATTAAAATAGCTAATTTAATAAGTTTTCGTGATTTAATGTTAGAAAAAAATTGTAATTCGTTTGAAATAATAATGACTGGAATGAATTGCAAAAATAACTATCCAAGTAATGAAAAATAAAAGCTACTTAGTGAATGCCTTTGCAATCAAAAGTTGAATAGGATAATAAATGCTTAATTCATTGGGTATAATAGAGTAATTGATTGATAAGTAAAATCTATTTAAAATCAAATATTGAATATTGAACAGGTAAATTGTTTAAATTAAATATTTAAAACTTATTGAATAATTGAATAACTGTAAAATGAAAATAGTGTTCTAAATTGTGAATTGTTTTTAAAGGTTGAATCTTATAAGTTCAATTTCAATATTTCAAATGATAATGAATTATTGGATAAGCGAAATTGTTTAAATTAAATATTTGGAATTTATTGAATAATTTAATAATGAGAATTGAATAACCGTATAATGGAAATAGTTGTTCTATAATTTTAATTCGTTTCAAAAGTTAAATTTTTATAAGTTCGTTTTGAATATTTCAAAAGATAGTGATTTAAGAATAATCAAATTTGTTAAATTTAATATTACAAACGTGTGAATAATTAAATTCCGAATTTGATACGGGTAATTTGGTATTGAAATTTAATATGTGAAAATAGAGTGAATATTTGAAATTTGATTTAATATGATTCAAATTGGTTTCCAAGTGAATGTAAGTTATATTGGGATTTTAATAGAGTTAATAAGATTTTTAAATTGGAATTTAATGGATAATTGAATAACGGGTTTAATATGATTAAAAACGATTTGAAAAATTTTATTTTATCATATTGAAGTTATAATGATGCTATAGAACTTTTAAAACTGAATTTAAAATTTATTTGTGAAAATTGAATATTTTAATATTTAAATCGACTAGTGAAATTAGTCAATTTTCGAGCAGTTTCAGAATTTGACGAAACTAGTTCCATTAGATCTGTAATAGTTAGTTATTATCGGATTTCAATTTTCGAAGCAATTCGGAGTTGTCGTTTGACCGTGGCAGCTCGAAACGCATCAAAATTGTTTTAATATAAATTTAACGAGTTAAAATAGCCATTTCTCAAACAGTCTCGGATTTCGACGGAACCAGTTTCATCGGATCCGTAATGTGATATTATTGTAAGATTTCAAATTTCAAGTCAATCAGATTTATCGTTTGTCCGGTGCAAGCCAAAACGCCTAGAAATTAGTTTAAATCGATTTAATTTAAATTGATCGTTTATTTCCGTAACTCACACATATGATCGAATTAGCTTCCGAAACCTGTTCCATTGTGTCCGGAACGCGGGCTAAACCCTAGGAACGTCAGTTACCGCGTGAAATTCGGAGTTCGGAAAACCCGGGATGCATAGTGATTCGAAATTTCTATAAGTAAGCCTTTATTTCATTGAAAATAAAATAAAAATAAAACTAGGGTTACAAGTGCACAGCCGCCATTATCATAATTCACGGCCGAAAATTACTCGTCTTCTCCCCCCAAATTCTTCGAATCCGTTCACAATTTCAAAAAGTTTTCAACTGCAAATTCGTAGGGGGCGTGGTGATCTTCGATTCTATATGGAGATGATGGGGTTTCGAGTTATATAGGAAGATAAATTGGGCCGCGTTCTCCACCGTTGCGCACGCGTTTCGAGGTGAATTAGGGGGCCGAGCTCCTCCCTGTTCCAGCCGAGTATAGAGTGGAAGATGCTCTTCGTGGTGGTGCTTCCTGATCGAGGTGGAGGTACTTGTATTGATGGCGTGTATTAGGGTTATTGGGACGGCTTGGGTTGTTCGTGCTTGCGTGAGTACCTGATGCGAACGAGAAGAAGAAGAGAACCGTGTGCGGCCGTGATCTTGCTTTGGGGAATGGACGGCAGATCTGGGTTTGTGTATAAAAATTAAAATAAAAGTAGAACTTAATTTGTGTTTAAATTCGTATTAACTTCCAAATGTCATAACTTGTTGATGCGAGGTCCGTTTTGGACGAAACGAGTTGCGTTGTCTTCGTTTCGTCGAGCACTACGCTATGGAATTGGATTGGAGTCGTTTGGAGCTAGAGAAAATTTTGGGTTAAATCGAACGTCGTTCGATTTGATTTAAAATCGTAAAATCAAGGTGAGTGTTTTATAACGCTCACACCGTACTAAATATCTTTATGCTAGTTAAATTTGATATTATGAAGTGTTATGATCTTATTTGTCGTTGTTTGATAAAAATTTAATTGTCATATAGCTTGTCTTTTGCATTAACCGTTGAAAAATTAAATTGACAGTTAAATTGAAATTAAAATTGAATTGCGATTAAATTACCTGACATTGATAACTATGAAACTGCCATGAATTGTATTGTTTATTGGATGATGTACTTTGATGGATGCTATTGGTTGATAATTGAATGTTTGGATGTTTATTTGCTTATATAGATCCTGTTATGAATACATATGATAGTGAGATTTAATTTAAGTAATATATACTCATCCCTGACATTTAATTGAAATAAATAATTACTTGGCCATAGGATAGAAAATTATATACGGGCACCGAATTGGCTAAATTAATAATTTTTGAAATCGTCGATTTGAAATTTATGTAAATGTTTCGATTTAAAAGTGATAAATAGAAATCAATTTATAGAAATCGAATTTATCGAAAAATTGAGTTTGAAATGTTGAAATAAAATTTTGGTTAAAAGAAATTGTTGAATAAATTTAAGTGGAGACTTTGAGATTTAAAATTTGGATATGATTGAATTTTGGAAATTTATTTGTTTTAAAGATTGAACATTAAATGGATTGATTTTGAAGCTGTTTTAATTTGTTTTCCAAATTACTCTGTTATATAAACCATTTTGAATACTTAAACTATTTTAATCTATTTTTAATCTACTTAACCCAATTTAAATTATTTTAAACTAATTTATCTATTTTAAATCCATTTTAAAGATTTTAAG
Source organism: Allium cepa (assembly GCA_030765085.1). Taxonomy (NCBI): domain Eukaryota; kingdom Viridiplantae; phylum Streptophyta; class Magnoliopsida; order Asparagales; family Amaryllidaceae; genus Allium; species Allium cepa. Next base: position 634,981,475 of record CM060941.1, read on the forward strand.
TATTTTTAACTATTTTAATTATTTAAACTACTTTTAAACTACTTAAAACTATTTTCTAAAAATTTCAAGCTGGTTAATAAGGTGGAATGTTTATGTTTAAATCTTGAATTTAAATACGAATTGGGTTAAATGAAGTTGCAACATAAAATTGAAATTCGGAATGATTTTGAAACCGAAATGAGTTATTGAGACGCAAAATGATTTTTAAAAAGGAACCTTATATTTTGAATGGCTATGTCGATATTTGAAATGGATTTGATTTTGAAGTGAATATGACATTTGATATCAATTATGAATCGATTTGAAATGTAAAAGAGCCAACGGTGTAATAATACGTAGTTATTAAGGAGACCGGGATCGGATATGGACATACTCTCTGTCGATACCGAAAACCACTTTAATAACTATTATACGCGGAGTGTTGATCCAGAATGAAGTGGATGGTTTGGTGAACGCATTGACTGAAGAAAGAGAACGATTATTGGATGACCCCTGATATGACTAAAACAGGAGCCGCGCCGGGCCATTGAGGTTCGCCACCTCTAGCGGACACACTTCTTCGATACCATTTCTATTACATTTGTGATGCGATTTGGGTGCACCCCTTGATTTGGGAGTGTTGTTTCGCGGTGTTGGGGTAGCTGCTGGCTATGCCCAACATCAGTCCGGATCACGCAACTACTAGTATCCTAGTTGGTATCGCCTCATGTACCTTGTCATACTGATTATCCTATTCGCGACCACTACGTTTTGATTTGTACCTTGAGTATATGGATTGCCCTCTGGTGACTTCCGGTTTTGGGGAAACTACGGTCTTGTATATGCTTTTGGGAATATAAAATGTGTTAAGGGGGATTATGGTAACGCCTTAACGCTATTTTGATACTTTATATTACTGATAGACATTATCTACTTAGCGTATATTACTACATAATAGATAGTTTCACGGATCCTTGAGAGATGGAAAATCCCGTAACATCTCTTGAGTTATTGCACGCACGTTGACACTGGATATGAGATGTCAAACCCCGTAAACATCTCTGACGCCGTTACACTCATATTTATTTACGATTGATTTAACTTTCATAAGGATATTTTAGTCCTGACTCGAGTGTTTTGTCTTTTCATTACGCTCGGGTCAGTCCTGAGTTTTCAGTTTAGGTTGAAGATCATTTCCTTGGAGGACGGAGACGAAGATTTGGTATATTATCTACTACTATTATATTCATTCCATTCCGCTGCATTGTTGTATGATATTTGCTGTATATGTAACTCTGATAAATGTTGTATAATAATAATCAAATGTATTCATTTCAAATGTATTCATTTAATTAACAGCTTCATGAACTGTTATTTTATTATTATACTTTAGCCTTCCGCTGTGAGATTCTGTGTTGTTTCATTTCCTTTATTTCCCTTCCTTTTCTTTTCTTAATTACCCCAATAACTATCTGCCCTTTTAATGGTTTGGAATCGACATGTGTATTTGATCGTCGGTTTAAACTGTCAAAAAAGGCGGGTCGTTACAGTTGGTATCAGAGCTTTGGTTTAGCGATAACCTTAGCTCTGTGGGGTCTGACTCTTTATAAATAGGGTAGTTATACCCTATGATGAGTCGCTGAGTGAATATATATATGAGAGAGCGTATTTGTTAGTGATATAAAATGTTTTATATTGTGTCGGTTGATTTGTTGAGTGGCTTATGGATTCTGGTCAATACGAGTAATTAACGTCATTGATAGGGATCTCTAAACACTCGGACAGAACAATTCGACATAGTATTGTTTTAAAATGGGGTAAATGAAAAACTTTTCCCTAATTATATTTTGTATATAAAGGATTAATTTTTCAGAAATTATTGTGACTTATCTAGCTTACCTGGTTGTTAGGAATGAAAATATTGGTTATTATTATTAGTTGGATACTTAAATTTAATAAATAAGGTTTATTACAAAATAAACAATGATAAAACAAATTGTGGAATATTTCAAGAAAGTAAAATCCTATAAGAATGTTTTATAAAGGTGACTTATAAATTAAAATAGATTTAAATTGGAAATATTGAATTTAAGACCCGGAGATTTTGAAAATGGTTCTCAAAGTTTTGAAGAAGCATATAGTAATATTAGTTGGAAATTATTTATGGAAATATTTTGAAAGGATTTTAAGAAGGAATGAATTCAGTACTCTTCTCTTATGTCGCTGGAAAATAATCTCGGTGATGACTGCGCAGCGTCATCGACGTTCATTTTCGAGTCTCAAAGTGGGGAAGACTTCTAAGAAGCTTTGCTTTTCTTCGAAATTATTTTGGGTAAATGGGTTTTGGTTTAAACTCCAAAGGCATGATTTGATAATTTAAAGGGATATAAGTATATATGTTTATTTCAAACGATTTGGGAAGAACCGGGCATTTAAAATTCTAAGTTCTGTTAATTAAAAAAATTTCAAATTATTTGAATGAAATGTGAATAACTAGAATTTATAAAATAAGAGGATTGAGATATCTAAGCTATTGGATGGGAAAACTTTAAAATTTGAAGGTAAAGAGGATTTAAACAAATTAAATTTGTGAACATTCTAATTAAGTAAAACGAAATTCTATAAATTTGTATAATACCAAAAATTACATTCTGATAACACATAACAAGACTTACCAAATGTTAAAAGTTAAAATGATGTTTGGATATGTAATGAGATATTGTATAGATAAACAGAACCTGAAAGTAATTGAAATATACAAGTAAGGAAAACTTAAAAAGGAATTAGAATGTATATAAATGAAAATTTTGGTTGTGATAAAAATGTTATATACTTAAATATAACCTGAAATGATGAATTGATAAATGGAACAAGTAAGTGAACTTAAGAAAGAAGATAAATGAATCGTATTATATTTTGAAAATTGGTTATAGAAAATAAATATAAATTGCATAGTAAAAAAAAAATTTGAATTTGTAACTTTTGTGATAACTATGAACTAAGAAAAGTCACATATAAGAAGTTAGACTTTTATGGAATGACTATAAACTAAAGTGATGATTAATAAAATGTTCCACAAATGAATTCGTTATTAACTGAAATTATGAAAATGCAATAAATGAAAATAAAGGAATTTCTTATAGCTAAGAATCAATTGGAAAATGAAATTGGATTTAATTAAATTATATAGAATGTTTAAAATGAACTCGAGTAAGAAAATTCTATGATATCTGAGAAATGATAATGTTAAAGAGCATGCTATGTAAAGAAATGAATATACTAACTGAATAATAGATTGTGAATAATTAATCGAAAAAAAGGGGGAAGTCAATAAAATAAATTTAGTATAGATAAATTGGATAGAAATCCATTGGAAGGTAATAAGTGAGATTGTACGTATATTATTTTATTCGCATAACGATTTGATCCAAATTCGAGCACAAAATTTTGAGATGATTTATATCGATCCAAGTTAGGATTTTTCACTCGATTTTCGACGGCGAACCCTAGATATGGATTTTTAATTTGATTCTGAAATTCTCTATCATAGTATATGGCTATGCAAGGAGAGTAACAGTTTCCAATCAAGGAACCAAATCTGAGTCCGCACTAGAGAGTCGTGTGAACGATACTAGTTGGAAGTGAAATTGTGTGATCGAATAAGCGATTGGATTGATATTGCTCACGGATGATATATGTACGACTTACAGAATTAATTAAGCTAATATTGAAAATGGAAGATGACAAATATAAAATGATCCTTTTAAATTGTATAATTGGAATTGAAGGAGATAAACCGAAATGAATGTAAAATTAATAATTTGGTTATGTTGGGTATGATTTGGTTGTTATATGATTGTTAGTTGATTGTATATAATTCATTAAGTGTAAATTGAAAGCTATAAATCATTGAAATCAAATTGGAAGTTAAATGAATTTAAAAAGAATTTAATTTGATTCAAATTGGAAGTAAATTAATGCAAATATGAATTAGTGAATGTTAACTAATTGAATTGAGAATGAATGTTAGTAAAATCCAACGTTAATGAATCAACTATGATTAAATTTGAAACCAAGTCAATAAATATTAATGAGAAGTGAATTTACATTGATTGGTTATGGATTTGTTGGATGATAGTTGGATGATAATTGATTGATGGTTGCATATGTTGTTTGTTGCATTTGCTATGTTGGTACGTGTAGTTGTTATGTTGTTATATGATGTATATTGATATTATTTTCATATATGCATGTTTCTCATAGTTTGTTGAGTGTTTAGTAGGTGCGGATTGCGCTTGCTTCGCATTTGGAGCTCGCTTTTGCGCTATATTATTCGTATATGCTCGCTAATAAAAAATATAAGGTACATGTTTATTTTATCATTGGATTTGGTGATTTTTGATGAGCCACTTGGCTTTTGGATTTTCTTTTGTTGGTTTGGGGCCCGTAGAGGCGTTTTGTAGTTGTACCGATCGAGCCGCGCAAAGGAGACTCTGCCGAAATTTTCCGTAAAATCCGGGTGTTAGAAAAATTTTCAAGTTTAAAAAAAAAAATTTATAACTTGTTTTGATAACTAACTTTTAAAGTTAGAAAGCCGTTCGGAGTGACTTAGTGGGTAACTTTGGATAAAATACATCTAATGTTGAATTCTATACTTAGTTCCTTTTCCCTTCTTTTTCCTTTTCGGGGACGAAAAGTTTTGAGTGGGGGAGAGTGTAACGACCCATAAATTTTCGATAATTAAAATAGCTAATTTAATAAGTTTTCGTGATTTAATGTTAGAAAAAAATTGTAATTCGTTTGAAATAATAATGACTGGAATGAATTGCAAAAATAACTATCCAAGTAATGAAAAATAAAAGCTACTTAGTGAATGCCTTTGCAATCAAAAGTTGAATAGGATAATAAATGCTTAATTCATTGGGTATAATAGAGTAATTGATTGATAAGTAAAATCTATTTAAAATCAAATATTGAATATTGAACAGGTAAATTGTTTAAATTAAATATTTAAAACTTATTGAATAATTGAATAACTGTAAAATGAAAATAGTGTTCTAAATTGTGAATTGTTTTTAAAGGTTGAATCTTATAAGTTCAATTTCAATATTTCAAATGATAATGAATTATTGGATAAGCGAAATTGTTTAAATTAAATATTTGGAATTTATTGAATAATTTAATAATGAGAATTGAATAACCGTATAATGGAAATAGTTGTTCTATAATTTTAATTCGTTTCAAAAGTTAAATTTTTATAAGTTCGTTTTGAATATTTCAAAAGATAGTGATTTAAGAATAATCAAATTTGTTAAATTTAATATTACAAACGTGTGAATAATTAAATTCCGAATTTGATACGGGTAATTTGGTATTGAAATTTAATATGTGAAAATAGAGTGAATATTTGAAATTTGATTTAATATGATTCAAATTGGTTTCCAAGTGAATGTAAGTTATATTGGGATTTTAATAGAGTTAATAAGATTTTTAAATTGGAATTTAATGGATAATTGAATAACGGGTTTAATATGATTAAAAACGATTTGAAAAATTTTATTTTATCATATTGAAGTTATAATGATGCTATAGAACTTTTAAAACTGAATTTAAAATTTATTTGTGAAAATTGAATATTTTAATATTTAAATCGACTAGTGAAATTAGTCAATTTTCGAGCAGTTTCAGAATTTGACGAAACTAGTTCCATTAGATCTGTAATAGTTAGTTATTATCGGATTTCAATTTTCGAAGCAATTCGGAGTTGTCGTTTGACCGTGGCAGCTCGAAACGCATCAAAATTGTTTTAATATAAATTTAACGAGTTAAAATAGCCATTTCTCAAACAGTCTCGGATTTCGACGGAACCAGTTTCATCGGATCCGTAATGTGATATTATTGTAAGATTTCAAATTTCAAGTCAATCAGATTTATCGTTTGTCCGGTGCAAGCCAAAACGCCTAGAAATTAGTTTAAATCGATTTAATTTAAATTGATCGTTTATTTCCGTAACTCACACATATGATCGAATTAGCTTCCGAAACCTGTTCCATTGTGTCCGGAACGCGGGCTAAACCCTAGGAACGTCAGTTACCGCGTGAAATTCGGAGTTCGGAAAACCCGGGATGCATAGTGATTCGAAATTTCTATAAGTAAGCCTTTATTTCATTGAAAATAAAATAAAAATAAAACTAGGGTTACAAGTGCACAGCCGCCATTATCATAATTCACGGCCGAAAATTACTCGTCTTCTCCCCCCAAATTCTTCGAATCCGTTCACAATTTCAAAAAGTTTTCAACTGCAAATTCGTAGGGGGCGTGGTGATCTTCGATTCTATATGGAGATGATGGGGTTTCGAGTTATATAGGAAGATAAATTGGGCCGCGTTCTCCACCGTTGCGCACGCGTTTCGAGGTGAATTAGGGGGCCGAGCTCCTCCCTGTTCCAGCCGAGTATAGAGTGGAAGATGCTCTTCGTGGTGGTGCTTCCTGATCGAGGTGGAGGTACTTGTATTGATGGCGTGTATTAGGGTTATTGGGACGGCTTGGGTTGTTCGTGCTTGCGTGAGTACCTGATGCGAACGAGAAGAAGAAGAGAACCGTGTGCGGCCGTGATCTTGCTTTGGGGAATGGACGGCAGATCTGGGTTTGTGTATAAAAATTAAAATAAAAGTAGAACTTAATTTGTGTTTAAATTCGTATTAACTTCCAAATGTCATAACTTGTTGATGCGAGGTCCGTTTTGGACGAAACGAGTTGCGTTGTCTTCGTTTCGTCGAGCACTACGCTATGGAATTGGATTGGAGTCGTTTGGAGCTAGAGAAAATTTTGGGTTAAATCGAACGTCGTTCGATTTGATTTAAAATCGTAAAATCAAGGTGAGTGTTTTATAACGCTCACACCGTACTAAATATCTTTATGCTAGTTAAATTTGATATTATGAAGTGTTATGATCTTATTTGTCGTTGTTTGATAAAAATTTAATTGTCATATAGCTTGTCTTTTGCATTAACCGTTGAAAAATTAAATTGACAGTTAAATTGAAATTAAAATTGAATTGCGATTAAATTACCTGACATTGATAACTATGAAACTGCCATGAATTGTATTGTTTATTGGATGATGTACTTTGATGGATGCTATTGGTTGATAATTGAATGTTTGGATGTTTATTTGCTTATATAGATCCTGTTATGAATACATATGATAGTGAGATTTAATTTAAGTAATATATACTCATCCCTGACATTTAATTGAAATAAATAATTACTTGGCCATAGGATAGAAAATTATATACGGGCACCGAATTGGCTAAATTAATAATTTTTGAAATCGTCGATTTGAAATTTATGTAAATGTTTCGATTTAAAAGTGATAAATAGAAATCAATTTATAGAAATCGAATTTATCGAAAAATTGAGTTTGAAATGTTGAAATAAAATTTTGGTTAAAAGAAATTGTTGAATAAATTTAAGTGGAGACTTTGAGATTTAAAATTTGGATATGATTGAATTTTGGAAATTTATTTGTTTTAAAGATTGAACATTAAATGGATTGATTTTGAAGCTGTTTTAATTTGTTTTCCAAATTACTCTGTTATATAAACCATTTTGAATACTTAAACTATTTTAATCTATTTTTAATCTACTTAACCCAATTTAAATTATTTTAAACTAATTTATCTATTTTAAATCCATTTTAAAGATTTTAAGTATTTTTAACTATTTTAATTATTTAAACTACTTTTAAACTACTTAAAACTATTTTCTAAAAATTTCAAGCTGGTTAATAAGGTGGAATGTTTATGTTTAAATCTTGAATTTAAATACGAATTGGGTTAAATGAAGTTGCAACATAAAATTGAAATTCGGAATGATTTTGAAACCGAAATGAGTTATTGAGACGCAAAATGATTTTTAAAAAGGAACCTTATATTTTGAATGGCTATGTCGATATTTGAAATGGATTTGATTTTGAAGTGAATATGACATTTGATATCAATTATGAATCGATTTGAAATGTAAAAGAGCCAACGGTGTAATAATACGTAGTTATTAAGGAGACCGGGATCGGATATGGACATACTCTCTGTCGATACCGAAAACCACTTTAATAACTATTATACGCGGAGTGTTGATCCAGAATGAAGTGGATGGTTTGGTGAACGCATTGACTGAAGAAAGAGAACGATTATTGGATGACCCCTGATATGACTAAAACAGGAGCCGCGCCGGGCCATTGAGGTTCGCCACCTCTAGCGGACACACTTCTTCGATACCATTTCTATTACATTTGTGATGCGATTTGGGTGCACCCCTTGATTTGGGAGTGTTGTTTCGCGGTGTTGGGGTAGCTGCTGGCTATGCCCAACATCAGTCCGGATCACGCAACTACTAGTATCCTAGTTGGTATCGCCTCATGTACCTTGTCATACTGATTATCCTATTCGCGACCACTACGTTTTGATTTGTACCTTGAGTATATGGATTGCCCTCTGGTGACTTCCGGTTTTGGGGAAACTACGGTCTTGTATATGCTTTTGGGAATATAAAATGTGTTAAGGGGGATTATGGTAACGCCTTAACGCTATTTTGATACTTTATATTACTGATAGACATTATCTACTTAGCGTATATTACTACATAATAGATAGTTTCACGGATCCTTGAGAGATGGAAAATCCCGTAACATCTCTTGAGTTATTGCACGCACGTTGACACTGGATATGAGATGTCAAACCCCGTAAACATCTCTGACGCTGTTACACTCATATTTATTTACGATTGATTTAACTTTCATAAGGATATTTTAGTCCTGACTCGAGTGTTTTGTCTTTTCATTACGCTCGGGTCAGTCCTGAGTTTTCAGTTTAGGTTGAAGATCATTTCCTTGGAGGACGGAGACGAAGATTTGGTATATTATCTACTACTATTATATTCATTCCATTCCGCTGCATTGTTGTATGATATTTGCTGTATATGTAACTCTGATAAATGTTGTATAATAATAATCAAATGTATTCATTTCAAATGTATTCATTTAATTAACAGCTTCATGAACTGTTATTTTATTATTATACTTTAGCCTTCCGCTGTGAGATTCTGTGTTGTTTCATTTCCTTTATTTCCCTTCCTTTTCTTTTCTTAATTACCCCAATAACTATCTGCCCTTTTAATGGTTTGGAATCGACATGTGTATTTGATCGTCGGTTTAAACTGTCAAAAAAGGCGGGTCGTTACATAAACGCTTTGATGAGACAATCAGACACGATATATTGACTTGTAAAAATGTAAATTTTTGTAGAAGGATTATTACATAAAAATAAAAATGTAATTTTGAAAGTTTTAACTTTTCGGGAAAGAAGATCATTTAAAAGAAATTCTTTCTTTTCGAAACTCTTAATCTTGTGATTCCTGAAGGGGAACCAAGACTTTGCTATTTGTACCGATACTAGTCGTATTGGTTTGGATGTCATTCTCTTGCAAAGGAGAACGTGCTATCTCTTGTGCTTCTAAACCATTAAAGCCGATCGAGACTAGGTATGCCACTCATGATCTAGTGCTAGCGGCTATTGTTTTTACTTTTGGAATTTGGCATCATCATATTTGGATGAGAAATTTGTTCTCTACCTCGATCATAAATCTTTGGAATAATTATTTTCTCATATGTAACTCCATGTTGACTTGAGTTCCTGACATCTTATGATCTTGATATTCTTTTTATTCCTGGAAGGGAAATCATGTTGCTAATACGTTTTGTCGTAGGCAACAAGTGTTGATTCTTTGATGATGTCTGAATGGAATTATCTCTTTGTCAAGTCCATCGAATGTTTTGATGTACTTCGTTTTATCGAGTTTCATCTCATTTCTTTTTATGGACCCGCGTCTGATGTTATTTTATGGTGTCCGGTTCATCGGATGTACTATTATTATACTACGTCGATGTTCCGTCTTATCGGGATCAATGGATGTACCATTATACTACATCGTTGTTCCGGTTTATCGGTTCATTGGACGTACCGTTTTTTGTACTACGTAGGTGTTCCAAATTATTCGAGTTTCTAGTTTCTCGGGCGTACCGTTTCTGTACTACGCCGTTGCACTGGCTCAATTTTCTGTTATTCTTGACGTTCTCCACGTCTTTTATATACGGAAATGCTTTTATGTTTCCGGTTTTTATTCTTGAGCCCGGTGATATTGTGGAAATTGAAGTTTCACCAAATTTGACTTTTGAGCAACATTCTATTCGCATCATTGCTTCGGAGGTTGAGCGCCTTCGATATACAGATATTCTTTTTGATAGAAGTTCAATAGTTATCAAATCCTAAGGATTTCTCATGTGAAATCTTGAGAATTCATCTAACGAAAACTTTCGGATTTACTCCTTCGTGCTCCTTATGGTGAACTTCCTATTTCAAATTTTCTTTTGTGTTAATACGCTTCTATGGTTGCTACTTCTTATATTTCCTTCTTAATTATTGCGAGGACGCAATTTCTTTAAGGAGGGGAGTCTGTAACAACCCGCATATTTATCGATTTTATATTTAAATATTTTATTTAAATATTTTATCGTTCGTCGGATTTTGGTCTGAAAAGCTACTTTTTGCAAACAGTCGAATTGGGACTCGAGACCACCCCCATTGAGTTCAAAATGCCGTTTGCGACCTTTTTGAGTATAAGCTTCGATATGTTTGGAGAAAGTTGAATTTTGCTACTTTTCACTTAGGGTTTTGGTTTGGGCTGAGCCCACTTATGTATTCAGTTCCAACCATCTCCTCTTCATTCACTTCTTTTCTATTTTCCTAATACTCAAGCTTTTATGTTAATGGGGGAAAGGAAGAGAAAATAGAAACTCCCAAGCCCTAGTTGCTCTTGATAATCCAAATTCTTGCTCCAAATTCAAAGAGAAGGATAGGTAAGCCTCTTCTCCATCTTCTCCATCTCTTCTCCTCTTCAATTTCAGAAAATATCCTAAACCTAATTTAGGAAAATATGTGTTTTATTCTTAGATTGAAGCTTGTTGAGTAAGAGTGAAGAGTGGTTAGCCTTTCCTTTGCATTTGAGCTTCTTCTTCTTGTTCTTGAGTTAAAAAGGTGAGATTTTTAATCTCACATCTATGCTTATGATTATCTTCTATTGTTAGGTATGAATTCCTAACACTTATTCATGTGCATTTGATTTTGATTTGGATTGCTTTTGTGAATATTCCAATTTTTAATGTTTTGAGTTCAATTCATTAAAAATCCTAACTTTGATGTTTGAACATGTTTTTGATTGTGCACCGAGGAGCTTATAGGGCCGGGTAGTCGATTGGCATAAACCCTTAGCGCCGTTGCTCGTGCGATTGCAATTTGATCGAGATTTGCACCTCCTTTGACATAGGGTAGGAAGTGCAAATATACAGGTTCGGCCGACCGAGCCCCTGGGCCGGTCGACCGACCTGTAGGTTTGGAAGTGCTGGTTACAGGCTTCGGCCGACCGAGCCCCCTGGGCCGGTCGACCGACCTGGTGCCCCGAACACATTCCAACCCCTGGCTCGGTCGACCGACTCAGGGAGTCCGGTCGACCGACCTACTACTATTTGCCAGATTAGCCTATATTGCTAATTCGTTTGAATATCCAACTTTAATCGATTCGTGTTGTCTCCCTTTTGTTGTTGTCATTTATTATCGACTTTGATGACCTTTTCTTTGGGAATTTTAGATATATCCACTTTGATGGATTTTGTATCGATTTCTTTGGATTTTATTCACGTTTTTGAATGTGAATCTTAGTGATTGATTGTTCCTACAATCTTCTTTGTGATTTGTCACTTTAAAAATATAAAGGTTTTCTATACTAGTAGTAAATATCAAAACTCTTTCCTCAAACGATTTCAATACTATTTTAATACCAAATTCGTTTATAAAACCGTTTTCCAATCTATTAGTATATACAAACCTTTACCTCACTCGTATGAGAAATCTAATTAAACGACTTAGTAAAACGAGTGGTATGAAACGCTTGCGTTTACTTTGTCGGTTAATTCTTGGACTCGTTCGATTGAATCTCTTGTGACAATTTTCTAGTGGAGACCTACAATTTGTTCGTAAATATTTAAGTTAAGCTAGTGGTTATGGGACATGAAGCTAAGCTCATATATTTACTAGCTTACTGTAATCGACACTTCTCTTTGATCATGACGATCATTTGATGATTTAGACTAGCAATTGTGCGATGTCTTTTTGTTTGCAAGGTTAGGCTAGACACCATTTGTGTGATTTCGACTCACACATACCTTTATGCTTTTTGGTTAGCCTAGACACCATTTGTATGATTTCGACTCACACATATCTTTTGTTTACTTTGTGGAGCAATCGGCTCAATAAGTCGGGACATAGGGCGTATCTTTCTAGGTGCGTCGATGTTCGTCTATGCATGGGGCGTATCTTTCTAGGTGCGTCGATGTTCGACTTTGCATGGGGTGTATCATTCTAGGTGCGTCGATGTTCGACTTTGCATGGGGTGTATCTTTCTAGGTGCATCGATGTTTATTCGTGCATGGGGCGTATCTTTCTAGGTGCGTCGATGCTAGAGCATGGGGCGTATCTTTCTAGGTGTGTCGATGTTCGACATTACATGGGGTGTATCTTTCTAGGTGCATCGATGTTTATTTGTGCATGGGGCGTATCTTTCTAGGTGCGTCGATGCTAGAGCATGGGGCGTATCTTTCTAGGTGCGTCGATGTTCGACATTACATGGGGTGTATCTTTCTAGGTGCATCGATGTTTATTTGTGCATGGGGCGTATCTTTATAGGTGCGTCGATGCTAGAGCATGGGGCGTATCTTTCTAGGTGCGACGATGTTCGACTGTACATGGGGCGTGTCTTTCTAGGTGCGTCGATGTCCAGTATTTTTTTATGGGATTGACCATCCTTTTTCTTGTGATTTCTGGATTTCGTGTGTTGATTTCTGAAATTTATGTTTCACCAACTTTTACGATTGGCATTGCTATATATGTCATTTATTGTGGCTTGGTGAATGAAATTAGGAGTATGACATTCCTTTTTATCTTGAGTAGATTATTGTGATATTGATTAATCTCTTGTTGATTTTCAATTACTTATTTATCACAGCTTGGCATTGTGATTATTATATGCTTGTGTCATATCTCTTATTATATATCACTTCATCTGATATTTATAGCTAGACTGATCCGTTTATTATTTTCTTCTTAAATAATACTCGGGTCAGACTGAGATATTACAGGTGCTTACTCATGGCTTCCTACCTGGAACCATCTTCTGACTTTTGGCTAACTACTCTACTTTAGTAGTTTTTGTTGTATACATTTGAGATACAGACTCTATGATGTATACTTATTCTTTTGTCTAGCACTTGTATCTATTCCTTTGTATTATTGTGGATCCTTTTGACCACTACTCTGATGTACACTTTCATGTGTAATATTCATATCTATTTCCGCCTTTGTGATATGAATTGTCTGTGACTGATTTATGTTATGTTTATTTCTATATTTGTTTCCGAAGACCTTTATAGCCACTGTGTAGTAGCTTTGAGTTTGTGTCGGTGTGTCGGATTTCCTCTTGAAAAAGAATTGCATGCTATACTATCTGACATATCGATGCTCGCACAAAGCAATTACACGGATGGTCGCTCCTCAATAGCCTTATTCTCCGTGCTAGTCGACAGCATTACACCGTAGTGTTCTTGGCTAGCGTGGGTATAGAGGTGGGGCGTCACAGTTGCCTCATTAAAAACCTTTGTTAGGAAAACCTAATGGAAAAAACCTTGGAAGAGAAAAGGAGTGCAACTTGTGAAATCATATATATCATACCAAAAATGATATTCCTTCTAAGAGTTTGATACTTGGGGATCAAAATAATGCCTCATTAAAACCTTACTAAGAAAAACCCTATGGAAAAAATATTAGTGAAGGAAAAAGAGTACAATATAGTATGTCATATTTCAATAATTTATCGCATCAAATAGAGTTTGATACTTCTGGATCAGTTTAATACTTCATTAAAAATCTTACAAAGAAAAACCCGATGGGAAAAACCTTAGTTAAGGATACTAATACAATTTAACTTAAATAACATATTTGAGATGTAATTTCTTGATAAGATTTTTGATTCTTCTAGATTAAGACATGACTCGTTAAAACCTTATCAAGAAAAACCCAGTGGGAAAAACCTTAAATAAGGAAAAAGAGTATATTATAACTTATTTTCAAATGCTACTGGAGAGTTCATACTTAGTTAAGGAAAAAGAGTGCATTATAACATATTTATGGATGCTCCACCTAATTTAAATGTTTCCTCTTAATTTGTATTCGTCTTTCGATAACTCAAACTGGTTATAGAAACTTCTAGATCCATAAATACGTATCTCATTAATAATACAGTTTATTAATAGTTTCCTTCGATACAATCATATTTTCCAAGATTGTTTCTTTCAAATATGTTTTGCATTTTATGCATTTTTTTGCTACCTTTATGAAAAACACATCATGTGCTTTTATTTTTGTGCTTCAAATCAGTTTTGCATATTGCAGCTACATCTTTAATGAATATTAAAAGTTTCATTACAACAATACTTAAAATAGAAGTAATCTACTCACCATGAATTATATCAAGATTTTCATTACAACAATACTTAAAAATAGGTTGTGATCTACGCTCCTTGTTCTTTGCATTCTTCATAACCCAGAAAGTTATTTATATTCTTCAGGAATTTGTATACTTTCATCATTTAAAATAATTTAAACCATATTTATACCCTCAGGGTATACTAAGCGTTTCAAGAACTTTCGCTACTTTATAGACTACATGTCTATATTTCTCTATTAATAAAGGATTCATGATGGCCAGTCATGTTTTTCCCTAATTCAAGATCTTTAATCTATTTATGAACACAAGCGCTTTATTATTTACAAATTTATCATTGATAATTATTTCTTGTTAGTTCTAAATATGATTTATTGAGATCTCATTAATTATCATGTTTTAGATACCTAAACCACTTCTAGGATTATTTGACAATCATTTCATAGGTCTCTTCAAGAGCGCCCTTAAGTGTTTCTTCAAGAACACCCACCTTCTTTATTTGGTATCTTTATCACTTACTCTAAAAGTATTTCAAACGGGTACCACACAGTGGTCTATACTTTTTGATCCTTCAATGATTTGATCTATGCTGGAGAAAGTTTAATAAGGATATTATTGACGATTTATTCAAGTTAATTGATATTTTGCATAATTGTATATAATAAATATTTAATATTGATAATCAAAATGAACTTATATCCCTTTTATCCTCCCCCTCAATGTTGACGAACATTGTCACATTTAATAATAATTTTTTTGGATTCTCATTTTGGTCCATTATGATATTGTTGCTAGAAAATATATCATACATATTAATTATAGGAGGATAATTCTTTTATCAGTTGATAAGATGTGTTCATTTGAAATTTCTTATTAGAGTTTGTTGTCATTCACCGATCTTGCCAATTGGAGAGATTTACTTATTGTGTAGATCATTTGAATACATACATGACTTCAGGTCATTCAGTATTTATATTGATTGAATTTTAAATTACTAAATTATATCTATGCATAATTTATAAGATGAGCTCATAACAAACTTCAAGTTGTTATTTGAATATCTACATGTATAGATATAAACGTGCGTCCACATATTACGTATATATTACAGATTTTCATATTTTTTCTCATTTGAGTTAGCGATTTTTAGAAAAAAACTATTATAAGGATCCAAACCATTAATTTTTGTTTATAGATCAATTTCAGTGAGAATCCTTCAAGACCACATGATAATGTTCAAAACATCAGGTTTGGAACCATATTGAACTTTGGTTCAAATAAATTGTATACACAACTTCAAGTTGTTAAATTTTATTCCTTGATTATATCTCTAATATTACTTTTGAACATTAATTATGATTATTATTAGAGAATATATACTTAGTTATAATTATATATAAGCATCTCTTCTAGAGAGTTCAAAAAAGAGATATATTTACAACATAAATAAGAGTATCTTCTAGACCCTTGAAATGTTATAAAAATAAGAAATTATATTGGTTAAACATACAGGTTTGTTCAAGACCATATTTATATAGCACTAGAGGAAATTATGATACGACATGTAGAATATCTCTTCAAGAGCATATCTAAAGATGTTTCTTCAAGAATGGTTATGCATATGACATTTAATTAATCATAAGTTCTGAAAAGTAAAAGATTACATATCACTATTTGCTTCTAAATTTGTCTAATGAAGCTACGGGTCCATGAGAATAGAAGATTGAATTTTAGGTAATTTATTATCATATTACTTTTTGAATTGTTATATCATATTTGGCAATATTCCATAGGCAATTCTTTTATAGTGTTATATGAGGATATAATATCACTTTCGGGGATACTTTATAAACAACGCTTCTAGAATGGTACATATCACTTGTAAAGATTCTTTATATGCGCTATTTTTAGAATGTCATCAATACTCAATATGTTTTTCTACATAATTGACGTAATTACTACTTTCAGAGTAGTATAGAATATCCCCACTGGAGATTTTATCGTAACTACTTTTAAAATGTCATATCAGAATTTAAATATAGTAAAAAAATATTAGATACGCTAAATAAATGCTAGATTGAGAGAGAAAAAACTGCTACTTTTGGAGTGTAGTATTGGAACACGCAACCTCTTTTGAAGATAAATTATTATCACTGCTTATGGAGCTTTATATAATGTTCCTTCAAGGAACATAAAGTTTTATTTATTTAGGAATTGCAATATTTTTCGTAAAAAAAATTCTACAACATCTCTTCTAGGACGTTTGATTTTTGCAATATAAATATAAATAAAATCATAAACATCTCTTAAAGAGTATGTCATATGGGCTATCTCTTCTGAAGAATATTAAATTTTACTTCTTCAATTAAATAATTTGGCAAATACATCCAAAAATTATCGAAATTTGGGTTTTACCAACTTCAAACAGATTTATTAAACTGAATCAAAAAAATGAAATTCACACAACAGATTTCAAGCTGTTTCTAGTTGATCAATTAAATCATGTCATTTATCATTGCACTTAGATTTTCATTATTGATGAAATTTCTATCATCATGTTAGTATTTTCAGACAATTCTTTCACACCATTTCAGTTTTGAAGTAATTTTAAACATAAAGGAATTGTATTCCCTAACAGATTTAAAGCCTTGAAACTTCAGGTTCAACCACTCTCATAATGCTTCTTCAAGGAGTTCCATTAGTAAAGAGATTTATTTTAAGATTATCGTGGATATGCCATCTTAAAGATATAAGAGTTTTTGTTTTATCCTGTCGGGACATGTTATTACCATTTTTAATGGTATTTTCTAAGCATTGAGATTGTAAGTATATGAATCATATCATGGAAGAGAATTTATGATTATGCATACATATAATAAAAATTCTGCTAGTCAATCTAAAACCAATTAATTAGAAGCAATCAACTAGATCAGTTGGATCTACAAGCAATTAACTCAAATTTACTAATCTAAAGCCAATTAATCAAATATGTTGATATGAAAATTGAAAATGAAAAAGTCCATAACAAATCTGAGTTTTATAGGAAAACTAAAATGACATGCATAATAAGTGAATGCATGACCTGTAATCTTTCCTGCTTCAGAATTACAATATATTCATATCACATGATCATAGGAGTTTATCAATCAACTTTTACATTAGTTGCATGGCTTTGGCACATAATATTTTTGCACTAACCAAATAGCAGGGGCAAGTATTCTATTGCGGGCATAACGGTATGCCTATATAAACTATTTAAGTATGTTCAAAATGTAGAAATTTTGCATCATACGAGTACTGTTTGAGAAATAAGCTTTAGCTGCCATGTTCGCTTACAAAAATGAAACTAAGTTTCATGAACTAAGAAGGCATATCCATCGATCTAAACAATATAAAAATGAACTGCAAAATAATCCATAATGCACTATCCAAATGCTCATAAACAATACGTGTGGCTTAATCTAGATGTAGCGGAACATAGCTATAAAAAAAGATATCATTCATGTGTATTGTTACTGTACAATGACTAATGAGTAATGACTAACAGTAAAGCAACAACAACAAAAAAAGTCACTAGTATATATTGTTACTTTGAAATGTTTTAGATATACCAACACAAATAATAGATAATGCGTTTAAGTTGTACAAAGTATCATTTGTACTCTACAAACTTTCTAAAAATAAAATCCATGTAACTAAATTATATAACACAAAATGTTGACTTAAAATAGTAGTTCTGAATAAAATCTCAAAGACTTAGAGCGGTCAACTGCCTGCTTGACTTGCAATGACAAACATGTATAATGGTGCTTGATACCTACCTATATTATGCATCACTGTTGATATAATGGTAAAATAAAACAGCATATGTGATTGTCAATAATAACTAAAGGCAGATTTTTCTCTTACGTGCTCTCACCGGCTATTTAAAAACAGTCAGTATTAGACCAAGGACAATAACCAAATCCCCCAGAACAATCATATGCCTAGCTATCAGTGAACCAGTTACATGACATTACAAATAACCAAATATATCTAAACATTCGCTGTTCAATTCTAATTGGAAACGGTAAAAACAAAACAGTCCTCGATTAACTCTATATAAAAGCTTCTAAATTTTTGAGTTAATCTGAAGGTCCACAAATTTGCAGTGATATTTGTATTATTTTAGAATGATGGTCAAGTATTGGCGGTGACAACTGTGAGTAATCTACAGATTTTACACCTTAACTATCTAGCTGTAATTTAGTAGAATATGTTTAGTGGAATTTGTCATTCGCTGTTTTGATCATAACATGATTCTTGTACAACTTTACCTTTTAAAGCAGCTGTATACAACTTGTTCTAAAATGTCAGGAATGTAATTGCTCACCAAATAGAAAACGTAAGGTTGCATGTATGAAGTTTCAGTGAATCAGTTACATGACATTTCATATGGCCAAATATATCCAAACCGTGACAGTTCAATTACAGTTGGACATGGTAAAAACAATATAAAAAAAAAGTTACAATGGAGTGAGATCTATAAAATTAGATCTATAATAGAATGGATCAGAAAAATTAGATCATTAGAATTAGATCTGAAATATTATATCTATGATAGAAGAAGATCGGAAAAGATAAGATTAATAAAACAAGATCTGAAAAATTGCCTATAGTTTTGAGATAACATGTTATAAAATAAAGAAAGTAGAAACGAAGAGAGAGAACAATTTTATTCATGCAGAGATATTTTTTGTTTCTATTAGATAGGCTCCTTTATATACAAATTTTGCAGCTTAAGAATCAATTTGTCTCACAATGTGAGAGTAAACAAATACATAGAAGCATATTCACTCGTAATATTATTAACATATATTATAACAGAGCATGAATTATTATTATTATCTCGTCCTCTTGACTCCATGGCTTCATGTTTATTGAAGTGCTGAGATGATTATGCCACCTAAAAACACGTATAAGCAGAATGAAGGGTTAAGCTGATCGTGCATGCTTAGCCTTATTACATCTGCGCATTTTCATCACTTAAACTAATGCCATCCATATCAAATGCCACCAACCACATGAGAAATTTGTTAGGCTATGCGACTCGAGAGGAACTTGTGCAGGTGTTCTATCTACGGCATCACCTAAACTAAGCTGTATAATGTTATATTTTTGTTCATACCATGTGAACACACAAACACATACTGATCAGTGACAAACATGAAGGTGAAAAACAAGATTTACCTGACCATACTTGTTGCCTTCCCAGCAGAATGCTTCACCTTCATCTGTGAGCACAACACTGTGTCGTGCTTTGCATGACGCTACCTTTGGCTGTCTGGTTTTCATGGCTTTCTGGTTTTCAAGACATGCCTCTTCCAATTGTTTTGATATCGTCCGCAAAACATGAAAATTAAGGCCCCATTTAACTTATCGCTTTTAGTTTTGTGTTTTGGTCTATACAAAAGCGCGTCTGTTGTATGTATTGTTGAAAAATAAACAATTCTGAAAACGAAATTAACATGTAAAATAGAAAACAACTTTATTTTGTTTTTGAGGTTTTGAGAGATAACAAAAGCACGGAAAACAATCCAACTCCTTCGTTGTCCGTTGGTCGTCTCAATGGTCAAGATTGTAAATCTTCTTCTCTTATTTTTTTATTATTTCTTAGTGGAAGTTGAAAACACAAAACTCAAAATACAAAATTAAACCAAATGGGTCCTAATCTTCTTCCTTATTTACGTAAACTCAACATGAAAACACTATCCATGCATACATAAACGATTCAAAATTACAAATTTTATCAATTCGGCTTGGAAAACCATGTTGTTCTACTATCAATATTGATTAAACACGTTGGAAACCGTATGAAGCAATAATTCAGCATCTCTGGCAACTCAATACATACCTTGGCATGATCGGAACCAGTACCAAGTTGTCCAAACTGATTCCCATCAACTAAATTAACATCTCTGGCATTTAATATGCACACCGTAGGCCACAACCCAGTAGCTACTCCCTGGATTTTCACCCCTCTCATCATCTGTGCTTCCTTCTCCTGGAAAGTAAGAACCAATTACGCATTTAGATTAGCTGAAATGTATTCATATTAGTTATTTTTATACAAATTCATTCCATAATCTAAAATAAAATAAGCCTGATTACATTAGAGTTCATGCTGAGAATTATCTATCGAGTCTGAGCCATCTCTGCCTTTAATTCAAAAACATTTTTTGGGGTCTGGGTTTACATAATTATCATTTATAAGAACGTAGTATTGATCATATATGAAAGTATTATTTGTATCATTAGGTGCCATCGATACCACTACACAAACGGTTAGCTGCCGAAAGAAAGGAAACCCATATTCATACATGCACATAACACAACTCTCTTACGGTTTCTTGAATTATCCACGCTTCTTATACGGGTTTCATTTGACTGCAACACCTTCTGTGGAGCAGCCAATCCAAGCACAACATATTTCCTTTCAATTTATTGTGGATGAATTCAGATCCACATTACCGTTCAAGGATAATTTTTGATCCAAAATAGTGAGAGCAGCAGACAGGTATGAACTTCTCTTTGTCCGACATCACAACTTTCATTTTCTCATCCAATGGAAGCGTAATACTCTATCCAGTCATTTCAACAACTAAGACAAAAGGGAAAAAAAAATTAAAAACTATTTGCAGATCAAAATAAAATATGATCTGTATATAAGCAAAGAACTAACCTAGGTTTCTGTTTTAAACCACGACGAATGACAACCTGTGATAACTCATATATTCTTAATTCTGCATTCAGCAGACCCTATGTGTAATTTTCCTATAGATACAAATATAAAATACAATTAGAACTTTTAAGCTTTCACTCTTATGGAAGTGTTTAATTAGAAGACTTGCATATCACGACGATCAAACAACCATTAAACTTTGATTTCATTTACCAAAATCAACAAAATAAAATTACAGGTACGTACATGCTTGAATCTTGCCAAGTGATGCCACAGATTTTTTTTTTTAGAATAATGAATTATATGATAAGAAGTAAATATAGAAATAAAACCCAAACACACTGCGTTAGCAAGAACAACGATTACTGGCATGTTTAGCAAGTTGAAACTAAGACAAAGGTACAAAAAAAAAAAAAAAAAAAAAAAAAAAGAAAGTAAATTCATGTAGAAATTAATTAATAATGAAAAAATAAAAAATGTTTTTGAACCCCTAGGTCACTTTGTTTAAACTACATAAATGCATGCACATTGTAAAATGATTTGTTTTGTTGCTTAAGTTATGCTCTCTTTGAAATCCATGCAAGCATAAGTTTTTCGTTATGTATCTCCTTAAAAGATACTATAATACCATGGTTGAAATACATTTTACAGTGTTTATTTATCTGAATATAGTCAAATAATTAGTGTTTTAGATGTTTTGTAAAAAAATTACTATAATACGAAAACATAAGGGCACCACCTAGTATTTGTTAAATGCAGATTGAACATAAAAAAAATTTATATAACAAATATGGTACAGTTATAATGCTCTCACTACATACCCTACAAACTTTGAGCCATAGTGCTAACTGCATGGATGGCATGAAATAATGTACTTGAAGTTCTCAAAATCATAAGGTATCATGAAATATTAATGAAGGAAGAGCAACGTTAATATAAGATCTACTTATATGTACTATCATGTCAATTCATAATTTTACCATATTCTATTTATCTCATTTGGTTGATTAAATTGAACTTTTAAGAATGAAAATGACGCAACGTAGGAAGCGAATTCGATGATGTAAATCGAATCCGTGCAGGATCTCACACGATTAGCGGAAATAATCGGTGAATCGATGATAAATCGATGGATTTAAGAATACCCAAATGCCCAAATCCGTTGATCACGAATATAGTGGATTCTAGCAATCTTCGACACGTTGATCGCGCACGATACCGTGAAAGAAGATCTACAATTCTTTACGTTGATCAAGCGCACTTGATTCCGTGAATTGGCTTCAACAATCGTTGATTCGAGCGCACTTGAATGCCCAAGGTGGAGATAGGAGTTAACACTCAACTACCAATTTTAAGGGAGGCACAAGGCACAAAGCACAAACCAAATTTTATTCAAAATTCAACAACCCTTACAAATGACCTCACATCCCTATTTATAGAGATTTACAACTCAACACACGACTTAAGAAAATTACAACACAAGCGACTTACAAAACAAATGACATAAAAAAAATACAAGCAACGACTTAAAAAAAAAAACTCGGCAGCGACCTACTGGAGGGTATTCTGGAGCTTCGCGACTTAAGAATTTGTGGCATAGCGATCTTCAGCGACCTAAGAAAACTCGTCCGCGACCTAACTTCAGCGACTTAAGAAATGCGGCATTCAATCAGCAACCTAACTGAAGCTTCGTGACCTACTGGATTTTGTTCGCGACTCAAGAAATCTCGCGACCTAAAGGCAGCTGCTCGCGACCTAAAGAAGGTCGTTCGCGACTTAGGAAATCTTGGCGCTGCTTCATCCACGCGATTTAGGAGAAGCAATCTAGGGTTTCGGCGCCGATTTGAGGTATGCGCTGCATCATCCTCCCCTTGTTGGAAAGAATTCGACCTCGAATTCACGCCCTCCTCTTCTTCGACAAGCTTTTCCCCATAATACAGAATTAAGTGTTTGACATTGAAAACATCAGAAGTATGAACCTTTTCCAGCAATCTTAACTGATATGCGTTATCATTGATCTTATTTATGATTTCTAAAGGACCAACCTTTCTAGCGGCTAGTTTGTTGTAAGTATCAACATGAAATCGATCCTTGGTCAATACTGCATATACAAAATCTCCTTCTTTGAAGACAACATGTCGTCGTTTAATATCCGTGGATTGCTTATATTTCTCATTCGATGCAAGTAATTGTTCATGAACAGTTCTATGACACTCTTGCAACTCATTAATAAAATCACAAGCTCGTTTAACAACTCCTTTCCGAATTGGCACTGTAGTCAAATCCAACGGACCCTTTGAGATTGCTGAATAAACAAATTGAAACGGACTAAAACCCGTACTTCGATTAACAACATGATTATGTGCAAATTCCGCTTGACACAATTTCATATCCCAACTCTTCAAATTATCCTGCACAAGACATCTCAGCAAGTTTCCCAATGATCTATTCACTGCCTCTGTTTGACCATCTATTTGCGGATGATAAGCGCTACTAAAATTCAGTTTCGTTCCAACCATCTTCCACAAACTCAACCAAAAATGACTCAGAAATCGTGTATCCCTGTCAGAAAAAATGGTCTCAGGCAACCCATGCAATCGATAATTCTCTTTAAAGAATAACTGAGCAACACGGACTGCATCCGCAGTCTTCTTACAAGCTATGAAATGTGTCATCTTCGAAAATCTATCTACCACCACATATACGGAATCATTTCCTCGCTGAGTTCTTGGCAAACCCAAAACGATATCCATGCTGATATCAACCCATGGTCTGGTAGGCACGGGTAATGGCATATATAATCCCGCATTCGTAGCTGTTCCCTTGGAAACTTGACATATATGACACCTCTGCACCAATCTTTCCACTTCTCTCCTCATAGAAAGCCAAAAATAAGATTGAGAAATCAACTGCAATGTGCGATCCCGGCCAACATGTCCTTCTTCATGCAGTTCTTTTACAATTTTCATTCTCAAACTGCAATCTGGTACACACAATCGATTCCCCTTGAATAAGAATCCATTTACCATCACAAACTCATTAGTACTCCCATCTTTGACTTTCTCAACAATCTTCGCAAAGTAAGGATCCTCCTCAAACAACTCTGGCAATAGTTCAAATCCTGTCACTTCAACCTTCATCGTTGTCAACAAATGATTCCTCCTGCTCAAGGAATCCGCTACACGATTCGTTACCCCTGATTTGGGTTTTACAACAGAAGTAAACTGCTGCAAATACGCGACCCATGAAACGTGTCTGGCTGAAATTTTGTCCTGCCCTTGCAAATGTTTCAACGCCTCGTGATCGGTATATAACACAAACTCCTTCTGAAACAGATAATGCCTCCAGTGCTTTACAGCCTGAACAATTGCGTAAAACTCCACATCATAAGTGCTATATCTCAATTTGGCTCCAAACAACTTCTCACTGGAATAAGCAACTGGTCTTCCATTCTGACTCAATACTCCACTAATCCCAACCTTCGATGCATCAGTATGTAACTCAAACAACAACTGAAAATCCGGCAGTACCAGGATTGGTGTTGTCGTCAAAAGTGTCTTGATCTTCTCAAAAGTTAACTCTGCTTCCTCTGTCCACACGAACTTCTTTCCTTTCATGCAATCGGTCACAGGTGTCATTACACTGCTAAAATGTGGAATGAATCTTCGATAGAAAGATACCAACCCATGAAAGCTCCTCACTTCAGTAATTGTCTTGGGTTGTGGCCAACTCCTGACAACTTCCACTTTGCTTTCATCCACTTGTATACCCTCATTCGATAGAATATACCCCAGAAATAAAATACCGTGCATCATAAACACGCACTTCTTTGTAGTAGCATAAAATTGCTCCTGTCGTAGAATCAACAGCACTTCTCGCAAATGCTGGATATGCTCTTCCATACTCCCACTATAGATCAAAATATCGTCAAAGTAAACTACTACGAACTTCTCAATAAATGGTCTGAAAATCTGGTTCATCACTCTCATAAAAGTACTAGGAGCATTTGACAAGCCAAATGGCATAACCAGCCATTCGTATAGACCTTCTCTAGTTTTAAAAGCAGTCTTCCACTCATCACCCGGTCTAATACGAATCTGATGGTATCCACTCTTCAAGTCAATCTTTGAGAACACAACAGCCCCACTCAACTGATCAATCAAATCATCGAACATCGGCATAGGAAACCTGTATCTCACAGTGACCTTGTTTAGAGCCCGACTGTCCATACACATTCGCCAAGTCCCATCCTTCTTCGGTACCAATAAGGCTAGCACTGCACATGGACTCAAGCTCTCCTGAACATGCACTTGTTCTAACAACTCCTCCACCTGCCTTCTCAGTCCCTCATGCTCCTTAGGACTCATCCTGTAATGTGGCCTGTGAGGTAGTACAGCTCCTGAAACAAGATCTATTTGATGTTGAATGTCCCTCAATGGTGGTAATTCCGTTGGCAGTTCTTTAGGAAACACATCTTCGAATTCTTCCAACACTGGTTTGACTTCCTCTGGAACTTCAACAGATTCAGTAGCTTCACGTCCAATCAACAAAAACACCTCTGGACTCTCCTCTACTTCTCCAACAAACTCCTTCAAAGTCAACAAAGTCTTCGGCTCCTTAATCTCTTCTGACTTGCTCTCTCCTTGCCATCTCTTCTTCGGAACTAAAATAATCTTAACACCTTCAAACATAAAGCTGTAGCTATTGGTTCGACCATCAGGTTGCACTGCTTGGTCATACTGCCATGGTTTTCCCAAAAGCAAGTGACAAACATCCATCTCCACCACATCACACCGGATCTCGTCTTTGTATTTCTTCCCAATAGAAAATGGAACATGAACTCGCTTATCCGCCACTACACCAAATACTGTGATTTGCAACTAACCATCCGCTCATTTACCAACGGTTATTAATCGTTGCCATTTAGCAACGGTTATTAACCGTCTTGGTTCAATTAGCAACGGTTTTTTATCGTTGCTAATTGGGAACGGTTATTAACCATAGCTTCTTTAGAGACAAATGATGGCGGTGAATTTCATCCTTTCGCGCCATATTTTTTGGCGCGCTTCGTTTCAATTAGCAACGGTTGGAAACCGTTGTAAATCATTTAGGTAGTGCCGGCCCAGGGGCAAGCCCACCAAGTTCCTGGGATGAGGCAACCAATTGAGCCGGGCAACACCAAAAATCTGTTTTACTTCAAAGTTACAGCTCAATAGCAATCTCCATGTTGGCGATGCGCAAACCCAAAAAAACTAGGGTTTCAAAAATCAACGCTTTCTAAATAATCATCGCTGCATACTCGGCTCTTCCATCAGCCATCGTCGGCTCTTGCTTGCCTCCTACGCGATATTTTCTACTGCTGATTTGAAGTCCTGCTACAGTCTCTATACTGCCACTGCTAATTAAGTATGCGAATTTCTTGTTTTGAGTTGTCTAATTTTCCAAAATTGAGTCGCCCTTTTACTGCTTTAGCTTTCATTAACCTTGAAAACGCCTGAAGCTAATAACTTATTAGTATTTAGTTACAAACAACTAGTTTTCTGTAAATAATCGTTTAGGAATTGAAATTTGAAAGCTGAAGCTAAAAAACTAATAATTATTTAGGAACAGATATTTACATTGATGTACTATTTTTCCTGCAGTGTGTGTGTGACCCGCAAACATTTAGGCAGAACCCAATATGATTTGCCTGTACACTTAACTAGATACACTAGTATGTAAACTTGATACATTTCGTTAAAAATTAAATACACTGTTTTGTAAATTATTTGAGACTATAAGTATTGCATCCCAGTTAATGTGGCAACTTTTGTATAAAAAGTTGGTACTTTGTTATGTTATAGTTTTATATGTGATTTTATGCTTATATATGAAAAAAAATAAAAAAAATAGACATGTTATATTGTAAGGGGCAAAAAAATTCACATTGGGCTTGGTCAACCGATTCTTTGGGCCGCCCTTGCTTTTAGGATTGATGTTTCATTAAGTTTCAAAATAAGGTAATATTGTTCCAACAAAAATATTATATTGTAAGGTAATTTTGTTTTACTAAATATGAGACCATATTTAGTAAGTGGATAAAATTGTTGTTAATGGCGCAAGCCAAGTATCAGGAGAGGGGTAATGCATAGACATTACTCTGGTGCTACAAAATGGCGTCGTTGTAATGGCAAATTTTTTGGAAACAGTTTGATGCTAATGTTAAATTTCAAGTGAAATCAGAAGAATAGACATCTGTTTAGTTAATATCAGAGTTGAACTTGGTGGAAAGCCATAAGATATTGTTACCCATGATTTCTTATTAGCTCTTGTTATTTTCTTTCAGTATGTCTTTTAGTATAGACAAACAATGGATGAATCAATCTAATTGAAGAATTACAGAATATGTGGAAGGTGTGAGAAATTTCGTTAAATTTGTTGCTGAAAACGGTGGCAATAAGGAAAAGTATTCGTGCCCTTGCACGCGGTGCAAAAATGAAGATACATTCAAATTAAGTGACATTCATTATGGGGATGTTGGAGCCGGAGGTTATGTGAGCCATCAAAAGGGTTTGATACGATATCTTTAGTCGGAGGTATTGATATTTCTGACTTGTTGTTTGCATATATTACTGATTTTCTTTTGTTTGCTGTATATGAAATTTGCATATGCAAATGCATGTGTATTTTGTCTTGGTCTATCTTGTTTACAAGATAATCGACAATTTATCAAATACTAGGAAGTAAAGCTTTTACCTTCCACCCCTTTATATTCTCCTTCCAAAATACGTGATTGGAGGATGCCATTCATAGCATTCCATATATCTATTTTTCAGTTGCTCCCAGTGTAATTTGAAGAATTTAGAATTAAGGCCATCTGGCCTAGGAGAACTGTTGTCATTAATTTGAAAGACAACAGTTTTGACTTCTTCTATTTGGAAAGGCTGACATAGGCTTTGCCTTTTCTTCTGAGATAAGTTTTTTTTACAAATAATGCCTGGAAATTGATGTGTGGGCTGATATAAAGAAACCAATTCAGTGAAATAATTAACAGCTTCATTCACCAGTTTATCTGTTGTTGATGGCCATGATCCGTTAGGACTTAAAACATATATGTTTCTATTATTAGGATTAGTCGCATTGACTTTATTGTAAAAGAAACTAGTTGGCCTATCCCCATTGGTTAGCCAGTTTAACTTCATTCGTTGATCAGTTTCAGTTGCTATTTTTCTCATCATATCTTGAACCTGATCTGTTTTTAATCTATATTGTTCAGTCAGGTTTGCATTCAGTGGGTTTTGGACTAATTAATTTGACTGGCTTCTTCTTTTAACTGGATAATAACTTTATGAATGCTATTTTTATTATTTCTCCAATTTCTCAATGTAGATTTAATTTCCTTTAGTCTAGACAGGAGGATATGAAGAGGATTTCCCTAGAATTCTTTTGAGAGCTTCTTGAATCGAAGAATGGTACCCAGTTTGATTGTGCCAGGAATTACTGTATCTGAAAGGTACTTTGGCATTCCTAATATTATGAATCATAAAACTGATATTTATAGGGGAGTGGTCACTAATAGAGTGATTACCAAAGTTAATACCAAATTGTTTAAATTTATCCATCCATAAGGAATTAATAAACAACCGATCGATTTTGCTGTGAATAGAAAAATTAAGCCTCCTCGCCATGCAAAGTGATTACCAGTAAATTGAGGTTCCATAAGCCAAGATAGGGAAATGCAATCAATAAACTCTTGATCGCCCAACGAATTATGAATACCATTAGTAATTCTCTCTTTAGCCGATAGAATAGAGTTAAAGTCACTTTTGGGTGGTATGAATTTTTAGACAGGTTATCAAACCTGTCATGTATAAACAGAGGCATGTTGCCTGTACACAATCGTACACACAGTCATGCATACATAAATACAAGCATGCAAGCACCTTTCACAATTTACATTCAAGGCTTATCACATGCAAAATAGGTATATCAAGTTTTAAGAATTTATAAGGATGGTTTGCTCACCTGGATAGTTTGACAGAGAGGAAAGAGAACCTGAAAAAGATTTCAAAATCTGGAAATTGAGGTTTGATCAAATTTGCTTTATCCTAACCGTTGTTTGCTTTGAATTGGTTTGCATTATTTGATTTTCTCTTTGCTTGGGTTCTACTTTGTTTTATTAATTCAGACTTTTTGAATCAGGTAGATGCTGTTTGTTTTTGAACTGGAATATTCTTTCCAGATTTATGAAGTTGAACTACCTTTGAATTTAATCTTCGAGTTACACATGAACCAGGTTGAACATTGAAGTCTGAAAACTGGAATGCTTTGCCCATATGATTTTATTTTCCTCTCAGATGAAAGACTTTTTAGCTTGCAAAACAATGTAGTGTAATTAATGAAATCTTTGTACTGTAGTGATAATAAACAATGCAGTGTAATAAGTATGATATTCCGGCACGGTAGCATTCTGTTTGCAAAACAATGAGTGTAATTATAAGTTTGATAATTTTATATGTATGGTATATGTGCGATATGTTTATAGTGCTTGTGTACCAATATTTTGATATTCTGGCATATTTTGATATATATTGATATTCTGGTATATATACTGAGATATGCCTGTAACGCAGTAGTGAGTTACAGCTGTGATTCAGCAGGAACAAACATTATGTGCAACGGGTGTTAACCGTTGCTTTATGTGTGACTTTGGTCATAAAGCAACGGTTTTTAACCGTTTTTTTTGGACAGAAAGCAACGGTTACTGACCGTTGATATTTTTCCCATTAAGCAACGGTTTTTACTCGTTGCCTAATGCAAATAAAGCAACGGTTATTACCCGTTGCGTTTGGCTAAGTCTGCAACGGTTTAGAACCGTTGTTTGTGGTCCAGTTTGCAACGGTTACTACCCGTTGCCTTCTACTCAATTTGCAACGGTTTTTACCCGTTGCCTTTTGGACATAAAGCAACGGTTTTATCCCGTCGCTAAATTCAACCACTCCTGTTTTAAAGACGGTTATTACCCGTTGCTTTTTGCCTTATCAGCGGTTTTTACCCGTTGTTAATAGCTTATAATGGTGTAGTGCACCTTCACCTCTCCTCCTTAACCACGCTAACTTGTAAGAATTTGGATGCTTCTCCGTCTTCAACTTCAACTTTCCCACAGCTTCAGTAGAAATGATGTTGTCACAACTTCCCGCGTCAATCACAAATTTACACACCTTCCCCAGTATAGTGCATGTCGATTGAAAGATATTACTCCTCAACCAACTAGCCTCTTCTTCCTGTTTTGGTGTCAAACATGATCTCCTCAACATTAGATTACATACTTCATCTCCCGATGCGATATCCTGTTCATCCTCTTCAACTGGACTAGAATGACCTTCATCAACGTCCTCATCTTCAATCTCAGCAATCATTACCCGCTTCTTCGGCTTTAGACATTCATGGCTCTTATGGCCAAACTCTCGACAATTAAAGCATTGATACTACTATTGACCTTTGCCTTCGCAACGTCATTCACAGCTAGTTTAATGACAGCCTTGGAAACGTTAGCATTGCTACTAGCTCCCTTCACTTGATTGTTGGAATTTTTAAACACACCACCTCCTCGTCTTCCTTGCTTCTCCCAAGCCAACGCTTACTGATGCGCTTCAACCACAGATCTAGTGTCAAACATATTTACCATGTCCTGGATCTGGATCCTCAACCCCCCCAACAAATCTAGCGGTCAACTGTTCTTCCGTCTCCATGATGTCATTTCGAGCAATCAGTTGATAAAACTCATCAGCATAATCATTAACAGTCTTTGTCCCCTGCCTCAGGTTCTGCAAACGTTGATACATTAGAGATTGATAATTGTAAGGTAAGAAAGTAGCTTTCGTTAACTTCTTCATCTTCTCCCATGAAACAATCTTTGACTTCCCCATTCTCTCTCATGTAAGTTTAGTCTGCTGCCACCACGCCATAGCTCTCCCTCTCAATCTCGTTGTAACCAACTTAACTCTGCGATTCTCGGGAACTTCTTTGAAGTCAAAAATTTCCTCAACATTTGAAACCCAATCCAAAAATTCCTCCGCAACCATACCGGCCTTGAATTCCGGAAGCTCCATTTTCATTCTCGATTCCCATCTACGGCCATCTTCATATTCTCTAGCTCGACTCCACACTTGACCTCGATCTCAGTAATGAACACTTCCTCTATCACCATCAAACTCCTCATCAAAATCTGACGCATATCGTTGTCGATCATGACCACCAATATCTCTACCACCACCATTTCTTCGATCTACATTCCTCTGATCACGATAATCCACATCTCTCCGATTTCGTTCATCAACATTCCTTTCACGAGCGTCAACATTTCTACGATCATGTTCTCCTTTTCTCTCCCGATCTGACTGGGGTGAAACTCTGTTTCCCCCATGACTCGATTCAGGTGAAACCCTTCTTCTACTTTGATTCATTTCAAGCATCATTCTCTCTAATCGACCAATCCCTTCATTCAACTTATCATTGAAACTCTCGTTGATTCGTTGCTCCGTTTCATCGGCCTCTTCTCTTCCATACAAAGCATTAATATTGCGATGACGTTGAGCTCGTCTCGTTGGCATGATTGAACTTCAAACAAATTCAAAAAATTCAAAAACTTTCCGAACTTTGACCCAAAACGATATGGGTAGAAACTCCCAAATTGTTGCAACTTCACGATGGACACGATGAACATCAAACTTCTCAACAATCTGCAAATCTGACCTCCAAACTTCATATGACGCAAACTCCTTACAATCTAGCTCTGATACCAAACTGACGCAGGGTAGGAAGAGAATTCGATGATTTAAATCGAATCCGTCCAGGATCTCACACGATTAGCAAAAATAATCGGTGAATCGATGATAAATCAATGGATTTAAGAATACCCAAATGCCCAAATCCGTTGATCACGAAGATATCGGATTCTAGCAATCTTCGACACGTTGATCGCGCACGATACCGTGAAAGAAGATCTACAATTCTTTGAACGTTGATCAAGCGCACTTGATTCTGTGAATTGGCTTCAACAATCGTTGATTCGAGCGCACTCGAATGCCGAAGGTGAAGATAGGAGTTAACACTCAACTACCAATTTTAAGGGAGGCACAAAGCACAAACCAAATTTTATTCAAAATTCAACAGCCCTTACAAATGACCTCACATCCCTATTTATAGAGATTTACAACTCAGCACACGACTTAAGAAAATTACAACACAAGCGACTTACAAAACAAACGACATAAGAAAAATACAAGCAACGACTTAAAAAAAACTCGGCAACGACCTACTGGAGCGGTATTCTGGAGCTTCGCGACTTAAGAATTTGTGGCATAGCGATCTTCAGCGACCTAAGAAAACTCGTCCGCGACCTAACTTCAGCGACTTAAGAAATGCGGCATTCAATCAGCGACCTTACTGAAGATTCACGACCTATTGGATTTTGTTCGCGACTCAAGGAATCTCGCGACCTAAAGAAGGTCGTTCGCGACATAGGAAATCTTGGCGCTGCTTCATCCACGTGATTTAGGAGAAGCGATCTAGGGTTTCGGCGCCGATTTGATGTATGCGCTGCATCAGAAAAGAAAAATAGAGAAGCAACAACACTGAGCAAAGTCATTATACCGCGGTGAAAGGGTATATTTTATTAAATGACTGATTTATTTATTAGCATGGCTTCTTGTACTGGTAACTCTAGTTAAGAAAGCTGGTACAACTGTTTTACATATAAAATCATACATACTTTTAATCTGTTTTAAGCTAAGGAGATTTCTTAAAAGGTATAAGAGCATAGAAATGTGTTGTCATAAAAAAGAGTAAAAAACATTAAAGCTATTGTTACACCATAATTTCTACAAACTACAAATTACGAAATATTCAAGAGGAAAGTTCATTGGCTTGTAATTCCAAAATCAACTGTTTGGTTTCCAACGAGCTTATGCACCGGACTCATTATCCGAGAACATATAGTCCGGTAGCACGAGTCAAAGCGTCGAACGAGATCAAGATCGTTGTCCAGTTGAGACAAAAGGCATAGCCAAGGGCAGCAATTCCCTGAACCAAAAATATTTCAGCAAGTATCAACAATCAACGGCTCAGATAGCCCAAGCCAAGACCAACGGTTAGGATAAACGAAAAATATCCAAGAAGCTATGTATAAAAGCATCACATCGGCAATCCATGTCAAAATGCACTCAACCAGATAATGACAAGCGTTCAAATCTAAGCAGCACATAGCAAGTCAAGTCATCAATCCAAGGAGAAAAGCTCCCCACCAATGATATTACGGCATATTGGCAATGAATAGGCGGCAATCCCAAAACGTAAGGGCCTTCTAGCACGAAAAATAGTTGAGCCATGAAATAATATTGTACTTTTCTATATTAACCCCTACTTGAAAACTCATTAATGGCGGAAATGCAAAAACTCAATGTAATACGCCTCTCGGTTAAATAAAAGTGACCAAATAAGGAAAGGATAGTGGACGGACTTTCGGTCCGAACCACTATAAAAGTATCAATGTTATTTTCTTTCCGCACTTTACTTTCTCTGTATTTGCTATTGCGACTTTATGGTCCAACATTTCGTAACTTAAGCCTGCTTAAGATCATATCTCGATAATTTCTTCATTAGGTTCAATATTCCAACTCGTTTTCGGAGCTATACCTTCAGACCTCGGGGTGTTAGTATAGACAAAAATTTACACTAACATTTTTTTGGCACTAGAAGGAGGGCATTCTTCGAACTGTCGTCATTTGCCCCCTTTCGAAAAAATCCAGTGACATTATCTCTCCCACCACGACTAACTTTGAAAATGAGGAACTAACCCAGAGCTACCCCTGAACCTCCACGTCCAGCTCATTAAAGAAGGCAATGATGACCATCTGGCTACCTTCAACTTGGAAAAAGATCGAGACCAGGAGTATGATCTCATCTATGAACTTCAAGCTCTCAAGATCAGATAGCTTTCAGAGTATCTTCAGGAGTCTCTCCAAGAGTCTACTCTACTCCGAGGGATGGTTAAGGCTATGGTGAACAAAACCAAAGACATGAGTATCATAATAATGACAAGTAAAGATTCAACTCATACTGCTAAAAGAGCTTTCTCTATTATCCTTTCTCCCTGCTCTGGGAAGAAGATTAAACGAGATCAAGTCCTTACTTCGCTCAATCAAAGTTTGTCTCGTATCTTTCTTGGAGAGCTCCATTATTTATACTATCCCTCATCCACCACGGAAGATTCGAAAGGAAGGAACTACTATGTCTATCATCAAGTGAATGGGGAAAAAAATAAATGGATGTCAAAGAATTTTCAGGTCGTAAAAAACTTCATACAGAATGGGAGATTGACTGAATTTCGTAAATGATTAGTTTAATATATTGTTTTTATAAATATCTAGCTTTGCTTTTGTGTTTCTAGAGAAACTCATGTTATGTAAGCCCATTCATCCATATATATATATACACACACACACACACATATCCCTTCAAAGATGAAGAATACTATATGGATTTCAATATTTAAAGAAGTCTCCTATCTTTTCAAAACACTTTTTTCGAATTTAACTTTTTCCTTTCTCGATGGGCATAATCCAATCTTAGTACCCATAAAATTTTATTTAGTATGTATCTCTTTTAGTTATTTTCGTTTATCGTATTTGCATTTAGAGTCTAAAAGTCGAAACTCTTCTATTGTTTGACAAGGTCAATAAAGAGTTTCACTTTTTCTAAAAATATTAATCCCTTCAACAACTCTCTTTCTCAAACTTATATCTAATAATTTTTCAACCGAATGATAAAATTTACCAACTATGTGATTCTAAAAATCTTTTTCAAAATAGTCTGAAAGCACTCTTTTCAAAGAATTCGTATTTCTCTTTTACCAAGTTACAACTAGCATTCCATATGAGCGGTAACCTAAAATGGTTGTAGATGTCTGAAACCCGATAAAAGTGGTTATAGATGGCTGACACCGATCAAAACTGGTTGTAAATTTGGACCCAACGATAAGTTGGTAGACCTAGCCACCCCTGCAATGATGTGCTATA
Source organism: Allium cepa (assembly GCA_030765085.1). Lineage (NCBI taxonomy): Eukaryota > Viridiplantae > Streptophyta > Magnoliopsida > Asparagales > Amaryllidaceae > Allium > Allium cepa. The sequence goes on from CM060941.1 coordinate 635,016,841, forward strand.
AAGTGTAAGGCCATATCACCTAAGTTTAAAATGATGTCGAAAAGTAGAACGCATGCTGATAGTGAGCCATGGTCAAGAAGTAGCATACATTGGGTAGATTCCCAATTAAATTAGAGTATTAAGTAGATTCCCAATGATAGTGAACCATTATCAAGAAGTACCATGCATTAGAAAGACTCCCAGTTAGATAAGGGTGTTAGGTAAATTTTCAATAATAGTGAGTCATGGCCAAGAACTACCATGCCTTAGGGTAGATTCCTAGTTAAATTTGAATATTGGGTGGATTTTCAATAATAGTGAGCCATGATCAAGGAGTAGCACGCATAAGTTCGGAATTGGATAGATTCCTAATAAGATTAGTCTTAAGAGGAGAGTTTCTAAGTTAGAATGAGCATTGGTAAGAATCTCAATCATGGCCAGAAGGATGGCATCAAATTAGTAAGTACAATAAAAACATAAGTATGGCAAGATGCCAAGGGGCAAGAAGTATCCCGAGATAGAATTAAAAGAGCAAACAAGATGGCTTGAGTTGAAAAAATAAGTCAACCGAATGGATAAAAGGTCCTCGGTATTATAGAAAGATTATCCAAGTAATCATTAGTACATTCGGAGTAAGATAAAAAATAAGGCGATGTCTCATATGCCTTTATACATATTTCTAACTCTAGTTTCGGCCTCTTTAACGACCTCCTCCAGATGAGATTTGAAATGCTTCTCTATTCTATCATATGTCCTAGATACCCATTCCTTTTTAAATTTCCTAAACTAAATTCTTAGACCATCCCTGGTACAAACACGAATGTTTAATGCATTAGGCACTAGAACAAAGGAAGAACTCTCAGGTTGAAGAGGTCAGGAACAAAAACTAGTAGAGACAACTACAGTCCAATGAGAAGAAGGAAGTCTCATGGCATCACAACCTCTACCTTTGCCTCTTCCACGAGCCAAAAGGGCTGCAACCGTAACTTCGTTGGTATATTTATTTTTAGTTTCAAATTCTTACAGTTTGATTGCTGAAAGCTCTCGATAAGCTTCGTCCAACTTCTATCTAAGAGTAGACTTGGACTCCCATAGTCTTGAAACAACCGTTTTCGAAGCCTGACTAGTGATCGGCACTACCTCCAGGATGGTAGACATCTTCTTGGATAGCTCCTCAGGAGTTTTTTTTAAGGTTCATTGTCTTCCAAGATGGCATGGATGTTGGTATTGACATCGGGATTATATATCGTTGGTTTGGTTTTCTTATCATCAAGATTCTTTTGCATGAAGGCACAATCTCTTTCTAATCTTAAGCAGTTGGGACATAATTGCCCTTAAAAAGAGATTTAGATTAAAATAAAAAACAGAATATCATAACGATAGTCATATTTCATTCTATAAGAAATTGATAAAGATAGTAAAAATCAAAGGTATAGAATTCATGGTCCTCTAAGATGAGCAAATTTCTCCTTAGTAGCTAAAATAATCTTTAGGCCTCTACTCCCAGTATCAGCAAGGGATCCCGAGGGTTTGGCTATATTGGAGAATGAGATATCCTTCCCTAAACCACCCTTCGGTATAGAGAGCTCGTGCGACGACCCGCCCTTCTCGACCCTCGAAAATCGACACAAATACGCCACTGTATAATATGCCGACGATAGAGTGCCAGAAAAGAAAGATTGCTGAGGGAAAGAAAGAAGGAGGTATAAGAAGAAATAGAAACAACATTAGAATCTCACAATCGCAACGGAATAACATATGATAGGTAACAATAGACTTTTATACAAAGAAACTGTAACTATATTATATATTACAACATCAGAGTACAACATCAAACAAACACAACAATGGACAGTTATAATAACTTGTCTCCACAGAAACTGATTATGCATCAAACTATAACAGCGGATATTACATCAAATACGTGTGATATGTCTCGCCATACATCTCGTCTCTTGAGCTCCACAGCAGTCCATCCAGAATCTGTACTCTATAATACTCGGTCTGACCCGAGCATTATAGTGAAATAACACCCGAGTCGGTCTGGAAAAACAGAGTGAGGAAACACACCCAATTGGATTATTAAATTTTCCAAAATCCTTTGAAATCAAAGGTATCTCGTAAGACGGCGCCACAAATAAACATGCCGGGTTTTTACCCTACGATAACCAAAACTTATCAAATTCGTCTGATATTATAATAGTGTCTATAGAAATTAAAATAGAATCTAGCTGAAATGCTTGCATCTCACGTTTCAGCATAGTTGGGCACAATCAAAATTATGCAGGAGCCTATTGGAGATTGGATTCCATACAATGGCAGGGCTACTGAGGTACTGCCCGTCATAGTACCTGGTCTAGATCAGCGTACCGAGGATCCACCCTAATCCCCTGCAACACAAGACCGGACTACCTTTACTGGATAGTCCGAATAAGATCATCCCGCGGTTGGGATCAACAACCTCCCACACGGCCGAAATAAAGGGACATCTAAACATGGGTGACCTTACCCTAATTAGTTGCTAGCCACTTAGGCTTGCGTGCACCTCTCCTATTTTAGTCGTTCTCGGTTGATGAGGTTGAGGCTATGCGTTACCTTTTAGCACACATTCACTTAGAATTCTTACCGCCCTCTTGACGATGTTCTGATAGCATTCATCCATACAAGTCTGTTCCGAGTCCAAACGAAACCGAAGGCACTACTCCTACTACGTCCATTTTGAAATCACCCTCAGGATTAGTAACGATTAGCCCTTGTACTTCACTCCTCCATCTTCGACTCCAAACTTTTGTCTTCCTCACGAAAAAGTCAAATCGGATCAAAGTGGTTTTCGGGAAATTAATCCCGATCCCGGTCTCTTTGAAACGATCAGTGCATTGGCCAATATTGATAGTTGGTTATTTAACTATCAAATAACATCTACAAACAACCATCAGGCCTAAATAATATCCCAAATTATTTATTTTTAAAATATCTTCGCAAGATATTTTCTACACTTCAACCATTTGAAAATAGTTTCAAATCACTTTTCTCTCGCGGAATAAATTTCCACCTAATTGTTTTATTTCCACTGAAAACCACCAAACCCTAATACTTAGATTTTAAAATAATTTACATCACTTTATCCAAATATATATATATACACACACACACACACACACTTTAAAACATTTAAAAATAAAACTACTTAAAACACTTTATTTGAAATACTGGTTATGAAATCTTATAATAATTTCTCATGTAAAACTTATGCTAAAATTAATTTAAAAAAAAGTTATTCTTTAAGGTATAATAATTATCTTTTAAAAACATAATACTAGTTAAAGCTTTCAAATAATTTACTTATATAATTAATTTAATAAATGTTTACTTTAAATTTTTTTTAAAACAACTAAATAATAATTTCTTTAAAAACGTTCTTTTGAAAACAACTTTAAACCTCTAACTTATACTTGAAAATCTTACTTTGAAAATATACTTGGCTTTTCAAGGGAAATACATTTTTCTTTCCACACCTTTAAAAATAAACCACTATTTATTTTTAAAAATCACCCTTTCCTTATAAATTCCCATCCTAAATTTTAACTTTCAAATCATCCTCTGATAAATATTTCACTTGATTTATAAACCCCATTTACAAATCCCATAATCTCGTTCTCCTTTAATCCCAGTTTCAAACACTTAATCAATTTTCAAATCGATTTCCAAAAATAACTCCATTTTAAAACAAATTACTTTACTTACCCAAATTTATTTCAAAACCCATTAATTCCATATTTGCTCCTTTATTTAGATTTAAAATCTGAAATATTAATTTCATACTAAATTTTAAAATTCTCCCTTTATTTCCCCCAAACCATTTTAAACCCTAAATTTAAAATAAATTCTTCAGTTTTTTATTAAACAATACTACTTAAGTTCTCAAAATCCATTTATTAAAAATCTTTTTCCCATACTTGGAATTTATTCAATAGGATTTCAAAAATCAACTTTTATCCTTTTCCAAATTCCTTCTTTTAATTTATCCAATTTTCTAAAATTATTTTATTTAAAATTTTCTACTTTAATTTCCTTCCAAAAATCCAATTTTTATATTTCTGATATCTTAAAATACCAAAATATATTCAGCCAAACTATAACATTCAACAATTTCAATTACCAATATAATCAATCGCAGATCATCAATAAATCATATCACAGAATATGAAATAAATTCAAACATTTGAGGAAACCAATTAGATCCCTCCAACCTGTTTCCCTGCATCCACGGATGTTAGCATAATAATTTAAAATACCAATTCCGCTTTAAGGCGGGATATCGCGGTATAAAGGGTCATCCGCTATTATGCGGGGCGCATAGGGTCTCATCCACTATATAATGCAGGAAATCAATCACTCCAATATATATATACTACTATATATATATATATACCACATCAAGACTGATAATAAAACTTCAATTCTTGTAATCAATCCAATAATTTAATTTTTAACTGTTTAAATTTACCAATAAACCGACTTGAGTGAGATTTACTTACCTTTGATCTTTGTTTGCAATCCAATCCAAATTGGCTTGTTTTCTTCACCTTTTCAGACCTTGAGTCAGCATTATGAGGTTTGTTAATATTTGAATTGATCGAACAATTAATTACTATTTATTCACTTTAAGCTAATAATTTGGTTTTGAACTAATAATTTATTAACTAATTTTTTTAATCTTAACTAATAATTAAATTTTAAACTAATTTTCCTTTTAAAAATGTTATAGTAACTAAAAATAATTAAATGAATTACAAACAAATTAATCACCTTAATACCTTATATAAAAATAAACTAGTAAATTTAAGTACGTATATGTATATTTATTTTTCTTTTGAAGCTACATATATATACTTATAAAAATAAGTTATATATTTAAAAAAAATCCATATATTTCCAAGATCATATATATATAAGCATATTTGTTGTTTCTATATAAAATAAAATATGTATGTAGTATTATTATATATAATATATATATATTATTTCTTCACTATCAAAATTTACTTTCTCTATATATATAGGTTTAGACATATATTAATATTGGATTGAAAAATATAACTGTAACCATTTTAACTGTAAAAGAAATGTAAACCGTAAACATGTTTTTAAAATAAATTAATTATTCTAGATATTAAATAAACTTAAATTATCTCAAGAAATACCTCACTGACATCGAAGCAAACCCTAGCCTACTCGCGAGTTGCCAACCACCTCGCAGCAATGCCAGAGAAGAACCCATCACCTATCTCTTCGTGCGCGACCTCGAAGTCAACCCAAGATGCACATACTCGATCGTTGTACTTGCCACTGCCGTAGTCGCGACCTCCAACATGTATGTTCCTTGTCGATCGACGCTCGCGTCCAGGCGATGTCGAACACCCTGATCTTCGTTCTTTTCTCGATTGAACAACACTTGAGGAAGGAGAGAGAGAAATTGTGATTTTCGCTTGTTTAATTGAAGGCCGGTTCGATATGAGGAAGGCTCGTGTGTACATTGAAAAAGAGGGGGAAACTACGATTTACAGCTGCCATGGATTTGTTTCTTTTTTTGTTTTTTTCAAAAACTCGGCCATTACTTATTTTTTTCAAGCTTTTATTTTCAATTTTCTCCGTTGGACAAAAAAAAGGAAAGGGACGTCCGGTAAGTGATTAGAGAAGGTAGTGGACACATGCTCTGAATTCCTATACCTGTCTGAAAAGGCCTGCCACGGTATTCAATGCAATAATATTATATTTAAATTTAAATTCAAATTTAAATTGTCATGAAATCGTAGCTTAAAATTTGTACATCCTAACGAGGCGTGCCGCCGGGCATTTATAATGTTAAACCCCTATTCTGAACGCAATGGAAAAGGTTTCGAGTCCTAATTTGATCATATGGAGAAGATGGCTTTTTTGACCCAGTTATAATATTAAATTTTCAATATAGATTTCAGCGCGTTTATCTACTGTACGATCACCGGACCACTCCAAACACTACGAAATTTTAAATCTGGTAATAATACACTATTACGGATCCAATAGAACGGGTTTCGTCGAATTCTGAGACTGTGCCTCGGAAGGCTATTTTTAAATGTCAATTTAAACTATATATTTTTAAAACTAAACAAAATACTTTTAAATTCAATTCTAAAGCTTTCCTTATTTACAGTATCATAATTATAAATTTTCTAAGCCTTTGAAATATTTTTAACCAGCTTGTAATTCTAGATTTCATATTTTACCCAATTACCAATTATTATATTCAATAATTTAAATTATCAAATAGATGGAGATATTTGAAATTCAAACTAAACTAACTTCCAAATATTTAAAATCAATTAAATATTTCAATTTCAAATATCCAGAAATTTTGGGTCGTCACATTCCTTCCCTCTTAAAAGAATTTCTTCCCCGAAATTACTAGTTAAGAAGAATGATCCATAACTCGTTAACTATTTTCCCAAAACCAAACAGTTTTAACAACTTGCCAAAACAAATCTTTTTATTAAAGACCCATTATCACTTCTACTATCTGTCCAAAATCTTCCATAGTTTCCAAAAAACATTATTTACTCAATAATTCAAATTTAAATTTAAAACCAAATTTTAAATTAACAAAATTTTCTCCAAAATTTTCTAACTCTAAATTCCAAATTTTTTTGCCTACGTCTCCTTTGTGCGGCTAGACCGGTACAACTGCAAAAATGCCTCTACGAGCCCCCAGATTTCAAAGGAAAACAAAAGGCCAAGTGGCCAGATCAGAAAACCATCAAATTTCATACAGAAATTTAAATACATACCTTTTTGTCGAGCAATTCAATTTATCTTTCGAATTCAAAATTGCAATTTCCTTTGCTTTTAACACCCCTATATATCCTAGTTAGAAATAATATCCAACTGCAGAATTCAAAATTATTTTATTTACTTGCTTTAAAAAAGTTTCAATATTTATTTCATTCAAACCCGTATGATATACACATATCATCCATACGCAATATCAAATCTGATCGCTCATTTGATCACACAATTTCACTTTCGAACTAGTATCGTCTACCCGATTCTCTAGTGCGGACTTAGATTTGGTTTCTTGATCAGAAACCGTCATTCTCTTTTCATAGCCATAAATTATGATAGAGATTTCCAAAATCCATCAAAATCCATATCCAGAGTTCACCGTCGAAAATCAAGTGAAAAATCCCACCTTGGATCAATATAACTATCTCGAAATTCTATGCTCGAATCTGAATCAAATCACTATGCGAATAAACTAATATACGTATATCCTACGTATTTATCTCCATTTGATTATTAGCTATATCAATTCTCTTGTATTCACAATTACCTTTATTTCTATTCACTTATTCACAATCTTCTCATTTCACAACTTCCAGTATAATCTTCATTCAATTATTAACTTAGTATATTTTCCCAGTACCAAATTTTACTTAAGAATTTCACCACTACTTCTTAAGTTCAATATGAATAGTTTACACACTTCTTATATTTATTTTCGCTTCACCACTTAGCTCTATTTTATTTCACTTAAATTTCCAATTCCATTTTTAATTCAATTTACCTTCCACTTTTAAATATTGAATTCTATCAACTATCTTCCATATATCATTATTTTAAACTTGTCCCACTTACTAATTTATTTTATATTTTGTCCAACTTGGATAACTTTCCATTTCACACAATTCAAATTTAACTCCAATATCCAGTTTCATTTACTTATAATATAAATTAGTTTGTTCATTCACACTTCTATTTCAAACTTAATCTAGTCAAATTTCATTTCCATTCAAATTTTAAACTTATAAATTTTATTTCAACGACCATTCCATTTAGCTCACTTAGATTCATTCCCTTCAAGTTAATTCAGTTATATTTCAATTAATCAAATTTTTAACTTCTATAAGTTTTCCAACTTATTTACTTCATTTAATTGGCTTACATTCTAACTTATTTCGTTTTCTTACTTACTTCAAAAAAAATTAACTCCTCTTTAAGTTAAATTATCTATTCTAGAAATTTTCAAATTTTACTCTAACAAATTTCAGATTTTATAAGTTATCAAACCCATTTATATTTCCATAAACATTTTTAATAAGATTCCAGAGTCTTTAAACAATTACTCAACATTTCAAAATCATTTTTGAAATCAATTATATCCAAATCAATTTATTTCAAAATCAAACCCGATTTTAGCAAAAAAACACCAATTCAAAACATTTGGGTAGCAATCCCTCTCTTGGAAACTCGAGAATGAACATCGATGATGTTGCAGTCATCACCGAAGTTATTTTTCGATGACCAAAAAGTGTTTAGTGCTTTATCACTTTAAAAACATTTTTTAAATATTTTTAAATTCCAAATCTCACCAGATTTCAAATTCAATTCAAAAATATTTGTCAAATAATATCACCATTATTCTCCAAAACCTTTGAAAGTCATTTTCAAATCAAAGGAATTTAATTTCTGAAATTTCGAATTCCAAATCATTTTAATCTACATTCAAATATTACTCTGGAATTTTATCTCATTTAAATTATAAATCGCAATTGTAATTCACATTTACAAACCTCATTCTGTAAATGAATTTATTTCCTTAACCTTGGTTATAATTCCAACTTTTATTCAATTTTCCTAACGGTGATGATAATAATTTTTTATTATCGCTTCCTAACAACCATGCAATCATATATACTTATAATAATTTATGGAAAATTATTTCTTCTATATACAAAAATAATTTGGGTAAAATTATTTCATTTACCCTATTTTAAAACAATATTGTGTCGGTTTATCTTGTTTAAGAGTTTAGAAAACCCTATCGATGACATGGCGTCCCACATATCGACCAGAATTCATAAACACTCAACCAATAAGTCAACACAATATAAAAACAATTTTTATATTCACTAACAAATACGCGCTCATATCTATTAATACACTCAAACTCATTCTAGAGTACTACGAACTCTATTTCTAATGAGTAATCCCCACCAGAGCCAAGGTTTTCGCTTAACCTTCAGCTCTGATACCACTGTGATGACTAGCCCTTCTCGACCCTCGAAAATCGACACAAATATGCCATTGTATAATATGCCGATGATCGAGTGCCGAAAAAGACAGACCGCTGAAGGAAAGAAAGAAGGAGGTAAAAGAAGAAATAAAAACAACATCAGAATCTCACAATCGCAGCAGAATAACATATAACGGATAGCAACAGACTTTTATACAAAGGAACTGTAACTGTATTATATATTACAACATCAGAGTAAAACATCAAACAAACACAACAGTGGACAGTTATATTAACTTGTCCCCACAGACACTGACTATGCATCAAACCATACACAGTGGATAATACATCAAATACGTGTGATACGTCTCGCCATCCAGCTCGTCTCTTGAGCTCCACAGCAGTCCATCCAGAATCTATATTCTATAACACTCGGTCTGACCCGTACATTATAGCGAAATAACACCCGAGTCAGTCTGGACAACCAGAGTGAGAAAACACACCCAATTGGATTATTAAAGTTTCCAAAATCATTTGAAATCAAAGGTATCTCGTAAGACCGCGCCACAAATAAACATGCCGGGTTTTTACCTTATGATAACCAAAATATTTTTGTCAAATTCGTTTGATATTATAGTAGTGTTTATAGAAAGTAAAATAGAATCTAACTGAAATGCTTGCATCTCACGTTTCAGCATAGTTGGACACAATAAAAATTGTACAGGCGTTTATTGGAGATTGGATTCCATACAATGGCAGGGCTACTGGGGTACTGTCCGTCATAGTACTTGGTCTAGATCAGCGTATCGAGGATCCACCCTGATCTTCTGTGACACAAGACTGGAGCTACCTCTTACTGGATAGTCCGAATAAGATCACCCCGCGGTTGGGATCAGCAACTGCCCACACAGCCGAAATAAATGGACATCTAGATAGAGATGACCTTACCCTAATTAGTTTCTAGCCACATAGCCTTGCGTGCACCTCCCCTGTTTTAGCCATTCTCGGTTGATGAGCTCGAGGTTATGTGTTACCTTTTAGCACACATTCACTTAGAATGCTCATATTCCTCTTGAAGATGTTCGGATAGCATTCATCCAATTTCGAACGAAACCGAAGGCACTACTCCTACTACATCCATTTTTGAATCACCCTCAGGATTAGTAGCGATTAGCCCATGCACTTCACCGCTCCATCTTCGACTCCAAACTTTTGTCTTCCTCACGAAAACGTTCAAACCAGATTGAAGTGGTTTTCGAGAAATTAATCTCGATCCTGGTCTCTTCGAAATGGTCAGCGCATTAGCCAATATTGATAGTTGGTTATTTAACTATCAAATAACATCCACAAACAACCATCAGGCCTTAATAATTTCCTAAATTATTTATTTTCAAAATATCTTCGCAAGATATTTTCTACCCTTCAACCCTTTGAAAATAGTTTCAAATCACTTTTCTCTCAAGGAATAAATCTCCACCCAATTGTTTTATTTCCACTGAAAACCACCAAGTCCTAATACTTAGATTTTAAAATAATTTCAATCACTTTATCCAAAAATATATATATTTTTTAAAACATTTAAAAATAAAACTACTTAAAACACTTTATTTAAAATACTAGTTATGAAATCTTATAATAATTTCTCATGTAAAATTTAAGCTAAAACTAATTTAAAATAAAAGTTATTCTATAACGTATAACAATTATCTTTTAAAAACATAATACTAGTTGAACCTTTCAAATAATTTAGTTATATAATTAACTTTTAAATATTTACTTTTAAATTTTTTAAAACAACTAAATAATAATTTCTTTAAAAACATTCTTTTGAAAACAACTTTAAACCTCTAACTTATACTTGAAAATCTTACCTTGAAAATGTGACGCCCCACCTCTATACCCACGCTAGCAAAGAGTATTAATAGATAATACCGTCTGCTAACACGGAGAATAAGGCTGGATAGGAGCGACCATCTATAGTCTTGCTTTAACTATCTATTAAATACGTCGACAATAATCACACCAAACCGATCGACATATCCAATGAATACTTAAAACAAAACCATAGGTGGCTGGAGGATCTATCAGAACAGAATATAACAACTCAAATGTAGGAAACATCACAGAACAGTAAACCATCATATACATATATACCGATACATAGCAGAGTATACAAAATAATACATGTCAAGTGGTATAGCCAACCACAATATACAGACAAATCCAGAAGAATAAATATCAGAGTTCAACATAATAGGACTACACAAAAGCTATGACAAAAAGAAGCTAGCGAAGTAGTCCATGTGGAAGCAAAATAGGCTAAGTCCAAAGTACCTAACCTGAAACATCTCGGTCTGACCCGAGTATAAAATACACGGGTCAGTCTAGCTAAACAAATCAGTTAGATAAACTGAACAACAATAAACCTGCAAGGTTACAAAGTATAACAAATATCTTTAAAAGAGATAACATAATCATCAACACAAGATGAATCATATAGAACAAGCCTCATATCATCGGCGACATAGATAAACAAAGGATACAATTATCCCAAATCAAGCCAAAAGGCAAATAACAAATACCCATAAGGTAGACAAGTTCCACAAGGTAATCGCTATACTTCATGTGGCTCAAAATGACCAACAACGAAGGGCGATACCAAGGGAATATACATATCAATCAAAACATCATAAAATTGCTCGAGCTCGGTACTGTATAAACAAGGATCCATGAGCCCGAAGACTCCAAACCCAATATCACCCATTCGGCTCATAACGACCAACATCGGAAGCGATACTAAAGGGAAACCCAATATCACCCATGCGGCTCATAACGACCAACATCGGAAGCGATACTAAAGGGCAACAAACCCGAAGGCACAAACCCGAAGGTACAAACCCGAAGGCAACATACCCGAAGGCAACATACCCGAAGGCAACAAACCGTAGTGTTGAAGGTCCGGAGACCCAGTACTGGACACCACTAACTTGCGGAATGTGTCATAACTCTCAAAAAGGAATCCGAAAAGTGGTAACGTGAGTCCCATAACCACTCGTTCGCACTAAACGGTTTACTATCCGTTAGTTAATTTCACACTCAAAGCAGTACAAAGTTCACCTCGTTTCATCGGTAAACTAGACCAAAAGGCCAAAACGATCAATCGAATAGGTCGGGGATTAATCGGCAAGACAAACGCACGGATTCATGGTCCGTGTTTTACCTAACCATTTAATCTTCCTTCCACTTCGCTCGAAGTGCGAAATTGTGTGTGGGCATTATAAATAGAATTTATAATTTGGAGAAGGGAGCTTTTAATACGATTTAGAGAGATTATTTATAAAACCTGTGAATGAAGTCAAAAACAAGCCATCAAAGTCAAATATGAAATAACAACTTAATTGGAATCAACACGAATCGATAAAAGTTGGAAATTAACTCAAAATTAGCCAAAATAGGCAAAACTGAGCATTTCATACGTCTGAAATTACCTTCCAGACGTCTGAACCACTACCAGACGTCTGGATTTTGTCTCTGCCTTTTTGCGTCTTCCGGGGACCAATTCCAGACGTCTGAATTTCCAAACCAGACGTCTGAATTTTGAAACCAGACGTCTGAAATTAGAGTTCAGACGTTTGAAATCCCCATGTAGGCAAAAATCAGCCAAGCCCATAAAGGCAAAAATCCAAATGAATTGCAAACGAACGAGCGATGGATGTTATGGGTTTATGCCATACGACAACCTAGCACTATTGGCTCTTTTATACACCTCCAAAAACATGATCAAATATCAAAGTTAGGATCTTTAAAGAATTGAACCCAAACACTAAAAATTTGGTTATTCACCAATTCAATCCAAACCAAAAGCAAGTGCATATGAACAAGGTGTTAGGAATTCATACCCAACATCAATGAAATCAAAAGAAGTAGATGTTAGTTCAAAACTCACCTTTTTAACTCAAGAACAAGAAAAAGAAGCTCAGATGCAAAGGAACAAGGCCAACCACTCTCTACTTCAACTCTACTAGCTTCAATCTAAGATCAAACAAATATTTCCTAAGTTTAGGTTTAGGAATTTCTGAGATTGAAGAGAGAAAGAGATAGAGAAGATGAAGAAGAGGCTTACCAATTGCTTCTCTTTGATTTTGGAGCAAGAATATGAGCTAGCAAGAAGAACTAGGGTTTGCAATTTCTATTTCCCTTTCCCTTCTACCTTTTCAGTTGGAGCTTGAGTTTAGAAGAGTGGAATGAGAGAATGGAGAGGAGAGGGCTGAGTTAGGGTATTAGTTAAGCTAGTGGGCTGAACCCAAACCCAAAACCCAATAGAAAAAGTAGCGAAATTCAACTTACTCCAAACATATCAAAGATTATACTCAAAAAGATCGCAAACGCCATTTTGGACTCAATGGAAGTGATTTCGAGCTCCAATTCGGCCGTTTGCAAAAAGTAGCTTTTCGGACCTAAATCCGACTAACGACGCTATATTTAAATTAAACATTTAAATATAAAATCATTAAATATTCGGGTTGTTATAGAAAATATACTTGGCTTTTCAGGAAAATACATTTTTCTTTCCACACCTTTAAAAATAAACCACTATTTATTTTTAACAAATCACACTTTCCTTATAATTTCCCATCTTGAATTTTTACTTTCAAATTATCCTCTTATAAATATTTCACTTGATTTATAAACCCTGTTTATAAATCCTATAATCTCATTCTCCTTTAATACCAGTTTCAAACACTTAATCAGTTTTCAAATCGACTTCCAAAACTAACTCCATTTTAAAACAAATTCCTTTACTTACCCAAATTTATTTCAAAACCTGTTAATTCCATATTCACTCCTTTATTTAGATTTAAAATCTTATTTAAAATCTGAAATATTAATTTCATACTAAATTTTAAAATTCTCCCTTTATTTCTCCCAAACCATTTTAAATCCTGAATTTAAAATAAATTATTCATTTTTTTTATTAAACAATACTACTTAAGTTCTCAAAATTCATTTATTTCCATTTATTAAAAATATTTTTCCCATACTTGGAATTTATTTGATAGGATTTCAAAAATCAACTTTTATCCCTTTCCAAATTCCTTCTTTTAATTTATCCAATTTTCTAAAATTATTTTATTCAAAATTCTCTACTTTAATTTCCTTCCAAAAAATCCAATTTTTATATTTCTGATATCTTAAAATACCAAAATATATTCGGCCAAACAATAGCATTCAATAATTTCAATTACCAATATAATCAACCGCAGATCATCAGTAAATCATATCGCAAAATATGAAATAAATTCAAACATTTGAGGAAACCAGTTGGATCCCTCCAACTTGTTTCCCTGCATCCACAGGTATTAGCATAATAATTTAAAATACCAATTCCGCTTCAAGGCAGGATATCGCGGTATAAATGGTCATCCGCTATTATGCGGGGTGCATAGGGTCTCATCCATTATATAATGCGGGAAATCAATCGCTCCAATATATATATATATATATATATATATATAATACTATTTATAATATACCACATCCAAACTGATAATAAAACATCAATTCAAGCAATCAATCCTATAATTTAAATTTTAACTATTTAAATTTACCAATAATCCGACTTGAGTGAGATTTACTCACCTTTGATCTTTGTTTGCAATCCAATCCAAATTGGCTTGTTTTCTTCACGTTTTCAGACCTTGAGTCAACATTATAAGGTTTGTTAATATTTGAATTGATCGAATAATTAATTACTATTTATTTACTTTAAGCTAATAATTTGGTTTTAAACTAAAAATTTATTAACTAAAAATTTTAATCTTAACTAATAATTAAATTTTAAACTGATTTTCCTTTTAAAAATCTTATAGTAGCTAAAAATAATTAAATGAATTAACTAAACATTATAGTCACCTTAAAACCTTATTTAAAAATAAACTAGTAAATTTAAGTATGTATATGTATGCCTATTTTTCTTTTGAAGCTACATATATATACTTATAAAAATAAGTTATAGATTTACAACAATAAATCCATATATTTCCAAGATCATATGTAGACACACACACACACACATATTTGTTGTTTCTATATAAAATAAGATATGTATGTGTTATTATATATATATATATTATTTCTTCACCGTCAAAATTTCCTTTCTCCGTATATAGGTTTAGACATATATTAATATTGGATTGAAAAATATGATTGTAACCAATTTAACTGTAAAAAAATTGTAAACGGTAAACATGTTTTTAAAATGAAATTAATTATTCTAGATATTAAATAAACTTAAATTATCTCAGAAAATACCTTATTGACATCGAATCAAACCATAGCCTACTCTCGAGTTGCCAACCACCTCGCAACAATGCCAGAGAAGAACCCATTGCCTATCTCTTCGTGCGCGACCTCGAAGTCAACCCGAGATGCACACACTCGATCGTTGTACTTTCCACTGCCGTAGTTGTGACCTCCAACGTGCATGTTCCTCACCGATCGACGCTCGTGCCCTGGCGATGTCGAACACCCTGATCTTCGTTCTTTTCTCGAACGAACAACACTTGAGGAAGGAAAGAGAGAAATCGTGATTTTTGATTGTTTAATTGAAGGCGGTTCGATATGGGGAAGGCTCGAGTGTACATCGAACAAGAGGGGGAAACTACGATTTACAGCTGCCATGGATTTGTTTCTTTTTTTTTTTTTTAATAAACTTGGCCATTACTTATTTTTTTCAAGCTTTTATTTTCAATTTTCTAGGCTGGATAAAAAAATAGGAAAAGGACATCTGGTAAGTGATTAGAGAAGGTAGTGGACACGGGCTCTGAATTCTTATACGTGTCTGAAAAGGCCTGCCACAGTATTCAATGCAATAATATTATATTTAAATTTAAATTGTCTTGAAATCGTAGCTTAAAATTTTTACATCCTATCGAGACGTGCCGACAGGCGTTTATAATGTTATACTCCTATTCTGAACGCAGTAGAAAAGGTTTCGAGTCCTAATTCGATCATATGGAGAAGATAGCTTTTTGGACCCATTTATAATATTAAATTTTCGATATTTATTTCAGCGCGTTTACATACCGTACGATCATCCGACCACTCCAAACAGTTTGAAATTTGAAATCCGGTAATAATACTCGGAAGGCTATTTTTGAATGTCAATTTAAACTATTTTTTTAAAACTAAACAAAACACATTTAAATTCAATTCTAAAGCTGTCCTTATCTTCAATATCATAATTATAAATTTTTCAAGCCTTTGAAATATTTTTAACCAGCTTGAAATTCCAGATTTCATATTTTACCCAATTACCAATTATTATATTCAATAATTTAAATTATCAAATAGATGGAGATATTTGAAATTCAAACTAAACTAACTTCCAAATATTTAAAATCAATTAAATATTTCAATTTCGAATATCCAAAAATTCCGGGTTGTCACAGCTCGAAAAGAGAAGAATCTACTAAAGGTAGCCTAAGATCAACTTTCGAAATACATTGGGAAACATATTCTGAAACATATTCACTTTCCAAAGTGTTCCTCTCGGTAATAACCGAGGGGGATGGAGTTATACTCTGGTAGCTGGGAAGAGGCTCCAGAGTTATATTTAGATTTAGACATAGAATCTTCTAAGGAAAGATAGTCTTTTGTTCTCTGACTTAGTGTCACGTGGATGCAGTTTAGAGAGTCAAACAAAATCTTGAAATACATCGTCTTGGTCGTCTAACGCAAGCTTCAATTGACCCCTAATTTCCAAGATGTGTTAGCTAACCTAGAACCCCTAAGCCTAAGTGACTTAAGTGATTTGGTGTAGGTTTGATCATGTGTTTCCTGTACCTCCTCAATCTTATTGGACAAGTCCATATTTCTTAATCTACTGGATTTTAGTTGGGTTTAAGGGTACTGATGGTTGCTAGCAATCTTAAGTTTTTGGTTTGGCTCGACTTCCATGACAATTCATAAAATTCGAGTTTCTCTGTTTAAACATGGTTAGAGAGAAAAGTACTTTAGAATAGATGCAACAAAAGCAGTAAGGGAATAATTCATCATGAATCCAACACCAAACAAAAGTGCTACCATTGCCATTAACCACCTCAAGCAAAAGTATAAAGAAAATGTACCGGAATTATTACAAACCAAAAGTTTAAACATTATCAGCAGAGGATTTCTGAGGTTCGGAATGGTGGCATACCTCTCCTCTATCAACATTCTCCTCCACCTATACTAAGGGCCCAACATTTTCCAAAGCTTGTGCTTTTTCGTACTTTCGAGAGAAGTTCTCCTCAATCTTCTAGCCATTAGGATTTAAATCTATAAAAATTATCATACCATTTTCTCGGTTATATCCATAGGCATTATAAAGAATTTCAAAGGCTTCGGTGGCAGCTATCTTTTCAGCCTCTTCTCTCGTAACCAGGTCTGTGATCTTCTCATGGGCTTCTGCTAATTTGTCTTTAGTCCCTTGATGCTTGGTCTCTAGATCTTTCAAAGCTCTCTCCAAATCAACAATTCTAGCCACAGATTCCTTCAGTTCCAAACGATTCTTTTCCCTCTCGGCCTGACAATCCTTCTTAGCTTTCTCTTTGAATTCCATAAACTGTTTTTCAATAATCTCTACCCTTTCCAATTCTCCACTCAGCTTTTGGAACCCTCGGTGCAGAACCAAGAAGTCAGCTAAAACCTAAAGATAGGAAATGCGTATGAAATCAAAAGAGATGGGAATTTCATAAGCAAAAAAAAAATCTGCGCCCTGAGATGATCCTCCATTCCCACATTCATTAACCTCCCGAAGTTGTCCATATCATCAGCCAACTCCATTCGGGAGTTCCCCACAACCTTGGATAAGTGGGCATAGATAGCAGAACGAGTCACCTCAACTACCTAGTTCACCTGGTGTAATGACCCAGAATTTTGATTATTTGAAATTGGAATATTTAATTGATTTTAAATATTTAACAGTTAATTTTTAACTTGAATTTTAAATATAATGATTTATTGGATAGATTAATAATGGGAAATTTACTTAAATAATTGAATCTTGAGTTTTAAGCTTGATAAAAATAATTTAAAGGCTTATTAAATTTATATTAATATGAATGAAGGTAATAGAACTTTTATATTTAATTTAAAAGTGATTACTTTGATTTTTAAAAAATAGCTTGTTTAAATTAATGAATAGAAATAGACTTCCGAGGCACAGTCTCGGATTTCGACAGAACTAGTTCCGTTTGATCTGCAACAGTTTATTGTTATCGAATTTCAAATTTCGTAGTGTTTGCAGTTATCGTTTGGTCATATGGGATAGAAACACGTTGAATTTAATAACGAAATTTTAATACAGTAATTGGGTCCAAAAAGTTATCTTCTCCATACGATCGAATTAGGACTTAAAACTTTTTCCGTTGCATTCGAAATAGGGGTATGATATTATGAACGCCTAATGGCATGCCCCAATAGGGGTTCGAGATTTTTAGTTACGTAATAAGAAATATTTGCAACTAAAAATAATATTTTAAATTTTGTAGTCAATATCACCCGTATTCTATTAAAATCAAACACACACATCCTCTCCTTTTTAAAAAAACAACACAACCGAGCACAGAATTCAAGAAAAAATGAGAGCTTCAAAAAAAATATTTCCTACAATATTCTCAATGAAAAAAATCAAAATCTTGTTTGTAAATTCATTTTTCGCGCAATGCTTCGATCTGGTGGGTTCTTGGATAGGGCGGCCGTGATTTGGGGGGTCGATAGTGAAGGTCGAGATGGTCTGCTGCTAGCGTTAGAGATTTTCCTTGATTCATTTCTCGATTCCTTTTTCTGAATTCATATTTGGATTCGCCTTCAAGAACCGCCTCTAGGTGCATAAAATAGCGGGTTCCGGCCAACATTTGAAAAACGCGACATCTTCACGTCGAGAAGGAGTAGTGCCAAATCGCGATTCGCATAGTGGGCTCGAGCTTGGAATTTTCGTTATGGGAAGATGGAGATTGGCAAGGGGGACTCGATAGCGCGTCGGTTCGAGGAATAGTCGAGTGGAGCTCGGTTTCATCGTTTGTGTGTACAGCCTTAGGATGTTTGTTCGTGCATGGGAAATAAAAGGGGAGCATGGGAGAAGAAGAAGAAGGAGGGAAAGGTAATAGGCCTTGGGTAGTTTAAAATAAAATAAAAAAAGAAATAGAAAGAAGGAAAAAAAGGAAAAAGGGAAATAGAAAGAGGGAAGGGGAGATTGGGCTGTAGTTTGGATTTTTCTTAGTCGGGTCTGGCTGTAGTCCATATAGGGTAATGGAAATAATATAAGTTAGAAATTAATTTATATAAATTTGTTTTAATAAATACCGATCTTACAAAATATATATCTCTCTCATGGGAGGTCCGCTTTGGACGAATTTTTTTGCATTGCGATCGTGATGACGAGCGGTTCATAATGAAACTGATTTGGATAGATTTGGAGATAGGCAAAATTTAGGCTAAAATCGGGTGTCGTCCGGTTTTAGTTTCAAAACGAAGTGTCTCGGTGACAACTGAAAATCAATGTGAGTAAAAACTCACTCACCTTGGATAATTAGTTTATTTTAAATAGTTAAAATTAATTATTGATTGATTAGATGATTTGATAATTATAATTACCAGTTGGATGTCATAATATGTATAGTAGTTATATTAGTAGTTGGATTGATTATTCTCGCTTATAGGAGCGGATGAAACCCTATGCGTCTCATATAATAGCGGATGACCCTATATTACTGCGATATCCTACCTTGAAGTGGGATTGGTATTTTTATGTTATCTAATATCTATGGATGCAGGGAAATAGGTTGGAGGGATCCAACTGGATTCCTCAAAAATGTTGAATTTATTTTCATATATAGTGATATATGATTTGTTTGAATAATCTATGATAGATTAGCATGTGATTTGAATTTATTGGATGTTATGGTAATACTGGCCTAGATTTTGGTAATTTATAATACCGTAAATATATACACTGAATTTAAAAAGAAATTAAAAAGGGATTTTGAAAGTGAAATATTATATAGAGTTTGGATTAGTTAGAAGAAAATTGATTTGGATAAAATAAATGGTTTGACTTTATACTTGACTATTACATGATATTTTTTAAAGGAGATTTTGGAATAATATATAAAGGATTTTAAATAATAATCCTTAAGTGCTACTTGTTTAAATATAAAAGGTTTACAAAAAATTGAGATGATAGAATGGGAAATAGAAAGGAATTTGGAAATAAATACAAATTGGTTATACTGGATCTTAAATAAGATTTCTAAGTTACAAAATGGGAGTAGACTCGAGATTTGGTTGGTTTTGGAATATAGTTTTGGGTTATTTAAGAAATTGATTTATGAATGGAATTTAATTTAGAAATCGGTTTATAAATGGATTTAAGTGATGTAAAATTACTGTAAACTAGAAATGAGACTATAGGATTTATTAACAATGTTATAAATAAAGTGAAATGATTATCATTAGATAAATTGAAGATATAGATTCACGGTAAGAATTTATAATGAGACGAGCAAATCGGTTTAAAAAGAAATGATAGATTTTACTTTTGGAAAATGTGAAAAAGGGATTTATGAAAGTGGGGACGTAAATCGATTGGTGGTAAATTGAGAGAGAGTTATAAATATTAGATTAGTTATATTGGGGTTATAGAAATATTTTATCGAGAAGTTGAGTTTGCTTTAAAAAGAGGATTTTAATTGTTAAACTAGGTAATTTAAATAGGTTTTAGCATAAAAATATTTCAGAAAATTAGTTATTTAAATATTTTTAAATTATCAAAATGAATTATAAGTTTTATTAAAAAAGTCTTGAAATCGATTAGAATTTTATTAATAAATTAGAATTAATTATTGTTTCAAAGTTATGTAATTATTTAAACAGTTTAAAAGTATATTTAATTATTAAATAAGTTTTTGGAAAGTAATGGTATACTTTCATGGCGAAATCGAAGGAAGAGATTGCTTGCAGTTAAGTTTGGATTTCTCTAGGATAGAGACGTAATCATTGAGCTATGAATCCATTGTTCATACCGCGTGATGCTTTCCATATTTATTTCAAAAGGTTTTTCAAATATTTTTGAAGGAAATGGTTTGTGAATATACTTATTTTGGTGAAATAAGTATATACTGTTGAATAAAGATATTTAATTAAGGAACCTCGGAACTTATAGAATTCGTTATAATCGAGTTAAGGAATTTATAATATAAATTGTGAAGTGTTTTGAGAAAAGAGAAATAAGTGGAACTTTCCTAATTGTTGGGAAGTAAGGGGTTTAGAAAAATGTATTTGTAAATATTTTTCTAAGTGTTGAAATAAGAGATGGTTTGAAATATCCCGATATGGATATAAGTAATTGAATTGTCTCAAAAATATAAATTTGGATAGGATTTGAATATATATCTTATAAAGATATTTTGAAAATAAATTTTGGAAAATTATAATATGGGCATAGTGACTACTTATGGATGTTATATTGATAGTTAAATAATAAACTATCAAGTGTTGGTCAATTTCTTTGATCGTTTTGAAAAGACCGGGATCAGATTAAATTATCTGAAAACCACTTTGATCTGATTTGAGCATTACGAATGGATATCGTGAATATGGTGAAGGCAGTGATTCGGTTTGTCCACACCCGGGACAACTTGTATGGACGAATGCTATTAGAACATCGTCATTGGAGGACGATGAGCATTCTAAGTGAAATTGTTCTTGTAAGGTAATCGTAGCCTCAAGCCTCATCAATTGGAATGACTGAAAATCAAGGGATATGCAGCAAGGATAAGTGGGTCATACCAAATTTGGGTATGTTATCACCTTTCTAGATACCCTCGGATATATTACAAATTATGGATATAGTGATGCATTGGAGAGAGCTCTCGATAAGTGTGGGAACACCTAGGGTGGTAACATATTCGGTTCTGTCCAGGTTAGGGATAGGGTCGGTCTTGTGTTGTAGGGGATCCTAGCGTGGTCCTTGGTATATTTTTCTCGAAGTGTACTTTGATCGGTGGTACCCCAGTGCATAGTCATTGTATGAAATCCATTCTCCAGTAAGCACGGTACGGTTTTGATTATGCCCAACTATGCTGAAATGTGAGATGCAAGCATTTTATCTATTTTCTGTTTATTTTCTATAGACATTATAATCGTAGCAGATGATTTAGATATAAAATGTTTTGGTTATCGTAAGAGAAAAACCCTTCGTGTTTATGTGTGGCATGGTCTTACGAGATACCTTTGTTTTTCAAAGTATTTGGATAACTTTAATAATTCAAATTGAGATGTGTTTTCTCACGCTGGTTTTCTAGACCGACTCGGGTATTATTTTATTATAATGCTCGGGTTAGACCGAGTATTACAGATTCAGGTTAGGATTCTATGGAGCTCAGGAGAGGAGCTGAATGATAGAGACGTATTCCATGTACTTGATTATATTCCGCTGTGTGGGTTAGGCTATGTAATCAGCACTAGTGAGACAAGTTATTATAACTTTCCAGTATTAAGTTATCGATTTGTTGTACTCTAATGATGTAATGTATAACTTTTTGTATAAAGACATGTTATTATCTATTATATATTATTCCACTGCGATTGTGAGATTTTATGTTGTTGTTTATGTTTCTTCTTCTACCTCAATCTTCTTTTCCTCTAACGATCTGGTTTTCCGGCACTTGATTGCTCAGCATGCTATATAGTGGATGTATTAGTGTCGATTTTCGAGAGTCGAAAATCCAGTTCGTGACACTTGGTATTAGAGGCGAAGGTTAAGCGTGAAGCTTAGCTTTGACGGGGTAACTCATTAGGGATAGGGTCGGTAATACCCTAGAACGGGTTTGAGTGTATTATTAGATATGAGCGCATATTTGTTAGTAAATATAAAATTGTTTTATCTTGTGTTAGTTGAGTTGTTGAGTGGCTTATGGATTTTGGTCAATACGAGTAACTAACGTTATCGGTAGGAATCTCTAAACACTTGAACAGAGCGACTCGACATGGTTTTGTTTTGAAATGGGGTAAATGAAATAATTTTACCCAGATTATTTTTTGATACGAAAGAAATAATTTAAAAAAAATTATTATAGTTATATATGGTGTGCTTGGTTGTTAGGAAATGATAATATTAAACCATTATCATTTGTTGTTGTGGTGATTGAATAAAGGTTGATATTATTATCAAAAGTTAAGAAATAATTTCATATAAAAAAATGAGATTTTGTAAATGTGATTTATAATTTGAAATGAAATGAAATTCCAGAAGTATATTTAAATATGATTTGTTAAAAGGGTTTGAAGGACGGAAATTTGGGAATTTAATTCCCGTTGATTTTGAAATGTTTTTTTTAAAAGTCTTGGAAAATAATAGTGGAATCATTTGGAGAATATTTTTGAATTATAAAAATTTTAAAGGAGGTAAAAGCACTGAACTCACTTCAGTTGTTGGAAAATAATTTCGGTGATAACTGCAGCATCATCGACGTTCATTTTCGAGTTTCCAAGGGAGGAATTGCTACCTTAATGATTTGCAATTGTAGTTTTTGTTTTCGTAAAACAGATTTGATTTTGAAATTCAAAGGAATGATTTGATATAGGGATTTTGGGTGTATATGATTTTAAAAATGATTTGATATACCAAGGGATTTTGGGTATATATGATTTCAAAAATGATATGAAATACTTAGTACAAAGCGTTTAAACTCGGGGATTTTCATGTTTATTGAAAATATGAGAAAATAAGTTTGACAACCAATAAAATTTCAAGATTTGCAAGCTATAATAATGTTTAAAACTATTGGATAAGAATGCAAGAGAAGTAAAAATTTGGGATTGAATTGTGAAATGGAATTTAACTTGAATTACGTTGAATAAAGGAATTTTGAAAATTTAGCCTAAGTAGGCTAAATGAAATAATTATTGGAAATGGACTCTATTGAGATTTGGGATAAATGAATAAATAAACTAATTAAATCGATTAGTTATTTGGATGTAGTTTGGAATGTTGATTGATAAAAATCAAATGTGAAATTGGACAATTAAAATTGAATTTGATTTAAAATGGATATAAATTAAGGGGGTGAAGTGGTAATGAACAAAGAGCTTTGGTATAAAATGTTTATATACTTAAAAAGGTTTGGATGGAATTGTCCTTTAAGGACAATTAGTATTGAAAGAA
This sequence comes from Allium cepa, assembly GCA_030765085.1. Classification (NCBI taxonomy): domain Eukaryota; kingdom Viridiplantae; phylum Streptophyta; class Magnoliopsida; order Asparagales; family Amaryllidaceae; genus Allium; species Allium cepa. Next base: position 635,041,077 of record CM060941.1, read on the forward strand.
ATACTAAGAAATTAAGCATTGTGAATAATTGAATAGAAATGAAGTAAATGTGAATAAAAAGAATTTGATATAGTTAAGAATCAGTTGAAATAAATATGTAAGTTATACGCATATTATTTTATTTGCATTACAGTTTGATCCAGATTCGAGCACAGAATTTCGAGATAATTTATCTCGATCTGAGTTAACATTTTTCACTTGATTCTCAACGGCGAACACTGGATATGGATTTTTGATTGATTCTACGATACTCTATCATAGTATATGGTTGTGCAAGGAGAATGACGGTTTCTAATCAAGAAACCAGATCTGAGTCCGCACAAAAGAGTCGTGTGAATGATACTAGATTAGAAGGGAAATTGTGTGGTCGAGTGAACGATCATTTTGATATTGCATACGAATGATATATGTACATTGTACGGGTTTTGGTGATGGAAATATTGAAAATTGAAAATGCAAAAAAATAAAATGATTTTGAATTAGATGATTGGATATTATTGGTAAATAAGATGTAGGCTTTAAAAACGAGAGAAAATTGGATTGCCCGACAAAAGGTACATGTTTAAATTATTGATGAAATTTATGAATTTATGATTGCGCCACTTGGCTTTTGTTTTATTTTGATGATTTGGACCTGTAACGGCGATTTATAGTTGTTCTGATCTAGCTGCGCAACGGAAGTGTTGGCGAAATTTTTCCGAAATTTAAGAAGATAGAAAATTTCGAAGAAAAAATTTAATAACTAAAATTGGACTTGAGTTAGAATCTAAAATGATTAAGTAAATAATATTATTTGGAATCCATGGATGAATTTGGAAATTAGTAAAAGTGATAATGTGTTTTCAAAGAATTGATTTTGGGAAGTTATTTAGACTTATTCGGTTTGGGAAAGATAATAGGTTTTGGACCATTCTTCTTATCTTGGTATTTCGGGGACGGAATTTTTTTAAGAGGGGAGGAATGCAAAGATCAAGAATTTTGGTTATTTGAAATTGGAATGTTTAATTTATTTTAAATATTTAAAAGTTAATTTTTAACTTAAATTTCAAATATAATAATTTATTGGATAGATTAATAATTGGAAATTTACTCAAATAATTGAATCTTGAGTTTTAAGTTTGATAAAAATAATTTAAAGGCTTATTAAATTTATATTAATAAGAATGAAGGTAATAGAACTTTTATATTTAATTTAAAAGTGATTTGTTCGATTTTAAAAAATAGCTCGCTTAAGTTAACGAGTAGAAATAACCTTCCGAGGCACAGTCTCGGATTTCGATGAAACTAGTTCCACTGGATTCGTAATAGTATACTATTATCGTATTTGAAATTTCATAGCGTTTGGATTTATCGTTTGATCGTACGGGATAGAAATGGGTTGAATTCAATATCGAAATTTTAATACAATAATTAGGTCCAAAAAGCTATCTTCTACATACGATCGAATTAGAACTCGAAACCTTTCCATTGCATTCGAAAACGGGGTATAACATTATAAACACCTAGCGTTATGCCTCAATAGGGGTTTGAGATTTTTAGTTACGTAAATCGGGATATTTGTAATTAAAAATAATATTCTAAATTTTGTAGTCAATATTTGCCGTATTCTATTCAAATCAGCGTGATGGTGCCTTTTCCCTCTTCATCATGCATCCTCTCCTTTTAAAAAAACAACATAGTCGAGCATAGAATTGAAGAAGAAAAATGAGAGCTTCAAAAAAAATTATTTCCCACAATATTCTCAATGAAAAAATCCAAATCTTGTTTGTAAATTCATTTTTCGTGCAATGCTTCGATCTGGTGGATTCTTGGATGGGGCGGCAGTGATTTAGAGGGGTCGATGTGAAGTTTGAGATCGTCTGTGGCTAGGCTTAGAGATTTTTCTTGATTCATTGCTCGATCCCTTTTTTTGAATTCGTATTTGGATTCGCCTTAAAGAACCGCCTCTAGAAGCGTAAAATACTAGGTTCCGGTTAACATTTGAAAAACGAGACATCTTCATTGTCAAGAAGGAGTAGTGCCAGATTGCGATTCGCACAGGGGGCTCGAGCTTGGAATTTTTGTTACGGGAAGCTGGAGATTGGCGAGGGGAACTCGATAGCGAGGTCGGTTCGATGAATAGTCGAGCGAAGCTCGGTATCATCATTTGCGTGCACAGCCTTGGGATGTTTGTTCATGCACAGGAATAAAAGAGGGGAGTAGGGGAGAAGAAGAAAGGGGGAAAGGTAGTGGGCCTTGGGCCGTTTAAAATAAATGAAAAAAAAAGAAATAGAAAGAAGGAAATGCAGAAAAAAACGAAAAAAGGAAAATAGAAAGAGGGTGGGGGAGATTGGGCTACAGTTTGGATTTTTCTTAGTCGGGTCGGGCTGTAGTCTATATGGGTAATGGAAATAATATAAGTTGGAAATTAATTTATATAAAATTGTTTAAATAAATACCGATCTTATAAAATGTATATGTCTCGCATGTAAGGTTCGCTTTGAACGAAACTTTATGCATTAGGATCGTGATGACGAGAGCTTCACAATGAAACTGATTTGGACTGATTTGGAGATAGTCAAAATTTAGGCTAAAATCAGCCCTCGGCCGGTCTTTGTTCCAAAACGGAACGTCTCGGTGACAACTGAAAATTAATGTGAGTAAAAACTCACTCATCTTGGATAATTAGTTTTAAATAGGTAAAAATTAATTATTGATTGATTGGATGATTTGATAATTATTATTATCAGTAGGATATTATAATTTATATAGTAGTATATATTAGTAGTTGGATTGATTATTCCTGCATATTGGAGAGGATGAATCCCTATGCGTCCCGCATAATAGCGGATGACCCTATATTACCGCGATATAACACCTCGAAGTAGGATTGGAATTTTTATGTTATCTAACATTTGTGGATACAGGGAAACTGGTTGGAGGGATCCAACTGAGTTCCTCAAAAATGTTGAATTTAATTTCATATATAGTGATATATGATTTATATTTGAATAATTTGTGATAGATTAGCGTGTGATTTGAATTTATTGGATGCTCGTAATACTGGCCCAGATTTTAGTATTTTAAAATACCATATATATATATATATATATATATATATTGAATTTGAAAAGAAACTAAAAAGGAATTTTGAAAGTGAAATATTTATATATAGTTTGGATTAGTTAGAAGAAAACTGATTTGGATAAAATAAATGGTTTGACTTTGTACTTGACTATTCCGTGATTTTTTTAATGGAGATTTTGGAATAACGTATATAAAGGATGTTAAATAATAATCCCTAAGTGGTACTTATTTAAATAAAAAAGGTTTAAAAAAATCTAGATTTTTGATAGATTGGGAAATAAAAGATTATTTTGGAAATAAATACAGATTGGTTATACTAGATCTTAAATATGATTTCTTAGTTACCATGGGAGTAGAATTGAGAATTGGTTGGTTTTGGAATATAGTTTGGGTTATTTAAGAAATTGATTTATGAATGGAATTTAATTTAGAAATTAGTTTATAAATGGATTTAAGTGATGTGAAACCATTGTAAATTGGAAATGAGACAATGGGATTTATAAACAATGTTTATAAATTAGGTGAAATGATTATCATTTGATAAATAGAAGATATAGATTCACGGTGAGAATTTATAATAAGATAGGTAAATCGGTTTAAAAAGAAATGATAGATTTTACTTTTGGAAAATATAAAAAGGGATTTACGAAAGTGGGGACGTAAATCGATTAGTGGTAAATTGAGAGAGAGTTATAAATATTAGATTGGTTATATTAGAGTTGAAAAAATATATTTTATCGAGAAGTTAGGCTTGTTTTAAAAAGAGGACTTTAATTGCTAAACTTGGTAATTTTAATATGTTATAGCATAAAAATATTTAAAAAAATAGTTATTTAAATATTTTTAAATTGCCAAATGAATTATAAGTTTTATAAATAATTCTTGCAAATCGATTAGAATTTTATTAATAAATCAGCATTAATTATTGTTTCAAAGTTCCATAATTATTTAAATTGTTTAAAAGTATATTAATTATTTAATAAATTTTTGGAAAGTAATGGTATACTTTCATGGTGAAAGCGGAGGCAGAGATTGCCTGTGGTTAAGTTTGGATTTCTCTTGGATAGAGACATAATCATTGAGCTATTAATCCATGGTTGATACCGCATGGTGCTTTCCATATTTATTTTAAAAGTTTTTAAACATTTTTGAAGGAAATGGTTTGTGAATATACTTATTTCGATGAGATAAGTATATACTTTTGAATAAAGAGATTTAATTAAGGAACTCTAGAACTTATAGAATTCGTTATAATCGAGTTAAAGAATTTACAATATAAATTGTGATGAGTTTTGAGAAAAGAGAAATAAATGGAACTTCCCTAAGTGTTTGGAAGTGGGGGGTTTAGAAATATATATTTGTAAATATTTTTCTAAGTGTTGAAATAAGAGATGGTTTGAAATATCCTAATATGGATATAAGTAACTGAGTTGTCTTAAAAATTTAAAATTTGGAAGGGACTTGAATATATATCTAATAAAGATATTTTGAAAATAAATTTTGAAAAATTATAATATGGACCTAGTGGCTGCTTATGGATGTTATATTGATAGTTAAATAACCAAATATCAAGTATTAGCCAATTTCGTTGATCGTTTCGAAGAGACAGGATCAGATTTAATTATTCGAAAACCACTTCGATCCGATTTGAGCGTTGCGAATGGATATCGTGAAGATGGTGAAGACGGCGATTTGGTTTATCCAGACCCAGGACAACTTGTATGAATGAATGCTATCAGAACATAATCATTGGAGGACTATGAGCATTCTAAGCGAGATTGTTCTTTAAAGGTAATTGTATCCTCAAGCCTCATCAATCGGAATGACTGAAAATCAGAGGATATGCAGCAAGGCTAAGTGGGTCATACCCAATTAGAGTATGTTATCACCTTTCTAGATATCCTTGGATATGTTACAAATTATGGATATGATGGTGCATGGAAAAAGAGTTCGCAATAAGGGTGGGAACACCCACGGTGGTAACATATTCGGTCCTATCCAGGTTAGGGATAGGGCTAGTCTTGTGTTATAGGGGATCCCAGCGAGGTCCTCGGTATATTTTTCTAGAAGTGTATTGTGATAGGTGGAACCCCAGTTCCTAGTCATTGTATGGAATCCATTCTCCAGTAAGTGCCGTACAGTTTTGATTGTGCCCAACTATGCAGAAACGTGAGTGCAAGAATTTCAGCTATTTCCTATAGAACTATAATAATATCAGATGATTTAGATATAAAATGTTTTGGTTATCGTAAGGGGAAAACCCATCGTGTTTATGTGTGGCGAGGTCTTCCGAGATACGTTTGTTTTTCAGAGGATTTTGATAACTTTAATAATTCAAATTGAGTGTGTTTTCTCACATTGGTTTTCAATACCGACTCGGGTGTTATAATGCTTGGTTCAGACCGATTATTACGGAGTTAGGTTAGGATGTTATGGAGCTCAGGAGAGGAGTTGGATAACAGAGACGTATTCCACGTACTTGATTATATTCCGCCGTGTGGGCTAGGCTGTGTAGTCGGCACTAGCAAGGACAAGTTATTATAACCGTCCTGTATTAAGTTATTGATTTGTTTTACTCTGATGATGTAATTTATAAATAACAATTGTAGTTCTTTTTGTATAAAGACATGTTATTATCTATTATATCTTGTTCCGATGCGATTATGAGATTCTATGTTGTTGTTTCTGTTTCTTTTTCTAACTCTTTTTTCTTTTCCTCCAACGATCTGGTATTTCCGGCACTCGATTACTCGGCAAGCTATACATTGAATGTATTAGTATCGATTTTCAAGAGTCGAAAATCCGTTTCGTGACACCTGGTTGCTCGAAGAAAGAGTTAAAGTAAGGGCGTCTGAGGTAGGCATGATTTTAGCAGGAGGGATATTCCTGTGTTTCCTCGATTTCTTAACTTTGGATGGGTCCTTTAAAGCTTATTTCTTTCGAGTTTGAATGGAAGAGGATGATTTACTTAGTAGAAACTCGCATATTTTGAACACACCATCAGAAGATAGTACTATATAAAAAGAGTAAACGGGTTAAATAAGCAAGTTTATATTTCATAAAAGTTACGTCCTAAAATACGTATAACTAAAAACGAGGTCTACCCTCGAGAAGAGCATCTGGTCTTTCGGCCTTTTGTATTTTTGGGATCAGAGTAGTTAAGCTGTTCAAAATCACACAGATCAACAATATATGAGGATGTAAATTTGGATGAAGGATGATCGTATCCACGACACTTAGAAGAATATGACAGTAGCTTGCAGACCTCGAAATTGATCTCGGTATGGACTATGTGCTTAAGTCTTTCCCTTTTTGGAATTTTCATCACTTCCTCCTACCTAGCATTATAAAAATCCTTAAGATTCATGGTCTTATCCCTTCCAAATTTTGCTGAGGGATTCAAAAGGGAAAAGTATTAAAGAATGGTATGATTAAAGTTTAAAAGAAAGAGCATTTTAGACAAAAGGGTTTGAAAACTTACAAGTGTCCTGTAACTCAATGACAATTCGGGGTTCATCTGTCCTCACATAAAACCAATAGGTAGCCGTCACTTTACTAAGTGGTTTGGTCAAAGGCATTTTCTTCCAAGATTAAAGAAAATACTGAGGAACTAGTGACTTACCAGGTGACTTATGTTGATTGCACAAATAATGAATTTCGAAAGTGGTCATGCTTTAGTGTCCTTTCTTCCACTATAAGATTTCTAAAGCAGATAGAGTACTATATGAGACAACTCTAAGTTGAATTGGATTAAGTTCGTAAAATTGAAGAATGTTGACAAACAAAGGGCAAGGTGAAGTGATATTCTGTTTGCTAGGTGCTCCAGTGTCCAATGAAGAACTCTTCAGAGGGATCACTCCAACCGTCATCCAGACCAGGAGCCTAAACCTCGACTCCATCAATTATATAGCTCTTAATCCAGTTATCTAACTCCTTTTGATCGGTCATTGGTTTGTCCATCGAAGGTTCAAGAAAAGGTCAATGATAAGCTAACAACTCAATAAGAATTCTTGAACGTCTGCTGGAAAGGCTTAAAGTCTTATAATTCAAAAGGGGATTGGACTTAAAATTTGGATTTTCAACCCAAATTAAGAATTCGGATTTTCCCCAAATAACCAATTATTGACCTAACATAATGAAATATTTTATTTGGGGATAGAATCTTAATCTATAGGCGATATGCGACATGGTTTGATCGATCGAATGATATCTCAAATCAAGATCCAATACTAGTATAATAATAGTAATCACAGTCATTTTTTTGTAAATTCGAAAAAGAAAAATGCTCACAAATATTAATGGCGGTAAAGAACACTAATAAAATCATAGAAAAGATCAAAGACTTGTTGTTTGAGATGAGAATCTATAGTGATTGGTGAAGATTTCCAAGCTTTAATGGTGAGTGTGACTGTTGATAATATGAGTAAGAAAGAAAAAGAAAAGAAAAAGAGTTTAATTAAATTCTAGAACCAACGATGGAGATTACCTAGTCAGTTAGATCTTAATCATAGAATGAGTGTGGCGGTATCAAAATACAAATCACCCTGGGATAAAAGAAAAGGAGCACACTTTTTCAGAGAGACCAACAAAATTGTAACAATTGTCATGAGCATTTAATGCAAGGTCAGGATTCGTCCTTTAAGAAGTAGATCTCCACTTCCCTTTTCATAGATCTTATAAGGAAAGTATCCCTTAAACCTTACGATCTAGTATAACCCTTGCCTTTCGGCATCGAAACAATTTCGCTTATCACTTAGCCTATATGGCTTTAACTGATAAACACAATTTCAAAAGTTTTGACCTTACGGTCTCGAAATGAATTTCGCCTCTCAATGCTCAAACAATTTCGATTATCGCTTAGCCAAGATAGCTCTAAGTGAAAAGATCGGTTTCAAAAATTTGGACCTACCGGTTCTGCTAAAATTATGCCTTTCAGTCCAAAATTAAAATTTAATTCCAAACAGGATAGCCCAATTTTCTTATAATAATGTGCAAATATAAGCATTATGCCACCACTTACCATTTTCAAAACTGATACCTATGTCAGACCAGATCTAGACGACTGGAGCATAAGATCGAGATATTTTTTCCTTTAGACACTAATTTCAAATTTTCAAAACCCTCTAAACTGGTAGAGTTAGGGGTATGCTCTAGGGAAAATTGTGTAATTTGTAACATATATCTAACTTGACAACAAACTTATTTAAACTAAAAGGTGTTTTCTTTCTATTATATACTTGATATAATGTGCTATATTAATTAATTAATTTAATTTAAAGTATGTTTAATAGAAAACCCGTAAATTGTATTATTTGTGATAGTAGTTACAAGGTATTGTAATTGTGAGTAATTTATCACAATGAAATAAATATATCATTTGAAATATTCCTAGTCAAGATGTATCGATACTGTGTATCGATACATCAATTCGGGCTAGAGTACATAACGTTCTTCAAATGTTGGGTAGTGTATTACTCGTGGCTGCGGAGGGCACCAAGGGGTTATGTACTGAGAAGTATTGGATAACTGGAATAGCTTACTCGATAGTTTTATGTTGGTTAATATAAATATGGTCAAACAGAAAATATCGATGTGACTAATTTTACATAGTTCTCTTGATTTAAGAATACTGTTAATATTCAATATGAAAGCTCCACTTAGATTATAGTTAAATCGTGTCACAACGTCCATCGAACGACTATAGTTGGGTCGAGTGAAAGTATTTGTAACGTCCCGCCTTTTTGTACGCTTTAAATCACCAATAAACCACATACGTCAGACTTAACCATACAAAAAGGCGGATTGTTATGGGGTAAATAAGAAAAAGCAGAGAAAAAAAACAGAATCTTGCAGCGGAAAGACAAAATATAATAATTAAATAAATAGTTCATGAAGCTTTTTTACAAAAACATTTGACTATACTTATACAATGCATATCAGAGTTACACATATCGAAAAATATAAATTTATGCAGCGGAACAGTATGAATGCAGTAGAATATAATAATAAATAGTAATACAAATCTTCGTCTTCTTTCCTCTAGAAATAAATCTTCAAATCCTAAAATGCTCGAACTGACCCGAGCGAATTGAAAAGACAAAACACTCGAGTTAGAACTAAAAGATCTTATGTAAGTTCAATCAACAGAAATAAATATGAGTGAAACGGCGTCAGAGATGTTTTCAGGATTTGACATCTCTTATACAGTGTCTAACGTGAGTGTAGTAACTTAAGAGATGCTCGAGATTCACATCTCCTAAGGATCCGTTAAACTATTTACTATGTAGTAATATTTCGCTATTATAATAGTGTCTAATAGTAAAATAAACTTACTTTTTCCATAGCATTAAGGGGTTACCCATATAGCCCTTAACACGTAATAGTCCTAGTAGTCCATCCAATATCATGGTCCCTCCTGATCGGGAAGCCACCAGATGATACCATACGGGCTATGGGAGAAAACCAAACTCATACAAGGAGCGATAGGGTAGGTGACGCGGCACACAAGGCAATGCCAGGGTAGATATACCAATTATGCACACGGGCTGGTGGTAACGTGTAGCAGCTACTACCGCCCACCTCGAGCCACACCCCCAAATCAAAACAAGAAAAAAATCAAAAGTGGCCACCGAATCAATCCAAAAGTCAGAGTATAATATCGAAGGGATGTGTCCGATCAAAGGAATGACCTCATTGGCCCGAGATCGCTCATGTTTTAACCACCTTATGCCAACTCATCCACGTATTTACCTCAAAGGAAACGGCGCCACCATCCTACTTCATTCTGGAATCTCCATCGCGTACACGGTTGTTAAAGTGGTTTTCGGAGTTGGCAGAGAGTATGACAACTTCTGATCCCGGTCTCTTTAACAACCAAATGTTATTATAATGCCGCGGTGATTTCAAAATAATTTATACTTCAAAACCAGGATATAATATTCATTTTAAAACCATATAAATATAATATCATTTTCGTTTTAAAACCAAATCAATATGGTATCTTTTTTTTTAAATTATAGTATTCAAAGTTATAAATTTCGAAACCAAAGACTTAAAACTATAACACTTCCAAAACGTAATACTTTGAAATTTCAACTTTGAAACATAACTTCCAATACTTTAATGGTTCAAATATTAAATTACTTATATAAAATAAAATAGCTTCTTAAATTTCACAAATCAATTCCAAATACAGATTTGAACCCCCAATAAACCATTTCAATTTCCATATATTTCGAAGCTTTAAATATTCTACCATTTCAAAACTAATTCTTTGATAATTCCATATATATATATATATATATATATATATATATATATATATCTAATTTAATTACTAATATTTAGATTTGAAAAGTTAATCAAATAAATCCAATATAATTTAAGAAAAACTTTTAAAACTTCAATTAACTGGATATTCTTTCAACTTATTTAACTTGATATATTCATATAAATCAACTTGATATTCATTAAATCATTCTAAACCAAAATTAAGTTATAAAATCATACCAGTTGAAATCTCAATTTTTTTATTAAAATATCAAATTAACTTTATTCGAGTATAAACCTTAAATAATTTAATTCACATCAATTTCCTATTTATCTTCCAACCTCAGTTTTATTTAAGCCATTATAACTATATATACAATATAATTTAAACAGCTACTTAACCATATTATATAAAACAAATCATAATTTATTATTCACCTTATTTTATATTTCAAAGCAAACTTACACATAGCTAAAATCAATTATAAAATAACATTTACATAACATCAAAAATCAATATTTATATAACCCATATATTTCTTTACAAAACCATAGAAAACATTTAAATTATTTATATATATACAGACCACGGTGTCTGTATAAAATTTTCTATCCTATGGTCAAGTGATACTGATATTTATCATTTCAATCCGCAGTTAAAAATAAAAATACGGTTATATGTCATTTCAAACCGCAATCCCGAATGAAATAAAGTGCATAACAATTTGAAGTTTAAAACAATATAAAATACAACATCCATTCATCCAATATCAAACATCAACCATTTATTACAATCATCATCCAATTTAAACAATAACATCAATATAGAGCATATAATAAATAACAGGTAATTACTGACAGTTTATATTCAAGAATAAATTAAACAATCTATCCAAATGGCAGTTTATATGCAATAATAAATTAAATAACAATTTAATTTAGTAAATTAAATTTAACTGAGATGATGATAAAAATATGCCAAACAATCATAAATAAATTTCAAATCACATCATACATCAATTTAACACACAAAAGAAATTTTATAAATTGTGAGTGGGTTATAACACTCACCTTTTGAATTTAAATTGAATTTAAATCCAATTTAAACCCAAAATTTGTATAGTCTTCCAATCCATCCAAACCAGCGTCAAAGTATCCGGAATTCCAATACGAACCTAGTGGAGAAAACCGTGCATGAAACGGACCTTGTATGTAAAAGTTATGATCGTTCAAACGAGTTATTTTTAAGTTTTAAATTATGATTAAATAAAATAAAATAAAACAACAGAAACACGCTCACCTCAGAGGCCACGTCAGCTCTCTCTTCACACATCTCTCTCCATGCACTCACGTAAACCCTACAGAACGTTCGAAACATGAAGCACCACCGACCCTAGGCAATTATTGCCTTGTCCACGTCAATGCCGACCATCGCGGCAACCCAAAAACTCGCCGCCGAACCTCCTCAAGGCCGCGACCCCCCTTGTCGAACTCCCACATGGCTTCAACCGAAGTGAAAAACATCGACCGCTGTTATATATTTAAATGCTAATCGAATTTATTTCGACAATCTAGCCGTCGATTCGACACACAACCTACCCCGATGAGCCGAGCTCGGTACCCTCTATGCGATGGTACCCCTGATTTGACGATCTGACACAGTTGATCGCGATGCAACGGACGGCCGAGGATAAACCTTCAATTTTTGGCCACTCACAAACTCAGATCGAGAAATGGACTACAGATCTGAGATGCGTACATCAAGAGCTTCGATATATAATTTTTCTGAATTTTTTTGAGGAGTTTGAAATTTTGGCTTTGCATTTGATTTGGAATTTCAATTGGATTTGGAATTTTATTATCTGCCATTGAGGAGGAGGTGAAGAGGGATTGTACGCACATACAAATGAGAAATAGAGGTAGGCTAGGGTTTATAACAAGGTATAAATAGGCAAGCTGAAAATAGAATAGATGGATCGGATTGATAAACGCGCTGAACAATATATGGCCCGAAAAGCCCGTTTCGACTCCGTAACGAAATTAGGTCAACGCATATATCAAAATAGATGTTTTAAAATATTTTAAACGCAATGGAAAAGGTTCCAAGTCCAAATCCCATCGTATGAAGAATTATGCTAAAATCAATAATTTTCAAATTGATTTCAAGGCGTTTCGAGTCCGTACGACCAAACGACAAGTCCGATCGCTACGAAACTTGAAGCCCTACAATAATTCACCGTTACGGATCCGATGAAACTGGTTTTGTCGAAATCCGAGTCAATGGCCAAAATGGCTATTTTTACATTAATTAAATTACAAATAAATTGATTAAATCAAATTTTCAGTTTCAATTCGAAAATCGACAAATTTCATGAGTTATGATTTCTCAATCATTTACAATGATTTAAACAAATTTAAATGTCAATTTAGAGATGAATAATTTATAAATTTCAATGTTAACCTCAATTTCATTAAATTCAAAATTATAAATTAATTTCCAATAATTCTATTAAATTCACTTTTCATTCTATTATTTATTTCATCATTATCAAAAGGATGCAATTTACATTGGTTCACGATCGTTTACATTTATATTCTCAGATTTCATCTAAATTTCCATTTATGCAATATTTAAATATTAAATTTTCATTTAATTGCAATTAATCTTATTATTATATATTAAATTCCAATATATTGATAAAACTTTATTTCCATCCCTTTATTCAACCAATAGTGATATTATAATAGAATTGACATTATTTCAAATTATTTCCTTAATTTATACTAACATCACTTTTAATTTAGATTTATTACAATTGATTACCAGTTTATATTAAATATACTAAATAAATGGTTAACCTATACTAATCATTACCATTAACGTTAAACTTCCCTTATACGCTATTATTAACAACCAAATGTTGCAGTTTGATTTAGATGCATTAAATGAATGGGTAAATGATTAAAGTTTTACACTATTGCCAAATTTTCTCACATTCATATTTAATTATCAACTAACAATTATTATAACTACTTATCTAGCATTAATTCTATCAAACTACAATTTATTACGTATTATTTCATTAATTAATATAACTTTTGAAATTATTTCCTAACTTATTAATTACAATCAAGTATAACTTTACAATCGGTTTCAATTAATTGGGATTGCACTAAATTTATTATCATTAAAGTACTTTTAATTATCTTTATTGGTAATTGTTGAATTAACTGGTAACACAACTATTTGTCACCATTATATCCTTTATAATACTTGTATGTTCATTCTTCCCAACCAATTATCATCTATTATATTATTACACACATAAATTCAATAATTACATTTTGCTTTCTCATATTCCATTTATAACCAAGTTATAACATTTAAATTATTTATTTAATTGGAATTTCATTCAAGTTCATTAATTATTAACTTTAATTAACCTTGTTATGTTTCCTTTTTGTTAATTTTCATTATTACATTATTACAAACTTTATTAATAATTCACTAATTTTTATTTTATTCAATATTAAATTTCAAAATCTCATTAAATTAACAATTTTAATTATTGAAAATTTATGGGTCATTACAGTATTGGAAGTGAAACACTAGTCAAGAGAGGATTTGTCTCCTCGGTTATATGAGGTTAGTATCACGGTCAACTGATGTCAGCGTAGAGTCAAAGTCTCTAGCCATAGTAGTTCGATTAATAATAATTTTTATTATTGAACCAAAGATTTTATGTTTACTATAAAGTTAAATGTGGACTTTATTGGAATTTGACCATTACCAAATTCCATAAGTCCTAATATGATATAGTTTTGATGAAGTGAGTTGACGTAAATAATTTCCATTATCGGATACCACTTATAATGAGTAAAATTGAATTTAACCAAAAGATGTGTAAGTGATAAATTTAGCCAAAATGTCTCACCACCTGCAAAGTGACGTGTGAACGTTAATATTCAAATAGTTTGATATTAATCGTTTATTGAATTTACACCTTTGAGCCGCACAATTGTAATGATGAATTCTTTGAAAAACCAGATGATTCAATTAATTTATAAAATGTTATAAATTAATTAAATTAATTGATATTTAAGAAATATTAATTATTGTTAATTTGATGTTTGGAAGTTGTTTATAATTTTTTTAATGCATTTATAAATTTATATTTTCACATAGTGATATACGATACTGATGTGATTTAAAGATAATAGTATAAAATGATTTATAGAAATTTGTGTCATTTGATGACATGATTTATGGAAATTTTATGTCATTTGATGACATATTATGTGTAAAGAAAGGATTAGAGGAAGAAAAACAACCAAGCAAATTAATTAGGGAGGTTTTAATTAAAGAATGAGAAAGGTTTCATTTTTTCAAATAAAACATATTCTCTAATTTATTCTGTGCATATAATTCATTTCTTTCTCATTCATTCTTTTTCTTTCTCTCCTAACTTTTCATGGCAGCAAAAAAAAAGTCAAATTTTCAAAATCTTTCAACTTTAAATAAAAATATCAAATGAAATAAAATAAAAATGATTCATCCATCTCGTGCAAGGATAGGATGTGGATCTTGAAGGGCTGAAGAGATATCATCATTCAAGGTGTGATTTCTTGGCAACATCCTAAGGTGATCCTACGATTTATTTATTTATATATTTTCTCCTTCATATGTTTGGATATTAATCGTTCATCGAGTGCTTAATAGATCAATTTAAACATATGAATCAAAACCCTTTTTCTCAATTAATAACTTGTTTATTATTTGATTCAACTCAGATCTGCACAAGTTTATAATCTTTTGTTTATTTATGTTAATTATTGTTAATATTGTTTATGATTTAATTCCCTTTTTATCATATCTTTTTATAATATCAATTTATTTACATCTATTTTGTGCTATTCCATTTTGATTACATGTCCATATTCTTAGCACTAAAATTGTGAAATATTACATCTTATTTAATTTGTTGTTCGTGTTGTTCTTATAGTTCACATCTGAAATTTTACTGTAAATTTATATATGCCTAAGTTGTCCCATTTATTCCTGTTTGGTGCCATTTATTTATGTGATTTTATTTTGTTTCAAGTTATATAAATTAAACATGTTGTTTATTTTAAATCATCTGAGAATTGAGTTTGATTTTATATGTTTTGTGTTTGTTTATCTTTGTATTCTTTTGTCAATAAAACATAATTGGACTTTTGTGTAAATTTGTTAACTTCTAATTCTAACCCATATTAAATCGATAACTTCACATATTCATTTGTTATTTTAATTTTTAAACCATCTTGCAATTAATTAGATATATGAGTGAATGTGTTGTTTTAATTCACGGTTTAAAATTTTACTTTCATGTAAAATCAATTTTAATCTTAAAATTCTTCCTAAATTAAAGCTTGATTATAATTGTTTATTCTAAATTTCAAATTATGATAATGGTCTATTTTATATGCATATATGATTTGGAGTTTAAGTACTAATTTAAATTGACATTGATTGAATAGGCAAAGGAAGGAGGAAAATACTCCATCTTTCCTTCTTCATAAACGTCTACCTTAATTCCTTAACCGTCCATTTTGTTAATATATGTTAACTTTTTTTTGTTAGTAAGATATCTTTCAATATTTATGCATTAGTGTAAATTTAACTTATATATATACACACATACACACATACACATATACATATACATATACATATTTTACTATCACTAATATGTTTTAAAATAAAATTTGAAAAACAAAGGCATGTATTAATTCTGCAGTGACTATCATTAATTTATCACTTAACCTAATTAAAAGAGAGAAATGAAATTTTTCCCTCTCTATATTTATGGCCCCATCATCTCTTATTCAATTATTAATGTTATGAGAAAGAAATAAAAGGCTTCTTTCTCTAACCTTTTACATGTTTATTTACATTCTTTTATGTGTTGCTCATATGCTATCCTTATCATTCAAACACATGAATGTATTTGATAAATTCATCATATTACATATTTATTTGAATTAAATTTAAAATTCCTTTAATTTCCAAATTAAATAAAATATTGATTTTATTTAATAGGAATCTTAGATAAGATCTAAATGTATTAATGATCCAAAATGGTAAAAAAATTGAAATTCACCTATTTCTTCTTTGTTGTAGGCTGACCTAGTTCCAATAATGGTTTCAAATCCCAATAGCCTTGCAGTCTAGTTAGTCATGTTAGGGCTAACTAATTAAACTTGCACACTTAATAACATATCTAGAAAGGTGATGTCTATGATTGGAATTGGGTAATCAAGTACTCTGTCCAACCTGGTTAGTTGCTTGGCGTGAATGGTGAAGTAAGTCCAAAGGTTGCCCCTAATGGAAAATGCCCAATTTGAATTGGGCCTTGGACTTATTTTCAAAATTGTAACGACCCGTAGTTTTCAATAATTAAAAAATTGTTAATTTAATAGAGTTTTGTGATTTAATGTCGGGAGAGATAAAAATTTGTGATTTAATAATAAGAATATAACTGGAATGAAATGAAATCATATTAATTTAAGGTAATTAATAATAGCTTTGAATGTAATTCCAATTAATTAAAATGATTAAAAAGTTGTAATTGGTTATAGATTGTAAATTAATTGTAATAATGTGTGTATTAATTGATAATTGGATTAAAAGAGTAGTTGGTAAATTAAAGGTTGTATTAATTAATGAAATAATATGCAATAAAAGGTAAATGGATAGAATTAGTATTACGTAAGTTGTTATAGCATTTGTTTGTAAATAATAAACATACAAGTGCAGTTAAATGTAGAAAAAGTGACAATTGTTATTTTTACCAATTTAATTAATTAATTACAAGTAAATGTAAATAAATGTTACAATAATGTGAGTTAATGCAATAACTGTAGATTGGGAAAGTAATAAAATGTACAGAAATGTCACACTCATAAGGCAACAAACTGATTTAATAATAGAAATGAAACCAAGAAAATGAAGTTGTGGGATTTTCAATTTTTATTAATGTCAAAGTCAACAAAGGCTCAATATTATTGGAATACTGCAACTAATAAGGTAAAAGATGATAATTGTATAATATTTGTGTAATAATATGTAAACAAATGTTAACTATGTCTATAGAGTAATAGTGGATTGAATAAAAAGATTGAAACCAAATTAGATCGATTTATTAGAATTAAATTATAATTATTTGGATTTAATTATAGTTAAAATTGAACACTGTAACTAGTGTAATAACCAACATTGAAATTTTATGTAAACTTGTTTTAAATTATTATAAATGTTTAGGTAATCAACAAGGATGAAAATTGGTTAGTTTATAAATGCTGAATTAAAAAGTGACCAATTAATTCAATATAAATTTATTTAATTAACGTGAAAATAGCCATTTTGGCCACTGACTCGGACTCCGACGAAACCAGTTTCATCGGATCCGTAACAGTGAATTATTATAGGGTTTCAAGTTTCGTAGCGATCGGACTTGAACCGTGCAGGCTCGAAACGCGTAGAGATCAAATTCAATTGAAATCAATTTGAAATAAGCTGATTTTAAGCTAACTTCTTCATACGATAGAATTAGGATTTGAAACATATTCCATCGAGTATAAAAACATCTATTTTGATATATGGGATGACCTATTCGTTTTGGGGTCAGTACAGGCTTTTTTGGGTCGCGTGGTCGTTTCGATCCAACCCTGCCTATATATAGGCTGTGATAAACCCTAGTTGTTTCTCATATTATTATTTATGTACGTACATCTTCTTCCTCCTTCTCAAACCTAATTTCCAAATTCCAAAACCTAATTTCAAAAAAAAACCAAAAAAAAATTGCTTCGATTTTACTTCGAGTCGGGAAGAGGTTGACTTCGAGTTTTAGAGGAGAAAACCCTATTGCGACTTGGAGCCAGAGAGAGTTTGAGGCCAAACAAGCGGATCTGGCCGTGCTTCGAGTTCCAGAGGAGAAAACCAAGGAGCAATTTTGGGTCAGGAGCCAAATGACTCGATTCTTGGGTCATTTTGGCAAAAATTCAGAGCAAGCAAAGGGAAATTGAGGCGGCGACTCGAAGTAAGACCCTAAGTCGAAATTTTCCAATCTTCTAACATCAATAACTTTTGCATACGAGCTTGGATTCACGTGCGATTTTCTCCATAGGGATCGTATCATAATTCTAGACATTTTGAAACTCGTTTGGTTGAATTCTAAAACTGTTAGAATTTGGGCCCTAAATTGGATTTCAAATTGATTTGAAATCAAAGGTGAGTGTTTTAACCCACTCACAACTTCTAAAATTTCTTATGTTAGTTAAATTAAATTTATGATGTGATTAGGAATTTATTTATAGCTGTTTGACATATTTAAATTGCTATTTCTGTTAATTTGTATTATTTTGAATTAAATTATTATTTAATTTATTATTGAATTTAAATTGCCAATTAAATTAGTTAATTGTTGATATTTATTTGTTGACTTGAATGATTATTTAGATGGATGTTTGATTTCTGATATTGGATGATTGGATGTTATATTTGATTATTTATTGTTCACTCTGCAAGTTCCCTTAGTTATTATTAGGAAAATCACCATGGGTAGAAATGATATATACCCGAACAATCTATTGATTAGGGAAAAATCACTATGGTTTGAAATGATAGACTCAAGTGATTTTATGGATTTTATTATTTAATTTGGGATTGCGGTTTGAAATGATATATAACCGTAAAAATATAAATTGCAGATTGAAATGATAAATATCTGTATCACTTGACCCTAAGGTAGAGAATTATATACAGACACCAGATTGGTTAAATTAAATGATTTTTTAAATCCATAAAATTTTGAATTTGGTTAAATGATATTTTTAAATAAAATTTGATTCATTTAAATTGAATTACCATCGAAATTCGAGTTTTAGGTTGAAATTGGAATTTGTTCAAAGGGATTGTTTAAAGGAATTAAAAATTAAAATTGTAAAGTTGAATTTTGAAATATAACTGAAATTTTTGGAATTGACTTATTGAAATTGTTTGAAATATAACTTGAAATATATATATATATATATTGAATTTGGAGTAACTTAAATTGATATTTCAAACATGATTTTAAAGCAATATAGAAATTAATAGTTTATTTAGAATTTGAATTTAACGATTTGGAATTGGGTTTGTTGATTTGGAGATTGAAATGGTTCAAATGTGTTGAAATAGAACAAATAGTTTAAATTTATTTTTAATTCCATTCATACTTTATTATAAACTGTTTAAAATATATTATTTTAAAATATCTAATTATTAAGATTTTCAAATTATTAAACTATTTTAACCTATATTAACTATATTAAATCATTAACCTATTTTAAACCATCTAATTTATTATAAAACTAATTAGCCCCGCTTAACTTATTTTAAATATAATTAATCTATTTTAAAGCTATTTAATATATTTTAATTATATTTAATCTATTTTAAGTCCATTTAACAATCCTAAACCAATTTAACAATATCTTAAATCTTTAATTAAACTATTTTAGAATATTTTAAATATTTATAATTATTTAAAACTATTTATAACTATCTTTCTAAATTTCAAACTAAATAAAGTAGATGTGTATATTTTAAATCCTCGATTTAAAGTAAATATGGTTAAATGATGTTATAACCTAAGTTGGGATTTAAATGTTATAATATATTGAATATGATGATTTTGAAATGAGGATTTAACCTAACTGGAAATATGATTTTTGAAAGAAATTATGATTTTGGAAATGATATGATTTCAAAGGTGAATATGATTCCAAAGTGAATATGATTTTGAAAGTGATATGGTTTTGAGAATATGATATTTTGATATAAATTGTGAATTGACTTTTAAAATATAAAAGAGCCATCCAGTGTGAAATAAATGTTTGGTTGTTAAAGAGACCTGGATCGGATATTGTCATACTCTCTGCCAAAACCAAAAACCACTTTAAGAACTGTGTACATGGTGGAGATTCCAGAAATGAAGTAGGTTGGTTTGGCGAACGATTTTTGTATGAGGTATGATGTGACCTTGACTTCCTTGAGTCAGCTTAGATATGACTAAAGCAAGAGCCATGCCGGGCCAAGTGAGGTCGCACCTCCGATCGGGCACATTTCTTCGATACCATTCTATTACTTTGTGTTTGATTTGGTGGTCACCCTTAATTTTTGATTTGGGAGTGCATCCGAGGTGGGCGGTAGTATCTGCTATGCGTTACCACCAGTACCACCAGTACGTATCTGCAATTGGTATATCTACCATGGCATTGCCTCGAGTGCCGTGTTTACATGCCCTAGAGCACCTTCTACGAGTTTGTTTTGTACCATACCTATGGAGTACCCTCTGGGTAAACCTCTAGTTTACGGAGGAGCGTACGGTACTTTATAGACTACGAGAATATATATAAAATGTGTTAAGGGGGTATGGATAATGACTTGACGCTATTTTAATACTTTTACTTTACTATATACATATTATAATAGCGTATTGTACTACATAGTAGATAGTTTAACGGATCCTTAGGAGATGTGAATCTCGAACATCTCTTAAGTTACTGCACTCACGTTAGACACTGGATAGGAGATGTCAAACCCCGTAAGCATCACTAAAGCCGTCACACACATATTTACCGTTGATTTAACTTACATAAGATCTTTTAGTTCTGACTCGAGTGTTTTGTCTTTTCAATTCGCTCGGGTCGGCCAGAGCATTTCTGGGTTAAAGACCTTATTTTTGAAGGACGGAGACGAAGATTTGTACTAATATTACCTATTATATTTGTTCCGTAGCATCTTTTTATTTATTTATTTATTTATTTATTCATGTTTATGTAACTCTGATGTTTGTGTTGTAAAGAATAGTCAAATGTATTTATAAAACAGCTTCAGGAACTGTTATTTGATTATTATATTTTGTCATTCCGCTGCAAGATTCTGTATTTGGTTTATTTCTTTCTCTTTTTCTTATTTGCCCCATAACAATCTGCCCTTTTGAATGGTTGGAGTATAACCTATCTGTGTGCTTAAAACGTCCATAAAGGCAAGTCGTTACAAAAATAGTTTTGAAAATTATGACAGGAGTAAATTTAAAAGTTAAATCTAATGTAAGAACATGTTTATTATAAAAGGTTATAATATAACATTAATTTTCAAAATGTTTGAAAAGGTAATAAAAATTTCAAAATGTTCGAAACAATTTAAATATTAATTTTGAAATTTAAAAATTTATTAATAACATTAATAAAATTAATTAATTGATTGAATTTATTAATTAATACTTGTATGCTTGTATTATATATGTTGATATATGTTATGTTATTTCAAAGTGTTTAAGATAACATAAGTATACATGTGTGTATAAAAGATAAATTTTTGAAATTAATATAATTTAATTAAAATTGTTTAATTAAATAAATTAGTTAATGGTTAATTAATTAAATAAAAATACACATATACAAGATATAAGTGTTACACTATAAAGGTTATAGTAGATATATCCAATATACTAATATAAAATTAATTAAAGAGGTAATTAATTTAAATTAATTAAATAATATTTAATTAATAAAATAATATACATAAGACTATCGTATAAGTAATGTGAAATATAAAATTATACTATAAAACTTATCTGATATGAGTGTATAAATTAAAGGTGGAACATTAAAGAAACCCAAATAGAGTTAAGAAATAAATACATACGTAAATATATGTATACCATAGATTCTGATGTGTCTAACACTTGAACTATGAGGGTATTTTATAGGAAATACATTGTCCTTAAGTCGATATCACTTAATATTGTCACGACCCAAATTTCAGTGTTCGAAAATCGACACCCGTACTTCACTTGTACTCGAATGCCGCAGATTCAATCGTTGAGATCTGACTCGTGCCGGAGCTTATAACACATTAAGTATAACAACACAACGGAAGAAAATGAACAATATCATTGATATACATCAATTGATACAATAATGATACAAATGATATCGATATCTATCAGAGATACAACAATAGAAAGATAATTCAAATATGATCTCAAGAGAGAAAGAGAGACAGAATCCAATATCTGAAACTTCATAGCCAAAGCTCCAATGCTCCAAACCAAATAGCTTAACCCAAAAGCTTTGAAGACTCCAATCCAAAAGCAGTTATATCCAAACCATAAGCTCGAACCCCCATCACGATGACTTAGGCAAGATCAGTCACCTTGAACAAATGCTATCGCCAAATCCAAGGACCGGATGCTATCGAATCTACTCCTACTATTCGATTATCTGAAAAATCCAACTCTAGACTGCCCGTGTGGAAAATTGTGGGATCCCAGAGTTTAGGAAGGGAAAATAAACTCTGGGTCAGTCATGAGACTGGTATGAGCAAACAAAAACAGTTTATCTTTAAAACAAACAACAAAAGATTTTATAATTGAAATCCGTAATGCATTTTGGAAAATGAAACTACCATAAGGCCTCCCGCCACACACACAATGCAAGCGCACACTTGGAGGAGATTTCTCCTTACGACAGTCAGAAATGCTTGATATGCGAAAATCATTTGATATTATTATTAGTGCATAGTGTAGAAAACCTTTCGAAAGTATAATATTAATCTTAGCTAGCATAGACATTTCGAACCATGCCTACTATAGTTACCATCTAAACAGTGGGGCGCCACCATAAGTAGATGGCAGGTTATACAACTAAAACCGTACAAGGCGCGTATGGGATGATTTGATTTCCAACAAATGGTCAGGCTAAGGAACTTCCTCATTAAATGGAACGCCTCTGGAGGGACGCCCCCAAGAACCAAACAGTTCCCTACCGACACAAGGCCGGGTTACCACTTTCCGGAAGTAACCCTCAAGATATGCCATCCTCGGTCGTAACCAACCTTTATTCGAGCGCTCGACACCAATAACCACAAAGTAATGTATTTGCAGTAACCATATAGGTTAAATATCTGGGCTCCATACCATGTTGCCACCTCTATCCAGAAGAGATGGGCATACCCTAAGGGCGCGACCCCTGCATCCTTGCCGCAAAATTCCTGTTTCGACCATTTTCGGGTTGTGAGGCTCAATGAAGTCTCGTCCATAAAGCTACGCTTTTCAAAAAGCCATGCTTTGATCAAAAAATGATCAGAAACACTTCGTATGCCACATTACCAAATTGGGAATGTATCACTAGTAACCATCAACTACATAACCTCTGAGCTCGTACGTCTCAGAGAAGGGTGTTAAGCTAAGAGAATAAATCTCCACCACCAAACAGAAATGTATTTGATAGAAACCATCTTTACATCTCAAAGTGTAATGTCAGACACACATCCATACAAGTCTGTTCCGGGTTCGAACAGAACCGAAGGCACTTCCAAAGAAGCCCTTGCAAATCCAGATAATCTCTAATCACGTCGGGACTTCCCATCACAAAGGGTGATCAAATCTCTATACTAGGGATCAGCCGGTGCAGATACATTCGACGAGTCATCATTTCTCTTTCGAAAATATCTGGTTTTCACCACCGGTCTCTAAATTCTATCCATAACATCGTATCATTATTCGGAATGGGTTATATGACACAAGGTCCTCTCCTGGCTAAACCGAATAATGAGCGCTCAATTTTTAAAAACATATGGATATTGGGATCTCAGTTAAGCCACGACTTATTACCCAAAACCTTTCTTCAAATGGTTTAACAAATTACCATTTTCAAATCTTTAAATAAAAAGATTCATTTCACAAAGATCACCAATATTTCACAAAGATTCATTCATAGCCTTTCAAAATAATTCCATTCAAATTGGATTAACTCTTCCAATCTTTAAATCAAAGACTCGATTCATAGCTTTCAAAAACTATTTCTAAAGATTCATTTATAACTTTCAAAATAATTCCCTGTTCAAACTTGAAATCTTTTCAACACAAATTGGAAATTCTTTCTTTATTTGAAGGCTATTATTATTTGAAAACAAATAGGGAAAAATCCGATTACATTTGCACGAGTTAAATCCCTTCAAGTATAAAAATTAGGTTAAATTCAAATTTCCAAAATAATGGTTTAAAACCCATATAAACACATTTATAACTTGTATATCCTTTTTAAACCATGATTTCCAAATACAGAATTCAATTCTAAATCTTGAATTCAAATTCAAATCAAATTATTTATATTTCAGAACTTAATCAAGTTATTCAAAATAACTTTTATCTTCAAAACTCCTTTTCAAAAACTTTTCATATTTATCCCAATTCAATTTTCAAAAACATTTGGATTCAAAATTCAACTTTAAAATCATTTCAAAAATCTATGACTTAACGAATTTCCTCGTGCACTTCATATTTGTGTGGGTATAGTGTAGTCCAGGGGTTTTACACAATAGTGCAACATCATTCAATCATCAAGGATTCAAGCACATCAATATCGATATGCGGCATAATCTTATAACGCTTATCACTCATTCACTAATACATAGATAATATACAAATGTATCACAGATAAATAAATAAATTATACACAGTTCAATTCACGGAATAACATATCACAGATCAGCTAAGACAAACAATTCAAGGCATCTCATACAATACAACCATTCATAAGTAAGGTAAAATAATTATCTGATTAATTTAAAATATATTAATTACTTATCCTGGTTAATTAATATTAACTAATCACAAACCATATTAATTAATTATCCTTTAATAATTAATTAAATTAACCTTTAATTAATAATTTAATCACCTTTTAATCATTAAATAATTAGCCTTTAATTATTTAGTTATTCTTTAAACTAAATTAATTAATCCTTAATTAATTACCATTAAATTAATTATCCTTAATTAATTACAATAATTAATTAACCTTAATCACTTGATTAATTAATTCTTAATTCTTAATTAATTCTTAATTATTAATTAATTAATCACTAATCACTAAATAAATAAATTTCTAATCATTGATTAATTAATTTTTAATTATCTAATTAATTAACCTATATATATAAATTAATTAATCTTAATTACTTAAGTAAATTAATTCTTAAATAACAATTAATTAATCCTTAAACCTTTATAATTTAATTAATCCTAAATTATTAATTAATCCTAAATTTGATTAATTAATTATGCTTAATTTCCTTAATTAACTTAACTAATCTCAAGACATTAAAAACCTTAATTAACCTTAAGATAAAACATTTCTTATTAATGCCATAATTACTATTAACATTTTTAAAAACATTTTATCTTCAAAATAAATCTTTACTTAATTAAATCATTTAATTAAGATTTGAAATAAAATAACCATTTAAGTTGATAATTTTAAAGTTAACAAAACTTCCTTTAAATATTTAAAACATTATCAAGTAGTAGTTTTAAAATCTAATTTCAATTTGAATATCAATACGTGCTTTTATAAAAATATTAAAATTTCAATTTTAACTTTAGTTTAAAATCACTTTAAATTTCACAAAATTTGAATTAAACAAAATTTCAAAATTTCTTAATCAATAATTAAAGAAAACAATTATAAAAGGAGTAAGTTTATAATTTAAACTAGATTTGATTTTAAATTTCAAAAACATTCATTTTTTAAAACTTTTAGAAACTGCTCATCACTTTACTTCGGGTTCAACCCGAAGACCTCTCGGGTCTAGCCCTGAGTAAACATCTTCTCTACCCATTTTTCTAAAAACTTAGCTTAAATGTTAAATTTTAAAAATCTACAGACTTAATCCCTCAAACCACTCAGGTTCAAACCCGATATCACCTTTGAGTCAAATCACATTCGAAACATCAGACACCCAAAACACCATCGTGCACCTACACGGTCAACTTCGACGGCGGTGACCATGTCGTAAACTTCGACACCCGACCATTTCCTATACATCAATTCCTGATCATCCAAACGCATTCACAAGCCTCAAATTAAAATCGAGTAAGGTGGTTGAAGATGGAACCCAAAACCTCACCAAAAAATGCGTCGAACATCTCACCTCCGACCACCATAGTCGCTACCACCCCGTCTACAAATCCATTAACAATCCCTGCTACATTTTCCAGGGTCCGGTGAAGCTCGATCCACCATCGAAGATGCATTGCCACAGATTATAAACTCGACCAAAATTAGGTTTAGAAACCTAAATCACTTCGCCGTTGTAACAACCCGCATATTTATCGAGTTTGTATTTAAATATTTTATTTAAATATTAACTCGTTAATCGGATTTTGGTCCGAAAAGCTACTTTTTGCAAACGGTCAAATTAGGACTCGAGACCACTTCCATTGAGTTCGAAATGTCGTTTACAACTTTTTAAGTATAAACATCGATAGGTTTGGAGTTAGTGAAATTTCACTGACTTTTCCCGCTTTGGACTTTGGGTTAGTTTAGCCTATTAAGCCCAAGTTCCAACCCTCTTCTCCTCACTCTTCATAAATTTCCTAACTAATCAAGCTTTGGCATTAATGGTGGAGGGAATGGGAAATTAAAACTCCAAGCACAAATTCAATTGCAAATCCAACATTCAACTCCAAATTCAAGTAGAAGATATTGGATTCAAGCTTTGGATTGCTTCTCCTTGCTTTCAAGCTTCATCTTTATAAACTTTAGTGCAAAGGTGAGATTTTTATCTCACAAATCTAGTCTATATCTATCTTGGACTGTTGGGAATGATTCCCTATCACTTTAGCATGCATATTTGCTTTTGGTTTGGATTGGATTGGCGAAAGACTCCGATTTTTGGTGTTTGGGTGAAATTTCTGCATTTAGGTCGTCAAGCCGTTTTTAGCTCGCTCGGAGTTAGGTCGTGTGGACCTTAGGTCGTAGGTCGCGTATGAGTTAACCCCTAGGTCGTTCTGGCCATTTTCGTGTTTTCGGAGTTAGGTCGCTCAGGACCTTAGGTCGTAGGTCGTATGGCCGTTAGGTCGCTCTGCTTTGGCTCTGGCCATTTTTGCTCACTCGCAGTTAGGTCGCTCACGACCTAGGACTTAGGTCGCTCGCGAGTTAGTGGCTTAGGTCGTTGGGTCATATAACCCATTAAGTCGCGCCCCTTTAGGTCATGAACCTTGTTAAGTCGTTCACCCTGAGCTTAGGTCTTAGGTCGCATCACCCTTAAGTCGTTCGACCTGATCCTTTCTTAGGTCGCGCATCCCCTTAGGTCGCTAGCTCTTAGGTCGCGCCATCTTTTAGGTCGCGCCATCTTTTAGGTCGCGCATCCCCTTAGGTCGCTAGGTCTTAGGTCGCGCCATCTTTTAGGTCGCGCATCCCCTTAGGTCGCTAGGTCTTAGGTCGCGCCATCTTTTAGGTCGCGTACCATACTTTAGGCCGTAGTCACTTAGGTCGCTTGCACCTTAGGTCGGCCTCGTTAGCTCGCAGATCATTTAGGTCGCGTGGCCTTTAGACCGTTAGGTCGGAGCGTTAGGTCGTTAGACCTTACCTTCCTTAGGTCGCTTGACCGGTTAAACCTTTAGGTCGCTCGACCCTATTCCCCTTAGGTCGTTAGACCTCATTTTGTCTTCACTAGGTCGTACCGTTTTGGTCGGGGCGCTGCCCCCTGGACCCCCGCGACCTGACCGGGCAGGTCGAACCCCGTAAGCGGTGGCGTTGCCCCCGCACCCCCACCTTGGGGGGTTGCCACCCCCCCTGGACCCCCCCTCCGTAGGGGATCTTATCTGAAAAACATTGAGCTGATTTCCTTGGATTTTATTCACATCTCCGTATGCGATTTTTGTGACTGATTGTTTCTACAATTGCTTCTGTGTTTTGTCACTTTATAATATAAAGGTTTCAATACTAGTAGTAAATATCAAAACTCTTTTAACAAACAATTTCAACTCTATTTTTAATAACAAAGCTCTTTTCTTAAACCATTTTCCAATCTATTAGTATATACAAACCTTTACCTCACTCGGATGAGAAATCTAATTAAACGACTTAGTAAAACAAGTGGTATGAAACGCTTGCGTTCACTATTCTTGGACTTGTTTGATTGAACCTCTTGTGACAATTTTATTAGTGAAGATTTACAGTTTGTTCGTAAATATTTAAGTTAAGCAAGTGGTTATGGGACATGAAGCTAAACTTCTATATTTACTAGCTTAGTGTAATTGACACTTCTCGTTGATCTTGATGATCGCTCTATGAATTAGACTAGCAATTGCGCGATGTCTCTTTCATTGCAAGGTTAGACTAGACACCACTTGTGTGATTCCATTCACACATACCTTTCTGCTTTTTGGTTAGTCTTGACCTTAATCTGTGTGATTCCATTCACACATGCGGGGTAGCTCCCCTTGGTCTTCGGACCGTCATGTGATAGGCCTCTTTCCCTTTTTATGATTTCTGGATCTCTTGTGTTGATTTCAGGAATTTATCTCTTTGACTTGTCATGAGTACAAGTTTAGGGTATGATGCCCTCTTCGAATCTTGAGAAGATTCTTGTGATAATGATTATCTCTTATTGATTGATCTTCTGTTGATCATTATTTACATACTTATAGTGGTATGTCGTTATGGATGTTTATGTTTATGCCATATCTTTTATGTTATATCATGTCATCTGATATTTATAGCTAGACTGATCCGTTTATTATTTTCTTAAATAATACTCGGGTCAGACCGAGATGTTACAGGTTCTTCTGCTTGACTTCTTCCCAGGGATTCATCACTCTGACTTTTGGCTAACTATTTAGATTAGCAGTTTTTGTTGTATACACTTGAGATATAGACTCATAGTTGTATTCTTTTGTATAGCACGTGTTGCTATTCTTTTGTATTATCGTGGATCTTACTGACCACGACTCTGATGTACACTTTCATGTGTTAGTTATATGTTCATATCTTCTTCCGCCTTTGTGATATGGATATCTGTGACTGATTTGTGATATGATTATTTCTATGTTTGTTTCCGAAGATTATTTATAGCCACCGTGTGATAAGCAATTACATGGATGGTCGCTCCTCAACAGCCTTATTCTCCGTGCTAGTTGACAGCACTACTCCGGAGTGTTCTTGGCTAGCGTGGGTATAGAGGTGGGGCGTCACAGCCGTCGACGCCACGGCGATCTATATTTCCCCCAACCATTTTTCCTAGCCTCGTCGTACATCCTTACACCTCCAGACGAAGCCTCGACCCCCCAGCAAATGTCGATCACCCAAGAAACTCAAAAACCCAAATTTCAGTCACCTTAGAGTTTCTCACCCAATAAAATATTAAAAAATTTGATTTTCTTTTTAAAAATCATGTTTTACTAAGACAATTCAAGATATAAACTTGAATCAACTTAATTTAACACTTGATTTTATCATGTTAACAAGATTGCTATTGTTATTTCCATATGCTAGCAATTTTCCAAACTTAAAATGTTTGTTCAGTTTTCTATGTCTTAGATTAAGTTTAAACTTAACTACTTTGTTTGAAATACAAAGTTTATCAATGAGCAGATAAAAAGAATTGAAATTTTGACCCAGATTTTAAACCCGATATCAAGAACAGGGAAAAACAAAACATTTCCAGACATACACACCTGTATCATAACCATATACGTCAAATTTCATACAGAACTACCACTTAAATATTCACAGGAAGCATCAATAATCTCAGAAATTTTCACAAGCAACAGATTATAATTTACTTAAGTTTTTAAGTAGATGTTTACTCACAGATTAAAAGGCAGAGGCTTGATTGCTAGAATTTTGCAGCAGCCAATATTTTAAAACTGGAAGCTTTGAATTGCTTTAGCTACTGCTTTGATTTAAGGTATCTTTGCAAATCTCTGATTTGAAAAATGGCTACAGACTTGATACTCCAGACTTGAGTTAGCCTTTGATAAAATGTTTACAAAGTTTGCTTGTTAATTTGTTGGATTTTAGGCTTGCATTTAGAAAATCTGCTACAGGCTTGGCTTTTTGATTTGAAAAGAATGTTTACAGGCTTGAGCATTGATTTGCAAATATCAAATTTAAAAAAATGGTTACAAGCTTTATACTGTACTTCCAGGTTGCATTTGATAATACATCTCTATTTACAGGCTTGTTTGAGAAGGTTACAGACTTGAGAGGAAACGGTTACATAATTGAATTGTTTTTGAGGAAGTGATTACTTGAAAATGAACTTACAGATTTGGATTTGAGCTGTTTTGATTATCTTGTTTGAGAAAGTTTTTAGGTTTTAATCCATGAGAATTTCTGGTTTGTGAAAGATAGTTTTACAATGTTGAGTTTCTTTGAAAGTGAGGAGATAAGAAAATAAATAAAAGAGAGGAGCGGTTTATTTTTATAATGTGTATTAGGATTTATTAAAATGAAAGAAAAATAAGAATTAATTTTGACATTTGTTTCAAATGCTAACACTTGTCATTACTAGTCATTAATTAAACAACACATGTATTTAACATGGTTTTAAAAGTTACACTTATAATTATTTCATTTTTATTTATTTTATAAAAGATTTTAAAAGCTTTTAAATTAATTTTCCTAATTAATAAATAACTTTGTAAATTAATAAATGATTACTAAATTTTATATAAATAAAACCTTTAAAATAAAATAGAATATAAACCAATTATAATTTAAATAAAATCATATATAATATATTAAATTCATTTTTAAAATGTTAATATAAAACTTCTGTATTTCGTTCACAATTTAATAAATACTTCCTTAATTTATATAAATAAATTCTTTTTAAGTAAAACAAATCTTATTTTTAAATAAAACTTTATCCATATATTTTTATATTCAAAATATTTCAAGTAGTTTTAAAATCCAATTTATTTTTCAAATATATATTTATTTTGAATTTCAAATCAAAATCCTATTTAAAATCAATTCATATACATATAATTAAATAACTAACAAATATCTTATTTTATTTGGAAATATTAAATAAATTCACCAATTAAATCCAAAAATTTATATAAACTATCAATTCTAAATCCTTAATTAATTACCATTAAATTAATTATCCTTAATTAATTACAATAATTAATTAACCTTAATCACTTGATTAATTAATTCTTAATTCTTAATTGATTCTTAATTATTAATTGATTCTTAATTATTAATTAATTCTTAATTATTAATTAATTAATCACTAATCACTAAATAAGTTAATTTCTAATCGTTGATTAATTAATCTTTAATTATCTAATTAATTAACCTCTAATTATAAATTAATTAATCTTAATTACTTAATTAAATTAATTCTTAAATAACAATTAATTAATCCTTAAACCTTTATAATTTAATTAATCCTAAATTTGATTAATTAATTATGCTTAATTTCCTTAATTAACTTAACTAATCTTAAGACATTAAAAACCTTAATTAACCTTAAGATAAAACATTTCTTATTAATGCCTTAATTACTATTAACATTTTTAAAAACATTTTATCCTCAAAATAAATCTTTACTTAATTAAATCATTTGATTAACATTTGAAATAAAATAACCATTTAACTTGATAATTTTAAAGTTAACAAAACTTCCTTTAAATATTTAAAACATTATCAAGTAGTAGTTTTAAAATCTAATTTCAATTTGAATTTCAAAACTTGCTTTTATAAAAATCTTAAAATTTCGATTTTAACTTAAGTTTAAAATCAATTTAAATTTCACAAAATTTAAATTAAATAAATTTTCAAAACTTCTTAATCAATAGTTAAAGAAAACAACTATTGTAGCGACCCGACTTTCCATTCCCGGAAAATCGCATCACTAAATAAGAAAGAAAGGGATAGAAGAAGAAAAGAAAGAGAAGAAAAAGAAACAACACATCAGAATCTCACAGCGGAACGATTTAAATATAATATAGAACATATACATAGTATCATATACATCAGAGTACTTAACTAAACATCTCAATTTAGACAGTTATAACATTCTGTCTAATACAATACAAGACATCAGCACAGAATAACACAGCGGAAACTCTAACTATATCTACACGCTGAAGCCTCCTTCTCCAAAGCTCCTCCAAATTCGTCGAGAGATAACCTGAATCACTTGACTACTCATACATAATATGAGTACCCAAGAGTTTAATAAAACAGAAAATAAACACTTGGGTCAGACAAGGGTCTGGTGTGAGTAAACGGTTTATGATTGCTTAACTTTTAGAAAATCCTTTGAAAAGAAAAGGTATCACGTAAGACTTCCCACACATAAACATGGAAAAGTTTTTACCTTACGCTAACCAAAACATTTGATAGGAAATACAGTAATATTATAATAGTGTCTAGGGTTTTCAAGTAAATATGAAATAGCCGAAATTGTTACATTATTAAATTCCAGCTACTAGCCACAAAAGTGGGTAATACAAACAAAACCGTAGGGTCTCGTAGGGAAAATGGGTTTCCATCAATGGCAGGGCTACTGGGGTACCGCCCGTCACAGTACGTGGCCTAGATCACCATACCGAGGATTACTCCCTTCATCCCTCGCAACACAAGGTCGGAACCATTCCTTACTGAACAGTCCCGATCAAGACCACCCCGCAGTTGGCTGCAGTTCCAACTGCCCACACGGCCGAAATATAAAGGGACTTCTAGACAGGGACGTATCTCGCTCTCCAATGGGAGCGACCCACGAAGCCTTGCTGCACCTCCCCTGTTTTAGCCATTCCCGGTTGATGAGGCTTGAGGCTGCGATTACCTTTATAGGACCAATTATCTTAGAATGCTCATCGTCCGCCTGACGATGTGCTGAAAGCATTCAATCCATACAAGTTCGTTCCGGGTTCGAACGAAACCGAAGGCACTATCTCGTTGCACTCATTTTGGAATTACCCTCAGATTCAACGACCATAGCCCTTGCACTCTGAATCACCATCTCGAATCTATAAGCACTATTCCGTCAAACTCATTACGGAATCACCCACAGAGTTATACTGACGTATAGCCCTTACACCTCGAGTCTTCACTTGCTCCACTTGGATTAACGACCTACGTTTAATTGGAAACGGTGTGGTTTTCGGATATCCAAATATGGAAACCCGATCCCGGTCTCACCGAAACCAAACGCCATTTTAATGTCCAAGTTGTAGTTAAGGGATTTAAACAATAGATATTTTAGAAAATATCACTTAAACATAAATGGGTGTATTATATTACATAGATAGATAAGCATCTATTATCACATGCATCTATGCATATCACAAAGCATCATATATATCACATCTCAGATATAACATATTCACATCATCACCCATCAATCAATATCATCCAACAACAACCAAATATCATTAACTCATTCAATGATATATATCTTCAATCCTTAATCATTCATAAACAAGTTTGATTCAAACTGATTAATTCAATGAATCCTTAAATTAAACTAATCCTTACTTAAACACTTGGATTATCTTCAATCCATTTTACTATTCATTAATTAATTACAAATTAATTAATTAACTAACATTACTTAATTATCCATTTCAATTAATCCTTCCTGATTAATTATCACTTAATTACTTTAAGTAATTCTTACTTAATTACCATATTAATTAATCATCCTGATTAATTACTCCAAATTAAACTAAGTAACTACCTCTTAATTACGCTTTTAAAATTAATCAATCCTTGATTAATTATTCTTTAATTATTCTGATAATTATTCCTTAATTATCCTTTAATCAATTACACCTGATTAATCACTTTTAATTAATCACACTTGATTAATTATTCTTAATTAACCATACTTAATTAATTACCTTTAATTAATCACCTTTGATTAATTACTTTAATTACATTTAGTAATTATAAACTAATTATTCTTAAATTATTAATTAACAATTAATTAATTATTTACATTAATTAATGATTACTTCATTAATTAAAATCCTTTCTTAACTAATTACTTTAACAAGTAATTAATCACTTAATTAATTACTCTTAATCCCTTTTATTAATTAATCATTAGTCAAATATTTTAGGCCTTTAACTAATTATTAATTAAGTCTTTAATTAATAACTAAAGTGATTAACTCTTAATCACATTTACCTAATTACTTTCATAAAGTAATTAACTCTTACTTAATTACCTAAAATAATTAACCACTTAATTACTTAATTATTTCCCAAGTAATTATATAAGATTAACCCATAATGATTATCTTACAAATTAATTATTAGATTAATTATTTAACTTAATCATTTAAAATTAATTAAATGATTCTTAATTTACTATATTAAAAAGATTCTTAAACAAGAAACCATTATCTTGATTAACACCTTTATATTAACCAATAATTTTTAAATGGTTAATAATTTAATTATCCTAATTACCATTTCAAATTTAATTATCTTTAGTTAAATCAAAATTCAAAATAACTAAAGATAATCTTTATTTTTATTAATCTCTAAATCTTAATTATTTAACTTAATTAAAATAAATACTTTAGAAATCAATTTTAATAAAAACCATTGAAACATTCAAATTAAAATGTTTGAACATTACAAAGTGATTAAATAAAATATAACACTAATTATTAAAATCCATTTATTTCATTTTTAAAACCTTTATGTTTCAGAATATAAAATTTATTAAAACTTAACTTTGAAACCAAATTAGTTTATAAGAGAAAGCTTGTTTATATTTTTTTACAAACTTTAATTAAATTTTAAAAAGTAAATTCTTCTTACTTTCAAAATCTTTAAACATTGCTTTATATAATAAAACTTTGAAGCAAACCAAAGCTGCATTACAAACTCGAGTAATCACCCCCTAAAACCCGAGTAACACCCTCGTTTACCTCGAGTGAAACCAACAATCACACCGAGTTTCCCTACCTACCCCTGCTTCGAGTCAGAACATCAAAAACACGGAGCCTACTCCGAGTTTCCTCTTTCTTCTCCCCAGAACCTCCCCCTGTAACACAGATCCGTGCACATTAACGTGCACACCCACATTAGTCGCTGGCGAACTCTCTTCCGGTCATCCCCAAGTCGATTTCAACTTTGTCATCAACGTACTAAACCCAAAAAATCCAAACTCGATCGAGCACGAGATTTCAACCTTCAACCCAAACTGCTTGAAACCCACCCATCATCAATATCAACCACCGTCGACCATTTCCTTCACCAGAGACCACGCCACCACCACTGTAGCTTCCCCACAATCCCCTGGACCTTCGGCAATGCTCGCGATAACCTTCGGTATTCCCACGACACCGTGAAACCACGATGAACTCATCGGCCAAAAACAGGTACATAAACCCTAACTCCTCTATTATCGGCCATCCCACTCAATTAAAAATCCATGAAACAATTTTCGCATGATCACAGAAGCTCCCTCCTCCTTCGAGTTCAACGCGATGTCCACTTCGCCGTAGTTTGCC
Organism: Allium cepa; assembly: GCA_030765085.1. Lineage (NCBI taxonomy): Eukaryota > Viridiplantae > Streptophyta > Magnoliopsida > Asparagales > Amaryllidaceae > Allium > Allium cepa. The sequence continues at coordinate 635,076,776 of CM060941.1, forward strand.
GTGATTTGGCAAAAATACCCAAAACAGTAAATCCCAAAATACTCACAAATCCTCACATTAAAAATTGTAACAATCACACTAAAATTCATGTATTTCAATTGCTATTTCAATTGTGCAATCAAAACTTAAAATTGTTTTAATAAATTTTTGACCCCATTTACCATTTTACTGTAAATTCAAGGTTTTAAAGCTAATTATCCAATTTAAAAACCTAAAATTATTTTTAGATGATAGCCTACTTGATTTCAAACAACTTTTCTTTACAATTCAAGTTCTAATTCGAATTCAAGAACAAGTTATTGAATTTATTATCAATTTGGTAACCCTGCTATTAACACAGAACATAAATTGTAACTGCACAGGAATTCAAATATGCATTTAATTCAATTCAGATATCCAAGCAACAACATGATATTTATTCTCAATCCAAGATAGAATTCAAGTTTTAAAACTGCTTTTAAAATTTATTTACTCACCTGTACATTTGCAGAAAACAGAGAGAAGATCTGCTTTTTTTTCCAGGCTTTCAATTCCCTTTTGCATGTTGAAGTGATGATTGATTTCCAGCTTGCATGTTGATGTTTTCTTCTGAATTGTTTGATTCCAGTATTACTTGAATTACTTGAATTATTCTAGTTTGCATGCCACTAGTTTCATTTGAAAACCTTGCATTTGCATTTTCCAGATTTACAGTTTCCATTTCCTTTTTCTTTCATTCAGACTTGCATTTATTTTGTTGAAATGAGATAGTATTCAGCTGAAGTTTCCAAGAGTAGATTTTTCTTTCTTATTTTACAATTTTAGATTTTAGATTAAAATGTCAAGAATATGACATGTGTCCCTTGTATGATCCAATTTCCTTACACCTATGCATATTAATTTACATTTGTCTTAACACCTATCTAAAAGTTTAACAAGTGTTATTATTGTTTAATTAATGTTCTATAAATGTTACTTCTTTTTATTTTATAATTATTAAGCTATGTATATGTAATTATGTAATATAGAAATATGTATTTACCTTTTTAATAAATATTCATGTAAATTTAAATAACTTATATTTTGATTTATATTATAAGCTTGAAAAATTGATTTTAACTTCTTATATAAATTTTTAAAACAATTTTATCTTATTAAAAACAAAAGCTAAAATATATGTTTACAAAATAAGAAATTAATTTTTTATTTGAAATTTAAATTTCAAATATCATTTCAAAGACATTAAATCAAATTAACATTTCAAATTTTCAAAACTATTTATATATCTAAATAAAGTTTGGAAATACTTATTAAACTCAAATTAATAAAATTCCTATTTAAAACATATATATACAAATATATAAACACATTTCAAATAGAAACTTTCTAACATTAAATTTATTACTTTCCATATTAAATTTTAAAACAAATCTCAAATCACAATATATATATTTCATATATATTACAATTTGAATATAAAGTTTTATTACAAACTTCTTATTTACCAAAATACATATTTCCAAATTTATTATATACTTTCAAAAGAATTTAATCTTGCTTATTTATATTGTTAAGAAAATATTAATAGATATTAACCAATTGTTATTATTAATCTTTAAAATAAATTTTAACCGGTCAATTTATAATGTAAAATGATCGAATCAATTTAATTATTATCAAAGATTATTAAATTGATATTGCTCAAAATTCCGGATCGTCACAACTATAAAAAGATTAAGTTTATAATTAAACTAGATTTGATTTTAAATTTCAAAAACATTCATTTTTTAAAACTTTTAAAAACTGCTCATCACCTTACTTCGGGCTCAACCGGAAAACCCCTCGGGTCTAGCCCCAAATAAACATCTTCTCTACCCATTTTTTTAAAAAACTTAGCTTAAATTTTAAGTTTTAAAAACCTACAAACTTAACCCCTCAAACAACTCAGGTTCAAACCCGAGTTACCACCCTCCAAACCCCGATATCACCTTTGAGTCAAATCCCATTCGAAACATCAGACACCCAAAACACCACCGTGCACCTACACGGTCGACTTCGACGGCGGTGACCATCGCCGTAAATTTCAACACACCGACCATCTCCCATACATCAATTCCCGATCATCCAAACGCATTCACAAGCCTCAAATCAAAATCGAGTAAGGTGGTTGAAGTTGGAACCCAAAATGTCACCAGAAAATGCCTCAAACAGCTCACCTCCCACCACCAGAGTCGCTGCCACCCCGTCTACAAATCCACTAACACTCCCTGCTGTATTTCCTAAGGTCCGGTGAAGCTCGATCCACCATCGAAGATGCATTGCCACTGATTATAAACTCGACCAAAATTAGGTTTAGAAACCTAAATCACTTCGCCGTCGACGCCATGGCGATCTATATTTCCCCCAACGATTTTTCCTAGCCTCGCCGTACATCCTTCCACCTCCAGACGAAGCCTCGACCCCCCAGCAACTGTAGATCACCAAAGAAACTCAAAAAACCAAATTCCAGTCAACTTATAGTTTCTCGCCCAATACAATATTAAAAATTCTGATTTTCTTTTTAAAAATCATGTTTTACTAAGATAATTCAAGATATAAACTTGAATCAACTTAATTTAACACTTGATTTTATCATGTTAACAAGATTGCTATTGTTATTTCCAGATGCAAGCAATTTTCCAAACCTAAAATGTTTTTTCATTTTTTTTATATCTTAGATTAAGTTTAAACTTAACTAATTTATTTGAAATACAAAGTTTATCAATGAACGGATAAAAAGAATTGAAATTTTGACCTAGATTTTAAACCCGGTATCAAGAACAGGAAGAACAAAACATTTCCAGACATGCACACCTGTATCATAACCATATACTTCAAATTTCATACAGAACTACCACTTAAATTTTCACAGGCAAGCATCAATGATCTCAGAATTTTTCACAAGCAACATATTATAATTTACTTAAGTTTTTAAGTAGATGCTTACTCACAGATTAAAAGACAGAGGCTTGATTGCTAGAATTTTGCAACAGCGAATATTTTGAAACTGGAAGCTTTGAATTGCTTTAGCTACTGCTTTGATTTAAGGTTGCTTTACAAATCTCTGATTTGAAAAATGGCTACAGACTTGATACTCCAGATTTAAGTTAGCTTTGTCAAAATGTTTACAAAATCTGCTTGATAATTTGTTGGATTTCAGGCTTGCATTTAGAAATCTGCTACAAGCTTGGCTTTTTGATTTGAAAAGAATGTTTACAGGCTTGAGCATTGATTTGCAAAACTCAAATTTAAAAAATATGGTTACAGGCTTTATACTGTAATTCCAAGTTGCATTTGATAATACATCTCGTTTACAGGCTTGTTTGAGAAGGTTACAGACTTAAGAGGAAATGGTTACAGAGTTGAATTATTTTTGAGGAAGTGATTACTTGAAATTGAATTTACAGATTTGGATTTTAGCTGTTTTGATTATCTTGTTTGGGAAAGTTTTTAGGTTTTAATCCATGAGAATTTCTGGTTTGTGAAAGATAGTTTTACAATGTTGAGTTTCTTTGAAAGTGAGGAGATAAGAAAAGAAATAAAAGAGAGGAGAGGTTTATTTTTATAATGTGCATTAGGATTTATTAAAATTAAAGAAAAACAAGAATTAATTTTGACACTTGTTTCAAATTCTAACACTTGTCATTACTACTCCTTAATTAAACAACACATGTATTTAACATGGTTTTAAAATTTACACTTGTAATTATTTCATTTTTATTTATTTTTAAAAGATTTTAAAAGCTTTTAAATTAATTTTCCTAATTAATAAATACCTTTTTAAATTAATAAATGCTTTCTAAATTTTATATAAATAAAACCTTTAAAAGAAAATAGAATATAAACCAATTATAATTTAAATAAAACCATATATAATATATTAAATTCATTTTTAAAATGTTAATATAAAACTTTTGTATTTAATTTACTATTTAATAAATACTTCCTTAATTTATATAAATAAATTCTTTTTAACGAAGAAAAATCTTATTTTTAAATAAAACTTTATCCATATATTTTTATATTCAAAATATTTTCAAGTAGTTTTAAAATCCAAGTCATTTTTCAAATATATATTTATTTTGAATTTCAAATCAAAATCCTATTTAAAATCAATTCATATACATATAATTAAATAACAAACAAATATCTTATTTTATTTGGAAATATTAAATAAATTCACCAAATAAATTCAAAATTTTATATAAATTCTTAATTTAAATTTGAATCAAAAATCGGGATCGTTACAAATATAATATATTGAAGATTCTGAATCTTCAACATAATGCTGTCCTCTACCATATATATATATATATATATATGCATATATATATATATATATATATATATATTAATAAACTACTTGCATGCTCCTTATTAATTGGGCAAACTCAAGATAGAGATGTTATGCTTAGTATTATTAATATATTGAATGGACGAGATAAGATAGCTATATGTATTTATTAAGAAAACTCAAGGTGCATACACTATACTTACGCCGTCATGATATGGTTGGTATGAATGAATAATCTCTTTCGATTTGTTGTGCAAACTTAAGATTGAAATGAGGTTAGGATAAGGAAACATGGGTTAAGAGTTGTGTGTGATACAACTGATAAGGAGTTATCCATCGTTTGTAGGGCTGTGATTTGTTGAGCAAACTCAATGTCGGAATACCAAGATAGAGAAGTCCTAACACCCACTAGTGAAGTCGAAAGACTTCTATGTTTCATCTTAGGGATTGGAGAAACGTAAAAAAATCTAATGGAAGCCTTATTAGAAAAATAAAACGGTAGCATTTAACCTTTTTTAATATTTTAAGAACATATGCTAAATAATATTATAATTATCTACAATGATAAATTTTTGCATTTAATACGATTAATAAAATGATTATCAATTAATATATACAAATGAACTAGGCTGAAAATTGACAAATAGAAATATAACATATACTCACTACTAAATACCCATTGCACGTTAATTTTTTCTATACCAATGCACGAGCCTAATTTTACAACTACTTAATATGTTCGTAATATGGTCACTTATGTATTTGTTTGGTTATGACTGTGTATTGCATTCTATGAGTCTCGAACTCTAAAAGCAATACAAAACAATGGATATTTGATCCATATACTATCACATATAAATGTTATATGGTGGACGACCATACTTCATAATGTATGATACTTTGATGAATATAGTTCATTTGAAATAATCCAATAAACATTTGTATAAGATCCAGTATTCAATTTGACTGATTACAAAAAGGATCGTAATATAACACTAGATCTAAGAACTTGATCGCTGAAATGTATGTTTGATCAGTTTACACAAGGTGCAACGTATTGGATGTCCTTAAATATTAAGGATAATCGAACGCGCTATTGTAAAGAGTTATTTATGATATTGTAGTAAGGATTTTCTTTTTGAATGTTTGACCATTGAGAAAGGAAAGCGAATGTATAAGAGTAAATGTGATTTAAGGTATAATTAGGATGAAGAAGTGAATTCACCTCTACTTCATAGAGAAACATCGAAAAGGAGAATTGTGATAATAATGATGGATACTTAACAATCGAATAAGAAATGCGATTTATATTTCAAAATGTATTTTCATATAGAAAATTGTTTTTTATGAGATTTATTTCTTTGAGTTCAGGATATTTGATCAAAGAACTCTCACTATAAACTAGCTACAGTATATGAAGTAAACAATCTATATTAAGTGAATAATGGACCTCCGAATTCAGTATGCTTTTATAAGAATGGTGGAAATAGTGGGAGCATCTCATATAACACTTATTGATTACATCAAACTAGAAAAATTGATTTTGTAAAACATACCGAACATTATTTATGAAATAATGACTGTTTTGGTGCCGACTGAAAATTAGACATGGTTATATTTCAATATGAATATTATGAATATTCGTTATGAAACAAAACTGTAATGCGGTATTTGTTTCAAAAAAAGTGATGCATTGAAAGTATAGAAGTATCTAAAATTATTTATAATTACATTGGAATTGTAGACTAAATCGTAGTTTTGAGAAATAATCCATATTATATGGTGATAATGAATCATATTACACTAGCTAATTATATCTTAAATAATTAAAGAGAAATGCACCTAATTAGTGAGAGCATAATAAGATTTGATGGATTTTTTAGATTGATATATATATATATATATGTATGTATGCAATCATAAGTCTATTAATACTAAATTTATTTCACATGATAAATTATCACCAATATAGGCATGTGTATTTGATACACATGTATTATGTCTATGATAAGATCATACAATATGAAACAAAAGTGAATAAAATAACTTACGATAAATTGACTCGATTTGATCGAATAGATGAGTATATTGGAAAGAGTTCTGAATATATCTAAAAATGAACAAAGATTCAAACTCAAAGGTGTAACGATCCGAAATTTCGGATACTTCATATTTAAACATTTGAATTATTTAAATATTTGAATCTTGGATTAATTTTATTAAAATGATTTAATAAGCATGTTATCCCCTTTTTTAATCATAAGTAATGATGGTAAAATTATTTAGGAAAAATGTTTATAGAAATAAATGCTTCGAAAAAATGTTGATGATATGATCGGAAATTGTTTTATCGATAAATAGCTTTTTAACCGTCAGAAGTTGTTCAGATTTTTTCGCATACACTTATTTACATAGGAATTAAATAAAATGAAATAAAAATATTTTTCCATTTATGGAAATAAACTTTATTGATGATGGCACACATGAGGTAAGGGAAGATATTTAATAAGTGGGCTTAAATTGAAAGTCTTAAAAGTTAAGTAAATGATAAGGGAGAAGTGATGTTTGTAATTAATGTCATAGGGGTTTTGAGGGCTTTTGGTATTTTCGCATCACATTCCTAAGCCTATATAAGGAGAGGCATACTCTTAGGAAATAATCAAAAATAAATTTATAAGCTTGAGATGAAGCAGGAGGGTTGAAAATGGTGGAAGTGCTTAGGCATTAATCCATTTATTACTCTCTAACTTCTTCAAAAGTTAACCAAATCTTTTTAAATCTCTTCTAAACTTTGGCATTAACCCTAAGACATCATGGAGGAATTATTAGCAAGTAAGAAGTAGGAGAAGGTGAGAGGAAGAGGGGGATTAAGGAGGGGCCGTGAGCATGGAGGAGGAGGAAGAAGGTGGTGACTTTGGTTAGGAAATGCTAAAGGTTGGATCTTTGGGCTTGTAATGATGGAAGGAGATGGTTCATGTGGATTTGAGCTTGGGTTAGGCATGAATCTAAGTGAGTTATCTCACTATCTCTTAAGTATATATTGTGTATATATACGTTGTGTTTGAGTTAAAGTTAAAGTGACATTAACTAAGTAAAGTTATAAACTTTCGACCCCTCTTGCTTTTGAAAGAAAATCACAGCTTTATATTTTATTACCTCACTTTTATTACCCTCTTAAATATGTGGCATGGCCTTGACTTGATGTTTAAATGGTTGTTTAACTAGTGTGTTAAATTAAAGAAAGTTTGAAAGTGTTTAAAGCGAGAATAGTTGTTATAGGTGCACTTCCAAATCCTTTGTTTTCGAGAACTTTTATAAAATAAATGGAAAAATATTCTTAGGGATTTCTTTCCATGATTTTTAGGTATTCTCATAGTAGTACTTATTATAAAAATTTCAATTCTCAAATCATTTGGTTAAGTGGTTAAAACTGGTCATAAAGATGGTGCTTTCCCATGTTGTTCTAACAAGAACTTTTAACACTACTTATAAATGTGGTAGTAAGTTTAAAATGCGATGTTATGGCTTGTTTTTCATGATTTAAATGGTTTCTAAATTCTTTTCTTTATAAAATCTTTTAATGGAAGTTCTTGTAAAAAAAAAATTGAGCATGAAAAAAAAGTTTAAATTTAGTTTTAACAGTTATTTACAAATTTTGAAAGTAAAGTGCAGCAAAATAGAAAACATATTTTTAATCAAACTTCTAAATTAGTTATTTTCAAGTAATACTTTACATAGATATTTAAAACCTATTGACAAATATTTCTATATTATATATATATATAAGTTTTGACAAAGGTAATTGACTAGGCTTAACACTAAAAACCGACGAGTAAACTTGTCTGTTTATAAGATTCAAGAATGAGATGTCTAGGCCAGGCTTGGAGTAACTGGTGCCCAACTTATCTGGCTTCACTCTTGAACGAGGAACAATATAAGTTGAACTGTCGGAAACGTGTTAATCCTGTTGTTTACATACTTGTTTAAAAAGGTAATTAACTTTGCTTAACGCTAAAAGTTGACAAAGTAGGCTTATCTATTTCTAAGTGTTAAAGATTGATGTCGAGTAGGGATGTAGCAATAGAGCTCTAACCTACCAAGCTTTCCTCTTGAATGAGGAATAGTTAAGTCAGGAATGTCGAAAACGAGTTAAGTATACGAACATTGATTTATATAAACAATTGTTTTGACTAGATAATTGATTAGTCAATTATTGAACTTAACCTATTATTATCTAAGATCTTTAAAAGGATGTTGTAACGATATGAAAAAGTGAAATGGTTTTGGGTTTTTTGTGACCATATGTGAATAACATTCATCTTTAACCCTTTTTATTATACTTATGAATGTAAATAGATCTTTAAAAGGATGTTTTGATGGTAAGCATAAATGAAATGGTTTTGGGTTTACAGTGACATGTTTCGATAACATTAGTGTTAAACCTTTTTGAATGATTAGTGAATATACTTACACCATTTGATAGAAATATACAAATATATTTTGAAGTATAGAAAAAGTAAAGTTTATAAGTAAGAAATCTTGTTAATGATTTGTAAATATACTTATACTATTTGAGATAAGTATATGAATACATTTTTAAGTATAGAAAAGAGTACAAATGAATATTATGGATTCATAAATGATGTTCTATTTGATAAAATAAGTTTTACTAAGAGGTTTTAATTAATTAAAGATTAATTAAACAAAATAGGGATTAGAAGTAGCTTATGTGACATAATCATGCTTTGTATGACTTGATTATGCTTAGTATGTTTACTCTTTTATGGAAAACATTTAGTCGCACACTTAGCACTAAAAGATAATCAAGTATGCTTGTCTATATGTGGGTTTTAAGACTGATGTTCTTGTAGGAATATCAGCAATAGAGCTGAGATATGTATTCTATCTCTTGGAAGTAGATCTATGCGAGATGCGTGAATCTATATGGACATTCGAGATTTTTTTAAGATGCTTGAACATATATAGTTGTACGTAATCTATTCAAGATGTGGGAACCCATATGTGATTTCGAGATCTGTTGAAATATGAGAATCCATGTATGATTTTGAGATCTGTTTGAGATCTGAGGATCCAATTTGGTATTCGTGTCCTATTCGAGTGACGAAGACTCCTGTGAGAGATGTTGAACATGACCTCAACATCGGAAATGGTTAAAAATAGAGTAGGAGTATAGCTTGGGGTTTTTCTAACCCACGATAGGATATTATCACTTTAGATCTAGAGTATGCTTATCGATTATTGGTCGCGGGAGTAATGGTATTTGGGATCATGTATTTAGACGTGGACCGCTAATGTTTACCTTACGATGTATTTTATCTCAAGATATATGATGCTAGGAGATAATTTCTGACACTTGTGCATAGAGATTGGATTTCGGCTTGACCGAAGGGATCTCTATGGAAAATCCATTATCCGAATGTTCCTTATTGGATTTGATTGTACTCCTAATATGCTATTGAATGTAACCAATATAACCATTACAACTATGTTATAATATTTATATTCTACACCTTAGACATTATCTATTATATCACCTTATGTACTTATTAGATGGTGGTTATTTTAAGGGGATAATAGGTATAACATTCCATCCGGTCTCAAAAGTATTTTTATATGCTAGCTATATATTTCTTTAGTTTCTCATACCAGACTTATGTCTGACACATGGCTTTTGTTTCCCTAAATTCCTCGTGTGCTCTCTCGAGTAGTCTTGGAAAGACAAGTTTTCATTGATATTCATTTGAGCTCAAGAAGTCGAGATGGATGTTTCATCTATCACAGTATTCTTATTTCTCGCTACATTCCTAGTGATACAGCATTTGTGAGGACCAGTTGTTATAACTGTCCAACTGATGATAGTACTTAGGTTTCGTAACTTCGAAATTTCTGTATCATAGTAACCCTTTGTACTGTTCTTTTGATATTATATATTACATTATCTACTTCCCCTTGCTGGAGATCTGAATCCCTTGCGATCTGATCCCTTGCGATCTGAAATCGCCGTCCCCCTTGAGATCTGAATCCTCCGCCGTCCCCGTCTTTGTTCGGTCTCCCCTCTCCCCCCGACTCCACACCTATTCCATAACAATGGAACCTCGTGCCATTCGCCCTCCAGATCCCCCTCCCAACGATGTAGAACCTCCACCAGGATTCATGCCGATAGCTTCTAAAGCACGTGATTCTGCCGACAACGAAGGTTTCACCTTGGTGAGTAGACGTAAATGGAAACGTACCCCTCCTTTTCTGCCTAATTCACGTACAGGTAACCCTAATGATAAAGAGTTACATCAGAAAACCTCTTTTCCGTCTCGTCCACCCACTGTTACAAATGTTACTAACACTAGTTAAAATTTGTCTCGCCTTAATACTCCTCAAACACCCCAGTCCGCAAACAATTCCGTCCCGAAAAGGTGGAATTTTTCCACCACATCCAGTCGTGCTTGGAATGAAGTAGTTAAAGGCAACAATATCCCTGTCACTATTCCATTGAAATTCTATCAACCACAAGAACTAAACTCACTCCAATGTGCCAAAATGTCAGAAAGTGGTGCTAAAGGCTAAAAAGTAATGGGACAACGCCATAGTGGTATATGTAGTAGGTCCAAAGCCGTATTATCCGTATTTCAAAGAATATATTATTAGAGTATGGAAACCAGAAGATGAATTCTCAATTTACTCGAAAGAAAACGGATTCTATGTTATAAAGTTCAACAAAAAACAAGATTGTGACAAAATTCTAGAAGGGGGTCCTTATTTCTATAATAAAAAACTAATGTTGATGAAAAGATGGTCTCTGGGAATGCATCTCAGCAAAGAACTCCTACACTCAATCCCAATCTGGATACGCCTCCCCAATCTCCCTCTGGATTATTGGACAGAAGAAGGAATTAGTAGGATTGCCTCAGTGCTTGGCTCCCCAATCAAACTGGATAAGGCTACTGAAGGCATCATCAAAATAGCATACACGAGAGTTCTAGTTGAAATAAATAACTCGTTCAAATTCCCTAGTAAGATTCCCATAATAACTGAAGACAATAAAATGATATGGCAAGAAGTGAGTTACGAATGGAAACCATCGTTATGTATGAACTGTTCGAGTTTTGGACATGCTGAAATCAACTGTCAATTTACTAAAGCGTGGCAACCAAAAACAGATGCGGTTCCATCTAAAGAAATCAACGCAGACATGGTGATAGACAACATAGAGAATAACGTGGAGGATGCAGTTAACAACAATCATAATACTGATGAAACAGTGACTACCTTTCAGAATATCTCTGAAACAATACAACAAATAATTCCACCAGCCCCTAATCCTCAACTCAATGTTATTGCAGACTCTACTCAGGAACATTCAAAGCAAACACAGGTAACACATCATATAGTTACAGGCCTGAATAAAATTACAAGTTCAAGCATTATTCCTAATGAGACAGAAACAACATCAAGTATACAAATTACAAATGCCGATACAAATAAACTCCTTCATGATTCCAGAGAAGTATGCATGACCCAATCTGAAGTGTCCAGTATGTCTGACCCTACTGAACAAATCACTAATTCCTCCCATAACTCCAAATCCAGCAACACGCGAAAAATAAGAACTGATGAAACCCCTTTTGAATTTAAAGCTTCAGCAGATCCTAATGTCGTCGACAATCCTGCATGGCACACCATGGTGAATCAACTAAAAGGAAAAAATAAAAAATCAAAAAAAGCGAAGTTATTGGTGAATGATACTACTCCAGAAATCAGTAGCTACCCCGAAAACAATATTTAGATGGAGTTCCTCTTTTGGAACATAAGGGGTATGAATTCCCCTGCCAAGCAAATGGAAATGGTGAGATTAGTGAATAGTAATAAATTTTCCTTTATTTGCATGCTTGAAAATAAACTCTCAGCAAGTAATATTGATAACTTCATGAATAAAATCCACTCTATATGGAAATTCACACATAATATATTAGATGGTCAGAAATGTCGTATTCTAATAATCTGGGATTCAAGTCAATGGTCAAATATAATTATCCACACTAATGAACAGTACATCACAAGTATCCTACACAATTATAATGGACTCAGTGTGATATGCACATCTGTGTATGGTCATAATGATGAAATGAAGAGGAAGGACCTATGGACATACATTAGTGAACAGTCTATGCGTACTAATCTGCCTTGGCTTCTAGCAGGAGACTTTAATTCAATATTATCTCCTACGGAAAGAATAAATAATGGAAGTTACACTGATATGGGAGACCTTGATTTCATGAACTGCATTAACAATTCTCGGCTTACTGAACCAATGTATTCAGGAAATTTTTATACTTGGAGAGGGGGTCTGCAATTTTCAATTCATAGCAAAATAGACAGAGTTTTTGTCAACTCCCTATGGTCTGAAAAGTTCAAACATTATGGTATACACTTTGGAAATCATTCCATTAGTGATCACACCCCCATCATGATTAATTTAATGGTCCAGAACACGAGAAGAAAGCCCATACCTTTCAAATATAAAAATTCGTGGCATCGACAAAGTAGATACCAGAGCATCGTCCAATCAGTTCTGGCGCAAGAATTTCCAGGGAATGCTCTCTACAATCGCCTATGTAAATTAAAAACTGTGAAAATTACTCTGAAAAACTGGATAGCAAATAAAAGCAATATATACTCTGAATTAGATATATTAAAAGAGGAAACAAATGATATATACAAGAAATTAGTTTGTGATCCTCTTAACAACTATCTCATTGAAGAATATAGCTCGAAAAATGCACAGATTTATGATATTATGAGGAATATTGCGATAGACAATGAACAAAGGATGAAAATAAACTGGTTGACAAAAGGAGACAAACCAACTGAATTTTTCTTTTCAAAAATCAATAAAATTAAACCACCAAGGGGAAATAAATTCATTATACAAGAGAATGGAGATTGGTATCCAGCATCAGAAAGTATTGGTGGTGCAGCCACAACATATTTCACAAATCTCTTTTCTTCGCCTACAGGCAAAACTCAATTTCCAGACATAATATGCAAAAAAATCCTTTCAGAAAAAGCAAAAGAAAACATCTGCAAGCCTTTTCTCCTCGAAGAAGTTAAAGTTGCAGTTTTTCAAATTAGTGATAATAGTTCCCCAGGACCAGATGGAATTAACTCTAAATTCTATAAAATTCACTGGGAACAAATCAAATACGACATATGTAATGCTATGAATAGTACCCTTCAAGCAGGGAAAATCATTAAAGAAATCAATCATACATTCATTTGTCTTATCCCTAAAAATCCAAATGCAGTGGACATGACTGACTTCAGACCTATCTCCCTATGCAATGTATCTTATAAAATACTTGCAAATCTTTTATGCAATAGAATGAAAATCCTCATGAATGATCTAATCTCCTATAACCAGAATGCTTTCATTCCTGGAAGAGTTATCACAGATAACTCACTGCTAGCTTATGAAATGATAAGAGGGTTCAACAGGAAAAAATCCAATGAGTTATGTCTGAAAATTGACCTGCATAAGGCGTATGATAAAATTAATAGAGATTTTATTCATCATATGCTGATCTCAATGAACTTTCCCCCCAGATTTGTGGACCTAATATATGAATGTATTACTACACCCACTTTCTCGGTGCTAGTAGAAGGGTCACCACATGGTTTTATTAATAGCTCAAGAGGATTACGACAAGGTGACCCCCTCTCACCTTACCTTTTTGCCATAGCTATGGAATACTTGACTATTATTCTGGATATGGAATTTCACAAAGGCATTCTAACCCCCATTATTCAAAATGATCCAGTGATTACTCATCTGATTTATGCAGATGACATTTTGATATTAACTAAAGCCACAATTCAAAATGCTACTTGTATCAAGCAAAGTTTTCAAAATCTGTGCAACACTACAGGTCTGGAGTTAAATTCCAACAAATCCTCTCTTTTCTTTAGTAAAGGTGCCACAAATAAAGATCAGATAGCCAACATACTTAATATTCATATTGGTAAATTGCCAATCATCTATCTTGGCATTCCTTTATCAAACAAAAAATTGAAAAAAAGGGATTTTGGAGGATTAATTGATCAAATTAACAAAAAATTCAATCATTGGCACAGTAAGTTTCTAAACATTAGTGGAAGAGCTGAACTAATTAAAACTGTTATCCATCCTATTTTGCATTTCTGGCTTCAATTTTCTCCATTTCCACTAACAGTTAGGCAAAGAATTGATAGCTTATGTGCAAATTTTTTATGGAAATCTAAAGCTCACCAAATGAAATGGGAAGAAGTGTGCAGAACTAAAACTGAAGGTGGTTTTGGCATCAGAAAAATTGAAGATATCTCTAAAGCAGTGGCCTCAAATCTTTTGTGGAAATTTATCAATTGTGAAACCACATGGTCTAAATGGATGAAAAACAAATATTGTAAAAATACAAACTTCTGGAATGCTAGTACTGATCTTACTGCATCAAACACCTGGAAAACATTACTTCGAGCAAGACAGTGGTGCAAAGGTCTCATTAACAAAAACATAGTCAATGGGGATGACACAAACCTATGGTTTGACCCTTGGATAAATGGAACCTCATTAATAGATGACATAGGATGGAATACCATGTCAATGATTAGAGGACATAACAGAAAAGTGTCTGATTTGATCTCCAACCATAAATGGAAACAAAACATCAATTATGTCCCTACTCAGTTCCATCAAACCATATACAATGTTACCATCCTACCTCAGTATGAAAAAGATTATTGGAATTGGCTACCAAGTAACAATGGACAATTTACACTAAAGTCAGCATGGAATCAATTAAGGAATAAGCACCCAGAATATTTCTGGACAAAAATCATATGGGGTAAGGGATGTGCCCCCAAAATGTCAATATGTACTCTACTGGCCATCCAAAACAAATTGAAAACCAAGGTCCGTATTAGCAAATGGAACACAGACATGGACCAACAATGCAATTTATGCACAAGCCATATAGAAGATAGAGACCATCTATTTTTCAACTGCCCGTATTCAAACAAGTTGCTGGAAAATACCATGCAAAAATTGAAATTAGACATCAATCTAAATTTCAACATTAACCAAATTATGGAATGTATAAGCAACAGCAACAAGAATCGAAATTTAGACAACCAAATCAACAACATAGCGTTTACTTCCCTGATTTGGAACATTTGGTGTGAAAGAAACAACCGGATATTCAGAGGTATTGAAATGCCAACAACAGTCAGATCCACCCTGATAAATCATGATGTTAAAATGCTTACGCAACACTTAATCCAAGATAGTGATCTTAGTAGAGAAGCGAAACTCGTCTATGAAAACTGGAACATTGTCAGAAGGGCTCAGGCTCCTCCGCATCCCCCCTGATCTGCTTTTACACTAGAGAGTTTCTTCTGGCAAATCCCCGCTGATGAGATTTTTGTCCACTTGTATTTCCAGACCCGTTTGTGCTTTGCTTGGCATATGTTTTTTGCTCCCCTAACGAGACAGAAGTGGAATCGCACTTCCTTTTAGAAGGTTCTGGATTGAATCCTTGTGAAGGATGTATTCTTTTCTACTTTTGTTGTTTTTGTGTTTTCGGTCTATTTTTTTATCGGTCCAAGTTGTTATTACGGATGTTTTTGAGTACATTATAAACTTTGTTTCAACTCCTCCATCTGTTCAACAACTTGGATCCGTTCTCTCTGAATTGTATCGTTAATATATGGAAGTGATATGTACTCTTTTTCCTTGTAAGGTACCCGACTAGGTTAGGGGGGTTACAAGGTTTTAATGAGGCATATCATGAAAATATATGCTCTTCTTTGTTAATAAAGTACCTTTTTTCAAAAAAAAACAATTCGTCCTTCAAGCATTTGGATGCTCCTTACGTGAATATCGTGGATGCATTAGTGTCGACATTTGAGAGTCGAAAGGGCAGGTCATTACACTTGGTATCAGAGTTGAAGGTTAAGCGAGAACCTTGGCTTTAATGGGTATGATTCATTAAGAGATATGGTAATAGAATGCCCTACCATGTGTTGAGTGTATTATACATATGAGACCGTTTTTATATTTTTTATAAACATACACTTTAATGGTAATTATAACTTGGAAAATTAAAGTTCCTATATAATGTAACTTATAGTAGTAAATTGTCAAAGTACAATTTAATTAATGTAGGAGTTAGTGATGTTTATCTACTATTCCTCGTTAATTAGTTTAGTTATGCTCGGCCAGTTTATGAGCGTTAACTACCATTTGTTCATTGATTATTTGTACTCGACTAGTTTACGAGCAATTTTACCTTCTTATAGCATGGGTGGCTAGACAATATTTGTAGATACATTGAATTGAATACCTTGTGAATTTAGTTTCACGGTTTGACTATAAGGCGTTCGTTGGTGGTGTTGGGTTAGAAGTTAATTTTTATAAAAGTTGGACTTAGTGAAAGATGTTTATTTTAATCTGAGAAAGATAAGTTATTTTGGAAATAAACATTTCTAAAAAGAATTTATATAAGAAAGTGATTTTATATAAGTATGGTATATAAAAACATGATTTATAAACAAAATGAACTAGACTGGTATTTGGATAACTTAAATCCCGGTGTCTTTGAAAAATATTTTTCAAGATTTTGGAAAAATAATAGCAGTATTATTTGATAGTACATATTTGGTAAATTGGTTTATGAAACTAAGATCATGGTGCTTAATAATATTTATGAAGTATTTGATACCTTTTCAGAAATGATTTTGGTTAAGTCCGAAAGACATGGGTTGGATGTACTGAACTCACTCCTATTGTTGGAAAATAATTTAGGTGATGATGTCAGCATCATCGACATTCATTTTCGATTTTTAAGTAGGGGATGCTATAGGATTGTTTTACTAAAATTGATTTTGTTTTAATTTGAAAGTATGATTCGATATACAAAACATACATGTATATATTGTTGTTTGAAAATGATTTAAAATAAAACCTAGGTGTTTCTTTCTAAATTTTTCTGTGAAAAGAAATTTGATATGAACTTTTTGTGCAGAAAAGTTTATATGTATATTATATAAAGTGCTCGAGTAGTAGTGGCATAGCCTAGAATAAATGATTAAATATTTTCGTTTTTTCCTACTTTGGGTAAAGTCTATTTAATAAATTATTGAAATTTTTTAAAATATTTTATGGACACGTGTAACCTATGCATTAGAATTGTGTGGTATGCAAATCACGCTATGAAACATTGTTTAGTAGCTTTCATTTGAAATGGGATTTTTGACGATTTTGGACAGTCGGAGGCTTCCGAATTATTATAGAATTTGAAACTAAGTTGTTTTGTGAAAATATAAAATGAGTTTATATAACACTTGAATTGAGAAGTTAGTAAGTTAGAACGAGTTTAATTTGTTGAACATGCTTATTAAGTAAAACAAATTTGATGATTTGTATATACACTTATGAGGTAGTGGAGTATTATACGAATATGAACTTAATTTGTATAATGTTGGTAAACTTGAAGTTATGTTTTATGAAATGTTTCATAAATGATTAGTATTAAAGAGGCATACTAATTGGATGGTGAATGTGAGTTAAAAGGATATTGGTATAGTTAAGAAACCAACAGGATAAATATGTAAGTTGTACGTAGATCGTTTTATTCGCACGACTGTTCTTGATCTAGTATTCAAGTACATGATTTTGAGGTGGTTTACAATGGTCCGAACAAAGAATATTCGATTCTTAATGGCGAACATGTGATATAGATTCTTGATAAGATCCCAAAGTTTTCTATCATAGTATATGGCTACGCAAGGAGAATGGAGTTTTCTAATCAACGAACCTGATCGGAGTCCGCACTAGAGAGGTGAAGTGATCAATGCAGTGGGGAAGTGAAATTTATGCGATCGAGTAAATGATCGAAATTGACATTGCGTAAGGATGGTCCATGTACATCGTACGGGTTTTAGTATTTTCATATGATGTTTTGTTGAACTATAGAGAGTTTAGATGATGAATCTTCAATTTGTTACGAGGTAGCGTGAATTGGCTACTAAGTAATTACCTGAGGTTGTTGAGCGTACGGTACGCTTAGTAAGTTATTTATCATCCTTATGCGTTGAGACTTGAGAGGATTTTGAACTTGATCAAACTATGAGTTTTATTTGCTAAGCGATTTTGAATACTATTAAGTATTGTTATGTGATTGTTTCTTTTGTTGCTCGTGTTGGAATTTCGAGCATAAAATATTCAAATTGGGGAAGAATGTAACGACTTGGAGTTTCGGACAATTCGTATTTAAATATCTGGATTATTTAAAAATTAAGTCTTGATTAATGTTATTAAAGTGATTTAATAACCTTTTAAACCCCATTTTTAATCATAAGTAATGCTGGTAAACTTAGTTTCAAAAAATATTTACAAAAGTAAATACCTTAAAAAAATGTCGATAATGGGACCAAAAATTGTTTTATCAATAAACAGCCTTTTTAACTGTCAGAAGTTGTACAAATTTTTTTACATACACTTATTTGCTTAGGAATTAAAGAAAATGAAATAAAAATATTTTGCCAATTATGAAATAAACTTTATGGATGATGTCATGCATGAGGTAAGGGAAGATATTTAGGAAATTAGCTTAAATGGAAAGTCTTAAAAGTTAAGTAAATGATAAAGGAGAAGTGGTGTTTGTAATTAATGTCATAAGGGTTTTGAGGGGCTTTTGGTCTTTTCCCATCACATTCCTAAGCCTATATAAGGAGGGGCATACCCTTAAGAAACAATCAAAAATAAATTTCTAAGCTTGAGATGAAGCAGGAGGGTTGAAAATGGTGGAAATGCTTAAGCACTAATCCATTTATTATTAGATCTTTTCAAATCTCTTCTAAAATTTGGCATTAGGCCTAATACAACATGGGAGGAATGATTATCAAGTAAGAAGTGGGAGAAGGTGATAGGAAGAGGAGGATTAAGAAAGGGCCGTGAGCATGGAGGAGGAGGAAGAAGGTGGTTGCTTTGGTTAGGAAGTGCTAAAGGTTGGACATTTCGGCTTGTTGTGATGAAATAAGATGGTTCTTTGGTTCTTGTGGCTTTGTGCTTGGGTTAGGCATGGATCTAAATGGGTTATCTCACTATCTCTAGAGTATATATTATGTATATATATGTTGCATCTGAATTATAAAGTTGAAGTGACATTAAATAAGTAAAGTTATAAACTTTGGACCCCTTTTGCTTTTGAAAGCAAATGATAACTTTATATGTATAACCTCGCCACTGTTACCCTCTTAAACATGTGGCATGGCCTTGACTTAATGTTTAAATGGTTGTCTAACTTGTGTGTTAAATAAAAGAAAGTTTGAAAGTGTTTGAAGTGAGAATAGTTGTTATAAGTGCACTTCCGAATCCCTTGTTTTCAAGAATTTATATAAATAAATGGAAAGATATTCTTGGGGATTTCTTTCCATGATTTTTTAACTAGCCTAATGATAGTACTAACTATAAAAATTTCAAGTCTCAAATCACCTTTTTAAAAGTTTGAAACTGGTCGCAAAGATGGTGCTTTTCAATGTTGTTTTAACAAGGACTTTTGACAGCACTTACAAATGCTATAGTAAGTCGCTTTCTGTTTTAAGTGTTTAAAATGTGACGTTTGACATGTTTTTCATGATTTAAATGGTTTTTAAATTCTTTTCTATAACGACCCAGAATTTGACCACCTCCAAATATAACATTTAAAGTGATTTTAAATATAAAATATATAATATTTTATGATTCAAATAATATTAAATAGGATTTGGAAATAAAAATACACATAAAAATCGAAACATTTGCTATCGAAAAAAGTGAAAAAATGCCGATTTCAGAAAAGTAAGATTTAATGGTTAAATAAATTATTTTAATTAATTTATAAGTGTTTATATTTTTAGATAACATTATACTTATTTATTTTTATATTTGGATTACATAAATAAAAGTTTAATTAAAACGTTAAAATATGACCATAAAACATTTTATCGAAAAACAACATTTTGTCATTTAAAGTTGTTGCAACATCGTTGTACCTTTATGTACACATTTTTATATATATTGTAACGTATATGAATTAATTAACAATTAACTAATTAGGTTTACTTTATTAAAGCATGTTTAGAAACTTATAAAAACAATCAACAAGAGTAAGTAAGAAAAGAAAAGTCAAAAAGTAATCATCGCATCAAAATCAAACCAAATCGCCTCTTTAGCCACTTTTCCATCCAGATACATTGCTTAGCTCGTAAGTTACTGTGACAGAGAAGTGATAAGTGATGGTAAGTGTTGAAAAAGTAAGGTTACTTTAAAATTAAGTAAGGTTATTTTGGTAATTTGGTAAAGGGTTGTTTTAGTAACTTACCACTTTATTTTTTCCTATAAGTACACATTCATCCTTCTCATTTTCTCACACAATTCATTCTTTTATTCTTCTTCTATTAAGCTATGTTAATGGCTTCTTCTTCTCTTCTTTTCCTTACCAACTTTTCTTAAAATCATATCAAATCAACTCTAAACACCACCAAACTTTATCAAAGTTCTTATATCATCATTAAAACATGGTTTAGCATTTAAAAAGTGAAGAAATGTTGGAGGAAGAGGTGGAATAGGGGAGGTCGAACCTATTGAGGGGAGAGGAGCAAGTTAGAAAGCTTTGGTGCAAGGAAAAGAGAAGGAAGTGCCACACGTTTCATTCCATGGAAATTGGAGGAAGTTTAAAGTACTGTGGAAGCTCGGCTGAATTTTTGAGAGTTTGGAAGAAGAGATTGATAGCATAAAGCAGAGAGGGATGGAGTAGAAGTTGACTAGTTGAAGTTTAAGTGAAGTGTTATTAGTAAGAATGTTTGTAGGAAGTTTGGTTGGATTTTGTGAGAACACCTAAATTACTATATTTTATTTTGAATGATAATATGATGTTTGCAAAAAGATGTTTAATATACTTTGATCATCAAGTTTGGTTGTTTTTATACGAATGTTGAAAATATATGCAAGCACGAATATGCACATCGATAAACACAAAAGGAAATCACTTTCCTTGAATTAATGAAATGGTGTATATGGAAGTGTTAAATCTCTTAAAAATGATTTAAAATGTATTTGAAATGTTCTATAAACATTTAAAACGGTTTTGGTGAAGTGTGAAAAGAAATAGAAAATTTGGTTAAAAATACGCGCGCTGTGTAACGATAGTTGCGGTTTCACGATATAAAAGTCAAACAAGTGTAAAAATTGGAAAATAGCTCAAGATTCTTTGAGATAAGAATTTTTTGAACTATTATATCTATTTTTTTCCAACGAAGGAGGAAAATTAAGATTTCGATAAGTAGATTTTGAAATATGAGTAAAACAAGAGTGGGAAAAATCCTGAATTTGCAGTTTGGAATCCAAAACTGGATTCTTTGAAAATGATGTTTTAAATTGTTTAAAAATGTGATATAAATCTTATAAATCCTTTAAAATGTTTTAAAAGTGATTTGAGTAATAAAAATGGATTTTCAAATAATAAAAAGTCATTTTGATCAATATAGCTTAAAAATGCCCTTTCCGTAAAACTTTTTCGTAGCACTTTTCTATAACTTTCGAAATATAGTTTTAAACTTATCAATTCTTATCTAAATCTTTTATAAATGTTTTTGAAAGAATAATAAAGTGTTTTAAAGGTAATTTTAAGGATTTATAAAATGGTTAAAAAAATTAATGATTTAGAATCGATCAAATAACTTGACCGCCTTATGGGTGTCACAAAGGTAGTGTATAGATTTGAGTTTGGAAAACCAGTTTTCTGCTCTCCCTGGCTATCCAAACTGGTCTGACAGATGGGATAATGAATTTGATTTACTCGAATCAAAATTTTGTAAAGAATAAAGAATAAGATTTTTCAAGATTTAGACAACTTGGATTTTATGGAAATGATCTTTTTATACTCGATGTTAAAGCTCGAAGAGGGAACTCTTACAATTCATGGAATTTAAAAGATGATTTCGCCATTATTCCCCCATAGTATTTGTTGAATACGGGGATTGACTTTGAGTAGAATTAGATGATTCCTATAGATTCTGCTCACTTAATATTTGCTGGTTTTGGATTAATATCCAAGATAACATTTTTTTAACTCAGTAAAAATTGAGATTTTTGAATTAAGAAATCTTTGTTAAGATTTAAGTAAAATGATTTGGAATTAATTTAAATTCCTATACTTAAAATTTATTGGTTTGGATGTATAGTAAACGATGTCTTGAATAACATTGTTTTTGATCTATGTTAAAAGTTGTGATTTGGAAATCTTTATTAAGATTTAAATAAAGGATTTGGAATATTTTTCAAAGAAAAGATGAAATGATTTGGAATATAAAATGTTTTTATGTATTTAAAGGATTTAATAAGAGAGGTTAATGATTCCATATATACTGGAAAGAATGTTTTAGAAATATATATCTTCGAAAGAGATTTTGGTAAAAAGAACTTAATCAATTAAAGAATGATTCCCTATCCACAAAACCTATTTTTATCGATGATTAGTATCGAAGGAGCCAGGGTCGGATGTGGGTGATTCCTATCTGAAGACCACTTTGAACCAATCTAGTATTCGAAGTAAAAGATTAGAAGTTGAAGATATTAAGACGAATAGTAACAAAGGACTGCTTGCTGATTTGATTAGGAATAACTCCGAAAATACTTACAGTAGTGATGGTCTCTTTGTTATGAAAAATCTTAGAAACATAAGGGTTATTTGCTACTAATTTTATGATGTGGTAGAAGAGTGCCTTCGGTTTGTTTTGTTCCTGAACAACTTGTATGGACGAGAGTCTGACCTTGCATTCTAAATCACAATGAGTGGTCTCTATGTAATGTATATTTGTCAGTGGTAGAGAAGACACATTCTCTTAGCTTAGCACCCTTTCTCGAGACATTCGAGCTCGCGAAGTTATATTTTTGTAGAAATCAATCATGTGACTATGGAATGGCAATATGGCATTCAAAGCGAAAAGATGATGTGCTATGTTAAAGGTAATCGTTACCTCAGGCCTCACACTTGAAAATGAACGAAACAGGGTAGTGCAGTAAGGCTATGTGGTTCGCAACCTTAGGGTATGATCATTCCTTTCTAGATATATTTCTTTCTGCTATGATATTCAGGATGTTAATTATTGTGGATGTATGCTGTGATGGCCCTCAGATTGGTCGGCAACGACCGGGGAGATGACATATTCGGTACTATCTAGGAAGAGATAGGCCGGTCTGGTACTGGTAGAGGACCGTTTTTTTGTTCCTCGGTACATTCCTCTAGAGATGTACTGCCGGAAGGTAGTCCCTTTGCCTGGTTATTTGTATGGAATCCATTCTCCAATAAGTACCTACCAGTTTGTTTGTAGAACCTGCGTTTGTTACTAGTATGCTGGAATTTAACAATGTAACAATTTCGGCTAAGATTAATAAGTTTACTTGAAAATGTTTTCAAAGATATGTTGTTAAAAATAATATCAATTATTTTGACATAGAATGATTTGGTTATCATAAGGTAAAAACCGTTCTGTGTTTATGTGCGGTGTGGTCTCGTGTGATACCTTTTTGTTTTCTAAACACGTATTTTGAGTTCTCAAACCAATCCCATGACTGACACAGAGTTTATTTTCCCTTTCCTTAAACTTTGGGTGCCCTAATTTTCCCCGGGCAGCCTAGTAGTCAGATTTAGTTTAGAAGAAAGCTAGATGGTGCTCGAAGCATGGAGTTAGAAGATTTTACTAAAGATTTTTGTCTATTTCCACCATACTCTTATACTATTGTATTCCGCATTTGTAAGGATGGGATTTATAAATGTCCATGTTTTCAACTCTGATAAATGTATTTTAATTTCCGCTGTAAAGATTTTATGTCGAAATAACATGTGTGAGATTCCATTCTATCTTTTTTTTTCTTACCCTTAAGAATCCGCTTCTTCGGCACTTGGATTTACGGCACATGAATACCGAGAATGTATTAGTGTCGATTTCTAGAAGTCGAAGAAATGGGTCCTTACCAGAGCTCGGTTTAAGCAAACACCTGACCCTGATAGGGATAAAAGACTCATCAGAGATAGGGATGGTAGTACCCTAGGATGAGAAACTCATTAGAGATGGGGTTAGCAACGCCCTAGAATGAGTTTAAGAGTATTATATATGAGCATGTGTTTGCTAATAAAATATACAAAAGAATTTGGTTTTATATGAAATCATTTTTACCTAAAAATATATGTGTGTGTGTGTGTGTTTGAAAAGAAAAGAATATTTTGGTAAAATTTTTCAAAGAATTTTCAAAATAATAAAACCTTTCATACAAAGAATTTTAAAAGGCCATCTTTTGAAATAAATCTTGAAACATTTTCTTATTATTGACCAGACCTCTCTATGCTAGTAATTACCTACTATTCATGCCTACAAGAATGATTGTTTGTCTTGTATAAACCATATGGGGAAAGTCACGCGAATGGGAGTCCTCTAGAGCGAATTAGGGCAAGAAGATAGCCTCATAGTTGTAACAACCCTGATTTGGAGATTGTCTTTCAATATTGAATTATAATGATAAGGTCATTACAACAGTTCTCTCTAGCGACGAAGAGAAACAACCAGAATATCCGCCAAAAATGGCGAGTTTCCGATCGAGGAAGATTATCCCCATAAGATCCAAATGATTTTGGTTTTGAAAATTGGTCAATGAATAACTTACCAATAATTATATTTTGAATATAAAGAATATTTTTCATGTAATATAGTTATTTTATTAAAAAATGGGTAATACTCAGATATTATCGCAAATTGATCGATTGGTTAATTTAAAAATTTAAGCACAAACACCTTATGAATTTAGTTTCACACTTTGACTATAGGGTACTAGATAATCTTGGTTTAAGATTAAAGAAATTTATTTAAGATAAATAAATCTTATGAATACGTTTTATATACATAGTTTTATAAATTGGATTTATAAAACGTGATTTATAAAGGAATTTGTGAGAATTTGAATTTTGAATATTTTCGAAAGGAATTTCAAATGAATTTTGGAAAAGGAATAATAATAGTATTGTTTCTATAAAAAATGAGCTTTTGAAAACAAAAACGATCTTATGATTAATTAAATCAAGTGGCTCGAAAGTAACTAAAAATGGGCAGGAGATGTGTTCGGATGGTAAATGCTTCTCTTAAGTATTATCCTTCTTGTTAAGGAAATATGCGATACTATTGCTAGTACCCAGTTTCTTGGTATCATTTTTGGGTTACTCGATCGATATAATTTTCTAAAGTTAAAAAGGATAATGTGAATCGGTAATTGGCAAATTAATCGTTGTCAATTCTTATCAAAGTGTATTATCTTATTTAATAAGCATGGGTATGCTTTGATCTTTAAAATAAATATTTAAAGTTAATAACGAATGGTTTTGGGTTTGTAGTAAACGTTGCTTTAGCAACATTTGTTTTTAAATGCTTAAATGACACTTTGGAAGAAATCTTATGGGTTTATTTGGATCTTTAGTAATGGGATTTTAATGATAATAACAAGTATTAGAGTCGTTTATAAAAAGATGGAAAAATTACAATTAACTTATTATGAAAGGAGAAATTCATTTTAACAATGTTTTGGTAGTAATTGTTTTAACCTCTTCGATTATATTTTAAAGTAAGCGAAACTTGTTAATTAAATCATGAATATACTTAAAGCAACTGAATAAGTATATGAATACTTTTATATATTGAAACTGTAAAGGTAAAGAGAATATATATAAAGGAAGTTTTAATTAATAAAGGAGTATTAAATTGATTAAGTAAGTTTTAACTAAATAAAAAATGTTTTCACATTTGATATTAGTTAAAAGAAGTTTATGATAGTTTATCAATTTAATGAATTATTTTGAAATGCGTTTTTTAGAAACCGCTAAGATATGTTTAGAGATGTATTATGATAAAAAGATTATGTAATATAAAGAAGTATCTTTATAAAAAGTGTTTAACTTCAAAAATTATTTAAAGAATATATTTTGTAAAGCAAAGTGTAATTAGCAAAAATAAAATGATGTTTGAGAAAGATGGATATCCAAATGTTTTGAAAAGGTATAAATGGGAAAGTTATGTAATATAAAATAAGTTTGGAATTAAATTTATTAGGAGATTTATTAACAAAGAAATTACAAAGGAATTTTGAAATAAGAATTATAATGGTATTACTTTAAATAGAGGATAATCAATTTATTTTGGAAAAAATGATAGAAATATTTTGTGAATAAATATTTGAAATAATAATAATAATAAAAAGATAAAATGGTTATTTATAAAGGAGTATCTTTATAAATGTTTGAATAAAAGATGAAAGTTTTACGAAATATTTTCATAAGAATTTTGGGAAGGTTAATAAATACATATGAAGTACATGGATTGTTTCATCACACGATTTAATCTAATATAGGAGTGCAGAACTTTGATGTGTTTGACACTTATTCAAAAGAGGATTTATCACTCGATTCTTGACGACGAACTTTGATGAGAATTTAGGGTTCGATACTTGAGGCATCTATTATAGTTGATAGCTATGCAAGGAGAATTAAAATTCTGATCAGAAAACCGGGTCAGAGTCCGCACTAAAGGATCGGAGGATCAATACTAGTTCGGAAGTAAGTTGTGGATTTGAATAATAGATCGAATCAGATATTATGTATGGATGATCTGTGTACTTCATAGACATGTAGGTTTAAAAATAAATATTTTGGGCAAACCTTTGGGTAATTTCGAGGATGAAATTCTTTTAAGGGGTGAAGTATGTAAAGATCCAGAATTTAACCACCTCCAAATATAAAATTTAAAGTGATTTAAATATAAAATATATAAGATTTTATGATTCGAATAATATTAGATAGGATTTGGAAATAGAAATATACATAAAAATCGGAACATTGGCTTATATCGACAAAAGTAACAAAATGCTGATTTCAGAAAAGCAAGTTTTAATGGTTAAATAAATTATTTTAATTAATTTATAAGTGTTTATATTTTTAAATAGCATTATACAAATTTATTTTTAAATTTGGATTACATAAATAAATAGTTTAACTAAAACGTCAAAATGTGACCGTAAAACATTTTGTCGAAAAACAACATTTTGTTGATTTAAAGTTGCCGCGACATCTTTGCACCTTTGTGTACACATTTTTATATACATTGTAACATATAGAAAGCAATTAACAATTAACTAATTAGGTTTACTTTATTAAAGCATGCTTAGAAACTTATAAAAACAGTTAACATAAGTAAGTAAACAAAAGTCAAAAAGTAAACATCACGTCAAAATCAAACCAAATCTTCTCTTTAGCCACTTTTCCATCCAAATATATTTTCTTAGATCTTAAGTGACTATGACATAAAGTAAGAAGTGATGAGTGATGGTAAGTGTTGAAAAAGTAAGGTTACTTTAAAATTAAGTAAGGTTATTTTGATAATTTGGCCAAGGTATATTTTAGTAACTTACCACTTTATTTTTTTCTATAAATACATCTTCATCCTTCTCATTTTCTTACATAAATCATTCTTTTCTTCTTCTTCCTTTAAGCTATGTTAATGGCTTCTTCTTCTCTTCTTTTCCATACTAACTTTTCCTAAAATCATATCACATCAAGTCCAAACACCATCAAACTTGTCAAAGTTCTTATATCATCATTAAAACATGGTTTAACATCTAATAAGTAAAGAAATGTTAGAGGAAGAGGTGGAATAGAGGAGGCCGAACCTATTGGGGAGGGAGAAGTAAGATAGAAAGCTTTGGTGCAAGGAAAAGAGAAGAAAGTGCCGCCTGTTTCATTTCATGGAAATAGGAGGAAGTTTAAAGTACCATGGAAGTTCTGCCGAATTTTCGGGAGTTTGGAAGAAGGGATTGATAGCATAAAGCAAAGAGGAATGGAGTAGAAGTTGATTAGTTGAAGTTTAAGTCAAGTGTTGTTAGTAAGAATGTTGGTAGGAAGTTTGGTTGGATTTTGGTGAGAACTCCTAAATTACTTTTTTTTTAGTTTGAATGATGATATGATGTTTGCAAATGGATGTTCAATATGCTTTGATAATCAAGTTTGGTTTTTCTCATACGAATGTTAAAAATATATGCAAGTCACGGATATACACGTCGATAAACATGAAAGGAAATCACTTTCCTTGAATTAATGAAATAGTGTATATAGAAGTGTT
Source organism: Allium cepa (assembly GCA_030765085.1). Taxonomy (NCBI): domain Eukaryota; kingdom Viridiplantae; phylum Streptophyta; class Magnoliopsida; order Asparagales; family Amaryllidaceae; genus Allium; species Allium cepa. The sequence continues at coordinate 635,105,331 of CM060941.1, forward strand.
AAACCTCTTGAAAATGGTTCAAAATGTATTTGAAATATTTTGTAAACATTTAAAAGTGTTTTGGTGAAGTTTGAAAAGAAATAGAAAATTCGGTTAAAATTAAGCGCGTCGTGTAACCATAGTTCACGATTTCTCGCTTTAAAAGTCAAACAAGTATAAAAGTTGAAAAATAGCTCGAGATTCTTCAAGATAAGAATTTTTTGAACTATTATATCCATAGTTTTCCAATGAAGGAAGAAAATCGAGATTTTGATAAGTAGATTTTGAAATATGAGTAAAACAAAATTTGGAAAAATCCCGAATTTGCAGTCCGAATCCAAAACTGGATTTCATTTAAAATGATGTTTTAAATTATTTAAAAATGTGAAATAAATATTATAATTCCTTAAAATGTTAAAAGTGATTTGAGTAATAAAAATGAATTTTCAAATAATAAAAAATCATTTTGATCAATATAGGTTAAAAATGCACTTTCCACAGCACTTTTTTATAGCACTTTTCTATAACTTTTGAAATATAGTTTTAAACTTATTGATTCTTATCCAGATCTTTTATAAATGTTTTTGAATGATTAATAAAGTGTTTTAAATGTAGTTTTAAGGATTTATGAAATGGTTAAAATGTTTTAATGATTATGAGTCGATCAAATAACTTCACCGCCTTATGGGTGTCAGAAAGGTAGTGTCTAGGCTTGAGTTTGAAAAACCAGTTTCCTACTCTCCCTGGCTATCTGGACTAGCACAAAGGATGGGATAGTGAATTGATTTACTTGGATCGAAACTTTATAAAGAATAAAGAATAAGGTCTTTCGAGATTTAGACAACTTGCATTTTATGGAGATGATCTTCTTGCACTCTGTGTTAAAGCCCGAAGATGAAACTCGTACTATTCATAAAATTTAAAAGGAGATTTCGCCGTTTTTCGCCCATAGTATTTGTTGAATACGGAACTTGATATTGAGTAGAATTATATAACTTTTATGGATTCTTCTCATTTAATATTTACTAGTTTTGGATTAATATCCTAGATAACATGTTTTTAACTCAATCGAAATTGAGTGTTTTGAATTAAGAAATCTTTGTTAAGATTTAAGTAAAATGATTTCGAATTAACTCAAACTCCTATAATTAAAATTTATCTGTTTGGATTTATAGTAAACGGTGTCTTGAATAACATTGTTTTTGATCCATGTTAAAAGTTGTGATTTGGAAATCTTTGTTAAGATTTAAATAAAGGATTTGGAATATTTTTCGAAGAAAAGATGAAATGATTTGGAATATAAAAAGAGTTTTATGTAATCAAAGGATTTAATGAGAGCGGTTTAATGATTCCTCATATACTGGAAAGAATGTTTTAGAAATACATATCTTCGAAAGATAATTTGATAAAAAGAACTTAATCAATTAAAGAATGATTCTCTATTCACAAAACCTCTTTTTATCGATGATTGGTTTAAAAGGAGCCGGGGACGGATTTAGGTGATTCCTATTCGAAGACCACTTCGAACCAATCTACGTATTCGAGGTAAAAGATCAAAAGTTGAAGATATTGAGACAAATAGTAACAAAGGACTGGTTGTTGATTTGATTAGGGATAACTCCCTAAATACTTATAGTAGTGGTGGTCTCTTTGTTATGAAAAATCTCAGAAACATATGGACTATTCGTTACTAATCTTATGATGTGGTAGAAGAGTGCCTTCGGTTTGTCCTATTCCTGGACAACTTGTATGGACAAGTATCTGACCTTGCATTTTAAATCACAATGAGTGGTCTCTATATAATGTATATCAGTCGGTGGCGGAGAAGACACCTTCTCTTAGCTTAACACCCTTTCCCAGGACATTCGAGCACAGGAAGTTATACATTTGTAGAAACTAGTTATGTGACTATGGAATGGAAATGTGGCATTCAAAGGGGAAAGATGATGTGCTGTGTTAAAGGTAATCCTTACCTCAGGCCACCCGAAAATGACCGAAACATGGTAGATGCGGCAAGGCTATGTGATTTGCAACCATTAGGGTATGATCATCCCCTTCTAGCTATATTTCTTCCCGTTATAGACATTTGAGATGTAAATTATTATGGATGTATGCTATGAAGGCCCTCAGATAAGCTGGTAACGACCGGGGGGATGACATATTTGGTACTATCAAGGAAGAGGTAGGTCGGTCTTGTGTTGTTAGAGGACCATCTGTTAGGCCTCAGTACATTCCTCTAGAGATGTGCTTCCGAAAGGTAGTCCCTTCACCTAGTCAAATGTATGGAATCCATTCTCCAATAAGTACCTGCCAGTTTATTTATAGAACCTGCATCTGTAGTTAGTATGCTGGAATTTAATAATGTAACAATTTCGGCTAAGATTAATAAGTTTACTTGCAAATGTTTTCAAAGATATGTCATTAAAAATAATATCAAGTATTTTGACGTAGAATGATTTGGTTATCATAAGGTAAAACCCATTTTGTGTTTATGTGTGACGTGGTCTTATGAGATAACCTTTTGTTTTCAAAACGCGTGTTTTGAGTTCTCAGTCCAGTCCCATGACTGACTCGGAGTTTATTTTCCCTTTCCTTAAACTCCGAATGCTCTAATTTTCCCCAAGCAGCCTAATAGTTAGGTCTAATTTAGAAGAAAGCTAGATGGAGCTCGAAGCATGGAGTCAGAAGATTTTACTGAATATTTTTGTCTATTTCCACCACATTATTGATCTATTGTATTCCGCATTTGTAAGGACAGGATTTATAACTGTCCATGTTTTTAACTCTAATAAATGTATTTTAATTTCCGCTATAAAGATTTTATGTTGAAATAACATATGTGAGATTCCGTCCTATCTTATTTTCTTTCTTACCCTTTAGAATCCGCTTCTCCGGCACTTGGATTTACGACACGTGAATATCAAGGATGTAATAGTGTCGATTTCTGGGAGTCAAAGAAACGAATCCTTACATTTTCTTTATAAAATCTTTTTATGGAAGTTCTTATAAAATGTGTTTTAGTATGAAAAAAAGAGTAGAAGTTTAAATATAGTTTTAACGATTATTTATGAATAATAAATTGCAGTAAAATGAAAAACATATTTTTAATCAAACTTATAAATTAGTTTTTTTCAAGTAATATTCTACAAAGATATTAGAAACCTATTTACAAGTATTTCTAAAGTACTATTATATATATATATATATAAGTTTTGACAAAAGTAATTGACTAGCCTTAACACTAAAAGCCGACAAGTAAACTTGTCTGTTTGTGAGATTTCAAGAATCAGATGAATAAGAAAGGCTTGAAGCAATCAGTGCCCAAAATTAACTTGCTTCACTTTTGAACGAGAAATAATATAAGTTGAAATGTCGAAAACGTGTTAACCTTGTTGCTTGCTTACTTGTTTAAAAAGGTAACTAACTTTGCTAAACGCTAAAAGCGGACGAACTAAGCTTATCTATTTCTAAGAGTTAAAAATTGATGTCGAGTAGGGATGGAGAAATTGAGCACTAATCTACCAGGCTTCCCTCTTGAACTAAGAATAGTGAACTCAAGAATGTCCAAAATGATTTAAGTATACGAATATTGATTTGTATAAACAATTGTTTTGACTAGATAATTGATTAGTGGACTATCAAACTTAACTTATTATTATCTTAGATCTTTAAAATGATGTTTTAAATATAAACATAATTGAAATGGTTTTGGGTTTCTTGTGATAATGTGCTAATAACATTCGTCTTTAACCCTTTTTGATTATACTTATGAATGTAAATATGTCTTTAAAAGAACGTTTTAAAAATAAGCATATGTGAAATGGTTTTAGGTTTGTAGTGACAATGTTTAAGTAAACTTAGTCTTAAACCTTTTTGAATGATTTGTGAATACACTTTCCCATTTGAGATAAGTATATGAATACTTTTTGAATTATAGAAAAGGTAAAGGTTTATAAGTAAGAAATCTTGTTAATGATTTGTGAATGTACTTATACATTTGAGATAAGTATATGAATACTTTTTGAAGTATTGAAAAGAGTACACATGAATGGCGAAATTCATAAATAATGTTTTATTAGATAAAAAAGTTTTACTAGTAAAAGAGATTTTAACTAATAAAAAATTAACTAAACAAAAAGGGGATTAAATGTCGCTTATGTGACTTATTCATGCTTTGTGTGACTTGATTGTGCTTTGTATGTTTACTCATTTATGGAAAACATTTAGTCGTATATTTAGCACTAATAACTAATGAAGTAGGTTTGTCCTCTATGCAAATTAAGACTGATGTTCGTGCAGGGATATGAGAAATAGAGATCTAACCTACCAGCTTCACTCTTGATCGAGGGATAGTGTAAAATGAAAATATTGAAACCAGATAAGTATACGAAACTTGGTTTCCATATGCGATCATTCTCATTAACATTGAATGGTCATCGATTCAGTCTTGGAGAGATCGAAATCGGCAAGTGTTTTACTTACAGAAAACCACTTCAACGCTGAGATACATGTTCTATCACTTGGAAGTGAATCAGTTCAAGATGCGAGAATCTACGTGGAGATTCAAGATCTATTTAAGATGCTTGAACACATGTTGTTGTTTGTAATCTATTCCGGATATGGGAATCCATGTGTGATTCCGAGATCTGTTGAGATATGGGAATCAATGTGTGGTTTCGATATTTATTCGAGATGTGAGGATCCAATTTGGGATTTGTGCTCTGTTCGAGTGATGAAGACTCGTGTGAAAGATGTCGAACGTGGCGTCCATATCTACAGTATGCTTATCGATTGTTGGCCGGCAGGAGTGATGGTATTCGGGATCATGTATTTAAACATGGATCAATTATGTTTACCTTATAGTATATTTTATCTAGAGATGTATGCGCTTAGAGGTATTTTTTTGACCCTTGTGCATGGAGATTGGATTTTGGCTTGACCGAAGGGATCTCCATGGAAAATTCATTATCCGAACGTTCCTTATCAGATTTGATTGTACTCCTAATATACTATTGAATGTAACCAATGTAACCATTCCAATTATGTTATAATATTTATATTCTACATCTTAGCCATTAGCTATTATATCATCTTATGTACTTATTAGATGGGGGTCCTTTTGAGGGGATAATCGTTATGGCATTCCTTGTGAACTCAAACGTACTATTATATGCTAGCTACTTATTTCTTGAGTTTCTCATACCAGCCTTATGTCTGACAAATGACTTTTTTTTTTCCTAAATTCCTTATGTGCTCTTTCGAGTACTCTGGGAAAGGCAAGTTTTTGTTGATGTTCAGTTGAGCTCGAGAAGACGAGTAGGATGTTTCACCTATCGTAGATTCTTATTTCTGATGCATTACTATTATATATATCAACATTTGTGAGGACATATCGTTATAACTGTCTAGGCTGATAATAGTACTTAGGTTTAATAACTTCGAAATTTCTGTATCGGAGTAATCATTTGTACTGTTCTTTTGATATTATATATTACCATTCTGCCAGTGAGATTTTGATGTTGTGTTCCCTTCTTTCTTGTCTATTTCATTTTATTTTTATTTTACCCTAACAATTCGTCCTTTCGACACTTGGATGCTCGGCACGTGAACACCATGGATGTACTAGCATCGACATTTGGGGGTCGAAAAGGCAGGTCATTGCAAAGGTAACTCATCCCGGTAACACATAATGATGTATTAATAAGGTGTAATCGAACTTTGTTAGACGAAGCACAATTAATGATGAGTAAAGTTTAGATAAATTCTTTCTATAAGGTCATGTGCTTGAAAGCAGTACACAAGGTTAATATTATTTCATCTAAATAATAGTTTACGAAATCATACAAGATAAGGGTTATAAGAATACCTAGCATATCCTAGGCCAAGGAGTTGGCAGGTTGTGCGAATCGAAAGCCTGCTCATAATAATTGTTCATGAGGGATCTTTTATGAATCTCCCTAAAAGAATTTTGGAAAAAATGTCATTAGATGACAAACTAATATTTTGAACATAAGTTTTGTAAACTAGAAACAAATCAGTTTTATAAATAAGAAAATTCATAAAAATTTATGAATACCTATTCCATTGCACTAAGGAACAATTATTGTTTCAAGAAATACCGACTTTATAGTGAAGGAATTTCTTTGAGAAATTATTGGTAGTAATGGATATGATCCAAAGAAAAAGCTGATTACATGAGATGAAATGGAAGAAACTAACCCAAATGAACACATTGCATTATAGTGTCTAGCGAGTATTCTCGCATATTGAAGAGAAACTATGAGTTTCTTATCAATGTCGAAAATATATAATCCCCAGTTGTTTAATTAAACCAGTAAGAGTATTGACTCTATGATATAGTATGATGCACAAATCCAAAAGGATTCCAAGTATGTTATAAAAATACGATTTTTGTAGTCCTATCCGAAGGGATGTAATCCATCGGTTGTGATTATGTCTTTAGGAAACTAATGCAGTTGGAATTTAATGAGCAACATTGATAAAAATAACCTCATAAAATTTCGAGTGTTGAAATTAAAGTAATTGATTCGTTATTCAAAATACTCAAGTTAATTCACACATACTCATAAAACTATCATCTAGTATGTATATGGATTTTGGTATATTTATATTGAAACAAAAAGTTCTAAATATAGATTTAGACTAGACTATTTGCACATAAACTGTTAGAATCTCCATTTAATGTTTCAATGACAACAATTGTACAATCATATATATTATATACATCTTATTAAGATAACAATTAAATACTACAAGAAGACATCATGTTCGAAGATATTGGGACTTGTAGACAATCAAAGATCTATCGACCATACTATGATTAATATGGTTATTCTAGTGTATAAAGAGTCTTAGATAAAATGCTATAAGGTCTCCTTGAGTATATATGCACGTGGATCACACATGATTTCAAACATAAATGAAAAATCTGCATTTACCACTCACAAACGTCTGAGAAAAAATCGCAGACGTCTGTGACAATTCCCGGTAAATTATTTCTTGAAACCACAGATATCTGAGGTCTTCCTACAGACGTTTGTCATTTGAAAAACTGCAAAACTCTGAATAGACATCTTTATTGAACGAATAGAAATCAATTCTTTATCGAAAGGTTACGGCCATTAAAATGAATAGACCTTATTTAATAGTAACAGCTCTTCATCTGCATCTCTTTAAATCTATAAATACTGCCATGATTGAGATTTAGAGATTAACTAAATTGAATTAATCAAAACTATACTCTCTTGATTTCTTATGTAACAACCCATATATTTTACGATCATATATTTAAATATTTTATTTAAATATAGCATCGTTAGTCGGATTAAAGTCCGAAATACTACGTTTTGTAAATAGCCGAATTAGGACTCGAGACTACTTCCATTGAGTTCAAAATGGAGTTTGTAACCTTTTTGAGTATGGACATCGATATGTTTGGAGTTGAGTTGAATTTTGCTATTTTTCTATTGGGTTTTGGGTTTGGGTTTCAGCCCATTAACCCAACATAATACCCTAACTCCTCCTCCAACTCTTCTTCATTCATTTTATTATTTCCTATTACTCAAGCTAAAAGGAAATCGGGGAAAGAAAGGGAAATTAAAATTTTCTAAGCCCTGGTTTACTAGGAAATTCAAGATTCACGCTCCAAAATCAAAGAGAAGCTTAGGTAGGCATTCTCTTCACCTTATCCACTCAATCTCTCCTCGATTTTCAGAAATTCCTAAACCCTAACTTAGGAAATTCATTTCATTTGACAATAGATTGAGGATTCTTGAGGTTTTGTTGAAGAGGAATTGGTCTTACTTTGTTTTAGAGCTTCTCATTCGTTGTTTTTGAGTTTAAAGGTGAGTTCTTGAACTCACATCTATATTTATACCTTTGATAGTTGTTAGATAAGAATTCCTAACACCTATTTCATGTTCATTTGCTTTGAATTGAATTAGATTGGTGAATTTTCCAATTTTCGATGTTTTGAAGTCAAAATCTATGAAAATCCTACATCGGATGTGTTGACATGTTTTTTGGAGTGTATTGAAGGGCCTATAAGGCTGGGTTGTCGCTTGGCATAAATCCCTAGCCATCGTTGCTCGTTCGATCGCTTTTGAGATAATTTGGCCATCATTGGCCTAGCAGATTTTTTCTCTTAGCTTCAGCTCAAACATCTGGTATAATGCTCAGACGTCTGGGCTATCGGAATAAAATATCTAGACCTTCAGCTTAGACGTCTGAGTTTGTTTCCCAAACATTTGGGCGATCTGGAAGAAAATTACATACCTTCAACGCAGACGTCGGGGGAAACCACCAGATGTTTGACACTATTAAATTCTACCAATTTGCCTATTTTTGATGGGTTTCCATTTTTATATCGATTTTTGGTTGATCCGATTAGTTGTTATCACTATTATCGACTTTGATGACTTCTTTCTGGATTTTGGAGTATCCACTTGATGGATTTGATATCGATTTCTATGGATTTGATTCACGCTTTCGTATGTGAATTTTTGGTGATTGATTGTTTCTACAATCATTTCAGTGATTTGTCATTTTAAAATACGAAGGTTTCTATTCTAGTAGTAAATATTAAAACTCTTTCACAAAAATGATTTCAACGTTATTTTTAATAAAAAGATCGTTTTTTAAATCGTTATCTATTAGTATATACAAACCTTTACCTCATTCATAAGAGAAATCTAATTAAATGACTTAGCAAAACAAGTGGTATGAAACGTCTGTGTTTACTTCGTCGGTTAATTCTCGGACTTGTTCGATTGAAATCTTGTGACAATTTTCAAGTGGAAATCTATAATTTGTTCGTAAATAATGAAGTTAAGCCAGAGGTTATGGGACATGAAGCTAAACTCATTTATTTACTGGCTTGGTTAATTTACACTTCTTTTTATCAATGGTGATCATTTCATGATTTAGACTAGCGATATACGATGTTTGTTAGTCCACATGGAGGACTGTACCCTGTTTTTTGGAGTTTCGACTCATTTTTTTGGTCTAACGACCCATGTTCTTTTATGGAGTTCGGTTCATCGGGCGTACCGATTTACTACATCGTTGTTCCGGCTTATCAGGTTCATCGGACGTACTATTTTAGTGCGTCGTTGTTCCGAATTATTTGAGTTTCAGGTTCCTTGGACGTACCGTTGTACTACATTGTTGCACCGGCTCTATGGTTAGCGACCATGGGATAGCGTCCCGTTTGTGATACACATGTTGATGGGCTTCCATGCTCCCATTTTTGATAGGCCTTCCCCTTTGTGATTTCTAGATTTCTAATTGATGATTTCTAGATTTTGTATTTCACCAATTTTGTGATTTATATTGATAAGCTTTATCAATATTAGTAGTTTGGTGAGTAAAATTAAAGAATATGGTGTTCTTTTTGGTGTTTGAGACAATTTGAGATATTGTATGATTTTTGTTGTTATCTAATGTATACTTATCATAGTATGGCATTATTGTTATCATATATTTTTGTCATATCTCTTGTCCTGTCTCATTTTATCCGATATTTATAGCTAGACTGGTCCGTTTATTATTTCCTTCTTAAATAATACTCGGGTTAGACCGAGGTATTTCAAGTGCTTCTGCTTGACTTCTTATCAGGGTCCATCATCTGCCTTTTGGCTAACTATTTAGCTTAGTAGTTTTTCACTAGTACAAAACAGATCAGCTGCTCCGCCTCATTTGTGTCGGTTGTCTATAAAACCGACACAAATAGTGTAATTTGTGTCGGTTGTTCATTAACAACCGAAACTATTGACTTATGGGGTAAGAAGAAAATGTTAAAAATGTAATTTGCATCTGTTGTTCTTAAGAAACCGACACAATTGAAGGGAAGCAATAGATCTATTCGTGTCGGTTGTTTGAACAACCGACACAATTAAATACAATAGCATCGGTTGTCCAAAAACCGACATAATAGGTACGCAACTTTTCCCCCCAAATCCATTTCAGTCGCCCCATCTTTTCCCGCGAACGCTAAATTTTAGAGGAAAAATTTAGCCATCACGTCCCCGACCCATCTTCTTCTTTTCTTCTTCGTTATTTTATTCCTTCTTCTCTCTACCCGCGAACGCTAAAATTAAATTTTATTCCTTCTCTCTACCCATTATACTACCGTTCTCTCTAGCAAAAAAAAAGAGAAAACAACAATCGCTTTTATTCCGTCTCCTTATGTTCTCTCTCTTTTGAACTAGGGTCGAGTGATTGAAGAGTTTGCGCTGCGATTTCGTCTGCTTCTAGATCAAGATTTTCGATCTTTTAGGTATGCCTTATTGAATTATTGAAGACTTTGGTTTTTTCGATTTGCGATTTTGGGTTTTTTCGATTTGCGATTTTAGGTTTTTTCGGTTGAATTATTGAATTATTGAAGACTTCTGATTATTGAAAAAACGAACAAGTGCAAACTTGCTAGGATTTGAATAAGCAGGACTTTAGAAAAAAGGTTGGAAATCATGAATATCAGCTTACAAAAAGGTTGGAAGTACTGAGAACCAAAGCGTAAAGATGAGGATCATGTGTTGCGTGCTAGCTTAAATAGGTTGTCATCATCAATGATTTTTATATACATAATTGTTGTATATGCTACATTTATTAGTACAACAAACATAAAGATTACTTTCCACATTTAATATTTAATCAAGGTGCTTAGATGTGTAATGTGATGAGACTGACGCATGAATGTTTATTTCGTTAGCTAACTAATTATTAGGTACATAGTGCTAGTGGTAACTTGTCCAAGTTTCAATGAATAAAATCCTTTTTTTTACGTTTAAATTATTATAAGCAACAATTTCAGTACATGCATACTTGGAAGGAAGTAGAATAAAGTTTATAGTTCGATCGTATTGATTTGTAATAAGTAAGGCAAGTGACATTCGGAGATGTAGATGAAATGTGGGTGTACAATGATGGTAGAAACTGGGGATGAGGACATAAATATATATCATTTTACCACCCAATGGGTTTGATTCACAAAAAGGGTAATAAGGTAAAGGAGTTTGTTGACCCACCTTATTTAGTTATATTTGAATGTTGAAGTGAAGTTGGTTTCACATGTAGCTCTTCTTTGGGTTCTAAAGATTGCTAAAATTATTGTAGATATGCAACAAATGAGTTAAAACTGAAGCTGACATCATAGGATTTTTCACCAGTAGAGACTGTTAAGTTATCATCTAATTATTTAGTTGGGTAGTTACATTCACCCACTAAAAATTTTAGTTTCTAAAATTTGATGTTAGACTCGATATAAATATATCCTAGATGACATTTTCATTGTATTATAACATACAGAGGAGTAAATATAAATATTGGAAAAAGGAAAAAGAGATTACTCAAGTTTACCACTTTCGTTAGCTTAACTGAAGCAATGATTTGTCTTTTTGACTTTGCTGCTTTTAATTATCGTCTTCTTTGGAACATGACAGAAGGTGCAAGCTTGAGTAATTGCCTACTTCGCCTGAGTAACTACCTGCTTCGCCTGGCTTCCTGCATGAATAATGATGTTAAATATACATTAAAGCAGTCACCACATAAATATATCATCATCTGTAGTATGAGATTTATCAAATAACAATTTACGTTGGCATTAGCAAAAATTATTAAGATCATTAAGCTGCTAGACTCTCAAGTAATTCTTTCAAATCCATGCTTCAATTTTATTCATATAATTTCTATTTCCACTGCAATTTGTTATTGCTATTGTTTTTTAATCAGTCATTGCTTAATTAACTCTTATTACTGTTATTAGTTGTTCGCGGTTCAACTACCTGCTGTTATGTTTTGTTGTATGCACTATAACTTGTTACGGGCCAAATAATCAAAAGGTAATAAAATAAAACATAAATTAAATTAATAAAAACCTAAAGTCCATCTAAATTTATTTTAATAGAGTAAAGGGTACTGGAAGTCCCCCTTTCTTATCCTTAGGGTTAAGAACATTGTTATGTCCCCTCCTAGTAACGATGCCTTGTTTACAACACTGGACAACTGTGATAGCTCATGCCATAAAATTTCCCTGTCCAAAACAAATTGCTTGCATATACAATGGTTAGATACATATGAAAGCCACCTAAACTATTAATAATAGTAGTGATGTGTTGAGTGCTGGATTGAATAAGTTGAACTATCCATATAGACTGGTCCCAAAGGAGTAAAATTCTCCCCTTAGAGCCATGATCATTGTTACTAAGTGATCCAGTTTTTGCTATATTTGGACAAGAACTTGGATAAAGAAATGAAGTCTTATGGTTGTCCTTCGAGCATCAATGTTTCAGCTTAAAAACAAAACACACAGTCAAGACTGGTAAATGTTTTAGAAACAAAATAAAAAAACAAATAAATATACCTTTTCCCGCATCCTAACAAATGGGTAGAATAGAAGGCTCTATGTTTTTCCTACTACATGGCATTATTCATACTCTATGTTATCCCAACAGGAGCATCAACTAGTGCCAAATTTTTAAAAACTCAAGTAAGTTACTGCTTAATAGTTCATCCTGCGTGATAACTTAAAATCGTTTATATACACTTATCCGAGAATCTGATTCTCCAGTAAGTGAATATTTTATTTTAAGATGACAAGCAGCTTATGGACATATCTGATTCTCCAGTATTTGGATTTTATCAGTTCGAATTTCTTTTCTTTTTCACCAAACAATACAATAGGTAGCCATTTGCTATATCCGTCCAACCTTTTTCAAACACATGTTGATAATCCTCATGCATCTATCAATGATTCATATGTAGACAATGATGAGCGAATGGTCATTAGAACATTTTGAAAGATACTAAGCACTGCTGATATAAAAAAGTTGCATCCGCTCCATGTTAACCAAAACTCGATCTATTCTAGTAAGAATATTTTTTCTGGACGCGACAAGAACAAAGATTTTGGTGCAGAATCTGCATTAAAAATAATTGGGGAGGCCCAGAAAACACTCTTAGACAAATCACAGCGTCTGGTTCATGACATGAATACAAAGAGCAGGCAACAGCGTGACGTTCATCCAAATAACAATAGCAGATTGGATCACGCGTATGGATATTATCTGATCCATTTTGGGATCAGTATTAATCCCCGCTCCCCCCGCGACATTCCAAATAATGATAGTCATTTACCATGTTTTTGTTCCCTTAACATTCTTTTAGGAGGCTTAGGTTGGTTGAGGTTGAGAATAAACAATTTTTTTCACTTTTCACGGTAACCCTACATTACTATACATGCTATATCCATTTCCGAACCATCTATGGTTGATTATTTTAAACACTCTCTTTCTCTCCCTCTTGGTCTCTAAAATGGCTTCTATAAAAAATCTAGCTATTGATCATTGCTTACTCATTCATACACTTTAATTTATAATAAATTATCCATCAATCAATGCACTTGCAAGAACAGAAATTCTAACTTCTTCATTTTCAATATCTAAGTTTATATGATTTTATGTTCAGGAATAATTGAAATATCCAAACAAACATAAGAAACACTTATGATTTTTTTTTCTTATGTAGTGCGTTTCTAGCAATTTCACATGGATCGTAATTGGATGTATAACATGAAACGTAGTGATGATGAGTTCTTGAACAAAATGGAAGGATTCATCAAGTGTACGTTGAATGATCAATTAACAAGAAGAGAAGAAACAATTTTTTGTCCTTGTAGACGTTGCCAGAATAGGAGGAGATTTCGTAACATAGATCAGATCAGGGATCACATAATTCGGCATGGGTTCAAGCAAAATTATACACAATGGATATGGCATGGTGAAAGCACACTTAGTACACCTAGTTCTAGTAATCATTACACTAATGAGGATGACCAGGAAGGTACCGTGAATAACGAGGTAAATGATGAGACTGATGAGATCGACAATGTTAATGAGATGTTTGATGATGTTCAAGAACATTTGATGGAAGAGCCAAAATTGTACGAAAAAATATTACTTGATGCTGAGAAGCCTTTGTATTCTGGTTGTGCTAAGTTTACAATATTGTCTGTTGTGCTCAAGATTTTCAATTTAAAAGCAAAACACGGGTGGAGTGATATAAGTTTTACATCATTGTTGGAACTTTTCAAAGACATGCTACCGGATGGTAACGAGCTTCCTACTTCTAATTACGAGGCAAAGAAAATTATGTGTCCAATTGGCATAGGATACAAAAAGATACATGCATGTCCAAATGATTGTACATTGTAGCGAAATGAATATGAGAGCTTGCATGAGTGTCCTAAGTGTGGATTATCCCGTTACAAGTCGCGAGAAAATGTTCATAACGACCCAGATAAGAAATGGCCTCCAGCAAAGGTTTTATGGTATTTGCCCATTATACCAAGGTTTAAACGTTTATTTGCAAATAAAGAAAATGCAAAAAACTTAAGATGGCATGCAGATGTGAGGAAGGATGACGGATTACTAAGGCATCCAGCCGATTCTCCGCAGTGGAGAAATATCGATACCATGTATTCTAGTTTCGGCGAAGAAATAAGAAATCTCAGACTCGGTCTTTGCACAGATGGCATAAATCCATTTGGCAATCTTAGCAGTCAACATAGTACTTGGCCGGTTATTTTGGTGATTTACAATCTTCCACCTTACTTGAGTATGAAGCGCAAGTACATTATGTTGTCTCTTATGATTTCGGGACCACGACAACCAGGAAATGACATCGATGTTTATCTAGCTCCTCTTATTGATGATCTAAAACTTTTGTGGGATAAAGGTGTGCGCGTATTTGATGCATATAGTAGAAGCGAATTTACATTACACGCCATGCTTTTTTGTACCATAAATGATTTTCCCACATATGGTAACTTGTCTGGATATAGTACAAAAGGTGCTAGAGCATGCCCAATTTGTCAAGACGACATGGCTGTTGAGCGCTTGCATTTTTGCAAGAAAAATGTGTATATGCATCATCGTAGATTTCTCCCTCTCAATCATCCTTATCGTAAAAAGAAGAAACCTTTCAATGGGGAGATAGAAAGCGGAGTTGCTCGTTTTCCATTAACAGGAAATGATGTATATGAACGGATCAAGGATATTGAAAATGTATTTGGCAAAGCCTTTCCTCTTCAAGAAGGCATGTAGAAGAAAAAATCTATATTTTGGGAACTTTCATATTGGAAACACTTACAAGTTAGGCATTGTCTAGATGTAATGCATATAGAAAAAAATGTTTGTGACAGTATCATTGGAACACTCTTGAATATACCTGGTAAGACAAAAGATGGTAAGAAAGCTAGACAAGATATGTTGAAAATGGGTATTCGAAAGGAGTTAGCACCAGTGGAGAAAGGTAAACGTATCTATTTACCTCCTGCATGTTATACATTGTCCAAAAAAGAGAAAACTAGTTTATGCGAGTGTCTTCGTGGTGTCAAGGTTCCATCAGGTTATTCTTCGAACATTAGCAGTCGTGTATCAATGAAGGATTTGAAATTGACGGGCATGAAGTCTCATGACTGTCATGTGTTAATGCAACATTTGTTGCCTGTTGCTATTCGAGGTATATTTCCTAAACATGTTAGATGTGTTATTACAAAGCTTTGTATTTTTTTTTAATGCAATTTGTAGTAAGGTGATTGATCCTGATATGTTGGATGATCGACAAGCCGATGTTATTGTTACCTTGTGTCAATTTGAGATGCATTTTCCCCCTTCATTTTTTGATGTTATGGTGCATTTGGTTGTACATTTGGTAAGAGAAATCAAGATTTGCGGTCCTGTTTTTATGAGGTATATGTATCCGTTCGAAATGCACATTGGAACTTTAAAAAGAAAAACAAAGAATAGATATAGACCTGAAGCTAGTATCGTAGAAGGTACTGTAGTCGAGGAAGTTATTGAATTTGTCACTCAATACCTAACTGACGTTGAACCTATTGGACTTTGCAAGTCTCGACATGAAGGGCGACTTGATGGTCAAGGAATAATTAGGTTTAAATTGATGTCAATTGGTGATGATATGTTTCACAAAGCTCACCTACTTGTTTTACAGCACCTTAGTGAGGTTCATCCTTACTTGGAAGAGCACATGACAATTCTAAAGTCTCAAAATCCTTCAAAGAACGAAAGATAGGGTAATGTCTCAATTGTCTCAAACAAATCATAATGTTTCCGATACAATAAAATGGCTAGCGTATAGGCCTAAATTTCAAGTTAGCTCTTATGAAGTATAAGCTATTAATGGGTATGTCTTTCATACGAAGCTTCAGGATGAAAAGAGCAAAATGCAAAATAGTGGAGTAAGTGTCGTAGCATCTTCAAGAGAATTTGCTAGTGCTAAAGATAACAAACCAATAAATGCGACAATGTCATATTACAGAGTAATTGAGAATATTTAGGAACTTGAATATAGGGACTTCACGATTCCTCTATTTCAATGTAAATGGGCCAATAACCATCGTGCTGTACAAGTGGATGAACATGGATTCACACTTGTTGACTTTGATCGAGTGAGTCATGATAACGATCCACTCATCTTGGCATCTCAAGTGAAACAATTTTTTTATGTCACCGACCCAACTGATCATAGGTGGTCTGTTGTCCTTCCTGGAAAAAGACGCATTGTTGGGATCGACGACGTGGTAGATGAAGAAGAGTATAATCAATTTGACGAGAATCTACCTTTTCCATTGGCGTAAGTCTATCAGAACAAGAAGTTGATTTAAATGCAAATTATGCACATACTGATCACAATGAAGGGGTTTAGATAGCGAGGTAATTTTTTAACCTTCTAATACTATCACCATTTAATTTGTTCATATGTGTACATTTATTTGGAATGTGTATATCAGAAGCTAAATCTTCAAACGAATGAGAAAACATGTGTGAGTATAGTTTTGTGTGAAAGCATGGTTAAATGAATAGTTGATATTTTGAAAATATTGGGTCGTTACACATACTTCGATCTCTACAAAAGAATTCAAAAGGCATTTCTGTTTTGACATTGCAATACTAGCAGGTTAGCACTATTTTCTTGCATTAGTACCCATCGGATAACAATTTAATGATGAAATTTATATGCATTAGCTTATCTTCCTGAATCTATCATATAATAATTTATTGCAATACTGTCTGCTTGATATGAAAAAAATAACATATGAAATCATTTTCTTATATTGAAATGTGTGTCGTTGCTCATTACAATGTGAACTAGTTATGTGTAGCTTTCTCAGATATGTGCATTTATTGGCCGGTTGCTTGCTCTGAAATTTAAGCAACCATGTATGTTTTGCTTAAGTGGTTAAATCATGAGCTTATAGAACGCATGTAAAATATACATGGTTGCAGAATATATACCTATAGAAAGCTTTTTCTTGTTAATTTCGACTGCTCGCTAAAAAAATGCTTCTAAAATTTTGAGCGTGATTAACAAACATGACATAATTGTTAGCAGTAGCACCATTATCCTTTTTATTTCGTTTATAGATGTTGTAAATATAGCATTCATTCATGAAATGTATTGTTTATAGATATAAAAAAACACTTCCTTCATTCATGCCATAGTTCCTATAAATTTTTAAGTGAGATTTAATGGATGTTGTTTTGTTACTAAGAAATGATACGGTGCCTGTAAATTTTCAAATATTCCCCCAGATATGTCATATTTTAATATATTTGTTGATTACTGAATTATTAAGTTGTTATTATATCAATTACAAAGCAATCTAGTCAAGATTACTATATTAGTCAGCAGACTTTCAATTTTATAGTATACACTCCAGATTACAACATGCAACTAGCATATGATTCACATTAAAAGTATTTACATCCTGAATCTACCAAAAAAATATAGTTCTGCATACAACAAAAGAAATTTACATCCTAAATCTACCACAGAAAATATAGTTCTGCATACAACAAAAGAAATTTACATCTTGAATCTACCCCAGAAAATATAGCTGTTTATATAGATGTTGAGTTGTTATTGTATATCAAATATGGCCCGTTTATATACAAATATGGCCCATTTATATAGATGTTGAGTTGTTATTGTACATCAATACTATATTATTAAGTAGTTCAAGGGCCAGCACAGGAGGAGAAAATATTAATTAATTTTTTATAGTTGGAACAAATAAATATTAACAAAATATCAAGCAAATATCTCTTCAAATAAGTTCCGACTGTGTGCATTTTGCAATCAAGCAAATATGTCTTCAAATCAGTTTAGACTGTGTGATATTTAAGTTATTATTCGTTTGTTGAAATATTTTATAACTTTCCGGTGCACATCTGTGATACAGGAATAATGGAAATGCAACTATATGAACACATTGAAGAGCAAAACACTTCTGCTACCACTTCAGAACCGTCATCTAAGATGAGGCAAAGAGGTCCAACAACCGGAAAGAAATACAGAACATCCGAGCCAAAGTTCATTGAGTGGTGTGATAATGGCAAACCTAATGGAAAATGGGAGAAGTCTTTTAAGGCGTACGTAGGCGATACAGCTAGATCTAGAATTGATATCAATATCAAGAATTGGGCCAGCGTTAGTCAAGGGCTTAAGGATACCATCTGGGAAGACATTAAGGTATTATAAATTCATTTGTTCGCTTATTAAATTGTCAGTTAGATCCTTTGTGTTTGGAGTCATGAACCACTTTCATTGTTTATCAAATTCATTTTTACTGCTTTGACGTTGTTTATTTTTTATTTTTTATTACCTCAGACCGAGTATCACATCGACGAAAAAATGAAAAATAATGTGTTAAAAAATGTTTGTGGAGCATGGAAGGTTTTCAAAACAAAATTGGTTAGTGATTGGATTACGGAGACTAGAGAGCTTCCAGCAAACCATAAAGAGCCATATGAATGTTATGATGGGGTTACAAAAACACAATGGGACACATTTAAGAAGTATTGTGAAACCGAGGAGTTTAAGGTATGTTTTTTTATGCCATATCCACAAGTCACGTGCTATTTCTTTCATTTTACAACTCACCAGCTTCGTCAGAGCAATTGCATATTTCACAAAATGAAACGTGCAGTTTCTTATAACAAAAATGAAAACTGCTCTTTAGCAGTATGATATTTAGCTATCTACTTCTTTACACTCTCTAAAATTAACATTTCATAGTTTACGATCAGCTAGTTATTTTGCAAATTGTGTATGTAGCATTTCATAGTTTACGATCAGAAAGTGGATATCATGTCCTCATGTGGAATAGAGATTGATTAGTTTAACAATCTGTAATAAATGGGCGTGCACGTATAAAATTAACTATAACCAGTTTTGCTACTCATATATACACAGATAACATAGAATTTAAACCTATGAAGAACTGGTTAAACAAAATCCATATAAATGTTTTGTAAATAAATACCCCTCGACAGTTAATCAAGATTCATATTCAAAACATTAAAAATTGTACGACTGTGGTAACTCTACGAATTAAATAAAGTGGGGTAATGAAGGAGGAATAACAAAAATAAAGTGGAATGATGTATTAAAGATTGTGACAGTTAACTGAAGCCAGTGATATAGAATTTTTTTTGTTGAATGTGTCAGTTTGTGACAGTTAATTGAAAATAGTTGGGTAATGGAGTGTAGCAATGTGATATGGTGGGTCGATGCAACGGAAATGTGGGTATTTGTTGCACAGAGCAGTGTCTCTGGTGAAGTAGCAGATGTAGAGGGGGACTGTTTTGGAGTGTAGGCAGTGATGATGTTGTTTGGTCTTGTGATTGGAATAGGTGATGATCTGTTGACAACAAGTGGAAACGATGAAGGCAACAGGTAGGCAAGTAGAGATGGTGATGAAGTGGATTGAGAAGAGGGAAGTTTGAATATGCAGTGTTGTCGATTGTAGTAAGCCGTGGGGGAGCAATGTATATAATGGAGAAGAGAGGAAACAGTGTGGGCATGGTCTGACAGTGGGAGTTTGGTTTGCAACATCGTTTTTGGTTGTGGTGTGCAGTGATTGTTGTTCAGGAGTTTGCAGTGAAAAGGAGGCAAGTGGTGAAGTTTGATGATTTGGTGCTGATGCAGAAATTGATGTAGATGATGAAAGTGGTTTAGATGGCTGTTGTATCACTGTGCAGGGGAAGGCACAGTGCACTGATATTGGTGTCAAGGGAGGAAGTGTTAGTTCACTGGTTGTTAATGAAGTTGTTTAACTGCTATTTTAATTGCCTAGTTTAACCAATATTATTAATAAAGTTGTTTTACTGCTATTTTGAGTGCAAGAGTGCTAAATTTATCGTTACAAAATAGCAAACTTTTGGAATTAATACTCAATTAGTTTTTATTGTAACAGTGTCTAATGCATATACCATCATGATAATGTTTGAAATGTATTAATCATCAAAAGGAAACCACAGTTCGATGTAGTATTCAAAACTATGTATGATTTACGTCAACCAAGGCTTTACATTTGTTGTACAAGCACCACACAGTCAGTAAAAAGATTACATTTGGAATGTCTGAACCTTTTTTTCTTGTCTGTCAGGATTATTAACTGAGATTTTACCTCCAAAGTTGACTGTAGTCATCTACTTAAATTTATTGGGTTGAGGTATGATTTTAATCAAATAAACTCAATTGTTTTGAGTAACTGTTTATATATATAGCATTGTATATATATGTAATAGTAATGCACCATATTTTTCTTTCTTCTTCTATCATTGCATACTAAATGCATACTGCTCATGCATAGAGAAATAGTACAAACATTTGTGCAAATTGCAATTGTTTTGTGGCTTGTGCTATTCTGTTTTGCTGAATTTTGCAATGTCATAAAACAGCAAATAAGTGAGAAGGCTAGGAAGATTCAGGCATGCAACGAGCATCCTCACTATTTAGGACAAGCTGGATATGCAGGGAAGAAGGCTAAATGGATAATTGAAGGCCATAATTCCTCGACCATATTGCCAGGTGGACCTGTTTTGGATCGGAGTATTGATTGGATTTTGGCACGATCAAAAAACGGAGCCGATGGAAATTATGTCATCCCTAATGAGAAAACTAAGATGGTTGCAGATAAAATGGTACGACTAGTTTCCATGTGTTTTATCGCTTTACATGTTTTAAACTGAAAACACACATGACCCAGCATTCTTTATTATTAGATAAAATATGACACGTAATATGATATCATTTCAGCAAACGTGTGGTGCTAACATTTCAGTAAAAAGCATGATATTATAGCACTATTTTAATTTTTTAATCTTCATATGATAGTGAAAAGCATGCCACCTTATGTTTTAGCTTTTTTCGGTTGACAGAATGATTGAAGAGGAAAAGCCGTTGAAGGGTCATGGGTTCCAGATAGGTATGATGATGTCTTGAGTCGTGGTCATGAAAAAAAAGAGCATCCAGGTCGAGTTAGAGGGATTGGTGGGACGGTTGGTATAAAAAACGTATTTGGGGATGTAGAGAAAAGGAAAGGACGAAGTGGTGTAATATCAGCTGATGAGCTGCATGTTATCACTTAGGAAATAGAGGCTAAAGTGAGCCAAAAATTGAGACAAGAGATAAGTACAATGGTTCAAGAGTAGATTGAAAACATTTTGAACACGATGAATTTGCCCAAGGAGGTGGAGATCAACACTATTAACTGATCATCGTAGTAGTTGTCAATCAACGCACCCGAGCAAATTACAATATGCAAACAAAACACAAGAGAAGGATCCCTTTGCAGACTTGCAGGTAAACAATTCATAGTTGAATTTATAAACGTATACGATTTTATGTATTTGACAAGTGCTAAGTGAAAAATGTTGGTTTTGTACTTTGCCATTCTAGAAACCGATTAAATGTCGTTTGGTCGTGAATATGGACTCCAAAATTGTTGTAGTGGGTCATGGCATGGTACATCCCGCTTCAAGGTCCGGAGATCAATGTCATAATCAACAAATCTTGGTCGATCATGTAAAAGTTGGAATTGATGCAGTGGAGTCTAGTCATGAAGGAACCTCACTTCCTGTTCTAACTAAACATCACACCACGATAGGAGAAGCGGTCGGGAGTTTTGTTCAATGGCCTAAAAGCCTTGTGCTTTTGAGAGATAATGATACAGTAATGAATGCATTTTTCTTCCTTAATTTAGCTTGCTAAACTCCTCTATTTCATATTAGAACATATTAAAGAAGTAAAATTTCTTCATACTAGAACTTATTATAGATAATTTAGCTATTTATAAACTTATCGGAAAGTAGTTAACATATGAAGTTGAATTCTTAGCATTCGTCTATTCTTTTAACAACATCATTTCAAACATCTACTTAAAATTTTAAATTAGGTGCCTACATCTCAACCAAAGAAGGATTTGTTTGAAAATAGTAATGACAAGGTCGTGAATACAATGTCAGATGAGTCTGCAAAACGCAAATCAATCGTGGATGAAGAGATTCTCAAAACTTTAACGAGCGAGTGCAGATATTTCCATGACCTAATACTTGAAATGTTATCCAATGATAGTTCCATCAATGCAATTCAAGTGAATAAGGATTTATTCACATACGATGAGGACTTTGAAATTCATATCACGATGGACGACATTATCCAATTCCTTCGTATGACATGGTTGAACGCATCTTGGTTGCAACTTTACATCATGTGAGTATTTTTTCCTTAGCAATTTTTTTATATATAACCATCTTAGTTTTTTGACGAATAGTCAATTTTTAAAAAACTAATAATATATGTTCAAATTTGTTTAGGTGGTTAAATCATATGTGCAATGATCTCAAAGTGGAGACCATTAGGTTTATGTGTCCCAAAAAGCTTTCCCAAGTGCGGAAATATCCAGATGCGACAAATACATATTTGTCGAACACATGGAAAGCATTGCAATCTAAAAGCTTACTTTTAGCCCTACAGTACGAAGGATATGAACATTAAACTTTTAGTAACTAGTTTACAAATTTGATGCCAATTTTAACTTACTATAAATCTTGTAACGCAGGAAACATTGTATACTGCTTGTTTTCCGTGTAGAAATGAATGAGATTTACGTTTTTGATCCTCAGGACGAACGCAAACATAAACTTGAAATTAAACCGCAAGTGAGCACGTAAGTTGTATATATTTGCTCTCTTATATGAAGTTAGTATATGTGGTAAAATTAAAAATTTATACATGAAATTAGTGTATGTAAATGCGGGTGCCGGAGTAGTTATTATTTAACATTTTCTTGCATGTGTAGGGCCTTCAAAATTACAAGGCATTCGGTGGGAAGTCTCGAGGAAGTACCTTGAAATGGAAGCATGTTAAGGTGAATTGATTTTCAAACAAAAAATAAAATAAAATAAATACTATATATTGTTTGGCATATGAATTCATTTTAAACTAACTATTAAGTTATCTTGTAATATTGCTGTAGTGTCCACAACAATTAGGAGCAACTGACTGTGTATATTATGTGATGAGGTATATGCATGACATAGTGAAAATCCACAACCAAAGCATCGATTTACAAAAGCTACTACTTTAGTTTTTTTCCTTCATATTATACATTAGCTACATTATAGGTATATTTCAATCAAATCATTGCTGCAATGCCAGTTATAAGAAAT
The DNA here is from genome assembly GCA_030765085.1 of Allium cepa. Lineage (NCBI taxonomy): Eukaryota > Viridiplantae > Streptophyta > Magnoliopsida > Asparagales > Amaryllidaceae > Allium > Allium cepa. The sequence goes on from CM060941.1 coordinate 635,128,865, forward strand.
CAAATGCCAAGTCTTTATTCACTGTTCAGTTCATGTATTTACTATTAAATTCGTGGAGTGTTTAGGCAGTGGTATTGGGTTATGAAGTATGGTGAGTTGTGGATATGTAATTTGTATTGGGTTGGCAGTTGCAGTATTATTGCAGTTGAAGTTGAGGTTGTATTGGGGGATGTATGTATGTTTGTGGAATGTAACGGGTGTGAAGCAGTTTGTACTGGGATGTGGCTGGTTGTGTTGTTGTATCTGGTTGGATTGGTTTGTAATGTTAGTTTGAGCAATGCGGAAGTTTGTGGAGATACTGTGAAGTATTGGGTGAAGTGGTATTGTACTTGGAGTTTTGTTTGATGTGTAGATAGGATTGTGATGCCGGTGGTTCAGGCAACTGCAGTGTATGATTGACCAGAGATGTGACGGTATTGGAGTTTGTTGCTTTGTGGAGGATATGGTGTGTATTGGTGGCAGAAATGAGAGAGTGAAGTGATGTATGTTTGTGAAAGAGGATAGCAGTTTGATGGTTATGAGGAGATATCAGTTGGTGATGAAGTAGGGGTTGTCTGTAAAACAGGGATTTCGAAATAAATTTCCTTGTAGCTATCATTTAATTTGTTTCCAATATTCAGCTTACGGTTCAACCTGTGTTTGAATTACATTCCTCTCAGATTGATCTTTTATATATGCAGAGTATTCCTGACTTAATTATTGTCTTTTGTATAACAATTCTCTTAATTGCGGGACTTTGTACGAGACGGTTCTTATAACCAACAAGAGATATACGAGGTTCGAGAGAATTTAGCTAGTTATATCATGTATAATTGGATGTAGTTGGTTGTGTACGCTGATCTTTTGTAACGTACGTTGGTATTTTGTTATGTACGTTATGTTTGTGATAGATTATATTCTATTTTGGCCTGTAAACATGAATTATGTTGATGGATAATATAATTATATTTTTTGTTCAATCAGTTCATAGTAACGTTGGTTATAAAAAATTAAAATTCAATTTCATACTGTTTTATAATCTTAAACGGTAATAATATATTTTTTTGCTTCAGATATTACTTTTGTCGGTTGTTACTTCAAAGGGAACCGATACAACTGTATATCAATTATGTCGGTTGAAAAAACAAACATAATCGACACAAATATCAATCATTTATGTCGGTTGTTAATAAAAAACCGACACAAAACTATGAACAGTTGTGTCGGTTTTTCTAAAAGGACCGACACAATAAACGGCGGTGTGCTTCACTATACAAGCTGATTTATGTCGGTCCTTTTAGAAAGACCGACATAACTGTTCATAGTTTTGTGTCGGTTCTTTAATAACAACCGACACAAATGATTGATATTTGTGTCGGTCGTACAACCGACACAACAGAAAAATGTCTTTTGTGTCGTCTTCATATGAGTCAGTTGTAAAACCGACACAACAAGGGTTACACAACCGACACAAATGACCAGTTTTGTACTAGTGTTTGCTTTTATACATGCGAGATAGAGACTTCTTGATGTATACATATTATTTTGTCTAGCTCTTGTACCTGTTATTTTGTGATGTAGGGGAACTTATATGACCACTACTTTGATGTACATTTTTATGTGTTTTATTCGTATCTGTTTCCGCTTTACTGACATGAATATATGTGACTGATTTATGTTATGCTTATTTTATATTTTTTTCCGAAGATCACATAGCCACTGTGTAGTAGTTTTGAGTTTGTAATTGATGTGTCAAATTTCCTCCTGAAACGAAATGCATGTAATACTATCTGACATATCGGTAATCGCACAAAGCAATTACACAGATGGTCACTCCTCAACAGCCTTATTCTTCATGCTAGTTGACGGCATTACTCCATAGTGTCCTTGGCTAATGCGAATATAGAGGCGGGGCGTTACAGCTTTGTACCAGAGCCAGACTTCGAAACAATATAGAATTATAGCAAGGATCATTGTCTTAAGTCTCTTTTAGGAATCGTGCCTTAGGATTTAATTCGAGTCATTGGACCCGTTATATCCTATTTCCTTTTATGATGCCTTGTTTAATCAATCAAGTTTGTTTTATATTCGTTCTAAGAATAACCTTTTTCCTCTTCTTTCTTTCTTTCTTTCTTAAAGAAGAGAAATGGTTAAACCTGACCGTCCCAGCGTCGGTCAATCCAGTTATTCCTCAGGATGGTGTATTCATGTCTTCCCAATAGCTTTTAGATCTTATAAAGAATGCCCAAGCTACCGGACCCATTCCAGAGCCTAGTCATCCTAAATCTAGCATCATCCAGGAAAGAGTATTAGATTGGTATGAGCTTTTGATTTTGAAAATTATTGAAGCGGATCTTACTTAGGAGCAATTTCGAGAAAGGTTCGAGTTAAAGTTTTTCCCGGAGGCTGAAAAAGTAACTTTGGCCCGATGCTTTATTGGCCTTGTTCAAGGTCAATCTTCTGTGATGGATTACATCGCGTCTTTTGAATCTCTCTCTAAATATGGGGTCGAGTATATTAATACCCCACTGAAGAAAAATCAGAGGTTTGTCTATGGGTTGAATAAGAACCTCAAAAATACTTTACTTTTGAAACTAGAAGTTTCTTTTTATCAGCTTGTTGATATCCCTCTTCAACTTGAAGAGGCCGACAAAACTTCACCATCAACAAAAAGAGGCCTATTAAGTTCAACCCTAATCCCAACAAGAAAGGGAAGCAAGCAACTTCGGTAGCAAAGAAGCCTACCTTTAGTCGTGGGCAATGCTACAATTGTGGTTCTAAGGACCATTATGAAACTAGGTGTCCGAAACCCCTTTTTTGTCGTTATTGCAAAAGTTCGGGTCATCTTTTATCTTCATGTCCCAAACTTCCAAGCAAGAAGGGGGGAAAACTAAATGTTGTGCAAGTGCCTAATAACACTTCTTATGTTCAAGGTATTTCTCTAACTATCCTTGATGGCATTATTATGTTTCGTGGTCATCCTATTCGAGTTCTTTTTGATACAGGTGCATCTCACTCTTTTATATCAAAAGAACTAGTTGATACTTTATCTTTAAATGTTATGTTCTTGATGACTTCTTTGAGAACTGCAAATCCGGTTGGTAGATCCGCAACACTCAGTTTGCTCTATAAAGATGTCGAGATTATTTTATGTGATTTTTCTTTCCGAGCCGATTTGCATGTTATGTGTTACTTAGGCTTCGAAACAATTTTGGGAATGGATTGGCTTAACCGTTATGAAGCCCACATCCTATGTCCTGAGAGGACTATTCATTTTCGACATCCTCAATCTATTAAGTAGATTTCTATTGTTCTTAAAAATTTAGATTCCAGTTCGGAAGCATCCTTATATTTTCTAAATCCACATGATGACGATAATGATGATGAGGAAGATGTCATTTCCCTCATTCACGTTGTTCGTGAATTTTCTAACATATTTGATCCCGTTTTAGGATTACCCCCTAAGCGAGCAATTGAGTTTAGAATTAATCTAATCCCTGGAGCTCTACCTATTACTCGTCCTCCTTATCGTATGTCCAATAAGGAAAATGAGGAGATGCGTAAACAATTGTCTGAATTGGAAGCAAAGCAATTTATTCGTTTCAGTTCCTCTCCTTGGGGAGCTTCGGCTTTGCGTTGACTACAGCAAGCTTAATGATCTCACCATCAAGAATAAATATCCATTACCTTGGATTGATGATTTATTTGATCAACTTAGCGGTGCTAGAGATTTTTCATAGTTATACTTAGCAACCTGTAACGATTCAAATTTTCGCGTTCGAAAATCGACTTCCATACTTTACATCGTACTCGAATGCCGTAGATTTGACCGTTCGAATCCAAGTCGCCGGAGCTTATAACACCATTAAGTACAACACAGAGAAAGAAAAATGAATATCAATATACAACATCTGATACAATATCCAGATACAATGATGACAGAATAACTGATACAACAGAGTGATACAATAGTTATCTATATACATTAGAGAGATGATACAAGAAATAGCAGCGGAAAGAAAATAGATAACACCAGCAGCGGATAATCTCCATCTCCAAAGCACCAATCCAAAAATAGTCAAACTCCCAATAACGATGCACAAAGATAAGCAACGTCAGTCTTGATCCAAAGACTGAACTAGCTCCAGATAATCTACTGAACCTAACTATCTGCAAAACCCAACTCTAGACTGCTCGTGTGGAAAATAGTGGGCACCCAGAGTTTAGGAAAGGAACAATAAACTCCAGGTCAGTCATGGAACTGGTATGAGTAACAAAACAGTTTATCTTTAAACACAAACAAATAAATATTTTAAAAAAAATCCGCAATGCTTTTGGAAAATGAAACTACCATAAGGCCTCCCGCCACACACACAATGCAAACGCAGAATTGGAGGAGATTTCTCCTTATGATAGTCAAATGTGCTTAATACGAGAATTTCTTTGATATTATTACAATAAGTGCAAAGTGCAGAAAAACATTTCGAAAGTATAATATTAATCTTAGCGAACATAGACATTCTGAACTATGCCTACTATAGATACCATGTTCAATAGCAGGTTATTGCCACATTCCATGACAGGTTCTACAACTAAAACCGTACAGGATGCGTATTGTTTCTTTGGATTTCCAACAAATGGTCAGGCCAAGGAACTTCCCATTGCCACATGGGTACGCCTCTGGAGGGACGCCCCAAGAACCTAACCGGATCTCTGCCAACACAAGGCCGGGTTACCTCTGAACTAGGTAACTACTGACACGAGTATGCCATCCCCCGGTCGTAACCGACCTTTATCCCGGGATTCATCAACAACCACAAAGAAATAAATTTGCAGCAACCACATAGGTTAAGTATCTGGGCTCCATACCATGATACCAGCTCTATCTAGAAGAAAATGTACGTACCCTCAAGGGGCGCTATCTCCAAATAACCTTTCTGCATTCTTCCTGTTTTGACCATTAACGGGTTGTGAGGTTCGACGAAGTCTCGTCCTCAAAGCTATGCTTTATACAAAAGCCACGCTTTGATCAACAAATGATCAGCAGCACTCAGCATGCCACATTACCAAGTTGGGAATACATTACTGATAACCTTCAACTACATAACCTCTGAGCTCGTACGTCTCAGAGAAGGATGTTAAGCTAAGAGAATAAATTCTCCGCCACCAATAGAAATGTATTTGAAAGAAATCTGTTTTATATCTCAAAATGTAATGTCAGACATACAATCCATAAAAGTCTGTTTTAGGTTCGAACAGAATCGAAGGCACTTCCGAAGAAGCTCTTGCAAATCCAGATAATCCCTAATCACGTCCGGACTTCCCATCACATATGGAGTCTCTATACCGGGGACCAGTCGATGCAAAGACATTCACCTTTCGCTTTCGAAAATATCCGTTCTTCACCACCGGTCTTCAAATGCTATCCATGACGTCATATCACATATTCGGAATGGGCTATATGACACAAAGGTTCTCTCTCGGCTAAACCGAATAGTGAGCGCAATATTTACAAGAAACATATGGATATTGGGGTCTTAGTTAAATCACAGCTTAAAGCCCAAAACCTTTCATTCGAATGGTTAAAATAAATTACCATTTCTAATCTTTTAAACAAAAAGATTCATTTCAACAACCTTCAATGGTTTAAACAAATTTCCACACTTTAATCTTTTAAACAAAAAGATTCAATTCACAAAGTTCACCCCATTCACAAAGATGCATTCATGGATTTCAAAACAATTTCCATTTCAATTGGATTAACTCGTTAAATCTTTAAATCAAGGTTTAACTTATAGCTTTCAAAATTCGTTTGCAAAGATTCATTCATGGCCTTTCAAAACATTTCAATTTCATTTCCAACTTGAAAACTTTAAACACAAATTGGAAGTTTATTACTTATGTGACAGCTTTTATTATTCGAAAACAAATAGTTTTCGTTTCAGAAAAATCCAATTATATTTGCACGAGTTAAAGCCCTTGAATTAAATTCAAATTCCCAAATCAATACTTTTAAAATGGTTTAACCCATATATAACTAGTATAACATCTTTAGTTCCTAGTTTCAAATCATAGAATTCAATTTCAAATTTTGAATTCAAATTTAAATCAAATTATTTAAATTTCAAAACTTTATCAAATTATTAAAAAAATAAATTTTATCTTGAAACTTCCATTTCAAAAGTTTTCCACATTTAACCCGATTCATTTCAAAACCATTTGGATTTAAATATTCAACTTTTAGAAATCTATGACTTAACCGATTTCCACGTGCAATCCATATTTGTGTGTGCATGGTGTAGTCCAGGGGTTTAACACAATAGTGCAACATCATTCAATCATCACAGATCAAAACACAGAAATATAGTTGATAAGCGGTATAAACTATAACGCTTATCTTACATTCACGATTCACAGATAATATACAAATGTATCACAAATAAATGAATAAACTATACACAGCTCAATCCATAGAACAAAATATCAAAGATCAGATAGGACAATTAATTCAAGGCAACTCATACAATACAATCATTCATGAGTAAGGTCAAGTATTCAATAATCATTTATAAGCAGGATTAATTAATTGTTAAATCCTAATTAATTCAATTTATTTCCAATTAAATTAATTATTTATGAATTAATTATCTAATCCTGATTTATTAATGACAAATCATTTGATATAAATTTATTTATTAATCAATCACCTTAATTAATTAAATTATTCTTAATTAATTGTCTTAATTAAATTAACCTTTAAAGCAATTACATAATTAATTAACCCCTTAATTAATTATTTTAAGAAATTAAACCTTTAATTACTTACCATAAAGTAATTACACTTACACAATTTCATAAATGATTATCATTAATTAATTAATCAGATTAATTGTTAAAATTTATCACATTAATTAATTATATAGATGATCTTAGTTAATGAACTTCATTAACGAATAACAATTTTTTATTTATTACTTTACTAAAGTAATTAACTAAGATTAATCATTATTAATTACAATTTAATTAATCTTTATTAACTCATTAATTAATCTCTAATTATTTAATTAGTTAAGTGTTAACTGTAACTTAATTAATCCTTAATTACTTGATTAATTAATTACTAATCATTAATTAAAAATTTAAGTCTAATTTAATTAATGATCCTTAATTACCAATTTATATATCCTAAATTAATTAGTTAAACCTCAATTAACTATTTTTAAACTCTAGGTTATTAATTTATCCAAATCATTAATTATCCATTTTAAATCAATTCAAAACATACAAATCATTAATCTTCATTTATCTTAAAGATAAAAACATTTTTTTTTCTTATTAATGAATCAAGTTATCATTAGCAAGTCACTTAAACAATTTGCTTTTATATTTTACTTTTTAAATTTCGTTTTAAACTTCAAGACTTAAAATGAATACGAATTGATTTTTAAAATAAATTTCAAAACTAACTTTTAAAACCTTTAAGTTTACAAGTTAAAGTAATACTTTTGTTATGAAAGAAAATTTAAAAGACTTTGGAATCAAATTCCCTTTAAATTCGAGATATTTAAACTTATGTAAAACATTTAGATTTTTAAACTTTCTCTCATTTCAAAAATCTGGAATCCCAATTTAAACTTAAGTTCAGGTTACAAAATTTTAACTTAAACTTTCCTTTCTAGTTTCAAATCCCATTTGACTTCAAATCTTCTAATTTCACTTAATTAAGTTTTAAGTAATTAACAATTTAATTTAATGACTTTATTCATTAACAGACTAAGTTTCAGACAAACTTGTATTTATTATTAAAACTTTGTTTATAATTTGAAATTTAATTTTAAAAAAAAGTCAAAAGCAAAACAGGACAGGTTTCTGTTTTTAAGCCTGTTCAACATTCCTACCCGAGCTAACAGTATGTTGCTTCGAGCCAAAACTGAAGAACCCCGGGAGGAAACCCGCTTCCACCCAGATCACCAAACAACCCCACCGTGCATATGTACATCGTCGACCATCACCACTAGTCGACGTCGTAACGCCGAGCAAGTCGACGGTCTCCCAAGCAACTCATCACGATCATCAGATCGTGTTCATCGGCTCAAAATCAAATTCGAGTCTATGATTCCAAACCTGGAACATCAAAATCCACCACAACCCAAACCTGTCATCACCTCGTTCTCGATGCCTTGACCATCGAAAAATCCCAAACTTTGGCCATCACTTCATCGTCAACCCTTCCACCATCTTCTGAAAACACGTAGCACCCAATCGATCCTATAAGCCGCAGCGATCAATTCAACATAGCCTAGTTAAACTAGGGTTCCATGAGAAATTTCGCCACCGTTGCCTCCTCGTTGAACTGCACCATAACACACCTTTTTTCCTCGACCCTCCGATCACTCCTCCATCACCACTGAGAACCCTGACCTTCCCAGATACTCAGATCACCAGAAAGCCCCAAAATTCCATTTTTCGTTCATTCCAGAACTGCGCACTCAACCCCAAACTAGAAATCATAATTTTTGTGTTAAAAATCATGTTTTGGTTTATGAATTCAAATTACATTTCTGAATTTATGAATTTCAATGTTTGGTTCCACTTATTTAAAGTTTGGTCTATTATTTTGATTACCAGAGACTATACATATTTCTTTCTCTTAAATAAAATTTTTAAAACTAAAATTGGTGACGAAATACACAAGTTTCATTTGAAAACTTGAATTTAAACAGAGATAAATCAAGAGGTTTTGAATTAAAATCAAAACCAGAACTTAAAAACTAGGAACAGAGGAATTTCTGGCATGCATACATCATAAATCAGAAACTTAACAACATAAATACACAAACCTACTTAAAGATATGCGATATTTATCCAGCACAACATGAAACCATACTTTTACATTTAAATTTTAAAAGTGAAGTTACTCACATTATTTTCCAGAAGAAAGAACAGAGGTGCTTTATTTTGGAACAGGCTTTGAATTCCTAGCTTGCTGAAACCCCTTTCTTAGTTTCTCTGGTTTGACTTGATTTAGACTGAAGTTTGTTTATGTTGAAGCTTTTGTTTAAATTAAAGATGATAATCACTTCAGTTTTGCATAGCTTTGAATGAACGAATTGAGGTAGAAGGCTGATATATAGAAGAAGCTTATAGGAGATATATTTGTACAACAGGTACAAGATCTCTTTTTTTATTAATATGGTGGCTGATATGACCCTTGTATTGTGGCTGAGGTTGAAAGCATTAAATGCCTATGTCCTTCATGTCTTCTATATGTTTACTTGTTTTGTTTCAAGTTTAAGTGTAGTTATTGCTGTCCTGTTCTACTCCTTATGTATTTGTATTAATGTTCATACTTATATTTGAATGTAAGCTGTCTTCTTTTGTGTGAATACTTGAATGTATTATATTTTTCTTTAGTCATAAGCTTTGAAATCTAGTGAAGTTCTATGATGTTAATTTTTTTTTTAGTTAATATGTTTACTTTCTATTTTACAAAGCTGTATAATTTATTTTATATATTTTATAATTTTTCTCCTACATTTTTATTTCCATTTTTTTAACTTAAATATTTATTTTCAACTTTAATACTTATTATCTTGTATGTCTACATACATAGTTATTTTTATTATTTTGTAAGTATATTTTGTTCTTTGCATTATTTGTAAATCCCAATTCAAATTTAATTTAAATACATTTCTCCAGTAATTCATAATTTAACTGATATTTTATATCAATTACCAATTAATTTCATAAATTTTATTCAAAAATTAATTTAATTATCAATTTAAACTCAATTAAAATCCAGGATCGTTACAGATTCCCCCATTAAGTAATTTCGTCCTCGAAATTTGCAAGGAGACACAAAGATAGATGAAGAATGTTTTATTAAATCAAATTGAATACCTATTCTGCATTTGGCTTACCAAATCAGAATATCAACAATAGATACAAGAACGAATCTATTAAGTTTTTCACAATATACTCGGGTTATCCGGATCTACGAAGTATGTAGGGCATTGGTAAGTTTGAAGGATAACTAACCGTTCGTAGAATATATTGGGACCCAAAATAGACAGATATATGGATACAATTTCAAAACTTTTTTAGTTTAAACAAAGTATACCTATCAACCATAGCAGCCAAAGCAACCAATTCATCCAAACAAACATTTCTGACCCATTTGGAGTTTATGTCCCATGTAAATATTTTAAATCTTCTTTCAGGATCTACCAGGAACTATCAAAGAATTGAAAAGAGATGCTGAACAAAAGAGATCGATAGAGAAAAGATTGTTCCTTGTTGTTACAGAGTATTGACCATTTGTAGTCGTACTCCCCTGTCCCCTATCTACTCCTCTTCTCGCACTCATACTGACTATCAGTGGATAGTAAGAGAATTTACTGAGGCATTCGAACGGATATCTTAGGGATACACTCATCTAGGGTTTACTTCACCCTATCTCTAATGAGCTACTTAATGTGTTATACTCCTGAGCTAAAGTTTTAATCCTCAGCTCTGATACCAAATGTAGCGTCTTCGGAGCAGCGGCGACTGGTAGGCTTTTCAACCATCCCAGACCCACCGTGGCTTACACTGGTACCCGAAACTTGCTTTTACGGCCAGCCTTTCGACTGTCACGGGTTATGCCTAACCAACCCCGTAAAGAGGACGTGTAGGGGTAAGAGTCTCCTGTTCGCTACCTAACGCGAAGCGAGAACCCCCCATCACATTTCACTAAGACAAGCAAGTCTCGTCCGCAAAGCTATGCTTTGTACAAAAGCCACGCTTTGAACAACAAATGATCAGCATCACTCAGCATGCCACATTACCAAGTTGGGAATATATTGCTGATAACCTTCAACTACATAACCTGTGAACTCGTACGTCTCAGAGAAGGGTGTTAAGTAAGAGATTCTCCGCCACCAACGGAAATGTATTTGAAAGAAATCTATTTTATATCTCGAAATGTAATGTCAGACATACAATCCATACAAGTCTGTTCTGGGTTCAACAAAACCGAAGGCACTTTCGAAGAAGCCCTTGCAAATCCGGATAATCCCTAATCACGTCCGGACTTCCCATCACATATAGAGTCTCTATACCGGGGACCAGTCGATGCAAAGACATTCGACAAGTTATCCTTTCGCTTTCGAAAATATCCGGTCTTCACCACCGGACTTCAAATGCTATCCATGACGTCGTATCACATATTCAGAATGGGCTATATGACATAAAGGTTCTCTCCCGGCTAAACCGAATAGTGAGCGCAGTATTTACAAGAAACATATGGATATTGGGGTCTCGGTTAAATCACAGCTTAAACCCCAAAACCTTTCATTCGAATGGTTAAAATGAATTACCATTTCTAATATTTTAAACAAAAAGATTCATTTCAACAACCTTCAATGGTTTAAGCAAATTTCCACACTTTAATCTTTTAAACAAAAAGATTCAATTCACAAAGTTCACCCCATTCACAAAGATCCATTCATGGATTTCCATTTCAATTGGATTAACTCGTTAAATCTTTAAATCAAGGTTTAACTTATAGCTTTCAAAATTCGTTTCCAAAGATTCATTCATAGCCTTTCAAAACATTTCAATTTCATTTCCAACTTGAAACCTTTCAACACAAATTGGAAGTTTATTACTTATGTGACAGCTTTTATTATTCAAAAACAAATAGTTTTCGTTTCAGAAAAATCCAATTATATTTGCATGAGTTAAATCCCTTTAATTAAATTCAAATTCCCAAATCAATACTTTTAAAATGGTTTAACCCATATATAACTAGTATAACATCTTTAGTCCCTAGTTCAAAACATAGAATTTAATTTAAAATTTTGAATTCAAATTTAAATCAAATTATTTAAATTTAAAAACTTTATCAAATTATTCAAAAATAAATTTAATCTTGAAAATTCCATTTCAAAAGTTTTCCACATTTAACTCGATTCATTTCCAAAACCATTTAGATTTAAATATTCAACTTTTAGAAATCTATGACTTAACCGATTTCCACGTGCAATCCATATTTGTGTGTGTATGGTGTAGTCTAGGGGTTTAACACAATAGTGTAACATCATTCAATCATCACAGATCAAAACACAGAAATATAGTTGATAAGCGGTATAAACTATAACGCTTATCTTACATTCACAGATTCACAGATAATATACAAATGTATCACAAATAAATGAATAAACTATACACAACCCAATCCACAGAACAAAATATCACATATCAGATAGGACAATCAATTCAAGGCAACTCATACAATACAATCATTCATGAGTAAGGTCAAGTATTCAATAATCATTTATAAGCAGGATTAACTAATTGTTAAATCCTAATTAATTCAATTTATTTCCAATTAAATTAATTATTTATGAATTAATTATCTAATCCTGATTTATTAATTACAAATCATTTGATATAAATTTATTTATTAATCAATCACCTTAATTAATTAAATTATTCTTAATTAATTATCTTAATTAAATTAACCTTTAAACTAATTACATAATTAATTAACCCCTTAATTACTTATTTTAAGAAATTAAACCTTTAATTACTTACCATAAAGTAATTACACTTACACAATTTCATAAATGATTATCATTAATTAATTAATCAGATTAATTGTTAAAATTTATCACATTAATTAATTACATAAATGATCTTAGTTAATGACCTTCATTGACGAATAACAAATTTTTTATTTATTACTTCACTAAAGTAATTAACTAAGATTAATCAGTATTAATTACAATTTAATTAATCTTTATTAACTCGTTAATTAATCTCTAATTATTTAATTAGTTAAGTGTTAACTGTAACTTAATTAATCCTTAATTACTTGATAAATTAATTACTAATCATTAATTAAAAATTTAAGTCTTATTTAATTAATGATCCTTAATTTCCAATTTATATATCCTAAATTAATTAGCTAAACCTTAATTAACTAATTTTAAACTCTTAATTATTAATTTATCCAAATCATTAATTATCCATTTTTAATCAATTAAAAATTACAAATCATTAATCTTCGTTTATCTTAAAGATAAAAACATTTTTTTTCTTATTAATGAATCAAGTAATCATTAGCAAGTCACTTAAACAATTTGCTTTTATATTTTACTTTTTAAATTTCATTTTAAACTTCAAGACTTAAAATGAATACGAATTGATTTTTTAAATAAATTTTAAAACTAACTTTTAAAACCTTTAAATTTACAAGTTAAAGTAATACTTTTGTTATGAAAGAATATTTAAAAGACTTTGGAATCAAATTCCCTTTAAATTCGAGATATTTAAACTTATGTAAAACATTTAGATTTTTAAACTTTCTCTCATTTCAAAAATCTGGAATCCCAATTTAAACTTAAGTCCAGGTTACAAAGTTTTAACTTAAACTTTCCTTTCCAGTTTCAAATCCCATTTGACTTCAAATCTTTTAATTTCACTTAATTAAGTTTCAAGTAATTAACAATCTAATTTAATGACTTTATTCATTCACAAACTAAGTTTCAGACAAACTTGAATTTATTATTAAAACTTCGATTTAAAACTTATTTTAAACTTTGTTTATAATTTGAAATTTAATTTAAAAAAAGTCAAAAGCAAAACAGAACAGGTTTCTGTTTTTAAGCCTGTTCAACATTCCTACCCGAGCCAACAGTATGTTGCTTCGAGCCAAAACTGAAGAACCCCGAGAAAAATGCGTGGATTGCTCGAGTCAACCTCGGGATGAAACCCGCTTCTACCCAGATCACCCAACAACCCTACCGTGCACGTGTACATCGTCGCCATCACCACCAGTCGACGCCGTAACACCGAGCAAGTCGACGGTCTCCCAAGCAACTCATCACGATCATCAGATCGTGTTCATCAGCTCGAAATCAAATTCGAATCTATGATTCCAAACCTGAAACATCAAAATCCACCACAACCCAAACCTGACATCACCTCGTTCTCGACGCCTCGACCACCGAAAAATCCCAAACTTCGGCCATCACTTCGTCGTCAACCCTTCCACCATCTTCCGAAAACACGTAGCACTCGATCGATCCTATAAGTCGCAGCGATCAATTTAACATAGCCTAGTTAAACTAGGGTTCTAGGAGAAATTTCGCCACCGCTACCTCCTCGTTGAACTACACCACAACCTGTGTAGTTAATGCCCCGCTATTACCCCGCTATAACCACGCAATATCTCATAGCGGATTTCTACCGCAATGATTTTTCCATATAGCCCCAAAATATAGCCTTTCCGCTTTAATCCCCGCTATTTCCGCTATATCCCGTTATTCCCGCTATATTTTGCTATTTCCGCAATATCTTCTTTAATAAAATGAATTAAAAATTGCATTTGTACATTATACAAATTATGAAACTAATTTATTTGATTTAATTTTTAATATATTTTCAGAAATGAAAATACTCTAATATTCTACTAAATTCAATTATGTTATATAACAGTTTTACGTTTATTTAAAGTATATTCGCACATATTTTTTTGTTCGAAATCATTTATGTATTAATTATAATTCAATTGAATGATAATTTTTCATTTAATTACCCTTTATATATTTGTAAAAACTTTAAGTACGAGTTTTATATGCTATTTTAGAGCTATCCTCTATATCCCGCTATATCCTCGATGTATCCCCGCTATGACTTTTTGCACCTCCACCGCTTTGAATTTGCCGAGCGCTTTAACTGCACAGACCACAACACACCATTTTTTCTCGACCCTCCGATCACTCCTCTATCACCACTGAGAACCCTGACCTTCCCAGATACTCAGATCACCAGAAAGCCCCAAAATTCCATTTTTCGTTTATTCCAGAACTGCACACTCAACCCCAAACTAGAAATCATAATTTTTGTGTTAAAAATCATGTTTTGGTTTATGGATTCAAATTACGATTCTGAATTTATGAATTTCAATGTTTGGGTTTCCACTTATTTAAAGTTTGGTCTGTTATTTTGATTACCAGACACTATTCATATTTCTTTCTCTTAATAAAAATTTTAAAACTAAAATTGGTGATGAAATACACAAGTTTCATTTGAAAACTTGAATTTAAACAGAGATAAATCAAGAGGTTTTGAATTAAAATCAAAACCAGAACTTCAAAACTAGGAACAGAGGAATTTCTGGCATGCATACATCATATATCAGAAACTTAACAACATAAATACACAAACCCACTTAAAGATATGCAATATTTATCCAGCACAACATGCAACCATACTTTTACTTTTAAATTTTAAAAGTGAAGTTACTCACATTATTTTCCAGAAGAAAAAACAGAGGTGCTTTATTTTGGAACAGGCTTTGAATTCCTAGCTTGCTGAAACCCCTTTCTTGATTTCTCTGGTTCGACTTGATTTAGATTGAAGTTTGTTTATGTTGAAGCTTTTGTTTAAATTAAAGATGATAATCACTTCAGTTTTGCATAGCTTTGAATGAACGAATTGAGGTAAAAGGCTGATATATAGAAGAAGCTTACAGGAGATATATTTGTGCAACAGGTACAAGATCTTTTTTTTATTAATATGGTGGCTAATATGATCCTTGTATTGTGGCTGAGGTTGAAAGCATTAAATGCCTATGTCCTTCATGTCTTCTATATGTTTACTTGTTTCAAGTTTAAGTGTACCTAGTTATTTCTATCTTGTTCTACTCCTTATGTATTTGTATTAGTGTTCATACTTATATTTGAATGTAAGCTGTCTTCTTTTGTGTGAATACTTGAATGTATTATATTTTTCTTTAGTCATAAGCTTTGAAATCTAAGTGAAGTTCTATGATGTTAATTTTTTTTTAGTTAATATGTTTACTTTCTATTTTACAAAGCTGTATAATTTATTTTATATATTTTATAATTTTTCTCATACATTTTTATTTCTATTTTTATTTAACTTAAATATTTATTTTCAACTTTAATACTTATTATCTTGTATGTCTACATGCATATTTATTTTTATTATTTTGTAAGTATATTTTGTTCTTTGCATTATTTGTAAATCCCAATTCAAATTTAATTTAAATACATTTCTCCAGTAATTCATAATTTAACTGATATTTTATATCAATTACCAATTAATTTCACAAATTTTATTCAAAAATTAATTTAATTATCAATTTAAACTCAATTAAAATCCGAGATCGTAACACAACCGATTTTCATCAGCTTCATATTGCAGAGGATAGCATTCCTTTGACATCGTTCCATACTTGTTGTGGATCTTATGAATGGCTTGTTATGCCATTTGGTTTAACGAACTCCAACTTATTTCGTTGACCTTATGAATCGAGTTTTCAAGGACTTCCTCGATCGATTTGTTCTCATCTTTATAGATGATATTCTTGTTTATTCTAAAACTGAGAAAGAGCGTGAAAAACATCTTCGGATTGTCTTGGAAACTCTAAGGATCAGTCAATTGAAAGCAAAATTTTCTAACTATCACTTTTCGCAATCCCATGTGAATATTTTAGGACATATCATTTCTGAATCCGGAATTTCCGTGGATCCTTCAAAGATTGAAGCGATTCAAAATTGGAAGAGACCGGAGTGTGTGACGGTAATTCGTAGCTCTCATAGATTAGCGGGCTATTACCATCGGTTCATGTAACAACCCGGGATTTACATTACCGAGAAAAAAAATTAGGATTTTATTTAAATGGAGAAAATGGATTTTTGGGATAAGGATAATTTATTTAAAAATATGTACATTTTAAATAAATGGGTTTTTAAAAATGAGGCGAAGTATTATTTTGGAACAATTAAAAGTTAATGGGAAATTTAAGAAGAGGGTTTGGTTAAGTATGGGTTTTCATGGCTATGTTAACACTTAAACAATTTTTATACATGTTTAGAGCCACTCTCTCTTAAGGGGTCCATTAGCCTAACCCAAACCCACTTACCATTCTATAAATCATCTCAAAATCTTAACCCTCATTCATTCCAACCCTAATCAAAAAAAATTCCTAAAACCCTAAACCTAAAAATGGCCTCCATGCTTAGGAAAGCTCCATCCTCTCTTATATTGGCTTAAGCTAGTTAAAGTAAGGGAAGGTAATGCAAAAACCCTCTTGTAATCCGTTTCTAACTCTCTTTAATTTCTAAAA
This sequence comes from Allium cepa, assembly GCA_030765085.1. Classification (NCBI taxonomy): domain Eukaryota; kingdom Viridiplantae; phylum Streptophyta; class Magnoliopsida; order Asparagales; family Amaryllidaceae; genus Allium; species Allium cepa. The sequence continues at coordinate 635,145,984 of CM060941.1, forward strand.
ATCATGTTGTAACTCTTGGTTTTATGTTTTTTGGTATTTTTCTAGCTCCTTGATCATCATCTCTTAGCTTTGGTTAGTGCCATGTAGGTGTTTGTTCTTTTGCTTGAGAGGAATACTAGGTAAACCCTCTCCTAATCTATGTATAAGCATCTCTTAATTTCTGGAATTAGCCTAGTAATACTTGATTGGTTGTGTTGCATGAATATCAAAGCTTGTTGATTATCATTCCTTCCATTGGACATTGCACACAAGTTGCTTGTTATATTGGTTGTGAGGTAATGCTAGCTATATCCTCATCATTTTCATGCTATGGCTAGATATATATCTATGGTATGATTTGATAATTGTTAATGGTCATTACTAAATCATTTGAGCAAGAAAAATTAAATTAATTAGCTCATTTCTCTATGTTTTGCAAAATTCTAAAACTGATTTTTGCTGCAACTTTGACCATGAATCTCTTTCAATATCCAATGAAAACATGCCAAATCACTTCCTAGTGATAGTTACTATTGCCATTTATAACCTCTCCAAATTTCGTAGCATTTGGTGATCATTTGAAAGGTGAAATCCGGGCTAAAAAACGGACCTGAATGCAGTTTTTACTGCTGGTTTCTGAGCATTTTTCTCTGTTTTCAGTTTTGAAACTGAAACTTTATGACACCGCCACGGTCACATCCTTGGTAGAAATCCAACGTTTTTGGACTCGTTGGAAAAATGGAGTTCCGAACTCCATCTCTAGAAAGTTTGATTAGTATCCGAGTCAATTTGACTCTTCGAAATTGCTGTCGAAGATGGACCCGGAACTCAGCCTGAAACAGTGTATTCACTGTTTTCGGGTCCGACTTTGGAGCGTCGCTGCGACTTCCTTTCAAGTCGGAATCGAGTAATTCTTTTTGCGTTCTGAAGTAGAAATGTCGGACTACGTTCCTACCAATTTTCATGCCATTCGGATTCAGTTTGTAGTCCGAATAATTTTCCAAATTTGGGTTCACGTCAGTTTTGGGCTATTTTCCAACACTAATATTCTCAGTGAAAGCATTTTTCCCTGTTTTAAGTTTTGAAACTGAAAATTTGTGACACCGCCACGGTCACATCCATGGTCAGAATCCAACGTTTTTGGACTCATTGGAAAACTGGAGTTCCGAACTCCATCTCTAGAAAGTTTGATTAATATCCGAGTTTATTTAACTGTTCGAAATTGCTGTCGAAGAGGGACCCGGATCTCAGCCTGAAACAGTGTATTCACTGTTTTCGGGTCCGAATTTGGAGCGTCGTTGCGACTTCATTTCAAGTCAGAATCGAGTAGTTATTTTTTTGTTTTTAAGTAGGAATGTCGGACTACGTTCCTACCAATTTTCATGCCATTCGGATTCGGTTTGCTGGTCCGAATAACTTTTCGAATTTGGGTTCGCGTCAGTTTTGGACTATTTTCCAACACTATTTTCAGTGATTTTCTAGTTTTGTCGATTTCTTTGAGATTTGTCTCTGGATTTCGTACACGGACCTTATAAAAAGGTTTTAAAAGGATTTTTCACTCCGAAATGGCTTTTGAAATTATTATATAATATTATTTTTAATTATTAAATTAATTACTCCATAATAGGAGAGTTTTCAAGGGCCGTTTTAAAGTGATTTCAAACCAATTATAATTCTGTTTTCCGTAATTATTTTCTATAACAAAATCCCACACTCATACTTTAGCACTTCGAGGGATGTGGAAAGGTGATTAAACGGTTGGGAAAAACTTTGGCCTATGAAACCGTGTGTATTCCCTTTCCGGTTAATCCCCGACCTATTCGATTGATCGTTTTGGCCTTTTGGCCTAGTTAACCGATGACATGAGGTGAACTTTGTACTTCTTTCAGTGTGGAAGCTTACGATTGGTTAGTAAACCGTTTAGGGCGAACGTGGGGTATGGGACTTACGTTAACACTTTACGGGTTCCTTGCTAAAAGTTCGTGACACATTCCTTTTATTACCTTTGGGATAGTGTCTTCGGACTGTCTCCCTTAGAGGTATCGTTTTGGCATCTCTACTTAGATGGTCGTTATACATCTCTACATAGATGTATCGTTGTTGGCATCTCTACTTAGACGGCATGTTATACATCTCTACTTAGATGTATCGTCTTTGCCATCTCTACTTAGATGTTTTTGTTTTGACATTTGTGCTTATGTTTAGCCATTGTAGTTTTTCTTTAAGTATTTATTGAATATGTCGAACCACATGCAAAAAAAAAATAGATTCCATTTTTCGACGTGTTCAGTAGATAGTTAAAGTAAGATTACACATGGTCGCTTCCATTATACTCTATTTTCCGCATTAGCAGACCGTATTATCCATATAATACTCTTTGTTAATGAGGCTCTCGGAGTGGGGCGTTACAGCTTGGTATCAGAGCTTGGTTCAGAACTAAGTATAATAAACACAGAACAGTAACACTTAGTACAATACATCTTAGTATGATTCAAATATTACAATGCCCTTTCCTCATGACATTGGATAGATAAGTTAGGAATATGTTTAGGAATACATTTATATTCCGTAGTATTCCATTTGAATTATCTATCTTTGAATCATGCTTAACTCGTATCTTATCTTATCTTTCAGTATGGTTGGGAGAGGTAGGAACCTCCGTTCTACTGATGCTGGACAGTCCAGCAACCCTCACCCATAGGGCGTATACATGACCACGGACCAGATCATGGAGCTGGTTCGTAACTCTCAGTCGCACTCTCAGTCTCCTGCACCAGTTTCTGATGCACCGCGCAAGTCTACTTTTGCGCATCTATGCAGCGACTTTATTCATCTCGGAGGAAAGCCGTTCAGTGGCTCCGAGACTATTCTGGAGGTCCAGGCTTGGATCAAAGTTTGCGAGCGTAATTTTACTCGCATGGATATCCCCGACCACTCTGTTGCTTCTAGCCATCTTGAGGGTTGTGCCTTGGATTGGTACGAGTTGCTTGTCTCCGAGACCGATGAGGCCTCACTCACTTGGGACCGGTTCCGAGAGCGATTCTTGCTCAAGTTTGTCCCCGAGTCCGAGAATATAGCCCTTGCATGCCGCTTTATTGACCTTAAGCAAGGGAAGACCTTTATTTCTGACTATTCATCATCTTTCGAGGCCTTATCCAAGTATGGCCTCGAGTTCATTATCTCTCCTTATAAGAAGAATCTCAAGTTTGTAGAAGGCCTGAAGAGATATTTGAAGAAACAGCTTATGCTCCAGCTTAAGCTCCCGTTTGATGAGCTAGTTGATGCAGTGCTTCACCTTGAAGCGGTTGAGTGTGAGAGAGACAGTGATGGAGATGGTGAGGGTTCCAAAAATCCCAATTAGAAGCGGGGCCCCTTTCAGAAGTCCAAGTCTTGGCATAAGAAGAAGAAGACAGGCAGCTCTACTTCTCAAACTCAGCCTCAGTCTATTGCTCAGCTTAGTGGAACACCTTCCGTTCGGAAGTGTTTCAACTGTGGATCTACCGATCATATGTTTAAAAAGTGTCCCAAGCCTCTTTTCAGAAGTCCAAGTCTTGGCATAAGAAGAAGAAGACAGGCAGCTCTACTTCTCAGACTCAGCCTCAGTTTATTGCTCAGCTTAGTGGAACACCTTCCGTTCGGAAGTGTTTCAACTGTGGATCTACCGATCATATGTTTAAAAAGTGTCCCAAGCCTCTTTTCTGCCGCTATTGTAAGAAGGAGGGTCGTCTTATTTCCACTTGTCCTACTGCACCTCCTAGATCTGGCAAGCTTAATGCTGCCAAGGCTCCTACATCTTCAGCTCAGCCTCGAGTTACGCATCCTTTCGTTCTCGAAGGTTCTATTTTATTTCATGGTAGATCTTGTAGAGTTCTCTTTGATACGGGTGCCTCTCACTCATTCTTATCAAAGGAACTAGTTGATACTTTATCTTTGGATGTTACTTGTTTGGTTTCTTCACTAAGGATTGTGAATCCCATCGGCGGATTCACGACCCTTAGCCTGCTTTGTGAGGATATATATATATATATATATATATATATATATATATATATATATATATATATATTGATCTTCGTGGATTTTCTTTCCGTGCGAATCTGCACGTTATGAAGTATTTGGGCTTTGACATGATTCTTGGCATGGATTGGCTCGCTCAGTACGACGCCAAAATCATTTGTTCGGAGCGGATATTATTTCTTCGTTATCCTGACTCGTCTGCTCCATTAGCTATTGCTCTTCAAGATGTTGGGATTTCTGATATTACTTTATTTGCTCTGGATTCACGAGATGAGGATGTGGGCATATCTCGTATTCCTGTTGTTCGGGATTTCCTCGATATATTCAAGCCAGTATCAGGCCTGCCGTCAAAGCGGGCCATTGAGCTCCGCATCGATCTCATTCCAAGCTCCCACCCAGTTGGGCGTCCTCCCACGAGGATGTCTACTAAAGAGAATGAGGAACTCAGGAAGCAGTTAGTAGAGCTTGAGGCGAAGCAGTTCATTCGGTCCAGTTCTTCGCCATGGGGTGCTGCTGTGGTCTTCGTTAAGAAGCCCGATGGCTCTCTTAGGCTTTGCATTGACTATCGCAAGCTTAATGAGTTGACCATCAGAAATCGTTATCCATTGCCACGGATAGATGATATGTTTGATCAGTTGAGCGGTGCGAAGGTCTTTTCCCAGCTCGACCTTGCCACCGGATTTCATCAGCTTCGAGTTGCGGAAGGTAGCATTCCTCTTACCGCTTTCCGCACTCGTTATGGTTCTTTTGAGTGGTTGGTCATGCCATTCGGCTTGACGAATGCACCGGCTTTCTTCGTCGATCTTATGAATCGAGTATTTCGGGAATACATTGATAGATTCGTTCTGGTTTTCATCAACGATATTCTTATTTATTCTAGGTCCGAGGCAGAGAATGCTCATCATTTGCGGATCGTCTTGGATACTCTTCGTCAGCATCATCTTAAGGCCAAGCTCTCCAAGTGCCGTTTTTGGGAGAGCAAGGTCAAGTTCTTGGGCCATATTGTATCATATAAGGGTATTTCTGTCGATCCTGCCAAGATCGAAGCTATTCAGAATTGGAAGCAGCCCGAGAACGTTCATGATATTCGCAACTTCCTTGGTCTGGCGGGTTATTACCATCGGTTTATCAAGGATTTCTCTCAAGTTGCACTTCCCCTTACGACGCTGACTCGTAAGGTTGTTCGCTTTATTTGGTCTGATAAGTGTGAAGCTTCCTTTCAACGACTGAAGGAACTTCTCACTCATGCTCCTATTCTGGTGATTCCAGAGAGTAACCATGATCTTGTTGTATACACTGATGCTTGTAGTAGCGGGCTCGGTGCCGTGCTTATGCAGAAGGATCGGGTAGTTGTTTATGCTTCCAGGCAACTGCGTCCGAATGAGGTTCGCTATCCTACTCATGATCTTGAGTTAGCAGCTATCATCTTTGCCTTGAAAACGTGACGTCACTTTCTATTAGGCGAACGCTTCATTCTTTACGCCGATCACAAGTCGCTGAAGTATCTATTCAGTCAGAGGGATCTCAATATGAGGCAGCAGCGATGGCTTGAGTTTCTCGCCTCATATGATTTAGATATTCAGTATACCCCTAGCAAGGGAATCGAGTTGTAGATGCGCTCAGTCGCAAGCACTCGGCGGTAGTTTCTATGATGATTGCCGAGTGGGATATTCTTGAGACCCTATCTTTGTGTGATATTAGAGATCGAGCTCCATCTTCTGATTCTCCCGTCTTATTATTCAGCTTGGAAGCTCGTCCTATCTTATTGGATCGCATTGCCCATGCTCAACGGCAGGATCCAGACTTATTGCATCTTATTCATCTTCTCGAGTTGGGATCCAGTGATGAGACATTGCTGGATTATTCTCTTGATTTTCATCGGTGTCTTCGTAGGAAGAACCTATTGTTGTACCATCTGATTTATCACTTAGGTGTGACATTCTGGATGAGTGCCATCGTACTAAGTACACTATACATCCCGGTTCGAGTAAGATGTATGCCGATACGTGCCGACCATGTTATTGGGAGGGTTTGAAGAGAGATGTTGCAAGTTATGTGAGCGATTGCATGACTTGTCAACAGATCAAGGCCGAGCATCAGTGTCCATCTGGTCTTCTTCAGCCTCTAGAGATTCCATTATGTAAATGGGATCAGATATCCATGGATTTCATTGACGGTCTGCCTCGATCGAGGTCAGGCCATACTTCTATCAGGGTTATTGTTGATCGCTTGACCAAATCGGCTCATTTCATTCCGATTAAGTCCACTCGGACTGCACCTCAGTTGGCCAAGCTCTTATGAAGGAAGTCGTACGACTTCATGGCATTCCTAGCTCTATCGTATGTGATCGAGACACCATTTTCACTAGTCACTTCTGGAAGTGCCTACAGTCAGCTTTGGGCACAAAGCTGAATCTCTCTACTGCTTATCACCCTCAGACTAACGGTCAGACTGAGAGGGTGAATCGTGTTTTGGAGGATCTTTTATGCTATTGTATTCTGGATTTCGGGGGTAGTTGGGAGGATCACTTACCTCTCGTAGAGTTCTCCTACAACAACAGCTATCAGTCTAGTATTGGCATGGCACCTTTCGAGGCTCTATACGGAAGGCCATGTCGCTCTCCTGCTTGTTGGTTAGAATCTGGCGAGAAGCTCATTCTTGGTCTAGATTCAGTTTGGGAATCTTCTGAGAAGATTGTTCTTATCCGTCAGAGAATGAGAGAGGCACAGGACCGCCAGAAATCCTACGCGGACAACCGTAGGAAGCCTCTTGAGTTCTCCATTATTGATTTTGTCTTCTGTCGGATTTCTTCCATGAAGGGGGTTGTGCGTTTCAGCTCTATAGGGAAATTGGCTCACCATTTCCTATCACGGAACGCATCGGCCCTGTTGCTTATCGTGTGGCTCTACCTGCTCACTTTTCTAGAATGCATGACGTGTTCCATGTATCTCAGCTTCGCAAGTGTGTGTGCGATCCTGATTCTATTATTGAGCCACATATCGTTCCTGATTTAGAGATCTCACCTGATTTATCATTGGAGCAGCAACCCCTTCGTGTTCTTGATTCGGAGGTCAGACGCCTTCGCAACAAAGAGGTTCAGCTTGTGAAAATTCAATGGTCACCGAATCCTAAGGACTGCACTTGGGAGACCAGAGAATTTATCGAGCGTTCTTATCCTGGCTTTCTTCCATCTTCTAGTACGGGTGAGAATCTTTATTTGATCTTCTATCATTTCTTTTGTGGATTAGACGCTATAGACGACGTCCATCTTAAGGAATTGCGGGGACGCAATTTTCTTAAGGGGGAAGTCTGTAACAACCCGGGATTTACATTGCCGAGAAAAAAAAAATTAGGATTTTATTTAAATGGAGCAAATGGATTTTCGGGATAAGGATAATTTATTTAAAAATATGGACATTTTAAATAAATGGGTTTTTAAAAATGAGGCGAAGTATTATTTTGGAACAATTAAAAGTTAATGGGAAATTTAAGAAGGAGATTTGGTTAAGTATGGGTTTTCATGGCTATGTTAACACTTAAACAATTTTTATACATGTTTAGAGCCACTCTCTCTTAAGGGGTCCATTAGCCTAACCCAAACTCACTTACCATTCTATAAATCATCTCAAACTCTTAACCCTCATTCATTCCAACCCTAATCAAAAAAAATTCCTAAAACCCTAAACCTAAAAATGGCCTCCATGCTTAGGAAAGCTCCATCCTCTCTTATATTGGCTTAAGCTAGTTAAAGTAAGGGAAGGTAATGCAAAAACCCTCTTGTAATCTGTTTCTAACTCTCTTTAATTTCTGAAAATCATGTTGTAACTCTTGGTTTTATGTTTTTTGGTATTTTTATAGCTCCTTGATCATCATCTCTTAGCTTTGGTTAGTGCCATGTAGGTGTTTGTTCTTTTCCTTGAGAGGAATACTAGGTAAACCCTCTCCTAATCTATGTATAAGCATCTCTTAATTTATGGAATTATCCTAGTAACACTTGATTAGTTGTGTTGCATGAATATCAAAGCTTGTTGATTATCATTCCTTCCATTGGACATTGCACACAAGTTGCTTGCTATATTGGTTGTGAGGTAATGCTAGCTATATCCTCATCATTTTCATGCTATGGCTAGATATATATCTATGGTATGATTTGATAATTGTTAATGGTCATTACTAAATCATTTGAGCAAGAAAAATTAAATTAATTAGCTCATTTCTCTATGTTTTGCAAAATTCTAAAACTGATTTTTTGCTGCAACTTTGACATCTCTACTTAGATGTTTCTGTTTTGACATTTGTGCTTACATTTTGCCGATGATATGAGGCTTGTATACATCTCTACTTAGATGTTTGTTTCTTCTCTATGTGAGAGATTTTGGTCTTTATTACCATGATATATGTTTCTCTTTTGGAGATTATTATGTTATATGTTGCCTTATTATCTTATCGTGATTATTGTTCAGTTTTTCTAACTGATTTTTTTAGCTAACCTGACCCGAGTATTTTATGCTCGGGTCAGACCGAGTTGTTTCAGGTTAGGTCGCTTTGGACTTAGCTTGCTTCAGTGCTTCCGCTTTGAATATATCCGCTATACTATAGATAGATTTACTTGTTATCCATCCTTTATGATACTCTGATATTATGACTATCTTGTGTATATTCATTTGACTCACGAATGTGTGAGTAGTGGCTTTGTACCCACTTTTATATTTGGATCTGTACTTGATGTTGTATTGTGCTGAGACTATTTTCTTATTATCTGATGCTATTCTGTGATGATGTTCATTCTGCTATTATTTTTTGTTCTGATAGATCTTTTAGCCATTGTAGTTTTTCTTTAAGTATTTATTGAATATTTTGAACCACATGCGAAAAAAATAGATTCCATTTTTCGACGTGTTCAGTAGATAGTTAAAGTAAGATTACACATGGTCGCTTCCATTATACTCTATTGTCCGCATTAGCAGACGGTATTATCCATATAATACTCTTTGTTAATGAGGCTCTCGGAGTGGGGCATTATAGTTCATAAAAATCTTTTCTAAAATTTTCGTGTCTCTTGCTAGTTTGAAAAAGAAGGGAGTTAAGTACATTTGGTCAAACAAATGTGAAGCTTCTTTTTAGAAATTAAAAGAACTCCTTTCCGATGCTCCTATTCTTGTGATTCTCGAAGGGAACCAAGACTTTATTTTTTATACCGATGCTAGTCGTGTTGGTTTGAGTGCCATTCGCATGCAAAGGGAACGTGTTAGCACTTATGCTTCTAGGCAATTAAAGCCTACCGAGACTAGATATGCCACTCATGATTTAGAGCTCGCGGCCATTGTTTTCGCCCTTAAAATTTGGTGTCATTATCTTTTGGGAGATAAATTTGTTCTCTACGCCGATCATAAATCTTTGAAGTATTTATTTTCTCAAAAGGAACTTAATTTGCATCAACAACGTTGGCTCGAGTTTCTTGCATCTTATGATCTTGATATTCTTTATACTCCCGGAAAGGGAAATCGTGTTGCCGAGGCCCTTAGTCGTATGCAACAAGTGGTTGTTTCTGGGATGATATTTGATTGGAATGATCTCGAGTCTTTGTCTACTTATGAAATCGGAGATCGTGAATTCGATTCATGTTCATCACTTGTTTTATGTAGCCCTGAGGCTCATCCCTCTCTTTTAGACTACATTCTTGTAGCTCAAAACCATGATCCCGAATTGGCTCATCTTAGCCAAAGTTATAGGGATAGAAATGTTCATGGTTTAAAAGACTTTGAAATCGATGCTCGTGGCGGCATTCGAAAATTTGGTAGACTTATCGTGCCAAATATTAGTAATCTTCGTAAAGGCATTTTAGAAGATTCTTATCATTCTAAATTTACCATTCATTCCGGTAGTAGTAAAATGTACGTGGATATGAAGCTACTTTATTATTGGGATGGAATGAAATCTGATATTGCTAACTTTATTAAGCGTTGCATGACTTACCAACTCATAAAAGCTAAGCATCAAAGGCCCGGTGGGTTATTGCAACCTTTAGAAATTCCAATTTGGAAGTGGGATCAAGTCTCCATGGACTTTGTAGACGCTCTTCCCTGTTCTCGTTCGGGTCATGACAGTTTATGGATAATTGTGGATAGACTTATAAAATCCGCTTATTTTATTCCTATTCGGTCTAACCGGACCGTACCTCTTTTGGCCAAACTTTATGTTAAAGAGGTTGTTAAATTGCATGGAGTTCCTACTTCTATTTTTAGTGATTATGATGCATTATTTACTAGTGGATTTTGGAAGAGTCTTCAAAAAACTTTGGGAACGAGGCTTAATTTTAGCAGTGCTTATCATCTTCAGTCCCATGGACAAACCGAGCATGTGAATCAAACTCTTGAAGATCTTCTTCATGCATGTGTTCTTGATTTTGGTGGAAGTTGGAAAGATCATATTTCTCTTGTTGAGTTTTCCTATAATAATAGCTTCCAATCTAGTATTGGTATGGCATCATTCGAGGCACACTATGGAAGGCCATGTCGATCTCCTTCTTGTTGGCTTGAGGCCGTTGAAAAGCTGATTTTAGGTCCAGATTTTATTTGTGATTCCATAGAAAAGATTAACCTTATTCGTCATAGGACGAAAGAAGCTTAAAGTAGACAAAAATCTTATAACGATAACCGAAGAAGGAATTAGGAATTTCCATGGGAGATTTGGTGTTTATTCGTGTTTAACTTATGAAGGGTGTTGTGCGTTTCACTAGATCAGGAAAATTAGCACCTCGATATATTGGTCCATTTTCCATCACTGAACGCATTTGTTCCGTGGCTTATCACCTTTTATTACTATCTCAATTTTCTGCTATTCATGATGTATTCCATGTCTCTCAGCTACGGAAATGCTTTAGGGATTCCGATTCTATTCTTGAGCCCAATGTTATTGAAGAAATTGAAGTTTCACCTAATTTGACTTATGAGCAACATCTTATTCATAACATTGCTATGGAGGTTAAACGCTTTTGTAATAAAGATGTCCCACTTGTGAAAGTTCAATGGTCCTCAAATCCTAAGGATTTTTCTTGGGAATCTAAAGAATTCATCGAGCGAACACATTAGGACTTATTCTCTCGAGCTCTTTAAGGCGAACTTCTTACTTCAAATTTTCTTTTGTGTTGATATGATTTTATGGTTGTTACTCTTTATTTTCTTCTTAAGTATTGTGAGGACGCAATGTCTTTAAGGAGGGGAGTCTGTAACAACCTGCATATTTTACGATTATATATTTAAATATAGCACCGGTAGTGGGATTAAAGTCCGAAATGCTACTTTTTGTAAACAGTCAAATTAGGACTCGAGACTACTTCCATTAAGTTCAAAATGACGTTTGCGACCTTTTGAGTATAAACATCGATATGTTTAGAGTTGAGTTGAATTTTGCTATTCTTCTATTGGGCTTTGGGTTTGGGTTTCAGCCCATTAACCCAACATAATATCCAAACTCCTCCTCCAACTCCTCTTCATTCATCTATTATTTCCTAATACTCAAGCTAAAAGAAAATGGGGGAAAGAAAGGGAAATTAAAATTTCCTAAGCCCTAGTTTACTAGGAAATTCAAGATTCAAGCTCCAAAATCAAAGAGAAGCTTAGGTAAGCATCCTCTTCATCTTCTCCATCTCAATCTCTCTTCGATTTTCAGAAATTTATAAACCCTAACTTAGGAAATTCATTTAATTTGACAATAGATTGAGGATTCTTGAGGTCTTGTTGAAGAGGAGTTGGTCTTGCTTTGTTTTAGAGCTTCTCATTCGTTGTTTTTGAGTTTAAAGGTAAGTTTTTGAACTCACATCTATGTCCATACCTTTGATAGTTGTTAGGGATGAATTCCTAACACCTATTTCATGTTCATTTGCTTTGAATTGAATTGGATTGGTGAGTTTTTCAATTTTTGATGTTTTGAAGTCAAAATCTATGAAAATCCTACATTAGATGTTTTGACATGTTGTTTGGAGTATATTGAAGGGTCTATAGGGCTGGGTTGTCGCTTGGCATAAATCCCTAGCCATCGTTGCTCGTACGATCGCTTTTGAGATAATTTGGCCATCATTGGCCTAGCAGATTTTTGCTCTGAGCTTCAGCTCAGACGTCTGGTATAACACTCAAACCTCTTGGCTATCATAATAAAATTTTCAGACCTTCAGCTCAGACGTCTGAGTTTGTTCCCTAAACGTCTGGGCGATCTGGAGGAAAATTCCAGACCTTCAATGCAGACATTTGGGGAAACCATCAAACATCTGACACTATTAAATTCAGCCAATTTGCCTATTTTTGATGGGTTTCCATTTTTATATCGATTTTTGGTTGATCCGATTAGTTGTTATCACTATTATCGACTTTGATGACTTCTTTCTGGATTTTTGGAGTATCCATTTGATAGATTTGATATCGATTTATATGGATTTGACTCACATTTTCGTATGTGAATTTTTGGTGATTGATTGTTTCTACAATCATTTATGTGATTTGTCACTTTAAAATACAAAGGTTTCTATACTAATAGTAAATACTAAAACTCTTTCACAAAATAGATTTCAACGTTATTTTTAATACAAAGATCGTTTTTAAAACCGTTTTTCAATCTATTAGTACATACAAACCTTTACCTCATTCGTACGAGAAATCTAATTAAACGACTTAGCCAAACAAGTGGAAATCCAATGTAGAAAATCCACAATTTTCAAGTGAAAATCTACAATTTTTTCATAAATATTTAAGTTAAGCCAATGGTTATGGGACATGAAGCTAAACTCATTTATTTACTGGCTTAGTGTAATTTACACTTCTTTTTGATCAATGGTGATCATTTTATGGTTTAGACTAGCGATATGCGATGTCTCTTAGTCCGTATGGGGGACTGTACCCCGTTCTTAGGAGTTTCGACTCATTTTTATGGGCTAGCGACCCATGTTCTTTATGGAGTTCGGTTCATCGGGCGTACCGATGTACTACGTCGTTGTTCTGGCTTATCAGGTTCATCGGGCGTACCGTTGTACTACGTCATTTTTCCGAATTATTTGAGTTTCAGGTTCCTCGAAGGTATCGTTGTACTACGTCGTTGCACCGGCTCTATGGTTAGCGACCATGGGATAGCGTCTCGTTTGTGATACACGTGTTGGTGAGCTTCCATGCTCCCATTTCGGATAGGCCTTCCCCTTTGTGATTTCTGGATTTCTAATTGATGATTTCTAGGATTTGTGTTTCACCAATTTTTGTGATTTATATTGATAAGCTTTATCAATATTAGTAGTTTGGTGAGTAAAATTAAAGAATATGACGTTCTTTTTAGTGTTTGAGACAATCTGAGATATTGTATGATTTTTGTTGTTATTTAATATATACTTATCACAGTATGGCATTATTATTATCATACATTTTTGTGATATCTCTTATCCTATCTCATTTTATCTGATATTTATAACTAGACAGATCCGTTTATTATTTCCTTCTTAAATAATACTCGGGTTAGACCGAGGTATTTCGGATGCTTCTTCTTGACTTCTTATCAGGGTTCGTCATCTGACTTTTGGCTAACTACTTAGCTTAGTAGTTTTTGCTTTTACACATGTAAGATAGAGACTCCTTGATGTATACATATTCTTTTGTCTAGCTCTTTTACCTATTCTTTTGTGATGTAGGGGAACTTATATGACCACTACTTTGATGTACACTTTTATGTGTTTTATTTATAGCTGTTTCCGCCTTTGTAACATGAATATAAGTGACTGATTTATGTTATGCTTATTTTATAATTTTTTCTGAAGATCACATGCCACTTGTAGTAGTTTTGAGTTTATAATTGATGTGTCAGATTTCCTCCAGAAACGAAATGCATGTAATACTATCAGACATATCGGTACTCGTACAAAGCAATTACACAGATGGTCGCTCCTTAACAGCCTTATTCTTCATGCTAGTTGACGGAATTACTCCGTAGTGTCCTTGGCTAGTGTAAGAATAGAGGTGGAGTGTTACATCTTATTACTCTCTTATGCACACAATTGCTTACATACTCCCAATCTATCATCACCAAAATATAATTTTGGTTAAACAACTTCCTACAGCTCAAAGCATTCACATTAACATACTCAAAGGAGATCATAAGAAGATTTGTATTATAAGTCAAAATCCGTATTATTTGGAACATAAGATTGTTAGAGATATACTTTTGTATTAGTCTATTCCTTCAAGCAAAGCGAGGGTTAGTTGGTTAAAGGAAATACCAAAGGAGAGCTTCGGGACTGGACGTAGATGGGAGTTCCGAACCAGTATAAAATATCTGGTGTGATCGTTTTTGTTATTTATCTTATTTATATTTAATTATTTTTCTCTCCTTAATATAGTTAGTAATATACATCCTCACATGCAATACATATAAATTGCATTATTTGTAAAGATCCTATAGGCTTTCATAAATAACCAAAGTGTCTCGAAGTCAGTGGGAGAGATATTGAGTTTGTGGGTTTTGGAAATGATAGAAAGAATCATTTTATAAGCATCAAAATTGAACAAAGTTTTTGATAGAAATATCAAATGGCTTGATTGTCAATCAAAGTGCAGAGCAAGCGTGTCCTAATAGAGTTAGGGGTACACCCCAGAGGCAATTATGTAAGTTGTTACATATATCTAACTTGATACCCAATCTTGTTCAAACTAAAAGGTGTTTTCTTCCTATAATATATTTGATATAATGTGTTGTATTAATTAATTAACTAATTAAATTAGAAGTATATTTAATAGAAAATCCATAAATGGTATATTTTGTGATAGTATTTACACTGTTGTAACCGTGAGTAATTTATCACAATGAAAGCAAATATACCATTTTAAATATTTGAATAATTCGATATTAATCACTGATTGAATTTACACCTTTGAGTTGCACAACCATAAGGATGAATTTTCTGAAAACCACATGATTTGATTAATTTGTAAAATGTTGTAAATTGATTAAATTAATTTATGTTTGAGAAATATTAATTATTATTTACTTAATGTTTGGATGTTGTTTGTAATTATTTTAATGCTTTATAAAAGTAATATTTGTGTGCATTGTGATGTAATTTAAAGATAATTATATGAAATGATTTATGGAAATTTTATGTCATTTGATAACATAATTTATGAAAATTTTATGTCATTTAATGAAATATCATGTGAAAAGAAAGAATTTAAAAGAAAGAAACATTCAAGGGAATTAATTATGGAAGTTTAAATTAAAGAATGAGACCAGTTTCATTCTGTAGGTACAATTCGTTCTTTCCAATTCATTCTTTCTCTTTCTCTCCTCCTAAATTTTTCAAGGCAGAAAACAAAACAAAAAAATCAAATTTCCAAAATCTTTCAACTCCAAAAAAATCAAATTAAATAAAAAAAGTAGTTCATGCATGTCTTGCAAGGATAAGATGAGGATCTTGAAGATATGAGGAGATATCTTCATTCAAGGTGAGTTCTTTTGGTCATATCTTAAGGTAAAATTTTCATTTTATTTATTCGTATAATCTTCTTATTTATATGATTAGATCTCTTGCATATCATATACAAATATAAGGTTTTTATAATTTAACTCAATCTAGATCCCTTTTATCACATCTTCTTTAATAGTATATGTTTATAATATCAGTTTGATCTAGATCCATTTTGCACATTTTGGTTACATGTCCATATCTTAACATTAAAGTTGTGACATATTCTTAATGTTAGAGCTATGACATATTATATCTCATTTAATTAGTTGTTTATGATGTTTGTTACAACCCTATTAATAATTGTCTAGCTAATAAATGATTGATATATTTAATTGTGGATTTAAAGATTTAATTAAGAAGTAAATTTAGATAATTGATTTGAAATTATCAATATTAAAAAGGAGACTTTTAAATAAAATAGGAAAATTCTTTTATTTTTAAATTTTTAAATTTTCAAACAAATTGATTTACTAAATTATGAAGTGAAATAAAAAAATTCAAATGTGAAATTTATTTTATATGGTTTAGGATTCTTTTGTTTGAAAACTTTAGTTTGGTAAAATTTAAATTAAAAGAGTTAGTAAGCTAAAGAATGTAATTAACATTTCTTACTGAATTTGGGCTTTAGTACTTCAAGCCCATAAGCCAATTCCTTAACCTAATACTCTAATTCCTTAGCCAAATCCTAAACAAAACTTCTCATTTTTCATTTATGTTTATATCTTCTGTGGGAAGCTAAGAAAAAGAAAGATGCAGAAACAAATTTCAGCCCCAGAAATTATCATAAGAATTAAGCAAAAATTCTACAAATCATAAGAAGAAAAGGCACGAGCTCTTTGCTACCTTATCTGTCTCCTTATATAATCAATTTAGGGTTTTTATTTAGTAATTAATCTCTAAATTTGAAATAGGGTATATTTGAAGTTGTTTTGGAGTTGTAGATAATCAAAGTAAGGGGTTTGACGAAGGAGGATTTAGTAGCTGTTAGATTAACTAATTTCAGTTCATTTCTTCGTCGTTTTGGATTCAAGGTGAGAGTTTTATCTCTCATAAATATACCTATAAGCTCTAAGATGATTTACTGTTTTGTATTGATTGCAAAAGTAGATAATATGATCGGTTGAACAAATTAATTAAGATAAATTTTGAAAAATATATACTATCATCTGAAATGTGCACAAACATAGACATAGAGCACCTAAATGAATAATTGTGGATTTCAGAGTGTTGGTAGGATCTGATATAGTCTCTAACACATTCTGCAAATTGCCAGAATCGATGAGCGTCGATTGTTCGACTGTAATCGATGATCACCTAAAAATTTATTGCTAGAAAATTGTCGATTAGTCAACTAAATTGCTTATTCAGTCAACTGAACCTAAAGCAAAGTTGCTTCAGGAATTCGCAACTAGTCGACTGAATTCAATGCTTCAATCAACAGAAACCTAGAACATTATTGTTCCTGGAATACTTCAACCATTCGACTAAAGTACATTTCAGTTGGACTGGAAATGTAAAACCTGAAGCAGTAAGCTCCCAGTTGAACCCAAGTTTGGTCGATAACGTTTCTTATCTTTGATAGCTTTGCCTTATGGGTTCTTGAGTTTATTTTTGACTGTATTGCCTTCTGAATTTCAATAGTAAGTGAATACTATAAGTTGCAATTCTTTTGAGGTTCATTTTAAATAAATATATCTACCTATATCTACCTAATGTGTGTGTGTGTCTGTGTATGTATAAAGATTTGTTTTAAAATGAATTTAGAGCCATTGTGAGTTGAAATTCCTCTGATGTATATTTTAAAGAAATTATATCTACATTTAAATATATATGTATGTATGTATGTATGTATGTATATAACTTTGTTTTGAATGAATTAAAAAAAAAATTAGGTTTCTAAATATTTATGGAAAGTGATATATATGTATATATAAGTTATTATTTCAAAAAGAAAATATTGGTTTGATTTAAAATTTTAGTAAAGTTTCTATTTTCAATAAAATCTTTTATTCTTTTTTCCTCTTTAATTATTTCTATTGAATTTCATGATTTTCTATGATAAAGAATTATAATAAATAATTGAATTATCGGATTGGTATGAGACATTTCATACAATTTTTCGATTATTATTACAATTTGTTAAATAGAGTTTGAATGGAATTTACTAATTTTTAGTAAATACTTGAATTTACTATCTGGTATGGGACAGTTAGTTAAATTATTGTGATTACTTGAGTGACAGTGTAACACTTAGAGCTGTATTATCTTAGGGTGTTTGGATTTTAGGCCGATAGATCCTCAAGAGACGATAATTTATTTTTCATCGACCCGAGAGTCGTTACCATTTTGGATTTGGATAGGCATACCTATTTCTTTTAGTTAGGTTTGTAATGGTATGACACAGCCGCCCTTTCATTTCTTGGACAGGTGTTATGTGTAGGCATATCGGTTTATTTTTTGCATAGTCGAACAATGTTTACCTATTAATTTATGTTAGGTAAATTCACATAGTTTTTTCATAACACTTCTACCTTTAGGAATTGGGATTTATACCTGGTAGTCTATTTATTTTCATTAGAATATTGCACTATGTGGCAGGGTTTATTTATTTTAGTTGGGCCCCGTGTCGCACTGTTTAAACTAGTGGTTGGCTGCCATTATTGTTTCATTAGTGATGATTATTGCTTCAGAGATTTTGGGATTGATATTTAGTATCTTTAGGCTCTGGAGAATTTTGAATGGCTATCACCCCATTTTTTATGATAGTCCATTTGAGGCTTGATATGGATTTGTGAAACGGTGATTAGATTTTATATACCGTTTATGATTTTGGTTTTAGGTATTTTTTTAAGTATGGCTTATTATTATTGTTAAGTCATAAGATTTTGATATCAGCATCTCATCTCTTTATTAGATATAGTCTGACCCGTTTAATTTAAAATACCCGAATCAATTCGAGACACTACAGGTACAGGGACTCGTTGACCTCTGGATTTTAGGCTAGCTTTGAAGTATACTATTTTGACCGTTTTAGTTTACTCCACATTTGTCTATCTTGACATTTAAGAGTTACGTCATGTATATTATCTAGTAGTCGTTGTGTACCATATGCATTATCTTTAGATGAAATGTACATATTATGTGAGTTTATTACCATTATTTTGTAGACTCCATTTTATGATGCATATGATATATATTATTCTACTATGATTTGTGATCCTGATTCTAGTTAATTTACATTATACACTGTTCTAAATATTTTTAATCGGTTTGTTCATCATCTATATTAATATTGTACACCTCAAAAAAATTCAATGCAGATCTCGAGAGGTAATAAAGACTTTTCGGTGTTATATATTGTAAAGAAATATTCACATACGATCGCTCTTAAACAGTCGTATTCTCCATGTTATTAGACGACATTACTTGTAATGTTTTTTAACAATATGGGTATAGCGATGGAGTCGTTACAATGTTCTTACATTTTAGATCTGAAATTTAACTGCGAATTTGTGTGTGCCTAAGTTGTCCCATTTGTTCCTATTTGAAACCATTCATTTGTATGATTTTATTTTATTTCAACTAACATAAATAACATATATTGTCATTTTGAAATCATCTGTAAATTGAACATAATTTTTGCACGTTTTGTTTGAATATTTTTGTTAATGTATTCTTTTGTTTGAAAGTTGAAAAAAACATAATCGGACTTTTATGTAAATTTGTTAACTTCTAATTCTAACACATGCTAAATCGCAAACTTTTCATATTTGTTTGTTATTTTAATTTTAAAAGTAGCTTGAAATTAATTACATATATGTGTGAATGTGTTGTTTTAGTTCAATGTTTAAAAAAAATTTACCTTTATGTAAAATCAAAATTTTAATTTTAAAGTTCTTCCTAAATTGAAACTTGATTTATATTTGTTAATTTCAAATTTCAAAATATGAGAATGGCCAAAATTAGTTTTATATGCATATATGTTTTAGAGTTTAATTACTAATTTGAAATGACATTAATTGAATGAATAAAGGAAGGAGAAAAGTCCTCTATCTTTCCTTCTTCATAAATGTTTACCTCTATTAATTAATTGTCCTTTTGTTAATATAAGTCAACTTTTGTCTATTAGTAAAATTCCTTTAAATATATTATGCATAAGTGTAAGTTGAACTTGTATATACATGTGTAACTGTTACTTACATGTTCAAAAACAAAATTTGAACAACAAAGGAACGTGTTAATTCTATAGTAAATGTTAATTTGTTAATTAACCTAATTAGAGAGAGAAAGAGAAAATGAAAAGTTCTCTCTTTGCATTTTGACCCATCTTTCCTTAATTAATAATTTATGTTAAGAGAAAGAAATAAAATGTTTCTTTCTTTAACGTTTTACATGTTTATTTACATACTTTTATGTGCTTCTCATATGTTGTCCTTATCATTCAAATACATGAATGTATTTGATACATTCATCATGTTACATATTTATTTGAATTAAATTTAAAACTCCTTCAATTATCAAATTAAATTAAATAATGATTTTATTTAAAAGAAAAATTAGATAAGATCTAATTGTATTTCGACTTCATTGTCCCATTAATGATCCAAAAATGGAAAAAAAATTGAAATTCACACATTTCGTCCGCTGCGGGCTGACCCAGTTCCAACAATAGTATCAGAGCTCAATAGTCTGTGTGGTCTAAATTAGTCATATTAGGTGTAATGATCCAAAATTTTGGTCATTTGTTTTTGAAATATTTAATTGATTTAAATATTAAAATGTGGATTTTAAAAGTTAAATAACTCTACTTTCCAAATATAAGAATTTAAATTTTAGCTAATATCTAAAATTGAAATACGGGGATTGATTTAAAATATTTGAATTGTGAATTAATATTTGAATTGTGTTTCAAATAAAAAAAATTAATTGATTATTAATTTAATGGATTTAAATGGTCTGTTTAACTCGTTTTAATAAATAAACAAGAATGATGAATTCAAATTGAAAAGTCAATCGCAAGTAATAACAGTTTGAATAAAAAAGAGAAAATTTATTTTTACATTAATGACTCGATTTCTATTGGCATGTTTTCTTTTTATTTAATTTGTTAGATTTTTCCATAACTTTTAATTTGAAAAATATTTTTTTTGAACTGGTATTTTATATAGTTTCGAACTTGTGACATCCTGCACCAAAGCTGAATAAATTAATCACTTGGACAAAGGTGCTTGTCAATTTGAAAAATATTGAAGTTGTTGTTTGACGTTCTATCGACAAACGGAAGCATTTTATAATTATACAAAACTCAACAACCGGTTTATATTATTATTGTTTTAAGATCGCGTTGTCATTCTAAACGCTATCGTGTTTTTGTTTCGTTGTTTGGGGTCTGAATGCAAACTAAAGGTCTACACGGTTAAACACGTGACATTACCAAAAAGGTAAAATATTTAAAATAGGTTAATCCCAACATAAGTACGCATGCGCACACAAACATTTTCCCTTGTTTCATGTGTACGTTATCTTCTCTACTTGTCCTTTAAACAAACTACAAGAAATAAAATAAAAACACTTCCGTTTTCCCTGAACAAAATTCTCAAAGCCAGTACACATTTCAATGGCCAAACACTTTAATAATTAAAAACCAGAGGTCATCCTCCACTTTACTACTTTCATTCTCTTCCTTTATGTCCTCATTCAGTCCCTCTTTTCGCACTTATTTCCACTGAACCAAAAAAGAAAGAATGATTTTGAAAATTTACATCTTAAAGTACACCACACAGAAGATCTCCAAACTAATTTCATCCTGCTCGTATTGGCTTAAGCTTCATTTTCATATAGGCTTTACATAGTTCGGTCGAGATTGGTGTAGTTGGACTTCACAATAGGCGAGGCTATGGTTTAGGGTGGTCCTTAATTCGTGCGTCGTTGCTCAATTTGAGGGTGCGACGGTGTTTTTGAAGAGTATGACAGTAAATGTTTTGACCAGTTTGATTAAGGTTCGATTTTTGATACTGGGTGATGGTGTTTGGTCGATTTGAAGTTAGAGACGGACTTTGTTGATGGAGGAGCTACTGTTGGCGAATTCCAATGGAGGGTGACGCTGAAATGGGTTGCCGTGACCTGGGTGGGGTACAGTGGAGGAGGGTGTTGTCACGTTCCTCCTAGGGCTTCGGAATTATAATTTTGGGTATGAAGAGATGGAGATTGTGTAGATGAAGCTAATGGCGAGGTCGGCGGGGTTGTCGTCGATGATAGGAGGAGCTGTGGTGGGTTAAATGTCGGGCAAAAGGGGATGAGGAGGAGAACTGGAAGTGTTTAAAGTGGCTGTTTCAAATTGTAGAAGAAAGTGGATTAGTTAATTAGGGTAATTATGTTTTAATGGTAATTAGTTTAAAGTGGGTTAAGGAAATGAAATTGGATAGCAGGGCTTTGTATCACTAGTGGAGGTGCACGGTGGTGTGCCGCATGTCATTCATACTAGGTAATTAGTGATGGCGATTGGTTATAATGGTATAATTTCGTTTGAGAAAAATTATTTAATTAAGTCACTATCTTATAAAATTAATAGAGTAGCGTTTGGCTGTATTGGGTTCGAGGCGTAGAGTGTATCATATATGGAAATGTAGAATTTGGAAAGATAAGTAAAGGTGGGATTAGTTATTAAGGTGATTAGTGATTTTATTTAATATTATTTAAAATCGATAACTTCTAAAATGGGTAACTCATTCATACTAGGTCCAAATCAGACACCGTCAGTTGCATTGGACTTGCATCACTGTACTCTACGCACTGGAACAAAATTGTTTGCATTACGAACTAGCTAAATTTTGAGCTATAGTCGAACGCCGTTCAACTATTGACCAACCAGAACGCTTTGGCGACAACTGAAATTTCTGATGAGTTAAACTCACCTTTCTGATTTACCAATTTATTATTGTGTAGAATTAATTTATTTATATTTTCTTGAGTTGATTGAATTGAATGATTGGTTGAATATGATCTACGATGACGATATAGCATCTTGAAATGCTATTAGATTGTTTGAACTTGATCTAGGATCACGAGATAGCATCTTGAAATGGTATTAAATATGTTTGAGTTTATTTTCGAACTATTCTAAGTAACTGAAAAATGTAAGGAATTGACAAACAGAATTGATTTAATTACGTTGTTTAATTGAAACATAACTAAATTTAAATATGCTTGGTGTTATTTATTTGACCAAATAAACACCATTTGAGTAATAAATGGAGGAATTTTATTGTGAATGACCTTGGTTAGCGGAATAAATTTTCATTCTGCTAATACCTTAATTTGAACATTTATTTTAAGTGCCAGTGGATTTACACTAAATAATTGATGTGTTAACAATTAATTGTTAATTATGGATTCGATTTACTTATATGTCTGCCATTATGTAAATGAATGTAATTTAACTTAGGAAGTTAAATTGAATTTAATGGTAGCTTGTTAAGTACCATTGTGATCGTTAAGCTTCTTTCTGAATATGGAAAGTTATGAGATTTGGTTAACTTCAAATTCTATAATTTGGAGTAAAAATGTTTTATTAAATTATTATGTATACACGAATTGTTTAATAATTATTATTTTACACATGTTTAAAAATCCTTTATTTATTAAGGTTAATTATGTGTTAAAGTTAATTGTTTATTTGATTTTCTTTTAAAGAAATGAATTATTTTATTTTTAGTGATTTAGAACTAAATAATTATTTCATTAATAATAGTTATTATAAAGTTAGTTAATTTTATTTAAAAGTTGATTTAAAGTTAATTACGTATATTAGATTTTAAAATGAGGTTAAATTATTATATTATTAATTATTATTATTTTTAAAAGTTTATTTTTTATATATTATTAAAAACAGTTAAGATATTTTTGTGATGTTAAAATCTTATTTATTATAATTATATACTAAATTGTTTATAAAAGGAAACTTTTTTGTAAAAGGATTTTTTAAAGAAGTTTATAAATTTGGAAGAGTTTGAAATTTGAAAAGGGAAGTTTTACAAATGGTTTGAGATTAATAAAAGGATATTTTCCTAAATTAAACTTGGAAATTTATATAGAAGTCGTATAAATAGTTTTGAGATATTTATAAAATAAAGAGATTTTGGAAAGTAACGGTATATTCTTATAGCGAAACTCGAAGGGCAGAGATTGCTGACAGTTTGTTATGGATTCGCTGGGATAGTGACGTAACCATTATGCAAACTACGATCTATGATTGATTGCATGGCGAAAATCGGGAGGCGGAGATTGCCTAAGTTAGGTTTGGTTTTTCTAGGATAAAGACGCAACCATCGAACTGCGATCCATGGTCGATACCGAATGGAACTTCCATATCTACTTTATTTAAATAGTTTTTAAATATTTTTGAAAGAAAGGATTTGTTAATTTACTTATTCCGATGAAATAAGTATATAAATGTTTTAATAAGGAGATTTGATTTATCGAAATCAAATTAAACGTGGCTTAGTGATTTCGGCGGGAAACGGGATCTATAGTTGAATGTTTGTTTATTTGATAGTTAAATAACCGACTATCAAATCTTGGTCCAAATATGTAATCCATCTTAATTTTGGTGGTAGGAAATGTTTTCTTACTTAACACCGACGGATTTTAACTCTGGAAATATCTAGGGGAAACACGGGAACTATATGGTATAGTTACCCTCGGTGGTGCTATATTGTACGTATAAACTCATTGTTCTTCTAAGATAATTGATAAGGAAATCCGTCGAGTTAAAAGGTTAGGGAGTGATCCCCGCTCTTATATATTATTTGATTATTTCCTAAAGAACCAACACTGAGCATTCCGCAGATAGACGATTGGTTTATGGAGCGCTAGGAAAGCGGGAGAGTGTACTCGTAAGAAATGACTCGAAACCGTTACCACTCCAAAACCATATACAGTTATATGGAGGAGTTTCGTGTTATATTGAGGTGTTCAAATCCATATGTGGTTCTGAGATCGTTGGGTATGGAAATCCGTGTGTGATTCCAAGATCTATTTGAGATGTGGGAATTTGTATGCGATTCCAAGGCCATTGTGGTATGGGAATCCATATAGGATTCTGTGATCTATTTTTGGAGTGGTGCATAAGCTGGAACACTGGACGTAGCCTCATCGGCGGAAATGACTAAAACCAGAGATAGGAGGCATGACCGATAGGGTGGGCAAACCCATAGGGTGTAATCGACTCCTTTTTTCTAGCAATACTGATAGCTTCAATTGTTTTTAGCATGACGGAGCGATGCACTCGGTCTTAGCAAGACTAATTATGTTTTTCCTATAATACCTGGCTAGACGGGTATGATGCTTCGGAAGGATAACTCTGATCCTTAAGCAAGAGGACCGTTCTCGAAGTACCGAGGGCACCTCCGTGGAATCCTACAAAATTAGCGAACGAGCCTTATCAAGTTTTTGATTTTAAACTACTATTGTTGTGATGTACACAGCACGAGCATCACAGCTACTTGATTTTTTTTACCCTTAGACATTATTATAGTATCACTGGATTTTCTTTAAAAATATTTTGGTTATCGTAAGGTAAAAACCCGTCGTATTTATGTGTGGCGTGGTCTTACGAGATACCTTTTCAAAGCATTTTGATAACGGTAATAATTCATATTGAGTGTGTTTTCTCACATTGGTTTTCCAGACTGACCTGGGTGTTATTTTTTTAGAATGATCGGGTCAGACTAAGTATTACAGATTCAGGTTAGGATGCTATGGAGCTCAGAAGACGGGCTGGATGACAGAGACGTATTCCCGTACTTGTTTATTTTCCACTATGTGTGTGTTAAACTTTATATTCAGTACTTGTGAGGATAAGTTATTATAACTGTCCAGATTGTTATGATTATTGTTGTACTCTGATTGAGGTTTGTACATATGTATATTACAGTTACAGTTTCTTTGTATAAAAACATGTTGTTATATATATTTTAGTTCTGCTGCGATTGTGAGATTCTGTATTGTTGTTTTTTGTTTCTTCTTTTATCCTCTTCTTTCTCTTAGTTATGAAAGTACATATGCCGTATAGCTAATACTTAGGATCATGTAATATGGAACGTATTATAATCTAAATGCGGAAACAAATAATAATAGTAAAGTAAATAAGAATAAGCACACCAGGAGTTTTTATTCTAGTTCGAACTTCCTGTTCTACGTCCAGTCTCAGACTTCCCTCTGGAATTTCTCTCAATAACCCCTCACTTAACCTGGAGGAATAGGTATACAACACCTGACCAGCCGAACATGATTTTTCCGCCTCAGCAGCCGAAGAGGACTTTTTCGCCTGATACAAACTAACAGGACTTCTACAATTTCGATAAAGTTGTTGACGCTTTGTATTCTTGATAACACTGATTTGTCTTTGATAGTATACCCTTCTTATAATCAAATCCTCAAGTATATATCGTGTGTGCGAAGAATAGAAAGAAAGATTGCTTTGAATCGAAGTATATAATAATGAACTGTGAGATTCAAGCAACATATCTTTGATTAGAAAGCTTTTAGCTTGCAGAAATATAGTTAAGAAATATAGATCAGAGAATAGAATAGATTGGAGTAAATTTTATGATTAAAATCATGGATTTAGATCTATATACATGGTATATAAGGTTGCTACTATTCACGAAGAGTTTCAATCAAGAGTTTCATCCGTAACTCTTCGAATTGGATCGTTACCCTATGCAAAGAGAAGCAACCTTTCAGAAAATATGGTAGTTGCGTACGATCGGTCGGCTGGTCAAAAATATCTAGTTGACTGAATATTCACAGTGGTGTGCACGTGTGCATGTCTGTGCAAAGAACACAGATTCGGTCGACTGGTGAATTCAGTCCAGTCGACTGAACTATGCTTTTTTGCACAGTGAGCACTTGTGCACACTATTTTGTGTGTGTGTGTATATGTATAACTTTTGTATAGTGTGTGTAAACTACTTGAGGAGTGATTTTAACAATTATAATCTATAACCACGACTCAAACAATAAAGATTTTTATAGCGTACTCGGGTTTGAAGTCTAGTTTCCTTTATAGTTCACCACGTGTGTATAGCTTTCTCTTTTTTTGTCACTTTGATCGTCTAATCTCATCATTGATCGTTGAAGCTTGTCGTGAATCAAAACTCATGATTCAACAAGTATTCGTCTTTTCGTACAATTTGTGTTGGATAAGTATGGTTTAATGTCAACTTAAAGGGTACGAAACGGCGGGTCGCTACATTTGGTATCAGAGCGCTACATTTGGTATTAGAGCTAGGTTGAGTGAATACCTAAGCTTTGGTGGAAATTATTCATTAGAGACAGGGTCGGTAGTACCCTAGAATGACTTTGAGGGTATAATAGATATAAGCGCATATTTATTAATGAATATAAAGGTTTTATATTGTGTTGATTATCTGTTGAGTGGCATATAAATTCTAGTCAAGTAGTGGGATGCCACAAAATCGATAGGAGTTTCCAAACATTTGAACTAGGTAAACTGACATAGTATTGTTTTAAAGTGGGTAAATGAAATAATTTTACCGAGCTATATTTTGGTATGAAGAAATAATTTTCTGAAATTATTATAATATATTGGTGTGTTGGTTGTTGTTATTATATCTAAACAAAATAATAAAAATTTGAAATGGTTTATCCAATCAAATTAAGTTTGTATAAGTATGGAATTATGCATATAAGTAAAAACTAAAATCGATTCAAACCAGGATCTGTAAATTTAAATCCCGGAGATTTTTGGAAATGTTTTCCAAAGTGCTTTGAAATTAATAATAGTGTTATTTTTGAAATATTTTGGGAATAAAAATTGTTTTATATGGACTTTGAAAGTGATAAAGAGCTGAACTCACTTTAATCGTTGGAAAATAATTCCAATGATGATCGCGACATCGTCGGCGTTCATTTTTGAGTTTCTAAGTGACGGATTGCTACCTTGGAAATTTGATATGGAGATTTTTGTTTGAAAACAAGTGTTTTTTAAAATTCAAAGGGAATTTGTTTTGGATAAAACCAAGTTGATTTTGGAAATTCCAAGGGACTGGTTTGTTAAACCAAAAGAGCTATATATATATATATATATATATATATATATGATTTCAAAATGATTTGAAATAAATACCGGGTGTTTGAATTCTATAAATCCGTATTTAATGTTTGGGAAAATATTAGGAAATAAGTTTTTAAACTTACATTAAGGATGATATTTGTAAGGGAAGAAAGTGTTAAAATTTGATTTTAGGATTAAAATTTAACTTGCGTAAGTTTAAATGGATTGAATAAATTGAGTTTTAACTTAAGATAAGTTAAATAAAATTGAAATAGAATTGAAATGGGAAGTGAGATAATATCAAATTTGTTTTATATATAAATTTGAGTAGTAAAATGATTTTATAACTATAAGTTATAAGTTTGAATGGAATTGACTTAAGTATAGAATTTATATAATTGTGAAAAATAAGTTGTGTAACTTATAATTTGGAAAAGTGGAATAGAAAAATCAAAATAAAAATGGTTGCATATTTTGTGAAGAAATGGAAATCCAAATTTGAATTATAAAATGGATTTATACTCAAGCCAACTAAATGAAGTGATTTTTGGAATAAAAATCTAATTGTGAAGTGGAAAATGGAAGTAGCTAATTAGATGAATTAGTTAGGAAACTGAATATTGGAAATGGAACTTGAGTTAAATGGAATTGGAATTGGATTTGATTGGAAGTGAATTAGAATAGTGGAAATGAACTCAAGAATAAAAAGAATTCGACTTACGCGTAAAATGAAAGGAAATGTGTTTGAAATTTTGGCTAATAAAAATTGAAACTTGGACTTAAGTTGTAAATACAAATAATCAGAAGTGCTAGTATGAAATGTTTATATTAAATATCAAGTAAAGATGAGATGAAATGGTTAAATCGAATCCGGTTTGAGTTCTAATGAAATTTAACTTAACTAATGGTTTTATAAAATGGTTAGTAAATGAATTTTAGAAAAAGGAAAATACTATTGGTGTAATCAATTGGGAATTAAAGAAAAAAATGAACATGAATAAGACAATTGGTATTACTAAGTAACCAATTGGGATAAATACATAAAATGGATGTAGACCATTTTATTTGCATAACTGTTTGATCTAGATTCGAGTACATGATTTCAAGGTGATTTAGACTGATCCAAGCTAGGATTTTCCACTCGATTCTTGACGACGAACACTAGATACAGATTATTGATTTGATTCTGGAATTCTCTATCATGGTATATGGCTATGCAAGGAGAGTGAGGGTTTTTTAATCAAGGAACCGGATCGGAGTCCGCACTAGGGAGTCGAGTGAGCGATCCTAGTTCGAAAGTGAAATTGTATGTTCGAGTGAGCGATCAAATTTGACATTAAAAATGGATGATATATGTACATCTTACAGGCTTTCTAATAATTATGTGGGAATTTAGAAAATAAACTTGGTAAATTTAAGGGTTTAAGACATTTTTCTGCCTTTGTAATTTCGAGGGCGAAATTCTTTTAAGGGTGAAAGAATGTAACAACCCAAAATTTTGATCATTTGTTTTTGAAATATTTAATTGATTTAAATATTAAAATATAGGTTTTAATAGTTAAATAACTCTACTTTGCAAATATAGGATTTTAAATTGCAGCTAATATCTAAAATTAAAATATAGGGATTATTTAAAATATTCGAATTATGAATTAATATTTGAATTGTGTTTCAAATAACAGGTATTTTAATTGATTGTTAATTTAATGGATTTAAATAGTCTATTTGACTCGTTTTAATAAATAAACAAAAATGGTGAATTCAAATTGAAAATTCAATTGCAAGTAATAATAGTTCGAATAAATAAATAGAAAATTTATTTTTATTTTAACGACTAGATTTCTATTAGCATGTTTTCTGTTTAATTAATTGGTTAGATTTTTCCATAACTTTTAATTTGAAAAATATTGAAGTTGTTGTTTGACGTTCTATCGACAAATGGCAGCATTTTATGATTATACATAACTCAACAATCGATGTATATTACTATTGTTTCAAGGTCGCGTTGTCATTCTTAACACGACCATGTGTAATGACCCGTAAATTTTCGACAATAAAATTTGTTATTTTAACAAGATTTTGTAATTTAATTTGGAAAAAAACAAAAAAAAAACTTTATAATTTAATATTGAAATGAATGCTAAAATGAAATATAACAATGGTAATTAAAACTAATTATTGACAAATTGAAGTGGAATCCCAATAATGAAATAGGGTAAATTGTGCACTTGATTATAAAATTTGAATAAGTAAATAAATGTAAGTGTTGTATAAATAAAGGAATTTGTATATAATTAATGGTAATTGAATGAATTCGGTATTATGTATGTAATCATAATAGTTGGTTGAAGTATAATAAACTTAAGTGTAACAGTGGCTTGTAAACAATTATTATAAGTTACCTGTTTGATTAGTTGATTTAATTGAAATTGGAAATAAAATTTTAATAGATATAAATTAATGTTACATTTATGGAAAATGTAATACAATGGTTAGGAGTTGTTAAATTAGAGTATATTAAGGTAAAGAAAGGTAAAACAAGTGTTAACTGTGTTATAGAGTAATGGTGGACCTAGTATAAAGATGGGAATTTAAATTTATAATTACTGGATTAATTGAAATTGAAAATTTAATATTGTAAATGGTAAAATATACAACGATAAATTGATATAGAAATTTGTTTAAAGGATTATAAATTACTAAAGTAATCCAAGATGATAAAATTTATAAAGTATAGAATTTGAATTTTAAATAGTGATTCGATTAATTTAATATTAACTTATTTAAAATACTGAAAAATAGCCCTTTTGGCCACTGACTCGGATTTCGACGAAACTAGTTTCATCGGATCATAACGATGAATTATTGTAGAATTTCAAGTTGCATAACAATCGGGCTTGTGTTTGATCGTATGGGCTTGAAACGTCCTGAAATAAATTAAATTGAAATCAATTTGAAATAAATTGATTATAGTATAACTTATTCATATGATGGAATTTGGGCTCGAAATCTATTCCTTTGATTTTAAAATATTTGAAAACATATATTTTGATATATGGGTTGACCTATTTCTGTTTCGGAATCGAAATGGGCTTTTTGGGTCAATTTCGTTCAAAACCCAAATCAATCTTGTCCATCTATTCTATTTTCAGCTTTGTCTATAAATACCTCGTTATAAACCCTAATTGTTCCTCATTGTCATTTGTCTGTACGTACAATTTCTTCTCACCTCCTCATTCCAATGGCTGAAAACCCTAAATTTTCCAATTCAATTCCAATTCAAAATCCAACAACAAAAATTTAAACTCCCACAACACTAGAAAGGCAATTTCCTCACGATTATAAGCATGACAAAACTAATTTGTTACGGTTATAACCGTGAAAATAGGTACCGTGGGCGAATTCAGCCACACTATTGCTCACGGTTATAACCGTGATAAAAAATAGTAATTTCTTACACTTATAACTGTTATAAATTTAGATATTATCACACTTATAACCTGACAGAACAGTATTTACTCACGGTTATAATCGTGATAAAATGTTTATAACTAACGCTTATAACCATGGGAAATTTAGATAGTATCATACTTATAACCATGACAGAATAATAGTTTCTAACATTTATGACCATTACCAAAAAGGAAACTCTACAACTTATAACCGTGACAAATGCAAATTATATCACAGTTATAACCATTACGAAAGGTTATTTTCTAACACTTATAACCGTGATAACTAAAACAATATCAAACAAACTATATAGCATCAATATTTTATTACAGCTACAAACAATCTATATAAAAAAAATATAGTATTAACATTAAGAAAACATACGATCAATAATTAGAACAACACCAAACATTTATGTTTCATACAAACACCACAAAGGATACTTTATACCAACACTACAAATTGTAGCATACAAGCATAGTATATATAACAAACTTTAAAACATAGTTTCAGAATATAACTACATAGTGTTTAGTAACTTACTAATAACGCAAATGATACTCGGGCCAAATCACAAAACCCCCTGCAACTAATTCGGATAGCGTGTAATGGCCATTTTGTGGTGCTTCATAAACTGAAGCTTCTGGATAGTAAACATTCTCCACCCAAACAACTTACTCTCCTTCAACCACCTTTCTACCATGACATATCTTTTGCGTTCCAATGTGTCCCTTTGCTATTTCCATCAATCCTACTGACAATAGCATTACTGGTTGTTTCTCTCTCGTGGAAGATCCCATTATTCCATTTAGTGGAGCACCTAAGCTACAATTGGTAGAGGACTTGCTTCTGATTTTTTATTTCTTCTGCAGCTTCTACTAAAGCCTGCATATGTAGAAACAATGCTCAATTTATAAATCAAATAGAAGAAAAGCTTCATTGTACTTGAAAATAAAACTGCACCAAATCTAATAATAAAAACCAAACGCTTTGCTCATTTAAGAATTGCGCTTTACAGCTCAGTTTATAAGCTAGGCTAAGCATTGTTTTTAACTTAAATCAGAACATCGGTTATTCAAAATTATCACATAGGTAAAAATATATATGTAGAAATAACGTGCATGTACTGTGTACATGTAAATGACAAACGTACTAAAGAGAAGACATGTTTATATATGCAGGTAGTGTATTGAGTGGGGAAGGTAGTGTGCATGCTGAAAGAGCTTCGGCCAAAACATGGGTTGATATGGTGAATAACGTAATGATGAACTTGAAAATACCATAATTCACTCTGACACTTCTATATAGATTCAAACATGGATTTTGCAACATACAAAATTCCAAATTCTGTAACAAACTACAAAACAATGACCACCATTTGGGGGATCCATCTACACATGGGCTTCATCGATCTCCTCTTTTACAATGCCTATAATTTGATTTGTTCGGTGTTTTCTTATAAAAGATTATTATCATGGCAAGGACTTGGCAGTGTTGTTAAAAATTTACACTACATATACAGTAACAAAATACATCTCATTTATATTCAGAATGCCTAGGTCTTGACCAACATTTTAAACCTGACATATTATTCCTTGGCACAATATAATATATAGGCCATTTTTCCAAATATTTTGTATTTGTTTTCTGGGCACGTATAATGGTCAAGTTAAACATAAACAATCTTTTCGGCAGCATCTTTCATGCACATCACGTCATGCATAATAATATGAATCCAATATCTTAACCATAGTTGTAATGATGAAGGTCATATCTCCTTTATTGCTTATTACAAACCCTTCAATGATCAATGAACTGATATAATGATCAACATGCATCATTATAATCTTTGTTACAGAACTTGGCTCTTTACAGACATAAGAGTATGTCTTAAACTATGTGGATCGTGTGACAGCACATGTTGTCTTTTACAAAGGCCCAAATACAAATATAATATGTTAGCTCCAAAATTGGTCACTAACACCCAAATGTAAATGAAACCACCCACTATTAATCACTGATAATAGATAAAGTGTGTGTAGAGAGTAATAACATGAAGAACAGTCAGAATAGAAATTAAGCAGTAAAGAACAACAGGTTTTTATAGTGGTTCAGCTAACTCCGGCCTACGTCCACTCTAGAAGTTTTCTTTTATTGATGTAACAATTGATTACAGTTACAAAGTGGTAGACTATCCTTAGTCTTAGAAAGTAGAAAGTCAGAGAGCAGAAGAGAAGATCCCCTTTCTGAACTCCTACACGCTGTATTTATAGACATGTTCAGCTAGTTGTTGGGCTCTCTGAATAACCCGAGCCCATCAAGGCCGAACGGCCCATGCCGAATCACAACGACGAGTCACAACGGCCTCTCCCCAATGCCGAGCCGCATTCGTCTTATGCCGAACGACTTTCCACCGAGCCATCTTCGCCGAGCGACCCATGCCGAGCCGCCAATGCCGAGCGAGGTGCAAGGTGCGAGGTGTCGAGGTATCGAGGTGCGAGTTATCGAGGTATCGAGGTGGGAGGTATCGAGGTACGAGGTATCGAGGTGGGAGGTATCGAGGTGCGAGGTACTGAGGTATCGAGGTACCGAGGTATCGAGGTGCGAGGTATCGAGGTGCGAGGTATCGAGGTATCGACGTATCGAGGTATCGAGGTGTGAGGTATCGAGGTGCGAGGTATCGAAGTATCGAGGTATCGAAGTATCGAGGTATCGAGGTGCGAGGTATCGAGGTATCGTAGTGCGAGGTATCGAGGTGCGAGGTATCGATGTATCGAGGCGCGAGGTATCGAGGTGCGACTCCTTTATGCCGAGCGGCAACCAATGCCGAACCATTTCTAATGCCGAACGATTCTTTTATGCCGAGCGGGGAGTGTAGACCGAATGAAGTACTTGTGCCGTGCATTCCCTTCATTTCTTGACCAAATGACATATCCAAGTAAACTCCATCCTTCGAAACCAAATCCATCATACTCCAACCTCGATAGTCATAAAGTTAGTTAGGTTGAATCCGCCTACTTATGGCTTTGACAAAAGGCGGGTTAACACTTGCCCTCCAAAACATGCATTGCTGTTGGAAGGTGTGTTTTGAATAGTTTCAAATTCAATATCCAAAGTCCATGTTTCATCCATATTCAATAATCGAATCCAGGACCACTCCGGGTCAGTATCCAAATCCTTCACCGTTCATAGCTGATGTTCATATCCATTATCTCTTCCGGTTCTTGCCAAATGCAATCCACATCTGACGACCGTGGTCCAGTGTCCCTGGACGTTAAGTAATGCCATGGCTTAAGTCCTTAGCCGAATCCTGGTCACTCCGAACCCTTGTCGAGTATAATCTATACCCAACGACCTGAAATAATAATTAATAACACAAGGCCTAAGTCCTAGGCCGAATCTTGGTCTCTCCAGACCCTTGCCGAGCATAGTTCATACTCGACGACCTGAAATAGTAACCGATAATATAGGGCCTAAGTCCTAGGCCGAATCCTGGTCTCTCCGGACCATTGCCGAGCATAGTCCATACTCGACGACTTGAATAAGTCAATTTGTCGTGCTTGGACAAAGCGACTTACCCCTTGCTAGGTATAATCCATACCTGACGACTGTTTACCAAAAACCAGATAAAAAATTCCAATCGAAAGACAATCCAAAATCCAGATCAAATCAGAAAAAAAAAATCCATATCGGAAATCCAAACCAATATCCAAACCAGAAAACAATCATCCAAATAAAAGTCCAAACCAAGAAACAAACAAAACTAGAAGTTCAAACCAAATCAGAAAATAGCAAGTGTCCAAGCCAAAAAGAGAAAGCAGATTTCACAAACTAGAGCGTCGCGGTTTATCTTCATCTCAGAGCATGCCTAGGGGCTATCTCCGTCCCATTACATAAGTAAGTGACTTGGCCGTTTGCCCGTAGTTTGCTGCTTATTTCATGATATCCCAGTCAATTGTGTATGAATATGCGCTTATATGTTTTTTGTTTGATGATAATAAACATATATATATATTCGTTTAAATGTATTTGTTAATGTACTATTTTGTTTTTCATAGATTAAATAAATATTTGTTGAATAAAATAAATTACACAGAATTTGAGTTCAAACAAATATTTTATTCAAACAAATATTTATTACAATTTTGAACAGTACAAATTCAAGCGCTCACTATACATATACATTTTTGAATACATCACAATTCAATTTACAGTAATAACCTCATTACATATCACTCACACTCGTATTTTGTCTTCAACTGCATTCCAGTTTGAATCCAGCATCTGAGGAATCTGCAAAAATATTCACTAACGCAGTAAAATTGAAAAAGAAATATTTTTGCAATAAAATAAAATATGGATTTTTGAAAATATTATTTGCCTCAGTTATTTGGGTTGTTCGTCATTATTCACATTTGAATTCATCATACACGAACAATGTGACATGCACAGTGTATCACTGCACATGCCACAAGGCCGTGCACGCCGATATACACTTGATAATGTTACAGGGACAGGTGAGCACAAGGTCAAACCCAAATAAAAAGACGAGTTCAACTCAGGTGCAACATAAATAAAATCTCAACTTCAGCACATGGTCAAACCCGAGTAGTAAAACTGGATTCAACTCAAGTGTAATGCACAGTCTACATAAATTCAAGAGGGCACTAAATAACAAACAAAGTGCAAAGGTCAAGCCATCACTGCAAACTCGACTCAACTCAATGCAATTCAAACTGCAAGTCCAAAACATATGCACAATGCACTAAGCATTGAACCAGACACATGAAGACCAACAGGCTACAAGATATCATAAGTCAGACCAACAACAAAATGGACTGCAACAATCAAGTAAATGCAGAGAACAGTGCAATCATGAAGTATGCAAGCTCGACTAACAGGTTCAACCTCTTCATTAAACAACTCCAGACCAACAGCTACATGAAACAAACCCAAATGAAGATCAACTAAACAACAGAAGCACAATGACAATTTGGAGTATGATATGCAAAACTCTAGTGCAAAGTGCAGACTTGATGAACAAATATACAAGTGAAGATAACAAGTGCACCAACATTTACAACATACAAACAAGCACACGAGCTAATGAAGACTGTATCATGATACAAGACCAGAAAACTGCAAAATTCAACCAAGCTACTAATGAATGGAACTCGAGCTCCAGACCACATACGAGTTCAGAACTCAATGACTAAAACAACTCAACAAGGCATAGCAACTGCACAGCCCAATGAACAAGACACAACAAAGTTCACAAGTGCAGACACAAGGGCAGTGGACAGTACAAGCAAACAAATGCAACAGACTCAAGTGAATACAACCACAATCACAGCAATATGCTTGAAGACTACAGCCAAATGCACATGTCAACAAAGTTGAATGCAACTACAATGCAACTAAACCAACATGGCCAAGACTACAAATACAAGGCAAACTGGCAACAACATAATACTGCAACAATCAGAGAGTATGCAACATGTTCAGTTACAATTACAAGGTCAGGGAAGCAACAGTTCATTTATGCAACAGTGACCAATGACACAGCAGTTTCCAACAAGAATTCAATGACTACAAAATCAAGTTCAGGAAAATCAAGCATCGGTCAACAGGCCAGAAGCTCAAGTACACCAGTGACACAAGCGATACAAGTCAAAATGCAGACACTTCAATAAGCTACGTGCAGTGTGCAAGTGCAAACTCAAATGAGCAAATGCAACAGTGAAGCTAGAAGAAATGGAATGCAACTGAAGTGATCTCAATATAGTAATGACAACAACATGAATGCAGTAACAACCAGAATGGATGAAAAGACTCAACAATGCTCAAAATCAATACTACAGTGGATGAACTAATCAACAGTATAGAGATGCACCACGTAAGTAACAGCAAGTCAAGTCAAATGAAGCATACAAAATGCTCAACTGAAGTTCATTTTAAACCGACCAGAGAAGATGGCCAGAGACGAAGACTACAAGATGAACGAAGTTCAACATTACAAAGAAATTCACGAAAATAAATTTAAAGTCAAGTGCCAAAGTCCAATTGAAATGAAGTTGATGCCAGAGAATTCGAATTCATGAACAGTGTACTATCAAAAAAATCAAATTCGTATCTTTGAAAAAGTCACAAAGTAAAAGAGGAAAGTTTTTGCCGTATCAATCAAGTAAAAATCGAACGTTTGAAAATCAAGGCCGTGAGTAGCAAGTCGAAACTATATCAGGAAAGAAAAATTTGGAAAGTATCGAATTGATACGAGCAAATACAAGTGTCTCGAATTTGTATAAATACCAAACAACAAAGTCATCATCGGCATCGAGTCAAGCAAACAATCAAACCACAACGAAAAAGATTACATACCGCAACAGTGAACTCGATCATCTCAAAGCAACCAAGTCCAAATTTCATAAAATAATCAAAGGAGCAGCTGCGAACAAGCAACGCAAACCATCGATCATCAGAGAACGAGCGCGAGCAAGAGCAACGCAAGTCAGAGAATCGATCATCAGAGGGCCGCAAACAAGTCAGAAACCCTAATTTCAGAAAGAGGATTGGCCGAAATTTTTCAATAGCAAAAGAAGAAAGAACGGGCTAGAGAATAAAAGAATTGGGCCGGCCTTTATTATTATAAAAAGGGTTTTTAGTTTATAGGGTTTTAAGTTGTTAATTGTTTGTTATTTGTTGTTTTTTCTTTTCGAATCGAAGAACTGGTAAAATCACCACCTAGGTTGTAGGTAGTGTCAGATTGTCTAGTTAGAATTAGTTCAGTGAGCAGGGTGTGCGAGTTTGCAAAACTCTATAGGCAGGAGCAAGGGTTTGCGAGTTTGCAAAACTCTATAGGCGGGAGCAGGGGGTGTGAGTCTATTAGAGTGTTTGTAAGCGGGAGCAGGGTTTGCGAGTATGTTAGAGTGTTTGTAAGCGGGATACTATTTAATTCTAATAGAAATCTGGGAATGCAGCAGTAGGCAGGGGTTGCCGAAGCTGGGTAAATTTTATGTGTGATTTACTTTTCAGCATATTTATTTCTGCAGTTTGTTTCTGTCTTTAAATCGAGAAAGTTTGCTATTACCCTATTCACCCCCCCTCTAGGGTTAATATAGATCCTACAAGTGGTATCAGAGCACCGTATTTTTTTTAACTCTAGAGTCATGAATTCATCAAATAATGCTTTTTCTGAGGGGCAATCTATTGTTAGGCCACCCATGTTTAACGGGAATGATTATTCTTATTGGAAAGTTAGGATGGGTATTTATCTTACTTTTGTTGATTATGATGTTTGGGATATTATTGAAACTGGCTATAAAACTCCCACTATAATTGTTGGTGATACTGAGATTCCTAAACCTAAGGATAGGTGGGATGCTAAAGATAAGAGATTAAAAACTACAAATGCTAAAGCCATGAATGCTTTGATCTGTGCTCTTGATAAGAATGAATTTAATAGAATTTCTCATTGTAAAACTGCACAGGAAATTTGGCATACCTTGGAGGTGACACATGAAGGAACTTCTCAAGTCAAGGAGTCTCGTCTAGCCCTATTCAGCAATGAATACGAGAACTTTGTGATGGACAAAGGCGAGAGTATAAAGGACATGTTTGGACGCTTTTCAACTTTGGTGTACAACGCTAGAGCGCTTGGGAAGGAATTCACTGAGGTAGAGCTTGTAAGGAAGGTGCTACGAATTTTACCAATGAACTTTGAGGCAAAAGTCACGACAATACAAGAATCGAAAGATCTGAGTAAACTAAGCATGGAGGAGTTGATTGGTAACTTGATGACATATGAGCTTGAGCTAAAAGCAAAGGAGGAACGCAACAACTCTGAACCAAAGAAGAAGACGATTGCCTTAAAGAGCAAAGAAGAGAGCGATGAAGAAGAAGAAGATCCAATTAAAGAGCTTGCAATGGCTGTCAATAATCTAGAAAATGGTCAAGATTCAAGCCACGCAAGAAGAAAACAAATGGTAATAGGTTAAAAGATTCTGACAATTCCGATAATGAACCGACGTGCTTTAACTGCAACAAGCCTGGCCACTTCAAACAACAATGCTCACTTCTCAAAAACGACAAAGGAAAGAAAAAGAAGAAGAAGGCCTTTGCAGCGACTTGGGATGATGAAGAAGGAGAGGAAGTTTCTAATAATAGCTAAGAGGAGGCTAACTTATGTCTCATGGCAAAATCAGATTCAGAAGCAAGCTCAGAGGAATCTAGTGAGGTAGGTGACTATTCCTATAGAGACCTTGTTTTTATGTGTTCTGATCTTACTAAAGTAGTTGATACTCTTGAATCTAAAATTGAAAAACTGAAATCTGATCGGAGAGAACTTGCTCGTGAAAATTTTAGGTTAGAAACTGAACTTGAAAATATTCAAAACCTAGAATGTAAAAAATGTAAAACTTTAGATTCAGAATTATCAAGACTTAAGAATAACTCAGAGAATCTTGAAATAGAAAACTTGAGTCTTAAGGAAACCATTGACACTAGGAAAAAAGATTTTATAAATAGATGCACCTCACTTGTCATTGAAAACACAACACTAAAAACCAAAGTCCAAAATCTTGAGAAATCTTTGAATAACTTTTCGAGAGGAGAAAAATCATTCAACATGTTATTGGGAAATCAGATTTTTGCTAACAACAGAAATGGACTAGGCTTTGGGAAAACACAAGTTGAGGATAATGCAAAAGGTAAGAGTGTCTTTGATAGATGTGAAATAATTGGACATCGTGTTGAAAATTGTAGTCATAGGAACAAGAACACAAAATTTATACAAGTTTGGGTTCCTAAGAATTCTACAAACAAAGTTCATGTCTATTGGAACAAGAATGAAAGGACAAATCAAGTTTGGGTTCCAAAGGGTTTGTTTATTCACAATGCTTCAGCCACTAACAAACATGGACCTATAAAAACAAATAGGTCACAAAAATCTTTCATCGTGTAGGTATGGTGGCGGGCTAAGGAACAACAACAGTGTTCGCTGGATTTTGGCTGTTCCAGAAACACAACGGACGACAAAGCAAAGTTCCTTAGCCTATTAGAAAGGTGACAGGATTACAATGGATAAACAACGAAAAATATCGTAAAGGTAAAACAGGTAATGGTATATTTATTTGAACGATATATTAAATGTGATAATCTGCACCGTATTTTGAATGAAATCAGCCAATAATTGAGATGTTGTAAAGAGATGAGTTTTTCTGGCTTGTTCAACATAGTTGCCCAATTATATTTATGCCAAAAACACTATTCTTTGAATTACTTCATACATATACGTTTGGATTAAACATAGTGTTTTGTTGGATGATAATATTGGCTAACTCTATATTCACAGTTTCTGATTATTTACACGACTTGAATTCAAATTCAAGAATGCTGTAAAAATTTATGAGTTTGAGTTTTCATGCACACTTCATGATCTGGTCTATCAAATTTAGTTAGTGATATTTTTGAAAAAGAAATTCAGATGCAGATTACACTGGTAATCTAGTTGATAGAAAAATTACTAGTTGAACGTGATTTTTGAGACATTTAGTAACTGCATCGTTTTCAAAGAAAATATCTGCATATTTTTCATTTCAAATAATTTTCAAATAACAGAAAATTTTCTCATATAACCCCCTCGGGAAAATCATTTTTGACCATATTTTCAGATTAGTCATTTTTATTTGATTTTGAATGACAAATTTTGACTAATCTAACTCCCTAATAATTATCGAAAAGATAAATAGTGATTGGAAAAAGTGATGAGTGTTGATATTTTTCATACATTACTCAAGAGAGTATATTTTAGAAAAATTTCTTTAGAAATTCAAACAAGAGTTATAAAACTTTTTGTCGGGTAAAGATTCCATGACCATTTCTATATCTATCATATTTCTATCGACCATTGTTTATCAAATCTTAAATATAGTTTGTCGATATGTGGTACTATAATCAGGAATCATTTGTTTTTCATGTCACATCTTTTTGTAAAAATAAATAAATATCCAAAGTATTCACTCTTATTTTAAAGTCCTCACGGTTATGCATGGGTGAATTACTTGGATTTTTGATTATGTGCTTCCATGCTCATTTAAAAGTCCTTACGGTTATGCATGTATGGAACGCATATCAAAATTAATTGATTAAATAGACAAGTTGATTCTAATCCCATTTAAAAGTCCTCACGGTCATGCGTGGTTAGAAGATACTTGATTTCATTTTTTAAAATTAAATTGGAATACTACTAATCTCATTTAAAAGTCCTAACGGTTATGCATGATTAGTAGATATTCAAATTCCTGATATAAATATACCACAAGTTGATACAATTGTATGATTTTATATTAGAACATCATTTCCATAATTCTAAAAGTGGAATATGCGCCTAACAAGGGTAGTTATGATTTTTGTTTGATTTTTATTGAAGTTTAATATTTATATTCAATTTGAGTTTAATGTTGGATTAATATTGATCACTTTATCTCTATTTTTCTCTAACACTATTATTCTTTTGCTGATAACAAAAGGGGGAGAGAAAAGTTAAGATTTTGTCAAATAGAATCAAGCATAGGTCAAATAATTTTCCATTTGCATCTAGGCTTATTTGTATATTTCTATTTACATGCATATATGTAGGGGGAGCATCATGTAGAGAGGAAGCATTTAAATAGGGGGAGCAATTAGAGCATATCATTGATCAAATACATTTAACTCAGCCAAAATCTTAAATATATGTTTGTTATCATCAAAAGGGGGAGATTGTATGAATATGCGCTTATATGTTTTTTGTTTGATGATAATAAACATATATATACATTCGTTTAAATGTATTTTTTATGTACTATTTTGTTTTTCATAGATTAAATAAATATTTGTTGAATAAAATAAATTACACAGAATTTGAATTCAAACAAATATTTTATTCAAACAAATATTTATTACAATCTTGAATAGTACAAATTCAAGCTCTCACTATACATATACATTTTTGAATACATCACAATTCAATTTACAGTAATAACCTCACTACATATCACTCACACTCATATTTTGTCTTCAACTGCATTCCAGTTTGAATCCAGCATCTGAGGAATCTGCAAAAATATTCACTAACGCAGTAAAATTGAAAAAGAAATATTTTTTCAATAAAATAAAATATGGATTTTTGAAAATATTATTTGCCTCAGTTATTTGGGTTGTTCGTCATTATTCACATTTGAATTCATCATACATGAACAATGTGACATGCACAGTGTATCACTGTACATGCCACAAGGCCGTGCAAACCGATATACACTTGATAATGTTACAGGGACAGGTGAGCACAAGGTCAAACCCAAATAAAAAGACGGGTTCAACTCAGGTGCAACATAAATAAAATCTCGACTTCAGCACAAGGTCAAACCTGAGTTGTAAAACTGGATTCAACTCAAGTGTAATGCACAGTCTACACAAATTCAAGAGGGCACTAAATAACAAACAAAGTGCAAAGGTCAAGCCATCACTGCAAACTCGACTCAACTCAATGCAATTCAAACTGCAAGTCCAAAACAGATGCACAATGCACTAAGCATTGAACCAGACACATGAAGACCAACATGCTACAAGATATCATAAGTCAGACCAACAGCAAAATGGACTGCAACAATCAAGTAAATGCAGAGAACAGTGCAATCATGAAGTATGCAAGCTCGACTAACAGGTTCAACCTCTTCATTAAACAACTCCAGACCAACAGCTACATGAAACAAACCCAAATGAAGATCAACTAAACAACAGAAGCACAATGACTATTTGGAGTATAATATGCAAAACTCTAGTGCAAAGTGCAGACTTGATGAACAAATATATAAGTGAAGATAACAAGTGCACCAACATTTACAACATATAAACAAGCACACGAGCTAATGAAGACTGTATCATGATACAAGACCAGAAAACTGCAAAAGTCAACCAAGCTACTAATGAATGGAACTCGAGCTCCAGACCACATAGAAGTCCAGAACTCAATGACTGAAACAACTCAACAAGGCATAGCAATTGCACAGCCCAATGAACAAGACACAACAAAGTTCACAAGTGCAGACACAAGGGCAGTGGACAGTACAAGCAAACAAATGCAACAGACTTAAGTG
Organism: Allium cepa; assembly: GCA_030765085.1. Lineage (NCBI taxonomy): Eukaryota > Viridiplantae > Streptophyta > Magnoliopsida > Asparagales > Amaryllidaceae > Allium > Allium cepa. Next base: position 635,189,143 of record CM060941.1, read on the forward strand.
AATACAACTACAATCACAGCAATATGCTTGAAGACTACAGCCAAATGCACATGTCAACAAAGTTGAATGCAACTACAATGCAACTAAACCAACATGGCCAAGACTACAAATACAAGGCAAACTGGCAGCAACATAATACTGCAACAATCAGAGAGTATGCAACATGTCCAGTTACAATTACAAGGTCAGGGAAGCAACAGTTCATTTATGCAACAGTGACCAATGACACAGCAGTTTCCAACAAGAATTCAATGACTAGAAAATCAAGTTCAGGAAAATCAAGCATCAGTCAACAGGCCAGAAGCTCAAGTACCCTAGTGACACAAGCGATACAAGTCAAAATGCAGACACTTCAATAAGCTACGTGCAGTGTGCAAGTGCAAACTCAAATGAGCAAATGCAACAGTGAAGCCAGAAGAAATGGAATGCAACTGCAGTGTTCTCAATATAGTAATGACAACAACATGAATGCAGTAACAACCAGAATGGATGAAAAGACTCAGCAATGCTCAAAATCAATACTACAGTGGACGAACTAATCAACAGTACAGATATGCACCAAGTGAGTAACATCAAGTCAAATGAAACATACAAAATGCTCAAGTGAAGTTCATTTTAAACCGACCAGAGAAGATGGCCAGAGACGAAGACTACAAGATGAACGAAGTTCAACAGTACAAAGAAATTCACGAAAATAAATTTAAAGTCAAGTGCCAAAGTCCAAATGAAATGAAATTGATGCCAGAGAATTCGAATTCATGACAGTGTACTATCAAAAAAATCAAATTCGTATCTTTGAAAAAGTCACAAAGTAAAAGAGGAAAGTTTTTGCCGTATCAATCAAGTAAAAATCGAACGTTTGAAAATCAAGGTCGTGAGTAACAAGTCGAAACTATATCAGGAAAGAAAAATTTGGAAAGTATCAAATTGATACGAGCAAATACAAGTGTCTTGAATTCATATAAATACCAAACAACAAAGTCATCATCGGCATCGAGTCAAGCAAATAATCAAACCAGCAACGAAAAACCCAAGTCAGAGAATCGATCATCAGAGAGCCGCAAACAAGTCAGAAAACCCTAATTTCAGAAAGAGGATTGGCCGAAATTTTTCAGTAGCAAAAGAAGAAAGAACGGGCTAGAGAATAAAAGAATTGGGCCGGCCTTTATTATTATAAAAAGGGTTTTTTATTTTATAGGGTTTTAAGTTGTTAATTGTTTGTTATTTGTTGTTTTTTCTTTTCGAATCAAAGAACTGGTAAAATCACCACCTAGGTTGTAGGTAGTGTCAGATTGTCTGGTTAGAATTAGTTCAGTGAGCAGGGTGTGCGAGTTTGCAAAACTCTATAGGCGGGAGCAAGGGTTTGCGAGTTTCCAAAACTCTATAGGCGGGAACAGGGGGTGCGAGTCTATTAGAGTGTTTGTAAGCGGGAGCAGGGTTTGCGAGTCTGTTAGAGTGTTTGTAAGCGGGATACTGTTTAATTCTAATAGAAATCTGGGAATGCAGCAGTAGGCTGGGGTTGCCGAAGCTGGGTAAATTTTGTGTGTGATTTACTTTTCAGCATATTTATTTCTGCAGTTTGTTTCTGTGTTTAAATCGAGAAAGTTTGCTATAACCCTATTCACCCCCCTCTAGGGTTAATCTAGATCCTACAAATTGATGACCAATCGACCATCATTCTTGTGCCTCGCACCATCACTGTGTGAGGTAGACGGTGGTTGCTCCTGCCCCACCATTTCATTCTGAGCTTCGACGTATTGTCGCAACTGTCCATTCCTTACATGCTCCTCAATTATGTCATTTAAGTGCCTGCAGCTGTTCGTATCATGTCCATCCAAATCGTGGAAGAGGCAGTGTTTTCCTGATGCCCTCTTCGGAGGGTTCTCTCCTAGCCGGCCTTCGATAGGGAAGGCGATTCCGAGACTCCAAATAAATCGTTCCAGCGTCTCGTTCAATCCTGCGTAGGTGGAGAATTCTCTCTCTCTCCACCGCTTCCTAGCCTTTCCTAATTCGTCATCCAGCTTCCTTTTTCCTTTATCTTTATCTTTTTCCAAGCCTCCGCTGGATGGCCCTCCATCCTCAGCCGTGTTCACCTCCTTTAACTTCATATCTGAGCGTGCATCTTCCTACCGAAGGAATCTCTCAGCTTCGTGAAAGAATTCCCCGAGATCCATTGGAAGGTCCTGTATCAGTGACACTTTGAAATCTGAATTTTCTCTAACTCCTAACACTGCCGCCATTAAAACCATCGATGGATCTGACCGATCCACCAAAGCAACCTCTGCATTGAACCAAGTTAAGAAAGCTTTGAGTGATTCGTCTGTCCTCTGTTTTACCGATGTCAGCGTCATTACATTCTTTGACCTTTTGATATGTACCCAAAACTGCTTCGGAAACATATCCACCAACTCTGCCCATGTCCCGATAGATCCTTCTTCCAGCTGCCCGAACAACTAGCAGCTACGTCCGTCAAAAATAAAGGGAAACATCGAGCCATAACTTCTTCTGATTCCCCCAGCACCTTCATGTGTCTTGTATATCTCATCAGGTAATATGTTGGATCGGCTTTGGCATTGTACGTTTCCACTTTAGGTAGCTTGAAATCTGGCAGATTTCGAGCTATCCTGATTTCACGAGTGAACAGACTCTTGTTTACTCCTTCCAGATCTCTATTGGTCAAACCTACGTGCATTGTTCGCATGATAATCTCGGCTAATCCAGCATTGTCCGTCAAGGGTTGCCCCCCGAGTCCCCGAGAGAATTTTGGTACATACTCTTCATCCTGCGCTCCTACATTCCTGCCAGCATCTTGTTGTGTAGTGCTAACTGGAATCCCTCCATGAGTTGGTCCAGCATTTCCTAGTGGTGTCCCCGAGCCCAGGTCCTTCCAGATTGATAGTTGTTTGCCGATTGGGGGCTGCCCCCTGTTAAGTCACTCCATCAACCTGCTGATTGAGTTCCTCTGGTCCAACCCCAAGACCATGAGTACCTGCAGTTCCTGATTGTCCAAATTGCCTAAGAAGAGCCTGCATCATTTCCTCTTGCCATTTCATCATCGCTTCCATCTCCTCTCTGGTGATGTAGATGGAAGTTTGACCTGCTCCATTTCCAGAGGAAGCCTCCTGACTTCCCTCTTGATTGCTTCTTCGTGTCAATTGCTTCCTTGTTAATGGCCTAGCCATTGCTCCTTAGAATCCAAGTTCCTAACTCCAAAATTCCCGAGTGCTTGCGTTATCAGTGAAAGCACCAAAACGTTAGCGCCAAAATTGGTCACTAACACCCAAATGTAAATGAAAGCACCCACTAACAGTCACTGATAATAGATAAAGTGTGTGTAGAGAGTAATAATATGAAGAACGGTCAGAATAGAAATTAAGCAGTAAAGAACAACAGGTTTTTATAGTGGTTCGGCTAACTCTGGCCTACGTCCACTCCAGAAGTTTTCTTTTATTGATGTAACAATTGATTACAGTTACAAAGTGGTATACTAGCCTTAGTCTTAGAAAGTAGAAAGTCAGAGAGCAAAAGAGAAGATCCCCTTTCTGAACTCCCACATGTTGTATTTATAGACATGTCCAGCTAGTTGTTGGGCTCTCTGAATAACCCGAGCCCATCAAGGCCGAACGGCCCATGCCGAATCACAACGCCGAGTCACAACGGCCTCTCCCCAATGCCAAGCCGCATTCGTCTTATGCCGAACGACTTTCCACCAAGCCATCTTCGCCGAGCGACCCATGCCAAGCCGCCAATGTCGAGCAAGGTGCGAGGTGCAAGGTATCGAGGTATCGAGGTGCGAGGTATCGAGGTGCGAGGTAACGAGGTGGGAGGTATCGAGGTACGAGGTATGAAGGTGCAAGGTATCGAGGTGCGAGGTATCGAGGTATCGAGGTGCGAGGTATCGAGGTATCGAGGTGCGAGGTATCGAGGTGCGAGGTATCGAGGTATCGAGGTGCGAGGTATCGAGGTATCGAGATATCGAGGTGCGAGGTATCGAGGTGCGAAGTATCGAGGTGCGAGGTATCGAGGTGCGAAGTATTGAGGTATCGAGGTGCGAGGTATCGAGGTGCGACATATCGAGGTGCGAAGTATCGAGGTGCGACTCCTTTATGCCGAGCGGCAACCAATGCCGAACCATTTCTAATGCCGAACGATTCTTTTATGCCGAGCGGGGAGTGTAGACCGAACGAAGTACTTGTGCCGTGCATTCCCTCCATTTCTTAGCCAAATGACATATCCAAGTAAACTTCATACTTCGAAACCAAATCCATCATACTCCAACCTCGATAGTCGTGAAGTTAGTTAGGTTAAATCCACCTACTTATGGCTTTGACAAAATGCGGGTTAACATAATACTTGTTATTAGGCTGATGGTTTGATACACTTACATCTATAGAAGGTGAAAAACTTGACCAAAATAAGAAAAACCAAATTTTAATTTTGACATAATCACAATTGACCAAACAACTCTAATGCATAGGCCATGTAAATGAAATGCACGAGATATGAATAAAGCGTAAAAAAGTAAAATATTATCACCTATGATATGGTAGTTTGAAGACACTTGCGAATAATCTTCAATGGTTGATAAACATCCCACAGCATGAATATTCAGTTATTTTAAATCGCATAGTATCAACTTGCATTTTTTCTCCACTACAATTGTAGACGACAATCGAGATACTTTTTCTCCCACAGCCAATAGCTTCAGCAAAAAGCAGCTTCTGTATTCTGCTGCAGACATACAAGGAAACTTATAAAAACTGTTATTGCTTCTGGAAATGATGTATATTACTATATTCTTGTAGCCCATTTTCAAGTCAAATGAATTATAATATTGATACTAATGATGAGAACATAAAATCAGTATAATTGATCAGAAAAAAGAGAGTTTACATATCCATTTTTCTGTCCACTTGGGTTTCGTTGTTGGTAATGGAGGAGAATGGTTCGGTGCATGTAATGAAAGGGTGGTTGCGATTAAATTTAGAATAGTTATTGCAAATCGCCTTAGTTTTATTTATCATTGGTACAGGCTAAAATAGAGAAGGGGGTGATTAGTACAAGGGGAAATTGATATGCTTAATCTTCCATATGGAAAGTTTTGCCTGCTGTTTTTTACCAACTTTTACAAATAAAATTGATAAGGATATTATGAGTGCCCATATTTTTCTCTATGTACCCAGATTCACATGATTCTAAAGAGATGTCTTATAGCTGAATCTATGCACCAGATACATAAAGAAAAGCTGGAAATATCACTACCTACATTTGACTCATCTAACTCTCTAATTTATTATCCTATAACTGAAAGAGATGTTCATAGTTTCTTCAATATATACCTTATATCCTTGACAAGTATGTACTCATTTCAAGTGTTTCGGCCATAAAATTGACCAGTGCGACTGTAATATACAAAAATATACTGGCGTGTGGCATATTAAAGAAAATACAATGATACAAGTGGTAAATCCAGCAAGGAGCAGTATGGTGCATATGTAACTGAGTAGACTTTGGTGGATCAATAGATGGATCTAGCACTCAAACATGTTCATTTCTCGAATTGGAAATGGCAGCCTAGTCTGCTGATAGGAATGAAACAAGCAATAAATCGGTTCAAATTTCAGTCCAACACCATTTCAGTTGGCTAAATATATTATTAAGAATCAGTCATGTCTACAATGTCCAATCATTAATACAATGTCAATTAAGACAACAAAAGGAAATGCTACTTTAAAGACAATTAATACAACAAGTCCAGTATACAAAGAATCATGAATCGATAGCTTTAGCCATACTCACACAAACAATAACGACAAGATGAACACTCTTACACGATTGATTGGAGCTTCCAACTTTGTAGGGTTAAATCGAGCGAGATTCTGATGAGGGGAGAGAGAGAACCCACACAAACTTGAGCGAGAGCGAGTCTCTCTCGAGCGATTATAATTTTGAGAGAGAGCGATCGTGTCGCGGAAATTTTGCAAGAAAAGAGAGAAAAGTTTAGAAATTTAAGGCTTTGATGGGTAAGAGGGTAAAGAGGGTTGAATCGTTTTTTTGCTAAGCTGAATGGGTATTGACTCACTGTAAAAAATAACTGAATTAGATTAGGCCCGACCCTATTGAATTTGGGTTAGAAGGATTAGGTTAAAGGGTTGGGTTGAATTTTGACATCCCTAATTTACGGTATAAATGACAAACGTGCTAAACTAAGGTGAACTGATCGCTACTTATTTTATAAAATTTTAAACTAAATATGATGCATAATTGTCACTTAAACCATGAATAATGTAATCAACAGGAACACAGAGAATAGCAAGGGAAGCTGTGAGAAAATCACTAGTGTTGCTAAAGAATGGAAAGAGTGCGCAAAAACCATTATTACCACTTCCAAAGAATGCAAAGAAAATTCTAGTTACTGGTACACATGCAGATAACTTGGGTTATCAATGTGGTGGGTGGAAATTCAGTGGCAAGGACTCAGTGGAAATAATCTCACCATTGGTAACCAATTCTTATAAGCATATATACACTTTCTTTTATACAAAAGTTAAAGCATATGTTAAAGTTTGCTTATATATTTGTGCGGGAACAACAATCATTGATGCGGTTAAATCCACAGTTTCTCCTTCTACAAAAGTAATTTACAATGAAAACCCAAACTCTGACTTCATCAAGAAAAACAAAGAAGACATTTCATACGCAATAATCACAGTGGGAGAAAAATCATATGCAGAAACATTTGGTGACAGTTTAACCTTAGAAATGGTTGAGCCTGAAATTTTGACTGTCTCGTACTGTCACACAATGATAGGATTGGATATCTCATCTATAAATTATCATAATATAGAAATGAATCATTGCAACTTAAATCTACCATGGAGGAATTAGCGAAAATTGAGACTATTCTATTGAACACCACATCATTCTACAAGCCACCTCACATTTTAGTTCTCATCGAACATTACCATAGCCAATTATTACTAAAACCACTATCAAAAAGCTGTCAAATGCTAAAAATTAGCATGCAAAATGTAAGTACGAAGGGGTTTGGTCATCATTATCCCCAGCCTCTGATTGGCATTTTACTGTCATTTATCCAACAGCCTCATCGATTATTATCTCATTGTTTATAGATAATGCATGCACAAAGTATACCAGTTTGCATTGAGTCCAAACACAGTGTTCAAACCGAGTGCAAACTAGAGTGAGCCAGTTTGTGCTGGAGTGCAAACTGAACTGGCAGGCAAACACAGTTTGCACTCAGTGAAAACTAGAGTGTGCTAGTTTGCACTGGAGTGTGCCAGTTTGCACTGGAGTGCAAACTGGTAGTCAAAATATGGAATATGTAATGTATGATCAATGCATATTTGCTTAACTGTTTAAGAACTGTGTACTAAAAGGCAGTTTAATATAGTATGCTCTATGTGATAATTTAAATCCTAAATAAGATTAACTTTTTATAAATTTGTTTAATTTTATTCTACGATTTAGGATGATACTCAATGGCCTTAATAGCATATTGAAGCATTTTGAAGAAGCTTACTCCCTTTTATGCAGTGAGAACTCCAGGTCCAAATGCACCGCTTACTCCCTTTAGTAGCATTAGTCTGTCTTTTGGGACCCCTTGAGCTTTCATTTCCTGTATATAAAGATATTGTCAGTATATGGATGATTCTATTTCAAGAAGTAAATAAAGTAATAATGGTTTTAATTTTAGTGCTTACAGCTGGCATGTCGACTGAGTATCTGACATTGTCGAAAGTTATCGAAAGAGGTGCAAATGGTAGTACCATTCCCTTCTGGCTAGCATTCTAGCCTAATACTGTTGGCATTTCTGCTCCTGTATATTCATGAACTATATAATTTAGTCAACAACTCAAGGATTCTGGGAATGTTTTGCTTTGAAAACATACTTAATTCGGCTAATATGATTTATTATAGAATATCTTAAGCTGCACAGATACAAATAGCACTTCATTTTCAAAGAAGGTAGGCATAAAAAAAAGGCCAGGAAAATGAATCGTTAAAGAAACTGAAAGTAGATATGCGTTAAAGACACTTAAAGTAGATCAAGTTCCACAAATAAACAATGTGTTTCAGTAGACTCCTTTATCAAAAATTATAATGATAAAATCAATTTAGTTCTAATAGACCTTGGTTTACATTCGAAACAAATGAAATTTAATATCTCAATTTGCTCATGAAAATCATGAAAAATATTATTTCTCCATTCCACAACAGATCTGAACTTTATTACTTTCAACACCGATAAATTTTTAGACATAATTATATATTTTCAAATATTTCACTAACTTGAAAGACAATCTCCTAGAAGCTCTACATCATACAAACAACATATAATATAAGCAAAGAAGACTAAGGAAGCAAAGTAGGAAATATGCACAATTTCTTCAACTGTGCACCTTCACTGCTAAAATCAAAGCTAGGTCAATCATTTTGCAGGAGATATATCCTCCAAACTACAACCATAACACATAAAAAAAGACCGTGCTCATAATTGGTTCTTCATTCAGATAGAATTCCCAACTCATTTACAATTCAAGATTCAGAAAAATGAAATATACCTGGCGAAAGCGAAGGCGGAGGGGGTGATAACCCTAGAACGAATTTTGAGACAGAGGAACAGGCAAAGGAGGTAGTAACCCTAGAATGAATTTCAGGCAGAAGGGGCGCTAACTTAAACGATAACGAGACGGAGGCGAAGGGGGGTGGAAGTGGCGATAAACGATAACCCTAGAATGAAAATTTGATTTTTAGAATGAAGATAGAGGATAATTAGAAGCGTGGTAAACGGGAGAAGTAACGATAGAAGATAGAAGATAAAATGACGATCCCATCCTTGGTGCTTTTATCAATTTATGAAATTCCCAAATTTTATAATGGAAATAACCATTGTAAACGTTTATAACGGAAATAACCGTTGTAAACGTTTATAGCGGAGATATCCATTAGAAATTTGTAACGATAATAACCGTTACAACTTGGAACGAAAAAAGTGTGACAAAATGTCATATTTGGTGTAGTGTCCTCAAATAATATCAAAATATATATCGATCTGAAGCTCCCGATGAGCGCATCTCAGATCCGAAATTCCTTTTCCAATTCGAATCATCATTTGTTTAGAAATCAACGGATTAATCTCGGCCTCTCATCAAAGCGAGATCGACTTTGTCTGATCGATAAATCGGAGGCACCAGAGCGTGGAGATCGTCGTATGCAGTACATCAGTGTCATTCATTTAGGATTTTGATGGTTGGATGTGGCGTATAAATTCGATTAGAGTTTAACTTGGGGTGCGGCGGTTGCCCTATCGGCCGCGTCTGGTCGGTGTTGATCGCTAGGGGGAAGGTCTTTGGGGCGGAGGCGACATGCCATCGAGATGGCGTGGTCGGTGAGGTAGCTGGCAGGCCGCGCGATCGTAAATCAACGACGATCTAGCCGGTCTCGTGCATGATGGGTTAGGGTAAGATATTGGAGAAGATGTGTAGCGATGTGGCAACTTTCTACTGGTAGGTTTTCTTTTTATTTTATTTATTTAAATTCCGAATTAAATCTTTCGAATCCCCATAACTTTTACATACAATATCCGATTTTCGTGCGATTTTCTTTGTTAGGATCGTATTGAAACTCCAGACAATTTGACGCTGGTTTGGACGAATTCTGAGAATATCTGAATTTTGGATTTAAATTGGATTTGAATTCAATTTAAATTCAAAAGGTGAGTGTCTTAACCCACTCACAAATTCTAAAATTTCTTATGTTTGTTAAATTGATTTATGTTGTGATTAAAAATTTATTTATGACTGTTTGGCATATTTTGAATCATCATCCCAGTTTATTTGAATTTATTTGGATAAAATAGTTATTTAATTTATTATTGAATATAAACTGCCAGTGAATGCCTATTATTTATTATATGTTCTATATTGATGTTATTGATTGAATTGGATGATGATTGTGATAAATGTTTGATGATTGATATTGGATGAATGGGTGTTGTATTTTATGTTGTTATGAACTGCAAGTTGTTATGGATTTTTATTTCATTCGGGATTCCAGTTTGAAATGATATATAACCGTATTTATATTTTAGTTACGGATTGAAATGATAAATATCCATATCACTTGACCATAGGATAGAAAATTATACACGGACACCGTGGTCTATATATAAAAATATTTTGAAATGATTTCTATGGTTTTGTTGTGGTTTAGATAAATATTGATTTTTGAGGTTATATAAATGTTATTTTACCCTTGATTTTAAGCTATGTATAATTTGTTTTAATATAGAATAAGCTCAATAATAAGTTTGATTTTTATTGAAGAAAATATGGTTAAGTATTTAAATTATATTTTAATATAGAGTTTAAAATGATTTAAATAAAATTAAGATTGGAAGATAAATTTGAGATTTATTTGAAATTTAACTTATTTAAGAATTAAACTCAAATAAGCTTGATTTGAAATTTATTAAATTTGAAGTTTTAGAGGGTATGATTTTTATAACTTGATTTTGGTTTAAGGTGAATTAAATGAATATTTCAAGTATAAATAAATTGAAGGAAATATTTAGTTATTTGAAATTTGAGTTTTATTTAAATGATAATGGATTTATTAAGTATAATTTTTTTAACTAAATAATAGAAAATTGAATTGTTGAATCGTAATTACCAAACATAGTCTTGAAATTGTTGAATACTTAAGGTTTGAAATATGTTGATTTTGAAATGGATTATTTTGTGGATCAAATCTGTTTTGAAATTGATAAAATTTGGAATAATTCGTTTGGAAACGAAATCGAATTGAAATTTATGACTTGGGATTTGGTTAAATATAAAATGTAGAAATTCGAGTTGTTTTGGAATTGATTTGTGAAATTGAAGAAGCTATTGTATTATATAAAGTATTATAAAATTTTAAAACATTTAAGTGGTGGAAGTTATGTTTCAAAGTTATGATTTTCAAAGTATTATGGTTTGAAAGTGTTATATTTCAAGTGTTTTGATTTTGAAGCGTTATAACTTTGGAAGTGCTATGATTTTGGAAAAAGGATACATTTGAAATAAAAATGATATTATGTTGATTTGGGTTTTTATAAAAATGATATCATATTGCTTTGGGTTTTGAAATGGAAATGATATCATGTTTATACGGTTTTGAAACGGATATTATATTCTGGTTTTGAAGTATAATTATTTTGAAATGACCGCGGTGTTATAATAACGTATGTTTGTTATAGAGACCGGGATCGGAAGTTGTCACACTCTCTGCCAACTCCGAAAACCACTTTAACAACTGTGTACACGGCGGAGATTCCAGAATGAAGTAGGATGGTGGCGACGTTCTATTAAGGAATATACGTGGACCGGACTCTTATGAGTTGGTATAAGGTGGCTAAAACAAGAGCGATCTCGGGCTAAGGAGGTAGCCCGTCTTATCGGACACACTCCTTCGATATTATATTCTGACTTTGACGATTATTTGGTGGCCAATTCTGATTTTTTGATTAGCCCGTATGCGTAATTGGTATATCTACCTTGGCATTGCCTTGTGTGTCTGTAACCTATCCTAGCGCGCCTTATGGGAGTTTGATTTGTGTCGTACCTATCGGGTATCCTCTGGTAACCTCCCTATCATGAGGTATTACGGTACTGTATAGACTACTGGCATTATTACGTGTTAAGGGCTATATGGGTAACCCCTTAACACTATTTTAAAGTAAGTTTATTTTACTTTTATACATTATTATAATAGCATGTATTACTACATGGTAGATAGTTTAACGGATCTTTAGGAGGTGTGAATCCCAAGCATCTCTTAAGTTATTGCACTCACGTTTGACATTGGATAGGAGAAGTCAAATCCCGTAAACATATCTAACGCCATTCCATTCATATTATTTACCATTGGTATTAACTTACATAAGATCTTTTAGTTCTGACTCGACTGTTTTGTCTTTTCAATTCGCTCGGGTCAGTCTGAGCATTATAGGATTTGAAGACTTTATTTTGGAGGATAAAGACGAGGATATTATTATTATATACTATGTTGTTCCACTACATTCATACTGTTCCGCTGCATTGTCATTTATTATTCTTTGATATGTGTAACTCTGATTCTATGTTGTATAAGTATAATCAAATGTTTTGTAAAAGAGCTTCATGAACTGTTATTTGATTATTATATTTTGTCGTTCCGCTGCAAAATTCTTTTTTGTTTTTTCTTTCTCTTCTTTTTCTTATTCACCCCAATAACAATCCGCCCTTTTATATGGTTTGAGTCTGACATGTGTGGTTTATCGTCGATTTAAAACGTACAAAAAGGCGGGGAGTTACAGTTGGTATCAGAGCTTTAGTTTAGCGATAAACCTTAGCTTTGTGGGGTCTGACTCTTTATTAGTAGGGTAGTAATACCCTATGGTGCTGAGAATATATATATGAGAGAGCGTATTTGTTAGTGTCATAAAAGGTTTTGATATTGTGTTAATTTGTTCCGTTTTGTATTTATAAATACTGATTGGTGCATAGGACGCTATGACATTAATAGAGATTTCTAAACACTTAATAGGACAGACCGACACAATATTTGTTTTGAATATAGGCGAATGAATATATTTTTTACATATAAAATAATTTTTTTTATAAAGGTTATATTTGGTGGTAATATATTGGTTGTTAGGTAGTGAAATTTACAAATATTGATTGGAAACAAGATTTGATGAAAACAAAATAAATGAAATTTGGAAATTTTATAACTTAAGTTCCGGGATCTTGAAAATTTCTTTCAAAGGATTTTGGGATATAATAATAATATTATTATTATTTAGAAGTATTTTCCGATATAAATGTTTCAACATGTGTTGAAAGAATTGTTTTATAGTAATGTTGGAATGAAATAAGTTCTACACTTCCCTCTCTGTCGCTGGAAAATAATTTCGGTGATGAGTGCACGCATCATCGACATTCATTTTCGAGTTTCTAAGTGGGAAGGCCACTATAGTAGTTTTATTGCAGAATTGTTTTGATAAACAAATATAAATTTCAAATTTTTTAAATATGACTGGATATATAAATTGTAAGCATATACATCTATCTATTATTTTAAAATGATTTGAAATTTAACCCGGTATTTAGTTCTTAAATTTCAGCTTTCAATTATGGTAGCTAAATGGAATGTAACTAATTAATAATTGGAACCTTTAATTTAAAATAAGAGATTAAATGCTAGGTTATGAATTAATCACCTGAAAGTTGAAATTTGTAAACTATAAACAATGGATATTATTATTGAACATTAAGTTAATTAAAATAAATAAGATAAACTTGTGTAACTTCCAATTACATCCTTATAAGCATATATATAACTTACCGAATATTAAAAATTGAAATGTTTAATAAGAAAATGTAGTGGAACCTTATACAAGTAAAACTTGAAGTAATGAAGGTATTCAATGAAATTCTTTAATAAATAAGAATTTGATGTTGTATTTTTATAAACCCAAGTTATAATTGAAATGATACTATAATAAAGCGAGATAGAAAGGTAAGTATTGAGAGTACATAATTATAAACTTAAGTTAATAAATTGATATGCTAAGAAATTAGAATTTGAACATGAATACTATTAATAAATGAACGTAACTAAATGAAACTAAGTAATGAATAATGTAATGCAATAAAAAGAAATTGGCATGATATGAATTAATGAAAACGAATATTTGTAAGTAATAAATGAAAATAAATGAAATAAACATTGAATCAATGAATAAAAGTAAAGGTTGTAAGAAGTAAATGAAAATTTAAAGGATGAATCATTATATAAATAAAAAGGGAATGAAATAATAAGTGTTATGAGATGAAATTAATAAGAATGAACTTAATTTATTGTTTGAAATTGTTGTTCGTCTTGGTGTATGGTTGTTTAGGTAAGGATACGTTAAAATTGTTTGGATGTATGAATAATCTATTTTGTTTCATCTAAGACTGTTGAGTAAATGGTACACATAGTAGTTTATTTTTCATTTATACAATTTAAAGTTTTTGAACCCGAACAACTATTTGTTTTGTTTTGCTTGAATGGTTGATTTGTATATGATGTATATGCTGCTAGTTGTGAATGACTGTTGTTTATATTGATTTGTTTGTTAGTGATTGAAACAACTTAAATATTTCATCTTATATAATTATTAACTCATTTTGGATTATATAAGTGAAATACAGGTTATGGAAGCAATTGCTACTGCTTTTTGTTTCATAAAATAAGCGTTAATTGCCCGACAAATATATTCGTTCTCGAATTACAGTTTTATAGCATTATTATATATTTTTTTCCATTGTTGGGATATATTATTTTGAAATATTGTGTTATATATTGTTATATTTGATATTATTTTTGCTTCCGAGCCTCTCGGTACAAAGGAAACTATGTCGAAATTTTCCGTAAATTTTGGACTTAGAAAATTTTTGAAAAATATTTTCCAAACTTTATTAATTTGAGTATAAAAAGTTTTAATGGTTATAAATTGGTATATTTTATTTAAATAAATTAATTTTGTAAATTTATTTGTTTATAAAGTTAATATTTTTTAATAAGATGTATTGTTCACTCAATTCTTTCTTTTCCCTCCTTTTTCCTTTTCGAGAACGAAAAGTTTTGAGTGGGGAAGAGTGTAACAATCTGTAAATTTTCGATAATAAAATTTGTTATTTTAACAAGATTTTGTATTTAATTTGGAAAAAAATAAAAAAACTTTATAATTTATATCGAAATGAACGCTAAAATGAAATATACACTACACCAAAATAGTGATTTTGCAACATTTTATATATGTCCATTTCCCACACTTATAGATGTTATAAACTACCAACGGTAAAAAAGTGTTAGGATACCTACAAAAGTGTTAGTAAAAATAAATAGTTATATGTATAAACATTGCAACATATTGGTTATAATTTGCAACACAAATAAGTGTTATACTAGCTGGTAAACATGTAAATAATTTGCTGAAAAATGGAGTGTTTCATAATTTTTACATATGATATGTTTTGTGACTCTTCCCCCACTTTCCATCAGTTTCAGGCCGCATAAAATTATTATTTTTTTAACTAGGGTTTCCACTCTTTTGACTTCAACGATGACGAGTGGCTTTTGGAGCCGTCCTTCTCCATGAAACATTGAAGATGGCTTTTCGTGGCTGCGACATCGACGACGGCTGGCAATATCAAGATTCATGACATAGACTTCAGATTCAACACATCGCAATCAATCTTTTATTCACGACATCGACAACAGGACTAGATTGCGACGCGAGTTTAGATTTCCTGCGATTTCGATTCGCTACATCGCGACTTCAGAATCTCGTCAATTTTGTTTATTCAGAGAAATAGACTTCAAAAAAAAGGTTAGACAAAGATTGTTTATTCTTTTTTACTCAGAGAATATCGGATAATTATTAGTTTGAATCCGTTTTGATTTACCCGAGTGTTAAAAATTTTTTGATTTATTCAAGAAGTTCAGCAAAAATTTGTTATGCATTACGAGAATCTGCAAGTAACTCTTTTGATTGTTTTCATTTTATGTTCAAGTATGAAATTATGAATGTGTAAATTAAACTGTATCTTGAAACCAGTTTTTACTCTTGATGATTGCTACATGGTTTGAGAAACTACTGTTATTGTTGCATTAGCTATGATTTATCGGTATTAAGATACTTATACTTTATTAGATGACTAATCATTCTGCTTTGTAATGTCTGTAAATCTTAATTGTGTAGATGATTGATGGCTACTATAGGTAGTTGATTATCCTTGCTGTGTAATTTGTTTGTAGCAATAACTTATGGTAACTTTTTATATTTCAGTATGAAATCCATATTCATAACTTACTATGGATAGTTATTAATCCAATTATGGGTCATGATGATAATCTGTTATTGTTTCAAGGCTCTTTATTGATAGCAGATCGACTATTACGTATATAGTATTTTGCGGAACGACCTGAACTACTGTTATTGTAGTTTGTATTTTAAGACTTGGGTAATGAATTGAATTATGATGCATAATCCTTCCATCTCATAAATATCAATAGGAAGATTTTTAGTTTTTTTTTCCATTTTTTCCTTAAACTATTCATTGTGAGTATGATTAAGGTAGACACATTTCCCATAAAAGGGTTAAAGCGTACACGTTTCTATTTTTGTTTAATTATTATGTGTCGCTTTATTTTAATTTAATTCACATTATCCACGGTAAGATAAAGAGGTTAAAGCACAAAAGTCAGGATACTAAATTTAGGCTAGCAAAATCCATGCAACTTATGGTGAGAGCATTTATATTTTTATAATTGGTTAATTGAAATCATTGAACGTACATTAAAGCTTGGTCTTTTTTTCATCTTTTTATTTTTTCAATTACATGGAGTGAATAATAAGACTGTATCGAAATTCATTTAGGAGTTGGGAATGCAAGTATTTTCTTTTTGGTTTTAGCTCTTCGGCAGAAACATGGAGTGAATAATAAGAGCTTTATCCGTTGTTGAAAGAGTAGTTTATCTATAACACGAATATTTTTTCATAACTTGCAAGTATTTGCCTTTTTATTTTAGCTCTATGTTCAACTCTTTCAACATTCTGTGGAATGTTTGTATGATTTAAGTGTTTGTAATCCTTTCGTAGCTTGCATGATTTAAGTGTTTGTAATCATTTTAGATATAATAATATTCCCTATATTGTGGAACGGATCAGTATTGTCATCCATAATTAGTTCTAGAATACACCATTAACAAACACCTTATCCATAGGAGTAGCTAGAAGCTAAGTGCGCGTAAGTTATAAACAGTAATTTTTAAGCTTAATGTATAAATAGAATAATATAACATTTATTTAAAGTTCGAGTAATTACTGCATATTTATGTATATTCCTATGGTATAAAGAATTATTAAGCTTAGTAACTACACGTAACATGATTAGTTTTGTTTTTTATTTTCTTATATTTCATGTGTTATATTAACAGGTTCATACTGCAGTGCATAGTCAAAAATGGTTAGCATGTTGAGAAGAACATACGTCTGGTTACACTGCCGATAAAGGTTATGCTATGAGTAATACCTTACTTGCTTGTAAGATTGTAAGTGTATGCTTAGTAACAACATATCATGAAGAACTAGAACAAGTAAGCAATAATTGATCTAATTGTCTTTTCAAAAACAATTTATCATGGAAGTACCTACCACTACACCAAATCAATGATTTTTTGTTTATCTCCTCGTAGAATTTCTACGTACTTTGTGCACTAGATTGTCAGTATGGTCGTATGTTTTCATGAATTATCATAGATATCTGCATTAAAAATGATATCCATTTTTCATATAAAAAGAAAAGACTCAAATGAAACATTGAAGAAGATATATAAGCAGTACAAACACACTTTGCGTGAAATAGAATGGTGATTAAAGTTTGGAAAATTGATAGCAACTTTCTGTTTTTTAACTAGAAAAGCAATAATAAGAAATCCACTAGCACTTGTAAGTTGTAACAAATAAATTTAAACATGTTCATGGTCAGAGTTGATATTTCTATAGCTCACTCCGTAAATAATGAGTCATTTAAGTTTTGGATAATTGCTAAATTTAGTTAGAGAAAATCCGTAAATATGAATAGAGATGTTGGAGGATATTCAAGTAATTATATGCAAAGACAATTTAAAAGCATGTATATAAGAAAATCATATAATATAGAATATTACCCGTGTCCATTTGAAAAGCAGCGATACCATTCTCCTCATCAACAACCTACAATTAATTAACATACTTTTTTCTAAACTATTATCATGTTTTCCAAATAATGTATCTTTTTTTTATTAACTTTGACCTGAGAAGGAAGAGAACCAAATATTGACAAATTCAACTTCTAACCATAAAAGGCATAGACATGAGTAGTTCCCTCGTACAATTTGTCTATAGGTATGTTAATAACAATAAGACTTACGGGGCAAGGACAAAAGTGCTTCCCTCATACAATTTATCTACAAGTATATTAATAACAATAAGACGTACAAAGCATAGAAAAAAGTACTTATAATTTCTAACAGGTAAATATATATGTAAAAAACATGCTTTACTAAGAGTTTGCAAAATTTATTTTGATATTTTATTAATTATAGTAGAAAAATAGAATAAAAATAAAATAACGATTACTACTGAATCTGCAACAAAAAATGTTAAGTTCAATATCTCCTTGCATTCTCGAGTGTAGTCTCCTTCATAACTATATACAGGACTATTGTTAGCAATGAATCAATGTTAGCAATGAATCAATGATAAGCAGAACAATACAAATAAAGATGCATTCACTCCATTTATCTGACTTTATATTACTAATCTAACAAACGCTACTAAACTCAATGTTTTGAACTCTAATCTATTAAGAATTCAGAAAAACATATACATATTAAGAATAATATAAATTAAAACCATGCACTCACTAGAATATTATGAGTCTGACCCATCAAGAAGTCTTTAATGGAAAAAAAGGTATAATGAGAATTTGCAGGGATATACAACATATAATATTGATTTTTTTTGCTAGTTTAACCTACCTTAAATAAAATATACCAAAGTAATGACCCAAAGGTGTTGACTCAACATTTTATATTGGAGCGATTTGAGATTGCTCAAATGCGATTCCTTTTCTTATTTCACAATAACGTAATTTCAAATCGTGTCAATACAAATTCATGTAAAAAGTACTGATTTAAATAACATCAACATAAAGGTTTGACAAAGTGCAAGCTTCTTGATGGGTCAGACCAGTAGTAGAGCACCGTTATGAAGAAAAATAACCTACATATGTAAAATAACTCGATCTTTCTGTGTTTTTTGTTATCTTTTTAGCGGATTTGACCATTTGGACAATTACTTCTCTTTGGGTAAGCTTGGCAAGTTCAATCTCTGATTCGCACTTTTCAAAGGACATGACCATTCTTTTATTTCAAAGTCTGTAAATTGAGGTTACAAAAACGATCGATGACAGCTGTTTCAGTCGGTCTCATGTGGAGAATCTGTGTTTCAACCTTTTGGCCTCCTCCTAAACCAAGCAGGTACTCTTCTAACCCAAATTAAGCTTCATTCTAAACATAATCCATACTGTATAACTATATAAGAACTGAATGACAATATGATCCACTGAACCCCAAATATTTAATTTTCAGTAGTATCTAATCTATTTAGCTTAAGACTTATATATGCACATAAGGACATTTTCCTAGTAATTACGGAGTTCGACATGGTTATACACCATTCAAATGTGTCATACTCCTGTCTAACGTGATTCCAAGTTTGCTTGAAAGCGAAGTCTTTTTGTTCTAATCATAACCAGTAGTTGTTTTCACAAGGTTTTTTCATTTCAACTTCTGAAACTAAGTTCACTAATTCCATAGTTCCAAAATATAAGTTTGGTTCAAATTCATTATCAAACTATGTTTTCACATTAAGAGTATTATTACTACTTATATGAATTCTATCAAAACCAGTGGATCCACAATAATTTTATTCTTCAACCTAGGATCAAACTATAATGAAAATCTCCATACCGGTAGCTATAACTCTTTTAATACATTTGAGTCCAACATCTCTGTTTAAGCATCGATTTCATTATGGATGACATATTATTATCATTAGGGATTGCCTAAAAACTATTGTTATTCGCTAGTTGCTGACGTAATTTTAGAGCACAAGTGTCGTTTAGTTCCTCCACATTTTTCAAACCAGCACCTCCTTTAGCCTTTGAATTGTTCCTGCTATTATTAGTGAGTCTTTCTTACCAAGGAATTTTATTTTACCACAAGCTATCAATTTTTTTAATCATAGCAATAGGTTTATGATGGATCAACAACTAATATAATATCATAGGAGTGATGCTTGATTTTCTAATTTCAGATTTGCTGGCCATAGACAATAATTTACTATCTCAGTTTTCTAATTTGTTAGTTATACTTTGCAGTAGTCTTGTACATTCTCAATAGTGAAGATACTATGAGGAGTGGGGAATACCAAAATATTTAACTAGTAAGGCACCCACACTCATTTGTAATCTTCCACTGATTTGGTCTTCATAACCAAAACTCTCAATGAAAAATAATGACTTCTCTAATTAATTTTTAAGCCTGAAGTGGATTTCAAATCATGTAAAATATGTGGTATCGTCTGAGACTCTGAGCACTCATACGGTTAGAGGTAGAAAATATCAAACATCATTTGCGTAAAGTAAACGAGAGATAGATGGTTTCACTGAGTTAATTGGTATAATATGCTTTAATCTGGTGCACTTTCTATCCTCAATGATAGATATTCCATTGCCACAAAAAAAAAAGAGGAAAGCTCCTCCCCTTGTCGTAATCCTCTATTTGATCCACTAAACCACTTTGGTACACCTTGTATTGATATTGGAAAGGTTAGAGTTGGAATGCACTAATGTATTAGATATGACCATAAGGAAAACCCATAGCCCACAACATCGCCAGATAAACTCCATATTAACGATGTCATAAAACTTTTGCAAATCCACTAAACTTCTTAGTCTCCATAAATTTTTTGGCCACTTCATGACTAGCAAAATATTCCCATCTAATTTCTAACTGGAATAAAAATCTGATAGAGTCAGATGTGAATGTGTGATTCTTTCCTTTTGACTGATGCCAATTAATGAAAACTTCCACTATTGTAAGAATTAGATTTAATTTTATATCATTTCTATGCAGCTTTAATTTTTTTGAAGCAAAACCTTCTGGACAATGGGACTTTGAATCATCAATGTAAAAAAATGCAGCCTTAATTTCCTCTTTGGAAGTGGGATAATATAAATGTTCCCTCCCTAAATCATTTATCCTCGTTCTAAAGCAGCATTAGCAAGAAAAAAGGAAGAGTCTAATCGCGAAGGCATGTCTGCTACTTCTAAGACCAATAGTAAAGCATCGTCGCCTTCAACTTTATATTTAAATTGTCGTGGAGAGGGTAATCACAGACAGCCAATGGAAGAAGTTGGAAACATAGAGGTAGTTTCTATATAACGTAAAATTTACAAACAAAAATGTTTAGAATATTTGACAAAACTTATTTTTTGAGTCATGTATTACGCATAAATATTATTTTTATAATGATTTATGGACGACAAAAAAGATGCATGTGATTTAACACTTCAGTATGCATCCTTCAGCATAGTTGTTTTGTAATATGAATGTAATTTAGCACTTCGACTATGATGAAGGTTAATGTAGGTATAATTGCATCATATTTGATTGAGTTGTTTTGTATCATTTTAGATGCGTAGCAATCCTAGCACAAGGCAAATGAAACCAAGCTACGACCTCCAAGAGTTATTGCTGGCAACCAATTCAAATTCATGGCCAAACACTTTGGATTGTTGTATTGGACGTTGAAGAATATTCAAAACCATTAGAGTTTGGAGTGGATGATCGGGAATGGTTAGGTTAACCGTAAGTTAAACTTTAAGTATATTTTGATTTTTTTTTGAAGCTTATGTTGTAATAATATCTGAATATATGAAATTCTGGTATTTTAGATATGTAAATAATTGTTTATGATATATTATACTACATTTGCAGAGCGTTTCAACTTTTCATTGAATATGTATGATGAATTATTTGTGATATGGAAGTCATTATTTGCCGAGTGTTTATATTTAAACTTTGCGTTTAAGTTTTGGTATATATGTGTGTTACTAAATAATCATTTTCCAACACTTATAAGCGTTGCCGTATATTTCTGTACCAACACTTATAAGTGTTACGGTATATTTCGTTACCAACACTTATAAGCTTTGCCGTATATTTCGTTACCAACACTTATAAGCATTGCCGTATATTTCGTTACCAACACTTATAAGCGTTGCCGTATATTTCTGTACCAACACTTATAAGTGTTACTGTATATTTCGTTACCAACACTTATAAGCGTTACCGTATATTTAGGTACCAACACTTATAAGTGTTAGTAATACGTACGTTTGTAACACTTATAAGTGTTACAAATTTGGCCGCTCCATTCCTCACAGTCCATTAGTAACACTTAAAAAGTGTTACTAAAATTATTTGTAACACTTATAAATGTTAGAATTTGCCTGTTTTGGTGTAGTGATAGCAATGGTAATTAAAACTAATTATTGACAAATTGAAGTGAAATCCCAATAATGAAATAGGGTAAATTGTGCACTTAGTTATAAAATTTGAATAAGTAAATAAATGTAAGTGTTGTATAAATAAAGGAATTTGTATATAATTAATGGTAATTGAATGAATTCGGTATTATGTATGTAATCATAATAGTTGGTTGAAGTATAATAAACTTAAGTGTAACAGTGGCTTGTAAACAACTATTATAAGTTACATGTTTGATTAGTTGATTTAATTGAAATTGGAAATAAAATTTTAGTAGATATAAATAAATGTTACATTTATGGGAAATGTGATACAATGGTTAGGAGTTTTAAATTAGAGTATATTAAGGTAATGAAAGGTAAAACAAGTGTTAACTGGGTTATAGAGTAATAATGGACCTAGTATAAAGATGGGAATTTAAATTTATAATTACTGGATTAATTGAAATTGAAAATTTGATACTGTAAATGGTAAAATATACAACGATAAATTGATATAGAAATTTGTTTAAAGGATTACAAATTACTAAAGTAATCCAAGATGATAAAATTTATAAAGTATATAATTTGAATTTTAAGTAGTGATTCGATTACTTTAATATTAATTTATTTAAATGACTGGAAAATAACCATTTTGGCCACTGACTTGGATTTCGACGAAACTAGTTTCATCGGATCCGTAATGGTGAATTATTGTAGGATTTCAAGTTGCATAAAGATCGGGCTTGTCGTTTGATCGTATGGGCTTGAAACGCCATGGAATAAATTAAATTGAAATCAACTGAAATCAATTTGAAATAAACCGATTCTAGTATAACTTCTTCGTACGATGGAATTTGGGCTCGAAACTTGTTCCTTTGATTTTAAAATATTTTAAAACATATATTTTGATGTATGCGTTGACTATTTTCGTTCTGGAATCGAAACGGGCTTTTTGGGTCAATTTCGTTCAAAACCCAAATGAATCTTGTCCATCTATTCTATTTTCAGCTTTGTCTATAAGTACCTCGTTATAAACCCTAATTGTTCCTTATTGTCATTTGTCTGTAGGTACAATTTCTTCTCACCTCCTCATTCCAATGGCTGAAAACCCTAAATTTTCCAATTCAATTACCGTTCAAAATCCAACAACAAAAATTTAAACTCCTCAAATAATATCAAACTATATATCGATCTGAAGCTCTCGACGAGCGCATCTCAGATCTAAAATACATTTTCCAATTCGAATCATCATTTATTTAGAAATCAGTGGATTAATCTCGGCCTCTCATCAAGGCGAGATCGACTTTGTCTGATCAATAAATCGCAGGCACCAGAGCGTGGAGATCGTCACACGCAGTACATCTGTGTCATTCGTTTAGGATTTTGACGGCTGGATGTGGCGTATAAATTGGATTAGGGTTTAACTTTGGGTGCGGCGGCTGCCTTATCGGCCGTGTTTGGTCGGTGTTGATCGCTAGGGAGAAGATCTCTGGGGTGGAGGCGACATGCCATCGAGATGGCATGGTCGGTGAGGTAGCTGGCAGGCCGCGCGATCGTAAATCAACGACGATCTGGCAGGTCTCGTGCATGATGGTTTAGGGTAAATACTGGAGAAGATGTGTAGCGATGTGGCAACTTTCTACTGGTAGGTTTTCCTTTTATTTTATTTATTTAAATTCCAAATTCAATCGTTCAAATCCCCATAACTTTTACATACGATATCCGATTTACGCACGATTTTCTTTGTTAGGATCGTATTGAAATTCCAGACATTTTGATGCTAGTTGGACGAATTCTAAGACTGTTTGAATTTTGGGTTTAAATTGGATTTGAATTCAATTTAAATTCAAAAGGTGAGTGCTTTAACCCACTCACAACTTCTAAAATTTTTTATGTTTGTTAAATTGATTTATGATGTGAATAGAAATTTATTTATGACTGTTTGGCATATTTTGAATCATCATCTCAGTTTATTTGAATTTATTTGGATAAAATAGTTATTTAATTCATTATTGAATATAAATTACCAGTAAATACCTGTTATTTATTATCTGTTGTATATTGATGTTATTGATTGAATTAGATGATGATTGTGATAAATGTTTGATGATTGATATTGGATGAATAAGTGTTGTATTTTACGACGTTATGAACTATAAGTTGTTATGGATTTTTATTCATTCGGGATTGCGGTTTGAAACGATATATAACCGTATTTATATTTTAAATTACGGATTGAAATGATAAATATCTGTATCACTGGACCATGGGATAGAAAATTATATACAAACACCGTGGTCTATATATAAAAATATTTTGAAATGATTTCTATGGTGGTTTAGATAAATATTGATTTTTGAGGTTATATAATGTTATTTTACCCTTGATTTTAAGCTGTGTATAATTTTTTTTAATATAGAATAAGCTCAATAATAAGTTTGATTTTTATTGAAGATAATATGTTTAAGTATTTAAATTATATTTTAATATAGAGTTTAAAATGATTTAAATAAAATTAAGGTTGGAAGATAAATTTGAGAATTATTTGAAATTGAATTTATTTAAGAATTAAACTCAAATAAGCTTGATGTGAAATTTATTAAATTTGAAATTTTAGAGGGTATGATTTTTATAACTTGATTTTGGTTTAAGGTGAATTAAAGAATATTTCAAGTATAAATAAATTGAAGGAAATATTTAGTTATTTGAAATTTGAGTTTTATTTAAATGATAATGGATTTATTAAGTAAAATATTTCGAAACTAAATAATAGAAAATTGAATTGTTGAATCGTAATTACCAAACTTAGTGTTGAAATTGTTGAATACTTAAGGTTTGAAATATGTTGAATTTGAAATGGCTTATTTTGTGGATCAAATCTGTTTTGAAATCGATAAAATTTGGAATAGTTGATTTGGAAACTGAATCGAATTGAAATTTATGACTTAGGATTTGGTTAAATTTTAAATGTAGAAATTCGAGTTGTTTTGGAATTGATTTGTGAAATTGAAGAAGCTATAGTATTATATAAAGTATTTTAAAATTTTAAATCATATAAGTGGTGGAAGTTATGTTTCAAAGTTATGAGTTTTAAAGTATTATGATTTGAAAGTGCTATATTTCAAGTGTTTTGATTTCGAAGCGTTATAACTTTAGAAGTGCTATGATTTTGGAAAAAGGATATATTTGAAATAAAAATGATATTATATTGGTTTGGGTTTATATTAAAATGATATCATATTGATTTGGGTTTTGAAACGGAAATGATATCGTATTTATATGGTTTTGAAATGGATATTATATTCTAGTTTTGAAGTATAATTATTTTGAAATGACCGCGATGTTATAATAACATTTGGTTGTTAAAGAGACCGGGATCGGAAGTTGTCATACTCTCTGCCAACTCCGAAAACTACTTTAACAACTGTGTATGCGGTAGAGATTCCAGAATGAAGTAGGATGGTGGCGACATTCTATTAAGGAATATACGTGGACCCGACTCTCATGAGTTGACATAAGGTGGCTAAAACAGGAGCGATCTCGGACCATGGAGGCAGCCCCTCTTATCGGACACACTTCTTTGATATTATATTCTGACTTTAAGGATTATTTGGTGGCCATTTTTGACTTTTTGATTTAGGGGTGTGGCTCGAGGTGGGCGATAGTAGCTGCTATGCATTACCACCAGCCCGTGTGCGAAATTGGTATATTTACCCTGGCATTGCCTTATGTGTCATGTCACCTACCCTAGCGTGCCTTGTACGAGTTTGATTTGTGTCGTACCTATGGAGTATCCTTTGGTAGCCTCCCGATTAGGAGGTATTACGGTAATGTATAGACTATTGACACTATTACGTGTTAAGGGCTATATAGGTAACCCCTTAACGCTATTTTAAAGTAAGTTTATTTTACTTTTAGACATTATTATAATAGCGTATATTACTACATAGTGTATAGTTTAACAGATCCTTAGGAGGTGTGAATCCCGAGCATCTCTTAAGTTACTGCACTCACGTTCGACACTGGATAGGAGATGTCAAATCCCATAAACATCTCTGACGTCGTTCCACTCATATTATTTAGCATTGATATTAACTTACATAAGATCTTATAGTTCTGACTCGAGTGTTTTTTCTTTTCAATTCGCTCGGGTCAGTCTGAGCATTACAGGATTTGAAGACTTTATTTTGGAGGACCAAGACGAGGATATTATTATTATATACTATGTTGTTCCACTGCATTCATACTGTTCCACTGCATTGTCATTATTATTCTTTGTTATGTGTAACTCTGATTCTGTGTTATATAAGTATAATCAAATATTTTGTAAAACAGCTTCATGGATTGTTATTTGATTATTATATTTTATCGTTCCGCTGCAAAATTCTATTTTGTTTTTTTCCTTCTCTGTTTTTTCTTATTCACCCCAATAACAATCAACCCTTTTATATGGTTTGAGTCTAACGTGTGTGGTTTATCGTTAATTTAAAACGTACAAAAAGGCGAGATGTTACACCATGTTTTTGTTTTGTTGTTCGGGGTCTATATGCAAACTAAAAGTCTACACGGTGAAACACGAGACATTACTAAAAAATAAAATAAATAAAATAGGTTAATCCCAACATAAGTACGCATGCGCCCATAAACATTTCCCTTGTTGCATGCATACATTGTCTTCTCTACTTGTCCTTTAAACAAACTCAAGAAATAAAATAAAAACACTTTTGTTTTCCCTGAACAAAATTCTCAAAGCCAGTAAACATTTCAATAGCCGAACACTTTAATAACTAAAAACTAGAGGTTATACTCCACCTTACTACTTTCATTCTCTTCCTTTTATGTCCTCATTCAGTCCCTCTTTTTGCACTTATTTCCACTGAACCAAAAAGAAAGAAACTAATGGTCATGATTTTCGAAATTTACATCTTAGAGTACACCACACAGAAGATCTCTAAACTAATTTTATCGTACTCGTATTAGCTTAAGCTTCATATTCATATAGGCTTTACATAGTCTGGTCGAGATTTGTATAGTTGGACTTCATGATAGGCAAGGCTATGATTTAGGGTGGTCCTTAATCCATGCGTCGTTGCTCGATTTGAGGGTGCAGCGGTGTCTTTGAAGAGTTTGACAGTAATTGTTTTGAGCAGTTTGATAGGACATATGTGGTTTCGAGACCGTTGGGTATGGGAATCCGTGTGTGATTCCATGATCTATTTGAGATATGGGAATCTATGCGATTCCAAGGCTATTGTGGTGTGAGAATCCATATGAGATTCTGTGATCTATTTTTGGAGCGGTGCGTGTGTTGGAATGCCAGACGTAACCTCATCAACCGAAATGAGAGGCATGGTCAGTAAGGTTGGCAAATCCATAGGGTGTAATCGACTCCTTTTTTCTAGAAATACCGATATCTTCAGTTGTTTTTGGCATGTCGGAGCGATGTACTTGGTCTTAGCAAGACCAGTTAGTTTTTTCTATAATACCCCAGCTAGACGGGCATGATGCTTCGGAAGGATAACTTTAATCCTTGTGCAGTAGGATCGTTCTTGAAGTACTGAAGGCACCTCCGTAGAATCCTACACAATTAGCGAACGAGCCTTATCGAGTTTTTGATTTTATACTAGTAATGTGGTGATGTACATAACACGAGCATCATAGCTACTTGATTATTATTATGTTTGCCCATTAGACATTATTATAATATCATTAGATTTTCTATAAAAATGTTTTGGTTATCATAAGGTAAAAACCGGTCATATTTATGTGTGGCGTGGTTTTACGAGATACCTTTGTTTTTCAAAGGATTTTGATAACATTAATAATTCATATTGAATGTGTTTTCTCACGTTGGTTTTCCAGACTGACTCGGGTGTTATTTTATTATAATGCTCGGGTTATGCCGAGTACTACAGATTTAGGGTAGGATGCTATGGAGCTCAAGAGACGAGCTGGATGACAGAGATGTATTTCTGTACTTGTTTTTTTTCATTGTATGTGTATTAAACTATATATTCAGTACTTGTGATGACAAGTTATTATAACTGTCTAGATCATTATGTTGACCGTTGTACTCTAATTGAGGTTTGTACATATGTATACTACAGTTACAGTTTCTTTGTATAAAAATCTATTATTATATATTATATTTTGTTCCGCTGTGATTGTGAGATTCTGTATTATTATTTTTGTTTCTTCTTCTATCATCTTCTATCTTTTAGTTATTCGTCTTTTCATACAATTTGTGTTGGACAAGTATGGTTTAATGTCAACTCAAAGGGTACTGAACTGCGAGTCGCTACATTAGGGTTAACTAATTGAGCTTGTGCACTTGGTATGGCGTTTAGAAAGGTGATGTCTAGGATCGAAATTGGATAATCAAGCACCATTTCCTATCAGGTTACCTACCTAGCCTGAAAGGTGAAGTGAGCCCAAAGTTTGCTCCTAATAGAAAAGGCCCAATTTGAATTGGACCATGGGCTAATTTTCAAAATAGTTTTGAAATTAAGATAAGATTTTAAATTTAAAAGTTAAATCTAAAATAAAAACATGTTTATCATAAAAGGTTATAATATAACATAAATTTTCAAAATGTTTGAAAATGTAATAAAAAGTTCAAAATGTTTGAAACTGTTTAAATATTAATTTCGAAATTTAAAATTTATTAATAAGATTAATCAAATAAATTAATTAATTGAGTTAATTAATTAATACTTATACGCATGTTTATATGTGTTGATATATATATTACATTATTTTAAAATGTTTAAGATAACATAAATATACATGTTTGTATATAAGATAAATTTTTGAAATTAATATAATTTAAATAAAGTCGTTTAGTTTAATTTAATTAATTAATTAATAGTTAATTAATTAAATAAAAAATACACATATATAAGATATTTGTGTTATACTATAAAGGTTATAATATACACTATAAAGGTTATAGTAGATATGTCTAATATAAAGTTATACTTGAATACTAATTTAAAGTTAATTAAGAGTTAATTAATTTAAATTAATTAAATAAGATTTAGCTAATAAAATATTATACATAAGACTATCATATAAGTAATATGAAATATAAAAGTTATATAATAAAAATTATATGATATGAATGTATAAACTAAAAGTGGAATATTAAAGAAACCAAAATAAACTTAAGGAATAAATACATATGTAAATGTACGTATACCATGATTTCTGATGTACTTGATACTTGAACCACGAGAGTATTTCATAAGAAATACATTATACTAAATATAATATACTAAAGATTATGAATCTTCAATTTAATGTTGTCCTCTACCATATATAAATTAATAAATTACTTGTATACTCCTTAGTTATTGAGCAAACTCAAGCTAGGGATGTTATGTGTAGTATTATTAATATAATGAATAGATGAGATAAGATAACTATATGTATTTGTTGAGAAAACTCAATGTACGTATGTTATACTTAGACCATTGTGATATGGTAGGTACAAGTGAATAATCTCTTTCGATTTGTTGAGAAAACTGAAGGTCGAAATGAGACAAGGACATGGAAACATGGTTAAGAGCTGTATGTGATATAACCAATTAGTAGTTATCCATCATTTGTGGGCTATGATTTGTTAAGCAAACTTAAGATTAGAATACTAAGATAGTCGAGTCCTAACACCAACTAATGAAGTCGAAAGACTTCTATGTTTTATCTCAGGGTTTGAAGAAACATAAAAGACTAGTGGAACCCTTATTAGAAAAATAAAATGGTAACGTTTAACCTTTCTAATATTGTAAGAGCATATGTTAAATAATGTTATAATACTAGTACCAAATATACCCGTTGCTTCGCCTTGTTTGCATCGGTTGTGGTCGCAACCGAAGAAAATAGAACCATTTGCTTCGGTATCAGCTTAACAACAGATGCAATTGGCACATCGAAATTGTAGAAAATACAAAAATGAAGCAAATAGTCTTATTTGTATCAGTCATTTTTACAACCGATGCAAATAATGTTATTTGCATCTGTTCTTTGGGAATCGAAGCATTTCATTGATGCCAGACCCAAATCCTTTTTTTGCATCGGTTCATTGGGAAACGATGCAAATTCAAGCACCGTAGGTGGGTCCAAAATATTTCACGTTACCCATTAGTTTCTGCCTTCAACTTTCTTCTCCTGCTTCACTTTCACCAAATTACCGCTTCTTTTTCACCAATTACCCCTTCCTCGCTTTCTTTTCACCAAGTACCTCTTCCTTTCCACCAGTTAATCTCATTCCTTTTTCTTCTAAAACCCTAAATCGATTTTCCCACTCCATCGATTCTTTCTGACTCTGCAAAACTCCTTTTTATTAGTCCGTTTTGATTTCTTTTCGATTTCTTGCTTTGGATCCATCGATTCTTTTTTACTATAGAAATCGATTTCGAAATCGATTTAGAAAATTTCGAAATTGATTTTGTTAGTTCAGAATTGGTCACTCGTTTGTTTCAAAAATCGGGTCATCAACCTACATTTGCACTTTCAGTATTACTTTTTTCTTGGATGTGTAGGTAAATAACAAGCTTTGCAAGGAACTTGTTAAGGGTTACTGCTCTTTTTTGTTATGCATAGTGCCTTCAAATACAATACTCTATTGACCTTCATAACCACAGTTAATAGTTGAAGTTAAAAACGAGATAAAGTGATGATAAACAGATAGTTTGATAATAAAAAAGTACGAAACTTAATTAAGTTCATTTGTGCTGAAGAGCCAAGTTTATGGTTCTAATATGGCCTATGTTATTTTCAATTGCAGAGAGAAGATTTTTAGAAGAGAGTGAGGAGAAATGGAAGAAGAAGAGAAAACATGAATGCAGAAAAGAAAAGAATTCAAATTTCTAGTCTATCTTTCATCATTCCACTATTGCTATTATATAGCAATTACACCACGTTTGTTGTAACTAATTCATGACAGGTGGCAATAGATCATCCAATACATTTTGTAGCCACTTGATTGTAATAGAAAATATGCTGAAATAAAAGTAGTATGTTCTTTTTAACAATATTTTCTTCAATTATTTATTCTAAGTTTGAGAATGTACTGTAGTGTGCATACGTTCACCAAGTTGCAATTTGTTTGCAATATCAGTCCAGATATCTAGCAGAAGTGCGGTAAGTGCGCCTTCTAGCAGCGGGTGATGAGGTTGAGCAGCCCGTATCAGTACCTCCCCCTAAAAGCTTGACCTTGTCCTCAAGGTTGGTAGGTGAAGTGAATGACGGTGGTACTGGAGTTTGAGTGATGTTAGACGGATTTAGGCATAGTTTGAGGAGGGAAATGTGAAACACTGGATGGATATGGGCGTCAGGTGGAAGGAGAAGTTTATATGCTACACTGCCAATTTTTTCAATGATTGGGAAAGGTCCAAAATACTTTTTAGAGGGTTTTTACTGGGTTGGCCGTATGAAGTGTTGGCCGTAGGGGTGAAGCTTGACGAAAACATAGGAACTGACGGTGAATTCTTTATTAAGGCGACTTTAATCCGCATGACTCTTCATACGAGCTTGCGCTCGTTGGAGATTACCTTTGATTGTGGTCAAGAGTTGGTCTCTAATAGTTGCCCAGTCCTCAACATCTTGCACCATGGAAGTTCCATGTATATAGTCGGTAATGATCGGTGGTGTGCCACCATAAACGGCTTGGAAGGGTGACATTCCAATAGAAGAATGAACACAAGTATTAGACCACCACTCCGCCCAAGGCAAACATTTCACCCATTGTGATGGTAAGTCGCCACAAATAGCTCGTAAATAAGTCTCCAAACAGCGATTGATGATTTTCGTTTGTCCTTTGCTTTGTGGATGATAAGCACTACTCATGTTGAGTTGTGTGCCATGTAAACGGAAAATTTCTTTCCAAAATTGGCTCATAAATACACGGTCTCGGTCGGAAACTATAGATCGAGGAAAACCGTGTAGACGAACATATTCTTGGATGAAGTAAGTGGCTAGATGGATTACGGTAAAGGAGGTAGGTAACGCCACAAAATGGGCGTATTTGGAGAGGCGATCAACAATGACCCAAATGCATGTCTTGCCCGACGAAGGGGATAAGTGAGTAATGAAGTCCATAGATATGTCTTCAAAAATCTTGTTGGGAATTGGTAGGGGCTGTAAGAGGCCTTTTGGTGTTGTGTTCTCTGATTTGGTTTGTAAACATACTGAACATTCTCTAACAAAACTTTGTACAGATTTCAAAAGATTAGGCCAATAGAAATTACTAGCAATCCGAGCAAACGTACTCTTAATCGTTGAATGTCCACCAGTTTTAGAAGCATGATATGCAGTCAGTATCTTTTGTTGTAGCATCAGGTTAATGGGTATGCATACTTTTTTGCCTCTAAATAATAATCCATCACGAAAAGAGTACTGCGTGTTAGAAGAGATACCATTTTGGAGCTGATTGATAATACATTGTGTGCCAGCGTCGAGGGAAAGAGCAGCGCAGATGTCAGTTGTCAGAGTGAAAGAAGGGGATGAAAGTGCAGTCATCAATGCTTTCTTAGTCCACCGTGATAATCCATCTGCTACAGTATTATCGAAACCCGGTTTATATTTAATGGTGAAGTCAAACCCCATGAGTTTGGAAAACCACTTCTGCTGCTCTGGTGTTTGGATGGCCTGATTGGGTAATTGGCGGAGACTCTGGTGATCCGTAGTGATGGAGAAAGGATGACCCAGCAGATAGTGCCGCCATTTTTGTACGGCGGAAGTTATCGCAAACATCTCGCGCGCATAAGTTGATACTCGTTGGAGGCGCGGTGGCAGCTTCTGACTATGAAAAGCAATCGGGTGTTGCGATTGAGAGAGAACGGCGCCGCAAGCAAAACTAGATGCGTCCATGTGCAGATCGAAGGGCTGAGAGAAATTGGGGAGAGTTAAAATCGGTGTTGATGTAATTGCATTTTTGAGGGTGATGAAAACTTCCTGAGCTTTATTGGGCCAAGTGAATATCTCTCCTTTTTTAAGTAATTTGGTTAGAGGGCTGACAATATGTGCATACTGTCTTATGAAACGGCGATAATATCCAATTAAGCCGAGGAATCCACGAATTGTTGTGATTGATGTGGGAGTTGGCCAGTTAATTATAGCTTCCACCTTTGATGGGTCGACACGAACACCGTTTTTGGAAATAATGTGGCCCAAGTAGTAAAGTTCCTCCAATCCAAAGCAACATTTAGAAAAGTTGGCATAAAATTGGTGTTTAGTTAGAATGTCCAAAGTGGTTTGCAAATGAGAAAGGAATCCCAAGTTTTGCTATAAACGAGAATGTTGTCAAAAAATACTAAAATAAATTTCCGTAAATGAGGCCGAAAAACATCGTTCATAGTAGCTTGGAATGTAGGAGGGGTGTTGATGAGGCCAAATGGCATTACAAGAAATTTGTAATGTCCTTCGTGAGTGCGAAATGTTGTTTTGGGAATATCGGATGGATGAACCTGGATTCGGAAATACCCACTACGCAAGTCCAATTTCGAGAAGTAGGTGGAGCCATATAACTCATCTAATAATTCATCGACGGTTGGAATAGGAAATCTATCTTTAATTGTGATGGAATTAAGAGCTTGGTAATCGACACAAAAACACCACATGCCGTCTTTCTTCTTGACAAGGAGGACGGGGGAAGAGCATGGGCTTGTGGAAGGTTAAATTATTTGAGCTTGAAGCATTTCTTTCACCTGAGATTCTATTTCATTTTTTAGAAATATGGATAATGGTATGGTTTAACGTTGATGGGTTGTGAGTTAGTGTGGAGGTTGATGTGATGGTCGAGAGTGCGGTGAGGTGGAAGGCCGGTCGGCTTATCAAAAAGGATGGGGTAATAGGTTAGAATTTGATGGATATCAGGATGTAAACAATCGGGATTTAATGAGGGAAGTGAACTTGTGCTTTTAATGGGCTCAGTGGTGAACTGGAAATAAGAAGAAATGCAACCTGTGGATTGCAGCCATTTCAGTTCGTGGAAAGAAATTTCAGATGGACTAGATGATGTTTCCTAGCCTGATAAAATAATGGTCTCACCATTATAAACAAATGACATTGTTAGTTTCTTATGATCAAACAATATTGGACCCAAACTTTGCAACCATTGAATCCCAAAAACAGCCTCTGCTCCTGAAATCGGTAGTAAGAAAAAATCGATGATAAAATCATACCCATGGATTCATACCAGAATGCATCGGCATGCCTGCAGGCGCTGCAATCTCTCTCCATTCCTAATGGTGACAAGGAAATCGCGATGGGTCTCAGCTCGAAGCCCTAGAAATCTCGCCGTCTTTGGGTGTATATAGTTATGCATGCTTCCAGAGTCAACTAGGATGGAAATGCTCTTGTTGTTAATTTGTGCAGGCAATCGAAGAGGCCGAGGATGGGATGAACCAACAAGAGCGTGATAGGAGATAGCGGGGTCAGTTTCTGATGGTTGTATAGTTGTCTGGAGGGTCTGGATCTACAGTGGTATCATCATCATCAGGTAAAAGCAATAGTATTCGTTTAGTGGTGCATTTATGGCCGGGAAAATACTTCTCTTCACAATTGTAGCATAGGCCTTTCGCTTGGCGATTCTGAAATTCGGACGGGGTTAAGCGGTTGATTGGGTAGTTGGGTTGTGTTGTATGAGATGGTGGTGGAATTGGTGGTAAAGACAGTAGAGGAGGTTGTTGTGGTTGGTTAAATGATAGGCGGTTTTGATATTGTTTGGTTTCTTTGATTTTGTTTTCGATATGTTTAGCGAATCGGATAGGGATTTTGGGTTGAATGGTTGTAGCTCATGTTTTATATTGGTTTTTAGGCGAGAAATGAAACAATTGAGGAGTGTGTCGGAGGGAAGGTTTGTGATACGATTACTAATGGTTTCAAATTGGGATTGGTAATTTTCCACGGTGGTCGTTTGACGGAGTTTGAATAGGGAAGCTTGTGGGTTTATGAAGGAGGAGGGGCCAAATATTTGTTCAATAGCTCTAGTAAGGTTTTGTCATGATGTAAGTTGGTTGTTGCGGAACATCCATTGATACCAAGTTAAAGCTTGGCCCGCCATGTAAAAACTTGCTAGGTTAATTTGTTGTTCGTCGGGAGTTGAGTGGTAGGAGAAAAAATGTTCCGCTTGAAAGATCCAATCTAAGGGATTAGTGCCATCGAAATGGGTCAATTCACATTTGGGAGTTCGGATATGGATGGGGTTTGGAAGAGGGGACATATGAAGCGGTGTGGTGAGGAGAGGAGGAGGTGGTCGAATGGGAGTTTCATTGTGGGGTGATGATGGTATGGAAGTGAACTTGGATGTCAGATCGGCAATGGCTTGGGTAAGTTGTTGAATGGGAAGTTGTTGAGCAGAAAGGGTGTTTTTGATATCAGTGATGTTGGAAT
Organism: Allium cepa; assembly: GCA_030765085.1. Taxonomy (NCBI): domain Eukaryota; kingdom Viridiplantae; phylum Streptophyta; class Magnoliopsida; order Asparagales; family Amaryllidaceae; genus Allium; species Allium cepa. The sequence goes on from CM060941.1 coordinate 635,224,710, forward strand.
GCTGGGAGATAAGGGTTTTCTTTTGGTTGGAAAGAGAAGCTTGTTGGGTGGAAAGTGTGGTAGTAATGGAATCGATGGACTTTTGGTGGTTGTTGATTTGGGAGGCGAGTTCATCTAAACGGATCATGGTGGATTAGTGAAAGCACCAATTGACATGGCCTATGCTATTTTCAATTGCAGAGATAAGATTTCTAGAAGAGAGGAGGAGAAGTGGAAGAAGAAGAGCAGATATGAATGCAGAAAAGAAAAGAATTCAAATTTTCAGTCTATCTTTCATCATTCCACTATTGCTATTATATAGCAATTACACCACGTTTGTTGTAACTAATTCATGACAGATGGCAATAGATCAGACAATACATTTTGTAGCCACTTGATTATAACAGAAAAGATGCTGAAATAAAAGTAGTATATTCTTTTTAACAATATTTGCTTCAATTATTTATTCTAAGTTTGAGAAAGTACTGTAGTGTGCTTACGTGCACCAAGTTGCAATTTGTTTGGAATGTCAGTCTAGGTATCTAGCAGGAGTGCGGATAGTGCGCCTGGTTCTAGCAGCAGGTGATGAGGGCGAGCAGCCCGTATCAGGTTCACTTTTTTTGTTTATTATGTTTTTCTAGTGTCTACCAAACTTAGCTAAGCTAAAAGCTTCTTTGCTTTTGCTTTTTTTCCTCCCTAACTAATGTGATTTAACAAGCATTTTTTTTCTTGGCTGTATGTACAATACTATGATTTTATTCAGTGGAATATCAGCACAACATATAAATTTAGTAACTGTATATAATTTGTGCGAACTTTCAAATTTAATTAAGATTCTGTGATTGAGCGCAATAGCCACACATTGTCATGTCAACTACTTGTGTAATGGTTTGTTTCAAAAATTACTTGTATAAAAGTAGACCTACTTGCATACATTGGATTGGTTCTATTGAGTTGAGGAAGAATCTCATTTTTGAATTGAAGTTATATATATTGGCCAAAAAAATAATGCTTTGCTTGAGAATCTCATTTTTGAATAATTCAGCATCAGTAAGTCTATAGATATTTTTCTTTTGAATACTTCTACCATTTATTTAAGTGTGTATTTTACTTGATTTGAATGATTTTCTAGTATTTACGAGGAGGTTACAATTTTTTTTTATATATATTTTTATGAGCTCACGTGAATGCTAAAATGTTTATTTATACAATTTTATCATTGTGCTTTAGTTGCAGATAGTTCAGTTTGATCAGAGTTCATTATCTAGTGCAGCTATATGCAACTTTCATATAGTAATGCAGTGCGGAGTACCAAAATGTGAACAACTGATACACAACAAACTTGATCAGGTACAATTTTTATGCCCACCTTTACTGTTTTGCTGTTAGTGTTCACTTCATGGTTGAACTGAATGACTTTTATTCCCAAGATTTAGTGACTAGATTTTGGTTTATTTGTAAATGATAAGTTCATTCTTGATTTCGGTTAATTCTTGTTTTAGTTTATACGCATTGTCACTGACTGTAACGACTTGTTTTAGTTTATGTGCATTGTCAGTGACTGTAACAACCCCACCGCGATAGAATTTCAATCAAATTATGCTCAAAATTTGCAAATATGTCCAACAAGAAAGTCTTCATATATAAAGCAGGCTTTCCAGAACATTCAAAATCATCTAAATTCGTTGAGAAACGAAAAAGTAATCCCCAATTTACTAATTGTGTTTAGTTTAGATAATGTAATTATCAAAGTGACAGAACTGAGAGTTTGCAACAGGATTTAGATCAATCTACGCTCAAAATTTGCAAATATGTTCAACATTAAAGTTGTCACACACAAAATAAGCTTTCCGAAACTTCAAAAATCATCTAAATCTGATAAGAAACAAGGAAGATATCCCCAATTTATGAATTGTGTATAGTTTGGATAATGTTATTATCAATGTAACAAAGCTGAGAGTTTGCAACATGATTTTATTGTCTAGGAACACTTGTTATTAATTTTCATAAGATTATTTACTATTTTGAATAAAATAAATTTTCACTTATTTAATAAATATATTCCATAAACCCAAGTTATTCCAAATTTACATTTATGTACACAATGTCTCAAATTTCCATATAAAACATTTAGTTAATAACCCATATTTTAAAACCACTTTTACTATTCTTCCAAATCCGTTTCGATATATATATTATTTAGAAATAAATTAGACTCGTCTTTTTTAAAATCGTATTCCCAAAGTCACTTGTATATTCTATCACTTATTTTATAAAATCATAATCACTCATATCTTCAAATCCATAACTCTATATGCTAGAAATAAGTGTAAAATTGTTGTAAAATAGTAATTAGTTTTCAGAGTAGTTGTAAAATAAGTATAAGATAATTTGGGATTTAAAAAGAAAGGTTGTATAGTAAATATCTAGAAAAATAGATTTAAGATAGTTTATATCAGAACAATTTTTTTGAAAATAGTTACAGAGTCAAACTGGTTCAATTTTCCAATCTCTACTTCCAATCAATTTCCAATTTCCATTTCCATTAAATTGATTCAATTCAATTCAATTTCAAAATGTTAACATTCTCATAAGAATTACATCACAATACCTGTTCAAATAAAACGTCTCACATTTTATACCCAACTGTTCATTTCAGGTTATTTCCTATCACAGAATATGTCTTATATATTGTATAAATTGTCATTTACAGCTTTCTTTGTGTAAATGCTGCTATTTGTGTATTATACTTTGTTCCACTGCAATTATGAGATTCCGTGATGTTGTCTCTGTTTCTTCTTCTTCCTCTTTTTTTCTTTACCCTAACAATCTGGAATTTCCGGCGTTCGATTGCTCGACACTTCTATAGTGAACGTATTAGTATCGAATTTTCGGGGTCGAAAATTTCGGATCGTTACATTACATTTATAGTAAAATAGCTAGCATATTTTATTTGCTTTGAAATGATAAGTTTTGCAAATTTAAATAATTATATTAGAAGAACTTATCATTTAAAAGCAAATAAAATGACGCAGCGTAGGAAGCGAATTCGACGATGTAAATCGAATCCGTCCAGGATCTCACACGATTAGCGGAAATAATCGGTGAATCGTTGATAAATCGATGAATTTAAGAATACCGTAAGGCCCAAATCCGTTGATCACGAAGATACCAGACTTTAGCAATCTTCGTCACGTTGATCGCGCACGATACCGTGAGAGAAGATCTTCAATTCTTCGAACGTTGATCAAGCGCACTTGATTCCGTGAATTGGCTTCAACAATAGTTGATTCGAGTGCACTCGAATATCCGAAAGTGGAGATATGAGATAACACTCAACTACCAATTTAAATGGAGGCACAAAGCATATACCAAATTTTATTCAAAATTCAACAACCTTTACAAATGACACGACTCGCCTATTTATAGGCTTACAACACAACACAACACACTACAAAGCCATCACGAACTAACATATTTACACATGACCGACTTAACATAGGTCGTTAATGACCTAACAAATACAAGACTTAAGACTTGACTGGTTCGGCTTAACTATGGAAACTTCGACAAATGATTTATGCTCATTAACGACCTAACTTGGGCAAACTTCACACAGCAGCGACTTAACAATCTCGCTCGCAACCTAAAGAAACAGCTCGCGATTTTAAAAAAAATGGAGCACGGCAACAAGAACGCGACTTAAAGAAGCATCAGCGACATAAGTAAGAAGAGTTTGCCGCGACCTAGTATTGATGTGAAGAAGCTCGCGACTTACGGCTTTGCACGAAATTGCTCGTTCGCGACCTAAGATAGATAACTGGAGCGATTTAGGGCTTCGCGAGTTGAACAAGGTCGCGGGAGGGAACTAGAGACAGACTGATGGTACTAGGTCGCGTAGAGACGTAGGGTAGGTTGTTGAATTGCCGAGCGATGCTGGAGTTGGGTCGTGGGTTTGATGAAGGTCGCGGAGAGGGTTTAGGTCGTGGGAACGGTGAAGGTCGCGGAGAGGGCAGAGTTAGGTCGGCGAACGACCTACAGGTGAGATTTCCTACTTCTTTCCTTTGATACCCTGCATCATCCTCCCTGGGTACGAAAGAATTCGTCCTCGAATTCGCCTTTTCTTGGTCATCAGCATAATACGGAATCAAGTGCTTCACATTAAACACATCAGAAGTGTAAACATCCTCTGGCAACTTCAACTTATAAGCATTTTTATTAATCCGTATTATAATTTCTACTGGTCCAATCTTTCGAGCTTTCAACTTGTTATAAGCACCCACAGGGAAACGATCCTTCATTAACACGCATACACCCAATCACCCTCGTTGAATTCCGCACTTCTTCTCTTTTTGTCTGCAGCTCGTTTATACTTCTCATTTGTCTTCTCCAATAGTTCCTGAACAATTCTATGGTATTCTGTCAATCCATCAACAAAATCAATAGCCCGCTTAATTGTCTCCTTCGGTTGTGGTACTGTTGTTAAATCCAACGACCCCTTTGGTAAGTTTGAATATACAATCTGAAATGGACTGAAACCTGTACTCCGGTTAACTGCGTGATTGTGTGCGAACTCAGCTTGACACAACTTCAAATCCCAACTCTTCAAATTGTCTTTCACAAGACATCTCGGTAAATTTCCCAACGATCCGTTAACCACCTCCGTTTGCCCATCAGATTGCGGATGGTAAGCGCTACTAAAATTCAGCTTCGTTTCGACCATCTTCCACAAACTCAACCAAAAATGGCTCAGAAAACGAGTATCTCTATCTGAAACAATAGATTCAGGTAAACCATGAAGTCTATAGATCTCTCTAAAGAACAACTGTGCCACATGGACTGCATCTGCCGTCTTTTTACAAGCAATAAAATGTACCATCTTCGAGAAATGGTCCACCACAACATATATAGAGTCATTTCCCCTTTGAGTTCTCGGCAAACCCAACACGAAATCCATGCTTACATCTACCCTCGGTTTTGTCGGAACAGGTAAAGGCATATACAAACCCGCATTTGTAGATGTCCCTTTCGAAATTTGACAAACATGACATCTTCGAACAAACTTTTCAACTTCCCTCCTCATCAAGGGCCAATAATAAGACTGAGAAATCAACTGCAATGTGCGGTCCCGTCCAACATGTCCTTCTTCATGTAACTCTTTTACAATTTTCATCCTCAAGCTGCAATCTGGTACACACAATCGATTCCCCTTGAATAAAAATCCATCTACCAACACAAACTCATTAGTACTCCCATCCTTGACTTTCTCAACAATCTTTGCAAAGTAAGGATCCTCCTCAACCAACTCTGGCAATAGTTCAAATCCTGTTACTTCAACTTTCAACGTTGTCAACAAGTGATTCCTCTTGCTCAAAGCATCAGCCACACGATTCGACACCCCTGATTTGTGCTTTACGACAAAAGTAAACTGTTGTAGATACGCAATCCATGATGATTGTCTCGCTGAAATCTTATCCTGACCTTGTAGATGTTTCAACACCTCATGGTCAGTATATAACACAAACTCCTTCTGAAACAGATAATGTCTCCAGTGCTTCACAGGTTGAACAATCGCGTAAAACTCTACATCATATGTACTATATCTCATCTTGGCTCCAGACAATTTCTCACTGAAATAAGCAACTGGTCTTCCATTCTGACTCAATACTCCACCAATCCCAACTTTCGAAGCATCAGTATGCAATTCAAACAACAACTGAAAATTCGGCCAGAATTGGTGCTGTCGTCAAAAGTGTCTTGACCTTCTCAAAAGCTAACTCTGCTTCCTCTGTCCACACGAACTTCTTTCCTTTCATGCAATCGGTTACAGGTGCCATCACACTGCTAAAATGTGGAATGAATCTTCGATAAAAAGACACCAACCCATGAAAACTTCTCACTTCAGTAATCGTCTTTGGTTGTGGCCAACTCCTGACAGCCTCTACTTTATTCTCATCCACTTGAATACCTTCCTTCGACAGAACATACCCCAAAAATAAAACACTATCCGTCATAAACATGCACTTCTTTGCTGCCGCATAGAAGTGCTCCTGTCGTAGAATCAACAGTTCTTCTTGCAAATGTCGGACGTGCTCTTTCGTACTCCCACTATAAATCAAAATATCATTAAAGTAAACTACTACAAACTTCCCAACAAATGGTCTGAAAATCTGGTTCATCACTCTCATGAAAGTACTAGGAGCATTTGACAAGCCAAATGGCATAACCAACCATTCGTATAAACCCTCCCTGGTTTTAAAAGCAGTCTTCCACTCATCACCTGGTCTAATACGAATTTGATGGTATCCACTTTTCAAGTCAATTTTTGAGAACACAATAGCTCCACTCAATTGATCAATCAAATCATCAAACATCGGCATAGGACATCTATATCTCACAGTGATCTTGTTTAGAGCCCGACTGTCCGTACACATCCTCCACGTCCCATCCTTCTTGGATACCAATAAGGCTGGCACGGCACATGGACTCAAACTCTCCTGAACATGCCCCTGTTCTAACAGCTCCTCCACCTGCCTTCTGAGTTCTTCATGTTCCTTAGGACTCATCCTGTAATGTGGCCTATGAGGTAATACTGATCCTGGCACAAGATCAATCTGATGTTGAATATCTCTCAACGGTGGTAACTCCTTTGGCAATTCTTCTGGAAACACATCTTTAAATTCTTCCAGCACTGGCTTTACTTCTTCAGGAACTCCTACCACTTCACTACTCTCACATCCAATCAACAAAAACACTTTAGGTTCCTCCTCCACCTCTTTAACAAACTCCTTCAAAGTCAACATAGTCTTTAATTCTTCAATCTCCTCCATCTTGTTTTCTTCTTGTTGTCGCTTCTTAGGAACTAAAGTGATTTTTGTGCCTTCAAACATGAAACTGTAGCTATTGGTACGACCGTCATGTTGCACAGCCCTATCATACTGCCACGGTCTCCCCAACAACAGATGACATACATCCATATCTACAACATCGCACCAAATCTCATCTTTATATCTCTTCCCAATCGAAAAATTCACACAAGCTCTTCGACAAACCTTCACTTCCCCACCTTTCCTCAACCAACCTAACTTGTAAGGTTTCGGATGCTTCTCTGTTTTCAATGCCAACTTTTTCACAGCCTCTGTAGAAATAATGTTATCACACTTCCCGCATTGATGACAAATTTGCAAACCTTCCCCAGAATAGTGCACGTCGATTGAAAAATATTACTCCTCAACCAACTTGAATCATCCTCTTACTTTGGTGTCAAACACGACCTCCTCATCATCAAATTACAACCCTCATCTCCCGACAATTCTTCTTCCTCCTCAACATATGGTGAACTGGAACATTCAGCTTCTGCATCCTCATCTTCAATCTCAGCAATCATCGCCCGCTTCTTTGGCTTTAGACATTCATTGCTCTTGTGACCAAATTCTTGACAATGAAAGCACTTGATACTATTGTTCACCTTGGTCTTTACAGCCTCATTGACAACCGGTTTAGTAACAGCTTTTGAAACAGTAGTATTGCCACTAGTTCCCTTCACTTGATTATTGGAATTTGTAAACACACCACCTCATCTTCTGCCTTGCTTCTCCCAAGCTAACGCCTTCTGGTGTGCTTCTGTAACAGATCTCGGATCAAACGTATTTATCATATCTTGAATCTGCATTCTCAACCCTCCAACAAACCTAGCGGTCAACTGTTCTTCTGTCTCCATGATGTCATTTCGAGCAATCAGTTGATAAATCTCATCAGCATAATCATTAACAGTCTTTGTCTCCTGCCTTAGATTTTGTAAGCGTTGATACATAAGAGATTGATAATTGTAAGGTAAGAAAATAGCTTTCATTAACTTCTTCATCTTCTCCCATGAAACAATCTTTGATTTTCCCATCCGTTCTCGTGTAAGTTTTGTCTGCTGCCACCACGCCATGGCTCTCCCTTTTAAACGAGTAGCAATCAACTTCACTCTACGATCTTCCAGAACATCATTGAAATAAAAGATCTCTTCAACATTAGATAACCAATCTAGAAATTCTTCAGCCTGTATACCACCCTTAAACTCTGGAATTTCAATTTTCATTCCGGACTCCCATTTGTGATCATACTCTGAATGATTTCTTCCTTGGCTTCGACTTCGACTATGAACACTTCCACCATCAAACTCCTCATCAAAATCTGATGCATATCAATGTCGTTCATGACCACCAATATCTCTACCACCATTTCTACCATCAACATTTCTTCGATCTACAATCCTCCGATCACGATAATCCACATCTCTCCGATTTCGTTCATCAACATTTCTATCACGATCGTCAACATTTCTACGATCATGATCTTCTCTTCTCTCCCTATCTGAATGTGGTGAAACTCTACTTCCCCCATGACTCAATTCAGGTGAAACCCTTCTTCTACTTTTATTCATTTCAAGCATCATTCTCTCTAATCGACCAATCCCTTCATTCAACTTCTCAGTGAAACTCTCGTTGATTCGTTGCTCCATTTCATCGGCCTCTTCTCTTCCATACAAAGCATTAATATTGCGATGACGTTGAGCTCGTCTCGGCGGCATGATTGAACTTCAACAAATCAAACAATCTTCAAAAACTTCAACTCAAACTTGAACAAACAAGTCACGGCTTACTCCAACACTTGGCTCTCGGCCTTGAACACTTCAAACTGATGCACGGCTCAACTTCAAACACTTTCCGGACTTTGATCCAAAATGATATGGATCGAAAGCTCCAAACTTGTTGCAACTTCACGATGAACACGATGAACACCAAACTTCTCAACAATTGCAAATCCGATCTCCAAACTACAAATTCCCGAAACCCAATTCTCCAAATGATACAAACTTCAAATGACGCAAACTCCTTGCGATCTAGCTCTGATACCAAAACTGACGCGGCGTAGGAAGCGAATTCGACGATGTAAATCGAATTCGTCCAGGATCTCACACGATTAGCGGAAATAATCGGTGAATCATTGATAAATCGATGAATTTAAGAATACCGTAAGGCCCAAATCCATTGATCACGAAGATACCGGACTTTAGCAATCTTCGTCACGTTGATCGCGCACAATACCGTGAGAGAAGATCTTCAATTATTCGAACGTTGATCAAGCACACTTGATTCCGTGAATTGGCTTCAACAATCGTTGATTCGAGCGCACTCGAATATCCGAAAGTGGAGATAGGAGATAACACTCAACTACCAATTTAAATGGAGGCACCAAGCACAAACCAAATTTAATTCAAAATCCAACAACCTTTACAAATGACACGACTCGCCTATTTATAGGCTTACAACACAACACAACACATTACAAAGCCATCACGAACTAACATATTTACACATGACCGACTTAACATAGGTCGTTAACGACCTAACAAATACAAGACTTAAGACTTGACTGGTTCGGCTTAACTATGGAAACTTTGACAAATGATTTACGCTCATTAACGACCTTACTTGGGCAAACTTCACACAGCAGCGACTTAACAATCTCGCTCGCGACCTAAAGAAACAGCTCGCGATTTAAAAAAAAATGGAGCACGGCAACAGGAACGCGACTTAAAAAAGCATCAGCGACATAAGTAAGAAAAGTTTGTCGCGACCTAGTATTGATGTGAAGAAGCTCGCGACTTACGGCTTTGCACGAAATTGCTCGTTCACGACCTAAGATAGATAACTGGAGCGATTTAGGGCTTCACGAGTTGAACAAGGCCGCATGAGGGAACTGGAGACAGACCGATGGTACTAGGTCGTGTAGCGATGTAGGGTAGGTCGTTGAATTGCCGAGCGATGCTGGAGTTGGGTCGTGGGTTTGATGAAGGTCGCGGAGAGGGTTTAGGTCGTGGGAACGGTGAAGGTCGCGGAGAGGGCAGAGTTAGGTCGGCGAACGACCTACAGGTGAGATTTCCTACTTCTTTCCTTTGATACCCTGCATTATAAAATATGCTAGCTATTTTACTATTATTCATTTTTATTTTTAGCATATAGAGTTATGGATTTGAAGATATGAGTGATTATGGTTTTATAAAATAAGTGATATAATATACAAGTGGCTTTGGGAATATGATTTTAAAAAAAGGTGAGTCTAATTTGTTTCTAAATAATATATATATCGAAATGGATTTGGAAGAATAATAAAAGTGGTTTTAAAATATGGTTTATTAACTAAATGTTTTATATGGAAATTTGAGACATTGTGTACATAAATGTAAATTTGGAATAACTCGGGTCTATGTAATATTTTGTCAAATAAGTGAAAATTTATTTTATTCAAATAGTAAATAAACTTATGGAAATTTATAACAAGTGTTTTTAGACAATGAAATCATGTTGCAAACTCCCAACTCTGTTACATTGATAATTACAATATTCAAACTAAATACAGTTAGTGAATTGGACATATCTTCTTTGTTTCTTGTCGGATTTAGATGATTTTTGAAGTTTCGGAAAGCTTATTTTGTGTGTGACAACTTTCATGTTGAACATATTTGAAAATTTTGAGCATAGATTGATCTAAATTATGTTTCAAACTCTCAGCTCTATCACTTTGATAATTACATTATCTAAATTAAACACAGTTAGTAAATTGGGCATTACTTTTTGTTTCTTAACGGATTTAGATGATTTTAAATGTTCTGGAAAGCCTACTTTATATGTGACAATTTCTTGTTGGACATATTTGCAAATTTTGAGCATAGGTTGATCGAAATTCTATCGCGGTGGGGTCGTTACAGTTGTTAATTTACACCAGGGTTGTTATAGTGACGGACTCTTATATTTAGCAGTTATTGGTATTATGGAAAATCATTACAGTTTAGTATTTTTTGTTTATCACTAAATTTTTTGTTACACAAGGAAAAAATACCTTTTTTAACTATAAATCAAATATTTTATTATGCTATGGATCTTTTCATATGTAAAATTCGTTAGACATAATGTTAATTGTGAGTAGCCATATAATAATGAACTGCAAAAACCTCAAAAGATGCAAGCATGAGGAGATTTATGTATATATATGTTGTGTGTGTGTGTGTGTGTATATCTATGTATATATATGTGTGGACGAAAGAATGGGCTATACTGTATGTATATATATGAACGAAAGAATGGGCTATGTTGCAAGTAAATTGAAAATTAAAGCACGAAAGAATGGACTAAAGTAAATGACTTAGCAGGTGATTGCTTATGCATGCATGTTATGTGTCTGTATGAAAGAAAGAATCGGCTATATTTCATGTAAATTGAAAATTAAAGCACGAAAGAATGGGTAAAGTAAATGACTTAGCAGGCGATGGCTTAACTGGAAAAACATAAACATACGAAGGCAACTGTGTATATATATTTTCGAAAGTTATATATATATATATATATCACATATGCACACACACAACTCAAGTGTTGCAAGTGATTAACATACGAAAGTCGGCACCCAGTAATATATAAAACAGGACATGAACATGCAAAAATTAATAGCATTCCCGGTAAATATAGCATTGTATAATTCAATGCACCAATGGCTAAGCACTAACAATTGTTAAAATTCTTATCTATTATGTGACATATATGATGGCTCCTGAAAAGGTTGACTGCGCCCTAAAATAAGCGCGTGCACAAAAAATATTTCTATAACACACTGAGCCTTAATAAGACACGAAGAGTTTTAATAAGGCATGAATGCACTTATCAAAATGTATGCACAGGTGGAACAAGGAAATATCAGCATGAATTAAAGTGTGCATGTGAAGGCATGCAAATGTGAAAACAAGAAAGCTAACAGGAATGAAAATAGAATTTTGAACTAATATTATGAGTGTTGCATCTATATTTGTATTTTTGGGATTTATTATAACATTAATCCTAAAACTAAGGTTGGATAGATGATCAAGATGAAAATAACTAATTTGAATGTTAATTATTCTAGATTTTCTTTTTAATTATGGTTTGCTACAAGTGGATCTATGACTGGTCATGATATAACAACTCATACTTCTAAGAGGAGGACCTAATCTCGAAAGTTCCATTTCTAGCGAATGATGAAAGTCGATAGTTCTCCTGCTGTAGAAAATGGACTTCAGTTAGCTGACCAGATTATAAAACTTGGTAATGTGGAAATTGGAGAACTGATTAATAAGCTAGCATCCCAAGCCCGACCAAATATAGAGTCCCAGTTCCTTTGCTACTTACTAGGCAGGGTACAATGATGAATCTTAGCATAACAACTAGACTAGCATGGTCGTGGTATATTAGGGTGTGGGTTTACTCTTTATGTGATTGTATATGGTCTACATGTTCTTTTCTAGTATTAATATACATATTTATTTTGGTATTACGTCGTTCAATTTGTATTTGCCATCCATTTTGATTTTAAATGAGTATTAAAATGCCCGCAATAATTGCTTGTTATGGTGTGTGTATTTGTATCCATATTATTGTCTATTTGAGTATTTTACGGATTTGTGAGGAGTGGTTTTATACGTTGGTTGTTATTAACAACCGATGCAAAAAGATTATATTTTGGATCGGTTATTAGTACCAACTTATGAAAAAGAGAAAACCTTTTAAGCCAATCGCTCTCTTTTGCATCGGTTGTTACTAAAAACCGATGTAAAATACACCCATTTGCATTGGTTGTTATTAACAAATGATGCAACAAGTTTATGCCTATTGCATCGTCTGCATTTGCATCGGTTGTTAAACCGAAGCAATAGGGAGTAAGTAGCCAATGCAAATGACCTGTTTTGTAGTAGTGTAATTATCTACAATAATGAATTTGTGCATTTAATATGATTGATAAAACGTTTGTCGATTAATATATACAAATGAACTGAATTAAAATTGACAAATGGAAATATAACATATACTCACTACTAAATGCCTATTGCATGTCAATGTTTTCTATGCCCATGCAAATGCCTAGTTTTACAACTACTTAATTTTTTTGTAATATGATCACTTATGTGTTTATTTGGTCAAGATCCTTTATTGACTCTATGGTCATAGTTCGTAATATATGATACCTTGATGAAATTATTCATTAGAAATAAAGCAATAAACGGTACTATGAGATCGAGTATTCAATTCGATTGATTACATAAAAGATCATATTGTGTTAAATGGAACATAAGGCCAAAACTATAATATAAATATAAGAAGTTGATCGCTGAAATGTCGGTTTGATCGGCTACGTAAAGTGCAACACATTTGATGTCCTTTAATGTTAAGGGTAATCGAAAGTGCTTTTGTAAAGAGTTCGTTATGATATTATAGTAAGGGTTTTCTTTTTGAATGATTTGACCATTTGGGAAGGAAAACGAATGTATAAGAGTAAATGTGGTTTAAGGTACAGTTGGGATGAAGAGAGTGAATATTCGCTTCTGCTTCATAAAGAAACATCAAAAACGAGAATTGTGGTAATTATGATTGGCACTTAATGTTGGAATAAGAAATACAAATTTTATTTCAAAATGTATTTTTATATAGAAAAGTTTTCTGTGGAATTTTTGTAACGATCCCGGTTTTTAAGACAAATTCAAATTGGAAATTGATATAGATTTTTGAATTAAATTGTGAATTTATTTGAATTTTTCCAAATAAAATAAGATATTTGTTTATTTGTTTAAATATATGTATATAAATTGATTTTAAATAGAATTGGATTTAAAATTCAAGAATAAATATTTTTGAAAGAAAACTGGATTTAAAATGTACGAATATAAAAGTAAGATTGGTTTGAAAATATGTAAAGTGAGGTTTAATTAAAGATTTAAAAATTTAAATAAGATTTGATAAAAAGATTTAAATTACATTTCCTCATAAAATGATAAAAAAATAGTTTGTACATTATAAATTTAAAATAAAAGTATGTTACATAAATTATAATAAAGTAAGGTTTAAAACATAAATTTTAAAATTTATTAAACTAAAGGACTTAAACATAATATTACTTATATAACAAGTGTGGAAAGATTAATATCATATATTCACAAGTGTAAATAATTTAAATCATGCAAATACAAGTGTTAATATAGTAACAAGTGGCACATCAGTTTTAATTTGCAAATAACATAAAATTAAAAAGAAAATCTGTTTTTAATTAAAAAGTTGAAAGCTTTCTGTCATCTTCAAACCTGAGAAAATGAAGATCAAAGCAAATACAAATCAAAACAATGCAAAAGAAACTCAAACCAGGAGAATCAAATTAAGACAAACCAGAAAAGAAATCAGAAGCAAATAACAAATTCAAGCCTAGAAACTAATTCAAAGCTCCACATCAACAAATAAGTTTCAAATTCAAAACCAAGATAGTTCAAATCAAAAATCAATTCAACTTGAGCCAGCTAATTCAACAACAAGAAGCAGATCAATAATTAAAGCTTCAATCAATAAATAATCTCCAGTCTTCTAGATTTTAGTTCAAGCTTCTCTATTTATCCAATCCAGGTGAGCAAACTTTTGAACCTGTATACATGAATTTTTGGTTTTCCTGTATGGATGTGTGTGATAATATTTTAGTTACAAATATAATTGCATGTGTATAAATTTAAAACATGTCTGTGCATGTCTGTAATATATAAATATATATACCCTATTCTTATTTTACAGGATTTAAAACAAAGCTAAAATTCAAATCTTCCCCTTTAAATTCTGATAGACTGCGGTATCCAATAAATTATGATTGTTTAATCATAAACTAAGATTTGAAAACATTTTTTAGTATAACAGGTTTGAGTTTATTTGGAAAATGGTAAATAAACAGTGAAAGCCTTAAAACATGTTAATTTCGAACATCGTAATTTGCTGATTTATTTATATGATCGAAATCACCTTCGAAAATCATGATTTTTAAGGTTAAATCAAAAAATTTAGTTAGGAACCAGAGAGAAATCTGGAGTTGATCAAAATTGGTATTATGGTTGATTGCCGTCGATTGGCAAGTTTGTATGTATCATGATCGTGGTGGAAGGTGGCTTAGGTGTTGTAGATTGATGGAAAAATGGAAACATAATTTTTACATCGTCGTGGGAGTGGGCGGTTGAACTAGGGTTTAGAACCCAAATTTTGTCGTGGTCAGAAATCAAAGTGTTGCGTCATCCATGGTGGATTATAGGCGATCGCACCAGAAGTAAAAGGACCGTGGGGCAGTGGCGCAGCTATGGTCGTGATGGCGAGGTTGCTGGTGTCCTATGGCGGTAGGCCAATGCATTTCTTTGACGATCATTTTGGCTCCAGTTGTGGTCGAGATGCTCGATTTCAAGTTCGCCGTCAATTCGAGAATTTGGGTGGTCTAATGGTTACAGGAGATGGTCGTCGACGTGTTGAAGGCGGCATGGTCGATCTGAGTTCGTCGGAGCTCGTATGCACTTACACGATGGATTACTCGTGTCTGGGTTGTTTTGTTGGGTTGGGGAAGAAGGAGGAAGCTCGGGGAGTTCTCGAGTTCGAACACGAGGAAAACGAAGATTTTCTCAAAGACGAAAGAGGAGAGGGAAAACTCGAAGTTAATCTTGTCGTGGGTGCGGCTCCGGTTGTTTTAAGTTTAGTTAACCTGGTTTTTAAATTTAAAAGATCAAGTTCTAAGTTTTAAATAGATATAGATTAATCAAGTTTTAAAAAGTCTATTTAAAAGAATAAGTTTTCAAAAGATTGTAAACCAGGTTTTTCAAAGTGAGTGTATTTAACAAGATTTTGAAACAAGTTTTCAAAATTAAATTTTAAATTTTAAATGTGATTTAAAAATAATTTAATTTGGTTTTGAAAATATTCTTATATTAGGTAAATTATTAATTAAATCTCTAAGTGGTTTTCAAATGTAATTTAATGATTTAATTAATTTAAAGGGATGATTATTGAATGAAATTAAAGGTTAATTACTTTAATGGAATTAAAAGTTGATTAATTAGTGAATGAAGGTTAATTAATAATTAAGCAATTAAAGGTTAATTACTTCAAGGATATTAAAAAATTTAAGGTTGACTTATTAATTAATTAAAGCTTGATTAATAAATGGAAAGTAATTAAGGGTAATTAATTGCTTAAAAAATAATTACTTAATAAAAGTAGTTGTGGATAATAAATTGATGATTTATGATTGATTAATCAAGCAATAATTACTTAATGTGATTAATTAGTAATTATTAATATAAGTGATTAAGGATAATCACTTATTAATTAAGGACAATTAATAAAGGATAATTAATCAAGGGTTAATTAATTAATGTAATTAATTTAAGATAATTAATTAAAGGATAATTAAATAATTAAAGATTAATTATTTAACGATTAAAGGTTGATTTATTTATTAATCAAAGTTGATTATTTAATAAGTAAAGGTTAATTAATTTATTAAAGCTTAATTATTTAATGATTAAAGGTTGATTTATTTATTAATTAAGTTTGATTAATTAATAATTAAAGGTTAACTAATTTATCATTAAAAATAAATTAATAAGTGATTAAAGGTTAATTAATTAAGATAATTTGTAATTAATGATAATTAATCACGATTAGTGATTAATTTGGTTTGAAATTAATCAGATAATTAATTGATCTTACTTATGAATTTTTAAATTGTATGGAATGCTTTGAATTGTTTGATATCCCTGATATGTGATGCTCTGTTTTGATTTGAGCTGTGATGAATGTAATTTATTTATTTGTGTAAATTTATATTATTTATCTGTGAATCTGTGAATGGAAGATAAGCGTTATAGATTATACTGCTTATCGATATTGATATGATTGAATCTGTGATGATTGATGTTGCTGCACTATTGTGTAAAACCCCTGGACTACACCATACACACACAAATATGGATTTCACGATGATTCAGTTAAGTCACAGATATTTAGAATTTAAAATATTATTTTATTTAAAGTTTGAATTTTTAATTCAAATGGTTTGAAATGGAATTGGACTAAGTATGAAAAGCTTTTGAAAAGGAGTTCTAAAGATAAAAGTTATTTTGAATAACTTGATAAAGTTTTGGAAACTAAAATTGTTTGATTTGAATTTGAATTCAAGGTTTAAAATTGAATTGTGTTTGGGAATTTTGATTTAAAAAGGTTATACAAGTTATATAATGTATTTATATGGTTTTTAAACCATTTTAAGTGTATTATTTTTGAGAATTTAAATTTAACCCAAATTTATACTTTAAAGATATAACTTGTGCTATTTGATCGGATTTTTCGAAACAAAAGGATTGTTTTTCAAATAATAATAGCTTTCATATAAAGAAAGGATTTCCAATTTGAGTTGAAAAGATTTCAAATTTGAAATAGAATTGTTTTGAAAGCTATAAATGAATCTTTGTGAAAGATTGTTGAACTTTGTTTTGAAATTGAAGAGGATCTTAAAAGTGTATCTTCTGTATAAAAGATTTGAAATGGAATTGTTTTGAAAGGTATAAATTAATCTTTGCGAAAGATTGGTGAACTTTGTGAAGTGAATCTTTTTGTGTAAGGATTTTAAAATGGTAATTTTTTTAAATCATTTGAAGAAAGGTTTTTGGGCTTTAAATAATGACTCAACTAAGATCCTAATATTCATATGTTTTTAAAATTGAGCGCTCATTGTTCGGTTTAGCCGGGAGAGGACTTTGTGTCATAAAACCCATTCCGAATAGTGATACGACATTATGGATAGCATTTGAAGACCGGTGGTGAAGACCAGATATTTTCGAAAGCGAAAGGATAACTTGTCGAATGTCTCTACACCGGCAGATCCCCGGTATAGAGATTTGATCACCCTTTGTGATAGAGAGTCTGGACCTGATTAGGGATTATCCGGATTTGTAAGGGCTTCTTTGTGAAGTGCCTTTGGTTCTGTTTAAAACCAGAATAGACTTGTATGGATGTATGTCTGACATTACACTTTGAGATATAAAGCTAGTTTCTATCAAATACATTTCTATTTGGTGACGGAGAATTTATTCTCTTAGCTTAACACCATTCTCTGTGACGTACAAGCTCAAAGGTTATGTAGTTGATGGTTACTAGTGATACATTCCCAATTCGGTAATGTGGCATATGAAGTGCTGTTGATCATGTGTTGATCAAAGCATGGCTTTGTGAAAAGCGTAGCTTTGTGGATATGGCCTCGTCGGACCTCACAACCCGAAAATGGTCGAAACAGGAAAGTGCGGCAAGGTTATTAGGGGTCGCTCCCCTAGGGTATGTCCATTTCTTCTGGAAAAAGGTAGTATCATGGTATGGTGCCCAGATATTTAACCTATGTGGTTGCTGCAAATTTATTACTTTGTGGTTGTTGCTTTGTGGTTGAGGATCCTCGAATAAAGGTCGGTAACGACCAAGGATGGCATACTTGTAGGTCTCGGGCAGGGGTAACCCGGCCTTGTGTTGGTAAAGAGCTGGTAAGTTCTCGGGGCGTCCCTCCAGAGGCATACCCATGTGGCAATAGGAAATTCCTTAGCCTGACCATTTGTTGGAAATCCAATCATCAATACATGCCTTGTACGGTTTTAGTTGTATAACCTGCCATTTACTTATTGTGGTCTTCACTGTTTAGATGGTAGCTATAGTAGGCATAGAATAATAGTTGTATGCTGGCTAAGATTAATATTATACTTTCGAAAGGTTTTCTGCACTATGCACTATTAATAATATCAAAAGGTTTTTGTGTATCAAGCATGTTTGATTATCATAGGGAGAAATCTCCTCCAACTCTGCGTTTGCATTGTGTGTGCGGTGGGAGGCCTTATGGTAGTTTTATTTTCCAAAAAGCGTTGCAGATTTCCTTTTTATTTCTTATTGATTGTTTTATTCAAAGAAAACTGTTTTCGTTTGCCCACACCAGTCCCATGACTGACCTGGAGTTTATTGTTCCCTTTCTAAACTCTGGATGCCCACAATTTTCCACACGGGCAGTCTAGAGTTAGATTTTTCAGATAGCCAGATAATAGATGTAGATTTGGTAGCTTTTAGTCTCGGGTTTGGTAGCTTTTGGAAATCTTCGAAACATTTGGATTTGGTGATCGTATTTGTTTCACTTGGACCGACCTTGCTTAATACAACGTCATGGGGGTTTCTCGGTTCGTGTTTGGAGAGCATGTTGGTGTATTCTAGCCTTTGGAGTCTTTGGAGCTTTGGCTATGGAATTGCAGTTCTGGATTCTATCTTTCTTTCTATTCTTTGGAAGATCATACTTGAGGTTCATCTTTCCGCTGTTGTATACCTATGATGGATATTGGTATCATTGTTGTATCAACTGTTGTATATCGATGATATATTGTTTTTCTTCCGCTGTGTTGTTGTACTTAATGTGTTATAAGCTCCGACGAATCGGATTCAAACGTTTGAATCTGCGGCATTCGAATACGAGTGAAGTATGCATGTCGGGTTTTTAACGCAAAAAATCCGGGTCGTCGCAATTTTTTTTTGAGTTCAAGATATTTAATCAAGGAACTCTCCACTGTAAACTAGCCATAGTACATGAAATAAATAATCTATGTATAGTCTATATTAAGTAGAAAAATGGACATTCGAATTCAGTACGCTATTAAAAGAATAGTGGAAATAGTGGGAGCATCTCATATAACACTTATTGATTGTACCAAATAACATAAACTATTTTTGTAAAACATAGTGAACATTTTTTTATGAAACAATAACTATTTTTGGTACCGGTTGAAAAATAGACAAAGTTGTATATTAGGAATATTCTTTATGAAATAAAATTGTAATGTGGTATATGTTTTCACAATAAATGTGATGCATTGAAAATACAAAAGTATTTAAAATTATTTTAGAATTATGCACAAAGTCATAGTTTTAAGAAATAATTTTTATTATATGATTATGAATCATATGACACTAGTTAAATATATCTCAAAACAATTTAAGAGCAATGCACCCAATTAGTGGGAGTGTTATAAGAGTTGATGAACTCTTCAAATTGATACGTATAGATGTATGCAAACGTAAGTTTAAACCAAATCAGTTCGACATACTTGGTTATATTCATTGATAATCTATCACCAACATGGACGTGTGTATTTGATATATACACATATAGTATATCTATAGTAAGATCATAGACAATAAACCGAAAGTAAATAAAACAATGTGCAATAATATAAAATGATTCGATTTGATCGATTAGGTGAGTATATTGAAAAGAGTTCCAAACGTACCTAAAAATGAACTTTACTGATGATGTATCAATAAGGAGTAATCAAACTTTACTGAACAAAGTACGATTAATTGTGAGTAAAGTTAATATAAATTTCTCTCCATAAGGTTGCATACTTAAGAGTAGTACACAAGGTTAAAGTCAATTTATCTAAAGAATGATTTACAAAATCATACAAGATATTGGTTTATAAGAAACCCCAAAATATCCTACACTAAATAGTTGGCAGGTTATGCAAATCGAAAGACTACACGTAATAATAGTTCATGAGGAATGTTGTATGAATCTCCCGAAAAGAAGTTTGGGAAAGACTGTCATTGGATACATATTTATGTTTTAAACATAAATTTTGTAAACTAAAACCAAATCGGTTTTATATAAAAGGAAACTCATACAATGTTTATGAATAACTATTCCATTGCATATAGAAATAACCGTTGTTTCAAGAAATACCAACTTCATCGCGAAGGAATTGTTTAAGAAATTATTAGTAGTGAAATGGATTTGGATACGACCAAAGATGAGGTTGATTATAAGGGATGAACTGATATTGACCAAACCTAAATAAACATAACACATTAGAATTTATAAAAATACTTGCACATTAAAGAGACACTATGAGTTTCTTATCAATGTCGAGAATAAATAATCCTTCATGGTCAATTAAACCATTAAAAGTATTTAACTTACGATATGGTATGATGCACAAATCCGAAATTGATTCCAAGTACATTATCACAATTTGAGTTTGAAAGTTGTACCCAAAGGGTATGATCCATTGGCCGCAAATACGTCTCTAAGAGAAAAACAAATGCAGTTGGAATAGTGAGCCACATTGATAAGAATTACAACTTGAATTTCAATTGTTGAAATTAACGCAACGGATTCACCATTCGATGTGCTAAAAGGGTTTTGGATTTACTCACAAAATTATCACATAATATGACTTTATATTTTGGTATATATGTCTTAAAATGGAAAATCCTAAATAATGATCTAGAATTAACTATTTACATGTAATAACCACAGTGTCTTAGGGTCAGTGGGAGCAATATTGAGTTTGTTGCTTTTCGAATATGATCCGAGAAGGAATATGAAAGTATCATTTATAAAAGCAACAAAATTGGACAACTGGGTTGACAGAAATATCAAATAGTTCGATTATCAAACCAAATGCAGAGGAAGCATGTTCTTACAAGAAAAAAGTCAAAAAGGTACATATATATTTTTAAACCATAAATAAACAATACACTGCTGATTGTTATCGATGTACTTGTATTAAAATTAGCTTTAGTTGTTTTAATACTCGACATTGGATTTACAAATGATGTCATTTATAGTAGGTATAAAATATGTTGGTAATGTCCCAATCGATATGCAAGGACACTTTATTAAAATGTTTAATGTGAAACATGTAAGATGGATTCTTTATGCTTAGGCAATAGGAACTATCATACATGTCATTGTCTATGATATCATGATTTGTTTATGTGTTTGTACATGAATCAAATATCAAAACCATATTTATGTCACTAAATGGTTGGTTGAAGTGTTCTCGTGTATTTATGAAATACTCGAGCATTATTTACAGAGACAACAAACTCCTTATGAAGGAGTGTTTGGACTCAAACCTCAGAAGTGATATTGAGTATAATACGTCAATAATAAATTTAGGTTTAGAATCTTAAAGTTGAAAATGTTCCAAATGATAGACGGTGGCTGACTCAATGAAAGAGCTAAATATATGGCCTTGAACAACGACGCAATAAAAGGAATGTATATAAATATAAAAGCATAAATTTACAACTGAGCTAAGGGTGATTTCAAATGTTGAGAATCCCATAACATTCATATAAGATAACAATGTCGTGATATAGTTTGTTACAAAACTTAGAGCTCACTAGAAGTCGAGTGACATACTCTGAATTAATCCGGATGATACAACAGTTTATCACCATCGAAGAGAGTTGATTAACAAAGTATTTAATTGAAACATAATAGCATACCTGTTCACTAAGGGACTGACCTAATTGGTTGTGAGGAAATCGACTGGAGAAGTTGGAATAAGATTCCATAATTGATCCCACGTGCAAGTGAGAGATTGGTAGAGTAAGGGGTATGCCTTAAGGACAATTATATAATTTGTTACATATATTTAACATGATAACCAATTTTTTTCAAAGTAAAAAGTGTTTTCTTCCTATTATATACTTGATATAATGTTTTATATTAATTAATTAATTTAATTAAAAGTATATTTAATACAAAATACATAAATGGTACGTTTTGTGATAGTAGTTACAAGTGTGGTAACCATGAGTAATTTATCACAATGAAAACAAATATACAATTTTAAATATTCCTAGTCAATATGTATCAAGACTGAATATCAATAGTTCTGTTAAGACTAGAGTATGTAAAGCTCTCCAAATGTTGAAAAATATATTACTCATGGCTGATGGAGGCACTAAAGGGTTACGTAATGGTAGTTATTGGATAACTGCAGAATGACTTGCTCGATAGTTTTCCGGTGGATAATATAATTGAAGTTGTAACGACACAAAAATTCATTACTTTAGAAAAATAATGATGTTTTGGATAATAAATAATATTGAAAACCTCATTTTGAATAAATATTTATAAAAATATGTACCTTGGAATAAATATCGATAAGATGATCGAAAATCGTTTTATCAATAGATAGCTCTTTGGCCATCCGACATCATGCACGAAGCTGAATACATACACTCATTTATCTATATGAGTGAGAATACGTAATAAAATAATTTATTTTATTTTGAAAAATTAAGTACATATGACATTATTAATAATGTCGCTATTTTGGAATAATTGCTTTTTGAATTTAAATAGAGTTTGATGATTTAATATTTATTTTAAATACTAAATAAGCTCTTTTAATTATTACGTAATGATAGAAATATTATTATCAAATTTTGTTTACAAATATATGTATATTAACTAAGAAGAGAAAATGGGATTGAAAATCGAAATTGAAATTCATAACGATTCAACATGTAGAAGTTATGTAAACGTGTGGATTTAATGTGGCATGTATATGCAGATATACATATACACATACATAAAGACATTCATATGCACATGGATACACACATATATACATATACATTTAAATATATATAACCTAAATTATCTAAGATATTTTCTAAAACTCCTTAACGCTTAAGCTTTCTCCAAGCCAACACTTACTATCAAAGTACAAGCACATGGAGGAGGGATGCTTGGCCATGTAAGGTCGTATAAGAAGGGAGGTGGTGATGAAGGAGATAATGTAAGTGCACAAAATATCTAAGAAGTTTTTCCCTCTTCTTTTCCTATAAATGCCACACCATCTCCACTTCATTTCCTCGCTTCTCTTTCTTCATTTTTAAGTATTCCTCTCTACTTTCTTGTCTTCTAGCCTTAGCAAAATAATGGGAAAATATAGTTCAAATGTAAATTAAATTGTAATATATATATATATATATATAGATATATACATATACATATACATATATACATACATGCATATATATATATATATATATATATATATATATATATATCAAAACACTTCAAAACTCAAAGAAAACTCCTCCTCTCCTTCTTTATTCTCCACGACCACCCTAAGACCCAAGGCTGAGCCTTCTTCCTCCCCTAGCCAAGGCTGTGAGCACCTACCACCATCCCAAGCATAGGCCAACCATCTAGAGGCATTAGTGCAAGTGTTCATGAGCTTTAAGTTTGAGTTAGCAAAGCTATATTCTTTCTTCCGATATAAAACCAAAGTGAGAAACTCTATTTATATATATAGTGGGTGATATGATTGTTATGGTTGTTTACTATGTTTGATCATCAAGTTTGGTTGTTGATTATATGTTTAATTTGGTATTGAAACAAGTCACGTTTTATACACGTCGAATATCACAAGGGAAATCACTTTCCTTTAATAAATGAAATGGCATATATGAGATAGTTAAACCTCCTTAAAATGATTTCAAATGGTTAATAAATATTTTATAAACATTAAACTCCATTTTGGTGAAATTTTGATAAGTTGTGAAAACTGAGTCAAAAGTAGGTGCGTCGTGTAACGATAGTTTGCGATTTCATGCCGTAGAAAGTTGAATTCATGTATACGAGGGATTCAGAGTCGGAATTCTTTGTAATAAGAATTTTTTTGGGCTCTTAAAATAATAGTTTAAAACAAAAGAAAAAGTTTAAGATATCGTTTAATAGGTTTTGAAGTATGAGCAAATCAAGTTTTCAAAATAGTGCGCTTTGGTAATTCGGAAACCAAAGCGACAAAATTTTCATAAATGATATTTTTAATTCTTTAAAAATATGGAATAAATTCTATAAATCTTTTAAAATGTTTAAAAAGTGATTTTAGTTATAAAAATGGATTTCTGAACGATTGAAAAATTGTTTTGATCAAATAAGCCTTAAAAGCACTATTCACAGCATTTTCTACAGCAGTTTTTAATAACTGTTGAAATATGGTTTTAAACTGAAGTATTCTTTCCTAAATCTTTTATAGATGTTTTCAAAAAAGTAACTAAATATTTTAAAGATGATTTGATGGTTTTGTAATTTATTTAAAAAGTTTAAACAAATGATTTAAAGAAAAGATTTTAAAACCAAGTGATTTAATCTTGGCTCTAAAAGCCGACTAGTAGATTGGAATTTTCTATTTGTGAGATCGGATGTGAAATTCTTAAACTAGGAGATCTTTAGGAGTAACCAATGCCCTGGCTCACCTGTCTTCTTTCTTGGGTTAGGAATAGATTATGTCGAAATGTTGGAAATGGGACAAGTATAAAAGATTCAAATTTACAAATTTAATTTAATACAACTTGGATTGTATAGATATAATCTTCTCATACTTGGTATTAAATTCTAAGGAGGATACTTGTACTATCCGTGTGAATTTAAAAGGTAATTTCATCGTCATTCGACGGATAGTAAAGGTAGAATGTGGAAATGGATTTTGAGTAGAATAAGTATAATTTCTATCAATCCTTTACTCAATAATATTCCTAATATGACTTATGAAAATGATTTAGTATTTCCAAAGTTAAAGAGATGTTTAATGATTCCATATATACTGAAATGAGATATTTTAAATATATATCTCTAGAAGTAATTTTTGATAAAAAGGAAGTAATTAATCAAATGATAAGCACCTATTTACCTAACATCTTTTTATCAATGATTGGTTCAAAGGAACCGGGGTCAGGTTTGAGTGATTCTTATCTAAAAACTACTTCGAACCAATTTACGTATTTGAAGTAAAGACATGGAATGATGGTAGAATTGAATGAAGGGCTACTTGTCACAAACCCTCGAGGGCAATTTCCCATATCATATATGTGTGACAGTAGTAACTTCGTTTGATCTTCGATCCAATGGCTGCTCACTACCAATCCTAGGGATGATTCTCGATAGGATGTGGCAGGAGAGTTCCTTCAATTTGTCCAATTTTTTGACCACTTGTATGGACAAATATTTGACGTTGCATTTTGAGATCACATTGATTGATCTCTATAAACATATCTTCTGTTTGATGGTGGGGAAGGCAATTTCTCTTGGCTTAAAACCCTTGCCTGAGGCATAAAAGCTTAGGAGTTATACGCTTGTAGAAATTGGTAGCGTGATTTTGGAATGACAATGTGGCATTCAAAGTGAAAGTGTGATATGAAAGGTAAATATTGCATTAAGCCTCGCACCACCAAAATGACTAAAACAGGATAGAAGCAGTAGGGCTATGTGGGTCGCACCCATTAGGAGATGTGTTGTCACCTTTCTAGATCCTTTTATAATTTGGGTTGTTATGTATGCTTTTGGATCCCGTAGAGATCAGGAACGACCAGGGTGATGACATATTCGGTACTTTCAAGGAAGTGGTTGGTTGGCTCTATGCTGGTTTAGGCACCCAGTATCTGGACCCTAGATACATCCCTCTAGAGGTGTATTATACAGAAGGTAGTCCATTACCTTGTCATTGTATGGAATCCATTCTCCAATTAGTGTCTTCGAACTTAGTTGTAAACCCATTATGCTGTCAAATTTAACCAATGTAACAATTTTGGTTATTTTAATATGTTTACTTGAAATATTTTTTCAAAGAAAGTCATCAGAAATAATATCAGTGGATTCACATAGAAATTTTTTGGTTATCATAAGGTAAAAACTCGTTCTATGTTTATATGCGGCGTGGTCTTATGAAATACCCTTTGCTTCGAAAATATATGTATTTTGAGTTTTCCACACCAACCCATGACTGAACCGAAATTTATTTTTCTTTTCCCATAAACTCTGGGTGCCCTATTTTTTGGGTAGCCAAGTAGTTGGATAGCTTGGAGCATTTTGGAGAAGCATGGAGCATGGAGCTGGAGTGTCCTGTAGGATCGATTTCACCCTAGAGGGGGGGGGGTGAATAGGGTGATACTATCAATTATAAAAATTATTTATTGTGGAAGTTTGTATAAAATAATTTCAACGCAGATATATCAGAATAATAGCAGCACAGATAATAGCAGAATAATAAATGCAGAAATAGAACGACACAGAATTTACCCAGCTTCGGCAAAACCCTGCCTACGTGCTGCCCCCAAGGTTTCTACTAGAAATTAAGCAGTCAGACGCTTACACACGTAAACTCGTGACACCCGTTATCGACTAGTCTTAACTCTACGCTCAAAACCCTGCCACAACTCAGCCGCTGGGATGCGAATTCTCGAACTACACCACCGTAGTTCGTCCCCTAGTCACACGACTAGACAATACACAAGTTTAAAAAGGAAATACAAATTTAAAACACAATAAAACAATTAGAAACCCTATTTTAAATATTGAACCCCAAATATGATATAAGAAGAAGCCGGCCTAAAATTAATCCCTTTCTTTTATTCCGCTTGTATATTCCATCGGCTCGTAACTCTTTTATTACTTTGTTCGATTCTTTGAGTTAAAAGATAGCTGCTTCTCTTCGTTCGTTCCTCTTTTCTCTGTGCGAAAATTAGGGTTTCTGGGTAATTTGAAGTCGCCGCTTAAATTGATATCTGATGCTTCGATTGCTTTCTTCGGTTAATTCGTTCGTGGCTTCAAGTTGTCGAATGCCTTTACTTGATTGAAAGATTGGTACGTGAAATTCCTTTTTAGACTTATATTGTACTCGACTTGATTCGAGTTTCTAATTGATATTGTGATCTGTGATATGCTTGAACTCGAATTCAATGATTTGTCGATGATGTTTATTGTTTATATAGGGTTTGAAACCCTTGATTTTCGTTTGTATACATTTATTTGAATTCGTCGATTTCTTTGTTCCGGCCATTGATTTTCGTATGGATGATGGTGATTTTTTTGACACGTTCATAATCATATATTTCCTTTACTTGGTTGTCACGGCTTCGATTTTGAGCTGTATCATTCCTTGACAACCACGGCTCTGACTTTGCCGTGACGATGATTCCTTGGCCACGGTTTCGAATTTCTGGCATTTGATTTTATGTTGACTTCGGCATTTGATATTGACTTCCTTGTGGTTTGGTTTCACTGTTTAGTTTCAATGCACTACATATATATGTGTGTTCATATTTATAGCATACTCGACCTGATCTTGGCAATATCATTCATTGATTATTCTTGTGTGTCTGCACATGTGTACTTGAGTCGCGTTGTTGGTCTGGTCTCATGGCTGTAGCCTGGTTGTCATGTATGCATTTGTATTGGATTGATGTGTGCACCACTTGTGTACAATATGGAGCTTTCTACACACACACACACACACACACACACACACATATATATATATATATATATGATATGCTAGCTCTAGTTATGTAGTGAGTCTGTTCTCTGGGCATCCTTTTCTATTTTGTTTCTTGCTGTTTTGTTTCAATGTACATCATGACTTGCTGTGTTTTCACTGGACATAATTCATGTGCATAAATGCATGTCGCAATTTAGAGTCTGGGTTCCTCTGACCGATGTATTGCATTCATGCTTCATGTTGAGGATTAGCTCGTGTACTTCACTTCACTGGTCTTGGACTTTGTTGTTGTGTGTATTTGTATGCAGCTTGTTTTCTTGATGCAGTCATGTTCATGGGTTGACTTCGACCTGTTCGTTATGTTGTACCTGTTTTTGCTGGTTTGAGTTTTGCTGCCTTCATGTACATGCTGAGTCTCGTTGACATCGTCTGATATGCATTTGGTTGATGGTCTGAATGGGCTGTCTAGCCTTTCACTTGAGACTGTATGTAGCTTGCGTGGCCTTTGTTTCACTCGAGAATTATTTGCATTTTGAATTGCACCTGTGTTGAATCCAGCTTTAAAGCTCATGTTTGACCATGTGCTTGTGTCGTGATTTTATTTGTATTGCACTTGAGTTGAACCCGCGTTTCATTTGGGTTTGACCTGTGCTCACCTGTCCCTGTAATTCTATCAAGTGTATATATCGATGTGCATGGCCTTGTGGCATGTACAGTGATACACTGTGCATGTCACAAGCTGTTCTTTAAATGATGACGAACAACCCAAATAACTGAGGCAAATATTATTTTCAAAAATACATTTTTATTTTACACTGCAAAAATATTTCCTTTTCAATTTACTGTGTCAGTATTTATTTTTGCAGATTGCTCAGATGCTGGATTCAACCTGGAATAAAGTTGAAGGTAAACGAGTGAATGAGCGATATGTAGTGAGATGTATTTGTAAATTAGAAATTGTGATGTAATCGAAATTGTATTGCCATTGAATTTTTATATATATATATATATATATATATATATATATATATATATATAGTGAGAGTTCAAATTTGTACTATTCAAAATTGTAATAAATATTTGTTTGAATAAAATATCTGTTTGAATTTAAATACTGTGTTATTTATTTTATTCAGAAAATATTTATTTAATTATGTGAAAAATAAAATAGTACATTAACAAATACATTCAAATGAATATATATATTTATATATGTTTATTATCATCAAACAAAAGTCATATACTCGCATATTCAACAATCTCCCCCTTTTGATGATAACAAACATATATTTAAGATTTTGAATTTGTTAAATGTATTTGATCATTCAATTTGCTCCCCTTATTTGAATGCTCTCTCTCTACATAAAGCCCCCCTTCATATGTGCATGTAAATAAAAATATGAAAATAAGCCTAGATGCAAATAGAAAATATTTGACCTTTATTTGCCAAAATCTTAACTTTTCTCTCCCCCTTTTATTATCAGTAAAAGAGTACTAGTGTTAGAAAAATAGAGATAAAGTGATAGACATTAATACAACATTAAAACTCAATCAAATATAAATATTAAATTTCAATAAAAAATAAAAAAAAATCATAAATACTTTGTTAGGTGCATATTCCACTTTTAGAATGATGGGAATGATGCCATCATATAAAACAATATAGTTGTGTCTATTTGTGGTATATTTATATCAGGAATTTGAATATCTACTAACCATGCATAATCGTTAGGACTTTTAAATGAGACTGATAGTATTTCAATTTTTTATATAAAAAATGAATTCAAGTATCTTCCGACCACGCATAAGCGTGAGGACTTTTAAATGGGATTAGAATTAACTTGTCTATTTAATAATCAATTTTTCTGATACGTGTTCCATACATGCATGACCGTAAGGACTTTTAAATGAGCAAGGAAGCCCATAATCAAAAATTCTAAGTAGTTCACCCATGCATAACCGTGAGGACTTTTAAATGAGAGTGGATACTTAGAATTTTTTATAAATAATATAAAATGAAAAACGAATGATTCCTGTTTAAATCACCACATATTGACATACTATATTGGATTGTGACAAGTGATGGTCGATAGAAAATGATTGAAATAGAAATGATCACAGAATTTTTACCAACAAAAAGTGTTTATAACTCTTATTCAAATTTCTAAAGAAATTTACTAAATATACCGTCTCAAGTTATAATATATGATTAATATCAACACTCATCACTTTTTCAATCACTGTTTATCTTTTTCAAAAATTAGTATGGAGTCAGATTAGTTAATATAGTCGGTTAAAATCAAATTCAATAATAATTATAAAATCAATTTTTCTAAAAATGACCAATCTGAAAACAAGGTCAAAAATGATTTTCTAGAAAGGATTTTATAAGAAAATTTTCTGCTATTTGAAAATATTTGAAATGAAAAATATGTAGATGTTTCCTTTGAAAAAGAACGATGCAGTTACTAAATGTCTCAACATAAATCACGTTTCACTAGTAATTTTTCTACCAACTAGATTACCAATGTAATCTGCATCTGAATTTTTCTTTCACTCGAGATTATCATTAATTGAATGTTATAGACCAGACTGTGAAGTTTAAACAAATTTCTTGAAATCATTTTTAACAGCTTTTAAATGAAATTCTCTTGAATTTGAATTTGAAGCTGTGCTAATCAATAAATCAGTGAATGTAGTGTCAAATTTAGAAGCCGTAAGATAAACAAATATATTTACATGCACTTTGATTAATAATCAGTCAATAAGATACCATCATTAGTCTAAAGTAATTCAAAGGCTCTAGAGATGCATGTAGCATTCTCGATATGAAAAGTATAATTGGCCAACAATTTTGAAAAAAAGTAAGAATCAAAATCAGCATTCAATTCTTTATCAAATAACTGGCTGGAATTCAAATTATGGTGCAGATTATTACATTTAATAGGATGAATATACCATTACCTGTTTTACCTTTACGATAATTTTTCATTGTTGTCTATTGTGATTGTCTCAACCTTTATACTGGGCTAATGTACTTTACTTTGTCGCTCATTGTGTCCCTGGAACAGCCAGAATCCAAGTAACATTATTGTAGTTCCTTAGCCTGCCACTACACCTACACAATGAAAGATTTTTGTGACCTATTTGTTTTTATAGGTCCATGACTATTAGTGACAGAATATTTTGGAAAATAATTTTATGGAGACACAAAACCATTTATATTGTTCCTTTTGGCATCCAAATTTGTTTAACTTTGAGGGATTTTATATTTTTGCCTTTTGGAACCCAAATTGGAATAGTTTTTACGTGTTTGGATCTATACCAACAATTATTTTGATTGTATCCAAATTTTCTACAAATTGTGCACATGGAATTGACTTGATTAATTTCATTTCTAACATTTCCAGATTGATTATATCCAAGTCCTTGTCTAACTGTATTAACAGTTTGTTTCCCTAATAGCATATTTGACGATTTTTCACTTTCGGAAAATTTATCTAAAGTCGTTGACAGTTGTTGGACATGTGTTTTGAGAGATTCATTTTCGTTTAATAATTGTGTGCACTTTTTAATAGAATTTTCTCTTGTTTTATTTTCACTTTCTTTCAAAATCAGAATTTCATTTTCAAGCGATTTAATTTTGATTTCTGATTTTTTAATCTCTTCTTCGAATGTTGGACACTTATCGCACTTAGGGATCGTACTTTGATAGTTTTTAACTAATTGGTCAAGTTGTTTATTTAAATCTATCAAAGTATCTTTTTGTGACTCAAGTTTGGCATACTTCTCCCTAAGTCGTTCAAAATAGCCATTTACTTCATGGAAATATATAAGTAATTCTGAGTGAGTGAGTTTTGATACCTCGCTTGGCTCATCATCATCGCTATCCGTTATATTACCTTGAAGGCACATATCTGCATTCTCACTCTCACTGCTAGTACTTTTATTATCTTCATCACTTGTATTCCACGTGGTTGCAAAAATTTTCCTTTTTGATTTCTTTTCTAAGTCGTGTCGGTTTTGAGGACAATTGGGCTTGATGTGTCCAGATTGGTTGCACTTATGAAAAATGATTTCTTGCTGTTTTGGGTTATCTAAAACTTTGATTATTCTGCTTTTTAATTTTTGATTTAGAGCTAGATTTCTGTATTTGCGGTTTCACCTTTTGAATCTCTTTATTACCATTTCCAGCTCTGCTGCTCCATCATCATTGTCATCGTCATCACTTTCAGTTGTTCCTTTGAAAGCTATTGATTTCTTTCGAGTATCTCCTCCTTCACGCTCTTCCTTGAATTTCATTTCTAGCTCATAAGTGGTGAGATTTCCTATGAGTTCTTCAACTTTGATTTGTTTTAAATCTTTCGATTCTTGAATGGCAGTCACTTTTGCTTCAAAACTTTGTGGAAGGACTCTGAGGATTATTTCCAATTCTGTATATGTTTTTCCGAGAGCTTTTGATTTGTATACGATGTTGGAAAGCCTTCCGTACATATCTTTAACATTTTCTTCCTTGGTCATTGTAAAATTCCCGTATTCGCTACTTAGCATGGCATGGCGAGAATCCTTGACTTGAGATATTCCTTCGTGAGTCACTTCTAGTGTGTGCCATATTTCCTACGCAGTTAGGCAACGTGAGACACAATTAAATTCAAATTGATCTAATGAACAAATAATCGAATTCATAGCTTTGGCATTAGCATTCTGTAACTTATTTTCTAAATCTGTCCATTGATCAAATGTTTTTTCAATTTCTTGATTATTTACAACTATAGCAGGTGCTCTATAACCTATCTCAACGATATTCCAAGCATCAATGGTTTTCAGAAAAATTTTCATTCTATTTTTCCAGTAAGCATATTCACCATTGAACATTGATGGTCTAACTATAGACTGACCCTCAGCAAAAGCAGTATTAAAAGAAGCCATTTTAAAATTTTAAATTTTTTTAAAAAAAATTGGTTTTTGAAAAAATCAATTTTTTAAAACAAAAATAGCTTTTGTACCTTGCTCTGATACCACTTGTATGATCGATTTCACCCTAGAGGAGGGTGAATATGGTGATACTATCAATTATAAAAATTATTTATTGCGGAAGTTTGTATTAAATAATTTCAACTCAGATATATCAGAATAATAGCAGCACAGATAATAACAGAATAATAAATGCAGAAATTGAACGACACAGAATTTACCCACCTTCGGCAAAACCCTTCCTACGTGCTGCCCTCAAGGTTTCTACTAGAAATTAAGCAGTCAGACGCTTACACACATAAACTCGCGACACCCGCTATCGACTAGCCTTAACTCTTTACTCAAAACCTTGCCACAACTCTGCTACTGAGTTGCGAATTCTCGAACTACACCACCGTAGTTCGTCCCTTAGTCACACGACTAGACAATACACAAGTTTGAAAAGGAAATACCAATTTAAAACACAATAAAACAATTAGAAACCCTATTTTAAATAGTGAACCCTAAATATGATATAAAAAGAAGCCGACCCAAAATTAATCCCTTTCTTTTATTTCCGCTTTTATATTCCATCGGCCCGTAATTCTTTTATTTCTTTGTTCGATTCTTTGAGTTAAAAGATAGTTGCTTCTCTTCGTTCGTTCCTCTTTTCTCTATGCAAAAATTAAGGTTTCTGGGTAATTTGAAGTCGCCGCTTAAATTGATATCTGATGCTTCGATCGCTTTCTCGGTTGATTCGTTCGTGGCTTCAAGTTGTTGAGTGCCTTTACTTGATTGAAAGATTGGTACGTGAAATTCCTTTTCGGTTTATATTGTACTCAACTTGATTCAAGTTCCTAATTGATGTTGTGATCTATGATATGCTTGAATTCTAATTCAATGATTTACCGATGATGTTTATTGTTTATATAGAGTTCGAAACCCTTGATTTTCATTCATATACATTTATTTGAATTCGTCAATTTCTTTGTTCTGGCCTTTGATTTTCGTATGGACGATGGTGATTTTTTTGACTTGTTCATAATCGTATATTTCCTTTACTTGGTTGTCACGGCTTCGATTTTGAGCTGTATCATTCCTTGACAACCACGGCTCTGACTTTGCTGTGACACTGATTCCTTAGCCACGATTTCGAATTTCTGGCATTTGATTTTATGTTGACTTCGACACTTGATATTGACTTCCTTGTGGTTTGGTTTCACTGTTTAGTTTCAACGCACTACATATATATGTGTGTTCGTATTTGTAGCATACTCGACCTGATCTTGGCAGTATCATTCACTGATTATTCTTGTGTGTCTGCACATATGTACTTGAGTCGCATTACTGGTCTGGTCACACGGCTGTCGCCTGGTTGTCATGTATGCTTCAGTGTTGCATTTATATTGGATTGATGTGTGCACCACTTGTGTGCAATCTGGAGCTTGCTATGTATATGATATGCTAGCTCGAGTTATGTGGTGAGCCTGTTCTCTGGACATCCTTTTTTGTTTTGTTTCTTGCTGTTTGGTTTCAATGTACATCATGACTTGCTGTGTTTTCACTGGACATAATTCATGTACATGAATGCATGTTGCAATTTAGAGTCTGGGTTCCTCTGACCAGTATATTGCATTCATGCTTCATGTTGAGGATTAGCTTGTATACTTCACTGCTATATGTGCACTTATTGGTATTACAGTCTTGAGTCATGTGTACTGGATGCTTTGATCATGTCACTGTTATCTTGTTTCACTGGTGACATTGTTTTCATTTGAAGCTACATTGCAGTTTCATTTATTCTTGAGTTTGCACTGTGTATATATATGTGTGTGTTGGCTGCAGTTCCAAGACTTTGGCATTTAACTTGACTTTGTTTGAATTCGTATATTTTTGTGTCTGCATTTCACTCTGCCTTTTGATGTTAAAGTCATAGTGGTGCATTAAGGTGAGTTGCTCTAATTGGTTGACTGTCGCATACATGTTGCTTGATATGCGGTCAGTGATCATGTAGCTTGTCTGGTTCATATAAATGTATACAATTGTGTCACACTATTTTCATTTAAATCTGTAGTTATATCTCGAAGTCTGGTTGTATTGATGATGCTATGCACTGTCAACTGCCTGGTCGACCATTTCAATTCACTGGTCTTGAACTTTGTTGTTGTGTGTATTTGTATGTAGCTTGTTTTCTTGATGCAATCTTGTTCATGGGTTGACTTCGACCTGTTCATTATGTTGTACTTGTTTTTGTTGGTTTGAGTTTTGCTGCCTTCGTGTACATGCTGAGTCTCGTTGACATCGTCTGATATGCATTTGCTTGATGGTCTGAATGGATTGTCTAGCCTTTCACTTGAGACTGTATGTAGCTTGCGTGGCCTTTGTTTCACTCAAGAATTATTTGCATTTTGATTTACACCTATGTTGAATCCAGCTTCAAAGCTCGGGGTTTGACCTTGTGCTTGTGTCGTGATCTTATTTGTATTACAATTGAGTTGAACCCGGCGTTTCATTTGGGTTTGACCTGTGCTCACCTGTCCCTGTAATTTTATCAAGTGTTATCGGTGTGCATGGCCTTGTGGCATGTACAGTGATACACTGTGCATGTCACAAGCTGTTCGTGTATGACGAATTCAAATTTAAATAATGATGAACAACCCAAATAGCTGAGGAAAATATTATTTTCAAAAATACATTTTTATTTTACACTGTAAAAATATTTCCTTTTCAATTTTACCGCTTCAATATTTATTTTTGGAGATTGCTCAGTTGCTGGATTCAATCTGAAATAAAGTTGAAGATAAATATTAGTGAATGAGCGATATGTAGTGAGGTGTATTTGTAAATTAGAAATTATGATGTAATCGAAATTGTATTGTCATTGAATTTATATATATAGCGAGAGTTCAAATTTGTACTATTCAAAATTATAATAAATATTTGTTTGAATAAAATATCTGTTTGAATTTAAATACTGTGTTATTTATTTTATTCAGCAAATATTTATTTAATTATGTGAAAAATAAAATAGTACATTAACGAATACATTTAAATGAATATATATATATATATATATGTTTATTATCATCAAACAAAAATCATATACTCGCATATTCAACATGTCCTTTGTAGATAGTTATCTGTTTTCAAATTTCCACTATATTAAGCATCTACCAGCTCTTGTAGGGATGGGCCATTATAACTATCCTAGCTGGCTTAGTATTTACCATAACTCTCATACATCATTATGAGAGTGATTGTATACACTATCTTCATGTATAATTTAGTGTTGAATACGATGTGAGATTCTGTTGTGGTTTTATGTTCTATCTCTATTTTCTATTTACCGTTTATGATCAGGTTCCCGACACTTGAATTTGCGGCATGTGAATACCGAGAATGAATTGGTGTTGATTTTTGGGAGTCGGAAGTCTCGGCCGTTATGGTTGGTATCAGAGCGAAAGTTAGCGAATACCTAAACCTTGATGGGATCGACTCATTAGAGATAGGGTTAGTAATACCCTGGAATGAGTTTAGTCAATGAGAATGCTTAATCATAATATTTTTTCATCTAAATTATTCTATGCTTAATACCCATTCCCCAAGATAATCTTGTTTATATATTATAAAGGTGTTCCCTTACTATATTAAAGTAGTGGGAAATGAGTAACCATCATGGACGAGGAAGGGGAGGACCTTAAGTTGATCTAGCTGCTTTCTGCAATAATTATACCAACTTTGGAGGAAAACCATTTAGGGGCACATAATATGTTATTGAGGTTTAAGCTTGGCTCCGCTTATACGAGAGAATCTTTAAGGGATTAGGCATCAATAATGAAAAGAAGTGCTTCTTGGCATCTTGGCAATTACAAGAAGAGGCCTTAACTTAGTGGGATTCAATTACCATCAATAAGTCAGAAGATAATTTTTCATGGGAAAGATTTAAAGAAGTTTTTAAAGAGCAGTATATACCATTTGTATAAAATCATGTCTCTATAAAAGCTTTATGAATATAAAGCAGGGAGAAATGTCGGTGGAAGAATATTCAAGGAAATTTAACGAATTATCTCTCTGTGGGCCTAGACTGATAGATACTTCAGTTAAGAAGAATGAAATGTTCGTGGCTAGAATGAGAAATTTTTTTATGATAGAATGATTGCTCACCTAAAGGTATCATTCATGAACCTGGTAGATATGGGTTTGCAATATAAAATTCTTAATGGGGAGAAGCCAACATCATCACTAAATATTAGTAGCAGTAGCAACAACCCTAGCAAAAAGGAGCTAAATCTAGAGGCAAAGAAGCAACAGGAAAGGAAGAAGAGAAAGAATTCAAAAGGTGTCACTTGTGATATTGTGAGAATAAAGGACATAGAGCTGAGAATTATAGAAAGAAGAAGCAAGAAAGTACTATTCTTCTACGACACTCTGTTCTAATTGCCACCAACAAAGGCATACGATGATGAGTTGTCCATTTGTGGAGATAGTCCAAACAGGTGAGACTTATTTCATAGAAGAAGAACCATTAATTTTGGCAGAGACCTAAGAAAGAGTTTTGGAGGGTGCTATATATGTTGAGGGTAGTGTGGTTAAAGTATTATTTGATACTTGGTCTTCCCGCAGTTTTATTTCCAAAGAATTGGTTGAAAATTTGAAGCTTACCACAAAAATAGTAGATACCCTAATTTGTGTGTTAAATCTCATAGTGGTATAAAAAACCTTTGTATGATTTATTAAAATGTCCAAGTTACCTACATTTCCCATTATTTTTCACGTGACATGTTTATCCTTGATTTTATTAGATTTGAAGTTTTGCTCGGTATGGATTAACTATCTAAGTATGAAGTTATTCCTGATTGTGTTAAGAGGATAGTATCTATAAAAAAAAGTTGGAAAATATGATTGAAATATGTTGTAAAGAGCCTGGTCTAGTAAGGGATATTTTCTAGTGTATGCTTAATTCATCCCAAAAAGATTTGGGAACAATACCAATTGTCAAGGAATTTCAAGACATTTTTGAAGAAGTTTAGAGTTTGCCTCCACATCAAGAAATTGAGTTCCGTATCGAATTAATTCCTAATGCAATGTCTGTTATTCACCCTATTTGAAGGATGGCTCCAAAGGAGAAGGATGAATTGAGAAATCAAATGAATGAGTTATTAAAGAAAGTGTTGATAAGAATAAGCCACTCAAATTGGGTGCAACGGTGTTTTTTTTGCAAAATCCGATGGCTCCCTTCGGCCATGTGTAGATTATCGAGACCTAAATAAACAAATGATTAAAAATAAGTATCCTCTACCCCATATAGATGACTTGTTTGATCAGCTTCATAGTGCTCGGGTATTCTAAAAAATGGATCTGGTCATAGGATTCCATTTGTTAAGTAGCAGAAGATTGCATACCCTTGACTGCATTCAGAGGGCCATAAAGCTTCTATGAATGGTTGGTTAGGCCATTTGGGCTAACCAATGCGCCTGTCTACTTTGTACACCTTATGAATAGAGTATTTAGATACGTACTCAACAACTTTGTATTAGTCTTCATTGACGACATTCTTATATATTCAGATACTGAGGAAGAGCACGAAAATCATCTAAAAAATGTATTGGAGATATTTTAGAGGAACATGCTAAAAGAAATTTTTTCAAAATGCCACTTTTGGTAAAAAGAGGTAAGATTACTTGGGCATATTGTGTCATGGGACGAAGTTACGGTAGATCCAGCCAAGAATTCTGTTATCCAAGATTGGAGGCAGCCACAAACTCCAAAGGACATTCGTATTTTCTTGGGATTAGCCGGATATTACCGAAGGTTTATCCAGGATTTCTCTAAAATTTCCTCTCACTTAACAAAGCTAACTATGACAGATGTGAAGTAATGTGAAGAAGCATTTCAGGAACTCAAGAAAAGGTTAACTACT
Organism: Allium cepa; assembly: GCA_030765085.1. NCBI lineage: Eukaryota > Viridiplantae > Streptophyta > Magnoliopsida > Asparagales > Amaryllidaceae > Allium > Allium cepa. The sequence continues at coordinate 635,263,532 of CM060941.1, forward strand.
GCTCCTATGTTAGAAATTGCTAATGAAAGCGGTGGATTAACCGTATATACTGATGCTTGTAGGGAAGGAGTAGGTGCTGTTTTGATGCATTATGGAAAGATCATCGCTTATGCAAGCTGAAAATTGAAGATCCATGAAAGGAATTATGCAACACACGACTTGGAGTTGTTAGCCATTGTGTTCGCATTGAAAATGTAAAGAAATTATCTACTAGGTAAGAACTCCTTAAAGATTATTTTAAATAAACTTTGATTGACCCTAGTGAATAATATTCATTCTTTAAATCGGTGAAAAGTTTGAGCTCTTCGTAGACCGTAAATCTTTGATTTCACTCAGAAGGACTTATATATGAGGCAACAACGTTGGTTGGAATTCCTCGCATCATATGATTTGGATATTCTATATATACTAGGAAAAACCAATGTTATGTCAGATGCTCTAAGTAGAAAGCATGCTATTATAGCTCATTTTGTGGTGCATCTAACATTTATTTTTGGTATAAAGGAGAGTCAGCTTAAGGATCCAATCGTTGTAAGAATAGTTAGGGAAGTGGAGGAAAATGCAATGTCGGGAAGATGGACAGGATATAACGTAGATGAAAAGGGAATTGTGAAAGATGTTCCACTAGTATCAATTCGATCATGTTCCACATGGACTAAACGTGACTATCTACTGAAGTGCCACATGCAAAGAATCCAACGGCCCAAATTATCTATAAATCGAGGTAACTCCCCAAAAAAGAGTTGAATTTCTCGTGTCCTCCTTCTCCTTCATTTTAATCTTTCCTCCAACCTTGAAAAGTGAGCTTTGAATTAGGGATTCATCACCATTAGGCCAAAGTATAATTTGGAATTTTATAATAAAGGACCAACATTTGTCATAATGTGCATAGTTATACTCATTGAATATATGATAACATGCTATTATGGATTCTACTATGATTATGACTTTAGTTTACTTTCACTTACCTTGATTTACTAGCTTAGTCCAACATTAACCCTAACAGAAATAGAGTTTGTGACGGTGTTCTTGAAAATGGCATTTATGCGATCAATACTAATTATGTATGTGAATTGTTCTTCTAACAATATAAATGATAGTTATCTTTGGCATTGTAGGTTGTGTCATATTAGTGAGAAACGACTACGTAATTTTAAAACTAAAGGTTTTCTCCCATCATTTGATTTTGAATCATTTGACACATATGAGTCGTGTCTCAAAGGGAAAATGACCATGCACCAGTTCAGCAAGAGCAATGAAAAATTTGATGATCTTTTAAGGTCAGTACATAGTGATATATGTAGCTCGATACCTTTAATCGCCAAGCATAATAGTTCTTACTTTATTACCTTCACCGATAATTTCTTGACACTAGAATATTTGTATCTTATGAAGAACAAATTTGGTATATATGAGAAACTTGTTGGGTATAAGAATGCAGTTGAAAACCAAACAAACCATAAGATTAAGATTCTACAGTCTAACTAAGGAGGTGGGTCCTTTGGATAAGAACTCCAATAGTACTTAAAAGATAACGAGATTATCTCATAAATTAGTCCACCTTATACTCCATAACACAATAGCATGTCGGAGCGAAGGAAGCGAACCCTATTAGATATGGTTCATTCCACGATGAGTAAAGTTGAGTTACCTTTATCTTATTAGGGATATGCGCTGGAAATCGCAACGTACATATTGAATTTTGTTGCTCACTAAATCTGTGCCTAAAACACCATATGAGATGTGGTATGATAAGAAACCCTAACTCAAGTATTTGAAGATGTGTGGTTGTCCAGCCTACATTAAGATCGTTGGTCCGAATAAACTAGAGGCAAGATTGGTACTATATAAATTTATAGGACAGCCCAAAAACTCAATATAATATATATCTATAATACCGAGGAACAAAAGTCTATTGTTCCTCAGCATTCTGTCTTTTAGAAAAGTAATTTATGTAAAAAGAAATTAACAACGAAGTTGTGGACTTGGATGAGATTGAAGAAGAGGCGGAACCAGTGGGAGAACCAAGTTCATCCGTATATGAAAACATACAACCTATTAGAAGGTCCAGTGCGGAATCCCACACATCAGAGAGATACTATGGCTTTCTCATGGATAGTGAGAAGGAGGACCAAGTCTTAGATAACTACACTCCTTTATCATTCCAACAAGCACTGTAGAGTAAACACTTTACACTCTGACTTGGAGCAATGAAATCCGAGATGGATTCCATGTATGAAAACAAAGTGTGGACTTTGCCGAACGTATCCAAAGGGATAAAACCCGTCGGCTGCAAATGTATCCTTAAGAAATAACTAAATGTAAATGGGGAAGTAGAGACTTATAAAGTAAGATTATGCAAAAGTATTTTGTCAAATTCAAGGTGTTGATTTGATGAGACCTTTCCACCCATTGTCTTGCTTAAGTCCATTTGGATTATGCTAGCATTGTTGCATTCTATGGCTATGAAAGATGGAAAATGAATGTAAAGATGATACTTCTAAATGGTGATTTAGAAGCAACCGTCTATATGTCGTTTCCTAAAGGTTTTGTCACCAGTGGGAGTGAAGGCAAGGCTTGTAAGTTGTTAAAGTCCATTTACAGACTTAAAAAAAAGCTTCAAGAAGTTGGAACAATTGATTTGATAAGTTAATCAAGTAGTTTTTTTTATCAGAATATAGAGGGAACGTGCATATACAAAAAGGAACAGGGCAATGCTATCATATTCTTAGTGCTGTATGTCGACAATTCTCTATTGATTAGCAATGATATTTCATTATTGCAATCAGTGAAAGCTTGGTTTTCCAAGAACTTCTCCATGAAGGATTTGGAAGAAGCAGCCTACATACTAGGTATAAAGATTTATAAAGATAGATTTAATAGGTTGTTGGGATTGTCCCAATCCCTATACAAAGGTACCATATTGAAAAGGTTCGATATGAAAAACTCTAAGCATGGAAATGATTCCAACACTATTTGGAATCATCATTTCTAAGGACACACCTCATACTGATGAGGATCAGAAAGAGCATAAAAAGAGAATCCCCTATGCTTTAGGCATAGGATCTATAATGTACATTATGCTTGTACTAGATCGAATGTAGCTCATGCATTAGGATGCAAGAGTTCATACCAGTCTAATCCTAGAGAAAAACATTAGATTGTCGTAAAATTAATAGTGAAGTATTTAAGAAATACTCGGAACTTATTCCTTATTTACTGGAATGGAGACCTCCTTATGAAGGGTTATATAGATTCGAGCTTTCAAGGTGACATTGATGATGGTAAATCAGTGTTTGGTTATGTCTTTATGCTTAACGTGGAGCTGTCAATTGGAGAAACTCCAAACAAGAGACAATGGTTGATTCGACGATGGATGCCGAGTACATCATCCTCAATGAAGCAACTAAATAGGTAATACGGTTCCATAATTTTTTGAGTAAACTCGGAGTAATTTCGATACCGAGAATCCAGTGGAATTATTCTGTGAAAACAATATGGCGATTCAAATCGCAAAGGAGTCCAGAGTACATAAGTAGTCATGCATATTCTTTGGAAGTTTCACCTCGTTAGCGAATTCATTGAGAAGAAAGAGTTGATGATAAAAGGGTAGTTACCGAGGACAACATAGCAGATCCATTCACTAAGGGTAGTGCTCGGCCGTCTCGAGAAGCTAATCGAAGGGATGAGATTGAGATTCCATAATTAACCCTAAGTGAAAATGAGAGGTTTATAGAGTTAGAGGTATGCCCAAGGAACAATTCTGTAATTTTTTGTAAATTAATTAACTCTGCAATCCATTCTCATTCATAATAAAGGTGTTTTCTTCCTATTGTGTATTTGTTATAATGTGTTATAAATAATTAAATGTTTAATTAAAATATATTTAATAGAAAATCCATAAATGGTGCGCTTGTGATAGTAATTACAAAAATAGTTGTAATCATGAGTATTGTATCACAATTTATACTAAGAACATCATTTTAAATATTCCTAGTCAAGATTCATCGAGACTGAATGTTGATGCATCCATTGAGACTAGAGTTATAACGTTGTCCAAACGTTGGGCGCTGTATTACTTTTGACTTTAGGGGACACCAATGGGTTATGTACTGATAGGTATTGGATAAATATGGAATGACTCACTGGATATTTTTCTGTTGGTTAATATAACTAAGGTCAAATAGAAAAGATCGATGTGACTAATTTCCAAAGTTCACTTGACTTGAGAATACTGTCGATCTTTAATATGAAAGTTGTGCTTTGATTATGTCAAATCATGGCACGACCTCCATCGATGGCTATGGGACGAGTGGAAGTATTCAAAGTGAAACACTATTCAAGAGAGGATATTTCTCCTCGATTATATGAGGTTAGCATCAGGTCAACCGAAGTCAATTCCAAGTCAAAATCTCTAGCCAAAGTAGTTCGATCAATATAAGTCGAGTGGAAGTATTGGAAGTAAAACACTATTCAAGAAATGATTCGTTTCCTTGGTTATATAAGGTTAGTATCATGGTCAAATGAAGTCAGCTCAAATCAAAATTTCTAGCCAGAATAGTTCGGTTAATATTTAAAATCTCTGATCAACCGATGTCCATTAAATGACTATAGTTCGATCAGGTGAAAGCATTAGAAGTGAAACACTATTCGAGAAAGGATTTGTCTCCTTGGTTATATAGGTTTAGTATCATGACCAACTAAAGTCAACTCAAATTCAAAATCTCTAGCCATGGTAGTTCGGTTAATAATAATTGTTATTATTGAACCAAAAACTTTTTTTTGGATTATAGAGTTGAATATGGCTGATATTCAGATTTTGACCATTACCAAATTCCATAAGTTCAAAGTGATATAGTTTTGACGAAGAGAATTTATGTAAATAATTGCCACTACCGGGTAACGCTTAATAAAGTAGAATTGGATTTTATTGAAACCAAGTAAGCGATAATTTGACCATAATGTCACACCACCTAAAAAAGATGAATACTCCTTTTATCACCCGGTTTAATTAATTTATAATTGTTATAAATTAAATAATATTTATGAAATATTAATTATAAAATTTTATATCTGACGTGTTAAACAATGTTAAACATTGTATTTATAATAGTTAGAAATATATTAATCGACATACAATATCGATACACATTTAAATTTGGATTTAAATGCAACGGACATCGTTCGGGCTTGGAATTGTTTTTGAGGCCCAAAGAGAGCTTGGGAATTTTGGCTATGATGCTTGCATAGAAAGCCGACCATATATGATGTGGAATGGTGGATTTGAATGGAAAGAGGAGTGGAAATGGTAAGAGAGATATTATCAATTGTGATCCACTTTTCACTCTCCTATTAAATAAACCACTCTTCATTCATTCTTTTTAGATCTTTTTGCTCCTCCTCCTATCTGCATATTTCGGCCAAAAATACGAATTCCAAACCCCAAAATAACCAAACACAAATCACATCAAAATTCTTCAACTTGATCGTCGATGGTAAAGCAGTTTGGGAGCCATCAACTCTACAACTTGGAATTCGATTCAAGGATCAATTTCATCATGTCATGATCTCTATGCCTTGGAAGGAGGCATGCTTCAGATTATTAATGTTTTTAATTGCTTAGTTAATCAATCATTCATATGTTAGCTAGATAGATCTTATCATAAATCGTGGTGTGTGTGTGCATATTTTTTTATAGAAGTATTCTTATAACTCTCGGCCTAATGATCAAAAATAATTATTTTATTGTTATTAGAGTATTATATTTAAATGATTTTATCAATTAAACTTAATTATAAAATATTAATTCATATGATATACGTATTTTTTTAATTTGTTTTATATGCACCTAAACCATTCGGCATCAGATTTTAAAAAAAATTATTTTTATATATGACCATTTTAATTTATTTATTTGATTTAACAATTAGCTTAACAAACAAAATATATTTATAATACATTTATAAATAATACAATTCTCTGGAAAAAAATTATACAATATAAAATATGCATTTTGATTTGAGAAATGATTTTTAAGTATTTTTATTTATTAAATCCGCATGGATTTTAATTTTTAAAGTAAATTTTATTTAAAAATTATTCGAACCAAAAATAAAATTAATAAAAAAAATTCAGTCCGTAAGCAGCAGTAAATATATGTATTTAATATATAAAAAATATATTATATATATATATATATATATTAATTAAAAATCTATATGTTTATATATAGTATATCTATGTATATATATATAAATTAAAAAAAAATTAATTTTTGTTTTCATAGTATATGATGAAGGTTTTAAACTATTTTACAAGTTAATATTTAAAATAATTATGAAATTTAATTATATTATGCACACACACACACACATTTCATAAATGATTTATATGAATAATTGATAACCAAAATTTTATAATAAATATACAATTAAATTTATACATACATAAATACACACGCATATGAATCTATATATGTACGTATGTATATTTATACAATAATTTTGATGCACATATATGTATATTTAGATAAACATTAGTATACACGAAGGGCTAATATGTCCATTGTGGTATAAATCTCAGCGTCTATACATAGACATATCAAACTACGTCCACGTTGTACTATTGCACGTGCGCGCGTACATATGTGTATATGATACGCTATATGAAATATAATATAAAATTGTTTAAAAGTAAATTTTATTTATAAATTCAAATAAAATATTCATTTTATTTTAAAATTGTTTAAAAATTAAAAAGTTCTAAATGAATTGGGCTAGGTGGACCTACCAAAGATACAATAATGAATTTTTTTGAAAATTATCCAAGTTTTACACCGCCGGCTGGCCCTGTATAACATAATGCCTGACTTCTTTTTATTATTTCAGCTGAAGTGAGTTTTCTTGGTCGAGAAGTGATAGGAAATTTTTGGCCATTTTCTGAAGATGGTTTGAATGTAGTTTGCTTTGAAGGTAGTACTGAAGCTTGTAGAGGAGGAGAATATGACTTATGACGAAATTGATAGGGTTGTTTAGATGATTTTTTCAAAAGGTTGAACTTCTCTTCACTGATTTTAGCTAAGGTAATTGCATTTCTTAAGCATTTAGGTTGAGCCGAAAGTAATTCGTATTTTATTTCATCTTTAAGACCACCAGGAAATCGAGCGAATGAGGCTTATCAAGACTTAAGATCTGCTCCAATCTACTCATGTATTCTCGCATTGAAGAAGTTTGTCTAATAGATGATAAAGCCTTAAATGGTCTCTGAAAATCGAGTGTACTAAATCTAGTTATGATTGCTTAATCCATGCTGATGCATCATTAGATCCATCATACAGAGGAAATTTGAACTTCATAAACTTATGATATAAAAAGGAAGACGCATGCAAGCTTGATTGAGAATTGTCGTTGATATTAGAATCATTAGCAAATAAAGGAGGCACAAATCCATTACCTGATAGAAGAGCAGATCCTAAAACATTAGTAGATGAATTTTGATTATGAGAACCTAGTATTTGGTGTGAATTTCCTATAGGTACTTCCTTAGCATTTTTGTGATTCTGAGCTTGTTTAAGATCTTTTAACTCTTGAAATATTAACTACGAGAGTGTTAAAACTAATGGATCAAAGACTGAATCTGATCGTTGTTGATTGTGATTTGAGATGCAAAGTGAGAATTGAGGAGTTCTTGTTTCTTAATTGAGCTTCTAGTTTCTCGAAAGTAGTTTGAACATCAATTTCATCATTGATCTCATCGGTTTGAGGTGAATCGGTTTCTTCAGGGTCGATAAGAGAATCTGATACCACTTGTGACAGTAGAGCTTCGTTATTCTTAGTTTTGGCCATGGAGTTGGTCCAGAAAGAGAAGGAGAAGATGAGTTAGGGTTAAATTTGAGAGAGGAAGAGATTTAGAGTATCTTGGATGGAAGAGTAAGATTTGAATTGTTTTTATATCTGCATATCATTTTCATTCATCAATACAACATTTGTATTCTTCAATATGGACTAATTCATTTACATAGTACCCGTCCCATATACAAGCAATGCTTACAAACTGTTCGACAATATGCTTTTGCCATTCTAACTCAGTCATTCCTTCTAATAGATTGCTTAATGATCATTGATGGCGTCGACATTGGTTCTGACGATGAGGCATGTCATGCAGTATCATCTTCCATTCACACATCCAGAAACAGAAATTTTATCCATCGGTTATATCATTCCTTCTTCAACTTATCCCCTTTTCCCTTAAAACCTTATCTCGATTATGCTCTAATTCAATTTTTTAGAATTCTCGGTTCATATATTTATATAATCGAATAAACTTCAGGTTCAATTGCAAGTTAAGTCATTTTTGATTGCAAGTTCAGTCAAATATTCAAATTTTCCATTCATCGATTTCCCTAGCCCAATCGAGGAGAGATTTCTATAAAGTTGGTATAAACTCAGCAAGTTTTTTCTTAACCTAGTTCAGGTACGGTTACAAAGTCTTAATGCCTTCAATTTTTTTTTTCTTGCTCTTTTATAATGCTGAACGCCAATAATAAACATGAAAGGAAAAACGAAGATGTTTTGATGATAATTTCTCGTCTAAGGATATTATGTAGTCATTACAATACTAGGTATCTAACTTAATTTCTCATATAATGATATTATGTTTTCATGTTAACATGTCCTTTAATGTATAACTTTGTTTTTCTTCTAATATATGAATTTGGTTTAGCAGATATAATTTATACCAAATTGTTAACTGTGTGAACATGATAAGTACATCATTTTATTCTAAGTCTTGTTGAGCTCTACTTTGAGTCATGCTTAGTGGTCATTTTTGACAAGTTATCTAATCAAATGTTGAAAAATTAATCACTGAGTTTATGTAATTATGGACACATTAATGCAATAATGTGTTATTGTTGAAAAACATAAGTAATAAGTCAGACTCAGGCTAATGATCCACAGGGTGGATGTTGCTAACTTCTAGGTTTGAACATTTGAACATGTATTTTTTTTTTAAAATAAAAAATAAAATCTAAAGGATGATTGGACTTTGCTGGCTAGTCGTATTGGGCATTGGTGGACCTAGTGGTGCCTTCATCTGTTTGTGCCATTTAACTTTGCTTATAGCAGAGTTTATGCTTGTGTAATATTAGTGCTATCTGAATTCGTTTGCATTTCTTGAGTTTGGTTTGTTCCTAGTACTGATGATGAGGTTTCATTTTTTCTTCTTCTGTTTTTATCTTTTCTACAACTAGTATTCTCATGGTACAATGAGTTGATTATGTTACTATGCAACATCTGAATGTGTTCTTCTTTAATTAGCTCTTCAAGGCAAACACCATGCAACACAAAATTAAATCTGGCTTCTTGTACATATTACTCGTATTAAATAAGCCACTGATTTGGACTACATCTTATTTGTGTAGTCCGCTTATTTGTATAGTCCACTTAATTAATTTGGGAAACACTGCCTGTAAACCTATTCAAGATCCCTTTAGTAAATAACCTATAAATCACATAGTATTAGAACCTTTCCTTCTAGGCATGCTACTGCATATTACCTTGCTCTGTACAGCTACTAAATGAGAGTAACTATTGGCTTATAGTATCGATGAATTAATGACTATGAATTAGTTGACATATAACCAACGACATACACAGATAACAAAAGCTTTATAGTTATTTAACCAGCAACTCATTGAAATTCATGTAATTTCAGTTGCCATTTGACATTGAATCTCAAATGATTTTCCTATCATAAGTGCCAAATTGAAATCTATTTTTTATTAGTAGTACATTAGGAATGTCCATTGTACGTGTGCAAAAAGAACTGCAATGTCTCTTTTGTATGATTCAGAACCAAGTTAACAATTATATTTGTAGAGGTATCGAAGTTACTGATAAGCCTCACTTGCCACTTCGGGTAGATGCTTTTTCACATATAAGATAGCTTTACTTGCCACTTCAGATTCATATTGTATGAAGTTTAATGGTGGATGTAGAGCGATTTGATTTGAATTGGTCATTACCTGCATATTTGAATAACCTTAGCATTCCATTCATTTAATTAAATGTGTTTTTATATCTCTCAGATATACACAAATACATATGACTGAAAATACCGATATGTCTATCCATATTCGGTTATATGTATTATAGTATAGACAACCCAAATCCTTATGCACACTTACCAACTAAAGTGGCTGACATTATGTGTCTATGTGCTTGTGCTTATTATGATTTGAGCATCAGTTCATCAGTGGGTTTTTAGTTTTGATAATGTAGGTAGAACAAAAAATTGAAGATGTTTATGTACAAGTTACTTTGCAGTCTGTACCATATGTGAGATATACTATTCTAACCAATTAATACTATTTTTAAATTTTTTGTTAATTTTTTTTTAAGCTGTGATATTATAACTATTCATCCATTTTCCAGCAAGATGAACTAACTAAAACAAGATGCTCCATCTTCCAATCCTAAAATGTGTAATGTACACTTGGTTCACAAAGTATTTAATGCATCAGCCATAAAAGCTTATGGTGGATTCTCAGTGTTCGGAAAACACGTTGTTGTTGCCTTTTCTAGTGAGTCATTACATGTGCCTTCACATATCATGGTTTATATCACTTGATGGAACATGTTTAGTATTCTTTTTTCCCCATTTTTTTCTTATATGTGTTCTAAGGAAAAGGCACAATATTCACCTTTCTAGGGGTTGTTTACAACAGATCTTCATGGTAATGAGTGTTTTTTTTTGGGTACACTTTTGAAGGAATTTTATCTACGCCTAATATTGGCATCAAATTTGGCTTATGTTGCATTTAAACTACATTATTATGATTATTTGTGCAGGCAGACGTTTATAGTGTAAATTAGTTAGTATGCACATTACTTAATACTTAGATTGCTTCAAGTATAAAAAAACTAATTCCACTATACAAAATCAAAAACCAATTATATACTTTAAAAGGTACATATTAGCTTTTAATGATTGATTACTTTAGAGAATATATATTTGTTTTGGCTTATAACCACAATAGTATTTTTTTTTTTTTTTTTGGCTCAGTTCTTGTATGAGTTTTAGTTGATAATATGTGTGTAATTTTTTTTAATGACTTTAAACTATTAAAATCTGGAAATAATATGAAGAGAAATCGTTGAATTCAATTTCTTGCTATTATTTAATTACCCCAAGGAAAATAAGGTGGCATCTACTCACTTTCGGGTGTAATGTCTTGTTCTATTCGAAGAGATTATAGATACGGGAGCATTTATTTTCATGACATATAGGTAAATCATGCATTTTGTGCTAACATACTATTATTTTCAATGCTTAATAAATAAATATATCGTTTAAGCATGGAGTAACTTGGTCAATTATATTCTTGTACTTATTTTTCATTTATCATAGTGGTGTGACTGGGGATTTATTTGCTGGCGATATGTAGGCATAGGAGAACTAAATAATACGTTGTCACTAATTATGTTAAGCCATAGAATGCATCATGGAGTTCCGACTGTTTGCATCACATGTCATTACTATCAAAACACCTTTGTTTATTCTCTACAAGTGCAGGTTAAATATTTATGTAATTAGTATTTTGGATATGAAATTATAAATGACTCAGCTTCAAAAGAATAACTGAAATTGAGTACATACATTTATATTACAAAATAAGTCAGTCGCAGTCTATTTTCTTTAAATCTATTCATTTCATTTCTGACTTTACACATTGCAATAATTAGAAAGCCAATCATGTTGGTACGCAATACAATGTGTATTATATGATTTTATTTTTGCTTAGAACAACTGATCTTATTTAAGTAGTAAGCAATGTGTTCCTCTTGAACTAGTTTAGTTATGGTTTAAGAAACGTATTGGCTTAGTATGCATAATGCTTGTTAGTTTAATTGCACTTATTTTCCAATGTGTACTTAACTCAGTGCATTGTTAGTTATATGAAAGAAATATAAAGTCAAAGTTAGCATCCTATTGTTATTCACCATAATACATTTTTTTCTACTTCTAGTACTTTGTCTACCCACAAATAGCATCAACGAAGTAGTTGAAATATTACATATTCAGTAAGCCAAAAGTGGTTGAATTTACATGCATACCACCTCTTTAACCTGAAACGATGTTTAATGCTACATCCTTTTAGTTTACATTCATACAAATTAAAACAAATTGGACAGTTGAAGAAATTGATCCAAATATCCATCTCGAACATCTTTTAGAAACTAAGGTTCTAGCTTATTGTTATAATTAGTTTTCTTGTTTTGCACCCAAATGCGAAGAGAATGTTAGTGCAGCTATTACCAAATCAGTTGTACCAGATGAACCCAATGGTAAGAGAAGGGAGGAAATCTGTGCTTGCTTCACTGATAAAACAAGTATCACACTCAGATATAGTTTAAGTTTTATGTTTTTGAATGTACATTCTTGTGTCACAACTTGACTAATCTGTCTAAATATTATATTGCATATGTTTTTCTCAAGTCTAAACTTTAAACTTAGCTCTAGTTTTAGTTTAGTATGTGAAGCGTAAAAAGAGAATATTAAGATCAAATGAATAATGATGAAGGGGAAAATTAACAGGTTATGGTCAAAACTATTGGAGTTCATAAATTTGTGGCTGACTTATTATACTTGGCAGCAAAAACTGAATGCATTGTAGTCTATGTTTCTGTCAACTTGACATTGCAGTTCGAAATTGGAGCAAAATTGATGATTTTCTTCACTATGCTACAAGCAACAACCTCGCTGCTACCTGTTGCAGTAGCCTAGTGGTTACTGCTTGTAACTGCAGTCTCTCTGCTGTTAAGCAGTAGTCTCATTGGTGCTGCTTGTAGCAAAAGCCTAGCATCTTAGCAGCGATAAATGAGGTTGTTGCTAAGCAAGGAATAACATCATATTTTCTGCTGCACTGTATATATTCATATTTGACATTTTATTTCAAGATAGAAAATACAAATTTTCAATAATGTATAATGATTAGATTGTTATGTCATCGGTTTTTGTGAATCATTTTAAGAATTAAACAACCCAAATTAAGGTATATCTATCAAAATTGTTGTTCTTGCACATGAGAATAGTTGACTACACTTTGATTAATCAATTTCAAGTTATTCATTCACATAAGCATCAAGTGACTAAACTATAACCTAGTTATCTGAGAATTGTCAAAAGTGGAAGGGTTATCTAATGGAAAACTAAATACTTTTAAACTGTAAAACTACCCTCTTAAATAATAATTCTTTTTTCTTCTTCTTAATATAGGTGTAATACATAGAGCTGGGGTGCACTGCAAGTTGGGAGCATGAAGTTGCCTCTAGGAGTCATCGAGTCCCCTCTTGGTACCTCTCTTTTCCTTTTGCATATGCAAATAAGCTATCCAAGCACATATACAAACTGTATTTTTATATGCTGGATAGATACTATGACATGCAAACCCACTTAGCCGGATCTTAGGGCCAATCTTTACACCTCCGGTCGGTGCTTCCATGGTTGCTAATGTGGCTGTTAGAGCAACAACTGGTCTTGTCTTCCCTTCTGCTGTAATCGATGCGTAAGACATCATATCATATGCTTCAGCTAGAAACCTGCTTAATAGAGCTTTTCTAACTACTATACATTTTTCTTTTGTTTCATTCTTATCTGCTTGCTGTAGTTGTATTTAAGTCTTCTTGGATTGTTTTAAATTATACTTCCCTTATCTAAATTAAATATACTTTAAACAATCTTCTTTGTAATTTATATTTGATTGCTAACTGTTGAATTTATTTGTTATAGGTAACTAAAGACTTTTGGGGTCCAAAATTAGCAAGTGCTACATACTAAAGTGGGAGAATGTAACGATCCATAGTTTAGAACACTTTCTATTTAAAAATTTGAATTATTTAAATATTTTAGTCTTGGATTTAATGTGATAAAGGTGATTTTATAATCTTGTCAACTCTTTTTTAAGTAGTAATTAGTGATAAGAAATTTTTCTTTGAAAAGCGTTTACAAAAATAAATAGTTCGAAAAAATATCGAAAATTATTTTATCGATGAACAGCTTTTTACTTGATAGAAGATGTTCAAAGAATCAAACTTGTGCTTGTCTAATATATTAATGTTTAATTAATTAGCAACTAAAAATATTTTTTGTTACAGCTAACTAATTTGGATTGGTGAAAGATTAACAATGGATTAACGAAAGAGATATTTTGGTGAATAGTGTAATTGATATTTGTTTTGTAAAGTGAGGTGGAAAGATGCTTTTGGAGGGTGGGTATTTTGTGGCTGGCTACAATGGGTAAGAGGTAGCCTTTACCTCTTGTAAACACTTGTTTAAACACACACATAGCCTCACAAAAGCCTTTGCCAAATAGTGAACAAAAATCCTAAGTGTTTGTGCCTCTTTCTTCTCTTTAATCTTCTAAAATCTTATCAAATCAACTCTGGTTTAAATCACTTGATAACATGTTAAAAACGAATCGAACATTGAGTGGTTTAAAAATGGTTTTGCGGCATAAACATGAATCTGCAATACTTTGAATCTGAAACAGTTTATGGGTGTTTTAGAACTTTTGATAGTAGTTCTTTAAATGCTATATTTTGTTGTTTGAAACTTTAAATGGTTTAAAATAGCATTTAAACCGAAACACTTTCTGGGTGTTTTCAAACTTTAAACAGCATTTTTATAAATGCTGTAGTATGTTGTTGAGACTTTAAAGTAGTTAAATGATAGATAAACAAAGTATTTTTCTACAATCATTTTAGGAGTGTTTATTAACATTAATTAGAGTATTTTAAAAGAGAGTTGAAGTTTAAATATATTTTTAGTAATTATTTAAGAAAATTTAAAGCAAAGGGTTTTATATATAAAAACATGCTTTTATTAATTATTGTTAAATTCTAATTTAGTTATTTTTGAGTAATATTTTATATGGATAATTAAAATGCATTTATAAGTATTTTTATGTCTATAAAAGTTTGAAAAGTAAGTTAGTTATTTTATAAAAGATAAGTGAGTTTTGGTTATAACACTTGGTTATAATTAATGGTTTTGAGAAGTTATTAAAAAATATATTATTTTGTTAAGCAAGTGTGAATACACTTAGATCTTTAAAAATAATATTTTAAAGATAATGATAAGTATAAAATGGTCTTGGGTTTATAGTAAACAATGTTCTAGCAACATTGTTTTTTTTATCCCTTTACACTATACTTATGAATATAATTAGATCTTTAAAAAGCATACTTTAAAGATAATGTTAAGTATGGAATCTTTTTGGAAAAGGGTTAGAAAGGTAAAAGGTTTAATTTACAAAGGAGATAAGGGGTTTATAGAAAAAATATTTTAGTAACATTTATTTTTAACCTCTTTGATTATATTTTAAAGTGGAAATTCTTGTTAAGTGGTTTGTGAATATTCTTATACCTTGAGATAAAAATATGAATTCATTTTTAAGAATGTAAAGAGTAGAAATGAATAGTGAAATAGTAGTATGCATATATATATATATATATATATATATATATATATGTTTTGTAAAGGTGTTTCAAAAAGACACATAGACACACAACAAAAAAATATTTACAAAGAAGTTCTAATTAATAAAAGAATTAATTAAATAAAAAAGGGATTAGAAGTCACTTATGTGACTTAATTGTGCTTTCTGTGACTTAATTGTGCTTCGTGTGTTTACTTGTCCATGCGAGGTATTTAATCCTATACTTATTACTAAAGGCCGTTGAAGTAGATTTATTTTATCCATAAGAGTTAAAAATAACGTTCGAGTAGGGCTTAGCAGCAAACAGTGCTCTAACCTATCGGCTTCACCGTTAACCAAGGATAGTGTAGGTTGAGAAGGTCGGAAACATGATAAGTATACGAGACTTGGTTTCCATATGTGATTGTTTTCATTACTATTTGAATTTGACCAAATTAACTTGGGAAGTATATATAAGCATCTCGTATTGATACGGTTTAAGATCCTCAAGAAGGACTCATTCATATGAATCATCTCTTGCTTTAAACACACACATACGAGATCCACCTAGGTGGACTTCTTTATATCGTTCATTTACTTCTTAAAAAAATGAGAATTGAGTTAACCGAAAATTCATCTATTTATTTTTGAAGAGTTTGGGATCGAATAAGTGTATTACTTATTGAAAACCACTTCGAAACTGATACATGAGTTCTGTAATTGAAAGCGGTTATGGAGTGGGATGTTATAGAGTTGAACTATCTTTCCTAAGGTTAAGTCCAAGGGAGAGATCAGCATTAGCATTCGTCGGATGACTTGTGCTGGTATGTATAGAGAGATTCGAGAACTGTTCGAGATGCTGGGATCCATAGAGAGATTGGTGATCTGTTCGAGTGATGAAGACTCATGTGTTGAGATGCTAAATGTGACTTCACCATCAAAAATTACAAAAGACAAAGTAGGATGCATAGTTAGGGGGTTTAGCTAACCCACAAGGGTATATCAACTCCATATCTAGAGATGCTTATCGATGTTGCCAGCGGGAGTTTATGATATTCGACATCACGTATTCGGGCGTAGGCCAGTTGTGTTGGCCTTGTGGTACATTTTATCTAGAGATATACGATGCTCAGAAGGTAATTTATGATCCTCGTCATAGGGGTTGGCCTCGATGTACTGAGGAGACCTC
Source organism: Allium cepa (assembly GCA_030765085.1). Lineage (NCBI taxonomy): Eukaryota > Viridiplantae > Streptophyta > Magnoliopsida > Asparagales > Amaryllidaceae > Allium > Allium cepa. The sequence continues at coordinate 635,280,199 of CM060941.1, forward strand.
CATGGAAATCCATATGTGAAATAGCTTAGTGGTTTTAGTTGTACTTCTAATATTGTTGCATTGTGAGCTAAAAGCGGCACAGCTGTTTTTTGATTTATATTCTACACCATAGACATTATCTATTATATCACTATATATACTTATTAGATGTGTTTGATTATTTTTTAAGGGGAAAACCATTTCGATGATTCGGGTGGTCTCAAAAGATATCGTCGTATGTTGATCACATATTTCTTGAGTTTCTCATACCAAACTTATCTCTAACCCATGGTTTTTATCTTTCCTTTAATTCCATAGGTACTCTTTTGAGTAGTCTGAGAAAGGCATGTTTACGTTGATATTCTTTAGAGCTCAAATAGATGAGCTTGATGCTTCTTTTCGCTCGCACCTATTTTATTTTCACTGCATTACTATTATGTATCTACTAGCATTTGCAAGGATGGGCTGTTATAATTGTCCAGAATGACAATGTACTTAGGATTATAACTATGAAATGCTATGTATCTTAGGGTGACACTTTATACTGTCTTTTTGATATTATATGTTATCATTCCGCTATGAGATTCTGATGTTACGTGCTTTCTTCCCTTTTAGTTTTCTTTTTTCTTTTTATTTACTTTAATAGTATGTCTTTCCAGCATTTAGGTGTTCGACACTTTAATACCGTGTCTGTATTATTGTCGACATTTGGGGGTCGAAAAGGCGGGTCGTTGCACTTGGTATCAAAACTGAAGGATAAGTAAGAACCATAGATTTGGTTAGGTATAACTCATGAGAGATAGGATAAGCAATACCCAAGAATGACTTGAGTGTATTTTACATATGAGAGTGTGTTTGTTTTTGTTATAAATGTATGCCATAAAGGTATTTCAACTACGAAAATTAAAAGATCTTATATAAGATAACTTATATAAGTATGAATTATTAAAGTGTAGTTCAATTAATGTAAGGATTAGTGATGTTCATTCGTTGTCCCCTATTGATTAGTTTAGCCTTGCTCAGCCAGTTTATGAGCATTAGTAACATTTGTAGACTGATTGGCCTTGCTTAGCCAGTTTACGTGCATTGTTACCATTCATAGATTGATTAGTTATTCGACTAGTTAATGGGCATTGTCTTTCATTTATAGATTAATTAGTTATGCTCAACTAGTTATGTGAATTTACTATTCTTTGGTGATTATTGATTTGTGCTCAACTAGTGTATGACCTTATTACTACATGGGTTGGGTAGATAGTATTTGTAGGTGCATTGCAATGAATACCTTGTGAATTGAGTTCCACAATTTGACCGAAAGGCGTTTAGTGATAATGTTGGGCTAGAAGTTTATTCTAATAAAAGAAGTTAAGTATAAATTCTCTAAGAAAGTGTTTTTATATAAGTATGGTTTGTAAAATAAGGTTTATAGATGAGGATTAAAATAAATATTTTGAGAACTTAAATCCCGGTACCTTTGAAAATGGTTTCTAAGATTTTAGAGAAAATAATAGTATTATTATTTGGAAGTATTTCTAAATACAAATATTGGAAAAGAGTTTAAGATTTGTTTGAGTTTTTAGGTTGCTCTCAGAATCAACAAGTCAATTTAGGAACAAAGTAATTTCATGTTATCTAGTTCAAGTGGCTCGAAAGTGATTAAAAAAATGGGCAAGAGATGTGTTCGGTTAGCAAGCACTTCTTTTGAGTATTATCCTTTTTAGTAAGGGAATATACGGTATGACTTGGTAGGACCCATTTTTATGATATCATTTTTGCATTACTCGATTTATATGTATATTTTCTATGGATTTTAAAGTAAATATTTGGAAAAGTAATTTATAAATTGAGATTATGATACTTAATAATATTTACGAAGTATTTGATTTAGCTTTGAAAATGATTTTTGATTTAATCCTAAAAATATGATTTGATATACAAAAGATATATGTATATATTATTATTTTAATTGATTTGGAATTAAATCTGGTGCTTAGTTCTAAAGTTTTCTTTAGAGAAATTTTATGTAAAAAATAGAATATTTTGCTGCAGAGTAGTTCTGGTAGCACACATTTTGATATGAGCTTTCTATAGAAAAGATTTATATGTATGCTATGTACGGTTCCCAAGTGGTAGCGACATAACCCAAATAATTAAGAAACTTTTTTCTATCTTCTCTTTGTAGTAAAATGTTTCTAATAAATAAATGAAACTTTGATAGGTTATTTTATGAACGCATGTAACCTATATGTTAGTACAGTGTGGTATTTTCATCATATTTTGATGTGACTATTTGGTAGTTTTCATTTGTTAGAACGAAATGGAATTTTCGTCGATTATGGAAAATTTGAAATTTATAGATTGTTGTAGAACTTAAAGCGAAGTGTTTTTGAAAATATAAAAGTTGAGTTTTGTAATTCTTGAATTTAGAATGTAATAAATTAAGACATGTTTTAAATTGGGTTGAACATCCTTGTTAAGTAGAACATTCGATTTTATTGGACCAACTAATAAACGTCTTAACCTTAGGGTTGTCTAAGGAAATTAGATTCTAGGTGTAAGTTTAGATACCAATGTTTTGCTCTTCCTAGCTACTTGCCTAACCAAACAGTTAAAGAAGTTGAAATGGTTGACTTGGTTATAAGATCTAGATTTATTTTGGGCCTTCATTTGAATTTGAGAAAGTAAAAAATGAATTTGATATTTTGTATATACTCTTAGGAGGTAGTGGAGTATTATACGACTATGAACTTACGTTATGAAATGTTTTATAAATTATAAAGTTATGTCTTATAAACTATTTATAAACTTGGGTTATGTTTTATAAAATGATTCATTAATGATTTTAGTATTAAATAAGATATACTACTTGTGTAAGTGAATGTAATATAATAGGATAAAATATGTAAGTTGTACGTAGATCATTTTATTCACATGACAGTTCTTGATCCAGGATTTGAGTACATGCTTTCTAGGTAATTTACACCGATCAGAGCTAAAATCTTTCACTCGGCTCTCGACGGCGAACGCTTGAAACATATTCTTGATATGATCTCGAGATTTTCTATCATATTATATGACTATGTAAAGGAAATAGAGACACATTAGAGAGGTCAAGTGATTTGTACTAGTTTAGAAGTGAAATTTATGTGATCGGGTACAGGCTTAAGTGTATGCACACTATGTTTTGCTGGCTTATGAAGAGTTTAGGGAATGACTCATCGATTTGTTATAGGGTAGCATGAATTATCGTCTAAGTAATAACTTATCGTCCTTGGACAATGAGAAGGTTTTGAACCTAAGCAAACCATATGCCTTATTTGCAAATGATTTTGAATATTATTAAGTTCTTTTGTGTGTTGGTCGTATTGGAATTTTAAGGATGGAATGTTCTAACTACGGGAGAATATAACGACCCAGAATTTCGATTATTTCATATTGAATATTGAATTATTTAAATATTTGAATCTTATTTTTACTATGATAAAGTGATTTTATAACCTTGTTAACCCTTTTTAAGTAATAACTAATGATAAGAAACTTGTTTTTGGAAACTGTTTACAAAAATAAATAGTTTGAAGACATATCGATAATATAGCTGAAAATCGTTTTATCGATAAATAGCTTGTTACTCAATAGAAGTTGTCCGAACTTATTGTGCTTGTCTAATATATTAATTTTTAATTAATTAGAACGTGATAATATTTTGTATTAAAGCTAACTAATTTGGATTAGTGAAAGATCAATAATGGATTAAGGAAAGAGATATCTTGGTGAATAATGTAATAAATATTTGTTTTGTAAAGTGAGGTGGAAAGTGCTTTTGTGGAGGGGGGGGGGGTGTTTTGTGGATGGCTATAATGGGTTAGAGGTAATGTTTACCTCTTGTAAACAATTTTTTTAAACAGACACACACAGCCTCACAAAAGCCTTTGCCATGGTGAACAAAAATCCTAAGTGTTCATGTCGCTTTCTCCTCTTTAATCTTGTAAAATATTATCAAATAAACTCCAATCTATTCAAAACTTCGGCAAAGGCCTTGGTTATAGGGTGATTTAACTCAACAATTGATGATACATATTGTGATATATTTGTTATGCTTGAATATAAAGTTAAAGTGAACTAATAAAATTATAACTTTGGACCTTACTTGTTTTTGAAAGAAAATGACAACTCTAGTATGTACATCATCACTTATATGACCTTCTATGACATGTGGCATGGTCTTGATATTGTGTATATATGGTTATTTGGATTGTGTATTGAAATTGGAATGGATATGGAATGGTCCATATAGCGATAGTCACCATGAAAGTGCTTTGAATCTCCTTGTATTTAAACTTGTTCAAATTGTTTGTATGTTGATATATTGTTATACAATATGTTATGGTTGTGCTCTACATATATATATAAGTGTATGTAAAAGCAAGGAATTGGTTTGGAAAGTTGTAGAACTTGTTAAACAAAGGTACAAAAATTAGAAGTGAATTAGTTTTTATGGATGCACTTTTTAAATGCCATGTGTTCGATGATTTTTAGTATTATTTTAAGAAATATCCTTAGACATTCGTTTGCATGGTTATTAAGTAATATAAGTAAGATACTTACCACAAAATAATAAACCTTAAATCACTTGATAACATGTTGAAAATGAATCGAACATTGAAAGGTTTAAAACTGGTTTTGCCTCATAAACAAGTATCTGCAACAATTTGAATCTAAAACACTTTCTGGGTGTTTCAGAACTTTGATAGAAGTTCTTTAAATGCTATTGTTTGTTGTTTAAAACTTTAAATGGTTTAAAATAACATCTAAATGGAAACACTTTCTAGATGTTTCTAAACTTTAAACAGCATTTCTGTAAGTGTTGTAATATATTGTTGAGACTTTAAAATGGTTTCAAATGATATATAAATAAAGTATTTTTCAACAATCTTTTTAGGAGTGTTTAATAACCTTAAATGGAGTATTTTAAAATAGGTTTGAAATTTAAATATATTTTTAATAATTATTTACAAATTTTTAAAGTAATATATAAAAACATGCTTTTTATTAGTTTTTGTTAAATTCTAGTTATTTTTTACCAATAGTTTATATGGGTAATTAAAATGTATTTATAAATATTTTTATGTCTATATATAAGTATGGAAAGTAAGTTGATTATTTTATAAAAGATAATTGGGTTTTGGTTATAACTTAGTTATAATAAAAGATTTTGAGAAGTTATTAAGAAATATTACTTCGTTAAGCTAGTGCAAACACACTTCGATCTTTAAAAAGAATATTTTAAAGATAATGAGTATAAAATGGTCTTGGGTTTATAGTAAACAACGTTTTAATAACATTTATTCTTAACCCTTTAAACTACTCATGAATGTAATTAGATCTTTAAAAAGCATGTTTTAAAGATAATGTTAAATATGGAATATTTTGGAATAAGGTTAGAAAAGTAAAAGTTTTAATTTACAAAAGAGATAAGGGGTTTATAGTAATAATGTTTTAGTAAAAAGATTTAACCTCTTTGATTGTATTTTAAAGTGGAAAATCTTGTTAAGTGATTTATGAATATTCTTATACCTTGAGATAAGAATATGAATACGTTTTTAAGAATGTAAAGAGTAGTAATGAATAGTGAAATAGTAGTATAAATGTATAAATCTTTTATGAAGGTGTTTTAAATATACATACACAAGTATTTACAAAGAAGTTTTAATTAATAAAAGAACTAATTAAATAGAAAGGAGATGAGAAGTCACTTATGTGACTTAATCATGCTTTCTGTGACTTAATTATGTTTACTTGACTATAAGAAGTATTTAATCCTATACTTAGCTCAAAAAGCCAGAAAAGTAGATTTATTCTATCTGTGACAGTTAAGAATGATGTACAAGTAGGGCTTAGAAGCAAATTGTGCTCTAAGCTACCGACTTTATCCTTGACTGAGGGATAGTGTAAGTTGAGAAGGTCGGAAATGTGATAAGTATACAAGACTTGGTTTCCATATGCTATTGTTTTCGCTGCTATCTGAATTTCACCATATTAACTTGGGAAGTATATCTAAGCGTCACGTATCGATACGGTTTGAGACCCCCCGAGAAGGACTCATTCAAAAGGATCGTTTCTTGTTTTAAGAACGTATATATACGAGGTCCACTTGGGAGGGCTCATATATATCATTTGTTTGCTTCTTAAAAAACGAGAACTAAGTTAATTGAAAATTCATTGATTTAGTTTTGAAGAGTCAAGGATCGGATAACTGTATTTCTTGTCGATAACCACTTTAAAACCAATACAAGAGTTTTTTGTTTTAGAAGCAGTTATGGAGTGGGATGCTATAGAGTTGAACTATCTTTCCTAAGGTTAAGTCCAAGGGAGAGGTTAGCATTAGCATTCATGGATGAATTCTGTTGGTATCCATAGAGAGATTCGTGAACTATTCGAGATGCTGGGATCCATGGAGAGATTTGTGATCTATTCGAGTAATGAAGACTAATGTGATGAGATGTTAAACGTGATTTCACTATCGAAAATAACAGAAAGCAAAGTAGGATGCATAAGTAAGGATAGCTAACCCAAAAGGGCATATCAACTCCATACGTGCAAATTCTTATCAATTTTGCTAGTAGTAGTTGGTGATATTTGGCATCACGTGTTTGGGCATAGGTCGGTTGTGTTTACCTTATGGTATATTTTATCTGGAGATATATAATGCTCAGAAGGTAGTTTCTGATCCTTGTCATGGGGCCATCCAAGATGTATTGAGGAAACCTCCACGGAAATCCACATATGAATGTACATTAATGGTTTTAGTTGTACTACTAATACTGTTGTGTTATGAGATGCAAGCAACACAACTATTTTTGATTTATATGCTACACCCTAGATATTAGCTATAATATTTCAATATGTACTTTTTAGACGAGTATGGTTATTTTAAGGGAAAAACCCTTCCGGTGATTCGGGTGGTCTCAAAAGATACTATCATATAATGATCGCATATTTCTTGGGTTACTCATACCGAACTTATGTTTGATTCATGGTTTTTATTTTTCCCTTAATTCCACGGGTAATCTTTCAAGCAGTTTGAGAAAGGAAGGTTTTCATTGATATTCTTTGGAGCTCAAGTAGTTGAGCTGGATGCTTCCTTTCACCTGAGTTATATTTATTTGCGATGCACCGCTATTATTTGTGTATCAGCATTTGTGAGGACAGGGTGTTATAACTGTCTCGGCTAATGATTGTACATAGGATTGTAACTTTGAAATGTTATGTGTCTTAGAGTGACATTTTTTACTATTTTTTAATATTATATGTTGTCATTCCGCTGTGAGATTCTGATGTTGTGCGCTTTCTTCCTTGTCATTTTCCTTTTTCCTTTATTTACCATAATAATATATCTTTTCGGCACTCGAATGCTCGGTTAGTGAATACCGTGGATGTATTAGTGTCAATATTTGGAGTTCAAAAAGGCCGGTTGTTAAATCTTGTATCAGTGCTAAAGGTTGGATATTATTACTAAAGACAGGGTAAGCAATGCCTTATAATGAGTTAAGTGTATTACACATATGAGGGCATATTTGTATTTGTTATAAACGTATTCCTTAAAGGTATTTCAACTAAGGAAAAAGTGAATTATATGTTGGTAATTTATTTAAGTACGATTAGTAAGTGTAATTTAAATAATGTAAGGATTAATGATGTTCATTTATTACCCCTCATCGATTAGATTAGTTGTGCCCGTCCAGTTTATGAGCATTATTATCATTTATACATTGATTAGCTATACTCACCTAGTTTATGAGCATTGTTATCATTTGTTGATTGATTAGTTGTGCTCAGCCAGTTTATGAGCATTGTTATCATTTATAGATTGATTAGTTATGCTTGACAAGCATTTATTTTCTTTTATTGATTGTTTATTTGTGCTCGACCAGTTTATGAGCAATTTATCTTTTTACTGCATGGTTTGGATAGATAGTAATTGTGGGTGCATTGTAACGAACACCTTATGAATTTAATTTCAAGTTTAACTATAAGGCGTTCGGTGATAATATTGGGTTGAAAGCGAACTTTAGTAAAAAGAAATTTATTATAATCTAAAGGAAAGATAATCTATTTTAAGAATAAATACTTGTGAAATGATTATATATAAGAAAGTGACTTTATATAAGCATGGTTTATAAATATGATTTATAAATGAAGATGTTCTAAACTGATATTTTGAGAACTTAAACCAGTGTCTTTGAAAATGATGTTCATGATTTTGGAGAAAATAGTAATAGTATTACTTTAGAGTATTTGTAAATAATAATATTTTGAAAAGAGTTTTAAGATTTGTTTTAGTTCGAGGTAGTTCTCGAAATCATCAAGTCAATTCGAGAACAAGTTATTTTCATGTTAGCTAGTTCGAATGGCTCGAAAATGATTAATGGGAAAGGAATGTATTGGTTGGTAAGCACTTCTTATGATGACCACACTTTGTAGTAAGGGATATATTGTATGAAATGGTAGGACCGATTTCCTTCGTATCGTTTTGGTGTTACTTTATATATATATATATATATATATATACACACATTCTATGGATTTTGAAGTAAATATTTAGGAGAGAAGTTTATAAAGTAAGATCGTGGTACTTAATTAGTATGATTTTATGAAGTATTTAATTCAATTTTGAAAATAATTTCGATTTTAATTCTGAAAGTATGATTTGATATACAAAAGGTATATGTACATATTATTATTTCAAATGATATGAAATAAAACATGGATATTTAGTTCTTAAATTTTTCTTTAAAGAAGTTCGATATAAAATGCAGAGTAGTTTAATATAGAGTAGTTTTGGTAATACAGTTTTTGATATGAGCTTTTTGTATAGAAAAGATTTGTATGTATGTTATGTAGAGAGCTCGAGTGGTAGTGGTATCGCCTAAATAATTATGAAACATTTTCTTGTGTTATCTTTAGAGTGAAATGTGTCTAATAAACAAGTGAAAATCTAATAAGTTATCTTATTAATGCATGTTCATCATATTATGATATGTTTGTTTAGTAGTTTTCATTTGTTAGAATGAAACGGATTTTCGACAATTTTGGCCATTTGAAACTTTCTAATTGTTATAGAACTTAAAGCTGTGTGTTTTTTAAATTTATAAATATTAGTTTTTTGTAACTCTTGAATTAAGAAGGTATTAAGTTAAAAAAATTAAATTGGTTGAACATCCATGTTATGTAAGCCATTCAATGTTATTGGCCAACTAATAAAACGTCTTTACCTTATGGTGTATAAGGAACGTATACTCTAAACCCGAGTTTGGACACCAGTGTCTCGGTCCTCCTAGCTACTTTTCTAACCCAATAGATAAAGAAGTCGAAAAGGTTAACTCGGTTATAAGACCCAGATTTATTTGGGCATTCATCTAAAATTTAAAAAAAGTTAAATGAATATGATGTTTTGTATATCTCTTAGGATGTAATACGGTAATATGCAAGTATAACCTGAGTTATGTTTTACGAAATGCTTCATAAATGATTTGAGTATTAAGAGATATACTATTTGCATAAATCAATGTGATATAAAAAGTAATTGGTACAGTTGATGAAATCAATGTGATATATTTTGTAAATTGTATGTATATTGTTAGCACCAAAATTAGTCACAAACACCCTTGAATAGAATTGTGTAGAGAGATTAATGAAGAAAGTAAATTAAAGTAGAGAAGTAACGCAATTGAGTGCAAAAAGAACAGCAAAAACGAGAATACCTGATTTATAGTTGTTCAATGTAATTGCCTACGTCCACTTTGAATATGATCTTTATTACTTTTCCAATCACTTGAGCACAAATACAATCCGTAAACAAACAATTCGAATACAAATTTGAATAGAAAAGAAGCGAGTACAGAAAAAGGCAAAGTCTCCTTGGAGTTATCCCAAAAAACGTTCCATTCAACTATACCCCTGCCCCTCTATTTATAGACGAAGACAAGCTAAATCCCCTGCGCAAGCCCATGACCAAGACGACTTGGTCCACAAGTGATGTTTCAGGATGTCCGAAATAGGTACGTCGAGCCACTCTGGTCGAACCGGGGGTTACTTGTGAATGACTCAAAGCATCTCCTTGAAAAACTTGAAGCAAATGGTGTTGGAACTCGAAGCAAGGAAACGTCGGGTAACTCGTTGACTCACTTGAGGATGCACTGTCCTAGGTACGCTGACCCATACGCGCCAAGTCATTATGGTCGAACCACAAGCGGCGAACCAAGACCAACCGACCCATCTTGGTCGACCCATGCATGACCCTTCTTCCTTTACCGAGAGGCACCTGCTGATCCACCTAGACCGAGCCATGTGTGACCTTCATCTTTGACCGAGCCACGTATTCTGACCCACCTTATCCTTCATACCTTGATCGAACGGCATGGTCCTCCCTCCTTTGACCGAGCCATACATACTGATCCTCTTATGCTTTTGCAATATGACCTACCTCGATCGTGCCATGCATTTCCTTTCTTCTTAGACCGAGCCACGTATGACCGAGCCACTTTGAACGAGCGACCCACATCTGACCGACCTAGTTCAACTCACTCTCCTTCGACCAATCCATTAAAGCCGACCTAGCTAGGCCGACCCTATATAAGCGAACCACTTCAACTCACCTACATTGGCTCGAGTCTTATCTAGATCTAATTATAACCTCTACAACTATCACCTTGTAGCCGAGCCAAGCTACCTTGTAACATTTGCCTCCCAAAGCGAGTTGTGTGAATCAACATGACACGCTTTGAATCAGTGAGTAATTCCTACTTTTAGAAGCTAGTCCATTCCGAGTGGCAATTGATTGTCACCTTTCATTGGCCTTTGACGAAGCTTTGCGTGGCTTGAACGCGTTAATTGAACCTTGAAGAAACTCGTAAAATCCTGATTCAACTTCTCAAAAGCCGTATGTATACAACCTTTCAAAGGATGGATCACGGTAGATTTTACAAATCCACGCTCCTTCACTTATCTAGTAATATCTTTCTCTTTATCACATATGATGTCTAATCATTAGTGTACATGAACTTATTCATGTATATATACATAGGTATATCATTTTTTTCTTTTAAAAAATAATAATGAATGGATTGGCATATGAAAGGTCGACCCACTCGATCGGTTAGTCCAGTAAAAGGTGGTTCGGCATGTCAACACAGACCCACACGATCGTTCTGAATAGCGTCTCTCTCCACCGACATGCTTATGCGTGGACTAGTTCTAAAGGAAACTGCTTGTTCGTCTCCCCTTTACTGTATATAAAAACTCACTCTTCCCTCTTTCTTTCACTTTTTCACAAAAACTTCTGACTAATCTCTTCTCGAACTTTAGCCAACACTCTACCTTTCCTTTCTTCTCGAATCCAAGACACCCATCTCGCAACTCCTATTGCTAGCGAACCCTAACAAACTTCGACCCTAAATCTAACAGTTCCCATAAGCTTCAACTCATTCTTCTAGGTATGAACCTTTCACTCGATTTATTTCTCTAAGCTAGGAATCTCATGTGAAGTCAAGTTTATAGGCTTTATTCGACTAGGTCCAGAAGGAATCAATGAAAATGAGGGGGACGATTTGGAGATGGGATGCACCTTAGGCTAGGAGCTTGTTTAAGGATTATAGAGGTAAGTAGCATAGCTCTAACCTTGAGGTCGGCGGTGTAGAGTATTAGGAAGTGGAGTTGGCAGGTGTTTGGAGTGGGGCTAGTTAGGTAAAACCTTGATGGGAATTAGGCTCGGTATTTCTATGAGGAACCGGTTCGGCATCGAGGGAAGGAGAGCGGGACGATATCTAGAGTGAAAGTGTCAGGCGATATTGAGAGGGAGAGTGGTGGGTCGGTATGAACTTAGGAGTGTGGGTCGGTATTCCGAGCGAGGGAGTCGTTCGGTATTGAGGGAGCTAGTATGGTTCGGTGTCTTGCATGATGGTATGGGTCGACAGGAGTCTAGGAGAGTGGCTCGGTATAGATTGAGAAAGGTGGTTCGGTGATCAGAGAGAGAAGAGCGGATGGTTTGGTGGTCCTGTAGGGCAGTGGGTCGATATGTTTGGGTCGCCATTGGCGATCATGACTATTCTAATTCGAACATAGCATACATTCGGACAACTTACTTCCACAACCAAACATAACATCATGGACAATGACAAGTAACAAAGCACATAAGCCCAAGGACCTAATTTGTACTAACTACTCTATAGTTCGAATGATCTTAAATGCAAATTTAACTCGACAAGAGCATGTAATAGCCTTCACAGTATATGATGCCAATGTCTGACCCCAAGGCCTTTGCTACCAATCACAAGACAAACTTCGAAGACGTCGGCGATGACCTAACTTGAAGCTCCACCACGTTATGATAGCCTTTAGAACTTTAAATTTTCTTCACTTTTGTTTGAATCGTTGCACTAGTTTGCACACAACACAGGGAATAACATTGTCGTTATATCTAATACCACTTGTCTTTCGAGTATACTTTAGATAGGTATCTATTCACCAAATGCTTTTTCGAAGATGTCTAAAAAATCAAGCTCCATAACTGTTTTTGACAAGCCTAGGCCAATTTCACGGCAAAAGGCAGTAGGGACATCAAGCCTATCATTAGATCCCATTCCCGACATCTCAAACCCACCTTCTACAATTATAGGTCCGGCTCTCGATGCCGTACATGGGGTCGTTGTTCTGGACGACCCCATCGACTCTCAAGCTTCGAAAATCGGTGAATTTTCTCTCTGCCAATTGTGTTCTATCCATGTAATCCCCTTCGAAGATGTTCTGGTTCCATCGGCTCAAGATCGGCCTCGCTTGCCCCCCAGCCGAATATATAGCATGCAACAAATTTATGTGCTGGGCCGAAAGTGTGCCACCTTTCAATTCGTTCATCTGTGAATTGTTACAGTATATAGGGATTTCTCCAACACAACTACACCCTAATAACCATGCATTTTTTCACGGTACATGCGTTCTTTTCATGAGCGCCTTACTCAAACCCCCAACTCTCGAGGATATCCATTACATCTACAGCTTCAAGAGATGTACCGACAGTCCGTCTTACATATTCCTTGAGCCACATCCTAAGTGCAAGTCCTAATGGGCGCGTGGAATAAGTTTTCTCAATTTAAACAAGAGTGGTTCTACGTATGCTATCGTCCTGGCTTTGCGAGAAGATGGCTAGAAGGACGTAAGTCTCATCTCTACCCCCAATCTTTGTCCTAAGGCTTGGAGTGCACCTTTTCTGAACTTCTTTCAACTCTTACAGGTATCCGTCGACGACCCAAAGGCGCCAGGTATTCTGAGGCTGTCGAAGCCATCCGAGCTACTCCCATGGGAGAACGGGACACTAAATCTGTAATGACCAACGAACTGCTCTCGAAGTTCGGATTACTGGAAGAGGGCTGCAGGATTAGCCTTCCAAGTGGCATCACAATTGCAAGAACAACTGTTAAAGGGAGTAAAGGGCAAGCTGGTCCTTCGGTGCCGTACGCCGAAGGGGCCCCCGATACTACCATGGAAGGCGAGATTAAAGAAACTGAGGCGCCAGTGGCGACTGATGAGAACATAAGTTCTGGCCAAGCACCAGTAGCTGATGCACCTGGCGTCGACCAAATACCGCCTCCTTCGAAAAGAAGAAGAGCTTAGCGCATAAGCTGAAAAAAGAAAGTTCGACGAAACTTCAAAGGTCATGATAACCCCTATCGAGAAAGGATCGTCTTCGCAAAAATTGGAAAGCTCACTTAAAGGACTATCTGACTTGACCATCCCCAATGATCTGTTGAATTATGACTTCAATAATCCTGGTGCTATGGGATTTAATTCGCCCATGAGAGGTGATGAAGGCGCCTAGCTTCATGATCAGGGGGAGAAAACTCCGATGAGTAAACCAAAAAACACTAGTACGTTAGGGGGATGCATAAATACACACACAAACACGTACACTCCACCATGCATTTGAATTCAATTTATTGTGTGACGTCTACTAATTCGTTATTATTTAATTTTACATACATGTGAAATGGGGCGCACACATGGCATTGATCATCTCCATGGATCCTCCATCTTCTATCATTTTGGTCGAGACTCGGGATCGGGTCAACGAAGAGATAGGGATGAAGGCGGAGAGAAAGACTATCATTCTAGAAAATCGTCATCCTCTTCCCGAAGGAGGTCCCATGACCACTCTTCATATCCAAATGATCCTCCCAATCTTCCGGCGCATAGTGGGGACAAGTCTGCTTAAAAAGACCCTCAGTCCGAAGTCCCTCGCGACCAACTTTCTAGCTCCTCGAGCACCAAGCAAACCGCGAGCCTCATAAGAAATCCATAACTCTAGTAAGGTAGACTCCCCCGGATCTCGCTCATGATCCGACCATAGTAGAAAAATTAACCGAGCTCAGAGCTATGTTTCTAAAGATTTGTTTCGATGAACTGAAGTTTCTCCCCGCAAGTCATCCTATTCTTGGGTAGTCAAACAAAGCGTTATTGCTTATAATAATGACATGTATTTCCAACACGATGCATTCGTGCACTTAGTGGAAAAAGTCTCAGAATTCTCCATCGAGCGCCAGCATGCAATTGACCGACTTAAGCTTAAAGCCATTCATGATAGAGATATTATAAAGGGCCAGGATGAGTAACTACTCTCATACAAGTATCAACTTGAGATCGCCCAAAAGAATGCCATGGAGACAGCCGAGGCAGTCAAACACGTAGAGGCTGGTCATAAAAAGGAGTTAAACGAGGTAGTTCAACGCAACAGCGGTCTAGCTCTAGAGAATGATCTCTGCAAAAAGAGAAAGAGGCCCTCGCATATCGGGTTAAAGAGTTGTAGGAACTGCTTTCCAAAGAAAAGGAAGAAAAAAAATGCTGCGTAGGAAGAATAAAAAAAAATACTACAATGAAATAATCGAGATGAGGAATCATAAAACAAAACTCGATGAAGAGCTACTAAAGATTGAAGCGCTAAAAGATCCCGCTCGCGAAGAAGGCAAAAAGGCGGCACTTTCAGAGGTAGACTTTCGAATTGAGGAAGTAACCAAAGCCGGTAGAGAAGAGATTAAGTTTTCCTTTGCCCCGCTCATCGCCGAGTACAATGCAAGAGTCCTCATGAACCATGATCTATCACGCTTAGTTATCTCGAATCACTAGCCAAAGCATGAGATACTTCTATAAAAATTAAGAAAGCGGAGCTAGGTGTTTAAGAGTTGATGAAGAGGCTCTCGTGAGGGAAGTGCTTCAGGGAAATGAGCCTTTAGATTTATCTGCGGCAAAAGCCCTCTTTGGAAGAGACTCCTCATCATCGAAGGGTAAGGAAGATATTACTGGCTCGTCTAGCACTGAGTCTCAAGCTCCTCCTCCCATTCAACTGGTCGAGACTTCGTCACTTAGGCCTCTCGAGCAGTATGTCGGTTATGACCCGGAGAAGCCTGGACTTGGCATTCACATTTTATCCCCAATCCCTAAGAGTGATACTCCAAGGACCACTGAAAGTCAATTGGAAGCTAGTACGTAGCTTCACCTTCTAGAATTCAGGAAATCATCGCTTTTGGCGAGTAACGGATGTATTCTAACATTTGCTTTCCATGAATTCGTATAGGTCACTCTGGTCCCAAGCCGACTCAAAGGAGCGATGTTGTCATGGAGCGAGAAGAAAAAGAGGTTGAGGCACCTCACACCGGAGATACCCCTGGTCTCGATGCTCAAGTAATCGGGGCGCTAGATGAGGATAAACCTGAAGATCCCTCACCTGTAGAAGGACATGGCAATGTCGAAATCATAGGCGCTTCTGACCATACTTCCCAGCTTAGTACGAATGAGCAACTCGAGGAGGAGGAGAAAGAGAGAATCAAAGTTAAGATAGAATCCCATGTGGTGGAACTCGAAGATCCCTTAAATTGGCCATTCAAGGTTGTTCTTCTCAGTGGGACCATGCCTCTGGAAGTTCCCTCTCCTTCGGATACCACGTTGCTTGGAAGCAAGGGGTCTAGGAGAAAACGCTCAGTTGAGGAGACTTCGGAGAAGCCGAAGAAGGAAAGAAAGCTGAAGAAGTAGTTGTCGTCTGGTCATGCCTCGCTTAGCTTAAATAAGTCAAAATCATGTAGTCGTTTCCCATTTCCCCTTTTTCATTTTGTTAATAACCGTTGTAAATAGACTTGGTCTCCGCACTTTCGGAGAAGTTGTAAGGAAAATATTTTTTTGGGAAGTAAATAAAATCTTGTTTCTTTTCATTCATATACTCTCATCGCTTAGCTCATAATTTAATCTGTAATTGAAATTCGAAGTCTTGCGGGTCTTTTAAACTCCAGTCTGCTTTCACAGGACTTGGAGATTTTTGAATCATTTATACTCTAGTCCACGCTTTGAGGACTTTGAGATTTTCGAATCGTTTATACTCTAGTTCGAGGGGACTTAGAGTACTCTACTCCGTACTCTAGGGACTTAGAGATTTTTTGAATCGTTTATAATCTAGTGTGCAGTGCTGGGACTTAGAGTACTCTAGTCCGCACTCTGGGGACTTGGAGATTTTTTTTGAATCGTTTATACTCTAGTCCGCGCTCTGGGGACTTATAGTACTCTAGTCCATACTCTGGGGACTTAGAGCTTTTTTGAGTCGTTTATACTCTGATCCACATTCTGGGGACTCAGAGTACTCTAGTCCACACTCTGAGGACATAGAGATTTTTGAATAGTTTATACTCTAGTCCGCACTCTAGGGACTTGGAGATTTTTTGAATCGTTTAAACTCTAGTCCGCACTCTGGGAACTTATAGAATTTTTGAATCGTTATACTCTGGACTGCACTCTACGGTTCTGAGTATTCTAATCCGCACTCTGGGGACTCAAAGTACTCTAGTCCGCACTCTGGGGACTTAGAGATTTTTGAATCGTTTGTACTCTAGTCCACGCTCTAGGGACTCAGAGTACTCTAGTCCGCACTCTGGGGACTTAAAGATTGTGGAATCGTATATAGTCGACTTTTAGTTTTTTGAATGCATTCATATGCCAGACAGATTAATGTAAATTAAGTTTTCCATCAAACTATAAAACACGGAACACCAATAGTTCATAGAAATACAACTTCAAGCCTTTATTGATTGAAGAAAATAGGGATAAATTGAATTGTGTTATTACATGTCACAAACATAGAACAATAAAAGAAACATATACTGGAAACAATTGATACTAAAATGCAAAAGAAATAGACTAAGTATAATAACAGTGCAAACGCTCGCTATTCCGTGCTCTGGGGAGTGTCATGCCATAAACAGTCGCTAGCTTGAAGGTTCCTTCTCTAAGCCTCCTTTCGATAACATAGGGAACTTCCCATGTGGGATTCATATGTGATAGGACCATAAAAACTCGCTTCAAAACAAGATTGCCCACATCGAAGTTCTTGGTTCAACTTTTTCATTATAATATCGGGCGACCCGGTGCCGATATGCGGCCGCCTTTAAATTAGCTTCTTCATGCTTCTCATCGACAAAGTCCAACGACGCCGGTAAAATATCGCAGTTCGTTCTAGGATCATAATGAGTTACCTGGTAAGAAAGAACTTCAAGTTCCACGGCAGTGCCGTATGCCACGGTGGAAGGAGTGTGGCCAGCCGCGGACTTGAGGGTGGTTCTGTAGGCGCAGAGTACTATTAGAAGCTCATCCACCAACTTTCCTCTAGCCTTCTCCAAAGGTTTTTTCAAGATGGACTTGATTATCTTATTTACGGCTTCAACTTTCCCATCCTCTCTAGGGTGAGCGACTGCTGAAAATATTTTCTCAATGCAATATTTTTGGTAGAACTCTTTGAGTTTTCTACTCTCAAATTGAGTTTCGTTGTTAGTAATGATATTCCTAGGAGACCAAAGCGGCATATAATGCTTCGCACAACAAAGTTAACTACCTTTTTGGTGGTGATCTTAGCTAATGGCTCCACATCTACCCACTTGGTGAAGTAATCGACTGCGATGATTGTGTATTTCACACCACCTTTGGAGATTGACAAGGAGCCGATTATATCGATCCCCATATTGCAAAAGGCCATGGACTAACCATTTGCGTGAGTTTCGTCGGGGTGCTTATAGGATCTTTGCATACTTTTGACATTTGTCGCATCTCCTTACATAGTCCGCGGCGTCCCGATTCACGGTCGTCCAATAGTATCCATAGCAGAGTATCTTTTTGGCTAGTATCTACCCCCCTAGTATGGTCGTTACATTCTCCTTTATGGACTTCTCTTAAAACCCGCTTTATCTCGTCATCGGCGATGCACCTAAGCAAGGGAACAGAGAATCCCTTCTGATACATCATTCCATCCTGCATTATATACAGTGAGGCCTTGCGAATGACTTGTCGTTTCTCGTTCTTTCTCTCGAGCAAGGTTCAAGTATTCTCTAAACGAGGTCATCCACGGCTCCCTTTAAGTTTCCGTCTCTGCCACAAAATCTACCACCATTTTATTTATACTCGGGGCATGTAGAGTTTCAAAGGGAACCAATCCCATCTGCTGTGCGTCACCAGTGCTTGAAAATTTTGCCAAGGAATCAGCTTCCCCGTTTTGTTTGCGTGGAATGTGCGAAATATCATCGTATTCAAGGTCCGCCGACAATTCTTTAACCTAAGGGAGGTATGGGGCAAGCCTTTTCCCCTTTCCTTGATAGTCTCCCTGTACTTGGTACACCTCCAACTGTGAGTCACAAAAGATTTCAACCGATTTCACTCCAAGTTCTTTGGTAAGCTTCAGTCCAATTATCAACGCTTCATACTCGGCTTCGTTGTTCGTACCAGGGAAATTAAGTTTCAAAGCATAACAAATCGATCAGTTCTCGGGAGTTACAAGAATAACACCAGCCCTAGAAAAATGGCATTGGATGCCCCAACGGTATATAGCTTCCATCGAACAGTGGGAATCACATCACTTCCACTTGGCTCGTTTGATATAGTAAACTCTGCAATGAAATCTGCTAGTGCTTGCCCCTGGATAGCCCTCCGTGGCAGGTAGGTGATGTCGAACTGACCGAGTTCAAATTTGAGTAGCCTTCCAGAAGTCTCCGATCGTTGGAGCACTTGCCGCAAAGGTTAATTGGTATAAATACTGACCAGATGTGCCTGGAATTATGGGCAGAGCTTGCGTGATGCAATCGCCAAACAGTAAGCCAGCTTCTCAATCTTAGGATAATTTCTCTATGCCAATGTCAAATGCTTACTAACATAGTATACTGGCTTTTGGATTCGGTCCTCCTCACGAACCAAAGCTGCACTGATTGCATGCTAGGATACAGCCAAGTAAACGTACAAATCCTCATGGTCTACGGGCTTTGACAGAGCAGAGGGCCACTCTAGGTGTCTCACTAGAGATTGAAATGCGACCTCACAATCCGGCATCCATTTAAAATTTATTTTCCCTTTCCTTATCACATCAAAGAAAGGAATACACTTGCCGGTTGCTTTGGATATAAATTGACTCAACGCATTGACTTTCCCATTCAGGCTTTGTACCTGCTTAATAGTTCTAGGTGCTTGTATGTCTTGAATAGTTTGAATCTTTTCTGGGTTGGCTTCGATTCCCTACGTGTTGGCAATGAAACCCAAAAACTTCCCCGACGCAACGTCAAAGGAGCATTTCAATGGATTGATTTTCATTCCGTAAAATCTGAGTATATCAAACATCTCTGCTAAGTCTCGAATGTGGTCGTTTGACTGTCGTGACTTCATGAGCATATCATCCACATAGACTTCCATAGTTCTACCAATCCGGTCTTTAAACGTCCGATTTACCAAACGCTAATAAGTTGCCCCGACGTCCTCCAACATTAAAGGCATCACTACATAACTGTATATTCCAATGTCCGTGACAAAACTGGTATGCTCCTGATCTAGAATGTGCATCGGGATTCGATTGTATCCCGAATACACATCCATAAATGACAACAACTCGTGTCATGATGTCGAGGCGACCAGCTGATCAATTCTGGGCAATGGAAAACATCCTTAGGGCACGCCTAATTCAGGTCCAAGTAATCAACATAGGTCCTCCACTTCCCGTTTGCC
Organism: Allium cepa; assembly: GCA_030765085.1. Classification (NCBI taxonomy): domain Eukaryota; kingdom Viridiplantae; phylum Streptophyta; class Magnoliopsida; order Asparagales; family Amaryllidaceae; genus Allium; species Allium cepa. Next base: position 635,300,242 of record CM060941.1, read on the forward strand.
TCCCTTACCAATGTAGGATTAGATATCCATTCAGGATAGAGGACAACGAGGATGAACCCATTGGCTTTGAGTTTATCCACCTCCTCTTTTAGAGCAGCGAACCTCTCCGGGTCCATGCCTCTCCTCTTTTGTTTCATAGGCACATACTTGGGGTCAATGTTCAACATATGACTTTCAATGGCGGGAGAAATCACACACATATCAGAATGGATCCAAGTGAAAACATCAAGATTTGCTTGAAGGAAATCAGTAAGATCCCCCGTCATTGAGGGGTTGAGCAGTGATCCAATGTTAAGCACCCATGACGGGTCATCAAGGTTGACTGGAATGTCAATCATCGGTTCATCCGACGCTACCTTGGCTTCCTTGAGTACTTCATCGCTATCCCTCAGATCTATGTCTCTATAGATCCGACTGTGTTGCCCAAGGCAAGACTCAGGCGCTATTTGTCAATTTTTAGTAACATGGATGCGGATAGGCTTGTCCACACCCTTTCCCTTCTCTCTTCGTTGGGCCTCTCTCAGCTTAGCCACATAACAAGCACGACTAGGTGCTTGATCGCCATGCACTACATTGACTCCACTGTCTGTTGGAAATTTCAAGGTCAAACACCATGGGGCCAAAGCTACCTAAACTCTGCTAGGGCCGGTCGGCCTAGAAAAAATTATACGGGGAATCAATATCCAAAACAATAAATGGTAGGATCCATACCCTCCTGCATTTACCTTCCCCTAGTTCAACTGGCAATTCAATAATACCTACTACATCAACAGCTGCACCATTAAGCCGTGAATGCAGGCTTTAGATGGTTTCAGATCCTTCGCCTCCATCTTCATTTGGTCATACGCCTTCTTGAAGATAATATTAACAAAACTACCACAATAAATTAGTATTCTTCTCACAAGCGTCGGTCTAATCATAGCTGAGATAACCATCAGGTCAATGGTGGGTGCCTCCACTTGATCGGCATCCCTACTCCTGAATACTATAATATTGGTCATCATTTGTTGCTGTTTCACCAGAATCCCGTTTTCTATGTTCAAGTGGCACTCAAATCCTGCATGCTTCAAGGAACTAGCATATCATTCCATTTCTTGCCAACTCTTGTCTACCTGATGAGGTCCACCGATTATTGTGTTTATGACTAACCTTCCTCTGGTCCGAGCGGGCTCCTCAAGGTCGGTGTGAAGCTTGCCTGCGATTGGGTTCGAATGTCCTCTGTCCACCTTCCTAGGGATAATTAACAAACTATTGTAACTTCTTCTGGCGAATCAGCTTTTCTATAGCATCATGGAGGTGTCTGCACTCTTCAGTATCATGCCCATAGGTCTCGTGAAACCTATAATACTTTCCAGTCTGCTTTTTTTCCTCAGTCGATTCCTTCGGGCCAGGCTTTTGGTATTAGAATGCATTACAAATTGATGGATAAATATTCTCCAAAGATGTATTCAGAGGCTTATATTCGCTATAGGTAAGGTTTCTTGGTTTCCACTTTCCTGCTTCCCTCTTTCGTTTGGAATTTCCTCCTTCAGATCCTTTCGACCGCTCTGGTTTATTTTGAACATTGACTTGGACCTTACCAGAGTTTTTGCTAGATTTCTTTACCGCAATGTTGCTTTTCACTGCTTCCGTACTGGGTCCTGGCGCACTGCTCCTTCTTAACCACCTGGCCCCTTCCCTTCTCGTGAATTGATTCTCCTTTGAATAAAAGCATTCCAAGGTAATCGGTGGTTTGCTTGCTAGCCAATCACCAAACTCTAAGTATGGATCTACTCCTCGCATCATAGCCATGAGGATAGCGTGGTCATTTGGGTTGTTGACCTTGGTAGTTGCAATATGAAATCTTTGTAGATAATCTTTCAATGATTCACCCGGACATTGGATCACATTGGACAATGACATCATGTCCTTCGGACGAGTGGCATGGATCCTAAATTATTCCATAAACTTCGTTGCTAACTCATCAAATCTGGAGATTAATCGTGGAGGAAGCCTTGTAAACCACATGGTAGCGATTCTGGATAGGGTTATTGGGATGCATCTACACTTGGTTGCATCATTTGCCCTAGCCGATTCCATCATCACTCATATCTCATTATATGCTGTCGAGGGCCAGTTTTCCCTTTATAGACCAGAATAGTAGGCATGCTGAACTTCTAGGGGTAATCGGCTTGTAGATGCCATCGGTGAACGGAGTGTGACTCCTCGGCGTGCCCCAATCATCATTAGACATACCTTGAATTTCCCTCATCAATTGTCTGACCATAGCTGATAAGTCCAAAGTCTGAATGGGAGGCTCCACACCGGTATCGGTCTTATGTGATTGCTCCAGTCGGTGCCTCTTCGGTCGACGATCTTCTAGGTGTGCTGCCTAGGAACCAACTCTATGGTCTTCCCGATATGGTGGTTGTCCAGCTTCCACACAAACCATGATGCCTAATTTCCTGGCTCTATGTTGAACCTGACTCCCCAAGTGTAGTTGAGGAGCCCATGTCCCCGTTGTAGGGTCTGATTGGTTCTGTTGGCCGGTCCATGGCGGTTTATAGTGCTGTTCCATTGCCCTAGTTTGCCTCGTTTCAATCCTACGGCATCGTCTGGGGTGTTCATCTGACGAATATGAGCTGCCAGATGATGAGTAGAGAGTAGGACTTCCTCTAACATTCTGATTTTGATGCCGAGCAGTCTGGGTCATTAGGTTGGCATTCGCTTAAATCCGCTCATTAAGTTGTCTCCTGCTTTCCAGGAGTTCCCTCATCAACTCATTAAACTTTGTCCTGGTGATAGCTTCTGCTTGGTTTGGGATGATGGCGGGTTCTGCACTGGCATTAGCTTGCCGATTGCTAGGTCCTACTTGCTGGACGCTAGTGGACTCATTAGCATCGGTGTTATGGGAGGTGGATCTGGTGCGTGGTCTTGTTATCTTAGAGTTGTCCCTAGGAACTCTGAGTAGAATTTATGAACTCTTGAGAATGAACTTGGATCTCATTTGGGGGATTTCCTCAATCAAGTAGCAACAAAGTAGATCCTAATAGCCTGAGAAAGAACGCTCTTAATGAAAGCATCAAAATGTTAGCACCAAAATTGGTCACTAACACCCTTGAATAGAATTATATAGAGAGATTAATGAAGAAAGTAAAGTAAAGAAGAAAAGTAACGCAGTTGAGTGCAAAAAGAATAACAAAAATGAGGAACACCAGATTTACAGTGGTTCAGCGTAATTGCATACGTCCACTTTGAATATGCTCATTATTACTTTTCCAATCACTTGAGCACATATACAATCCGTAAAAAAACATCTTGAATTCAAATTTAACTAAACAAGAAGCGAATATAGAAAATGGCAAAGTCTCCCTGGAGTTTTCCCAAAAAATGGTCCCTTCAACTGTACCCCTGGCTCTCTATTTATAGACAAAGACAGGCTAGATCCCCAGCACAAGCCCATGACCAAGATGACTCATCCCATAAGTGATGCTTCAGGATGTCCGAACCAGGTACACCGAGCCACTATGGCCGAACCAGGGGTTACTTGTGAATGACTCGAAGCATCTCCTTTAACAACTCATAGCAAATGGTGTTGGAACTCGAATCAAGGAAACACCAAGTAATTCGTCGACTCACTTTAGGATGCACTGTCCCAGGTACGTTGACCCATATGCGCTAAATCATTATGGCCGAACCACAAGCAGCGAACTAGGCTCGACCGACCCATCCTGGCCGACCCATGCATGACCCTTCTTCCTTGACCAAACGACACCTACTGATCCACCTAGATCGAGCCATGTGTGACCTTCGTCTTTGACCGAGCCATGTATTCCGACCCACCTTATCCTTCATACCATGACCGACCGACATGGTCCTCCCTCCTTTGATCGAGCCATACATATCTATCCTCTTAACCTTTTGCAATATGACTTACCTCGATCGTGCCATGCATTTCCTTTCTTCTTAGACCAAGCCATGTACGACAGATCCACTTTGCATGAGTGACCCACATCTGACCGACCCAGTTCAACTCACTTTCCTTCAACCGACCCATTAAAGTTGACCCAGCTAGGTCGACCCTATATGAGAGAACCACTTCAACTCACCTACCTTGGCCCGAGTCTCATCTAGATCTAACTATAACCTTTGCAATTATTGCCTTGTAGCTGGGCCAAGTTTTCGGGTAACGTACATCATTTTATTTTCACTACCGTTCTTGATCCAGGATTCAAGTACATGGTTTCTAGGTGATTTACACTATTTCTAGTAAGGATTTTTTACTCGATTATGGACGACGAACCCTTATAATGGATTCTTGATATAGTCCTAAGGTTTCCTTTCATAACATATGGCTACGTAAGGGAAACATAGGTTTCTAATCGAGGAGCCTAATCAGAGTCTGCATTAGAGAGATCAAGTGATTTACACTAGTTGGGAAGTGAAATTTATATGATCGAGCAAGTGATCAGATCAGATATCACATACGGATGATCCATGCACATTATACGCGCTTAAGTATATATGAATACAATGTTTTGTTGTCCTATGGAGAGTTCAGGGAATGAGTCTTTGATTTATTCTGGGGTTGCATGAATAATCATCTAAGTATAACCTGAGGTTATTGAGCGTAAGGTATGCTTAGTAGATTATTTATCGCCTTTGTGGGATAAGAGAGTTTTTGAACCTGAGAAAATCATGAGCATTGGTTGCTGGTGATTTTTATATTGTTGAGTATTATTGTGTGCATGTTTCTTTTGTAAATTGGTCGTGTTGGATGAAATGTTCTAAGTAGGCAGAATGTAGCGACCAAGAATTTCGAACACTTCGTATTTAAATATCTGAATTACTTAAATATTTGAAACTTGGATTAAATGTGTTAAAAGTGATTTATAACCATTTTAAACCCCTTTTGATTAATAATGCACGAATATAACTTGTTCTTGAAATATGTTTATAGAAATAAATACGTCGAAGAAATATCGATAGTGTTGCCGAAAATCATTTTTGATAAACAACTTTTTATTCGATATAAGTTGTTCAAATTTTTTGGGCGTGTCTAATTCATTAATGTCTAATTAATTAGAAACTAAAATTAATTTGGGGTTTATGGCTAACTAATTTTGTATGATGATGTCATGGGTGATGCCATAGAAGATATTTCGAAGATGAGTATTTTGGGAAGATTTAAGGGTAAAGTAAGAGGAGATATTTTGGATGATAGAAGCACATGAGAAGGAGCATGCTTATGACCTTCTATAGGGGTTTTAGGGGGTAGGGTGACCTCTTGAGTAACACTTTATATGTTTACAAAGTGGGTTTGTAAAATTAAAATATAGAAAACAAATAGTTTTCATGCCTCTTCTCTCTTTACTTTAAATTCCTAAACAATATCAAATGGAATTCAATCTCCAAAAAAATTTGGCTAAGGCCCTAGCACAACATAGGAGACAAGACTAGCTACTCAAATACTGAAGGAAAGGAGCATAAAACCCCATCCATTTGAGGCTGTGAGCAATAAGGTAGAGGAGAGCATGGCTAAGAGACATTTGGTGCAAATGTGGAATCTTTCGCTTGTTTGGTGATGGTAGGAAGTGTTCATGTGTTCTAGAATGCCTGTGCTTAATGTTAGCATGGATATGGATGAGTTAACTCACCACTGAAAAGTAAATGATGTGTGTATATATGTTGTGTGTAAATATAAAGTTCTTTAACATAGTAAGTTATAACTTTGGAACCCTCTTGCTTTTTAAAGCAAATGACAACTATATATTATGTATAATCACTTCTATTACCCTCTACAACATGTAACATGGCCTTGAATTTGTGTTTAAATGTTTATTTGGTTATTTGTGAATTTGAAGTGTATTTGAAAGTGTTTAAAGCGAGAAAGGTCACAATAAGTGCACTTTGTAATCCCTTGTCTTTAACTTGTTTAAAATGGTGATTTGTAAATATACTGTGATATAATATATTTTGGTTATGCCATACACTTATAGTAGTGTATGCGACAGTAAAGAATTGGTATGGAAAATTGTAGAACTTGTTTAACAAAGTTTGTAAAAGTTAGTAGGCAAAAAGATCATTATAGATGCACTTTGAAATGCCTATTTTTTGGTGAATTTTAATATGGTTTTGAGAGACATCCTTAGAGGTTTCTTTGCATTAGTTATTAAGTACTGCAAGTAAAGTCCTTATTGTAAAAAATTTGGACCTTAAAACTATTGTCAACATGTTGAAAAATGACCAAACTTTCTAATATTTAAAACTATTCATGTCCATAGTCTATTACAGCACTTGACAATAGCATTTTTGACTTGTTGTAGTAGTTCTAGGCCCATTTTACAGCACTTACTATTGTGTCTTGTTATAGGTTGTGTTGTGGATTAAAAGTGTTTGAAAATGGTATTTAATCTAAGTATTTTTTTGAAATATTTTAAGAGATGTTTAATAAAATATATAAGAGTATTTTTAAAGTGGTTTCAAATTTAAATATATTTCTAGTAATTATACATGAATTTTTAAAGTAAAAGGTTTTATTTATAACATTTATTTAAAATGGTTTTTCCATTAATTTATAAATTAGTTATTTTTACATAATATACAGATATTTAAAACGTATTTAGTTGTATTTTAAAAGTACTTATATATATAAGTAAGTGTATTTTATAGAAAAATAAAGGAAGTTTTGGGTTATAAAACTTAGTTATAATGGATGGTTTTGAGAAGTTATCTAAAAGTATATTATCTTATTAAATAAACGTCGCTACATCTTTGAAAAAAATGTTTTAAATATAATAACAAGTATAAAATGGTTTTGGGTTAATAGTAACAATGTTGGTTTTGGATTTATAGTAACGTTTGTTTTTAACCTATTTGAATATACTTTCGAATATAAATGGATCGTTAAAAAGCATGCTTTTGAAAATAATGACAAGTTTAAATGGTTTTGGGTTTGTAGTGTCAATTTTAAGCAATATTTATTTTTAACCCCTTTGAATATGCTTTTGAATGTGATTAGATCTTTGAAATAAATATTTTAAAGATAATGTTAAATGTGGAATTATTAGGAAAAAAGTTCGAAAAGGTAAAGTTTTAACTTATAAACGAGAAGGGTTTACACTAACAATGTTTTAGTAACATTTGTTTTTAACCTCTTAGATTATATTTTAAAAATAAGAAATCCTGTTTAAGTAATCTGTGAATATTCTTATACCTTTGAGAAAGTACATGATACATTTTTAAGAATGTAAATAGCGAAATGAATAATGAATTGGTAGCATAAGTGTATATATCTTTTATAAAGGTATTTAAAATATATTTACAGGTATTTACAAAGAAGTATTATTTGATATTATGGGGATTAAAAGTTACTTGTGCGATTTAATCGTGTTTGTGTGTTTACTCATTTGTGGAAAGTTTTTACACCTATACCTTGCACTAAAAGCCAACAAAATAGACTTGTTCTATCTGTAAGTGTCAAGAACGAGGTGTTAAGCCGACAAAGTAGACAAATTAGCCTATTTAGTTTCGAAGAGTTGGGGATCAGATAAGTATACTTATGTATCACTTACCGAAAACCACTCCAAAACTGGTATAGAGTTCTATGATTTGGAAGGGTTGTGAAGTGGAATGCTATAGATTTTAACTGTTTATCCTAAGGTTAAATCCAAGAGAGAGATCATCGTTAACATTTCGGGCAATTGGTATAGAATTGAATTGTCTAGCCAAAGGTTAAGTCTAAGGGAGAGGTAAACAATAGCATTCGTCGAACGACTTATGTTGGAATCCATGAAGAGATTCATGAATTGTTCGAGCGATGATGGCTCATGCGTTGACATGTTGGAATCCATAGAGAGATTCGAGATCTATTCAAGTGATGAAGACTCGTGTGTTGAGATGCTAAATGTGATTTCAACCTCGAAAATGACATAAAGCAGAGTAGTCTTCATAGCCAGTGGGTTTGGCTAACCTAATGGTATATCAGCTCAATATCTAAAGATGTTTATCGATGTTGCTAGTAGGAGTTGATGATATTATGTATCACGTGTCCGAGCATGGACCAACTATGTTTTCCTTTGTGGTATATTTTATCTAGAGATATACGTTCGTCGAAAGGTAGATTTTGACCTTGGTAAGGAGGCTGGCCTTAATGTGCCGAGGAGACCTCTAATGGAAATCCATATGCAAATGAACCTTAACGGTTTTAGTTGTGCTTCTAATATTGTTGTTGTATAAGATGCAAGAAGAACATCTATTTTTTGATTTATATTCTATGCCCTAGACACTATCTCTTATATTGCCTTATTACTTATTAGATAGTTTTGGTTCTTTTGAAGGAAAAATCATTATGGTGTTTCAAAAGGTCTCAAAAGTTACTATTATATAGTGCGTATATTTCTTGAGTTTCACTTACCAGACTCATGGTTTTATCTTTCCCTTAATTCCCCGGGTTCTCTTTCAAGTAATCTAAGAAAGGTAGGTTTTTATTGATATCCTTTGGAGCTTAGAAAGACAAGCTGGAAGCTTCTATTCACCTAGAGTTGTATTTTATTTCTACTGTAGTTCTAGTATGTATATGCTAGCAATTGCGAGGACAAACTGTTGTAAGTGTCCAAGCTGACAACAGTACTTAGGTTAGTAGCTTTGAAATTACATTGTATCTTAGAGTAACCCTTTGTATTGTTTTGATATTATATATTATAATACCTTTACGTGATTCATATGTTTTATTCATCCTTCCTTCCATTTTTTTCCTTTTTCTTTATTTACCTTAACAATTTGTCTTTTCGGCACGTAAATATTGTAAGTGTACGACATTTAAGGTTGAAAAGGTCGGCCGTTACAACCATGCTCTTTGGTTTGTCTCTTCTTCATCTGATTATAGCTCCTAAATTTATTTTTTATGTCTTCGAATTACTATAAAATCTAAAAATTAATATTGATAAAAGTTTAGTTTTAGTGCTCAATGATGTAAGTAACATAAAGAGTCATGTTGCACACCATGTTAAATTGTAACACTATGAACTTTCCCTTAGATTGCTTAGGTTTTAATAAGACTGTTGGTCGTGTTTACACCTCCTACCGGTCCAGCGCCTTCCTCATGCCACCAATCCAACCTACCTACCGAGTCAAAGCATGGCCGATCCAACCTCCACCGGACCAACTCCATCCACCACTGCTGAACCGAGTCATTACCGCTCCACTCCCCTCCAGGCCACTTCCCTGCCGAACCAACCCATCCCTTCACTCACCATCGAATCAGATCCAACTCCATGCTCCTACCACCGAACCAAGAGTTAAAGCTACTATCACCGGTCCAAAGCCTCACCGGACCGGACCATCCACTTATCACCGAACCGAAGCCTAGAAGGCATTACCGGACCTACGTCACCAGGCCAGATCGCTTCAGCCCAGGCCCACCAGCAGCAATATACATCCAAGACCCCTGCCCCCAACCTCACTCTATAAATAGAGGGGCAGGGGTACAACAATGGCAGACAAATTTGAGAGCTCAAGCACGGATAGAACTTTCAAACAACTTTCAGTTACTTGTAATCAAAGCTTTGTACTTGTAATCTGAATAGAAAAGGAGAATAACATATAAAGTGGACGTAGGCACGTTCTGGCCGAACCACTATAAATCTGTGTGTCTTTTACAGTTTAGTCCCTGCTTTTTATATATTTGCGTAAATCACCCAAATCACTAGAAACAACATAAAACCAACTAATTCATACGACTTGGAGGTGTTTTCCCATTTTTTGTGCAAACATTTTTGGTGCTTTCACTGAGAAGGATAGGAGCTCGAAGCTTCAGCTCCTCCCACTCAACCCTTTTCCTATCAACATCGTTCATTGCTTGGAAAACATGCCTCCCGGACGGAAGAAGGATGCTAACAAAGGAAAGAACATTGCAACTAGTAGTACTTCAGATCCAGTAATCAGAGATCAAGACAATCGTCCGGTTTCAACAGCAAACGAAAATCAGGCAAATCTGACAGCCCCTGCTACGGAACAACCAATTACAAGGACGGATTTGGACAGGATTGTGGCTGAAGTAACTAACTGCTTCGCTTCTCAACAAGAAGCCTTGGTGGACCAACTCATGTCACGCTTAAAAGATGCTGAAGAATCCAACCGCAACACTGAATCATGGGGTGAGTCCCGGTCTGGAGGATCTGGGAGACGACAAAGGTCTTTCTTCTTCGAAGAGCTTAACAACAGAAACAGCAATGGTAGGAGCCGAGCCCGGACTCAGCCTGAATTCCGACCCGAGAAAACACTTGGAACTGAACCCAACAGGGGAGGTACCAGGCATGGGTCAGATGTGGCTGAGCCTGTCATGCTACCTAACCATGGAAACACCAGTAAACGGGGCCGAGCTGGAGTCCAGCCCGAAGTTGGACCCGAGGAAGTGCTGAGAACAAAGCCCAGCAGGGGAAGATCAAGGCAAGGGCCAACTGTGGCTGACCCCAGCATTCCCCCGGAAGACCAGAGGCAGCCATTGGAGAATGTTAGGAGTGACAGATGATACCATCCCTACAGGTCGTCTGGACGGAATCAATCCCGCAGGGAAGAACCAAACTCATTTCTATCCGCTCCAAGTTCTGATGAAAGGATGGCGCGATTGTTCAGAGAATGCGTCCAACGGGACCAAAGGGATCGGGGGACAGGGGCTAGGGTAACTTGCCCCTTCACCCGCAATATCGAAACTGCCATCACCCCCCGGGAATGGAAAATGCCAACAATGGAACCTTACAAGGGAACCTCTGACCCCGTTGTACACTTGCAGAGATACACACAGCATATGCTCATGAGCGGAGCAACAGAGGGAGTGTTGTGTAAATGCTTCCCACTATTCTTGGCAGATCTAGCTACCTCCTGGTTCTGCCATCTACCCCAAGGATCCATCAACTCATGGGAAATGTTGAAAGAAAAATTCATCAGCCAGTTCCGCATTCATGTGGAACAACCCAAGGGCGCTTATTCCCTATCTAATATCAAACAGAAGCCCGGAGAGACAGTGCAACAATATCTAACCCGATTCAATGCCGCAGCGGCCACAGTCTAAGATGCCGACGAGAAACTTATCCTAATGGCCCTCTACAGTGGTGTACATCCGGATACTAAATTTGCTAGGAGATTAACGAAAGAAAAGCCAGCTACCTTACCCGATTTCTTCCATGAAGCCGGGAAATACATGAGACTTGAAGACGCTGCCACTGAGAGGCAGTCAGGGCAACAGGCTAAGGCAGCTCTAGACAGGGTTCCTGCTGCAGCAAAGGATGTTCGGAGAAATGACTTTAGAGACAATGCTGGGGGCAAGAAGGGAGAAAAGCGCTTATATCGACCCGGACCAAGATTTGACTCTTACACTCCTTTGAATGAAACAATCGAAAACATCTTCCTAGCCACTCAAGACGAAGTTAGATACAAGCGCCCCCCGCACAAGAAGGAGTCAGATAACGCACTCAAGTCTGGAAAGTTATGCCGCTTCCACGATTCCCATGGACATGACACCAATGAATGCCACCATCTCTAGGACTTGATTGAAGAACACATCAGAAGGAAGAGACTAGAGCGCTATGTGAAAGGTCAGAACTGGACTTCAACTCCTGCCAATGAGAACCCGAGGTTGCCCCTCCCGGAAGTAGGCGGAGGAAATCGCAACACCAGCGGCTCCAGTCAAGAGAAGATAATGGTTCTTACCATATCAGGAGGACCACACATTGCCGACGGAAGCTGGGCAGAGATGGAAAGATACGGTAAGTCACTTAGAAACAATGAGGGCTACGTTAATTCTGTCACAGAAGAACGCCACCCGAAACGGAAATAGAATGATGACAACACATTCAGTAGACGCGATCTAGAGGGAAGGCAGTACCCCCACATGGATCCTATGGTCATCTCTGCCTGGTTCAGTCCAGCCAAGGTTTTCCGGATTCTAGTAGACACTGGAAGTTCAGTAAATATCCTATTCAAGCATGCTTTCGACAAAATGAAGCTGTCAATGAAGGATGTGTCTCCCTGTAGCAAACCGCTGCATGGCTTCACTAGAGATGCAAAGATTCCCCTCGGGTAACTGGACCTCTTTGTTGAAATAGGAAGTCATCCCCGCTCCGTTGTGCGAAAACAAACATTTGTACTAATAGAGAACCACTCGGCCTACAACGCCTTTTTGGGAAGACCAGCCTTGTCTGACTTCCAAATTGTCCTAGCCCCATGGTGCCTGAAGATGAAATTTCCAACAGATAACGGAATAGGAGAAGTAGAGGAAGATCAAGACGCTGCTCGAGACTGCTATGTAACTGAACTTCGCAATAACCGCAGAAAAGATAAAGGGAAAAATGCAGAGACTACTCTCTGCATGAAAAGCTTGGAAGCATAGCAACTAAAGAAAGCCCCTCCTCTTCGATATACCAGTGATCCTTTCAATGAATTAGACCCCACGGACAAAGAGGAGGAGGCCACCGCCGAGCCTGCAGAGGCTATGGAATTCGTAGCTGTAGACAAACATGACTCAAGTAGACTATTGAAAATCGGATCTCAACTAAAAGAAGAATTAAAGGATCAACTCATTGATTTTCTTCGCCATAACATGGATGTATTTGCATGGACGCACGCTGACATGACAGGAATCTCCCCAGACGTAGCATGCCACATACTGAACATCGATCCCACCAAGGTGCCAGTAAACCAGAAAAAGAGAAGCATGGGAGCAGAACAATCAGCAGCCCTCGAGGAGGAAGTAAAGAACCTACTTGTCAATAACTTCATACGAGAAGCCATCTACCAAGAATGGATCGCCAACCCGGTGCTAGTAAAGAAGGCTAATGGGAAGTGGCGAACATGCATCGACTTCTCCAACTTAAATGACGCTTGCTCGAAGGACTGCTTCCCACTCCCCCGAATCGATCAGCTCGTGGGCAGCACAGCCGGACACGAACTCTTATCCTTTATGGACGCATACTCAGGATATAACCAGATCCCTATGCATGCCCCCGACCAAGACCACACTAGTTTCATCACTGACCGGGGATTGTACTGCTACAGAGTAATGCCTTTTGGACTTAAAAACGCCGGAGCTACTTATCAGCGCCTCGTCAACAAGATGTTTGCGGAACTAATAGGACGAACTATGGAAGTTTATGTGGATGACATGCTGGTAAAATCAAGGAAAGCCCACGATCATATAAACCACCTGGACGAGATGTTTCAAGTACTTCGCCGATATGGAATGAAGCTGAACCCTCAAAAGTGCTCCTTCGGAGTATCGTTCGGGAAAGTTCTTGGTGTTTGTGTCAAAATTAGGCACAACACTCTTCGGGAGTCGTTGAAGAGACAATAGTCAACAATGTAAGTTCCAAAACAGATATTATCTAACAAAAACTCCAATCAACAGTAAAGTAAATGTGTAGACAAGCAATTTATAGTGGTTCGGCGTGTTGCCTACGTCTACTGTGAAGTATTTTGACGTTTTATTGATTCTCTTTCAATGATTACAAGTTGTTGCAGCGATCAACAGCAAGTTACAACTGGAAATTCGAAACCAACAGTAAAATTATGATGTAGGGTGATGGAGATCTCGATCCGGCAGAGTCTGGGCACTTGAGAGTCGAAAAATCCCTTTTCTGTTGGCTATGGAGCTCTATTTATAGGCGTAGGCTGCTGATATTTCGCCGAAAACTCGGGAGACCACTTCTGGCACGTGAGGGGGCCCACACGCACTGTCTTAGGAAGTTTGGGCCCACTTTGGCATCGGTTCGAACTCCATTCAAACCGATCAAGAATTCGTCCAATCGAGGTGAAATTTGGTGTGGAGACTCTTCGACATGTATTCAAGCTTCTGTGAAAATTTCATGGCATTTGGATCAGTGGATTGGGAGATATGATGGATTCGAAATAGGGTTCACGGCGTGGCTATTTGGTTCGAAACCATGCATTCGAACCGATGGTTTCGAAACCATGGTGGCATATGGCTTCGCGTTGACGTGGAGTGCAAACTTCGAATCGATCCGGTCTTCACTCCGTGTTGACCGCTTCGACTCCATATATCTCGGCGCATTCGAACCGATGAAAGACACGTTATCTTGGTTGGTTGGCCCAGTGGGTTCGAATGAAGCTTCATAGGTGGGTTCAAACAAGGTCTCTGTGATGGGTTCGAACAAGGCCTCTGTGATGGGTTCGAACAAGGCCTCTGTGATGGGTTCGAATAACCGAAGCTTAGTGGATTCGAACAAGGATCCTTTGGATGGGCTCGAGCTTTGCAACCCTTCCACGAGGTCCACAGATACGAACTTAGATGGGTTCGAGTTTGATGGATTCGAACCGAGGCGCTCCGATGGGTTCGAAGTCCATCGATTCGAAGATGATCGTTTCGAATGATGCTTGTCGATGGGTTCAAAGACGCTTAGCTCGGGGGGTTCGAAACCAGTGCCTCCCCCCTCAAGTTGAATCGATCATAACTTGTGCGTATGAACTTGGATTGACTCGAAATTTGAGATGCTGACTTCTACGGTCTTTCTTGTCATGTCTTATCAATCGTAGCACAATTCGGACTCGAACAAAATTCAGTGATATCCATAGCGAAACGAAGTATGACCGGTCTCTGAGACGAACTGTCCTCCGTTTCTGATTGATCTTTTGGTATCGCGGCTTTGTCAAAAAGCGGGATAACATTTTGCCCCCCAAAGTACGTCTTGTGGGAACATGACGTGCTTTGAATAGCCACAACTTCTTTCCGAACAATCATTGCTCTCTTTTTGTTGAGACTCGTATTCTGTATTGCTGCAACCTTGCGTTGATATGATTGATTGTTGTATGATGGCGATTAGCCGTTGGCTATTGCATTTGTAACAAGATGGATACTTGATCCCTGTAAACATTTAAAATCGAATGTTAGTTCGACATATATGCACATATGTGCGTTTGATCTTTGTTAACGTCATGCGTCTACAAGTCGTTGTTAGTTTGGTTTGCTATTGAATTTCATATCGATTCTCTCCTGAACCGATTTTGAAATTTGAATTGAGACAACGCTTGATGGTTGCTTTGGAAGGTTCCTTCGTATCGATCCTCTCCTGAACCGATGTAGAAGGTTGAAGGAAACGACTCTGCGTTGCGTGATTGCAATGCTTCGAACCGATGTGTTGGAGTATAGATGGGTTCGAAATCCACATTTGTATGGATGGAGTATACTTGTGTTGTGATGGGTTTGAAACTGACATTCGAACCGATGTGAAAGGATGGATTCGAACTAGCAAATCGTTTCGGTAGGTTGTGGATGGAGTCGCGAACAGAGGCTTCGAAATGATGTGCCCACTGCGCGTTTCGCATCGATGCAACTTGCTGTCCTGCTATGTACTTCGTATCGATGAAGTGTGAGGGTAACTTCCAACCCACACGGCATTAGGCGAATGGCTTCGAATGGATGGTTTCGAAACGATCCACGTTCTCACTGGTTGCAACCGGTCAAGTCCACCGGAAGAGGAATCGTCTCGGTTGCCTTCGAGGCTTCATATAAATAGCAGAGGGGTTTCACATTTTTCACTTTTTACTTTTTACTCTCGCCTCGTGTTTTCTGTGCATTGCATCGTTTCGAAGCCTCTCAGAGAAGAAAACACTGCGCTGCGTCATCAAATCAACCAAGATTCAAGTCTTCAATCTCTCGAATCCATCATTCAAACTAGGTAACTAGCCTCGAATCCAAACGGCAAAGTTATTTCGAACCTATCTCATCTTCATCGATTGCTCACTTCAGTGATTGGCAAAACCAGATCTGGTTTGGGAGGGCTTCGAACCGATGCGCGGATTCGAGTTCGATCCGATGATGGCGGCATCATTTTTCTTGGATTTCGTATCAATCTCTGGGATGACCTTATGGGGTTGACGCGGTTCGCACCTATTGATGGATTCGAACCCATCGACTATCGGTTCGAACTTGACATTCGAATCTCAACTTTGCATCGATACGTGGGTATCGATTTGAACGTGGCCGATGTTAAGTTGGGGGTTTCCTTATCGGTTCGAACCAGGTAACCAAGGATCGGTTCGAAGTCGTCCTTCATTAATCGATACGAACTTGACACCTGATCATCGATTCGAAGCGTGCCTTTCTGCCTCGATTCGAAGTGCGCCTTTTTGCATTGGTTCGAAGCGAAGTTAGGATGGGTTCGAATGAATTCCTTGTGATCGGTTCGAACCCTCTATGATGGATACCAAAGTTTGACATTTTCTGAGCATAACTCCGACGAGCTTCATTCCTGCATATTTGGACATATTAAACTGCATACTTGACCACCTTTCGAAGCTCGTCGATGGAACCATAACAACTTCTATCTAAATCAAATTTCCATCATACGAACGGTTCAACGATGACGGTCAGCGATGACGGTCATTATAACTGGACTCCGTAGCTTTGTCGTTTGTATATTTCTTTTAACTCTGCGATATTTATTCAAGTAATGCATGGCACTGCACAACATACATTCATACACTTTACACTGGGGAACGCACGGGTTCTTTGTCGTCTAACGATGGTTTCTCATGAGTTAGCTAGTTATGGAACCTTCAAGTTCGCAACAGCAGGAGGTTTAAAGCACAACTGCTTCGAGACTAGAGGTTCCAGATATTGAACCTGAGATCATTGGTCCGGCCCCGGACGAACTTCCCAATGCGTCCTTCATTGCCAATCCGTCGGATTCCGTTCAATCGAATATCTCTAAAGACATGTTAGGGAGAATATGCCTGAGGCACGGTCTGTCACTGGATGACGTGTTATTGCTAGGGCCGAATGATAGACCACACAACCCGCCGGAGGGATATACAGTATTTAATCGCCACGCGTGCGCGGCTGGGACGCTTCCTCCGTTCAACGAGTATATAAGGGAGGTGTTGTCTTTTTTGAGGATCGCTCCATCTCAACTACACCCGAACGGGTACGCCTCCGTGAATAGTTTATTCATCGTCTTCATGGAGTACCTTCGTAGACCGCCGATCCCGACCGAGATCAGATATCTATTTAACTTCAAAACTTGAGGTGATTACCCTTCCTTCACATTTCTGGAAGCGGTGAGAAACTGCCAAGTGGTCACTGGGTCCTGGACTAGGTTGAGTTACTAGGACGGAATGGTTCTATGTCAGGTGTCCTCCGGGGTTTGCTGGGCGATGGTTATTCAGACGTGAGTGTAGCTGAGTTATCAAGTAATCACTAAGGCAACTGCGGTCAAAGCGAAACTTATGTTTTTTATCTTTTTTACAACGACGATTCAGCGACCTGAGGGCGAGCGCTTTAAGCAGATGGTGCGAGTACTCCGGGGAGTCCCTAGCGAGGATAAGGATATCGAGTCGCTTTTGACCGATAGGAATCTCCGGACTTACGGGCTGATTGAACGGAGGCAGAGCATACTGTTTGACGGGGCACTAAGGATTGTTTCGAAGAAGCGAGTCAAACACAGGAAGCCCAAAGTTATCATAGCCGAGGAGGCTGATTCTGAAAGAACTCATACTGACGATGAGCCATTGTTGGAGCCTACAAACGTGGTCCAGGATGTTGAAGAGCAAAGAAAAGGCAAGGCAGCCGTCGTCTCGTCAACTAAGAAGGGGAGATGGAAATCGGTTGTTACGGCCCGATCCTCTCCCGGAGTTAGAATTTTCGAGATGTCTCCTCCACGAACTGAAAGTCTTTACGAAGGGCTTACCGACCTTCCAATCCCGGATGATGTGTCTTTTCAGCATGACGTCGGGTTGGAGGAGTTTCATCGTACTCTAGAATTGAGCGAGCCTTTTATTACTAGCTCAGTCGACACTTCTGGTTGGTCGGGGGGAATACATATTCATACACACTTCACGACACTACACAGCCCCGAGTCTTAGGTCATCGGTTTCGAGAAACCACTAACTTTATTCTCATTTCGCTTTGCAGATATTATGACAGGACGCGGCTCGATGTTAGGGAGTCTGCGACATGCTCGCAAATCTTCCTCATATTACGAGTCACAACGGAGAGAAAAAGATAGGGATTACGATCGCAGGTACTCCGGGTATTCTTGCCAAGAACGGAGAGATAGAGATTATAGAGATCGGTCTCGATCGTGCACTCCTCCTCCAAGAGCTCCTACCAGTCCATGTTTCTCGTCCTTCTGATTCCTCGCACTACCAGTCGGCCTCTCAATCTTCTAAGTATGAATCTCGCCACCCCAGATCTGAGGCAATGCCTCCAGTAGTTGCGGAACAACCCCCTACTGAAATTTCGGGAGAAGGAGCAATCAGGCTTGCTCAATTGAAGAAGGACTTTCCAAATATTTGCTTTGATAATTACATCTTTCCTCTTCACTTGAAAAGAATTCCGCCGGAGGCCGAGCAGACGGCGCACGATTATGTGCACGACTTTTATGCCCAATACAGGGCGTGGTACAAGGCGGCCGAGAAAGCGTCATCATTGGCCTTTGAGCGTGGGGCTACTATCGAGAAAATGCAAGCTGAGTTAGCCCAAAAAAGCCGTATTATTGATGTGCTAAATACTGAAGCTGAATCTTCTCGGAAGTCTGAAATGGAGGCCATCAAAAGAGCCGATGAAGCCCAGGCAACCATGGATAGGATGAAATGTGAGCACTATGCCACGGTAGAGGACATGGGCCATCGAAACACCCTGGTCACTGCTGAAAGGGGCGCAGCCCTGAAGGAGTTAAACGAGCTTAAGTCCAAATTCGCCGAAATCGCCAAGGATAGGGACGATGCGAATAATGCAGCTCAGGAGGCGTGTGAACAAGCCGTGATTCTCCGGACTGAACGGGATGCAGCAGTGGCTAAGGTCCAGGCGGCTGAGATGGAGGTTGAGGAGAAGGTTCATCAAGCGGAGGCCAGGCTGGAGGCCGATATTGAAGATTTGCTTATCACTTACAATGCCAACGTGTTGAGACATCGAAATTTGGCCTGGCTCCAAGATTACCCGGTGCACCTCCGCAACGCTTGGGATCGATTGGTTGAGGAAGAAGAGGAAGCACATCCGGATGAATCGGTCGACCGATTCAAACTTGAAAACCGGTTGTTGACCGATGGTGAGAAGAAGGTCCTCCACGACGCTATTATTGCTCAAGAAAAGGAGTGATCGGTGGTCGATCTCTGGAGGTTGGAGAGGGGTCAGGTATCGAGCATCACGCTACTGTTCTTGAAGTCACCGCTCCACCTTCGGTAGTGCCTGTATCTGTGGTCAGTTCACAATCTGTTCCTGCTTATGACCCAGAACAGCCGCGGTTATCTCTCATTCGGGAGCATACTTCTGAGGCCGCTCAGTCGTCCACAAGTCAAGCTGGGGAAGGTATCCCGAACTTATCTCAAGTGTTTTCCAAATAGAGAGTTTGTTCTGAAGCAGTTACTGATAACCTCTTCTTATCTTTGTTTAGTGACTGGAGTTGCTTCGATTGCCGCGACCCAGGAATCAAGCAAAGGGGATAAGGCCATCACCACCGAGACTACTATTGTGACTACAGTATCAACCGAGGCGGCGCAGGGGAGGTCCCTATCTCTTGACGAACAAATGGTGAGCGAACTGCTCGGTGAGCAGGGTGGCTTCTCCACAAACCTGCCGTTCATCATTAGTGACCTTCCGTCGACCTCCAGCTCTTCAATGCAGACTGCGGATGCCCCCATCCAAGCCCAGACGATTCGTGACGAAGAGATCCTGGCCGAGATTCAAGCTGAATTAGAAGCTGCAGGGCAAAGTGGTAGTGTTGGCGGTGGCACGGCGGCGTAGAGCCCAGCATCCGCGAGGATAGTATCGTCGGGTGGCACTATCCCATCTTCCGTTGCGGGTCCAGTCCCTCCTACTCCTCCGGCGGGGAGCCTTCATTTAGATTCAAGTTCTGAGGAGGACGTAGATATTATGCCCCCGGCCGAAGAGCAACCACCGGAGAGGAGGTCGTCCAAATGAAGGATCTCCGTTCCTAGCGATTCTGATGACGAACCGCTGATAAGGAAGCTAAGAAAAAAGGAATAGATCGGCCTCCCAAGCAGATTTTTTGGTAGATAGGAACTTGTTTTCGTTTTTTGTTAGTAGGCCGTGTATAGATGCAGGTTCGGCCCCTGCTAGTAGGCATTCTTTTTTGGAAGAACTTATTTGCGTGTAAGTCCTTGTCTTCAGTTAGTTGAAATAAAATTTAGTTTCTTTGTTCCAACTCTCATTTCTTTTGTGCTTAAGTGTTTGTGGTGTCTTGTTTTCAGTCCGGTGCACTAGTGGTGTTTTTACCGTCAAGTAGAATTTGTTTTTATTCGCCAAGTCTGAGAATCTTGGTCGCAAGTTGTAGTCGATGAATAATCGAACTTCAGACATTGTATCACTTTGGTTAGCGATTAACACTTAGCTTTTTTACCCCCTAGTCTCGGGGAATAGCATTTTTGTTCCGGTGGTTGACTGTGTTTATTGCAAACTTTAAGCACATGTTCCCATTCTGGGGACTTAAGATAATTTGAGATTGATAATCCGGTTCGCACTCCAGGAACTCGAGAGTTATCGATGTTTGTAACACGGTTCACGCTCCGGGAACTTGGAATTGATGTTCACATTCTAACTCACACTCTGCGAATCTCGGAGTTAGTATTATCATTTCAGTTCACACTATGGGAACTTTTACTTGGTGTTTGTGCTCCAATTCACACTCCTGGAACTTGGAGAAAACATGTATGTTTGGGTTCGCACTTAGGGAACCTGGAATTGATGCTTGTATTCCAGCTCGTGCTTCGGGAATCTGGAGTTTGCCGCTGGATGGTCAGTCACACCTATTTGGGCTTTTTAGGAATTTTTTCACACTTTGGGAACTTAAGATAATTTGTAATCGATAACTTGGTTCGCACTATGGGAATTTGAGAGTTATCGACGTTTGTAATATGGTTCGCGCTCCGGGAACCTGGGATTGATGTTCATACTCCATTCATATTCTGTGAAGTTGGAGTTCGCACAGATGCTTCGGTTCGCGCTCCGGGAACCCGTAATCCACATTTATGCTCCGATTCACGTTGTGGGAAGTCGGAGTTCGCTCACATTCTGGGAACGAATTGTTGAATGTTTATACTCCAATTCACGCTCTGGGAACTTGGAGTCCGTTCGCGCTGTGGGAACGAATTGTTGAATGTTTATACTCCAATTTACGCTCTGGGAAGTTGGAGTCCGTTCGCACTCCGGGAACGAATTATTGAATGTTCATACTCCAATTCACACTCTGGGAAGTTGGAGTCCGTTCACACTCTGGGAATGAATTATTGAATGTTTATAATCCAATTCACACTCTGGGAAGTTGGAGTCCGTTCATGCTCTGGGAACGAATTATTGAATGTTTATACTCCAATTCACACTCTGGGAAGTTGTAGTCCATTCACGCTCTGGGAACGAATTATTGAATGTTTATACTCCAATTCACACTCTGGGAAGTTGGAGTCCATTCACGCTCTGGGAACGAATTATTGAATGTTTATAATCCAATTCACACTCTGGGAAGTTGGAGTCCATTCACGCTCTGGGAACGAATTATTGAATGTTTATACTCCAATTCACACTCTGGGAAGTTGGAGTCCGTTCACGCTCTGGGAACGAATTATTGAATGTTTATACTCCAATTCACACTCTAGGAAGTTGGAGTCCGTTCACGCTCTGGGAACGAATTATTGAATGGACTGTCGTGTTGGTCCAGTTCAGCCTTTGATGTCATGGCTTGCCCTCGAGCTGGGGTTTCACTTAGTGAGTGGCCGGTCGTATCGCAGTCACTCGCTATTTGAATAAATTCCATTGTTTTATGGAACTTAGCTCTTCGTGTGTGGTGATTGTTGAACGTTGCATTCGGTGAATCACAGCTCTAACTTGAAGAGATAGTATTTTATTGCTGAAATAAGAAAATACGGCAAAGTCAGTGCCTTATTACAAGTTCAAATTTTAGAATATAAAGGAAACTGCAAAATATTCATAGGTTGAAGGAGCCTGTCATGTGTGACAGTGACGAGGATCTTCGTCGTTCCAGGCTCCTGAGTAAGTAGGTCCGCCACTAAGGCGTTTATCACCAATCTTCCACGGGGACAAGTTGAGTCCTCCTGTCTCGGTCGATTGGGTTCGTTGTTTTGGATTGATGGGCCCGCTTCTCTGGGCTGCGGTGTGCACACAAACTGTTCCATCTTCCTTTCTCTGATCAGTTTTTCAACGAGGTCTTGTAAGTGGCGACACTCATTCGTATTGTGTCCGTAGCTTTCATGGAACCTGCAAAACTTTCCGGTTTGGATTTGTCTTTCTGACGACGGCCTTGGCGCAGGCTTTTGATATTGAATTGTTCCACAGGTTTGTAAGTACAAGTCCTCTAGTGATGTATTCAGAGGAGTGTAACCGTCAAACATTGGGTTCTTGCGCTGCGGGACACGAGTTTGATCTTGTTTCTTAATTGATTCACGCTTTCTCTTCGCCGAGCTTGTTTATTTTTAATGTTCAACTGAACTTTTCCGGAGCTCTCACCGGACTGTTTTATTGCAACATTTCTTTGGACCCCTTCCGTATTTAGTCCTGCATCGGTTTGCTTCCTAGACTGTTTCGCGTCTTCCCGTCTCAGGAATTGAGCTGCTTTGGCATGGAAATGGTCCAGTGATGCAGGTGGTTTCCCAGCTAGCCAATTGCCGAATTCAGAATCGGGGTCGATCCCCTTAGTCAATGCCATAAGCATGGAGTTATCGTTTGGATTACTAATCTCCGTGCATGCAGTATGGAATCTCTCTAAGTAGTGTCTGAGTGTCTCTCCGGGAGCTTGTGTGACACTAGATAGAGTGTTGACATCTTTGGGCCTTGCGACGTGCATGCGGAATTGCTCGACAAATTTTGTGGCTAACTGATCGAAGGAAGAGATGGATCGAGGTGGCAACCGAGTGAACCACATGGTAGCGCTGCTCCCCAAGGATAAGGGGAAACTACGACATTTCACTGCATCGTCAGCCGTGGCAGCAGTCATCGACCATTCATATTTTAGAATATGTTGGTTTGGGTCGGAGTTTCCCTCGTACATGGGTAGAGTGGGCATTCGGAATCGCCGTGGGGGTTCAGCAGTAAGGATATCGTCCGTAAAGGGAGTGTGACTTCGGGAAACTCCCCAATCGTCGTTTGTGAATCCCTGACTCTCACGGACCATCTGACGTATCATAGTCAAAGGATCCGGCATTTGCGCCGGAGTATGATCATGTTCCATGCTTTGGGTTTGAACCAGATATCGTCGACAGTCCAAGTCTCGCCTTCTCGGCTCATAATCCTCTGGGACGTACGGTTCAAGAGTACGCCCGCTATGACGACGGTCCAGGTCCGACTGATCTTGGGCGTCGACCCCTGGTTCAGCCGCAACGTTAGTGGTGCAGTATGCTGCGGCGCGGTGAGGAACAGCACCTCCTCGGGAGGAGGGTCCGGTTTGGAAACTGGCTGACGGACCAACTCTAAGTTGTCCAACGGTCAATGTCGGTTGATTTCCAGCGGGTGGCATACGACTCCCATCTAGCCGGGGTCGTGGAGGCTGGTTATGATAATCAGAGGATGATGAACTTTTGCTGGATGAGCGAGAGACATGGTCTCTCATGGATCTCTTTCGTTTCTGGCGATCCAGCTTGTTGATTAGCTCAGCGTTAGCGCGTAGCTGTTCTTCTAGTTGTCGCCGACTCTGGGTCAGCTCTTGGAGTAGCAACTGCAACTCTTGTCGGGTAACCGGACCCGACGGTTCCGAGTGCCCAGCGACATCCTAATTAGATGGAGGTGGGGGCACAGGATTTTGTCTATCCTGTTCTTCTTGATTGACAGCGTTCGAGGTGGTTCTTGTGCTAACCATCTTGAGAGTTGAATTCCTTTCCTAGACTTTATGCAAATCTGAATAGAAGGAAAGGAAGTCGGATTTAATTATCTGGATCTCTCTCTTAGATTTATTCAATCCTGTATCGATGACAGATCCAATGAGAAGGAGAAAAGCAGGGTTTTCTCAGTGAAAGCACCAAAGTGTTTGTGTCAAAATTGGGCACAACACTCTTCGGGAGTCGTTGAAGAGATAATAGTCAAGAATGTAAGTTCCAAAACAGATATTATCTAACAAAAACTCCAATCAACAGTAAAGTAAATGCGTAGACAAGCAATTTATAGTGGTTCGGCGTGTTGCCTACGTCCACTGTGAAGTATTTTGACGTTTTATTGATTCTCTTTCAATGATTACAAGTTGTTGCAGCGATCAACAGCAAGTTACAACTGGAAATTCGAACTCAACAGTAAAATTATGATGTAGGGTGATGGAGATCTCGATTCGGCAGAGTCTGGGCACTTGAGAGTCGAAAGATCCCTTTTCTGTTGGCTTTGGAGCTCTATTTATAGGCGTAGGCTGCTGATATTTCGCTGAAAACTCGGGAGACCACTTCTGGCATGTGAGGGGGCCCACACGCATGGTCTTAGCAAGTTTGGGCCCACTTTGGCATCGGTTCGAACTCCATTCAAACCAATCAAGAATTTGTCCAATCGAGGTGAAATTTGGTGTGGAGACTCTTCGACATGTATTCAAGCTTCTGTGAAAATTTCATGGCATTTGGATGAGTGGATTGGGAGATATGATGGATTCGAAATAGGGTTCACGGCGTGGCTGTTTGGTTCGAAACCATGCATTCGAACCGATGGTTTCGAAACCATGGTGGCATGTGGCTTCGCGTTGACGTGGAGCGCAAACTTCGAATCGATCCGGTCTTCACTCCGTGTTGACCGCTTCGACTCCATATATCTAGGCGCATTCGAACCGATGAAAGACACGTTATCTTGGTTGGTTGGCCCAGTGGGTTCGAATGAAGCTTCATAGGTGGGTTCGAACAAGGTCTCTGTGATGGGTTCGAACAAGGCCTCTGTGATGGGTTCGAACAAGGCTTCTGTGATGGGTTCGAACAACCGAAGCTTAGTGGATTCGAACAAGGATCCTTTAGATGGGCTCGAGCTTTGCAACCCTTCCACGAGGTCCACAAATACGAACTTAGATGGGTTCGAGTTTGATGGATTCGAACCGAGGCGCTCCGATGGGTTCGAAGTCCATCGATTCGAAGATGATCGTTTCGAATGATGCTTATCGATGGGTTCGAAGACGCTTAGCTCGGGGGGTTCGAAACCACTGCCTTCCCCCTCAAGTTGAATCGATCATAACTTGTGCGTATGAACTTGGATTGACTCGAAATTTGAGATGCTGACTTCTACGGTCTTTCTTGTCATGTCCTATCAATCGTAGCACAATTCGAACTCGGACAAAATTCAGTGATATCCATAGCGAAACGAAGTATGACCGGTCTCTGAGACGAACTGTCCTCCGTTTCTGATCGATCTTTTGGTATCGCGGCTTTGCCAAAAAGCGGGATAACACTTGGGATTCGTCGTCCATGCCAGGGGGATTGAAGCAAAGCCCGAACAAGTTCGGGCTTTGCAAGATATCGTGATACCATCCACTCGAAGAGAGATGCAAAGCCTAAACGGGAAAGTGGCCGCCCTAAGCAGGTTCATCTCTAAAGCGACCGACAAATGCATCCCTTTCTTCGAAGCTCTAAAGAAAGACAAAGGAAAGTTCGAACGGATCGACGAATGCTCGACAGCCTTCCTTAACCTGATCGAACACCTTCAGAGACCACCAGTACTCTCAACTACAAATGAAGGCGAAGAACTATACCTATACCTTGCTGTATCGTCCCATGCTTTAAGCGCCATTTTGGTGAGAGAAGACAACCGCGCACAGCGGCCCGTATACTTTGTAAGCAAGAGATTTACAGGGGAAGAAACAAGATACCCTAAGCTTGAAAAGCTAGCATACTGTTTGCTAATCACGTCACGGAAACTGCGACACTATTTCCAATCTCATTCCATCAGAGTTTTAATCGATCAACCGCTAAGGCAGGTACTCCATCGCCCCGACACTTCTGGGTGACTACTTAAGTGGTGCATTGAACTGAGTCAATATGATATCACCTACCATCCTCGCACCGCTGTCAAGGGGCAAGCCATAGTCGATTTCATTGCCGAATTCACTACTAACAAAGGTAAGGAGCAATCTGAAATAGCAGAAGATATCAAGTGGAATCTCTTCGTAGATGGAGTATCAAATGAACAAGGCTCGGGGGCAGGTGTTATGATAATCACCCCCAGGGGAAGGAAGCTGCACTACGCCCTAAGGTTGGAATTCGCTGCCACCAACAATGATGCAGAATACGAAGCAGTGATAGCTGGATTAGAACTTGCCCTGGAGATCGAAGTCGATTCTTTATGTCTCCATAGTGATTCTCAACTTATTGTAAATCAAATACTAGGAGAATTCCAGACTCGAGGAGAACGACTCACAGCATATCTAAAGAAGACCAAGCTGCTGCTCAATTAATTGGGTCACTATTTAATCAAACACATTCCTCGAGAAGAGAATCAGGAGGCCGACGAACTGGTAAAGCAAGCTAGCATGAAGGACGGCAGCGCTTCCCGAACAATAAACATCTCAAAGCAACTAGCCCCGAGTTACGAGCCAATGAATATGATAGCTGCAATCGAAGAGGAAATTTGGATGACTCCCATCCGGAAGTACTTACAAAGTGGCACACTGCCCGACAGGCGTAACGAAGCTAAGAAAATCTTAAGAAAAGCTTCCAGCTACACATTACAAGAAGTCATCCTCTACCGGCGCGGCTTCTCTAGTCCCTTATTAAGGTGTATCGCTGGAAGGGAAGTCAGGGAAGTCTTGTCTAACATCCACCAAGGAAGTTGCGGAGATCACACCGGAGGGCAAACTCTAGCAAAGAAAATACTCCGATATGGGTATTACTGGCCCACTTTAAACAAAGACGCCTTAGACTTCGTCAAAAGATGTGACAGATGTCAGAAATTTGCTAAGATTCCTCGACTACCAACAAATGAAATTACTCAAATGACCAGCCCTTGGCCCTTTGCAGTATGGGGAATTGACTTGATTGGCGAACTGCCAATGGGTCGAGGCGGAGCCAAATATGCCATAGTGGCAGTCGACTATTTCACCAAATGGGTGGAGGCGGAACCTCTAAATAAAATATCTTCTGCAAAAGTTATTAACTTCTTAATCAAAAATATTTTATGCAGGTATGGGGTTCCACTCAAAATCATATCGGACAATGGACTTCAATTTGACAGCGAGGAATTCACCGACTGGTGCCAAGAGCACGGAATTCATAAAAGCTTCTTATATGTGGCTTATCCCCAGGCAAACGGACAAGTCGAAGCTGTCAACAAAATCCTCAAAACCCTAATCAAGAAGAAACTTGAAAAGTCAAAAGGCGCTTGGGTGTATGAACTTCCTACGGCACTTTGGGCCTACCGCACATCTTACAGAACATCAACAGGGCATACTCCTTTCTCTTTGGCATACGGATCGGAGGCCATGCTCCCAGTTGAAACTGTAATGCCTTTCCACCGTAAGATCCACTACAATCCAGAAGAGAACGAAAAACTTCTCCACATGTCTTTAGATCTAATTGAGGAGAGGAGAAACGATGCAGCACTCAAAGCAGCAGCTCACAAGCAAAAAGTGGCAGCACAATACAACTCCAAAGTCAAGCACCGCAGCTTACAAGAAGGAGATCTTGTCCTCAACCGGATCTTTCCGTGCCCCAGAGCGCTAGATCTAATCTGGGACAGACCCTATGTAATTCATAAAGATCTCCATAACGGAGCTTATATTTTGTCAACGGTGGACGGAGAGGTGTTCCAAAGGGCATGGAACACCCAACACCTCCGTCGATACTTTTCTTAACTTGTACTGCCCATATGAAGTGAATTAACAAAGAGAATCAGTGGACGTAGGCATTTTCGTGCCGAACCACTTTAAAAATCTTGTCTCTTTTTAACTTGTTCCTTTATATCTTGGCTGCTTGTTAAGATTTATTCTTTTCTGTTGAACAAAATCATGTATAACGACATTTCCATTCTGGACACTTCACGGCACAACCTCACCTGGACAAGACCCAACAGGTACTATGCGAATCTATGCACTCACCAATGAGACACTTTTGCTCCAGCATCCCTCTGCTGCGGGTTAACTCATTGCTCGCGACTGCCCACAAAGCCAACTGTAATGAGCCGATTATAAGCCATCAAGAAGGCCGACTATAGCCGATGACAGCTCATTACCGCGTTCGGCTCGCCGGCAACTGTGAACCTACTTTAAGCCCCAACATAAGGTGTGGCCAGCCAGGGGCAGTTCACAGTTGACGATCGGCACCCACGCTAGCCGGCCACGGTAAATCGAATAATACCCACGATTACGGGCCATAATGGCTCGGGTAGTTGCTGTGCGTGATCTCGGCTCCGATGTGTCTTAAGTACGGTGTGGTAAAAAAGAAAACTCCCCGCGGAGGCGTAAGATGGGTACGAATGTCTCCAAGGCCCACAGCTAGGGAAAGTGACTACAAAACCCGTTTGCCACAAACTTAAGCACATCGAAGGCCTTCCGTGATTAGAAGTTTTACTATTTCTTATATTTCCATTTTATTTATAAAAACTTTCCTCCTATCCTCTATAACGATAACTAAAGTACAGGACACAAAATGGGAGACACTCGCTAGTGGAAATGAGAACTCACGACTGGATAACAGGTCACTCAGCCGCATTCCATCCTCAGTCACATAAGACATTCAAAGATACCGTCTACAACTAAAACATGAAGGGCGGTACTTCCTTTTCTTGTACATAAATATGTAGCTATAGCCTATTCATACATCACACTAACATTACGAGACATGAAATTATATTTTAAGCAAGAGCTTAGCATCAAACACGATTAAAGTACATGCACATACACAGCTATATTTCTTATGTAACACACCAAAATAACGACAGCATTAAAATACGACGGAATCAGCTTACGTTATGAGAATAAAATCATTTGCTACAATGACATAATTACATAATTACAGCCTGAAAGTACATTAATGTTTTGGACTAGTATATTCAGGAATGCCAAGTAAACCAAAAAAAAAAGTAGTCAGCTACAGCAGGGCTCCGCCTCTATCCTGCTAGCCCTCCGGGACTTACTTGACCGCAGGATCAGAACTCGCAGCATGCTGACCAGAGGTCCCACCTGTCCAATTCAGGAGAAGAATCTATTAGACAAACGATAAGCAATCAAGTTAAGAAAAGATTAAAAGGGAAGACTTACCAGCGTCTGCTCCCTGATCGTCATCCTCCAACTGCACACCCACTTCCTCGGCGGTAAGCAGCCGCATGCCCTCCTTTACCGCCACCTTCTCCTCCTTGGTAAACTGTGCGGTAACCACATCCATTCTGAAAGCTGTGTCACCCTCTTTATCCGCTTCAGCCTTGGCCTCCTCCAAAGCCCGGAGATATATCCTAGTCATGACCCGGGGATAATCGTCCATCCAGGACAGGTCGCCCTGCTTCCAAGTACGGAAGTACATGTCCTGGAGCATCTCATCCATCATCCCCTCGTTCTCCTCAAACTCCCTCATCCGGGCCTCGGAAACCGACAGCCTTCCAACGGTAGCATCTCTCTCCAATCGGTATCTCGAGCAATCAGCCTGAAGGGATTTCCGCATCGCCTCCATCTCCTCCTTCAGCTTAACTTGAGCAAGCTCTGCGGCCTCAAGCTTCCCAGATAACTCCTCTATCTGCTCAAGATTCGCTCTCCGAACCTCATCCACAGTGGCAATGGCCATATCAATTCATTCCTTACAGGTGGCCTCCATTTTTCGCAACTCGGCTCTACTAGCCTCCTCCATAGTTTTCTTTAGCCGTTTGGAGGCCGCCTCATGCTGGGAGATCTGAATGGCCTGATCGGCAAGCCGTTTGGCTTGATCGGAAACCATTAGCCGCAGCCGAATGTTAGCACTTCCGATTTCCTCTCCAGCCTTGACCAGCCGGGTGTGATGCTCCGTTAACTTCCTGGTCTCTTCAGCCACCCGATCGATGTTTGCCTTGGCCTCATCCCCCATAGTCACAATCCGAGTAGTCAACAAGTAAAGATCCAAAGCCTTAGCCTCATCAAGTACCCTTACCATAGGATTGCGGGGTAGGAGGTGCTCACCGGTAACCTCATCGAAGGAAATATCATGAGAACTCGGGTCTAGATCTGGATGACCCGCAAATGGGTTACGAGCCAAGACGGGATGATCAACATGAGTAACGGAAGGATTCTCTGATGGATGCGGAGATGGTATGGACTCAGTATCTTCCTCCGTGATGTCATGAATAGGCTGGGTTGGGGGCTGAGGTCCAAGTGAAGGTTCGAACATGGAACGCCGCCTCTTTCTCTTTTGAATATCCTCTTCGATAACTCCGAGAAGAGGACAGTAACTGATTACGCTCCCGGAACGGTCAGTCGAGGGCTTCGGTTTAGCAGAAGCCTTGAAGAGTTTGAATTGATCAAGGCGGTGCCGAATGTCTGATGTCTTAGCCGCCTCAACCGATCCTGAAATAAAAACCAAGTTTTACAAGCATGCATGAGACTATGATTCAAGAAACATATGAAGTTAAAAAAGGAGTTAAGAATTCACCTTGAACCGCCGGAGTTGCCTTAGCTGAAATACTCTCAGAAGATAGACTGGCACCAGTTCCGGCCTTATCAGACTTCTTCGATTTCTCCACCAAGGCCGGCCCTTCCTCCAACCCCTCAAAGGCTTGGCGGAAAGCATCATCCGTCCACTCTTGAATCTCACCCGCTTGCCCAGAGGTCAGGGCACCAACGCCACTACCACCCTGACCTTCGCCACCGTCACCACCATCACCTTCTCCATCACCTCCGCTCTCCTCCTCGCCTCTTTCCTCCTCTCTACTTTCCTCCTCCGGAGCATCTGGGCATGTGCTAGGAGAGGGTCCATCAGATTTCTTGAGCTTCTTTCCCCCGACAACTGGAGGTACCAAGAAGGGTCTCCTCTTGCTGCTCTTCGTCATGGCCCCGCCTTTAGCTTTGGCAGTCCTCTCCTCGGCTGTATCTCTCTGCTTAACCATAGATTGACGTGGCAAAATCAAGTTTTGCTCCAGGAGAGTGGCATTCCTCATCAGGTAAGAAGTTGACTTATCCCTTCCTGAGATGGCCTCTATATCCGCAGCCATCTGTACCAGGCGATCATTCTCCACGACCGCAAAGCCACCTGTCGCTAGCAAGAAACAGAAGCATATAAGAAGAAGCATTGCAGTCGGGACAGAGAAATTAAAAATGAAATTCAACTTACAGCCATAAGTGAAAAGGTGAAAAGAAATAGAGTCGTCCTTGACGAAGAACCATTCCTTCTTAAACATGGTGAACTTCGAGTATAGGTCTAGGACTGGCTTGAAGGACATGGCCGACTCTAAACTAATGTACGGAGACCTCTTCTTGTAGCCCCTCAGATTATACAAATATCGGATTTTCCGGTTAGAAGGGAGGCGCCCATACCTCCTCTGGAAGATAACGAATAGACACACTAAGATGGCGTAAGAGTTGGGCTGAAGCTGGAAAGGAGCCACCTTCAGGTAGGTAATGAAGCTGACTATCCATGCATTGATCGGAGGGATGGCCCCGCACATGCAATGGTACCGGCTATAGGCGAAATATCCTTCAGGAGGATCATACGGCATCACACCGTCTCCCGACAACAGCATACTTGCTCTGTCAATCCCAAAGGAGCGAGTGATGACATCAAGTTGCCCTTCTTTAAGGGAGCTAGGAAAACAGTCAGGCGGAGAGTTCAGAAGCTCCTGAAGGCCGTACCCGTCTACTAGTGACCTCGGGACGGGTCCATGACGTTCCGGTCTTGGCTGAGCTGGGGGCACTGAGGAGGACTCTCCTTCGCCCTTGGACTTCCTTTTATCTGATCGAGTCTCCACTCTTTGAGACATTTATCTGCAACACAAGAAAGTATATCGTTAAAACACATAAACTATGTAATCTAGAGTTTCACTGGTAATTCAAGTATAAAAGTCCATCTGGTGAGGGGTTCATTCAACACTCGGAATCCCCGAGTTCATTCAGTAAGGCCCAACCTAGAGCTCTCGGCATTCCGAGCATATAAGGCCCATTCGGCACTCAACACCCAATCTCATTCGGCGATCATACTCTAAAGGTTCATCTGGTAATTCAAGAGAAAAAGCTCATTCGGTACTCAGAATCCTCGAGCCCATCCGGTAGTTCAAGTACAACGGTTCATTCGGCACTCGGGATACCCAAATTCATTCGGTAGTCTAAAAAAAATAAAAACCATTCGACGAGAGAAGGCTATATCACCTGATTTGGTGCTCTAACGTAATTCGACAGAGAATTTGATTCGGCAGGAATATCTGGTTCGGCTATCTCACTTGGTAAGGAATAACAATAACTTGAAGCCCCTACTTATAGGCGAACATCAACGACCGGACCAATTGGTTCGGCACACAGGACCGGATGAAAACTCCCCCAAGCTAACTGACCTAAAACAAAGCGCAACATATGCTGGCATATGCCCCACTTTGGGGGGCAAATGTTGGTCATGTTTACACCTCCTACCGGTCCAGCGCCTTCCTCATGCCACCAATCCAACCTACCTACCGAGTCAAAGCATGGCCGATCCAACCTCCACCGGACCAACTCCATCCACCACTGCCGAACCGAGTCATTAACGCTCCACTCCCCTCCGGACCACTTCCCTGCCGAACCAACCCATCCCTTCACTCACCACCGAATCAGATCCAACTCCATGCTCCTACCACCGAACCAAGAGTTAAAGCTACTATCACCGGTCCAAAGCCTCACCGGACCGGACCATCCACTTATCACCGAACCGAAGCCTAGAAGGCATTACCGGACCTACGTCACCAGGCCAGATCGCTTCAGCCCAGGCCCACCAGCAGCTATATACATCCAAGACCCCTGCCCCTAACCTCACTCTATAAATAGAGGGGCAGGGGTACAACAATGGCAGACAAGTTTGAGAGCTCAAGCACGGATAGAACTTTCAAACAACTTTCAGTTACTTGTAATCAAAGCTTTGTACTTGTAATTTGAATAGAAAAGGAGAATAACATATAAAGTGGACGTAGGCACGTTCTGGCCGAACCACTATAAATCTGTGTGTCTTTTACAGTTTAGTCCCTGCTTTTTATATATTTGCGTAAATCACCCAAATCACTAGAAACAACATAAAACCAACTAATTCATACGACTTGGAGGTGTTTGCCCATTTTTGTGCAAACAAAGACCAACAAACTTAGGCACGATGACTGGTTAACTATCATTGATAAAATTAGTAAAAGATAATACAGTGGAATGGTAAATTTTTATTGATGGAAAGTAGGGTAGTTCTAATCAAATCTATTTTATCGGCTCTTGCCATTTATTAGATTTCGATTTATCTCTTTTCAAAATGGGTAACCATAAAATGGATAATATTAGAAGATACTTTCTATAGACTACAAATAACTCCAATAGTAGTTTAAAGTGTCTCATTAGTGGGGATTCGGTTTACGAGCCAAAAGACGAGGGAGGGTTAGGGATTATTAATCTTTGTAACCTCAACATTTTTTATTAGGAAAATGCTTGTGGAAGTTCATTAATAATAATAACTTAATTTGGAAAGAACAATTTCTAATCAATTTAACAGAGGCTCTCATTGCTTATACCCATTAACATCTAGCAACCACGATAATTTGTCACACTTTTAGAAATCGGTTTTAAAAGATTTGGATATTTTTAAATTAGGAATTGGTAATATAGTCCATTTTGTGAATAACACATCGTTCTGGCATGATTGTTGGATCTCTGCAATTCCTCTTAAAGTGGAACTAATAGACTCTATGATATCTGTAATTGTAAAGATGCACTACCTAATTTGGTTTTCCTTATGAGTTCAGCTTTAATCATGCATGGAATTCTTTCTATCAGTTTACTCTTCGATTTCCAAGTTAATACTTTATAATATAGATAATAACAACGACATCAATATTTGATATTGGGATAGGCTACCAATTGCACATCAATTCATTTCACAAATTTGTCAGCAATTAAATCTAATCTTTTTAAATTTATATGGAAAGCAAATGCACCTTCTAAATCCAAGTTACATATGTGGTTTATATTATACGGAAAACTTAATACCATTGAAATTTGAAAAAAAAAGAATATACATATTGATAAAAAAAAATGTATTTTTGCAATATAAATCTAGAAATAGTTATACACTTTTACTCTGATTGCTAGTTTACTAATTTTACACTTTTACACATCGGTCAATCGGTTTTTTAACTAAGCAGAATTCAATTGAAAATAGAAGGTCAATACGAAGATTAAACACCTCGAGAACTTGGAAACACGGCCAATGAGACTAAAGAATGGAACACGAAGTTCCATTAAATTTTGCGCCTAAGTAAACCACTTGGTACCGATAGGTTTATCTTCCTATGATGACCCCACAAACTTGATACACTCCACCCTCTACTTCAACCAATGGTTATCTAGTCATTATCCTAGAGGATAGACTTGCAATTCTTAGGATCGATGAGAAGAAAGCGAAGAAAACAGGATAGTTCAAGTACTATCGAAGGAATCATCAGAATTAACTTAAAGTCTATGGAAAAGAGCTCGAAACATATCAAATATGAGATAGAAGGATGGTACAAGTGGAAAATAAAACTGGGAACAAGGCGAAACCACTCGATACTAAGAGGCACCTCTCAATATCGAGAGGTCATTTTGACTAAGTGGGCCCACATGCTCACTTTTACACATATAGGCTTGCTCATGGACTTCGACTTTGGCAGCCTCGAGATCTGCAATGATGTTTCTCTATAAATATCAACCCTACTACAACTAAAGTATGATCTTGGCTGATCTTGGACTCTGCTCCTTCATCTCTTATCTCTCCCTTACAATAGTCAACTAGACAGATACTATTAATAGTTCCAAGCTTAGGAACCCATCAACCCCTTATACTAGTGACTCTAATTCTCTCTCAAATTCATAGTCAATAAAACTATAAAGTGGGTATAGGCTATAGATTGTCGAACCATTATAAAATTTTTGTGTCTCCCTGCTTTTCTATGCTTTTTCTACATTTCCTGTTATTTCTACTAGATCTAATCCTACAGCATGTTATATTTACGTGTTGTGTCACTTTTGGCATCAACATTTTGGTGCTTTTACTAAGAAAACTAAATCTAAGCTTATATTTAGCTCTCTACTATGGGTTGGAAAGATCCAGAAAACTTGCTTAAAGAACTTAAAGGATTGCTAATAGAAAGTTATGGCACCAAGAAGATCTGGAAGGTCATCGGGAGCTGTAGCGGGTGGTGGTGAAGGGAATATTCACCAAATTGAAGTTAACAATCAACAAGTAATACCAGAATCCTCTGCTCAACAGGAAATAGTTACCAGAGGAGAGCCTGATGAAATGATGTAAGAGTTGAACTAGGAGATGGTAGATAGCTAGAAAGCTTTGATGGAGAAGATGGATGCTTTGCTAACATTATAACCTCCAAGAACCAAAAGAACTAGAAGGGAAACTTCACATGTGGTAGAACAAGAGAACCCATTTGTTTTTGGCCTAAACAGAAGGGATGGAAACTAGAAGCAGAAGCAGAAGGTAGGAATCACTAGAGTTGTGGAAGGACTTGCAGAAGGAAGCAGAAATGCTCCTCCAAAAAGAAGACCACTCGGTACCGAAAGGGATTCTC
The DNA here is from genome assembly GCA_030765085.1 of Allium cepa. NCBI lineage: Eukaryota > Viridiplantae > Streptophyta > Magnoliopsida > Asparagales > Amaryllidaceae > Allium > Allium cepa. Next base: position 635,335,889 of record CM060941.1, read on the forward strand.
TCGGTACCAAGAGGAATTTAAGAGGGGGTGATGCTTTGGATGGTGATGTAGTGGTAGTTTCTGATGAAGAAGTATATTTGTAGCTTGATGATGATGGTCTTAAGTTGGATGTTGATGCTAATGAAGCTGGAGTTCAGACAGTCATAGCTCAACCAACCGGACATCCATGAAATACTGAAGGATTGGTTCTCCTAAAGACAGGAAGATCTAAACGTCAGTCGGCAAACTAAGATCGTTTTCCGAGCCAAATGCTCAGCATAGTCTCTGATAGTCGACTTTTGGATGACTATGATAGCGAGGAGTGCATAGTTGATATGGTTAAACGGTTGGTGGAAGAAAGCAGAGGTAGAAAGAACGAAATAAGGGCTCTGCACCAAGTAGGACTCCGTTTACGAAAAATATTTTGAGAGAAGAGTACCCAAGAAATTTATGATTCTAACAATGCCATCATACAATGGAACTTCCGACTCCAAACAACACTTACTCAAGTACGAATGACATATGGATGGAGCTAGGACCACAGATGTTGTTCATTGCAGATGTTTCCCTACCTTTTTGGAAGGAGTTGCTTTTATGTGGTTCACTAAGCCCGTGCCAAGGTCTATATCTACTTTTGATAATTATCTAATAATTTTTTGAAGCAATTTAGGCTCCATGCAGCCTGATCGAAGGACATGATGTCGTTATCTAGCTCGTCTCAAGGACCTAAGGAATCACTGAAAGGCATGAACAGATTCAACATTGATGTTGTAGAGGTTAGCAATTTGATGGAAGATCTTGTTATAAGTCTACAGGGTGGATCATGTAGTGTATCTGCAAGTATATGTGACAAAATATATCATGCAACTAAAGCAGTAATAATCTTGGTAACTATAGAATAAGTACACCAGGATTTTATACTGGTTCGGACCTCCTGTCCTACATCCAGTCTCGAAGCTCCCCTTCGGAATTCAACTATCAAACACCCTCACTTCGCCCAGAGGAATAGGCTTGGTTATAATAAATTGTTCTTGTCAAATATATGTTCTATAACACGGATATTGACTAATAAGTACAAAAGCTTCCAATATATCTAGAGAGTATTGAATGTGAAGATCTGAATATATGGAAGAGTGAAATGCAAGTATAGATTGCTAGAGATCAAGAATATAACAGAGTATGTAAGTAGAGAGCGCAAGTAAGTTCGATGAGTGTTCTCTTTGATTCTTGATGATATATAGAGTTGTACAGAGGTTCCTTAAGTAGTTGCATCCTCTATAGTTGCTTCTGTTGATGGTGAAGAGTTGCAGCAAAGAGAAGCGAAGATGTTTATTCAAATGTGGCAGTTGAAATTTGAATTTTAAATTTCGAGTTCGAAATAAGACATTTGGTATTTGTATCAGACGTCTGATAATATATACAAGTATGTCGTATATTTTCAGACGTCTGAGTGCATCTACCAGACGTTTGGTTCTGTTTATTTTGTTGTTCCAAAGACTTTCCAAACATCTGGTTTGTGCACCCAGACGTTTGAAAATTGTGCATGTCTGTTTTTTGCATCTTTCTCATTGCTTCTTTGATCCTATCGACTTGTAGTCTCTTGTAATGTTCTTTGAGCCTTGTTCTTGACTTTCTAGTGATGTTGCTCTAGCAAATACCTGTATATAGAAATATATATGCATATTCGATTTCCATTGTATAGTTGTAGTCATCGAAACCGTAGATTTGATTTCCTAACAATCTCCTCCTTTTTGATGATGACAAATATACAATGTACTTATATATAATTTTATAAATTTCCCCCTAAATATGTACATTCCGTAATTAATTATGATCTTTATTATTTCTCCCCCTTTGGCATTATCAAAAAGGATATCTAGCTTTTAAATATAGAAACTAATAAATATCGACCAATCGTTGTAAGACAAATATATATGCAGGACTAACATACCAAAAGAGAAATTTCATTAATTTACAATAATCGAGTACATTCATAGATTTTTAACAATTTTACATAAGATGGAGTCCTAAAAAAATCTATGAGTCTTTTGGGGAAGCTTTTGGTTGATCATCTCCTTTATCTTCATTTTTGGAAGAGGTAGTTTGCTTCGTAGGAGATGTCGAAGCTTGTTCTAGAGGTTCGTTCTCCTCAAAAAGTTTGGAATGTTTCGAAGGAGGAGAAGGCACTAGGGTCGGCTAATCTTCGAAAGGTGTTGTAGGGCCACGAACCCTTTGAAAACCCTCTTTGAGAACCGATAATACAGTTGAAAGTGAAGTTTCAACTATGGCTAGATGTGTGGCAATAGATGTTTCAAAGCTGTCAATACGCTTAGCCAAAACTTTTTGATTTCGAGATAAGATATGCTGATTTTGAAGTGTGAGTTTTCGAATACTTTCATTTGGATTCGTCTTTGTTTGAGTCTTTGAAATCTCATCATGGCACGTGTAATCAAATGGTTAAGGTGGAGGAGTAGTCTCACGATGTCGTTCCACCGCTTGTGATGGTTCATGGTGTGGTTGAGGTGGAGGCCCAGATTGTCTGGCTTGAAGATGTTGCATCATCTCTTCAAATGATATAAATTTTGAAGGGTTTTCCGGTAGGTGCATTAATGAGAAAATTTTCGTGGAAGCATATTTTGGAAAAATTTCTTCAAAAGTAGATAAATAGGAGGGGATGTTGTGAACACATGAAAGTCTCATGATGTATGTGGGATTGGTAATCGAGTCCAAAAAAGTTTGAGCTCATCAAATATAAATTTAGCCCAATTTACCCTTGTTCCGCTGAATAAAGCATACAGGGTCTTGTGTTCTAACTCTGTTATCTGCTCATGACTTCCAAGGCATGGAATAATAGTGTTGATGATCATTCGAGTAAGGAGTCTCGCCTTAGGCCATAGGTATTTGAATGCGAATTTAGGCATTTCATCCTCCCATATTTGATGTGTTATAATGTCCCTTGGTTTGAAACGCGTATCGAGAATATTATGTAAATCTTCACACGCGTCAGAACATCCGAGAGTTCTACTTATGATTCCTGGAGTTAGCCTTATTATGCTGCCATAAACACTAGACCATAGCCAATTATCTTCGTTTTCAGTGTTCCAAACCGCTGTCCTATCCAAATTAGCATAGAGGAGAAATATAGCCAACTGATCAATTTGGATGTTATTGGGATTGAAAGATATCGAAGTTTCTAAACCGACGCTTTCACACATTTCATCTAAATCATACATTGGGAACTTGAGCAAGTTATAAAATGGACCTGTGTGAAGTTTCTTCTTCTGTATATCCTAATATCTCTTGAGTGAATGCAGTACTCGATTCATCCATCATTCAATTTGATCATCTGAGCAAACTTGAGGATTTGAGGAAGTTGCTTGGTCTTGTTTTCTCTTAGAGACTTTGGGATTTTTTGTTTTAGAAGCCATCAAATTTGATCAAGTTTGGAAGAGAAGGATTTTGGAGAAGCAAAAAATCCAAATTTCTATAGAAATAAAATGAGTCATAGCGATAAAAGTAAAAAAAAAATAGACGTTATCTGGGCATATAAGAGTGTCGATTGAATTTCAGACGTCTGGAATGTAAATCAGACATCTGATTTAACCTAGTTTTAAAATAGTAAATAGAATCAAACGTCTGGTTTGTTGTGGTAGATGTCTGGATTTGGTCGAGTTTTAAAATTTGATAGTCAGAGAGATATTTCAAACGTCTGGTTGTATTATCAGACATCTAGAATGGATAGAATTTTCATTTCTGAATGATAGATAGTTTTCTCAGACGTCTGGTATAAATAGTAGACGTCTGAATTTTTAGAATATGGCAGACTTTATTTAGACGTCTAGTTCATAGTTCAGACATCTGAAATAGTCTGATATCTATTTTTTGTAAGCAGAGACATTTCTCAGACGTTTGGAAGGTTATATCAGACGTTTGACATATGCACAATGGTGTATAATTTGTGTGATATCAGAGTGTCAGACATCTGAGAGCAATGGTCAAACGTCTGAAATGACCAATTTTTCTAAAAATAGCCTAATTTTGAAGGGTGTTGCTTATTTTTCGACTTCTTATTTTTTGTTAAAAAAATATAGTACTGTTTTTGTGAAACAGAATTACAAATATACGTAGATATAAATACAAAGAAAATAATTTATTCTATTTAGATGGCGATAGAGTTTTGCGATCTTCAGACTTGTCATCCCTCCATGGCTTGAGTGGAGACCATATATTTCCATGTTTGTGGGTTCTCGGGGAGCCATAGAATCGCTTTGGTGAAGGATCCAAAGGTGTACGATACGAGGATGAAGGATCCAAAGAACTGCAAGGAATTGGAAGTGGTTCATGTACATCCTTCTTCCGTGAATTACAAAATTTTATCGCTACTTGCTCCAAAAAACTTAATCGTCGCGCCGTGACTTTCCGTTCAAAATATAATTCTCGTTGTAGATCTATTTGTTGCTTTTGATAGTGATGTATCTCATCAATTTTCTCCTTGGTGTTAGAAGAAAAAAATAGAGCTTGTTTGGATTTCTTGCTATTGGGAACCTGTAGACTTACAATTTGTATCAGAGCATGTAACTAGAGAGCGCAAGTAAGTTTGTTGAGTGTTCTCTTTGATTTTTGATGATCTATATAGTTGTAGAGAGGTTCTTCGAGTAGTTGCATCCATTAACAAGTGATCTATAGTTGATTCTGTTGATGGTGAAGATTTGCAGCGAAGAGAAGCGAAGATGTCTATTCAAATGTGGCAGTTGAAATTTGAATTTAAATTCCGAGTTCGAAATCAGACGTCTGGTATTTGTATCAGACTTCTGACACTGTATATTTTTTGTATATAGTATATTTTCAGATGTCCGAGTGCATATATTAGATGTCTAGTTCTTTCTATTTTGTTGTTCCAGAGGACTTTTCCAGACGTCTGGTTTGTGCACCCAGACGTTTGAAAATTGTGCATGTTTGTTTTGTGCATCTTTCTCATTGCTTCTTTGATCCTATCGACTTGTAATGTTTTTTGAGCCTTGTTCTTGTCTTTTTAGTGATATTGCTCTAGCAAGTACCTGTATACAGAAATATATGTGCATATTCGATTTTCACTGTATAGTTGTTGTCATCGAAATCGTAGATTTGATTTCCTAACACTTGTATTCATGGCACTATATGGGGCATTCACTTGGACATGGATTGTAGTAGGTGGTTGAAGATGAAACAACCAACTACTATGAAAGAATTCCATTGAAAGGAAAACCAATGTTTGCGGTTAGAAGAAGCAAGCTTGGATGAAGAAAAGGTTAGTAATGGACAGTCGAAGGTAATAATTCAAAGCAATGTGGGGGCTAAATAGGATGAAAAAAATTATGGTAGAGTTGCAGGAAATTCTAGGAATTAGAAAAGGAGGAACCAAAACTCTAGTGGCTGGCGTAATAAGAACAGGAAGCGCACTAGGAAAATGCAACGAGAAGATTATACGCTTCTTGATGACACACTAGAAGATATTTATCTTGCTACTCAAGGAACTGAGCAATTCAAGAAGCGGTCCAAGAGGGAGGCGTCAGAGAAGGAGATACATTCTAGAAGCTTCTACTGGTTCCATGAAACTCATGGGCTCAACATGAATGAAGGCCGTCATTTGAAGGATTTGATTGAGGAGCTGATACAGAAAAATAGACTCCAACAGTATGTTAAGCAGCAATAGAACATTGACCAAGCTAAGAACCTTTTGGACTTAGCGGTGAAGGGCCCTGATGCAATGATGGAAAATTGCTAATTAATACCATAACTAGAGGACCTCACCCAGCAAAGAAAAGCTGGGGTGAGATGGAGAGGTATGCGAGTTCACTAAAGCATGCACCATTTGAAAGTTGCTACACTGTCGAAGACGGAGCTCCGGCTAAGCAACAAAAGGAGATAACATGTGACATTGTGTTTAGAAACCAAGATTCTAATGGAGTTAAGGCACCAAACTATGATCCTAGGATGATAACTGTCAGAATTGGACAGGAGTTGTGCGCTGAGTTTTGGTGGATAATGGAAGCTTGATCAATATTCTGTTTAGGAAGACTTTTGACCAGATGAAATCAGTATAAAGGATATTACTGCCAACGAGACAAAGATTTAGGGATTTACAGGTGAAGCTAAACAGCCGATTGGAACGATCGACTAGCCCGTAGAACTTGGTGAAGGGGAGCGTAGGGTGGTTCACATTCAGACGTTCATTATTATTGATGAGGACTCACCATATAATGCTCTCTTGGGTCAACTGGCCCTAGCTGATTTTAGGATTGCTTTGGCTCCATAGTGTCTGGCGATGAAGTTTCCTCTAAAGAATAGGATAGGAGTAATGCAAGGTGACCAAACACAATAAGGGAATGCTACGTTGCAGAACTACGGAAATCTCAACGCCAAGAGAAAGGAAAGAATGTAGGGAAGATTCTCCACATTCAGGACTCACAGGCATAGCAACCAAATCGTGGACGTTGTCTCGGGAGCCATAGCTGATTCAACACGTCTATAGATCCCAAGAAGCAGTCAGGAGAAGGGCGACAGCACCGGCTAAGCTGACGGTGAATGTTGTAATCAACATGGATGATCCTACTTGGGTCCTAAAGATTGGATCTTAGCTCAATGCTCACTTGAGAAAGTAATTAGTGAATTTCCTCCAAGGAAACTTGGATATGTTTGCTTGGACACATTCGAATATGTGCAAGATGTCATCAAAGATAACGTGTCACACACTGAATACTGTCCCAAAGTTTACACCTATAAAGCAAAAAAGATGCATTCTAGGTCCAGAGCGATCTGATGTGTTAGAGGAAGAAGTGGGTAAGATGTTGGAGCTTTATCCATGATGCTTTATACCCAACTTGGTATCCAACCCTGCATCGGTCAAGTAGTCAAATGGAAAATGGTAAGCATGCATAGATTAATCAGACTTGAACAAAGCTTGCCCAAAGGATAGCTCTCCTCTACCATGATTAATCAACTCGTTGATAGGACCATAGGATGGGAATGTTGTGTTTTCGATCCCAGGAAGACTAAGCAATAGAAGAAAGGGAAAAGATACAGTCCAGGTCTGAAGCATCCCTCTGTGCTAGATGGTAACTATAGTTAGACTACAATCTCATAAACATAGACCAGCAACCTGCAGTGATGCTGCTTCACTTGGACCTATCAAACCTACTTTCATAAATAAGCCACCCAAGGACAATGAGGGTAATGCAACTGTAATAACCATGTTCTTAATAACCAAATTAACTAAATTTAATTGGGGTTGACAAATTATAATTCATGATTTTAATTTTAATTATGTAATCAAACTTAGTTTTTGAATAACTGGAATAATTAAGTTAAAAGAAAAGATTTATTTTATTTTGAGATGATTTTTAATTTAAAAATAAATATTGTTGGATTGATTATTAAGAGTTTGAAAAGGGAATGAATTATTATTCAAAAATTAAATTGAGTTTGATCTAATTTAATTTATTTTAATTATCAAATAAAAGAAATATTTTTGAGTTAATTCAAGATTTTAAAGTGATAAGAAAATGTGAATTTTTAGTTTTATAACAAATTAGAAAGTAAGAGAGAAAATAAAGAATTAAAATTTTAAAATTTAACACCAATTGTTCAAAGGTGTGCATTTTAGATATTTTGGATTTGTAGTAATTTATTCTTAGAATATAGTTAATAAGGTTAAATTCTAAAATAATATAATGAAAATTTTAAAGGAAGACTAAATAAAATAAGAAAAAATAATTGATTTTGTTAGGCTAAAGCCTATTTGCAAAGAAGAGACTTACCTCTTTTCTTCTTCCCGTACGTATATTGTAAAACACAATAAGTAAAAAGTAAGCAGATTCTCTAATTTCCATTTCAATGCTAAGCAAAATCCTCTTAGATCAATTAGAGAAACCCTAGAAATTCTAAAATAAAATCAAGGTACTTATTCTAGCTTTAGAAACTTATAATTTCATATATTAGGAAGTAGTGACTTATTGGATGTTGTTTTCAAAATTCTATCATTAGGGTTTGCCAATTTGGGAACGAGGTAAGTAGTTTTTGTTATTAGCTAAGAAGAAAAAGGAATCAAGGTGAATCAAACTCACAAGACCTATCTCTAGATGACTGAACGTAGAAATCCTTATTGTTGTGAACTGTTTGATTGATTTGGATGAATTCGTTGAAAATTATTTATGAAAATCGCTGTAGTAAAACAGTGACATTTGGTGTAAAATGATCTGAAATGGATCAATATTTTTGTGGTAGAAAGTTAATTTAATAAGCTATAGGTTCTCTATTAATCATTTTTCGAAATAGTACTTTTTAAAGGGTCTAAATTAGGTTTAAAACTAATGGTATAGCTTAGGCCTGTGTAATTTTCTGATTTGAAACATGAGATTAAAATCACCGTAACTTTTTAACCATAGATCCAAATTGTGAAAACTTTTGTTTAATAGAAAGTTGAGACTTTAAGGAAAACCTTTCAAGGTTGTCGAAAATTCTGAGATTTAATGGCTCGAAATTGCATTTCAAAACTGAAAACCTGAAGTGAGTAATTATGTGAAAAGTTGTTTTTATGCAAATGAGTTTTTAGTTAACTTTGTGTGATTTTGTTTGTTGATTTCTTACCACTTTTGTGTGTTTATGAGCTATGATTTTAGGGGCCTTGATTGTTTTTGCTCTTTCTTAGCCTTGTTTGACCTTTGTTTTATGATGATTTTGGTTACATTTTTGAGTTGTTAAACCACTTTAATGATCTTGTTTATATTGAACGCTTACTCTATATTTTAAGTGCTAAGTATATAATTTGTTTATATCCATTTGCAAAGTTATTTACAAAGGAAATTCCTTTTTGAAATAAAAAAATTTCAAATTACAGAAATATTTATATATGGAAAAATGTGTAATTTGGAAAAGAATGTTTTGAGAAACTATATATATACATATACTTAAAAAATTTAAATGATTGAAGGAAAGTTTATACCAAAAATTGTTTTGAAAGAGAAAGTTTATAAAGGAAATTGAATTATTTAGAAGTTACAAATGAAGTTATATGAAATATATTTATATGTATGTATGTATGTATGTATCACTATTATTTTCAAAACTATTTTATTAATTCTCTAATAAATGTGATTTACTATTATTTAATAAAGTTTAAATTAAATCTTGTATTTTATGCGATTTTGGACATTTTCATGTGACTTTTGGATTTTTAAATAAAGAATTTTGAGAACCTTAATTCTATAATTTGGGGAATATTAACATGCGACATAGTGTTACCAATTTGTTTAAATGCTCTCAAGTAACACCTCATCAAATATTGTACAACTCATTGAGTAGAATGTTTGAGTGGAATATACTAATCCATTAATGATAATTGAATTTCACTGGGTAGTATGGGATGCTTTGTTTAAATGCTTATGATTGCTTTTGGTGTTTTTATTTAACACTTTAGTGTTGCATTCTCTTTTGGTATGCGACATGGGGCTGCTAGATCCTTAAGAAAATATATTTTAGATTTTCTAGTAGCATCCATAACGAGTGAGATTTACTAGCTTCTAGTAAGTACTTGAAGTTCACCAAACCGTGTGGAACGTTTTGGTTATGTTCTCGTGATTACTAAAGGTGGTAGTATTTTTCACTTTAGAGTTTACTCTCTTTTGGTGTGTGTCATGGACCGCTAGATCCTTAAGAAGTAAACTCATGAATTTTTATACGATCCTTGTGATTGGTTAAGATTTTTTTTTCTTGGATTTGAGATTTATTTTCATGGCATGGATGATCATTGATATCGAATCGGGATGAGTGATACCACCTTCTGTTTTCTACGGTATGAGTATAATCATTAAAATCATTATGTATTTGGTTCCTTGGATTATGAAACATTATTCTTGGTTTTGGAATTTTTGGGTTTTTTGATACGTTTTGCGATTTAAATATTTCCAGTGTCTTAAGATGGATTTTGATGATTTGTGATTTATTCTGGGTCTTGCGACTGAAATATGGTATGTTTCTTGAGATGGGTTTTAAGTTAAACTATTCTAATGCCCTATTTATATCAGCATTTATTATACTTCCATATGCTTTGTGTGTTATACCTTGTTCTCACCTTTATGATATTTAGAGATACTCTGACCCATTTATTTTATATACTCGGGTTAGGCTGAGACATTTCGGGTTACAGGACAGTTAAACTTTGGATGGTTGTGCTAGCAAGGAAATAAACATCTATTACTTTTATTTTATCTCATTTAGGGTTCGTGTTTGTGTATGAGATGTATATTGAGTTATAGATTTGTACCAGATGTATAATATATGGGTCTAGCATTATATTGTAGACTCATAATTTGTATTTGTATATAAGATTTATTATTCTGCTGTGATCTGTGATTACTGTTTTATATGATATATTGTTCTGATTCTGAGAAACCGATGTGTTTATTTCTTGAACTGAGACTGTACACGACAAATTTAAAAATTAAGTAAAACCATAAGTATGAAATGGCAGTGTTAGTTTAAGAATAAATCATAGTCAACCATCCTTAACAAGCCATATTCCCCATGTTATTAGACAACATCGTTTACAATGTTCTTTAATAATTTAGGCATAGACGTGTGGTCGTTACAGCAACAAAGCAGAACTTGCCACTTCACCTGTTCGCAAATGAAGTTAGCTTCTTAAACCAATGGAACCATGTTCTCACAAGAAAGACCCTCGTATCACATGATCAATGATATGACCGGTAGTGTACTCCTCTAGCCTTAAATAATGGGCGAAGAGTATGTGCCTAGGGGTCAATTGGACAAATCACCCCCTAACCTTTTGAGAACTGGCGTTGCCTGGAGACAAGCAACGTTGGGAAGGTCCAGACCCCTGGGTCAATAAGGAAAAGCTATGACACCTTGTAATTCGGCGTTAGTTATTTAATTAATTAGTTAATAAATTAGGCTTCAAAAATAGAATTTGTGCAAATGATGGAATTTGACCACGAAACTCGCACCATTGCATTTTGTGGCGAAATTCTAAGCAATTTTCATATTGGATTTTTGCGATCAGAGTCCAAATGAAGAAATTACGGAAGAAAATGAATTCTGAACAAAAATAAATAAATAAGAAAAATTAATGTTTTTTAATTAATTATATAGGGCCCATATGTTGACCCGCATATTGGAGTGTCGACCGGGGGGCAGTCGACCCCTATTAATGGGACGGTCGACCGCTTCATGCATGGCGGCTCTAGTAAACCTAGGCCATGTGCGGTCTGGATTTAATATATTTTTATGTAACACTTGAGGTCAATTCTTACGCATACCGATATAGGCCTAACCCACCCTTCTCTTCTTATATTTTTTAGAAGCGGTAGTAAAAGCTTTGTCATTTCTTCTTCTCCACTTTCTTTCTAAAATATAAAAATAAGGAATTTATATTTATATTCATACAAATTGGAGAAGAATGGAAATCTAATAAAAAGGAGAAGAGAATCAACTATACGCGTATTTGAGGTAATATATATATAGTATAATTGTATCTATTTTCTCTCTCAATCCCAAATCTCTTCTCAGATTTGTAATTCTAATGTATGTATATACCCTTTTATACATATTCTTGGATAAGAAAGGATTTGGAGATGAATCAAATGCTCTACTTTAGATCTAGAGATTTGGGCCGCTTTTAAAAGGTGGGTGGGAAATTTTATAGGTTGTTATGATATGAAAATTATCCCATTGGTGTTTATTCAATTATCATGCCTAACAGGATAATTATATATGAGTTGTAGACAATAAAATTTAATATGATCATAATATAATAAATATCGCCTACATATTCTTGTTTATGAATTGATTTAGAATTGTTCAGCCGCATCTGGAAATCAGTCCCAAAAATATGAATTTAGAATGTTGATTTGAATGAAATTTATTTTCGATCTGAAATAGATTATATAATAACGTTATAAATTTGGATTATTACCCTAATCTTGTTGGAATGTAAACTTATCTATGTTTGGAATTGTTGGAATTTAGATACGTTTAATATTTGTAAATTAGTTTGATTTCTTTCCCTTTTAGGAAAAATACAACATTTGGTCTAGCAAGAAATAGATGCAAATTAAAAGAGAAAGAGATGTGTAAAATATAAATTCATTGTAATTTATATTGTATATTTTTGTTATAAAAAGAAATTGTTATTCCTTTTAATTTCAAACGATGTTCTCTTTTATATTTTGAAAGTTAAATGTTTGTTTTGGAAAAATTTATGGAAACTATAGTGGATAATATTTTTAAATATGATTACAACAACTGAACATGGAATATTCTAGTGAAGATATATAACTAGAATATATTCGATAAAAGTAAATATGTGTACGTAATTTACTATGCTTGTAATAATTAAATAAAAAACTAATAACGATGCTTACACATAATATTTGCGTTTAGGATAATTAATTAATGGAAAAGGAACTTAAAAGGTTGTAACTCCAATAAATGGAAAATAAACGGTAATAAATATGGAAGTTGACTTGATAGGGTAAGTGGATTTATTGTACTGATAAATAAAGAAGTTGAATTAATAACTATGGAATAGATATAAAAGGTTACTAATTTGAAATTAGTAATCATGCATGAATGTCTTAGGAAATATTCGTTAGGACTTTATGGAAAAATTGACATTTATGAGCATAAACGGGATTCATGGGTAGTTAAGCATTTAAGGTAAATCTTATTACCTTAAATAAAAAGGAAACTAGTAAGCTAAGCCCAATGTCTACCTAAGATAATATAAGTAAAGACTTAGGAGGTTAATTGGACTTAGTAGGTTAGTGATGCAAGGTCAGTAGAGTCGCTCGATGGAAGACTACCTTTCACTTTGAGGCTACTAGCAGTCAGGTGCACTTAGTACTACTTTGAGATACCACTAATCCTAGGAATCATAACGTCATGATAGATTGGGCCTGCTTTCTTAATTGGAAAGTATTAAATGGCCCAAATTTGGACTTAGGAGCGGTAAGGGGAAATCCATAGGGCATCGCTTCTGGTTTGAGGTATTAAGTGGTTTTAGGGTATGCCTCTCTCCTAAAAGGAAGTATTAAGTAATTTAGTGAGATTTCAAATAAATAAGGTTGTGTCTAAAAGGGTTTACTTCAGTGTTGAGGAATTAAGTGGTTGTAGGGTCTGCTTCCCTACCAAAAGAATAACCTAATGAGATTCCATATTTATAATTAAGTGCGATAGGAAATATCTCGGGAAGAGTTCGCTTCAGATTTGGGGTACTAAGTGACTGTAGGGTCGGCCTCTTTTCTATAAAAGAAGTATTAAGTAGCACAATGAGATTTCCAAGCAATATCGGCTAAACAGTATCAATGAGGAGTCTGCCTTAGGGTTAGGTATTAAATGACAAAGCCCACATATAAATATGTGTTAAATGGTCAGGAGTCTGCCTAGTCCTTATTAACAACGTAGTAAGTGGCTTGGGTACAGTCTCTCATATTGCTAAAGTCATAATAACAATATTACCATTAAGGCTCACGCCTTGAAAATAGGGATTAAATGATACAATCTGTCTTAATTAAGGTATTAAATGATTAGAGCATGCCTATTTTCCAATAAAAGCAATTAAATGGCTAGGGTACTGTCTATTACAGTGCTATGATTTTAAGATGATAGATGCGGTAATGGTTGGACATTAACTGTCGGAAGCCTTAAATAGTGGTTAAAGGTTTTTGTAGTTAGGACCCACCGATCATTAACAACATTGTTAGGAAACCGCCTTGGAAATATGTCTTAAATGACAGGGTCTACCTTTATTCAGATCTTAAATGGCAGAGTTTCCTATTTCTCTTTTAAAAGTATTATATAAACCCGCTTCATATTTAGAAGTATTAAGTGCAAAATGGATGTGGAAGTATTGGATAGTTGATAAGGCTTCATTGGTATTTTGTATCTTGGAAATAGGTATGTAAGTAATCATGTGTGCAATGCTAGGTTAGATTAGAATTGTTAACCTTAATGGACATAATAATTAAATGGAAACTAATCGATATAAATTTATGTTATGTACAGTATATAGATTTTCCAGACATCATAATGTTGTTTTGACCCCCTCCTCATTACAACCCACGAGATAGATTTAGAGGAACAGGTTATTGGAGCTGGATGTGCTTTGTCATTGGAGAAGTTTTCTTTCTCTAATGCTCGATGCGGATGTGACATTCTGCTATCCAACGAATACCATTAGTTTCAACTTAGTGGTCATAATCAGTATTCTTATCTTATTATTGTTTCCGCTGCGAGTTTATATTTCTATCAATATTTGTTAATGCTCATGCTTATTTGCTGTACCAAATCTAATGATCTATGCTCTAATGGACTTGGGTTTTGAATTTTATCAAAATTTATGCCCATTAAGGTGTGGATTGTTACATTTGGTATCGTAGCCTAGGTTAGTGGATAAGAGGAATTATGATATATTAAGAGGAAGTATTTGTACTTTTCTATCTAGTAATATTATATTTTTATGCTAGATTCTAACAGCTTCGACTATAGAAGTAGTTGTAGTTCCACTTCAAGGGAATGGGCAAAGCAACTATGGGTTGCAAAAATCTTAGAGCTAATATTTTCACGCTGACCCCATAGTACACAAAGGAGTGCTGGCAATGCATAAAGCGATGTTGATGAAGAGCATGAGTACGACATATGGCTCCGGTATTGGAGGTGTTCGAGTTGATGGTTGAGATACTAGCTACCTTACGATTTTGGATTTTGAGTTCCAGTCGGAGACATGCATTTATTTCAGATGGGTGGAAAATTAGAGCATGTATGTCGCAATTATCCAGAAGTAAGTTTTTTCTGTGGTACATTCATTAATCACCTTTTTGATGGCAAACCGAATTTTTATTTGAATAACTAATATCAATACCTTAGTCTAAAACCCGTGAGAGAATTTTTATAAAGTATATTTTGGAAATGCATTAGATTTTGGAGAAAAGTTTTTTAAACGATCTCTCCAAGGATTTATTTTGGAAATTTTGTTTTGTGAAAGTTTTGAAATTTGAATTTTCAAAGAAACACATATACCATTAGGTTGGTCATGTTAAGAAACTTTTAGTTTATAAAATGTTAATTTTTGAAATCCTTAAATATTTATATGTATATATTTGGCAAGGAAATAGTTTTCCAATTTAGAAAATTTGTGTTTTAAAAAGGTTTTAGGAAATCCTAAAATATATATATATATATATATATATATATATATATATAAGTTTAATTTTTAAAGGAAGTTCTGGTATAGAAGAGCTTCTATTATTTAGAAACAAGTACAAAGGAGCATATATTTAACTCGGTGATTTTTTAGTTTATAAAATCAAGGTTTATAGATTTTCTCTCTCTAAGGTAAGGAAAAAATAGGAACGACATTCAATTTTATTGGGGTATGTAGTCTGAAGTGTTGTTGTACCCACCAGCCATTGGTAGAAATATTTCTATATGAAGTAAGCAGGAAATAGCAGCTGGAATATTTTTGGAATTTTGGAATTGTTGGTCGTACCAGTTTTGTTGGTACTACTGTGAATTGCTGGAGCATGATTTGGGACTAAGCGGTAGGCTTTGACCGGTACGAGGATAGGAATTTTTTGGATCATGTCAAATCGAAGAAGATGGCGCGGAATGATTGTTGTTATTCAATCCGACCCTGGGTCTAGGTTCAATTAACGTGCAAAGTTCGTCTAGTGGTTGACCTCTTAGTAGTAAACATAGAGCGGTCTACCAATTAACGAGTTTTGGCACAACTTGAACCTGGAACGGGACAATAAAAATGGCATCCGAATTTCCCCAGTTGCCTTCTTTCATTCCTTCTTCCTTAAGAAGCCAAACCCAATCTCCATCCTCCTTCTCATCCAAGTATCAGCCTCTCTCTTTCGTTCCTTCCCTAGGAACCGCCATTTTTCCGTAGGAGCAACAACCTCGCCTCCCCCTTGTGTTGTGCGCATTAGATCTTGCCCCACTACCACTCTAAATCTAAAACCTATTTCCTCCCTTCTACCACTTCTTAACCCAAAACATCTTTCCACACTGCAGGTTTTTATCGCACCATTATGGTCTCAACCCTCAAGAGGCCACTTGGTTGGACTGGAACAAGCAAAAGGTTTCACTGCTTTTGGGCTGGAAGAGCTATTCGTCGTAGTAGGATTTGCATCGATCCTCTGCTTCTTGACCTTTGAGCGAGAATGTTACCCAATTTGCATCTGTCTTTTCGATGAAGGCAATAGGTTGATTCGTTCAGGGGTGAAGGGTGTCTTGATTTAGCTGATTAATGATGATCTTGTTGAGATTTTGGAGGCCTCCGTGAAGGATGCAAACTTGGATGATTTTTAAGTGACCAACTCAAAGATTTTTTTATATAGAAAATCTTTTCCTGAGAAGTCGGTGTTTAAAAGACGAATAATCTATGTCTGACTGCACGTAAGGTTGTGGACATCATTTAGCATAATGTCATCCCTAAGGCGGGAAGTTATGACCGGATTTATCCCTTGATGTGGAAGATCACCTATGCTAGTATTGGCAACATCGCCATTAATTGGACTCGCACCCTTTTTGTTTGATTTGTTATTTGCACTATGCAGAGTCACTTTCTTTATTTTCACATATCCACTCACGTTTTTAGGTAATACGGGTGAGCATCCATGGAGAGGCAGTTTAGTAGAAGGTTTCTTCTGCCATAATTAGATCCTTCCTTAGGAAGATGGCAATTTCGAAGTTGTCAGCAATACCAGCAGTGTTAGTGGCACGAGATTGGATGTATAGCCGCCATGCTACGGCCATTCAAGGGTCGCAGCAATGGATTGAGCTCCAACCGTAGAGAAAGGCATCTTATAGTTTGTAGTCATTGTTTTAGGAGTTATGGTGTTGTTTTCTTTTCCCTTTCAGCATTTGTTCCTTTCTGTAGGTTGTTTGGGTTGTAAAACTATTAATTGTCTTTAGTAAAAGGCACGCACAATATTATGAGTTTCTATTTACTTACTATATTATTATTTCTGGACATGTGAACTGCTCCTATATATACATAGTAAAGTAGCGGTATAAATATGAGAATCTCATAAAGACACTTGTCTAATAGTAAATGTAATATAAGACAAGAAGTTTAAAATAGTTGGAAATTTTAGCGAAGGACGTGAGAAAGTTGTTTTGATACTGCGAGCCATTTCTCATGTTCCTTAAAAGTCAAAATTTTTGAATAATAGATGTGCTGACATTTTTAAAACAAAATATCAAGTTTTTGGGTAAAGTTTAGTTGTGGAATTTGGAATTAGGTTTATGCGTTTGGCACATAACCAACTACGCTAAAATTGTGGCTTGATTTATCAAAATCTTTGAGAAGAAAAAATGTTTTGAAAAATTTCCCCTTGATTTGAAAAGTTCACTTTTGAAAAAACAAAGTTTTTCATTATACTTATTTTGACTCTTAAATTATTTTTAGAGTTTCTGCTCAAAATTTTATTTCAAAGGAAAATGTGTGTCTAAATATTTTTAGATTTTATTCTCCAAATGATGTACAAATTTGAAAAGTGAGAAAGATTTTTATGAAATCTTTGATTTTGAAGGTCTCATTTTAGGCGTATGGAAGGAAAATAAAGTTAGAATTTGCGAATTTAGTAGTGCATTAGGATTGATGATGAAATGAATGCAAGTGATAACAACGGAAAAGCTATTTTAGCCTTCGAATTTTTATTTCCATACCTTATCGATGACGCACGTGAGTCTATGTTTAGAATTAATTCTGTTTTATAGCTTGAAAATAAGCCACCTTACGCATTTTCTATGTGGAAAATTTGTAGAAATTCAGAGCATCGAGGAAATTTCCACTATACCACGGGACATGAAGATAATAGAGTGGTAAGAATGTTAAATTCTCCACCTAAAATCCTTTTTCGGCACAGGAGTAAAGTTTAGGAAGCGATTTTTCGACGCGTTAGATTATTGGATGGTAGAAAGTGGATGCAAAAATTGTTGTTTCATACTTCTACTCATAGGAGTATGGGGGTTTTGATTGAAAATAATTTTCAAAAAGTTGCATACATATAGAACTGCCAGTTTACATCATGTTTCGAAAAAATGTTTTTAAAAGAAATGCATTCATATAGGAGGATCCGATTTAGAATCATTCTGCATACATATTTTCCATGTAGTGATATAGTAATACATTATGCAATTGTGCATGTTTGTTTGCAAACTTAGTTGTATACTCATTGGTTGTGCAACTTAGGATAAATCGGAGCCAAAACCATGACTTAGTCATTGGTACCATTAGTGAAATTTCGAGGACGAAATTCTTTTTAAGGGAGGAAGAATGTAATGCCTTGTAATTTAGCGTTAGTTAGTTTTTGAGTAATTAACTAAGCTCCAAAAATAGAATTTGGGCAAACGATAGAATTTGACCACGAACCTTGTACCATGTTCGAAATTCTGAGCAACTTTTATATTTGGAGTCTTGCGATCGGAGTCCAAACGAAGAAGTTACGGATGAAAAATGATTTCGGAACGAAAATAAATAAATAAAAAAATTAACATTTTTAATTAATCATTTGGGGCCCACGGGTCGACCCACATATTAAAGTGATCGACCAGGGGCGGTCGACCCGAGAAAGGGGACGGTAGACCGCTTCATGCGTGGCGGCTCCAGTAAACCTAGGCCATGTATGGCACAAATTTTATATATTTTGATCTAACTGTTGAGGTTGATTCTTACTTCTATAAAATCAGGCATAACCATCCCTTCTCTTCTCATATTTTTCTAGAAGTAGTAGCGAAGCTCTGCCATTTCTTCTTCTTCACTTTCTTTCTAAATTATAAAAATAAGATATTTATATCTATATTCATACGAATTGGAGAAGAATGAAAATCTAGTTAAAAGAAGAATAGAAGAGAACCAACTACATGCGTATTTGAGTTAATTTATATATATATATCTGTATAGTTGTATCTATTTTCTCTCTCGATCCCAAATCTCTTCTCAGATCTATAATTTTAATGTATGTATATACCCTATACACATATTTCTTGAATTAAAAAGGATTTGGAGATGAATCAAAGGCCCTACTTTAGATCTGGAGATTTGGATTGCTTTTAAAAGGTAAGTGGAAAATTTTTATAGATTGATATAATATGAAAATTATCTCATTGGTGTTTATTTGATTATTATGCTTAACTGGATAATTGCATATGAGTTGTAAACAAAAAAATGGATATGATCTGAATATATAAATATCGCCTACATATTCTTATTTATGAATTGATTTAGAATTGTTTAAAACCTGATCTGGAAATCAGTCCCAAAAGTATGAATTTATAATACCGATTTGAATGAAATTTATTTTAGGAAATAAGTTGTATAATAATGTTATGAGTTTGGATTATTCTCCTAATCTTGTTGGAATGTAAACTTCTCTATATTTAGAATTATTGGAATTTAGATTCGTTTAATGTTCGTAAATTAATTTGATTTCTTTCCTTTTAGGAAAAATACAGCATTTGTTCTACCAAGGAATATATGCAATAAAAAGAGAAAGAGACATGTAAAGTTTGAGTTCATTATAGTTTACACAATCTATTTTAATAATAAAAAAATGGTTATGCCTTGTAATTTCAAACGATGTAATCTTTTATATTTTAAAAGTTAAATGTTTGTTTTGAACTAATTATGGAAATTGTAGTGGATAATCTTTTTCGATATGATTACAATAATTGAATATGGAAAAGAATATTCTTGTGAAGTTATATAACTGGAATATATTCGATAAAAGTAGATATTTGTACGTACTTTATTGCGCTTGTAATAGTTAAATAAAAAGTAATAATGACACACGTAATATTCGCATTTATAATAATTAATTAGTAGGGAAGGAATTTAAAAGGTTGTAACTCCAATAAATGGAAAATAAATGGTAATTAGAGTTGTAATAGCTTGATAGGGTAAGTGGATTTTTGAGACTGATAAATAAATAAGTTGAATTAATAACTATAGAACAGATATAAAAGGTTACTAATTTGAAATTAGTAATCATGTATAAATGTTTTAGGAAATGTCAGTTAGAATTTTATGGACAAATTGATATTCATGAGCATAAACGGGGATTTATGAGTAGATAAGCATTTAAGGTAAACTCATTACGTTAAATAAAAAGTGAACTAGTAAGCTAAGCCTAATGTCCACCTAAGATAATATAAGTAAAGATTTAGGATGGTTAATTGGACTTAGTAGGTTAGTGATGCGAGGTCAGTTGAGTCACTCGACGGTAGACTACCCTTCACCTTGAGGCTACCAGCAGTCGGGTGCACTTACTACAGATGTGAGATATCACTAATCCTAGGACCCATCACGACGTGAGAGATTGGCCCTACTTTCTTAATTAGAAGGTATTAAATGGTCCAAATTTGGAATTAGGAGTGGTGAGGGATAACTCTGTAAGGGTTCGCTTCTGGAGTGAGGTATTAAGTGGCAGCAGAGTCCGCCTCTCTCTTAAAAGGAAGTATTAAGTAACCTAATGAGATTCCAAATAAATAAGAATATCTCAAAAAGGGTTTACTTCATTGTTGAGGTATTAAGTGGCTGTAGGGCATGCCTCCCTACCGAAAGAAGTAACCTAAAGAGATTCCATATTTACAATTAAGAGTGATAGCGGATATCTCTGGAAGGGTTCACTTCAGGTTTGAGGTATTAAGTGAGTGTAGTGTCTGCTTCTTTCCTATAAAGGAAGTATTAAGTAGCCCAATGAGATTTGCAAGCAATGTTAGCTAGATAGTACTAGTGAGGAGTCTATCTGGGAATTAGGCATTAAATGACAAAGGCTACCTACAAATAGGTGTTAAATGGTCAAAGGTCTGCCTAGTCTTTATTAATGAGGTATTAAGTGGCTTGGGTACAGTCTTTCATATTGCTAAAGCCATAATAACGATAGTACCAATGAGGAGTACGCCTTGGTAATAGGTATTAAATGATGGGATCTACCTTAGTTAAGGTATTAAATGACCAAACTCTGCCTAATTTCTAATAAAAGGTGTTAAGTGGCTTAGGTATTGTCTATTACATGGCTACGATACTATCGGTGATAGAATGGGTAATAGTTGGACATTATATGTCGGAAACCTTGAATAGTGATTAGAGATCTATGTTGCTAGCACCGACCATTGACAACATTTTAGGAAACCACCTTGGGAATAGGTTTTAAGTGATGGGGACTAGCTCGATTTAGGTCTTAGATGATGAGGTCTACATTGATTGAGGTCTTAAACGGCAGATTCTGCCTATTTCTCTTTTAAAAGTATTATAGTAACCCGGTTCATATATAGAAGTATTAAGCGGTAAATGGATTTAGAAGTATTGGGTAGGTCATAAGGCTTCGTTGGTATTTTGTTCCTTAGGAATGGGTAAGTAAGTAATCGTGTGTGCAATGCAAGATTAGATTAGAATTGCTAACTTTGATGGACATGACAATTAAATGGAAACCATTCGGTATAAATTTATGTTATGGACAGTATATAGATTTTTCGGTCATCAGATCGTTGTTCTGGCTCCCTCTGCATTACAACCTATAGGATAGATTAAGAGGAACAAGTCGCTGGTGCTGGATGTGCTTTGTTGTTGAAGAAGTCTTCTTTTCTCTCATGCTCGATATTGATGTGATAATCTGTTATTCAAGGAATACATTAGTTCCAAGGTACTGGTCACAATTCTTATTCTATTATTGTTTTCACTGTGATTTTAGATTTCTATCAATCTTTGATAATGCTCATGCATATTTACATGTACCAAATCCAACGATCTATAATCAGATGGATTTGGGTTTTGATTTTTGTCAAAATTCAGGCCCATTAAGGTGTGGGTTGTTACAAAATCCACCCCCAACTTTCTAAGAACCAGTGTTGTTCGAAGATAGGTGACGTTAGTAAGGTCCAAACATCATGTTCACAGCAAAAATCAACTCCCAACCTTTTGAGAAACGGTGTTGCCTATATGAGAAATGCGGATTAAGGATCTTAAGGCTAAGGATAAACACTAGAGGGGGGTGGGGTGAATAGTGTTTATAAAGAATTATTAAATCTTTTTGAGTTTTTGTAAATTTAAACACGAATGTATGCAATATTCAGACACGGATATGATAACAGAATCAAACAGAAATGCAAATATAAAGTAAAAGCAGTAAAGGAAAGAACACACCAGATTTTATACTGGTTCGGAGTTACCCTGCATCCAGTCCCGCACACAAGTACGGATTTCCTTTCGAAAACAATCTTTACAATTACACCCTCGATTTCAAGGCGACGAGGTACACCTTCCAGAATCACAATCCTCTGGGTAGAGTACTTGATTTCTCGGGCAACAAGTTCACCCAATTGATTTCCTAAGGCTACAATCACACCTTATCTTGCTTGATTGATTTTCAAGGCTACAATCACACCTTTTCTCGCTAAGTTGATTACAAAAATCCTATAACTCTGAATAGCACTGAGGATCTTGTTGAGATAGTGATAGAGAATCAAACTATGAATGATCGAGTTTGATTCAATGTTGATTTCGGCAGAGTAATGGTAAGAATAGGTATTAAGAAATGTGGAAGAAGAAGAGGAGTGAAAACCAGAAAACTTCTGTTAAAATTCATTGAAACTAACCCCTAGTTATAGAGTAACAATAGCCATGTCCATTCGTGAAGAGTTATGACGAATAGACAATTCTTTTGAAATTTGAATTTTGAAACCAACTGACACCTTGTCGACATGGGGTATTTGGGCATGTCGACATCCCAAAGGATTTTTTGGTGTCTTGATTTTCATTGAAAATAACGTTTTTTTATATTAAAACTATTTTAAACTTTATAAATATACTTGACTATAATTAAAATACATAAGTAAATATAAAGAATATTATATACAAAATTTTACTATTTAAAATCTAAATATTTAAAAGCTAAATATATTATATTTAAAAGATAGTTTAAAAACAAGGATAATTTGATCTTGAAATTAAAGATTATTTTGAGGCTAAAAGTATTTGAAATCAGGATAGATGTTTTTGATGCTTTTAAAAGGAAGGTTTAGAAATCATTTTGAAAACAACATATAATTTTGAAAAATCATTTTGAATAAAAAGTTAGGGATACAAAAAAATGTTCCACTAGATTTTTCTTAGGTTCCATCCTACTTAGGGTTCCATCCCTTTAACGGGCTCGAAGTGCATTACATTCCACGAATAAATTGGATTTTAAGATGCCAGTGCTTTTCTAGGAGTTTTAACAAAATTTCTAATTAAAAAATAAATTACTTGAATTCTTCAACTCTTGATAATCTTGATACTCATGAGTCTTCAATCTTGATATCTTGAATATCTATACTGTACAGTCTTCATCCTTGTTAACTGCATGGTTAAATCCTGCATATACATATATATCTAAACTTATATTGTTAGTATTTATATTTTATAATCTATTCTAAGGTTGTTGTCATCAAAACCATCATCTCACGGACTAACAGCCTAAAGATAGGTGACGTTGGAAAGGTCCAAACTGTCTGGTCGATGGCGAAAATTGACCGTCAACCTTCTAAGAGCTGACATTACCGGAAGATAAGCGACATCGAGAAGGTCCAAACTGCCGGGTCGATGGTGGAAATCGACCCTCAACCTTCTAAGAACCAGAATTGCTTGTAGATAGATGAAGTCATCCAAAATTTTAGTCAATGGGAAAAAATGACCCTCAATCTTCTAAGAACTAGCGTTGCTTAAAGAAAGGCGATGTTTGGAAGGTCCAAATCGTTGGGTCGATGGGGAAAATCGAGCCGACCTTATAAGAACTGGCATTGTCCGAAGATAGGCGACGTCGGGAAGGTCCAAATCGTCAGGTCAATGGCGAAAATCCCTCAACCTTCTAAGAACTGGGATTTCCCAGAGATAGGCGACGGCGAGAAGGTCCAAACCATCGGGTGGACGGTGAAAGTCAGCCCGCAACCATCTAAGAACCGATGTTGCTTAGAGGTTAGCGATGTTGGAAAGATCCAAACTGCCAGGTAGATGGGAAAATTGACATCCAGCCTTCTAAGCACCGGAATCTCTCGAAGATAGGCAATGTTGGGAAGGTCCAAACCTTGACCGTCAGGAATCTGGCATTACCGGAGGTAGGCACCGTCAGGGAGAAGAATCGTATATTTTTCAAAAATTTGTTGTTTCCCAGAGATAGGCGACGACGAAAAGGCTTGCCAATTTTATTAACCTTCAAGAATACGATGTTTCCTGGAGATAGGCAATGACAAGAAGGTTTTTCACATTTAATCTGGTTAACCTTCAAGAATTCGTCATTGCTTGGGGATAAGCGATATGAGAAGGTTTCCCTATTCAACAAATCTTCAAGCATCCGATGTTGCTCAAAAACTGGCAATGTCGGGAAGGTAAAACTTCAACCATTAGGAATCAGGCATTACCCGGAGACTGGCAACGTCGAAAAACTAATATTGAATTTAGAAACTTGGAATCGCTCGAAGGCTGGCAACGTCAGAAAGGAAAACCCATACAAAGGTCCATCAGACAGTTCGACCACGACTTGCAGGAATCGATTGCTGCTTAAAGTTTGGCAGCATCAAAGAAGGAATTCTTGAAATCAAGTAATTAAACCATCATTTCTCGAAGATAGGAACTGGTGTACAATCTAGATTCCCACGACCACACCGATGGCCTACAGGTTACGATTGATCAAGGATGGGCGAAATTATTTATGAAGAACCAAGGACGGGAATATCAGAATCCCTTAATTCAGGATTAGGACGAGGAGAGCATAGACAAACTAGGGGGAAGTGAATACTTCCCCCACAATCTTTAACTCATACAAATGCACTTAATCCGACAATTAGGAAAATAGGTTCAATAAACTAGATTTGGTTCATAGCAAGGATATATAAACAGGAAATAATTTTTATAATTGATGATTCCTAACGAGAGCAAGCTACATGAGACTCGCCTTATATGTGGAAAAAATTGGTCAGAGGAAACTCGACCCAACAGGAATAATTATGCAGGGGTTAATCGAAGGAATCAATCCTAGCTAACAGGACCTAGCATTGCCCAAAGACTGGCAATGCCTGGAAGGAGAACTTTAACCTTCACAAATCTGGCATTGTCCAAAGATAGGCAACAGCAAGAGGTCTCTCGACCCAAACCCGGAGTTGATTGGTCCATTTAACTCTAACTTACTGATGTCAGTTATTGCCGGGAGATAGGTAATATTGAAGAAAGAATTATCGGATCAAGCCACTAGCATGTTGGTTTCAAGGGATAGAAAGTAGTGCACAACCAGGACTTCTGACAATTAAAATTAAAAATTCAAGTGCAGCCCAGAAATTGGCAGCATCGAAGACATAACACTTGTAATCGAGCGATATAATCACTAGTTCCTAGAGATAAGAACTATCGTACGAACGAGATTTCTATGATGACGCTAATGATTGAGCAGACACGCTTGGCCAAGAATAAGCTAGAATAGTCAAGATGAATCAATAGTTAGAATAAGCTACGACACAACACAAAAACAAGCTAACATAACAACTGACTCCAAGCGCCCCTAATTCTTCCATTTCTTCACACCTTTACTGCTGGAACTGCTAGGGAGCTATCCACGCTTCTTGTCTTTTATCACCTTGCCTGGGGAGTCACGACCTCAGAATATGTATATTCTTCGCCAGTTGCCAAATAAGGATCATTAGACTTACTGGTAAAAGCATCGACATGCTTGGTCATAGAAGGCCTAATCTTAAGTATGGGAAGCTTGGATGAGGGGCTTATCGAGGATAAGAAGCAGGTTGTGTAGTGTCGGGCTCGGTCTTCACTTTAATTTTCTTAAAATCAGCTTTCAACCTCTCTTCCATAGTCACATGGTCGGTTGGGTCAAAAGCACTTATGACCATCAAATCTTCCTCCTAGGAGATAAATAAGTTCTCCAGGGTGGCAATCTTCTCAGAATCGAGCCCTAGGTTAGAACTGGAGGCATTAGAAATAATGATAATCCCTGTAGAAATAGAAGTTGATGTGGTGAAGATAGCTACGGTTCCTAAGCCCTCTGTAGCTAGTGACGAAGGAGGAAGGTTCGGTTAACCTATAAGTTGACAGATAGAATAGTAAAGTCTAGAAAGGGACTCAGAAAATTAGAGAGATAAGAGAAATACCTGAACCAAGGCTTCTTTCCCAAACATCAATTTCAAACTCCCCTTCTTCCATAGTGTGCACCTTGGTTTGGCCCATGGAGGGGGAATGTAACAACCCAAAATTTTTGATCCCGAAAATTCCAGATAGTTAGGAAAAGAAGAAAGGGATAGAAGAAGAAGAAACAGAAAACACAACACAAATTCTCACATTCGCAGCGGATCAAAATATAGTATCAAATAATAACAGTTTTCAAAAGAATACTATATCTGTCGATTACATTTTAATACATCAGAGTTATACACATACTCAAACACTGGACATATACAAATCAACATGTCTCAGATAATCAAAAATATAATACAGCGGAAATACTCCATACGTCCCTGCCATCCAGCTCGCCTCCTGAGCTCCAGAACGTCCTTACCTGAAAATATGTAATACTCGATCTGACCCGAGCATTACATCAAAGTAATACCCGGCTCAGGCTGGAAACCAGCGTGAGTAAACCCATCTAACATGGAATACAAAGCTTACAACTTACATAAAACCCGGGTAACTTGTATCAATTTACAAATTCACAATTTGTTATAGACTTCTCTAATTCCACAAATCAATATCTAAGTACCAAAAACTTAGATTAAAAAGTCCAATTCACTTAAATCATTACATTCCAGCCTATTGATTTCACATATCAATCTATAAAAGTTCGAAGTAGTTTCGGTTATTTTCTAATACCCTTCCCCAGTCTCTTCGAGTCTCATTCAAGGCATCCAATACCATTCAATCATCCATAAGAAAACTTGATCACTTCCAAATTAATTTAATTAATTCTAATTGAATTACTAACCTCAATCACTTAGATTCCTTCACTTGACATTAATAAATTTCAAATCAATTAATTAACCATCCCTTAATTATCCATCTTAATTAATCACCCTGGATTAATTATCCTTCAATTATCTTTAATTAATTACACAAATTAATTATTCTTAACCAAAAACAGTAATTAATTTTTAGTTACTTCACAAATTAATTAACTATAATTAATTACATTAATCCTTAATTACTTATATTAATTAATTTCTCATAAATCACTTATTACTGATTAATTAATCTTAATTCATCAACCTTTAATTACATCATTAATTATATAAATTAATGATTTCTAATTACATTTTAATTTATCCTAATCTAAATTAATTACATTAAGTAATTAATCATTAATTAAACCATAAATATTAATCACTCTTGATTAATCTCAACCGGTAATTAACTACCTATTTATTTACTTCATTAAATAAACTAATTACTCATTTTATAAAAGAAGTTTAAAGGAATTTAAAACCAAATTTATTTTTAAATTCATTATTCCAATTTAAAAATGCACTTTAACATTCAAGTTGTTAAAACAATTTAAATTTAAAAACTTTATTTGTTTAAAAACCGAGATTCACTAACTTGAATTCTAGATTTAACTTTGATTTAAAACTTGTTTTAAATCTCTACTTTACAATTTAACTTAAGTTTTTAAATATCACTTTTATTTCTTTCCAATTCATTCTTATTTTTATTCTGTAATTATTTCACTTCCAAAATTTACTCTTATATTTCTTCCAAAAATCCAATGCTAAATATTTGATGACCTAGTGCATCGAAATATATTCAAGCAAACCATTTGAATTCAAATTAAAAATTAACTTTTTAAATATTTAAAATCAATTAAATATTCTAATTTCAAATATTCAAAATTTCTGGGTCGAAACATTCCTCCCCCTTAAAAGAATTTCGTCCCGGAAATTGCAAGTTAAGAAAAATGATCCAATACCCATTACTATTTTCCAAAACCAAACGGTTTTATCAACTTGCCATAACATATCTATTATTAAAGACCCATTATTACTTCAACCAACTTTCCAAAACCTTCTAAAGTTTCCAACAACACTATTTGCTCAATCATTCAAATTTCAATTTAAATCCAAATTTTGAAATATCAAAATTTTCTCAAAAAAATTTTCTAACTCCCTAACTTTTTGAAAAATTTCGCCAGCGTCTCCTTTGCGCGGCTAGCTCGGTACAACTACAAAATGCCTCTACGGGCCCCCAAATTCCAAAGAAGACAAAAAGCTAAGTGGCTAGATCAAAATCCCAATCAAATTTCTTACAGAAATTTAAATACATACTTTTTTGTCGAGCAATTTAATTTATCATCTGAAATTAAAAATCCCAATTTTTCTCCTGCTTTATAATACCTGTATATCCAATTTAACCATATCCAACTACAGATTCCAATGTCATTTTATACACTTCTTTACAAAATTTTAATATTTATTTTCACTTCACCACTTTAGTTTATATCTATTTCTATTCAAATCGGTTCTCCCATTTCCATATGAGTTCAATTTATCTTCAACTCTGAATATTGAATTTTATCTTCCATTTGTATCTGATTCATATCAATTTCCAATTTGAAATCGTCTTGTCACTAACAAAAATTTTCCTAAAAATTTTATAACTCCCAAAATTTTCGAATTTTTTTGGCAGAGTCTCGTTTGTACAGAGGAGCTTTTGCAATTTGACAAGAGATATAAATATATTTACATCGACTCACACGGTCAAAAAACAAAAACAGTTCATATTTCCTATTTTTATTATGTAGGCGTACCATTATTTAGCATTTTAAGCAAGCGGCTTATTAATTTAGCAATTAGCGCGTCCAAATCCAGCCAAACGGCCTTCAGGTACCTTTACTTACTCAATTTAAACATGTAAGTGCCATATATAGGAAATTTATTTACATTTCACTCATTTTCAACAGCTAACACATGGATTTCGTACCTACCAAACAGCACTTAAAAGTAATTAACAAGGTTTCAATCACCAATTCATTTGCTTTCACTCGCTTTTCTTACCCTTGCATTCAATTTAAGTGACGTACAACTCACTTACTTACCTTCAATTCATTTATAATACCAAACAAACTCATATTCATATCAATTAATTCAAAAATCAATTATATTTGCATCCACTAATTCATAGAATTTAATTAAATCTCGTTTACGTCAAACGACAATCATTTCTGCGCAAATTGATGATATCCATGTGAATAAATAATTACTTAAGTTTTATAACCAATTTAAATTGATTCCAACTCAATTTTATTTAATTCAATTCCAATTTCATTTATTCACAACCATTTTATTTGGCTCGACACATTCCATGCTTGTGTACTACTAACCATTCCCAAATTAATTCAACCTAAGCTTTTATTTAATGGGCTTTCGCCCTTATTCGAAGCCAAGCTTCCGTAAATTTTAAGTTAATTTACTTTAATTTATTCCAACTTCAAACTTAAGTTCACTTCTATTTAATTCTCATTTAATCAAATTCCATTTAATTCAGTTAGCCCATCCATTTTATTTTAATTCACCTTCTCAATTTATCAAAATAATATCCAAGCACACACTTAACTCACTTATACTCGGATTGGATTTTATTTGTAACTGAAATCATTTCTATTATAATCCAATTACGTTTTATTTTTACAACATCTCCACTTATTTTTAATTCATTGTCAATCCAAGTCGAATTCTATTATAATTCAAGTTTATCTCCAAACTTTATTATTAACTTACAATCCATTTTATTTAACCGAGTTAAATTTTATTAACATACTATGTCAAATAATTTATTTAGCTAATTAGCTACCTCCAACTTTTAAATCAATATTCGATTTTATTACCAAAAATCACTTCATTAAATTTTCCTGAGTTCCAATTTTGTTTTTCATAATTCCAGTTTGGATTTTCTTTCATTTTTCCAAAATTCTAACACTTTTATTTTAAAATTTTAGAAATACTTTTAAATTCACATAATACTATTAAAATAGTTTTTCTTTTTTATAAAAATACTTCTTATAACTCGATGTCTCAACCAGTCCATCCTTGTTCTTACAGAAATTCAGTCATACGTTGATCAGGCGCAGGACTAAAAATCTATAAGTACTTGGTAAACCCGTTTCAACACCCAGTGAAAATACTTGGGAAAATAATTTTATTGAAAATAGAGAAAATAGTTTTTGAAAATAGAGGAAATATCTTTGGTGAGAATGCTCTTGAAATCATCACCCCCATCCATGGTCGCAGTTACATCCTGGGCTACGTTGCCATCGCAGCAAAAGACCATGTAACTGTAGGCACTCCGCGCCTCTCGATTACGCCATGGAACCCACAACAGATCGTAGTTACATTCCAGGGTTACGTTGTCATCGCAGCAAAAGTCCATGTAACCGTAGGCATAAGCGCCCTCGATTTTCGCTGTCAAAAATGAAACTTCTCCACTCCCACATAGGTCGCAGTCTACCGATGTAAAATCAAACGTAGACTGTTGGCTCTCAGCGGCACACACGACTTTCGCTATGTTACCATAGGTCGTAGTCTACCGATATAAAATCAAACGCAGACCATTGGCTCTCAGCAGCACACACAACTTTCGCTATAGTCTGCAGTAGATCGCAGTGACGTCGAGCTACACTGTCGTCACAGCATAAACCAAATGCCTCTGTAGGCATCTGCGCCCTCGACTTCCGCTACACACTACACATAATCCTCAGGAACTAATTTTGTCCGGACTCCTCACAGGATCAACTTTAGAACCCCCCTTAGGGTTCAAGGCAGTACCACCATGTGGCACTCCTGAGAAGTTCATTTCAAGGGAGCGCCTTTTTCTCCAGAGCCATTATCAAAATACTTTATACTATACACATATAGTATCTTCCAAATCATACACCTAGTATGAATCTCATATAATTCTCCTTCTCTCAAAATCGATTATCCAAAAATCAATAATTCTCAAACTAGGCTTTCCAAATTCCAATATTGATTTTACCCAAAAATCAAATGCCTTTCCAAATTCAAAGGTTCCCAAAACCTTTTTCCAAAATCCTCATACGATCCTATATATATATATATATATATATATATATATAATTTTTTTTAAAAACTTTGGATCATTTCAAACGTGTATAAAACTCCTTTTATGCTTCAAACACTTTCAAAATCCTTTTCTTCTAGCAATAGATTCAACAAGGGGAGATTTATCTTATATAACAAAGATATATAACTTTGTTCATTCAAAATCAAATATTCAAATTTGATTGCTCTTCTTTTTTTATAAAGTTGTTTCCAGCATACTTATCATGATAAAAATATCCAACTTTCACTTTTATCCATTGTATATTTCACAAAATATACTTTCATTTCACATTTCTTATTCACAAATTTCCTGTATCAATTTCATTTAAACCCGTACGATGTACACATATCATCCGTACGCTATACCAATCTGATCGCTCACTCGATCACACAATTTCACTTCCGAACTAGTATCGTTCACCCGACTTCCTAGTGCGGACACAGATCTGGTTTCTTGATCAGAAACCATCATTCTCCTTGCATAGTCATAACTATGATAGAGAATATCCAGAACCAATCAACAATCCATATCCAGGTTCGCCGTCGAAAATCGAATGAAAAATCCCAACTCGGATCGTTAAACTATCTCGAAATTCTGTGCTCGAATCTAGATCAAATCACAATGCGAATAGAATAATATACGTACATCCTACATATTTATTTTCATCGATTATTAGCCAAATCAATTTCCTTTCTACTCATCCTTACTTTGATTTTATTCACATATTCACATTTTCCTTAAACCCCAATTGGATTATCACTTCAATTCTTATCTCAGTTGGGTATTTAATCAATAACAGTTTGAACTCTGACCAGTTTATATTTGGAAAATAGCTTGAAAATTTTAAAAATAGATAAGTAGTTGAAAAATAATTATTAGTTTGTAAAATAGCTGTAAAATAGTTAACTAATTGTAAATTAGTGGGAAAATAGTTTCAGAAATTTTAGATAATTGCAAAATAGTTATAAAATAGTAATTAATTTGTAAAATAGTTGAAAAATAGTAATTAGTTTATAAAACAGTTGAAAATTTGTTAAATAGTTCCAAAAATAATTGTAAAACAAATATAAAATAATTTGGCTTTAAAAAGAAAGGTTGAATATATTAAATAACTTGGAAAAAATAAGTTTATATTAAAACAATTTATATTGAAAATAGTCCAGAGTCAAAACTGTTCACTTCCCCATCAATTCAGTTTAAATTTCCACTTCCATTTAAATTGACACAATTCCAATTTGAATAACTTCAGTTTCCATTGAAATTGACTTAACTCCAATTCAAGTTGAATCAATCTTGATTTCTTTCCAAATTCAAATCAAATTCCATTTGATTTTAAACCTATTCAAATTCAATTACAATTCCAAATTATTCCAATCAATTTGGGCTAATATCAATTGAACCCACTTCAATTTCAAATCATTCAATTCAATCCAATTCAAATTTTCCATTTAAATTTTTAAACTTATACATCTTCAATCACAAATCCAATTAATTCAAATCAGATTCAACTTGAACGAATTCAATTCAAAATTCAAATTTAAACCATCCCGAATTATATAAATTCGAGTTAAATTTTTTTATGCTGATTTAATCCTTTAAATCAAACCAACTTATCTCTTTAAGCCATTTAATTATGAATCCATTCAAACTTATCTTCATTAAATTTTAATTTGGTTGTATTTCTACTACCACTTAATTCTCATTATTAAAAAAATCGAATAATATAACAACCAATTACTTTAACATTTATTAGTAAGAAATATTGCTTTATATATATAACAAAATATAAGCTTATATATAATCATTTAAAATCTTTATATAAGAAAATAACAAGTACGCGCTCATATATATATATATATATATATATATATATATATATATATATACTCAAATCATTCTAGGGTATCATTGACTTTATCCTTAAATGAGTAATCCCAACAGAGCCAAGGTTCTCACTTAACCCTTCAGCTCTGATGCCAACTGTAACAACCCGAAATTTTCAATCCTGAAAATTCCGAATAGTTAGGAAAAGAAGAAAGGGATAAAAGAAGAAGAAACAGAAAACACAACATAAATTCTCACATTCGCAGCGGATCAAAATATAGTATCAAATAATAACAGTTTAACAAAGAATACTATATCTGTCGATTACATTTTAATACATCAAAGTTACACACATACTCAAACACTAGACATATACAAATCAACATGTCTCAGATAATCAGAAATATATTAGAACGGAAACACTCCATTGTCCCTGCCATCCAGCTTGCCTCCTGAGCTCTAGAACGTCCTTACCTGAAAATCTATAATACTCGGTCTTACCCGAGCATTACATCAAAGTAACACCTGGGTCAGGCTGGAAACCAGCGTGACTAAACCCATCTAACATGGAATACAAAGCATACAACTTATATAAAACCCGGGTAACTCATATCAATTTACAAATTCACAATTTGTTATAGACTTCTCTAATTCCACATATCAATATCTAAGTACCAAAAACTTAGATTAAATAGTCCAACTCACTTAAATCATTACATTCTAGCCTATTGATTTCACATATCAATCTATAAAAGTTCGAAGTGGTTTCGGGTATTTTCTAATACCCGACCCCAGTCTCTTCGAGTCTCATTCAAGGCATCCAATACCATTCAATCATCCATAAGCAAACTTGATCACTTCCAAATTAATTTAATTAATTCTAATTGAATTACTAACCTCAATCACTTAGATTCCTTCACTTGACATTAATAAATTTCAAATCAATTAATTAACCATCCCTTAATTATCCATCTTAATTAATCACCCTGGATTTATTATCCTTCAATTACATTCAAGTAATTATCTTTAATTAATTACACAAATTAATTATTCTCAACCAAAAAACAATAATTAATCTTTAATTACTTCACAAATTAATTAACTATAATTAATTACATTAATCCTTAACTACTTATACTAATTAATTTCTCATAAATCACTTATTATTGATTAATTAATCTTAATTCATCAATCTTTAATTACATCATTAATTATATAAATTAATGATTTCTAATTACATTTTAATTTATCCTAATCTAAATTAATTACATTAAGTGATTAATTACTAATTAAACTATAAATATTAATCACTCTTGATTAGTCTCAACCAGTAATTAACTACTTATTTATTTACTTCATTAAATAAATTAATTACTCATTTTATAAAAGAAGTTTAAAGGAATTTAAAACCAAATTTATTTTTAAATTCATTATTCCAATTTAAAAATGCACTTTAACATTCAAGTTGTTAAAACAGTTTAAATTTAAAAACTTTATTTGTTTAAAAACCAAGATTCACCAACTTGAATTCTAGATTTAACTTTGATTTAAAACTTGTTTTAAATCTCTACTTTACAATTTAACTTAAGTTTTTAAATATCACTTTTATTTCTTTCCAATTCATTCTTATTTTTATTCTATAATATTTCACTTCCAAAATTCACTCTTATATTTCTTCCAAAAATCCAATGCAAAATATTTGATGACCCAGTGCACCGAAATTTATTCAAGCAAACCATAGTATTCAATATTTCAATTATCAATATAATTCATCACAGAATCTCAAATATTCATAACACAGAATATTAAACAAACTGAATAATTTTGAGGAATCCAGTTGGATCCCTCCAACCTGTTTCCCTGCATCCACATATGTTAGCACAATACCAATTCAACTTCAAGGTAGAATATCGCGGTATATGGGATTAATATAATATCATTCGCTATTATGCGGCGCATAGGGTCTATTTATTATTAACTAATGACAATCATCATTCAAGCAAAACAACCAATAGTTTTAAATTTAACTAAAATAATCCAGGTGAGTGAGATTAACTCACCTTTGATTTTTGCTTTGCAATCTATTTCCAAATCCTGCTTGCTTCCTTTCATATTTTGACCTTGTATAAACATTGTATGGTTTATTAATATTTGAATTAACCAAATAATGAACTACCATTTGAATGATGATTTTACAAACCTAGTTTACACTATGTTTTCACTTAGTAATTTCATAACAGGATGTATATCCTGATTAACATTGAACATATTTTAAATTTAAACAGTGTGCTAAAATATTTATATAATTGTTATATACTTTTTAATATATATATATATGTATTAAACTAAAACAACATTGTTTTGTATCTTACTGTAAATCAAAATCATATGTCTATTTCTATTTTACCTAATCTGTATACATATATATAATTTAATAAAGTAAAATAAATAAATAAAAAACCTTACCGCCATCGAGCAACCCAGTTGACCCCAATCGCCAGCAGCCTCCACCGTGACATCCACCGCTGCTCGAACACTACGAAACCCCACGGCCACCAAAGGCGACTTCGCGAGTGCAGCTCGAGTTCGAGCTTGAGCTCGGAATCCCAATTTGATTCGAACGGCAATGCTTCCCACCGACTCGATCGACCTCTTCGCTGCCGCTCTCCCTCCACGGCGCCACCTCGCGCGGTCGCTGCCTTGCTTCTTTGTGCGACTCGAGATTGAAACCTTGTCGTACCACGCCGTGCAACTTCGAGAAAGATACCAACTGCCTTGCGTGCTCGTCCCCAGCGTCGAAGTCGAAATCGACTTCGATTACATTCGTTTTTTTTACTGTGAGTTTGATTTCCGATTTTCCCCCTTCGTTTCCCCCATCCTTGAATAGCTTCCTCTGAAAGTTTTAAGTGGGATAGCCTCGGTTTAATAAGAGGGAAACGTTATTTTCTCTAGGTCGACTGTGAAAATACAGAGAGAGATTGTGATTTGAATTTGAGGTAAAAGGTTTCATGTGTGATGCTAGCTACAGTAACATGAAGAGAATAAAAATGCGGCTGATGGGATTTGCTTGTCTGGTCCACAATTGTATACTTATTAATTTTAAATTTAACTTCAAATTGTTTCGAATTCAAAGCTCAAAACCTTGACATCCTATCGAGGCGTACCGCTAGACGTTTATAATGTTATACCCCTATTCCGAACGCAATGGAAA
The DNA here is from genome assembly GCA_030765085.1 of Allium cepa. Lineage (NCBI taxonomy): Eukaryota > Viridiplantae > Streptophyta > Magnoliopsida > Asparagales > Amaryllidaceae > Allium > Allium cepa. The sequence continues at coordinate 635,372,047 of CM060941.1, forward strand.
AGGTTTCGAGTCCTAACTCGGTCATATGGAGAAGATAGCATTTTGGAAGTAGTTATTATATTAAATTTTTGATATAAATTTTAGCGCGTTTATATATTGTATGCTCACACAACAATTCCAAATGCTATGAAAATTGAAATCCGACAATAATTCAAAATTACGGATTCAATGGAACTGGTTTCATCGAATTCCGAGACTGTGCCTCGGAAGGCTATTTTTAAATATCGATTTAAACAATATATTTTCAAAACTGAAAAAAACACCGTTAAATTCAATTTTAAAACTTTTATTATCCTCGGCACTATCAATATAAATTTTACAAACCTTCAAATTATATTTTAACAGGCTTAAAACTCCAGATTCAACATTTTACCCAGCCTCAAATTATTTAATTCAATAAATTTAATTATCAAATAAACAGTGATATTTGAATTCAAATTAAAAATTAACTTTTTAAATATTTAAAATTAATTAAATATTCTAATTTCAAATATTCAAAATTTCCGGGTCGTCAAAGGGAATATAAGGCTCAACAAATGCAGTTGTTGTCGAAGTTAGAACCACCTGGGTGGTTTCGGAGCTAACCCCCAAGGACACAAGAACTGGCTCTCCAGACTTTGGAGTGGATACGAAGAGCTCAAGCCAGCAAAAGATTTAGCAGCAACAGTAGCATTAGCAGCCTCTTCAGCTAGAAAGGTCCTACTAATAGAGAGAAATTCTATATCCTCAACATCAAGGTACACAGCCATCAACTCTTCCTCAGAGCGATTATCTCCGACCCATGTAGCCTTCCACAGGACTTCTTCCTAAATGCCAATAAGGGTCTTGGGATAGTCATCCCCTAGCCATCTCGAATTTTTTGTTCATGACTACGCTGGCATAAAAGTGCAACATATTGGCATCGAGCTCGTCGCCAGTTCTGGACCACTCATATTAAAGCTTTTTAAGCTCTGTTGGGAAATTGCAAATTCAAGGTCGTTGGCAAATTTTGCAATAGATAGTTGATCCATCTCATTGGTAAGTTTCTTCTACCCTTCACTGAGCTTTTGATTCTCTTCGTGGAGCTTAGCAAGTTCAGCAGCTTGCTTTGAGATAATCAGGTCCCAGGACTAAATGATTTTATTTTTTGTGTAATAGCCCGAGCCTTCTCGACAGCATTCTCGGACTTGAAGGAGCAAACGTTGGTGTAATTAACTTCGAACAGAGCAACACATAGCTTCTTTCATTTAAATCGCTCGTCGATGTGCTTATGGACACTCCGTAAGTCTTTCTCCACCATCTTTTTTAGGGTATCTAAGATGCCCTAAGCGAACTTGATGTCGTGTAAAGGTGAGGAAATGCAATTTGTAAGTGCACGGGACCAGCTGGAAGAGTAAACTTTGTAGCAGAAATGCCCTTAGAGTGAAGGGGAACAACAACAATAAGGGACTGAGAGGCTGGAACTGTTGTACTGAAGAAGTTTGAGCTTGTGTGTGCCGCGAAACTAGAGTCAAAGAAGGCCCACGATGCTCGGTGGATTCTCTTGGGCGTTTCGCGGTGTCGTGGGATAGCTTAGTCTTAGCCTCTCTCTTCTTTCCCTCATTCTCTCTTTCCATTTCCTTTTCTCTTTTACTTTTGCAAGCTTCTTCAGCTTTGCGGTCCTTCCTTCTTGGCTCTTGGCCTCTCCTCATCATTTTTATAGCGATAAGGCAGATCGGAATCAGAGGTCTAGCCCCTGTATGCATTGGCATTGCGAGAGAGCTTTTCATAATATCCATGACCCATGGAACCTGAAACAAGGAAGAAAACTGTATTGGTATTGGAACTTCAAAGCAAGATTCAATGCAAAAATGTGTGTCTGTGATCCTAGTGAAGTGTATAGTGATAATGGCCCCATAAATACTACACGATCAATGTTCACATAGGCGTAGAGATCTCCATCTTCATTTATACTTATTCCAGGAGAGAAGCGGATACAAATGACCATCTCATCCAGAATGTCGCGAATGGAGAAATTAATTTCGCTGATGTCACTTTAACCTACGAAGTTCTCACCAAATGAGCGGGATTGAGGCAATATCTCTCTTGGAGGCAACACATTATGATCTTCATCCGCTTTAGAATTTTCTACGGCAATGCACTCCTAATGAGATAAGCTGGGAAGATCGGGACTCATATAGGGTGTCTCACCAAACAATTCGCACTCTCCTTCTTTACTAGCGTAATAGTCATTATCACTGTCATCGGCGCCCTCTCCTTCCTCTTCAACCATAGGATCATTTCCTTCTCTCCATCCGATCCCCTCATATTCTTTAGGAATCGAGGAAATCCTAATACCTTCATCCCTGTTACTTAAGACATCAGCGACAATGTGCTCTTCAGACCCTCTTTTAGCGAGCTCGTCCAAGTGCATCACTCTAGATGGACCTACAACATCCCTAGGAAGACTCTCACCAAAGCTACGATTGGGGATGCTAGAGCATGTAAAATCTTTAGAATCGCTAGGAGCAGGTGAATTAGAGACGGCAGTTCTACTAGGGTTCAGCAAACTGCACCACCGTAAATTTACATTCATCGGAAGGAATGTGATGATGCATTGATGGAACTTAACTTCTCGAAGGCCTAAGAGCGTAGTCTCGCGCTCCTCGCGATCATCTCGAACCAAAATGCCTGTAAGGAAACAAATATCAAGGTATAACTTGAGTTAAAGAAATCCAAGTATGGAAAGGATAGAGGAAAGAAAACCCAATTCCAAAAGGCCAGAATCATTTGAAGCCGTACGAGCATCGTACATGGAAGTACTCATTATTGAAGTACGAGCATTTGTTGTTAAGCTTTTCGATGACCTTGCACCGGCACCAGGCTTCAACGATCATGAAAGAAGGAGAATCTCGTATTTTCTTGAAGTGGAGCAAGTAAGTAATTATGCCGAGGGTTGGAGCTCGGTTGAACCGATTCATGAAAAGGACATAGAGAGAGCTTAGAAGAGCATATCCGTTCGGATGAATTTAGAAACAGAGCTAGCCCAAGTTCTAGCAGAACCATTTAGAGAAAGAGATTAAAAGGCGGGATGGTACCACCTAAGTACATGTATCAGTTACACATTGTATATCCTGGGGAACGGTGTGCAAACTCAGTCTCATGAGGAGATAAAATGTCATCTTTGGGAATTTCATGTCGATGACAGATGTTTCGTAGCATTCTGGTCTCAGAATCATTAGTACTTGTTTCAGTGGATCATTCAGTATTCTTAGACCTAAGAGCTCATTCAAAGGAGACAGTCGATTCACCAATAGCTCTACTGGAATCATTGAGCCTTATGATTCAGATATAATAGGATGAATCATCCCAATGGTAATGGTTAATGAAGCCTGAGTTGTAGAAGACTCGGATTTAGGAGGAGTAGGCTTGCTCTTACAGGAATTGAATTGAGGTGATCGATGAGTCATTCTAGATAATAAAACTTAGACTCCAACATGATCACGTACGTTTTATTTTGAATAATAAGCCCCTGTGACCAATGCTAGGAATCCAAAGGATGCCGACGTGTGTTAACCAATCAAATTCTAAGAATTGATCAGGGCAACTGAGTAGTGTTAATCTATGTAGTACGAGTTCCATGTCCTATACACGACGAGTGGACCATCCTGCAAAGATAGCTCGCTTATGCTAGAAATACGAGCCGTATCGTATGACGATAAGATATAAAGGAACTTATCCTTAATCGATGAGTAATTGATAATGGAGCAGCTGTCCGAAGCCACGTGGAAGCTTTACTTTTTAGGAACACAGAAAGTGCAACAATAAGGAAAAGCAATGCGATGGAATCATCCAGTGCGACCATTCTTGAAACAATCATCATACAAGCGACAACGAGGGATTGGTCGAGTTTTGAAAAGAGATAGCCGAAGACATTACAAGAGGTAGCTGAAGTCATGGAGTCAAACTTGTCTCCGGAATGGCATGCACATGACCGAGGCGAAATACTAGTTCACCAAAGGTCGAGCACAACTAAAATTCAACCACCTCCTCTCAGCTATAACTAGCCATACCCCCCTCCCCCCCCCCCCCGATCACCATCGAAGTGTCATCTACCAATCACCAACCTTGGACAACTTAGGATTTTGACCGGTGAGTGAAACCTGAACACACAAGCATCGAAAGCTTTCGGTGGCAGCAGCTAGAAACAAGGTGGCATCGGCAACTTGGATGGCGGCCATTGGTCAACGTGGGTGAATGATCGTTAGTGCTGGGTTGAATGGTACGGCAGCAGAACGAAGCTTCGAATGGCTGGAGGGATCGGTGGAAAATTCTTGGCACTAAAAGGAATCAAGGCTAAATGTCTCGGTGCAATAAGAAAGAGAAATGAAAGTATGGAAAATTTTCTAAGTCCACAAACACTTATATAAGGATTCGGGGGAGACTAAAGGTCTCGGTACTGAGAGGAAGCTCTCAGTACCGAAAGGCTTTATTTTCCCCTGAACACTCCAGAATGCATGACAAAGGAAAAAGCATACTTATCAAGGACGTGAAGCAATCTCCATAGCATAAGCCACGTCCTCGGTGTAGAAGAATGGAATTCTAACTATGCAAAATAGTTGAAGGAAAGTCCATCAAACAAAGGCAATGTTACGAAGCATTATTCTGACAGTCAACTAGAATCACTAGATAGCATCTTAGAATTTGCCTCGATCTAGAGCACGCTTTTCTTCCAAAGAAAGCATACTTTGAGGACAAGTGTTAACCAGGTTCATAACCAAGAAGAGTTCAATCAGAAATAGAAGGTCAAGACGAAGACGAAACAACTTTGAGAACTTGGAAACACGGCTGGGGAGACTAAAGAATGGAACACAAGAAGTTCCATTATATTTTGAGCTTAAGTGAACCATTTGGTATTGATAGGTTTCTCTCGGTACCAATAGGTTTATCTTCCTATGATAACCCTACAAACTTCACACACTCCACACTCTACTTCAACCAATGGCCGTCAAGTGCTTTTCCTAGAGAATTGACTTGCAATTCTCAGGATTTATGAAAAGAAAGCAAAGAAAGCTGGATAGTTCAAGTATTATCGAAGAAATCATCAAAATCAACTTAGAGTCTATGGAAAAGAGCTTGCAACACATCAAATAGCAGATAGAAGGGTCGCACAAGTGAAAGAGGCAATTGAGCTTGGCCAAGTAGGCCCGGGTGCTCACTTGTACACATATAGGCTTGCTCCTAGACTTTAACTTTGGAAGGCTCCTAGATCTACAGTGTTGTTTCTTGATAAATATCAACCCTACTACGATTAAAGGAGTGTCTTGGTTGATCTTAGACTCTACTCCTTCATCTTCTATCTCTCCGTCACAACTGTCACCTAGGCAGATACTATTGATAGTTCCAAGCTTAGGAACATGTCAATCCCTTATACTAGTAACTTTAATTCTCTCTCAAATCCATAATCAATAAAACTAAAAAGTGGACATAGGTCAGAGATTGCCGAACGACTACAAAAATCGTGCATCCCTTTACTTTTCTATGCTTTTTCTGCATTTTCCTGTTATTTCTACTAAATATAATCCTACAACAGGTTATACTTGGGTGTTATGCCACTTTTGGTGTCAACAATATCCTAAGAATTTCTAAATTTAATATTTATTTTAACATTCTTAAATATGAGTCTTATTGGTCTAGGATGAGATTTTTCTTTACTTTTGGTCGGCGACTCTTACTAGACACTATTTTCAGTATCACAGCATGGTATAATTGGTTTGACAGAAATCGAAGATTTTTCAATAATAATAATACAATGGATAATTTTGACTTTTATAGCGGCTTCATTTTATTTTAATTGAATTTTGAACAATACTTAAAAATTAGCTAATAGAAATGGCTTTCAAGAGTACCTTAAAAAGGTAAAATCCTATATTGATGTCTTATAAGCGAGAATTATTATTAACAACATAAATAATAATGCCATAAGTGTCATACGGCTAGATAAAAACACTCATAATCATCCTGACCTACTGCTTTTATTAGGTACCCAATTTATGTGTAGAGTTATTGTCCTTTTGCTCCCTTGTCTCACCTAGGCTAATATATATCTAGTATATATTACTTCTTATCCTCTTGCATATATATGTATATAATTGATTTATACACACATATGTGTGTGTGTTTAAGCCTTACATTGTTTGTTCAGTTCTTTTCAGTTCTAACTATTGATGTACGCAGTTCGGATTGGGCATCCACATTCACTGGATGAGCTGTATCGAGATGCTTCAAGGCCTTTTGCAGCTTCTTTAGACTTTCTTGATAGTTAATGAGGTCTTTCTCTCATTGAAGCCTCATCTCTGATGTAATCTTCAGCTTATGTTGGTAGTTCTTTTTAGGGAGCTTTTTTCTATTCTAATGATGCAAGTACATGAGGAAAAGCTACCTACCAGACTTGTTAGTAGCTTCTTCTTTAAGTGTAATACAAAATTACATGAGCATTCTCCTCCTCCTCCTCACGGAGGATCACTCACTTTTGTCAAAAAATATTAATTGTTAATTATAAAACATTAGTTATAATAAATTATTATATATTAGGTATATATTTTTGTCTTTATATTATAATTTATACATTATTATTGTAAATTATAAATTATAACTTATTAATAATTGATTATAAAAAATTATATTATAAAAAATAATTATATATTATAAACTATTATTAGTTATTTAGATTACAAATTATTAATTATATGAGTTATCATTTATAAATTATAAATTATTAATTGTCATTTATAAATTATTAAGTATTAGTTATTAGTTATTTAGTTATAAATTAGTAATAATTAATTGTTATTATTTTAAAAACAAGAATGATAATTTACTTAAGTAGAACACTCATTTTGGTGTCTCAGGAGTTCGAACCCATGACCTCCAAAACATTTGTCTAAAGTGCCACTAATTTCCACCTGTAAATCTAAATTTTTTTTGTCAAATGTATGTACTACATTTATACATATATTCATCTTGTTTTAGCCTAAAAGTTATACTTTTTTCTGAAAATATATCAATGTAGATATTAATACAATGCTTATATATATTTGATGTTTTATACCATAAATATTTAAAATATACACTTATATAAATAAAATAAAATAAAATTCACTACTTCGATCAAGTCGGTTGTTAACACTTTGTATTTTCAAATTGTTTCCTCTTTGAAGTCCACTAATTAGTTTGGTTTGTAAAATTAAGTTATAGCTACTAACTTCTCTGTAACAACTCGCATATTTTAGATTGTATATTTAAATGTTTTATTTAAATATAGCATCGTTCGTCGGATTTAAGTTCGAAATGCCACTTTTTGCAAACAGTCGAATTAGGACTCGAGACCTCTTCCATTGAGTCCAAAATGGCATTTGCGACCTTTTTGAATATATCGATATGTTTGGAGTTGAGAAGAATTTTGATATTTTCAATTAGGGCTTTGAGTTTGGGTTTCAGCCCACTAACCCAATATGAGAGCCCAACTCCTTTATCAAACACTCTAACTCAACTCCTCTTCATTCTTTTCATTCCTCATTTCCTAACACTCAAGCTCAAGAGGAAAAATGGAGGAAAAGATTGGAAATTAGAAATTCATAAGCCCTTGTTTTCTTAGGAAACTCAAATTCAAGTCCAAAATCCAAGAGAAGCTTATGTAAGCATTCTCTTCATCTTCTCCATCTCAATCCCTCTTCAATTTTCAAAAATTCCTATAACCTAACTAGAAAAAACTTCACCTTTGATAATAGATTGAACATTCTAGAGGTGTAGTGAAGAGGAATTGATCTTGCCTTGTTTTAAAAGCTTCTCCTTCATTGTTTTTTGGGTTAAAAGGTGAGTTTTTGAACTCACATCTATGTCTATATCTTTGATAGTAGTCAGGTAGTAATTCTTAACATCTATTCCTTGTCCATTTGCCTTTGGATTGAATTGGTTGTATGAATATTTCAATTTTGGTGTTTTGAAGTCAAAAATCTTTAAAATCCTATCTTTGATGTTTGAACATTTTTTGGGATGTGTCGAAGAGCATATAAGGCTGCGTTGTCGCTTGGCATCAATCCCTAGTCTCTGTTGCACGTCCGATCGATTCCGGTTAGGATTTTTGCCCTCTTGGGGATAAGCTGAGAATACTGCAAATCGCAGTTCAATTGACTGAACTGTAGGTTCAGTCGACAGAATCTGAGGGAAGAAAATTTCTATCCCTGCATCAGTCGACTGACCTCTGTGTTCAGTCGACTGAACCTGGGGGCAGAATTCCTATCCCTATATCAGTCGACTGACCTCTATGTTCAGTCGACTGAACCTGGAAACCGAAAGTTTCCAGGTATAGAATCAGTCGACTGACCACAGAGTTCAGTCGACTGAATCTACTTCTCTCAGCCAGTTTTTCCTTTTTATGAATTTCCAATTTTTAATCGATTCTCGTTGATCCGATTAGTTGTTATCACTTTTGTTGACTTTGATAATTTCTTTTTCGGAATTATTGGGAATATCCATTTTGATGGATTCGGTATCGATTTCGATGGATTTGATTGACGTCTTCGTACGTAAATTTTTGGTTATTGATTATTTTTACAATCATTTTTGTGATAAGGTTTCTATACTAGTAGTAAATATTCAAACTCTTTCACAAAGATGATTTCAACTCTATTTTAATATAAAGCTCGTTTAAAAATCGTTTTCCAATCTATTAGTATATACAAACCTTTTCCTCATTCGTTCGAGAAATCCAATTAAACGACTTAGCAAAACAAGTGGTATGAAATGCTTATGTTTACTTTGTCGGCTAATTCTTAGACACGTTCGATTGAAACTCTTGTGATAATTTTCGAGTGGAAATCTACAATTTGTTCGTAAATATTTAAGCCAGTGGTTATGGGACATGAAGCTAAACTCATTTATTTTACTAGCTTAGTGTAATTGACACTTCTTGTTGATCGATGATGATCATTTTGTGATTTAGACTAGCGATGTGCGATGTATTTTTGTTTGTGTGAGGGATTAAACCCCGTTTTTGTGGAGTTTCAGCTCAAAATTTGATGGGGTAGCGACCCATGGTCTTCGGATCGTTTGTGGAGCCTCGGCTCAAATTTGATGGTTAGCGATCATGGAATAGTGTTCTATTTGTGATACACGTGTTGGTCTCCCGTTTGTGATAGGTCTCCCCCTTTTTTGGTTTTACTGGATTTCCAGTCGCTGATTTTTAGAATTTGTGTTTCAACAATTTTCGTGGTTCGCATTGATAAGTTTTATCAACATTTGTGTTTTGGTGAATAATGTTAGGAATATAATCATTCTTTTTGGTGTTTGAGAATGTTTGAAATATTGTATGACTTTTGTTGTTATTTAATGTATACTTGTCATGGTATGGCATTATTGTTATCATTTTTTTTTCATATCTCTTATCATATCTCATTTTATCTGATATTTATAACTAGACTGATCCGTTTATTATTTTCTTATTAAATAATACTCGGGTCAGACCGAGATGTTACAGGTGCTTTTACTTGACTCCTTATCTAGGACCACCATCTGACTTTTGTTTAACTACTTTAGATTAGTAGTTTTTGTTGTTATACATTTGAGATGGAGACTCCTTGATGTATACTTATTCTTTTGTCTAGCACTTGTACCTATTCTTTTGTGATGCAGTGGATCTTGTATGACCACTACTTTGATGTACACTTCTATGTTTTATATTCATATCTGTTTCCGCCTGTTTGATATGAATAGCTGTGACTGATTATGTTGTGCTTATTTCTATATTGGTTTCTAAGGTCCACATAGCCACTTTGTAGTAGCTTTGAGTTTGTATTTGATATATCGGATTTGTGACATGCTATCTGACATATTGGTACTCACACAAAGCAGTTACACAGATGGTCGCTCCTCAACAGCCTTATTCTTCACGCTAGTCGATGGCATTACCTAGTAGTGTCCTTGGCTAGTGCGAGTATAGAGGTGGAGCGTCACAGCTTGGTATCAGAGCTAAACTTTGAAACAATGTAGAATAATCTAGCAAGGATCATTGTCCTAAGTCCTTCTTAGGAGTCGTGCCTTAGGATTTATCTGAGTCTTAAGACCTATTCTATTCTATTTTCTTTTATGATGCCTTGTTTTACCAATCATGATTGTTTGATATTTATTCTGAGAATAACCTTTTTCTTCTTCTTTCTTTCTTAAAGAAGAGAAATGGTTAGACCAAACCGTCCCAGGGATGGTCAATCCAGTGCTACTCCTCAGGATGAAGTATTTTTGTCTGTCCAACAGCTTCTAGATCTTGTAAAGACTGCTCAAGTTGTCGTACCTATTCCTGAGCCTACTCATCCTAAATCTGGGTTTGCACACTTATGTAGTGATTATACCAATTTGGGTGGAAAGCCATTCAAGGGTTTCGAAAGCGTTATAGAAGTCCAGGCTTGGCTTAGAACATGCGATCGCATCTTTTCTCACATGAATCTTATTGATCTACATCGAGTCCAAGTGGCTTCTAGTATGCTCCAAGAAAGAGCATTAGATTGGTATGAACTTCTAATTTATGAAATTATTGAAGCAGATCTTACCTGGGAGCAATTCTGGGAAAGATTCGAATTAAAGTTCGTACCGGAGGCTGAAAAGGTAACTTTAGCTCGGCGCTTTATTGACCTTGTTCAAGGTGAATCTTTTGTGATAGATTATGTCGCATATTTTGAATCCCTCTCTAAATATGGGATCGAGTATATAAATACCCCATTGAATAAAAACCAGAGGTTATCTATGGTTTGAATAAGAATCTCAAAATGCCTTTACTTCTGAAACTGGAAGTTTCTTTTGATCAGCTTGTTGATATCGCTCTTCGACTTGAAGAGGCCGATAAAGAAAGTGATGTTGAAGTTGTGAGTCCTAAACCGAACTTCAACAACAACAAGAAGAGTCCTAGTAAGTTCAAAGGTCCTTATCCCAACAAGAAAGGGTAGCAAGCAACTTCGGTAGCAAAGCCTCCTACACCTAGCCGTAGGGAATGCTACAATTGTGGTTCTAAGGACCATTATGCAAATAAGTGTTCGGAGCCCCTTACTTGTCGCTATTGCAAGAGTTCGGGTCATTATATATCTGCATGTCCCAAACTTCAAAGCAAGAACGAGGGAAAGCTAAATGTTGTGCAAGCCCCTAGTAACACTCCTCGTGGTCAAGGTATTTCTCGTTCTATCCTTGATGGCATTATTATGTTTCGTGATCATCCTATTCGAGTTCTTTTTGATATGGGTACATCCCATTCTTTTATATCAAAAGAGCTTGTTGATACTTTTTCTTTAAGTGTTATGGCGTTGATGACTTCTTTGAGAATTGCGAATCCGGTTGGTGGATCCACAACACTCAGTTTACTTTGTGAAGATGTCGAGATTATTTTATGTGATCATCCTTTCCTAGCTGATTTGCATGTCATGCATTACTTAGGCTTCGGAATGATTTGGGAATGGATTGGCTTAACCTTTATGAAGCCCACATCCTATGTCCTGAGAGGACTATTCATCTTCGACATCCTCAATCTATTAAGCAGATTTTTACTATTCTTAAAGATTCGGATTCCAATTTGGTAGCAACCTTATATTCTCTAAACCCTCATGATGACGATAACGATGATGAGGAAGATGTCATTTCTCTCATTCACGTCGTTCGTGAATTTCCTGACATATTTGAGCCTGTCGTAGGATTACCCCCTAAGCGAGCAATCGAGTTCAGAATTAATCTTATCCCTGGAGCTCTACCTATAACTCGTCCTCCTTATCGTATGTCTAATAGAGAAAATGAGGAGATGTGTAAACAATTATCCAAATTGGAAGCAAAACGGTTTATTCGTTCTAGTTCCTCTTCTTGGGGAGCTTTGGTTATTTTTGTGAAGAAATCCGATGGTAGACTTAAACTTTGCGTTGACTACCGCAAGCTTAATGATCTCACCATCAAGAATAAATATCACTTACAACGGATTGATGATCTGTTTGATCAACTTAGTGGTGCTAGAGTCTTTTCACAGTTAGACTTAGCAACCGGTTTTCATCAGCTTCGTATTACAGAGGATAGTATTCCTTTGATATCGTTTCGTACTCGTTATGGATCTTATGAATGGCTTGTTGTGCCATTTGGTTTAACGAATGCTCTATCTTACTTCGTTGACCTTATAAATCGAGTTTTCAAAGACTTCCTGAATTGATTCGTTCTCATCTTTATAGATGATATTCTTGTTTATTCTAAATTCGAGGAAGAGCATGAAAAACATCTTCGAATTGTGTTGGAAACTCTTAGGAGCAATCAATTGAAAGAAATAATTTCTAAGTGCCACTTTTGGAAATCTCATGTGAAATTTCTTGGACATATCATTTCTGGATTCGGAATTTCCGTGAATCCTTCAAAGATTGAAGCGATTCAAAATTGGAAGAGAACGGAGAGTGTGACAAAAATTCGTAGCTTTGTTGGATTGGCATGTTATTACCGTCGGTTCATTAAAGACTTTTCAAAAATTTCCATGCCTCTTACTAGTTTGACAAAGAAGGGAGTTAAGTACATTTGGTCAGACAAATGTGAAGCTTCTTTTCAAAGGTTAAAAGAACTCCTTTCCGATGCTCCTATTCTTGTGATTCCCGAAGGGAACCAAGACTTTATTGTTTATACCAATGCTATTCGTGTTGGTATGGGAGCCGTTCTCATGGAAAGGAAACGTGTTACTTCTTAAGCCTGCCGAGGCTAGATACGCCACTCATGATTTAGAGCTCATGGCTATTGTTTTCGCCCTTAGAATTTGGCATCATTATCTTTTGGGAGAAAAATTTGTTATCTATACCGATCATAAATCTTTGAAGTATTTATTTTCTCAAAAAAACTTAATTTACGTCAACAATTTGGCTTGAATTCCTTGCATTTTATGATCTTGATATTCTTTAAACTTCCGGAAAGGGAAATCGTGTTGCGGATGCCCTTAGTCGTAAGCAACAAGCGGTTGTTTTTATGATGATATCCGAATGGAATGATCTCGAGACTTTGTCCACTTGTGAGATTCGAGATCGTGAATTTGATTTATGTTCGTCTCTTGTTCTATGTAGACTTGAGGCTCATCCATCTCTTTTAGACCGCATTCTTGATGCTAAAAACATGATCCAGAATTGGCTCTTCTTAGCCAAAGTTTTTGGGATAGAAATAGTGATGGTTTGAAAGACTTTGAAATCGATGCTCATGGCGGCATTCGAAAATTTGGTAGACTTATCGTGCCAAATATCAGTGATCTCCGAAAGACATTTTAGAATATTCTCATCGTTCTAAATTTACCATTCATCCGATAGTAGTAAAATGTACGCGGATATGAAGCGACTTTATTATTGGGATGAAATGAAATCTGATATTGCTAACTTCATTAAGCGTTGCATGACTTGCCAACTCGTTAAGGCTGAGCATCAAAGGCCCAGTGGGTTATTGCAACCTTTGGACATTCCAGTTTGAAAGTAGGATCAGGTCTCCATGGACTTTGTTGACAGTCTTCCCAGTTCTCGTTCAGGCCATGATAGTTTATGGGTGATTGTGTATAGATTTACAAAATCTGTCCATTTTATTCCCGTTCGGTCTAATCGGACCGTACCTCTTTTGGCCAAAATTTATGTTAAAGAAATTGTTAAATTTCATGGAGTTCCTACTTCTATTATTAGCGATCGTAATCCATTGTTTACAAGTGGATTTTGGAAGGGTCTTCAAAAAGCTTTGGGAACGAAGCTTAATTTAGCACTGCTTATCATCCTCAATCCGATAGACAAACCGAGCGTGTGAATCAAACTCTTGAAGATCTTCTTCGTGCATGTGTTCTTGATTTTGGTGGAAGTTTGGAAGACCATATTTCTCTTGTTGAGTTTTCCTATAATAATAGCTTCCAATCTAGTATTGGTATGGCTCCTTTTGAGGCGCTCTACGGAAGGCCATGCTGATCTCCTTCTTGTTGGCTTGAGGCTGGTGAGAAGCTAGTTTTAGACCTAGATTTTATTCGTGATGCCACAGAAAAGATTGATCTTATTCGCCATAGGATGAAAGAAGCTCAAAGTAGACAAAAATCATATGCCGATAATCGAAGAAGGAAACTAGAATTTTCTGTGGGAGATTTTGTGTTTATCCGTGTTTCGCCTATGAAGGGTGTTGTGTGTTTCAGTCGATCGAGAAAATTAGCACCTCGATATATTGGTCCATTTCCCATCACCGAACGCATAGGTTCCGTGGCTTATCGCCTTTTATTACCGGCTCAATTTTCTGCTATTCATGACGTGTTTCAAGTTTCTCAACTATGGAAATGCCTTTGGGATTTCGGTTCTATTCTTGAGCCCGGTGTAATTGAAGAAATTGAAGTGTCGCCTAATTTGACTTATGAGCAACATCCTATTCGTATTATTGCTACGGAGGTTAAACGTCTTCGTAATAAAGATGTTCCGCTTATGGAAGTTCAATGGTCTTCATATCCTAAGGATTGCTCTTGGGAATCCAAAGAATTCACCGAGCGAACACATCCGGACTTACTCTCTCGAGCACTTTGAGGTGAACTTCTTATTTCAAATTTTCTTTTGTGTTGATATGCTTTTATGGTTGTTACTCTTTGATTTCTTCTTAAGTATTGAGAGGACGCAATTTCTTTAGGGAGGAGAGTCTGTAACAACCCGCATATTTTACGATTGTATATTTAAATGTTTTATTTAAATATAGCATCGTTAGTCGAATTTAAGTTCGAAACGACACTTTTTACAAACAGTCGAATTAGGACTCGAAACCCCTTCCATTGAGTCCAAAATGGCATTTGTGACCTTTTTGAGTATACACATTGATATGTTTGGAGTTGAGTAGAATTTTGATGTTTTCATTTAGAGCTTTGGGTTTCAACCCACTAACCCAATATGAGAGCCCAACACCTTTATCAAACACTCCAACCCAACTCCTCTTCATTCATCTCATTCCTCATTTCCTAACACTCAAGCTCAAGAGAAAATGGGGGAAAAGATTGGAAATTAGAAATTCGTAAGCCCTAGTTTTCTTAGGAAACTCAAATTCAAGTCTAAAATCCAAGAGAAGCTTAGGTAAGCATCCTCTTCATCTTCTCCATCTCAATCCCTCTTCAATTTTCAGAAATTCCCATAATCTAACTTAGGAAAAAAATTCACTTTTGATAATAGATTGAAGATTCTAGAGGTGCAGTGAAGAGGAATTGATCCTGCCTTGTTTTAAAAGCTTCTCCTTCGTTGTTTTTGGGGTTAAAAGGTGAGTTTTTGAACTCACATCTATGTCTATATCTTTGATAGTAGTTTGGTAGTAATTCCTAACATCTATTCCTTGTCCATTTGCCTTTGGATTGAATTGGTTTTATGAATATTCCAATTTTGGTGTTTTGAAGTCAAAAATCTTTAAAATCCTATCTTTGATGTTTGAACATGTTTTTGGGATGTGTTGAAGAACCTATAAGGCTGGGTTGTTGCTAGGCATAAATCTCTAGTCTCTGTTGCTCGTCCGATCGATTCCGGTTAGAATTTTTGCTCTTCTTAGGGATAGGCTGAGAATAGTGCAGATCACGGTTCAGTCGACTGAATTGTAGGTTCAGTCGACTGAATCTGGGGGAAGAAAATTCCCATCCCTATATCAGTCGACCGACCTTTGTGTTCAGTCGACTGAAACCGGGGACAGAAAATTCCTGTCCCTGTATCAGTCGACTGACCTCTTTTTTCAGTCGACTGAACCTGAAAACCAAAAGTTTCCAGGTATAGAATCAGTCGACTGACCATAGAGTTCAGTCGATTGAATCTGCTTTTCTCAACCAGTTTTGCCTTTTTTGTGGATTTCCATTTTTTAATCGATTCTCGTTGATCCGATTAGTTGTTATCACTTTTGTTGACTTTGATAATTTCTTTTTGGGGATTTTTTGGAATATCCATTTTGATGGATTCGGTATCAATTTCGATGGATTTGATCCACGTCTTCGTATATGAATTTTTGGTGATTGATTGTTTTTACAATCATTTTTGTGATTTGTTACTTTGAAATACAAAGTTTTCTATACTAGTAATAAATATTCAAACTCTTTCACAAAGATGATTTCAACTCTATTTTAATATAAAGCTCGTTTAAAAATCATTTTACAATCTATTAGTATATGCAAGCCTTTTCCTCATTTGTTAGAGAAATCCAATTAACGACTTAGCAAAACAAGTGGTATGAAACGCTTGCGTTTACTTTGTCGGTTAATTCTTAGACTCGTTCGATTGAAACTCTTGAGATAATTTTCGAGTGGAAATCTACAATTTGTTCGTAAATATTTAAGTTAAGCCATTGGTTATGGGATATGAAGCTAAACTCATTTATTTACTAGCTTAGTGTAATTGACACTTCTTATTGATCAATGATGATCATTTTGTGATTTAGACTAGCGATGCGCGATGTCTTTTTGTTTTTGTGAGGGATTAAACCCCGTTTTGTGGAGTTTCGGCTCAAAATTTGGTGGGGTAGCGACCCATGGTCTTCGGGCTGTTCGTAGAGCCTCGGCTCAAATTTGATGGTTAGCGACCATGGAATAGCGTTCGGTTTGTGATACACGTGTTGGTGAGTTTTCATGCTCCCGTTTGTGATAGACTCCCCCCTTTTTTGTGTTTTTTGGATTTTCAGTCGATGGTTTCTAGAATTTGTGTTTCACCGATTTTCGTGGTTCGCATTGATAAGTTTTATCAATATTTTAGTTTTGGTGAATAATGTGAAGAATATAATCATTCTTTTTGGAGTTTGAGAATGTTTGAGATATTGTATGACTTTTGTTGTTATTTAATGTATACTTATCACAGTATGGCATTATTGTTATCATACGTTTTTGTCATATCTCTTATCCTATCTCATTTTATATGATATTTATAGCTAGACTGATCCGTTTATTATTTTCTTATTAAATAATACTCGGGTCAGACCGAGATGTAACAGGTGCTTCTGCTTGACTCCTTATCTGGGACCATCATCTGACTTTTGTCTAACTACTTTAGATTTGTAGTTTTTGTTGTTATACATTCGAGATAGAGACTCCTTGATGTATACTTATTCTTTTGTCTAGCACTTGTACCTATGTAGTGGATCTTGTATGACCACTACTTTGATGTACATTTCTATGTGTTATATTCATATCTGTTCCTGCCTGTGTAATATGAATATCTGTGACTGGTTATGTTATGCTTATTTCTATATTGGTTTTCGAGGTCCACATAGCCACTGTGTAGTAGCTTCGAGTTTGAATTTGATATGTCGGATTCGTGACATATTATCTGACATATTGGTATTCACACAAAGCAATTACACAGATGGTCGCTCCATAACATCCTTATTCTTCACGCTAGTTGACGGCATTACCTAGCAGTGTCCTTGGCTTGTGTGAGTATAGAGGTGGGGCGTCACATTCTCTCTGATGGAGGCTAGGATTTTGTTATTATAAAGTATGACAATAATTAGAGAGAGGGTGGTATTTATAGTAATGAAATGGCTGTAAAAATGTAGTTTATGTCCACTTATTTCTCCTTGGTTTGCTTTAGATCAAATATCTTTCCAAGTGAGTGAAACAAACTCTTATTAGCCACATCTATGGTTGAACCACTTATTCGCAAAAAAATTGTAAATTTAAGGCCTAACTAATATCCATAATTATTATGTAAATGTTTATTTTAACCCACTTATTTAATTAAATCAATATATAGCATTTGTATAATATTATAATTAATTTAGAGGCCTCAAATAAATAAAAGCTACACAAAATAAATACAACATTTAAATTAACTTCCTCTGTTTTAATTTATAACATTTGTAAGTTAACCTGATTAAATTGAATTTGGAAATATATTGACAAATACTATTGTATGACTCCCTATTATGAACACGGACCTTAATGATATACAAACAATTTAAACATTAACATTTGTATGAATTTTGTCGATGCATAATAGTGAACACGAATTCAGTTGCTTACATATCATTTAGGTGATATCAGATTTCCTATTATAACTACACCCTAAGTAACGGTAAATTATGCATTTTTTTTCTTTTCGTCATCACTATATCATTGAGATATTTAGAGTTTTCCCAATGGTCAAAAACTCCAAAAAAAATCCACGGTTAACTAGGTAGCATAATGTCAAAGCTTTTGGTTCAATACGATTATGCATTCTAATAACCGTTTCAATCTAGCCAAAGATTTTTACATTGATTTGACTACCAATCACATTGATATTGACCTTTTACAACAGTGATACATACATATATATACATTAGTGACCCACATTCTACAGGACATAATATAGAGAAAAATAGTACGTGTAAACGATATTATTTTAAGCTAATATTTTGTAGAAATATAATTTTAACAGTTTTTAAATTCCAAACAAAGTTGTGTAATGGTAGAAAATTACAACCTTAAGCAGCCTGGATTCAAACAAGAAGCCCATTCTTTTTTTAAAACGTGAACTAGGACGAGCATCTATCTTAATGTGGTCATAATAGTGACTTGGTTTAGTCGTTTGTATGATATTCTCATTTTAGTATTTTGCCGGAAGCTGGCATGATTGAATCATTTCAGCTCAAAGCCCGTTTAATCCTAATCGCCCATTTTAAGATTAATAGCTAATTCATTCTACGTGAAGCCCATAAAAATATTATTTCCTCTTATAAAAACAAGCCTAACATTGAAGTCCTCTCAACCAAATTTAACTAACAATATCAAATTTTAATGAGCAATTAAGAGACCAAGCATTAGAAACCTAAAAAAATCTAATATGGAGCAACTAATTAATCAAACAACACATTTCTTAAGGATCAAATATGAAGGGTTCTTTGTCAATGTTGGATTTGGAGTTATACTTGATTTCTAGGGAGCGATTCTATGTCCTTACTACTTTTAACGATTTAAATGTGATTTAAAAGATTATACATGTTTTAAAGTAATTTATTATAAGAAAACTCTATTTTTCCTTGTTGGCCTCATTTGAAAATATAGTTAAAACTGTGTTTTAATGATAGATTTGATGTTGAATGAACAAGATGTCATATAATATGCTTATGAATGTTTATTTGATATTTTGATATGATGATATTGGTGCGTCTGAACATGGAATTCGTCCTAGAGAAAACTACAAGAAGTCTCTAGTGATTGAAAATAGATCGAGAAGGAAATAATGTGGTATGACATGAGTAAATTCACGAAGGAGTTGTGTGAGTGACCAAGTTGCAATGATTGTGTGTTATGGGAAGGACATGTTAAGTAATGTTCCACGATTAGTAGAATTATAATCATCATGATCAAGTATTACAGTTTATGGTAAGCATACGAGGTTATGCAATTTACTAGAGGGAAAAACAAGATGTGTTTTGCTAGCGATGGAGACATGATGGAGATCATTGATAATCAAGGGCCATGAGTTTAGTCGTGCCAACGAGGGACCTACACAAGGGTGGGAACGCTTACTGTTTATGCCATAAGTTGGCACTAACACCCAATGAAGTAATAAATATGTAAATCTCTAAAAAAAAGTAAGGAATATAAAAGAAGAACACACAATTTTATAGTGATTTGACGAATACTCCGGTCTACATCCACATAAACTTTGTTATTCGATTTCTATTGAGTTTTTACAATGTTGTTCTTATGGATCGGTGATGATCCCTAAGATCATAAATATATAAATTTGTTAGAAGAGACAAAAAGATCCCCAAAACGATGTCTATCCTCCTCTATTTATAGCTGTAGGTCACTAAAATTCGCTCCTTCACATTTGTACACACGTTCCCCACATTCAGAAGGAATTATGCAGAGAAGATCATGGCCACATCACCAGCCTTCAAGGATCGGTATTGATCCATGGACAGGGGTCGGTATTGATCCAAGTGATTGGTTGGAAAACTTTCTTCGACTCTTCGATGTTGTTCGCATGTCTTGCATCTCAGCCCTTGACGACAAGTTGTGTTGATATGAGCTTGAATCTGAGTGAATACTTTGGTATGAAAGTGGAATAAAAGTAGTCGATTCATTTATCATTCATTTGGATTATCAATGGCTTGCGAACTGTACCACGTAGCTTGTACTAGCTTGTTGGTGCTTCAATTTTGTGTGAGATGGATCGTTGATCGATTCAAGGCAATATTAGGGATCAGTACCGATCCTAAGTTTGCATGGATCTTGTATTTTGGCATTTGAGTGAATTGGTGAGTTGATGGTTCTACCTCTTGATCTTGTGTGTTGTCTGAGTTTGGCAATTATCGCTCTAGATTCTTTCTTAGTAATTTTTCTATTTGATATCTGATTCACCCGAATATGGCTTAGTCACAAAGCTGAATTGCCCCCCAAAGCATGCCTTATGAATAGAAGGCATGTTGTGCTCAAGAACAAAATTTGAAATCGATTATTTGCAAGTAGCTGAAATTTTTGGCGTCGGCCAACCAAATTGCAACGAATCATCCAGTTCCTTCGGATTCACTATAAATCAATGATTATTCTATACCAATATAGCTAGGGACTTGAGTCCTATCTTGAGTGTTAGTCACAACAATTAATCAGTGTTCTCTCAGAATTGTTATCCCTTACATCATATCTCAAATTAGAATCACCCCGTGTTTGTCCGGGATTTAGTAACCTCATATCAAAATCAGTGGCTCAATTCGATAATTGCTATCAAATTGTTTCAAGGTCAAGTGATGTTGAAAACCAAAGTCTAGTTCTTGATTTCTCCAGGTCGTTATATTAATCCTCGATCTCTCCAGATCGTTAGTAGGAATCTCAATCTCTTCGGATGGTTAGTTGAATCCATGGTCCTCTTTGAATCATTGGTTGAAATTCACGGTCCATCCGGGTCGTTTAACACCTAATCTCATGATTGATCTGTCTGGATCGTTTAACATCCAATCTAGAGTTCGATCTCTCTGGACCATTTCACATCCAGTCTAGGGTTCAATCTCTCCAGATCCTTGCCAAGTCCAATCCACTCGCTCTCTAATGAGAGGACTCAACGTCCAAGCGAGCCCATTCGCTCACTCTCCGGTGAGGGGACTTTCTCTAGTACAAGCCCAATCCACTTGTTCTTTGGCAAAGGGAGCTTACACCTTTCGGTTCATTATCTTGTCTCTCCAGTCAGGAAACCATGTTTAATCTGTTCGTAAATCAGCATCAAAAGGTAACCAACCTACTTTGGTGTTTCAAAATCAATATCAGTTATCACGTTCAAGTGATTTTCGTAATCGTGCATCCACAGAATTCAAATTCAAGCATCACACACATCACAACATCCATCCTAACAAGCAATGCAGCATAGCATCCAACTTAGAGTGTGCCTAGGGCCCGGCTCCTTGCCATCCCGATAGTAGGATAACTATCCTCGACCTAGATTCGAGCCGCTTCGATCCACTATAGATGATGGTTTCTCTTCTGCATCATTACAGCTTGGTTCCTCACGTCTTGACGTAATTGGTTGTTCCTAACCTTCTCCTTAATCAAATCACAGAGATGTATGTTATTATTTGTCCCATGTCCATCCAGCTCATGGACCAGGAAATACTTTCCTAATTTTCTATCTCAATCGATGGGTTCTCTCCTCACTGGTTTTCGATAGGGGATCTGTCCCCTAGTATCAATGTATATTCCCTTTGGGGTTTCATTCAATTCTGTGTAAGAAGAGAATTTCTATTCCCTTCTCTGCTACTTTGGTCCCCCAAAGCCGTCGTCAACCTTTTATTTTCCTTTATCTTTACTAATTCCTTCTTTGGATGGTCCTCCTCCATCCACAGCATTAACCTCTACCGTTTCAGCTTCAGTGTCCTCCTGATGTAGGTATCTCTTAGCCTCATAATAGAATTCTACAAGATCAGCTGGTGGATCCCTTTCCAAAGCAATCTTAAAATTTGTTTTACTAGAAACTCCTGAAACTACCACCATCAGAACCACTGATGGATCCGGCTTATGAACTGCAACAGCTATTGCGTTTAAATATAGTAATAACTCCTTAGGGTCTCTCTACCCCTTTGATTGATGCTCGATAGCATCATCGCATTCTTCGATCATGAAATGTGCACTTTGAACCGCCTCATAAATTTGTTTACTAACTCAGTCCTTGTACTAATGTAACCGTTTTACACCTGTCAAAACCACATTGCCACTAAATCTGTTAAATACAAGGAGAAGCACCATCTCATTACCTCTTCAGATGCACCCAACACCTCCATATGTCGGATGTATCCCATCAGATAAACCGTTGGATCATTTTTTCCATCGTACAAATCCAACGTCGGCCACTTGAAATCAGGCGGATTCCTTGAATATCGCATGTTAAGAGTGAATGGATTTCTAGCCACGTCTCCCAGGCTCTGGTCTGGCGGCCCACCTCTTATCGCTCATCTAACTATGTCGGCAATTCAAACATCATCATCTAACGAATGTTTGCGCTCCACATTTTCATTCCACCCTAGTTCCTACGGGGAAACCCTGATATGTACTTCTCTATTCACGCATTTGCATTCTGATCATGTTCTGTTGTTCATCGTCGTTTCTCAGACGTGCGCTGTCTTTGTCGAAGTTCAGGCCAACCATGCCTCCCAAGTCCCTAGGGATCGGTACCAATCTGTGCTCGGGGATCGGTGTCGACTTTTGGCATTTCCTCGAGAGTCGCCACGCTTAGTTCCACTCTGTTTTAGGGGCATTTATTCTGGTCTTTAGTCTCTGGTTCTGATTCATAGCAACTCCAGCTATTCCAACTTGTCCCATTCTTCTAAATGATCCTTTCATCATTTCATCATGGCAGCCTATCATTCGGCTCTGCATTTTTGTCATCATCATCTCCATCTTTTCTCTGGTTATGTAGATGGAAGGGGGTTAGATCCTGAGGACACCTCACGGCTGCTCCCACGTCCTTGTTGGCTTCCTCCAGCTATTCTCCTAATCGATGTTCTCAATTTCACATTTCAAAGTTGATTAATTCAATATTCTCAGTGAAAGCACCAAGATGTTTGCGCCAAAAGTTGGCACAAACACCTAATGAAGTAATAAATATGAAAATCTCAAAAAAAGCAAGGAATAGAATAGAAGAACACAAAATTTTATAATGGTTCGACGAATACTCCGGCCTACGTCTACTTAAACTTTATTATTCGATTTGTGCCCACGTTCCTCACGTCCAGAAGGAATTATCCAGAGAAGACCATGACCACATCATCAGGCCTCAACGATTTTTACTGATCCATGGACAGGGATTAATATCGATCCAAGTGATTAGGTGGAAAAATTTCTTCGACACTTCGATGTTGTTCGCATGTCTTGCATCTCATCCCTTTACCTTAATTTTTATTGATATGAGCTTGAATCTAAGTGAATACTTTGGTCTGAAAGTTGAATGAAAGTAATTGATTCATTTATCAATCATTTGGATTGTCAATGGCATGTGAATCATGCCAGATAGCTTATACTAGCTCATTATTGTTTCAACTTTGTGTGGTATGGATCATTGATCGATTCGAGGCAACGTTGGGGATTGGTACCGATCCCTAACTCGGCATGAATCTTGTATTTTTGGCATTTGAGTGATTTGGTGAGTTGATGGCTCTACCTCTTAATCTTGTGTGATGTCTGAGTTTTGCAATTAACACTCTGGATTC
The DNA here is from genome assembly GCA_030765085.1 of Allium cepa. Classification (NCBI taxonomy): domain Eukaryota; kingdom Viridiplantae; phylum Streptophyta; class Magnoliopsida; order Asparagales; family Amaryllidaceae; genus Allium; species Allium cepa. The sequence goes on from CM060941.1 coordinate 635,395,699, forward strand.
CTGCTTAGTAATTTTTCTTTCGATATCTGATTTGTCCAAATATGGTTTGGTCAAAAAGCTGGATAACACTCACCTAAGGTATATTAAGGACACAAGGTTATGGAGACAGGATAGGTGCACAAGGGCAGAGTTTTCTCTAAGGGTACAAGTATCAAATACATCGAGGATTTTTGAAAAGATATGGTGTTTTTCATTAGATCTGTGCTCCAGATTTTCATTAATTATCTAAGAGTTGATGCTTGATAATGAGATAAATGAATGTTATGGTTGTCTTGTTTGATGTGTGTGATACGGTTGTGCTATATACCATTTAAAACCCAGTTTCTCTTATTATATTGTAACATGTCATTTATACTTTTATTTATGTTGATACACTGTGTAGAGTTTATGTGCTAATACTTGTGTGTACAGAAGAGTGGAACAAGCATAGTGCAGTAGGCATGTCTTATGATCACTCTTAAAGGGTCAAGTACTCGTTCTTATACTCATACATGTTGTGTGTGTGTATTGAGTTTATATATACATGGATATACATACATTTGTGCAATTAAAACCCCACTAAATCCCTGCAAAATCCCCGCTATAACGTATAGTGCTCTTCAGTCGCTATGCTATTTCAATTTAGCGCTATTAAGTAGCTCCGCTTTAAGCCCCGCTATTTTCCGCATTACCTGGTAAATCAAGGCGTTATAGCACCTGCTTTAGCAACATTAATATAAAAAGGTTGATTTGAGTGGTTTTTGTTTAAATTAAATCAACAAAGTTAGGTTAAAGACCTAATTTTACGGCATAAGTGCTTGATATAATTTAGAAATCTATTGTAGTCACCAACCTATTCTGCATAAATCATTATATTCTTCAATTTTGTTATATAAGACTCAAAAATATTTCTTTTCCTACCCAAATGGTGTGAGAACACGAATAAAATAACTTTAAATATTTGGATTTATATATAATGAATCTTTTTGCACTTCCGCTATATCCCTCTTTATCCCTGCTATAATTTTTTGCACCTCCACCACTATAAAACCACCAAGCAATTTAACTGCATAGACATACATACATACATACATATGTATATAAGTATGTATGTATATGTTGGATGAATCATTCACACCAAAATGTTGTTTGATCCGAAGTTATTTGTATTGTCGTTTTTCTTTTAACTCTCGGTACTCTCACAAGTAAGCCGAGAGTCGGCCATGGTGGATTACGCATGGGGATGTGCATATGGCAAGCAAATGGCTTAAGCACTTGCTATTATTAGTTGGAACTACTAAATTATTCCATTGTGCGGTACCACATATTAGTTGGAACTACTACATTATTCCATTGTACAGTACCGTGTGGTGACCAACACTTACTTGTTACTATTTTTAAAGACTTTTAATTATGTAGTCAGTAATGTATTTAAGAAATTACACATCAAGCTTATTTAGATGTATGGTATTATGAACCAATGTACTTTGAGTTGGTTTATTTATGGTATCAACACTTTCATTTGATACATGTCATGCTTTGTATTATATATTACATACACATTAAGTCGTTAATATTGGCATCAGGTACATATCGGTCAAGTACCGGTATAAGATATTTCAAAATATCGTGATAATATTGGACATGTGTAGAACATGTTATAAACGATATTATACTATCTTATAATGTTATATTGATGTTAAGTATTCAAATATTTGGATAAATAATTCTAAATTATTATCAAAGATTGATTTCATATAATTCATAGATTATAATCCATTTATTGAGATATTCAATTTAATACAAATCATAATGTAGGCTCATAAAAATTGAGAAATTCATATAATGTATTTATTCTTTTCTTCATTTTTATACTATATTCATTTTTTCTTCAATCATCTATATTACTTTCCTAAATTTTAAGCATTTATAGTTTTGTCATTTTCATTTTCACTTAATTTATCCAGTAAGCAATGTTGATTTGATACCCACTTTAGCTCGTTCCTTATCGATATGTCAGATATATAACTTTTCTACTCTTCAACTTTTAGTTCTGGATGCATGATAATAACTAATAAAATGAATTTTCATAAGCTAACTTAACAATTAGAAATGGTAAACAAAAAATAACCAAAAAAAAGTAGCTCTTTCATGATCTTGTTTTTACCGGTTAAGTTTTCAAGAAAAACAAAACATATAAAATAATGAAATATGTAGAGTTTTCTTTATTGAAAGACTAATGAAGATGCTAAATCTGTATGTAAAACTAAAAATTAGTGCATGAGATTTTAATATGGCCTACAAATTGTCGTTCACCATATACAAAAAAAAAATATTGAGAATGTGAAGATATTTTTTGTAAAGGTATTTTGTCCAACACTTACAATAATGAATGATATTCTTAAAAAATATTGGGTATTTTACATTAAATATCGGAGCCATACATCGGAAAATATCGATGATATATCAACGATATTATCCGATATTAACTACATAGCTTGCATGTCGGGAGACATATGATAGATTTTTCTGTTCTTATTTCATTTTTAAATAGGCTCCCCATGGGCCTATTGTTTAGCAACGTAGGATAATTCATTTTATATAGACATCGAACTTGGATTGATGTTTTGTGTGTGTACGCACGCGCAATGTATGTAAGTCTTATCTTTTCTTTAAATACATTTTGACATCCACTTTGAAGTTGATGTATCTAAAGGTTTAAAATGTAAATTTTCTACGGACGTCTATTACTATTTAGTATCAAGATCATATATACAAATTTTTACGTGGTCACTAAACTTTTATCTGAATCAAAATTACAAGTTAATATGAGCAACTAATAATATTTATTTCAACCGCCATTCTCATATTTAACTTTGAATGAGTTAATACATTTTGAAATGATATAAAAATTAATGGAGATGTTTAAAATGGTAGATGAATCTTATCTACAATATTTTGTTTTATTTTTAAAAAAAATTGCACAAAATGACAATGAGGAGTTTTGAGGGGATAAATAAGAGAAATATATGGATCTAGATCTTTTCCGACATGTGCATACGTACATATACACAGTAACACAAACATATCTTGATCATCCATCCTTTTAAATCCCTCTCTCATCTTCGTGGATCTTTTCGGGCATAGGAAAAAAATTAAATTGAAGCAAATATTCTAGATATATGCTATCCAATACATGTGTGCTTGTGCAGCCAAATGCATGTGAGTACGCACTTATTGATACCTTTGCTTTTTCCTTACTATCTAAGGGTGCAGTCATAGTACGTTTCTGTTCGTAACGCGTCATGAACGAAAATGGGGAAAATAGCCCGTAACACCCGTCCAGACAAATGACGGATTGTGCTGTGTAGGCTGATTTAATTATGTTAATTAATAAAATTTATATTTTTATAAATTTATAAAATTAATAACTTGTGCAAATGAAGTCTGTTTAAGACGCTGTTTTTTGCATTGCAATCGTATCATAGTGCTTTATATTATGAAGTTAGTTTGAACTAAATCCGATCAATTTGTAATTTTTCAAATGCTCCGCTTAGATTCTCCATTCAAATTTCTTGTTCGAAGCCAAACGCTTTCCCCGTTCGTCCTACTTTCTCACTCAAATTCCTCGTTCAAATTTCTCGTTACTGTTCGTTGAGGACACACTTTAGTTCTTATTGATGAGGTATTTATCCATTAAAAAACAGTATCATATCAAATTAGTTAAATACTTTGATTTCTACAAAATTGCTTTTTAAAGAATAATGATGTTCAACACGAAAAATCAAATACAAAAGTTTTCACAAATGATAAACATCGGTATTACAACAAAACAGTAAGTAAATCATAAAATTACATGTTAGCCATAATACGACCACCTGCAATGATGCCGGAACGAACACATTTCCCCATTCAATCATACTCGTTATAGGAAATTCTATTGATATTAAATGTAAAACTAACTATAACATACTAATGCATCCATATGAGTAAATATAAAACTAATTATAACATATAAATACATTCATATAAATACAACTACAGGTATCTAAGGCTGTGTTAAGTTATTTCATTCATTCAGAGATAATTAGTCTCTATGAGTTTCATCATATTTTCAAGTCTGGGCATAACTTTGGGGTTCATTAGTTCTCTTGCTTCTCTCACTAAAGTGCCTTCCCTACTGAAATTGTAGGCATCGACCACGGTCTTAATCCACTTGTGCAACTCTTGAGGTGATCTGAAAACACACAAATAAATTCACATTAGGCATGTCATATAACTTGCAAATCCTAAATGGTGATAATTTGCATTATATCTCTGCAGCATATTGTAATATGACGTAATGTTAAGGTACGTGTACAAGCAGTCAACGTCTTTGCCCTCCAATTCCTGCCCAGGAGTAAAAGCATCCTTCAATCCACAATTGAGCTCCTCCGGATCTTCAATTGTGAGAAGATATTTGAGAATTCTTATCTCCTTTGGCATCAATCTCTGTAGATTCCCTACTGATGTCTTGTATAAATGGTACAGAATGTCCTTAACCTGCATTAATGAACATGCATTAGTTCTTTGTTTGCAAAAGAGATGATGCATTAGTTCTTATGGGTGTCGCTACACAAAGAAAATAAAATAATTACATGCATTATGATGTCTTAATTAATTGTTTACAATGGTATGTTATAAAGCAAGTTATGATGACCAATGTTTATAGTTCCAACAAGAATATTAGCTGTCTTCAGCTTCGGATTTTTGCTGTTCTAATCAGATTTTATTTTATTATATATTTTTGGAGACCTATAAAATTTTGATGAAGTGTAAGAATTTGAGAATGATTTTACTATTTGTTTGAGCTTTTATACGGTATAATGCTAAAGAAATTAGGCTAGCAAAAGCATTTTATTTGCTTTTGAATGATTTTAGGCAGCATATCCCAATTATTAATCAAACTAATAATTATCAGCAACTCTGATTGCTAATCCAATTGACCACTGTCGTCACAAATTTGCTGCATTACCATGAAAACACAAAAATGGGAATTGATCCAAATTTTAACAACAAAAACATAACAAAGTAGAGCACTGTACTCACACAAAAGAACGCCTACAGCAAGCTTAGTTGAATCAAAACTTTGAACAAAAATTCACTTTACTTTTTTTGTTAAAAGAAAAATGAAGATAATAAAGCTTCTTTCCGATTATTGTACAATAATTTGAATTTCCTCACCAAAATATTAATAAAACCATGATGACCCAATACCGAGTACAATAAAAAACGCATATGAGGAATGAGCAAGTGTGAGGTAATATCACCAAAATTGAGCCGTCAAGTTCTGATAAAAATATAAGCTATGTTTAAATACAAAAGATGGAAGAAGACTTTAGAGAAGGAGAAAAGACTTTTCCTCACAATTCAATCACCCACAAAATACAATGGAGCTCTATTTATAGGCTTGTAACGTAGAATGAATATTACAATAATGCTCATGTAACATTTAGCATATTCATCCGTATAACTTTTGTATATTACAACGCTCCCCCTTAAATATATGTATATAAAGATGATACGAATAATCGCCTCGGTAAAAAATCTATGTTATGAAAAACTCAATAGGAAAAAATCATAAGTAAGAAAAAAGGTGCAATTTTATTTTATTTTAGGTAACATGTTTCATAATGTTATCATGAAGGTTGATACTTCTGGATCATTATAATGCCTAATTAAAATCTTTACTAACAGAAATCCAATAGAAAAAACATTAGTGAAGGAAAAAAGTACATTATAACATACTTTTAAATGTTTCCTCAAATTTATAACACATTATTCAATTAGTCTATTGCTGCAGCTGACACATACTAATTTCATACATCATCTTCTAAAATGTAAGATTTTGAAAGTGCTTTTTTTTGAAGAAATTTGTCAGATTTTCTTGGAACTGGACTTGTTTCACCTCTATCTCGTTATCCTTGTTTAATTCATGTAGGAAGAAAAAAATTCAATGAGGTATGCTTAGTCCTACCATCCTTGATGTAACTTGCATGAATCTGAGCTATGCAAGCTGCATTGTCTTCATAAATAATAATTGAACATTTTGTTGGTTATATATTTTATCACTCCCCTCAAATATTTGTCCAGCGGTGACTTGTAGTTGTTAATTTTATAAAGGGATACTTTAGCTCATATTCCTATTAAGTTTCAAAATAGAGAAAACATCTTTTCCAAAATAAACTTATGTTTCAAGTCACTATTTTCAAATCCATTAACGCCAAAAGACTCAAATAACCTTTACGTTTTTAGCATTTCAAACACGCATAACTTACTGTAGAAACATCGGATCAGCATACCATTTTTACCAAAAAATCATAAATTTTACAATATTTAAAATGAGATCACTGTTGAACCAAAAAATCATATTTGCTGTAAGGCTGCAATTATTTCATATATTTGCAGAGAATTCTGCAATTTTTTGAAAAACATCAATTTTTCTTCAAATGCCAGCAATTATATGGAATAATTGCAGACTTTTCTACTATTAATCCGTATGCTTACCAATTTTTCTGCAATTATTCCGTTTACATACCGATTTCTCTGCAATTATTTCGTATACTTACCGACTTTTCTGCAATTATTCGGTATACTTACCATTTTTTGCAATTAGTCCTTATATTTGTCATCTTCTGCAATTATATGAAATAATTATCAATTTTTCTTCAACTGTCAGCAATTATTCCATACAATTGTAGACTTTTATGGAATAATTACAAACTTTTATGCAATTATATGGAATAATTGCAGACTTTTCTGCTATTATTCCGTATAATTGCAGACTTTCTTCTTCAAATATCAGCGATTATACCATATAATTGCATACTTTATGCAATTATATAGAATAATTGCAGATTTTTAGGCAATTATATGGAACAATTGCAGACTTTTCTGCTATTATTCCGTAGAGTTGTAGACTTTTCTGCTATTATTCCGTATAATCGCAGAAAAGTACAACTATATCATATAATTGCGTATAATTGCTGATTGTCCGCAATCATACCATATAATTCAATTGGATCCGCGAATAAGTTGGTATGCTGTTGTTTTTACACATGCATAATGTCACTCATTGAAAAGATGATAAAATTTGTGATTTAATGGTGAAAACGGTTTCTTAATCCGCCGTTTTACAAAAAGTTATTGCATTTCAAAAACTGATAATTAATGGGGTGCAAATTTTATATCGATGTGAGAATAACATCCACGTATGAAGAATCGACATTCAGCCATGGAGCAAAGGGGTATTTTAGGGAAGAAAATTGCACTATTTGAAAATAAAAATTTAATTTATATTCTTTTAAGGATGTTTTGTATATTAATTTTGATTTTAGGGACGTGTCCCTTATTTTCACTTTTGTAAATGTATATGATGTTTGTTCTCCCTTAACTTCATCTTGCTTACACGTATCCATTAAGTCACATATATTATTTATTTCACTAAAAACCTATGCCGGGAAAACTCGTAATTAAAAAACCATGCACGGGGAAACTCATTCAACTAATTTACACTATTGTAACGACTTGTATTTTATGTATCGAAAGATTGTAAAATATTATTTTTAAATTCATATTAGGTCTATGGCTCTATAACTTTGAGAAATGCCTATTAATGACATTTTCTATCTTTACAATTTTTTCCGGTGATTTTACCCTTGAAAACTTGCATCGACTATAACTTTTAATAGAAGCCGAATTAACATTCAAGACCACTTCCATTTGAAAGATATGATGGTTCCCTTTTTTGTAGAGTGGTCATAATAGTGATTTGGACTTTTTGACAAGAAGATACAGCTGTTTGAAAATTGACAGTTTTTGGAGTAGCTTAGTGGGTAATTATTGAGTTTGGAGGCAAGCCCACTAACCCATTTCAGGGTTGAAGACCTTATTAGGCTGAACCATCATCCTCAAATCACTTTTACCACTTTCTAAATAGACCTAAGCCAACATTAACCCATTCTCCACTCAAAACCTTCTCTTTTCTCCTTCAAATCAAGTCTAAATCATAGATTGGCAAGAGGATCGTTAAATATCTTCAACGCCACAATTTTTGAGAGGAAAAACTGGATCTTTGATGTTGATTCTTGAATTTGTCTCGATTTGCATGTAAACCTTCACTTTCTGGAAATTTAATTAGTGATTTATCATCTCTCATCTTACTACGTATCCATGAGTTTTGATATGTTTTAACCTCATTTTTAAAGATAAATTAAGATTTTAAAATTGTTTTCAATATCAAACCTATAGCAAAACGAATTTTAAAATATTTAAAGTGCTTTAACCATGTTGTTTTGGAGTATGGAAGCATTTATACGTGATAGGTTATATTATAGATGCATTTACATGATGAATTGCTATAGTTTGATGTATGTTTGGATGTTGGATGTGATTTGTGTGTGTTGTGTTTGTGTGAATGCTTAATGTTGAAACGCCCATTGGAGCGACTTAGAGTTAGAAACCGTGAAACCGGACTTCGGCGACTCGACTCGGGATGGTCAAGAGTTATACGTTGTATATGGAATGCACAAGTGCCGAAGAACGGAGTGTAGCTGTGAAATCGGCGCGAAATTTAGACTCTGCGATGCTACAGGATTTCAATTCGGCGTGCTTGGTTCAGCGTTATTTGGATCAGGCTAGGCTTGATTCGACAGAGGAATAAGGTCGACGACCGATCAACCAACTGTGTTCGTTGGGGAGTGGACGCGGTGACCGGACGTGGAACTTCGTTCGGTGGGTGGTGGCTTGATGGTCGGGCAAAGAAGCCTGTTCGACGGTGTGCTGAAGCGGTGACCGGACGATGATGGTTTAGTGGATAGTGGTTAATGGTCGGGTTCGGTGGTAGAGGCATTCGGTGATTTGGGACGGTGTGTGATTCGGCATTGGTGGTTGCGCTTGCTTAGTTTAGGGCATTACGTGGATTGCTCGGCGGTTGTGCCTCGCTTGGGTTGGTCGTAGGATAGACCGAGGGGAATGATGCACGGGGTTTAGCTATGGACTACGGGACAAGACTCAGGGTTGCTTGATAGTCTGAGGAGTTGGTTTGAGGCAATGGTTGATGACTCCAGGATGGCTCTAGATGACTTTGGGATGACAATCAACGAAGTTCGACGACTCGATGTGGTAGGTGGCTATGGCATCTGGTGGTGGACTGAAAGGACGAGTTCTGCGTAATAGCTCGTATAGTAGAACATGAGGTTGTGATGCTCGTGAGTAGGACATGGTGATCTGTATGTACGTAGGGTAGTCCGTGTGTACCTATGTGTTGAACGTCTGCATGTGTCTAGTTCTTAGCCATCTGTGTGAGCAAGAGTTAAGCATCTATGGTGTGTGAGCAAGAGTTAAGCATCTATGGGACAGTTCTACAATGTACGCTAAGGGATTGATGGATAACTATGTGGTTGTGATGCTCATTAATGGGATATAGTAGCGTGTGTGTACCAAGGGTAGTCTGTGTGTACCCATATTTTGGACTTCTGCATGTGTCCAGTCTCTACCCATCTGTATAAGCAATGAGTTGAGCATCTAAGAAAGTTATCGTATATCTGGAACACTTGAGTGAGATATGCAAGGTTGTGTAATGCCGATATGTTTACCATGTGCTTGGTATACTGTATGATACCTCATACCTTATATTTTCCACTTGTCATAGTAGTTTAGGATATATTGTGTATATATGTTAACTCTTTGGATGCAGGGAGAGGTCAGGTATGGTTGTTCATACCTTATACCATATTTACTATATACGAATTTTATAGTATTTTGATATGATGATATAGTGCTCACACTAAACTGTTGTCTGATCCGATGTTTTATGTTTTGCTTCTTATTATCTCGGGTGCTCTTAAACGACTAAATTAGGAATAACAGATCTGGATAGCGCATGAAGCTGTACAGGGTACGAGCAAGAGGTTACGCTTTCATATATCTATACTTGAAGCTTACTATCGCTTATATTCCGATGTGCAGTATTGCATAGCTATGTCAGTACTTGTATTATTGGAGACAGTTATAAAGTTTATTTTGAAGATTTGAATGTGTAAATCCTTTATTTTAGCTTTGTATAATCTCTGAACCTGATGCACTTTGATGTTCTTATTTAAGGTTCATTTGATTATTGTTATCCAACCTTTTGATTATGCGGTATTTGGATGGACTGGTCGAGTTGAACTTGAAAGCTATCGAGGCAAGAAGCCCGAAGAGATGTTCACAAACCAAAAACCAAGTGAAACCAGAGTCACAAAGTGGAATCGCGATCATTTCGCAAATGCCAAAGCAGAATCCATCTAAGTGCCCTCATTTTCCTTCCATTGTCAAGTGTTGATGCCAGCAACTCATTTGAAGCTCCATAGGATCGATCGCATGTTGTTTGCTATCTATCGCTTATATTCCGATGTGCAGTATTGCGTAGCTATGTCAGTACTTGTATTATTGGAGACAGTTATAAAGTTTATTTTGAAGATTTGAATGTGTAAATCCTTTATTTTAGCTTTGTATAATCTCTGAACCTGATGCACTTTGATGTTCTTATTTAAGGTTCATTTGATTATTGTTATCCGGCCTTTTGATTATGCGGTATTTGGATGGACTGGTCGAGTTGAACTTGAAAGCTATCGAGGCAAGAAGCCCGAAGAGATGTTCACAAACCAAAAACCAAGTGAAACCAGAGTCACAAAGTGGAATTGCGATCATTTCGCAAATGCCAAAGCAGAATCCATCTAAGTGCCCTCATTTTCCTTCCATTGTCAAGTGTTGATGCCAGCAACTCATTTGAAGCTCCATAGGATCGATCGCATGTTGTTTGCTATCAAACGCCTCGAGCATCTGAAATCAGCAACTTCATTCCTCCACCGGTTCATCTTATTGGCTCAGAAACAAGCTTATAACGCTGCAAACAAGATAAAAATAACAAAGCTAACAAGTCGTCATATCACAAAGCATCGGAACTGATCCATAATAAGATCTTATGGATCCGTACCAATCCATGCTTATGCAACGGTTTTGATTCATCGATATTGCTAACATGACCATGTTTCGTCGAGGCTAACTACTACTGGAACGTGGAGATTATGGTGAAAGATCTGGTGGACGATTTCTCGACGACCTACAGCTATAAATAGGAAGCTAGAGGCTCATTTTCAAGGATCCTTTTGCATCCTTGTAGCTTTTATATAATTTCCTTACAATCACCCGTGGATCCCTATCGATTCATAAGAACTGTACTTGCAAAATGACAATATAAGCAATAGAAATGTCAAGTCGACGTAAGCAATAGTTGGCCGAACCACTATAAACGTTTGGTGTCTTGTTTTCGCTCATTTTCCATTTGTATTTCTTCATTTTTCACTCTTTACTTAATTTCTTGAGTGTTTGTGCCACATTTTGATGCTTTCACTGAGAGCCGTGAAATCACGGCCGTTTGAATCCATCATCTACTATTGGATTGTCTAAATCTGAAAGAGTTTCAATTTTTTTGTTTTTTACTATATTCAACTACTCAGATTTCCAGAAAGTCTACTATAAACTATTCAAAATGGCCCTCGAAGAGATCGATCCACCACTTCAAGAGCTGGTGAGGATGTTGAGAATGTCGATTCTCAACATGTTGAGAAGTTTGCACAGCCGACCTCTATTGAGGGCCAGAACCCGACAGATGTGATTACCAAGGTCGAGATAGACCGCATGATGAAACACATGAATGCTAAGCTGCAAGAGAGCCGTGACGGGTTGAATCGGAAAATGCATCAGAGTTTGGGTTTGTTGAATAAATTGACTAACAATCGCAGGAGAAGCAGGAGAAACTTGACACCTACTTTAAAATCTGACAGTTCCTCGTCATTGGAGCAAAGGCGAAGAGATAGAAAACAGAAGATGATCAGAAAAGAGGTAGGAACGTCGAAACAGAGGTCAGAACCAAACCGCGGAAAAGGTTTATGGATCAGTACCGATCCATCAAAAGGAATCGGTACCGAAACATCAAATGTTGGTTTGGATGGTCGACTTCAGAAGAACGGTGCTGGTTCGGCCTTTGGTCGTGCTGTGGATGACAAGAATGTTGGAGATCAGGCGGCAGCTGTGGATCTGCAGCGAAGGCATTAGATGCACAGAACTGCTGAACAAACGATTCTCTTGAAGTCAGGGGAACTCAGGTATCGTGCAACTAACCGAGAGCATTTGTCGAGCCAAACACTCGGGGCGAATCACGATCATCGTCGTTCGGTAGATCTAGCAGAGCCAGATTTGGCTGATGTGATGAGGAGACTTTTAAGTGAGCACCAGCATCAGAGCAATGATGATTGGAGTTCCTCCACGAGCCGGAATCCGTTCACAGAGGAGATCATACGCGAAGAATACACGAGGAGTCTGTGATGCCGACGATGTCGTTGTACGGTGGAAAGACAGATACGAGACAACATCTGATGAAATATGACTGACATGTAGATTCTGTTAGAACTACAGATGTTGTGACATGTCGATGTTTCTCGATTTTCCTAGAAAGAGTGACTACGATGTGGTTTACCCGACTGCCGCCGAGATTCATGTCGTCTTTCAAGCAATTGACATGGAAATTCATTGAGCAATTCCATTTACATACCACCCTTCAGAAGGACGTCATATCACTATCCAACCTCTTCTACAAAACGGGAGAGTCTTTGAAAGATTTCTTGCACAGGTTCAATACCAAAGTGAGCAACGCTTAACAAGATATTATGTTGATGACATTAATTAGGGGGATCCATCCCGAATGCTAATTTCCGAAGGTGGTTAAAAAACCCACCGGCAATGGACGTGTTCTATAGAGAGGCGACTCGGTTCGTTCGCATGGAATAGGCAAGCACTACCGCCAAGAAAACTAATGTCGGACAGTCGGCAGAGGTGATATAGAGCAACATCGATGTAAAGCAATTCTGAGGGAATTCCGGCAATGTGGATGTGAATGTGGAGAATAAAAGTGGTGGACATAGCAGAAGCGATATTGGGGCTAAAGACAAGAAACCAAATTCGAGGAAACGTCCCAGAATCCCAAAATATAACTACACCTCGTTGAACAACTCTATCAAGAACATATACTTGGCTACTCAGGGTACCGAGCAGTACAGGAAGCCGGCTCCGAGGGAGTCGACTGAAAAGGAGAAAAGGTCGGGCAAGTTTTGTCGATTTCATGAAACGCACAGTCACAACACGAAGGAGTGCAGATATTTGCATAATGCAATCGAGGATTTGATTTGAAAGAAAAAACTGCAGCAGTTTGTGAAAGCCCCGCAGGATGGTGGGCAAGGAACTTCAAAAATAGAGGCAGGTCGGACCTGGTGTTGATGAGCTCAGGTGGCTTGAGAAATGTTTGGTGATTAATACTATCATTAGAGGGGCCCATCCAGGGGAAAAGAGCTGAAACGAGATGAAGAGATGTGTGAATGCATTGAAACATGTAGTGAATGAGAGTCGAGTTGTCGTCGAAGACGAAGCTCCAACAAAGCAACTTAAATCTATGACGGATGACATTATATTTAGAAATAGAGATGTTGATGGGATGGACGCCCCGACTATCGATCCATTGGTGATGTCGGCCATGATTGGCCCCGCGATTGTGAGAAAGATACTAGTTGACTGTGGGAACTCGGTCAACATTTTGTTCAAGAAAGCCTACGACCGTATGCTTTTGGAGGGTAAAGACTAAAAAGCAATGTAAAACTCGAATTCATGGATTTAACGGGACTGCTACTAAGCTAATGGGATATGTGTATTTGCAAGTGGTGCTTAAAGAGGGCGATCGTAAGAGAGTGCGGGTTGTGCCTTCTGTTATTCTCGATATTCATTGCCTTTTTGGCCGACCGATCCTTGTTAAGTTTCCACTGGTCATAGCTCCGTAGTGCTTAATGATGAAATTTCCGACAGAAAACGGTGAGAGAATTGTACAAGGTGATCAAGGGCTTGACCGGAAATGATATGTCGTTGAGCTGAAAGAAGCAAAGCGAAGAGAGAGGAAAAAAATATAGAGAGGACTCTCTAAATCAAAACTTTGGATGCATAGTAACCACGGCCTGAGCCATGACTTGGACGACACAGTATGTTCCATAAGCATATAGCTACGAGAATAGAACCAGAGGATGCAACGGCGGCTCCTGCGAAATTGACAATCAACATTCCGGTTAGTTGGAACGATCCTACGCGGATCCTAAATATCGGATCTCAACTCGACACAAGACGATGAAAGAGTTGACTGGTTTTTTTTGACAAACCTGAATGCGTTTGCCTGAACGCGTTCTGACATGTGTGGAATATCGCCGGAGATAGTGTCATGCACTAAATGTTAATCCTAACCGTGTTCCAGTGGAACAGAAGCACCGGCCTGGGTCCGGAGAGATCCACTGCATTGAAAGAATAAGTGGATAAGATGAAGAACAACCACTTAATCCACAATGCTCTGTACCCAAAATGTGTATCCAATCCCGTCCCGATGAAGAAGCCCAATGGAAAGTGGAGAATGTGCATTGACAATTCCTATTTGAACAAGGTGTGTCCAAAAAACAGCTTTCCGCTCCCGAGAATCGATCAGCTAGCTCCATATCTGAGAGGAGATATTCAGGCAAAGGAAGCAAGGTTAGCTCTTTATCTGAAATGAGCCTTTGAGTTGCTTAACGATATCGAGTATTACACTATCACACATATTCCCAGAGAGGAGAATGCGAAAGCTGATTCACTGACCAAGTTAATCAGTTAAGGAGACGCGCAACTCATGGACCTAATCCCGGTGAAAATATTATCGGCTCCGAGCATCGGTCGGATGGATATCGATTGGATCTTTGAGGCCGAGTCCGAAAAGGAGTTGTGGATGACTCCGATCTAGAGTTACTTGCAGAAGGGAATCCTTTCCCGATAGAAAGAACGAACGACAACGGCTCCTTCGTCAAGCTTTAAGGTACATTATCCAGGAAGGAATACCATTCAGGAGGGGACTCTCAGTTCCCATGCTTTAGTGTACCGCTAATGATGAAGTCAAGTAAGTCCTCAGGGTGGTTCATGAGGGGCTTGCGGTGACCACACCGGGAGGCAAACCTTAGCAAAGAAAATTCTTCGCTATGGATACTTCTGGTCAACCGTCAACCGAGACGTGACTGATTACACCAAAAAGTGTGACAATTGCAGAGGTTTGCAAAGATTTCTAGAACCCCACCAACGAAAATTACTCAAATGGCCATCTCCTGACCATTTGCTGTTTGGGGTATCGATATCATTGGCGTCTTGCCGATGTCTAAAGGTGGCGCAAAGTACGTCGTTATCGCTACTGACTATGTTACAAAGTGGGCTGAAGTAGAGCCGCTTGCCACGATCACTACTAAGAAGATAATCAACTTCATAGTCAGGGATATCATATGCCGCTTTGGGGTTTCAAAACGATTATGTCTGACAATGGAAATTAATTCGACGGCGCCGAGTTCAAAAATTTTTGCCGTCGGCATTGCAGTGAGGAGATTCGCAGCGGTGGCACATCTCCAAACGAATGGACAAGTAGAAGTTGTAAACAAAATTATTGAGTTCATTCTCAAGAAACGATTGAAAAAAGCCAAGGGTAAATGGATCGACGAATTATCATGAGCGCTTTAGACTTACAGAACGATTCATAAGTCGGCAACCAGCCACTCTCCTTTCGCCATACCCTACGGTTAGAGGCTATGATTCATGTTGAACTCGAAGTACATTCTCATCGAGTGACTCATTACGACCCAGAACGAACGAGGAGCTCCTGCTAGGGTTTCTCGACATAGTCGATCAGAAGCGTGATTAAGCTGATCTGAGAGCAGTTGCACATCGAAAACGGATCATCTGATACTCAACACCAAGGTCAGGAGCCGGACTTTTGAGATCGACGAGCTCGTTCTCAAACGAATCTTCCTAGACCCCGTAAATATAGGCCCAAGCTAGGAAGGTCATACGCAATCGAGCACAAGCTTGGAGACTGAACGTTCAAATTAGCAACCGTGGACGGGATCTCGCTTCCCCAGTGTGGAATAGCCAGCGTTTACGACTCTATTTCACTTGAAATCTGACTTTGTGAATATTTAGTCAAGTTAGACGTAACAAGACAGAATCTATCATTTGCCGTGTTTTATGAAGCGAAATGATTTTCCGAATCTGTGACTGTCTTTGAGTGTTATAATGTTGCGAAATGTGATAAACATGAATGAACTTGCATGTATCTAGGTATCAAAAGATAGGTGTCAACCGAACTTCTACGGCCCATAATTGGACCCTTGAAGTAAAACCATATTTAACGTCCGGAGATAGATGTCGGACAACTCCCTCAACCCAAGACTTGGGGCAGGAGTACAAACATTCAAGGGCAAAACGAAACAGCTCGGCTCCACGGCTCGCGCCCAGAGTCTGTCAGAGCATCCACCCCTTGCCGGGAGAAAGGCAAGACGAAAGATCAGCGTCCGAAGATAAGCAGGATCTTACGTTCAAACTTTGATCAATGCCCAGAATTAGGCACGATCAAAAGTGAACATCCTGGACAAAGATGTTTACACCACCATCTCAAGTGATTAACTCCAACCAACGTCCAGAGTTTGGCTTAATCAGGACATGCATCCCCAAGAAGGATGTCTAAATGGCCTTCTAAAGATGAATCACTTCGGTTGATGTCTGGAGTTAGGCGCAATTGCACTTCAAACGTCCACGAAAAGGATGTTCGAATTACCTTTTCTAGGTAATCGGAATTCGACCAAGCTCCGGAATTGAACATGGTCACGTACGGGCATATACAAACAGGCACCCTGACGACCGTCCCACACTTGCCTAAACAACAAAATGGATTAACTTAGTCCAATAATGATGATGAGAAATGGCCAACAGACGCAGGAGCATAATAACAAGCGCGTTTCTCAGAACATAAGCAAATTCACACAAGAATTAAACAGGACAAAAAGCTTTATTATTCACATCTAGCAAAGTTTGAAAAGATACAAGTGTTATTGATATTGAATCGCAAAAAATGGAGGTCGAATCGGCACAAAGCCAGCCTAAAACAAAATAGGTCATGTAATTAAACAACTAAAAGCAGAAAGGAGACAGATGACTACTTCTTGTGTTTCTTCTTTTCTTCTCTTCCTCGAAAGATTGCCCATTGGGTCCCCCCAGTTTCTTCCTACCCCTGCTACCTCAACCCTTAGGTGGGATGCCATGTGAAGACCCGACTGGCACACTGTGGGTACTTCCGGGTATGGGAAGAGTAACCGGGCAAAAATAGTCTCGCCATGTAAAGTTATCGACAGAGGAGGGAAGAATTCAACTGGCTCCTGCTTGATCTTACTGGCCGCTAGAATCTATTCTTCTTGCAACTCTTGCATGTTGGGCCCTAATGTAAGATTCGAAGTCCCGATTATAACATCCTCCTCAACCTGGGCTTTGGGGAACTCACTAGTTGTCTCATCTTCCAAAGCTATAGTTGTCAAAGCAAAAAAGCCCCAGGCCATCGTTTAGTTTTTTTTTGTGCCCAAGGCTTATTTGGGCGTCCCAAATGACTTTTTTTTTTGTACGTCGTCAAAAAACTACATTTGAAAAATGCATCAAAACTCAATTTTTGGCTAAGAAATGGCATATAAATGCAATATTGAGAACAAAACATCATACGATTAGTAAATCAAACTAACAGCGGAGACAGCGGCGGTGGCAGGAAAAATCGAGAGACGGCAATTAACGAGACTATGTTTTTTTGTTCGAGAGTTCGATATTGAAAAGAAACTTGGGGTTTTTTTCGAGAATACGCTCCAAATCAACAGTCAAACGAGCGCTTTTTTCTTACCCTATTGGATTTCGAGCTGCTGTTGGGCCAAATGCTAAAATTTTCACTTTCTCCTCAAGACGCGTTTTTTGTCACTTCACAAGTCGAGCATCCTGGGGCCTTTGTGGCTTTTTTAGCGTCTCAAACATCATAGGCGCTTCAGAAGACGCTTCAAAAGGTGCCCAGGGCTTTTTTGGCGCATAGACGAGGGCTTTGATAACATAGGGACCAAAGCATAAATTATCTACGTGCCCGGCCTGGAGTGCCGCCAACTGGGATGCTCGGGATTGTTGTGGAAATAGTTACGACCGTTGACTCAGTCGTTGTTGCTTGCTCTTCCAGCTAGTAGCCTTCCTTCGGAAGACTTGTGATTGCGGGCTGACCTGAAATTTGAGAAAGATAAAACGAGAGGTTAGCGACATCGACCGGTGTCATGTGAACTCTCTCAAATATGGGTGAAGTCAATAAGATACCCCCGCCAGACTGAAGCTCTCCATGAGTATTGAGTGTCGTTTGAATTCCCCTCTGGAATGGGGGTAACATGCTTGTCTTTGGCATCTGCGATGCATCTAGATTGTATGGAGGGATAAGCAGAGTGATAGAGGCGGCTGAGGGCCCAGGAACGAGCCATGTAGTGAGATCCTGGGTAGTAGTCCAGAAGCCTTTGGCTTGGTCTTTTTGGACCGTAAAAGCCAACTCCGGATGTAAAATCGGTTCACCGGTCTTGAGCGCTTCAACTTCATCTGGATTTAGAATCTCACTCTCCAGCTCCGCAAGATTCACCAAATCTCCTTTCAAATTATACTGCTCTTCCTGCACATATGCTCACATGCCAACTCTAGAGCTCGAAATAGTCTTTGCTAAGCCACGCCAAATCTGTGATTTTAATACGTTAGCGTTGTAATTGACAATGAGTGCCTCGAACTTGTCTTTGACCTGCCTTTCCGCGGCTGCTACCAACTCATCCACTTTCTTAGCCTTGGCCAATGCATCATCTCTCTTTTTGCGAGTGTTGAGCACATCAGCACAGTAGCCCTGGGTCGTTGTAAGAGCTTCATCCTTCTTTTTCTTCTCCTTGACGAGTTGCACCTTCAACTCTTCCACCTCTTTTGCCAGCTCATGGTTCCTGTGGTGAACGGATTCAACTTGACTTAAATGGTCCTTTCTTTCTCACTCGATCGTCTCACTCGGTTCCTTGGCTTTTGGTTCGACATACGTCTGTGCCTTCTTCAACTTGGCAACATTTGCATCAAGGTGAGTGATAGTCTCATCGTTCTGATTCGCCATAAGTCGTTGTCCCGTAGCCTCAACCTCTACACTCTCGACGTATTCAGAGATCTGCTCTGCCTACCTCTTTCAGATGAAATACTAGTCATAGGCATCGCTGACATACGCTACCGTATGGTTTTTGACCTCCGTTGAAATAATTTTCAAATTGGAGCAAACTTAATGCCTTTGAAACAGATCTTCGAAAAGCGGCATTGCAGTTCAGTCATCTAAGGGTTGGACATGACCGACTGCTCCGTTGTGACAACGGGTTGCTCAATAGGCATTTTATCAGCTTTCTGGAGAAGAGTCGAGAGCAGCAGGCTTTGACAAATGACGATTGATCGAAATAACGAGAAGCATAGGATGGTGTTGCCTCCTTAGCAAGAAGGAAAGCCGAAGAAGGACCGTAAGAAATGTCAGGAACGTCATCGGGACGGTTATGATGCCTATCCAAACCCTTGGATTGGGGCGACATGGATCTGCATCGATTCCTCAATGACAGTCGTATGACTGATAACCCTTCTCTCGACCTCCCATGTCATGGCTTGAACGACGACTACAACCGGAGTCATGACTGGTGTCGTGGTGGCCCGAGCTTGGCTTACGCCTTGGGTGATATGCCATCTGATTCTCAAGAGATTTGTACATACCAAATCGGTCCATTAAACCTGCAAATGAGAAAGACGAATCAGCTTTGACAAGAAAAAATGACACAAGCTTAGCAAAGTGCAATGCATGTGTGTGCGCGCAAGTGTTCCCCGACAGGCCATGGATTAGAATTTTGCTGACATGGATAATCACCCCTGCTTGAGTAGAAGGTACATCTTTTTGAAAGCGAATAGGGGATCCAACATCCCAAAGCTCATATTCCCAATGCCAAAAGAGCCGGTTTCATCTGGAATCGGCCCAAAATTTGCATAAGGATCATCTGATGGCTGAAAGGGAGTCACTTCTGCCATGGTGGTTTGTGAAGTTTGCCTTATATATCGCATGGGGAGAACCCTTATCTTAGTGCGTTGCTTCAAAGGCAAATCCTGGTTGTCACCGCCATCATTATTAGGACTTGTATCCCATATCAACATCATCATGGCCTGCCTCGACATGTTCCTATACTTCTCTAGCGTCAACTGCTGGACTATGAACTGAGGGCACCGGTGAATGATCTCCATTATCTCAAATTGAAGAAACATCCTCATCACTATTGGTGGACCCTGGAGCAGGATCGACACTACGATCCGTATCCAGTAAGTTATATGCCTGCAAATTCTCGTCGCTAAGCAATGTGTGCCCCCGTGCTAAAGTGAAACTCAGTGCAGTGTGATGCAAGTTAAAGCATCGTGCAGTGCAGTATCGATTTCTGATATTGTGCAACAGTTCGTTTGAGAATCTGGATGTTATCTGAAGTGACCATCATCGTTGACCGTTTTAACGGGCTTCACGTCATCATTCGTGCATTCAATGTGTTTTGGAACTTGGTAGATACTGTTTGGAAAAAGCTCGAATGTGTTAAACATTGCAAGGCTCTAAAGCGAGTGAAGAATCAAATCCATCAACTGTTGGATCTGTATCGATCCATCCTCTTGGATGGATTTTGGCCAAGTCTTGCACCATCTCCCTCGATCTTGAGCACGGCCTCCAATAAGAGGTCCATTCACATCAAATTCCAACTCCACCGGCTACTTATTGCTGCATATCGTGGAAAAAGGTGTGTGATTTATAAATGGTTTGGGTTGTCGGAGATGGTTTGGGTCTGAACGCTCAAGGTGGTCGATGGCGTGGGTTAGTTGCAAGTCAAGGAAAAGTGACAGCAGCGGATCTGGAGCCAGACAATGGCATATGCTCTAGTTCGATGGCAAGGAAATTTTAATGATGGAGCTAAGCTCGAACTCGAAGGGCAGAAATAAAGTGGAGGAGAAGTGTTGATGGATCATGTAATATAACACCCGAACCAAAATTTAGGCAACTGGTTCGTCTATTTCTAAGGGTTGGATCGGTATCGATCCATGCCCATGGATCGATACCGAGCCATATATATAAAAAGAGATGAGTAATGATGCTGACCTAAGTGTATGCATGTGTGTGTGTGCGCGCGCTCATGGAACTCCACAAGAATGTGCTTGCATATGGAAACAAAACATAATGAAAATTCGAAGCACGTATGCATGTACATATTCGACACTCAACAACTAGAGTCGAAGGAGAGCAGAATCAAACCTGAAAAGTCCAAAAAAGGAACCTGCTTAAGATTACTAAACTCGGAGTGACATGTCGTAAGAGCACGCTCCAGCTTTATAATGTCAGATGCTTTTACGACATGTCACTCCGAGTTTAGTAATCTGGACCCCCAATATAAAAATTGTAAATCAAAAGTTCATAAAATTAAATTTGGGAAAGCTCAAAAATAGATCCGAGAAAAGTTGGAAAATGCTTTTTTAAAAAAAATCTAAACAAATCGGGGGGTTGATCTAAAAAATTTTGAAAAATAGATCTAAAAAGGTGGATCTATATAAACTTAAACCAAATCTGGAAAAGTTAAATCAAGAATACTCAAAAATATACATCTAAATTAATTACAAAACAGATGTAGAAAAGCAGCTAGAAAAATGCAAACCTAGATATGAAAAAATTAGAAAATAGATCTAGACCCTATAAAACAAAGGAAGATGAGTCATGTTGATAACGTGTTAAAATACAAAAGAGGGAAGAAGACATTAGAGAAGGAGAAAGAGCTTTTATTCACAAATCAATCACACTAAGAAAGAGCTTTTATTCACAAATCAATCACACTAACACGATACAATGGAGCTATATTAATAAGCTCTAATGTAGAATGAAGATTACAATAACGCACATATAACATTTAGCATATTCACTCTTATAATTTATATATATTACAACAAACTACTTATTATGCCTATTTGAGATAATTGGAAAAACAAACTACATTTTAAAAAATATACATCTAATCCAATATTTAATGCTCTCTCTTTAGTTTCACCTTTTTTTATAACGCACATGATACTGAAACCATCTTTGAATTGGAAGTAAATAAATAGAAAAATGGTGAAAGGTGAGGACCAATCTTACGGTGTGCTCACATCTGTTTTTTAGCCGTTCAAGTGTTGATGCAGCCGAACGAAGGTTGATAACCGCAAACCCCACTCAAACCGCAAACCCCATTCAAAATAAGCAAAAGGACAAATTTTTAAGTTAGGCCCTCAAAAAAACTTTATTTCGACATTGGGCCTCATTTCAAACTTATTACAAAAATAGACCTCGTTTTATTTTCTTCAGCGTTTTATACTTACGCAATCCAAATATGCGCAAGTGTAAAAAAAAATTAAAAAATATACTTGCGCATTCCATAAATGCTCAAGCACAAATTTTTTATTTTCAAAAAAAATAACGCTTGTGCAATCCAAATTTGCCATGTATAATTTTTTTTGAGTAAAAATATACTTGCGCAATCCATATTTACGCAAAATGAAGCCTATTCTTGTAATAAGTTTCGATTCAGGTCTAAAATTGAAATATGCTTTTTTTTACTTGATTTGGAAAATTGTCCTAAGCAAAATTGCTAATTTGATACCCGACATGTAGGCCTGTCAATGAATACCTGAAAAATCTGAAATCTGTCCGCATCCGTATCCGAAAAAACGGATATTATCCGATATCCGAAAAGCGGATGCGGATATCTGATATCCGAAAAGAAAATCGAATGCGGACGCGGATGCAGAAATGGGCATATCCGTATCTGAAAAACATCCGTCCGATGCAAAATTAATTATAATAAAAATTACTATTATTATTGATTTATTATTTAACGATGAACTTAAAATATACTTAGAAATGAATTGTTCCACTTTGAAAAACTGATTAGTATTGTAGTGTGTGTATTGTCATTTGAGAAAGTGATTGTTTTAGTTTAAAAATATTACTATAATAAAAATCTTATTCAATTTCGGATGCGGATATTTCGGATATTTTCGAATATTCGAAATATCCGCTTTTTATTTTCGGATGCGGATATTTTCGGATATCCAAAAAATATCCACGGATGCAGATACGAATGTTGATTCTCAGATATCCGCGGATATCTGATGCGGATTTAAATTTTCGGATGTGAATGTGGATACAGCCATATTTGCATCTGTCTGCATCCGTTGACAGTCCTACCGAAATGTCCATTTGCATCCAATGCATCTGATACCATAGTCGGTTAATGATTTTTTTGTTTAAAATGATGAATTTTTTAAACGATGAATGATAATATTTTGTCGTTCTAAAAAAACAAATTGATGGTATTTTTGCAACAATGATAGGCATTCATTCATTTCGACGAGGCTTTACACCACATCTTGCAAAATGGTATTGCCACTTAGACTCCTACGATCTGACCGATCAAGTTGATTACCGTATGAGGGGTATTGCCTATGGATTCCTACCGATTGACATCATAAGAGTATTGTTGTTTGTTGTTAGCTTTTTTACGCATAAAGTAAAAAATATCATAAAACAAAAAACATATATGAAATAATATCAATAACATTAAAGTAATAACTAAAATGTATCGCTCAATCAATTTCTTTCTCAACCTCTTTCTCATGTCCTTTCGTTTGCTCAAAAATCCACCCTTAGGCGCACTCAAGCATGAATGGCGTATATTTCTCTTCTGAACTATTAAACTATGATCCAAGCATTGCTAGTTAACTTTAATATTTTGAAAAACAATTATACGAAATCTTGAATTAATTTACAAAAACATTGATTCCGTGGAAAGACATTTAATAAATGAATATGCATTTAACAATGTAAGCACCCCATTGCGTCCTAATATTTTTATTAGGTTGCGAGTACTTTGGCATGCATGTACGTGTGTACAAAAAAAACCTTTGAACAAAATTCATATTTAATTGCAACAATCAACTATGGTATGTAGTTTTTATTTGATAAAAAATTGATGAAACTTTCAACAAATTATATAGTTATAACTAATTTTAAAATTGAAAATTTGTGAAGATAGATGCACACGCGCGCACATATTTTATATATATATATATATAATCTTACTTAATTTTCAGATGTAATAGTAACTGTTTAGATATATTGTTAAGTTTGAAAAAACTGGAATTAAAAAAAATAACTTTATTTATGATTAAATGAAATTACTGTTTATTTTCAAATATTTCAAACGGTTTCTTTTCCATAAAGTATTCTAAAATTATATCAAATCAATAGAAAGAGTGTCAATCAATGTAAATTGAAATAAACGAAAATGTATATTGTTTCGTTGATGTTGAGAATCGGAAAAAAAACATACAAATATAAAATGTTAAATATGAGAAAATGTATCATCAGCGAGCTTTGAATGTATGACATTAATCATATTCAAAACAAACAAAAATAGAGATTAAATTTTTTCACGATCAAAATTCAAACTTGTATATAATACATAATAGTTATCATACGATCATTTTCACTTTTTTACCAATAATGCAGATGGAAATCGAATACTTCCATGATACTGAACACTCCTAAAGACGTGTTATGTAATATAATATATATATATATATATGTATATACATGTATGTATATATATATATATCTTTATTAATAGTTGTAATACCTTTGATGTCACACTTTTTTGGCATTCAGCGTGAACTACCAAAAATGTCCATCAATCTTAATATCGCTTAAAATTTGGATCTAACTTCTTTTACAGATTCAAAATTCTCCTCTGCAACTATTACTGAATCTATCTTAATATTCCTTAAACATAGGATCTAATAAATAAACTTCTATGAATATTATCAAACCTTAGTGTAAAATCTAATAACTAAATTTTCTTTACAAATTCAAAATTTTCCTCTACAAATATTACTAAATCTTAATACCACTTAATCTAACATATTCATTTTATAGAAAATAATTCATGCATAAAGCACGTGTCATTATCACGCGCGAAGCGCGTGCCGTAACGTTCGTGTGTGTGTATTGTAAATTAACATTTAATACTTCCAAAGAAATGTTATGTCTTAGCATAAATTTATGCTTAAAGTTTTTAAAGATGTGTGTTATGATTTTATTTATGTTGTAAATTGACATCTAACAATTACTAATATTGCAAGATGACATTTACTTATGTTGTAAATTGACATGTAACTTACCAATATTTCAAGATGACGTTTTTCAGGTATAGAAATAGCAACATCCATATTAATGTTGTTCTGCTCACAATAATTTAACAAATTAATTCTGAATCTAAATTTTTGTGTATTATTTCCTAATTCATGAACATTTATCTAATACTTGATTGACATTTAAATTTTCATAATTATATATTTGTAGCACCTATTAACTAACCTTTATTTATATGATAAGCTCATTTTTATTTATATGACAATCACCATTGTTCAAGTGGTTAAATGATTCGGCTTTGGTGCGAGATGTCACAAGTTCAAAACTTACGTAGCGTGATTCGAACGTTTATTGACATGGGATATGTTGTCCAAGTGACATGTTGTATATAAAGTACCATTTAAAAAAAACTTTTTTAAATATTACAAACTAACTTTTACTTATACCATAACCTATCATTTATTTCTCCATCTGAAAAGAATATTTTGAATTTATTGTTTATTTCCACATCCGAAAAGAATTTTTTTAATTTTACTCGCTTTGAAACCGATCTTTCATTTGTAAAAAAAGACAACATTTATTCGTATATTTTGTTCCCTTAATAAGTACATCAACATCTCTCAAAAAGATATTATACATTATTTGATGAAGAAATAATTGTGTTTAGATTACTACACTTTCCGATGAAATATTTAATAAAGAATTATCACATCTTCTAAAGAAATGTCGTATATTCTATGATATATTTCTTGAAAACTAATTACGTTTTATTTTAAATTGTTACTACTATAAAAAAAATTAGCAAACTCTGAATTTTCTGCGCTTGTTATACCAGGCAAAACCATTTTTCATTGAAGATGGATGTTGACCTATGTTTTGATGCCTTGAATCTTAATGAAACAACTAAAATCCATAGTAACACATCTTAGCGAAATCGTCCTAAGATTATGGTCATTTTACGCAATTGTATTCATGAAGGATTGAAATATGACCATCATATAGTTACGGATTGTACCACCAAGTTTGAAAAGGAGAGGTGATTTTCACAGGATGATTAACCTCCCTAAAGCTCAGTGCAGGGCTATTAAATATTAAATCAGTAATTGAGTATTATTCAACATTTTCTCGTGTAATCTCAAAACCATCATTGATGGAGAAATGCTAAAAAGATATGGTCATCTCTTCATATTTATATTCTTATTTTACAAGAACAAAACAAACAATGTCATTAACTCATTATTACTCAACTCTGGTCGCAGTTCTTGTTGATGAATAAAATATCAAATTACATAAGTTGTAACATGGTATTGATAAAGGAGGATTGCTATAATAATACTTCCAACGGACACTGAAGTCATAACTTTTTACCTGAAATATTTATCAATCAATTTACTCTATAAGCATCGTGTAATAGGTTTTTTATAACTAAACAGATAGGAATCTCTGTACATGAATCAGTTTTTTGTCAGTATAGACATGAACTGTAAGTTTGCATGAATATTTTAATATTTGTACTGAACATGTTAGGTATCGAAAGAGTAACACCTAATTAAATTTGGATGTTACAATTTCCGCCTTTCCAGAACAATAATCCTTTAACAAATAATACGGTAAGAATGAAACAAATAATTTTTGTTAATAGCAAAAGCAGCAAAGCACATAAATAATATGGTAAGAATAAAACAAACAATCTTTGTTAATAGCAAAAGCAGCAAAGCACATAAATAATATGGTAAGAATAAAACAAATAATTTTTGTTAATAGCAAAGCAGCAAAACAGTTTTATTGTTTTCATGTAAAATGACCACATCTTCTTAAAAGTAATTTGTATTAGCTTCTATTATATTATTTTTATATAACCTTGTGCATCTTTTTTTTAACCAACTTCACAAATGAAACAAAATTAACTCCATAATTTCACAAGCATATTTTTTTTCCCCATTATGGTTTGACATAACCGTCAACCAAATTGTTCGCGATTTTGAACTCCAGTTCCATTTCAGTTATTTGAGGTTCGAGGTACCGAAATTTTGACTAACTTCAGAAATTCTGGTTTCAATTCCGGCTACCAATTTCGGTACTTTCCTCAATAAAATTACATTAATAAATGGCGGATATTAATATTTACAACAACTACTAAGCCATTTTATTTCCAAACAAGTTGGGGTCGGCTAGATATGGAACCCAAAGCTAAATGACAATCAATTTAAAAGTCATAATAATGACAATAACAATAATAAAATAAAGTCAAATAAGTAAATTAATAATAACAATAATAACCAAGTAAAATAAAAATAAAAATAAAAATAAATACATATAATGTATAAAAAATGATTATAATGATAATAATACTAATAGTAATAATGGTACTAATAGTAATATTGGTCAAAGACTAAACACTACGCCTTAGGCTCATGTTCCCTAGTTCAATAATCTAAAACTTAAACTCATAGTTCATGGTTCCGGTATGTGGATAGCTAACTTTCACGCGCTCATGTCCGACACCAGCTCTTCGGATATATTCCAAATCTTCAAATCCATTTTTACTACTTCCTCCCATGTCAACATTGGTCGACATCTACCTCTCTTTGAGATAACAATATTTGTATCAGATTTCAAAACGCAAATTCTCTTTCGACGTATATTTGTAGTTTGAAAAAAGTTCTGCCAATTATTGATTCTTACTGTGCTAAATTGGTTGCATTTGACAAAAATCATGTTTTTCAAGTAATTTGGTCTTTAAGCATTTATTTGTAATATCTAATCAACTTAGTTGCTTTTTATTTGTTTGCATGTTTACTACATTTATGCATGTTCTACTTTAAGAAAAGGTATCATCTTTTGAGCAATTAAAAACTGGCACTATAATTTAAACGGGAATCTGTCCAATCATCACTTTAATCGGATTGGAACGGCTTGAATTCCAACACTCGGGCAGGAATCGTGAACATGCTCTCAGCGAAAAAATTGTTGATTTTTGACAATCTTCCTTCATTATTTCAATCTGTTTATGCTAATGCTATTTTTTTATTAGAAGATTTTGCATCTATTTTCGTCTTTCCTAAATATATATTTTTTTTCAAAACATTTGACACAATTTTTATTAAATCTGTCTTAAACAATGTTTTGCGCTGTAATTATATGTATGTATATAATGAAAATCTGTCTTCATTGTTTTTATCTTGCTTTTTTTTCCTGCATATTCTTCATCGGTTCATCATAATATTTTTTACCTAGTAAACTATACGTTTAACAAATTTGTTTTCTGAAACGCCCAAATGGAAAGAAAAAAAAATGTTTTTCTTTTTTATAATAATAAATATGATGTTAAACATATGGCACATAAATGTATATGGCGAATTTCATTAATAAATTGGTTGGATATTAGTAGCGTCGTTTAATAAATTTATTGAAACAAATTGGACCATTTTGACTCTTATAAAATTTTATTATTTTAATCTACCTTGTTATATTTTATCCAACAAATTTGATATGTCTGTATGCTGCTTATAGGTACTAGGCAAACCTTCCAAAATATTTTTTGCATAAAAAGATGTGCTAGGCAAACCCTCTGAATTATAATTTGCAAATAAAGATTGATGGAAGATATCAGATAAGTACAGATGTTTCTGGAGGACACAATAATTGCTAAGACAATCAGAAAAAAGAAACAGGAGGATGCTATGCAGAAAATCAATTTATGTAAATATTTTAGAATTATAATTCAAGTTACCTCATCTTTCATCATGTTTGATTCCTTGGCGGTTGACCAAGCTTTGCTGATCATCAACATAAGAGCAGAATCAAGTTGGTTCTTCTCTGCTAGGTTGTCAATTTTTCTACATGCTTCGCTTAAGGAAGGAGAATTTATTATGTCCTGAAATTTTAGTTCTGCTGCATTCAATGCCTCGATACTTTCTGTAGCAGTGTCATATGCTTGAACAGCAGCTAGACAAACATTCCCCAGCCTTGCCAGATCTAATTGGAACATGTCAATAATCAGAAGCTGTGACGTATGTTAAAACGGATGAGTGAATTAAATAGGGAACGTGACATAAAAAAGAATCTAAAGTTGGAAATGAGATAGGAAACATGTTTTAATAAATAAATAAATAAATATACATTGCTATCAATTTCACAAATAACTGAGAAAAAAATTATATTCAGACATTTTTTATTAAAATACATAAATGTTTAAAACGATTGGTTTCTCCCCCCTACTTTTACCAAACATGTACAGAACTTATCTAACTTCCTTCAAAAGCGTTGCTCTTTCTAGTATTTTTGGGCATACTATTGCAATTCTTCCCATCATATTCCAACTGCTTTATAACAAGATTCAATTTATTTGGAATGGTGTTCTCATCAAGCTTATTAGTAAATGCCAAAATGGAATGCTTCTAGAAACGATGGACAACCAGAAGGTTCGCATTTTTGAGAGAGAACGATGTATTTTTCTGAAAACATAGCAAGGACTTGGATAGTTTGAGCAGGAAGGAGAAGGGAAACAATGAAAATTTGACTAAAATATGGGAGTACACCAACTTGAAAGTTTAACTAAATAGATATGCATGTATTTTTTGTAATTATGTTAATATTTGTGAAAATTATGTTTATACCCTTATTTTTTTCCAAAAATACTAAAACCCCCTTGAGCCTTATCATTATATAAATCAGCCCTCTGAAAATTTTGAAAATACAAAGTGAACCCGTGAACCCTTGTTTTTTCTTGCATTTTATACAATGCAATGTTGCCTTGTTAATAGCGCAATCAACTTGGTATTGTTTCGTTCATTGCATTGTTAAAATGCAATTTGCATAAATATTTTTAATTTATATGTTTTTGCTACAATAACTTGGATTATATTTATAGAAATAATATATTTCATAAATCTAAATCATAAAAACATACTTTTTTTAAGAAATACCATCAATTATGCATTTTTGGTTTCTTCGTTGAAGTTAAGTGCAAGCAGCTTAAATCGTCGTTGTTGCAATTAATTTGAGGATTTTGGATTTGAATTTACGATGTAGATTACTATTTTTTAATTGTGGTGAGTTTGTATACAATTTTATTGTTGTGAATTTCAAAAGCCGGATTTACAATATAATAAGCAAGAAGGGTTTTTTTTTTTTTACATATTATGATAGGTGTTTTTCAAAAAGCCCATTACTGTTTTGTTGAAGATGATTTATGTTATTAGGCTGCAATTAGCAGTAATGAAAATAAGATAACAAAAGAAAATGCAAACATCTACTTTTTTGCGCTCGGTGTAAAAAAAGCATCGCAGCTTTGCAGCATTGCATTGTATAGCAAACATAAGCAATAAACAGTAAAATTAGTTTCATGTATCAAGCGGTTCCACTGTATATTTTTACCATTTTGTTTATCAGGATGCTCAAAATATGATTCTGCAACAGTATGAAGATGTACAAAAAAATCTTTGGTGAAATCTTTGCGTCGGCGTGCAACGATAGCACTAATGTCAGTAGGACTTTCTTTAATAACTTTGAGAAGTTCAGCGTGCCTTTGTACATCATCATCTATCTGTTAACAAACAGTTTTAAGGGTGTTATAAACTTACTTTTGCTTGGCCTGACATGTTACAAAAGGGGCATTTAAATTTAAAAAGACAGTCACGCAATATGAATATACCTCTTTGAGTTTTCTGCCAAGTCGCAGTAATTTGTGTTTCATTCCAGGATCACTCTCTGCATCTGCTCTTTCTTGACAGCGTTTGAAAAAATGAGGTCTAATGTTTTCCCATTCCCCGCTGAAAGCAAGTAATCTTCTCCAATCTGTTGTTGTAGGCTTATCGACCATAAATACTTCAATCAGTTTATCACATACTTTGATCATTCTGTTACCACTTAAGTATTCTGGACCGTTATTATCATCGTTATCTGTTCTCACTTCATACTCAAGATTTTCGCTAACAGTCATTTGATCACTATTCAATTTTGAACCTTCAGTATATTCACTAGGTATAGCTGTTGTTTCTTCTGCTGCTGCTGCAGCATTGGGTTTAATCACTGACTGAGATGATCTAATTATTAATTTACCTGCGATAACCATACTGATAATTAAATACAA
Source organism: Allium cepa (assembly GCA_030765085.1). Taxonomy (NCBI): domain Eukaryota; kingdom Viridiplantae; phylum Streptophyta; class Magnoliopsida; order Asparagales; family Amaryllidaceae; genus Allium; species Allium cepa. Next base: position 635,427,000 of record CM060941.1, read on the forward strand.
AAGTAATAGCATCTAGTTCAAACAATGTAATGCTGCAAATATAAAACCCAATAATCGTATCATCAAGTACACTATAATATTTCAAATATACCCCCAAAAATCACCAACCGACGTCAATAACGAAAATCAAATGAACAATACTAAAAAATGACTACACTAGGGTATCTAAAATTAAATTGAATAACCTGCAAATTCGCCGCAATTTAATGATGAAACCCGTGTATGATATTTCTGGTGAAAAGGGGAAACGGTTGATGTCTTATTCAAGCACGGAATACTCCGCAGATTAACGGATGGCTGTTGAAGAGCAAAGGAAGCCATTTCAATTAAGAAATTTATATTTTGTTAACGATGGGAAGGAGAAGAAACTTGATGATACGGTTTTTGTATTTGGAGGGAAGCTAAGAGAGAGGAGCTCGGGAACAAATTTTGGTGCGGACTGTTACCAAGGCACCGTGGTTATCTTTGACGGCGAGGAGCCTGGAGTTGCTCGATCTGTACTCTGGATACGCCGCTTCCTTTGTGTGCTGTTTCGCTTGACCGACTTCCTGAATAATCCTGAGGCTTTCGTCGGTTGAAATTACCCAAACCTGGAACATATGTGAGGTAGGAGAAATTATTAAAACCCTGGAAAAATTGTTAAAGCCCCCCTTCCATCAAAACCCGCACAAAATTACTCCAAATGGATTAAATGGCCAGAACCGGCCATGTCAAGCTAAACTTCCTCAATTTGAGATTCGAAAATGAGCGCTAATTATGTTGCAACTAGAATTATTTTCATATACACATACAGTATAGCAGTCTAAGTGAATATAGCAGCTAAAATATTTACATTACACATAAATTGTCTTAATATTCATCACATACGTTTTTCAAATTAACCTCAAAGTTGTACCACGTAGGGCCAAATTGCAGTAGAAAATAATATAGTAGAGTGTCAAGCAGACATATGATAATGCCGTCTAGAAATCTTTAAGCGGTGGAAATAAACATTTTTTTTATTAGTTAACAAAGCCTCATGCTTCGTCTTCGGACATCGTCCTTCGACCCTGAGATGACCTGCCTGTATCCGTAAGCTCAACCTACTCAAACAAGTACCCGTGAGTTTATGGGAAAAATGATAATAAAAACATGGATCAAACGTAAAGTCTGACGAGAATAATACCTTATCTAAAGCGTAACATATACTGAAACCATTTTACCATATGCAGAACAGGTATTCCCTTCACTAGCATTGAATATAAATGCAACATCTGCAATACATAGGTCAAATTTAGGCTATCCTCGAAACCTCTGTAAGATTCTGGTCTTGGCCCCCGATCAAACTCTCCCTTTAAAACTGTGAATGACAATCTAACTATCGAAGGTACTTCCCCTATCGGTTTGGTTGTTAAACACGCCATTCACATTCCTTACATCCAAAATGCATAGTCCAACCTTACGCGGTTCGGCATTCGAAATTCACTACCGAAAACGCACATCTAATGTAGTTCGATTTCACCTGAAATTGAACTACGAAGTACAACCCTAAGCAATTCATCTTTATTTCATTTATACTACAAAGAATCAGTCACATACAGTTTCATCATTCTTTAGTTTACGCTGTAAAGGATCAGCTGCATGCAGTTTCATTTTTCTTTAATTTATACTACAAAAAATCAACTACAAGTAGTTTTGAGAGCGTACAACCCGCTCATACATCCTACATCCTTTTGGAAGTAAAATATCTCTCCTTGCATTCCCAAGCATGCATTCTAGTGAGTGTCTCCACTCGACGTCGATAGTCTTTCTGAACTTGCATTCTTATGTAGGTTCTTCCTTCACTTGGTCGTCTTAAGCTCCCCGAGTTTTACCTAATTGTCATTTATTACGTTCAATTTCAAATTAATTTCGGTACAGTACAAATGTAATAAACCGCACATTAATGTGCTCAAATTTCTACTAAATCGAAAGTCCATTATGGCATATATCGTTGGTTTTGATAACATGTAATAAACAGAAGTATATCAAAGTGCAATCAATATAAACTCACAATGGAATATAAAAATATAATAGAACATAAATAATGACTGAGGTTACTACCTTGAAATCAATAACATTCATTGGATATCTAGTTGTCTTGTTAACGCCGAGCATGAATAAGAAGACTTCTCCATCCACCGTTCCCGTCCAGTAACATGTCCCTCTACAGTATATCTCATGTGTTGTAATGAGGAGGGGTCAGAACAACGTTCTGACGATTGAAAAATTACATACTTTACCTATAGCATTAATTTATGCCAGTTAATTTCTATTCAAGTGTTATGTTTATTATTCATGGCCAATTCGTTCAATCCTATATGCACGTATTATATGCCTAACCTCCTTCGAGGTATAACTATATGTATGCATGTGTGTGTTGGCGTATACACATATATGTCTAACTGTAATACTACCCAAAAACCCTTACAACCTAATACTTCTTAAATAAGAAGGAGACAGTCCCAACGACCATTTAAAACCTCAATCCTCGAAGCTGGCCCTCCACAACATATATACTATTCAATCGATCCTACCTACAAAGAGCGATGACCCCTAAATACGATTTCATAATTTAATTATCGTATAATTAACGCATCTTAAAACTACTCTAAGGGTTAACTAGCCCACACTCGACAAACAAAAAACTAACCAACTGGCTTGGAGGTCTGTGTGTATCACATATAGATTCTACACATGCAGGAAGTGAAATCCGTCAAGGCATAACTCAAGTATTTGCTACCGACCACTCAGGACCATTAGTGGTCATAGCCTATATGTCAGCCTTACTACTGAATATCGGTCCAACAACAATACTAACATAGCCCGCCGACCTTCCATGGCTGAAATCTTGATTAGACTAACCTAATGTAAGTCAAGAAAAATGCTCATTTCAGTTACTTAATACCTCCTACTAGAATGAAGCAAACCTCATTTCCTTAAAAGTACTAGGTCGTTTAGTACTTCAAATCTAAGGCGAACCCTTGGTATATTTCCTCTACCCATCTGCAACGCATATCTCTTTCCCATGGTTTCTACGGTTGTAGATGTCTCATATCAGTAGTATGTATACACAATCGCTGATAGCCTCTAGATAAAAGGAAGACTTTTGTTGTGTAACTCTACTGACCTCGCATCCTAACCCACTAAACCAAATCAATTATCCTAAGCCTAAATATTGGACTTGGCCCACTAATTCATGTTTATCCTAAATGTATAATTAAGGCCATATAATTTTCTACTATGAAAATTATACCGCCTCATAACATTAAATTGCTATCTTATATGCTTATTTACTGTATTTCATAAATATCAATTGTCTGTAATAAATGGTCATCACTATTCTAATTGGATAATCTCTAATAACATTTATTTATTCGTTCTAATTTAACATATTATGCTTATTTCATTTCCCGATAAATATCATATAAAATTCTTTAACCATTCCCATTAAACATACTAATTTCCCCATTAAATCTTGTAACTCTCTTTTAACTGCACATTTATTGCCCTATTAATTTTGGAGTTTCCATCTCTTTTCCATTCACACCTCCTAATTTATAACGCTGTCTATAACTAGATATCCTAATTATAGCTAACGCAAGAATCAACGTATATTATGCTATATAAATATATTTTAATTTTAATCGGTAAGCGCGTTTATACGTATATACATACACATATATAAATATATTCCTATTTCTAAATATTAATTCTTAAACCAGAACATTTCTTTCCACATTTTACTTTATTATAGTTATCCTTTCAACAAGGATTATCGCTGTAATTTTTCATAAATAATCAAAAGTGAGACCTTTGCTTCGTTCGAAATTACAAGGAATTATCTTTTTTCTTTTATTGAAATAGACAGTGCAAACTACAAAAAAGAACATCCGTACTTTACACATCAATTTCACTTTTGGTATATTTCTTATTATTTCAATGGACGTGCTTTTTATGCATTTATGGATTAGATAATTGATGGAAATTACACAGAAATAAATACACTTAAATTATACCCTGATTCCAATAAATCTAAACTAACACTAATATTTTACAAACCAACTATAAATTTGGAATAAACTTTACATCTTTATCAATAACCAACTTTAACAAATTTAGGGACTGATTTCCAATTTTTCAAATTAGGGTGTAAATAACATTTCTATTCCAATTACGTATCTTAAAGAATGTGTAGGCGATATTCCTATACGTTTATTTTAAACCTGCAACTCATCAGATCTTATATAGACATAATAATTAAATAAAATTCAACGAGATATATTTCAATGTTATAAATAAATTATATAATTTTCCACTCACTTTTCAAGCTTTTCAAATCTGAATTTAATCTCTTTATTTGACTCCTTTGCCATTCTAATCCAAAAAAATATGTATAATAAGGTATGTACGTATTGTTAGACTTATATATATGAGAAGAGATTTGGGGTTAAGGGGAATATAGATTTATAATAATGAAATTTACCTTTTTCCACATTATTGATTTGCTCCTTCTCTTCTATTTTCTGCCTTTATCCGATTATGTATACATATAATATAATATTTTGTTATCAATAAAAATAGTGAAGAAGGAAAAATGGTGGAGCTTCGTTGCTTTGATCAGAAAATATGAGAAGAGAAGTGAGGGGTTAGGCCCGTATCTGTAGACGCTCGAATCAATCGTAACCATCTGATTAAAATAATTAAATCCAAGTCGTTTAGCCAAGGTTCAAACCCTGGCTACTACTATAGGATCGGTCGACCGTTTCCCTATATGCGATTGACCGGCCTAAGGAGGGGATCGACCAGTGGAGTCTCGCATTTAATATCATTTATTTTCTTTTTAGTTTTCTAATTGTTTTCGTTGAAAACTTCAAACGCTAATAACTTCTTTTGAGCTCCGATCGCGTTACTTCAAATATGAAAATTGCTTATAAAATCACAATAAATGCAATGGTGTAAATTTCAGGCTAGATTTCGATGTTTGCTCAGATTCCATTTTGGTGCCATATTAACTATTTATTGACTACCGTAAATTTTATGAGGTGTTACAACAACCCTACCCTCATTCATATTACAGTGTAGTTTCCCTCACTTATATTGCAGTGCGGTACAATCTACTTTTTTGGCCTTAGAATAACATATGTGGTTGCACTTTTCAGCTCAAACGACATAATGACTTCGGCGTAGTTCTCTACTTTGCCTTCTGGCTTTTGACTTTGGACTTTTGCCAACGTTTCATGTTTTAATGAAGTACTTCTCCATGCAGTATTGAGCCTCCCCGAATGTCCATAAGCTCCTATGGAAATTAACTACCTTCGAATTTAGGTACTTAGTTTATTTTCTTAACGTTTGGACACCATCTCAAACTCCATATCAAGCAAAGTTTGATATGTCTGTTATCACCCATTACACATATCACCATGTGATACGTTCAGACTCCACTTTCTGTCGGTGATAGTATCCTTTATTTCTATTCTTAGCATTTACATGAGAGCTTGTCCGCTAATTATTTAACATTAATTTTACCCAAGTTTATATAAAAGATTTTTGTCCCCTCTTTAATCACCTTCTTCCAGCGTAGTTCCTCCTTCAGTGATGAATGATTCTAATTTAGAAAATACTTATAAAATACTAGAAAAATCATGAAAAATTATTTGACTCATTTTACACATATTTCTATTTTCCAGTTATTTTCTCTTATTTATTTACTGGTTATCTCCCTTCAAAAATTTATAACCAATCGCTTTGACATGGAAAATTCTTCAAATAAAAATAATCGTATTTTTAGAATCATGATTAAAACATCATATTAAATTTTCATAGCATTTCAAAATTATCAGAGTAGGGAAATATATCTAAACTTCCCACGCATAATTAGTTTTCCTAAAACATTCATTAGTACATCGTTTACCTCATTTAAACATAAAATCAGACGATCTCCATCATATTAAATTAAAACCAAAATCAAACACGATGAAAATGGTATTAGGGTTTAGTATTACTCACCTAGGTCTTTGAATAATCTTGTTTTAATCTTCTTGCTTCCTTCTAGCTTGTGTTTTCTTCTTCTTATTTTCTCTTTTTTAAGCCACCACCATTATTAAGCTTCTTAAGCTTTTATTTTATTTTTAAGTAGAATGAAATAAAAAAATGAGTTAAGAGTCATATTTATTGTCGCATAATAATTTGGGCTTGACCTTCGTAACCTTCCCTCTCCTCATTGGTTTGTTGTCCTCTTTCCTATCTAATTTGCCATACATAGCCGGCCTCATATAGCAAATAAGTGTACACCCAAATTCTTACCATATTTATTATTTATTTTTGTAAATTTTCCCCATTCAATCCCTTATTTCAATAATTAGTCAGTTATTAATTACAGGGTGTTACAGGCTTTCCCTCTTAAAGGAATTTTACCTTCGAAATTCAATTAATGTGCATTAATGACTGCCTATCTATCTAATGCTCATTCTAGCATACCCACATAAGTTCTCCACCCATGTGTTATAACAAAATTGTACTAGTGCATCTACTAATACAAAATAATCGATCATAATGCTCATACACACACACATGTATGTGTGTGTGTGTGTTATCGAGGTTTATAAGAATACAAAGCTAACACATATACTAAGCTGAAACAAAAACTTTGGATAAGCCCTCTCAAGGTTATCCTCCATTTTCCGCTTGTACAATCCTCTCGGTCTTCAATCCACTATACACACGCTAGCTTCCCCACTTTATTCTGAAGTCTCTTCTCATCCTAGTTTACTATCTAAACCGGTTCTCATACATAGGTCATGTTCGATTATATGACCAAGTCATCTACTACTTTACTACTACTTATGGATCCCTAATACACTTCCTCAAATGTGATATATGAAATATATTCTGGATCCCTACAAAAGCCTTTGGTAGGTCCACTCGGTATGCTACTTTTGTTGCATATGTGAGTATATGATTTTTGTTTGATGATAATAAACATATATATATATATATATATATATATATTCATTTAAATGTATTTGTTAATGTACTATTTTATTTTCACAGATTAAATAAATATTTGCTGAATAAAATAAATAACACAGAGTTTAAATTCAAATAGATATTTTATTCAAACGAATATTTATTACAATTTTAAATAGTACAAATTCAAGCTCTCACTATACAATTTTGATTACAATACAAATTCAATTACATCACAATCTTTCATTTACAAATGTCCTCACTACATATCGCTCATTCACACATAATTTATCTTCAACTTCATTCCAGATTGAATCCAACATCTGAGCAATCTGCAAAAATAAATACTGATGCGGTAAAATTGAAAAGGAAATATTTTTGCAGCGTAAAATAAAATATGATTTTGAAAATTTTACATGCCTCGGTTATTTGGGTTGTTCGTCATCATTTAATTCAAATTCATCATACACTTGATAAAATTACAGGGACAGGTGAGCACAAGGTCAAACCCAAATTAAAAGCCGGGTTCAACTCAATGCAATATAAATAAAGTCACGACACGAGCACAAGGTCAAACCCGAGCTTTAAAGCTGGATTCAACAAGGTACAGTCCAAAAATACAAGCACAGTATGTACAAAGTCAATGTAACAGTGGTGAAACATGAAGAGAACAAGACTGCATCAAGTAATCAAGTCAAGCAGACTGTACATGAAGGCAAACTCAAGTGAACTAGTTCGATATGCTATGCACAAGAAGCCAAAGCCAATGAATGAAGTGCACATATATACACATGACAGTGAAACAGGCCAGAGGTGAGAACAAAACAACACACTACACACTGACTCAAATCAAATACAATCAGACAAGTTTTCAAACACAAACCAAAGTTCAAAATGCAAGTTCAAAACACATGCTAGCATACACATATATACATACATGAATGTATGTGTACACATGATGCAAGACCAGTAGGCTACACAATGAACTCAAGATATATACATACATGAATGTATGTGTACACATGATGCAAGACCAGTAAGCTACACAATGAACTCAAGCTCAAGTGAATACAAGTACAGCTAGCAAAACCAAAATGGACAGCAGCTACAATACAATGCAAACCAGAAAGGAGTACTGGTCTACACAAAACACAAGACTCGACCAAAGCTACAATGTGCACAGTGCAGACTTGAATGTACAGATCAAGGGAAGCATACAAGAAAAGAATACAGACTACCATGAGCAACCAGTGCATCAAACCAGAACAACAAGTGGAACTGACCACACAAGAAAAGCTTGACCAAGTGGTTGAAAACATTACAGGGATGAACACACTTGACTACAAGGAGATGTACAAACAAGTGATACTAAGTGCAACAGAAAATCAAGCAGAGATGAACAAACCATGGTGGCAAGTTCGAACAAATCCAAAGTCGAGACAAGGAAGCAATACAAATACAAGTATACATATATGCATATATATATGTGTGTGTGTGTGTGTGTGTGTGTATGTATACACACATATATATCTATATCAAATGAAACAGTACCAGCATAAGCAAGTGACACGGCTATTTCGAACAAAGACAGAGGAGATTTCAAACTGCAGTTCAAAGCAATGCCGAAGTCACAGTCGAAAACAAGTTCGAAAAATCATGGAACAGCAGTTTCAAATCAAGACAGTTCCGAAGCCAAAATATTTTCACAAAATCAATTTTATCAAGGCCAAGGTCAAAACAAAGCATAACCGAAGTCACTAGAAAATCAACACCGTGATGACCAAGGCAACAATGAACGAAATCGAACCAAGTCAGAAATCAACACCGTGGGTATCAAGTAACCAAGCAACGAAAGTCATGAATTTGAACAAGTCTGAAATCATCACAAACATTCAACTTAAATCAAATGGCTGAGAAGAATTCAAGCAAATTATCAGATGAACGAAAATCAAGGAATTCAAATCCTATATAAACAAGTAACATCATCGGCAGTTGATCATCGAGTTCAAGCAAGCTAAAACAGTAAAGCAAAAGTAACAAATCACATACTAGATTGTTGAATCGAACTCGATCATCGAAGCAGCCAAAATTGAGCAACGAAGAAACGATCGATCAACAAAGCTACACGCAAATATCCACTTGATTGATCAACAAAGTCGGCAGCTTCGAAAATAATCACGAAGCCCTAAATCGGAACGAACGAGAATGAGCAACAGGAAGCCGCCATTTTTCACAAGAAAGAGATACCAGGCCGGTTAGATCGGGCTGATAATATAAAAAGCAAAAGGAGCCCGCTTTTATTTAGGCCGGCTTGTTTAATTTGGCTTTATATTTTGATTAGGGTTTATTTGTTTTTAAATTGTTTTTAAACTTGCAATTTCTTTTAGTCATTTGTAATTTCTAGTCGTATGACTAGGGGACAAACTACATGGCGTAGTTTGAGAATTCGCAACTCAGTGGCTGAGTTGTGGCAGAGTTTTGAGCGTAGAGTTAGGTTTAGTCGGTAGCGGGTGTCGCGAGTTTACGTGTGTAAGCGTCTGACTACTTAATTTCTAGCAGAAACCTTAGGGGCAGCACTTAGGCAGGGTTTTGCCGAAGCTAGGTAAATCTGTGTGTTCTGCTTTTTATATTCTGCTATTATCTGTGCTGCTTATATTATGTTGTGATCTGTGTTGAAAATATTTTATATAAACTTCCACATTAAATTTTTATAATTAATAGTATCACCCTATTCACCCCCCCTCTAGGGTGAAAACGATCCTATAAATGGTATCAAAGCTAGGTACAAAAGCTATTTTTGTTTTAAAAAGTTTGATTTTTCAAAAGCCAATTTTTTTAAAAAAAAAATTGAATTTTAAAAAATGGCTTCTTTTAATAATGCTTTTGCAGAGGGTCAGTCCATAGTTAGACCACCAATTCAATGGTGAATATGCTTACTGGAAAAATATGATGGAAATTTTTCTGAAAACCATTGACGCTTGGCATATTATTGAGACAGGGTATAGAGCACCAACTATAATTGTAAATAATCAGGAAATAAATAAACCGAAGGATCAATGAACAGAGCTAGAAAATAAATTACAAAATGCTAACATTAAAGCTATGAATTTTATTATTTGTTCATTGGATCAATTTGAATTTAATCGTGTCTCACATTGTTCAACTGCGCAGGAAATATGGCACACACTCGAAGTGACTCACGAAGGAACGTCTCAAGTCAAAAAATCTTGCCATGCTAAGCAGCGAATATGAGAACTTCATAATGGCGAAGGAAGAAAATGTCAAAGAGATGTACGAACGACTTTCCAATATCATATACAAATCAAAGGCTCTTGGAAAATCATACATGGAATTGGAGATAGTCCAAAAAATCCTCAAAATCCTTCCACGAAGTTTTGAAGCCAAAGTAACTACCAGTCAAGAATCAAAAGATTCGAAACAAATGAAAGTCGAAGAACTCATCGGAAACCTCACCACTTACGAGCTAGAGATGAAATTCAAGGAAGAGTGTGAAGGAGGAGACACTCGAAAGAAATCAATAGCTCTTAAAGGGACAACTGAAAGTGATGGTGATGATGATGATGATGGTGAAGCAGAACTAGCACTATTAATAAGAAGATTCAAAAAGTGGAATCGCAAATATGGCAATCCGGCCAAAAATCATCAAGTAAAGAGCAGAATAAAGAAAGCACTAGACAACCCAGAAGAGCAGAAAGTCATTTGTCACAAGTGCAATAAACCCGGTCATATCAAGCCCAATTGTCCTCAAAACCGACACGACTTAGAAAAAAATCAAAAAGGAAGAATTCTGCAGCCATGTGGAATACAAGTGATGAAGATAATAAAAGTACAGGCAGTGAGAGTGAGAAAGTAGATATGTGCCTTCAAGGTAATATAACTGACAGCGACGACGACGAGTCAAGCGAGGTATCAAAACTCACTCACTTAGAATTACTTATATATTTCCACGAGGTAAATGGCTGTTTTGAACGACTTAGGGAGAAGTATGCCAAACTTGAATCACAAAAAGATACTTTGATAGATTTAAATAAACAACTTGACCAATTAGTTAAAAACTATCAAAATAGGATCCCTAAGTGTGATAAGTGTCCAACATTCGAAGAAGAGATTAAAAAATCAGAAATCAAAATTAAATCGCTTGAGAATGAAATTCTAATTTTGAAAGAAAGTGAAAATACAAGAAGGGAAAATTCTATTAAAAAGTGCACACAATTATTAAATGAAAATGAATCTCTCAAAACACAAGTCCAACAACTGTCAACGACTTTAGATAAATTTTCCAAAAGTGAAAAATCATTGAATAAGCTCTTAAGGAAACAAACTGTTAATACAGTTAGATAAGGACTTGGATATATCAATCTGAACCTGTTAAAAGAAAATTTAATCAAGTCGATTCAATGTGCACAATTTGTAGAAAATTTGGACAAAATCAAAACAATTGTTGGTACAGACCCAAACACGTGAAAACTATACCAATTTGGGTTTCAAAAGGCATAAATATAAAATCTCTCAAAGTTAAAAAAATCTGGGTGTCGAAAGGAACATATATAAATAGTTTTGGGTCTCCACAAAATTATTTTCCAAAATATTCCGCCACTAACAATCATGGACCTATAAAAACAGATAGGTCACAAAAATCTTTTACCGTGTAGGAGTGGTGGTAGGCTAAGGAACAACAACAGTGTTATCTGGATCCTGGCTGTTCCAGAAACACAACGGGCGACAAAGCAAAGTTCATTAGCCTAGTACAAAGGTGACGAATCACAATGGACAACAACAAAAAATATCGTAAAGGTAAAAGAGGTAATGGTATATTCATCTTGAACAATATATTAATGTGATAATCTGCACCGTAATTTGAATTAATTCAGCCAATTATGTGATGAAAAAATAAATAAATAAATAAATATATGTTGATTTTAATTCTGACTTATTCTTAATTGATATGATTTTTGACTTGTTCTTATTTATTACATTGATTTGTGCTTAAATGTTGACCAATCATATTTTCATCTTTGAACTAATCCATATAAATTTGTTCAGTCAAATGATGGTGTTTTATTGATCTTTGATTGCTCATGTTACACATGGATATATTTGATTTGACATTACGGTCATTGTTTGTAAATTTGCACGATTTCAATTCAAATTTTAGAGAATTTCATGTGAAAGCTGTTAAAAATGATTTTAAGGAATTTGTTGTAACTTCACGGTCTGGCTATAACATTCAATTAATGATAGTTTAGAGTGAAAGAGAAATTCAGATGCAGATTACACTGGTAATCTAGTTGATAGAAAAATTATTAGTGGAACGTGATTTATGTTGAGACATTTAGTAGCTGCATCGCTTTTCAAAGAAAATATCTGCATATTTTTCATTTCAAATAATTTTCGAATAGCATAAATTTTTCTCATAAAACCCCTTCTAGAAAATCATTTTTGACCTTGTTTTCAGATTGACCATTTTTAGAAAAATTAATTTTATAATTATTTTTGAATTTGATTTTAAATGACTACATTGACTAATCTGACTCCCTACTAATTATCGAAAGGATAAATAGTGATTGAAAAAGTGATGAGTGTTGATATTTCTCATATATTATAACTCGAGACGGTGTAATTAGTAGATTTCTTTAGAAATTTAAACAAGAGTTATAAAACTTTTTGTTGGTAAAAATTCCATGACCATTTCTATTTCTATCATATTTCTATCAACCATCACTCATCAAAATCCATTATAGTATGTCAATATGTGGTGATTTAAACAGGAATCGTACGTTTTTCATTTTATATTTTTTAAAATAAAAAAAACAAGGTATTCACTCTCATTTAAAAGTCCTCACGGTTATGCATGATTGAATTACTTAGAATTTTTGATTATGTGCTTCCATGCTCATTTAAAAGTCCTTACGGTTATGCATGTACGGAATGCATGTCAGAAAAATTGATTATTAAATAGAAAAGTTGATTATATTCCCATTTAAAAGTCCTCACGGTTATGCATGGTTAGAATATACTTGAATTCATTTTTTAAAATAAAATTGGAATACTACTAATCTCATTTAAAAGTCCTAACGGTTATGCATGGTTAGTAGATATTCAAATTCCTGATATAAATATACCATAAATAAACACAACTATATGGTTTTATATGATGACATTATTCCTATCATTCTAAAGTGGAATATGCTTCAAAAAGAGTATTTATGATTTTTGTTTGATTTTTTATTGAAATTTAATATTTATATTCGATTGAGTTTTAATGTTGTATTAATATCTATCACTTTATCTTTATTTTTCTAATACTATTACTCTTTCGCTGATAACAAAAGGGAGAATAAAAGTTAAGATTTTGATAAATAATGATCAAATATTTTACTCTATATTTTCTATTTGCATCTAGGTTCATTTGCATATTTGTATTCCTTTCAATGCATATATGAAGGGGGAGCTTTGTGTAGAGAGGAATCACTCAAATAGGGGGGAGCAAATTGAATGATCAAATACATTTAACAAATTCAAAATCTTAAATATATGTTTGTTATCATCAAAAGGGGGAGATTGTTGAATAGGCAAATATATGATTTTTGTTTAATGATAATAAACACATATATATATATATATTCATTTAAATGTATTTATTAATGTACTATTTTATTTTTACAGATTAAATAAATATTTGTCGAATAAAATAAATAACACAGAGTTTGAATTCAAATAGATATTTTATTCAAACGAATATTTATTACAATTTTGAATAGTACAAATTCAAGCTCTCACCATACAATTTTGATTACAATAAAAATTCAATTACATCACAATCTTTCATTTACAAATGTCTCACTACATATCGCTCATTCACTCATAATTTATCTTCAACTTCATTCCAGATTGAATCCAACACCTAAGCAATCTGCAAAAATAAATACTGACGCAGTAAAATTGAAAAGGAAATATTTTTGCAGCGTAAAATAAAATGTGATTTTGAAAATTTTATTTTCCTTAGTTATTTGGGTTGTTCGTCATCATTTAATTCGAATTCATCATACACTTGATAAAATTGCAGGGACAGGTGAGCACAAGGTCAAACCCAAATTAAAAGTCAGGTTCAACTCAAGTGCAATATAAATAAAGTCACGACACGAGCACAAGGTCAAACCCGAGCTTTAAAGCTGGATTCAACACAAGTACAGTCCAAAAATACAAGCACAGTATGTACAAAGTCAATGTAACAGTGATGAAACATGAAGAGAACAAGACTGCATCAAGTAATCAAGTCAAGCAGACTGTACATGAAGGCAAACTCAAGTGAACTAGTTCGATATGCTATGCACAAGAAGCCAAAGCCAATGAACAAAGTGCACATATATACACATGATAGTGAAACAGACCAGAGGTGAGAACAAAACAACACACTACACACTGACTCAAATCAAATACAACTAGACAAGTTTTCAAACACAAACCAAAGTTCAAAATGCAAATTCAAAACACAAGCTAACATGCACATATATACATACATGAATGTATGTATACACATGATGCAAGACCAGTAGGCTACACAATGAACTCAAGCTCAAGTGAATACAAGTAAAGCTAGCAAAACCAAAATGGACAGCAGCTACAACACAATGCAAACCAGAAAGGAGTACCGATCTACAAAAAACACAAGACTCGACCAAAGCTACAATGTGCACAGTGCAGACTTGAATGCACAAATCAAGTGAAGCATACAAGAAAATCCTACAGACTACCATGAGCAACCAGTACATCAAACCAGAACAACAAGTGGAACTGACCACACAAGAAAAGCTTGACCGAGTGGTTGAAAACATTATAGGGATGAACACACTTGACTATAAGGAGATGTACAAACAAGTTATACTAAGTGCAATAGAAAACCAAGCAGAGATGAAAAAACCATGGTGGCAAGTTCGAACAAATCCAAAGCCGAGACAAGCAAGCAATACAAATACAAGTATACATATATGAATATATATGTACACACATACATATCTATATCAAATGAAACAGTACGAGCATAAGAAAGCGACACAGCTAGTTCGAACAAAAATAGGAGATCAAACTGCAATTCAAAGCAATGCCGAAGTCACAGTTGAAAAATCGAAAAATCATGGAACAGCAGTTTCAAATCAAGACAGTGACGAACCCAAAATATTTTCGCAAAATCAATTTTATCAAGGCTATGGTCAAAACAAAGCATAACCGAAGTCACCAAAAAATCAACACCATGATGACCAAGGCGACAATGAAAGAAATCGAACCAAGTCAGAAATCAACACTGTGGGTATCAAGTAATCAAGCAACGAAAGTCATGAATTTGAACAAGTCTGAAATCATCACAAACATTCAACTTAAATCAAATGGCCAAGAAGAATTCAAGCAAATTATCAGACGAACGAAAATCAAGGAATTCAAACCCTATGTAGACAAGTAACATCATCGGCAGTTGATCATCGAGTTCAAGCAAGCTAAAACAGTAAAGCATAGGTAACAAATCACATACCAGATTGTTGAATCGAACTCGATCATCGAAGCAGCCAAAATTGAGCAACGAACGATCAACAAAGCTACACCCAAATATCCACTTGATTGATCAACAAAGTCGGCGACTTCGAAAATAATCACGAAGCCCTAAATCGGAACAAATAAGAACGAGCAACAGGAAGCCGCCATTTTTCACAAGAAAGAGATACCAGTCTGGTTAGATCGGGCCGATAATATAAAAGGCAAAAGGAGCCCACTTTTATTTAGGCCGGCTTGTTTAATTTGGGCTTTATATTTTGATTAGAGTTTATTTGTTTTTGAATTGTTTTTAAATTTGTAATTTCTTTTAATCATTTGTAATTTCTAGTCGTGTGACTAAGGGACAAACTACGTGGCGTAGTTTGAGAATTCGCAACTCAATGGCTGAGTTGTGGCAGGGTTTTGAGCGTAGAGTTAGGTTTAGTCGGTAGCAGGTGTCACGAGTTTACGTGTGTAAGCGTCTGACTACTTAATTTCTAGGAGAAACTTTGGGGCAGCACGTAGGCAGGGTTTTGCCAAAGCTAGGTAAATCTGCGTGTTCTGCTTTTTATATTCTGCTATTATCTATGCTGCTATTATTCTGCTGTGATCTGTGTTGAAAATATTTTATATAAACTTCCGCATTAAATTTTTATAATTAATAGTATCATCCTATTCCACCCCCTCTAGGGTGAAATCGATCCTACAACTTTCTAACCTTTACTATAATAGAAAACCGACCTACATATCTTGGTGTTAATTTCACAGCCTTCCTAAAGCATATTATATAGAGCATTAGTGAAACTTTCACAATTACATAGTCGTTCACTGCTATTGTGGGCATTTCATCCACAGCATGATGAGTACAAAAGACGTCAAAGAGCATAAAAATGGCTGGAAGTGCATAATGAAGGCGCCATTATGTAATGACAAGGGCAAGGCAAGGTGTTGGAGGCAAACTTGACACAGTCAAATAATATACTCAGAGCATATGTAAAATATTTCCAAGGTTAAGACATGCACCTAAGTCGAAACCGCATCTCAATTCGAGCTACAGATTGGAAGATGTGATGATCTTAAAATTTTGTCCACCACCTAACAGACTTAGGCCCTACCTTAGAGAGCTACTGCTTACTTCAAGCAAATAGAACATTCAGAGGCATTGGAATATTCTACTTAATGATATGAAGCTCTTGGTTTAGGTTTCATTCAGTTCTGACTTAAAATGAAGGAGTTATGGTATAGAAATGTGTGTAGCTCAAGTGGTTGTGCATCAAGCTTCCAACGGAGAGGTCAGGAGTTTGATTCCTAGCAAACGTGTTATTTTATGCAATAGGAGAAACAGTCTGGTAAGGAACCTAATTGTTTACTACCTAACAGGTCACTACCCAACCTCACACCTATAAATACCTCATGGATGAGCACAACTTGGGAGGGGAAGGGATGAGCAATAATGGGAGACAAGTTTTGAGCTGTTGAAACTACCCAACCAAATCTCTGCCTAGCAGAATCTTGGCTAACTGAATCTCAGGAGCACTTCTGAATGACAAGGAATCATCTTAGCCTTTTCTAATCACCTTCAAATATCTAGTATACCATCCAACATCGAGTTATTGAGGACCAACCTCAAGATTTATGGCACTATAGCACCATCGGACCAATGCAGTAGACTAAGGCACCTCTGGACCTAGCTAACTGCCAGACTAAGGATTGAAGCACTGTTGGACTGAGGAATCAAGGATAGAGGGACCGTCATACCGAGGCATCACAGGATAGAGAGACCACCAGACCGAGGTACTGCCATACACCGCTAGACGAGGCACTGCCAGACCAAGGTGCACTGATCCTAGGGTGCCGAACCAAGGATGCCAAGCAAGTTAAAATTGGAAAATCCAGACTAGTTCTTATATATATGGAAAGTACTGAACCGGGCATGTAATATAGGGAGACTATCTATTTTATCGACTTAGCCTCCCCATATCTTCACTCCTATAAATACATAAGCTTCTAACAATGGAGGGAATTTTTGGAGATCCAAACTTACAATAATAATGGTAGACAAGTTAGAGAAAGCCAGAAATTGGCTAACAGGAACAGCCTAATAGGAATGGCGGAACGGGAACAACAAAAAAGAAATAGGTGAATAGGGATAGCCGGTCAGGAGTCACTGAATTGACTTATTTTGGTCTATCTCTTACTTTTTATTAAGCAAAAAATCATCATATTTTATACCTAACCACATGTACCAAATATCAATATAAAGAATAATGAAAATAGACAGCGGATGTAGGCACGTTCTGGCTGAACCACTATAAATCCTTTATTTTACTGTAATTCACTTTCTGTATAACTCATATGTAATATGCTCTCTAAAAACCAATCATAATACAAATATAATGGTTGTGTTATACACCCCGTATACACAATTTTATAACAAATCTATTGGAGGTGTTTGTCCTTTTTTTGTGCAAATATTTTTTATGCCTTCACTAAGAGCTAATTCTCCACATGCCTTCAAGATCAAAGAATAAGGTTAGTGCTACCATAGATAGTTGCTAATCAGGATGATCGTTTAGCAAGCACTACAATGCTACAGATGTAATTACCAAAGGTGACCTAGATTCAGTTATGACCAAGCTAAATAAACATTTCACTTCCCAACAACGACTGATGGTGGACCAAGTCATGACACGCTTAGGGCGGCTGCAAGCTATTGGTCATAGCATTAGAACACATGGGTGATCTCGGTCCATAAATCAAGAAGGCAAGGGTTGCACTATAACAAGGAATCTGATTGAAAAAGTCAAAGAGATAAAAGAAGGAATGCTTACAGGATGAAACGAGCAAGAGTTCGGCCTAAAGCTAGACCCTGTAAGCGGTTCGGTGCCAAACTAGATAGGGATGATGGGGGTAGCTACAACAAGCGTGTCTCATTCCCTTACTAAAATAGTGGTCAATAAAGGATGAAATAATCACTGGGAATGATCCAGGAGCCATAACCATGCCCGTAACTAAAGATAAAGTCATCATAGGAAGGATGAAAGAATATGTTCCCCTCGAATGATCAAGCTATCATTGTCAATCACCAAACCGAAGGATATGATGGCCCAAATCTTAGACAATTTGTTCAACGTGAACATGTAGAGTGAGGAATTGGAGCATGGTTTAGCAGTACCTTTTCCATAGAGATAGGACTATCGGGAACCCTTAAGATTTCAAGATGCTCAATATGGAACTGTATTAAGGACTAACTGACCTCGTAGTACATTTACAACGGTATACCCGGCACATGCTGATAAGGGAGCTATAAAGAACCCTTGTGCAAGTGTTTTTCTCTATTCTTGCCAAACTTAACTATTATGTGGTCTTGTGGTTAACCCATATATTC
Source organism: Allium cepa (assembly GCA_030765085.1). Lineage (NCBI taxonomy): Eukaryota > Viridiplantae > Streptophyta > Magnoliopsida > Asparagales > Amaryllidaceae > Allium > Allium cepa. Next base: position 635,445,922 of record CM060941.1, read on the forward strand.
AATTCATTCTTATACGATGTTGAAGAAGATGTTTATTAGTCAATTCCAGGTACATATTCAACAATCGAAAGATGGATACTAATTATTTAATGTGAAGCAAAGGGACAATGAATCATTATGGCAGTACCTATACCAATTTAATACCGTAGCCATTGGAATTAAGAATATGGATGAAAGGTTCACCTTGACGACTTGCATAGTGGAGTGCACTCTGGAATATATTTTTTAAGAGATCAACAATGGAGAAACCAGCCACATTAGAGGAGTTCTTCTATGAGGCGGCAAAGTATGTGAGTTGGAATGTCCTACATTTGAAAGACAACCTGATATAGCCACTGGAGAAGAGTCTAGCGGCGATTGGAAATAATGATGGAGGATATGGTTGCTCCTTTTCTATTTAAGTATTCAAAAGTAGTGGAGTACTCCTCAGACTCATGGAGAAAGCAGCGCTGCTGTAGGTCTAGAGAAACCAAGTTTGGAATTCTATTTGTAACCCACCAAGAATGGATGCAAGGGAGCAAGTAAGGCAGGAAGGAGTTATGAAATTTTGGATTTCCACAGACCAAACTGGTTAGGGCTCGAACCAAATTGGACCAACGTAGAACTAATTAGTACCATACCAATGGTATAGTCCATGTCGGACCAAGAGAGGATGTCTCACCAAAAGTCAATACTGATGTTGGAACAACACTTGGTTGTCGAAATGGGACTGCCTAAGTTCATACCAACTGGTACATTGGTGGTTGATCCTTTGCATGGGGGGCACAAGTGGCCCACCAAGAAACCTAAGGAAGCATTCTAGTAGCGAAGGAACGAGTTACTGGGCAAAAGTATCGAGTGTAGGTGAGCAGAGCAGGAGAGTAGATCTTAACAAGATGAACTATAGTATGTTCACTTTGAATATTAGATATGCAATCAACCCCCAAATACTAAGACACTGGTCATGGAGTAATATATTGGAAAAACCAACCCTTAAACACATTTAAGGCACCGCATTTGGCATATGGGGGCAGTTAGAACAACGAAGGAAGAAAAATGATGGATAAAACTAATGGAACAATCTTATATGGTTTGGCATTATAGCAGCCGCTATGCGTCAACTTAATGAATGGATTGTCCTTGTGGTTATTATTTTAGGAATTAACAGAAAAATGGAGTTTTACAGTAGACTTAAGAAAAATTCAGCTGCGGACTTGGAGGACTTATACTATCAAGCCAACAAGTTATGCCCTTGGAGGATTCTGATATAAAGACAGGATTGACAAATATCAACTAGGTTAGAGACAAAAAGCCTCAAGAGAGCGGCATGCAGAAGAAAGATAATGGGACTAGAGAAAAGAAACACTTTAGAAGACAACGCAAGTTTCCATGTTAATAGCATATAAAGACTCCGGAAAGAATCTATCTCTCTAATAGAGAAACCATGGATAATGGTGAATCGAGAACTAAAGAGTTAACTATAAAGAAGGAAACCATTAAATACTGCATATTCCATGGGATTTCGGTCATGAGACCAATGTATCGACAAATCATGCAGATATTCTCTAAGCTAAATCCTAAGGTAACTCCAATGAGAGTGCCACAAACTCTAGACCCAATCCTCCAACGAAACCGAGTCATTGCAGAGAAAAAGTATAAACCACGCTCGGGGCATAGTGTTGGATCTTCATGGACATTAAAGCATGTCCGCTTACTAGATATCCGTGACGCCCCACCTCTATACCCACACTAGCCAAGAACACTACGGTGTAGTGCTGTCAACTAGCATGGAGAATAAGGCTGTTGAGGAGCGACCATCCATGTAATTGCTTATCACACGGTGGCTATAAATAATCTTCGAAAACAAACATAGAAATAATCATAACACAAATCAGTCACAGATATCCATATCACAAAGGCGGAAGAAGATATGAATATATAACTAACACATGAAAGTGTACATAAGATCCACGATAATACAAAAGAATAGCAACACATGCTATACAAAGGAATACAACTATGAGTCTATATCTCAAGTGTATACAACAAAAACTGCTAATCTAAACAGTTAGCCAAAAGTCAGAGTGATGAATCCCTGGGAAGAAGTCAAGCAGAAGCACTTGTAATATCTCGGTCTGACCCGAGTATTATTTAAGAAAATAATAAACGGGTCAGTCTAGCTATAAATATCAGATGACATGATATAACATAAAAGATATGGCATAAACATAAAATATCCATAATGACATACCACTATAAGTATGTAAATAATGATCAACAGAAGATCAATCAATAAGAGATAATCAATATCACAAGAATCTTCTCAAAGATTCGGAAAGGGCATCATACCCCAAACTTGTACTCATAACAAGTCAATGACAAAAATTCTAGAGATCAATGCTAGAAGTCCAGAAATCATAGAAAAGAGAAAGAGGCCTATCACATGACGGTCCGAAGACCAAGGGGAGCTACACCACATGTGTGAATGGAATCACACAGATTAAGGTTCAGACTAACCAAAAAGCAAAAAGGTATGTGTGAGTGGAATCACACAAGTGGTGTCTAGTCTAACCTCGCAACAAGAGACATCGCACAGTTGCTAGTCTAAATCATCAGAATGATCGTCATGATCAACGAGAAGTGTCAATTACACTAAGCTAGTAAATATAGAAGTTTAGCTTCATGTCCCATAACCACTTGCTTAACTTAAATATTTACGAACAAACTGTAAATCTTCACTAATAAAATTGTCACAAGAGGTTCAATCGAACAAGTCCAAGAATTAACCGACGAAGTGAACGCAAGCGTTTCATACCACTTGTTTTACTAAGTCATTTAATTAGATTTCTCATCCGAGTGAGGTAAATGTTTGTATATACTAATAGATTGGAAAACGGTTTAAGAAAAGAGCTTTGTTATTAAAAATAGAGTTGAAATTGTTTGTTAAAAGAGTTCTGATATTTACTACTAGTATTGAAACCTTTATATTATAAAGTGACAAAACACAGAAACAATTGTAGAAACAATCAGTCACAAAAATCGCATACGGAGATGTGAATAAAATCCAAGGAAATTAGCTCAATGTTTTTCAGATAAGATCCCCTACGGAGGGGGGGTTCGGGGGGGTGGCAACCCCCCAAGGTGGGGGTGCGGGGGCAACGCCACCGCTTACGGGGTTCGACCTTGCCCGGTCAGGTCGCGAGGGTCCAGGGGGAAGCTCCCCGTCCAAAACGGTACGACCCAGTGAAGACAAAATGAGGTCTAACGACCTAAGAGGAATAAGGTCGAGCGACCTAATGGTTGCGACATAGGGGTCTAAGGGGTCAAACGATCTAGTGGTATTCGCGACCTAACGATGACTCGCGACCCAACATGGCCGACCTAACAGAGGTTGCGACCTAACAGAGCAACAGGACAAGCGACTTAACAAAGTGGCCGAGCGACCTAACTGGAGCAAGCGACCTATAGGTCATGCGACCTAAAGTAGTAAAGAGCCGTACGCGTTAACGAGTTAACGACCTACGACCTAGGTCCATACGACCTACGACCTAAGGTCCCTACTACCTACGACCTAAGGTCCATACGACCTACGACCTAAAACGTCGCGACCTAGCGACCTAGCGACCTAAGGGGATAAGGGCTGAGCGACCTAACATTCGAACGACCTACGACCTAAAACGTCACGACCTAGCGACCTAAGGGGATAAGGGCCGAGCGACCTAACATTCTAACGACCTACGACCTAAGGAGCTTGCGACCCACGACCTAAAGCCCAACGACCCACGACCTAATTCCGAAGCGCCGAGCGACCTAACGTTATAGGCCATTTTAGGTCGGAAACGAGCTATTTGAAGGCCGAGACTTTTCCACGCGAACGACCTAGCAAAGGCAGAGCGACCTAAGGGCAAATTTTCACCAAAAACACTTAAAGTTGGAATTTTTCGCCAATCCAATCCAAACCAAATGCAAATGTACATGCTAAAGTGATACAGAATCATTCCCAACAGTCCAATATAGGTATAGACTAGATTTGTGGGATAAAAATCTCACCTTTGCACTAAAATTTATGAAGATGAAGCTTGAAAGCAAGGAGAAGCAATCCAAAGCTTGAATCTAATATCTTCTACTTGAATTTGGAGTTGAATGTTGGATTTGCAATTGAATTTGTGCTTGGAGTTTTAATTTCCCATTCTCTTCACCATTAATGCCAAAGCTTGAGTTAGTTAGGAAATTTATGAAGAGTGAGGAGAAGGGGGTTGGAACTTGGGCTTAATAGGCTAAACTAAGCCAAAGTCCAAAGCGGGAAAAGTTAGTGAAATTCCACTAACTCCAAACCTATCAATGTTTATACTTAAAAAGGTTGTAAACGGCATTTCGAACTCAATGGAAGTGGTCTCGAGTCCTAATTTGACCGTTTGCAAAAAGTAGTTTTTCGGACCAATATCGATTAACGATAAAATATTTAAATAAAATATTTAAATATAAAATCGATAAATATGCGGGTTGTTACAATATCCAAAGATAGGCGTGCATGGAAATTGTAAAGAATGGAATAATCAAACAATGAAGCATAAACTTCCTAGTCCTAGAGATAAGGTTCAACTCCATCAAAGACAATGAGAGACTAGGTTCAACTCCTCCAGAGATAACGGAGTGTATTTCTAACCCATTCCATAGGCAGACCAGACATCTCTAGAGATGGTGGAGCATAATCTTTTCATTAAGCCCCAGAAGTAGAGTCAACTTCAAATGAATATGAAGCATGATACTACGGAGACTGGATACTCTAATAGAATGTAGGGACAAAAACGCAAAGGTGCAACTTACTTTTACTAATGAATTTTGAATGATGTTTGATATAAATACTTAAAGCATAATAACAACATGCCACATGACCATGTGACACCTATGTAAGTGGGAGAAATACTAATTAATGTGCAAGAATGGATGTTCTTGACCCCTATAAGTCGGATAGACCACTTATCTTGTAGACTAGACCGAACAATAAAGCACAACACACCAATATTAGGATTGGGAATAACAAAAGAACTAGGAATCAGGATACTACGTATCCATGGCAACTTGGAAATGGTTGTGAATCAATCACTTTAGGAGGTCTAAGTTAAAGGAGAATGGTCGGCATGCTACTTAAAAAGGAAAAAGAGCGAAGGCTTTGCTTGATATGCACGAAAGTTATGTTGTTAAACGCACTCCGTGGAAGGAAATTCGAGATGCTAACGATTTGGGAAAATAGGCTAGCTTGGGAAATAGATCGCTTTTTGTGTTGATCCTTACAAAAACTTTACCCTTGAACCGGAATGAAGTAGGAAAGATAATGCACAGGGAGACTCGATAGACTATACAAGATGACATCCCATATGTAAGAGTTTTCAATAACTAAGGTGCATAGCTATAAGTAGGGCTAAGGAAATACTAGATAACATACATCAAGGCAGTCGAGGAGACTAGGCGCGAACCCTAAAAAAGGAAATCTCAAGGGCATCGATCTAAGCGAAGAATTTCAAATAGCATGGGTGGATCTAAGTATGCAATAGAAGTTATGCATTATCGAGTATGAAGTTCTACTCCAGGTGATCTCAGACAATGGATGGCAGTTTGATAATCAAGAATTTTCCAGCTTCTATCAATAACACAGAATCAGGAAAATCTTTTCTACAATGCCTCACCCATAGGCCAATTGATAGGTTAAAGAAGTCGACGAGCTTCTCAAAATGCTCATAAAGGAGCATTTGGAAAATGATAAGAGAGCTCGAATGGATGAGCTGCCATTGGACTTTATGCGTATTGCACTTCCTAAGAAACTACAATGGGACGTACTCCTTTTGCTTTGGCCTACGAATTATAGGTTATGCTTCTCGTCAAAATCATAGTCTTATCTCATATGAGAATCCATTATGAGTTAGAGTAGAATGAGGGATTGCTAAACACGTCCCTGGATCTGATTGAGGAGAAGCGGTTTGAGGCTGTTTTGAAAACCACGACACTTTAGCAAAAATCGGTGGAATAATACAACTCTAGGATAGAGCATCGCCCACTCAAGGAAGGAAACCTAGTCCCAAAGCAAATTACCCCTTAGCCATGAGCAGACCAAATTTAGGAGGGACTATATTTTACCAATAGGGATTTAGGGAAAGGAGTCTAAATTCTCATCATCGTGGTCAGAGCAGTATCTGGGAAAATATGGAACGCTCAAAACCTCTATTTCATTTTTTTGCACCGACTACTGCGGCTACATGGATTATGGATAGATGTATTGTCAATTGTCAGGGTCTTACGAACCCATGGATAGGGTATGCGAAACCATGATAGATGATCAATGCTACCAAACCACTGCAAGAAAAACTATCCTATATCAAATAAAGTCCCTGATTTATAGAACATAAGGGCAAGGCCATTGCATATTTGGGTGCACCCAACTCTGGCGCATTATAGAAAGCTTGGACAAATCATGGTAAGCAAAAATGAACTGGATTTACCCATGATTAGGACATGATCGTAGAATGGGTAGTTTACTACTGATAATCGACCCTAAACCTTTTGCCAGCAGCAGCAAATCAAGGTAGCCCTAAATGGGTATTCGCTATTGGCGATCAACCCTGAATCTTTAGCTAACAGCGGCGAACCAAAATAGTGCTAAATGGGTGTTCTATATTGGCGATCGGCCCAAAATCTTTGGCAGACAATGGTGAATAGAACAGCCCTGAATGGGTGTTCTCCATTGACAATCAACCTCAAATCTTTGGCCAACAGTGGAAAACAGAGCTGTGACGACCGCCCATGACTCCCGCACCAAAACAAGGAAATAATGCGCTGAAAGGCGTGCCAGGCAGCCATGGACGATGGTCAAGGCAAGATAAAACAGCAAAACTCTATCGTAACTCACAGCGCATGGATAAAATACAATAGAGGAATATATAGTAAAGCTCCATAATAGAAAATCATCATATAAGCATCATAGTAGTTTTATACAAACATATGAATCATCCATACATCAAAGCCTCACTACATAACACTCAATCAAATACAGCAGTGGAACATCCAGTACATATAATATGAAATAATATGCAAAAGCCTCCTGCTCGTCTTCGTCATCATTAGCGTAGATCTCCAAGAACAGCACCTGTCACCTGCTACCTAGTCTGCCCATCCCAAACATGGATGGACAGCCCAAGGTAATAAGAGGAGACATAAAACCTTGAGTCAGACAAAATCTTAGTGAGCAGTAAATCAACTATCAAACATACCAAAAGAGCATAAGGGATAAAAGGAATAGGAACCAAACCATCCCACTCCACCTCTTTCTACAGTGATAGCCCCAGACACACACTAAGGAGAAGCAAGCATAACATAACAGATAATTAAGGTAAAGCAATAATCACTCGAGTCAAGGTCGATGTTTTCCAAATACAAACCCCCAAGGCCTAAACCAAGATCAGATAAGCACCCAGAAAACACCGCTCTTGAGACCGAATGATGATACAACCAAACGTCCATACATCCATGACTCTGGCTATCACTGTTATCATTGCCTTGATTTCACCGTTAGTTGAATGACCACCTGTCAAGGGCTAATGGTAACCCCGGTTCTAGTCATAACTCCGCACGCTACCTGTGCCTAGGACTTATCTACTCTGCCCAGAGTACTCGACTACCTGCCCGTAGTCTTTTGGGTGTCCCGACTACCTACCTGTAGTCGTTTTGGGCGCCCCATGTACTCTTGCTTTTGAGCATGCTAGAACCTTCAACAACGATGAGATCCAAGCCTCCTAGTCATCCTCCTCGACGACTATTCTCATACTAGCCCAAGCTACCTCTCGAGCAGTCCATTATCAACCAACTCGAACCATCCCTCGAGTTATCAACATGCTTGGAATGATCCCTGCCTGGATTACGCCAAGACTCACATCATACTTCGCTTCTTCGCATCATAGCAAAGTTCCATCTCAACATCATCCAATCCATACATATGAGCTTCAACATCCGCTACATATGTCTTAAGCAGCTTTCACCATTCAAGAGCCTCTTCCGTAGCTTTTGAATCATCTTTGACCATACTTGTCCAAATCTATCAACTAGATAACTCATTCACCACAATCAAACAAGGCAAACATTAATCCAAACAAATAAGTAGTCAATCAGGATCTAAATAGACATTTATAACTAAAATGGCAATTTCGTAAATAAATGAGAATAGATCTAATGTACATGGATCATGGGTTTTTAACATAAATCTAACAAATATAAATCATGGGTTTTTGTCTCTACAACTTGATGAATGAACTTGCAAAAGTAAACATCTTTATAAGTAATGGATCTACACTTGAATCTAAGGAAAAATGCATAAAACCACTATCTACAACACTCCAACAAACCACCAAACCAATATACTCCTTTGGGTCCGCGTGAGAGATAACCACCACTCACCAAATCACCCAAACACTTCAAAAACTATCAACTTCAGATCTGGACAGCGAAGATTCAAGCTTGATTCGTCGAAATCCCGCTTGAAACGATGAAATCTAGCTTCGTTGGATGAAGATCTTCAACTTTAGCTCTTGGATCTTCAATCTCGATCTTCGATCTTGTATGGATGTTAGAACTAGATTGGAGTGGAGAAAAGAAGATGAAGAAATGTTGTAGTCGAGCTCTCAAAATGGCAGCACTTCGTCGCTTCAAAAACCGTTGCCAAAAAGTGAACCAAAGCTCTCTATTTATAGGCTGAAAATCACTAACCCGTCTGCCCCCCCTTAAGTCGTTCGCGACTTAGCGACCTAGACTTAAGTCGCTCGTGAGTTAGTGACATCAACGGCTTATCACACGCACGCGGGTTAACTATGCCGCGACCCAACTAAGACGCTTATGACCTATGCCTAGTACTTCAGCGCCTTCACACGACCTAACTATGCTACGACTTACGACTTAGTAGGGCCACACGACCTAGCTCTTAAGCGACCTAACACTAAGTCGCTCACGCGACCTATCTAAACACTGGGTTTCACGACCTAAAACCCTACCGACTTACCCTCTCCTCTTAAGTCGTTAACCAGCCTAAGTCGCTTGTCTATAGGTCGCTAACTATATCCACTAACCCGCTAACTCCACCAACTCGCTAGCCTCACTAACCCGGTAACTATTAGGTCGGCCAGGTCCTATGAGTCGTTAACTCGGCAACTATCTTAAACCGGTCAGTACTTAAGCCGGCTACCTCCTTGAGTCGTCTAAGCCTTAAGTCGGCCAAGCCCAACAAACCGCTAACCCTTAAGTCGTCACCCTATGAGTCGGTCACTATCTCAACTCGGTCTAACACTAAGTCGGCAACACCACTAACTCGCCTACCACCCTAAGTCGGTCCTCTATGAGTCGGCCAACACGAGCTATCCTTCACACGACCTAAGCACTAAGTCGGCCACGACTCATGCCCCACCCACGAGTTAGCTATTGCACGGCCTAACCCCCTTAAGCCGTAAACCCTACCACCTAGGTTCAAAACGACTCAAGCAATACAAACGACTTAATGCAACTATTTTACGATTTATCAACGCGTAAAATACGGGTCGTTACAAGAGCAGCCTTGAATGGTTGTTCGCCATTGACAATCGACAAACCAGATCATTGCTAATTGGGTGTTCACCATTGGTAATCAGCCCTAAACCTTTAGCTGACAGTGGAAAACTAGATCAACCCATAGTCAGGACTTAACCTGGACTGGTAGTTCACCATTAATGATCGACAATATATTCTCGTTAGCAATGATGAATTAGATCGGTTCATGGCTAGGACATGACTGCCAACTAGGTTTTTCATTGTTGACGACTGGCCTTTGGACTTACTTTTTTGGGTTTGACAAGGATACCCACCTTACGTTGTGGACAAATTTGCTTGAACCCGATGCAAAGAAATTGGAAACTAATAAGGACACCCATGACTGGATTACAAAGGCACTCCACCAGAGACCGCTCACTTGACCAAACCTGATAGTGATTAATCATATGCAAGTGGGAAAGGTAGCAATGAAAAGACACTCCACCAAAGATCGGTCACATTACCAAACTTGGTAGTGATTGATCTTTATGCAAGTATGAAAGGTAGCAAAGAGAAGGCATTCCATTAGAGGTCGCTTACCCCGCCAAACTTGACAATGGCTGATCATGTGCAAGTATACGGAATAACGACGGGAAGATTATCAAAGAGCTTACAAAACAATAGAGTATGACTTCATAGAGATTGCTCATCAGGTCGAACATGCCAGTGATTGATTATGTGCAAATATTTCAAGGGCAAAGGAAAAGCTGCTAGAAGAGTTAACAAAATAACATGTAACTACTTCACTAGTATGCTCATCGTGTCGAACTTGTCAGTGATGGACCATGTACAAGTACGTGAGGAAGCAATAAAAGATTACTAAGAAGCTAATGACTAAGTAAGGATACCATACAAACACAATGCAACAACCAATCGCGATCGGATATGATAATTTCATTTCAAATTTCTATAAGATACATATGCGCTTATGTAATTGTTCGTATAGGAAATATAAAGTATGGGCCAAGATAAGCAACAGCCAAAGAGACTATTTACCCTACCGAATTTGTTGGTGATTAATCCCATACAAGTATGCATGATCGCGGCGAGAAAGGTTGCTAACGGAACAAGCAAACCTAAAGTCATATAAAACAAACATATCATGATTACTGGGAAGGTAATGGAGAGTATGACATGAATATAGGTCAGAAGAAACAATGTTTAAACATTAAAAGAAAATTAGCTTCACAGCATAAGCGCATGATCAACCTATGTTCAAAACTTTAGCAGAAACCGTTTACCTGCCTGAATTTGTTGATGATTGATCTATAAAAGTATGCATGGTAGTGGTGAAGGAGTCACTAGTGGAGTCACTTGGTGAGCGCTAGGAAAAATACATCATGACTACTAATCTTAATTAGCCAAAACAAAGCCAACTCAACAAAATATACGTCATCGGGTCCACGTACCACAGAGCCGCAGTATATCCATTTCCTTAGAGCACCTCGATATACTTGAAACGTTCATAGGACAACATGCAGCCCTCAGGACCCATAGGTAAGGAGTTTGAACTAGAGAGAGCAACTCCGCACTAAATAGAGTAGAGAATCAGTGGGAAATCATAGTAAATAAATATACTACCAAAAAATCATGAACTACAAATGCCACACTAACAAAAGATGTCTTTAAATGATTAACAAGTTTTCCTTCGAGTAAACAAGACTCTGCAACATTCTAGCCATGGAAAACTTAATGAAAGAACGAGAATACACATATAAATATTTAAGGTTCAAGATAACCATCTTATGAGAAAGAAAGACGATTTTGGATGAAGTATGCTTTGGGAGAGGGCAAGTGTTGTGGGCATTTTCGTCCACAATATGGTGAATACAAGAAGATGTCAAGGAGCATAAAAATGAACGGAAGGTGCATAATGAAGGCACGATCATGTAGTCACATGGGCAAGGCGAAGTGTTCTGGCAAATTTGGCACAGTTAAATAATATACTCAAAACACTTGTAAAATGTTTCCAAGGTCAGGACATGCAACTAGATAAAAACCACATGTCAATCTAAGCTACGGATTAGAAGATATGATCATCTTAAAAAAAAATCACCACCTAACCGACTTGGCCTCACCTTGGAGAGCTTCTGCTTACTTCAAGAATATGGAACATTCAGAGACAAGAATATTCTACTCAATGGTACGAAGCTATTGGTCCAATTTTCATTTAATTCTAACTTAAAAAGAGGGAGTTATGTCCCAAAAACATATGTAGCCCAAGTGGTTGTGCATCAAAATTCCAATAGAGAGGTCAAGAGTTTAATTCCTTACAATTGCATTATTTTTATAAAACAGGAGAAATGGTCCAGTAGGGAACCTAACCATTTATTGTCTAACCATTTACTACCTAATAGGTCTCTATCCAACCTCACACCTATAAATAACTCATGGATGAGCACAACCAAGGAAGGGAAAGGGATGAGCAATAATGGCAGACAAGTTGAAGGTCTAGTAACTGCCCAATCAAATCTCTGGCTGACAAAATCTTATCTAACCAAATCCCTGAAGCAATTCTAAACGGTAGGGAATCATTTTAGCCTTATCCAATCACCTTCAAATATCCAGTCCACCATCCAACATCGAGTTCTGGAGGACCAACCTCAAGATTTATGGCATCGGAGTAGCACCGAACCGAGGAACCACTGGACCGATGCACCTCCAAACAGAGCCACCGCCAAACTATGCACCTTTGACCTAGGCAACCGCCGAACTGACGCATTACCGGACAACGGAACTACTAGACAGAGGCACAACTAGACCGATGCATGGCCGGACTGAGGAACCTCAAAACCGACACACCGCGACCTAAGACCGATGTACCGCCAGACCGAGGAACCATTGGACAAAGAGACCGTTAGACCGAGGCACTACCGTACGGGCACATAGCCAAATCGAGGCACCGTTGGACACCACCAGACCATGGCAATGCTAGGCTAAGGAGCATCGAACCCAGTGTGCTGAACCAAGGATGTCGGGCTAGCTAAAGTAGAAAACTCCAGGCCGAACCTTATATATATATAGAAAGTACCGAACCGAGCATTTTATACAAGGAAACCACCTATTTTATTGGCTTAGCATCCCCATACCTTAACTCCTATAAATATATAAGCTTCCAACAACAATGCAGAGAATTTTTAGAGAGCCAAGATTGTAATAATAATGACGGATAAGCCAAAGAAAGCTAGAAATAGGCTAATAGGAACAGCCTAATAGGAACAGTCAAATAGGAATATCCAAACACGAACAGCTGAACAGGAATAGACGAATAGGGATTTCTAGATAGGAATCGTTGAACAGACTTCTTTGGGTCTATATCTTACTTTGTGTTTAGTAACAGATCATCATATTTTGTAACCTAAGTATTGTACTAAAGTTCCATATGAAGAAAAATGAAAATGGACAGTGGACGTAGGCACATTCTAGTCGAATCACTATAAATTTTTGTATTCTTTACTTTACTCCAGTTTGCTTTTGCATAATCCATTTATGATCTGCTCCCTAAAAATCAACCATAATACAAATATAATAGTAGTGTTATACACTCCATATACACAACTCCACAACAAATCAATTTGGAGGTGTTTTCTCATTTTTGTGCAAATGACTATAAGTCTAGTTCTTTCCTTCTTGCGTCGGTATAACTCTTTTTCACAGATTGCACTGCTTTCATTCTAGTCTAGATCGGATCCACTTTCTCAGTTGCATCCTTTGGCATATATGGTCCTAATATGAGCCTATCTCATGTCTTTAACCAACATGTAAGTGATTTACATGGTCTTCCTTACAGCACTTCAACTGTTGTTATCCCAATACTGTCTGGTAGTTATTGTTATATGAAAACTCTACTAGGTGTAAGTGACTTCCCAAGATCGCCCAAAATTTGAAATGAAAGCTTTTGGTAAATCTTCTAGAACCCCGTTTATCCTTTTAGTCTACCTATTCGTTTGTGGATGGTACATAGTACGTAGACGCAACTCGGATCACAAAGCACTCTGCAAACTACGCTAAAACTCACTGGTAAATAGTGGGTCTCGGTCACTGATAGTAGTACTAGGCACTTCATGCAATCTTGCTACTGTTTGATATATATATATATATATATATATATATATATATATAGCTTACTTCAGTGTAGTTCTTATGGCCTTCACCAGAATGAAATAAGCATACTTAGTCTATCAACTATGACTCATATACTTTTATTCCATGGAAACTAACTATTCCCAAATCGGAACCTCCAGGCTGCAAGTGCCCACTTGGCTTCTGATGCTCTGCCTTCACTTGTTGGAAGCTAAGACATTTCTTCATATACTCTCTCACATCCTTCTTTATTCCTTCCTATATGAAACTTCTCTTCATTTCTCGGTACATTTTAGTACCGCCTAGATGAATGGTGAACTATATACGATGACATTCATCCAAAACTTCCTTCTGAAGCCTCCCATACCCGAAACATACAGTCTTCAATTCTTCTACGGTCTATCTTCTCTATCAACACTTTACCCCTTCAACTTAACTGCCTCGGTTTTTGACCCTAGGCTTCTCACTCCATTGACACAGATCTAATCTTCCTTCTGTAGTTCGATAATCTTCTTTATTAGCACAAGATGAACTTCCAAGCAGGATAGCATTTTGAAAGTGTTACTTGGTCTTGCATTAGACCACAACTACACATTACCCATGGTCAATGACTCTAACATATTGTACTCTTCAATCATTACCAAAACATAATTCTGCTGCTTCTAGCTTATGGTGTCAGCCACCATATTACCCTTCCTCGGGTTGTAATCTATCCAAAAATTATACGATGCTAAAAAATCTAACCGCTTTTGCTGCCTCATGGTCGACTCCTTCTTAGTGAACAAGTATCTTAAGGACTTGTGATCAGTAAATGGTTCAAATCTCTCTTATGAGATAATGTCTCCAAATCTTTGATGCAAAGATGACAACCGCTAATTCTAAGTCATGAGTAGGGCATCAAACTTCTTAGGGTCACAACTACCTATACACATAGGCTTGTACTTTACCATTCTACGTTAATACTTCTCCTAGCCCTAAAATTGAATCATGTGTATATACGGTCATCTCATCATTCCCCATAAGTATCACTAGCACATAAGCATTCACCAGCCAAAGCTTCAACTCTCGGAATGACACCTCATGCTCCTTTGTCCGAATATACTTTTCATTCTTTCTAGTCAGTTTCATCATCGGTATCGCTGTATGAGAGAGGCCCTTAATGAACCTCCATTAGTAGCCAGCCAAACCTAAGAAACTATGCATCTCAGCCATAACGTTAGGTCTGTTCCACCCATTTACTTCATCAACCTTTGAAGATCTATAACGAAACCTCTTTCCAAAACCACATGGCCTAGGAACCACACCTTCGTTATCCAAAAATGGCACTTAGAAAATTTCACCTTTATCTTATGCTACCTCAATGTCTCCAGCATAAGTCTTACGTGCACTACATGATCCTCCTTATCTCTTGAGTATACTAAGATGTCATCCAAAAAAACTAACACATATCTAACCAGCTAGTCTTGAAAAAATTTATTCAACAAATTTGCAAAGAACATAAGTGCATTACTTAGTCCAAAAAGCATTACTAACAATATATGAACCATATCTCATCTCAAACACAGTCGATGGAACACTGTCCTCCGCGACCCTCGGTTAATGGAACCTTGAAGCCAAATATAGCTGTGAGAACACCTTAGCTCGATTCAACTAATTAAACAATTCATCGATTCTCCATAAAAGATATCATTCAGCTTCCAATAGTCAATACATAGTCTTAAAGACCCGTTAGACTTCTTCACAAATATTACTGTAGCACCCCAAAGTGAGCTACTTGGCCTTACAAAACTCTTCCCTTCTTACGGTACCAGTTATTTTTTAACTCCTCTATCTTCTTTAGAGGTATTCTACTATGACTAAATAGTCTAGCTCATGGTAGGAACTTTAATGAAACTCTACTACTATCGAGGGTGGCAACCTCGAAACTGGTTCAAACGCATTAGGAAATCCCCTTACTACTCACGAGACCTTCCTCCTCTAAAACAAAAGTGAATAAAACACCTCTGTACCCTATTTTGAACGATTCTGAAACTACAAGCACTCTTTCGTTTTGGCACAGGTGACTCAAATTTATTATCCTTTCAGTGCAATATATTCTAGCGTAGTAGTGCTATAACCAATCCATCTCCAAAATAACACTAAATCCTATCAGTTCAAACATGTAGGGATTACATAAAAACTTATATCTACTTAACTCAATCTCTAAGTTAGTGCATCTCAGTCCGAGAGTGGCGTATCTCCCTTCGGATTTACTACATGTATGCAAGTGACTAAATAGGTAACCCTTAACCCCTACTCTATCAACCAAGTCTTTAGCTATAAATGAGAGTGTAGCATCAATATCGAACGATTCTTTAACTAAAATACTGAAAAGAAAAGTCATTTCTTCTAAGTAATATTCTTGCCTTTCTTTGAAGCATATGTACCTCCTTTTAGACCTTCCAAAGCATAAACCTACGCTTTGAGCCTCGGACAATCCTTCTTATAATGTCCCATCATATCACACTTAGAGTAATTTACCCTTCCAAGATTCTTCAGTGCCAGATATAATGTTGCATAGTGTCCCTTCTTCCCATAGATAAAACAAGCAACCTCAACAATAACAACTTCTCCACTAATTACCTTCGGCATACCCTTCTTGCCTTTGGTATACGGGTAAACTTCTTCTTATGCATTACCTTAGATCTCATATCCTTTGTTCAGGATACATCCTATCACACCTTCAGGTCATATCCACTATGAATTCAAACGGAGATGCCAAGTACACACTCATCTTATGATCAAGACCCTACTTCAAACCCATAATGAATTTTTCATTTTTTTAGTGGGGCGTCAATGATCTCCCTACCGTATTTAGCCAAAGAGTCGAATTTTTGGATGTACTCTTCTATTGTAAGGTCACTTTGCTTCAATTTTATAAATTCCCACTGTAGCACAATATGCTTAGACTCGAATATGAATTGAGTTTGAACCTCTTCTTAAACTACACCCAAGTAATCTCCTCCTCGAGAGTCATGGCAATTACTATTTCTTGTCAGTCTAAAGCATCTACATGTAGTTTCCTTGATGCCAACCTTCTCCTTTATGCATCATTCAACCTAAGTCTCCAAATATGCACTCATAAGTTCGAAGCCAATTCAGCACTTCAATTATGGGCTCGTTCCCCTTAAACAACTTCCCTATCAAATTTTGGCAGTCTTGGTTCAACTTTGAGAAATCATTTCTTATTGCAGCAGTCCTTGGCTCCACCACCTTGGGGATATTCTACCTTGTCATTTGTACAATAAACTACCTAAATAAGGCATTCACATCCATATCCGCTACATTAGTTGGCGACGTAGCTTCAACCTTAACCGCCTCTGGCCTTTCACCTTTATTTTTTCCATTGGTCCAAGTACTTTTAGTCTTCCTCCATGCAATGGCTCCTCCAATCACAATTTGCCCACTCCTCATTTCCATTTTGTTTTTTTTGTTAAGCAAGTCTTCGCTAGAAAAAAAGAAAGAGAGTGAAACAATAATGGAAGGATATATATATCTTCCTATATATCTACATAGCAAACACAAGCATGTCATATATATTAGCACATACCCTATCCACCTTAAAGTGTTAATTTTATTCTAAGTACTATACTCATTTTATACCTTTGTTTTATTTAGGTATCCCATAACCCATGCTATGATACCAAAGTTGTAACATTCTTCACTTTGAGATCGAAAAATGAATGTCGATGATGCTGCAATCATCACCGGAATTATTTTCAAGAGATAAAAGTGAGTTTTTTATATATATTTATTCATTTATATAATACTCTAAGTAAACTAAACAACTAAAATATTTACAATACACATAAATTGTCTTAATATTCATTACAAGATTTTTCAAATTAACCCCAAATTCATACCCACATAGGGGCTATATTACAATAGAAAATAACATAGCAGGGTGTCAAGCCGACATATAGTGATATCATCCGAACTCCTTAAATAGTGGAAATAAATGTTCTTTACTAACTAACTATGTCTCTTGCTTCGTCTTTGGTCTTTGTCCTTCGGCCCTAAGCCGACCTATACTCATAATCTTAACCTACTCAAACAAGTACCCATGAGTTTATTGGAAAAAATAAAATAAAAATAAGGGTTAGACATAAAGCGTGGTATGAATAATATATGGCCCAAAGCATGACCTATTGAGACCACTCCACCATATACAAAATGGATCTTACCCTCACCAACATAAACATAAACACAATATTTATAATAAATAAGTCAAATTTATGTTATCTTTGAAACCCCTAATTCTAGTCTTGGCCCGTCCCTGACCGTACCAACCTTTAAAACTACACATGAGAACTTAACTACTGAAGGTACTTCCCCTACCCGTCTAGTTTCTAATCACACCCTTCGTATTCCTTACTTTTGAAATGCGCAGTCCAGCCTCGCGTAGTTCGAAATTCGAAACTCGTTACCCGAAACACACCCCTAACACATTTCGGTTTCACCTTAAATCAAACTATAAAGCACAATCCCAAGTAGTTCGTCTTTCTTTAATTTATACGGCAAAGAATCCACCACATGTAATTTTGTAATTTTCTTTAGTTTATACAGCAAAGAATTAGCCGTAGGCAGTTTCATTTTTCTTTAGTTTATATTACAAAGAATTAGCCACATGCAATTTCATCTTTCTTTAACTTATACTATAAAGGATCAACCACATGTAGTTTCATCTTTTTTATTTATACTACAAAGAATCAACCGCATGTAGTTTCAAGAGTGTACAACCCGCTCGAAAGTCCCATGTCCCTCCATAGTTAAATGCCCCTCATTTCCTTCCCAAGGTGTGTATTTGAATGAGCATGCCCACTTAGATCAATAGCCTTTTCAAACCCATATTTTTATGTAGGTTCTTCCTTTACTTAGACATCTTAAGCTCCTCGAGCTTTACGTGATTATCATGTATTACGTTTCGGTTTCAAATCCATTTTAATGCAGTACAACCTAGCCCACATTCATATTGCGATGCAGTTTGCCTCACTCATATTATGGCGTATTACAGTCTGCTTTTTTTTAAGACTTAGCATATTATACCTTGCTATACTTGTTAACAAATTTCCTTATCAACCACAAATATGCAAGGTAAATAAGTCTTGGTTAATAAAAGACTTGAATAGCCTTATGTTAGCTTATAAGAAGTACGTGAATCCAAAGTGAAGTACACATGTTCATGATGTCGATTTTCAAGAGGAAAAGTAATGTGTATGTCAAGAGATCTTGTATATGTATAAGAAAGTTATGCGCGTATCATAAGATGTATCATAGTCAAATACCTTTATTCACGCTATGCAAAGTTTATCATTCAAGTTCTTATGTGCAGAAAGTCACCACTTTACAATAAGCTCTAGTAATCCCCAATTTAATTTAGGGTTACAATTTTAGAAATGTAAGAAAAGTGGTGAGAAGAATTCGCCTCTTCCAAGTTGACATTGGGTTCGTATTCATAGGGGTGGAAGTAGGCAGCTTGGCCGCCATGTGTCCTTCGACATCCTTGATTTTCGACATCATTCATTGCATTGATAATATAAGGCAACCTTCCATATATTGTTGAAATGTGGCATCTTGCCCTATTGATGATTTACGATGTCCTTGACATATTGATGATTTACGGCATTGTTTGTTGCAAAGATGAAATACAACATCCTCATTTATATTGTTGGCTTTCGACATCCTTCATCACTATAGATATCCGATATCCCTGATGACATTTCAAAATTTGACATCCTTCTTGGTTCTAGCGAAATTTGATATCTCTCTTTATATTGGTGGCATTCAACATCTTTGATGACATTGATGATATGCGACATCCTTGAAAACCGTTGGTGTTTGACAACGTCCATGGTTCCAATGACATTCGATATTTCTCTTCATATCATTGACAACCTTCATAACTATCGATATTCTTTATGCCCCTTGAAGCTCGACAAACTCTGCCGCTTGTATGGCTCAAGATCACTTGCCGCTTATTGATGCTTTACAATAGTTATAGTTGTAAATGCTCGATGCTTATGGAGTTTGGAAATGCCATATTTGTGATTATATATTTGATACCTCTAAATGATGCGGCATCACTCTTTAAGTGCCTTCAAGTTCGATAACCTTTGTGTATGTTGTTCCTTTATTGTTCAACATCTTTATAAATTTGGAATCTTGGCGCGAAATCCCTCCCATTTTAAAAGCTTGATAACCACTTTGCTATGCCCATGCACGACATCTTCTGGGTTTGCCAATTGCTTGAAGTTCGATACCCCTTGTTGAATGCTCTACTGTTTTTCCTTCGACACCTTGTATTTTTACATGTTCTCTTTACATGTTTGACATTTTTATTTGTGGTAATGTTTCCCCTTAGTATAAAACGTTGATTTTTCAAGCTAACACCTCGATATCAACGCTTGCCATCTCGATAAACCCATTGCCGCCTATTGGCATTCCTTCCAGATCTCGCTCGTTCGTTCAAATTCAGATTAACGGCTCTCGTTGTTCCTCCTTCTTCTTATAAATATCTATCCTTCTCCATTTTTTGTTTTTACCTACAAATCAAACTCCAAACTAAAAGTTTAGTTTCCAATTTTACTTGAAAAAAAATCGACCTTCTTTAGCACTCAAGCTCGATCTCAAGGTTCGATTTCATTTCCAATTGATATAGATACAAGTTTAAAGCAAAGGGTCTTCTATCTGGATTTTTATTTTTGGGGATTTCATTAAAGTCGTATACTTATTATAATGCTGAAGAGTTTGATATTTGAATTCGCATGTTGTTTGAGGTATTATTCCTTGTCGATCGATTGAAGTTTAATGGCTGTTATCACCTGTTTAAACTATTTCCAAGTAGATGACTTTTTAGCGCTTTGATTATAATAAAATTGATATCTCTATTAAAAACTCGAAATCCTCCTCAAGACTCGATAACTGCCTGGTTTTCAAATTCATTAGCCTTTCAAAAGTCGACATCTAATTTGAAGTTCAATATCCTAAAAAGGTTTCAACCTTTAGTTATTATTTCAACAAGTGATTAGAAGTCCGATATCCATTTAGGAATTCAATAATCGGTTATAAACTCAACAACTGTTTTAAAGGATGATTTTCTTAGTTATAAACTCCACAGCCTATAGTGAGCCGCCATCCTTTACAAAATCAATAAATACACAAAGAGTTGATGTACGAGATGCAAATTCGATATCTTGTTTAAGTCCAATACAACATCCTGAGTTCAGAGTAGTTACCGTTCATAGGCTCATAAACTATTTATGTATTTGACACCTTATAAATTCGACAAATGGTTAAAGCATTTCTAAATAAATCTAACCCTACTCATTATTTATGAATTCGACAACCTTATAGATTTGATGCCAATTTACCGATTCGACATTCCATTATAATTTCTATTATATGCTATTAGTATGTTACTTTAATTAAACCTTATTGACCAATAATGAACTCGACATCCTATCATAAGCCCAATAGTTGTTAATGAATTTCCAATTGGTTATAAATTTCTCAAGTATTGACATTTTATTATAAGTTTGACATCTTGGAATGAACTATTTAATGGGTTACTAACTTGTTATAATTTTTATAGCTAGTCTTGATTTTGACACTTGTAAAGAATTAAATAGCTTTCAATTAATCAAGTACCTATTGGTTAAAAATTTAATTGTTTATCGTGCATCTACATTTATGATCATTCCAAACCTTTTGTAATATATGCAATACTTCCTTGATTTTGTGTAATATCACATGGCAAACAAATGAATAGCAAGAAGTCTGATGAAATCTCCTAGCCTTCTCCCTCTCCAAAGAAGGGAGATTACAATCTCCACATGTTCTTCATAACTATTCACAAGAAGTAGATTATATCATTCAACGGTTCGGAATTGCAAACATCATAGCCATGGCTGATGGTCCATCTGGTAGGATAGATAATACTCTAGAGAGATTTTTGCTTTCTCCCCTATTCACATCTACCGCTTAAGCTACCTCCTTTTTCCTAAATTTCTTATATAGTTCTTGGAGCATCTGGATATTGCTCCAATTCAACTAACTCCTAATCCGTATACTTATTTGAGTTGCTTGGAGATACTTGTTAAGGAAGCCAACCTTCATTCACTTAGTGCTATAATTGTCCGTTCGTGGGCAAATCGTGTAAAAGTAGAAAGGCAAGTTGAGGCTTCTATATACCGCCTTTTTCCTCTGCCGAAGAGCTTGGTTACTAACATGATCGATAAAGCGAGGGACTAAGAGAACCAATTCTTTTACGTTAAGTGCTATACCCCTCAAATCAAAGGGTCCTTTTCTATTCCCAATAAGTTTTACCACTTTCTATTGTTTATACTATATTATGTCGTTCTCTTACAGCAATTATTCTCCTTCATAATCTATTTCTAAAGGGACTGATTCTTCCATTGCTACATGAGACGACTACCCTACACCATCGATAATCAATATACATAAGATAGTGCACTGCTAACGTGACCGTGCGATGTAGAATGATCAACATGTTTTAAAAATGAAACAAGACATCATAGAACCTATTGTATATCTTACAACGCATGAAATAAAAAATAACAAGCATTATAGATATAAAACGGAAGAGACGGTAATAACTAAGTGATCCAGATATCAGAGCACAGATTCACAGAGTTATATAGTGAGTAATAGAGTTTATACTATAGAAATAAACTCAAATAACTGTCTCATAATAATAAGCTAGCACTGCCAAGATTCCATAGTGTTGTGTAGTAGAATAAGCATAGACATCCATATACAATACGAGATAACTCCCTCCAGCTCATCCACTACACAACTACTGCGTCACACCTAGACCTACTCTCCAGTCTATTCATTTAAGAGTACTTGAGATAATAAGAAGCAAAACATAAAACCTTGAGTCAGACAACAGTCTGGTGTGAGCGGTAAATGAATCTCAAAATACTGTATAAGTCAATATGATAGGGAGCAAGTGTACACGAATCATACCTGACCTATCAATGCAACCAAAGAGTGAGCACATAATAACATAATATGCTACTCTACGATTACAATAAGGGTACACTACAAACCAAGTGGGATAAGGGATGTCCAAGTATCCCTATCTCCAATAGCTATCTCCAATGACATCCCTAGGGCAATAATCTATGAAAGAACAATCAAGACAACCATAGCATCCATCAAACAATCATCACTATTTACTCAATGTGCTCTGAATATATGATAACTCGCATGACATTTCTACTACCAAGGACTAATGTAAATCTTGATTTGTAGTGTACTCTCTTAAGCTCGAAGCTGATACTAGACTTATTCAACCAATCTTGGGTACACAGATCCATTTAACCGATCCGGGGTAACCTTTCAACATACCCATAGGCATCCTCATAATACCCTTACTTTGAGTATATCAGAAAACACTCCGAGTATCAATGATCCCTTAGCATGCATATCCGAGGCCTTACCTTGCTTCTCCAATTTCCATTATCCTCAAGGAACCATTCTACATTCTTCAATTCCACGATAGAACCATTCAATTGTTCTATCTGCAGGTCACCTTTCTTAGAACCTCCATTTTTATGGATTACCATTCTCACAACTCTGTTCAACATCGAGTCACTATCCTCAGAATCTAACTCCTATCATCATCAAGTTGTCATTAAAGCCTCGAAACTATCATCGCCCCACCATGTCGCCATCAAAACCCAAGCTAGCTAAAAAACACCTGTAGCATGGCCTATAGAGTGCCTACTTCCCTTTCTGGAAGTATCATGCCGATCTAAGCAATAGGAACAAGTCGGCACCGACATGAACAAGTACGTACCGAGTTGTCTACTTGACCAATTTTACTTAAGTCTTTCCCCCAGCTTTTAGTACACCTTTCCACATGTGCTCTTGACCCAGACCTATTCACCCAAACAACTCGGTCCAATGCAAGAGCTTGATCTTCAAACTTTAGAAAGCAGTTAGCACCCCATACTTAGCCACATCCCTATTTCTTGCTACGATTCTCCTCTACTAGCCATGTTTTAGAGATCCCTAAAATCATTGACTTGTCTGTCCAACACAAACAACTTGGTGCCGAAATGAACAATTTAGTATCAACTTTTTGCTTATCTCAGTTCCCGATGCGACTTGAACTCAAAATTCCTCCTATGCTCTAGAGTCTGGCCACCAAGCTTTATCAAATTCCGACCATCTTTGCTCTCGATTTGGTAATTCGACCATTTACTTCTTAACTTCCTATAAGCACTAGAAAACAACATCAAAGCACAACATGTAATCATGAATAATCATGCATATACGCCCATTCATTCATACAAAACATAATCATATAATAATCAAGCTAATCCTAATTAGATCTAAATTTTATACTAACATATACACAGGAATGCGAAGGAGTTCAAAACCATTAAAAACCATTTGAACCTTTCAAAATTCATTTTTAAACATGTATAAAAGTGTGATTAAGATTAGAACATGTTTTAAGGTCAGAATCATATAATAACACCATTATTAACTATATAAACATGCATAATAGAGTGAGAGGTCAAGAACCACTCACCAAATACCTAAAATACCAACCTTTCCTCTTGGATCTGAAGTCGACAATGAAGGAGAAGGATTCAAATCAGCAAAAATGATAATCTCTAGCTTCTATATACTAATCACTCCTCTAATAAATGATTTGGCTAAGATTAGTAAGGAAAAGATGTTATTTTTGATGAAAATAGAGTTAATGGAGTACTTTTGGGGAAGATGGAAATGACCTAGATCAGTTCTTACAGCCCCCCGTTAGCTAAAATTTCAAAGCGATTAGTTGATCTAAGCACGGGCTCAGTTAATTACCCACTGAAACTTATCGGGAGTAGCCAAAACTTAAAACAGCTATAACTTTCAAACGATAAGTCTATTTTTCTATTATGACCACTTTACAAAATAGTAAACCATTATCCTGAAGCAACAAAAGTGGTTTGAGACCATAATTCGGCTCATATTAAAAATTATAGTCCAAACAAGATTTTTGGAGTCAAAATGGTTACATAGAAATTCGGCAAAACTCAAAGATGTGGAAAATATCCCTAAGAGTCGCTTTTCAAAATTTTAAAGTCATACGACCTCACATGAATAAAATAATTATATTTTACGATCATCCGATATGTAAAACACGGGTTGTTACACTACCATAATTAACGCCTTAATCAAGGCTTTCAAGAGTATGGGAAATAGACTCATGCTTCTAACTAAAACCAACCTTCGAAAATACTCTCTGATCCTGGAAAGCCATAGGGACTTGGAGATGCTCCTATGGTTAAGGAAGATTCCCATGGAAAACCGGCATTAGTTCTTAGTAGTCGGAAGACATTTTCTTCTTCTTCCCGTATTCAGCATGATTCTTCTAGTAAGTTTATATCATAGTTAAGAAAAGTTTCTTATGTTGGTGTCTTATGAATTTTTCTTTAATTTAGGTTCCTCTACTGCTGCCACAGTTTCTAAGCATAAGAAAGTAAAGCTCGCCTTTCTTCTTTGGCTAAATCAACTATGGCTCCATTGATGTTATTAAAAAGGAAAGCAATCTCCAACACCCCAACTAATGTTTCAATCTCTCTTCTAAGTAAAAAGGCTAAACTTGGGGAGGTTCAAACTTCTGTCGTTGTTGTTGAGGAGTCGAATGTGGATGTCACCTTGATCACTGAAGATCCCAACATGATTGATTCAGGCTCTCCGGATCATGATGCTCATAAGCACACTGAGGATGTTCATACTCCAGATCCTTTGCTAAACATCTCGCTTCCTACTTCTGCTTCTGATTTCTAGCGTTTGTTCGAGGAGTTAGGTCTGACTCCCCTTCCTATTGAATCTCTTCCTTCAAAGGTCCAAGCTCCAACCATCTTTATGAGCTTTAACGATCTTATTAGTTCAACTATTCAATCTCCCGTTATGGCCTCTCTTATGCCATTGCAGCAATGGACTTTCTCTACAAATTATCTTTATGTTTTATATCAACAGCTTTTGTTGGTATGTGACTTTTAGTATTTTGGTTAACCTTAACTCTAAATTTTTTTATCCCTTCTTAACTTATAGTTATCGTACATTTCAGGCGGCCAAGCATATATATTTACTTCAACAAGCCTCCCAAGGACCAGTTGATCAAGTTGCAGGCTAAAGGAAGAAGTTTCCTCATCAATGGCTAAAGTTGGGCTTTTGCAGAATCAAATGGTTGATATCACAGTGGAATAGGATGAGACTATTCTTGAGAAGGGAAACTTGCCTCCTCTCTTGATAGGGAGAAGAAAGCTAAACTATTGCTCGAAGAAAATGTCAAGAATTCAAAGACAAAAATGGCTGAATTGGCAGACAAGATAAAGTCTTTAGAGAAACTGGTGGAGACCAAAGATGCCGCTTTGGCTTATGCCAATAATATTATAAAACCTTCCAAGAAGAAAATATCTTTCTTCCTGGATCAAGCTCTTACTAAGATCACTGAGAAATGCTAAGAAGATGCCCTTTTTTGTAGCTTACAAAGACAACATACACATATGTCTTTACCTAAACTTTTCTTCTCTTCCAGGTCTGAATGACATAAGAAAAAGTTTGCTTTTATGTTGGGAAGAGTTCAGGGATCACTCCAAGATGAATTTCTTGAGGAGGAAGCTATTAACCTAAAGGATTTATTATCTTTTAATGATCCCCCACTTGGAGGAGATGAATATTTTGATAAAGGGGAGGACGATAACAAAGAGGACGATGATGTCAATGATGATCGTAATAGTAATGATGATGGAGATGGGGGCAATGACAATAAAGATTTTGAAGGATGGGAGACAGCGATAATGAATCAGACGGACAAGGCTTAGGCCCCTCCTCTCATGGTATTGATTTTCCTAAACTTTATGAGCCTCGCAATGCTTCTTAAGGAGACACCTCATTGAAGGATGTCCTGGCTATTAAATTAGGTAAGGATAAAAATTCATGTTTCTGCTTCACATGCCCTCGCAGTACAGGTACAAAGTTTGTGATCCTTATATGCTTGTAATTTATTTGTTAACTTTAGTTAATGAGCTTACGAAATGAAGAAGTATTACTTCGAGATTTTATATGAAAAAGTGAGAAGAAGGTGTAGTAATTAAATAAAGAGATTAAGAAAGTAGTCGAAGATTACAACAGTTTATTTAAGAAATATAGGCGTCCTTTTGCTTATGTCACTCGATTAAGAAATCTCAAAAAAAACATGCAACCTCATTATTAAAGAAGTCTCGCCTTCATCAGGAGAGAGTTAAAAGAAAAATGTAGAGCTAACTACTCTTTTCTAGACGCTTATTGATGATAGTGATGCTCTAGCAGAGTTTCTTTACAAATTTACTCTAGGAGTAAATTTGCTGCTTTCTCTTTCTTGGGGAAGGAGAGCAGGGGTTTACTTAAATATCTCCATAGTAGATACTATGATGAAAATGAGCCAGATCCCTATCCCGAGGAGTGATGGAATCTTTGTAGGGTGGTGACTATTCCCTTTAGCCAAATACTCTTCCTCTTGAGAAAGTTAAATTTAATAAGGAGAGATTTATTTTTTAATTTTACAAAGGATCATTATCGTATGAACCAAGTAATTTTTTTAATGTGCAATTCAAGTTGCTTTATGGATTTCAGTGTTTTCATTTCTTTGCAACTTAGCTTATTTTCCATAAGTCATACAAATTAAGGAATCATAGGGTAGTCCTGTTTCCGTGGAAGTAAGTAAATTTATTAAATTAAAAAGGGACTTCAAAGAGAAACCGTTAATTCTCAAAACCTCTTAGCTAGCAAAATATTGCTTCCCTAGAGATCTACAGGAAGCATACACATGGTTTCCACACTTTCATTTTGATTTTTTAGGCAATGAAAAGGACAATTGTCTTCAAGAAATATGAACTAATTATGCCAAATTGTTATATGGGGAAGCCAATCCTTCGGCTGTGATATGGGACTACCATCAATTCCCACCAGTCAATACCCTTCCAAGGTTTAATGTTCCTTTCCACTCTACTCTTTCTATGTCCATGGGTTCACTCAAAAGACTCAAACTGTTGTCTTTAAACTTTAAGAAATATATAAAGCTTGTATATGTTTGTTAGCGCCAAAATTGGTCACTAACACCCAAATGTAGATGAAAGCACCAACTAACAGTCACAGATGACAGATAGAGTATATGTAGAGAGTTATAATGTGAAGAACGGTCAAAATAGAAATTAAGCAGTAAAGAACAAAAGATTTTTATAGTGGTTCGGCTAACTCCGGCCTACGTCCACTCCAGAAGTTTACTTTGATTGCTGTAATAATTGATTACAGTTACAAAGTGGTAAACTAGCCTTAGTCTTAGAAAATACAAAGTCAGAGAGCAGAAGAGAAGAAGATCCCCTCTGTGAACTCCTACACGTTGTTATTTGTAGACATGTCCAGGTAGTTGTTGGGCTCTCTGAATAACCCGAGCCCATCAAGGCCGAACGGCCCATGCCGAACCACAATTCCGAGTCACAGCGGCCTCTCCCCAATACCGAGCCGCACCTGATGCCGAACAACCCATCAAGCCGAACGACCCATGATGCCGAACGACCCATCATGCCGAACGACCCATCATGCCGACGACCCATCATGCCGAACGACCCCTCATGCCAAACGACCCATCGTGCCGAACGACCCTCGTTGCCGAACAATCCATCATGCCGAACGATTCATAATGCCGAACGATGTCCAGGGCCGAGCGTGATCCAATGCCGAGCGACATCCAATGCCGAACGAGGTTTGATGCCGAGCGAGGCCTGGTGCCGAGCAACCCATAATGCCGAGCCGCACTACCAGAACCGAAATACCTCACCACTGCCGAGCGGCATGATCTTATCATAATGCCAAATGACTTCTAACTTCCAGACTGAACCAAATTTCCTAGACCCAAATTATAGTTGATCCATCTTTATCCAATCCAATTTCCATCTTCCAAGCGCATTGTGTTATCCATCCATCCAGTCGAATAACTCTATCGTACACCAGCCTCGACAAACGAGCAGCCGATAATGTTAGATCCGCATGTCCATAGCCTTGCTAAAAGGCGCGTTAACACTTGCCCCCAAAACATGCCTTGCTATTGGAAGGTGTGTTTTGAATACTTTCGAATCCGATATTTGAAGTCCATAGCCATATCATCTGAGTGCTTCGTCCTTGACTGCTCCGAGTCGATGTCCGATTCCAAATCCAATAACCAAAGCCTTAGCCAATTCCATATCCATCCGAACTTGACAAATGAGTCCTAATCCATCCTTATCCAATAACCAATAACTGAATCCTAGACCTCTCCGAGTCGATATTCAAATCCGTAACCTCTCCGAGTTCTTGCCAGGCGTAATCCACACCCGACGACCATAGTCCAGTGTCCCTAGACGTTGAGTAATGCCATGGCTTAAGTTCTAAGCCGAATCCTGGTCGCTATGGACCCTTGCCGTGCATTGTCCATACTCGATGACCTGAAGTAGTAACCGATAATATAGGGTCTAAGTCCTAGGCCGAATCCTGGTCTCTCCGGACCCTTGCTGAGCATAGTCCATACTCGACGACCTGAAATAGTAACTGATAATATGAGGCCTAAGTCCTAGGCCGAATCCTGGTCTCTCCGAACCCTTATCGAGCATAGTCCATACTCGATGACCTGAATAAGTCAATTTTCCGTGCTTGGACAAAGCGACTTACCCCTTGCCAGGTATAATCCATACCTGACGACCATTTACCAAAAACCAGATAAAAAATCCAATCGAAAGCCACTCAAAATCCAGATCAAATCAGAAAACAAAAAATCCATATCAAAAATCCAAACCAATATCCAAAATAGAAAACAATCATGCAAATAAAAGTCTAAACCAAGAAACAAACAAACAAAACCAGAAGTTCAAACCAAACCAGGAAAAAACAAATGTCCAAGCAAAAAAAGAGAAAGCATATTTCACAAACTAGAGCGTCGCGGTTTATCATCATATCAGAGCATGACTAGAGGCTATCTCCGTCCCCGTACATGAGTAAGTTACTCGTTCATTTGCCTGTAGTTAGCTACTTATTTCATAATATCCCAGTCAATTGATAACCAATCGACCATCATTCCTGTGCCTCGCACCATCACTGTGTGAGGTAGATGGTGGTTGCTCATGCCTCACCGCTGCATTCCGAGCTTCGACGTATTGTTGCAACTGTGCATTCCTTACATGCTCCTCAATTATGTCATTTAAGTGCCTGCAGCTGTTGGTATCATGCCTATCCAAATCGTGGAAGAGGCAGTGTTTTCCTGATGCCATCTCACGTTCGGAGGGTTCTCTCCTAGCCGACCTTCGGTAGAGAAGGCGATTCTGAGTCTCCAAATAAATCCGTTCTAGCGTCTCGTTCAATCCTGTGTAGGTGGAGAATTTTTTCTCTCTCCACCGCTTCCTAGCCTTTCCTAATTCGTCATCCAGCTTCCTTTTCCCTTTATCTTTATCTTTTCCAAGCCTCCATCAGATGGCCCTCCATCCTCAGCCGCGTTCACCTCCTTTAACTTCATATCTGAGCATGCATCTTCCTGCCGAAGGAATCTCTCAGCTTCGTGAAAGAATTCCCCGAGATCCATTGGTGGGTCCCGTTTTAAAGATACCATGAAATCTAAATTCTATCTGACCCCTGATACTGCTGCAATTAAGACCATCGATGGATCCGGTCGATCCACCGAAGCGACCTCTACATTGAACCGAGTTAAGAAAGATCTGAGTGATTCCTCCGTCCTCTATTTTACCGATGTCAGCGTCATTACATTCTTTGGCCTTTTGATATGTACCCGAAACTGCTTCAGAAACATATCCACCAACTATGTCCATGTCCCGATAGATCCTTCTTCCAGCTGCCTGAACCACGCAGCAGCTATGTCCATCAAGAATAAAGGGAAACATCGAGCCATAACTTCTTCCGATGCCCCCAGCACCTCCATGTGTCTTGTATATCTCATCAAGTGATCTGTTGGATCGGCATTGCCATTGTACATTTCCACGTTAGGTAGCTTGAAATCTGGCGGATTCCGAGCTATCCTGATTTCACGAGCGAATGGACTTTTGTTTACTCCTTCCAGATCTCTATTGGTCAAACCTCCACACATAGTTCACCTGATAATCTCGGCTAGTCCAACATTGTCCGTCAAGGGTTTCCCCCCGAGTCCCTGAGGGAATTCTGGTACATACTCTTCATCTCTTGCTCTTACATTCCTGCCAGCATCCTATTGCGTGGTGTTAGCTGGAACCCTCCGTGAACTGGTTCAGCATTATCTGGTGGTATGCCCCCGAGTTCAGGTCCATCTGGGTTGTTAGTCATCTGTTGATTGGGGTTTGCCCCTGCTAAATTACTCCTTCCACCTGCTGGTTGTGTCCTTCTAGTTAAGTTCCAAGAACTTGAGCACCGACAATTCCTGATTGTCTAGATTGCCTATGTGACAACCCGCAAATCCATACCCCTTGAGTCAACACTATTCTACGTCAATCAACTCAAGTTGCACAGAAATACGAACCATTTGGGTTAAAGAAGAAGAGGTAGAAGAAGAGAATAGAAAACAACATCAGAATGTAACCATCGCAACGGAATAAAATATAATATATATAATAACAGATCTTTACGCAAAAATAAATATATCTGTTTATACATTACATCATCAGAGTACATCAATCGCAGCTCAACAATATCATACAACTGGTTACACAACTACTCAGCACAGCGGAATATATATATAAACAAGTACGAGAGTACGTATCGTCATCCAGCTCGTCTCCTGAGCGCCACAGCATCAAATCCTGTATCCTATAATACTCGGTCTGAACCGAGCATTACAGTTAAATAACACCCGAGTCAGTCTGGAATACCAGCGTGAGAGAATCACACTCAATTGATTATTAAAGTTTCAAAAAATCCTTTGAAAACAAAAGCATCTCGTAAGATCACGCCATAAATAAACATGTCGGGTTTTTACCTTACGATAGCTAAATCATTTCTTATAAAATCCTCTGATATTATAATAGGGTCTATATACAAATACTTATAAAATAGCCAAAATTGTTACATTATTAAATCCAGCTACTAGCCACAAAGTGGGTAATACAAACAAAACTCGTAAAAGGCTCGTAGGGAGAATGGATTTCCAACTAATGACTAGGCACTGGGGTACCACCTATCACAGTACGTGGCCTAGATCACAGTACCGAGGAGTACGCCCGCTCCCCTACAACACAAGACCGGGCTACCCCTTACTGGATAATCCTGAGTGAGATCACCTCACGGTTGGGATCAGCAACCGCCCACTAAGGCGAAATAAAAAGTGACATCTAGACAGGAATGACCTCACCCTGCTTGGGTGCTACCCACCTAGCCTTGCTGCATAACCCCTAATTTTCAGTCATTCCCATTTGATGAGGCTTGAGGTTAAGCGTTACCTTTTAAAGAACATATCTCTTAGAATGCCCATCGTTCACCTGACGATGTTTCGCAAGCATTCATCATACAAGTCCGTCCCGGGTTCGAACGGAACCGAAGGCACTATTCCTACTACATCCATTTTGGAAATATCCTCAGGATTAGTAGCGACTAGCCCTTGCACTTCACTGCTCCATCTTCGAATCCAAACTCGTTTCCATGAAACGTACAAACCGGATCGAAGTGGTTTTCGAGAAATTAATCTCGATCCCGGTCTCTTTGAAACGATCAACGCATTTGTCCAATATTGATAGTCGGTGATTTAACTATCAATTAATGTTCACAACAACCATCACACAATAAATAATTTCCTAAATTATTTATTTATCTCAAAAATATCTTCACAAGATATGTTTTCACTTTTCAAACTCCTTGAAAACAGTTTTCAAACTATCTGCCTTTCTCTGAATAAATTCCAAGTATTTCTATTTCCACTGGAATCACCAAGCACAAAACTTAGATTTTTAAAATAATTTAAAAACACTTTATTGTAAAATATATTTAACATTTAATATAGAAAAATTACTTTAGTACTTAATTTAAAATAATACTCTAGAAATAACTAAAACAAGGTTACCTTATAACTATACATCAGATTTCTTCTTTAAACAAAATACCAAATCATTCTTTAAATAATTGTTACGATAATAAATTAACAAATTACTTACTTTAGAATTTACTTTAAAATATTTAAATTAAAACTACTTCAATAATTGATTAAAAATATATACTATATGAATATTTGAAAATAAGGTTACTTTATAAATATAAACTAGGTTTTCACCTTTAAAACAGAATTACTAAGTCACTCTTTATAAATTATTACTACGGTAATAGATTTGAATAAATATTTACTTTAGAATTTAAACATTTAGAAATAATAAATTTTCAAGAACATACTTTGTAAAACAACATTAAAACCTTTATTTTATTTTAAAAAACTTACTTTGAAAACGTACCTGGCTATCCAGAGAAATATACTTCTCTTCACAACCTTTAAAAATAAATCACTATTTATTTTTAAACAATTTTTCTCATTCCTTTAATAAATTCCCACCTTGAATTTATTCTTCCAAATATCCAATTTCAAACACTTAAATCAATTTCCAAATTAATTTCCAATTTACTTCATTTATTCAAAAATCCTTTAATTTCAGATTTTATTCCTTAATTATGATTTAAAATACTTTTAATTGAAATACCAATTTAGATTTCTCAATTTACTTCTTATTCCTTTAAATAAATTTAAAACTTTAAGTTTTAAAATAATTCTTTATTCATTTAAATTAATATCACAAAATTTTATAATTCATTAATTACTGTTTATTCAAACCCTTTCTTTTCATACTCGAAGTTATTTATTAGTATTTAACGTACTTCCATTTCTTTTTTCAATTCATTCTTAATTTATTAAATTTTCTAAGATTATTTCGTTTACAACTTTACTTCCTTTATTTTCTTTCCAAAACCCAATTTTTTTTTTTTGGTAATTCATTATATCCAATCAAATCATAACATTCAATATTCCAATATATTCATCATAGAATATCAAGTAATCGCAACAGAGAATATCAAATAACAAATGTTGAGGGGTCCAGTTGGATCCTTCCAACCTGTTTTCCCTGCATCCACAGACGTTAGCACAATATAATATGCCAATTCCAGAATACACCATACTATAGCACATCAATCAATTCAACCATTCAAACAATTATTTAAATTTTATCATTTAAATTTAAATTTAACTGAGTGGGATTAACTCACCTTTTGCTTTTCGTTTAGCAATCCAAATTCCATCTCGACCATTATCTCCCAATTTTGGACCTTGTATGAATATTTTTATAATTTTATTAATATACGCCAATCGAACAATTAAAAATTCCATTGGAAATTTTAATTAACCAATGATTTATCTCAACTAATAATTTGATTTTAAACTAATTTCCTTTAATATTTCTATTGACTAAAATTTGAATAGGTTAATTTAACAAGCTAATCATCATAATACTTTATTCTAAAACAACTAATAACTTTAAAACATATATATGAATTTATTTCTTTTTTAAAGCTACGCATATATCTATACATATATAGTTTTCATAAAACCCTAACTTACATATATTCTATCAACATTTAAAATCCCTTTTAAATTTCCAAAATCCCCTATATATGTTAGATTAAACAGAATGGTTTCTATATATATACTCTCTGCATATAATTTAAATTTCAACAGCAATTTACTAAATTCCAAAATTAAATTGCAAAAAAAACAGAATACCTTACTGCCGAACCCTACCTAACAGCGATTCCAAAACGACCATAGTTGGATGTCGATCGATGAGCTAGGAACCCTAAAATGCACGATTGCAGTGCATCTCCTCGCTCTACCTTCCAATTCACCATCATGTGCCGTTGTGCTCAAGCCCTAAATCGCCTGCCGCCGCATTCCATCTCCACTCATACGCGCGCTCTTCGATCGCGACCCTTCCCTTGTATGCACGAGCTTCTCTTCCCCATCGTATCGCGATCCACACAGTCACTTCCGAGCTTGAGTTGAATCTCGGCTTCGATCGAACAACTCGCAAGAACCCATCGACACCGTGATGCTCTCGAGCTCGTTCATACGAGTCGCGTCTGATTCCTATTGAAATCGAGTCACTTCTGCCTCGAAATCGAATTCGACTTCGATTCATTCATATGCATCCGCTTTTTTATTATTGTTTTGATTTGGTTAAATCTTCGTTTGGGTGACAAAAGGTACGAGATCGATAGGGTTGCATTATAAAAGGGATAACAAGGGTACAGGGAAAGACGTTTCGCGTGAAAATTGTTTCTGCGTGTCAGCTACAGCAGAGATTTGTTGGCTAAAGGAATTACATGGTAGCAACTGATTTAAAATTAATATTTTTATATTCAAAAATATTTTGTTCAGGTACCCAGTTATTAAATTGGATTCGATATAGATTTCAGCACGTTTATATAACGTACGCTCGCACAACAACTTCGATCAATACGAAATTTGAAATCCGATAATAATTCAATATTACGGACCCAATGGAACTGATTTCGTTGAATTCCGAGACTGTGCCTCGGAAGGCTATATTCTTTTTAAATTCAATTTAAAACGATAAAATTTTAAAACTGAACAAACCACTGTTAATTTCAACTTTACAACTTCTATTATCTTCAGTGTTATCAATATAAATTTTACAAGCCTTCAAATTATTCTTAACGGGCTTAAAATCTCATATTTCATATTTTACCCAATTTTAAATTATTTAATTCAATAATTTAATTAACAATTAATTAGTGATATTTGAATTCAAGTTAAAAATTTACTTTTTTTTTTAATATTTCAAATCAATTAAATATCCCAATTTAAATTGTTTGAAAATTCCGGGTCGTCACATTCCTCCCCCCTTAAAAGAATTTCGTCCCCGAAATTACTAGTTAGGAAGAATGGTACAATACCCATTTACTTATCTCCAAAACCAAACAATCAATATCTAACCAATTATCTTTTATAAAAGACCCATTATCATTCTTACTAACTTCCCAAACTTCCTCATAGTTTTCAGACAACATTATTTGCTCGATCATTCAAATTTCAATTTTAAATCAAATTTAAAATTATCAGAATTCTATCAAAAATTTTCTAACTCCCTAAATTTTCGAAAATTTTTGTCAGCGTCTCCTTTGCGTGGCCAGCTCGGTACAACTACAAAAGGCCTCTACGGCTCCCAAATCTCAAAAGAAAACAAAAGCCAAGTGGCTAGATCCAAAAACCCAATCAAATTTCATACAGAAATTTAAACACATACCTTTTTGTCTAGCAATTCTAATTTATTTTCTGAAACCGAAACCAATTTTCCTTTCCCTTTTTCATACCTACATATCCTGTTTAGCAATAATATCCAATCACGACATTCAAAAACATTTTATTGACTTCTTTTACACCTTTTCAATACTCGTTTTACTTAAACCCGTACGACGCACATATATCATCCGTACGCAATACCAAACCCGATCGCTCACTAGATCACACAATTTCACTTCCGAAGTAGTATCGTCCACCTGACTTCCTAGTGCGAACTCAGATCCAGTTTCCTGATTAGAAACCGACATTCTCCTTGCATAGTCATAACTATGATAGAGAATTTCCAGAATCAATCAAAATTCCATATCCAGGGTTCACCGTCGAAAATCGAGTGAAAAATCCTAACTCGGATCGATATAACTATCTCGAAATTCTATGCCCGAATCTGGATCCAATAGTTATGCGAATAAAATAATATACGTACACCCTACGTATTTAGCCCAATTTATTTTAGCTATACCAATTCTCTTTTATTCACATTCATTTTGATTGTTATACACCTTTCCCACAATCCTCACAGTCGCAATTATCAGTTCAATCTTAATTCAATTATTTACTTAGCATACTTTCAATACCAAATTTACTTAAGGATTCACTATTCATTTCTTAAGTTCAATATAAATATTTTACGTACTTCTTACATTTATTTTCACTTCACCATTGCAGTTTATATTCATTTATATTCGCTTGCCCTTACAATTCCATAAAAATTTCAGTGTGCTTCACTTTATTAATTAATTTCAAATATAAATACTTCTTTCCAATTTTACTTGAATTCAATTCATTTCCAAAATTTGAATATTGAATTTTGATTCACCCTATCTCAATCCATATTTAATTAATCATTCCCTTTATTAGTTTTACTTATTAATTTATTTAAAATCTCAAATAAAAGTTTATTTGCAAACTTTTTTTCCTTCTTTTCATTTCTTTGAACAATTCTTCAGTTCATCTTACTTTACATATATAATTTAAATTAAATTTCAACATTCAGTTATAATTCTATTTTCTTAACAAATTTAAATCATTTGTCGTTAGTAAAAAAATTCAAAAGATTCAAAAAATTTCTAACTCCCAAAATTTATGAATTTTTTTGGCAGTCTCCTTTGTACAGAGGAGCTTTTGCAATTTAACAATAGATATAAATATATATACATCGACCCACACGGTCGGACAACAGAGAAACAGTTCATATTTCCTATTTGTATTGCGGAGGCGTACCTTATTTAGCATTTTAAGCAAGCAGCTTATTTATTTTAGCATTTAGCGCGGACAAAACCAGTCAACGACTTCCAAAAACCTGTACTTACTCAATTTAAACATGTAAGTGACAAATATACAAAGTTTATTAATATTTCAATTAATTTCAACAGCTAAATACATGTATAACATAAGCAATATACCCAAAAAACATTTCATAAGAAAATTATATGGTTTCAACACCTATTTCAATTGTATATTTGCATAATTTTCATTGGAAACCATTTTATTTAGGCTCGACCACATCTCTTGCTTGCATATAAATAACCCTTTCCTAAGTAATTGAACTCAAACTTTTAGTTAATGGATTTCATTTTCATCCGAAGCCAAGTTTCCATAAATTCAAACGTAAATTAATTTACTTCAAATCATTTCAATTTCATAACTTAAGTTCATATCCATTTTATTTGATTCGCATCAAATTCCAAAATACCCAACAAATTTACTTAGGCTTATACTTTTCTTGAAGACTTTTATAAGTCATACACTTATTATTTTTTTCCCACTCCCATTCAAGTTATGGTTCTATAACTCATCTCATCAGAAATTTTCAATTCCATCCTGAATTTTAATATTTTTTCTTTTTCTCTCTTTAATTGTTTTATTCAAAATCATTTCATAAAACTCGACACAACCATTTCACAATTTTACTTAAATCAAGCTTTTATTCAAATATTACTTAAGTTATTTTATTTTTCTTCAAGTTATTTCAACTTTTAAACTCAAGTTATATATATTTTATAAGCACTTTCCAATTTTAAATCCTTAATTTGATTTCAACTATCAACCATTTCATCAACTAACTAATTTAAATTGGTTTATTCAGTCAACCATTTTGAATTTCACACTTCCAATTATATTCAATTCACCGACAATCCAAGCTGAATTCATTTATACTTCATTGTTTACATTCAATTTATTTTTCATCCAAACAAGCCATATTTATTTCAATTGATTCAAAAACCAATTTTATTGGCTTCTGTTAACCCATATAATTTATACAATCTCGTTTACGTCAAACGACAATTATTATTTTGCATGCTATATTCTCATTCATTTTACTTAAATCCATTTATTAATCTTGGTACATTTCATATTGGTCACATCAAATACTCATTTCATAATTTATTTGCAAACTAAACATTTGCCACATTAAATTTGTATTCGACTTTCATTTAACCAATTAAAGTTCCATCTCCATGTTTCATTACCAATTAATTATTAGTTTGTTTATTCAAGGTTTTTTCCCAATATTTTATTATTATTATTATTTTATCTCGAAACTACTTTAACTATTTTACTGGAGGTCAATTTATTTTATAAATTAAGTTTTGAATTTTTCATTCACTTCCCAATATTCAAATCAATTTTATTTTGGCTTATTTATTCCACTTCTAAATTTATAAGTCACAAACTTATTTATTTCCATACTTCATCTATTTACAATCAATCCCATACACATTTTACCTTTAACTCGGAATTATACATTTTATTTTGCCAATATATTTTTATTATTCCATAAACATTTAAAATAAGATTCCTAACTTTAAATAATTTCCCAAAATTCCAAAATCACTTTTGAAATCAACTACATCTAAATCCTTTGGCAAATTCAATTATACCTTTGAATTTCAAAACCAAACCCAGTTCGCATGCAAATTTCAATTTAAAATATTCAGGTAGTAATTCCTCTCTTGGAAACTCGAAAATGAACATCGATGATGCTGCAGTCATCACCGAAGTTATTTTCCGGCGACCGAAAGAGAATTTAATGCTTTTATCTCTTTAAAAACATTTCAAATATTTTTAATTTCCAAATCTCACAAGATTTCAAATTCAACACAAAAATATTTCCAAAATAATACTATTATTCCTCCAACCCTCTTGAAAACCGTTTTCAAACCCAAAGGAATTTATTTATTTCCCAAAATTTCCAAATTGCAATTCTTTTAAATTTATATTCAAACATTCTCTGGAATTTTATCTCATTTCAATTTCAAATGGTTCTCTGGAATTCTATTTTAAAATTATAATCACCTTTACAGTTTACATTAACAAATCTCATTTGTATATGAGGTTTATTTCAATTTATAAATTTCATTTATAATCTATATTTCACATTCCATTTTGTTATATAAATTTATTCTTCAACTTTGGTTGTAAGTTTTTAATTTCTTATTCGATTTCTACACAATAGTGTTAATAATTTAATATTATCATTCCTTAACAAGCAAACATCCAAATACTATCATACTTTACAAAAATTATATATTTTTATATACAAAAATAATTTGGGTAAAATTATTTCATTTACCCTACTTTAAAACAGTACCGTGTCGAATTGTTCTATTCAAGCATTTAGAGATCCCTATCAATAACGTTAATTACTCGTATTGACCAGAATCCATAAACTACTCAATAAACCAATCAACACAATATAAAATCATTTTATATTCACTAACAAATACGCGCTCATATCTATTAATACACTCAAACTCGGTCTAGAGTACTATTGACTCTATTTCAATGAGTAATTCCCACCAGAGCCAAGGTTATCACCAACCTAAGCTCGGATACCAACTGTGACAGCCCGCAAATCATACCCCTTGAGTCAACACTATTCTACGTCAATCAACTCAAGTTGCACAGAAATACGAACCATTTGGGTTAAAGAAGAAGAGGTAGAAGAAGAGAATAGAAAACAACATCAGAATGTAACCATCGCAACGGAATAAAATATAATATATAATAACAGATCTTTACGCAAAAACAAATATATCTGTTTATACATTACATCATCAGAGTACATCAATCACAGCTCAACAATATCACACAACTGGTTACACAACTACTCAGCACAGTGGAATATATATATAAACAAGAACGAGAGTACGTATCGTCATCCAGCTCGTCTCCTGAGCGCCACAGCATCAAATCCTGTATCCTATAATACTCGGTCTGACCCGAGCACTACAGTTAAATAACACCCGAGTCAGTCTGGAATACCAGCGTGAGAAAATCACACTCAATTGATTATTAAAGTTTCAAAAAAATCCTTCGAAAACAAAAGCATCTCGTAAGACCACGCCACAAAAAACATGTCGGGTTTTTACCTTACGATAGCTAAATCATTTCTTATAAAATCCTCTGATATTATAATAGGGTCTATATACAAATACTTATAAAATAGCCGAAATTGTTACATTATTAAATTCCAGCTACTAGCCACAGAGTGGGTAATACAAACAAAACTCGTACAAGGCTCGTAGGGAGAATGGATTTCCAACTAATGACTAGGCATTGGGGTACACCTATCACAGTACGTGGCCTAGATTACAGTACCGAGGAGTACGCCCGCTCCCCTGCAACACAAGACCGGGACTACCCCTTACTGGATAATCCCGAGTGAGATCACCCCACGGTTGGGATCAGCAACCGCCCACTAAGCCGAAATAAAAAGGGACATCTAGACAGGAATGACCTCACCCTGCTTGGGTGCTACCCACCTAGCCTTGCTGCATAACCCCTGATTTTCAGTCATTCCCATTTGATGAGGCTTGAGGCTAAGCGTTACCTTTTTAAGAACATATCTCTTAGAATGCCCATCGTTCACCTAACGATGTTTCACAAGCATTCATCCATACAAGTCCGTCCCGGGTTCGAACGGAACCGAAGGCACTATTCCTACTACATCCATTTTGGAAATATCCTCAGAATTAGTAGCGACTAGCCCTTGCACTTCACTGCTCCATCTTCGAATCCAAACTCATTTTCACGAAACGTACAAACCGGATCGAAGTGGTTTTCGAGAAATTAATCTCGATCCCGGTCTCTTCGAAACGATCAACGCATTTGTCCAATATTGATAGTCGGTGATTTAACTTTCAATTAATGTTCACAACATCCACCACACAATAAATAATTTCCCAAATTATTTATTCATCTCAAAAATATCTTCACAAGATATATTTTCACTTTTCAAACATCTTGAAATCAGTTTTCAAACTATCTGCCTTTCTCAAAATAAATTCCAAGTATTTCTATTTCCACTGGAATCACCAAGCACAAAACTTAGATTTTTAAAATAATTTAAAAACACTTTATTGTAAAATATATTTAACATTTAATATAGAAAAATTACTTTAGTACTTAATTTAAAATAATACTCTAGAAATAACTAAAATAAGGTTACCTTATAACTATACATTAGATTTCTTCTTTAAACAAAATACCAAATCATTCTTTAAATAATTATTACGATAATAGATTAACAAATTACTTACTTTAGAATTTACTTTAAAATATTTATATTAAAACTACTTCAATAATTGATTAAAAATATATACTATATGAATATTTGAAAATAAGGTTACATTATAAATATAAACTAGGTTTTCACCTTTAAAACAGAATTACTAAGTCACTCTTTATAAATTATTACTACGGTAATAGATTTGAATAAATATTTACTTTAGAATTTAAACATTTAGAAATAATAAATTTTCAAGAACATACTTTGTAAAACAACATTAAAACCTTTATTTTATTTTAAAAAACTTACTTTGAAAACGTACTTGGCTATCCAGAGAAATATACTTCTCTTCACAACCTTTAAAAATAAATCACTATTTATTTTTAAACAATATTTCTCATTCCTTTAATAAATTCCCACCTTGAATTTATTCTTCCAAATATCCAATTTCAAACACTTAGATCAATTTCCAAATTGATTTCCAATTTACTTCATTTATTCAAAAATCCTTTAATTTCAGATTTTATTCCTTAATTATGATTTAAAATACTTTTAATTGAAATACTAATTTAGATTTCTCAATTTACTTCTTATTCCTTTAAATAAATTTAAAACTTTAAGTTTTAAAATAATTCTTTATTCATTTAAATTAATATAAC
This sequence comes from Allium cepa, assembly GCA_030765085.1. Classification (NCBI taxonomy): domain Eukaryota; kingdom Viridiplantae; phylum Streptophyta; class Magnoliopsida; order Asparagales; family Amaryllidaceae; genus Allium; species Allium cepa. The sequence continues at coordinate 635,488,175 of CM060941.1, forward strand.
AAAATTTTATAATTCATTCATTAATGTTTATTCAAACCCTTTCTTTTCATACTCGAAGTTATTTATTAGTATTTAACGTACTTTCTTTTCTTTTTTTCAATTCATTCTTAATTTATTAAATTTTCTAAGATTATTTCGTTTACAACTTTACTTCCTTTATTTTCTTTCCAAAACCCAATTTATATTTTTTTTGGTAATTCATTATACCCAAATATATCCAATCAAATCATAACATTCAATATTCCAATATATTCATCATGGAATATCAAGTAATCGCAACAGGGGATATTAAATAATAAATGTTGAGGGGTCCAGTTGGATCCCTCCAACCTGTTTTCACTGCATCCACAGACGTTAGCACAATATAATATGCCAATTCCAGAATACACCATACTATATAGCACATCAATCAATTCAACCATTTAAACAATTATTTAAATTTTATCATTTAAATTTAAATTTAACTGAGTGAGATTAACTCACCTTTTGCTTTTTGTTTGGCAATCCAAATTCCATCTCGACCGTTATCTCCCAATTTTGGACCTTGTATAAATATTTATATAATTTTATTAATATACGCTAATCAAATAATTAAAAATTCCATTGGAAATTTTAATTAACCAATGATTTATCTCAACTAATAATTTGATTTTAAACTAATTTCCTTTAATATTTCTATTGACTAAAATTTGATTAGGTTAATTTAACAAGCTAATCATCATAATACTTTATTCTAAAACAACTAATACCTTTAAAACATATATATGAATTTATTTCTTTTTTAAAGCTACACATATATCTATACATATATAGTTTTCATGAAACCCTAACTTACATAAATTCTATCAACATTTAAAATCCCTTTTAAATTTCCAAAATCCCCTATATATGTTAGATTAAACAGAATGGTTTCTATATATATACTCTCTGTATGTAATTTAAATTTCAACAGCAATTTACTAAATTCCAAAATTAAATTGCAAAAAAGAAGAATACCTTACTGCCGAACCCTACCTAACAGCGATTCCAAAACGACCATAGTTGGATGTCGATCGATGAGCTAGGAACCCTAAAACGCATGACTGCACCGCATCTCCTCGCTCTACCTTCCAATTCACCATCATCTGCCGTTGGGCTCAAGCCCTAAATCGCCTGCCGCCGCATTCCATCTCCACCTCATACGCGCGCTCTTCGATCGCGACCCTTCCCTTGTATGCACGAGCTTCTCTTCCCCATCGTATCGCGATCCACACAGTCACGTCCGAGCTTGAGTTGAATCTCGGCTTCGATCGAACAACTCGCGAGAACCCATCGACACGGTGATGCTCTCGAGCTCGGCCATACAAGTTGCGCCTGATTCCTATTGAAGTCGAGTCACTTCTGCCTCGAAATCGAATTCGAATTCGATTCATTCATATACATCCGCCATTTTTTTTATTGTTTTGATTTGGTTAAAGCTTCATTTGGGTGACAAAAGGTACGAGATCGATAGGGTTGCATTATAAAAGGGATAACAAGGGAATAAGGAAAGACGTTTCGTGTGAAAAATGTTTCTGCGTGTCGGCTACACAAGAGATTTTTTGGCTAAAGGAATTACAGGGTAGCAGCTAATTTAAAATTAATATTTTTATATTCAAAAATATCTTGTTTAGGTACCCAGTTATTAAATTGGATTCGATATAGATTTCAACGCGTTTATATAACGTACGCTCACACAACAACTTCGATCAATACGAAATTTGAAATCCGATAATAATTCAATATTACGGACCCAATGGAATTGGTTTCGTTGAATTCCGAGACTGTGCCTCAGAAGGCTATTTTTTTTTAAATTCAATTTAAAACGATAAAATTTTAAAACTGAAAAACCACTGTTAATTTCAACTTTACAACTTCTATTATCTTCAGTGTTATCAATATAAATTTTAGAAGCCTTCAAATTATTCTTAACGGGCTTAAAATCCCAGATTTCATATTTTACCCGATTTTAAATTATTTAATTCATTAATTTAATTAACAATTAATTAGTGATATTTGAATTCAACTTAAAATTTTACTTTTTTTTAAATGTTTCAAATCAATTAAATATACCAATTTAAATTGCTTGAAAATTCCGGGTCGTCACAGCCTAAGAAGAGCCTGTATCATCTCCTCTTGTCGTTTCATCATCTGCTCCTGCATAGAATTCATCATAACCTGCATCTCGTCCCAAGTTATATAGACGGGTGCATGCTCCTCTCTAGATCTAGAAGAGGCCGCTTGACTTCCTTCCTGATTGCTCCTTTCCGCTTCTTGCTTCCTTATTGGTGGTTTAGCCATTGCTTCCTAAAATCCTAGTTTTCAAGCTTTTCAATCCAAAATCCAAGCTCCAAAATCCCTGAGTACTAGTGGTCTCGGTGAAAGCACCAAAATGTTTGCACTAAAATTGGTCACTAACACCAAAATATAGATGAAAGCACCAATTAATAGTCACAGATGACAGATAGAGTATATGTAGAGATTTTAGTATGAAGAACAGTCAAAATAGATATTAAACAGCAAAGAACAAAAGAATTTTATAGTGGTTCGGCTAACTCCAGCCTACGTCCACTCCAGAAGTTTACTTTTATTGCTGTAACAATCGATTACAGTTACAAAGTGGTAAAGTAGCCTTAGCCTTAGAAAATAGAAAGTCAGAGAGCAGAAAAGAAGAAGATCCCCTCTCTGAACTCCTACACGCTGTTATTTATAGACATGTCCAGGTAGTTGTTGGGCTCTCTGAATAACCCAAGCCCATCAAGACCGAACGGCCCATGCCGAGCCACGATACCGAGTCACAGCGGCCTCTCCCCAATGCCGAGCCGCACGTGATGCCGAACAACCCATCAAGCCAAACGGCCCATCATGCCGAACGACCCATCATGCCGAACGACCCATCAAGCCGAACGACCCATCATGCCGAACGACCCATCATGCCGAACGACCCATCATGCCGAACGACCCATCATGCCGAACGACCCTCGTTGCCGAACGATCCATCATGCCGAATATCAATCATGCCGAATGATGTCTAGGGCCGAGCGTGGTCCAATGCCGAGCGGCGTCCAATGCCGAACGAGGTTTGATGCCGAGCGAGGCCTAGTGCCGAGCGACCCATAATGCCGAGGTGTACTACCATAACCGAAACACCTCACGAATGCCGAGCGACATGATCTTATCATAATGCCGAATGACTTCTAACTTCCAGACCGAACCAAATTTCCTAGACCCAAATTATAGTTGATCCATCTTTATCCAATCCAATTTCCATCTTCTAAGCGCGTTGCGTCATCCATCCATCCAGTGGAATAACTCCATCGTACACCAGCCTCGACAAACGAGCAACCGAGAATGTCAGATCCGCCTGTCCATGGCCTTGCTAAAAGGCGGGTTAACAATGTTAATGTAATTTGAATTTATTTGTGTTTGTGAATCTTCTTGTTGCTAATGAAGAATGCATTTTCTTGTGTATTAATTTCTTCTTTCTATTATTTATCTTTAACAGGAGAGTCAATTGATGCTTGCACTCAGTGACCCGGATCTTCTATCTCGATTGAATAATATCAATGCTAGATGCTTTAGATATTAAGAAGCGCTTGTCCTAAGGAGCTTTGGCTATGTCATATCCCTATAATCTAGAGGCGTGCAATCAGCATAATAAATAATATCAATTGAGATCGACGTTGAGTAGTATGAAGGAAACGACCTCGAGTTTGGAGAAAAAATCAAAAAGAAGGATAAAGAAATTAAAGAGCTAAAAGAGAACATAGCCTCAATCGATCAATCTGGATTTTCATATCAAAGTGCCGACGTTGATGCGGAAATTGCTTGGTTGCATTAGAAAATTGAAGATTTTTAAGTTGATTTATTTAAGAGCCAAGTATCACGCCAATCTTTAGAGCTCATTACGAGCGAAAGTGAGTCTTCCCTTCCTACTCCTACTCTTGCCAAGATAACCAGATTTGAATCCTTAGTTATGTAAGAAGAAATTTTCTTCCCTAGAGAGCCCGCCTCAAGTTGTGGGCGATGGAGAGATTTCCAAGTAGTGCCGAGAATACAAATATGGGTGCATCCAATTTCTCAAAGGGAAATGGGACAAAAAAGTTTCAGAACATCTCAATAATTACCAAAGTCAAGTTGACGAATTAGGATGTGGAAAGCATACCATTAAACAAAAGGTTATAGAGTTACAAGACAGAGTTAAAACCCTTAAAGGAGCCAACGAGACACTCGATCATGCATTAAAGGTTTAATTGATTACATAGACACCATTCGCAAGAAGGAAAAGAAGCTTAAGGATTTTTAATACTTCACTAAATTATAGAACCCTCTTCGGTTGTTAAAGATTTGAAGAAAAAGGGTACAAGACCTTGAATCTTAATAATTGAAGTGACGTTGCCTAGAAACTCTTAATTGATTCTCTTATTGATAATCTTTCTTGATATTTATAGCTTTTGCATGTAATATTCAAATATAAAATGGTAACTAAATTCATACCTATATGATTGATATTCTAAATTTAACTTGCATTTTCTTTCTTTAGTTTTATCCTATATTTGAACTTAGGGAATTGTTTGATATTTGCAACTCACTTCAGCACTTTAGTTTGATTCCATATGATTTGTAGTCTTCGATTAAGCGTAGATTTGCTTTTTTCTTATTCCCTTGAAGATTGCTTTAGACCGAACTTTCCAGTTTTCTCTTTTTTGGGAAACATAGAATAAGAAATTATGATGATTTTCATAATTTCAAGAAATAATTCCTTTTTCAAATTGATCATTTTGCTTTGTAAATGCTAAGGATTATTTGCGAAATAGTTTTTTTGTTGATCTTTGAAATCCTAAAAGTTTGATTTTGAAATTCAATTTTCAAAATGATTATAAGAAAAACTTGATATCACTTGGATCAATTTAATCTTTATCTTTCCTTAGAGTTAATCATGGTTGCTTTAATTATCAAAAATTCATCTGGTAATTATAATTTCATCTGTATTGAAGACCAAGAATTTTCTGACGATAATATTATTTGGATAGAAAACCAAAAATCCATCAAGCACTAATTGAATAGGAGATCAGAAAACCGTCTGGCAATCACTTGAATATAAGACCAGAAAACCATCTAGTTATTACTTAAATAGACCTAGAAAACCATCTAGCGATTACTTAAATAGAAAACCAGAAAACCACCTAATATTTACTTGAATAGAGGACCAGAAAACCATTTGGAATTTACTTGAATAGAAGATCAGAATACCTTGAATAGAAGACCAGAAAACCATCTGGTATTTACTTGAATAGAAGACCAGAAAATCATTTGGCAATTACTTGAATAGAAGACCAGAAAACCATCTGGTGTTTACTTGAATAGAAGACCATCTGGAAATTACCTAAATAGAAGACCAGAAGACCATCTAGCAATTACTTGAAGAGAAGGCTAGAAAACTACCTGATATTTATTTGAATAGAAGACCGGAAAACCATCTGGCAATTAAAGATCACTTTACTTTAGAGCACAATAGCTCACATTTGATTGTTCTTCTGGTGGAAGATCACTTTTGACCCATTCATTAGGATAGAGTTTGATTGATTTTACCCCTTATTACCGTCTTGGGTAATGATTTAGGCTTTGATTTAATTCTTTATTACCAATCTGAGGTAATGATTTAGTCATTGATTGAACCCCTTAGCACCATCTTAGGAGATGATTTAGGTTTTGATTGGACCCCTTATCACAATCTTAGGTGATGATTTAGGCTTTGATTAAGCTCATCTGCTCCTTATCACCTTACTAGTGATGATCAAGCCCCTTATTACCTTATAGGTAATGATTTAGGCTAGTCAGTGCGTTTGGTTAGCTATCTTAAGCAAAACCAAAGTCTTACCCATCCTTCCTCTAGGAGGTTCTTCAGTCAGGCCTTTTAGGCGGAACTAAAGGCTGGTTCGATGCTTTAACCAGGTCATCTTATACAAGACCAAAGGTTACTCCATCCTCCCTCTGAGAGGTGCTCCCGCCAGACCATGTAGGTGGGACCGAAGACTTGTAGTGCTTTGGCCAGGCCATCTTAGTCGAGATCAAAGGCATAATCTAACCTCCCACTAGGAGGTGATTTGATTAGGCATTTACGTCAGAATCTGTGGCTTTTTTCTCACCCCTTAATACCTTATAGTTAATGATTTGGGCTTCCCTTTATTTCATAATTCATTTCCATTAAGAATTTCACTTCCTTGTAGATTTGCTTAAACTTGGCTTACAAATTTATTAAGCTTTCCCTTTCCCAAGAAGCTTTCAATAATTCCTTTCAAGGCTCAACATTGATTGGTTTCGGCAATAAGCACCTCCGAGATTCCTTTCATTTCCTGGTTGCTTCTTCTTTGAAGGCCAATAGTTTAATCTCTCTTTAGTGAGGAGGTAGATATTATTGTGAGAAGTGGTAAAGGAACAAATCCTTGAAGATCGAGTATTCTAGAGCATCGCGCTCTTTGCTCCCACTTGATTTTCTTGTAGCTTGGATTGACACATTAGCATCATTTGTAAGTTTCATCTTTAAAGATCCTTGAGCTTTGATTGGTGCGGAAGGATGATCAATTATTCATTTCCATCTTTGGGAAAATTTGTCAAAATCTCTTATTATTTCTTTTCAAAAATAGTTCCCTTGGATTGGAATTGCATAACCCTTATCATTTTTAGGAACAAACTAAGAGGATGATAACCATGGATATGGTAGAGCCTATATGAGATGGATTAATGATCCACTTATCGAGGTTATAAGGAATCACTTGTCTTTTTCTTCCCTGATTTGTAGTGCTAACATCCTTAATACTTGTTTCTTATGAAACCAAGGGTCAGAAGTGATTTGATAAATTGGCCTAATTACTTGAGGTTCAAAAGATCCTTGTTCCAAGATAGTCCTTATATTGTCTAAGGAAGGATATGCAGGATTTGGAAAGTTCCGTTATGGAGTACGCAGGTTGGGGTAAATCCTCTATACCCTATATATGTAGTTCAAGGATAATCCAATATGAGATATGTAGGGAGTCAGAGGTTCGAGCTCAATTTCTAGCGCAAAAATGTTAACAGATTTTCTTGCCAACCCCAAATATGCAAGGCAAATAAGTCATGGTTACTAAAAGACTTGAATGGCCTTATCTTAACCCACAAGAAATATGCGAATCCAAAGTGAAGTACACATGCTCATGATGTCGACTTTCAAGAGGAAAAGAAATGTGTATGTCAAAAGATCTCATACATGTGCATAAGAAAGTTATGAGCATATCATAAGATGTATTGCAGTCAAATATCTTTATTCACTTGTAATATGCTATGCAAAGTTTATCATTCAAGTCCGTACATGCAAAAAAAATAACTATTTTACAATAGGCTTTACAGATCCTAAATTTAATTTAGGGTTACAATTTTAGAAATGTAAGAAAAGTGGTGAGAAGAATTTGCCTCTTTCCAGTTGCCATTGGGTCTGTATTTATATAGAGGTGGAAGTAAGTGGCCTGGCCACTATGTATCCTTCTGTATCCTTGATTTTCGACATCATTCATTGCATTGATAATATGTGGAAACCTTCTGTATATTGTTGAAATGCGGCATCCAGCCCTATTGATGATTTACGACATCCTTACCATATTGATGATTTACGCAATTGTTTGTTACACTGATGAAATACGACATCCTCATTTATAGTGCTGACTTTCGACATCCTTCATCACTACGGATATTCAGTATCCTTGATGACATTGTCAAAATTAGACATCCTTTGTGGTCCTGGTGAAATTTGATATCTCTCTTCATATTGGTGGCATCGACATCTTTGATGGCACTACTGATATGCGGCATCCTTGATAACCGTTGGTATTTGATGCTGTCCATTATTCCAACTACATTCAACATCTCTCTTCATATTGATGACATCTTTCATAACTGTAGATACTCGACATTCTTTAGACCCTTGGAAGCTGGTCATTCACTACTGCTTGTATGGCTCAAGACAACTTGTCGCTTGTTGATGCTTTATAGCAGTTATAGTTGTAAAGGCCTGATATCTATGGAGTTCTGATTACCCTCTTTGCGATTATGTTTTCGATGCCTCTAAATGATGCGGCATCTCCGTTTAACCGCCTTCAAGTTTGATAACCTTTTTGTATCTTGTTCCGTTATTGTTCGACGTCTCTATAGATTTGGAACCTTAAAGCGATATCCCTCACATTGTAAAAGCTTGATAACCTCTTTGTTATGCCTATGTCTGACATCTTCTGAGTTGGCCAATTGCTTGAAGTCTAATACCCCTTGCCGAATGCTCTACTGCTTTTCCTTTGACATCTTGAATTTTGACATGTTCTCTTTATATTTTTGACATCTTTATTTGTAGTAACAAAACTTTTCTGCTTAAACGATGTAACGACTTTGCCATTCTTCCTACTTTGCGTTCGGGATTTTGACTTTATGCTTTTTCCAACATTTTGTTTTTTAGAGAAGCACTTTTCCATGCAGTATTGACCCTTCCCGAAAGTCAATAAACTCTTATGGAAATTCACTACCTTCATCCTTGAGTACTCAGTTTATTTTCTTAATATTTGGCCACTACCTCAGCTCTATATAAGAAAAAGTCAAACACATATGTTACTAACCATTAAACGTATCATCATCCGATATGTTCAAACTCCACTTTCTATTAATGGTAGTGTCCTTTATTTATCTTATAAGCATTTATATAGGTCTTATCCCTTAATTACTTAACAATAATTTTGCGAAGTTTATATAAGAGGCTTCAGTCCCATGTTTAATCACTCTCGGCTAGCGCAGTTCCTTCGGTGCTGACTGGTTTTAACTTAGAAAAACCTTATAAAATTCCAAAAATATTGTGAAATTTTCTTTTAAGTCATTTTACAGATATTTCTATTTTTCAGTTGTTTTCTCTTATTTATATACTAATTATCTCCCTTTAAAAATCATAACCAATTGCTTTAAGTGGAAAATTCTTTAAATAATAAAAACCATTTCTAGAATCATGGTTAAGACATCATATTAAATTTTGTGGCATTTCAAAATCTTTAGAGTACGAAAATATACCTAAACATCCCATGTATAACTAATTTCCTCAAAACACTCATTAGTAAATCATTTATCTCATTTAAAATAAATTCGTATGACCTACAACATATTAAATCAAAACCCAAATTAAATACAATGAAAATGGTATAAGGATTCAGTATTAGTCACCTAGATTTTTGAACAATCTTGTTTTAATCTTCTTATTTCCTTTTAGCTTGCAATTTCTTCTTCTTATTTGCACTTTTTAGGCCACTACCATTATTGCGCTCTCTAAGGTTTTATTTTATTTTTGAGTATAATGAAATGAAGAAATAAGGTAAGGATTATGTTTACTGTTCCACAATAATTTGGGCCTTGTAATCTTAGCCCTCCATTGGTTCATTGCGCACTTTCTTATTTAATTTGCCATATATAGTCGGCCTTATATGGTAAGCAAGTATGCACCAAAATGATCATCATATTTCTTATTTATTTTTATAACTTTTCCCCATTTAGTTAATCATTTCAATCTCTAATTATTTATTAATTAAGGCTACTATAGTTTAACTCTAACTACGCAGGCTCAACCCAATTGCCTATTAGGTCGATTTGATCACAATTCAACTTGATTATTAGTTTTACATAATTCCAAACATGAGTGTTTACATTATTTGTTTATCATTTTGTTTGTTTGCGTCTATATGTTGTTGCATGCTTTTATTCTGAACTCGGCTTTATCACAACAACAATTTGCATGTTAGCATTGTTTATGTATAATTTTTTACAAAATTTGCGAGTTTAAAATATGGTTTTCACATAATTATTATAAGTTGGGTATACGGATATTGCTCGGTAGGCTTGAAAATCCTAAAGGGTCGGTCTCGAGTATTTGGTTTGAAGTACCTAAGGAGTTCAGGTCAGGTCGAGGTTTTTGCTGTTGTCACTGGGCTCAGGTTCAGGTTTTAAGATACCAGATCAAACCCAATTCCATGACAGGCCTAGACATACAGACCACCTTCCATATCAACCACTCTCCACCATTTTCCACTTTTCAATAGAAATAAAAAAGTGTTAAGAGGCCCAAAGAAGTTGGGGGCAGAATAAGCTTTAGGAAAGAATAGAAATTCAGAGGTTTTCAACGTTTATATACCTAGCAAAATGTTCTAGATCCATTTCAATCCTCTAGAATTATATGAAAAGATAATATATATATATATGTGTGTGTGTGTGTGTGTGTGTGTGTGTATGTATCTGTGTGTGTGATTATACCTCTACTAGTAACAAACTATTTATTTCTAATATTTCAAGTAGAATTTTTACTGATTTGGGCATGCTTTCAAAACTTGTTACACAAATAGATCACTTTAAGACTTATTACAAGAACAGATCTCTTTTGATCACATTAATGCCAAACTGATAATAATAGTCAGATGATATCTTTTGGAACTACTAATCTCGTATTATGAGTGTGAATTCACTCACTTTATCATTTGTAAGGTATTTACTTTGTTTGGTATTCATCTGTCACATAGGCTACCTACCCCAGTTAAATAATATGCATCCTATAGACTTGAATACAATTACACATAGAAGTAATCTGGGCACTATATAAACAATAACTAGTTGGTGTTTATGTTGTGAAATAAATCAACATGTTTTTAATTATTATCCGCCTTGTGACCAGGTTTTATTCGAACACACATGATCGGTCAAACTCAAAGCTTATCAAGGCAAAGAGCCCATAGTGATAATTAGCAAACTCAAATGCCAAGAGCATTCAAGGGGACACGCCTAAAACATAACAATCAACCCTAAGAGAAGATTTACATATCCTACACCTACAGGCAATAACACATGTACCAACATCTTGTCAAAGTGCTGGATCAGTACCGATCCTTGTCAAGGTTCGGTACCGATCCCTAAGATCTTACCCAAGTTGACATTCATCCCATCTACTAACAAGCCGAGATGCTCATAAACCCTTCCCATGCCATGTTGCATCACGTGCATGCAATTATCATCGAATACCATGCATTCATTAAGCCAAAACTGCCATTCCACCACCAAACCAAGAAATTCACCCAGAACCAAGCTTCTAGCAAAGCAACTAAGGTAGAAAAGATAAGTAAAAAAAGTAAGTCATGCCTACCCAAGGCCATGGAGGGGGCCAATGAAGTAATCTAATGGATCAATACTGATCCTTGATTGTTGATGATGTGGCGATGATCTTTCTAGCATTTATTTCCCCGCACATAGGAAACATGGGTATGGACGTGATGAAGATGAGTTCGATGACCTACAGCATAAATAGTGGGTAAGGTGATGTTTTAAGGGATCCTTTTTAGTTTTTTACGAATGTAGACATTGCTCTTGTAATTTCAGGGACCATCACTGATCCATAAGAGTAGTCCTTGTAAATAGCAATCAAATCGTCAACAAAGTTAAGTAGACGTAGGCAACAATTAGCCGAACAACTATAAAGTTTGTGTGCCTTGTCATGTCTAATTTTAATCTACTTTCTTCACTTAATTCTCTTCTTTCACTCTTTGTGTGTTTATGCCACTTTTTAGTATAAACATTTTGGTGCTTTCACTGAGAAGGAATTGATCTCAGTTTGTTATGATCTATTTTCTACTTTTGGGTAGCTTAAATCCACAAGGTAGATCCGTAGGTTTTATTGTTGCAATCCGAGTCTACTTAGATTCTAGTAGAATCTATCAAAGGAGTAATTTGACTTATGGCCTCGTGAAAAGGGAATCCACCGCTTCTAGACCCGCCAGCGATGCCGAGAAAACCGAATCCTAAAATGTTTAAGAAGTGGCATAGCCGAGCGCTATTGAAATCCAAAACCCATCGGACATGATAATAAGGGTTGAGATGGACCGAATGATGAAGCATATGAACTACAAGCTACAGGAGAGTGGCGATGAGATAAAGCAGCATATGCTAGAGAGTATCAACTTGCTGAGTCAATTGACCCGTAATCATAGAAGGAGAAGGAAGGAATTAACGCCATCCGATTCGGAGTATGATAGTTCTTCATCATTTGGACGAAAGCATAGGGAAAGAAAGCAAAAAATTGTCAGAAAGAAAACCGGCACTTTAAGGAAGTGATTGGAGATCGGCCGTGGCCAAGGTTTGAGGATTGGTACCCAACCCTAAGTAGGGATCGGTGCTGAACCATCAGTTCTCGACTTGGTAAATGATCTAGTTGATGTCTTGGATGATGATGATGGTGCTATGGCTGGTCATATTGTTGAAGGAAAAATGCTGAAGATCAGGCGGCCGATGTCAATCCGCTATGCAGAATTCGAACTAATAGAACTAATAGATGAATGGTTCTTCCAGAGACAGGGGAACCTAGGTATCGTGAGCCTAACTGAGACCGTTTGCAAGGCCAAACACTCAGGTGGACCTCGATTATCGTTGTTCAGTGGATCCTGTTGAGCTAGAATACTTGGCTGAAATAGTGAGAAGATTGGTAAGCGAAAATCAACATCAAAGTAATGATAAATAAGGCCCCTCCCCTAGTCGGAATCAATTTACCAAATAGATATCGCATGAAGAATACCCCAAAAGGTTTGCAATACAACAATGCCATTGTATAATGGAAAGACGAATCCGAGAAAGCATTCGATGAAGTATGAATAACATATGGTTTCAGCTAGAGCGACCGATGCTGCCAGATGTTGTTGTTTCCTAATTTTTGTCGATAGTGTTGCGGCAATGTGGTTCACCCGGCTTCTGCCAAGATCCATATCGTCTTTTGACCACTTTGCGTAGAAATTTGTTGAGCAGTTCCGCTTATGCACTACTCGTCCTAAGGAGTAATATCATTGTCGAATCTCTTCCAGGATGTGGGAGAGTCACTAAAGAATTTTTTGAGCAGGTTTAGTTGTGCAGTTTTATAGGTAAGAAATTGGAAGTAAGATATTGTATCAATAGCTTTGATAAAGGGGGTTCACCTTGATATTGATTTCAGGAGATGGCTGAAGTTGAAGTCCCTATGAACGATGGATGTATTTTATAGGAAGGAGAATCAGTTCTTGCACTTCGAAGAGGCAAGTACTACCGCTAGGAAAGTTAATGTCTGATAGTCGACCAAGGTGGTTCAGAGTAATGTTGCAGTGAAGCAGTCTGGAGGTAATTTTGAAAACATGGATGTGAATGTTGAGAACAAAGGCGGTGATAAGAGAAAGAATGATCAAACAAACTTTATGGAGTTTGTTTAAGAAATAAAAGTAGAGAAATTGGTGAAAAGATATTTTCTAATAAAATTTTTAAAACTTTTGTTTTGTCTTTTATGCATATTGACGCACTTACCTCCAATGCGTGTTTCGCTTTAAACAATAGACCTTGTGGAAAATTTTGAAAAATTTGCAAGTCACCGCTTTTGAACGCCTTTGATTAAGAAATGGTTATGTATTTGAAAATATTTCATAAATGTTCTATCATACTTTAAAAATATAATAATAAAATAAATTAAAAATGCTACATTTTCTTTAAAAATATGATTTTGTGAAAATTCCCTATTTATAAAAGAAAATTTTAGGAAGGTATGTTTTATGTATATTTCTGCTAAGTTAAGTTTAATCAATTTTGATAATTTAAGGGAATGTCATAGCCTTAGAAAAGGAAATGTTTGTTTAAAATGAATGAAATTTTTTAAAGTTTTAGACAACTTATTAGATTTTTGAAAATGGTAAAATCAACAGTTTTGATTTAAACGGTAAAAATGAAAAGCGGACTTTATAGTTTAAGGCTTATTAGCTTTTCATAAACTTTATTAAAATAAAAGGATTTTTATTAAAAGGGGTAAAGTAAAAGGGTTATGATAATCACTTAAACTTAAAGAAAAGAGTTAAATTGGAGTTAGATGAATAGGATTACACGGTCTATAAGGGTTGAGTAGATAATGGATTTGGAAACATTAGAATGGTTGGGATGGGAAAAAAAGTGACATGTGAACTTAGCAACCTTTCCAAGCAACGGTTTAATTGGTAGGATAGAGTACTAGGTCGAAACTCCCATAGTATTGAAAAGTAAACACCACCTTATATTTCTCCACCCAGGTATGTTTGGAATTGTAGAATCTTTTATGTATGGAAGATTGAAAGCATGATTTGAGTAAACATATTTTAGAATAAGAAAAGATAAGTCAAGTTGTTTTAGTTATATCAAGAGTACTGGGGATGCAAGAAGACTTTCGGTTTGAAATGTTAAAGGGACAAGTAGGGTCTACTTCGATCCTTATTAAGAGCGTTATGTAAGAAATAGGCTTTTCCTTGATTACATTAGGCAGTCTGAAATGGGACAATAACTATAGGTTTTATTCATAGTTGCATAATATTGATCGGTGTTGTTTATGTGAGAATATGATACCTATAGACTATAGGCAGTCCAGGTATTGTGATGTCACCTGTAGACTATAGGCAGACCGGGTGGAAAAGAATAGGAAAGTATGTATTCTACACATGTTATTGGATTTATGTTATAGTAGATGCTTAGACGTGAACCTTGGAATAGTAGGGTTAAGAATAACATATTCTAAAATGTGAAAATATGGGGAAATAGTCCCTAAATTGATGAGAATCTTGATAAAGGAAGTTATATGATAAGTTCAGATATGTATACCTACATGAGTTGAGAAGGTAAAATGTAGAACTAGTCATCGCGGTAATTTTTTGGACAGTTGATATGGATTAGTAAATATTAAACTGGAAGTTGTTACAAAATGGGAATGAGATTTAAGTAGTATTTTAATTCATTGAAATGAAGTGTACACCAATATAAATTTCTTTAAATTATCTAGTTCCAGTATAAAAGTGTATCGTTTGAAATAACAAGTAATATACCCAAATGAAAGAGATGTACAAAATATGGAGAGTTATTGTATTTTGTACTATCTATTTCAATTATAAACAACATAAATAATGGCCTTGTAATTCCAAACATAGCACAAATCATCTTTTACATAATTTATGGAAAGTTACAATGTTCGCATTTTTTTATGGGAAAAAGTGTAGTTCCAATGCATTAAAATGCAAAAATCCCTAAGTATGAACCAACGTATTTGTTATTATGCCAATTGGATTAAAATGGCAAGGGATCATTTCATATTTAGTTATCTCAACCATAGCGTTATAAGAATGGAGTGATAAGAGGCTAGGTTTGGTAAAAGTCCCATTTGTGAGATGGCACCAAGGAATGGAAAAGGAAAACTTTCGAAAATTCAAAATACAAAAGGCATCCTAAATAAAATTTTGCTTATGATTTTACAGTAGATAATAAATTAAGAATTTGGGTCGCGGTCAAGGAAAGGTATTGTTATAAGTACACATTGAGAATGCGAAGTAGGTTTTCACATAAAAGAAGATCAAAAAATTTTTTTGGTATGATTTGAATGATGGAAAAAAATTGTTTTTTACCACTACGTGGATTGGAGAAATATTATTTTCTTAAGAAAATTTATGAGAGTCACATGCAGTACATGGTCTTATGATAGCAGCCGCATGCGAATGAAGTAACCCTTAAGTGGTTTTAGTTAGAACGATCTTAGATTTTAACTCTAATGAATTCGAGGACTTTTATTGTTAAGATTAAATAACATATATATGTAAAGCTTTCAATTTCATATGTTTTCAATTCAAAATCATCAACATGAAAACTGTTTTTGACTTAGAAATGATTCAACTTTAAATTCGTGATTTTACACTAATGTTATTTTTAATTTTGAATTAAAACAATATTTGTAATAACCAAAATAATTGACAATCAAATAACTAAATTGTTTGTGAAACTTTCATATTATTTCATGAAGCAATTTCAAGTATGCTTAAGATCTAAATAATACATTTAGTTAAATATATACAACAATCACTTTCAAATCATAGTAGCAGTACTAATCAAACAAATCATGGCAGCTCCCCCCTTACCCAAAAACCTTTTCCTGCCTCTTTCCAAAACCTTAGCGCCACTTCCTAACACACCACCTCCTGTACTAATTCTAGCACTCAAACCACCTCCCATTCAACTAATTCAGGCCGCACAACCAACCTTTCCCCTAGGAACTTTCCAAAACCCTAATGAAGCTTTAAATCCACCACTGCCCATTCCGCCACTGCCCGATCCACCAGATCCTAACTCCGACCCCATTAACCTAGTCTTAGATCCCACTGTAAACCAGGTCAATAAGGGTAGCTCTAGCGGAAACAATAGCAACTGTTGGTCCTCTTTTTCAAGCGTAACCCCGGAAAAGTAGGCAGCTACCAGCCTCGTTACTTTGAGATCAAGCAAGATGGTAAACCCAGTGCTCTACCACAACAAATAAAGGATAAGTAAAGTACTAAAGCAACCACCTTGTCGAATTCTTCTTAGGGATGCGCTCTCCTATACAACGATGGTCAGTCATGTAAGAAGAATTTGGAAGTTATTGGGAGAAGTTGATATTAAGGCCGATGAGACAAGTTTCTACTTTGGTTTTTCAAATGAACAAGATAAGATAAAAATACTCCAGTCAGACCCCATGTTTATCAAAGGTAAGATGTTTAAAATTACCAGTTAGAATCCCTCTTACGGTAGTGCACAAACACAAATTTGTAGTGTACCAATATGGGTGCAGTTCTATGAAATTCCATCAATTACTTGGATACTTATCGGCATAAATTGGCTTGCTTGTCATCTTGGAGCCTCATATGCTTTGATGACAGCACAGAGAAACTTGACTAGATTCAGATACGCTAAGGCACTTATTGAGATAACGCTAGGGTATGAGCTACCAGATAGCATTGTAATAGATCAACTAAGGAGATGGTTTCCCGAATGTGTAAATTACATATGATTGGAGACCTAAAATCTGCACTCACTGCAAAAAATTTGGGCACTGCACCTATAAATGTTAGAAAATACAAGTTAAAGAATATTTCAGCAATGAGGTTCCCTTACCATTAAACCCTGCACAAAAACCTATTACTGTCAAACATTTACATAGAACCAACAATATGCCTAGGAATGAAGTATGAAGTTGCCTACCCACTGAAAAATCAAAATCAAATTTAGAAAAAAAAGTCCACAAATCCAACTGATAATGTTACGGTCTCAATGCCACATGCATTGGACCAAGCTACGGTTCAAGAAAAATCCACTCTACATGTTGTCCCCTCTATGTCTTTGTATGTATTATCTCCTAATCAATTTCAGCTGCTTAATCACTAGCATGTTCCCAATCTACCCATTAATTATTCACATATCCACTCCAGCCATTCCATGCAAATAATTCCCATGCAAGCAACTCTTCATCCTATATATGCACCATCTCATAAAACTATCATTTCGATGGATATAATCACTAGCCAAATCCCTTTCAACTACTTGTGATCTCGTAGGTGAGGAGCAACTATCTCATATTAATACTCAACTGCCGAAACCACCCACTGACCTGATAAAACATAATCCATCACTGCATTCAGACCCCTAACACCTCCATTCCCTAACTGTTATGACTCCTAGCTATAATTTATCAATCTAGGAAGTATATTACACTCGGTACTCCAGATACTCCATATGACACTATCTACACCCAAGGTACCGCTGTAGTAGATTGCACCATACCAAACTCATTAGGAAAGCATAGCACACCTCCACTTGTTTTCTTACCATATGACCCGGCTTATAGTATGAACCATGGAAGCTTGCATGCTATCTTCAGTGACACCCTTGCACACATAGCCTCACATTCCTTAAACCCTTCCCCAGTCACTAATTAATCCACCCCCATTTACAATCAAATATCACCTCTACCTCATCTCTTGTGCTACCACCACCAGATCCAAGTGCCACCTCCACTGTCCCTTCAACGGATAACTAGACAAGTAGTAGGACCAAAAAAAGAGGTAGCAAGCAAAAGAGGAAAGATCACATGTGTAAAGGTGATGACTTGAACAACAACGTTGAGTATGCTATCACTCAACACATAAGAAATCACCCTACCCCCTCACTTCACCGCTTCACTTGTAAAGACGAGCAATCTAGCCATGTGGAACATAAGAGGCGCTCATCTTGCCTCAAAACAAGCAACATCATGTGCAGCTCATTGGAATATGTGAAACAAAGTTCAATGCTAAATTATCTCAACTTGCAAATAAGGTTTTTGCCTCGAGTTGGCATATTGACCACAATCTCGACAAAGCACCCTAAGACAAAATTCTTGTTCTTTGGAATCCGTGCACTTTCACTCTAACCAAATCCTCCTTATTATACCAATTCATACATTTTGAAGCCACTTACATTAGTTTATGCTCAGAATCATGTTATAGTAAGATAAGCATTCCTAGACCATCTTCCATTGTTGCAGCACAATACACTACCCTGGTTATCTATTGGTGATTTCAACTCCATGCACATGTCCTATCACAAACTTGGTGGTCTGCCGCTATCCTTACGTGATCTTGCACCTCTCAACTAATATATGCTACTTTCGAATCTAATACCTACGAACACTTCAGGTCCCTTGCATACTTCGAACAATAAAAGTCAAAATGGCACAATAACCTATTGCAAACTTGACCATGCCTTACACAATCTCCTATCCCTCATATAATGGCTTAACCTACACTGTATCAACCTCCTACCATCAACATCCGACCACAACCCACTACTTCTTACCTAAGGGGACAATGCCATGACTAAATTTCCCTCTTTCAAATTTTTTAACCATTGGCTAAGCATAATCACTTTAACACACTTCACTTGTAGGTGTGGAACTCTCCGGTCCAAGGAAACCGCATGTACGGATTTTAGTCCAAGCTGAATCATATCAAAGCAAAGCTAAAGCTATAGGCAAGGGAAATCTATAGCAATGGAGGTAAGCACTCTATTGTAATATGAAATTAGCTATGTATAGTCCAATAAGCACTTACAAAGGACCCTCTTAACCAATCTCTTCCGTTAGTGAGTATGACCTTTATACCAAACTGCAACTTGCTTTAGAAGTAGAGGCTACAATGGCGCGCCAAAAGAGTATGGATAAATATGAAGAAGTGGGTTATAAAAATAGTACGTATTTCCATGCATCCTTAAAAATTAAAACAACAAATGAGAAAATCCACTCAATCCTTGACAAGAATGGTCACCTGCACACGAATAATGAAGATATCAACCAAGCTTTCATAGATTTCTTCTCTTGTATCTTAGTTGCCCCGCCCCTACAACTCGAATCTCTCTAAGCTATTAGGTCTCAAATTACCAGCCATTTTGTGATGCCCTACCCTAAGACCCTGACAAAAAAAGAATATTATAGAATAATATCGTCGACTAGTGCAGAGAATAAAGATAGTTAGGAGCGACTATTTATGAATTTTACTTTAAGTGAGCAACGATACGTAGATTATTATGCTATACATTTTTCTTCTATCACAAGTGGAATCGACTTAGGAAATCCAGACTTTAAATAAAACTATGGTGGCTAAAATAATAATCTAGAATAATATATAATAAATACAAATCATAAAATCATAGATTACAGAATATACACAGTGGAATACAAAGAGATACAAGCTGATCAAATTGAATAGATACATAATATCAAATACAAGGCTGTGGTCAAAACGATCAATATAATACATCTGTACTACATCTCCTGAAACATATATGTACACAAAATAATCCAGGCTCAATAATAGATGCAACACTATATGAATTTTTATGCATATAAGAGATGAAGACAAGATGAATGATAACTAGACAACTGGAGTGAAATCCTGTCTATATCAAACTGAAGCCCTTGAAATATCTCAGTCTGACACAAGTATTATAAGATAATAAACAGGTCATTTTGGACTATAATAAATGGGTTAAGCAAGATAAATAATGGATGTAATGATATAAATCTCAAATATGAAAACAAAGCTTGGAATTGGCTAACAATAAGAAAGCTTCAATAAACTCCAAGTGGGTATTCACCAAATATCAAAATATAAAATAGCTTTGAAAGCAAAATCCATAAAATCATTTGGTGATAACAAAAATAAATTGAATCAAGAGATTATAATAGAAACCCAATAAATCATATAAAAGGGGAAGGGCGCCAAAGCTCTAAGATTGGTGAATAAATTCACCTACATGCACGTAACTCCAAGATAGACATACAACTCTATAAACATCAAGATAGGTATGAGACCTATAAACTGAACAAGTCCTATAAACATCAAGATACGAATGAAACCTATAAACATCAAGATATGTACATGACCTATAAACTCCAAGAAAGGAAGAAGTCCTGTAAACTCTGAAGGAGAGTTAGAAACTCGTTGATAAGTGTTATATACCTCCGAATAGTAATCGAATAAATAACAACCATGTGTCCCATACCACACGGGTTTATTTAAACATTTACTATAAGTTAGTAAACTCCACTTGTGTGTATAAATGGATCAATCGAACAAGTTCGGGTATCAATCGGAAAAATAAACTCGAGCGTTTCATATCACTCTTTTTGTTAATCCGTTTAAATCGATTTCTCATTCGATCAACGTCGTGCAATTTTATAAAATAATCAACTTTGAAATCCCTCTTGAATTTATTGTTTTATAAAGCAGAATATATATGTATGTATGTGTGTGTGTGTATATGTGTGTGTGCTGGAAAGCCCTTGCTAAAATGTATGTATATAAGTACAATTTTAAACCATTGTTTCAAATCAACTCAGAGCCATTATTATTATAAATAAATAAATTATATATATAAGTATTCCAAATATCTTTTATAGCAATTATATATATTCATACTTAAAATGATTTGAGAAAATGGTTCGAACTAAAAATCATTCTTTTGAAAACTTTATTGAAAACATGCGATGAGAATTATGTGTCGTGTCACGGACTCATGGAGCAATTCTATGGTACAATAAATTCCAAGATGAATTCACAAATTCATAAATTAAAATCTAGAAATAACATAGAAATCGGCATAGAAAATAGTACCAAAATCAAGTAAATAGGTTCAAGCGATCGAACGGATGAACGGAGGAGCAAACGGGAGCAAATGGAGCCTGAAATGGTGTGACCTGGTTCTACACCAGTTGGCATGCTTGGGCTGAGTCCTAGGTGACGTCACCGGTTCTTCGGTTGGCCGTTTGTGGCATTTTCTTTTCAGTCTTGAACCTAGAAATCTACTAGATTGATTAAGCTATCATGCAAACAACTAAATATGTATAATTTGATGCAAATCATGATCATATGATGTGGGTTTCAGCAAAAATAGTGAATGAAATAACAAAATATATGAATATCATAACCAATTTGAGAGTCATTTCAATATGGATTCAATCAAACAATGAAACAACAACTTGCCATCATTTATAGTCTAAAAGTATGAGATAAACTCACCTAATTAAGCTTGATTAGATGATTAGAATCTAGATTTCATTTAGCTAAAAACTTTTGGCTATAACCTAGGTTTGATTTTGAACGATTGCAAAAACATGAATCACAATCATCATTAAAGCTAGGATTAGTGACCCAATAGATGTAAGATACGATGGTAGAGATTACCTTAGCTTTCCATTTTCTGTTAATAATCAAAATCCCTTTGATTTAAGCTTTATTTTTGGATTTAATCTAGTTTCTAGGGTTTGTAAATAAGGTTGATTTATTTTCAAATTTTTAATCTTGGCTGAAATGAGAAAGTAATGAAGTAAAACAAGAATATATAGATTATTACTCACCCTCTAGATGGGCGTAGTGTGTATCCTATAATCCAATAAGAAAATGTTTACTAATTTCTTTGCTTTCTCCCGTAAAACACTAATTAATGCTCAACTATGTTTATAGAAGCATAGATTAATGTTTCTTAAATTTTATCAAATCTCCAACTTATCATAAAGTCTTTTTTTTATTAATATTAAGACATTTTGTAAAACTAAATACAACTTTTAAAAATTGAAATTTATTCTCATAATTTTAATAAAATAAACATTTTATTAAATTTACAACATTCGCTGTAATAATTTGAAATGAAAAATATTTATCATAAATCTCCATTTAAAATAAATAAGTTAATAAACCTTGGAAAAATTCATATTTTAAATTACAAAAGAAAATCCACAAATTTTATAAATTCTCATTTTCCCCAAGGTTATTCTTATATTATCAAATATAAGAAGTTAAATTACACAATTTTTAAAATCTAGTAGATTTTTCTAAATTTATTTATTTTCATCTAGAAAGTCATTTCGATTTGAAAATTTTAACTAATAAAATTCCTCAAATTCATCTTATCTTAAAATTAATTAAGATATTTTAAAATATTTTAAATTTTAATTTTAAATAATTTTGACCAGAGTTGTTACGGACTCCTCCCCTTATAAAAATTACATCCCCGCAATTTCCTTTAGGGAAAAGTTAGTACAAACCATGGATATTGCATCAATCAAAAGAGATAAGCTAAGGTCGAGAGAAAATTACACATGAATCTCATCATAAAGAGCATCGAAAAGCAACACAAGATGTGCTTTCTCTCTAACTCTTTTTAGTCTTCCAAGGACTGTCCTACCGATTAATGGATCATAGGACTTAACGAGTGGAACTACTATATTTCAAAGGCGTTCAACCTATGTGGCTATAAAACGAATTGAACTCCATTCATAAGTTATATTTTTGTAAAATATCAAGTGCAATAAGAATTCTATGCTCAAGAATAGAATCGTAATTTCCAAAGCATCTCCAAATCTGAAACACGTGAAGGACACCGTAGATGCCGATGAATTGGACTGGAAAAGAAACTCAGTAAGCAACAGGGCCACTACACTCAATGGTTGGGATGGGTCCCAAATATTAATTAGTTAATATCGCAAATGGACTGAAATACCAGTGATCTAACAAGAAAGAAACATGAATAAAGATTCGATTTCCAAAAGAAATTTCCAAGATCTTACAAAAAGATTCACAAATAGATTCTGGACTTAAGACCAATTTCTCTCCACGACTTAAGCTAACAAGAGAGTAGTTGATATGATTCCCCATACAGGTTTTGAAATGAGTCATACCAATATCAGATTAAAAACTATCAGCAATGGAAAAATTCAATCAAAGAAGATAGGATCCTCTTGCCTGCTACCCGAGTTAAAGTACAACATTAGGTAGGTTTCTAAGATTTTATCTACATTCAAATCCTTAAGAGCTCCCTATTTAATTTTTCCTTTAAATATACTTTTTCTTATTATTTATTTAAGATAAACCTAAATAATTTATTTTAATTCTCAAAATTTCTATAACCTTTAACCCGTTAAAAGATTAAAATTTTACAATTTCCAACCCAAGCTATCAATAAAAGTTATAACTCAAAATAGGTTCTTAATTGTAAATTTCAATATAGGTTTTTAAAATTAGCTTTCGAATCTTAATTTATCAAAAGTATTTCCTCTACTTAAAATTCCTACGAGTCCTAATATTATAAAATATTGTTTAATTAATCCTATTCAAAAAAAGATGTGGATTGATTCTAAGGTTTCTCTTTGATATAACTTCTTGATTCATAATGCAATTTTAACTTATCACAATACCCGTTTACAAATTTTATTCTTTCAAAGTACAGAAAAATCAAGTCCAACTTGATCACAAGGATCGTGTATAAAAATCCAGTAATACCCTCCTAAGGATCTATCGGCCCCAGCCAAACACCAAAAGAGAGTAAATTCTGAAGTGCTAAATACTATCACTCTTAGTAATCACATGAATTTGACCAAGATGTCCCATACCGTATGGTGATATTCAAGTATTTACTTAAAGCTAGTAAATCTCACTCATTTTGAATATCACTGAAAATCCTAAATTATATTCTCTTAACGATCTATAGCCTAATGACAAACGGCAAAAGAAATATAACCTTAAAGTGTTAAGTATTATTCCAAAGGCAATCACAAGGATTTAATTCAAGTATCCCATACTACCCGGTGAAATTCATGTATTTGTAAATGGGTTAGTACATTCCACTCAAACATTATTCAATGTGTTATACCATATTAGATGAAGTGTTATTCGAGAGCATTTAAAACATTTAATAACACTAAGTCAATCATTCGTATTCCCCATATTAGAATTAAGGTTTTCAAAATATTTATTTCAAAAAGTTTCCTCCACACCCAAAAGGTCACACAAATTTGCAAAAATATATTTAAATAGCCAAAGGCTAAGTTTAATAAACTCCAATAAGATTTTATAGTTTGAAAGCAAATAACTTTATTTTTCCATATAAGAAATGATTTCTCAAATTCTTTATATATACTTATTTACTTCCAAACCCCTTATTGAACCAAACATCTTATTTTTGTTTTAAATAGAAAAGTTCAAATTATCTAACTCATTCTAAACCATTCATGTAATTTAATTACATTTCCAAAAGAGATTTTCACAATTAAGTCCCTTATAGTCTACTACTATTACTTATTATTATATAGTAAATAAACCAAAAGAAATCATTGATAAGATTTATCCTTTCAAATGGTTGATTTTATATTTTTCTAAAATGTTATATGGGTTTCAACAATGTGTATATTGGGTTAAACCCAACATATAATATAGTTTTATTCTTAACCTTCAATTTTTCATTTACAGTTTCTTATCCTTTGAAATTTCAAAACATTTAAAAAAAATTAATTATCTAATTTGTAATCTTAGGCATTACATAATTTAATACAGAATCAATACACACACTCTGTGTGTGTATCATAAATTATTAATAAGTCCCCTGCCCCTTTTTAGGAATACATCAGATTTCCTTTAATATTTCAATATACAGTTAGAAATGGTATCTCAAATTTCTATATTATTCAACATATCTTATTTCTAAGCATACAAAATTTGCTTCCAGTTATTTCAAGTAAAAGAACCATGCTTCTACTTTGCTTTTGGTAATCTGGCTATTTAAAGATTTGCACATGTGTATTTTTACTTAGGCTGTAATGGTTCCTTCATAGCTTATCAAAAGCTTTATATCAAACTTGATTTTCTAGAACAAATCCTAAAACAATATAAAATTGTTCTAAAAATCACATAATGTTACCTCTTCATAAATTTTGAACAAATAGCCTTAACCATTGGCTGCGGTGTTGATAAAAGTCGACAATGCCTCGCTATTGTTCTCGGCAAACTCTATGGTTAAGCATTTAAGTCCGTTATTATATTATTACTCATATAATTTATCTTGATTGTTATTTTTATTCTTTTTATAATATAGAAATACCTTTATATTTCCAAGACTTTGATATATAGTTATATGCACACCTTCATGTGCATCTTCCAAATATTATTTTATTTAAACCACATTAGTTTTTAAGAATATTTTAATTCTTCCTTGAATTAACATATTTTCAAAAATATAATTTTTCAAAATACTTACTTTAATAAAGGTGCATGTCCAATTATCTCGTTTAAATGTTCAAAAATCATCATCAAGTATGTTGGGCAAACGTCCATGGCCAGAATCGTCAAAGCATCCAACATGCAATTTAGCACTCAAAAATATATATATTTCACAAATCCTCTTTCAAAAATGGAGAACATTTGTATCTTAATATGTCATAGCTCTTACATACCATAACAAATTTATAATCATTACCCTTAGACATCTTATAATTACAAGTTTTTGATCTTTGTTTATTTTATACCCAAGAAATTCAGTTTTTCTAATGGTTATTTCTAATATGAAGATACCGCAAGATTCAATTATTAATCTTCAAAAGAATTTGAAATTATCATATAATGACTCTTAGTTTAATTTAGGTTATCACTAAGAATCCTATGAAAACAATATCCAATAGTAATCGATCACAAATCTGTTAGATAATGTGCCCAGCGGAACAATCTACTTGATTCTGCTGCGCAATTCTGATCTCAAAAGGTTTGATATTGTTTCATGAGTTGTTGGGCGGACTATGCACCACGTCTCAACTGGGCTCGTAGGATTGCCCTATGCTAGAACGAGTGACTTAACCGTTAGCCAACTACACTTCAGAAATGAATAAGATAGGATCAAAGATGGCTTAAGGATCACAAGATTCGACAATAGGAATATTAAAGAGTGGAAACGAAAGGAGACGTTTCTAGTATCCTAAAAGACGCTCCTTATTCTAAAAGAGACGATTCCTATTATCTAACCAAGAATCCCTAATGAACGGTCATGGACGGTC
This sequence comes from Allium cepa, assembly GCA_030765085.1. Taxonomy (NCBI): domain Eukaryota; kingdom Viridiplantae; phylum Streptophyta; class Magnoliopsida; order Asparagales; family Amaryllidaceae; genus Allium; species Allium cepa. Next base: position 635,514,414 of record CM060941.1, read on the forward strand.
TCTAAGACTTACCTAGGACAATATTTGTGCATGTAATATCATATTTTGTTCTGAGCCTCACTCTGATACCAAGCTGTGATGTTCTACCTCGAGACCCACACTAATAAGGATATTACAGAATAATATCATCTCCTAGTATAGAGAATAAGGCTGGTTAGGAGTGACAATCCATGAATTTTACTTACATCGATTAATGTGCTATATATTTTTCTTGTATCACAAGTGGAATCGACGTATACAATTCAGGCTTAAACAAAACTATAGTGGCTAAAATAATAATCTAGAACAATATATAATAAATACAAATCATAAAGTCATAGATTATAGAATATACATAGCGGAATACAAGTAGATACAAGTTGGTCAAATCAAATAGATACATAATATAAAATACGAGAATACAGTCAAAACGATCTAGAATACAGTCAAAACGATCCATATAATACATCTGTACTACATTTCCTGAAATAAATATGTATACAAAATAATCTAGGTTCAATAATAGATGCAATACTATATGAATTTGAACACATATATAAGATGAAGATAAGATGATTGATAACTAGACAACTAAAGTGAAATCCTCTCTAGGACTATCAAACTGGAGCACCTGAAATATCTCGGTCTAACTCGAGTAATATAAGATAATAAACATATCGGTTTAGACTATAATAAATGGGTTAAGCAAGATAAACAATGGATGCAATGATATAAATATCAAATATGAACACAAATCCAGGAATTAGCTAACAACAAGAATGCTTCAGTAAACTCCAATGGGTAATCACCAAATATCAAACCAAAAATAGCTTCCGAAAGAAAAATCCCCAAAATTGGTGATAACATAGATAGCATCAAATCTAGAACTCATAATGGAAATCAAGAAAATCACATAAAAAAGGAAAGGCGCCAAAACTCCAAGATTAGTGAATAAATTCGCTTACATGCAGGTAACTCCAAGTTAGATGTATAGGTCTATAAACATCAAGATAGGTACGAGACTTATAAACTCCAAGATAAGAATAAGTCCTATATACATCAAAATAGGTACGAGACCTATAAACTCCAAGATAGGAACAAGTCTTATAAACTCACAAGGCGAATCATAAACTCGTCGATAAGTGTTATATACCTCCAAATAGCTATCGAATAAACAACAATCGTGTGTTCCATACCACATGGGATCAAGTGAACATTTACTATAAGTTAGTAAACTCCACTCATATGTATAAATGGCTTAATCAAACAAGTCCGGGAATTAATCGGAAAAATAAACGTGAGTGTTTCATATCACTAGTTTTATTAATCCGTTTGAATCGATTCTCGTTCGATCGATGTAGTGCAATTTTATAAAATAATTTACTTCGAAATCCCTTTTGAATTTTTTTATAAAACCAGAATACATACATACATACATACATACATATATATCTGTGTGTGTATTGGAAAGCCCTTGCTAAAATGTATGTATATAAGTACAATTTTAAACCATTGTCCAAATCAACTTTAAAACCATTATTATTATAAATAAATACATTTTGTGTATATATATATACATACATATTCCAAATATCTTTTATAGCAAATATATATTCATACTTAAAATGATTTGAGAAAACAATTCGGATTGAAAATCATTCTTTTGAAAACTCTAGTTGAAAACATGCTATGGAAATTGTGTGTTGTGTCACGGACCCATAGAGAAATTTTATGGTATAATAAGCTCCAAGATTCACAAATTCATAAATTATAATTCGGAAATAGCATTGAAATCGGCATAGAAAACAACACCGAAATCAAGTAAATTGGTTCAAGCGATTGAACGAAGAAGCAAACGGGCGCAAACATTGCCTAAAACGGCATGACTTTGGTCTCAGCTCAGGTCATGACTGGTCCACCGGTCATGGTGACCGATGCACTAGTGGCACACTTGGGTTGAGTCCCATGCAACGTCAGCGATGCTCCAGTTGCCCGTTTGTGGCATTTTCTTCTCCGACTTGAACCTAGACATCTACTAGATTGAATAAGCTATCATGCAAGCAACCAAACATGTACGATTTGATGCAAATCATGATCATGGGATATGGGTGTCAGCAAAACAGTAAATGAAATAAAAAATATGTGAATACCACCACCAATTTGAGAGCCATTTCAATAGAGATCCAATCAAACAATGAAACAACTTGCCATCATTCGTACTCTAGAAGTGTGACATAAACTCACCTAATTAAGCTTGATTAGATGATTAGAACCTGGATTCCACTTAGTTAAAAGCTTTCAGCTACAATTAAGGTTTGATTTTGAACGATTGCAAAAACATGAATTACAATCACGATCAAAGTTAAGATTAAAGACCCAATATATGTAAGGTATGATGGTGGAGATTACCTTAGCATCTTCTATTAATAATCAAAAGCCCTTTGATTTAAGCTTGATTTTTGGATTTAATCTAGTTTCTAGGGTTTATAAATAAGGTTAATTTATTTTCAGATTTTTGATCTTGGCTGAAATGAGAAAGTAATGAAATAAAAAAAAGGTATGTGTCTTATTATTCACCCTCTATATAGGTCTAATGGGTATCCTATAACCCAATAAGAAAATGTTTACTAATTTCTATTATTTTCTCTCACAAAATACTAATTAATACTCAACTATGTTTATAGAAGCATACATAATTTTTTTAATTTTTTTATCAAAGCTCCAACATATCAAAAATTCACATTTTAAATTACAAAAGAAAATTTACAATGTTTGTGGAAAATATTTATCATAAATATTCATTTAAAATAAATAAGTGAATAAACCCGGGAAAAATTCATATTTGAAATTACAAAAGAAAATCCATAAATTTTATAAATCCTCATTTTCCTCAAGGTTACTCTTATATTATCAAATATAAGAAGTTAAATTACACAGTTTCTAAAATTTAATAGATTTTCCTAAATTTTTTTATTTCCATCTAGAAAGCCATTTTAATTTGAAAATTTTAACTAATTTCCCAAATTCATCTTTAAATTAATTATGATAATTTTTAAATATACTTTAAATTTAATTTTTAGGTAATTTCGACCAGGGTTGTTGCACATTTCATCTCAGCACGTGAATAATCTCGTTACACTCATAACCCCCAAGGAAACTAGCGAAGGTATGTTTTCCCTAAACTCGTCTAGTTATGGGGGACCATATAGTTTCAATTCCTCTTTTTTCCAGAATTGTTGAGCAAGCATAGGCATTGACTTTATTAAAGTGATTCAATCTTTCTTCCACTCTAACAAAATGCTAGGAGGGATTAATGCAACATAAATCTCTCTCGTTCCAAAGATTAATATCCCCACAAAAGTCTCTGATTTTCGCTTGATATCTTGTTGCAACATTGCATACAAATTTATAGCAAAATTCTTGCAACTAGAATGGAAAAAGTGCTACAATACATAATTCCTCCTAATTAAATTACGTTTGTTACTCATAGGTTGATTAACAACAACATTCTATTAACGCAGAAACATCTCAAAGGTTATGACAAAATGCATATCTCGCCTAGATGCATGTTAAAGATTGATATCCAAAAGGCCTTTGATACGATTTCGTGGAAATCTATCACTTCAATTTTGTCAAGGACTAGGATAAACTTCCCTAAACCATACATTGCATGGATCGTCACTTGTATCTCCACTCCATACTTCTTTGTAAATCAACATGGCTGCCCGTATGGCTTCTTCAAAGGCACATAAGGCATTAGACAAGGGGATCCGCTCTCCGCCTACTTGTTTACCATTATAATAGGGACCTTAATGCCTTATTAAAGGAGCAAAACAGACTTAAAAAGCTTCAACTACAACCCAGATGCATCATCTTGCAGATAACACATCTTCAATTTGTTGACGATATGTGTGTTTCACAAAACCAACCACATCAAATATAGACTGCATTCTCCAGACCTTTTCAACATTCTTCAACATGATTGGACTGAGAATCAATTTTTGCAAATCCAGTATTTTTATTGTACGTCTCGACTACCAAAGGAAGCTGTAGATTACTCAACACTTCACCCTGTAGGAAATGCCTTGTGACTCTTATTATCATGGAATACCTCTCATACAACTTGGAAAAGTACTGCTAAAACTCTTTGAAAAAGTAACTAAGAAGCTTACCACATGGCCCAATACAAAGTTAACGCAAGCTAGGAGGCTCATAATAATTCAATCAAATGCCACATCCATGACTTCATATTGGGCAAGACATTATGTTCTTCTTGCTAAGCTTGAGAAATAAGGCCTTCAATAACTTTCTATGGCATGGTTACTCATATTGTAAAAAAAACAAGTTCCTATAGCTTTTCATAAAAATCAAGTACACGAATGGAAAGGGGGCTGGAGATAATAATATTAAGAAATGGAATCAAGCTGCTATGTCAAATTACTACAACCTACTCTTTTCCAATGACTATAATATTTGGGCTTTTTGGGTTAAAAATCATTTAATTAAGGAGAAGACTTCTGGGAGATGACTATTCCAAGCTATACTGGTTGGAATTAAAGGAACTTGCTTAAACTTCACGAGACTTTCCTTTCAGTAATTCAGTGCAACCCTCTCCCAATCCATTGTTGAACTTCAGGACTTTGCCTTGGGCTAAACCTGGAGTCATTCTAGGTAGACTTGTTGGTCATAATCTCAAGCAGTTAACTGGAATTCTACTTAAGGCTAAAGCTTGTGACTATATTAAAGAAGATATGGTATCTCTTCCCTAGTCTATTTCGAATCTAATTCGGTAGCTTTGGTCGAGCATTTCAGTAGGCAAGTTGCATAATGCAACTCATACAACTCTCTGGACAGACATACAATGTCAACGCTCCATCCCCTTCATCTATAAGTCTATACCCACTCAGAAGATGCTCATCACCTTCCCTAGTCTAGTAGAATATGGTTAATGGGAAGCCCTGATAAAGAAAACCTTTTGCTCTGGAAAATTATGGCTAATGCGCTACTCACAAAAGGCAAGCTATTAAAGAGTGGTGTCATCAATAATAACGTTTCCCCTCTTTGCAAAATAGGATTGGAAAATAATACGCATTACTTCTTTGAATGCCTGTATGTCAATAATGTATGGAAAAGATTCCTAGCAAACGGTAACCAACACAGACCCTCCTTAAAGATCAAATAAGAATGGTTTAACATTTTTAAAGCAACCGGGTGCAAAACGCCAAAGGCTAAAATACAACTTTACATTGTAAAGAAATATGTCTCTACAATTTAGGAGAAAGGAACGACAGGGTATTCGACAACCATAAAAAATCCACCACACCGATTTACCACAAAATTCACAGTCAAATGTCTCATATAATGAAAAAGTTCAAAGTTGAAGACATGGATTTTACTATGCATTAGAAATCAATTCTCCCTTGTATTATGCAAGTTGCATTATATCTGTAGCTAGGCCTTACAGTCCTGTTAGGCCATTTTGATTTTCTTACTTTAGTTAATTTTGGTCCTTATGTAATTGCTTTATATACTAAAAAATGGGATGGTTTCCCTTAGACCAAGCTTACTCTTCAAAAAAAAAAACAATTAGTTTCAAATCAATTTTTTCGTACTTTCTACACAGTAACAGTTAATAGATTAAACAACATATGCATATATAAATTCATTGTATATGAAATAAAATCTATACCATATTGATAAGATATGACGTATTACCATTGTAAGATGTATACACGAAGGATTTGAGTTATTCTAATAAGATATAACAAATATAAAAAAGGAGATCGGATGGTTATCTTAAGATATAGCCAATAAGATACATCTTGAATGAACATATCTTCTCATATCTTCAAGATCCATACCCAGTCCTTGCAGTAGATGGATGATCCACTTATGTTCCATTATTTTGTGATGTTTTAATTTGATTTGGAGTTGAAAAAACTTTGGAGATTTATTTTACTTTCAGCAACCGAAGGTTAGGAGGAGGGAAGAGAAAAGTGAACGAAGAAAATGAATTAGCAGATTTGTTTTAATTGAAAGAATGAAACCTTTCCCATTCTTTAATCAAAAATTCCCTAATTAATTCCCTTGTTTATCCCTCTCCACACTCCTCTCTTTTCACATGGTATGATTTAAAATTTCCATAAATCACTTCATGCAACTATCTTTTATTTGAACCCATTTAAAATTACATCGATATAAGCAAATATAATTTCTACAAATGTATTCAAATAATCACAAACAACTCCCAAATATCAACTAAATTAAATATTAATTAATATTTCTTAAATATTAATTAATTTACAATGTTTTATATATTAATAAAATCACGTGGCTTTTTGGAGAATTCAATATTACGATTGTGTGACTCAAAGGTGTAAAGTCAATTAGCGATTAATATCGAAAAATTTGAATATTAGCATTTACATGTCACCTTAGTTAGTGGTGTAGCATTTTGGTTGAATTTATCGCTTACACATCTTTTGGTAAATCAAATTTTGCTTATATAAGCGGTACCTCGTAGTAACGATTATTCACACCAATTTTGTTCGCCAAAACTAAATCACATTAGGACTTATGGGATTTGGTTTTGTCAAAACTCCAATATCGCCCACATTCAACTTTGTATTTCCCAACATAAAACTCCTGGTTTAATAACAACAATGATTATTAACCATACTGCTCTAGCCAGAGGCTTTGATTTTGAGTTGACTACAGTTGTCTATGATACTAATCCCATATAACTGAGGATACAAATTCTCTATCGAAGAGTGTTTCACTTCCAATGCTTCAATTCAGACCCAATTGTAGTTGTTTAATGGACTCATGCCATGATTTGACTATAATCAAAGTGAAGTATCTACATCGAAGTTTCACGGTATTCACAAATCAAGGCAACTATGTAACTTTGTCACTTCGAGATTGTCTTTTGACCTTAGTTATATTAATCAACAGAAAATCTTAAGTGAGTCATTCCATAGTTATCCAATAACTATCAGTACGTAACCTAATGGTTCTCCTAATAGCCATGGAAAGTGCATTTCTTAACATTTGGAAAGCGTTACGTACTCTAATTTTAGTGGATGAATCAATCTCCATTGTCAAAACATATTGACCAGGAATATTTAGGATGACATATTTAAATTATTGTGATAAATCATTATTGATTACAACACATTGTAACTACTATCACAAAACATACTATTTATGGATTTTCTATGTTAGATATACTTTTAATTAAATTTAATTAATATAACACATTATATCAAGTATGTAATAGAATGAAAAAATCTTTTATTTTGAAAAAGATCAGTTATTGAGTTAGATATATGTTACAGATTACATAATTTCCTCTAGGACATACCCCTAATTCAATCAATATATGCTTAATTGTTTTTATAGTATATAATTAAACTTATTTGTTGCATATGGTGTACTATTATTTTTGGTGTATCGTTTATGCCTATATGTTTCTAGCTTACAATCACACAATGGTAGTAATAACTTCACAAATGGTGGTAATATGGGGACTCCAAATCTGTAACAATTTGTCTTTCTTACACCCAAAGATGACACTCAATACATCTACAGTATTCGTATGTCGATCATCTAAGCATCTAAAAGACAGACCATTGGGGTAAAAGAAAAGAAAGACGAGAAGTAAGAAACATAGAATCTCACATGCATGGAAATCATATATAATAGAACATAAGATAGTTTGTACAATCACTCCTAAAATGAAACATCAAAGTTACAACAAATACTAAATTCAGCAAGGGACAGTTATAATTGCCTGCCCCCACTATACAGATACATAAATACATACAAACGATTGCAGAAATAAATAGATAACGGCAAAGCCTCCTGCCCCATTCACCTCCGAAATGCATCTGTAAGAGACTGGACTACTTGGCTACTCAAAATTTAAGCACCCAAGAGTTTAAGGGAAAGAAAGAAAAAATCCAGGTCAGACATGGGTCTGGTGTGAGTAAACTTAAATCATATGTTTGTTATAATTATAAACCCTTTAAAATAAAGGTACCTCATAAGACTACGCCACATATAAACATGGAGGAGTTTTTACCTTATGATAACCAAATCATTTCAAATATAAATCCAGTGATACTACAATATTATCTAGGGTTTAGAATAAATATATAATCATAGCTGGAATGGTTACATTTATTACATTCAATAACATATTTAGTATACAACTAATTCCGTAAGGTACGTACTGAAAAATGGATTTCGTAGAATGACGAGACTATTGTGGTACCGTCTGTCATAGTACACCTCTAGAAAAAATGTACCAATGGCCTTACATGGACCCCTTGTAAATCTGGACCGACTAATAACCGTACTAAAACATACATCCTTCAGTTGTGATCATTTATTGGACAGTACCGTCCAACCCTTAATGGATAGTACCAAATATAATCATCCCTCGGTTGTGATCAATAACCGTACCAGACACCAAGCATACATCCAAAAATAATATCGATCTAGATCAGCGATGATCATACCCTAATGGTAGCGAGAGCCCTAAAGCATATCCCCATTTTAATCATTTCTGGATGTGAGGCTCGAGGCAACGATTTTCATTTTTAGCATTCCCATCTTGGAATGCAAGCACTGACCTCTAACTAATAATGTAATGCTAGCATTCATCCGCACAAGTTGTTCAGGATATGAACAAACCAAAGGCACAGCTTTTGCTATATCCTAAGGATTAGTATCAGTAACCCTTGCACTTCAAAGAACTCCATCTTTGATCCTATCATCTTCAAGATGTCTCCAGTTCGAACACTCATGCCAGTTTGAAGTGGTTTTCAGATAAATCATGCTTATCTGATCCCGGTCTCTCCAAACCAACAATCAATAGATCCTAATTGACTCAATCCCGGTTCTTTCAGAAATAAGCAAACGATATAAAAGTCCCAAGGACATCTCGAATATCCGTCCTTAAAGCAAGATACGTTTCACCAGAATGAGTTCACTTAAGGGAATCTCAAACCGTATGAATTCGCAAAGCTTTTATAATTCCTAAGTCCAAATAGGTCAAGTTGTCAATAGTGGACAAACCATTATTTGGTGTAAGTATATAGTTTGCATACAGAAAATTGGACATCATATATTTACCACCACTTTTCGATTTCAAACCCATATTATCCGCCGTTCAATAATGAAGCCAGACAAGTTGGGGTATTATTACCTCTCAGACCTTGACTCCATAACATTCTTAATTTTCATCGATAAAAAAGGGCTTCCATACCTTAAAATTTAGTGTCAAGTATAAAATGAAGTACTGTAATGACCATGAATTTTAATTAGCATTATTCGGGATATTTAATTGGATAAATTAAATAGAATAATGTGAATAATTAGGGAAATGAGACTAGTAAATTCTATGGCCATGTCTAAATGAATGAACTAAAATAAGACTTAACTAAATTTAGAAGAAGGAATTTCCTAAGGGGTAAACATGGAAATGGGGCTACATTTCTTTGTATATATCTCTTCCTCCACCTGAATAAACTTCCACTTTATCATTCTTAACTCCCACGTATTTCGGCCAACCATTAAAAAGCTCCAGGAAGAGTTTATATTGAATAATAAGCCAAGAAATTAAAGCTAGGAAATTATCTCATTCTCCAATCAACTAATCAAGGTGAATAATCATGTTTATCATCCCATTTTTCTATGTTTGGATCGGTTATGGGTTATACTCAATTCATATTTATGATTTTGGTTAGGATATAACCATTTAAATCTTTGTTTGGATAAGACATAGGTGTTTTAAAATGTTATTAGACTAATTAACATGTTTTCATTCGTTTTGGTTAAATTTCGAGTTGTTTTGATCTTCATATGCTTTGAAATTTCAATATGTTGAAGTATATGATTTATCTGATTTTTGGTGATTTTTGGGAATTTTGCCTTAGTGATTTTACTAAGGTAATTAAATTATTGAATATTAGGCTCATGTCCCTAATAATTTTTAAATATGCAAAAACCCCAGTAAGAAAAGTATGTAAATTAGGTCCCTAGAATTAAGTAACTAAGTAATTGCATATAGTTATGTAATTATTCACCGAATAATTGCAGACATTTATGCAATTATATCCGAAAGTTGCATAAATTTATGCAATTTTTTTGGTGAATAATTGCGGATTTTTCTGCAATTTGTTAGTGAATAATTACGAAATTTTCTGTAATTTTTTCTAAAAATTACTACGAAAATTTCCACAATATTCAGAGAATGATTGCGGAAATGTCTGCAATTTTTTGATATAATTGCATATCTGCAATTATTCACTGAATAATTGCGTAAGTGCCATTGTTCATTAACTTAATTCTAGGGACCTAATTTACAAACTTTGTTTTACTGGGGTTTTTGTGTATTTTAAAACTTGTTAGGGACCTGTGCCAAACTGTCCCATTAAATTATTTAACCCCAAGGGCTAAACTAAAATTTTGCTTCCGAAATTACTTAAATTCGAAAGGAAATCGCTTTTGGAAATATTTAAGGAAGAAGTACAGTGTTTTGATAAAAAGGTTGACATTTGTATACTTTTTACTATTTGGAAGTACATGAGAAGGTTCCTCAGCCAATCAAGATTACACAAACAAGATAAAAACATCACTTCAGTGGGCCCATTCCACTTTCGACTCCGACGAGCTCGCTTTTACCCATTTGATGAAGTCGAAAGGTACCTTTCGCCTAAGATGGAAGGTAAACAGTTACCCTCCGCCAAAGTCGAAAGGTAGGCACGGGACCGAAGGGAAGAGGGGCTAAGGGATGGGGAGGCTGCTTCTCTTGCTTTTAGATAGAAGTATCATTGCTTTCGAATTGGTTGATGGGGGATCCTTCGACTCTAACATTTTATAAGATATTAAATTTTTTATATATACAAGAAGAGGTTTCAAAGGGGATCTTCGAAAGCTTAAACCTTCAAGAGTATTATTTCAAAATGATTTCTGAAAAAGTGTGTTAATACCTTGTGACAAGTTGAAGGATTAACCTTTCGACAAGGTCAGAAGTATACTTTCAAAGGGTTGGTTCTAACACCAACACTTCATTGTTTTTCAATGATTGCAAAAGGTTTGATTTCGAAAGATTTTGAAGGAGTTATCTTCAACAATTGCGAAAGGTTTTGATTTTGAAAGGTTTTGAAGGGGTTATCTTTAATGATTGCGAAAGGTTTGATTTCAAAAGGTTTTGAAGGGGTTATCTTCAATGATTGCCAAAGATTTTGGTTTCGAAAAGTTTTGAAGGGGTTATTTCAATGATTGCGAAAGGTTTTGATTTCGAAAGGTTTTAAAGGGGTTACCCTCAATAATTGTGAAAGGTATGATTTTGTGATGCTTTGAAAAGAAAGGTTTCCGAAGGGGCAAACATTGGATGTTTATTTGCTTTCGAATGAGACTTCATTCAAAGGGTTTTAAAGGGCTGCTTTTAGCCATTTTCTTTAAGTAAAATTTTGCTAATTTGAAGGAGTTACTTCGAAGGGTTATAACATAAAATACTTATCTTTGTTTGAATATATAAGAGGGATCCTTATTTAAATTGAATTTTATAAACCCTTAGGGACACCGGGGTGGGTTTAATGTTTTTGTTACATAGTTTAGGGTTACAAACAAAAATATGCTTTCGAAAATATACAATGGGGCTATAAATGTGTTTTATTTAATTTAACCTAATTGGGGCTATCAATGGAAATAGTTTAAACAAGTGGTATACCTAGGAAAAATAATTAATCATGGGGATCATGAAATTTTATAAATAATCATGAGGATCATGATGTTTTAATTGCCCGAGTGATGGGTTCTTGGTTAACCTAGGAAAACCATGGAATGTGCGGTGGATAGCCTACATCTAATTTCTAAAGTAAAGATTGTTTTGCCAGAGGTGGTTAGCCTCGGGATTTGGCACCCAAGGGTTTATAGTCATCCTAGGAAAGCTATGGAGTGTGCGGTGGATAATCTATACCATTTTTATAAAACAATATATGGTGGATAATCTGCATTTATTTTGAATGGATTTGGGTTGGATAGTCCTATTACACTTTGATGGATAGTCATTTTAAAGATTTTAGAGGGGAACTCTAATAAATTGATTTTTAGTTGGGAAATCTAATAAATTGCTTTTAGATGGGATATCTAATAAATGGGTGGATGGGATATCCAATATATATGATTTATGGATTTATTTTATATTATGTTAAGACAAATCATTTTGGGTGCAGGGGCATAGTAAACGATTTGTATGTTTGTTTTGGATATTAGCGAGGGGAAAACCCGTTCCGCTAAGCGGCATGGTCTCACTAGCTATCTATTTAAGATAAGAGATAATATGAGATTATTCATACCAGACTTGTTATCTGACTCAAAGTTTGTGTTTCTCCATAAATACGGGTACTCAAAATTAATTTGAGTAGTCAAAGAGTGGGAGACTTTCAGGTTTTTGGACGAACAAGCTTCCAGAGACATGCAAGAGGCAATGTTAGCTATACATGAGCTATTTTGTGTATTCTGCTGTGATGTACTGAGAACTGTAAAGTTCATATTTATTAGTTCTCTGATCATCATAAGGGGACATCTTCATATGTCTCTCTTGTTGTATATTGTACATGTATATGCGATCCGAACGTGGGTAACGTCTAGGATTACGTTATTAAACCTTAAATTGAAATTCATAAGAAATGAGAAAATTATGTTTTGTTGAAGTTTAATTTTTTTATATTCTTGTGTTTCAGTGTTGCCAATAGTTTCAAGATTTCGATTTCGGTCATTCAACCTGTAGATGACTGCAGCATCCGTAGTAGTTAGTTTTGAGCCTCCGGAAGCGGGATGTTACAAAGTTAGTATCAGAGCATGGTTTATGTACTTAAAAGGAATTTAAACCTTAAAAGATATTTAAAGCATAATCTAATGAATCTAAAATATGGTTGGGCTTGGGTGAGCGTTATAGTAACGTATGTGTACTTTGCTATAAATACCTAAGTATGCATTCCCCACTCTCTTAGACCATTCATCTGCATCTTACCAAGATTGGATTTCAGGTATTAGGGAAGTAAGACGTGGAGGCAGGAAATACAAGAGTGAATCAAGGTTGGAGATGCACCGCAACACATGGAAATGTTCGACCCAATACTAGAAGCAACCAGGGTCGACAGGAAAATGCAAACCAAGAAGCAAATGCCAATGTTGATGTCGAGATTTCACCGGTTGATATGGCGATAATGTATCAGTTCTTCGCGAATATGATGCAAGATGGAGCAGCTGCGAGAGTGGTTGTATGGAATGCTGGAGGATTTAATCTGGTGGCCTCAGTTGGCAATAATTATACCAAGCTGAGCAAGGATTATGCTAGTCTTAAAGTAAAGCCTTTTCTAGGAACCGAGGATGCAGTAGGAGTGGAGAACTGGCTAGTGCATTCTGATAGGATATTTGCAGATCTCGGCTTGACGGATATATAGAAGAGGAGACTTGCTTCAAGGAAATTGCAGGGAGCAGTATTATTTTGATGGAACAGAGTTACCATAGTAGAGCCAGAGGAAGACTTGACTTGGGCTCAAATTCGAAGGAGGTTAGAAGAAAGATTTCTATCTGAAGTTTTCAAGTCAGCATTGCTTAGGAAATTTGTAGATTTAGTCCAGGGGGATAGATCGGTGATTGAGTATGCTACAGAGTTTGATGAGCTATCTTGTTACAGATATGCTACTGTGGATACTATCATTCGAAGGAATGATAAGTTTATCCGAGGATTGAATCCTGAGATCACCAGAGAAACTATGCCAAACCTCCGGGATCCATGTCATATTGTTATTGAGATGGTTATTCAGATTGAAGAGATGATTTCTACATTGGGAAAAGGGAAACCGGCCAAGGTTCAGAATTTTCAGGGTAAGAAGTGGAAGTTCTTCAAGAAGAACGGTGCCCAGTCGGGGGTAGCAGTTAAGAAGAGAAAGATTGATATTGTTTGCTACAAATGTGACAAGAAAGGACACTATGCTAATGAGTATCGCTCGGGTGATGGAAGAGCAGTTGCAGTGAGGCTGAATGTGAAATGCTACAACTGTGGACAAATAGGGAGTTATAAGGACAAGTGTCCTAAGGCTGGAAAGGGAAAGGTCTTTGCATTGGAAGCATCATCCTCTAGACCAATGGCTGCTGAGAAAGGAAAAGCTGCGATGGAAGGTATGCTTATGATTCATAGTAATCCGGTTAGGATACTATTTGATGCCGGTGCATCGCACTCATTTATATCTCAGTATTTGGTAAATTGCTTATGTTTGGAACCTTTATACCTTATTATTCCTTTAAGGGTTGCGATCCTATAGGAGGGTATGCAACTCTGGGAATGAGATATGACCAGTTAGAACTTGATTTGTTAGGTCATATGTTTGCATGCAGTTTATATGTTTTTGATTTCATGGGTTTCGGGATCATATTGGGTATGATTGGTTAGATAGATATGATGCTACGATATTTTTCAGGGGGAAATATCATTGAGACACCCTAATAGCCGTAAACGAGTCATTTACTCGGTAAGGAGTTTGAACGAAAATGCTTATGCGTTATTAGGTGCTATGGAAACAGAAGCAGAGTTGAAGCAGGTTTATGTTGCAAGAGAGTTTGGGGATGTGTTTGAACCAGTTTTGGGCTTGCCACCGAAAAGAGTTATCGAGTTTCAGATAGATCTCATACCAAGAGCTACACCCATAAGTAACCACCAAGCAGGATGTCACCAACCGAGATGAAGGAATTGAAGGTGCGACTAGTGGAATTGGAAGGAAAAAATTTCATCCGACCAAGCAGTTTTCATTGGGGAACGGCCGCGGTATTCGTGAAGAAGCCAGATGGGACGTTATGGATGTGTATTGACTGTCGTATGTTGAACGAGAGGACGATCAAGAATAGGAATCTTTTGCCGAGAATCGATGATTTATTCAATCATTTGAGTGGAGCCAGATTATTTTCCCAACTGAATTTGGCGACAGGTTTCCATCAACAAAAGGCAGCAGAGGACAGTATTCCTTTGACGGTGTCTAGGACCAGATATGGGTCTTACGAGTGGGTGGTTACGCCATTCGGGCTTACTAACGCACTAACTTTCTTTGTGGATCTTATGAACCGGGTTTTTCGAGAGCACTTGGAGAGGTTCGTGTTGGTTTTTTATTGATGACATTCTGGTATATTCTAAGAATGAGAAGGATCATGTGGATCATCTTAGAATAGTGTTGGAGATACTAAGGCAACATCAGCTGAAAGCGAAGTTCTCAAAATGTCATTTCTGGAAGAAGGAAGTAAAGTTCCTTGGTCATGTAGTTTCCGAGGAAGGTTTAGCAGCTGATCCGGATAAGATCAAAGCTGTTAACGATTGGAAGAGACGAGAGATGGTAAGTGAGATTAGAAGTTTTCTTGGTCTTGTAGGATACTAACGAAGGTTCATGTAACAACCCTGTATTTTGTAATTATTTTTAATTTGAATTTCCTGATTTAAAAAATTTATTTTATTTTATTAAAATGAATAAATTTTGTTATTTTAAATATAGTTTTGATTTTGATGTGAATGATAAATTCCAAACATGAATAAATAGAATATTTTCCAGAAATGTGAATTTTTAACAATGTGGTCAAACTTTGACTTTTAATTTTAAAATTTTAAAATTTGAACTTTTGAAATTTATCTTTATTTTATGAAAGTAAATAAAATTTTAAGTATACTGCTTCTTTTTTTCCGTTGGAATCTGATTAATATTGTGAAAGTTATGCTTTTAAAACTAATGTATGTAAATTATTTTATTTAACAAAATTGTTTATTTAATTTATATAAATAATATGTTTATTTGTCGTGTCATGTTCTGATTTTGTTTACGTGGGTAACATGACGTGCCACGTGTATATATTTTAATTATTTGAACTTGTACATGACATGAAGCTTGGAAAATCAAGAGTCTTTTGGTTGCTTTTGCCTTTTTTATTTCCCTGTGTCTGTTTCTATAATTTTATTTTCTATTTTTGTTCGTATAAACTTTGAATATATATTTATTTGATTTTGATTGATTTTTTACTTTTAATAATAACTTAGGAATTTCAAGAGATATAGGTTACCTGCTTTGTGTATTTGTTACCTTTTCCAATTCGTGTAAATAAAGAAAGAAATTTCAAATAAATATATGTTATGTTGCCTTAAAGGCATATCTTTTAAGATTTTTGTTTAATGTTGTTGCATTTATTTTTTTAGTATAGGCTTCTTTTGTATATATTTTATTTTTAAAACTGTAGATATTTATAACATCCATTTTGCTTTGTTTCAATTAATTTTGATCTTTGCTTTGTAAATTTGGGTAACATACAACATTTAAAAATTATAATTAATTTATGCGTTTCATTTTTTATATTTCTATATCCATCTTCTTATTTACTTCTATGGTGTGTATAAACTTTATTTATTTAGTGAAGGTTTCTTTTGTATATATACATCTATATTTATTGGATAAGTAACAAATCAATTAAGATACGTTTTAAATATAGGCATACGTTTCTTAATTTATTTCTTGCCTTTATATATTTCCCACCTTTTAATCTCCTACCATATCTATTCATAAATGCATAGCCGTGATTTTTTCCTTTTCAATCATGTACAAAGTTCTTAAACTCCTCTTTTCATTTGTTTAAGAAAAATATATACAAGATCTTTTCCTCCTTAAATTGTGCTTTTTTAAATTTCCTTGCCTTTTTATTTTCTAACTATTCCTAAACTTTAGTAGTTAAAATCTTTTTGTAAACCTAGCCTCCTCTTTTTTTTCTACTTTTTTTTTCTTCATCCAAACTTTTATTTAAACTGTATGTATTTGTACAACATTTTTTTTCCTTTAAAATTGGTTATATACTTTTTAAATTAAGTAATAAATATTGTGCAAAAAGAAATAAATTTTACGTTCCTTTTATACGTATATACATCAGTTTCTTAGTTAAATGATAAATAAATCAAATGGATGTAAACAAATGAAATTTCGAATTAGGTTATAAGTAGTGTATAAATAAGCTATTAAATTACATATTTTAATTTGTACGTTTATTTTCGTTTTGTATAATTTATTTGATGTTTTAAATGGTACGTTATTTGATGATATATTCTTTAGCGTATATAATTACTAAATAAATAAGAAACGTATAAATTTAAAAATACGTTACTTTTGTTTTAAATTTGGACGTATGTTTCGATTAATTACTGCATCTATAATATGCGTTCATTAATTTCTTACCGCAGCTAATAAAAATCAATTCAAACCGTGCCTTACCATTCGCGTGTAAAAATATTCCCTTTCCGTTGCTTCCTTATATTTAATAGGAATAAATGCCTTATTTCATCTTGCCGTTTCAAACAAAAATTACTTGCCTTGTCATTCATGTGCGTGTATATCCTCTTTCCTTTTTTCTTCTTTGTAATTGATAGTAATAAATTCCCATAGCCGTTTCAAAAACCAAATTGTATTTTCTTGCCATTTTTTCACCTAATCAATGCAAATACCTCCCTCTTAAATACTAAACCCACGTACACAATTCCCTTACCACATCATTTTGGTTTCATCTTCTTCTCGCGTGAGCTTCTCCCTTCAGGTAATGGCCACATACATTTTTCTTTTATTTTCTTTCTTCTTTCTTCTTTCTTGTTTTTCTTTTGCTTCCATTGTTCCGCTCCAACAAGGGCTGAGCCACTTGTGTTCATATTATCTTATTCAATTTTTTCCAGTATGCTTTATTCAAATTTGATATTCGTATGTGTGTGAGCATACTTAGTTTTTATTTATTTTGTTTCAGGATCTGAATCTGGTTGTCGCATCCATTCAAATCTAATCGTGCTTGTCATGCTTTTGGGAATCATTCTTGTGTGTTGTTTTGGGTCTCTAGCTTTGATAAATGTGAGTCCTTCTCACTCTGACATTATTACATATGAAATGGTAAATGGATGACAAGTGATTAGTAATTAAAATATTATGCAAGTTAATGATGATATTATGATATATTATTCCATGTATTTACCATGTTAACTTTGTTAATTATCACCTGACCTATGATAAATGACAGTATATTGTGACGTTGACATGTTAGTATATTTGTTTATATTGTTTATGCATATACCCACACTGCAAGCTCCCTGTTAGAATAAAATCACTATGGGCTGAGATGATACATACTCGAACGGACATTAGAATAGGGAAAAATCATTACGAGCTGAAATGATAGGCTCAAATGATTTTTATTGTATTTTATTTGACTTGGGATTGCGGGTTTGAAATGATAGAACCCGGGTTTTCTTTTTAAATTGCGGATTGAAATGATACATATCTGTATCACTTGACCTAGGATAGAAAATTATATACAGACCCCGTGGTATATTTTTAAATGATTTTTTCTTAAGATATGTATTTTTTTAAAGTTTGAAATTTTGATTTAAAAATATATATTTTATGGTTTTAAGAATTTAAATATTAAGTTTTGAATTGTGAATTTGAGTATGTAAATTTGAAATAAATGTGATTTTGACTTTAATTTATACTTAAAAATGCAAGTAAATAAGGGAAATTAAATTTTAAATTTTAAATGGATATTTGAGGTAAATGTTAAGTATTATTAAATTAATAAGTTAAGAAAACAGTGGAATTTCGACTTAAAATTGTGTTTAAATTGGATATTTAATTATAAAATTTTGTTGTTGTGATAAATCATATGTTAAAAATGATTCAAATGTGAAATTTTAAAGCCTAAATATGATTTATAAGTTTAAAAATAGCTAAAATTTAAGTTTATTTAACTCTGGAAAATTTAATAATAGGCTGCTGTAGCACTTTGTAAGTGCTACCGTTGCTAAAGTTAACTAAGCTTTGAATTAATAAGAATGGCTACTGTAGCACTTTGTAAGTGCCGCTGTTGCTGTAAATAAACAAAACATCTCTGCTATAGTACTTGGTAAGTGCTGTGGTTGCTAAACTAAACTATATGCTGAAATACTTAATATAAGCTACGATAACACTTTGTAAGTGCCGTCGTTGCTGAAATTTGACAATGTTTTGAAATATTATAGATTTTAACACTGTTTTGGAGTTATATTTTAAAGTGTTGAATGATTTAACTTTTGGAATTGATTATTTATGAAGTTTAAGGAGTTTTGAATATAATTTAATATTTAAATTTGAATTTCAAAGGAATCTAAATTGAATTTGAATTTAAATTAGGTTTACTTTGTTATGTGTTAAATGGAATGAAATGTAATGAGATAAATGAATATTTGAATGGAATTTTGAGATGTGTTTTGAAATGATATTTGAAATAATAAATGAATGACATAATTGATTTTTAAAAATGATATTTAAATTGAATATTTGAATTAGGAATGATAATGAATTGATAAGGGATTTGATAGGAAATGATTGAAATGGTTTTGATATGAATATAGTTTTGAAATAAAAATGGTTTTGGTTTCGAAGTATAAACTATTTTGAAAGGAATATAGTTTTGAAATGATATCTTTGTTTTTTGAAAGTATATACTATTTCAAAATGACCACGGTGTTATAATAACGATTGGTTGGCAAAGAGACCGGGATCAGATATGGGCATACTCTCTATCGATACCGAAAACCACTTTGACAACTGTATATGCGGTGGAGATTCCAGAATGAAGTAGGATGGTGGCGGCGTTTCCTTTGAGGTAAATATGTGGACCCGACTCTCGTGAGTTGGCATAAGGTGGCTAAAACATGAGCGATTGACGGGCTAATGAGGTAGCACCTTTGATCGGACACATCCCTTCGATATTATACTTTGACTTTTGGATTGATTCGGTGGCCACTTTTGATTTTTTTTAATTTGGGGGTGTGGCTCGAGGTGGACGGTAGCTGCGTACTACGCGTTACCACTGGCCTGCAAGCGTAATTGGTATATCTACCCTGGCATTGCCTAGTTGTGCCGTGTCATCTACCATATCACGCCTTGTACGATTTTGGTTTTCTCCCGTTGCCCGTGTGGTATCCTCTGGTGGCTTTCCGATCAGGAGGGACTATGATATTGGATGGACTATTGGGACTATTACGTGTTAAGGGCTATATGGGTAACCCCTTAATGCTATGAACAAAGTATGTTTATTTTATTAATAGACATTATTATAATAGCGAAATATTACTACATAGTAAATAGTTTAACGGATCCTTAAAGGATGGGCGATCCCAAGCATCCTTTAAGTTACTGATGCATTTGTTACTGTTCATTTGAGTCGATTTACAGTTCATAAATATGTATGTCCTGACTCGAGTGTTTTGTGTTTTTCTTTATACTCGGGTCAGACTGAGTGATACAACATTTGAGACTCACCTTCAGAGTTGGAGCTTTGCTTGAAGACCCAGCCATCTATTTCAATTTCAGTATTCTATTGATTTCAGTTATCCAGTTGCTTTCAGTTATGTATTCAGATTTTTACCTTGTTACTCTTCGGTTGTATCTTGTTTAACTCTGATGTATCTTACATACATACATATATATATATAGTAGAAGCTTCATGAACTACTATCTCTTCTACTTCCACTACATTATATTACTCTGTGTCTGTGATAATTTATTTACTGTATATTCTGAGTATTGCTAAAAAATTATTTACAACGCGGTATTTTGAGCAATTCAAGTCCGACATGTGTGTCTGCCATTGCACTTGGAGGGTGCAGCATGATAGGGGGTTCTCGCTTCCTGGTTTGGTAGCGAACGGTTGACTCTTACTCCTACATGTCCCTGCGGGAGGTTGTGGTGCAGTCGAGAGGCTGGCCGTAAAGGCAGAACATAGGTACCAATGTATGCTACGGTGGGCGTTACCCGACTGGCGCGTCCCGTTACATTTGGTATCAGAGCTTTGGCTCTAAGAAAAACTTAGCATGTATGGTAAATTTATTTACAGAATCACTTTCATTCGAGTTTGATCTCTTCCTCTTCGATTCGAATTTCCTTTGAATTTTGGTACGTTTCTCTGTGGTTCCAAAATCCGTTCGTGTCCCTCACTATTCGTCCTCTTTTGATTTCGGAGTTTCCTATAACTCCACTTCGAATGATCTTTGTAATGAGTCGGCGATCTCGTCAATCTCAAATTGATTTGTAAAATGGGTGAAATTCCTTTACAACAGCATCAATTCACCAGAGATTTTATATCCTTGGTTTAGATGCTAGTATCTCTTACTATTTTGAACCCTATCTCTTCAGATCGAATGTAGATTTCCCTAGAAAATCCACATTGATCTTATTCTTTAAGTCACGGTCGACTCGGTTAAGGTTGCCCGCGATTTATATAAACTCATCCAGTTCCTTGTTCTGTTATTTAATCATCGGATCTTCTGATTCCAACTTATCTTTAAATCAAAATTATCTTTGATTTGAGTCCATCAAATTTGAATCTCTATCCTTGTTTTGGAAAATGTATTCCTATATTTGGAAAAAAAATCTAATGTTATATACATAAGTATAATTTTCAAAATTTTATAGTTAATTTAACTAGTTGTTAAGATATAATAGTATTTGATTTTATTTACGGTTTTGTAAACCATTGGTTTTGTCTCATATAAATAATTGAACTATAAACAATGGTTATGAATTAATTTGGAAATAGAAATGAAATTTAAAACAAGAATTTGATAATTTAATTTCTAAAGGTTTCAAACCTTGTTTTTAAAGTTTTAAAGGATATTATTTAAAGTATTTCCAAATAGAAATTTGTTTTCAAAGAATTTTAAAGTTTAAAATTAGTGCTCTTCTCTTTGTCGCTGGAAAATAACCTCAGTGATGATGGCAGCATCATAGACATCCATTTTCGAGTTTCGAAGTGAAGAGACCATTCTGTAGTGTTGCTACAGTGTTGCTTCGGAGAATTTAATTGAATAGAATTTCTAAAATATGACTTGATTTATAATATATATAGATATATTATTTAAATTTGATTTGACATATTATGTACATATATTTATTTATCTCTAAATGGTTTGAAGGGAATCGGAAATTTAATTCTTAAATTTTATCTTAAAGAATAATTTCAATTATAAAAAGAAAATCAAATTTTTTGAATAAATGATTCAAACTTGAGATAATTGAATTAGAAAGTTTCATTTGTGTAATACTCAATTGCTGTAACGACCCGCCATTCATCTCCACAAAATGATGCATCATTAATAAGAAAGAAAGGGATAGAAAGGAGAACGAAAGAGAAGAAAGAAGAAACAACACATCAGAATCTAAACAGCGGGACGAATAAATTATATTAATAACATAAGTATTACATAGTACAACAACAATTATCAGAGTACACAGATAATACAACACATACTAGACAGTTATAAACACCTGTCTAGTTATTACAACTCAAAACAAAATACAGATAAACACACGGCGGAAACTATATATATAACATCGAAGCCTCCTGCTCCATTGCTCCTCCACAGTTCGTCAAAGCTAACCTAAATCCCTTGGCTACTCGTAAAAATTTGAGTACTCAAGAGTTTAAGAAAACAGAAGATAAACTCCGGGTCAGACATGGGTCTGGTGTGAGTAACAGGTTAAAGTTGCTTAACTTTGGAAATCTTTTGAAAAGAAAGGTATCACGTAAGACTTCCCACACATAAACATGGAAAAGTTTTTGCCTTACGCTAACCAAAACATTTAATAGGAAATCCTGTGATATTATAATAGGTCTAGGGTTTTCAAGTAAATATGAAATAGCCGAAATTGTTACATGATTAAATTCCAGCTACTAGCCACAAAAGTGGGTAATACAGTCAAAACCATTGGCACTTATTGGATTTTAGATTCCATACAATGGCAGGGCTACCGAAGTACCGCCCGTCACAGTACATGGCCTAGATCACCGTACCGGGGATCACTCCCAATCCCCTACAACATAAGGCCGGAACCATTCCTTACTGAATAGTTCTGAACAAGACAACCCCGCAGTTGGTGCACAATTCCAATCGCCCACTAAGCCGAATAGAAAGGGACCTCTAGACAGGGGAAAATCTCATCCTACTTGGACATGACCCACTTAACCTTGCTGCACCTCCCCTGTTTTAGCTATTCCCGGTTGATGAGGCTTGAGGCTACGATTACCTTTAGTGAACACATCACTTAGAATTCTCATCGTCCACCTGACGATGTTCTGAAAGCATTCAATCCGTACAAGTTCGTTCCGGGTTCGAACGAAACCGAAGGCATTATCTCGTTACACTCATTTTGGAACCACCATCAGAGTTAACGACAATAACCCTTGCACTCTGAATCTTCATCTTCACTTGAGATTCACGACCTATCGTTAATTTGGATCGATGGTGTTTTCGGATATCCAAATATGAAAACCCGATCCCGGTCTCATCGAAATCCAAAGCGTGTCTTTTAGGTCCAAGTTGTTTTAGAGTTTAAAACAATTCCATATAATTATCTATATACACACAGATAGATAATTCACAGATTCACAATATATAATCAACATTATCATCACAACAGATAATCCATATTATCATTATCAAAGATAGTCCATATCATCCTCACAATGCAACCAATGCATCCATCTCACACAATATTACTAATCTCATAGTTGAGATTCCAAACCATTCAAGGCAACCAATATCATCCATTCATATATAAGCAATTATCTATTATCATACCATCTATAATTAGAATTAAATTAATTACATCATCTCTAATTAATTTAAAGTGAATTAAATTAATTACTACATCAATATAAATCTTGCTTACATACCCATTAATTAATTACAAATTAATTAATTAATTATCCTCTAGTTATTCAACTTAATTAATCACCCTTCATCAATTATTCTTTTAATTACATTCAAGTAATTACCCTATAATTAGTTGCACAAATTAATTACTTTAAACCAAATACAGTAATTAACCTTTAATTACTTCGTTAATTAATTAAGTATAATTAATTACAATTAATTACACTTAATTACTTATTATTGATTAATTAATCTTAATTAATCAATTTTAATTACATTATTAATTATTTTAATTAATGATCCTAAATTATATTTAATTAATTATCTTATTTAAATTAATTACATTCAGTGATTTATATCAATTAAACCATAATTATTAATCATCTTTGATTAATCACATTCAGTAGTTAACTACCCTTAATTACTTATCAAATTAATTACTCCTTAATTAATTTCTTTAATTAATCCCTTGATTAATTATACGAAGTAATTTAATCCAAATTACTTTCACAATTCCATTATTATCCACTAATTACATCCAATAATTATCTTTAATTACTTCACAGAGTAATTACATTCCATTAATTACATTAAGTAAATATTATCAAACCAACAAGTGATTAAAATTAATAAAACTTAATTAATTAATTAATTAATTAATTAATTTAAACTAATCACTGTAAACTCCATTAATTACATTAAGTAATTAATCCTTAATTACTTCCATTAAGTAATTAAACTTAAATAATTTTCACAATTGATTATTATTAAATTAATTAATCTAATTAATTATTTTAAATTAATCATATTAATTAATTGTTAAATAATCCTTAGTTAATGACCTTCATTAACCATTAATCATTCTTTAGTTACTTTTCTTAATTTACTTCTTATTTAACTTCTAATTATAAATTTATCTAATTTATTAATTTATAAATTAAATAATTAATTCAGTCTTTCATTAATCTCTTAAGATAAATCATTTCTTTATTAAAGACCTCATTAATATTAAAGTGTATTTAGAACATTACATCTTAATTCAAAATGATATTTATTTAAACATTAATCAAATTTAAATTCAATTTATAATCCTTTAAATAAATGTAAATAACCTTTATTACTTACATTTGAAACTTATATAAGTTAAGCTTGAAACTAATTTACTTAATTTTATTTAAAATTAAATTTTTAGGTACATTACTATTATACTTGCAAATTCAAGTTATCAAATCATTTAACTTTCATATATAACCCTTTTATAAAGAACTTCATTCAAAAATCAAGTTTAAATATTTGTTTTGAAAACAAATTTACCTTTAACAAGCTATTTAAATTTAAACTTGTTTTTTGAAAACATTCAAAAATTTTAAAACTTATTCAAATATCCAGATTTGAATTCAAGATACTTGAAACCGTTCTTTATTTAAAACATTTGATTTAAACTTGAATTAAACTTTGTTTTAAACCTTGATTTTAAACCTTTTTATTAAAACCCAAATTTCATTTTAAACTTTCAAAAATTCAAAAGCTATTTGGAAACTGAACTTAGCCTTTGAATTTAAAACTACTTTCTAAATTATGTTTCAGATTTAAAAAAAATTCAAATTCTAGAAACTGTCAGGTTTCTCTTCTTCTTTTTTTAAAAACCGAAAAACCCACTTTCAAAATTTGAAAACCTTTAAGATTTCAAACCATTTGAATCTAAACTACATACTAGATTTAAACTTGTTTTAAATCTTATCATTACAACTTTTAAATTCATTTAAATTTAGTTTAAATTTAAAATTTCAGACAGGTTACAGAACCCAATTCCTACTTCGAGTCAAAACCCTGTTTGCTCCGAGTAATCCCCTACATTTACTCGAGTAAACTCGAGTTCCAACTTTCCTGCACCAACTAGTTCATCAGAACTTTTCAAATTGCACGGTGCAAATGCACCGTGACTCTGGCCACCTCCTGTCACCCTCCAGGCCTTCCCCACATTGCCGACCATCACCAGACTTGATCATGTCCACCTTAATCCTTCACAACCACTCAAATCACAAATCGAGCAGCTAACCCAAACCTGGAAACCAAACAGCAATAAATTCCGAAAACCTATCAACACTTCATCCAAGCAACTCAGACCGCCAGAGAGCCTCCACCACCGGCCACAGCCTCGACTACCCTCCCTCTTGCGATTCCTAAAAACCCATTACACTCGATGCTCCAGGGAAATCAAATCGAGCTAAAATCTATCACTCAGATGAACTAGGTTTAGAAACTAAAATTCTATCACCACAGCCACCACTACCACTGACGAACTACTGGTCATTTTCCCTGGTCTCTCCAGTCACCCAACTACCATCAGAAAGAAACTTATCCCTTCCAATTAATGGAATCACCAGTGATTCCCAAAATCCCAAAAATGGTGCTAATCAAAACTGCACTCTCAATCCCATTTTAAAAATTTTGATTTTAGTGTTATAAATCATGATTTGGTTTATGAATTCATTCCCTAATACTGAATCTTTCAATTTCATAGTTTGGAATTTTATGTTTTTAAGAATGCACTGATGTTTTAAGATATACGGAGATACTCAAGTTTTTAATTTAATTAAATTAAGTTTTAAACTTTAATCTATGTTAATTCAACATCTAGTTTGTAAAATAGGTCCTAGTAATAATTGTTTACAGAGAGGATTGAATTCAAATCAAAAACATGAATCAGGAAATATTAAACAGAGTAAATTCTGTTGAACAGAAACATATATCATATATGTACACATAGCAGGTTCACACAAACATATTCATCTCATCATCACAATCATGCAACCAGAAATTTATACTAAATTTTTATTTTTAAAAATAAAGTTACTCACCTGTTTATATTGGAAGACAGAGACATGATTTTGAAAAAGACTTTATACTTTTAAAACTGGGAATTTTCTTTGCTTCAATCTTGAATTGCTTAATGAAAACTGAGTTTCTTGCTTCTTTAATTTTGTAAACTTTAAATCCTGTTTGCATTTGCTCCCTGATTTTACAATTGCATGCATGCTTTGAAACTCCAGATTCTAAGAAATGTGGGTCTTAAAACAATTCTGTTTTGAATGCTACAGATTTGCTTGCTTTGATTTCATGCAATTGATTTTGGTGGAGGTGTTTTGAGAAATGGTTTCAGGGAGTAAATGGATTTGTTGAAGATGATTTCAGATTTTAATTTTTTAGGAAATGTGTTTTTTCTTTGCATTTTAGATTTTGAAAAGGAATAAAAAGGAAAGAGGGTTTTTTTATATAAAAACTGAAATACTTATTAATAAAAAAAAATGACACTTGTCTTCAATTCTAACATTTGTCAATTTGTAATGTTTATTGATTAACACATGTCTTTTAATTTGTATAATGCTTACATTTGTCTTTAATGTTAATTAGTTATAATTATGTTAATTAATTATATTTAAATGTTAATTAGTTATTTAGTTAATATGTTAATATAAACAAAAGTGAATCTTTGCTTCATTAATTAGTTAATATCTACTTATTTTCATGTAGATAATTTTAAAATGAATAAATCCAATTTTTTTATAAAATAAAGTTTATACAAATATTTTAAAATCAAAATAATTAAAAATATTTATACCTTTAATTTTAAAAGCTTTGAATTCAAATTCAAATCAAGTTATATATATACATATATAACTACACAATTAAATTTTGAAAAACAATTATTTTTATTAAAAATCCATTTGTTAAAAACAATGTATTATTATATTTTGAAAATAACAAAATTGATAACTATAAATAATTTACAAAAGAAATTGTTTTCTTTATTAATAAATTATTTATCTTATCCAACTATATTTAAAAGAATATCAAAATAAACCTTATTTCTATTTTTTATTTAAATTTAAATTTGATTTAAAACATATTTTAAACCATTTAAATAATTTACCTTATGTATTTAAAATCATATAGTTATTTATTATATACTTTTAAAAAGCTTATTATCAAATAAATCAATTTAAACAAATTTAATTTTTATCTTAACTATTTAAAACCATATTTATTTATTAAATAACCTTTTAAAGTTTAACTTTAAATAAAAACATAATTCCCAATTTTACTAAAGATATATGTTTTTATATAAAACAGGATTTTATTTATTTAATTAATTTAAAACAAGATCTATTTACAATAGATACATATTTTATTTACATTCTAAATAGAAAACAATTATTAGATTTAAAAAGATAAAATCTATCAATTAAATATTTATTTAATTAGATTATTAAATTAATTCCAATCTTATCACAAAGATTATCAAATCGATTTAATTTTTATTCAGATTATTAAATTGATATTGCTTAAAATTCCGAGTCATCACATGCCTACCCCTTAAAAGAATTTCGTCCCCGAAATTTAAAACAAAGGTAATTTAATAATCTTTTTAAAGATTTAATTTTAAAACACAAGCATATACCAAACATATATTAATAATCCTAGCAATCAATTCACCCAATCAAACAAATCTATCTATCCAGATAAAATTCTGGATAGAATTTCCTCGAGTTTCCCCCGTATAAATATTGGGATACTCTCTCTACATAATCCAAACAATCAATACTATTAAGCTATAGAGCTCCTACTCATCTAGATCTACAAAACTAGATAGCATATCAGACTACAGACGAGTCTGATTCAACAACCAAACCTCCTGAACAGCTGGTTCCAAAACCAGAGATAGACCATACACGTACTCCCTCAAAGATACGTGAAACATATCGAATCCCAGTTATCCAAACTGGCAATTCAATCCTGAAAACCAAATACTTATCCAACCAAAACAGAGAAAAGATCCAAACATCTCGGAGTTAGCTTTCCAGCTTTACCTCATCTTATAGCTCCTTTGACCAGAGAAAACTTATCCAAAACAGATCTCCGACTCCGGAATCCAAATTCCTTCGTCTCTTATCCATAAAATGTCTTCGGACGATCCTGGGCTGCCCACATCCAAACTGATCAGCTCTACCCTTGCTGATGCCTCTAGAAACAAACAGAACCAAAAACAACCCAACACAATGATCTCCTCAAGATCAACCAAAACCAAAAACACAACTCTACTCCATAAACATTAGAAGCTTCCGCTGCACAACTCTGATTCGAAGTAGAAGAAAATGTTGATGAAGAACACGAGCACAAACTGGACATCACTTCCTAGAAATATAGTGTGCATTATTATCAGCTGGTCTTACGAGATGCTTTTGTTTTCAAAGGATTTTTGAAACTTTAATAATCAATTGTGTGCATTATTATCAGCTGGTATTCCAGACTGACTCGGGTGTTATTTCATTATGATGCTCGGGTCAGACCGAGTATTATTTGTTCAGGTCAGGATGCTATGGGGCAGGAGAGGAGCTGGAGTCCGAGACGTACTATTCTATCTATATGTATATTCCGCTGCTATGATTGTATGGTATGTCTGTTATGTGTTGATTGATGTATGAGCTACTCTGATAATATGTTGTGTATAAACAGTTATAGATTTCATTTTTGTGTAAAGAGATATAGTTACTATTATATTTTATTCCGCTGCGATTGTGCGATTCTGATATTGTTTAGTTTCTTCTTCTTCTATCTCTTTTCTTTAATCTTAATGGTTCGTATTTCTGTTCCACTTGAGTCAATTAGGGTAGTATATTGTTGATTCAAGGGGTACGGATTTGCGGGCTGTCACACTTGGTATCAGAGCTTAGGTTGGCGACAACCTAGGCTTTGGTGGGGTGATTACTCATTTAATAGAGTCAATGGTACTCTATAATGAGCTGAGCGTATTTATAGCTATGAGAGCGTACTTGTTAGTGTTTATAAAATTGTTTTTATACTGTGTTGACTTATCGGTTGAGTGTTTATGAATTCTGGTCGATGCGGGAAGTACAACCGTATCGATAGGGGTTTCTAAACTCTTAACAAGATAAACCGACATAGTATTGTTTTTAAAATGGGTAAATGAAATAATTTTACTCAAAATTTTATTTTGATATAAAAGAAATAATTTTCTAGCTTATTATATATAGGATGTTTGTTGGATGTTGATACTAAATCAAATAAGATTCTAACAATTGATCAAAATTTGAAATAATAAGCTAAAAGAATAAAGATATTAAAATGGTCTACAACCAAATATAATTAGTTAAATAAGTTGTAAAAAGAGAAAGTGAAATTAAAATTTGAATTAAACCAGAATTTAAAACCCGGAAGTTTTGGAAAGGATTTTAAATGTATTGAAAATAAAAGTTTGGGAATGTTTTCCAATATGTTTGAAGGCAATAATGGAATGTTGTTTTGGGTAATATTTTTGAATGGCAACTGTTTTGAAATAAATTTGGGAAAGTAAGAAGCATTGAACTCACTGCAGTCGCTGGAAAATAATCCTGATGATGCTGGCCACATCATTAGAATTCATTTTCGAGTTTCTAAAGTGATGGATTGCTTCCCTAGTAATTGGTTATGGTATTGTTTGGATTTGTTGGGGATAACGGTTGTTTTGGATATTTCAAAAATGAGAATTTGTTTTGGGATATGAACAAATTGTTTTGGGTACAACCAAATTGGTTTGGAAAACATGGAGATGTGATTTGATATACCAAATGGGTACAGATATTTGATATATTTCAAAATGATTTTGAAATAAAAACCGGGCAATTGAATTCTGGAAAATTTTAATTAAATAAAGATGTGAAGGTAAAATGAATCAACCATAACTTGTATGGTGAAGTTGATTTAAGTAAGATAGGAAAATGAAATTTTAGTCATAAAATTAAAATTTGACTTGAGTAAATGGAGGTAAATGAAATTATTAAAATGAATGGAAAGTTGAATTTAATTTGGGATAAGTTAAATAAAATTGAGAATTGGAATTTGAATTTAACTTGGATAAGTGAAATGAATTAACTATTAAACTTATTATGTAAAGTAATATTAATAAGAAGGAAGAAATGAAAATCTTAAATCTTGGAATTAAAATTTAATTTGAGTAATTAAAGGTGGATAAAATATATTGAAGTAAATTGAAATTTGAATTTTACTTGGATAAGTAAATAAGTTGGACTTAAAATAAAATTGATTTGGATTAAATTAAAAGGTAAGTTGATTTTGAGATTGTGGGTCATTGAGTATTGGATTATACCCATAAGCTATTAAGTATTATACTTATAATTTGAGATTGTGGATTTGAAGTTGCAAAAAAATTAAATTAAGGAAATTTATATCCTTAAGGATTTAGTGATATATATATGTGAATTTGGAATTTGTGATTATAAATTGTAAAAGAATTAAAATGAGCAATATGAGCTTTAAAATAAATAAGTTGGTGAACTTATAAAATAGAAATAGAAATTATAATCACAATGAGAAATAATGAAATGGAATGGTGAATTTAAAAAAATCTAATCTCAAATGAATGTGAATTGAGATAAGATAAGGGGAATATAAAAGGAGTGAATGAACTTCACTTAGTAAACAAGTTTTGAACTTGTATTTGGAGAATTAAAATTTGTGAATTTTGAAATTCGAATTAAATTTAAACTCTTGAATAGAAGTGAAATTATAATTTGTTAATGGAAAAGGTTGAATGGAGTGACAAATTCAAAATTTGTCCATAAATGAAATGTAAAGAGTAATGAAGTAAAGTGAGAATATAAAAGGTGGATGTTCTTAAGTTAGCAAATAAGTCTTGAACATATGAATGTGAACTGAAATTTATTTTGATAATGGAATTGAAAATTAAATTTCAGTTGAGAAATAAATAATATTGGAAGCAATATAGGTTCTATTTAAAGAAGTGTGAATGAATAATGGAATATGAATATATTTATGATGATTTGAATTGTAAATAAAATTCAAATGAGGGAAATAATTTAAATGGTCTCTTTGTTAATAAAATAAACTTAACTTGGATTGGATAACTAAACAAAGAGCATTAAATTTGTAAATAAATTGAAATTTGATTGGATGAGAATCAAATGGAAATAAAATTGATACGACAAGATAATGAAAATCTTGTGGAAAGAACTTAAGCAAGCTGAATGGTAATTGTGGTTAAGCTTTGTAATTTTGTTTGGATAATAAATTTGAATTGTAAGTGGAATGGGTTTAATTAAATTATGTAATATGGATATAAGAGTTGTATATAAAACCGGAGTTGAATGGTATTAATATAAACCTATATGGAAAATGAATTGGAAATATAAGGTTGAGATTTAATTTTGATAATGGTGATAAAGCAAGAATGTTTAAGTTGTAAATAAATCCAAGATGGAATAATAAAGATAAACTTAAGATGTAAAATAAATTTGGAGAGGGTGAGAATAAGAATTGATTTAATAATTGTAGTAGAATAAGGATGCTTGGATGGAGAATTATGCAGAATTGAATAAAATTAAGAAAAGTCTAATCTGAAATTAATTTTAAATGGTATAAGCTTAAGAATTGGTTATTTGTTTGAATAACCACAACCTGCATGGAAACTGTCATTAAACTTAAGAGAATGGATATTTGAATAATGGTAAAAAGATTGGAATTGTATTAAGTAATTTTGTATATTAATACAAGTGAATCATAAAAGAAATGCAATTGTTCCAAACTGAAAATAAAGATGGTTTTAAATTAATTAGATAAATACAACCTAATGAAGTAATTTCGCATTTGAATGGACATAGGCATAAAAGGAATGTGAGTGCTTCAAATTGGAAATAAGAATTTGATTGTGAATCAAATTTAAATAATGTTGCATATAAATGAATTAAAGCACATATTCATAATATTGAAGTGAATATGAATGAGTTGTCTTAGTGTATTCAACATTGAATTGGTTTTTGAATTAATTGGAATAGGAATTTCTTAAGTGACTTTGGATATGGATGGAAATGGATTATTATAGAAATGTAAATGCTTCAAATTTGAAAATGAAATTGGTTTGTAAATCCATTTAGAATTGAATTGGAATATAATTCTATTAGTGGGGCATACGTTAATCATATTGAAATAAATATGAATTGTATATGGTTGATTTGAGTATAAATCATTCAAGTGAAAGTAAATAATGTTGGACTTGAATAGATAATTGGAAAGATGATTTAAAATCTTGAATTGTTGGTAAAAGATGGTTAATATTAGTAAATTTTGAAATTTGTTTGGTTTGGATTATGCCATAGATATGTTGGATTGCTTTTATATTGGAAAATGTTGATTAAAATGCACATATCTTGTAACTAATGAGTATGTTGAGTAAGTGCAGGAATGCGAGGCGTTCGAGAGGGTTTGAAGCGCGTATATGCATTATATATTAGCTACTTGCTATTAAAATTGCTAAAAGGTACGCCTACGCTAATAAAATTGGAAAAGATATATATCTTGTGTTATATTTTGGTTTCCGGCCGTGTGGGCCGATGTATATATATTTGTGTATCCTGCGATATCGCAGAAGCTCCTCCGTACAGGGGAGACTCTGCCAAAATTTTCCGAAAATTTTGGGAGTTAGAAAATTTTTGGGTTTTGGGAAAAGTTAATTAACTTGGAAAGTTATAAGTTAAAAATTTAAGCTTTAGAGATAAGTAAAGCAGATAGGGTTGGGAATTGAGCAAAAAGGATTTTGTGAAGTGTATATATACTTTTAACTAAGCAAATGGGGTAAGTAAATGGGTTTGAGAGTATGTTCTACCTTATGCAAATTTCGGGGACGAAATTTTTATAAGGGGGGAGGAATGTAACATCCCGTATTTTTAGGCTATTCAAATTGAACATTTAATTCATTTTAAATGTTGAGTGTGAATTATAATTTGAATTTAGAGATAGATGACTTTGGTTAAGTTAATAAAATTAGTCGAAATTTCAAATACGGGAAATTAAATTAGAAATTGAATAATAATAATTAAGTATTGGACTGAGAGAATATGGGGATTAGATGTGAATTTGTTATAAAAATGATGTTTAAATGTGTTTTTAAGTTCAATTGGACATAATTGATATTATGGAATTTTTGGAAGAATTTTAAAGTTGATAAATTAATATTTGGGAATTTATATTAATTTAAAATGAATTTAATATTGTTAAAATGCAATTAATTCGATTTAAGTCCGGAATGGGCCAGAATGATTTTTAATGTGTTTATAAATGTTATATGAATTATTGTTAAGTTAATAAAATTTTAAAAGTGGAGTTTTGGAGTGATTCCGATAATTTCGAAAATCGCTTAATTAAATTGACGAGTTAAAATAGCCTTCCGGGGCATAGTCTCGGAATTTGACGAAATCAGTTTCATTGGATCCGTAATAGTTAGTTATTACCGGATTTCAATTTTCGTAGCAATCGGAGTTGTCGTTTGACCCCGGCAGCTCGAAACGCATCGAAATCGTTTTAATCGATTTAATTTGAAATTGATCGTTTAATTCCGTATCTCGCGCATACGATTGAATTAGCTTACGAAACCTATTCCTTTGTGTTCGGAATGCCGAAAGACCCCAGGTTAGCCTGTCGAAACGTGAGATTTGGAGTTCGTTTGCATACGTTGATAAATTGAGATATTTATTAATAAAATAATATTGAATATTATATATAAACGTTTTACATCCAAAACCCTAATTTATATTCCGAGCCGCCGTTCATTCCTTTCAATGGCCGAAGTTGCTCGGTGTTAATTCCTAAATATCTCTTCATCCATGCTTTAATTTGCAAAACTCCCAACTGGAATGTCGATGAGCTCGACGAGCTCTAGAGATTGTGCGGTCGAGATCGTTTTTGGGGCTTCGTAGGAGCGGCAGTTCGTCAAGGAAGGGCCGACGTTTGGGTTCGTCGTTCGAGGGCATGCTTTGACCGAACTCGAAGCTGTTAGGGCCGAAGGTGGAGCAGGTCGCAAGCTTCATGGCGGTGGTTCTGGATCTACTCATCGACGAGTATGGAGGCGGAAAATTTCGAGCCCTAGTTGTGAGTTGGGTCGGCTGCTCTTGTTGCGTGCTGGGTATTTGCGTGGGAGACGAAGAGGAAAGGGGGAGGGCCGTTTCTTCGTGGTATTATTATTTAAAAAAAAGAATTTTGTTTTAAATTCAAATTGAAACTTTATAAAATCATAACTGTTTCATACGAAATCAGATTCGGACGAATTTGGTAGCGCCGGAATCGCAGGAAAGAGTACTATGCAGTGGAACAATTCCGGAGTCAATCCGGGCAAGTAGGAATTTGGGTTAAATTGGACACCGTCCGGTTTAATTTAAATTTCGAACGCTCGTCGAAACTCAAGGTGAGTTATTCTCACTCACATCTGGATACTAGTAAAGTAGACAGTTAGTATTGATTGGTTGTTTGGATGTTTAGCTGAATATGTTAGTTATTATCAAATTGAATTGATATATATACTGTTGTGCTAATGTTTGTGGATGCAGGGAAAACAGGTTGGAGGGATCCAACGGGATTCCTCACAATGTAGTAATATTTTTATATTGATGATTATGCCTGTTTATATATTGTGATTAATAGTTGGAATTTAATTGCATTGTGATATTGTGGTTTAAACTATAAACCCAGAATATTAGTTATAAAGAAAATTGCAGTTTTAATTATAAAGAAATTAAATTGGGTCTCGAAGAAATTGAGAAATGGTTAAATAAGAAATTAAGAGAATATAAATATTCGAAACCTGATTTGAATGGAAAACTGAAATAAATTTGTAAAGGAATATTACTGGATAAGTTATAAATCCAAAATTAATTATATTTGATAAATCGAATTTAGAGAAATAAAGGTATTGTCAAATAATGGGTTTAAAAAGGGATTAAAATCTGAAATCTATTTTAAAATGCAAATTGGAAGTTTTAAAATTTGGAATGATAATTAATTTAAATATTATTAGTTGAAGTTTTGGGAAATAAATTTATGTTATAAAACCCTAAAACTAAATTTAATAAATGGACAGAAATCGTGAGAAGGATTTCTGTGATGATTTAGTAGAAATGAGATTTCCTAAGGAAAATCCAAGTTCGAGTTTTAAATTGATTTTATAAAAAGAAGTTTTAAAATCTTAAACTGGTCTTAAAGAATGTTTTGAAATTTATTATTTTAAAGTGATTATTTATAAATTAGCAATAGTAGAATTTTATAAATATTTTAATAATTATGTTTACAAATGGATTTGTTTTAAAAGTTAGTTTTGACCAAAGTATATTGAGAAAAAAGAGTTAATCTTTTACAACTCTATTTTTATTATATAATATAACTAAAACTTATTTTAAATTAAGTTATATCTTATAAATAGTTTGCTTTTTAAATATTTTGAAAGTTATATTTTGAGTAAATAATTAGTAGTAAATTCATCTATTTAAAAGTATATTTTAAATTAAAATGTTTTTAACAGTTTTAAATCTAAACTGTTTTGAACTTGGATATTTCCAATGGGAATATATGGTAAATGATTTACCTTATAAAGGAGGAATTTTGGGGAATGTTTTCAAATGAGATTTGGAAATTTGGTAATATATCTTTTAAAGATATTTGAGGTAAATAAATAGTATGGAATATTATTTATTGTGTGATGGATGCTATGGATGTTTATGAATATAAATTGATAGTTAAATCACCGACTATCAATATTGGACAAATGCGTTGATCGTTTCGAAGAGACCGGGATCGAGATTTATTTCTCGAAAACCACTTCGATCCGGTTTGTACGTTTTCGTGCGATAAAACGTTTTCGGAGTCGAAGATGGAGCAGTGAAGTGCAAGGGCTAGTCGCTACTAATCCTGAGGATATTTCCAAAATGGATGTAGTAGGAATAGTACCTTCGGTTCCGTTCGAACCCGGGACGGACTTGTATGGACGAATGCTTCGTGACATCGTCAGCGGACGATGGGCATTCTAAGGGACATGTGCTATAAAGGTATCGTTTAGCCTCGAGCCTCATCAACCGGGAATGACTGAAAATCAGGGGATATGCAGCAAGGCTTCGTGGGTAGCCCCCACTGGAGAGTAAGGTCATCCCTGTCTAGAGGTTCCTTTTTATTTCGGCTTAGTGGTGCGGTTGCTGATCCCAACCGCGGGGTGATCTTATTCGGAATTGCCCATAGGTGATTCCGGCCTTGTGTTGCAGGGGACGAAGGGAGTAGTCCTCGGTACTGTGATCTAGACCACGTACTGTGACAGGTGGTACCCCAGTGCCTAGTCATTGTTGGAAATCCATTTTTCCCTACGAGCCTTTTTCGAGTTTTGTTTGTATTACCCACTTCGGTGGCTAGTAGCTGGAATTTAATAATGTAACAATTTCGGCTATTTTATAAGTATTTGTAAATAGACCCTATTATAATAATCAGAGGATTTCTATGAAAAGAGTTTTAGCTATCGTAAGGTAAAAACCCGACATGTTTATTTGTGGCGTGGTCTTACGAGATGCTTTTGTTTTCAAAGGATTTTTGAAACTTTAATAATCAATTGTGTGCATTATTATCAGCTGGTATTCCAGACTGACTCGGGTGTTATTTCATTATGATGCTCGGGTCAGACCGAGTATTATTTGTTCAGGTCAGGATGCTATGGGGCAGGAGAGGAGCTGGAGTCCGAGACGTACTATTCTATCTATATGTATATTCCGCTGCTATGATTGTATGGTATGTCTGTTATGTGTTGATTGATGTATGAGCTACTCTGATAATATGTTGTGTATAAACAGTTATAGATTTCATTTTTGTGTAAAGAGATATAGTTACTATTATATTTTATTCCGCTGCGATTGTGCGATTCTGATATTGTTTAGTTTCTTCTTCTTCTATCTCTTTTCTTTAATCTTAATGGTTCGTATTTCTGTTCCACTTGAGTCAATTAGGGTAGTATATTGTTGATTCAAGGGGTACGGATTTGCGGGCTGTCACACTTGGTATCAGAGCTTAGGTTGGCGACAACCTAGGCTTTGGTGGGGTGATTACTCATTTAATAGAGTCAATGGTACTCTATAATGAGCTGAGCGTATTTATAGCTATGAGAGCGTACTTGTTAGTGTTTATAAAATTGTTTTTATACTGTGTTGACTTATCGGTTGAGTGTTTATGAATTCTGGTCGATGCGGGAAGTACAACCGTATCGATAGGGGTTTCTAAACTCTTAACAAGATAAACCGACATAGTATTGTTTTTAAAATGGGTAAATGAAATAATTTTACTCAAAATTTTATTTTGATATAAAAGAAATAATTTTCTAGCTTATTATATATAGGATGTTTGTTGGATGTTGATACTAAATCAAATAAGATTCTAACAATTGATCAAAATTTGAAATAATAAGCTAAAAGAATAAAGATATTAAAATGGTCTACAACCAAATATAATTAGTTAAATAAGTTGTAAAAAGAGAAAGTGAAATTAAAATTTGAATTAAACCAGAATTTAAAACCCGGAAGTTTTGGAAAGGATTTTAAATGTATTGAAAATAAAAGTTTGGGAATGTTTTCCAATATGTTTGAAGGCAATAATGGAATGTTGTTTTGGGTAATATTTTTGAATGGCAACTGTTTTGAAATAAATTTGGGAAAGTAAGAAGCATTGAACTCACTGCAGTCGCTGGAAAATAATCCTGATGATGCTGGCCACATCATTAGAATTCATTTTCGAGTTTCTAAAGTGATGGATTGCTTCCCTAGTAATTGGTTATGGTATTGTTTGGATTTGTTGGGGATAACGGTTGTTTTGGATATTTCAAAAATGAGAATTTGTTTTGGGATATGAACAAATTGTTTTGGGTACAACCAAATTGGTTTGGAAAACATGGAGATGTGATTTGATATACCAAATGGGTACAGATATTTGATATATTTCAAAATGATTTTGAAATAAAAACCGGGCAATTGAATTCTGGAAAATTTTAATTAAATAAAGATGTGAAGGTAAAATGAATCAACCATAACTTGTATGGTGAAGTTGATTTAAGTAAGATAGGAAAATGAAATTTTAGTCATAAAATTAAAATTTGACTTGAGTAAATGGAGGTAAATGAAATTATTAAAATGAATGGAAAGTTGAATTTAATTTGGGATAAGTTAAATAAAATTGAGAATTGGAATTTGAATTTAACTTGGATAAGTGAAATGAATTAACTATTAAACTTATTATGTAAAGTAATATTAATAAGAAGGAAGAAATGAAAATCTTAAATCTTGGAATTAAAATTTAATTTGAGTAATTAAAGGTGGATAAAATATATTGAAGTAAATTGAAATTTGAATTTTACTTGGATAAGTAAATAAGTTGGACTTAAAATAAAATTGATTTGGATTAAATTAAAAGGTAAGTTGATTTTGAGATTGTGGGTCATTGAGTATTGGATTATACCCATAAGCTATTAAGTATTATACTTATAATTTGAGATTGTGGATTTGAAGTTGCAAAAAAATTAAATTAAGGAAATTTATATCCTTAAGGATTTAGTGATATATATATGTGAATTTGGAATTTGTGATTATAAATTGTAAAAGAATTAAAATGAGCAATATGAGCTTTAAAATAAATAAGTTGGTGAACTTATAAAATAGAAATAGAAATTATAATCACAATGAGAAATAATGAAATGGAATGGTGAATTTAAAAAAATCTAATCTCAAATGAATGTGAATTGAGATAAGATAAGGGGAATATAAAAGGAGTGAATGAACTTCACTTAGTAAACAAGTTTTGAACTTGTATTTGGAGAATTAAAATTTGTGAATTTTGAAATTCGAATTAAATTTAAACTCTTGAATAGAAGTGAAATTATAATTTGTTAATGGAAAAGGTTGAATGGAGTGACAAATTCAAAATTTGTCCATAAATGAAATGTAAAGAGTAATGAAGTAAAGTGAGAATATAAAAGGTGGATGTTCTTAAGTTAGCAAATAAGTCTTGAACATATGAATGTGAACTGAAATTTATTTTGATAATGGAATTGAAAATTAAATTTCAGTTGAGAAATAAATAATATTGGAAGCAATATAGGTTCTATTTAAAGAAGTGTGAATGAATAATGGAATATGAATATATTTATGATGATTTGAATTGTAAATAAAATTCAAATGAGGGAAATAATTTAAATGGTCTCTTTGTTAATAAAATAAACTTAACTTGGATTGGATAACTAAACAAAGAGCATTAAATTTGTAAATAAATTGAAATTTGATTGGATGAGAATCAAATGGAAATAAAATTGATACGACAAGATAATGAAAATCTTGTGGAAAGAACTTAAGCAAGCTGAATGGTAATTGTGGTTAAGCTTTGTAATTTTGTTTGGATAATAAATTTGAATTGTAAGTGGAATGGGTTTAATTAAATTATGTAATATGGATATAAGAGTTGTATATAAAACCGGAGTTGAATGGTATTAATATAAACCTATATGGAAAATGAATTGGAAATATAAGGTTGAGATTTAATTTTGATAATGGTGATAAAGCAAGAATGTTTAAGTTGTAAATAAATCCAAGATGG
The DNA here is from genome assembly GCA_030765085.1 of Allium cepa. Taxonomy (NCBI): domain Eukaryota; kingdom Viridiplantae; phylum Streptophyta; class Magnoliopsida; order Asparagales; family Amaryllidaceae; genus Allium; species Allium cepa. Next base: position 635,554,639 of record CM060941.1, read on the forward strand.
AATAATAAAGATAAACTTAAGATGTAAAATAAATTTGGAGAGGGTGAGAATAAGAATTGATTTAATAATTGTAGTAGAATAAGGATGCTTGGATGGAGAATTATGCAGAATTGAATAAAATTAAGAAAAGTCTAATCTGAAATTAATTTTAAATGGTATAAGCTTAAGAATTGGTTATTTGTTTGAATAACCACAACCTGCATGGAAACTGTCATTAAACTTAAGAGAATGGATATTTGAATAATGGTAAAAAGATTGGAATTGTATTAAGTAATTTTGTATATTAATACAAGTGAATCATAAAAGAAATGCAATTGTTCCAAACTGAAAATAAAGATGGTTTTAAATTAATTAGATAAATACAACCTAATGAAGTAATTTCGCATTTGAATGGACATAGGCATAAAAGGAATGTGAGTGCTTCAAATTGGAAATAAGAATTTGATTGTGAATCAAATTTAAATAATGTTGCATATAAATGAATTAAAGCACATATTCATAATATTGAAGTGAATATGAATGAGTTGTCTTAGTGTATTCAACATTGAATTGGTTTTTGAATTAATTGGAATAGGAATTTCTTAAGTGACTTTGGATATGGATGGAAATGGATTATTATAGAAATGTAAATGCTTCAAATTTGAAAATGAAATTGGTTTGTAAATCCATTTAGAATTGAATTGGAATATAATTCTATTAGTGGGGCATACGTTAATCATATTGAAATAAATATGAATTGTATATGGTTGATTTGAGTATAAATCATTCAAGTGAAAGTAAATAATGTTGGACTTGAATAGATAATTGGAAAGATGATTTAAAATCTTGAATTGTTGGTAAAAGATGGTTAATATTAGTAAATTTTGAAATTTGTTTGGTTTGGATTATGCCATAGATATGTTGGATTGCTTTTATATTGGAAAATGTTGATTAAAATGCACATATCTTGTAACTAATGAGTATGTTGAGTAAGTGCAGGAATGCGAGGCGTTCGAGAGGGTTTGAAGCGCGTATATGCATTATATATTAGCTACTTGCTATTAAAATTGCTAAAAGGTACGCCTACGCTAATAAAATTGGAAAAGATATATATCTTGTGTTATATTTTGGTTTCCGGCCGTGTGGGCCGATGTATATATATTTGTGTATCCTGCGATATCGCAGAAGCTCCTCCGTACAGGGGAGACTCTGCCAAAATTTTCCGAAAATTTTGGGAGTTAGAAAATTTTTGGGTTTTGGGAAAAGTTAATTAACTTGGAAAGTTATAAGTTAAAAATTTAAGCTTTAGAGATAAGTAAAGCAGATAGGGTTGGGAATTGAGCAAAAAGGATTTTGTGAAGTGTATATATACTTTTAACTAAGCAAATGGGGTAAGTAAATGGGTTTGAGAGTATGTTCTACCTTATGCAAATTTCGGGGACGAAATTTTTATAAGGGGGGAGGAATGTAACATCCCGTATTTTTAGGCTATTCAAATTGAACATTTAATTCATTTTAAATGTTGAGTGTGAATTATAATTTGAATTTAGAGATAGATGACTTTGGTTAAGTTAATAAAATTAGTCGAAATTTCAAATACGGGAAATTAAATTAGAAATTGAATAATAATAATTAAGTATTGGACTGAGAGAATATGGGGATTAGATGTGAATTTGTTATAAAAATGATGTTTAAATGTGTTTTTAAGTTCAATTGGACATAATTGATATTATGGAATTTTTGGAAGAATTTTAAAGTTGATAAATTAATATTTGGGAATTTATATTAATTTAAAATGAATTTAATATTGTTAAAATGCAATTAATTCGATTTAAGTCCGGAATGGGCCAGAATGATTTTTAATGTGTTTATAAATGTTATATGAATTATTGTTAAGTTAATAAAATTTTAAAAGTGGAGTTTTGGAGTGATTCCGATAATTTCGAAAATCGCTTAATTAAATTGACGAGTTAAAATAGCCTTCCGGGGCATAGTCTCGGAATTTGACGAAATCAGTTTCATTGGATCCGTAATAGTTAGTTATTACCGGATTTCAATTTTCGTAGCAATCGGAGTTGTCGTTTGACCCCGGCAGCTCGAAACGCATCGAAATCGTTTTAATCGATTTAATTTGAAATTGATCGTTTAATTCCGTATCTCGCGCATACGATTGAATTAGCTTACGAAACCTATTCCTTTGTGTTCGGAATGCCGAAAGACCCCAGGTTAGCCTGTCGAAACGTGAGATTTGGAGTTCGTTTGCATACGTTGATAAATTGAGATATTTATTAATAAAATAATATTGAATATTATATATAAACGTTTTACATCCAAAACCCTAATTTATATTCCGAGCCGCCGTTCATTCCTTTCAATGGCCGAAGTTGCTCGGTGTTAATTCCTAAATATCTCTTCATCCATGCTTTAATTTGCAAAACTCCCAACTGGAATGTCGATGAGCTCGACGAGCTCTAGAGATTGTGCGGTCGAGATCGTTTTTGGGGCTTCGTAGGAGCGGCAGTTCGTCAAGGAAGGGCCGACGTTTGGGTTCGTCGTTCGAGGGCATGCTTTGACCGAACTCGAAGCTGTTAGGGCCGAAGGTGGAGCAGGTCGCAAGCTTCATGGCGGTGGTTCTGGATCTACTCATCGACGAGTATGGAGGCGGAAAATTTCGAGCCCTAGTTGTGAGTTGGGTCGGCTGCTCTTGTTGCGTGCTGGGTATTTGCGTGGGAGACGAAGAGGAAAGGGGGAGGGCCGTTTCTTCGTGGTATTATTATTTAAAAAAAAGAATTTTGTTTTAAATTCAAATTGAAACTTTATAAAATCATAACTGTTTCATACGAAATCAGATTCGGACGAATTTGGTAGCGCCGGAATCGCAGGAAAGAGTACTATGCAGTGGAACAATTCCGGAGTCAATCCGGGCAAGTAGGAATTTGGGTTAAATTGGACACCGTCCGGTTTAATTTAAATTTCGAACGCTCGTCGAAACTCAAGGTGAGTTATTCTCACTCACATCTGGATACTAGTAAAGTAGACAGTTAGTATTGATTGGTTGTTTGGATGTTTAGCTGAATATGTTAGTTATTATCAAATTGAATTGATATATATACTGTTGTGCTAATGTTTGTGGATGCAGGGAAAACAGGTTGGAGGGATCCAACGGGATTCCTCACAATGTAGTAATATTTTTATATTGATGATTATGCCTGTTTATATATTGTGATTAATAGTTGGAATTTAATTGCATTGTGATATTGTGGTTTAAACTATAAACCCAGAATATTAGTTATAAAGAAAATTGCAGTTTTAATTATAAAGAAATTAAATTGGGTCTCGAAGAAATTGAGAAATGGTTAAATAAGAAATTAAGAGAATATAAATATTCGAAACCTGATTTGAATGGAAAACTGAAATAAATTTGTAAAGGAATATTACTGGATAAGTTATAAATCCAAAATTAATTATATTTGATAAATCGAATTTAGAGAAATAAAGGTATTGTCAAATAATGGGTTTAAAAAGGGATTAAAATCTGAAATCTATTTTAAAATGTAAATTGGAAGTTTTAAAATTTGGAATGATAATTAATTTAAATATTATTAGTTGAAGTTTTGGGAAATAAATTTATGTTATAAAACCCTAAAACTAAATTTAATAAATGGACAGAAATCGTGAGAAGGATTTCTGTGATGATTTAGTAGAAATGAGATTTCCTAAGGAAAATCCAAGTTCGAGTTTTAAATTGATTTTATAAAAAGAAGTTTTAAAATCTTAAACTGGTCTTAAAGAATGTTTTGAAATTTATTATTTTAAAGTGATTATTTATAAATTAGCAATAGTAGAATTTTATAAATATTTTAATAATTATGTTTACAAATGGATTTGTTTTAAAAGTTAGTTTTGACCAAAGTATATTGAGAAAAAAGAGTTAATCTTTTACAACTCTATTTTTATTATATAATATAACTAAAACTTATTTTAAATTAAGTTATATCTTATAAATAGTTTGCTTTTTAAATATTTTGAAAGTTATATTTTGAGTAAATAATTAGTAGTAAATTCATCTATTTAAAAGTATATTTTAAATTAAAATGTTTTTAACAGTTTTAAATCTAAACTGTTTTGAACTTGGATATTTCCAATGGGAATATATGGTAAATGATTTACCTTATAAAGGAGGAATTTTGGGGAATGTTTTCAAATGAGATTTGGAAATTTGGTAATATATCTTTTAAAGATATTTGAGGTAAATAAATAGTATGGAATATTATTTATTGTGTGATGGATGCTATGGATGTTTATGAATATAAATTGATAGTTAAATCACCGACTATCAATATTGGACAAATGCGTTGATCGTTTCGAAGAGACCGGGATCGAGATTTATTTCTCGAAAACCACTTCGATCCGGTTTGTACGTTTTCGTGCGATAAAACGTTTTCGGAGTCGAAGATGGAGCAGTGAAGTGCAAGGGCTAGTCGCTACTAATCCTGAGGATATTTCCAAAATGGATGTAGTAGGAATAGTACCTTCGGTTCCGTTCGAACCCGGGACGGACTTGTATGGACGAATGCTTCGTGACATCGTCAGCGGACGATGGGCATTCTAAGGGACATGTGCTATAAAGGTATCGTTTAGCCTCGAGCCTCATCAACCGGGAATGACTGAAAATCAGGGGATATGCAGCAAGGCTTCGTGGGTAGCCCCCACTGGAGAGTAAGGTCATCCCTGTCTAGAGGTTCCTTTTTATTTCGGCTTAGTGGTGCGGTTGCTGATCCCAACCGCGGGGTGATCTTATTCGGAATTGCCCATAGGTGATTCCGGCCTTGTGTTGCAGGGGACGAAGGGAGTAGTCCTCGGTACTGTGATCTAGACCACGTACTGTGACAGGTGGTACCCCAGTGCCTAGTCATTGTTGGAAATCCATTTTTCCCTACGAGCCTTTTTCGAGTTTTGTTTGTATTACCCACTTCGGTGGCTAGTAGCTGGAATTTAATAATGTAACAATTTCGGCTATTTTATAAGTATTTGTAAATAGACCCTATTATAATAATCAGAGGATTTCTATGAAAAGAGTTTTAGCTATCGTAAGGTAAAAACCCGACATGTTTATTTGTGGCGTGGTCTTACGAGATGCTTTTGTTTTCAAAGGATTTTTGAAACTTTAATAATCAATTGTGTGCATTATTATCAGCTGGTATTCCAGACTGACTCGGGTGTTATTTCATTATGATGCTCGGGTCAGACCGAGTATTATTTGTTCAGGTCAGGATGCTATGGGGCAGGAGAGGAGCTGGAGTCCGAGACATACTATTCTATCTATATGTATATTCCGCTGCTATGATTGTATGGTATGTCTGTTATGTGTTGATTGATGTATGAGCTACTCTGATAATATGTTGTGTATAAACAGTTATAGATTTCATTTTTGTGTAAAGAGATATAGTTACTATTATATTTTATTCCGCTGCGATTGTGCGATTCTGATATTGTTTAGTTTCTTCTTCTTCTATCTCTTTTCTTTAATCTTAATGGTTCGTATTTCTGTTCCACTTGAGTCAATTAGGGTAGTATATTGTTGATTCAAGGGGTACGGATTTGCGGGCTGTCACACATCCATAGTCACTGCATCTGATCACGCAGTTACAACTTCCTACGGTATCAAGATACCATCACTTGCTTCTGCCCAACCGACAGATCCAATATTCAACTCATCCAACATCAAAGATGGACTTCGAACCTTAACAGGTTTCCTTCAGAGATCGATGAAATCTCTACATTCTGCACAACTCACTCGAGATAGTATTCGGTCTACAGTCTCGACAGATACACTTCCAACCTCAACATCAAACTCCAACCAATGGTAGTAATCGTGTTACACATACCACTACCTTATCTACCTTTATAACTTATATTGGAAAACCCGAACAGGTAACCCAACAGATAGGTAGAAATAGATAAATATATATATAAATATATTTAAAATTACAAATACGCTCTCTCAAGAAAGAAATCACTCCAGAGCCTAGGTATTCGCTCAACCTAGTGCTCTGATACCACTGTACCGACCCGCCATTCATCTCCACAGAATGACGCATCATTAATAAGAAAGAAAGGGATAGAAAAGAGAAAGAAAGAGAAGAAAGAAGAAATAACACATCGGAATCTAAACAGCGGAACGAATAAATTATATTAATAACATAAGTATTACATAGTACAACAACAATTATCAGAGTACACAGATAATACAACACATACTAGACAGTTATAAACACCTGTCTAGTTATTACAACTCAAAACACAATATAGATAAACACACAGCGGAAACAATATATATAACGTCGAAGCCTCCTGCTCCATTGCTCCTCCATAGTTCGTCAAAGCTAACCTGAATCCCTTGGCTACTAGTAAAAAATTGAGTACCCAAGAGTTTAAGAAAACAGAAGATAAACTCCGGGTGAGACATGGGTCTGGTGTGAGTAACAGGTTAAAGTTGCTTAACTTTGGAAATCTTTTGAAAAGAAAGGTATCACGTAAGACTTCCCACACATAAACATGGAAAAGTTTTTGCCTTACGCTAACCAAAACATTTGATAGGAAATCCTGTGATATTATAATAGGTCTAGGGTTTTCAAGTAAATATGAAATAGCCGAAATTGTTACATGATTAAATTCCATCTACTAGCCAAAAAAGTGGGTAATACAGTCAAAACCATTGGCATTTATTGGATTTTGGATTCCATACAATGGCAGGGCTACCGGGGTACCGCCCGTCACAGTACATGGCCTAGATCACCGTACCGAAGATCACTCCCAATCCCCTGCAACACAAGGCCGGAACCATTCCTTACCGAACAGTTTCGAACAAGACAACCCCGCAGTTAGTGCGCAATTCCAACCGCCCACTAAGCCGAATAGAAAGGGACCTCTAGACAGAGGAAAATCTCATCCTACTTGGGCATGACCCACTTAGCCTTGCTGCACCTCCCCTGTTTTAGTCATTCCCGGTTGATGAGGCTTGAGGCTACGATTACCTTTAGTGAACACATCACTTAGAATGCTCATCGTCCACCTGACGATGTTCTGAAAGCATTCAATCCATACAAGTTCGTTCCGGGTTCGAACGAAACCGAAGGCATTATCTCGTTACACTCATTTTGGAATCACCCTCAGAGTTAACGACAATAACCCTTGCACTCTGAATCTTCATCTTCACTTGAGATTCACGACCTATCGTTAATTTGGATCGATGTGGTTTCCGGATATCCAAATATGGAAATCCGATCCCGGTCTCATCGAAATCCAAAGCGTGTCTTTTAGGTCCAAGTTGTTTTAGAGTTTAAAACAATTCAATACAATTATCTATATACACACAGATAGAAATTCACAGATTCACAATAGATAATCAACATTATCATCACAACATATAATCCATATTATCATTATCAAAGATAGTCCATATCATCCTCACAATGCAACCAATGCATCCATCTCACACAATATCACTAATCTCATAGTTGAGATTCCAAACCATTCAAGGCAACCAATATCATCCATTCATATATAAGCAACGATCTATAATCATACCATCTATAATTAATTTAAAATGAATTAAATTAATTACATCATCTCTAATTAATTTAAAGTGAATTAAATTAATTACTACATCAATATAAATCTTGGTTACATACCCATTAATTAATTAGAAATTAATTAATTAATTATCCTCTAGTTATTCAACTTAATTAATCACCCTTCGTCAATTATTCTTTTAATTACATTCAAGTAATTACCCTATAATTAATTGCACAAATTAATTACTTTAAACCAAATACAGTAATTAACCTTTAATTACTTCGTTAATTAATTAACTATAATTAATTACAATTAATTACACTTAATTACTTATTATTGATTAATTAATCTTAATTAATCAATTTTAATTACATCATTAATTATTTTAATTAATGATCCTAAATTATATTTAATTAATTATCTTATTTAAATTAATTACATTCAGTGCTTTATCTCAATTAAACCATAATTATTAATCATCTTTGATTAGTCACATACAGTAATTAACTACCCTTAATTACTTATCAAATTAATCACTCCTTAATTAATTTCTTTAATTAACCCCTTGATTAATTATACGAAGTAATTTAATCCAAATTACTTTCACAATTCCATCATTATCCACTAATTACATCCAGTAATTATCTTTAATTACTTCACTGAGTACTTACATTCCATTAATTGCATTAAGTAGTTATTATCAAACCAACAAGTGATTAAAATTAATTAAACTTAATTAATTAATTAATTTAAACTAATCACGGTAAACTCCATTAATTACATTAAGTAATTAATCCTTAATTACTTCCATTAAGTAATTAAACTTAAATAATTTTCACAATTGATTATTACTAAATTAATTAATCTAATTAATTATTTTAAATTAATCATATTAATTAATTGTTAAATAATCCTTAGTTGATGACCTTCATTAACTATTAATCATTCTTTAATTACTTTTCTTAATTTACTTCTTATTTAACATCTAATTATAAATTTATCTAATTTATAAATTAAATAATTAATTCAGTCTTTCATTAATCTCTTAAAATAAATCATTTCTTTATTAAAGACCTCATTAATATTAAAGTGTATTTAGAACATTACATCTTAATTCAAAATGATATTTATTTAAACATTAATCAAATTTAAATTCAATTTATAATCCTTTAAATAAATGTAAATAACCTTTATTACTTACATTTGAAACTTATATAAGTTAAGCCTTGAAACTAATTTACTTAATTTTATTTAAAATTAAGTTTTTAGGTACATTACTATTATACTTGCAAATTCAAGTTATCAAATCATTTAACTTTCATTTATAAACCTTTTATAAAGAACTTCATTCAAAAATCAAGTTTAAATATTTGTTTTGAAAACAAATTTACCTTTAACAAGCTATTTAAATTTAAACTTGTTTTTTTTGAAAACATTCAAAAAAATTAAAAATTATTCAAATATCCAGATTTGAATTAAAGATACTTGAACTCATTCTTTATTTAAAACATTTGATTTAAACTTGAACTAAACTTTGTTTTAAACCTTGATTTTAAACCTTTTTATTAAAACCCAAATTTCATTTTAAACTTTCAAAAATTCAAAAGCTATTTGGAAACTGAACTTAGCCTTTGAATTTATAATTACTGTTCTAAATTATGTTTCAGATTTAAAAAAAATTCAAATTCTAGAAACTGTCAGGTTTCTCTTCTTCTTTTTTTAAAAACCGAAAAACCCACTTTCAATTTTTGAAAACCTTTAAGATTTCAAACCATTTGAATCTAAACTACATACTAGATTTGAACTTGTTTTAAATCTTATCATTACAATTTTGAAATTCATTTAAATTTAGTTTAAATTTAAAATTTCAGACAGGTTATAGAAAACTGTAACAACTCAGAACCAACCCGAGACAACCCAATTCCTACTTCGAGTCAAAACCCTGTTTGCTCCGAGTAATCCCCTGCATTTACTCGAGTAAATTCGAGTTCCAACTTTCCTGCACCAACAAGTTCATCAGAACTTTTCAAATTGCACGGTGCGCATGCACGGTGACTCTGGCCAACTCCGGTCACCCTCCAGACCTTCCCCATATTGCCGACCATCACCAGACTTGATCACATCCACCTGAATCCATCACAACCACTCAAATCACAAATCGAGCAGCTAACCCAAACCTGGAAACCAAACAGAAATTAATTCCTAAAACCTGTCAACACTTCATCCAAGCAACTCCGACCGACAGAGAGCCTCCACCACTGGCCACAGCCTCGACTACACTCCCTCTTGCGATTCCCAAAAACCCATAACACTCGATGCTCCAGGGAAATCAAACCGAGCTAAAATCTATCACTCAGATGAACTAGGTTTAGAAACTAAAATCCTATCACCACAGCCACCACTGCCACTGACCAACTACCGGTCATTTTCCCTGGCCTCTCCAGTCACCCAACTACCATCAGAAAGGAACTTATCCCTCCCAATTACTGGAATCACCAGTGATTCCCAAAATTCCAAAAACAGTGCTAATCAAAACTGCACCCTCAATCCCATTTTAAATTTTTTGATTATGGTGTTATAAATCATGATTTGGTTTATGAATTCATTCCCTAATACTGAATCTTTAAATTTCATAGTTTGAAAATTTATGTTTTTAAAGCATGCACTGATGTTTTAAGATATACAGAGATACTCAAGTTTTTAATTTAATTAAATTAAGTTTTAACCCTTAATCTATGTTAATTCAACATCTAGTTTGTAAAATAGGTCCTAATAATAATTGTTTACAAAGAGGATTGAATTCAAATCAAAAACATGAATCGGGAAATATTAAACAGAGTAAATTCTATTGAACAGAAACATATATCATATATGTATACATAGCAGGTTTACACAAACATATTCATCTCATCATCACAACCATGCAACCAGAAATTTATATTAAATTTTTATTTTTAAAAATAAAGTTACTCACCTGTTTATATTGGAAGACGGAGCCATGATTTTGAAAAAGACTTTATACTTTTAAAACTGGGAATTTTCTTTGCTTCAATCTTGAATTGCTTAATGAAAACTGAGTTGCTTGCTTCTTTAATTTTGTAAACTTTAAATCCTGTTTGCATTTGCTCCTTGATTTTACAATTGCATGCATGCTTTGAAACTCCAGATTCTAAGAAATGCAGGTCTTAAAACAGTTTTGTTTTAAATGCTACAGATTTGCTAGCTTTGATTTCATGCAATTGATTTTAATGGAGGTGTTTTGAGAAATGGTTTCAGGGAGTAAATGGATTTGTTGAAGATGATTTCATATTTTAATTTTTTAGGAAGTGTGTGTTTTTTCTTTGCATTTTAGATTTAGAAAAGGAATAAAAAGGAAAGAGAATTTGTTTATATGAAAACAGAAATACTTATTAATAAAAAGAAAAAAAAAATGACACTTGTCTTCAATTCTAACATTTGTCAATTTGTAATGTTTATTGATTAACACATGTCTTTTAATTTGTATAATGCTTACATTTGTCTTTAATGTTAATTAGTTATAATTATGTTAATTAGTTATATTTAAATGTTAATTAGTTATTTAGTTAATTGTTAATATAAGATAAATGTGAATCTTTGCTTCATTAATTAGTTAATATCTGCTTATTTTCATGTAGATAATTTTAAAATGAATAAATCCAATTTTATTTATAAAATAAAGTTTATACAAATATTTTAAAATCAAAATAATTAAAAATATTTATACTTTTAATTTTAAAAGCTTTGAATTCAAATTCAAAGCAAGTTATATACGTACATATATAACTACACAGTTATATTTTGAAAAACAATTATTTTTATTAAAAATCTATTTGTTAAAAACAATGTATTATTATACTTTGAAAATAACAAAATTGATAATTATAAATAATTTATAAAAGAAATTGTTTTCTTTGTTAATAAATTATTTATTTTATCCAACTATATTTAAAAGAAAATCAAAATAAACCTTATTGTTATTTTTTTATTTAAATTTAAACTTGAGTTAAAACATATTTTAAACCATTTAAATAATTTACCTTATGTATTTAAAATAATATAGTTATTTATTATATTCTTTTAAAAAGCTTATTATCAAATAAATCAATTTAAAAAAATTTAATTTTTATCTTAACTATTTAAAACCATATTTTATTTATTAAATAACCTTTTAAAAGTTTAACTTTAAATAAAATAATAATTCCCAATTTTACCAAAGATATTTTTTTTTATAGAAAACAGGATTTATTTATTAAATTTAAAACAAGATCTATTTGCAATATATACATATTCTATATACATTATAAATAGAAAACAATTATTAGATTTAAAAAGATAAAATCTATCAATTAAATATTTATTTAATTAGATTATTAAATTAATTCCAATCTTATCACGAAGATTATCAAATCAATTTAATTTTTATTCAGATTATTAAATTGATATTGCTTAAAATTCTGGGTCATCACAATTGCATTCCAATATAACTTACCTTAAATTTTGAAGTTTGGATAATATACAGTATGAAAAGATTTTATAAATAAAATTTGAGTGGTTATAATAAATGTCATACACTTAAATTTTAGTTATAAAAAGATTAACATAGGTAAATAGAGTCAAAAGGGTAATGGAATAGTTAACAATATAAAATGATGTTAAAGGAACTAAGAGTAAATTAAAGCAGTTATAATGAGTGTAAATATACTTAATATAGGTGATAAAATATATTGAGAAGAATAAATTTAATTTTAATTAGGAGTAGAGAATAATTAAATTTATTGAGAACATTATGAGTATAATAAATGATTTTAGAAATTGTTGGTTAAGATAATTGGATGATAAGATAATGATATTTGAGATAGTTAAGATTTATTTAACTTATGAAAAATCTATTTATCAATTTAAGTTGAAATTTTCATGTTTTCAAATTTATTATCTTATTCTGTTTTCCAAACCATCTTTTGGTTGTCCTTATTTTCCTTATCTTGCTACAGAATGGGAAAGCTATTGCTTATACCAGTCCGTTTGGAAACCTTTCTATAATCTTTGGTACTCATTTTTGAATCTGAACACTGCTTGTCATCCATAGACCGTCGGTCAAGCGGAAAGGGTGAATCACATTCTAGAGGATCTTTTTCATGCTTATGTCCTTGATTCTGGAGGATATTGGGAAGATCATTTCCACCTGGTTAAACCTACCTGTAACAACAGTTATCAGGTATAATTTCAATTTTCTCCTCATCTTGTCTTAATTCTATTTCATTCTATCTTATTCTGTATTTTCTCGTACCTCATTCCTTTTCGAGGACGAAATGTTTTGAGTGGGGGAGAGTGTAACAACTCTGTATTTTGTAATTATTTTTAATTTGAATTTCCTGATTTAAAAACTTTATTTTATTTTATTAAAATGAATAAATTTTGTTATTTTAAATATAATTTTGATTTTGATGTGAATGATAAATTCCAAACACGAATAAATAGAATATTTTCTATAAATGTGAATTTTTAGCAATGTGGTCAAATTTTGATTTTTAATTTAAAAATTTAAAATTTTGAACTTTTGAAATTTATCTTTATTTTATGAAAGTAAATAAAAATTTAAGTATACTGCTTATTTTTCGTTGGAATCTGATTAATATTGTGAAAGTTATGCTTTTAAAACTATTGTATGTAAATTATTTTATTTAACAAAATTATTTATTTAATTTATATAAATAATATGTTTATTTGTCGTGTCATGTTCTGATTTTGTTTACGTGGGTAACATGACGTGCCATGTGTATATATTTTAATTATTTGAACTTGTACATGACATGAAGTTTGGAAAATCAAGAGTCTTTTGGTTGCTTTTGCCTTTTTTATTTCCCTGTGTTTGTTTCTATAATTTTATTTTCTATTTTTGTTCGTATAAACTTTGAATATATATTTATTTAATTTTGATTGATTTTTACTTTTAATAATAACTTAGGAATTTCTAGAGATATAGGTTACCTGCTTTGTGTATTTGTTGCCTTTTCCATTTCTGTAAATAAAGAAAGAAATTTCAAATAAATATATGTTATGTTGCCTTAAAGGCATATCTTTTAAGATTTATTTGTTTAATGTTGTTGCATTTATTTTTTTAGTAGAAGCTTCTTTATTATATATTTTATTTTTAAAACTGTAGATATTTATAACATCCATCCTGCTTTGTTTCAATTAATTCCGATCTTTGCTTTGTAAATTGGGGTAACATACAACATTTAAAAATAATAATTAATTTCTGCGTTTTATTTTTTATTATTTCTATATCCATCTTCTTATTTGCTTCTATAGTGTGTAATAACTTTATTAATTTAGTGAAGGTTTCTTTTGTGTATATACATCTATATTTATTGGATAAGTAACAAATCAATTAAGATACGTTTTAAATATAGGCATACGTTTCTTAATTTATTTCTTGCCTTTATATATTTCCCACCTTTTAATCTTCAACCATATCTATTCACAAATGCATAGTCGTGATTTTCTCCTTTTCAATCACGTACAAAGTTCTCAAACTCCTCTTTTCATTTGTTTAAGAAAAATATATACAAGATCTTTTCCTCCTTAAATTGTGCTTTTTTAAATTTCCTTGCCTTTTTATTTTCTAACTATTCCTAAACCTTAGCCGTTCAAATCTTTTTGTAAACCTAGCCTCCTCTTTTTTTCTACTTTTTTTTTCTTCATCCAAACTTTTATTTAAACTGTATTTATTTGTACAACATTTTCTTCCACTTTTGTTTCCTTTAAAATTGGTTATATACTTTTTAAATTAAGTAATAAATATTGTGCAAAAAGAAATAAATTTTACGTTTCTTTTATACGTATATACATCAGTTTCTTAGTTAAATGATAAATAAATCAAATGGATGTAAACAAATCAAATTTTGAATTAGGTTATAAGTAGTGTATAAATAAGCTATTAAATTACAAGTTTTAATTTGTACATTTATTTTCGTTTTGTATAATTTATTTGATGTTTTAAATGGTACGTTATTTGATGATATATTCTTTAGCGTATATAATTACTAAATAAATAAGAAACGTATAAATTTAAAAATATGTTACTTTTGTTTTAAATTTGGGCGTATGTTTCGATTAATTATTGCATCTATAATACGCGCTCATTAATTTCTTACCGCACCTAATAAAAATCAATTCAAACCGTGTCTTACCATTCGCGTGTAAAAATATTCCCTTTCCGTTACTTCTTTATATTTAATAGGAATAAATGCCTTATTTCATCTTGCCGTTTCAAACAAAAATTACTTGCCTTGTCATTCACGTGCGTGGATATCCTCCCTTTCTTCTTCTTTGTAATTGATAGTAATAAATTCTCATAGCCGTTTTAAAAACCAAATTGTATTTTCTTGCCATTTTTTCACCTAATCAATGCAAATACCTCCCTCTTAAATACTAAACCCACGCACACAATTTCCTTACCACATCATTTTGGTTTCATCTTCTTCTCGCGTGAGCTTCTCCCTTCCGTTAATGGCCGCATACATTTTTATTTTATTTTCTTTCTTCTTTCTTGTTTTTCTTTTGTTTCCATTGTTCTGCTCCAACAAGGGCTGAGCCACTTGTGTTCATATTATCTTATTCAATTTTTTCAGTTTGCTTTATTCAAATTTGATATTCGTATGTGTGTGAGCATACTTAGTTTTTATTTATTTTGTTTCAAGATCTGAATCTGGTTGTCGCATCCATTCAAATCTAATCGTGCTTGTCGTGCTTTTGTGAATCATTCTTGTGTGTTGTTTTGGGCCTCTAGCTTTGATAAAGTTGAGTCCTTCTCACTCTGACATTATTACATATGAAATGGTAAATGGATGATAAGTGATTAGTAATTAAAATATTATGCAAGTTAATGATGATATTATGATATATTATTCCATGTATTTACCATGTTAACTTTGTTAATTATCACCTAACCTGTGATAAATGACAGTATATTGTGACATTGACATGTTAGTATATTTGTTTATATTGTTTATGCATATACTCACACTGCAAGCTCCCTGTTAGAATAAAATCACTATGGGTTGAAATGATACATACCCGAACGGACATTAAAATAGGGAAAATCATTATGAGCTGAAATGATAGGCTTAAGTGATTTTTATTGTATTTTATTTGACTTGGGATTGCGGGTTTTAAATGATAGAACCCGGGTTTTCTTTTTAAATTGCGGATTGAAATAATACATATCTATATCACTTGACCTAGGATAGAAAATTATATACAGACCCCATGGTATATTTTTAAATGATTTTTTCTTACGATATGTATTTTTTAAAGTTTGAAATTTTGATTTAAAAAAATATATTTTATGGTTTTAAGGAATTAAATATTAAGTTTTGAATTGTGAATTTGAGTATGTAAATTTGAAGTAAATGTGATTTTGACTTTAGTTTATACTTAAAAATGCAAGTAAATAAGAGAAATTAAATCTTAAATGGATATTTGAAGTAAATGTTAAGTTTTATTAAATTAATAAGTTAAGAAAACAGTGGAATTTTGACTTAACAAATGAATTGTGTTTAAATTGGATATTTAATTATAAATTTTTGTTGTTGTGATAAATCATATTTTAAAAATGATTCAAATGTGAAATTTTGAAGCCTAAATATGATTTATAAGTTTAAAAATAGCTAAAATTTGAGTTTATTTAACTCTGGAAATTTTAATAATAGGCTGCTGTAGCACTTTGTAAGTGCTGCCGTTGCTAAAGTTAACTAAGTTTTGAATTGATAAGAATGGCTACTGTAGCACTTTGTAAGTGTCGCTGTTGCTATAAATAAACAAAACATCTCTGCTATAGTACTTGGTAAGTGCTATGGTTGCTAGACTAAACTATATGCTGAAATACTTAATATAAGCTACGATAACACTTTGTAAGTGCCGTCGTTGCTGAAATTTGTCAATGTTTTGAAATATTATAGTTTTTAACACTGTTTTGGAGTTATATTTTAAAGTGTTAAATTATTTAACTTTTGGAATTGATTATTTATGAAGCTTAAGGAGTTTTGAATATAATTTAATATTTAAATTTTAATTTCAAAGGAATCTAAATTGAATTTGAATTTAAATAAGGTTTACTTTGTTATGTGTTAAATGGAATGAAATGTAATGAGATAAATGAATATTTGAATGGAATTTTGAGATGTGTTTTGAAATGATATTTGAAAAAATAAACGAATGACATAATTGATTTTTAAAAATGATATTTAAATTGAATATTTGAATTAGGAATGATAATGAATTGATAAGGGATTTGATAGGAAATGATTGAAATGGTTTTGATATGAATATAGTTTTGAAATAAAAATGGTTTTGGTTTCGAAGCATAAACTATTTTGAAAGGAATATAGTTTTGAAATGATATCTTTGTTTTTTGAAAGTATATACTATTTCAAAATGACCACGGTGTTATAATAACGATTGGTTGGCAAAGAGACCGGGATCAGATATGGGCATACTCTCTGTCGATACCGAAAACCACTTTGACAACTGTATATGCGGTGGAGATTCCAGAATGAAGTAGGATGGTGGCGACGTTTCCTTTGAGGTAAATACGTGGACCCGACTCCCGTGAGTTGGCATAAGGTGGCTAAAACAGGAGCGATTAACGGGCTAATGAGGTAGCACCTTTGATCGGACACATCCCTTCGATAATATACTTTGACTCTTGGATTGATTCGGTGGACACTTTTGATTTTTTTTATTTGGGGTTGTGGCTCGAGGTGGGCGGTAGGTGCGTGCTACGCGTTACCACCGGCCCGGAAGCGTAATTGGTATATCTATCCTGGCATTGCCTAGTTGTGCCGTGTCATCTACCCTAACGCGCCTTGTACGAGTTTGGTTTTCTCCCGTAGCCCGTGTGGTGTCCTCTGGTGGCTTCTCGATCAGGAGGGACTATGATATTGGATGGACTACTGGGACTATTACGTGTTAAGGGCTATATAGGTAACCCCTTAATGCTATGAAAAAGTTAAGTTTATTTTATTAATAGACATTATTATAATAGCGAAATATTACTACATAGTAAATAGTTTAACGGATCCTTAAAGGATGGGCAATCCCAAGCATCCTTTAAGTTACTGATGCATTTGTTACTGTTCACTTGAGTTGATTTACAGTTCATAAGTATGCATGTCCTGACTCGAATGTTTTGTGTTTTGCTTTATGCTCGGGTCAGACTGAGTGATACAGCATTTGAGACTCACCTTCGGAGTTGGAGCTTTGCTTGAAGACCCAGCCATCTATTTCAATTTTAGTATTCTGTTGATTTCAGTTATCCAGTTGCTTCCAGTTATGTATTTAGATTTTTACCTTGTTACTCTTCTGTTGTATCTTGTTTAACTCTGATGTATCTTACATATATATAGTAGCTTCATGAACTACTATCTCTTCTACTTCCGTTGCATTATATTACTCTGTGTCTGTGATCTGTGATTATTTATTTACTGTATATTCTGAGTATTGCCAAAAATTATTACAACGCGGTATTTTGAGCAATTCAAGTCCGACATGTGCGGATGTGAATGGTTGGAAATATCAGGTCGTTACAGTTCATTAAGGATTTCTTCAGATAGCGGCATCCTTGACTATGCTAACCAAGAAGGACGTGAAGTTTGTTTGGTCTGAAAAATGTGAGGAGGCATTCCTTAAGTTGAAACATTTGTTAACCAATGCACCCGTGTTAGTAGTTCTTGATGGAAATCAGGGGTTGGTAGTTTACAATGATGTAAGTTGTATAGGTTAGGTGCTTTGCTAATGCAGAATGGAAAGGTTATTGCATATGCTTCTAGACAGCTTAGACTACATGAAGTGAGATACCCTACTTATGATTTGGAGTTGGCAGTGGTAATCTTAGTATTGAAGATGTGGAGACATTATCTTTTGGGAGAAAGGTTTAAGCTTTTTATGGATCATAAGTCTCTACGGTATTTATTCTCTTAAAAGGAGTTGAACATGAGACAACAGAGATGACTGGAGTTTGTTGCAACTTACGATTTTAGCATAGAGTATACACCGGGAAGAGGAAATAAGGCGGCGATTGCACTTAGTAGGAATAAATACCCTAAGTCGAAAGGTACCTTTCACCTAAGATGGAAGGTAAACAATTACCCTGCGCCAAAGTTGAAAGGTAGGCATGGTGCCGAAGGGAAGAGGGGCGAAGGGATGGGAAAGCTGCTTCGTTTGCTTTTAGATAGAAAAATAATTGCTTTCGAATTGGTAGAAGGGGGATTCTTCGACTCTAACATTTTATAATGGACTAATTTTTTTATATATTCAAGAAGGGGTTTCGAAGGGGATCTTCGAAAGCTTAAATCTTCAAGAATACGCTTTTAAAATGATTTTTGAAAAGGTGTTTTAATACCTTTCGGCAAGCCGAAGGGTTAACCTTCTGACTAGGTTGGAAGTATACTTTCGAAGGGTTGGTTCCAACATCAACACTTCATTGTTTTTAATGATTGCGAAAGGTTTGATTTTGAAAGGTTTTGAAGGAGTTATCTTCAATGATTGCGAAAGGTTTTGAAGGGATTATCTCCAATGATTGCGAATGGTTTTGATTTAGAAAGGTTTTGATTTCGAAAGGTTTTGAAGGGGTTATCTTCAATGGTTGCGAAAGGTTTTGATTGCGCAAGGTTTGATTTTGAAAGGTTTTGAAGGGGTTATCTTCAATGCTTGCGAAAGGTTTGATTTCGAAAGTTTTTGAAGGGGTTACCTTCAATGATTGCCAAAGGTATGATTTTGTGATGCTTTCAAAAGAAAGTTTTTCGAAAGGGATAACTTTGTATGATTATTTGCTTTCGAGTGGGACTTCATTCGAAGGGTTTTAAAAGGATATTTTTAGCCATTTTCTTTAAGTAAAATTTTGCTAATTTGAAGGGGTTACTTCGAAGGGTAATAACATAAAATACTTATCTTTGTTTGAATATATAAGTGAGATCCTTATTTAAATTGAATGCTATAGAACCACGGGGACACCAGGGTGGGTTTAATGTTTTCGTTACATAGTTTAGGGTTACAAACAGAAATATGCTTTCAAAAATATACATTAGGGCTATCAATGTGTTTTATTTAATTTAACCTAATTGGGGCTACCAATGAGAATAAGTTAGACATGTGATATACTTGGAGACAATAATTAACCATAGGGATCTTGAATTTTTATAAATAATCATGAGGATCATGATGTTTTAATTGGCAAGTGATGGGCTCTTAGTTAACCTAGGACAACCATGGAATGTGCAGTGGATAGCCCATATCAAATTTATAAATTAAAGAATGTTTTGCCAAAAGTGGGTAGCCTTGGGATTTGGCACCCAAGGGTTCATAGTCATCCTAGGAAAACTATAGAGTGTGTGGTGGATAACCCACACCATTTTTTATAAAATAATGTACGTTGGATAATCTGCATTTATTTGAATGGATTTGGGATGGATAGTCCTATTGAACTATGACGGATAGTCATTTTAAAGATTTAGAGGGGAACTCTAATAAATTGACTTTTAGATGGGAAATCTAATAAACTACTTTTAGATGGGATATCTAATAAATGGGTGGACGGGATATCCAATACATATGATTTATGTATTTATTTCATATTATGTTAAGACTAATCATTTTGGGTGCATGGGCATAGTAAATGATTTGCATGTTTGTTTTGGATACTAGGGAGGGGAAAGCCCGTTCCGTTAGGCGGCGTGGTCTCACTAGCTATCTATTTAAGATAAGAGATGATAGGGGATTATACTAGACTTATTGTCTGACTCGAAGTTTGCGTTTCTCCACAAACTCTCAGGTACTCAAAATTAATTTGAGCAGTCAGAGAGTGGGAGACTTTCAGGTTTTTGGACGAATAAGCTTTCAGAGACGTGCAAGAGGTAGTGTTAGCTATATAGGAGCTATTTTGTGTATTCTGATGTGATGTGCTAGGAACTGTAAAGTTCATATTTATTAGTTCTCTGGTCATCATAAGGAAACATCTTCATATGTCGCTCTTATCATATTTTATACATGTATATGTGATCCAAACTTGGTTAACGTCTGGGATTATGTAATTAAAACTTAAATTGAAACTCATAAGAAATGAGAAATTCTATTTTGTTGAAGTTTAAAAAATTTCATATTCTTGTGTTTCTGCATTGCCAATAGTTTCAAGATTTCAATTTCGGGCATTCAGATATAACACCTGTAGATGACTGCAGCATCCGTAGCATTTAGTTTTGAGCCTCCGAAAGCGAGATGTTACAAGTGCCTTCTATATACTTGATTAATCATGATCTATTTATAGAAATCAACCTTGTTATACTTATCACGTTTTCGGTATTTTGACTTCTTTATCCCTTGCCGAGAATCGAAGCCAGGTTAGTTAGAGCAATGGTTACATATCGTAGCCTTACTTTGAGCACTTTGAAAATAGATCTCACAAATAGAGGAAAGTCTACTTATCGGATTGAATGCTAAATAAAGACAACATACTTTCCATAAACGTGTCAATATTTAGCACTACGTATCATATTTGTTTTATATTACTTAATGGCATAAACAAAGACTCTTGTTTAACACAAAGTCTTTTTAAAACAAATCGAAAAACCAACTCCATAAACTTATTTCTAATCTTCGATTTCAAACAATTAATTTTCATCGTTTATAAATGAAGTCGTTCAAGTTGGAGTATTATTAACAATTAAAGTGACTTGAATCAATATCTTAATTCCTTTAAATCAAAGAACAATTAACTCACTGTAAAATAAATAAAATAAATTGGTTATACTCATAGAATAAGTTATACTCACAAAATAAGTTGTACTCACAACTTAAACTTTAAATCTTTTTGATTTGGTGAAGCAAATGGAAATCTTGGTTGCCTTGAAGATGAAGAGGTATTTGGTTTCTTTTTTTAGTTTGTAAATGAATTAAAATTACATAAGGACTTAGGTATTTATAGGTGAATAGAAGGGTACTTTAGTATTTACCTAACCTCATATAGCCTAATGGAATTCGTCCAGATTTTGGTCCAATGGCAACCATCTACATGGCATAACCTGATTCGACCACATTTTGGTCCAATGGCAACCATCTGCATGGAATATAAGTTAAATGAGAATCATTATGCTATATTTTATTAGGCAGGTGTATGACGACCCTTGACAAATTAAATTGGAAAAATTAATTGATTTTAAACTATTTAAAAGTTAATTTTAACTTGAATTCAAGATATCAATATTTGCTTGATAATTAAATCATCGAATTATATAGTTTAAATATTGAATTTCATTAAATTGAAATTGGGTGAATTATTGAATCTGAGGTTCTAAGCCTGTTTAAAATAATTTGAAGGCTTACAAATTCTATAATGATGATACTAAAGATAATAGAGTGGTTGAAATTTAATTTAAAGGTAATTTGTTCAATTTTAATAATATATCGTTTAAATTGGAATTTAAAAATAGCCTTCCGAGGCACGGTCTCGGAATTCGACGAAAGCAGTTCCATTGGATCCATAATAGTTAGTTATTATCGGATTTCGATTTCCGTAGTAATCGGAGTTGTCATTTGAACATGGCAGCTCGAAACGCTTAGAACGATTTTAATTGATTTAATTTAAAATCGATCGTTTAATTCTGTAACTTGCGCATATGATCGAGTCAGCCTCCGAAACACGTTCCATTGTGTTTGGAATGCGGGTAAAACCTTTTAACGTCTGCCGGCATGTCTGATTTGGGGTGCAGGATTTCGCGTTACGCAACGAGTCGTTTTGAAATTTTATAATATAATATGTAAAGTCAACTTGCCAGAGATATTTTTATATAACAGCGTACTCTGTAAGCTAATTCCCCAGGCCGATATTTGTTTCCCGTTCCTTCTCTAACCTTCAGCAATAATCGAATGCTTATATAAAAAAAAGGGGGACTGAATGTTCCTTCTCTTCCCCATATATGCGTTCATCCCTTCCCAGTGTCGAACGAATCAATTCGTTCATCTATAAAAAAAAAAGAATCGCGTTTTCCAGAAATCATTGGCCGAATCAAATTGCGACATGGGGGAGCTTCACGTAGTGATGGTCGTTCGGGGAGGGCGCAATTTCTGAGGCGATTTCAAGGAGGAGACTCGCGACATGAGAGTCGCTCGCGTGAGCGAGATGCAGATCAACTGAAGCTTTATTGAGGTTACCGATTCATCTTCGACCGTGATTGGCGGTGGGGCTAGGGCTCGCGATCAATTGGTTATGGTCGCGACGTCGTTGGAGGGGCTCGCGGTGTTGAAGGGCGATGGGTTCTCTGATTTGGGGGCGGCGTCGTTGAAGCCGTGTTAGGGTTTTTCTCACAATCATCTTCTATGAGTAAATTGGTTTTCTTTATTTTTATTTATTTCAGCTTTGTTGTTTTAAACCCTAGGCTAAATAAATAAATAAAAAGGTAATAAAGGAAATGGAATTGTTAATCATTTATAAATCCTTTAAGTTAAGTACTTTTCAAACTTAAATCAAGACAGTTGATATGTTAGACACATAAAGGATATTTAAGATTTAATTAGTTTACAAATAACGTCAAATGTTTTGTGATTTATTATTTAACTAAAGATGTTTACCTTAAGTGTAATTCAGATTTGATAATTTATGAAATAAGTTGAAGACTAATTAAGTAATTGAGTTGCCATTATTGATTCAGTAATTTGAAATTAGTGATTTACGAATGGGAATTAGGTTTAGAAATTAACAATGAAGGTTAATAATAAATAACTAAGGAGTAATGAATTAAAATCTCTTAGGGAAGTAATAAATTTATAATTCACTGAATGTAATTAATTGAATGAAGAGGTTTCCAATTGTGAAGCAAAGGTGAGTAAATCTCACAAAGTTGGATTATTATTTAAAATTTAAGTGGTTAGATTTAAATAATTAGTTGAGCGCTTAAATTGATTGGATGTGCTTTGATGATGATGTGGATTTGGTTTTGATTGATTCTCGAGTCAATTGTGGATTGACTCGAAGTATATGGGGTTTTAAATTGTTTTAAACTTAAACCATGAATAAGAAAATGATTTCCATTTTAGATTTAGAAAGGGCTTGATGTGTTGTGATCCATTAAATTAGTAGGAAATTTGAAATGAATAATTGATTGAGTTAATTAATTAATGATTTGGCTTAATTAATTTAATGGTAAAGTGTTTGAATTAATTAATTTAGTTTTTGTTAATTAATTAAGTGAAAGTAGTTCAGAATAATCATTGGACGGTTTAACAAGTAATTACTTCATGAAGTTAATAAAATAAATCAAGTACGATTAATATGGTATTCAAATTAATGTAATTAATTTAGATTAAGATAAATTAAAATATAATTGGAAATTAGTAATGCATATAATTAATGAAGTAATTAAAGATTTGTTTAATTGAGATTTCTACATTCATAATAAGTGACTTATGAGAAGAAAATTTATATAAGTAATTAGGAATTAGTGTAATTGATTATAGTTATTTAATTTGTGTAAAATTAAATTGTTTTGGTAAGAATAATTAATATCGTGAATTTAATTAAAGAAAATTTCTTGGATGGAATAGAAAGATAATTAATCCAGGGTGTTAATTAAGATGAATGGAGATGAAAGAAAAGATTGATCAATTAAGTGTTTGGAACTAATTAATAAAAGAACCTAAACGATCGAGGATTGAAAATAAATTATAATCAACTGAGTTGATTTGTTTGTGATTGAGCTTTGCTTATAGATGATAGATTTGTATTGGTTGATTTGAACAAGTTAATATCCCTGGTATGAGATGTTGCGTATTTCATTTGGATAGCTTGGGTTAGGATGACATGGGACTCGAAGAGGCTGGAATCGGGTATTGGGAAGATAACCGACACCACTTCGAATTTCTTGTAAATTGATATGAGAAATTGATAGGTTTGGATGAATGGATTAAAATGAATTGGATTATTTAATCAAAATTTTAGCACATAGAATACTTATTTTGAAATAAGTTATGACTATGACAAGTGTGACTTTGTAAATTTATATGTGAAATCAAGGGCTGGAGATTTTATCCGAGTTTGGTATTTAGGGTTGATATGTGAAATAAGAGTTGTCTATAGCAAATTGTGAATTGGATAAATTGACATATGTTACCCCGGGATTATATAAGTTGATTTATTTAGTATTCCTCGTTAGTTGAATTTACTCACGCTGGTTTCCAGCCTGACCCGGGTGTTGCTTTGGTGTAATGCTCGGGTCAGACCGAGTATTACAGATTTTCAAGTAGGACGTTCTAGAGCTCAGGAGGCGAGCTGGATAGCAAGAACGCGTAGAACATTTCCGCTGTAATTATATTATTGTAATTCTATGATAAATTGATTGTATATGACCAGCATTTGAATATATGTGAAACTCTGATGAATTGAAATGTAATCGACATATATAGTATTCTCTGTAAGCTATTATTATTTATTATTATATTTTATCCGCTGCGAACGTGAGATGTTTGGTGTTTCTGTTTTTCTTCTACTATCTCTTTCTTCTTTTTCATAACTATCTGGAATTATCGGGTGAGAAAATTTCGGGTCGTTACAAGGTCATTATACTATTTTATTTTATTAGGTAGGTCATTATACTATTTTATTTTATTGGGAAAATTCTTTTCTTAATTCCTAAGAAGTAATCATTCTCATATGCTTTATCATACAAGGATAAGTTTAAAAGGCGTGGTCTAGTCAAAGAGTAGAAAAGTTCGATTTTTCTTTTTTTTGGTACCCTTGACCGCCTTATAACTCGAACCTTTTTTAAACTAACATTTTACATCTATAAAAAAACCACTCGAGACATTTTATTGGAGTTATAAAATCTATTATTTAATCATTTAATAATATATTAGATACCCATATTTAAAGTGACTAAATTACGGGTTGTTACAAAATCATTCTAGAAAATGCAAATTACTGAGATGGAAAAAAACATTTTTATAGAAGGGACAATTGTATCTACTAATCCAAATGCTTTAGTGCACCATCTACCACTTGAAGTAGATGCTTGGAAGGTTTGATTCAATTTAGTGGTGAAACCTGAAGCTTTTCTATATAAGACGAATTTAGAAATATACACCATCGAACAAGCCATTGGAATAACTATTGCTTGGCACAAGGACTTCATCTCATTTGATTAGCATGTATCAATCATTATGTATTGTACTGCTTCTCTATGTTTGTTAAGGGTTGGACTATATTTTGTTACTGTTTTGTAGCTAAGCTATGACTTAAAGGAATGGTGAGAACATGAATTGTTTTGTTCTTTGAATGTGAATATTTGTTATTATTTTGAGTAAATCTGAATGACTTTGGTTGTTATTAGAAATATGTTTGTTTCAGTTGCAAAATGCTATCAAATTTATAAAGGCGCAATGAAGCAGTGCCTAGAAAGTAGTACTATTTCCATTTTTTTCAATGGTTAAAAACCGTTGTAAATTACCTTATGACAATGGTAAAAAAGGTTGCAAAAGATTATATTACAACTATTTGAGACTACTGTAGTACATATTATTATATCTGTTTGAAATATTTGTAAAATACTTCTTACAATTGTATACAATCTTATGGCAATGGTTAGCAAAAGTTGTAAATGGATGTATTGCAAATGTTTTTGCTTATTGTACAACATATTAGTACAACTGTTAGAAATTATTATAAAGTACATATTACAACTATAAATAAATGACATATATGTAGTTTTCAAAGAGGCAAACTTTTACATTATTTTTTTAAATAAAAAATCCAAAACTGTTTAATATAAATATTTTTAGTAAATTAATTATATAAATTTATATATTTACTAATATAAAAACATTACTAAAATTACTGGATATAAATGAATATATAAATGAAGTATACTAAGGGGAATGATTTTTTTATATTAGAAACTTATTTTATTATAATAAGGTTTTATAAAATAATTTAAAAGGAGATATATTTATATGTACATGATTTTATATTAATAAGCAACAATTATGAGTACTAATAAATCATACACAACATTCTTGGCAAAAAATGTTTTTTATCAATCCAAACAACAATGTGATTAATTCAAACGGATCAATATAATTTAATGACAGATAAGTGAGACAGCTATTACACATAAAAAATTATTATAAGATCTACATATTACATGATGAATATAATATAAACGTGAATGAGATCTAATAACTAAGGGATGTAGCCTTTGCACACACATTGATTGATGATATCTTTTAGGTTCACCTTGAATCGACCTTCGGACATTGCAATGGCCTGTAGTACCGCTATTTGTATTTAATTTGATGTATTATGGGGTTTAAGAATTTTCGGATGTGGGGATGAATTGGAGCTTACGACCAAGGGCAGGAAGAGAGTAAGCAAGAGAAAAAAGGTGAGGGTTAGATTAGTTTAAATAGAAAAAGGAAGGAGGCTATTTCTCATCCTTTTACCACTTCTCCCTTTACCGATTTCGAATCTTGATCTATAATTCAAAATCGACCGCACCCCTCTTCTCCCTCGTTCGGCCGCCATATGGAGCTAAATAGGTGAATACAAAATCCAACCCATTTCGTAAAAAATGTTCATCCAAATCGTATTTAAATGCGTATCAATATCGTATATCGATGCATACGTATACAAATTTTATATATGCACCACAATTAATTACCAATAGCACCTAATACACTAAATAAATAATAAATATTTCATAAATATCAATTAATTTATAACAATTTATATAATTAAATCATGTGTATTTTAGAGAATTCACCAATACAGTTGTATGACTTGTAGAAGTAATTCAATTAGCGATTAATATCGAAAAATTCGAATATTAATGTTCATACGTCACCTTAACTAGTGAAGTGACAATTTGGTCAAATTTATCGCTTATCCATCTTTGGCGGCAAATCCAATTTTAAAATTTAAGTGGTACCTTTTAGTAACAATTATTACACCAATTCTCTTCGTTAACATTAAATTACTTTAGCGTTTACGGAATTTGGTTTTAGTCAAAATTCCAATTTCATCCATGTTCAACTAGGTTGGCCCAAAAACAAAGTCTTTAGTTCATTAATAACATTTATTGTTAATTGCACTACTATGGTCAATGATTTTGACTTGAGTTGGTTACATCTGACCATGATACTAGTCATATACAACCAAGGAGACAGATTCTCTATGGAATTGTGTTTACTTCCAATGCTTAAACTCAGACCTAACTATAGTAGCTCGATGATCGCCATGTCATGATTTAACTATAATCAAAGTGGATTATCCGCATTAAAACTCAAAAATATTCTTAAGTCGAGAAAGCTGTGTAGTATCGTCAATCCGAGATTTGTTGTCTGACTTAGTTGTTATCGACCAACTGGAATATCTTGGATGAGTCGTTCCATAGTTATCCAATAAATATGAGTATGTAACCCATTGGTGCCTCCAGTAGCCATGAGTAATACACTGTCGAACATCTGGAGAGCGTTACATACCCTGATCTCAATAGGTATATCAATATCCTTTTGTCAAAACTTCTTGACCGTGAATACTAAACTAAAATATCATTCTAGCACTACAACAAACTGGACATTTAAGCGTTTCAAAAAAGCTATAAAAGGTTTTAACAGCATAACTACGCTATATAACGACATGCCATTATATGTCAGAAACTTATCATAACATTAGATCAAACACTGTCAAATGTATTTTTTAACAGCGCTTCCTTGGTGTCATTAATGTTGTTTATAACATTTTATACAGATGAGCTAAAACCTTTCTTAGCATTCGGTTAATGTTATCAATGTTATTTTATAGCAATAAACTCTTGCTATGATAATTATTTACAACGTTCTCATGTGTTTCTATGAATGTCTTTTAGACTTTGCTGAAAGGCTGTTGAAACTCTTTTACAACATTGTTGAAACGCCTTTGAAAATTATCACAACATATTTTAGAATGCTATTGGTATAGTTTACATAGTAGTTTGAAAACGCTATCGTTTAGGATTTCTGCATTTCCCCTCCACAGGTTCCATTTCTATACACATATGTCCCGATTTATATACCAACATAGTTAAAATCAACGTGCACATTTCATAGTCGACATATTATATTAATCACACATTTCATAATCGACATTTTATATCAATCACAAATCTCATAATCAAAATGTAGTTAACATTTGCATAATCAAAATACACAATATTCTTACATCAACACTTATATAATACATCCACAATATTTCATAAACAATATAGAACAAGTAGCAGCTAGTGACCAATTGTAGTAATACATACAAACCTACAAACCAAAATGTAGTTCTAACAGCAAAATAACTTTGAATCTATAACTTGTTGCGGTACTTTTTTCCATCAAAGACATCCATCGACATGTAAAGTGAAAGTTTAAAAAGTAGCAAAATTTGAATACATGAAATGCAGTCAATTATTACAGGAAACCAAATTAGAATACAACTTACTCAAAAGTAGTAATACATGAAATTAGAATACATGAAAGAACAACATGCATACTGTAGTTGAGTTCAACCCAGTTTAAGTTATAGCAGAAACTAACAGGTCACCAGAGTATGCATGCAAAAAACATAAGAACATTTTGTGAAATGATGGAGACTGTAATTAGCTAGAAGGAAAGAAATATTTTGAAGTGCAAAATGAATTTGTAAAAAGCATACGATATTTGAGTTCAACCCTATTTATATCATAGCAGAAACAAATTTCAAGTCAGATCGTCATGCAAATGACACTCATATTGACCAACGCAGCACTAGTATCATTGTAACTCATGTGCCAAGGGAACTGACATGATTCCCATATTATGTAGATAGAATATCATCCATACAAATTTTTAAAAATTTCTACATTTAATTTTGGTTAAAAATTTGTAAAACTTAGTTAAATCTTATAAATGTAATTAATTCTCACAAACTGTGCATTTTCAATTGTACATGCACATTTTTAAAGTGTGCATGTACAAATTTTTACATATGAAAAAAAATCCTATTTAACTAATATAAAATATAAAACTACATTTGTAGACAAAGAAATTGAAATTACAAAAGAATGTGAAATAAGAATGGCCACATACCTCCAGGTTGTAGATGCTGCCTAAAAAGAAATTAGCGAGATCAGTATAATATTCAGATTACAATATAACAATTATATAACTATCTTATTCAAATGAAATATAATTGAATTCATAAAGTTTGTTTATAATGAAAGAAGCACAAACATAAAAGGATTTTTCCAATAATAATTGAGACCCATTTACTTTTCCTGTCGTGATATAGATATATTCGATAAAGGCATATTTGTATATACTTCAATATTTCTCGGTTCTATTTTTTAAATCATTTTACCACTTATAAAAAATTTCCAAATATTTTCCCCAAATCTATTCTTTACCCAAAATAATTTTTGATAGCAAAAATACCGCCTTTAAGCTTTGAAACAATTTAAAAATAACTGTTTATGCCTCAAATTTATTTCAAAACTCACAAATATATTTTATTTCACAAATATAAATTTTAATGAGTTGAATTCCTAAAGCTCAATTAAAATTTCAAAATTTTCAAACATAGTTAATTTGTTATACTTTCACATATACTATATAATTTGTTACATATTAATTCGTATATAAATTATATTACTTGATAAAATTTAGTTAATTTCTATAAAACTTAGTTAACTTTGTTAATTTCTATTAATTTAACTAATTTTTATAAAACTTATTTAACATGGTTAAATTGTTATAAAACTTTGTTAATTTTCTTAAACTTAGTTAATTTCTATAAAATTGGGTTACTTTTTAATAAAACTTATCTATGCTGTATAAGACTTAATTAGCTTAGTTAATTCATGTAAATTTAGTTACCTTGGCACACTTTTATAACACTTGGTTAACTTTTATAAAAGTTTGTTAATTTTATAAAACTTAGTTAACTTAGTTTAATTTTTACAAGATTGGTTAAGTTCTATAAATTTGGTTAGTTTTTATAAATTAAGTTAAATTTTACTAAACTTAGTTAACTTAACTTAGATAATTTTTATAAAACTTAGATAACTTAACTTAGAGAGATAGTTGATACTATGACTAGGAGACGTGTAATATCATATACATTCAGGAGACCAAATGAATGGGCCAAAAGGCGAAAGAGGTGGAGAACACATGCTTCAAGTTATTGTACATGGGAAAGAACGTAACGAGAACGGGGTAGGCATCTTAATTAACAGGAACCTTAGAAACGGAGTTGTCGACGTTAGGGGACAAGGGGATAGGATCATCCTAGTCAAGCTGGTAGTGGGCGATATGATTCTGAACGTCATTAGTGCCTATGCCCCACAAGTAGGTCTAAGTGAAGCCGTCAAGAGGAATTTCTAGAAAGAGCTAGATGTTATGGTTAGAAGTGTTCCTAGTAGCGAAAAACTTTTCATAGGAGGATATTTCAACGGGCATGTTGGTAGAGTTAGTGGTGAGTTTGAAAGAGTGCATGGTGGTTTTGTATATAGCTATAAGAACCAAGAAGGAGAAGAAATACTGAATTTTGCTATTGCTTATGACCTTATGATTGCCACTACCTTCTTTAGAAAGAGAGTGTCACACTTAATTACTTTTAGTAGTGGTCAAATCTTTAGTCAAATTGACTTTGTCCTTACTAGAAGAAATGGAAAACGAGCTTGTGTAGACTGCAAAGTCATACCTGGAGAATGTGTCGTCTCACAATATCAGCTTCTGATATCCGAGTTTCGTCTTCGAATATGTGCTCGATAGGATAAAGGAGCCAAGATTAGCTGGAAAAAATGGTGGAAACTCAAAGGAGACGCTTCAAGGGTGTTTAAGGATAAGGTGATGGGAGAAGGGGCATGGAATTTAGAAGGAGAAGCAAACCACATGTGGCATGAGATGGCAACGCACATTCGAAAAGTGGCTACTGAGGTGTTTGGGGCAACAAAAGAAAATAAACGTGAACCTAAAGATTTATGGTGGTGGAACAGTGATGTGCAAAAGGCTATCAAAAAGAAGGAATGCCATAAGTGCTCGCATCATCACAGGAGCGAGGACAACATGCAAAGGCACAAAATGATAAAGAAGAACGCAAAGAGAGCGATGAGTGAAGCAAGGAGTCGGACGTATGAAGACCTATATCATAAGCTAAGCACGAAGGAGGGTGAAAAAAAAGGTCTATAGGATAGCTAAGCTCCATCAGAGGAAGACAAGAGACTTCAACTAAGTTAAATGCATCAAAAATGACAATAATAGACTTTGGTGAAGGACGATGAGATAAAAATAGATCGAGAGATTATTTCGACAAGCTATTTAATGAAGAAGATGATAGCACTATGATTGAGATAGACCATTTTTGATGATACCAATAGGCATTTTGTTCGGAGAATTCAAAAATCCAAGGTAAAGGAGGCGTTAAAAACGAATAAAGCAGGCAAGGCATTAGGGCCTGATGACATCCTCATTGAGGTGTGGAGATGCCTTGAAGATGCAGGGATAGCCTAGCTAACTAAGTTGTTCAATAATATTTTCAAATCAAACAAGATGCCAGATGAGTGGAGGAGAAGCATATTAGTTTCAATTTTTAAGAATAAAAGAGATATCCAAAGTTGCTCAAACTAGAGAGGAATTAAGCTTATGGGTCATACGATGAAGCTTTGGGAGAGAGTCATTAAACATCGATTAAGAAGAATGACAAGCGTTTTAAAAAACCAATTTGGTTTCATGCCTGGAAGGTCGACTAAGAGGTGATCTTCTTGATAAGACAGCTTATGGAGAGATATAAAAAGCAAAAGAAGGATCTACATATGGTATTTATCGATCTGGAGAAAGCTTTTGACAAAGTACCGCGAAATGTGATGTGGTTGGCTCTGAAAAAGAAGAGAGTCCCAATAAAGTACATTATCCTTATCAAGGATATGTACGATGATGTTGGTCTAGTGTCAGAGCATGCGATGGTGTAACCAGTGACTTTCCCATTAACATAAGATTACATCAAGGGTCAGCTTTAAGCCCCTATATTTTTATCTTAGTGATGGATGAGGTTACGAAGGGTATACAAGGCGAGATTCCATGGTGTATGCTATTTGCTGATGATGTTGTGCTAATTGATGATGGTAGGATTAGGATTGATAGACAGCCTGAGCCGTGGAGAAAAATTTTAGAATCAAAGGGAGTTAGGCTTAGTATAACTAAAACAGAGTATATGAAGTGTGAGTTCAGCGATGTCAGGTCGGAGGATGGAGATTTCACTCTGGCCAGACAAACAGTTCCCTAGAAGGAATCCTTTCGATATTTAGGATCAGTGTTGGAGTGTAATGGTGAGATTGATGAAGATGTTAGTTTTAGAATTCATGCGGGATGAGTGAAATGATGACAAGCGTCTGACATTCTCTATAACAAGAAAGTCCCACATAAGCTTAAAGGAAAGTTCTACAGAACGGCAATCAGGCCTGCGATGTTGTATGGTGCAGAATGTTGGCCTACTAAAAGCCAACACATCCAGAAGATAAACGTAGCAAAGATGTGTATGCTACGATGGAGATGCGGTCATACAAGAAGAGATCGAATTAGAAATGATGATATACGTGAAAAACTTGGAGTAACATCAACTGAGGAGAAGCTAAGTCAACATTGCTTAAGATGGTTTGGATATTTCCAACGAGGCTGCCTAAGGCACCTGTGCGCGTTCGAATTATAGGCCGCGTCGTATGCTTAAAGAGAGATAGAGGTCGACCAAGGTTGACATGGGAGGAAGTAGTAAAAAAGGTCTTGATAGATTGGAATAAATCCGAATAGCTGGTAACGGATAGGAGTGCGTGGAAGTTAGCGATCCGTGTACAAAAACCATGAGTTATGAGTTTTGTAAGTCTTAGATTATAAGACTAGGAAAAAGGAGCCTAAGACGTAGCGTTTGGTCTTTGATCAATATTACTATCAGCACCATTATTACTACTTGTACTATTATCATCATTTATTTATATACAAATATATATATATATATATGTATGTATGTATGTATGTATGTATTTTTACCTTTATCTTTATTTTACTTAGTTACTATTAATACTAATCTACTTATTTGACTTTATTTTATTATTACTATTGTTATTACTATAACCTTTAAATTAGCTTTGTTATTTAGTTTTGAGTTCCATATCTAGCTGACCCTAACTTGTTTGGGAATAATGGCTTTATTGTTGTTGTTGTTAGATAACTTATTTAATTTTATAAACTTGGTATGATGATAGCATCACCCACCATTAAGTATACCATTATTCTTTTAAAGAAGTGGAGTATTTATGGTAAGCAAATTAGCCCAGTTACATAGCTACAACTGCTCAAACCGTAGAGCGCAGAGCTGCAACAGGCATGACTTACTGTAGTAACCAATTTTTTATAACAGCCCGAACTGCAGTACACTGGATTCCATAGAACTGTTCAACGCATATTTTTTTATATATCAATAGGTATATATTAAATTGTACGATGAAAACTTGGTTACTGAAAGCAATATGCATTTCATGAAAATATTGTTCAGTTTATGAAGGCTAAAAAATACACAAGAACATATGAAACATTTTAAAGCCAGAGCGCTTGATTTGCTGATTTCATATTCATAACTAGTTGCGTCAAACAATACATCAAATTTTTCTGTCCCACTACTCCCGTCCATTTTATACAAATGGTAGCCAAAGGGTTGAAGTTCAGATGCTCAGTTTAGAACTACTTGTTTACACTCAGCCAGTTTAGAAATGAGTATCATTGTATTTTCAAGGTTAAGAGATGATGGATGCAAAGAAACCATGTGACTATGGAGTTCATGAAGATGCAATGATAGAAATGTTACCTAAACGGAGGATATTTTGAGATTTATTATAAAGAATATACCTATTAAAGTGAATCCGTATGATAGTGTTAAGGCAATGTAGAGAGTATTGTAGAATTTGAATGAGCAACTACATATTGATCTGCCACAGCCGGAGAGCTATGTATTCCTTTACAAGTAGAACTGATGCATGATGAGTATACACTGAGGTCTTATGGCGTTCAGCCAGATTGACATGATAGGGATGTCTGAGGGAAGTATTGAGTCCTGCAAGAAGTAGTGCGTGCTAGAGTAATCATGTATCTCGGTTTTTATATTAGATGAATGACGTGCTAATGTTTGATTAGTGTGAAATCTTGCAAAATATCATGAAGTTGCTAATAGTAGAGTTGGTAATCAATATTTACTTTACTATATTTCCTATTGTCTTCACGAATTGATTTCTCTTTTAGCTAAAATATCCAAGTTGGTTTTATTTATTTATTTATCATCATTATACAATCCAATTAATATGAAGTCACCCATTGTATCGATTATTTACCTTTAATAGAACTAAATTCCATTTGTCATCATAAAATATTTTATTAGACCACAATAAAGGTCAATTCAAAGTTAGTACAAGAAACTGAAAAAATTAATATTTTTTAACCAATCGTGAGAGGAAAAATATCTATTTGCAATTTGTTTTAAGACATAGAAAAACAATATCTTGTACTGCTTTCGGTGAGGTGAAAATGATGAACAAACTAATATTAACCTTGGTTATGGGTTCATCCTGAAAGCAGTCCATATAATGTCAGTCAATAGCACCAACTCACATATTCTTCCAATCATGAATACACCAAATTTTGCTTAACTCAGATCTCACTACCGTTCCATGTTCTATATTGTGTGATTTAGTTGCAAATGTATGAAATTTCTCTATAAAAAAGTACAAGCATACATACGTGCATGCATGCATACATAGATATGTACTATGTTGTGTGATTCAGTTTCCTAGTATTATACTGCCAGCATTGTTCTATATGCAAGAATTGTTCAAGCAAATAGTCGGGCTCATTTTAGAACCATGTCCAAGCTATGCTCATTACAGAAAAGCCCATAAGCAACACTTGGTTCAGAACTTAATGCTTTCATTCAAACCGAGTGCTTGCCTTCAGTTCAAGCGCTCAGTTTACAACTAAGTTTTTGCACTCGGATCAAGCGCTCGGTTCAGAACTGAGCGCGTTCGTGCTATGTCAAGTGCTCGATCTAGAACTGAGGGACTGAGCCCAAGACTTCCATATCATAACTCTTGTATATGTTGCTTGCATGCTCAGTTTTTAAACTAACTGCACGCAAGCTCAAATTGTTGTGAAACTAAGGTGGCTATGTTTTAGTTCTCCATGTGTTGTGGTCATATTAAAGACCTGTAGATTCTACCAAGCTTCCTAAATTAAGGAACTTCTTGATAGAGTAGATTCAAATTCATGTATTTATGTATTTCTTATGATTTATACTTTACTTGCTTTCAAGTAAAGTTTAAAAGAAGATTCTAATATTGGTTTAATTTATACAGTCATATTGGTCTTTTAGCCTTTGTTAGCAATTTTAGATGTCTCTATTGGAGTGTAATCATTAATGTAGTAAAAATGAATTCGACCTAATGGTGCTTGGTTGCAATAAAATTTGTTTTATCAATCTGATCTAGTTCTTGGATGTGTACTTGAAGCAACAACACAAGTTATAACATACCTTTGAA
This sequence comes from Allium cepa, assembly GCA_030765085.1. Classification (NCBI taxonomy): domain Eukaryota; kingdom Viridiplantae; phylum Streptophyta; class Magnoliopsida; order Asparagales; family Amaryllidaceae; genus Allium; species Allium cepa. Next base: position 635,590,836 of record CM060941.1, read on the forward strand.
TTAGCAAAATGATAATCATCTAAATGAACTTGACAAATGCGCTTCATCCTTGATATAGTTTCAGATTGAGTATCAAACACGCTTAAAAAATGCGCTTGCGTGAAACAAGATGAAGTATAGTCAACCCTAAAAACAGAAAATATACTACTCTGTAATCCTTTAAATTAAAGTAATCAAAATACAAAATAACAAAAACAAATGTCTTATAGTTAAAAATTAGATAGACTTGTTAAAAACTTAACCTTCCATTGTAATAAAGTAAAACCATTTAGTTTTGTACACAGGCAATGATGCACACAGAGAAGAATCCGTACAAAAAAACAAGTTATGATTAGGACACATAAGATGTACCCTTGGTATTTTCAAATTCATAAATAATGTTAAATTATCATCAAATAGAGAGTATAATTTAACATGTTCAAATTTCACAATTATAGTTTCCTGTAATAATTTTAATAATTAAAATTTTGTTTTGCTTAATTTACTTCCATTACAATGAGAAAATGAGTTATTTTCACCCATGGTGCATAAAGTCATCGAAGATTAAAAATATAGATTATTCAATGGAAAATATTACTTTATTTATCTTCAAGAATTTTTGAATGTGTGTGTGTATACACACATATACATTCGTAGTTTTGAGTATATAATTTTATGGATTCAGATATCTGAAACATATAAAAATTAACTACTTGCTAAATTAATTCTTCATTAGCTTGATGCAAAATAAATTTTGTGGAAATATAAGCTGATTAAAAAAATACAGTATAATTACTGGACCGAGAAAAGAGCTTACATATGTAAATATAATAAAATGCTTGAAGCATGTGTTAGATGTGCCTCTTTCTTGAGACTCACGGTCTTCCAAAACTGTGAATGGTATATATGTGCATATACACGAAACAATCTCTTAAGAACTGTCTTTAAAACCGCCTTGAAATTCTGAGGAAACGGTGTTCCTACAAATATGTGTTGCTAATGCCCCGCTATTACCCCGCTATAACCTCGCTATATCTCATAGCGGATTTCAACCGCTACGGTTTTTCCATATAGCCTCAAAATATAGCCTTTCCGCTTTAATCCCCGCTATTTCCGCTATATCCCGTTATTTCCGCTATATTTTGCTATTTCCGCTATATCTTCTTCAATAAAATGAATTGAAAAATTGCATTTATACATTATAAAAATTATGAAACTAATTTGTTTGATTTAATTTTTAATATATTTTCAGAAATGAAAATACTTTAATATTCTACTAAATTCAGTTATGTTATATAACAGTTTTACGTTTATTTAAAGTATATTCGCACATATTTTTTGTTTAAAATTATTTATGTATTAATTATAATTCAATTGAATGATAATTTTTCATTTAATTACCATTTATATATTTGTAAAAACATTAAGTACGAGTTTTATATGCTATTTTAGAGCCATCCGCTATATCCCGATATATCCTCACTGTATCCCCGCTATGACTTTTTGCACCTCTACCGCTTCGAATCTGCCGAGCGCTTTAACTGCACAGCTACAAATAGAGATCAAGTAATCGATTTAATGAATTTCAAACTCAAACATAGAAATTTGGATATTTTATGAAGGCTACCTAGTTTCCATGGGAATATGGATTCATCATCAAGCTGAACTTCAATCCAGTCCATTAAGTTGTCAAATATAGGAATGTAAACATATAAGACAATGAAATATAAATTTGAAGACTTGGTAAATGTGTAGGGATACTCATTTTATAAGAACATATCCTAGAAGCATGACTAATTTAACAAAATTCTGTGGATTAATAAAGGATGAACAAATTTGCAGTTGCATAAACATTGGGGTAGTTTATACATTCTTAGTTAGTTAAATTTGTCGGCATTAGGATCACTAAAACATAAGAGCTCTTTTTTAGGATTTTAGAGGTAGACTGCTAACAACAAAGAATGGACATTGATTATCAAATCATTGTTGTTCTACTTAATGCTTTTTAATCCTATTATATAATGGTTGTCCAACATTCTTCCAGAAAAAATAGAATAAAATAAAACAATATATCAGCATGCATACTTTGGCTCTGCAGTCATTATAGGACATCTCTCGGCAGTGTAGAATTCAGTAATTGTGTCATATAGAAGATTCACCTGATTGAAGAAATCTATGGCTGTAAAAGTAAAAATAAACTATTTTTATGATTTAGATCTATTTCTAAAGAAAGCATACGAATGAAATATGCCTAACGTTTGTAAAACATAATACTTCAATCTGAAAATGTTTGCCTTGCAATGGTGAAATATAATAATTATATACCTATATATATATATTGAAAATTGGTTCTTTTATTAACAATTAACAAATATAATACAAACATAATACACGTATTAAGTCGATGCGACAAACATAAAACACAATTACCCATACATTCACCATCACCTACATCCACCGAAACCACCAAAACAAGCCTAAATACAAAAGGTATAAAAAGAAAACCATAACTACAAATATATGCAGCCACCATTCTGTTTTCTAATTCTTCCTATGAAGCGACCAGTTAACATATATTATCAGGTACCTGTTCTCCAAAATGAGAGTACAAATACTTCTAAACACACTATCAGCAGTAATGATCTGCCATCCACCCCATCTCTGTCTGTATCTGGCTAAAACACTTTCGGTAAAACAACTATACTTGTACATACTTATGTAGAAAGAATGCTTGTACTTCAATGAGCCTACATATATTTTAATCAACCTCTGTCAGTACTATGGTTACCTTTCACTTCAACGCTGGGTAATCTAAGTCATCATTACATCTATCGCAGTGGCTTTTGGGAAACAACAATAAGTATATATAATTCTGCAACTGGCACAATGATCTGTCCTCGCCATAGTATAAGATCCCAGTGTTATAAATCAAAACATAATTAAACAACAGTAAACTAAATCCTATCAATCCATATACGAGCCTATGGTGGTTTAAGGATAAGAAAGCATAAAGACATACCGTTGAATCCCTTATACTAAAGTGCAGTAATTTCATGTGATACTCCCCGGGCACCTCGTTCTTCTTTTTGGTGGAGCTGTAGATCTTTTGCCCTTGCTTTTGTTCGTATGCTGGGTTTTCATATATCATACTGGAGAAATCTGTCTCATCCTCTGTTGATGAGACTTCTTGTATATTTTACACAACTCTCTATAGACTGTTGGTATGAGTCTCCAAAATAATCATCTACTTCACTTAGGGCCTCTGGGCTAGAGAATTCGTTTACATCTTCGATGATCACTCGGTCATTTTCAGAGATCTTTGGAGCTATTTCCATTTGTGAACGCTGATCCACTAGAACAATCATAGAAGGATATTCGTCAGGTTGAAGCAGTGTCATCTTTCTACGAGCATGTGTCTGTATGTGTGTTTAATAAACACACACTCATACATATGTACATTAAATACCTTTTTAAAGCAGATAGATCACACGTCAGATTATACCAGCACCACCCGTTCATTCAGCCAAAGTCAACTTGAACCAGCACATTCAACCGGGTTGCTTACTCGCCTTAGATCTTTGTCTCGCAATCAGGTCACTCATTCAGTCAGTGCACTCCAAATCTCAGCTACCAGCTTTTATGTCCACACCTTGTGGTATTGCCTCGTTAATTTCAACATCATATCTTCTCCATGTACAACTGCATGTACATCTGCCGTATACATGTAAATCTACCCACATTCTAGTACCAATACACCTGCCATGACAACCCACATAAGCATACCAACTTTGTCACAGTTCATCATCATGTACACTTGCCCGAACAAGTATCATTCTTAGTTGACATTCCTCACATGTTTCCAACCCGCTCCTTTGATACTCAGGACAACGAATGCACCAATGCATTGCAATCGCTACAGAATACATGACATTAGGCATTTCGTTCCTTGCTTGATGCAGCAGGCAAATTATGAACTGTAAAATGTAATGCAGAGGGCCAATACACGGATCTGGACATAACTCGAACTTGATTGCGCAAATAATCAAATTAAAGTGGACATTCCATGATGAGTCTAAATTGTAATCAAGTTTGTTCTTTAAAAAATGGATATTTACGCAAACTTATAAAGAAAATCCAAATAAACATGAAAAATTATAACTTTAGCTTGTTAATAACATTGGATATTTAAAAAGTATGCAAAATGATAAATACAAACAAAATAAAAGAGAAAAATGGACATATTTTTCGACGATTTAGCTTAAATGCTACTTTTTTAATTTCTATATATAAATGAAACTTATTGAAGTGTGTTGATTCTAAATATTTATCCAGAACAACATGGTTTAAATTAAAAAAAAAATCATAATTGTGGCTATACAATAAGGTAAATTAGTAATATGTAGATTAATAATAAAATAAATTCCCTATGCAGATATACTATTAAATATCAATCTATGGTATCCAGACCCATTAATAGTACTACTTATCACATCCATAAATACAAATTGGTCTAACCCACCATGAATTTTAACCAACCTATGCCTAAGGCCAACAACATGCCGAAACCATTCGTGGAAAAATAGGATTACGTCCTTGAAAAAATAAAGTCATTAAGCACAAAGCTCTGCCTAGGTCATTGGTGTTAGCCGATGGTGAAGAGGATTTCCACAATAAAAGATTTTTGAAAAAAAAGTTGTACAATAGTTAGTCCATAAATGTAAATGAGGTCTCAGATTAGAAGACAAGGAAATTGCTGGATTTGAGACAAAAAGCAGGGTAAAATACCTTAAAATAAAATGGAAATTCAAACAGTAAACAAAACCTGAGTAACAATCAAAGTTCGATGTAAGTAAATTTCCAAACATAGATTCAAACTGGAAGTAAAAGAATAATTTGAATTTGAACTAAATACTATACCTGATTTGGAGGAACCTGGATGCAAATGAGAGATTGAGGATGTTAGAGTTTATGAAGAGGAATAGAGGTTGGGTATGAAATTAAGGAGAGCGAGATTGGGGATTGAATTTTGAGGGTCGGATTTCTTCTGAAAGTTCTGTTGAAGTATAGAAAGAGGAACCACCTTTTTTTTCCTGAGTGAGATTATATCACCGCTAGCCGCATGAAATTATCCCGCCTTTAGACAACTACATTCAGTTCTTTTACATTTAACAACACTTGGCTACTTAATGCCGTACCAAATTGCCATCAAAGGCACTTGTAGTGTACATTGTGATAATTTTCTCACGATTACAATTCTTCATAACAATTATCACATAACATATTGTTTAAGGATCTTCTGATCAATATACTTTTAAACTAAATATTTAATTAATTATTTCACAATATAAAAAAGTGTATAATTGAAATCAGATACCTTTATTACAAACAAGATTGGTTATAGAGCTAGATATATATAACAAATTACATAATTCCCCCTAAGGCATACCTCTAACTTTCTAATATTTATATTTAATAAAGATACATCTAACTTATTCAATCTAACCCAATGGGATATGAGTCGGACATATCCTTAGTAATAGAAAACTTTGCTTCATGTTTTTTATTAAGATTAATAACTAAGGTCCACTATTCAAGGTCCGAGTGCAATCCTCTTCCATTCAAAATTAATAAGATAATGGTCATTGTCCTTAAAGAATACGACATTTGCCTTTCGGTTTGCATTCCCTATTTACATATGCATTGAAGTAAGCGTTATATCAGATGGCTACACGTCATGTATAAGTAAATAGAATTAGCCCACATTTTGTTTGCATCAGGAAAATCTTCATCATTAGTCTCTGTAGGAGATCCTTCTTCATCAATTTTGGGTTCAAAAGGTTTAGTTTCTTTGTTAACCTTAACACTGTTCCCTAAAACTTCGACCTATGTTTTAATTGCTGCTCGATTTGGTACTAGGGTATTGGAAACTCCTCTAACACAATAGTTGATTTGATTGATTAGCATTTGATTTGTGAATATAACCTCTTCTCGACCTCTATGATTTTTTTCCAAACCTACGCATATACCTTACAACATCAGTCAACATTTTCTCCTCCGACTTCATTAGTCTCCTTAACGCTTATCCATCCACCCTTATGAGTTATGATTAATTATAGGGGCAGCTGCCATGTTTATTTAATGATGTTATATATATATATATACATATATATATATATATATATATACATATATATATATATATATGTATGTATGTATGTATATATGGGAAGGATCGGCTACACCTCAAATTCCCATGGTTTCAGTCACAAGTTCCGAATTAAATAATATACTTTCTCTTTCTTCCCACTTCACTCTTTTATTTAGTTCAGAACTTGTGGTTGATATTAAAGGAGATTTGAGGTGTAGAAAAAATAAGATGTAGCCAATCCTCATATATATATATGTGTGTGTGTGTGTGTGTGTATATGTGTATGTATGTACAAAGATCGGCTGCACCTCTAATCCTCCCGATTTCAGCTACACATTTTGATTTAAATAATATAATTTCTTTCTCTTGCCACATCATTATATTAATTAAATTAGAATGTATGGTTGAAATTAGAGGAATATAGACATAGAAAAAATAAGGTGCAGTGTGTGTGTAAGAAGTGATTCATGTCCCTTTCATTTATAAAATCATTGTAGTTCCATAATATCCATTATTAAATTTCATAAGTGAATTGCATGATGCTCTAAGAAAGAGAATTTTTAATAAAATAGATGAGAAAATAATATTGAATCATGAATTAATTTGCGAAATGAACCAAGAATGTTAAGAGGGGTTCAATTCCTCCTAACTATCCCCATGTGCCACAATAATCTTAGCCATTCGTTTGGTATCACCAACCATTCATCAAATATGATGGGTCCTACTAATTTATCAAATTTGTTGTGAAGAATAACTGAGATTTTTTGGGACACATGGAACAGAGAATAATAGGATAGAAAATTTAATCTACATTAGGAGAACATAGAGGAGCCAAAGTGGAATACCTATAAAAATTGACATTATCAACGTAAATTTAACATTATCTTTCTTTTTGGAACTTCGTTGCTATTTGAACCAGAAATGACACAAATACTCAACATATTACGTAGAAAATAAAAAGTAACTAAAAATAAATTAAAAGAAGCAAAAAAAAGAATAAAGAACGCCTTTAGTGGTTCGGCTAATCTTGGTCTACGTCTACATAAAGATTTTATTGCTTTGATTAGTGACTTATAAGTACAAGTTCTTACGGATCGATATAAATCCATGGTGATTATAAGAGATCAGAATAAGAGAGCAAAAGAGCCAAAATGATCCTTAAATGAGCCATGACCTCCTATTTATAGCTATAGGAAGCCTAAAATTTCATTACCATGACCTCAACATAGTTTTCCATGCTATAGACCACTTCCTTGGGAAATTAGGTGGAAACCTCATTAATAATCATGGATCGATACCGATCATTGGCTTGGATCGATATCATCCATATGTTATTTGTATAGATGACCTTAAACTTCTTGTACAAGCTTAATTCATGGTTAGATTCATGATTTCAAACTTGTTTGCATTATTATTAGCTTGTTTCTAAGTCCAAATGATGGATAAGTGGAAGAATGGAGTAGCTAACTTTGAGTGCTCATGGAGATCGATAGAGATTTGCATGGGATCAATGAAATAGCACTTGAAATACGTTCATGGGATTATTACTTACAGGTAATAGGAGTGGGGGAAAGAAATGATAAAGGTTTGTGGGTCGGTACCAATCCAAGTGGTTGGATCGGTACCGATCCATCACTTTGGTGGATCTTTGTTGTTTATATTGTGATGGTTTTTCCTTTGCCTTGCGGCTCCGTTTGCACTTGGTTTCTGGAATTTAGGGCTATCTTTTTGGGCTGTCGGACTAAGTCATTAGCTCGTTCCACGATTTCTAACCTTTCAATGTTCTTGCAAACGTAAAGCAATCATTGAAGCACCAATCCTCAGGAATTTATATGTAACCGTATTGGATTTTGGAATTTAATAAAATTTTGATCACTTGGAAAGGTGATTTAAACATTCTTTTTTAAGGAACTTTGAATGCGATCGAGCTTGTCTTTGGGCGTCGATCGAAGTTTGGAAGAGACCTTGCCTAGATCTAGGCAATTATCTCTGTCCTTGCGATCCTCTGGGCAGGACATTGGCGCTTTGCCAAAGTCGGGCCAAAAGCTAATGAATGGGTGGTCGATTCACGTCCATTTTAGGTTTGTACGTTTTCCCCTACATCAAGGACAAGAGTTAGCATATGGACAGTCAAATCACTTCCATTTTAGGGTTATACTCCTACCCCCACTTCAAGACTAGCGGATGAACGGTCAAATCACGTCCATTTTAGTTTTATACTCCTACTCCTACATCAAGGACAAGAATTAGCCGATTGACAGTCAAATCACGTCTATTTTGGTTTATACTCCTATCCCTACATCAAGGACAAGAGTTAGCTGGAATCCATCTTTGGACGCCAATAGTGGTTGAATTTCAGGGGTCCGATCATGGCCGTAGAAGTTTTGCTGGCCTAACTCGGGGTACTTGCATACCTGCATTATACACATGCAGATTCATTCGAGTCGGTCATATTTCACAACTCTTAAGTAATGTAGAAATAGAGTCACAGATTCAGAAAGCCATTTCACTTTATAAAAGATGGAAACTGATAGGTTATGTCTTTTTACATGGTTTTGATTATGTACAAATATATTTCTAAGTTAAATAGCATTGCAAGTGTTCACTATTCCATACCCTCGGGAGTGAAATCCCATCCACCGTTGCTAGCTTGAAAGTGCCATTTCCAAGCTTTTGTTCGATTGCGTACGGACCTTCCTAACTCAGGCCCAAGTTTCGAGGGCCTAGAAAGATTCATTTGAGAACCAGGTTACCAATTTCAAATGTTTGATTACTGACCTTGGCGTTGTAATGTTGGACGACTTGGCTTCGATGTGTAACTGCTCTTAAGTCAGCTTCATTGCACTTCTCATCAAGCATATCGAGAGACTCCAATATGAGTTGCTCATTCGTCCATGGATTGTAGTGTGTCACCCCATGAGAAGGTACTTCCAGTTCAACCAGAATCATAGCCTTCGATCTGTAAGCTAAGGAAAATGGAGAGTGGCCAATCGCCGACTTGTGGGTCGTTCGATAAGCCCAAAGCACTAATGGAAGTTCATCGACCCACATTCCCTTGGTTTTTCCAATTGCTTTTTAAGAATGGACTTGATAATCTTGTTTACAGCTTCAACTTGTCCATTCGCTTGAGGGTATGCCACCGTAGAAAATCGCTTCTCTATGAGATGTCAGCGGTAGAAATCTTTAAACCGGTGCTATCAAATGGGGTTCCATTATCGGTAATGATTGCTTATGGAACTCCAAAACGACACATGATATTTCAAACCATGAAGTTAATTATTTCTTTGTGGTAATTATGGCTGATGGCTCTGCCTCACCCATTTGGTAAAGTAATCAACGACAACAATGGCGTATTTCGCACCACCCTTAGATATCAAAAACACACCGATAATATCGATTCTCCAAACTGAAACGGCCAGGAACTGACCACTTGAGTTATCTCCGTCAGCAGGGCTCTCGGAATCTTATCGAATCTCTAACACTTGTCACACTCTCTGGTGTAATCAACTGCATCTCAGTCGACAGTTGGTCAGAAGTACCTATAGCGAAGAATATTTTTCACCAGGTTTTGCCCCCAATGTGGTCGCCACAGGCCCCTTCATGAACTTCTCTCAAGACTTGTTTAGCCTCATCATTAGCGACACACCGTAACATCGAGATTGAGAATCCTTTATTGTAAAGTGCTCCTTGCTGAAAGATATACCTCGAAGTTCGGCAAAGGAGCTTCCGTCATTCTTCCTGTCTATCCGGAAGGATTCCCAATTGTAAATAGTTCTTAATTGGAGTTATCCATGACTCTTTATCACACCCGGCCTCCAAGATCAAATCAACATCCATATGGTCGATGCTCGGAGCCGACAAAACTTCCACCGAAATCAGACCCATGAGCCACACATCTCCAGAACTGGTCAGCTTAGCCAGTGATTCGGCGTTTGCATTTTCCTCTATAGGAATATGCTTTATTGTGTAATATTCAATGTTATTAAGCTGCTTAAGGGCACAGTTTAGATAAGGAGCTAGCCTTGCTCCTTTTGCCTGAAACTCCTTCCTGACTTGACACGCCACTATCTAGGAATCACAAAAGATATGTAAAGTTTTAACTCTTAGTTCCTTGGTGATATCGAGTCCCGCAATCAATGCTTCATACTCTGCTTCGTTGTTTGTTGTAAGGAATTTCGAGTCTCAAGGCATAACAAATTGAACATTCCTCGAGAGCAACAAGTACAAATCCAGCATCGAAACAATGTTCATTTGATGTAATATTTGCATACATCTTCCACTAGCATTTTGCTCACTACTACTCTCCGAAGTATCGTCTCGCGAAGCGTATTCGGCTATGAAGTCTGCCAAATCTTGATGTTGGATAGCACTCTGAGGGTGATAGGTTATATCATATTGGCTCAATTCAATGTTCCATTTCATCAATCTTCCAGAAGTCTCAGGTCATTGCAACACTTGTTGCAAAGGTTGGTCTATGAGAACTTTGATCGGATGAGCCAGAAAATAAGGGCGGAGCTTCCTTGAAGCAATAAACAGGTAATATGCAAGCTTTTCCAGCCTTGGGTATTTTCTTTTTGCCCCAGTCAATCGCTTACTGATGTAGTAGACTGGTCGTTGGATGAGGGATTCCTTACGTACGAGTGCGACACTCAAGGCATGCACTAGCACTGTTAGATATATAAATAAGTCCTCGTTATCCACCAGCTTTGAAAGAATGGAGGGTCTCTCTAAGTGAACCACCAGAGTCTGAAATGCATCTTTACACTTCTGCATCCAAGTGAAATTCCTTTTTCCCTTCTTAAGTACGTCAAAGAAAGGGATGCATTTGTCTATTGCTTCGGAGATGAATCGACTCAAGGCGACGACCTTCTCGTTCAAACTCTTAACTTTCTTAATCGTTTTCGGGGCATCGATGTTTCTTAATGCCTCGATGTGACGACCGCCCATGGCTCCTGCACCGAAACAAGGAAATAGTGCGCTGAAAGTGTGCCAGGCAGCCATGGACGATTGTCAGGGTAAGGTAAAAACATCAAACTCTATCGTATAACTCACAGCGCATGGACAAAATACAATAGAGAAATATATAGTGAAGCTCCATAACAGAAAACCATCATATAGACTTCATATAAGTTTGATACAAGCATCTGAAAGTCAATACATCAAACTTCACTACAAAGCACTCAAAACAAATACAGCAGCGGAACAACCAGTACATATAATAAGAAAATAATATGCAAAAGCCTCCAGCTCGTCTTCATCATCATCAGCGTAAATCTCCAAGAACAGCACCTGTCACCTGTTACCTAGTCTGCCCATCCCAACATGGATGAACAACCCAAGGTAATAAGAGGAGACATAAAACCTTGAGTCAGACAAAGTCCTAATGAGCAGTAAATCAGCTATCAAACATACCAAAAGAGCATAAAGGATAAAAAGGGATAGGAACCCAACCATCCCACTCCACCACTTTCTACAGTGATAGCCCCCGGACACACCCTAAGGAGAAGCAAGCATAGCAACACAGATAATTAAAGTAAAGCAATAATCACTCGAGTCAAGGTCGATGTTTTCTAAATACAAACCCCCAAGGCCTAAACCAAGATCAGATAAGCACCCAGAAAACACCGCTCTTGAGGCCGAATGATGATACAACCATACATCCATGACTCTGGCTATCGCTGTTATCTTTGCTTCGATTCCACCGTTAATTGAATGACCGGCACATTTTTTCAGCCGTAAGTCAAGGGTTAATGGTAACCCCGGTTCTAGACAAACTCCGCACGTCATCGTGACCCTGCCTAGGACTCACCTACTCTGCCCAGAGTACTCGACCACCTACCTGTAGTCTTTTGGGTGTCCCGACCACCTGCCTGTAGTCGTTTTGGGCGCCCCATGTACTCTTGCTTTGAGTTTACTAGAACCTTCAACAACGATGAAGTCCAAGCCTCCTAGTCATCCTCCTCGACGACTACTCTCATACTAGCCCAAGCTTCCTCTCGAGCAATCCATTATCAACCAACTCGAACCATCCCTCGAGTTATCAATATGCTTGGAATGATCCCTGCCTGGATTAAACCAAGACTATCTCACATCATGCTTTGCTCCAACGCATCATAGCAAAGTCCCATCTCGATATCATGTTCTGCTTCCTCTAATCATAGAAAAACTTCATCCTATCAAATCCATCCATATGAGCTTCCACATCCGCTTCATATGCCAACAGCAGCTTTTCCAATTCAAGAGCCTTTCTCTTGGCTTTTGAATCACCATTGACCATCCTGTCTAGATCTAACTATCAATCAACTAACATACATAGCAATCAATCAAATCAATCATTAGTTTAAGCAATCAAATAATCAAACATGGTCTAAATAGGCATTTATAACTACAATGGCAATTTCGTAAATAAATTAGCATAGATCTAACATGCATGAATCATGGGTTTTTAGCATAGATCTAACAAATATAAATCATGGGTTTTGTCTCTACAACTTGATGAATGAACTTGCATAAGTAAACATCTTCATAAGTAATGGATCTACACTTGGATCTAAAGAAAAATGCATAAAATCGCTATCTACAACACTCCAACAAACCACCAAACCAATATACTCCTTTGGGTCCGCGTGAGAGACAACCACCACTCACCGAATCTCCAAAACAACCCAAAAGCAATACGCTTCAGATCTGGACAGCAAAGATTCAAGCTTGATTTGTCAAAATCCCGCTTGAAACGATGAAATCTCACTTTGTTGGATGAAGATCTTCAACTTTGGCTCTTGGATCTTCGATCTTGGATGGATGTTAGCACAAGATTAGAGTAGAGAAAAGAAGTGAAAAAATGTTGTAGTCGAGCTGTCAAAATGGCAGCACTTCGTTGCTTCAAAAACCGGTGCCAAAATAGTGAGATAGGCGCCTCTATTTATAGGCTGATTTTTAGGTCGCACGGTATTAGGTCGCTCACGACCTAAAAACATCTCGACCTACGACCTATCTACTATCCCCGACCTAAGGACCTGTCGACACAAACCAACTTAGCGACCTAACGCTATTGCCTAAGCTTCAACGACCTACGACTCATGCGAACTAGCGACTTAACTGGTTGCCGACCTAACACTAACGCCTTCCTGCGACCTAACTACTACACGGTATCAAACATAGGTTGCTCACGACCTAACTAGAATGACCCCAAGCCATCATCTCCTAGGTCGCTCTTCCCTAGGTCGCTAACTACCTTAGGTTGGTCCAACCCTTAGGTCGCTCAATACCTATAAGTCGCTCACCTATTTAGGTCGTATTAAAACCTTAAGTCACTAATCCCTATAGGTCGCTCGGCCGACCTAAACTATAACACGTCCTACCCTCCAAACGACCTAACTATCAGGCCTTAACTCGTCTACTACCTAACTCCTTAAGGTCGCTGCAACATATAGGTCGTAACCCGTTAACTCGTAACTCGTGTAACCATCTTAAGTCGTAATTTGCTAACCCGCTACATTACTAACTCGTAAGTCGCTGCCTCTCTTGACTCGCTAGCATGCTAACTCGAAAAATTTCTATAGGTCGTTACCTCCTAACCCATAGGTAGTCTACGACTTAAGAACCCCACTAAATCGTTAACTTCTTAACTCGCCCAGTTCTTAACCCGTTAGCTCGTTAGCTATCTTAGGTCGCAACATATTAACCTACTCCAATTACCAACTCGCTAACAACCTATTCCTTAACTCGTATCCCCTTAGGTCGTCTACGACTCATGAATACCGACCTAAGCTTTCCCACCGAGTTAATCTCTACACGAGTTAACTTCCATACGACTTAAGCTATGGATGACATAAACAAAACTAACGACCTAATAATTCTACGATATATCGACACGTAAAATACGGGTCGTTACATTCTCTCCCCCTTAGGAATTTCGCCCCCGAAATTCCAAACAAACAAGAGCAACCAAAACTATTCTGCATGCCTACCATCCATAGCAATCAACAAACCATGCATCCAATTCTAGCCTAGCATGCAGAATTCTAAGATCGGATCAAGTTACAAATTCATGAGATGTCACGACACCTTAGGGTTATACCTTGAAGAGTTCAGGATGAGCTGCCTTCATCCTCTCTTCCTCCTCCCATGTACAGTCGTTAACATCATCACTCCATTGTATCTTGAGCAACGTAATCGTCTTCCTCCTAAGCTGTTTCGTGTCGGTTTCAACAACACGAAGCGGTTTACGAGGTCTTCTAACAACTGGATCAACCTCTAAATCTTCATAGCTATCAGCAGAAACTACTGTATTCGAGTCGTGCACATACTTCCGTAGATAAGATACATGAAAAACATTGTGCACACCCGCCATCTTTTCCGGTAACTCCAATCCATAAGCGAGCTTTCCAATTCGCGCGATGATCGGGAATGGTCCAACAAATCTCGGAGTCAATTTCCCTTTCTTCCCGAATCGGACAACATTCTTCAGTGGAGAAATCTTCACTAAAACCATATCACCTACGTCGAATTCCAAATCCTTACGACGCTTATCAGCATAACTTTTCTGGCGGTCTTGGGCTGCCTTCATTCGTTGCCGAATGATCTCTATACAATCCGTAGTCTGACGAATCATCTCTGGCTCAAGTATTTGCTTTTCTCCAGTTTCCAACCAACATGTCGGAGAGTTACACGGTCTTCCATACAGCGCTTCATACGGTGCCATACCAATGCTTGACTGGTAACTGTTATTATACGCAAATTCCACCAGATGAAGATGATCTTCCCATGATCCTCCGAAATCCAAAACACATGCCCTGAGGAGATCTTCCAAAACTCTGTTGACTCTCTCAGTCTGACCATCTGTTTGGGATGATATGCTGTACTCAAACACAACTCGGTTCCCAAAACTTCCTGAAAGCTCTTCCAAAATTCACTAGTGAACAATGGGTCTCGATCGCTCACTATACTCTTCGGAATACCATGGAATCGAACTATCCACTTAACATACAACTCAGCCAACTTCGATGCAGTCCTAGTTGATCGAACAGGAATAAATCTTGCACTCTTAGTCAAACGATCTACTATAACCCAAATTCCTTCATTTCCTGCTCTTGTTCTAGGTAACCCATCGATAAAATCCATCGACACTTGCTCCCACTTCCATGTAGGAACTTCTAATGGCTGAAGCAATCCACTGGGCTTCTTCTGCTCTGCTTTAACCAACTGGTAGTTCATGCATTTGGAAATAAAATTCCCAACATCCTTCTTCATACCTTCCCAGTAATAGGTTCTCTTCATGTCCCGATACATCTTATTTCCTCCTGGATGAATTGTCAACTTTGAGTGATGACTTTCCCTCAGAACTTCATCTCTCAATTCATCTATATCGGGAACAACTAGTCTTCCTTGCTTCCGAAGCCAACCCTCTCGATCGACTTCGAATCCTTTATCCTTCTCCGGTTCCAGTCCAGATTCCAGATCATCGATAATCTTGACAATCTTATCATCTCGTTTTTGGCTCTCGCTAATTCTTTCCACAAGAGTAGGTCTTATAGATAAGTTTGCCAACATCTTAGGTTCCAACTCACATCTAGGCCTGAAATCAAATCCAGCTAAATACTCAAGACTCTTCCATTCCGAAAACATGGCTCCCAATCCTGCATATCTTCGACTCAACGCATCAGCTACTGCGTTACCTTTTCCCGGAGTATAAGCTATACCAAAATCATATGATGCTAAAAACTCTAGCCATCGTTGCTGTCGAAGATTCAAATCCTTTTGGGAGAAAAGATACTTCAACGACTTATGATCTGTAAACAACTCGAATCGAACTCCCAATAGGTAATGTCTCCACATCTTCAGGGCAAACACAATCGCCGCCAACTCCAAATCATGAGTCGGGTAATTCCTTTCATGCGGCTTCAGTTGTCGACTTGCATACGCAACAACTTTATTCTTCTGCATTAGCACTGCTCCAAGCCCAGTACCACATGCATCGGTGTAAACCACCATCTCATCATTCCCACTTGGAATAGTCAAAACAGGAGCACTCGTCAGTCGCTCTTTCAGGATTCCAAAAGCTTGCTCACACTTAGCATCCCAACTGAATACCTGATTCTTTTTCGTCAATCCTGTTAATGGTGCAGCTATCTTGGAGAAGTCTTTAATAAACCGACGATAATATCCTGCTAATCCAAGAAAACTTCTCACATCAGATGCATTCTTAGGTCTAACCCAATCCTGGATTGCTGCCACCTTAGCGGGATCAACCGCTATTCCATTTCCAGAAATAACATGGCCTAAGAATCTCACTTCACTCTTCCAGAAGTGACACTTTGAAAACTTAGCCTTCAGCTGATGTTTCCGCAAGATTTCCAAAATAATCTGCAAATGTGTCTTGTGCTCTTCTTCAGTTCTGGAATAAATCAGAATATCATCCACGAACACAAGTACAAACTTGTTCAACTGATCCCTGAACACTTTATTCATAAGATCCACAAAATATGCTGGTGCATTAGTCAATCCAAACGGCATTACCAGCCACTCATAGAAACCGGATGGTGTCCTGAAAGCAGTCTTCGACACACTATCCTTCGCCACTCTCAACTGGTGAAATCCCGTTGCCAAATCCATCTGAGAAAACACCTTAGCTTCGTGAAGCTGATCAAACAAGTCATCTATTCTCGGCAATGGATACTTGTTCTTCTTAGTCACCTTATTCAGCTCACGATAATCGACACACAACCTCAACGATCCATCCGCTTTGGTTGCGAACACAACTGGTGCACCCCATTCGGACACACTACGCCGAATGAATCCTTTCCGTAAAAGGTCATCAACTTGCACCTTCAACTCTTGTTGTTCCCTAGGCGCCATCCGCCTAAGCGGCATCACAACGGGTCTGGCTTCCTCAACTAGATCGATACGAAACTCGATCTCCCTATGCGGCGGTAACCCTTTGACTTCATTAAAGACATCCCCGAATCCATTCACGATTGGCACCGATGACAGTCCATCCCGTGGAACAACCAGCGAATACATGAAGCTCATGAAGACGCCTTCTTCATGCTTACATCGTATCACAACCTTTCGCCCCTCCACATTCTCGACTGTCACCTCCAATCTCTCACAATCAACCTTTGCCGCATACTTCCTAAGCCAATCCATACCCAAAATAATTCCAAACCCCGCAAAGTTCAGAACAAAACAATCACAAACAAAAGAGCAATCATGACTCGATACAACTAGACCACGGCATAGCATACACAAACAAGACGAACCCCCAACTGGATTGGTCACAACCAATGGTCTATCAACAATATCTGGTTCCAAACCCAACCGGTCCACCAACTCATTACAAACAAAGGAATACGACGCCCCAGTATCAAACAACACTCTAACTGGAACACCATAAACGGAAAGAGTACCTTGAACCACCACACTCTTCCCCTTCTCTTCAGCAGTAGGAGCTTTCGAAGATGATGGAACAACCCCCAAAGCATAAGCTTTCACAATCTGCCTATCCTTCCTTGTTCTGGGCAATCCTTCTTAATATGTCCCAGCTTGTCGCAATTGTAACACTTCCCCGGCACCTTAGGATTTTTGCAATCCCTGAAGAGATGGACTTTCTGCTGACAATTGTAGCAGGTCACTTCGCCCTTCGGCTTCTTCTGGCCATTCTTACCCTTCTGTTGTTGATGTTTCCTCTTCTTGTTTCCACCCTGTTGCGGTTTAGACTCCTCCTTGGTCACAGCAACAACAGATCCTTCCTTAGGGAACAAACTCTCATGCCTGAGAGCTTTCTCCACTAGCTTCTCAAATGGATCGTCCAGATGATCCACCAACTGCCTTCCAAGATAACTGTCCAAGCCTGTCACAAACTTCTCATTCTTCTGACAAGAAGATTCAATATAAGACCGAGCATACTTGGACAAAGCTTCAAACTCAGAAACATACTCAAGAACTGATCTTCCACCTTGCTTGAGCTCCACAAACTTCTTAAACAAGACAGACTTCTGAGCCGTAGAAATGAACTTAGCTTCAAATCTAGCTTGGAATTGCACCCAAGTAATTTCTTCCTCTGGAGTATCAATGGTGATAGAGTTCCACCAATCAGAAGCCCTTCCTTGAAGCTGCCTTGATGCAAGCTTCCTTTTAGTTGCATCATCAATTCCCAAGTCACCAAAGATCCTTCTACAAGCATCTATCCATCTCTGGACTTCAATAGTAGATTCTGTCCCCAAGAAAGCCTTTCCTCCAAGAGCAGTATAATCATTGCACAACTTAGCAAAATCCACTGGCTTTGGAGCTTGAACTTGAATTCCAACATCTACCGCTGACCCTGGAGTTGGTATCCTTCTCATGATCGAAGTCATCATCGCTTCGAACATAGCTCCATAATCAGCAACTCCATCAGCAGCACGACCTTCCCTGGCAGCTGGTCTCCCTCTTCGACTCGTCCTTAATATCTACAAAAAGGAATGATTAGAACACCTTTGAGAAACAACTGCATAAGGAGTTCAAATCCTTCTAAGCTACTATAATATATATATAGTAATCATCCATCAAAATACAATTACGTCTCTCATACGTAGTTACTTCAGCGAGCGTTGGCTAAAATCGATTAACCTCGCTCTGATACCAAATGTGACGACCGCCCATGGCTCCTGCACCGAAACAAGGAAATAGTGCGCTGAAAGTGTGCCAGGCAGCCATGGACGATTGTCAGGGTAAGGTAAAAACATCAAACTCTATCGTATAACTCACAGCGCATGGACAAAATACAATAGAGAAATATATAGTGAAGCTCCATAACAGAAAACCATCATATAGACTTCATATAAGTTTGATACAAGCATCTGAAAGTCAATACATCAAACTTCACTACAAAGCACTCAAAACAAATACAGCAGCGAAACACCCAGTACATATAATAAGAAAATAATATGCAAAAGCCTCCAGCTCGTCTTCGTCATCATCAGCGTAAATCTCCAAGAACAGCACCTGTCACCTGTTACCTAGTTTGCCCATCCCAACATGGATGAACAACCCAAGGTAATAAGAGGAGACATAAAACCTTGAGTCAGACAAAGTCCTAATGAGCAGTAAATCAGCTATCAAACATACCAAAAGAGCATAAAGGATAAAAAGGGATAGGAACCCAACCATCCCACTCCACCACTTTCTACAGTGATAGCCCCCGGACACACTCTAAGGAGAAGCAAGCATAGCAACACAGATAATTAAAGTAAAGCAATAATCACTCGAGTCAAGGTCGATGTTTTCTAAATACAAACCCCCAAGGCCTAAACCAAGATCAGATAAGCACCCAGAAAACACCGCTCTTGAGGCCGAATGATGATACAACCATACATCCATGACTCTGGCTATCGCTGTTATCTTTGCTTCGATACCACCGTTAATTGAATGACCGACACATTTTTTCAGCCGTAAGTCAAGGGTTAATGGTAACCCCGGTTCTAGACAAACTCTGCACCTCATCGTGACCCGTGCCTAGGACTCACCTACTCTGCCTAGAGTACTCGACCACCTGCCTGTAGTCTTTTGGGTGTCCCGACCACCTGCCTGTAGTCGTTTTGGGCGCCCCATGTACTCTTGCTTTGAGTTTACTAGAACCTTCAACAACGATGAAGTCCAAGCCTCCTAGTCATCCTCCTCGACGACTACTCTCATACTAGCCCAAGCTTCCTCTCGAGCAATCCATTATCAACCAACTCGAACCATCCCTCGAGTTATCAATATGCTTGGAATGATCCCTGCCTGGATTAAACCAAGACTATCTCACATCATGCTTTGCTCCAACGCATCATAGCAAAGTCCCATCTCGATATCATGTTCTGCTTCCTCTAATCATAGCAAAACTTCATCCTATCAAATCCATTCATATGAGCTTCCACATCCGCTTCATATGCCAACAGCAGCTTTTCCAATTCAAGAGCCTTTCTCTTGGCTTTTGAATCACCATTGACCATCCTGTCTAGATCTAACTATCAATCAACTAACATACATAGCAATCAATCAAATCAATCATTAGTTTAAGCAATCAAATAATCAAACATGGTCTAAATAGGCATTTATAACTACAATGGCAATTTCGTCAATAAATTAGCATAGATCTAACATGCATGAATCATGGGTTTTTAGCATAGATCTAATAAATATAAATCATGGGTTTTGTCTCTACAACTTGATGAATGAACTTGCATAAGTAAACATCTTCATAAGTAATGGATCTACACTTGGATCTAAAGAAAAATGCATAAAATCGCTATCTACAACACTCCAACAAACCACCAAACCTATATACTCCTTTGGATCCGCGTAAGAGACAACCACCACTCACCGAATCTCCAAAACAACCCAAAAGCAATACGCTTCAGATCTGGACAGCAAAGATTCAAGCTTGATTTGTCGAAATCCCGCTTGAAACGATGAAATCTCACTTCGTTAGATGAAGATCTTCAACTTTGGCTCTTGGATCTTCGATCTTGATCTTCGATCTTGGATGGATGTTAGCACAAGATTAGAGTAGAGAAAAGAAGTGAAGAAATGTTGTAGTCGAGCTGTCAAAATGGCAGCACTTTGTTGCTTCAAAAACCGGTGCCAAAATAGTGAGATAGGCGCCTCTATTTATAGGCTGATTTTTAGGTCGCACGGTATTAGGTCGCTCACGACCTAAAAACATCTCGACCTACGACCTATCTATTATCCCCGACCTAAGGACCTGTCGACACAACCAACTTAGCGACCTAACGCTATTGCCTAAGCTTCAACGACCTACGACTCATGCGACCTAGCGACTTAACTGGTTGCCGACCTAACACTAACACCTTCCTGCGACCTAACTACTACACGGTATCAAACATAGGTCGCTCACGACCTAACTAGAATGACCCCAAGCCATCATCTCCTAGGTCGCTCTGCCCTAGGTCGCTAACTACCTTAGGTTGGTCCAACCCTTAGGTCGCTCAATACCTATAAGTCGCTCACCTATTTAGGTCGTACTAAAACCTTAAGTCACTAATCCCTATAGGTCGCTCGACCGACCTAAACTATAACACGTCCTACCCTCCAAACGACCTAACTATCAGGCCTTAACTCGTCTACGACCTAACTCCTTAAGGTCGCTGCAACATATAGGTCGTAACCCGTTAACTCGTAACTCGTGTAACCATCTTAAGTCGTAACTTGCTAACCCGCTACACTACTAACTCGTAAGTCGCTGCCTCTCTTGACTCGCTAGCATGCTAACTCGAAAAATTTCTATAGGTCGTTACCTCCTAACCCATAGGTCGTCTACGACTTAAGAACCCCACTAACTCGTTAACTTCTTAACTCGCCCAGTTCTTAACCCGTTAGATCGTTAGCTATCTTAGGTCGCAACATATTAACCTACTCCAATTACCAACTCGCTAACAACCTATTCCTTAACTCGTATCCCCTTAGGTCGTCTACGACTCATGAATACCGACCTAAGCTTTCCCACCGAGTTAATCTCTACACGAGTTAACTTCCATACGACTTAAGCTATGGATGACATAAACAAAACTAACGACCTAATAATTCTACGATATATCGACACGTAAAATACGGGTCGTTACACTCGATCTTTTCTAAATTGGCTTCAATCCAATGGGTGTTCATAACGAATCCTAAGAATTTCCCTAACGTAATACCAAATAACCATTTCAAAGGGTTGAGCTTCATCCTGTACTTTCGGAGAACGCCAAACATCCCTGCTAAATCATTAATATGATTTCCTAAATGTCAGGACTTCATGAGCATATGATCGACATAGACTTCCATCAAACGTTCGATATGATCTATGAACATCTTGTTTACCAGCATCTGGTAGGTTGCTCCAGCATTCTTCAATCCTAAGGACATGCCAAGGTAGCAATACAGTCCTAGATTGGTTATAAAGCTGGTGTGTTCCTGGTCTGGTACGTGTATTGGAATCTGATTGTACCCAAAGTATGCATCCATGAATGATAGCAATTCATGTCCATCTGTCGAGTTTACCAACCGATCAACCCTTGGAAGTGGGAAGCTATCCTTCGGGCATACCTTATTTAAGTCAGAATAGTCGATGCATGTCCTCCATTTCTCGTTAGCTTTCTTTACCAAGACCGGACTGGATATCCATTTCGGGTATAAGACATCATGGATGAAGCTATTGTCCTTTAGCTTATCCATTTCTTCTTTGAGCGCAGCGGATTTCTTCAGACCTAGGCTGTGGCATTTTTGCTTCATAGGAATGCATTTAGAATTTACATTTAATGCATAGCTCACTATCTCCTGCGAGATCCCAAATATTTCAGAGTGTGTCCAAGTGAATACATCCAGGTTTTCCCGGAGGAAACCAACCAACTCCTTCATCAACCTCATACTGAGCTGTGATCCGACCTTCAGGATTCACATAGGATCATATTGACTGACCAGAATGTTGATCGTTAACTCGACTGGAGCTGCCCTTCCATCCAGCGGCTCTTTTCATGGATCCATATCCTTATGGAACCAGCTGCGCTATCTGAGCCAGGGTTCAGGTATTGGTTACTATGCATCCAAAGCCTTGATGCAAAGAGTCCCCTCTACACCTTTTCCTTTCTCTTTTCGTCTTGCCTCCTTTAGCTCAACGACTTAACACTTTGCCACCAAGCCTCTGATCTCCTTGTACTATTCCTACATCATTCTCTATATGAAAATTCATTGTTAAACACCAAGGAGAAATAGCCGCTTTGAACTCAACCAGGGTCGGTCGGTCTAAAAATGCATTATAAGCAGAGTAAATATCCAACACCATAAAAAGCACGACGACCCGCACTCGCTTGCGGTCACCCTCACCAAGCAACACTGGTAATTCCACATATCCGATTAGCTCCGTAGCCATCTCGTTAAATCCCTGGATCTGAGATTTACATGATTTCACGTCCTTGTCCTCTAGAAGCATCCGTTGTAGGCTTTTTTAATAAAATGTGATCGAACTCCCATAGTCAACCATAACTGTTTGTAAAATAGCAGGGCCAATCATGGTCGTAATCATTAGGTCTTCTACCCCATTAGCATCTCTGTTCCGAAAAACAATATAATCTGTCTCTATTCTGAATTGTTTTTTCGAAGCTCCATCCTTTATAACAAAGCAGCTTTCATTCTCTACATGTTTTAAAGCACCAACGTATCGTTCCATCTTGTTTCAGCTCTCGTCAGTTAGATGTGGTCCGTCGATGATTGTATTTATCACCAAACATGTTTTCAGGTTACCCAAGCTCTTCACCACTAGGTCGACTTGCCCCCATTCAGATATCGACCTAGGAGGTTGGACTTTCCTTGCCCGCCATCCTACGGGGCTTTTGTAAACTGTTGAAACTTCTTTTTACGAATCAACTCCTCGATCATATGATGTAAGTGTCTGTACTCATTGGTGTTATGACCACGTGTCTTATGGAACCTGCAAAATTTGCTAGACTTCTTCTCCTTCTCAGTCGACTCTCTCAGAGACGGCTTCCTATACTGCTCA
This sequence comes from Allium cepa, assembly GCA_030765085.1. NCBI lineage: Eukaryota > Viridiplantae > Streptophyta > Magnoliopsida > Asparagales > Amaryllidaceae > Allium > Allium cepa. The sequence goes on from CM060941.1 coordinate 635,614,481, forward strand.
GTTCATTGAGTAGCCAGGTAGATATTCTCTATTGAGTAATTCAACTCAGTATAACCGTCATACTTAAGAATCCTGAGATGACTCTTATTATCCAGCTTTTGCTTCCTGGCTCCATTATCACTTCGTCTTTGACCATCATTCTTGCTGCCAACATTCATGTCTACATTTTCAAAAGTTCCCATGGACCGATTCACAACAATATTACTCAGTATCACTTTAGCTGAAGGCCCATCATCATCTCTTTACGGACGAATGCATGCCTCTTCCAAATGTAAGAACCGATTAGCCTTCCTATAAAAAATATCCATCGTCAATGTGGTTTTTTATTTCCAACCATCACCTTAAGTCAGTCTCGGGTTGAACCCCTCGATCAGTGCTTTACTATGTCATCCCTAGCATTCGTAACTTCCGTCATGGCTGTATGGAACATATTTAAGAAATCCTTCAGTGATTCTTCCACACCCTGAAAGAGGTTTTGATAACGACATCATGTCCTTCAGGCGTGAAGAGTGTAGACGGAATTGCTCTAGAGACCTTTACGTCAACTCAGTAGAAGACGATATGGTTCTCGGTGGGAGCCGGGTGAAACACATCGTCGCTGCTCTCTCTAGGAAGATTGAAAAGCAACTACATCTCACGACATCAGATGCTCTAGTAGAGTTCATATGTCATTCGTACTTCATCAAGTGCTGCCTTGGATCCGTTTTTCCGCCATACAACGACATTGTCGACATCACAAATTTTCGGGGATACTTCACACTTAGAATTTTCTCGGTAAATGGGTTCCAACTTGGAGGAGTACTTACTCATCATTACTTTTGAATTAATTTTCATTTATAAGTTTTCTGACCATCTCCGCTAAATACTCTGGTTCTACAGGTTCGACGAACGACAGTAATCGGGATCCGTTCTAACTGTTCGACCCGACGAATACTCTCGGGTAAACCCTCGATGCCTAAGTTCTTCAGACTCCGGGAGATCCGTTCATCCAACAGCCCCTCTATTTGATTCCTGTGCGTTAAATCATTAGTAGTTGTATGATATTCCTGATTCTAATCATCTCAAGCACGATCATAAGTCAAATTCGCACTGCCATCCAAAGAGCGAGTTACGGACCCAACATTCGTTGGATCGGTACCTGTACGTCCTCTTGGATCAGTACCGATCCAAAAACCCATGCCATGAGTTTGTCTCGTTTCCTGATATGAAGTCCCAGCCTCCTTTTGAGCCATTTTATGTTTTTTATTCCTCTATCTATTCTCGGATGATGAGGAACTATCAGACTCTGAATCAGAAAATATTAAGTCCTTTTTGCTCCTTTTGTGGCGGTTCTGAGTTAGCTCGTTTAGCAGTCTTAAGTTCTTCTACATTTGCTGGTCCGTTTTATTATAATTCTCCTAGAACCTATCCTTCATTTTCTTCATCATAGGATCCATTTCCATCCTGGTCATGATATCAATAGCTTTGGAGTTTGTAAAATGATTTCTCCTTGGGGCCATGTAAAATAACTTCTTGTAGATTGTTAAAAATCTGAATAGTAGAATAGTGAGATTGGATCTATCTCTCGGATCTAGAAAATCCAATAGTAGATGATGGATTCAAGTAGCCTGAGAATATCGTTCTCAGCGAAAGCACCAAAACGTTTGAACTAGAAATGACATAAACACCCAAGGAATTGTGTAGAGAATAAAAAGTGAAAAATAGTAAATTAAATGAGTAAGAAAAACACAAAGCATTTATAGTGGTTCGGTTAATCTTGGCCTACGTCCACTTAATGATTTTATTGCTTTGATTGCTGATTTGCAAGTACAGGTTCTTAGCATCGATATCAAACCATGGGTGATTGTAAGAGATTAGAGTAAGAGAGCAAGAAAACCAAAAAGAACATTAAAAATGAGTCATGCCCTCCTATTTATGGCTGTAGGAAGCCTAAAATCCCACCTCCACGATCTCCACATAGTTTTCCAAGCCATAGACCACTTCTTTGGAAAATTAGGTGGATACCCCATCAATAATCACGGATCGGTATTGATCTATGAGCTTGGATCGGTACCGATCCATATGATTTTTATATGGATGACTTTGAACTTCTTGTCCTGATTCGAATCGTGGTTAGTTTCGTGATTTCAAACTTGTTTGCGTCATTGCTAGCTTGTTGCCAGTCCAAATAATGGATCAGTGGAAGAATGAAGTTGCTGACTTTGAGTGCTCGTGGAGATCAATATAGAATTGCATGAGATCAACGAAATAGTACTCGAAATAGGTTTCTGGGATCATTACTTACAAGTAGTAGGAGTGGGGGCAAGAAATGATAAAGATTCATGGATCGGTACCGATCCAAGTGGTTGGATCGGTAACGACATTTGGATCGGTAACGATTCACCACTTTGGTGGATCTTTATTGTTCATTTTTGTAATGGTTTGTTCTTTGTCTTGTGACTTTATTTGCGCTTGATTTCTGAACTCTGGGGCTAGCTCTCCGGACTTTCTGCCTTGGTAACTCATAAATTTGAATCGTCAAATTTGTTTGAATATTGTATGGTCTGAAGACTATATAGCAGATACATATCCCCTGCTCAAATTGATCACAAGACACATGGGTGGCATGATCGTAGACACTGTAATAACCACAGAAAATTAGTGGATGTTACCTTACATTTGAACTCAGCTCAGCGAAACATTTCTTTTCTTGGAATCAACGATACTTAAACTTGAAGCCTCAATATTAAGTCTACGTTAAAATGGCCACGCAAATCAGCCCGGCAACAAAGACGCCACTTATTTCTTCCTTCCCTTTTCCATTGTTTCCGAAGTCTGCATTTCTCTCTACCACAGTTAATTCTACAAATATTAGAAATACATCTAAAGTCTCGACAAAATCATTTATTCGTGCCATGGGTTCTTCTGCTTCTTCTCCAAAACCTGAACAAACTCAAGGTTAGACGAATTATTTATTTTTCTCGGTTTTCACAACAAGTTTGGACTGCTGTTGAATGAGTCTGTTATTTTGAACTTAGGGAGGTCAATTGTAGCAGCCGATTAACCCTTTGAATCAATTGTTTACAAACTAATCCGTTGGTATTTTAATTACTTAGAGTTCACAAAATCCTAATTCATCTGTAATATTTGGATACATGGTTGTATTTTGGGCTGAGTACACCCAATTCACCCTCTCTTTTCAAATCACATTTACCTTGTTTGCCTTGTTTGAATGTTAATGAGAATTTATAGTCAAACTTTTTTCTTCTTTCTTTTAGTGTAATTTAGTTGGTAGAAGGAAGTTTTTTTTGAAACCCAGGATGGGAATAAATCCCAGCCTATAATCATAATATTAGACAATAGTTTCCAAAGTCTTACCCAGTACAAACAACCCAGAATCTACCCAACTAATACATAGCTTGTACATCAAAATATTACAAACCCATTACATAGTTTGAACAACCCAGAACATATACATATTACAAAGTTAGTTACATGATAAAACTACATACTGACTGACTAAAGACGGTAAACTGCAGCACTTCAAGTATCTTCTTCTCCCTTCCTTCTACGCACAACTCTCTTACCGATTGAGTCCATGCTCTCTCTAACCCTCTTCTGCAATTCAGGAAGCATAACTTTCCATTCCTGCCCATATGGGTATGCATAACCTATCCAGAAAGAGATATTAGAAATCGAATTTTTGAGAAGCACATCAAAAAATTTACTTTTATTATTAAAACATCTATTGTTCCTTTCATTCCATAAAACCCAAGAAACACTCATATTTATGAAATCTGATAGCATTCTCTCAATTTTATTAGAAACCTGTTTTCTATCTTCTTCCCAATACCAGAACCGACTAAAGAAACAAGGAGGATGGATATGAAGCAGCTGAAAACATTTGATTCTAAGTAAGCATGTGAAAGGGCATTGAAAGTATAGATGGTTGATATCTTCATCTCTGAAGTTGCAGAATAAACATTTCGCTTCTATCTTTAAACCTTTATGGATCAAGAGAACTTTAGTATTCAACTTATTGTTAATAGTAATCCACATATGCATCTTCACTTAGGTGGCACTTTCAACTTCCGTAAAGCTTTGCTGTAATTCACCTTAATACCTCCGAAATTTAGAAGTGAATAAATTGAGCTAAGACTGAACTTTCCATTCTTCTCCAATTTCCAGCTAATATTGTCGATATCTTTGTTAATGGTTGTACTTTCTAGCATATTTATAAGCTTGCAGTATTGAAAAAGCAGGTCTCCAACCAATGTTCTGTTAAAACTGAAATTCCATTTCAACTCATTATATTCACAATAATAAAGATCACATATTCTAGCATTTTGGTTTAAAGAAATGTTATACAGATCAGGGAAAATGTTCTTCAGGGGAATATTGTATATCCAAGAGTTATGCCAAAAGAGTATTCGATCACCTTTACCCAAATGCCAATGCAATCCAATTTTAAAAATAGGTTCTAATTTACTGATTTCAGACCTGTATTTAGAACTTCGATGTAAGGAGAAAACATCAATGTTAAAATTACCAGAGTAGTATCTATTTTCAACCCAAGTTTTCCAAAGTGAATTATCATTCTCAGAAATTTTCCAAAGCCATTTGCATAGAAGAGCACAATTAAAATCCTGAAGGTCAATAACCCCTAAACCTCCTTGATTTTTAGATTTGCAAACAATCTCCCAAGCTACTATTTTTTTTTAAGAACTCCCATTTCTGCATCCTTTCCAAAGAAAATTCCTTCTAATGGTATCTATTTTATTGATGACCCATTTAGAAAATTTATATAAAGACATCCAACAGACAGGCAATGAAGTGAGAACTGAATTTAATAAAGTCAGCCTTCCAGCTCTAGAAAGTGTATGACATTTCCATCTTGCTAGTCTTTGCCCAATTTTGTCATTCATTGGTAACCAATCTTCATGTTTTAGGGTTTTAGGTCTGATAACATTCCTAAATAGGATAAAGGAAAATTACCAGTCTTACAATTCAAAGTCGAAGCAATATCCTGGATATTAAAACCAGATCCACCCACAGCCATGACTAAACTTTTGTTAAAATTGATTTTCAATCCTGACAGATTCTCAAAACCATATAGTAACAGCTTTAGTGTAATGATAAAATGAGGTTTAGGAGAGCTAAATATAATTGTGTCTTCAGCATATTGCAATGAAGATATACCACCAGTAACAAAAGAATTACCAAAGGATTTTAACGCTCCATTTCTAACAGCAACTCTAATTAGCCTAGCAAAAATGTCTACTGCAGTGTTGAATAACAGAGAAGAAAGAGGATCTCCTTGTCTTAGTCCCCTTTTAGACTTAATTTTTCTGCCTTCCACTCCATTCAACAAAATAGAAGAAACCCCACTATTCAGAAGCCCTCTAATCCATCTGCACCAAACTGTACCAAAACCTCTTGCTTTAATACTTCTAATAGAAAATCTCAATTTAAAGAATCAAAAGCCTTTGAAAAATCTAATTTCAGAATTACAGAAGGCAAATCTTCTTAAATACAAAAGTTAACCATTTCTTGCACCCTAGCTACATATTCCATAATATTTCTGTTTCTAATAAAAGCTGATTGGCTGTTGAGAATGAGAGAGTTCATTAAGCCTCTAAGTCTGTTAGCTAAGACTTTTGTTATAGTCTTAGTGATGCAGTTCAATAAACTGATTGGTTTGAAGTCTCTAACATCATTAGCTCCCTCTGTAGAAGGAAGTTCATCTTCATAATCAATCGCTTAAAGGAGATCAACTTGATGTGTATTTTGTGTAATCAAAAGATACGCATCAAAAAAAAGTAATCCATGGAAGCTCAACTTAGGATCAGTCCATCTTCCCAATATAGAAAGTTCATCATTTTTCCAGATCCTAAAAGAAGATCAACTTCATTTTGTTGAAAAGTTGATACTAGTTATTGAATTATACAATGGTGTAGCTAGGATTTTGTGCTGGAGGGGTCACGATTTGAGCAAAGTAATACCATCCTCCTTGAAATATTTATCGCCAATAACTAATAACGATCGTTTAAACTTTAAAACGATCAAGTGCTGATCTTGTCAAACAAAATGACCATAGCATGAATGCTAATACTCTAATGTTGCTACACTCAAGTTCTCGTGTTTCGGAAATGGTCGACAAATGCAAGCTCCGCCTTTTTTTTTCTCAATGACTTTGGTCATATTTGGTCGGCTTGGCTTTTGGGACATTGAGAAAATCCTTGCTTATATGTATTTTCTGACAGGTTGTAAAACCAATGAAAACCCGTGTATTGTAATTTTAGCTGCATTTCTTAACTCTTCAAATCAGTGGTTTTTGAATTTTTTAAATTCTGTTCCAATTAAACCCACATATATATATATATTTTAGTATATCTCAACAAACTCACAACAAACTCACACATGCATGCATGCATGCACACACACATACACCTTCTCGTAACTCAAACTCATTCAAAGAAAAACCACTCTCAAACAATTCTAGATTTACAACATCATAAATTTTCCCAGGATTTTTCCGACTAATTTAAGGTATGTTTTCTTCTCCAAACTGTTTGTATTGTATTTGATATTCTTTTACATAGAATTAAAAATCCGATATATATTCTATGAACCATTTTAATATTGTTTTCATTATGAGAAGTATTCTAAAATTGAGCTTGTATCAATCTTTTTTGCTAATGCTTTTCATTTTGATAATGTTTTTTCAATGCGTTTTTGTTTTATGTTAGTTCTATGTATATAAGTAATTTTATTGTACAGTTAAAATTTTAAAACAGGTGCATAATTAATTAGGAGGATATACTAACTAATTATAAAAACACTTAAAAAACCTTCAAAACTGATAGTTTCATTAATGGTCATGACTAGTGCCCTTAAAACTCATCACAACTGCTCCTATAGAGCACAATAGCACTGTGTAGTTTGACTAAATAAATCTTTCTCTACATTTGCAACATGGCTATCATTCAACCACCCGTCAAACATTCGTATTCAGTAAGAAAAATAAAACATTAAATGAAATATCCTCGAGTGTCATTTGAAGCAATTATTGAAGATTAATCCATAATTATTGTGGGAGTAACCATTAAAGTTGGCAAAATCCACCAAAAGTCCTATACATTCAGCAAAAATCCCTTAAACCCTTTCGAATTTGTTAAAATCTCCAAACATTTGGTTAAAAGTACAACTAAAATTGCCCAGTTAAAATTTCAGTGGAAATACCTAAACGTTCTGGCTACAATTTGAATTTGACCGAATTCGAATTTTGAATTCAAATTAGAGTAGGAATTAGCGACGTCGACGGATGCTAGCAATCGAGGATGGCGACAAAGATTAATGGGTAGTGGAATAGCTGTGCACAACAATGGAAATAGGGTGCAACAATGGAGCTAAGGTGTGCGATAATGGAGCTAAGATTTTTCATAATTGATAAGAAGGATTATTTTTATTTTTTATAAATCCTTGCGGGGACATGTGGCCACCCCAGGCTCCACACCTCTCCCTCCACGGAATTATGTGTGGTTAAAAACTTAGTAAAAGAAAGTTCATCTTTCATTTCTCCCGTAAAAGTAAATTTATGACATTGTGATTAGTTCCTTTTAATTTTGACACCTCCCCATGCCTCAGGCCCCACATCTGTTCTCTAATTTTATGAATTCTTTATACAAGATTGTGATTAGCTTTTAATTTTGACATTACATACCCCTTTGAAGATCATTAAAAAATTGTCTCCATTTGAACAATACACACCCCAGTGCATAAACATGGTAGGAAAAAAAGGTATAACCACAAATAAACTAAAATAAGATAGTCAATCAATAATCATTCACATTGCCACACACTTAATATTGCATATCCATCCAACTGTAGCATATCAAACCACTAATTTCATTGACTAAATATGTTCAAACTTTGACAACAGTATAAAAAAAGAGTATTGTTAAAGAGATTCCAAAAAAATATGTGGATTGTTGTATTTTTTTATAATTTAATTATTTATGAGGGTCATTAGATATTTGGTTCTGACAACTATGTTTTGGCCCATATTTTTTCATTTCTACTCAAATGTCCTTAGTCTTTTCAAAATACCAAACAAATCCATATTATTTAAGGTTGCAATTTAAAAATTTATGTTTTTCTGTTTTTTCTATTCACATTCAAATTTATATTGTTTGAAGCAATTTTTATGGATTTTATTGTGTCTTGCACTTTTTATAATGCAGAATACTTAAATTTTTTGAATTTGTTTGTTTTTGATAAATTGACTTGCTCATGTAATTAAAATGAAATGTTGTATTGGGATAAATGATGATAAATTATTGAATGTCTAGAGTCATGTATTTTGTGCATTTTGGTTGATTTCATTGTACATTGCTTCCTACAATGCAAATCACCATTTGTTGAATTTATCAAGCAACATGTTTTGTGCAGATAAATGATACAAATGTTCAATTTAATATCAATTTGTCGATATTAGTAGTTTTTTTATGGCTTGTATTATTTATAATACATGCCACATGAAATTTTGAGTTTATCTATTTTGGGTAAAAAAAAAAAAAAATTGAAGGTCTAGAGAGAGCCAAGCTGTAGTACGTACTACGTATCCCGTCCATACTCCGGGTGTATTCACATGTATAGGGTAGTTGACGAGGATCGAAATCTCAACCTCACCGGTGGAAGCTGGGTACCTCAACCAATTGCACTATATCCATGTGGGGTTTATTCTCGTTAAAGTTACTTGCATTATATTATAAAAATGACATGTATTGTATGGATAAAGAACATAAATTATTAGATGTTCAAAATAATGTTATCTGTACTATTTTGGTGCTTCTTTGCTAAAATTTTGGTGGTATTTTGTTCAAAATATAACGTTTTATTATGCAACGCAAGATGTCCATGACATTTTCTCTGCTGGGTACATTACACGCAGGTGCTTGCCTTCTTGTTTGTGCGGGATATTGACCAGATAAGACGGTTGATACCCAAGCACTGCTTGTGTATTTATCCTTCAGAACCTTTAAGTATCCTTCGGACCTAGTTTTTGATACGGGGTCTTCTTAAATCAGAAGAACACGTGCCCTCAACAATTATATACAATAAAAACTAAATTATGTTTTTTTTTTTCTGTACAATTTTGCTTTCGTCTTCTAATTTCCTCATCTTCTCCAAACAACAGTCTCCTAACCATTAAATCTGAACGTTAATTCTCGAATAAAACTTGCAAAATTACAATACAAAATATTACCAATGTAACATTTGAAAGGGATAATTTCCACTTCTTGCCTCAAAGTAAATCAGTGCCTACAATCACCATTTCCAACCAAAATTAGGTAAATAAAATTGATCGAAATTCTCCAAACAACAGTCTCCTAACCATTAAATCTGAACGTTAATTCTCGAATAAAACTTGCAAAATTACAATACAAAATATTACCAATGTAACATTTGAAAGGGATAATTTCCACTTCTTGCCTCAAAGTAAATCAGTGCCTACAATCACCATTTCCAACCAAAATTAGGTAAATAAAATTGATCGAAATTCTCCAAACAACAGTCTCCTAACCATTAAATCTGAACGTTAATTCTCGAATAAAACTTGCAAAATTACAATACAAAATATTACCAATGTAACATTTGAAAGGGATAATTTCCACTTCTTGCCTCAAAGTAAATCAGTGCCTACAATCACCATTTCCAACCAAAATTAGGTAAATAAAATTGATCGAAAAACATGTCCTATCTGTCCTGCACAAGGGTAAGAGCACAAGAAGAGCATGACAACAGCAACAGCAGCAGTAGGGAAAAAAAAAAAAAATCTAATTTAGTTGTTGAATTCAAAACCTTAGCCAACCCTCCTCTGTTTTGCTTCGACCCAGTCACTCTGAAAATTGCATTAATTTAAAATACAATATTTCTTAGCAGACATAATTAGGAAGAGGAACAAATTTTAGTCATGAAAATTGGGTTAACATGGATTAGGTGGTTTGAAACGAGCAATGGTACAAGGGAGTGGCTAAAGGAATTTATCATGGATTAGGCAGTTCTAAAACGTTAAGTGATTGCTGAGGTGGAAAACCGAGCCATCTAATCTCGTTTCATTTTTGAATTCATACCATTGTTTGTCTCTTTATTTTTGTCTTAATCAACACAATCAGGGGAATTGTTACACATATATTTAGTATATGCATTTATTGTTTAATTTAAAGATGATCATACTACAATGATTTGAGAAAGTTCAGTTTTCTCACATGTACACTGATGGTTATGTTACTTTTATTTTACATGTTTAATGCATACACCTAATCTCTGCTATAGTTTGTATTACAATCTTTAATAGTTAGTGATGAATATAATACTGCATTGGAAATTGTTCAGCATATGTTACGGGCAGAGCTCATTTGCAATAGAAAGTATTATGGGCGCTCCACTAGAGGACTTAATGAAGCATGCTTGACTTGATAAGTAATGAAAATGCGACTTGATCATTATATCGTCGGTCCCAAGATGCCAAGAGATGAAAATTTGTTAAGCTTTATATATGAAATAATGGTTCCAAATTGATTTGCCAATGGGTATCTAAAAATCTAATGCAAATTTAAACAAACTCCAAACAACAACAAATTTCCAAAGAGTATTCTCTTTATTTGGCATGTCCCTTGCAAAACAAAGTCATCAATATGCCTATATTTTTGTGTTGCTTCATCGTCCAAAAGAAAATCAAAATCTTCAAGAATGAAAACAAAAGAGCAACATTTTTTGTTTTCGAAGAAGTCGTAAGTCAAAAGCACACTTAAGTTTGAAACCAAGGGAAACGAAGAAAATAAAGAATGAAATGATGGTGCAAAGGTTAATTGGAAAATACGATGAGAAAATAAGTAGCGAATACTGTAAATTCTGTTTTTGTGGGTTAAACAAATAATGCAAGAACATGCGAAACTAGTTTTATTTTTGTTACATGATAAATTTTATCTGAAAACAAAGTAGACAAATTAAATTGTAATATGCAAGAGAGTGTTTGTGTGTTACTGTGAGAAAAACACTAAAATTCATAAATTGTGATTAAAATTATAATATTTTTACACTCCCCCCCCCCCCCCCAAAAAAAAACCCCACCAACCCACCCAAAAAAAAACATGTAAATGAAATATACATTATAATACATGAATAGAGCCCAAGCACTACTGGTTTATATTAGTATTACGTACCGTGGACATCTCGTTGGCTTCCACTAATTCATTTTCTCTTTGCTTTATTTGTGCTATTCTAATGGTATTCTTCAATTATCATGTCACAACAACCTTTATCACTTTTTTTGGTAATTTTGAACATTATTATTTTGCTTTTGTAATAACTACTTGTCATTGGACGTCAAATGTTTTTGATGTCTTACCTCTTTAAATTGCAAGTTGTTTTTTTCGTTATCTAATAGTTTGTTCGATTGTTGATTATTATACATAAACTCGAATGATGATTAAACATTTTATTATCCAGTTTTATTTGATTTTGGAAATCATGAAAAATAAATTTTTGTGATGATATGTTGGTAAATATCAAAGTTTAAAAGGCGATGGCTTACATGAGACCTTTTTGCGATTCCAAAGTAAATCGTAAATGTCAGAGCGTTGAAGTGTAAATTTTCTGGGTAAACATTATATACATGCATATCAAATAATTAAATATAAGATAATAAATACCAAACATTGAAATGAGAAACATTAAACATCCAAAGTGGTTCAAGCAAAATACAATCAACGTATAAACATATCATTTAAAAACTTTGTAACTTATACATCATTTTATTAGTATACTAGTGCGAGCCCGTGCTTCGCATACGGACCGCACTTAACCTCTTATCATCATAACATGTTTAAATGATCTATATTGTTCATTGATTAAGAAATATTGATCTTTTTTATCAATTTTCAAATAAGTTTGCATTTTGTCTAAAACTTGTGTATAAACATTTGAAAACAGTAATGCAGACAGTACTGATGCTTGATAAACAATTGCAAAATATCGAGCAAAAATGATTTCAAAGAAAAAATTTCCACACAATACACATATAAATTATACACATATAAATTTATTGTGTGCATCAGCTGTATTATATGTAACTTCATTTGGTGAGATACCTTTATCAATCATTTTCTTGAATACTTGATGTCGTTGATTCCATTTTCGACTTCAGTAATAACTATCTATAAGAGCAGTGCACGTAACAACATTTGGTTTACAATCGACCATTGATCCAAAAATGCCAATAGCAAGTTGACATGATTCATGAGAACACAAGTGTTGATGATGATCTCATAACCGACTATGTCTAGCAACACATTATGCAGCATCATATTGTAGAATGATAAGATTAGAGGATAAAGAGATTTATTTATGTTTTGAACGATTGTTGTGAAAAATATGCTAAATCTAAAACATACATATTTTATGGCTGAAGTGTTGAAACTAACAACCATTATTCAACAATATTTATTTTAATGTGAAGAATATCATTGTATTTCTTTTACAGTCAAAACAAATTCAATATAATAAGAAGCATATAATTGTATTTAATGCTTTTGAGCTTTCTGGCTCCATTTGTAATTCCATCTAACATTGTTGCTGTATTTTGGTAATGTTGGATTTCACCAGATTTGACTGCAATTTGTGAAAGTAGAATCAGAGGCTGTAAATTTTCAAACATTCAATGACATAGATTAGTTAAGAGAAATAAAGTCGAACAGATTTAATAACTTTAATAATATGAATAATCCGAAAAACTATGATTTAAAAAAATTTATTTTTAGCTATCAACAATGGATATCATTGGAAAGCATATTGAATTTGAGATTTAATAGTGAAATCGATTCTTAAATCCAATTAATGTAGAAAAAGTTATCACATTTCAAAGTTTGAAATAGAAAGAAATTAAAAACGTGACTGTTCATTTCCCAAAATATGAAGGAGGCCTGTGTGCTCTTGAAATCCAACTGACTAATAATATTATAGTATAGATATATGAACACAACATCCATTTACTTTAAGAAAACCTAGAGTCGATTTTGTGTAAAAGCAGACTATTACAACTAGTAAAATTACCTATTGTTGTTTCTTGATTTTTTTTTTCTTTCCTTTTTGATGTAAATGATTGGGGTTTTGTAACTTCTGTTCGATCCAGTTTTTATTACAGTTGGAGACAATTTCTTTTTCGCTCTAAAACGTAAGCTTCAACATTACTAGTCGTGTGAGATGTACGTTTTGTATGTCTCGCATGCTTTAGCCTGCTAAAGCCTATGCCTTAGAGGAAAAAGCCTTTATGACCAAGCCTCGATGCATTTTGCCTTCGTCTCCCTCTAAGACATGCCTTTTAAAACACTGGTAAATGTCATTTTGTATTTTGATAAATAAAACATTATTGGCATGAAGATCAATGAGAAAATTATGTGCTATGCTCAGGATCTTTTAGAACCCCCCCCCCCCCCCCCCCCCCCCACAAAAAAAAATAAAAAATAAAAATAAAATTCTAATACGATAAGCAACATTTTTAGCTTACCATAACCTAAGAGGAGGTAAGATCATATTAGAATACAACTAGGATATTCTACCTAGCATTTTTTGCCTTCGATGAATGTAATTAAAAGAGCAGAGAACGAATGTACAATCACATGTGTATTGTCTATAACTCCCATTTTGCATCGGTCTTTTCTCTCTCTTGAGATATACTAAGAAATTGTAGTAGTGAAGATGGATTTGGAGGGTGAATGGTGGGATTTACATGAGTTAAGGGTAGGTTCCATTTTAAAATTTGAACTCAACTCATTGATGCGGATACAAGCCAATATTGAGTGTTAACATCAATCTCCTTGTCGTTTGCACTAGCTGTTATTTCATGTCTATGGCATTATTAGCGAAAGTAGCATCCCACATGGAACCATGGCAAAAAGGGTTATAAATGGGCCTAGCACCTCACTCAATGCTTTTAATGAAAATCATATCTAGAATTCTAGGTCTGCATGGTCTAAATATGTTTGATATAGTTTTGAACTGTTTCTAACTGGTTAATGATATACTTTTAATAGTTTTATATGTCAAATTTTACACTGAGGGTGTGTTGAACGGTTTTTAAGTTTTGTTGGTCGGGAAAACTTTTTTTGCAATTTAGTCTTAATGTCATCTTTCATTTCATTTTCTTTTTTGTTTTGTGCTGGAAAAAGTACTTTATTGATGTAAGAATAGTTGGTTTATATACAATGCAAGTGGGCACATCATGACCCATAAAATTTGGGTCTTGTACCCTAATTTTTCATCCTTTCCTTTATCAAAGTGATGGTCCGAAAATAATGGCATCTTTTGTTGATTGGAGTTGCCATTATATAATATATCAGATTCCTTCCAAATTATGGTTTATCGTAGCGCATAAATGTGTGCAAACAGATTCTGCTTCTTTGACTGATGAGGACTTGAAGAAGCGCCTTTCAAAGGAACAATATTATGTTACTCGACAAAAAGGCACCGAGAGGGCTTTTTCAGGGTAAAATATAACAAAAGTATAATGCAAAAAAAATACAAACTTCTCAGGAACTATGTCTTATATTCATTTCAATCTGCTTTTCATCAGGGAATACTGGAACACCAAAACTCCTGGAACATACCATTGCATATGCTGTGACACACCGTTATTTGAGTAAGCCTCGTGCGCAGATTTGTTTGATGCTGTAATTGTATATTATTGTCAAATACCCTACGAGAATTTGTGTAGTTACACAAAAGTTTTTTAAAAAGGATATATATCGCAAATCATGAAGCTCAAACTTCGAGTCAAGATTGTATTTAAATTGTAAATCGGAGATTGAAATGATTCACATTTTTATATGTATACATATATGCTAGACGTTTTACTTGTTTAAATTATTAAATGACAATCAAGTAAGTAAAATCATCCATTCTACTTTCCATAGTAATAATTTATATATTTGAAACTGGTTTTGATGCCTGATACCTTCAATTTTCTCTCTTCTGAAGGAGCTTGATATCTTCATTGTTGAGCCGTAATCTATAATGCATTCAACTTTGATGTTAATATATGATGCTAATATACAAATTCAAATGAAAACCGATCATTTCAAATTTCTCGTAAACTCAAGCAATTTTGGTATATCCTTTTTTTATCATGAATTCAATGATTTTTCTTAACCTTGTTTTTGTTTGTGGTTTGACTCGGAATTTGAAAATCGAGTGTAACTAGCGTGACAAGAATTCAATCAGAAATACATATTTAGGGGAAAAATGCATGCAGGATCTTAAATATAGCAGAATTTTGCTTTTTAATGGTGAAAAAATAAAATATCATTAGTACTGTACTTTTTTGTATAATTTGTATTTATTGTGGAGTGTTCCAAATCCACTATTATTTTTTTGGCTCAGGTCGAAGACAAAGTTTGACAGCGGAACAGGTTGGCCTTCATACTATGAACCGATTGGAAACAATGTAAAATCAAAGCTAGACATGTCAATCATTTTCATGCCTAGAACCGAGGTTCTTTGTGCAAATTGCAATGCTCATCTTGGCCATGTCTTTGATGATGGCCCCCCACCTACAGGCAAAAGATATTGCATCAATAGGTAAGTTGGTTAAACAATTTTGTTCAGTTTACCGTGCTGTTTATTTATGATCTGAAATGTTATTATGTGTCATTTTTACTGGCAGTGCATCGCTTAAACTGAAGCCACAGCAGTAGAGAGTGCTATTTAATGAGCAGTACATAGTTATTTTTAAGTTTATAAGAGGTCATGGGTATATACAATTAAGTCTGGAAACTGTACTAGGAGCTGTTTGCTGCAACTATAGTTAAAAAGGAGTAGCAGTAATCTAATTTGATGTGAATTCCATATTTCACATATAAAAAGAAAGTTTGACAGCCAGTGTTTCACTCATTTGTGGTTACTCTTGGTAAATAAGATTGGGTATTTGTTCATACTGGAATATCCTTGTGCATGCAGATAAAATAATTCTTGCAAAACACGGGTCTCGTTGTAATTGTTGTTACATATTTATTGTGGGGACTTGAGTGCTATTTTCCACCTCATTGGTTATTGTTAGCTGTAGTAATGAGCTCCTTTCGTCCTCGAGGGTGAATAAGATTTCCGCTCTTCTATTCTATAAAGTTCACTCTTTTTTATTTATTTATAGTTTTAGTGCATGTTGTTTCTGTTTATTTCACTTCCATATCTAGAAGGTTAGGGTTTATAGTGAAGTTTTAGTTTATATTTTGTTTCCCATACAGGGAAGGGATTTCTTCTTTTTTATGATATGTTAAATTCTTCTTTGCCTAATTTTATTCTGGTTTATCACAAATTCTACGACTGAGTTTGTTATTTTCACTCAACGAATCTAATACATGGTCATATCATCTATCTATGTTTTCACCTCAACAAATATTTTTAGATATAGGCCACTAGTTTCAAATTTTGGGGAGGATGACAATTTTCACCTCAACAAATATTTTTAGATATAGGTCACTAGTTTCAGATTTTGGGGAGGATGACAAATTACATCTTCATATCCAAATTCTTTTCCAACTCATCGTCGTCGCCTTAGACAAACACCATACCACCTCACTGCCATAGTCTCCCCCCGTTACACCACTTCAGCGTCGCACCACCTCGCCATTCGCATCTCATGCACCTCGTCGCCTAGAACTCATCAACCCCATCATTGCCTAAGCACATCAAGGTGTCCAACTCGAAGCCTTAAATCACGAACGTCTTTAGATATCGCTGCCGCACCACCATGACATGCAACATCATCGATATTGGTTTTGAATTTCTGAATTCTAGTTGAACGGCACAACAGTATTAGTGGTGAAATCTGTAGAGATTGCTTCAAGATACGTTGATGACGCTTTTTTAAGGTGATATTTGCCCTCTACACTAGATTAAACAATCGAATATGTGCTTAGAGTAACAGTAAATCGTCTTCCAATACGTTAATCTTTCTAATCAATTGCGGTTGCACTACCGAAAGCGATCCAAACTACCATTCAGAATGATTGCAGTTAACAAGAGTTTCGAGCTTGCGTTCTGCAGTATCACAAACCTGGTATGTTTTAAAGAAAAATAGAAAATCAAAGATGAAAAGAAGAGAAAGGAGGAGGAATTCAGAATTTTCTGAGTGTTCTGAAAAGAGAATGCATCGGCTTTATATAGTCACCAATGGTCGTGTTTATTTTCCAAAATCGCTCTCGCCTACAACCAGGCGCATTCGCAACTGAAATGAAGCATCTGTTCCCTTTCAATTCCCATGCTGTATTTCTATTCAAAAATTTGATCTGTTTTGGATTTGGAAATGGGCTGAAAACTAGCACATTTCAAATAAAATAATTCTGTCCAAATGTATAATTGAAACTAAACCCGGTCGGCTTTGTTTGGCTTGGTCGGATGGACGACGATGGAGCACGCTCGTGTGTGTTAACATAAATGGTCTCTCTCTTCAAATCCAAGAGAAAGTAATTGGATGTCCAAAGAGCCCACCATTTCTTTCGTGGAAAGTTTATTCAAACAAATATACTTCCTTTTATTATAAGATGTGGAGCTTTACACACTTCCCATCTCTCTTTCTCCTATTCTCTTCTCCTTGAGACTATATTTAAATTTTGTAAAAACAATTTACTAACAATCCCTCACTAAAATTTAAATAAAATTTCTTTCGTCGCATGTTGTAGGAAAGCTCGTGCGTAAGTGTAAATGTCATGTGAACTTGAATCTATGCATAATGATAACCTATCAAAGCATGTAAGGATGGAGTGGTTGACTAAATATTGAACTATTGATCTTATGCAACGTATCAGATGTGTGTCACACACTTGTTTTCTTGCCTTCAAATAGTTTACTAGCCGTCGCATGGATTGGCATTGCATCTTTATCTTAGTTTCGTGATATGCCCCTAGAGACTAAGCCACAGTCTTGTAGAAAGAGGCACCCCTTCATGCATTCGTACAAATAGGTTCATCAGAAGTGTTCTATAATTGTATGCTCCAATGTCATTTCTGTTGTAAACCTATTAAGTACTAAATAGTACAACATACACCATTTTTCCCTAATTTCTTGTTTTTTGGATTAGGTAATCAAACTATTGTCCTACAACCCCAGACTTTAACATAGCCTAGATTAGATTTTTTCTTCCAAGTTCATATGGAGTGACTTTGGTTTTCTTATAAGGTATTCTATTTAATATATAACATTAACTTAACAATGCTTCACCCCAGAAACTAGAATTAAGACCAGACTACACAACATAACATTAACCATTACAACGAGGTCTTATTTTTAGGTTCTGCTACTCCGTTTTGTTGTGATATGTAAGTTATATGGTTAATGTATCATTTCTACCAATTCACAATATGTAAGGAAATGATATTCACCTCTCATGTTAGATCTAAGGGTCTTAATCGTAGAGCCACATTGGTTCTCTACTTCAGTTTTGTTGGTAAAAAATGATTGTAGTACTTCATCTTTTGCATTCAACAGATAAACATAACAATATTTTACATAATCATCTACAAAGGTAAAAAAGTATTTCTTTTCTTCTTTAGTAGGAGCACTATACATATGACAAACGCCCTATAAATCAGTTGCTACGAATTAGTGGTACTAATATATTTTAATGGAAATGGTTTTCTAGTTAGCTTTTTCAAAAAGCGAACCCTACATTAATCATTAAAATTATTATCATAATAGGTATCATATTTAATGAAATCATATTATTTATATATGTCTAGTATTAACATGTCCAAATCTACCATGCCATCAAGAAAAAGAGTCAACAATATAAGCAAAAGCAATAGTTTTATTGATATTGAGTTTGAACATTCAATCACACATGCACCTTTACCCACAACGCCTTTGGTTAGCACATATCTATCTGACTCAAAAGACCTGTTTGGAATCAAACTTATTTAAAAGACTAACAGAAATAAGTTTTTTCTAACATTTGGTATACATAAGATATATTATTTAGTATCAGAATCTTTCTAGACGTGAATCCCATCCACATCCCCTTTCCTTTGACTTCTTTTTTAGCCGAGTTTCCCATATAGTGGTAATTTTCATCCTTAGACGGTTCAAGTTTATTGAATTGACTCTTGTCATTATAAATAAGCTTAGTAACATAACATTCGATCCACCAATAATCATCTCTTTCAATCATATTGATTTCGGAGATTGCACCATCAAAACTTTCTTTTGGTTGTTGTTTCTTTTTAAGGAAATAAGAATCCCCTTTAAAACGACCCAAGTTTTCCACAGTTATAGCTCTCGTCCACTTTCTTGGTCTTCTTGTTTTTGAAGTTGTTTTATTCTCAAATTCCTCTTCTGATTAAAGGGGTGATAAGAGGCATTGTTTGCTTCCTTTTCCTCCACCATGTGGATCTTTGATGAATACACCGTTGGTTCATCATTTTTCTTCTACCTCATTTATTCTTGAAACTGCAGATACTATGCTAAATTGTCTAAACTCATTTCTTCCTTGTGTTTTAATATTTTCCTTTGATCTATTCAAAAATGGGGAAGTTTTTCTATTATGGATGAGGCTTTAGTCTCTTTGTCTATATACATATTATGCTCGTTGAATTAGCTCCAGATGTGCATAATATCATTGAATTACTCTACTACTGGCCTATCATCAGTTATTTTATAATTAGAAAATCTAGTAGCCAGAAATTTCTTATTTGTTGTGTCCTTAATGAGATATTTTTCTTTAATTGCATCCCAAACATATTTTGCAGTCGGTTTATTATAGTACATATCAAAAATTGTATCCATCATAGCATTTGCATAAATGCCTTTTGCAAATATAGTCGTCATGTTCCCTTTAGATTTGTGCTCTTGTATTTGTAATAGTTTCATCCTTTACCTCTCTGGTTTTGGTGTGATCAATACATATACAACTTTCAATCCCACCAATAAAAAGTGCATTTTCTTTTAGCATTGAGCAAAGTTAATGCCATCGAATCTCCAATTTTGTTAAATCTGAAGAAAACTCTCTCATACTGCGTGCGTCGATGGATATCTTCTAAAGATTGTTGTTTTTGAATTTTTGGATCCTGATTGAATGACATAGCGATAGTATTGAAATATGTAGAGATCGTTTCAAGGCATGTTAATGATACTTTCCTTAAGACAATATTTATCCCTCCACTCGATTAAACAATTGAATGTGTGCTTAAAGTAACATCAACTTGTCTTTCATGATACAATGGAGCTAAGATGTTAATCTCTTTAATCGACTGTAGTTGCAATGCTGAAATCGATTCAAACTACCCTTCAGAATGACTACAGCGAACAAGAGTTTCGAGTTCGTAATCTACAGTATCGCAGATCTGATATGTTTTAAAGAAAAATGGAAAACCACAGGCGAGGAGAAGAAGAGAAAGAAGAAGGAGAAATTCATAATTTTCCAAGTGTCGTAGGAAGAAAATGCAGTGGCTTTATACAGTTGCCAACGGTCATTTCTGTTTGCCTCAAGTGCTAAAAGACGTGTCCAGAACTGAAATGAAGCATCTGTTCATTTCTAACCATTCAATTCCCGCGTTTGTACTTCTGTTCAAAAATTTGAACTGCTTTGGGTTTGTAGACTGGCTGAAAACTGGCTTGTATTAAATAAAATAATTATGTTCAAAAACATAATTTCCCAAACCCGACCCAACTTAACCGGTCGGACGACGACCGCATGTAAGTTAACTTGCACGACCTCTCTCTTCAACCCAAGAGAAAGTAATTGGATGATCGAAGGCTCACTTTCTCTCTTGTGAAAAGTGTATTTAAACAAACATGCTTGCTTTTATTCGAAAATATGTGACATTTTCACATCTTTCTTCTTTTTCTCTTCTTCTCCTCTCCATGAAACTATATTTAAATTTTATAAAAAAATTCCTTTACAACTAGAACTCGATGCATCATGGTCAATTTGCAATATCAATAGTAGACTAAATATGCTACACTAAATTAGCGTTAAATCAACATAATGCTATATTCATTTTTTAAATAGTTCAAAAATGCTAAACTAAACTAACATTAAATCAACACTGTGCTATATTCATTTTTTTATAGTTCAAAAAATTGTAAACCAAACTAGCACTATCATGCTAAAAAATTAGCATCATACATTTATAATGCTATATTCATTTTCCAAAATTCAAAAAATGCTAAATTAAATCAACATAAAATAACATAGTGCTATATTTATCTTTTATAGTTCAACAAATGTTAAACCAAACTATCACTATCATTCATTTTTTACAGTTTAAAAAAACCGCTAAATTAAACTAGCAACACATACGTATAATGTTATATTCATATTTACATACAAATAATGCTAGTTATATTTAGCATTTTGGCTGTTAATTGTTCAAAAAAATTGACCGACACTGTCTTTATTGCCACCATCATCGACACCACGGCTTTACCATGTTTCACTGCTCCACCTTCGACACCCGTATCTTTTGTCGCCTCCCAAGTCACCTCGATGCACAAGTACTTCTTTCAGCTAAATGAACCCTAATCATCATGACCAACCATCGATGCCATCCTAAGCCGCTACTACCTCATCGCCTCCTAAGCCTCATTCGCCACATTATCGCCTGCCAAGCCATTGCTATTTCAGTTGTGTCGAGGTAAGTTTGCTAGCTTATTCTCAAGAAGTTTAACATTCAAATTAAAACAAAATGTGTTGTCCTCATGTCAAGATTTTTTCCTATATTGTCCTTTTCCCTATTTTCCACTTTAGCAAATTGATACATTCCTCTATGAACTGCAATATTTATAGGAGTAGATTACTTTGGAATGAACCGAAGTCCCCAAAATAGTATATAAAATATAACCACACGGCTTTTGGAATTGGTCCAAAGTTGGACCAAATTGTTGGCTTTAGTCAATTGCCCAATATTGAGCAGTCGAATGGCGGTGTAAGCAGAAAGCATCACGCTTTTCGCCATACAAGTTCATTCAATTGGCAACAGGAATTCTTTTAATTAGATAAGGCCAAAAAATGATTTATTCCAGCTTTATCTCAACACTGCACTTTTTCCTGGCTTTAGCTGCTTAGTGTGATCGACTTCTCCAATGCTTCTTCTTGATAGAATTTCTTTAGCTCTTAAACTTAGTCGATTGTAGGGTATTGGAAATTCAACTGAACTACTTTAAATGCTCCAGTTGTTGCTTTTGTTGCTAGGACAATCTTGCTGTTACTTCATCCCTTCATAACCTTTTTCCTACAACTTCATATGACATATTGTGTTCACCACTGCACCCCTAAGACCACCCTCTTCAATTTGACATATATTGCATCGTCCAATTTTAAAACTCGCATCGATGGAATACAAAATTGTCATCTCTCTAACAAACTTAACTCGCCAAGAAAGGACTTATTGGATCTGTGTTCTAAGGCACCCCCATTAGCTTTGGACTAGGTCAATCAAGTTAGAGCAATGATTTAATGCAAGTACTTGCCTTTTCAATCCCCAAAAGTCGACACTAATACATCCACGGTATTTAGATGTCGAACATTCAAATGTCGAAAAGACAGATCATTAGGATGAAAGAAAGAAAGATAGAACAATATCTCATAAATATGACAAGTAATATATAATATAATGGTCTTTACAAAAGAAAATTGAACTTTAATATACATACGTAAAATCAGTGCAAAACTAATCTATCATCAACCCTGGACAGTTATAAAAATCTGTCCTTACAGCTGATAAATGCATAAAGAACAAAATAACGAAAGATAAAAGAAAATACGGAGTACGTCTTAGAGGATCCGGCTCGTCTTCTAAAGCACCAAAGCGTCCACTAAATTTGAAAAATATGCTCAGGCTGACCCGAGCATTATAAGAAAAATAACACCCAGATCAGTCTGGTAAAACCATCATGAAAAACATATTCATATGGATTACTTAATGTTAGAGAAACCCTTCACAAATAAAGGTATCTCGTAAGACCACACCGCACATAAACACGATCGGGTTTTTTCCTTACAATTACCAAATCATTTTTTATTATAAAATCCAATGATCTTATTATGATGTTTAGGGTTTGAAAATAAATATAAAAAAACAGTTGAAATGCTTGCATCTCACATTCCAACATAGGTGAGCACAAGTAAGTCCATAAAGGCACGTATTGGAGGTTGGATTTCCATCAACGACAATGCTATTGGGGTATTGCCTTCCATAGTACACTTGTAGAAAAATATACCGAAAGCCTCACATGGACCCCCTACGAATCAGAGCCAGCTGTTCCTTTAACATAACAGATCAGATTACATCGTTCCCCGGGACCAAGTGTAACAACCCGAAATTTAACCACTTTAAATAGAGATATTTAATATATTATTAAATAATTAATATATGAATTTTAAAACTCTTTAAATAATAACCTATGATGGTGAAAAGATTTTTAAATTCTGTTTACAAAAATATTTATTTCAAAAGAAATTAAAAAATATGACCGGAAAGCTTTTTGTTAATTTTCAATTTTTTCCATTAGAAAATTGTTTAAAAAGTTGCAAACACCTTAGTTAACACATTTACACATAAACATGGATTAGTGAATAAAATAAAGATTAATAACATCAGTGTACTTATGTAAGAAACATATGACAAATATCCAAGTTTAAAAAATTAAAATAGAAAAGAAAATCATGAAATGTCACTTTCTTTCTACATCATGGTACAAGTAAATATCATTACATGCTGGGTAAAAGAGGGCGACCATTGGGTTAGGCATGTGAACCAATAGGAAAGGATAGGTAGGTGATGTGGCATCATTCTAGTGGAGAACAAGTGTACCTGGGGTATAAAGGTAATTTCATTCCATTCATTTCTATAAAAACAAAATCTATTTTTCCTCTCCTTCCATTCTAATTCTCAAAAAAATTTGAAATTTTTTCTTTCTTCTTTAAGCTTATAAAACCAATTTAATGGCTTCCTTCAAAATTTTAAAATTCAAAACCATCATATTTTTGTTTTTAAACTCTTAAAATAGCTTAAAAATACTTCCTTTCTTTCTCCTTTATCTCCTATTAGCCAAAACAAGTCCATAAGCATCCTCCTTGTAATAACCCATTTTTCCATACAGTTTAAGCAGGCAATCAACCACGTATGACCCACTTAAATTGAACGGAAAGGCGAATAGTTAGGGAAAAGAAGGAAGGTAGAAAATAAAATGAAAACTAAACAACATGGAATCTCACATTGGAACAAATCATATATAATATACAATAAATCTTTACACAAAAAATGGAATATACATACATCAAACAGAGTATACTAACATATTTCAGCTCGGGTAGTTGTAAAAGTCTGTCCTTACAATTGTTGATAAATACAACCAATAGACAACATAGTGAAACACAAAGAAACAAGTAGATACATCTTGGACCCTTAGCTCATCTCCTGGGCTCCAATACATCCAAAGCAATTTGTAAATATGCTCGGTCTGACCCAAGCATTACAATAAAATAACACCCGAGTTAGTTTGGAAACAAGTCTGAGAAAACACATCTCAGTTGAATTATAACGTTTCAGAAATATTTTGAAAATAAAGGTATCTCGTAGGAACACGCCATACATAAACACGAACAAGTTTTTACTTTACAATAACCAAAACCATTTTCTATAGAAAATCCACTCCATTGATATTATAATAATGTCTAGGGGTCATAGTAAAATATGAATATATTTGAAATGCTTGCATCTCACGTTTCAGTATAGTTGGCCACAACTAAGTCCGTACGACGCCTATTGGAGAATGGATTCGATACAATGACTGGACTAGCGAGGTACCGTCTGTCATTATGCATCTCTAGATAAAATAACACCGAGGAACTCGATGGGATCCTCTGCCAACATTGAACCGACTTACTACTTGACTAGTAGAACCGAATATGATCATCCCTCCGTTAATGGACCCCGAAGAATAGAAATGAGAGATAGGGATGATTGTACCCTACTTGGGAGCGACCCATTTATCCCTGCTGCATCTCCTCTATTTTAGTCATTCTCGGTAGATGGGGCTTAAAGCTATGTTTACCTTTTATATAGCACTTTCCACTTGGAATGCTAACACGACCCTCCAAGCAACAATGCAATGCCAACATTCATCCATACAAGTTTGTTCCGGGACTGAACGAAACCAAAGCCACTACTTCTATCACATCCATTAGGGGGAATCCCTCCCAAGGAAAATAGAAAAGCCCTTGCATTCAAAACTCCATTTTCGATTCCATGCTTTTAAAGATGTCTTCGCTTTGAAACACTTGAGTTGGATCGAAGAGGTTTTCGGCTAATATATCTGATCCCGTTCTCTTTAAAACAACCTTCTATAGTTTTCGGTAAACTCAACACATGTTCTTTAGGAAATAAATGGTCAAAGATAAGAGCGGAGATCACCTCCTAACCGTTAGTGAACGGATTTCCCTATCGTTTGTCCTAGGGTTTTCCAAAGTTACATTTTGGGTCTATATTTGATAGTTGGTTATTTAACCATCGAATAAACAAACATGCAAATTAGGGTTTTATTTCAAAAAAAAAACCAACATTGGTTAAGCACACAAGTAACCACTAGCCCCTTAAATTAATCTTCTCATTGATTAAATTTATCTTTTAAATTACTTGTATAAAATACCTTTATAAAGATATGCTTACAAATCCCTATATCTTCGATACTTGAAAAAATATTCATATACTTATCTCAACGGTATAAGTATATTCATAGAATGAAGGAAGATTTCCTTTTCACACAATTCTAGAACAATTTATAAATTCCTTAATAGATCTCTAAAACCCATTTATAAACTATTTTATAAATCTCAAAACATTTGTAAACTCTTTTTATACATTTATAAAAATCATTTATAAACCCTAAAATCATTTATAAACTATTTATAAATCTCTAAAAACATTTATAACTCTTTATAAATTATTTCTCAAGTCTTTTATAAACTCTTTATAAATCCATAAAACTTTTTATAAACTCTTTGTTATGATTCTACAGACCCATTTTTAAAATTCGTTTATAAATATCCAACCGTTTATAAAATTCCTTTACCTTATAAATAACACCTAGATCAGTCTGGTAAAACCATTGTGAAAAACATAATTACATGGGTTACTTAGTTTTAGAGAAACCCTTCACAAATAAAGGTATCTCGTAAGACCACACCGCACATAAACACGGTTGGGTTTTTCCTTACAATAACCAAATCATTTTTTATTATAAAATCCAATAATCTTATTGTGACGTTTAGGGTTTGAAAATAAATATAAAAAATAGTTAAAATGCTTGCATCTCACATTCCAATATAGTTGGGCACAAGTAAGTCCATAAAGGCGCGTATTGGAGGTTGGATTTTCATCAACGACAAGGCTATTGGTGCACTGCCTACCATAGTACACTTTTAGAAAAATGTACCAAAAGCCTCACATGGACCCCATACGAATCAGAGCCGGCTGTCCCTTTAACATGACAGATCAGATTACATTGTTCCTCGAGACCAAGTGTAACAACCCGAAATTTAACAGCTTTAAATAGGGATATTTAATATATTATTAAATAATTAATATATGAATTTTAAAACTCAAAATACCCCTTTTAAATAATAACCTGTGATGGTGAACAGATTTTTAAATTCTGTTTACAAAAATATTTATTTCAAAAGAACTTAGAAAATATGTCCGGAAAGCTTTTCGATATTTTTCAATTTTTTACCTTTAAGAAGTTGTTTAAAAAGTTGCAAACACCTTAGTTAACACATTTACACATTTTAAATAATATGAACATGGATTAGTGAATAAAATAAAGATTAATAACATCAGTGTACTTATGTAAGAAACATATGACAAATATCCAAGTTTAAAAAATTAAAATAGAAAAGAAAATCATGAAATGTCACTTTCTTTCTACATCATAGTACAAGTAAATATCATTACATGCTGGGTAAAAGAGGGCGACCATTGGGTTAGGCATGTGAACCAATAGGAAAGGATAGGTAGGTGATGTGGCATCATTCTAGTGGAGAACAAGTGTACCTGGGGTATAAAGGTAATTTCATTCCATTCATTTCTATAAAAACAAAATCTATTTTTCCTCTCCTTCCATTTTAATTCTCAAAAAAATTTGAAATTTTTTCTTTCTTCTTTAAGCTTATAAAACCAATTTAATGGCTTCCTTCAAAATTTTAAAATTCAAAACCATTACATTTTTGTTTTTAAACTTTTAAATTAGCTTAAAAATATTTTCTTTCTTTCTCCTTTATCTCCTATTAGCCAAGACAAGTCCATAATCATCCTCCTTGTAATAACCCACTTTTCTGTACAGTTTAAGCAGGCAATCAACCACGTATGACCCACTTAAATTGAACGGAAAGGTGTAGTTTGGGAAAAGAAGGAAGGTAGAAAATAAGAAGAAAACTAAACAACACGGAATCTCACAGCGGAACGAATAATATATAATACACAATAAATCTTTACACAAAAAACGTAATATACATACACCAACTAGAGTATACTAACCTATTTCAACACGGACAGTTGTAAAAGTCTGTCCTTACAATTGCTGATAAATACAACCAACAGACAATTTAGTGGAACACAAAGAAACAAGTAGATACGTCTTGGAACCTCAGCTCATCTCCTGGGCTCCAATACATCCAAAGCAATTTGTAAATATGCTCGGTCTGACCCACAAATTATAATAAAATAACACCCGAGTCAGTTTGGAAACCAGCCTGATAATTGAATTATCACGTTTCAGAAATATTTTGAAAATAAAGGTATCTCGTAGGACCACGCCGTACATAAACACGGACGTGTTTTTACCTTACAATAACCAAAACCATTTTCTATAGAAAATCCACTCCACTGATATTATAATAATGTCTAGGGGTCATAGTAAAATATGAATATAGTTGAAATGCTTGCATCTCACGTTTCAGCATAGTTGGCCATAACTAAGTCCATACGACGCCTATTGGAGAATGGATTCGATACAATGACTGGGCTACCAAGGTATCGCCTGTCACTGTGCATCTCTAGATAAAATAACACATCCTCTGCCAATATTGAACCGGCCTACCACTTGGCTAGTAGTACCGAATATGATCATCCCTCCGTTAATGGACCCCGAAGAATAGAAATGGGAGATAATATCGACTCTATATAGGGACAATAGTACCCTACTTAGGAGCGACCCACTTAGCCCTACCGCATCTCCTCTATTTTAGTCATTTCCGGTAGATGAGGCTTAAAGCTATGTTTTACCTTTTATATAGCACTTTCCACTTGGAATGCTAGCACCGCCCTCCAAGCAACAATGCAAGGTCATCATTCATCCATACAAGTTTGTTCCGGGATTGAACAAAACCGAAGGCACTACTTCTATTACGTCCATTAGGGGGATTCCCTCCCAAGGAAAAAGAAAAGCCATTGCACTTCAAAACTCCATTTTCTATTCTATGCTCTTAAAGATGTCTTCGCTTTAAAATGCTTGAGTTGGATCGAAGATGTTTTCGGCTAACATATCTGATCCCGGTCTCTTCAAAACAACCTTATATAGTTTTCGGTAAACTCAACACCGGTTCTTTAGGAAATAAACGGTCAAAGATAAGTGCGGAGATCACCTCCTAACTGTCAGTGAGCGGATTTTCTATTGTTTGCCCTAGGACTTTCCAAAATTAAGTTTTGGGTATATATTTGATAGTTGGTTATTTAGCCATCGAATAAACAAACACTCAAATTAGGGTTTTATTTCAAAAAGAAAACCAACATTGGTTAAGCACACAAGTAACCACTAGCCTCTTAAATTAATCTTCTCATTGATTAAATTTATCTTGTAAATTATTTGTATAAAATACCTTTATAAAGATATACTTACAAATCCCTATATCTTCGATACTTGAAAAAATATCCATATACTTATCTCAGTTGTATAAGTATATTTACAGAATGAAGGAAGATTTCCTTTTCACACACAATTTATAAATTTCTTAATAGATCTCTAGAACCCATTTATAAACTATTTTATATATCTCAAAACATTTGTAAACTCTTTTTATACATTTTAAAACATCATTTATTAAACCCTTTATAAGTCTCTAAAATCATTTATAAACTATTTATAAATCTCTAAAACCATTTACAACTCTTTATAAATTATTTCTCAAGTCTTTTATAAACTCTTTATGAATCCATAAAACTTGTTATAAAACTCTTCTTATAATTCTATAAACCCATTTCTAAAATTCGTTTATAAATATCTAACCATTTATAAAATTCCTTTACCTTGTAAATAATATTCCTTTAAATTTTCAAACCATTTTACAGAACTCCTTTTATAAAACCAAATCTGTTTATAAACACTATTTATAGGTCTCGAAACATTTATCAATGAATAAAAATCATTTACTTTAAAACACTACTATATAATAATAATTATTACAATAAAAATTATAAATAAATAATAATTATTAACTTCAAAATATCTTAAACTAATAATTAATAATTCCAAAACATTATTAAATAAACAATAATGATAAATCTTTATCATTATTATAATAATTAACTTCCAAAACATTCTAAATAAATCCTTGTTAATAATTTCAAGCCATATTACTTTTTAAATAAATAAATTTCCAAAATATTAAAATATTAATGATAACTTTGAAACAATATTAATATAAATAAATAATCTTTATAACAATATTAAATATAAATAAATAACTTAGAGAAGATGGATAAAAAGATCGGAGCAAAATAGAAGTTAAATCCTTTAAAATAACATATTTTGGAAACCCAATTTAAGATAAAAAATCATTTCCTGTCTCAAAACAAATCCCAACTCAAATGGCAATTTATAATTTTTTTTTTGAAATACTAATTCGAGGCAATGTTTAACCAATATCGATATTGATTATTGATACTATAGGTTTTAAGTTTGAGCATATAACAATGTCATAACCCATAGTGTCAACAGTCATATTTGATTTTCAGTGATTCATATAACAAGAATAATATTTAAAACAATTCAACAGTGACGAGGAATCCCGTTGGATCCCTCCAACCCATCCCCCTGCATCACAAACAGTATATAATCATATAATACAGGTCATCCGCCATTAGGCAGGTATATATAAAATACCATCCGCTCCAAGGGCATGAATAAAACCAAGCCAACTGATAAAACAGTAAATCATCCAAATATTCAATCAACAATTTTTATCAACTATATAACATTTTGGTTAACCAAAAAGGTGAATTTAACTCACCGAATTCCCAGTTGTCGCCGAGGCATTCTGGATTCCGTCCAAATTAGCTAAAATTCCTACAAGCTCCAATTATTAGCAACTAATACCATAACGTAGTATTCACTTTAATGAATTCAACACGACAAACCGCATTTGATTTGGACCTAAAACGAGCAAGCTATCGCGTTTACAACATTTACTAATTTTATAATATAATTGTATTACTAATCAATAATTAACAAATATTTTAACCTTTTAAATTACATTTTAAATCCTTCTTCCACACATTTAAATCGCGCTTTTATTTCCCGATGCCAACCCACCATGTCGATCGCTTCATCCACCCTAAGCTCCTTCGTTTCTCCATGATTTTCGAAACCGGTGAATCCGGCGAGCTTCTCTTTGCAAGCTCCACCATCTCGACACATCCACTTAAACCTCATCCTTACCATGCAAATCTCGATTGAACCCACACATCCCTGTGAGAAATGCGGATTACGGATCTTAAGGCTAGATTTAACACTAGGGGGGGTGAATAGTGTTTATAAAGAATTACTAAATCTTTTTGAGTTTATGTTAATTTATACACAGATGTATTCAATATACAGATATAGATATGATCACAGAAACAAACACAGATGTAGAATTAAAATAAAAGCAGTAAAGGAAAGAACACACTGGATTTTATACTGGTTCGGAGTTACCCTACATCCAGTCCCGCAACACAAGTACGGATTTCCTTTCAGAAGCAATCTTTACAATTACACCCTCGATTTCAAGGCTACGAGGTATACCCTCCAGAATCACAATCCTCTGGGTAGAGATACTTGATTTTCCGGGCAAAAAGTTCACCCAATTGATTTCCTAAGGCTACAATCATACCTTATCTCGCTTGATTGATTTTCAAGGCTACAATCACACCTTTTCTCGCTAAGTTGATTACAAAAAGCCTATAACTCTGAATAGCACTGATGATCTTGTTGAGATAGTGATAGAGAATCAAACTACGAATTATCGAGTTCGATTCAATGTTGATTTCGACAGAGTAATGGTAAGAATATGTATTAAGAAAAGTGGAAGAAGAAGAGGAGTGAAAAATCGAAAAATCTGATGTTAAAATTTGTTGAAACTGACCCCTGTTTATAGAAGAACAACAGTCATGTCCATTCGTGAAGAGTTATGGCAAATAGACACTTCTTTTGAAATTGAAATTTTGAACTCAATTGACACCATGTCGACATGGTCACCATGAGTATGTCGACATCCCAAAGCATTTTTTGATGATTTGATTTTCTTTGAAAATAACCTTTATCTTATATTAAAACTATTTTAAACTTTATAAATATACTTGACTATAGTTAAAATTCATAAGTAAATATAGAGAATAATATATATAGAATTTACCTATAATTTTATATTTAAATCTAAGTATAAATATTAAAAGTTAAATATATTATATTAAAAGATAGTTTAAAATTAGGAGTAATTTGACTTTGAAATTAAAGATGATTTTGAGGCTAAAATTATCTAAAATCAGGATAGAGATTTTTGAATCTTTTAAAAGGAAAGTTTTGAAATCATTTTGAAAACAAGATAATTTTGTAAAATCATTTGAATAAAAATTAGCGGATACAAAACAATGTTCCACTAGATTTTTCGTAGGTTCCATCCTACTTAGGGTTTCATCCCTTTAACGGGCTCGAAGTGGATTTCATTCCACGAATAAATTGGATTTTAAGATGCCAGTGCTTTTCTAGGAGTTTTAACAAAATTCCTAATTAAAATACGTATTCTTGAAGTCTTGAACTCTTAAACTCTTGATAATCTTGATACTCATGAGTCTTCAATCTTGATTTCTTGAATCTCTATACTGTACAGTCTTCATTCTTGGCACCTACATGGTTAAATCATGCATATACATATATATCTAAACTTATACTGTTAGTATTTATATTTTATAATCTATTCTAAGGTTTTTGTCATCAAAACCATCATCTCACGGACTAACAATCTCCTTTTTTTTTATGATGACAACCTTTGTTCATAAAATATTACTTCTATCCTAATAACTCTCCCTTAATCTATGCCTAACTACCCTATTTGATATTTCTCCCCCTTTGTCATCAACAAAAAAACTAACTCTAAACTATATAACTCCCCCTCATTCTTAGACGAAAATACCTACATCAGTAAACTTGTACAATGGAATATAGAGTTGATAGTCATAATAACGAATCAAAGATTATATACATGTCAATGTATAATTGTACATGTTTTGTACAACAAACATCGATCCATCCTAAATATCAATCAAATTCAAACCAAGCCAAAGCAAATGAAATCAAATCAATCAAGGAAAAAAATTCAAACAAAGCAACTAAATAAAATTAAACGTTACGTGGAACTTTCACCCATCCTTCTTCTCTAAAGATAGGGTCTGCCTTAATAGCATCCCAATTTTCATTGTCGTTGGTGAGAGAGATTGGAGGATGTGCTTCGTTATCATCCTTGTGTAGGGAGGAAATCATCCATCGTATTGCATCGAAATGTCTTTCTTGCTCCTTGATCATCTGCATTTGACTCAATTCTATGTGTCGCTGGTTACGAAGAATGAACGAGAGAATATTCTTGAACGAATTAAGAGTTTCTTCAAGATTTTCGGGTAAGTTATGAATTGGATTAGCCATATTTGGATTTGTGGAAGAATGAGAGATAGAGTAGATAAGAAATAGTTTTCAGTGAAGAATTCTGGACGAAATAGGTATTTATAGGTGTAGAAATTCATTTGAAATGAAGACATATGGTAAATATTCAAATTTCAAATTCAAAATGAATTGTCATTTCTGACCAGTACATGTCGACATGGTCATGGGGGTATGTCGACATTGTGTAGTGAAATTTGATGATATATTTTTATTTTGTGAATAATTGTGTATATATGTATATTTACATAATATGCTAACATTTATTCTGGAGATAAGATAAGCTAGATAACAGAAAGAAATTCCATTTCATTTCATACTAAAACGATACAATGATTAATCACAAAGAAATACACGAATATTTAAATCAAAATAAGCTAAAACAAATACAAAGAGATACGAAAAGGTAAAACTAGTTAGAATATGATGATGATGATGAAGAAAATCCAAGTTTCTTGCCGACTTTGGAAATGTACTTGTTCATCTTGGATGAATTTTTTTCCAACTTCTTACTAACGGATCGTTTAAGAATCTGTTGATTCTCAATAATCGTCTTTTGGTTTTTGAGAAGGGTTTTGGTGGATGGATTAGGAGGATAGTTGATGCTTTCCAAAAAGGTTTCACCTTCATCTTCTTCAATTTCCATTTCATCCCCTTCTTCTTCTTCTTCCTCTTCCTCTTCTTCCATTTCCTCATGAGCCAAACACTCTTCCTTTTCGGCAAGAGTCTCATAAGGTTGAAAAACGAATGGAATTTTCATAAGCGAAATGTTGGAATGATTGAAAACTTTTCTAGAAACAAATTCTTCGTCTTTGAAATCCACTCCAAAATAATTAAAAATCCGAGTGAGGTAAATTCCATGATACAAAGTATTCTCACCCATTTCAAGATTTTTGGGACGAAGTTCATCCAAAATAACTTGCGCCCAATTTATGTCATAATTTCCAAAAATAGCAAAAAGTGCTTTGCAAACTTTTGAAGTAGGATTGTCAAAATTCCCCGATCTTGGGGTCAAAGTATGTTGCAAAAGAAGATTGACAATTCTTGCCTTTGGTCGAAGATTTCGATTTTTGAATTCAAAATTATCATTCCCTTCGAAAATGTGATGAAATGTCTCACGATCATTTTCATCGATTTTAAAATTAGAAAGATCCATTGCAATTGAGAATGGTACCCAAAAGATCACAATTCAAAACAATTCTAGTGCCTTTGACACTACTCCAAATTTCATCCTCATTTCCATTATAAAATCCACGGTTTAAATTAGCAAAGAAAATTTTGACAAGATTTGGATAGCAAACAAAATCATTTTGAGAAGCATCAATAAGACTAAGAATTGCATTGTTTGCAAAAAGAGAATCAAGTTCATAAGAAGAAAAATCTTGAAAAATAGCAAACTTTCCGGGATGGACTTTGGCATAATTAGCATAATTGATGTATGCTTTTGTTGCCTCCGGATCATTGAAGAGTTGCTCTTTTATTTTTCTGGAAATTCTCATGGTGCAGGGGTTGCTTGAAGAGGCCATTAAAGTAGAGAGTAGAGAGCTTGAAGTTTTGAAGAAAGAGACTTTGAATTTGAATATGAGAGTGAAAAGATATGATAAAAGATAGTGAATAAATAAATTCTCAAAGGACATATTCTCTAGTCAAAAGGTATTTTTTTCAGAGAATTAAATGAAGTGAAAGGATGGAGGAAAATTCAAACATTTGAATTCAAATTTTGAAATTCAAATTCTGGTACCCATGTCGAAATCATGGTAGGGACCATGTTGACATGTGCCTATGAATTTTTGTGAATTATTTTTCTTAAGTTCTCTAATAAATATATATATATATACTTTATTATATATTTCTGGAATATTATTGGACTAATAATATATTTCAGAAAGTATTATTATATTATTAAAAATAATAATAAAAAATAATAATAAAAAATAGAAAATGAATTTTAAAATTCAAACAACACACCAATTCAAAATCAATCAATCAAGCAATCAAACATTTAATTCTAAGCAAGCAATTTCAACCAATTATATTGTAAATGTGTACCTTTTTTTGAGTCCGTTGCTATGAATTCGTCGGAGTTGTGAATTGCTGTGAAACATAAATTCAAATTATCTGTCTTCTGATCATCATAACTTGAGGACGAGTCCGAGTCATATAGAGTAGTAGTAAATGCACGCTTCCGTTTCTTTGCTGGATCATTATTCATAGGAGGATTTTGCCTATCTGGATACGGACAGTCTCTTTTGATATGGCCTGGTTCATCACAGTTGTAACATTTGACATTATTTGACACTACATTTTGATTTCCAGAGTTCATATAGTTGTTTCTCTTGAGATTATTCATCTTTCTGTATTTCAGAAATTTCCTAAAATTTCTGGTCACTAAGGCTATCTCTTCATCATTATCGCTGTTTGAATCTGATCCATCAGTCAATGCATTGAATGCCATTGATTTCTTTTCAGATGCTTTGCTTTCTCTTCTCCCGATCATTTGAACTTCATACGACATTAGATTTCCAATTAATCCTTCTATCTTTAAAGTACTGATGTCATTTGCCTCTTCGATAGCAAGTGTCTTTTGATCCCATTCTGGAGCAAGAGAATTTAAAATCTTTCTGACTTGATCTTCTTTAGAAAATTCCTTTCCCAAAGATATTAGAGAATGCACAATATCCTGAAATCTACTATACATATCTGAAATAGACTCATTAGAATTCATTTTAAATAATTGAAACTATTTTGTGAGCATGGAAATTTTGGTCTGTTTAACTTTGCTTGTTCCTTCGTGAGTACCTTGCAAAGTTTTCCTGATTTTATATGCAGACTTACAAACTGACACTCTATTGAATTCATTTCTATCTAGTGAACAAAACAAAATATTCATTGCCTTAGAATTATTTTGTGCAACAGTCTTTTGCTCAGCAGTCCACTGTGCAAAATCAGTTGTGGGTTCAGAATATTCAGTTTGTGTAATATTCCAAGTGTCTAATCCTATAGGTTGTAAATATATTTTCATCCTACATGCCCAATATGCATAGTTACTGCCATTAAAAAGTGGTGATCTGACAGTAGACTGACCTTCTACAAATGAACTAGTGACAGGGATACTAGTGTTAGTAACAGTACCAGTGTTGATGGCCATTTTGAAAACTTTTCAAAAATCGAATTATGAAACTTTGAAAACCTTGCTCTGATATCAATTGTAAGAAATGCGGATTACGGATCTTAAGGCTAGAATTAACACTAAAGGGCGGGGGAATAGTGTTTATAAAGAATTACTAAATCTTTTTGAATTTATGTTAATTTATATATAGATGTATTCAATATACAGATATAGATATGATCACAGAAACAAACACAGATGCATAAATAAAATAAAAGCAGTGAAGGAAAGAACACACCGGATTTTATACTGGTTCGGAGTTACCCTACATCCAATCCCACAACACAAGTACGGATTTCCTTTCAAAAGCAATCTTTACAATTACACCCTCAATTTCAACGCTATGAGGTACACCCTCCAGAATCACAATCCTCTGGGTAGAGATACTTGATTTTCCGAGCAACAAGTTCACGCACTTGATTTTACGGGCAACAAGTTCACCCAATTGATTTCCCAAGGCTACAATCACACCTTATCTCTCTTAATTGATTTTCAAGGCTACAATCACACCTTTTCTCACTAAGTTGATTACGAAAAGCCTATAACTCT
This sequence comes from Allium cepa, assembly GCA_030765085.1. NCBI lineage: Eukaryota > Viridiplantae > Streptophyta > Magnoliopsida > Asparagales > Amaryllidaceae > Allium > Allium cepa. The sequence goes on from CM060941.1 coordinate 635,651,196, forward strand.
GAATAGCACTGAGGATCTTGTTGAGATAGTGATAGTTAGAAATCAAACTACGAATGATTGAGTTCGATTCAATGTTGATTTCAGTAGAGTAATTGTAAGAATATGTATTAAGAAAAGTGGAAGAAGAAGAGGAGTGAAAAACCAGAAAATCTAATGTTAAAATTCGTTGAAACCGACCCCTATTTATAGAAGAACAACAGTAATGTCCATTCGTGAAGAGTTATGGCGAATAGACACTTCTTTTAAAATCGAAATTTTAAACTCAACTGACACCATGTCGACATGGTCACCATGAGTATGTCGACATCCCAAAGCATTTTTTGATGATTTGATTTTCTTTGAAAATAACCTTTATCTTATATTAAAACTATTTTAAACTTTATAAATATACTTGACTATAGTTAAAATTCATAAGTAAATATAGAGAATAATATATATAGAATTTATCTATAATTTTATATTTAAATCTAAGTATAAATATTAAAAGTTAAATATATTATATTAAAAGATAGTTTAAAATTAAGAGTAATTTGACTTTGAAATTAAAGATGATTTTGAGGCTAAAATTATTTAAAATCAGGATAGAGGTTTTTGAATCTTTTAAAAGGAAAGTTTTGAAATCATTTTGAAAACAAGATAATTTTGTAAAATCATTTGAATAAAAATTAGCGGGTACAAAACAATGTTCCACTAGATTTTTCGTACGTTCCATCCTACTTAAGGTTCCATCCCTTTAACGGGCTCGAAGTGGATTCCATTCCACGAATAAATTGGATTTTAAGATGCCAGTGCTTTTCTAGGAGTTTTAACAAAATTCCTAATTAAAATACTTATTCTTGAAGTCTTGAACTCTTGATAATCTTGATACTCATGAGTCTTCAATCTTGATATCTTGAATCTCTTGCTGTACAGTCTTCATTCTTGGGCATGGTTAAATCCTGCATATACATATATATCTAAACTTATACTGTTAGTATTGATATTTTATAATCTATTCTAAGTTGTTGTCATCAAAACCATCATCTCACGGACTAACAAACCCCATCCGTATAACCCACACAACCCATTCCCTTTGATCGCACATCATCACACCTTGGCCGTAGCTGCTATTCCACGCCACGAATCCAACTATCATCTTGATTTTGTAAACCATCGACCATATTTCCCAAAACATAAACCCAGGATACCAAAAAAACTTCGGCCTTCACTGACACAGTCGAGCGCCCCCTCCCCCCAACCTAAAGTCAGATACCTTAAAAAGAATGCAAAATTAAAGCTTTAACTTAACGAGGTCCAAAATTCATTTTTTTTTTCATTTTATAGATTTTATTTCTTGTTCTTGTTTACTGGATACGAAAAATGAAAGGTAGTAGAAGTTTTTAAAAGAGAAAGGAGGTTTGGCCTAGTGAAGGTTATATGATTATTAAATTCAAAAATATTTATTCAAATACTTCAAAATTTCAAATCTCTTGGAAGCGTGCCGCTTGGCATTCTATATGTAATAACACTATTCCGGACACAATGGGACTAGTATTGGAAGCTAATTCGATCATATACCTAGTTATTTTATATTAATTTCCGTGATTAGTCTCTACGCGTTTTGAGTTTGCACGACCAAACGATACGTTTGATCATCATGAAATTTGTTGGCATATAATAATCCATTATTACGGATCCAATGACACTGATTTTGTCGAAATACAAGATAGTGCACCATAAGGCCATTTTTACATATTAATTAAAACAATTATTATTAAAACAAGTTTGTTCACTTTTCAAATTTGTAAGTTTACAATCCTCATTCTTATTCAAATAGAACTTAAATCAACTTTCGAAATCATTTTTCATTAAATTCAAGATTCAATTATTTAAACAATTCCAAATATTCAAATAACCATTATATTTGAAATTCAAGTCTATTTGAGTTATAAAATTAACTTTTCATTACCTAAAATAAATTAAATCTTCCAAATTCAAATGACTAAAATTCTGCATCATTACATACTTCCCCCCTTAAAAGAATTTCGTCCCCGAAATTAGCAAGCAAGAAAAATAACCAAACCCATTAACTTTTTAAAACCAATTTGTTGAAATAGATTACCAAATTCTTTTAAGCCTTTAACTTTCCAAAATCAATCTGTTGAACTTTGTTATCACTTTTTCTAAGTCTTTATATTCATTCATAGTTACTAATTAATACCATTTCAAGTTAAAACATAAACATCAAATTTTAGTCATCAAAATTTCTTCAAATTTTTTCTAAATCTTTAGATTTACAGAAAATTTAGCCAGCGTCTCATTTGCATGGCTCGATCAATTTTTTTCAATATACATATATATAATCACAAATACACGTCTCAGCTTTAAGCATGAGGCATCCCGTATGGAAAAATATAAAAATACGATATGTAATCCGAGATGTGAACCTTTTATTAGTAATAGCAGACATATACAATCCATATAATGCGAAAGTGAACTCCAAAGCCGAAGCATACGCCATCCGCACCTAATGATCACTCCATAACCAATGAGAGCAAGTATAGAGAAAGTAATATCAATATATAACATAGACTATACAATAACCATTTGAAAATGTAGCAAATGTAACTAGAGAAAATATCAACAAATAATACCCATCCAATTAATTCATAACCATATCAAATTACATTTTTCAATGTCAACATTTAATTTATTAAAGCCCGTACGACGTGTACATACCATCCGTATGCAATATCATACTTGATCACTCACTCGATCACACGATTGCACTTTCAAACTAGTATCATTCACACGACCATTTTAGTGCAGACTTAGATCTGGTTCCTTGATTAGAAATCACCATTCTCCTTGCATAATTATATGCTATGATAGAGAACTCCAGACTTAATCAAAATCCACATCCACTGTTCGCAGTTGAGAATCGAGTGAAAAATTCTAACTTGGACCGATGTAAATCATCTCGAAATTATGTACTCAAATCTGGATCAAACAGTTATGCGAATAAAGTAATATACATACAACTTACGTATTTATTTCAATTGGTTTCTCATTATTAAGATTTTTTTATTTACATTCATTTATTCATAATCATTATTCACATTCATTAATTACTTAGTATATTTCTTTCAATTCTAATATCATTTAAAACCATTCCATCAAGTTTAACTTATAACTATTTTATACAACCAATTCTCATGTTTATTTTCACTTTACAACTTAAGTTCATATTCGTTTCGAATCAATTTCAATTTCATTTGACTCTTTTCATTAATTCACTTCATTCATCTCTACCTGAGTTAGATTCCCTTTTCAAAATTTATTGCATTTAACTTAAGTTAAATTTCATTTCACAGTTCAATTTCAAATCTACTTTTCTTAACATTTATATTCAACAAATTTAATTTTCTTTTTACTTACTAATTCACAAAATTTATTAGTTATAAAACTTATTTTCTCATATTTATCAAATTAAACTTTGGATTCTAAAACCAAAACTTGTTTTACCAAAATAAAACTTCAACAGTAGCAATGCCTCTCTTGGAAACCTAAAAATGAATGTCGATGATACTACAGTCACCATTAAAATTATATTTCAGCGACCGTAGTGAGTTCTGTGCTTTCTTAACACTTTTAAATTCTATTTTAAAATATTTCCATTCATTAATATTTTCCAAGTAATATTAATATTATTTTCCAAAATTTTGGAAAACAATTTTCAAAATCAATCAGATTTAAATTCTACAATTCTCAGTTTTTAGTCATTTTTATTTACAAATCATACGTATAATTTCCATTATATATAATTTCACTATGGTTATATAAAACCATTTCTTAATTATTTATCTTTGTTTACAATATAATAACGATTACTTTTATTAGAACACAAACAACAAATGATAATAATCAAATATTATCATTCACTAACACCCAACATTATTTATAACAATAATAATTTTTGAAAAATTATTCCTTTATATATAAAATATAATCAAGATAAAATTATTTCATTTACCCAATTTCAAAATAATATTATGTCAAATTGCTCTGTTTAAGTGTTTAGAGATCCCTATCAATAATGTTAATTACTCATATTGACCAGAATCCATAAGCCACCCAACAGATTAATCAACACAATATAAAACATTTTTATATCACTAACAACTGCGCTCTTTTATACATACATACATACATATATATATACATACATACATACATACATACATACATATATACATACATACATACATATATATATATATACATACATACATATATATATATATATATATATATATATATATATATATATAGACACACATACACACACACGCACACACTCTCAAACTCATTCTTAAGTGCTACCGACCCTATCTCTAATGAGTAATCCCAACCAAAGCCAAGGTTTTCGCTTAACCTTTAGCTTTGATACCGAAAATGTAACGACCCACTTTTCCATATAGTTGAAGTAGGCGATCAACCACACAAGATCCACCTAAATTGAATGGAAAGGCGGATAGTTAGGGAAGAAAAGGAAGATTGAATATAAGAAGAAAACTAAACAATATGAAATCTCACAACGGAACGAATAATCTTAATATACAACAAATCTTTACACAAAGAAAAATGTAATATTCATATACTAACTAGGGTATACTAACCTATTTCATCCTGGACATTTATAACCGCCCATCCTTATAATTACTGCTAATTACAACCAACAAACAACACATTAAGCACAAAGACCGCCGGCTCATCTCCTGAGCTCTAATACACCAAAGCAATATGTAAATATGCTTGGTCTGACCTAGACATTATAATAAAATAATAGCCAAGTCAGTTTGTAAACCAGCATGAGAAAGCACACCTAAATTGAATTTTAATGTTTCAAAAATCTATTGGAAATAATGGTATCTCGTAACGCCGCACATAAACACAGATGAGTTTTTACCTTATGATACCTGAAACCATTTTCTATAAAAAAATCCATTGGTATTATAATAATGTCTAGGGATCGAAGTAAAATATAAATACTGATAAAATGCTTACATCTCACGTTTCAGCATAGTTAGGCACAACTAAGTCCGCACAACGCTTATTGGAGAATGGATTCCATACATTGACTGGACTACTGGGGTACCGCCCGCCATGGTGCATCTCGAGATAAAATAACATGGAGAACCTTACCGTGATCCCCTGCCAATACGGAATCGACCTACCTCTTGACAAGTAGTACCAAATATAATCACCCTTCTTGGGAGCGACCATGGACATTATATTGAAATATCGACTCTAGATAAGGATGATCAAATCCTACATGGGAGCGATCCTTATAGGCCTGCTGCATCTCCTCTGCTTTAGTCATTCCCGATTGGTGAGGCTTGAGGCTACGTTCTACATTTTATATGACACTTCTTATTTGGAATGCTAACACTGCCCTTCAAGCAACAAAGTAATGCCATCATTCATCCATACAAGTTCGCTCTGGGACTGAATGAAACCGAAGGCACTACTTCTATTACATCTATTACAGGGAATCCCTCATAAGGAAAATAGAAAATAGCCCTTGCACTTCAAAACTCCATCTTCGATTCCATTCTCTTTAAGATGTCTTCGCTTCAAAACGCTTGAGTTGGATCGAAGTGGTTTCCGGATAACACATCCAATCTCGGTATCTTCGAAACAACATTTGATAGCTTCCGATAAACTCAACCCCGGTTTTTTAGGAAATAAACAGTCAAAGATAAGAGCGGAGATCATCTCCTAACCGTTAGTGAATAGATTTCATTATCGTTTGTCCTAGGAGAGTGAAACAAGATTTATACGCATAGTATAACATCATCAGAGATGATTGTGCCACATAACTCACATGTTTCTCCTAGATATTTCCAAAGTTATGATTTGGGTTATAATTGATAGTCGATTCTTTAACTATCGAATAAACAAATATTCAAATCAAGGATTTATTTCAAAAGGGGAAACAAACATTGGTTAAGCATAGAAGTAACATCTAGCCTCTTAAATTAATCTTCTCATTAATTAAATTCACCTTGTAAATTACTTGTATAAAAATACCTTTACAAAGATAAATTTACAAATCCCAATATCTTCGATACTTAAAAAAATATCCATATACTTATCTCAACGGTATAAGTGCATTCATAGAATGGAGGAAGATTTCCTTTTCACACATTTCTAGAACAACTTATAAATTCCTTAAATAGATCTCTAAAACCTATTTATAAACTACTTTATAAATCTAAGAACATTTGTAAACTCTTTTTATACATTACTAAAAATCATTTATAAACCCTTTATAAGTCTCTAAAATCATTTATAAAATATTTATAAATCTCTAAAACCATTTATAACTCTTTATAAATTATTTCTCAACTCTTTTATAAACTCTTTATAAATTCTTAAAACTCGTTATAAAACTCTTCTTATAATTATATAAACAAATTTTTAAAATTCGTTTATTAATATCTAACCATTTATAAAATTCCTTTACCTTGCAAATAATCTTCCTTTAAATCTTCAAACCATTTTATAAAATCCTCTTATGAAACCAAATCCGTTTATAAAACCCTATTTATAAGTCTCGAAACATTTATCGATAAATCAAAATCATTACTTCAAAACACTATTATATAATAATAATTATTACAATAAACATTATGAATAAATAATTATCAATAACTTCAAAATATCTAAAGCTAATAATTAATAATTCCAAAACATTATTAAACAAACAACAATAATGAATCTTTACCATTATTATAATAATTAACTTCCAAAACATTATAATTAAATCCTTATTGTTAATTTCAAGACATATTACTTTTTAAATAATTAATTTTTAAAATATTAAAATATTGATGATAACTTTGAAAAAATATTAAATATATATAAATAATCTTTAAAACAATATTAAATATAAATAATGTTAAACCAATATTAAATATAAATGAATAACTTAAAAAGACAGATGAAAAGGTCGGAGCAAAATTGAAGTTAAATCCTTTAAAACAAAATATTTTGAAAACCCGATTTCAGATTAAAAAGCATTTCCTGTCTTAAAAACCAATCCTAACTCAAATGGCAATTTATAGTATTTTTTAAAAATACTAATTGAGGCCAATAGCTACCTAACGTATAACCAATTTCAATATTGATTTTCTATCACTATAGGTTTTGTGCTTGAGCATATAACAATGCCATAGCCCATAGTGCCAATAATCAGGTTTGATTTTCAATGATTCATACAATAGGAATGCTATTTAAAATAATTCAACAATGACGAGGAATCCCGTTGGGTCCCTCCAACGTGAGCCCCGCATCACAAACAATTTATAATCATATAATATAGGTCATCCGCTAGTAGGCGGGTATATATAAAAGGTCATCCGCTTCAAGGATGGGAATAAAACTAAGCCAACTGATAAAACAGTAAATCATCCAAACTTTCAATCAACAATTTTCATCAACTATATAACATACTGGTTAACCAAAAAGGTGAGTTTAACTCACCGAATTTCCAGTTATCGCCCAGGTGTTTTGGATTTTGTCTAAATTCCTACAAGCTCCAATTATCACCAATCTAGTTCCATAACATGGTATTCTCTTCCACGAATTCAACATGACAAACCGCGTTCGATTTGGACCTAAAATGATCAACTTATCGCTTTTACAACATTTCTAATTTGATAATATAATTATATTACTAATTAATCATTAACAATATATTAACCTTTTAAATTACATTTTAAATCTTTCTTCCATACATTTGAATCCCACTTCTATTTGCTGATGCTAACCTACCATGCCGATCACTTCATCTACCCCAAGCTCCTTTGTTTCTCCATGGTTTTCGAAACCGACGAATCCGGCGAGCTTCTCTTCGCAAGCTCCACCACCTCGACACATCCACTTCAACCCTGGTGTCACGACCCGTCTTCCACTATCCAGAAAGACGTATCATGAGTAAGAAAGAAAGGGATAGAAAAGAGAAAAGATAGAGAAGAAAGAAGGAACAACATCAGAATCTCAACAGCGGAACAAATAAATTATATTAATAACCAACATCAGAATCTCAGTAGCGGAACGAATAAATAATATTAATAACATAAGTATTACATAGTATACAACCATTATCAGAGTTACACAGATTATACATTACATACTAGGTAGTTATAAACACCTGTCTAGTTTACAACACAAATACAACTCAGAGAAACCAACACATCAGAACACTATATATATCTACAACGCTGAAGCCTCCTGCTCCATTGCTCCTTCACAATTCGTCAAAGCTAACCTGAATCACTTTGCTACTCGTAAAAATTTGAGTACCCAAGAGTTTAATAAAACATAAAATAAACACTTGGGTCAGACATGGGTCTGGTGTGAGTAAACGGGTTAAAGTTGCTTAACTTTGAAAAACCTTTGAAAACAAAAGGTATCACGTAAGACTCCCCACACATAAACATGGGTAAGTTTTTACCTTACGCTAACCAAAACATTTGATAGAAAATCCAGTGATATTATAATAGGGTCTAGGGTTTTCAAGTAAAATACAGAAATAGCTGGAATGCTTACATCTCATGTTCCAACATAGTTGGGCACAATCAATACGCACGACACTTATTGGAGTTTGGATTCCATACAATGGCAGGGCTACCGGGGTACCGCCCGTCATAGTACGGGGCTTAGATCACCGTACCGAGGATTACTCCCAATCCCCTGCAACACAAGGCCGAAACCATCCCTTACTTGACTGTCCCGAACAAGACAACCCCAGCAGTTGTCGCGACCAACTGCCCATACAACCGAATACCTCTAGACAGAGGAAAATCTCGTCCTACTTGGCATGACCCACTTAGCCTTGCTGCACCTCTCCTGTTTTAGCCATTCCCGGTTGATGAGGCTTGAGGCTACGATTACCTTTATAGAACACATCTATCTTAGAATGCTCATCGTCCACCTGACGATGTTTTGAAAGCATTCAATCCATACAAGTTCATTCCGGGTTCGAACGAAACCGAAGGCATTATCTCATTACACTCATTTTGGAATCACTCTCAGAGTTATCAACGATAACCCTTGCAATCTGAATCTTCATCTTCACTTGAGATTCACGACCTACCGTTAATTTGGATCGATGTGGTTTTCGGATATCCAAATATGGAAACCTGATCCCGGTCTCATCGAAATCCAAAACGCCATCTTTTAGGTCCAAGTTGTTTTAAGTTTAAAACAATTCAATTCTATTATCTATATTCATATAGATAGATAATTCACAATATCACAACAGATAATTCATATTATCATCACAAATAGATAATTCACATTATCATCACAAACAAATAATTCATATTATCATCATACTTCAACCAAAGCATCCATATCACACAACATTACTTATCTCATATCTGAGATCTCAAACCATTCAAGGCAATCAATATCATCCATCCATACATAAGCAAGGATTAATCACACTATAATTAATTTAAAATGAATTAAATTAATTACTTCATCTCTAATTAATTAAATTAAATTAAATTAATTAATTTCATCATTATAAACTTTCTTACATAACCATTAATTAATTAAAAGTCAATTAATTAATTATCCTCTAATTATCCACATTAATTAATCATCCCTAATTAATTATCCTTTAATTACATTCAAGTAATTATCCTTTAATTAATTTCACAAATTAATTATTCTTAATCAAATACAGTAATTAATCCTTTAGTTACTTCATTAATTAATTAACTTTAATTAATTACATTAATCCTTAATTAATTACATTAATTAATTACTATATTAACCACTTATTATTGATTAATTACCCATTAATTAATCAATCCTTAATTACATCATTGATTATATTAATTAATGATCCCTAATTACTCTTTAATTAATTATCCTATTAAATTAATTACATTTAGTAATTAATCTTTAATTAAACCACATCTATTAATCACCCTTGATTAATCTCATTCAGTAATTAACTACCCTTAGTTACTTCATAAGATAAATTAGTTACTCCTTAATTAATTATCTTTAATTAATCCTTTGATTAATTACACAAAGTAATTAAACACAAATTACTTTCAATCTTTAATTAATTACATCCTGTAATTATCATTATTAATTACTTCACTAAGTAATTACACTTCATTAACCACATTAAGTAATTTTGCTTAACCAATCATCCAGTGATTATCTTAAAATAATTAAACTTAATTAATTAACTTAAACTAATCACATTACTTTAATTAATTACATTGAGTAATTAATTCCTTTAATTACTTTCATTAAGTAATTTTACTTAAACAATTCCATAAATGATTATCCTTAATTAATAAATATAATTAATTATTAAAATTAATCACATTAATTAATTACTTAATAATCTCAAGTTAATGGCCTTCATTAACTATTAATAATTCTTCAATTACTTTTCTTAAGTAATTAAACTTATATTAATCATTATTAATTACAAATTAACTTATCTTTAACAACCAATTAATTAATCCTTAATTATTTAATTAATTAAGTGCTTAACTATAATTTAATTAATCTTTAATTACTTGATTGATTAATTCTAATCATTAATTAAAAATATTAACTTATCTCTTTAATGATCCTTAATTATATATTAATTAACCTCCAATTAATTAACTAATGATACTTATTTATAAATCCTTAAATTTTAACTAATTATTTTTTTAATCAACTTCTTAATTTAATTAATTAATTTCAGAACATTAAATCTTAATTAACTTTAAGGTAAAGTATTCTTCTTATATATGATTTAATTATCATTTACAAAGTTTTGAAATCTTATTTTAAAATTTACACTTTAAATTTCATTTTTAAATTTAAGATTTAAAAATGATTAACACATTTAAATTTAACAAAATTTAAATCCACTTATAACTCTTTTTGAATCAAATGTTAATGATACTTATTTTATGTAAAAGAGATTGATGAAAGTTTTTAAACCAAAATTTATGTGAATTTAAAATCTGTTCTTTTGAAAACTTACTTATCAACTCCATTTTTAAAACATATTAAATTTTTAACCACCGTTAATTTTGTATAAAACATTCCTCTTTTTGGAAACAAATTATTTTAATAACTTAATATTTGTTTTAAACACTTTGATAATAAACTTTATAAAATATTTATCTTGAAAACCTGATTTCATTTTGCTTTAAGCGTGAATCATATTTCTTTCCAAAGTTTTGAAACCTGCTTACTAATCCAAAATCCATCTCGAGCCAACAACTAAAACTCGAGCAATCACACGAGCTCTACATCCTAGCTTCGAGCAAAACACACAAATGAATCGAGTTCGACCTGAGTCAATTTGCTTCTTTCCAAAGCTACAGATCAACTGATATATGAAGGCACTCGTGCACATGCACAATGGTCTAGACGACGTTGCCACGCTGCCGACGACGCCTCCAAGTCGGAGATCACCTCGACATCACGTACGAACCCCCAGATCGATGCCATCGTCATCCAAACGAAAATGAGCAACCAATACCCACTGGAAAAAAACTTTACCCACCAACTTCCCTCGCGCCGCCGATCATGGTTATCGAAGACCTTGGCGCCTCGATCAAAGTTGCGCTACATCATCCAGCTTCTAATCCCATATATGCGATCATCTCCGATGATCTACTGAAGCCGCACGAAGCTCAAAAATCATTATGCCCAAAATGAGACGTCGAACCCTAGATAACCCCACTCCGACCATCTCGGCCAAAAATAAAATCAAACTTTATTTTTCTTGTGACCACCCAATCACCCTCTACCTCCAGCCATGGTCACGGCCGCCCACAATTTCCCTATTGCCGTCAATTGACGAATAATTGAATTTTGATCAATTCAGAATATCCCATCCTCCACACACTTAAAAACCATAAAACCTAGATAAAAAATCATCATTTCACTTTACTAATCTGATTTTGGAATCAAATCATAGAATTAAGAATACTGGTTTTTGATTTGTTTTATTTATTCTTCTGTTATTTCACATTCTGGAGTTGACTACTTAATAAAAATGGTTGAAACTATTTTTAGATTTTGTATAACATGGTTATGAAAAAATTTCATTTATAAATCATAGCCTGAATTTATTTGTATGGGAAGATATGTTTTTTTAAAAGAAATCTGGAACCTGTGAAACAACAGAGTCTTATACATGATTATATACACAGACAATCCTCATCATAACACAATATGTACATACATTTATATTAATATCACATATGCAAACTTTATTCACTACTTTCTAAAAGAATCATCTCATTCAACAAATAGACAAAAACTATTTTTAAAGAAGAGTTTACTCACCTTAAAAAAATGATGAACAGAGGCTTAATTTTGAAAAAACTTTTGAACTAAAAACTTACATTGCTGAAATAAGATGCCTCTTTGAATTTGTAAACTTGAATTGCTGATTAGAACTGGAGTGGTTGCTACTGGATCTAGCTGAAGAGATGGTTTAAGGCTTGATTTCTAGGTTGAAGAATTAAATTCAGGCTTTAATTTTTGATCTTAGAAAATGTACAGGTTTTAAGAAATGCAGCCCTTTGGATCATCATCTCGGATTTGAAAAAGAAACAAGCTTTGATTGTCTCAGGTTGAAGAAGAATACAGACTATATTTGATTTTTGAAAATGAATTTCAGGTTGAAGAATGTCCAAGGTTTTGGTTTTGATTTCTTATGGAAGTGGATTTACAGATTTGTTTTGAATAAGTTTCTGGTTAAAGAATGTTAATTACCAGATTTTGTTTTGAGAAGTTTTACAGGTTGAGGTTTTCTTATTTTAGAATGAAGATAGAAAAGAAAGTAGAAGAGAAGGAAAGCATGTTTATATAGGCTGATTTTTTTTTATAAAAACAAACAAAAATCAAAGTTAAAATGACACTTGTTAAAAATCTTTAACACTTGTCTTTTGCAATAGACTAACACATGTCACTAATACCTCTTAATGCATTAACATTTGTTATTTAAGAGATTTTATTATTTATTTATTAAATGCTAATAAAGTCTTTTATACTTATTTTAAATGTTAAATGAAAGCTTTTATATTAATTTATTAGTTTATAAATACTTATTTATAAATATATATATTACCTTAAAGAAAACGTTATAAAACTAATTATATATAATTAAAAGCTTATACATATAATTTTAAAATCCAAAACATTTTAAATATCTATCTTTTGAATTTCAAAATTAGTTCAAATTCAAATTCAAATTAAAATTAAATTCTAAAATCCAATTTTAAAATCAACTTATATATACATATATAACAATATACTAAATTTGAAAATAACAATTTTATTTTCTTTAAAATCTATTTATATTTAACACATTATTAATATTGTTTGAAAATAACAATTTTGTTTATTTTAAATGACTCAAAAGGAAATTACCTCATTATTTATAAATTATTTATATTACTAAATTAATTTTATTTTAAACTTTTATATATATTTTCAAATCATATTTATCAAAAAAAATAAAACAAATCTTTTTGTTAATTTCAACTTAAACTTAAGCTTTAAAATATTTTAAACAATTAATATTTTATCTTAAGTATTTTAAAACCATATATTTAACTTATTAAATAGCTTTTAAAAAGTTTCATATTATATTTAATCATAATTCCCAAATTACAAAAATATATTAGAATTTGAAAACCTGATTTTATTTATTTATTAAATTCAAACCAATGATTTCTATTTACATTATATACGTACACATATATATATTATAAATAGAAATTATTTTATTAGCTTTTAAAAGATTTATTTTACCAAATTAAATTAAAATCATAAAAGGCAATTATCAAATCAATTTAATTATTAATTCGGAGTATTAAATTGATATTGCCCAAAATTCTAGGTCGTCACATTTCTCCCCCTTTAAAAGAATTTCGTCCGCGAAATTTAAGAGTAAAGGTAATTTAATAATCCATCGACAATTTTAATTTTAAACCACAAGCATATTTTATCTATCATATGCTAATATCTATAGCAACCAAATTACTCAAACAAACAAATCTAATGATCCTGACAAAAATCAGGATAGATTTCCAAGCGCTATCTCGAGTTTCCCAGGTTAAAAATAATGGGATACTCGCTTTACGGAATCCAAACAACCTACACTGGTAAACTACAGAGCTCCTATACAACTAGATTTACCAAACTGAACAGATATCAGACCATAGACAAGTCTTGCTCAACACCAAATCCTCCTGAACTGCTGGTTCCACAGCCAGTGATAGATCGTACACGTACTCCCTCAGAGATACGTGAAACACATTGAATCCTAGTCTTCCAAACTGGCAATTCAACTCTGAAAACCAAAGCACTCATCCTAACAAGAACATAGAAAGATCCAATATACGTCGGAGCTATCCTCCCAGTCTCACCAAATCTTATAGCTCCTTTGATCAGAGAAAACTTATCCAAAATCAAATCGCTGACTCTTATCCACAAAACTCTCCTGACGATTCTGGGCTGCCTAATCCTTCCTGATCAGCTCAACCTTTGCTGATGCCTCTAGAAATAAACTAGACCAAAAACAACCCAACAGAATGATCCTCTCAAGATCAATCCAAAATCAAGAACATCAACTCCACTACACAAACATCAGAAGAAAACAAACTTACTCTTCCAATCCGGAAAAGACAAAACAGATGCACTCCCAAACTGCTTCCGCTACACAACTCTGATCTGGAGTAGATGAAAAATGATGATGATGAACACGATCACTGACTGGGCCGACACATCACAGAAAACACGGTTCATCAAATCCATAAAAGAAAACTCAGAGTTCCACCAAAACCCGAGTGCTTTACTCAAATCCTATCTTTAGGAACCATCCTTCTACTAGGCTGAACCACCGGTATTACTTCAGGGATCCAGTCGATAAGAAAACTCAATCTCCAGATGCAGACAAACCTCTGACCTCTCTGAAGACATCTAGAAAAATCTCTGACAACTCAAGAGAACACTCAACTATCGCAAGTCATTTTTGCATTCAACCCAACCTAATTCCAAAGAAAACCGTTCTCTCTTTACTAATCAGAACAGCTTATGATTATCTAGCCAATCCATCGAAGAAATGGATCTACTCTGCTGCTTCTGAACTTCACCTCCAGAAAACTGCTAAGCCAGAAGACTTCCTTGTCGGCACACAAAACACTTCGAACTGCACTGCCGACACAGATGCCCAAAACTTCCTTATCCAAACTTCTTCGAGAAACTCAGAACTTAAACCAAACAGAAACACCTTGCTGGACCCAGCCACAACACCAAAGCAGACACACTTCCTTAAACTCGCTCCAAAAGAAAACATCTTCGGAGACATACATAGTCA
This sequence comes from Allium cepa, assembly GCA_030765085.1. NCBI lineage: Eukaryota > Viridiplantae > Streptophyta > Magnoliopsida > Asparagales > Amaryllidaceae > Allium > Allium cepa. The sequence goes on from CM060941.1 coordinate 635,666,605, forward strand.
CTGTGTCTCATCACGCAGCTACTACTTCCTAAGGTATCAAGATACCATCACTCACTTCTGCTCAGCCGACAGATCCAAACTTTCACTTGTCCAAACTGCACTTCAAAGATGGACTCCAAACCTTAACAGGTATCCTTCAGAGATTGATGAAATCCTTACACCGAGCTGCAAAGCTCACTCAAGATGGTATTAGGTCTACAGCCTCGACAGACACACTTCCAACCTCAACCATTCAAACTCCAACCAATAACAATGGTCGTGTTACACATACTACTACCTTATCTATCTTTATAACTAATATTGGAAAACCCGAACAGGTAACCCAACAGATAGGTAGAAGAAATAAATATATATATCAAAATTACAAATACGCTCTCTCCAGAAAGAAAACACTCCAAAGTCTAGTTATTCACTCAACCTAGCGCTCTAATACCAAACTGTCACGACCCGTCTTCCACTATCCAGAAAGACGCATCATGAGTAAGAAAGAAAGGGATAGAAAAGAGAAAAGATAGAGAAGAAAGAAGAAACAACATCAGAATCTCAACAGCGGAACGAATAAATTATATTAATAACATAAGTATTACATAGTACACAACCATTATCAGAGTTGCACAGATTATACATCACATACTAGACAGTTATAAACACCTGTCTAGTTATTACAACAAAAATACAACTCAGAGAAACCAACAAAGCGGAACACTATATATATCTACAACGCTGAAGCCTCCTGCTCAATTGCTCCTTCACAATTCATCAAAGCTAACCTGAATCACTTGGCTACTCATAAAAATTTGAGTACCCAAGAGTTCAATAAAACAGAAAATAAACAATTGGGTCAGACATGGCTCTGGTGTGAGTAAACGGGTTAAAGTTGCTTAACTTTGAAAAACCTTTGAAAACAAAAGGTATCACGTAAGACTCCCCACACATAAACATGGGTAAGTTTTTACCTTACGCTAACCAAAACATTTAGCAGGAAATCCAGTGATATTATAATAGGGTCTAGAGTTTTCAAGTAAAATACAGAAATAGCTGGAATGCTTACATCTCACGTTCCAACAAAGTTGGGCACAATCAATACGTACGACACTTATTGGAGTTTGGATTCCATACAATGGCAGGGGTACCGCCCGTCACAGCACGGGGCCTAGATCACCGTACCGAGGATTACCCCCAATCCCCTGCAACACAAGGCCGGAACCATCCCATACTGGACAGTCCCGAAAAAGACAATCATAACAGTTGTCGCGACCAACTACCCACACAGCCGAATAAAAAGGGTACTTTAGACAGGGGAAAATCTTGTCCTACTTGGGCATGACCCACTTAGCCTTGCTTCACCTCCCCTGTTTTAGCCATTCCCGATTGATGAGGCTTGAGGCTACGGTTACCTTTATAGAACACATCTACTTAGAATACTCATCGTCCACCTGATGATATTCTGAAAGCATTCAATCCATACAAGTTCATTCCAGGTTCGAACGAGACCAAAGGCGTTATCTCGTTACACTCATTTTGGAATCACCCTCAGAGTTAACGACGATAACCCTTGCACTCTGAATCTTCATCTTCACTTGAGATTCACGACCTATCGTTAATTTGGATCGATGTGGCTTTCGGATATCCAAATATGGAAAGCCGATCTAGGTCTCATCGAAATCCAAAACGCCATCTTTTAGGTCCAAGTTGTTTTATTTTTAAAACAATTCAATTCTATTATCTATATTCATACAGATAGACAATTCACAATATCACAATAGATAATCCATATTATCATCACAAATAGATAATTCACATTATCATCACAAACATAATTCATATTATCATCATACTTCAACCAAAGCATCCATATCACACAACATTACTTATCTCATATTTGAGATCTCAAACCATTCAAGGCAATCAATATCATCCATCCATAAATAAGCAAGGATTAATCACACTATAATTAATTTAAAATGAATTAAATTAATTACTTCATCTCTAATTAATTTAAAATAAATTAAATTAATTACTTTAATCATTATAAACTTGCTTACTTAACCATTAATTAATTACAAATCAATTAATTAATTGTCCTCTAATTATCCATCTTAACTAATCATCCCTGATTAATTATCCTTTAATTACATTCTAGTAATTATCCTTTAATTAATTTCACAAATTAATTATTCTTAATCAAATACAGTAATTAATCCTTTAGTTACTTCATTAATTAATTAACTTTAATTAATTACATTAATCCTTAATTAATTACATTAATTAATTACTCTGTTAATCACTTATTGTTGATTAATTACCCATTAATTAATCAATCCTTAATTACATCATTGATTATATTAATTAATGATCCCTAATTACTCTTTAATTAATTATCCTATTAAATTAATTACATTTAGTAATTAATCTTTAATTAAACCACATCTATTAATCACCCTTGATTAATCTCATTCAGTAATTAACTACCCTTAGCTACTTCATTAAATAAATTAATTACTCCTTAATTAATTATCTTTAATTAATCCCTTGATTAATTACACAAAGTAATTAAACACAAATTAATTTCAATCTTTAATTAATTACCTCTTGTAATTATCATTACTAATTACTTCACTAAGTAATTACACTTCATTAACCACATTAAGTAATTTTGCTTAACCAATCATCCAGTGATTATCTTAAATTAATTAAACTTAATTAATTAACTTAAACTAATCACATTACTTTAATTAATTACATTGAGTAATTAATTCCTTTGATTACTTTCATTAAGTAATTTTACTTAAACAATTCCATAAATGATTTTCCTTAATTAATTAATATAATTAATTATTAAAGTTAATCACATTAATTAATTACTTAATAATCTCAAGTTAATGACCTTTATTAACTATTGACAATTCTTTAATTACTTTTCTTAAGTAATTAAACTTAGATTAATCATTATTAATTACAAATTAATTTATCTTTAACAACCAATTAATTAATCCTTAATTATTTAATTAATTAAGTGCTTAACTGTAATTTAATTAATCTTTAATTACTTGATTGATTAATTCTAATCATTAATTAAAAATCTTAACTTATCTCTTTAATGTTCCTTAATTATATATTAATTAACCTCCAATTAATTAACTAATGATACTTATTTATAAATCCTTAAATTTTAGTTAATTTTTATTTTTAATCAACTTCTTAATTTAATTAATTAATTTCAGAACATTAAATATTAATTAACTTTAAGGTAAAGTATTCTTCTTATATATGATTTAATTATCATTTAAAAAGTTTTGAAATCTTATTTTAAAATTTACACTTTAAATTTCATTTTTAAATTTAAGATTTAAAAATGATTAACACATTTAAATTTAACAAAATTTAAATCCACTTATAACTCTTTTTGAATCAAATGTTAATGATACTTATTTTATATAAAAGAGATTGATGAAAGTTTTTAAACCAAAATTTATGTGAATTTAAAATCCATTCTTTTGAAAACTTACTTATCAACTCCATTTTTAAAACTTATTAAATTTTTAACCACCGTTAATCTTGTATAAAACATTCCTCTTTTCTGAAACAAATTATTTTAATAACTTAATATTTGTTTTAAACACTTTGATATTAAAGTTTATAAAATATTTATCTTGAAAAACTAGTTTTATTTTGCTTTAAGCGTGAATCATATTTCTTTCCAAAGTTTTGAAACCTGCTTACTAATCCAAAATCCATCTCGAGCCAACAACTAAAACTCGAGCAATCACATGAGCTCTACATCCTAGCTTCGAGCAAAACACACAAATGAATCGAGTTCGACCCGTGTCAATTTGCTTCTTCCCAAAGCTACAGATCAACTGATATACGAAGGCACTCGTGCACGTGCACGATGGTCTGGACAATGTTGCCACCCTGCCGACGACGCCTCCAAGTCGGCGATCACCTCGACATCACGTACGAACCCCTAAATCGATGCCATCATCATCCAAATGAAAACGAGCAACCCAACACCCACTGGAAAAAAACTTGACCCACTAACTTCCCTCGCGCCGCCGATCACGGTTATTGGAGACCTTGCCGCCTCGATCAAAGTTGCGCCACATCATCCAGCTTCTAATCCCACATATGCGATCATTTCCGATGATCTACTGATGCCACACGAAGCTCAAAAATCAATATGCCCAAAACGAGACATCGAACCCTAGATAACCCCACTCTGACCATCTCGGCTAAAAATAAAATCAAACTTTATTTTTCTTGTGACCACCCGATCACCCTCTACCTCCAGCCGTAGTCACGGCCGCCCACAATTTCCCTATTGCCGTCAATTGACGAATAATTGAATTCTGATTAATACAGAATATCCCATCCTCCACACACTTACAAATCATAAAACCTAGGTCAAAAATCATCATTTCACTTTACTAATCTGATTTTGGAATCAAATCATAGAATTAAGAATACTGGTTTTTGATTTGTTTTATTTATTCTTTTGTTATTTCACATTCTAGAGTTGACTACTTAATAAAAATGGTTGAAACTATTTTTAGATTTTGTATAACATGGTTATGAACAAATTTCATTTATAAATCATAGGCTGAATTTATTTGTATGGGAAGATAATTTTTTTTAAAAAGAAATCTGGAACCTGTGAAACAACAGAGTCCTATACATGAATATATACACAGACAATCCTCATCATAACACAATATATACATACATTTATATTCATATCACATATGCAAACTTTATTCACTACATTCTACATGAATCATTTCTTTCAACAGATAGACAAAAACCGTTTTAAAGAAGAGTTTACTCACCTTAAAAAAATGATGAACAGAGGCTTCATTTTGAAAAACTTTTGAACTGAAAACTTGCATTGCTGAAATAAGATGCCTCTTTGAATTTGTAAACTTGAATTGCTGATTAGAACTGGAGTGGTTGCTACTGGATCTAGCTGAAGAGATGGTTTAAGGCTTGATTTCTAGGTTGAAGAATTAAATTCAGGCTTCAATTTTTGATCTTAGAAAATGTACAGGTTTTAAGAAATGCAGCCCTTTGGATTATCATCTCAGATTTGAAAAAGAAACAGGCTTTGATTGCCTCAAGTTAGAAGAATACAGGCTATATTTGATTTTTGAAAATGAATTTCAGGTTGAAGAATGTTACAGGTTTTGGTTTTGATTTCTTATGGAAGTGGATTTACAGATTTGTTTTGAATAAGTTTCTGGTTGAAGAATGTTAATTACCAGATTTTGTTTTGAAAAGTTTTACAGGTTGAGGTTTTCTTATTTTAGAATGAAGATAGGAAAGAAAGTGGAAGAGAAATAAATCATGTTTATATAGGCTGATTTTTTTTTATAGAAACAAAAGAAAATCAAAGTTAAAATGACACTTGTTAAAAATCTTTAACACTTGTCTTTTGCAATAGTTTATTTACTAACACATGTCACTAATACCTCTTAATGCATTAACATTTGTTATTTAAGAGATTTTATTATTTATTTATTAAATGCTAATAAAGTCTTTTATACTTATTTTAAATGTTAAATGAAAGCTTTTATATTAATTTATTAGTTTATAAATACTTATTTATAAATATACATATTACCTTAAAGAAAACGTTATAAAACTAATTATATATATTTATAACTTATACATATAATTTTAAAATCCAAAACATTTTAAATATCTATCTTTTGAATTTCAAAATTAATTCAATGTCAAATTCAAATTAAAATCAAATTCTAAAATCCAATTTTAAAATCAACTTATATATGCATATATAACAATATACTAAATTTGAAAATAACAATTTTATTTTCTTTAAAATCTATTTATATTTAACACATTATTATATTGTTTGAAAATAACAATTTTGTTTATTTTTGATAGCTCAAAAGGAAATTACCTCATTATTTATAAATTATTTATATTACTAAATGAATTGTATTTTAAACTTTTATATATATTTTCAAATCATATTTATCAAGGAAAATAAAACAAATCTTTTTTTTAATTTCAACTTAAACTTAGGCTTTAAAATATTTTAAACAATTAATATTTTATCTTAAGTATTTTAAAACTATATATTTAACTTATTAAATAGCTTTTAAAAAGTTTCATATTATATTTAATCATAATTCCCAAATTACCAAAATATATTAGAATTTGAAAACCCCATTTTGTCTATTTATTAAATTCAATCCAAAGGTTTCTATTTACATTATATACGTACACACACATATATATATACATATGATAAATAGAAATTATTTTATTAGCTTTTAAAAAGATAAATTTTACCAAATTAAATTAAAATCATTAAAGGCAATTATCAAATCAATTTAATTATTAATTCAGATTATTAAATTGATATTGCCCAAAATTCCGAGTCGTCACACCTGGGATCACCACGCAAATCGCGACCGAGCCCACCACAGCCCCGTCCTTACAACCCACGCAATCCCTTCCCTTTGATCGCACATCACCAGACGTTAGCCGTTGTTTCCATTCCATGCCACGAATCTAAATATCATCTTTATTTTGCAATCCATCGACCATTTTTCCCAAAAGCATAAGCCCTAGATGCCAAACAAACTTCGGCCTTCACTAACAACAGCCGAGCCCCCCCCTAAACCCATAGTCGAATACCTAAAAAGCATACCGAATCAAAGCTTTAACTGAACAAGGTCCAAGATTCAAGTTTTTTTTCCTTTTCCATTTTATAGAATTTTATTTCTTGTTCTTGTTTACTGGGTATTAAAAATGAAAGGCAGCGGAAATTTTTAAAAGGGGAAGAAGGTATGGCCTAGACGTGGGTGGTATGGTGAGAACATGGGTATGGTGAAGGTTATGCGATTATTAAATTCAAAAATATCCATTCAAACACTTCAAAATTTCGAACCCCTATGGAGGCGTGCTGCCTAGTGTTTTATATGTAATACCTCTATTCCGAACACAATGAAACTAATTTCGAAACCTAGTTCAATCATATACAAAAGTTGGCTTTTCAAGCCCCTAGTTATTTTATATTAATTTATCTAATTAGTTTCTAAGCATTTCGAGCTCGTCCGACCAAACGATATGTTCGATCTTATGAAATTTTTCGGCATATAATAATTCATTATTACAAAACCAATGGAACTTGTTTCATCGAAATTCGAGACAATACCCTAGAAGTCTATTTTTACATGTTAATTAAAATGATTATTATTAAAACTAGTTTATTCGCTTTTAATTCAAATTTAAAAGTTTAATATCCTCATTTTTATTCAAATAGAATTTAAATCAACTTTTGAAATCATTTTTTCATTAGATTCAAGATTCAATTATTTAAATCCAAATTTTCAAATAACCATTATATTTGAAATTCAAGTTTATTTAACTTATAAAATTAACTTTTCACTATTTAAAATAAATTAAATATTCCAAATTTGAATAAGTGAAATTCTGGTCGTTACACTCATCCTTCTTAGCCGAGCCCAAAATCTTCTTGGCCGAGCCCAAAATCTTCTTGGCCGAGCCCAAAAGCCCATAGGCCGAGCCTACTTTGCCTTGCTTAGGTCCAAAAATCACTTATTTACAAAAGATTTTCAAAGTTCTAGGCTTATTTCGAAGTTAGAAAAGATTTGGTTGATTTTGGTGAGTAAACTATTTATTTTTGGGAAAAGTTTTAAACTTTTTACATTAGTAAAACTTGTTATATGATATGTTGCTTGAAATGGTTGGATTTTCATGTGTTGGTTAATATGTATGCTATTTGTTTGTGATTGGTAGTTAGATTTGGAAAAATAAAGTCTAAATGTAGAGTTTTGTTGTAAAGATGTTATTTGTGCTCATGTATGTGATGATAAAATGATTTTATATGAGTGAGCTTGTATGTATGGTTATGTGATATAAAAGTTAGCAATTTTATTTGCTATGGTGACTTGAGATCTCTTGATAAGAAGAAAAATCATAACTTGTTTACTAGTTTTAAGTTTTAAACTTTTGATTTAGCTTTCAAATATAAATCTTTTCCTTATGATTTAAAAATAAGTAAAGTTAGTGGTTGAGTTTTGAGAAAGGTTTAACCTAAAACTAATTCTAACGAGTTGCATCCATAACGGCGGTCGCTATGGATGCAGTTCAGAAAAATGTTAGTTTTTTAGATTTTAAAGTGCTTTCTTTTGAAATGTTTTTGAAAACTTTTTCAAAATACTAATTAAAGTGTAAAAGTTAATCATTTTGGAAATTAAATATGATTTTAATGATTAATTAATTTAGGATAATTGTTAATTAATTGTTATTAAGTTATGTAATTGGTGTTTAATTATGAATTAAATAAATTAAATTTCATTAATTAATTAAAGAATTTTTAATAGATGATTTATTAAGTTATAAGTTAATTTATTATTAATTTTATTTAATTAAGTTTAATTATTATTATTTAATTATGGTTAATTAATAATTAATTACTAATTAGGCGGAGTTTAATAAATTAATCTAATCAGGTTTAGTTAAGATTTAATTAAAGATTAATTAAGTTTTAATTAGTGTTAAATAAGATTTAATTAGTAGTTAAATAATGATTAAATTAGTAATTAAATAAAGATTTAATTAGTATTTAGTAAAGGTTTAATTTAAACTCTATTAAAAAAGTCAGCTCTCTTTTATAAATACATTAATTTTAACCAAGGGGATGTTTTGTTTGTGCCATTAAATAGCCAAACAACCACGCATGGGTTATATATTAAATTTAATAGACTTTTTAAATATCTGTTTGTAGAATAAATCTCCTTTCTGCTATAACTTAAATGAATTGATTATTTGGACACCTGTTATCATAATATATCTTCGTTTTGCTATAATTAAACTTAATAGATTGTTTGGACATCTTTTTAGCGGGACAAATCACCATCCAGATATTATGTTATTTGAACATGTATCTGCCAGTTGGTTTATATTGACATGTTATTTCCTGATTTGGTTATGGATTATATTTAAATACATGTTGGCTTATGTAAATAATTGTTATGTGACTTGCTCTGATACCAACTATGACGTGCGAATGTATATATGAGGGAGTGAAATTGATAGTTTGTTGAAAGTATAAAAGACTTTGGTGGTGGAGGATGGTAACTTGGTTCAGTACCATTGTGAGTGCTAAGCCTCTTTTAAAATTGTAAAAGTTATGGTATAAATTAACTTAAATTCTATCAATGGGTGGGTAAGGGTTACAAACAATTTTGTAAGCTATCCAATTTTTAATTAAAGGGATTTATAAATAATATTTTGTTTACGAAATGGATTTTATTTTGTAAAGGATTTATTGAAGAAATTTATAAAAGAATTTGAGATTTGGATATCCCTTAACTGACCTTTTTAATTATATGGCATGAAATTTTCATTCCATGCTTGACATCGAAGAAATAGTGTTTGGGGATGTTCTTATCTTTAATTTAAATAATATTTGTTTGGTTGTTTTTAATATGATATTTAAATAAAAAAAACCTTTCATGAATGTTTTGTGAATATACTTGTGCTAGTGAGATAAGTATATGAATATTTCGATATACCTTTTGAAAAGAGATTTAATAAATAAAGATTTGTTTTTGAGGCTTAGTGGTTGCTATGAGTAATTAAATCTCTATTTTTTTAATTTTTTTATGTGTATTTGATAGTGAAATAACCAACCATCAAATCTTGGCCAGTTTTGACTTAGGAAGTATGATTGTATATGTGAGTTTCCTTATGAAGACTCAAAACTTATTGTACACTTCGAAAAGAATCGGGAATGTGTCCATCGAAAATTATTGTTTTTATTTTGGAGAGATCAAGATCTGATATGTTATCTAAATTCCTATTCGAATTGACATATGTGTTCGCGTGGAAGATATCTTAAAGATTATTAAAGACGATGCTCCTTGAAGAACCTTTTGGTTTCGTTCAGAACCATAACGAAACTGTATGGATGAATGCTAGCATTGCATTTCTGCCTGGAGGACAGCGTTAACATTCCAAGATGGATTACTATATGTTCAGAGCTTAGCTTTACGAACCTCAAATCCCGATAATGGTTAAAACATGGTAGATGTAGCAAGGCTATGTGGGTTGCACCCATTAGGGTATGATCATCCTAATATCTAGTCTTGATATCTCTACGTATGTTTTGGTGCCCAATTTTGGCTATTGATCATAGCCAAGGGATGATCATATTCGGTATACCCAGTTTACGGGTAGGCCGGTCCTATGTTGGCATTAGTTGAAAGGTTTTCGATCTCACTCTATAATTTATCTAGAGGTGTACCGGTTTTCAAAAAGTAGTCCCTTACCTTGCCATTTGATGAAAATCCATTCTCCAATAAGTGCCTTCGTTTTTATTGTATACCTATCATTGCTGTCATGTACATGCATCACGACTACTTGGTTTTAAATACTTTAAACCCTAGACATTATTATAATATCATTGCATTTTTATAATATAAAATTTTCTAGTTATCGTAAGGTAAAACCCATTCGTGTTTATGCGTGGCGTGGCCTTATGAGATACCTTTGGTTTGAAGTATCTTTTAATATAAAGTTAAACTATGCTTTACTCACACCAGACCCATGTCTGACCTGGAGTTTTATTTTCTTCCTTAAAAACTCTTGTGTGCTCAAATTTATATGTGCAACCAAGTAGTCTAGGTTTCCATGGATGCATTTTGGAGGGGCTAAGAGTAGGTGGCTTATCGATAGCTAATTATTTATCTTGTTTCTGTTTTGTTGTATTGTAATGATCCTAATTTTAACTAACATTATTTAGAATATTCAGTTGGATAAATAAAATAAAATAATGTTGATAGTTAAGAGATTGAGTTTTGTTAATTAAGAAGTAATCGTGCCTTAATGATTGTATTAGTAAAAGAGAAATAGAAAAATAAATAAGTAGGAGGAATATGGTAATGGTAAAATGGGAATGGTCTTTGTTCCTACACCCTAAACCCCTCTGGTCTTCATTCCTCATTCATTTTAACTTCCACAAACAAAACAAAACCTAAAGAACTTGGCTGGCCACCACTAAGAGGATTCAAGGAGAAGAAAAGCTAGGATTCAAGTAGAAAGCTTAAACATATCAATCTAAAGGCAAATCTCAACCTTCTTAACACAAAGCCTAGGTGAATAGTTAATATACATCTCATGTTTTAAAAATGATTTTAGTTTTAAAGGATAAATCAATTTATTTGCAAGTTATATGCCATGTTATTAGCGATTAAATGATTATATGCTTTAAGTTGATGATTTATAGAGATTTAATAAGAATTTTTTTGATATGTTTAGATTAGAAAACCTATTATATGACATCCAAATAAGTTGCATTTTTGATATATGGTCAAAAACTTTATTTTAGAAGTGGGTTTCAAGTTTCATAATTTTCCATGTTATTGTGAATTCATTATAAATTCTCTAAGTAAGAAAATTAATTTATTTTGGGTTAATTATTTAAAATAATTAAGAATTTATTTTGGCTTCCAAATTTATATGTGTGGGAAAATAGGTTAAATATGACTTTTGAAAATTTTTCCTAACTGTTTTACTAAGGCAAATAAATTAATTAAGCTAGAGGGGCTTAATTGTTATTTTAGATTTTTAAACTATTTTGTTAAGTATAAAATATTTTAAATATTTTAAGCTAATGTGTGCAGCAGCTTTTCAGAAAAGTATGTGATAAAGATTTCATAGCCAATTTAATTTTGACAAATATTGAAAGTTAGGTAAAAAGGAATTACTTTAAAGGTAAAACTACAGTTTTTATTTTAATTACAGTTTCACCACATACCCTGCTTGCTCTCATCACCATACTCCTACTTGTAAATCTTCCGCCCCCATTCAAAACTAATGCACGTGGTATCAAGCAACTGGTATGTAGTGAATCGGAGTTAGGCGAAAGGAAGCAATGGTGGCGAAAGCGTGCTTTCGTAAGGGTTAAAGCCGCTTTCGTTGGCCTTTCGAACCTATTGATGCTGCCTTAAATAGCTTTCGACTCTATAGTTGCAGCATTGATACCTTTCGCCTTTGTTAAATGCTGCCTTTTTAAACCTAAACAATATGTGTGGATGGTAGATTTTGAACCAATACCCCACCGCAACCATTGAGCCGCTTTTCTTTTAACTTATACATGTGAAAGGGTGGGTGCCGCTCCTATAACTTTCGACACGGTTGTAGCCACTTGTTTGAACCCAAGTATACATGCGGAAGTATGTCATTGTTACCCTAAGTGTTTCGAAGGAATAGCTTCCGTATAAATCCCCTTAGGGACTATGTATTCTGTTTTGTTTTCTAATTATGGTTTCAAAGGGAATACCTTTAATTAGTTTCGAAGCTATACTTCCATATTTCCTTACTTGAACCCAATGTCTTCGAAAGGTAAGTTTTAATTGTTTCGAAAGATATGATTAATGGCTTCGAAAGTGGATGTCTAAGGTTTTAAGCAATGGTTTCAAAAAGGGATGCTTTCTATGATTTCGAAAGGGATTGTTTAAGGGTTTAAACAATGGTTTCGAAGGTACTGTTTTGGCTTATAGCCTAATGTTTTGTAAGTTGCAAAGGGATTTAACTTATTTCAAAGGGATAGCAAACCCTATTGATTTTAGATTTTCATCAACATTGTTTTGTAAAGCATATATCATGGCATAAATATTTTGAGTAAAACAATGAGTATGATTTCCTTGTTTTATAAAGATACAATTTCAAGGGTAAATCATTTATAAAGATGGTTTTCAAGGAAATGAAATTTGAATAAGGTAGTTAACCCTAAGTATATGACTCAGATATTAGAAGACCATATGAGACTGGTGTGGGTTACTCCTAAACTTTAGCTAGTAGCCCCTAGCTAATATAAGTCCAAAATTCCAGTGTGTAGGGATTTATCGCAGGTAAGACTAAAATGATTTTACACACAGAAAGGAATACAAAGAGTAGAGATAGGTTATTGGTGAGCTCACAAAACCATTAGGATCAGTTGACCCTTGGAGAAGTAAATTGAGGACAGATCGTCCAGTATTGTATCTAACAGAAGTTAGAATATTTATTATGTGTTGTAGGCTCGAGTTAGCCAGTGGTTAACTCTTATCCAGATAAAGTTATGATATTCAGACTGATAGTTCATTGGGTACCTGATTTATATGCATATATGTTATTGCTATTGTCCTTACAATCAGTTTGATTGTAAGATTTTGATTTGCAAAAGATATGATTTTAAAAGGATATTAGTGAGGGGAAACCTGTTCCACTAAGCAGCATGGTCTCACTTAATACCAATGAACCGAGATGTAACAGAATTATTCACACCAGGCTTTATGTCTGACTCGAAGTTTATGTTTTCACCCTTAAACTCTTAGGTGCTCAAAATTGAATTTGAGTAGATTGAGAGTTAAGGACTTTTTCGGTTTAGTAGGTTGGATGAATAAGCTTTCGAAGACGTACAGGAGGCAAAGCTAGCTATGTAGGAGTTATTTAGTATTATTTCCGCCGTGATGTATTTATGACTAATATGTCTATCTAGTACTCTGATCATCTAAAGGGCATCTTCATATGTCGCTGTTGGTGTAATTTGTAATAATTATATTTGGTCAAAACCTGAGGATCGTTTTGGGATTATGTAACTGAATATGAAATATTGATTCGAAATGTAACTAAAAAACTGTCTTTGAAATCTATGTTGGTTTTATTTCATATTCATGTGCTTCTGATTTTATGAATACCATTAACATTACCGTATCTTTTCACCAGAAGTTAATATATATGACTGCAACATCTATAACGCTTAACTTCGGACCTCAAAATAGGGGATGCTACAACTTGGTATCAGAGTATAGGTTTATGATAACTTAAAAGAAATTTAAAACTTAAATGATTTTGAAGACATAATCCTAAGGAATTAGGGAAAAGATTAGTGTATGGACTAACGCTATAGTAATGCACTTATATTTGCTATATATAAGTATACGCTTTATCTCCATTCTTTTATCCCTCTTAGGCTATTCTTTTGTATCTTACAAAAACTCGAATGCATATTTTAGGAAGTAAGATATGAATACTAGAAATGGAAGAGTTAACCTTGGTGGAGGGAGAACCACAACTAATGGTGTAACGACCCAGAATTTTGAACAATTTAATTTGAAAATATTTAATTAATTTTAAATATTTGAATGATGGTTTGACTTGAATTTCAAATTTCAGAATGAATTTGCGATTAAATTTTAGAATTTGGCGATTAAATTTTAGAATTTAATCTATTGAAAGTTGAATAAAAATTTGAATCCTCAATTTTAAACTGATTAAAAATATTTCAAAGGCTGGTAAAATTTATATTGATAATACTGAAGATTATAGAAGCTTCAGAATTTAATTTGGAAGTGAATTGTTCAGTTTGAAATTATACCGTTTAAATCGATATTTAAAAATAGCCGTCCGAGGCACAGTCTCGAATTTCGACAAAACCAGTACCATTGGGTCCGTAATATTGAATTATTACCGGATTTCAAATTTCGTATTTTTCGGAGTTGTTATGCGAACACACGATGAATAAACGCGTCGAAATCAAATTGGATTCAATTTAAATTTAAATTTAAATTTAGTCAAACAAACACACGTTATCTTCCCCAACATTATGCCTAAAATCACGTAGAGTATCACGCCTACAATCACTAATGAAATCGTGCAAGCCTTCCTCCTTCACGTTTTAAATATCCCTCTCCCTCTCCAGTAAATCAAAATCAAAAGAAAGGAAAAAAAATATAATGGCCGCTCTCCTCAACAACTAATGGCCGAAGCCCTCAAGTTCGAAATCTCGTCTCCCTCTCTCCTATTTCCTCTTCCCCTTGTCATTCCTTTCCAATTCTTCAGAGCAAATAAATAAAAAAAAAGAGAGATGACCGAAGCCCTAAATCGAAATCGCGAGGCGACGAAAGGAGGCAGTGGCAAGTGCGGCGGCGCGCGAGTCAGCGGGGGGTCAGCGTTCGCGTGAGGGATGAAGTCGCGAGTCTTTCTCGTGCACGCAGGGGAGCCGCGGCGCTCGCTGGAAGGGGGAGCGACGGCGCACGTAGGCCAAGATGAAGGTGGCGTCGTCACTAATTTGGGGTGCGTGCGAGTAGTGGAAGTTTGAGCTGGGACATGGCAGCGTGGTCGCGCAGGTTGGGGAGTTCTCGAGCACATCAGGATCGAGGCAGTGGTCGAGGTGGTGGCGAGTGAAGAGGCTACAGTTGTTCGATTTGAAGGTTGGTGTTCGATCGGCCGGTGGTGGCTACTCGATAGGAGAGGAGGTATAAATGTTAATTTTTATGAGTTTCTTTTTAGTCCAGTTGTGTTAATCTGATATCAGTAAACAGGGAAAGAAAATAAAATAGATATGTACATTCTTAACTTCTCGAATTATTTTTAAAATAATAAATAATGATGTGAAACCAGTATTTACATTTTTACAGTAAGTTAAAAAATTAAAATTTTAACATCCTGATTTGAAATTAGGAAATTGGTTTAAATTAACTTATTTAATTTTTAGTGGTTAAAAATAATTTATTTTAAGGGAATTTAGTTTCAAAATTTAAATTTTTAGTTGAACAAATTTATTAAAAGAAATTGATTTAAAGATATTAATATAAAATAAGGTAATTAGTAAAAATAAATGAAAAATAAATAAATGAGTGGATACATTATAAATTTACTAGTTTATTTTGAAAATAATTTCCTAAAGTAAATTTTGTTTCAAATTCAAATTTTTAGTTAAAATAATTTATTAAACAAAGGAATTTTAAAAGATTGAAGAAATTTATATAAGCAAGATGTTTGAAATATTTATTGAAATGAGATTTTGGTTTAAAGTAAAAGGGAAGTTAGTTTGAAATTAAAAGGGTTAGTTAAATAAATTTATTTAAGTAAATTTAGTTGAAATTTAAATTTTATTAGATAAATTTGTTAAGAGTAATTTGTTTAAAATTAAAAGGAAATTTAGTTTTAAAATTTAATCGTAGTTAAATAAAATTATAAAAGGAGAAATTTGTTAAATAAAACTATTGATTAATTAAACAATCAAGAATGAAAATTTATTATTCAATCTGTTTGAATATTAATGAATGTGTACAATATTTATACAAGGTATAAATCAAGAAAATCAAGATGGAAAATGGATTGCTAATAAAAGCAAAGGTGGGAACTTCTCACTCAAAAAGGTTTATTTAAATTTTAAATAGTTAGATTTAAAATTGTTAGACTGTTGATTGAATGCTTGAATGATGATTGTTATATATATATATTGGATGTGAATAGACCCTATACGCCGTTAGTAAGCGGAGGTTATTTATTAAACCCATATACCGCGATATTCCACCTCGAAGTGGAATTGGTATTATATTATATATATAGCAATATATATATATATATATTGGCATATGTATATATTGCAGTTGATTGATTTCCCGCATTGTATAGCGGATGATACCCTATTGCGACGCCTATTAAGCGGATAATATTTTATAAAATCTCATATACCGCGATATTCCACCTCGAAGTGGAATGGGTATTGTGCTAATGTCTGTGGATGTAGGAAAACAGGTTGGAGGGATCCAACTGGATTCCTCACAAATATTTATTTGATTTCAGATATTGTGATATTTGATTGTTTATCATATCGATATATGATATTTAAAAGTCGTGATTGACTATTTGATGTGTTGCATCATCGAATCCAATTTTGAAGTTTAAAAATAACGATTTTTATTTTAAGGGATTTCTAAAGTGATTTTTGAAAGTATATGTTTCTAAAATATTTTTGAAATTGATTCATCTTAAATAAATAAACGTTATAATTTTAATATTATAAAAATTATGATTTTTGAGAAATACAGTTAAAAGTTGATTTTTGAAAATATGGGATTAATGATTTTATAAAATAGTTTAAATTGGGTTTTCTGAATTTATTATAAAAAGTTTAAAAATAGGATTTATGAAATTTTATTATTTTATAAATCAAAATGAGGAGATTATAAAGGAGTTTAAAGACGTTTTAAAAGAATAATATAAATTGATCCATATAAAAGATTTATAAATTAATAATATTGAAATTGTAAAACGAGCTTTTATAAGTGTTAGAATGAATTGTGAATAAATTTCATAAATGAATGAAATTTATAGAATTATAACGGTTAAATGGAATTTTATAAACAGTAGGTTTATAAAATTTGTAAAGTTATTTAAAAGAATAGATTTTGGATAAATAAATGAATCTTATAAGTTATAAGACTTATAATTTGGGAAGTTAAAAGAACAATTTTGTAAACAAATAAATTATAAGCATTTAACTTATAATATGGACTTTCGGTATATAATTGAGTTATAAATCGAATAAGTTAATAAAGGTAATTATAAAAGGAAGTGTTATAAAATAAATAGAAATGGAATTTATAAACATTGTTTTATAAATCCGCAACGACTTATTTCGATAAGTAAATTATTGTAACTTGTTAATGGAGTTATATTCACGTTTTAGACAGTGAATAATCCTGTAAAACAAAATGAATAGAAATGATAAAATTGGTTAACAAGTATACTCACGTTTTTGAATAGTGAATAATATGTTAAAGAAATGGTTTTGAATGTGATGTTTTAAATAGAATTAAAACGATCTAACGATATTTTTAAATGTGTTAAGATCGAAACCATAGATTTCAACATTCATTGTTGAAATAGACGTTTTCGAGAAATAGAAGGAAATGGTAGATTATAACACTATTGTTATAGTAAATGATTTCCGAAAGGAAATGTTTTGTATAGTATTGGGATTTATATATCTATTTTAATTTCGAATCCCTATACTAGTGATTTTGGGTTGTCGTACCGATGTTTTACGCAACATTCGTTTTGGCCCAAATAAATATGTTTAAGAGAATGATTTCCTTAAAGAATGAAATATATACTTAATTTCGATTAGAGTATATTGAATATTTTCCAAGTGTAGAAAATAAAAAGACTTGTGAATTACTTATAAATAAATAAGTATGGAAATGTTTTTCCAATATTTAGTGAATATTTTGAATTTATCTTTTTGAAGATAAATTGAAAATGAATATTAAAAATCGAATGGAAATCGTATATTCATAAATATTTTGGAATGTAAATCCACTATGGAATTTATAAATGAAAGGGGGAAATTGTTTAAAAATAAATATTGATTTATTTTTGAAATATTGAAAATATATATCTTGTAAACATATTTTTGGAAAATAAATAATTTGGAAAATTATTTGGAATCTGGTGATGTTGTGCATACTATAAATAGTTAAATAACCGACTATCAATATTTACCTTCAAATGGGTATTTGTTGTGATGTGCTTGGAATTGAATGCCACACTTATTTTTTTTTAAATAAGCGCTCACTATTCGGGTTAACCGGGAAAGGACCTTGGGGTCGTATAACCCATTCCGAATGTGTGATACGTCGTTATGAATTGCATTTGAAGATCGGTGTTGAAGACCGGATATTTTTGAAAACGAAAGGGTTTCTTGTTGATTGTATCTGCACTGGCTGATCCCCGGTATAGAGATCTCCATATGTGATGGAAAATCCGGACGTGATTAGAGATTATCCGGATTGCAAGGACTTCTTTGTAAGTGCCTTCGGTTCTGTTCGATCCCGGAACAGACTTATATGGATAGTATGTATGACATTACAAATTGAGATATAAAGCTGATTTCTTTCAAATATATTTCTGTTGGTGGCGGAGAATTTATTCTTTTAGCTTAACACCCTTCTCTGAGACGTACGATGATGCAGATCAGGGGATAAGTCGTACACGACTTAAGGAGGAAGATCGTTCTCGAGTTAAGGAAGCTTCGTTTTTAGGTCTTAAGTCGTACACGAGTCAAGCAGCTATGAGTCGTGAACGACCTAACTGGTCGATGGAAGGGGAGTTACGACCTAACGAAAAAGTGGCACGAGATAACAAACACTTGAGTCATTCACGAGTCAATGGAAGCATGAGTCGCTTCCGAGCTAACTGGATATCAGAAGGAGACTGTGCCGAGTTAACGAGTTACGACTCATGATAGGTCGGCCTGTTCAAGTCACGTGTGTTTGAGTCATATGTACCTATTGAGTCGTTACCGACCTATGATGAGTCGTCCGTGTTGAGTGCCTATATTGATTTCTTATGATTGAGTCGTATGTTACTATAAGTCGTGAGTCGGCATGAAGTTGAGTCGGTAGAAGGATGTGTGTTTGTAGTTTCTGAGTCGCTTCATGTTAAGTCGGTGCCGACTTAAGAGTTGTCTCGGTTATGTGTATATATGAGTCGGTGTATCTGCTGAGTCGAAGGTCGGCCTGTAGGTGAGTCGGACGAATGTGTGTTAGGGATGAGTCGTGAGACGGCAACGACTTAAGAAGCTGTGTTGAGAAAAGGCTATAAATAGGGAGTGTGTTGTAACTTTTTGGGGGTTGATTTTTGAATAAATTTCTTGTTGATTGCTGTGTGCTTTCTTCTAAAATTGGTAGTTGAGTGTAATCTCCTATCTCCTCTTTCGGTTAATCGAGTGCGCTCGATTCAACGATCGTAGAAGCCGATTCACGGAATCTAGTGCGCTAGATCAACGTACGAAGAATCGTAGATCTTTGACACGGTATAGTGCGCTATCAACGTGTTTGAGATAGCTAGAATTCGGTATCTTCGGATCAACGAATTTGGGCATTTCGGTATCTTCATTCCATCGATCGCTACTTTCACCGATTGAAGTTTGTTTTAATTAATCCGCTGCGTCAGTTTTTTGGTATCAGAGCCATACTTAGCCAATCATAGCTAAGTTGATTCTTGGAGCCAAGTATTTGAAGTTGAAGTTTGAAGTTGTGTTCGTTGTGTTCATCTTGAAGTTGCAACAAGTTCGAAGATTTTGATCCATCTCATTTTGGATCTAGATTTGGAGAAGTGTTTGAATTTGAAGTTAGGCCGTGTATACTTGTGAAGTAGCCGAGCCTAGTGAAGGGTCTTGAAGCTTGAGCGTGGCTTATTGTTGTTGTGTTGAAGTTTTCTTTGTGTTCAATTTGTTGAAGTTTGTGAGTTTGAATCATGCCACCTAGAAGAGCTAATCGTCATCAAAACGTTGAAGCTTTGTATCGAAGAGAAGAAGCCGAGCTTATGGAACAACGTATTAATGAGAAGTTTGATGAAGGCATTGGAAAGTTAGAGAAGTTGATGACTGATTTGAATCAAAGGAGGAGATCACCAAACTCGAACCATGGAGGAAACCGAGTTTCGCCATCGGTTACGGAAGCGAGGAGGGTATCACCACATGCTTTCAGAAATAGAAGAGGAACATCAATTTCGTCACGAGGAGATCATCATGACTATGCACATGAAGAGAGAAGAAGTCGACGTGAATTTGACAATGAAGCATATAGAGAGGAAGAGAGACATAGTCAAAGAAGCATGCATGAACGGAGGGATGATAATGATCGAGATCGATGTAGGCGTACTTTTGATTTTGATGATGAAGGTGATAGAGCTAGTATTCATTATCGAGATCGAGACCAAGTTCGAAATTCTTATCGGGATGCTGAAGATGATCGTCGATGGGAATCGGGTAAGAAAATGGAAATTCCAGAATTTAAAGGAGGGATGGTAGCAGAAGAATTTCTTGATGGGTATCAAATGTTGAAGAGATCTTTGATTTCAAGGAGGTTCCTGAGCATAGGAGAGTAAAGTTGGTTGCTACTAGGTTGAGGGGGAGAGCTTTGGCGTGGTGGCAGCAAACTAAACTTACCAGGGAGAGAATGGGGAAGTCAAAGATAGAATCTTGGGAGAAGATGAAGAAATTGATGAGATCTACTTTCTTACCTTACAACTATCAGTCACTTATGTACCAGAGGTTGCAGAATCTGAGGCAAGGGACGAAATCTGTTAGTGATTATGCTGATGAATTTTACCAACTCATTGCCAGGAATGATATTATGGAAACGGAAGAACAGTTAACTGCTAGATTCATTGGGGGATTGAGAATGCAGATCCAGGATATGGTTAATATGTTCGATCCTAGATCAGTTGCGGAGGCACATCAGAAAGCGTTGGCTTGGGAGAAACAAGGAAGGCGTGGAGGTGGTGTGTTTACTAATTCCAATAATCAAGCGAGGGGTGTTGGTGGAAGTTCTAATGTTCCTAAATCTGTTACAAAGCCAGTGGTGAAGGAGGCTGAGAAGGCGAAGGCTAGCAGTGGGTTCAAATGTTATAATTGTCAGGAGTTGGGTCACAAAAGCAATGAATGTCCGAAGCCGAAGAAGAGAGCAATGGTTGCAGAAGTTGAGGAGGATGATGATGAGGAGGCAGAATGTTCAAATACACCTTATGTTGAGGAGGAAGAAGAATTGTCTGGAGATGAAGGTTGTAATCTTATGATGAGGAGGTCATGTCTTACACCAAAGCAAGAGGAGGATTGTAGTTGGTTGAGAAGCAATATTTTTCAGTCGACATGCACTATTCTGGGAAAAGTTTGCAAGTTCGTTATTGATGCTGGAAGTTGCGATAATATTATTTCTACCGAGGCTGTGAAGAAGTTGAACTTGAAAACTGAGAAACATCCTAAACCGTACAAGCTAGCATGGTTAAGGAAGGGTGGTGAAGTGAAGGTGTGTCGAAGGGCTTGTGTTAATTTTTCTATTGGGAAGAAGTACAAAGATGAAATTTGGTGTGACGTTGTAGACATGGACGTATGTCATCCGTTGTTGGGCAGACCGTGGCAGTTTGATAGATCAGTTCAACATGATGGTCGTGCCAATAGTTACAGTTTCATGTTCGAGGGTACTAAAATCACTTTGGTTCCCAAGAAGCGACAATAGAAGGAGAGCAAGCTAGAGGAGATTGAGGAATTGAAAACTCTGTTGACTTTGAAGGAGTTTGTTAAAGAAGTTGAAGATGAGCCTGAAGTCTATTTGTTGATTGGACGAGAAAGTCATGAAGAGATTGAAATTCCTGAAGAAGCAAAGCCAGTTTTGAAAGAGTTTGAAGATGTATTTCCAGAGGAGTTGCCTAAGGAGTTACCACCATTGAGAGACATTCAACATCAAATTGATCTTGTTCCGGGAGCAGTGTTACCACATAGACCACATTACCGAATGATTCCGAAGGAACATGAAGAGTTACGAAGGCAGGTGGAAGAGTTACTTGAGCAGGGACGTGTTCAGGAAAGCTTGAGTCCTTATGCTGTGCCAGCTTTGTTGGTACCGAAGAAGGATGGAACATGGAGAATGTGTACAGATAGTCGAGCTTTGAACAAGATTACTGTTCGTTACAGATTTCCTATGCCGAGGTTGGATGACTTATTAGATCAGTTGAGTGGGGCAACTATCTTTTCGAAAATTGATTTGAAGAGTGGTTATCATCAAATTCGGATTAGACCTGGAGATGAATGGAAGACCGCATTCAAGACGAGAGAGGGGTTATACGAATGGTTGGTTATGCCATTTGGTTTATCAAATGCACCTAGTACATTCATGCGGGTGATGAATCAAATCTTTAGACCATTCATTGGGAAGTTCGTGGTAGTTTACTTTGATGATATTCTAATTTATAGTGCAAGCACAGAGGAGCATGTAGAGCATTTGAGAAAGGTGTTAATTATTCTTCGTGAGGAACAATTTTATGCAGCTACGAAGAAATGTGTGTTCATGACGAGAAGTGTATTATTTTTGGGATATGTTATATCTGAGAAGGGAATCCAAGTGGATCAGGGTAAAGTCGAAGCTATTAGAAATTGGCCACAGCCGAGAACTATCACTGAAGTTAGAAGTTTTCATGGATTGGCATCATTCTACCGAAGGTTTATTCCACACTTCAGTAGCGTGATGGCTCCAGTTACTGATTACATGAAGGGTAAATAGTTTTCGTGGACAGAAGAAGCCGGGATTGCTTTTGAACGAATCAAAGAACTGTTGACGACAGCACCAATTCTTGTTTTACCTGATTTTCAGTTGTTGTTTGAGCTACACACTGATGCATCAAAGGTTGGGATTGGAGGAGTGTTGAGTCAGCAGGGGAGACCTATTGCATATTTCGGTGAAAAGTTGTCAGGGGCAAAGATGAGATACAGTACATACGATGTTGAGTTTTATGCTGTTGTGCAAGCTGTTAAGCATTGGAGGCATTATCTATTTCAGAAAGAGTTTGTTCTCTACACTGATCATGAAGCTTTGAAGCATTTACAGGGGAAGGATAAGATTTCAGCGAGACATGCATCGTGGATTGCATATGTACAGCAGTTTACCTTTGTTGTTAAGCACAAATCGGGGGTGACAAACCGTGTGGCTGATGCTTTGAGTAGGAGGAGTCATTTGTTAACAACATTGAAGGTTGAAGTGACGGGATTCGAATTATTGCCGGAATTGTTTGAGGAGGATCCTTACTTTGCAAAGTTTGTTGAGAAAGTTAAGGATGGGAGTACCGATGAATTTATATTGGTTGATGGATTCTTGTTTAAAGGAAATCGGTTATGTATTCCTGAGAGCAGTTTGAGAATGAAAATTATCAAGGAGTTGCATGAAGAAGGCCATGTGGGTAGAGATCGTACATTGCAGTTGATTTCTCAATCTTACTTTTGGCCGTCGATGAGAAAAGAGGTTGAAAGATTTGTGGAGAGATGCCATATTTGCCAGGTTTCAAAGGGAACAGCGACGAATGCAGGGTTGTATATGCCATTACCTGTACCATATAAGCCATGGGTTGATATCAGCATGGATTTCGTTTTGGGTTTGCCTAGAACTCAAAGGGGAAATGATTCTATATTTGTTGTGGTGGACAGATTTTCGAAGATGGCACATTTTATTGCCTGCAAGAAGACAGCGGATGCAGTTCGAGTGGCACAATTATTCTTTAAGGAGGTGTATCGATTGCATGGTTTACCAGAATCTATTGTTTCTGATCGGGATACTAGATTTTTAAGCCATTTTTGGTTAAGTTTGTGGAAGATAGTGGGAACAAAGCTGAAGTTTAGTAGCGCTTATCATCCGCAAACTGATGGACAGACAGAAGTTGTAAACAGGTCATTGAGAAATTTGTTGTGATGTCTTGTACAGGATAATCTGAAGAGTTGGGACATGAAGTTATGCCAAGCAGAGTTTGCTCATAATCATGCAGTGAATCGTAGTACGGGATTCAGTCCATTTCAGATTGTATACTCCAATTTACCCAGGGGACCGTTGGATTTGGCAGTGGTACCACAACCAAAGGGGACAGTTAAACGAGCTGTTGATTTTGTTGATGAATTAACTGAATGTCATAAGATCGTTCAGGAACGATTGGAAAAGTCTAATGAGAAGTATAAGCGGGCTGCTGATGTGAAACGACGGAGTGTCGAATTTAAGGAAGGTGATTTGGTTTATGCTGTGTTAACGAAGGATCGATTTCCAGTGGGTACTTATAACAAATTGAAAGCCAGAAAAATTGGTCCTGTAGAAGTTGTGAAACGGATTAATGAAAATGCTTATAAGTTGAAGCTGCCGGAGGATGTGTACACTTCTGACGTGTTCAATGTTAAGCATCTCAGGTCATATTATGGAGATGAACAATCTGGTGTAGAGGAATTTACAAATTCGAGGACGAATTTTTCTCAACCAGGGAAGGATGATGCAGATCAGGGGATAAGTCGTACACGACTTAAGGAGGAAGATCGTTCTCGAGTTAAGAAAGCTTCGTTTTTAGGTCTTAAGTCGTACACGAGTCAAGCAGCTATGAGTCGTGAACGACCTAACTGGTCGATGGAAGGGGAGTTACGACCTAACGAAAAAGTGGCACGAGATAACAAACACTTGAGTCATTCACGAGTCAATGGAAGCATGAGTCGCTTCCGAGCTAACTGGATATCAGAAGGAGACTGTGCCGAGTTAACGAGTTACGACTCATGATAGGTCGGCCTGTTCAAGTCACGTGTGTTTGAGTCATATGTACCTATTGAGTCGTTACCGACCTATGATGAGTCGTCCGTGTTAAGTGCCTGTATTGATTTCTTATGATTGAGTCGTATGTTACTATAAGTCGTGAGTCGGCATGAAGTTGAGTCGGTAGAAGGATGTGTGTTTGTAGTTTCTGAGTCGCTTCATGTTAAGTCGGTGCCGACTTAAGAGTTGTCTCGGTTATGTGTATATATGAGTCGGTGTATCTGCTGAGTCGAAGGTCGGCCTGTAGGTGAGTCGGACGAATGTGTGTTAGGGATGAGTCGTGAGTCGGCAACGACTTAAGAAGCTGTGTTGAGAAAAGGCTATAAATAGGGAGTGTGTTGTAACTTTTTGGGGGTTGATTTTTGAATAAATTTCTTGTTGATTGCTGTGTGCTTTCTTCTAAAATTGGTAGTTGAGTGTAATCTCCTATCTCCTCTTTCGGTTAATCGAGTGCGCTCGATTCAACGATCGTAGAAGCCGATTCACGGAATCTAGTGCGCTAGATCAACGTACGAAGAATCGTAGATCTTTGACACGGTATAGTGCGCTATCAACGTGTTTGAGATAGCTAGAATTCGGTATCTTCGGATCAACGAATTTGGGCATTTCGGTATCTTCATTCCATCGATCGCTACTTTCACCGATTGAAGTTTGTTTTGATTAATCCGCTGCGTCATACGAGCTCAGAGGTTATATAGTTGAAGGTTATTAGCAATATACTCCCAATTTGGTAATGTGACATGCTGAGTGTTGCTGTGAAATGATCATTGTGTTGATTATTTGCGATAGGATCATTTGTTTGATCGTCTATCTTGGTGATCATTTCTATGATCATTTGTTGAACCAAAGCATGACTTTGTATAAAGCGTGACTTTGTGGACGTGACTTCGTCGAGCCTCACACCCCGGAATGGTCAAAACAGGAAAGATGCGGCAAGGTTATGAGGGGTAGCTCCCTTTAGGGTGTGTACATTTCCTTCTGGAAAAGGGTGGTATCATGGTATGGAGCCCAGATGCTTACCCATGTTGAAACACTTATTATTATGGTGTGATGTTGATTAGAGAGCTCTCGGCTAAAGGTCCCAAAGGACCGGGGGATGACATGCTCGTGTCAGTTGTTACCCAGTTAGGGGTAACCCGGCCTTGTGTTGGCAGAGATCCGGTTAGGTTCTCGGGGACGTCCTTCCAAAGGCGTTCTCATGTGGCAATGGGAAGTTCCTTGGCCTGACCATTCGTTGGAAATCCAAAGAAACAGTACGAGACTTGTACGGTTTTAGTTGTAGAACCTGCCATCTAATATGGTAGCTATAGTAGGCATAATATAATGGTACCTATGCTGGCTAAGATTTATATTCTACTTTCGAAATGTTTCCTACACTATGCACTAGTAATAATATCAAATGTTTCTTTTTAATACGTATCAAGCATCTTTGACTAACATAAGAAGAAATCTCCTCCAAGTCTGCGTTTGCATTGTGTGTGTGTGCGGGAGGCCTTATGGTAGTCTCATTTTTAAAAGCATTGCGAATTGACTTTAAAAATATTCCTCTATTTTTGATTTTAAAGATAAATAAACTGTTTTGAGTTCTCACACCAGTCACATGACCGACTCGGAGTTTATTGTTTTCCTTCCTAAACTCTGGGTGCCCACCAATTTCAACACGGGTAGTCAAGAGTTAAGGTTTATCAGGATATTCTGGAATTCAGGAGTTGCTGGAGGCAAACTGGATGACATGGCGTATTATTAGTATATAGTATTCTTTTTCCGCTGTTTGTTTGTTTGTTGTTGTACACTCTGATGTAATGTGATGTAATGTAATAACTGATATAGTCCTTTGTTTAAAGATTATTCATTTATCTATTATACGTTGTTCCGCTGCGAATTGTGAGATTCTGTTGTTGTTATGTTGTTTTCTGTCCCGTTCTATGTTCTATCTTCTTTTCTCTCTTCTTCTACCTCTTTCTTCTTTCTTAAACCCTCAGTGTTCGGTTTTTCGGCATCCGACTGATCGGCAGTCGATACAGTGGACGTATTGATGTCGATATTCGGGAGTTGAAGAATCGGGTCCTGACAAATGGAAATGCTAGACCGAATACCCAAAGAAATCTAGATCGGGCACAAGCTGCTAATGTAGGTGTTGGAGTGCCACAAGTTGATATAGGAGCTATGTATCAATTCTTCGTCAACATGATGCAAGCTGAAGCTGCTATGGGATTAGTCGAAGGAAATGTTGGAGGAGGAAATCAAGAAGCTCCGGTGGTAAATAACTATGCAGTGTTGAGCAGAGACTATGCTAGGCTTGGAGGGAAGCCATTTATCAGGACTAAGGATGCAATTGAAGCAAAGAATTGGTTGCTTCATTGCAAAAGGATTTTTATTGATTTAGGACTTAATGATGAGCCAAAAAGGAAATTGGCATCCAGATAGTTGCAAGGAGAAAAACTGTACTGGTGGAGTAGTTACTGTAGGAGTAGCTGAAGAGGCTATGGCTTAGGCAGAATTCAGTAGGAGGTTTGAGAAAAGATTCATGTCAGAGATCGCTAAGGCAACTCTGCTCAGGAAATTTGCTGAGTTGGTGCAGGAAGACATGACAGTGCTTGAGTATGCTACCAGATTTGAGTAATTATGTAGATATGAATATGCTACGGTTGATACGGTTATCAAAAGGAATGATAAGTTCATCCGCAGATTGGGACTCGACCTTGCTAAAGCAACTTTACCATATATTAGGGATCGTGCGATGTAGTTATTGAGATGGCTTTGAGGAATGAGGAGATGATCGCTTTCTTTAATGGTAATAAATTAGTGGAAACTCAAGGTGGATAGACCAAAAGAGAAAGTTTTACCATAATAAAGGAGCTCAAAAAGGAGGAGCGACCAAGAAACAAAAGGCCGATGTAGTTTGCTACAAGTGAGACAAGAAGGGACATTTTGCTCACGAGTGTCAGACGGGAAAAGAAAAGAAGTTTGATGACAAGAATGGGGTGAAATGCTTCAACTATGATCAGATTGGACATTATAAGAACCGGCCAATGATGGAAATGGAAAAGTGTTTACATTGGAACCAGCTACCTCAAGACCAACAGCAGAAGAGAAACGAAAAGCTGTGTTGGAAAGTACGCTTTTGATTCAGGGTGTGTCAGTTAGAGTTCTATTTGATATTGGTGCGTCACATTCTTTTATACCTCATCATTTGGTAGATAAGCTTAACCTAAAACCTTCATACCTAGTTACATCTTTAAGGGTTGCGAATTTGATAGGAGGGTACGCGATGCTTGAGATGAGATGTGACTGGTTAGAGTTTGAATTTCTATTTCATATATTTGCTTACAGTTTGCATGTATTTGATTTCATAGGGTTCAGAATTATTTTGAGCATGGATTGGGTGAGTAAGTATGATGCCAGGTTATTTTTCCATGGTAGGAAAATGTCACATAGATAACCTAGTTGTAGTTATCGAATTATATACTCCATAGAAAACCCTAGTTTTTAAGTTAATGCTTTGTTGGGTTTTATGGAGGCAGAAGACGATTTGAATCGAGTATTCATTGTTAGTGAATTCGTAGATGTATTTAAGCCCATGATAGGACTTCCGCGAACGAGCTATCGAATTTCGGATAGATTTAGTACCAGGAGTTGACCCCGTGAGTAGACTGCCAAGTAGAATGACACCCAACGAGATGAAGGAGCTAAAGGTGCATTTGGTGGATCTAGATGATAAGAATTTTATCAAACAAAGCAGTTCACCCTAGGGAGTAGCTGCAGTATTTGTTAAGAAACTAGATGGATCGTTAAGGTTATGTATCAATTATCGTAAGCTAAATGAGAAGAAGATAAAAACCAATATCCATTACCTAGGATTAAAGATTTGTTCGACCAGCCGAGTGGAGCCGAAGTATTTTCTCAATTCGATTTGGCAATGGGTTTCCATCATCTTAGAGTAGCAGAAAATAGAATTCCTTTGACAACATTTAGGACCAGATATGGATCGTATGAATGATTAGTGACGCCGTTCGGACTAACAAATATGCCAGCATTCTTCATGGACCTAATAAAAAAATCTTCTGGAGCATCTAGATAAATTTGCACTAGTATTCATAAACGACATATTGATATATTCCAAGGATAAAAGAGATCATGAAGTTCATCTTAGGATAGCGCTTGAAAAACTAAGGCAATATCAGTTGAAAACGATGTTTTCAAAGCATTATTTCTGAAAGAAAGAAGTTAAGTTTCTTAGTTATGTAGTCAAAAAAAGGATTGTCAGTTGATCCGGCTAAAATCAAGGTAGCAAGTAATTGGAAGAGACTCGAGATAATAACCGAGATAAAGAGTTTCCTTCGGTTAGCTGGCTACTACTGGAGATTCATTAAGGATTTCTAGGGAATAGCCGCACCAATGACTAAGCTAACTCGGAAAGGTGCGAAATTTGTTTGGACTGATAAGTGTGAAGAGGCATTCCAGAAACCAAAACATCCATTGACTAATGCACCTGTGTTAGTTGTTCCAAAGAAGAATCAGGACTTAGTAGAATACACAGATGCTTATGGAACGTGATTACGAGCTATGCTAATCCAAAGGGGTAAAGTGATTGCCTATGATTCTCAACAGCTCAGACCGCATGAAGTTAGATATCCAACTCATGATTTGGAATCAGCGTCGATAATTTTTGCATTGAAGATGTGGAGACATTACCTTTTGGGAGAAAGATTCGAGTTGTTTACAGATCATAAATCACTAAGATGTTTATTTTCTCAAAAGGACTTGAATATAAGACAACAGAGATGGTTAGGGTTCATAGCCGCATATGACTTTGGTATCGAGTACACACCGTGAAAGGGAAATAAGGTTGCAGACGCACTTAGCAGGAAACATCAAAATGCAGTATTGGCAATGGTAGCTAAGTGGAATGATTTAGAGGCATTGATTGCATGTAGAGTACAGTGGAGATCCGAGGTTAGTTCTAGTTGAGAAACCGCCATGTTATCATGTTTATAAGTTCGATCGATGATGATCGAAAGGATTGCGTCTAAATAGAAAGATGATCTAGTATTAGCTGAGAAGATTGGAAGGCTAGAGGCCGAAATCGAGATTGATGACCTGAAGGATTTTAGTCTTGACTAGAGAGGGTGGTTAAGAAAGAAGGGATGATTGTGTGTCCCGAATATAGAAAAACTAAGGAAGGAGGTCCTTAGAGAATGTCATCATTCGAAGTTCACTATTCACCCGGAAAGAACTGATGTATCTATATATGAAGATGAGTTTCTACTGGGAAGGTATAAAGAGAGATGTCGGCTTATGGGTTAGGAAGTGTTTGAACTGTCAATAGGTAAAAGCCGAACATCAGAAACCGAGGGGACTACTTCAATCTTTAAATGTTCCAGTCTGGAAATGGGATCATCTTAATGGATTTCATAGACGGATTGCCAAGGTTGAATAGAGGAAATGAGAGTATCTGAGTTATAGTTGACATATTGACTAAGAGTGCACACTTTATACCCGTTAAGTCGACCAGAACAACACTAGATTTTATAAGTTATTCATAATAAATGTAGTTAGACTGCATGGAATTCCTAGTAGTACAGTGAGTGATAGAGATTCCTTATTCATTAGTGAGTTCTAGAAGAGTCTGTATAAGACTTACCAAGCTCAAGATGAGTACCGCTTACCATCTGCAGATGGATGGGAAAATGGAGAGAGTTAACAAAATCTTAGAGGATTTGTTAAGAGCTTGTCTGTTAGATTTCGAAGGATCATGGGAAGACCATCAACACTTAGTTGAGTTTTCGTATAACAAAAATTATTAGATTATAATAGCGATGACACCATTTGAAGCTTTGTATGGAAGGCCATACAAACCTCCCATATATTGGTTAGAGACCGGGGATATATTAATTCTTGGTCCGGATTTGGTTAGAGAAGCCGCAGAGAAGATTCAGGCTAGAATAAAGGACGCGTAGTCGAGGCAGAAGAGTTACGCCAATAAGAGACGGAAAGACTTAGATTTCTTAGCTGAAGATCATGTTTCTGTAAAAGTGTCATCGACGAAAGGTGTGATCATATTTGTAATGTCAGGAAAATTGGCACCAAGATTCGTTGGACTATTTCCTATTATAGAAAAGATGTCACGATCCAAATTCCATCGTTCAAAAAATCATCATCCGTACTCCACTTGCACTTGAATGCCGCAGAATCAATCGTTGAAATTCGAATTGTGTCGGAGCTTATAACACAATTAAGTATAACAACACAGTGGAAGAAAAGAATGAATATCATTGATATACAACATTCGATACAACAATGATACAATATGAATCAATATCAAAGATACAAGGTAGAAATGCTATAGCGGAAAACTAAATGAACAAGTAGCGGAACCAGAACTCTAAACAACGAACGCAACTCATATCCAATGCTCCAAAAGCCAACTCCAAAATCACAAGCTCAAACCACCATCTCATTTCACCAAGATGAGCAAGTATCGACCACCAAAGACTTCAATATCCAAAGTCTCCGAAGAATTACAAAGAGAAAGCTAGAAGCTACCAATTCTATATCTATATCTGCTATCTGAAAAACCAAACTCTAGACTGCCCGTGTGGAAAAGTGGGCAACCGAAGTTTAGGAAAGGAACAACAAACTCCGGGTCAGTCATGGGACTGGTGCGAGTAGACAAAAACAGTTTCAACTTTTAAAACAAACAAAAGAATTTAAATTTTGAAATCCGCAATGCTTTTGGAAAATGAAACTACCATAAGGCCTCCCGCCACACACACAATGCAAACGCAGACTTAGGGAAGATTTCTCCTTATGATAGTCAACTATGCTTGATACGCGAAAACCATTTGATATTATTATTAGTGCATGGTGGAAAATATTTTGAAAGTATAATATAAATCTTAGCCAGCGTAGGTACCATTATATTATGCCTGCTATAGCTACCTCCTGAGGAGGCAGGTTATACAATTGGAATCGTAAAGGGTTCGTATTGTTTCTTTGGATTTCCAACAAATGGTCAGGCTAAGGAACTTCCTGGGCCACATGGGTATGCCTCTGGAGGGATGCCCCGAGAACCTAACCGGATCTCTGCCAACACAAGGCCGGGTTACCTCTGTAACTAGGTAACTACTACACGAGTATGCCATCCCCCAGTCGTAACCAACCTTTATCCGAGCGCTCGATACCAACAACCACAAAGTAATGTATTTGCAGTAACCACATAGGTTAAATATCTGGGCTCCATACCATGATATCACCTCTATCCAGAAGGAAATGAACATATCCTCAGGGGGGCTACCCCAAATAACCTTGCCGCATTCTTCCTGTTTCGACCATTCCGGGTTGTGAAGTTCGACGAAGTCCCGTCCACAAAGCTACGCTTTTCACAAAAGCCATGCTTTGATCAACAAATGATCAGTAGTACTTCGTACGCCACACTATCAAATAGGGAATGTATTACTGGTAACCATTAATTACATAACCTTTGAGCTCGTACGTCTCAGAGAAGGGTGTTAAGCTAAGAGAATAAATCTCCGCCATGAAACAAAAATGTATTTGATAGAAACTGGTTTTACATCTCAAAGTGTAGTGTCAGACACACATCCATACAAGTTTGTTCCGGGTTCGAACAGAACCGAAGGCACGTCCGAAGAAGCCCTTGCAAATCCGGGAATTCACAATCCCGATCGGACTTCCCATCACTTAGGGAATCTCTATACCGTAGCAACTCAGTGCAGAGACAATCAATAGGTCAACCTATCTTTCTTGCAAGTACGCAGTCTTCACCACCAGTCTTCAAATGCCATCCATAACGTCGTATCACCTATTCGGAATGGGCTATATGACACAAAGGTCCTCTCCCTGATAAACCGAATAGTGAGCGAAATATTTACAAACATATGGATATGGGTTTTCAATCAAGTCACAATTTTAAAACCCAAAACTTTTCTTCCAAATGGTTAAACGAATTACCATTTACAAAACTTTCTTAACCAAGAAGATTCACTTCAAAAACCTTCAAAGGTTTAAACAATTCCCACATTTAAATCTTTTAAACAAAAGATTCACCTTTCAAGATCCCCATTCAATTTAAAACAAGATTCATCAATCTTTGACAAAGATTCATTCAGAGTCTTTCAAAACAATTCCTTTTCAAATTGAATTAATTCATCCAGTCTTTAAATCAAAGGCTCATTTTATTGTTTTCAAAACAATTCCCGTTTCAATCTTATAAAAGATACTCTATTTAAAATCTTCTTTGATTTCAAAATAGGGTTCAACTATCTCTCATAAAGATTCAATTATAGCTTTTAAAACAATTCAATTTCAAACTTGAAATCTTTTCATCATAGTTGGGAAATTCTTTCCTTATATAAAAACTATTATTATTTAAAGTCACTTGTTTCCGATTCAATAAATCTGATTTTTTTTGCACGAGTTAAGACCTTTCAGATATAAATTTGAGCTGAATTCAAATTCTCAAAACCACACTTTTTAAAATGGTTTAAAAACCCATATAAATACCTTGTATAACTTGTATAATCCTTTAAACCAAAATTTCCAAATCATTGAATTCCATTTTTAAATATTTAAACTCAAATTAAAATATTTCAGATTTCAAGTTATTCAAATTTCAAATCTTATTAAGTTATTTAAATAACCTTCATTTTCAAAATACCTTTTCAAAAGTTTTTCACTTAAAACTCAATCCATTTCCAAAACCATTTGAATTTAAATTTCAAATTCAAAACTATTTTAAAAATCTGTGACTTAACCGATTCCCGCGTGCAAATCATATTTGTGTGTGTATGGAGTAGTCCAGGTGTTTTACACAATAGTGCAACACCACAAATCATCATAGATTCAAGCATATCAAAATCGATAAGCGGTATATTCCAATAACGCTTATCTTCCATACACAGATTCACAGATAAATAGTATACATTCATCACAGATAAAATAAATCACATTCATCACAGCTTGAATTAAAAACAATTCAAAATCACAACGCATCACACAGTAGAGAATAACAAACAATCCACAGCATTCAATAGAATACAAATATCCATAAGTGAAACCAATTAAGGTATTAGATAAATCTAGATCATTTGCCTTTAAATAAATTTCCTAATGGTTAATTAAAAATCAAATAATTACAAACATTTAATTTATTATTCTTTAAATTAATCATTAATATACCTTTAATTAATACCCGATCCTCTAAATAATTATTCTTAATCAATTACAAAAATTAACTAAAAAATATTTCTTACTCCCTTTAGTAAATTGATTAACCTTTAAATTAATTAATTAAGCAATTGTTTTTGAATTATATGAGTAATTAAAAATCATTTATCTTGATTGGTCATTTAATCATTACCAAATTTATGATTTATCATTATTAACACATTAATTTATTCAAGGAATTAAGGTAAATCAAAAACATCATTTATCTTAATTAATGACATTATTCGTTTAAAGTGATAAATAAATAATGTCACAAATTGTATAAATTAAAACTTAATTACTTTTAATTATAATTCTTCTTAAATCCTTTACAAAGTTTAAACCAAAACAACTATTTAAAATATAGGTGCTAACCTGTTTTAAAATTGGTTCAAAACTAAAAACCGTTCCCTTTGTATGTCTACCCCCGATCTGCTTCCAACATCACCCGAGAAAACACACACCTTGCTTCGAGCTTTCCTCACAACCCACCCGTGTACATATTTTTTTTTTTTTGAAAATTTGGTAAAGTGTTAAATCCTGTACAACTTAAATGTACTTCGAATCAACACACGAGCCAACATGGAAAATCCTCGGAAACGACTTCGAATTATCTTCCAACGCAATCACCCCAACCCCACTAATAAAAAAACTTCATCGTGCACCTGCACCAGTGCCGGAGTCCTCACCGACCTCCGACGAACCCTCAACCACGTCACCGTATGTCGCAGCGACTCACTCCAATCATCCAATCGTTGTCATGTGCCTCAAATCCAAATCGACCCATTCGAATGAAACCAGAAAACCCATCACCGTGGCCAAACCTCTCGTATCACGCCATCGACCATCGTAACCCATGAAACTACGGCCACACCTCCACGATCCTCCCACGAAGCTATCGCCAGAGCCCGACACGACTCGATCAACCAGGGAATTCGCATTGCCTCAGTTTCCAGGTATGACCAAATTATGTTTTGAAACACAAATCGACTAGCCGACGACGCCTCGATGATCAGACGGTCCACCGGTCATTTTTCCAAGACTCCCCATTCATTCTTCCACCTCCTGATGAAACCCCGAGGCCTCATCTTCTAACGATCACCAGTAATCCCCTCGAAAACAATCTCCAGTAATCTAAAAATTTCATAAGAAATACTAAACTAAAATTTATGATTTTTATCTTAAAAATCATATTTTCCAAAGGTGTTTCAAGTTATAAAATTAGATTGTAAATTTTTAACACTTGATTTTATCATATTATCAAGAATTGCCACTGTTTTCCCAAATACTAGCAGTTTCCAAACTCAAAATGTTTGTTCATATTTTTATGTCTTAGATTGAGTTTTAAACTTAACTAGTCTATTTGAATGCAGGGTCTTTCAATGACCAGATACAACGATTTGGGATTTTAAACTTATGTTTTTAAAGCCTATGTCAAGAACAGAGAAGAAACCCAGGCATGCATTGTTCTTGAAGGTTTCCAGTGAAACTCTCAAACTTTTTTTTTCCCTAAATAAATTTTAAAACTTACTTTATCAATGCACAAACCAGTTTTATTTAAATACCAAATCCTATCAGTGAATTGATCAATGGAAATTGGACTTTGGAAAAAATTGACCGTGGAAACTTAAAGACAGGGAGGGATCTCTGATAAGACAACATGCACAAACATCTATATGTACATAAATATAGATGCTGAAAAATGTATATAAAACAATCATACTTGTTTCAGATTTAGTCAGGCAACCAATTTACCAACTTAAGAGATTTTTTTTATTAAAAAAACTGTTACTCATTGATATAAAAGGTATGGGTTCAGGGGTTATGCTCTCTGTAGATAATTTTTTTTTCTCCAGATGATATACAACCATGTATGCATACATTCAGTGATAAAAGGGATTCGCATACCTAAACAAAACAGAACATTTCAAACCATCCATCATCATAGGCTTAAGGGGATAAAGAAATCAAGTTTCAAGGGGTTAAAGTTTGCTCACCTGATAAATAAAGACAGAGGAGAAGCAACCCTGCATCCTTTTCTTTTAATTTCTTTTGAGGATTAAATATTTAATTGTTTGTTTTACTTTCTGATTTTTTTTGCATTGATCCTATTCTGTGCAAGTTGCTCTGATACCAACAGGTTTTTGCTTATTAATTTGTTTCAGTTTCCAGGTTGAAAGCTTTGCTTGCTTGAATCCATTTCAAGTTTTGATCTCTTTTGAATTTTCTTTTCTTCAGATCTTATCTCTGAGATGAAGTAATTTGGTTTCCTAATTTTGTTTTGTTCCTGATGCTTTGAAACTGGAAAAATGTTTTAATCTTGAACTGCTTTCAAGTTTGAACTATGTTGAGTTGAATCCAGATCTTTTTATTCTGATTGATTTCCAGGATGAACACTTGAATTTTGTTTTGAATTTAAACTTGCTTCTTGCTCTGAATTTCACTGCATGCCCCAATTTAGGTTGATCTTGATTTATATTTGAGATGAATTCGAGTTGTTTTAATTTATTGATTTGGAGCTTTGTTTTGCAGTTTTGTCTCAGGTTTGAGAAAACAGAAAATAGCTTGTGTATATTTTATTTTCATATATGTTAAAAAAAGAAAAATTAATTTCAAAAGGAAATTTAAATGCCACTTGTAACATTCATTTACACTTGTGCTATAGTGATGTTCCTTATCACACATTTGTAAAATTTTGTATATTTATGTTTATGTCCTTTGTTCAATAAATTTTAAAAATTTATTTTTAAATCCTTGCTTCATTTTATTTTTACAAATCATGTTCATGTTTTATTATAAATTATTTTAGAAGATATATATAAATATTTTAAAGTTTGTGTTAATTCCTTTTACATACATATACACCTTCTAATTTTGGATCTAAGTTTCAAGTTTTTATTTTCAATCTTTTTTTATAAAACACATATTTTATTTACAATTTAATAACACATGATTTGAAATCAAATTATCCAATCCTATTCAAGATCAACTATTATGTTTAAATGTTTTAATGTTTTAAATACGTTCTCAAACCTTTATTCAAACGTATATATTATTATTTTTATTATTTTAAAAGAAACAACATTAAACCTTTTTGTTAAACTTAGATATTGTGTGTGTATATATATATATATACATAAACTATACTTGCAAAAATTTTCAAAAGAAAATTTTATTTAAAATAAAACCATACATTGATAAATAAAACTCTAATTTATCACTCTAATAAATTTACCTTTAATTAATTTAACAAATTAATTCTTTTGAAATTAAGTAATAATTTTTAATTACTTACAATCCAATTATTAAAACAATTCAAAGATATTTAACTTTAAGCATTTTAAATCTTCTTGTAAATAATTATTCTTAAATTTCAAATTAAAGTCTATTTATAATCCAAAATTTTATTTATCCTAGAATTTTAAAATTAATTCATAATTAAATTCACAGTTAAATTTTAAAAAAATTAAAAAAAAATTGTCAAATTAACTTGTTGAAAATTCAGGAATGTTACAGATTCCCCCCTTATGAAATTTCGTCC
Source organism: Allium cepa (assembly GCA_030765085.1). Taxonomy (NCBI): domain Eukaryota; kingdom Viridiplantae; phylum Streptophyta; class Magnoliopsida; order Asparagales; family Amaryllidaceae; genus Allium; species Allium cepa. Next base: position 635,704,312 of record CM060941.1, read on the forward strand.
TCGAAATTTGAAAGTAGGGAGATAAATAAGAATAGATGAAAGAAAGAGAAATATCTTTCTGATAAAATTGAATATTTATTCTACATTTGGCTTCCCAAATCGGAATATCAATAATGGATACAAGAATGAATCAAGATACTCCGGTAACCAGATCTACGAATATACAGGGATATTGGTTAGTTCAAAGATAACTAACCACTCGTAGAATACACTTGGACCCACAGAATAAACAGATCTATGGATGCAATCCAAAACTTTTAGTTTAAACAACCAAAATATACCAATCAACCATAGCAACCAAAGCAAACAATTCATCAAAACAAACAATTCTGACCCATCTGGAGTTTGTGTCCCATGCAAAGTATATCAAGGCTTCTTCCTGGAGCTGCCAGGAATCATCAAAGAATTGAAAAGACGAATCAAAGGAGATTGATAGAGAAAGTTGTTTCCGCTATTGCAGGGTATCGACTATTTGTAGTCGTACTCCCCTGTCCCCTATCTCGTTCTCTTCTCGCACTCATACTTACTATCAGTGAATAGTAAGAGATTTTACTAAGGCATTCGAATGGATATCTTAGGGATATACTCATTCTAGGGTATACTTCACCTATCTCTAATGAGTTACTTAACGTGTTATACTCCTGAGCTAAAGTTTTACCTTAGCTCTGATACCAAAATGTCACGATCCAAATTCCAACGTTCAAAAAATCAACATTCGTACTCCACTTGTACTTGAATGTCGTAGATTCAATTGTTGAAATTCGAATTGTGCCGGAGCTTATAACACAATTAAGTATAACAACACAGCGGAAGAAAAGAATGAATATCATTGATATACAACATTCGATACAACAATGATACAATATGAATCAATATTAGAGATACAAGGTAGAAATACTACAGCGGAAAACTAAATGAACAAGCAGCGGAACCAAAACTCTAAACAGCAACTGCAACTCAAATCCAATGCTCCAAAAGCCAACTCCAAAATCACAAGCTCAAACCACCATCTCATTTCACCAAGATGAGCAAGTCTCGACCACCAAAGACTCCGAAGAATTACAAAGAGAAAGCTAGAAGCTACCAATTCGATATCTATATCTGCTATCTGAAAAACCTAACTCTAGACTGCCTGTGTGGAAATAGTGGGCAACCAGAGTTTAGGAAAGGAGCAATAAACTCTGGGTCAGTCATGGGACTGGTGTGAGCAAACAAAAATTGTTTCAACTTTTAAAACAAACAAAAGAATTTAAATTTTGAAATCCGTAATGCTTTTGGAAAATGAAACTACCATAAGGCCCCCCCCCCCACACACAATGCAAACGCATACTTGGGGAAGATTTCTCCTTATGATAGTCAAATATGCTTGATACGCGAAAACCATTTGATATTATTATTAGTGCTTAATGGAAAACATTTCAAAAGTATAATATAAATCTTTTCCAGCATAGGTACCATTATATTGTGCCTGCTATAGCTACCTCCTGAGGAGGCAGGTTATACAATTGCAACCGTAAAGGGTTCGTATTATTTCTTTGGATTTCCAACAAATGGTCAGGCTAAGGAACTTCCTGGGCCACATGGGTACGCCTCTGGAGGGATGCCTCGAGAACCTAACCGGATCTATGCCAACACAAGGCCAGGTTACCTCTGTAACTAGGTAACTACTACACGAGTATGCCATCCCCCGGTCGTAACCAACCTTTATCCGAGCGCTCGATACCAACAACCACAAAGTAATGTACTTGCAGTAACCACATATGTTAAATATCTTGGCTCCACACCATGATATCACCTCTATCCAGAAGGAAATGAACATACCTTCAGGAGGCGCTACCCTAAATAACCTTGCAAAGATACTCGGGTAACCAGATCTACGAATATACAGGGATATTGGTTTTTTCAAAGATAACTAGCCACTCGTAGAATACACTTGGACCCACAGAATAAACAGATATATGAGTGTAATCCAAAACTTTTAGTTTAAACAACCAAAATATACCAATCAACCAAAGCAACCAAAGCAAACAATTCATCTAAACAAACAATTCTGACCCATCTGGAGTTTGTGTCCCATGCAAAGTATATCAAGGCTTCTTCCTGGAGCTGCCAAGAATCATCAAAGAATTGAAAAGACGAATCAAAGGAGATTGATAGAGAAAGTTGTTTCCGCTATTGCAGGGCATCGACTATTTGTAGTCATACTCCCCTGTCCCCTATCTCGTTCTCTTCTTGCACTCATACTTACTATTAGTGAATAATAAGAGAATTTACTGAGGCATTCGAACAGATATCTTAGGGATATATTCATTCTAGGGTATACTTCACCCTATCTCTAATGAGTTACTTAACGTGTTATACTCCTGAGCTAAAGTTTTACCTTAGCTCTGATACCAAAATGTCACGATCTAAATTCCAGCGTTCAAAAAATCAACATCCGTACTCCACTTGTACTTGAATGCCACAGATTCAATCGTTGAAATTCGAATCGTGCCGGAGCTTATAACACAATTAAGTATAACAACACAGCGGAAGAAAAAAATGAATATCATTGATATACAACATTCGATACAACAATGATCAATATGAATCAATATCAGAGATACATGGTAGAAATGCTACAGCGGAAAACTAAATGAACAAGCAGCGGAACCAAACTCTAAACTGCAACTGCAACTCAAATCCAATGCTCCAAAAGCCAACTCCAAAATCACAAGCTCAAACCACCATCTCATTTCACCAAGACGAGCAAGTCTCGACCACCAAAGACTTCAATATCCAAAGACTCCGAAGAATTACAAAGAGAAAGCTAGAAGCTACCAATTCGATATCTATATCTGCTATCTGAAAACCTAACTCTAGACTGCCCATGTGGAAATAGTGGGCACCCAGAGTTTAGGAATGGAACAATAAACTCCGGGTCAGTCATGGGACTGGTATGAGCAAACAAAAATAGTTTCAACTTTTAAAACAAACAAAAGAATTTAAATTTTGAAATCCGCAATGCTTTTGGAAAATGAAACTACCATAATGCCTCCCTCCACACACACAATGCAAACGCAGACTTGGGGAAGATTTCTCCTTATGATAGTCAAATATGCTTGATACGCGAAAACCATTTGATATTATTATTAGTGCACGGTAGAAAACATTTCGAAAGTATAATATAAATCTTTGCCAGCATAGGTACCATTATATTATGCCTGCTATAGCTACCTCCTGAGGAGGCAGGTTATACAATTGCAACTGTAAAGGGTTCGTATTGTTTCTTTGGATTTCCAACAAATGGTCAGGCTAAGGAACTTCCTGGGCCACATGGGTACGCCTATGGAGGGACGTCCCGAGAACCTAACCGGATCTCTGCCAACATAGGGTCGGGTTACCTCTATAACTAGGTAACTACTACACGAGTATGCCATCCCTCGGTCGTAACCAACCTTTATCCGAGCGCTCGATACCAACAACCACAAAGTAATGTATTTGCAGTAACCACATAGGTTAAATATCTGGGCTCCATACCATGATATCACCTCTATCCAGAAGGAAATGAACATACATTTAGGGGGCGCTACCCCCAAATAACCTTGCCGCATTCTTCCTCTTTCGACCATTCCGGGTTGTGAAGTTCGACGAAGTCTCGTCCGTAAATCTACACTTTTCACAAAAGCCATGCTTTGATCAACAAATGATCAGCAGTACTTCGTATGCCACATTACCAAATTGGGAATGTATTACTGGTAACCATCAATTACATAACCTCTGAGCTCATACATCTCAGAGAAGGGTGTTAAGCTAAGAGAATAAATCTCCGCCACCAAACAGAAAAGTATTTGATAGAAACTGGTTTTACATCTCAAAGTGTAGTGTCAGACACACATCCATACAAGTCCGTTCCGGGTTCGAACAGAACCGAAGGCACTTTCGAAGAAGCCCTTGCAAATCCGAGAATTCACAATCCCGATCGGACTTCCCATCACTTAGAGAATCTCTATACCGTAGCTACTCGGTGCATAGACAATCGATAGGTCATCCTATCGTTCTTGCAAATACCCGGTCTTCACCACCGGTCTTCAAATGTTATCCATAACGTCGTATCACCTATTTGGAATGGGCTATATGACACAAAGGTCCTCTCCCGGCTAAACCGAATAGTGAGCGCAATATTTACAAACATATGGATATGGGTTTTTAGTTAAGTCACAATTTTAAAACCCAAAACTTTTCTTTCAAATGGTTAAACGAATTACCATTTATAAATCTCTCTTAACCAAAAAGATTCACTTCAAAAAACTTCAAAGGTTTAAACAATTCCCACATTTAATTCTTTTAAACAAAAGATTCACCTTTCAAGATCCCCTTTCAATTTAAAACAAGATTCATCAATCTTTGACAAAGATTCATTCATAGTCTTTCAAAACAATTCCTTTTCAAATTGAATTAATTCATCCGGTCTTTAAATCAAAGACTCATTTTATTATTTTCAAAACAATTCCTGTTTCAATCTTATAAAAGATACTCTATTTAAAATCTTCTTTGATTTCAAAATAGGGTTCAATTATCTCTCATAAAGATTCAATTATGGCTTTTAAAACAATTCAATTTCAAACTTAAAATCTTTTCATCATAGTTGGGAAATTCTTTCCTTATATAAAAGCTATTATTATTTAAAGTCACTTGTTTCCGATTCGGTAAATCTGATTTTATTTGCACGAGGTAAGGCCTTTCAGATATAAATTTGAGTTAAATTCAAATTCTCAAAACCATACTTTTTAAAATGGTTTAAAAACCCATATAAATACCTTGTATAACTTGTATAATCCTTTAAACCAAAATTTCCAAATCACTGAATTCCATTTTTAAATATTTAAACTCAAACTAAAATATTTCAGATTTCAAGTTATCCAAATTTCAAATCTTATTAAGTTATTTAAATAACCTTCATTTTCAAAATACCTTTTCAAAAGCATTTCACTTAAAACTCCATCCATTTCCAAAAGCATTTGAATTTAAAATTCAAATTCAAAACTATTTTAAAAATCCGTGACTTAACCGATTCCCACATGCAATCCATATTTGTGTGTGTATGGTGTAGTCCAGGGGTTTTACACAATAGTGCAACACCGCAAATGATCATAGATTCAAGCATATCAAAATCGATAAGCGGTATATTCCAATAATGCTTATCCTCCATACACAGATTCATAGATAAATAGTATACATTCGTCACAGATAAAATAAATCACATTCATCACAGCTTGAATTAAAAACAATTCAAAATCACAACGCATGACACAGTAGAGAATAAACAAACAATCCACAGCATTCAATAGAATACAAATATCCATAAGTGAAACCAATTAAGGTATCAGATAAATCTAGATCATTTGCCTTTAAATAAATTTCCTAATGGTTAATTAAAAATCAAATAATTACAAACATTTAATTTATTATTCTTTAAATTAATCATTAATTTACCTTTAATTAATACCCGATCCTCTAATTAATTATTCTTAATCAATTACAAAAATTAATTAAAAATTATTTCTTAATCCCTTTAGTTAATTAATTAACCTTTAAATTAATTAATTAAGAAATTATTTTTGAATTATTTGAGTAATTAAAAATCATTTATCTTGATTGGTCATTTAATCATTACCAAATTTATGATTTATCATTATTAACACATTAATTTATTCAAGGAATTAAGGTAAATCAAAAACATCATTTATCTTAATTAATGACATTATTCGTTTAAAGTGATAAATAACTAATGTCACAAATTGTACAAATTAAAACTTAATTACTTTTAATTATAATTCTTCTTAAATCCTTTACAAAGTTTAAACCAAAACAACTATTTAAAATATAGGTGCTAACCTGTTTTAAAATTGGTTCAAAATTAAAAACTGTTCCCTTTGTATGTCTACCCCCGACCTGCTTCCAGCATCACCCGAGAAAACACACACCTTACTTCGAGCTTTCCTCACAACCCACCCGTGTACATTTTTTTTTTGAAAATTTGGTTAAGTGTTAAACCCTGTGTAACTTAAATGTACTTCGAATCAACAAACGAGCCAACATCGAAAATCCCCGGAAACGACTTCGAGTTATCATCCAACGCAACCACCCCAACCCCACTAGTACCAAAATTTCATCGTGCACCTGCACCAGTGCCGGAGTCCTCACCGACCTCCGACGAACCCTCAGCCACGTCACCATATGTCGCAGTGACTCACTCCAAGCATCCAATCGTTGTCACGTGCCTCAAATCCAAATCGACCCATTCGAATAAAATCAGAAAACTCATCACCATGGCCAAACCTCTCGAATCACGCCGCTAACCATTGTAACCCCTGAAACTGCTGCCACACCCCACGATCCTCCCTCAAAGCTATCGCCAGAGCCCGACACGACTCGATCAACCATTGAACTCGCATTGCCTCAGTTTCCAGGTCTGACCAAATTATGTTTAGAAACACAAATCGACTCGCCGACGACGCCTCGATGATCAGATGATCCACCGATCATTTTTCCAAGACTCCCCATTCATTCTTCCACCTCCTAACGAAACTCCGAGGTCTCATCTTCTAACGATCACCAGTAATCCCCTCGAAAACAATCTCCAGTCATCTAAAAATTTCATAAGAAATACTAAACTAAATTTTATGATTTTTATCTTAGAAATCATCTTTTCCAAAGGTGTTTCAAGTTATAAAATTAGATTGTAAATTTTTAACCCTTGATTTTATCATGTTATCAAGAATTGCCACTGTTTTTCCAAATACTAGCAATTTCCAAACTTAAAATGTTTGTTCATATTTTACGTCTTAGATTGAGTTTTAAACTTAACTAGTCTATTTGAATACAGGGTTTTTCAATGACCATATACAAAGATTTGGGATTTTAAACTTATGTTTTTAAAGCCTGCGTCAAGAACAGAGAAGAAACCCAGGCATGCATTGTTCTTGAAGGTTTCCAGTGAAACTCTCAAACTTTTTTCCCTAAATAAATTTTAAAACTTACTTTATCAATACACAAACCAGTTTTATTTAAATACCAAATCCTATCAGTGAATTGATCAATAGAAATTGAACTTTGGAAAAAACTTGATCCTGGAAACTTAAAGACAGGGAGGGATCTTTGATAAAACAACATGCATAAACATCTATATGTACATAAATATAAATGCAGAAAAATGTATATATAACAATCGTACTTGTTTCAGATTTAATTAGGCAACCAATTTACTAACTTAAAAGATTTTTTTTTAAAAAAAACTGTTACTCATTGATATAAAAGGTATGGGTTCAGGGGTTATGCTCTCTGTAAATAAGATTTTTTTTCCAGATAATATACATAAAATTTTTCTTATTTTTCTTTCTTTAAAATTTGTATCACATCATTATCATAAATTTCCCTTTAAACATCATACTTTATAAAGATTTTGATGGGGAGATAAAAGTGAATTTTGAGCAATCATGACCCCGTCAACAGAAGTATACAAATGTATACAACCATGTATGCATACATTCAGTGATAAAAGGGATTTGCATACCCAAACAAAACAGGTTTTTGCTTATTCATTTGATTCAGTTTCCAGGTTGAAGGCTTTGCTTGCTTGAATCCATTTCAAGTTTTGATCTCTTTTGAATTTTCTTTTCTTCAGATCTTATCTCTGAGATGAAGTAATTTGGTTTCCCAATTTTGTTTTGTTCCTGATGCTTTGAAACTGGAAAAATGTTTTAATCTTGAACTACTTTCAAGTTTGAACTATGTTGAGTTGAATCCAGATCTTTTTATTCTAATTGATTTCCAGGATGAACACTTGAATTTTGTTTTGAATTCAAATTTGCTTCTTGCTCTGAATTTCACTACATGCCCTAGTTTAGGTTGATCTTGATTTATGTTTGAGATGAATTCAAGTTGTTTTAATTTACTGATTTGGAGCTTTGTTTTGCAGTTTTGTCTCAGGTTTGAGAAAACATAAAATAGCCTGTGTATATTTTCTTTTCATATATGTTAAAAAAAAAGAAAAATTAATTTCAAAAGGAAATTTAAATGCCACTTGTAACATTCATTTACACTTGTGCTTTAGTGATGTTCCTTATCACACATTTGTAAAATTTTGCATATTTATGTTTATGTCGTTTGTTTAATAAATTTTAAAAATTTACTTTTAAATCTTTGCTTCATTTTATTTTTACAAATCATGTTCATGTTTTATTATTTATTATTTTAGAAGATATATATAAATATTTTAAACTTTTTATTAATTCTTTTTGCACACATATACACCTTCTAATTTTGGATCTAAATTTCAAGTCTTTATTTTCAATCTTTTTTTATAAAACACATATTTTATTTACAATTTAATAACACATGATTTTAAATCAAATTATCAAATCCTATTCAAGATGAACTATTATGTTTAAATGTTTTAAATACATTCACAAACTTTTATTCAAATGTATATATTATTATTATTATTATTTTTCTAAAAGAAACAACACTAAACCTTTTTGTTAAACTTAGATATTGTATATATATATATACCTATAAATTATACTTGCAAAATCTTTCAAAAGAAAATTTTATTTAAAATAAAATCATACATTGATAAATAAACCTCTAATTTATCACTCTAATAAATTTACCTTTAATTAATTTCATAAATTAATTCTTTTGAAATTAAGTAATAATTTTTAATTACCTACAAATCCAATTATTAAACAATTCAAAGATATTTAACTTTAAGCATTTTAAATTTTCTTGTAAATACTTATTCTTAAATTTCAAATTAAAGTATTTATAATCCAAAATTTTATTTATCCTAGAAATTTCAAATTAACTCATAATTAAATTCACAATTAAATTTTAAAAAAATTAAATAAATTGTCAAATTAACTTGTTCATAATTTGGAAATGTTACAAAAGATCTGAAAAATCACGTATATAGTAGAGGTACCGAATAGTTTAGCAAGAGTCCACAATGTTTTTCATATTTCTCATCTAAGGAAGTGTATTCAAGATTCGGAGACTACTATCACACCAATTGTGTTAGAGGATCTCGTAGTGGAACTGGATACGACGATAGTTAGAAAACTAGTCCGTATAGTTGAGAGAGATGAGAAGAGGTTAAGGAACAAAACAGTCAAATTAGTCAAATCAGTGGTGTGACGACGAGTGAGACTATACTTGGAAAACCGAGATCCGGATTAAAGATACTTATCCTGACATGTTTGATGGTATGTTTTACCTTTACGTTTGAATGTAGTGAGTACCTTGTCGTAATTTCGAGGACAAAATTCTTTAAGGAGGAGAGTCTGTAATGCCCCTAATTTTGACTAACATTATTTAGAATATTTAATTGAATAAATAAAATAAAATAATATAGATAGTTAAGAGATTGAGATTTATTATTTAAGAAATAGTCATGCTTAATGAATTTATTAGTAAAAGTGAATTAAAAAATAAGTAAGTATGGTAAGGGTAAAATGGGAATAGCTTTTGTTCATATCCCTAAATCCTTCTATTCTTCATTCCTCATTCATTTTAACTTCCACAAACAAAACTAGAATCCTAAAGAACTCGGTCGCACACAATCAAGAGGATTCAAGGGGAAGAAAAGCTAGGATTCAAGTAGAAAGCTTAAGCAAATCAATCTAAAGGCAAATCTCAACCTTCTCAACACAAAGCCAAGGTGAATAATTAGTTTGCATCTCATGTTTGATAATGATTTCGGTTTTAAGGGAGAAATCCATTTATTTGCAATTTATATGACATGTTATAATGAATTAAATGATTATATGCTTTAAGTTGATGATTTATAGAGATTTAATGAGAATTTTATGACATATTTAGATTAGAAAACGTATCATATGACATCCAAATGGGTTGCGTTTTTGGTATATGATCAAAAACATTATTTTAGAAGTGGGGTTCAAGTTTTATAATTTTCTAAGGTATTATGAATTCATTATAATTTTCTAAGTGAGAAAATTGATTTATTTTGGGTTAATTTTATAAAATAATTAAAAAGTGATTTTGGCTCTGAAATTTATATGTGTAGGAAAACAGGTTAAATATGATTTGGCATGATTTTTGAAAATATTTCCTAATTGTTTTACTAAGAAAAATAAATAAATTAAGGGCTTAATTGTTATTTAAGATTTTTAGGCTATTTTATTAAGTATAAAATGTTTTAAATATTTTAAGCTAATGTGTGCAACAATTTTTCAAAAGAGTATGTGATAAAGATTTCATATCCAATGTAATTTCAAAAAATATTGAAAGTTAGATAAAAGAACTTACTTTAAGGCAAAAAAATACAGTTTTTATTTTAATTACAGCTTCGCCACTTACCCTGCTAGTCTTGTCACCATATTCCTACTTGCAAACCTTCCGCATCCATTCAAAATCAATGCACAGGGTATCAAGCAACTAGTACATAGTGAATTGGAGTTAGGTGAAAGGAAGCAATCGTGGCGAAAGCATGCTTTCGTAAGGGTTAAAGCCGCTTTCGTTGGCTATTCGAACCTATTGAAGCCGCCTTTAATAGCTTTCGACTCCATAGCTGCCGCATTGATACCTTTCACCTTTGTTAAAGACCATCTTTTTAAACCCCTAAAAAATATGTGTGGAAGATAGGTTTCGAACCAATACCCCTCTGCAACCATTGAGCCGCTTTTCTTTTAACTTATACATGCAAAAGGGTGGGTGCCGCTCCCATACCTAATAACATGGTTGAAGCCCCTTGTTTAAACCCAACTATACGCATGGAAGTATGTCATCGTACCCTAAGTGTTTCAAAGGAATAGCTTCTATATAAATCCCTTTAAGGACTATGTATTTTGTTTTGTTTTCAAATTATGGTTTCGCAGGGAATATCTTCAAGTTGTTTCGAAGCTCTACTTCCATATTTCCATACTTGAACCAAATGCATTCGAAAGGTATGTTTTAAGTGTTTCGAAAGGTATGTTTTAACTATTTCCAAAGGTTTTTTTAAAATGTTTCAAAAGATATGATTTATGGCTTCGAAAGATGATGTATAAGGTTTTAAGCAATGATTTCGAAAGGGATGCTTTCTTAGATTTCGAAAAGGATTGTTTAAGGTTTTAAACAATGATTTCGAAGATATTGTTTTGGCTTATAGCCTAATGTTTTCTAAGTTAAAAAGGGCATTAAATTATTTCAAAGGGATAGAGAACCCTATTGGTTTTAGGTTTTCATTAACATTGTTTTATAAAGTGTATACTATGGCGTAAGTATTTTGAGTAAAGCAAGGGGTATGATTTTCTTGTTTTATAAAGATATGATTTCGAGGGTAAACAATTTATAATGATGGTTTTCAAGGAAATGAAATTTGAATAGGGTAGTTAATCTTAAGTATATGGATTGGATATTAGAAGACCAGATGTGGTTGGTGTGGGGTCGTGTCCTATACTTTAGCTAGTAGCCCCTAGCTAATATAAATCCAAAATTCTAGTGTGTAGGGCTTTGTCACAAATAAGACAAAAATGATGTTACACACAGAAAGAATACATAGAGTAGAGGTAGGTTTATTGGTGAGCTCGCAAAACCATTAGGATCAGCTGACCATTGGAGACGTAAGTTAAGGATAGATCATCCTGTATTGTTTCTAACAGAAGTTAGAATACTTATTATGTCTGGTAGGCCCGAATTAGCCAGTGATTAATCGTTAGCTTGATAAAGCTATAATATTCGGATAGATAGTCCATTGATTACCTGATTTATATGCATATATGTTATTGCTATTGCTATTGTAATTAGTTTGATTACAAGATTCTGATTTGCAAAAGATATAATTTTGAAAGGATATTAGTAAGGGAAAAGCTGTTCCGCTAAGTGGCTTGGTCTCACTTATATCAGTGAATCGATATGTAACATAATTATTCACACCAAACTTTATGTCTGACTCGAAGTTTATGTTTTCCCTCTTAAACTCTTGGGTGCTCAAAATTGAATTTGAGTATATTGAAAGTTAAAGACTTTTCATGTTTAGTAGGTTGGATGAATAAGCTTTCGAAGACGTGCAGGATTCAAAAGCTAGCTATGTAGGAGTTATTAGTATTGTTTTCGCTGTGATGTATTTATGACTGATGTGTCTATCTATCTAGTACTATGATCATCCAAGGGACATCTTCATATGTCGCTCCTAGCATAATTTATATTAATAATATTTGATCAAAACTTGGGAACCATTTTGGGATTATGTAATTGAATATGAAATCTTCATTTGAAATGTAATCAGAAAAACCGTTTTTTGAATCTGTGTTGATTTTATTTCATATTCATGTGCTTCTCATATTAAGGATACCGTTAACATTACCTATTTTATCACTGGAAGTTAATACTATAGATGACTGCAACATCTGTAGCACTTAGCTTCGGACCTCAAATATGGGATGTTACATATATGTACTTTGTATCAGTTAAGTTGAACTGACAATTATAATTGTCTTTGGATAGAATTTGTACTATTATGACTCTACTGCATATTATGAAATGACTGTGTGCAATTTTATATTGATCAGTACGTATATTATTCCATTGCATTGTGAGATTCTATATTGTTTAGTTTCTACTTTTCTTTCTTCTTCTTTTCTTTTTCCGCAACGATCTGTCTTTTCGACACTTGAATGTTTGGCACATGAATACCGTGGATGTATTAGTGTCGACTTCCGAGATTGTTACGTTTAGTATCAGAGCTTAGATTAAGTGAACATGAAGGTTTTGGTGGGATAAACTCATTATAGATAGGGTTAGTAGTGCCCTAGAATGAGTTGAGTGTATTATTCATATGAGCACGTATTTATTAGTGCTATAAAATGTTTTATATTGTGTGAGTTTTTCTGTTGAGTGACCTATGAATTCTAGTCAACGCACTTGATCAACGTTGTCGATAGGTATTCCTAAACACTTAGACATGACTAACAGACACAATATAATTCTAAAATTGGTAAATGAAATAACATAGGGTTATATCCTCATATAAATGAAATTTCCAAAATTTATATAGTTTTTTGAGAGTGGGTGTTGGTTGGAGGAACGAAGATTTTGTTTAATATCATTTATAAATGATATATTACTCAAAATACAAGTCCTTCTTGGAAGTGTAATCTGAGGATATTTCATTATGATCAGGTGGTAAGATATGAGTGTTAAAAGAAGATAGGGAAGGGGGATTGGCAGTACTTCGATCATCTAGGGCCGAACCCTAACTGCTAGAAGGATAAGATCATTAGAAGAAGCAGCATCTGTACAGCCATGTGTCGACTTTGTATCCTTATGCAAATATTTTTCCAATCTGAGAGTACAGCCGTTTAAGGGAATGGAATCCATTATAGAAGTCCAGGCATGACTTCATTCTTGGTAGAAGATTTTCAAAGGATTGGATATTTCAGATGAGCAGAAGTGCATTTTAGCCTCTTGGCAGTTACAAGATGGAGCGGCAGCGTGGTGGGACTCTGTTACAGCTAATTTTCCAAAAGAATATTTTTCTTGAGATAAATTTAAGAAGATGTTTAAAGAACAGTTCATGCTTGCTACTGGAAAGGCCCAATTATATAGGAGTTTCTTAGATCTTAATCAAGTAGATGCATCTGCATCAGAATATGAAACCAAGTTCAACGAGTTATCACGTTTTGGGCCGAAACTTATTGATACACCCTTCAAGAAGAATGAGATGTTCATGATGGGAATGAGGAGGAGTTTTAATAGCAAATGACTGCTCACCTAAAGGGATCGTTCATAGACCTAGTAGGCATGGATCTATAATATGAAGTCCTCGAGAAGAAGAGGCCGTTAGAAGTCCCAAGTTGCGACGACAGCAAAACGAACAAAAGAAAATTCAACCCACAAGGTAAAAAGAAGTGGAAAGGAAAATCAAGAGGAGGAGATTAGGAGAATAAATTTAAGGATTATAACCGAAATGTTTGTAAGTGGAAGGGCCACATTTCAAATTTCTATAAGAATTCCGAAGCACAAAATCAACAAATATGGGATATTTCTTCAATGGCGCAAAAGAAACTCCGCTTTAATCGCCACCAACTCAAACGTATGGCAAAAAAGGAAGCAAGCGAAGGTTTACGCTATAAAGGATAAATGGTCAAATTTAGTGGATGTGAAGGGAAATAGGGTTCTAGAAGGAACTTTAGTCGTAAATGTTATTTTTATTCGAGTTTTGTTTGATACCTAAGCCTCCCATTGCTTTATTTCTAAAGATCTAGTTAATAGACAAGGACTTACCCCCAAATTTGTAGAAACTCCTATTTGTGTGACCAACCACGTAGGTGGTACGACTAATCTATGCATAGTTTTTGAAGATGTACGAGTTACATATTAACCCACTGCTTTCCATGTGACAAGTTCGTCATGGACTTTAATGGTTTCGACATTTTGCTTGGTATGGATTTCCTAGAAAATAATAGAGCTATCTGAGATTGTATTAAAAGGACTACATCTTTAAAATCCAAATTTGGAAAATTTGTTGAGATATCATGTCAGGAACTTGGTAAACGAATGAGGGTTTCCTTTATGCACAAGATTCGCCTCGGGAAAAATTGGAATCGCTATTGGTTGTTAGAGATTTTTCAAACATCTTTGAAGAAGTTAATAGCTTACCTCCACATCATGGGATTGAGTTTAGTATAAACTTGACCCCTGGATGGAAACCTTTTATGCGGCCTAAGCATAAGATGGTTCCTAGAGAAAAGAGGGAATTAATGAGTCGGATAGAGGAATTGTTGAGTAAAGGTCTGATTAAGCCAAGTCGCTCGGATTTGGGAACAATCATGGGTTTCTTCGCTAAGTCAGATGGTTCGCCATGCTTTTGGGTAGACTACAGTGCATTGAATAAGTATATGTATAAAACGAGTATCCCTTACCCAGCATAGATAACATGTTCAAACAACTATAGGGTGCTAAGGTATTCTCGCGTATGGATTTGGACACGGGATTTCACTAACTAAGGATATCTGAATATGATACATATATGACAGGTTTTAGAGGACCAGAGGGTTTCTTTGAGTGGTTGGTTGTGCCTTATGGGCCAATCAACGCACCTGCTCATTTTTCTAGTCGTCATGGGTTGATTTTTTAGAGATATACCAAATAAATTTGTGTTGGTCTAAACGGATGGTATCCTTTTTTATTCTAAAATTGAGGATCACAAGCACCAATTAGAATCCATATTGGAAATATTAAGGAAGCATGACTTGAAGGCTAAATTTTCTAAATGCCATTTTTGATAGACTGAAGTAAGACTCCTCGAACATGTAGTGTCAGAGATAATATTAGAAGGGCTTTCCCTGAGTCATTAATAGATGAGTAGATTGCGTGTATTGTATACTGTAACTACTATTGCTATGAATGCTTAGTGCAAGTTTTTCATATGGGTTTCATGATTATAAATATGTCTTTGTGTTAGTTTGAGTTAGCTTCTTTTGTGCTAATTTCAGGGATGAAATTCTTTTAAGGGGGGAGAATGTAACGACCCAAAATTTAACCACTTTAAATAGGGATATTTAATATATTATTAAATAATTAATATATGAATTTTAGAACTCAAAATATCCTCTTTTAAATAATAACTAGTGATGGTGAAATGATTTTTAAATTTTGTTTAAAAAATATTTATTTCAAAAGAAATTAGAAAATGTGACCGGAAAGCCTTTTGAAAATTTTAAAATTTTCACCATTAAAAAGTTGTAAACATATTAGTTAACACATATACACATTTTAAGTAATATAAACATGGATTAATGAATAAAATAAAGATCAATAACAGAAGTGTACTTATGTAAGAAAGATGCGACAGATTTCTAAGTTTAAAAAATTAAATAAAAAAGAAAATCCTGACATGTCACTTTCATTCTACATCATAGTACAAGTAAAGAGTATTACATGTTGGGTAAAAGGGGGGTGACTAGTAGGTTAGGCATGTGAACCAAGAGAAGAGGTTGGGTAGGTGATGTGACATCATTCTAGTGGAGGACAGGTATACTTAGGGGTATAAAGGTAATTTCATTTTATTCATTTCTATAAAAACAAATTCTATTTTTATCTTCCCTTCCATTCTCATTTCTCGAAAAAAATTCAAAAAATTTCCTTTTTCTTTAAGCTTATAGAATATGTTTAATGGCTTCCTTCAAATTTTTAAAATTAATAACCATCTCATTTTTGCTTTTATTCTCTTAAAACAGCATAAAAATACTTTCTCCTTTACCTCCTCTTAGCCCAAATAAGTCCATAACCGTACTCCACCTTCTTGGATGAGCCCAAAGCCTATAGGCCGATCCTACTTTGCCTTGCTTAGGTCTAGAAATCACTTTTTGCCAAAAGATTTTCAAAGTTCTAGGCATATTTAAAAATTATAAAAGATTTGATTGATTTTGGTAAGTAAAATATTTATTTTTGGGAAATTTAAAAAAAAATTAGATTAGCAAAATTTGTTTTATGTTGTGTTGCTTCAAATGGTTGGATTTCCAAGTGTTAGTTAAGTATGTATGCTATTTGTTTGTGGTTGGTAGCTAGACTTGGAAAAATGAAGTCTAAATGTAGAGTTTTGTTGTAAGGATGTTATCTTTCCTCATATATATGATGATAATATGCTTTGTATGTGTAAGCTTGTATGTGTGGTTATGTGATATGAAAGTTAGCATTTTTACTTGCTATGGTGACTTGAGATCTCTTGAAAAGAAAGAAAATCAAAACTTGTTTACTAGTTTTAAAAATTTGAACTTTTTTTTAGCTTCCAAATATAAATCTATTCCTTATGTTTTAATAAGAAGTAAAGTTAATGGTTGAGTTTGGAGAAAGGTCTAACCTAGGTTTAATTTTAACGAGTTGCATCCATAGCGGCTGTCGCTATAGATACAATTCGAAAAAAGTTAGTATTTTAGATTTTAAATTGGTTTCTTTTGATATGTTTTTGAAAACTTATTCAACGTACTAATTAAGAATAAAATTTAATCATTTTGGAAATTAAATATGAGTTTAACAATTAATTAATTAATTAAGGATATTTAATTATTAATTGTAATTAATTTATGTAATTAGTGTTTAATTATGAATTAAAAAATTAATTTTCATTAGTTAAGGAAGTTTTAAATAATGATTTATTAAGTTATAAGTAATTTATTATTAATTTTATTTAATTAAGTTTAATTCATTATTATTTAATTAGGGTTAACTAATAATTAATTACTAATTAGCAGGGTTTAATAAATTAATCTAATCGGTTTTAATTAATATTTAATTAAGGATTAAGTAAGTTTAAATTAGAGTTAATTAGTAATTAAATAGTGATTAAATTAGTAATTAAATAAATATTTAATTATTATTAATTAAAGGTTTAATTTTAAACTCTATAAATTATTTTTAAGTCAGCTCTCTTTTATGAGTAAATTAATTTTTAACCCAAGGGATCCCTTGTCTATAACATTAAATAGCCAAACAACCATAAATGAGTTATATTTTAAACTTAATAGATTATTTCAACGTCTATTTGCCGGATAAATCCCCATTCTATTATAACTTAATTGAATTGATTGTATATACATCTTTTAGTAGAATAAATCCTTATTCTACCATGATTAAACTTAATAGATTATCTCGACATCTTTTTAGCAGGACAAAGCAACATCCTGCTATTATGTTGTTTGGACATGTATCAGAATGTTGGTTTATATTGACATGTTATTCCCTGATTTGGTTATGAATTGTATTTACATACATGTTGGCTTATGTAAATAACTATTATGTGATTGAGAAGACAAATTTAAATAAATGGTAACTTGGTTTAGTATCATTGCGATGTCTAAGCCTCTTTCCAAATTGTAAAATTTATGGTTTAAATTAACTTAAATTCTATCAATGGGCGGGTAAAGGATAAACAATTTTGTTAGTTATTCAATTATTTTATTAAAGGGAATTATAAATAATATTTTGTTTATGAAAGGGATTTTATTTTGTAAAGGATTTATTGAAGAGATTTAAAAAAGAATTTGTGATTTGGATTTTCCTTAGCTGACCTTCTTAATTATGGTGGTGCGGAACTTCTGTTCCATCCTTAACATCGAAGGAATAACGTTTGTGGTTGTTCTCATCACATATTTAAATAATACTTGTTTGTTCCTTTTAATATGATATTAAAGTAAGAAATATTTCATGAATGTTTTGTGAATATACTTATATTAGTGAGATAAATATATGAATGTTTAGATAAACATTTTAAAAAGCGATATAATAGATCAAGATTTGTTGTTGAGGCTTAGTGATTGCTATGGGAAATCAAATCTCTAGATATTTGTTTGTTTGGGTATTTGATAGTTAAATAACCAACTATCAAATATTTGACAGTTTTGACTTAGAAAGTATGATTGTATATGCGAGATCCCCGATGAGGACTTGAATACTTATTGTATACTTCCAAAAGAATCGGGAATGAGCCAGTCGAAAATTATCATTGTTGGTTGGATAGACCGGGACATATATGTTATCCGAAAACCACTCTAAACCAACATATGCATTCGCGTGGAAGATATCTTGAAGATGATTGAAGATGATGCTCCTTGAATACCCTTTGGTTTCATTCAGACCCAGAAAGAACTTGTACGGATGAATGCTAGCATTGCAATTCTATATAGAGAGCGGTGTTAGCATTCCAAGGTGGATTGCTATATGTAAAGAGCGCACCCTCTTAAACCTCACATTTCGATAATAATTAACACAGGGTAGATACGATAGGGCTATGTGGGTCGCACCCAATAGGGTATGATCATCCCAAGGTCCAGTGTTGATATCTCTATGTGTGCTTTAGGGCCCATTTTTGGTTGTTAACCATAGGCAAGGTGTGGTTATATTTGGTACTACCCAGTTCAGGGGTAGGCCCATTCTTTGTTGGAAAAGGTTGAAACATTTTCGATCCCACTGTACGTTTCATAAAGAGGTGTACTGATTTTCAAAAGGTAATCTATAACGACCCGATATTTTGGACTATTCGCATCCGCACATGTCGGGCTTGAATAATTCAAAATATCGAATTGCTAATTTAAATTTGGAAAAACTGAGATATACAGTAAATAAATAGTCACAGCATCACAGACACAGAGTAATAATATGCAGCGGAAATAAAGAGATAGTAGTTCATGAAGCTACTATGTAAATATATAAGATACATCAGAGTTTACAACAAAAGAGTAATACGATACATCAGATATAAATCAGAATACATCACTAGAATCATCGAATACTGAAAGCAGAATAGATGGCTGGATCTTCAAGCAAAGCTCCAACTCCAAAGGTGAGTCTCGAATACTGGTACACTCAGTCTGACCCGAGCGTAAAGCAAAACATAAGACACTCGAGTCAGGATTAATATTCTTATATCAATAAATCCAACTCAAGTGAAATAGCAATCGAAATACAAGTAACTCAAAGGATGTTTGGAATAACCATCCTCTAAGGATCCGCTAAACTATCTACTAGGTAGTAATGTACGCTAAGTAGATAATGTCTATCAGTAATATAAAATATCAAAATAGCGTTAAGGCGTTACCATAATCACCCTTAACACATTTTATATTCCCAAAAGCATATACAAGACCGTAGTTTCCCCAAAACCGGAAGTCACCAGAGGGCAATCCATATACTCAAGGTACAAATCAAAACGTAGTGGTCGCGAATAGGATAATCAGTATGACAAGGTACATGAGGCGATACCAACTAGGATACTAGTAGTTGCGTGATCCGGACTGATGTTGAGCATAGCCAACAGCTATCTCAACACCGCGAAACAACACTCCCAAATCGAGGGGTGCACCCAAATCGAATCACAAAAGTAATAGATATGGTATCGAAGAAGTGTGTCCGCTAGAGGTGGCGAACCTCAATGGTCCGGCGCGGCTCCTGTTTTAGTCATGTCAGGGGTCATCCAATATCGTTCTCTTTCTTCAGTCAACGCGTTCACCAAACCATCCACTTCATTCTGGATCAACACTCCACGTATAATAGTTATTAAAGTGGTATTCGGTATCGACAGAGAGTATGTCCATATCCGATCCCGGTCTCTTTAATAACTACGTATTATTACACCGATTGGTCATTTAATATATTTCAGAACAATCAATTTCAATCTCAATTAGAATTCGTAAAACATTCCATTTGTCTTTCAAAAATCAATTTCCAAAATCTATGTTTCAAACTTCTAACTTTCCGTTTCAAAATCTTATAATTCAATTTAAATTATATTTAAACAATTCAAATATTGATTCAAGTTCGTACAAAAGTTCATTCCGAAATTATTTAAATTGATTAAATTTAACATCAAATCAATTTAAATTTATTTATCAATTTTATTCAATATTCGTTAAGTTAATTTAACATCCAAAACAATTCTTTTTAATTTCCAAGACATTAACTCAATCCCTTAAGTTAACTTCATTATATCAAAACTTTCAAATTTAATTAAATTAAATTTGTCAAATCAAATTCTTAAATTCCAAGTCCTACATTAATTTCAATAAATCGCATTTTATTTCTTGTTAAAGAAATTCACCTTCAATTATTTATTTACTTTCTTAGTTACAACTTTCAACTCAAATGACAAAGAAACTAAATTTCACATATTCAAAAAGTTCAATTTCTCTTATCAAAGAATTCAATTTTTATTCAGTTATCAAATAATTCAATCTTATTCAATTATTAATTAATTTCAACTTAATTATTAAAAATTTCAAAACTAAATAATTTCAACTTAATTATAAATTCAAACTCAATTATTAAATCATTTCAAACTTAATTCAATGAATAATTCTAAATTTTTATTGTCAATAATTAATTTTAAAACATCGTTCTTTCAACAACTACTATGTTAATATTTGTTTCAGATTTTAAATATTAACAATTTTCCATTCATTAAATTCAAATTCCAATTTCATTTCAAACCTTATTCTTTACTCAAATAAAATCATTGTTTTATTTTAAATCAAATTATTGACCAATCGGGTTTTATTAAATTTTCTATCCTAAGTCAAGTTCATTTGGGTATTTATCATTTCAACCCGATTCCATTCCAATTTAAAAATCAAAGCATAACAAAGGAAACTTGCAGTGTGATAACTGGGATAGTGTCAAAGTAACTAAACAAGCAATAACATCAATCAATAACAATTCAATAATCAATTCAAATAATCCCGAAATAATCGTATTAATTCACATTGTTATTTGTGCAAATCAATATAATCATTTCTAGAATCTACACTATCATTTCATGTAGATTAAAGATTTTATACTATTATTTTATACGGTTTTTTACTTGTCATTAAATTTAAATTTCATACTTCATCAATTTATACAATATACATTCAACGTTTCAAGGTGTACATAATCAAATTCTACGTGTCAATTTATTAAACGTTTACGGGGGTCATATTATCCAACTTAAACTAATCAATTTCAACACATACGTCGATTCAAAATTTTAACTATCCTACGCCGAATTCAATTTCATAATATTTATTATTTTATAAATTACAATTTTAACATCCAATGTCAACAACAAACAAACAATCAATTATCAACCAAACAGGATTATTATTGTATACATAGCAGAAAACGGTGTCAGATGTCAAAGGTGAACTGATACATAAATAACAGTGCAATAAATAACAGCAATGTATTTCAATTGTCGTTTCAATTGAAATCAAATTTAATAAATAAAAGAATATTAATCGTGAGTGATTGCTCACCTTTCGAGGCTAGAGAAAATAGGAGATGGCACGGATACGCACACTGATACGGACACCGAAATGGAGTTACAAATCCAAGCATGATTCTCAGAGCAAAGTAAGATTGGCACGAATCGACGAGCAAAACTGTTAAATAGGAATTGCCGAAATCAATCAAAACATTCAACATAGCACCAATTACAAAACATGTCCTACGTCAAAGTTTAAAAATATAATTCTATGTGCTACCGAGATCGAAATGGTCTGAAATTTGGTATGAATAAAGATCAAAACTTGTATTTCAAAACTGCAAAGAATCACTTGATTCCGACGTAAGACGGAGGAGATACGATGCGTCAAACATGAACTCAGGTCGTGTTGCAGCAGAGTAAAATAATTTTAAGTACAAAAGAACATCTGCCTAGGTCTAACTTCCAGATCTTCGACCACTAATCAAACGATGTCGGATTTTGCTGGAGTTTGACATTTATAAATTAGGTAACTTCAACTCTTTTAAAAAAATAGAATCAACCCATTCCGATAAAACATGAGTGAGATACGATGCGTCAAACATGAACTCAGGTCGTGTTTGCAGCAGTGTAAAATAATTTTAAGTACAAAAGAATATCTGCTTGGGCCTAACTTCCAGATCCTCGACCACAAATCAAACGATGTCGGATTTTGCTGGAATTTGACATGTATAAACTACGTAACTTAAACTCCTTTTTAAAAATAGAATCAACCCATTCCGATAAAACATGAGTGAGATACGATGCGTCAAACATGAACTCTAACTGCTGTTCAGAAAAAAATAAACATGCAAACATGGAAACATATGCAAATATACACACCGTTTGCAAATAAATAAACCCATATACTATATCCACTAACCATTAACTGTTTGCAAATGTCTTAATGAAGTAAACAACTTGTACAGAAACAACTTTATAATTAATATATTTATATACTCTAAATATAACATGCAGACCCTTTAAAACAAAATATAGAACAAAACATGCGTGTGCAGACCTATATACTCATGTTTTAGTAATACGTCTATGACCAATTATATGCATAAGTTTATATAACCTCTATACAATGACAGTAAGCATAAATAAACATTTTTACCCACATATATGTGTAGCTCAACTCATATACTTATCTAAAAAAAACTATATAGTCCTATATGCTTATGTATGTAATATTTTTTATTTTTTTTATATAAACCCCTTTAATTACAAACTCACCCAGATTGTATATAAACTAATATGTCTAAAGACTGACATACAATATGAAACCATATATATACATATAAAACAATGTATTTTATGCTAAGATCGATATATATAAAATGTGTAGATTTTATATGTACAGCTCTACAGACTTATATATTAACACACAACTTATGCAAACTAATATAGACCCATCAACTTCATATATTATGAACCAATATGTATTAAATCACAGTAAAGGCAAGATAACTTGTGTGTAAACAACAGTATAATAATAATGTATATAAACCAATATAACTCAACAGCCCATACTTGTGCACACCAAAACATGCTACTGCAATCCATATTAAACTACACATACGGCCTTCATCAACCTTCAAACTCGCATATATATATATATAACATAATGTATACATTAATATTTTAAAACATACCCCACAAGAATATGAGGCGAGCTCGGTTTGAAATGGAGACGAGAGGAAGGGAACACTCGGTCCTTGTGCTCGCGTGGAGGTGGGTGGTGGTCGGTAGTTTGGGTCGAGCTCGGTGGTAGGCCAATGGCGGCAGCGGCGAGAGGTTCGGGTTGGTTGGCTCAATATGGCGAAGGCGAGACCCTGAACTGCTGTTGGAGGGAAGGAGGAAACGGTGGCGGTAGCTGCAGCATAGGGTGGCGAGATCAGTAGAGGGGCGGCTGGTGGTTCAAAGCGTGGCAAGGTGGAGGGGCGGAGATGGCCGAGCATGGTGGTTTTTGGGCCGTGGGTGGTCTCGGCAGCGACTTCGGCCGTCGAGGTGGTGAGGTGGAACAGCTGGAGGAGGGTACGGTGGTGGAGATGGCCTCTCAGTCCAAGGTGAATCGACCGGCTATGCTGGAAACAAGGGGAGGAGCAGGCTTGGTCGGTGCGCACGGTGATGGCGGAGGTTGAGGAGGAGATAGGTGGCTTCGGCTCGGTGTAGATGGGCTTCACGGCATGGGTTTTAAATTTTTATTTTCTGTCGTTAAATTTGGAGAAGAGAAAAAGAAAGGAAAAGAAGAGAGAGAGGCATGATGAAAGGTCTCAGGAAGAAGATGTACAGAGAGGGAGATGTGTATAAAGTTTCCATTTCACATACGCATGAACAAATAAACAAAATGAAGAGAGAGAGATGAATAATTGGCTACAGGAGAAAATGAAGCAAGTTAGATAAGAAAAGTACGTGACAGTGGGAATAGTAGTGGTCCATATTAAATTTATCGAGAACAGTGAAAATCTGAAGTCATAGCAGTTAATGCAGGCAGAGGTAGCAGGTATATACAGAGGGGTTTACAGAGAGGTTTAGAGTTTCCATGCCAATGCAATGATTCTTCTGCAAATGTGACGGCTATTGGCTTTCTGAATGGTCAAAGGCTTCTAGAATTCTGAGCGTTGGAAAGTTGGGTGCCGGTTTGTGCTGCGTAACGGATCAGTGCGCTCCGTTAACAATTATAATTTGCAACGCCGAACTCCGATTGACACAAATAAATATACCGTTTTGATCAGCGCGACGAGGCGGTCACAATGGTATGAAGATATTGGTGATACAATCGAATTATAAAAATTCGAAATTTTCTACTACGGAAAATGCATAAAATTTGCAGAAAAATAAGAACGACGGAGCCAAAGATGTCCGAATTTGGAAAAACGACAAACTGACAACTTGCTCAAAAGATGTTTTAGAATTTTTCTATGTAAAAATATTTTGGTTTCGAAAACGGTTTATTTCCATCGATTACTAACTGATTTAAATTTGAAGTAAATTTACGCGCGAAATAAACTTTCATATTTTCGGACGAAAATTTACCAGTTGCTATGTTTAATTAGATGCATTTCAAATATGAAGTTTGAATAGCATCGGAATTTGTTTGTGAAAATACGAAATTCTACCCTAAATAATCAATTTTAAAATTTTTAACTGGATCTGAATTTCAGGGCCGTTACATTCTCCCCCACTCAAAACTTTTCGTCCCCGAAAAGGAAGGAGGTAGGAGAATAGAAACAATCAGAAGAAATAGACTTGAATTATAAAATAAACAATTGATTTAAACCATAGAAATTTCAATTTAAATTAATTTATATTTAACAACTTAACTTTAAATTCAAGACTTTCATAAATTTATTTGATTTCACATATATTAATGTTAGGTACAAAAGATTCCTTTCCAATGAAATTCAATTTAAATTCAATTAATTCAAGATATTTCTTAAGTTAATTTAATTCAATTTAATCTTTCAAAACAAAATTTTCTTCTATTAATCATACCTATTATTTATTTAACTTATTATTCCATTTATCTCATAATCATTTATAATTAGAATATAAGTGAATAACATTTATTATACGCACTTACATTTTATTTATAAAGACAATTTATATTATATATTATCCAATTATCTAAATTTAACAATTTCAATGATCACAAATTTGAATAGTCATTTCTTTTTATAATCGTATTTCATTCGACAAACTTAATTCTTCCTTATTCCAAATTATTATTAAATTTATTCTACTCAATATCCTATTACATATATATTAAGTATATTTACATTTATTATAACTACTCAAATTTTTATTAAAAATTCCTTTGACATCATTTTCTACTGTATAATATTCAATTACATGATTAACCCTTTTTTTTTATATTTATATTTAGGTAAGTTATATATAATGCAATTTGAGTATTATCCAAATAAAATTTTACAATTCAGTTATTTCAAGCTAAGTATTTATATAAAATAATTTGGCTTCATTTAAAATTGTAAAATCATCCTTTAACAAATTTTAAGAATTAATTTCCGATTAGCTTCAAACAACTTGAGATAAAATAAATATATATACTCATAATATATCAAATCAAATTTTAAAATCTTCAATATATATTATAAATCAAGTCGTGTTTATAAATTCAAATCAATTTATTTTTTTTAAAACAAACCGTAGCAAAGCTACAGAATAGTCTTTCCACTTCGAAACTCGAAAATGAATGTCGATTATGCGGCCGTCATCATCGAAATTATTTTCCAGCGACAAAGAGAAGAGCTTTAATTTAATCATTTAAAATTCTTTGAAACGGTTTCTATTTGAAAATATTTTGAATAATATACATCTTAAAACTTTAAAACCAAAGTTTGAAATCACCGGAAATTAAATCTTCAAATTCTAATTTAAATTCATTTCAATTCCCAAATTAATTATAACTAAATTTTATAAATTCATTTATTTATATTATGCAATAGACAATGGTTTGCAAAACATAAATGAAAATCAAATATTATCCTTTCGGACAATAGATTCATTAACCTTTTAATTTGAGAAAAATTTATACTTATATATAATGAAATCATTCAATATTATTTTATTTACTAAACTTGAAACAATATTGTGTCAGTTTGCTCTGTTTAAGTGTTTTGAAATCCTATCGATAGCGTTGATCAGACGAATCGATCGAAAATCCAAATCAACATTAACCACTCAACAACACAATAAATTTATATACATAAAACATTTTAGTATAAATAAAAATACACGCTCTCGCTCGACGATACAAGGATGGATTTCAAAATAACTATAGAGATTCAAATTTGATGGAAATCAAATCAAAGAAAATTTTGATTCGATACTAAGTTCGAAACAGAAGATAAGGTAATTCAATTAACAGAATCGGTAGATGGACAAGCTTATTTAATTCACGGGCAACCTTAACCGGGTCCACCGTAACTTCAAGAATAAGATCGATACTGAATTCCGAGGTAAATCAACATTCGATCTCAAGAAATTGAATTCAGGTATAGCAGGGAATATATAGCATCGTAAACCGAGGATACAGAAATCTCCGGTAAATCAATGCTTACTGTAAAGGAGTTTCACACAAATCATTCGAAGTTTGGCGAGACCGCCGGTTCATTATAAAGGTTATTCGAAGTGGAGTTATGGAACCCTCCAGAATTGAAAGAAGACGAATAGTGAGGGACGAGAATAAATTTTGGAACCGAGGGAGCGTTCCAAAGTTCAAAGGAAACGAGTCAAGAAGAAGAGATTGAAACTCGAGTGGGAGTGATTCTGTAAATACATTTACCCTATATGCTAAATTCTGCCTAGAGCTACCAAAAGCTCTGATACCAACTATAACGACCCGATATTTTGGACTATTCGTATCCGCACATGTCGGGCTTGAATAATTCAAAATATCGAATTGCTAATTTAAATTTGGCAAAACTGAGATATACAGTAAATAAATAGTCACAGCATCACAGACACAGAGTAATAATATGCAGCGGAAATAAAGAGATAGTAGTTCATGAAGCTACTATGTAAATATATAAGATACATCAGAGTTTACAACAAAAGAGTAATACGATACATCAGATATAAATCAGAATACATCACTAGAATCATCAAATACTGAAAGCAGAATAGATGGCTGGATCTTCAAGCAAAGCTCCAACTCCAAAGGTGAGTCTCGAATACTGGTACACTCAGTCTGACCCGAGCGTAAAGCAAAACACAGGACACTCGAGTCAGGATTAATATTCTTATATCAATAAATCCAACTCAAGTGAAATAGCAATCGAAATACAAGTAACTCAAAGGATGTTTGGAATAACCATCCTCTAAGGATCCGCTAAACTATCTACTAGGTAGTAATGTACGCTAAGTAGATAATGTCTATCAGTAATATAAAATATCAAAATAGCGTTAAGGCGTTACCATAATCACCCTTAACACATTTTATATTCCCAAAAGCATATACAAGACCGTAGTTTCCCCAAAACCGGAAGTCACTAGAGGGCAATCCATATACTCAAGGTACAAGTCAAAACGTAGTGGTCGCGAATAGGATAATCAGTATGACAAGGTACATGAGGCGATACCAACTAGGATACTAGTAGTTGCGTGATCCGGACTGATGTTGAGCATAGCCAACAGCTATCTCAATACCGCGAAACAACACTCCCAAATCGAGGGGTGCACCCAAATCGAATCACAAAAGTAATAGATATGGTATCGAAGAAGTGTGTCCGCTAGAGGTGGCGAACCTCAATGGCCCGGCGCGGCTCCTGTTTTAGTCATGTCAGGGGTCATCCAATATCGTTCTCTTTCTTCAGTCAACGCGTTCACCAAACCATCCACTTCATTCTGGATCAACACTCCACGTATAATAGTTATTAAAGTGGTATTCGGTATCGACAGAGAGTATGTCCATATCCGATCCCGGTCTCTTTAATAACTACGTATTATTACACCGATTGGTCGTTTAATATATTTCAGAACAATCAATTTCAATTTCAATTAGAATTCGTAAAACATTCCATTTGTCTTTCAAAAATCAATTTCCAAAATCTATGTTTCAAACTTCTAACTTTTCGTTTCAAAATCTTATAATTCAATTTAAATTATATTTAAACAATTCAAATATTGATTCAAGTTCGTACAAAAGTTCATTCCGAAATTATTTAAATTTAACATTCAAATCAATTTAAATTTATTTATCAATTTTATTCAATATTCGTTAAGTTAATTTAACATCCAAAACAATTCTTTTTAATTTCCAAGACATTAACTCAATCCCTTAAGTTAACTTCATTATATCAAAACTTTCAAATTAAATTAAATTAAATTTGCCAAATCAAATTCTTAAATTCCAAGTCCTACATTAATTTCAATAAATCGCATTTTATTTCTTGTTAAAGAAATTCACCTTCAATTATTTATTTACTTTCTTAGTTACAACTTTCAACTCAAATGACAAAGAAACTAAATTTCACATATTCAAAAAGTTCAATTTCTCTTATCAAAGAATTCAATTTTTATTCAATTATCAAATAATTCAATCTTATTCAATTATTAATTAATTTCAACTTAATTATTAAAAATTTCAAAATTAAATAATTTCAACTTAATTATAAATTCAAACTCAATTATTAAATCATTTCAAACTTAATTCAATGAATAATTCTAAATTTTTATTGTCAATAATTAATTTTAAAACATCGTTCTTTCAACAACTACTATGTTAATATTTGTTTCAGATTTTAAATATTAACAATTTTCCATTCATTAAATTCAAATTCCAATTTCATTTCGAACCTTATTCTTTACTCAAATAAAATCATTATTTTATTTTAAATCAAATTATTGACCAATCGGGTTTTATTAAATTTTCTATCCTAAGTCAAGTTCATTTGGGTATTTATCATTTCAATCCGATTCCATTCCAATTTAAAAATCAAAGCATAACAAAGGAAACTTGCAGTGTGATAACTGGGATAGTGTCAAAGTAAATAAACAAGCATTAACATCAATCAATAACAATTCAATAATCAATTCAAATAATCCTGAAATAATCGTATTAATTCACATTGTTATTTGTGCAAATCAATATAATCATTTCTAGAATCTACACTATCATTTCATGTAGATTAAAGATTTTATACTATTATTTTATACGGTTTTTCACTTGTCATTAAATTTAAATTTCATACTTCATCAATTTATACAATATACATTCAACGTTTCAAGGTGTACATAATCAAATTCTACGTGTCAATTTATTAAACGTTTACGGGGGTCATATTATCCAACTTAAACTAATCAATTTCAACACATACGTCGATTCAAAATTTTAACTATCCTACGCCGAATTCAATTTCATAATATTTATTATTTTATAAATTACAATTTTAACATCCAATGTCAAAATAGAATCAACCCATTCCGATAAAACATGAGTGAGATACGATGCGTCAAACATGAACTCAGGTCGTGTTTGCAGCAGTGTAAAATAATTTTAAGTACAAAAGAATATCTGCTTGGGTCTAACTTCCAGATCCTCGACCACAAATCAAACGATGTCGGATTTTGCTGGAATTTGACATGTATAAACTACGTAACTTAAACTCCTTTTTAAAAATAGAATCAACCCATTCCGATAAAACATGAGTGAGATACGATGCGTCAAACATGAACTCTAACTGCTGTTCAGAAAAAAATAAACATGCAAACATGGAAACATATGCAAATATACACACCGTTTGCAAATAAATAAACCCATATACTATATCCACTAACCATTAACTGTTTGCAAATGTCTTAATGAAGTAAACAACTTGTATAGAAACAACTTTATAATTAATATATTTATATACTCTAAATATAACATGCAGACCCTTTAAAACAAAATGTAGAACAAAACATGCGTGTGCAGACCTATATACTCATGTTTTAGTAATACGTCTATGACCAATTATATGCATAAGTTTATATAACCTCTATACAATGACAGTAAGCATAAATAAACATTTTTACCCACATATATGTGTAGCTCAACTCATATACTTATCTAAAAAAAACTATATAGTCCTATATGCTTATGTATGTAATATTTTTTTTTTTTATATAAACCCCTTTAATTACAAACTCACCCAGATTGTATATAAACTAATATGTCTAAAGACTGACATACAATATGAAACCATATATATACATATAAAACAATGTATTTTATGCTAAGATCGATATATATAAAATGTGTAGATTTTATATGTACAGCTCTACAGACTTATATATTAACACACAACTTATGCAAACTAATATAGACCCATCAACTTCATATATTATGAACCAATATGTATTAAATCACAGTAAAGGCAAGATAACTTGTGTGTAAACAACAGTATAATAATAATGTATATAAACCAATATAACTCAACAGCCCATACTTGTGCACACCAAAACATGCTACTGCAATCCATATTAAACTACACATACGGCCTTCATCAACCTTCAAACTCGCATATATATATATAACATAATGTATACATTAATATTTTAAAACATACCCCACAAGAATATGAGGCGAGCTCGGTTTGAAATGGAGACGAGAGGAAGGGAACGCTCGGTCCTTGTGCTCGCGTGGAGGTGGGTGGTGGTCGGTAGTTTGGGTCGAGCTCGGTGGTAGGCCAATGGCGGCAGCGGCGAGAGGTTCGGGTTGTTTGGCTCAATATGGCGAAGGCGAGGCCCTGAACTGCTGTTGGAGGGAAGGAGGAAACGGTGGCGGTAGCTGCAGCATAGGGTGGCGAGATCAGTAGAGGGCGGCTGGTGGTTCAAAGCGTGGCAAGGTGGAGGGGCGGAGATGGCCGAGCATGGTGGTTTTTGGGCCGTGGGTGGTCTCGGCAGCGACTTCGGCTGTCGAGGTGGTGAGGTGGAACAGCTGGAGGAGGGTACGGTGGTGGAGATGGCCTCTCAGTCCAAGGTGAATCGACCGGCTATGCTGGAAACAAGAGGAGGAGCAGGCTTGGTCGGTGCGCACGGTGATGGCGGAGGTTGAGGAGGAGATAGGTGGCTTCGGCTCGGTGTAGATGGGCTTCACGGCATGGGTTTTAAATTTTTATTTTCTGTCGTTAAATTTGGAGAAGAGAAAAAGAAAGGAAAAGAAGAGAGAGAGGCATGATGAAAGGTCTCAGGAAGAAGATGTACAGAGAGGGAGATGTGTATAAAGTTTCCATTTCACATACGCATGAACAAATAAACAAAATGAAGAGAGAGAGAGATGAATAATTGGCTACAGGAGAAAATGAAGCAAGTTAGATAAGAAAAGTATGTGACAGTGGGAATAGTAATGGTCCATATTAAATTTATCGAGAACAGTGAAAATCTGAAGTCATAGCAGTTAATGCAGGCAGAGGTAGCAGGTATATACAGAGGGGTTTACAGAGAGGTTTAGAGTTTTCATGCCAATGCATTGATTCTTCTGCAAATGTGACGGCTATTGGCTTTCTGAATGGTCAAAGGCTCCTAGAATTCTGAGCGTTGGAAAGTTGGGTGCCGGTTTGTGCTGCGTAACGGATCAGTTTGCGCTCCGTTAACAATTATAATTTGCAACGCCGAACTCCGATTGACACAAATAAATATACCGTTTTGATCAGCGCGACGAGGCGGTCACAATGGTATGAACATATTGGTAATACAATCGAATTATAAAAATTCGAAATTTTCTACTACGGAAAATGCATAAAATTTGCAGAAAAATAAGAACGACGGAGCCAAAGATGTCCGAATTTGGAAAAACGACAAACTGACAACTTGCTCAAAAGATGTTTTAGAATTTTTCTATGTAAAAATATTTTGGTTTCGAAAACGGTTTATTTCCATCGATTACTAACTGATTTAATTTGAAGTAAATTTACGCGCGAAATAAACTTTCATATTTCCGGACGAAAATTTACCAGTTGCTATGTTTAATTAGATGCATTTCAAATATGAAGTTTGAATAGCATCGGAATTTGTTTGTGAAAACACGAAATTCTACCCTAAATAATCAATTTTAAAATTTTTAACCGGATCTGAATTTCAGGGCCGTTACATAATCACTTACCTTGCTTTGATGGAAATCCATTCTCCAATAAGTACCTTCGTTTTTTGATCGTATACTTATTATTGCTGTCACGTAAATGCATCACAAATACTTGGTTATTAAATACTTTAAACCCTAAACATTATTATAATATCACCGCAGTTTATAATATAAAATGTTTTGTTTATCAGAAGGAAAAACCCATCAGTGTTTATGTGTGGCGTGGTCTAACGAGATATCTTTGATCTGAAGATTTTTTATTATAAAGTTAAACTTATGCTTTTCTCACACCAGACCTATGTCTGACCCGAAGTGTTATTTGCTTTCTCTAAAACTCTTGGGTGTTCAAATTTGTGTGAGCATTCAAGTAGTTCAGGTATCCATGGATGCCATTTGGAGGAGTTTGGAGTAGGTGGCTTCATCGATAACTAATTATTTGTCTTTTTTTCGCTATATTATATGTATTTTGTATCAGTTAAGTTGAGACCGACAATTATAACTATAGTGGGTAGAATTTGTACTATTATGACTCTGATGTACCATTGTGAAATGACTTTGAAATTTTTTGTATTGGTTGATATATATGTTGCTTCGTTGCATTGTGAGGTTCTATATTGTTTTGTTTTCTTCTTATCTTCCTTCTTATTTTCTTTTTCTCCAATGATCTGTCTTTTCGGCACTTGGATGTTCGGCACGTGAATACCGTGGATGTTTTAGTGTTGATTTCTAAAGGTCGAAACGGAATGTTGTTACACCAAGGCTCCAAAAACAATGTGCACCATCAAGGACCCACTTCCATGCGCATACCAATTCTGTAAATATTGATTCTAAATCAAGGAATGATTGCTCCTAATGGTAGCAAACCACATAGCTCTGAAGCTTATCCCCTCTTTAGTCATTACCGGGTTGTGATAATTAAATTACCGACTATTAAATCTTGGATGGTTTTGACTTAGGAAGTATGATTGTATATGCAAGTTCCACAGTGAGGACTTGAATACTTGTTGTATACTTCCGAAAGAATCAAGAATGAGCCAATCGAAACTTATCGTTGTTGGTTTGGAGAGACCGGGATTAGATATGTTATCCGAAAACACTCCAAACCAACATATGCATTCGTGTGAAAGACATCTTGAAGATGATTGAAGACGATGCTCCTTGAAGACCCTTTGGTTACATTCAGACCCATAATGAACTTGTATGGATGAATGCTAACATTTCATTTCTATCTAGAGGGTAGTGTTAGCATTCCAAGATGGATTGCTAAATGTAAAGAGCGTAGCCTTTAAACCTCACATCCCAATAATGGTTAACACGGGGTAGATGTGGTAGGGCTATATAGATCACACCCATTAGGGTATGATCATCCTAAGATCCTATGTTGATATCTCTATCTATGCTTTCGGGCCCATTTTTGGTTGTTAATCATAGCCAAGGGGTGATCACATTCGATACTACCCAGTTCAGGGGTAGGCTCGTCCTATAGTGGAAAAGGTCGAATGATTTTCGATCTCACTGTACATTTTATCTAGAGGTGTATCGATTTTCAAAAGGTAGTCCCTTACCTTGCTATTTGATGGAAATCCATTCTCCAATAAGTTCCTTTGGTTTTTGATCATATACTTATTATTGCTGTCATGTACACGCATCATAGCTACTTGTTTATTAAATACTTTAAATCCTAGACATTATTATAATATCACTGCACTTATAATATAGATTATTTTGGTTATTGTATGGTAAAACCCATCGGTGTTTATATGTGGTGTGGTCTGACGAGATACCTTTAGTTTGAAGGTTTTAAAATATAAAGTTAAACTTATGCTTTACTCATACCAGAGCGATGTATGATCCGGAGTTTTATTTTTTTTTTCCTAAAACTCTTGGGTGTTCAAATTTGTATGAGCAGTCAAGTAGTTCAGATTTTCATGGATGCCATTTGGAGGATCTTGGAGTAGGTGACTTCAATGATAGCTAATTATTTATCTTATTTCCACTGTGTTATATGTATTTTGTATTAGTTAATTTGGGACTGGAAATTATAACTATCCCGGGGTAGAATTTATACTATTATGACTCTAATGTATCATTATGAAATGACCATGTAATTTTTTTGTTGATATATATATATATATATATATATATATATATATATATGTTGTTTCATTGTGCTATGAGGTTCTATATTGTTTAGTTTCTTCTTGTCTTCCTTCTTCTTTTCTTTCTCCCCAATGACATGTAATTTCTGCACTTGGATGTTCGACACGTGAATACCATGGACGTATTAGTGTCAACTTCTGATGGTCGAAAAGGAAGGTTCTTACACAAGGACTCCAAAAACAATGTACACCAGTCATGGTCCCACTTCCGTGCGCATAAGAAATCTGTAAACATCGATTCTAAATCAAGGAATGATTTCTCCTAATTGTAATGAACCACATAGCTCTGAAGAATATTATCCTTTTAGTCATTACTGGGTTATGATAGTTAGATAACCGACTATAAAATCTTGGACAGTTTTGACTTAGGAAGTATGGTTGTATATGCGAGTTCTCCGATGAGGACTCAAATACTTGTTATGTACTCCCAAAAGAATCAAGAATGTGCCAATCGAAAATTATCGTTGTTGGTTTGGAGAGACCGAGATCAAATATTTTATCCGAAAACCACTCTAACCAACATATGCGTTCGTGTGGAAGACATCTTGAAGATGATTGAAGATAATGCTCTTTAAAAACCCTTTGGTTTCTTCCAGACCCAGAATGGACTTGTATGGATGAATGCTATCATTGCATTTCTATCTGGAGGGCAGTGTTAGCATTCCAAGATAGATTGCTAAATGTAAAGGGAACAACCTCTTAAACCTCACATCCCGAAAATGGTTAACATGGGGTAGACGTTGTAGGGCTATAAAGGACTCACTCATTAGGGTATGATCATCCCAAGATCTAGTGTTGATATATCTATGTATGCTTCGGTCCCATTTTTGGTTGTATCATAGCCAAGGGGTGATCATATTCGGTACTACTCAGTTCAGGGGTAGGCCTGCCCTGTGTTGGGTAAGGTCGAAAGACTTTCGATCTCACTGTACATTTTATCTAAAGGTGTACTGATTTTCAAAAGGTAGTCACTTACCTTGCTATTTGACGGGAATTCATTCTCCAATAAGTGCCTTTGGTTTTTGATCGTATACTTATTATTGATGTCATGTACATGCATGTAGCTACTTGGTTATTAAATACTTTAAACCCTAGACATTATTATAATATCACTACATTTTTATAATAGAAATGTTTTAGTTATCGTAAGGTAAAACCCGTCATTGTTTATGTGCGGCGTTGTCTTACGAAATATCTTTGGTTTGAAGTTTTTTAATATAAAGTTAAACTTATTCTTTACTCACAGCAAACCTATGTCTGACCCGAAATTTTATTTTCTTTCCCTAAAACTCTTGGGTGTTCAAATTTGTATGAGCAATCAAATAATTCAGGTTTTCGTAGATGCCATTTGGAGGAGCTTGAAGTAGGTGGCTTCATCGATAACTAGTTATTTATCTTGTTTTCGTTATGTTATATGTATTTTGTATTTGTTAAGTTGGGACCAACAATTATAACTATCTGAGGTAGAA
Organism: Allium cepa; assembly: GCA_030765085.1. NCBI lineage: Eukaryota > Viridiplantae > Streptophyta > Magnoliopsida > Asparagales > Amaryllidaceae > Allium > Allium cepa. The sequence goes on from CM060941.1 coordinate 635,740,288, forward strand.
TTTGTAGTTATACGTATTTTGTATTTGTTAAGTTGGGACCGACAATTATAACTATCCCGAGGTAGAATTTGTACTATTATGACTATGATGTATCATTATGAAATGACTGTGTGAAATTTTATTGATTGATATATATATGTTGTTTCTTTGCAATGTGAGATTCTGTATTGTTTAGTTCCTTATTGTCTTCCTTCTTCTTTTCTTTTTCCCCAATGATCTGTCTTTTCAGCACTTAGATGTTCGACGCATGAATACCATTGATGAATTAGTGTCGACTTCTGAGGGTCAAAAATGCAGTTTGTTACACCAAGATTCCAAAAACTATATGCACCAGTCATGGCCCCACTTCTATAAACATACAATATCTGTAAATATTTATTCTAAATCAAGGAATGATTGCACTAATCATAGCGAACCATATTTCTCTAAAGAATATCCCCTATTTAGTCATTACTGGGTTATGATAGTTAAATAACCGATTACCAAATCTTGGACAGTTTTGATTTAGGAAGTATGATTGTATATGCGAGTTCCCCGGTGAGGACTCGAATACTTGTTGTGTGCTTCCAAAAGAATCGGGAATGAGCCAACTAACGTATGCGTATGGGAAGTCCTGGATCAAATATGTTATCCGAATACCACTCTAAACTAACATATGCGTTTGCATGGAAGACATCTTGAAGATGATTGAAGACAATGGTCCTTGAAGACCCTTTGGTTTCATCTAGACCCAAAACGAACTTGTATGGATGCATGCTAGCATTACATTTCTATCTGGAGGGCAGTGTTAGCATTCTAAGATGGATTGCTAAATGTAAAGGGTGCAACCTCTTAAACCTCACATCCTGATGATGGTTAACACCGGGTAGACGCTGTAGGGCTATATGGGTCGCACCCATTAGGATGTGATCACCCAAGATCTAGTCTTGATATATCTATGTATGCTTCGGGCCCATTTTTGGTTGTTATCATAGCCAAGGGGTAATCATATTCGATACTACCCAGTTCAGGGGTAGGCCTGTCCTGAGTCGGGCAAGGTCGAAAGATTTTCGATCTTACTGTACATTTTATCTAGAGGTGTACCGATTTTCAGAAGGTAGTCACTTAACTTGCTATTTGATGGAAATCCATTCTCCAATAAGTGCCTTCGATTTTTGATTGTATACTTATTATTGATGTCATGTACACGCATCATAGCTACATGGTTATTAAATACTTTAAACCCTAGACATTATTAGAATATCATTGCACTTTTATAATATAAAATGTTTTGGTTATCATAAGTTAAAACCCGTCAGTGTTTATGTGCGGCGTGGTCTTGCAAGATACCTTTAGTTTGAAGTTTTTCTAATATTAAGTTAAACTTATGCTTTACTCACACCAGACCTATGTCTGACCCAGAGTTTTTATTTTCCTTCACTAAAACTCTTGGGTGTTCTAATTTGTATGAATAGTCAAGTGTTCAGGTTTCCATGGATGCTATTTGGAGGAGCTTGAAGTAGGTAGCTTCACCAATAGCTAATTGTTTATCTTGTTTCCGCTGTGTTATATGTGTTTTGTATCAGTTAAGTTAGGACCGACAATTATTACTATCCTAGGCTAGAATTTGTACTATTTTGACTGCGAGGTATCATTATGAAATGACTATGTAAGTTTCTATATTGATGGATATATATGTTGTTTAGTTGCATTGTGAGATTCCGTATTGTTTAGTTTCTTCTTATCTTCCTTCTTTCTTTTTCCCAATGATCTGTCTTTTCGGCACTTGAATGTTCGGCACATGAATACCGTGGATGTATTAGTGTCGATTTCTGAGTGTCGAAAAGGCAGGTTGTTACACCATGAATCCAAAAAAATGTGCATCAGTCATGGCCCCACTTCTGTGCGCATACCAAATATGTAAATATTGATTCTAAATCAAGGAATGATTGCTCCAAATGGTAGCGAATCACATAGCTCTGAAGCATATCCTCTGTTTAGTCATTACTGAGGTTTGTGAGGTCATGATTACCGTTTTCCTCTCTTAGAAAATCCCACTTGGAATGCTAACACCGCCCTCCAGGAAACAATGCAATGCCAATGAAATTGATTTCATTATCTTAATCATCATCTAAATCATGATATTCATTTGTAGCATTGAATGCCAATGACTTTTACTTATTTGCATGATTTTCTTTTACAGCCTGCAACTATAGTTCGTTGGACATAGGATTTCCAACTAATTTTTCTACTTTTGAGGTATGAATATCATTTGTTTCTTTTATAGCTAAGGTCTTTTGACTCCATTTGCTAGAAAGTGAATTTAAGATTTTTTCGATTGATCTTCTTTAGAAAAAGTCTTTCTTAACAATATTAATGCATGTACAATATCTTAAATTCTAGGATACATATCAGAAATAGTTTCATTTTGAAAAGTTGAAACTTATCGGTTAACATGGATATTTAAGTCCGTTTAACTTTACTACAACCTTCATGTGTAACCTATAGGGTCCTCCAAATTTAATATTCACTTTTACAGACCGAGACTCTATTAAACTCATTTTTATCCAAGGCACAAAATAGATGTACATAGCCTTTAAGTCATGGAGTGCTTGCATTTTTTTCTTCAGCGGTCCATTGTGTGTAACCTGTTTAGGGATCATTGTAATCCTTTTTTATAACATTTCAAATATCAAATCCATTTGATTGTAAATAAATTTTCATCCTACATGACCAATAAGCATAATTATTTTCATCAAAAAGTGGTGGTCTTATAGTAGATTGACCCTCTAAAAAGTGTTATAATGTTGTATTACTAGAATTACTGGCTATATATTCTTTTCAATAATTCGAATTATGCATCATTTGAAAACTACGTGCTCTAATACCAAATGTGAAATATGGAATACCCAAATACACTTATGTCAAATGGATCTTAATGCCACCACTATACTAAGGGGTAGTGAATAGTGTATATCAATTGTTTAAAAATTAATTTTCAAATCAAAAAGTTGTCTACTTATATAAGTAATAACATCAGAAGAACTAGCAGATAATCAAATAGTAAATGCAAATTAAAGTAAAAGCAAAGGCAAAAGAAACCAGGAATTTTGTACTAATTTGGATATCCAATTCTACATCCATCCCTATATCCACGGTACATGATTCACCATTACTTCCTTGCCTTTCGCGGGTGGCAAATACACCTTTGCAAATTCACGATGCCCTAAATCAATGCTAAACTACCAGATATGATTCCGAACACCATAAGTGACAGACCATCATGGTAAACTTAATCAAAATAATCTCACTTGATATATCAATATAATCTCACAATAGAATAATAATATACATTATATAAAATATGCATATGCATATAAAATATTAGAGACATTCTATGTAAGGCATGTTTTAGAATAAAAATGATATGATAATATAATCAAAATACATTGTCTAAATTCAAACTATGTACCGAATGATATGTAAAATACAGTACATGGCCTTATATGCAAGTAATGTTTGAAGTACATAGAATATTATACTGATAACTGAAGATCATGGTTCTGAAGGTCAAAGTCTTCGTGCTCCCAAAGATCTAGCTATCTTGCAAACATTCCCTAAAATACATGACTCTAGTACTTATGAGAGTAACTGAAATTTGTTCAGAAAGGAAAAATAGAGAAAATGTGAGTCCGACATAATTCTGGTGGAGGAGGCTATCACTAAGTATGTACTATAGTAAATGTAAGTAAGGATCTATGGGTAAAACCAATCTTGCCACATCCTACCCTATCCCTGTTACAACTAGTTAGGATAATATAAAGTAGTGATTATATTATTTAAAATATGTTGGGGAAATCTAGGTCTTTCCCGCTTCGTGAAGTTAAGATAGACACTTTAAGATTAAAAGTAGCAATGGAAACACAAGAGTTTATAATTCTCCAATATGGAGATTCTTCCACTATACAAAAGAATAGTAGGATTACAATAATATGATTACAAAAGTAACTCACACTTGGTGGCTCACTCAAGCTTGAGGATAAAGACTTCTCAAGCTATCACTCTTTTCTCTCAAAGAGGATCTCTCTAACTCTCAAGTTTTTTCTCACTCTAAGAAGTGGCTTCTTCCTTGGATTCTTGGATGGCTAGTAATAGGGCTCCTTCTCCTATTTATACTACTCAACCTCCATATTGAATGGTGGAGATTACTTGCATCCGACGGTAGAGATTGATTCTCTAGAATGCTCCACACTCTCTAGAAATCTGTACACTCTTCCATTCCCTTCTTTATTCTTCCATACTCTTCCGTAAGGTTCCAGAAGGTTCCACACATCTCTAGAATATTCCAGAGGGTTCCACACTCTTCCACAAGCTTCTAGAGAGTTCTACACTTCTCTAGAGTTCCCCGGAACATTCTAGAAAATTCTAGATTTCTCTAGAAACGTCTAGAATTTTCTAGAAACTCTCCAATTATGGAGGGATCCCAACAAATCTCCCCCTCCCGACTTAATTAGGGGGTAGTAGTACACCGACACCTTGACAGCAGTCTTCAAACTTCTTTGTTGGTACTACCTTGGTCATCATGTCAGACCAGTTCTCATCTGTGTGATCCTTGTCAAGATGTATTTGCTTTTCCTTGAGGACTCCTCGGATCCAGTGATATCTTGTATCAATATGCTTTGTGCGGGAATGAAATGTTGAATTCTTTGCCAAGTAAATTGCACTTTGATTGTCATACTTCAAGACATACTTTTCTTGATCCACTCTCAATTCATGCAACAACTTATTCACCCACAACATCTCCTTGCAAGCTTCAGTAGCTGCGATATACTCTGCCTTTGTAGTGGATAATGCAATACAATTTTGCAGCTTTGATTGCCATTAAATAGCTCCCCCTGCAAAAGTGGTTAGGTATCCTGATGTTAATTTCCTTGAATCAATGTCACTAGCCAAGTCTGCATCTGTATATCCTTCTAACATAGGTTTTCCTTTTCCAAAGCATAAACATCTTTTGGAAGTTCCACGTAGATATCGGAGGATCCATTTGACTGCAACCCAATGCTCATTCCCTGGGTTAGCCAAGATGCGACTGACGACACCAACTGCATAAGCGATATCTGGTCTTGTGCATATCATTGCGTACATGAGACTGCCTACTACAGATGAGTATGGTTTCTTCTTCATTTCCTCGTCTTTTTCACTTGTCGGACTCTGCTTCGAACTTAGCTTGAAGTGCCCAGCTAGTGGAGTGTTAACCGGCTTTGATTTGTGCATGTTGAACCTTTCCAAGACTTTCTCGATATATCTCTTTTGGGATAGCCATAACAGTCTTTTTGATCTATCACGAGTTATTCTTATCCCAAGAATCTGTTTAGCCGGCCCCAAATCTTTCATGGCAAAGCTCTTGCTTAGATCTTTCTTTAAAGCAGCTATCTTTATGCGGTCTTGTCCAATGATTAGCATATCATCAACATAGAGCAGAAGTATGAGAAAGTCACCACTTACATACCTCTTTATGAAGACACAATGATCGCTTTCCGTCTTTTTGAAATCATGTTCTGCCATGAATGCGTCGAACTTCTTGTACCATTGCCTTGGTGCTTGCTTAGGTCCATATAAACTCTTTGTGAGGTGGCACACTAGATCTTTTTTGCCTGGAACTTTGAATCCCTCAGGCTATTCCATGTAGATCTCTTCCTCTAGGTCACCATGTATAAACGCCATCTTGACATCGAGTTTTTCAATCTCCAAATCTTGCCCGGCTGCTAGGCTAAGCACAACTCGGATTGATGACATCTTTACCACGGGAGAGAATATCTCTTCAAAGTCAGTACCTTTTTCTTGTCCAAATCCTTTGACGACTAATCGAGCTTTATAGCGAGGCTTTGAACAGTTCTCTTCGGTCTTGATTCTATACACCCACTTATTCTTCAAAGCTCTTCTCCATTTTGGTAGCTCCACTAATTCATATGTGTTATTCTCATGCAAGGATTTCATTTCTTCTTGCATGGCTATTCTCCACTCTTCTTTATGACAATCACTCATTGTTTCTTTATAGCTTTGTGGCTCCCCCTCATCAGTGAGCGTAACGTACTCCTCTGTGTTGTATCGGGTGGATGGTCTTCTATCCCTTGAGGATCGTCTTGGCTCTGGTGCGATTGGAGTGCTAGATTGAGGTTCTTCATGAACTAGTTCATCATGAATTTCATGATCTTCAGCTTCACTGCTTTCTTGTGTGTTATTATCTTCATGTCGAACCAGAGTAGGTTCAATGTTCTTACTGCTTCTCAATCTTGGCCTCTCTGAATTCTTGATATCTTCAATTGTTTGGTCTTCGAAGAATACAACGTCTCTACTGCGAATAACCTTCTTGTTAATTGGGTCCCACAACCGGTACCCAAATTCATCCTTAGGTGAACGAAGATAAATACACTCCTTTGTCTTTGCATCAAGCTTAGCTCTCTCATCTTTAGGGATGTGAACAAATGCCCTGCACCCGAACACCTTGAGATGATTATATGAAGCCCTCTTGCCCGTCCAAACTTCCTCAGGAATGGCCCCGTCCAAAGGAACTGATGGTGTGAGGTTGACAATGTCGGCCACAACCATTATAGCTTCTCCCCAGAATGATTTGGGTAACTTAGCATGAGAGAGCACACAACGAACTCTTTCTTCAATGGTTCGGTTCATTCTCTCAGCTAGCCCATTCAATTGTGGTGTCTTGGGTGGAGTCTTTTCTAGCCTAATGCCATATTTCTTGCAATAGTCTTCAAAAGGACCTCTATACTCACCTCCGTTATCTGATCGTACACACTTGATCTTCCGTCCAGTCTCACGCTCCACCAGAGAATGGAATTCTTTGAAGGCATCAAGCACATGATCCTTTGATTTTAACAGGTGCAGCCATACTTTCCTTGAATGATCATCAATGAAGTGACAAAATATAGAGCACCGCCAATGGATCTCTCAAACATCGAACATACGTCAGTGTGCACGAGATCTAGAATGTTCTTTCTTCTTGTGGGCGGAGAAGATCTTAGGAAAGCAAACCTATGTTGTTTTCCAGCTAAACAATGAGCACAAGGATGAAGTGGTTTACCTTTCACGTCAGGGAGGAGTTGTTTCTGAGCGAGTCTGTGAAGACCTTTCTCACTAATGTGCCCAAGTCGTTTATGCCATGTGTCCATATCATCAGTAGAGATGTTTACTTCTCCTTTGCATAGCTTAGCTTGAATTGCATACAATGATCCTACCTTCTTTCCTTGAGCTATTGTCAAACTTCCTTTGGTGAGCTTCCACTTCCCTTCACCAAAGTAATTCATTAGACCATCATCATCTAGCTTTCCAACGGAGATAAGACTGAGGCGCATGGTCGGGACATGCCTCACATCTTTCAAAACAAGCTTGCACCCGGTGATTGTCATCAGAGTAATGTCTCCTATTCCAACAATCTTGCTTCTATCTTGATTTCCCATTTGCACCGTGCCAAAGTCACCTCTTTGGTAGGATGAGAAGAAGTTTTCATGTGGAGTAACATGGAAGGAAGCACCAGAATCAACAATTCAAGAACTCTCATCACAAGCAATGTTTAGAATGTTACTTTCACCAACGAGATATAGCAGATCTTCCTTTAATACTATGGCAGTAGTACTTTTTCTTCTTGCTTCTTCTTTAGGCTTATTTGGTCAGGCTTAACATTACCGGCCTTTTGGTCTTTTTTGAAGCTTCGACATTCCATTTTCTTGTGACCCATCCTTCCACAGTAATAGCATGCAATCTTCGAGCGTGACTTGGATCTACCTCGAGATTGATGGGGATTTCGGCTCTTACTACATCCACGGGTTTCATTCCTACCCTGATTCTCAACAACATTAGCTTCGGGATGGATAGACTCATCTCGTTCCATTCTCCTTGCTTCTTCACCAAGAAGGCTGTCACTGACGGTATCCATAGTTAACTTTCCTTCCGGAGCTGAGTTACTTAGCGTGACAACAAGTGTGTCCCAACTTTCCGGTAAGGAACTAAGAAGTAGAAGGGCTTGTAGCTCATCATCAATCTTCATATCAATTTTTGTTAGTTGATTTACGAGCCCCTTGAAGTTATTCAAGTGCTCAATCATACTATGACCATCCTTATACTCCAATTTCACCAACCGTCGAACTAAATTGGCATTGTTGCGAGGCGTTTTCTTCTAAATCATGGACTCAAGCTTTGTCCCTAATTCATAGGCATTGGTATAAGTAGAAACATGCTCGAAGAGAGTTTTGTCGATGTACTTACGGATCATAGCAACAGCCTTACGGTTCAACAGTTCCCACTGAGCATCACTCTTTCCTTCCACCTTATTTTTGTAGATGATGGGCTCATGCAAATCCTTACAATACAAGCGGTCCTCCATCATTGGCTTCCAATAGGAGTAGTTGTTAGCTGTGAGCTTGAACATGTCTCCATCATGAGCGACAATATCCTCCATCTTGAACTTACACGAGCTTGATTACGGCTACGGATGAACCTGGCTCTGATACCACTGTTGGGGAAATCTCGGTCTTCCCCGCTTCGTGAAGTTAAGATAGGCACTTTAAGATTAAAAGTAGCAATGAAAACACAAGAGTTTATAATTCTCCAATATGGAGGTTCTTCCACTATACAAAAGAATAGTAGGATTACAATAATATGATTACAAAAGTAACTCACACTTGGTGGCTCACTCAAGCTTGAGGATAAAGACTTCTCAAGCTATCACTCTTTTCTCTCAAAGAGGATCTCTCTAACTCTCAAGTTTTTTCTCACTCTAAGAAGTGGCTTCTTCCTTGGATTCTTGGATGGCTAGTAATAGGGCTCCTTCTCCTATTTATACTACTCAACCTCCATAATGAATGGTGGAGATTACTTGCATCCGACGGTAGAGATTGATTCTCTAGAATCCTCCACACTCTCTAGGAATCTCTACACTCTTCCATTCCCTTCTTTATTCATCCATACTCTTCCGTAAGGTTCCAGAAGGTTCCACACATCTCTAGAATATTCCAGAGGGTTCCACACTCTTCCACAAGCTTCTAGAGAGTTCTACACTTCTCTAGAGTTCTCCGGAACATTCTAGAAAATTCTAGATTTCTCTAGAAACGTCTAGAATTTTCTAGAAACTCTCCAATTAAGGAGGGATCCCAACAAAATAGTATGTATTATAACAAGATATACTACTGATAAAATGATAAACTAGTGTAGAGATGATACTATGCTCCATGATTGATGGTGTCATAGACATCCCAATCCCAGTCAAATCCGAAATGTAAAGAAAATACAACAATGTAACAATGCTATATATATCTAAGCATCCTATATCCAAAACCCCCATAAGAGTCTTATATGAGCAATACCATGTGGTAGTGTTGATTGAATATCCATAGCCGAAATATATGTGTTGAATTGTCATTAACTCCATGAGAGACATATATGGAGCCACGTATAAGCTATGGATCTGAGTCTATAACTAAGGATGTTGACTTGTAGGTCCCATTGCAACATCAAATTTTGCTATAGACAGTATATGACTCTACTTTATAATGACATCTCAATCTCTCTTTGCCCCTACCCAAACCACATCTATAGGTTGTTCCATCCTTCTCATTACAATGGATCCATTTTACTAGCATCATGTTTCTCAGTTTCCTCTATTAAACTAATTAGAACCATATGTATCTACCTATGTTTGGGTAAACACTTCCGCATACATATACACAGCACAGAGATATTGTCGTTTCCTTGTGGATCCTCGGTTCATTTCTTGAAATGCCTCACATTAATCGGTAGCCTTAAATCCAACATACCAAATACACACACACACACACACACACACACACACACACACTGCGTATCTATAACTATATAGATAAATTGCTGAAACTACGTATCTATAAATCTTTGTAATAGATTCTGAGCACCAATAGGAAGCTCCAACATATAGATAGCGAAACGCATAAACCACTTATCAACAAATATACATTATTACCTATTCACTTACTGATAACCCTAAGTCTGGCATCTTAAACTGTATATAATGCTTAAACCACATATTAATAATATAATATTCTCTATGCACCTTTTGGTAGCCCCAAGTCAGGTGCACCGAAACTATATATAAACTAAACTACATATCAATATATACACACACATACATATATAAGTGCATAAACTATATACTAATGTGTGCGTGCGCATGTGTATAATAGCCAGTCCAATAATATAGAGCCGATACACACGTATCTTGCACCTTTTAACATATAAAAGGTAACCAACAACTAAACAACAAATCCATCATCTCGACCTCAACAAGTGTTCACACATACAATCATAAAAACCATTCAAACGATCATCGATAAAGGAATAAGCACATATGGCCAAATCATGTATTTAATATCCACCTAGGATCCCATACAACCAGACTATGTCAAATTGATCCATACCAAACCTATATATATGTATTATATACATGTATGTATGTATGCATATATATATATATGTATGTATGTATATGTCTTTTTGTAATACCATGACTTTATAATTGAATATGGGTGAATACATGGATTTACACACATATGTAAAACAAAAATAATTATTCCTACTCAACTTATCACTATCTTTCAATGGTCCAAATACTATCCAAAGCTACACCAGTACATTGAAAGTCTCGACGATGGATCTCATATGTTATGCAAAAGATAAGAATATTATAAGAATATGAATTAGATAATTAAGTAACTAGTTAACGGTTAATTATAATTACAAACTTAATCATCTTTCCTTATTTCAAATTCCTACTCTACTTATTTACATGCACGGTACGACATCATTGCCATGCCACTGACCATTGGGGCACCTCCAACTACCGTTACTAGCTTCCACTTCGCGAGCTGAGTCCAACTGTACCACCTCTATAGCCTCTTCCCCCTCCAAGCACCTTATGAAAAACACAAAACCCTTAACCAAACTTTGATTGTCGCCCCTCCATGCCATGACCATCTTTGGTAGACATGCTCACCACCGAGCTCCTCTCCTGGCCGAGACACACACATCTATGATCCTTACCTCCCTCAATGCACCTCTACCAAACTCGACACTAAGTCGCCATCTCACCCTTTGCCCAAGTCACATGTCATCGTTGCCTCCTTATGCTTAGCTTTGGTGCTTCTGGTCAAGGTGTTGGAAGAGCATGGGTTTGTTTTAAGAGTGAGGTCGACCTATAGTTTCTGTTGAAGGGGCGAGGAGGAGAAGATATTATAAAGGGGAAGATACTTTATATAAGCTTAGTTACTTTGTTTAGTTAATTAAACAATTTGTAATTCACGTTTCAAGCTCGTACTGCTTATATGAGCCTCCTATTTTGATGATTCTTCAACATCGCGCTTCATCTCATTTTTCTCTTTATGATGGTGTATATTATGGAACCAGTCACAAAAGAGTCCTATGATGCTATTTTCATATGTTTCTAAATCATAGTAGTCACCGGATCATCCGATTCTAGATTTTTTTGATTGCGTAACTCGTATTGTTTTTATCTTTCTAGAAACACAAACTGTTAGTTAGGATTCCACTAGGTTTGACTGTTCATGTATATTTATTAAATACATATAGCTACGAATAAATCTTGAAAATGATACAAAATCCAGCCTATCGATGTTTATAATCCAAACCCTCCTAAATGAATATTTTGGACTCAACGTAAAATCTAGAGTCCTAATTCATTTGCCTTTAAAAGTTAGCTTTGGACGTTTGATTTAAATGAATTATACTTAAATTAATTATTAAATCTCTAGAGGATTAAAAATACGAGTTGATACACCATCTTAAAATTCTATGGGTTATAAGATACACCTTTTCTCTTGACTTTCCATAGATGATAAGAACAACTCTGTCCTTATGATAGCAAAGTATAAGTAGTTGTATCTTCAATATAAAATCTTTCAGTTTTAATATAGTGATCCTATATGAAGGAGTTAGTGGAATGACCTATGGGCAGTTATGTAATTTGCAACATATATCGGAGTCTATAGTCAATCTTGCTCATAATAAAGTGTTTATTTTCCATTGTATACTTCATTATATTATGATATAATTAATTAAGTAATTAATTCAAAGTATATAATAATAAATCCTTAAAAACTGTTATCTGATCATTTTTGCAAATAGATGTAATCGTGAGTGATTTATCATAATATAAAATGACGTTTTGTTTTAAATATTCTTGGTCAAGGTGTTTTGAGAAAGGGATACCGATTCATTCATTGAGACTAAAGTGCGTATCCAAATGTCAGACGGTGTATTACTTTTGGTTTTTGGACGCACCAAGGGTTATGTACTTGTATTTATTAGATAACTATTAAATGAGTCGTCCGAGAGTTTCCTACTTACTGATAATAAATCTGTCGAATAAGAAATCTCAATGTAACGATGTTACATCATTCCCTCAACTTGAGAATTCCGTTGAACTTCATTATGCTTACTCCACTTTAATTATAGTTAAATTATGGGATGGTGATCTATTGAGTGACTACAGTTCGGTTTGAGTTGAAGCATTAGAAGTGAAGCACTGTTCAACAGAAAATTCATCTCCTTGGTTGTATGTGTTTAGTATCATGGTCAACTATAATCAGTTCAAGTCAAAACCTCTAACTATAGTAGAATGATTAATAGTTAATGATATTATTGAACAAAAGATATAACATCCCTTTTTGAATGTTAACATAAAGATCTTTTAGAACAATGATTAGGTATGGTGTTGCTTTCCGAGGCGATAGTGGTTTGAATCCCATTGTCGTCACAAGTATCAAAGCCTATACCTAACTAGAATTGTGTGCTATAATGCTACAGATGTTAGTTAGCATGGTACTGATGCAAGTTCCAAGCACAGTGCCTAGGTGGTGTGTGATGATGAGTCAATGGGAACATTTAGCTTTTTAAGCAGGGTAATTTGTAACATCCCTTTCCTAAATTAACATAAAGATCTTTCTACTTGGTGGTTAATGCGTGGTATTGCTTTTTGAGGCAGTATTGGTTCGAATCACACGGTTGTTCACGAGGGCTTTAATTGTGGACAGACTAAGGTGATTGTGAGTAATATTAGAGTTTTTACCAATACCAAAATATTATACATATTAGTGTGACATAGTTTTGAAGAAGAGAACGTGTCTAAATTATTGTCACTATTGGTACCACTTAAGATAATATAGTATATGATTTACCAAATAGATCTTTAAGCGATAAATTCAACCAAACTATCACATCACTAGATAAGGTGATTTGTGAATGTTAATATTCGGATTGTTCACTATAAACCACCGACTGAATTCATACTTCTAAGTCATACAACCATGTTCGTGAATTCTCGAAAAACCACACGATTTTGTCAATTCATAAAGTGTCATAAATTAGTTAAATAAATTAACACTTAATAATATTATTTATATATTATTTGATCTTTGGAACACTGTTAGTAATTATTTGGATTCATATATAAAAGTTATATATGCACATATTGATATACGATATCGATATATATTTAAATAAAGCTTTAGATACAATTAATAAGCTTTTTGGAAAATCACTCTATGCAAGGACAATACATGGCCAAACACACATAGGAGAGAAGAGGAATTGAAATAATTGAATATCCATTGTAATTAAAAATAAATAAATAAATAAATAAAGAAGTATAAGATTCCTATTTTTTTCTTAAATCACTATTTCTCATTCATTTTCTTCTCAGTTTTTCTTTTCTCCTTCATCTTTCATCCATGGTTTCTTCCTTCTCATTCATGGACAAAATTTTCACCTAAATAACATTAAATAAAATAAAATGAAAGTGGTTCATTTGATTCTACCAATATTAAGTGGTGATTTAAACAGTCTAGGAAATGATTCACAAATCAAGGTGTTACAAAGGGGTGATCTATTTTGATTTAATTCTATTTCATATTATTCGTTCGCAATGTTTAACCCAGACCTAAATTCAAAATGTATGTATGTGTATATGTATTATTTCCACTTATTATATTTTAAGTCAAAATTTTGCCTGTCATTTATACAATATGAAATCAATTCCATACACATATTTGTGAAATGTTTATTATTAATGTATATTTTAATGTTTAAGTATTAGAACTTTAAATTAAAATCATTGTGTTATTTGAAATAATAAAACATATAAATTGAAATATTTGGTTAACTCACCTGATTTCAAACTAAAATATAATCTAATGTTTAATTATTCAACCAAATATGTTTGAAACTTGAATTTATTAATTGATTTCAAATCATAATACATATATAAACATTTATATATTTATGGAAACCTAGTTTTGCAATCATATGGCTATATACATATATATAAACTATACACACACATATGTGTGTGTGGGATATTAGGATACAAACTATATGCATACATTATAGTATATCCAAATACATGTTTATATTTAGGAATTTATAATTCTAATATGCATATGAATTGTCTTATGTTTATGTAAATGTACATGTAGTAAATAATATAAATCACGATGTCTACATACATACACAATGTTATTCACGTGTTCTTTTTCGTACTATATTCTCGTGTCATACATATGTTCCATTTTGCAATATACACCCTATGTAATAATATAACCTTTTTAATACCAAAAGTTGCAAATCAAAACTCCCTGTTAATTGCACTTTTATGTCACATTTATGACTCTTATTTATATTCAGAAACAGGAATGTGAATTCTCACCTAACTAATCGGTAAAAAAACAAAACCCCTAATTAATTACACTCATGCTACATTTATAAACCATTATTTCATAAGCTTAAATACTATTATGTTATGTTGCGTTATGAAATATATATGATATATTATAACAATCACCTGAATAGATTAATATGATTTATCGAATAAGTACAAAATATTTTAAATGAAATGTGATTTTCTTTTAATATATACTAGACATAATCCTAATTAATAAACTTCAGAGGCTCACTAAAATCCAAATAGAGATTTTGTTTGAAATTTATTGATTTCATCCACTACAAAGTGGACACGATTCCTTCACTATAGACTCCAAAAGAAATACATCTTTGAACTTAATGAAATATGATGAGAACAAAGGTAGAATGATTGAGACTTCAAGTGCAAACTCTAACCTCATGTGCTTTGCAATTCCTTGAAGATGGGTGAAAGAATTTGGAATTACAAAGAAAGTGGAAATGTATTGAGGAGTTTTTCTAACAAAAAAACTAGAATATAAGGGTAAGACAAAATCAAGGTGGAAATCTATTTTCTAGACCACTTTAAATAAAATATGAACTTATGTGTCAACTGGTAAAGAGTGTGTTCTAAAATCCTGTCATATAAATTTTAAGGACTAAAACAACTACCACTATATCTTCGTAGACCCATGGGGAGTGTTGACATCCTGTAGTGTATTTTTACTAAAATTTAAATTGATACTTCCATGCTTTCGAAACCGGAATGTATATTTATATATGAAGACGCTGGAGATAAAATAGAGTCAAATGAAGGGAGAATTTCAGAAAATACCGTTGTGAGATCTTTGATAGAAATTTTAAGACTCGATAGACTTACTAAACACTTCTTGTATATTCGTTTTTGAAGCACTTGTCTTTCACTGGTCTTGAATCAATTATATCTTTTATTTTCTCAATATCATTCTTCCTATATATAACTCATTTGCTTGCTTTTATTCGCTAACTATCTTTTTGCTCTCGCGTAATGTCTTCATAGTATATCTGAAAATTCTGCAAAACTTAGAGAAAAGTTAGTAGTAATATTTATTTAGTTGTTATCATCAAAATCAATACTTAGGGTATTAACACTTGCACCTTGCAAAAAGAGATTGTTCACCGTACAACTTTTACAGATTCCTATATATGGAACGAACTTTTATTCTTATATATATATGTAACTTTTGTAAGTTTACAATCTAATGACCTTGACTTGTAGGACAATGTTTCTGTAGGTATTGCATTTTTATCGGGTTTAGGCTTAGTCTCATTAGCGATTACATGCCAGAGTTTCTATACGTGAGTGAAATTTTAACATTTCATAATCACTCTTTATATTTTGCGACAGCTAGGTATTCTTCTCTAGTAAGAGATTTATTGTTGCTATTTATTCTATGCAAGTTATTCAAAGTAGGTAGATAACATCGCATATGTTATTATAGTTATTAGATTGGTTTATCATATTTATCTAATAACACTCCCATTATGCATCTCCTAAACCCTAAAGGAGATGTAGGAATTTTCAAGTTCTTTTAATGGGTGTTAGGTTTCATTTATCGTTTTACTATAACCTTTTAGAATGCTCAACAAATAGTAACACTTTACAAACTATATCTCATATATAATTTCTATATATATATATATATTTGTATGTATATGTATCTATATATGTATACACACATATGCATAAACACACACACTCACACGTGCATACATACATATAATATGTATGTAGATATGTATATATGTATATTTGCTTTGAATCATCATTGTAACTTGAGGGTGCTCAATAAATCATAAAGTATATAAGGTACTGTTGGCCCATCGTTTCGCGATTTCCCAAGTGTCATTTGTAATTCATGAGGGAGCTCAACTGAGACGACCCGACTTTTCTCCACAAAAAGTCGTATCATCCTTAAGAAAGAAAGGGATAGAAAAGAGAAAATAAATAAGAGAAAGAAGAAACAACAACAGAATCTCAACAGCGGAACGAATAAATTATATTAATAACATAAATATTACATAGTATACAACAATTATCAGAGTTCCACAGACAATACAACACATACTAGACAGTTATAAATACCTGTCTAGTTATTACAACTCAAAACACCATACAGAAAACACTCAGAGATATCAACATAGCGGAAAACTATGTATCTACACGCAGAAGCCTCCTGCTCCATTGCTCCTCCACAATTCGTCAAAGCTAACCTGAATCCCTTGGCTACTCGTAAAAATTTGAGTACCCAAGAGTTTAAGAATAACAGAAATAAACTCCGGGTCGGACATGGGTCTGGTGTGAGTAACAGGTTAAAGTTGCTTAACTTTGAAAATCCTTTGAAAGAAAAGGTATCACGTAAGACTTCCCACACATAAACATTGAAATTTTTTTACCTTACGCTAACCAAAACATTTGATAGGAAATCCAGTGATATTATAATAGGTCTAGGGTTTTCAAGTAAATAAGAAATAGCCGAAATTGTTACATCTATTAAATTCCAGCTACTAGCCACAAAAGTGGGTAATACAATCAAAACCGTTAGCACTTATTGGATTTTGGATTCCATACAATGGCAGGGCTACCGGGGTACCGCCCGTCACAGTACGTGGCCTAAATCACCGTACCGAGGAGTACGCCCGCTCCCTTGCAACACAAGACCGGAACCATTCCTTATTGAACAGTTCCGAACAAGTCCACCCCGCAGTTGTGATCAGCAACCGCACCACTAAGCCGAAATAAAGGGACATCTAAACAGGGGTAAATCTCGTCCTACTTGGGCATGACCCACTTAGCCTTGCTGCACCTCCCCTATTTTAGCCATTCCCGGTTGATGAGGCTTGGGGCTAGATTACCTTTATAAGACATCACTTAGAATGCTCATCGTCCACCTGACGATGTTCTGAAAGCATTCAATCCATACAAGTTCGTTCCGGGTTCGAACGAAACCGAAGGCATTATCTCATTATACTCATTTTGGAATCACACTCAAAGTTAACGACGATAACCCTTGCACTTTGAATCTTCATCTTCACTTCAGATTCACGACCTATCTTTACTTTTGATCGATGTGGTTTTCGGATATCCAAATATGGAAACCCGATCCCAGTCTCATCGAAGTCCAAAACATGTCTTTTAAGGCCAAGTTGTTTTAAAGTTTAAAACAATTCAATTCATTATTTATATATACACAGATAGATAATTCTCAACATAGTAATGGATAATTAACATTATCATCATCAATAGATAATCCATATCATCATAAACAGACAATCCGTATCTTCATCACAATGCAACCAATGCATCTATATCGTATAACATTACTCATCTCATAACTGAGATTACAAACCATACAAGGCAACCAATATCAATCATTCATACATAAGTAATAATCTAATGATCACACCATCTATAATTAATTTAAAAATGAATTAAATTAATTACTTAATCTCTAATTAATTTAAAATGAATTAAATTAATTACTTCATCATTATAATCCTGCTTAACTTAACCATTAATTGATTACAAATCAATTAAATAATCACCATCTTATTATTCATTTTAATTAATCATTACTGATTAATAATTCCCTAATTACAATAAGTAATTAGCCTTTAAATTAATTACACAAGTTAATTATACTTAACTCTTACAATAATTAACTTTTAATTACTTAATCAATTAATTAACTAGAGTTAATTACATTAATCATTTATTAATTAATTACTTTATTATTAATTATTCCTTAATTAATCAATTCTAAATTACATCATTAATTTTATTAATTAATGATTTCTAATTACATTTAATCAATCTCTCTATATAAATTAATTACATTAAGTAAGTAATATGCAATTAAACCACATATATTAATCATCCTTGATTAATAACAATCCAGTAATTAACTACCCTTAATTACTTCATCAATAAATTATACCTTAATTTATTATCTCAATTAATCCCTTGATTAATTTCAAAGTAATTTAATCCAAATTACTTCCATCATTAACATCTTTAATTACATCCAGTAATTATCAATTAATTACTTCTCTAAGTAATTACAACCCCATTAATTACATAAATGATTATTCATCAATCATCAAGTGTTTAAATTAATTAAACTTAATTAATTAATTTAAACTAATCACATTAACACAATTAATTACATTAAGTAATTAATTCATTAATTACTTCCATCAAGTAATTAAACTTAAACACTTTCAAAATGATTATTATTAATTAATTAATCTAATTAATTATTAAAAATTAATCACATTAATTAATTGTTGAACAATTTTAAGTTAATGACCTTCATTAACATTTCTTAATTACTTTACTTAAGAAATTAACTCAGATTAACCATTATTAATTACAAATTAATTAATATTTAATTACAATTAAATTAATCTCTAATTATTAATTAATTACAATCTTAATTAATCCTTAATTACATGATTAATTAATTCTTCAATCATTAATTAAAATCTAATTAATAATCACTAATTACAGATTAATTAATCTTAATTAATTAATCTTAAGTCTTAATTAATCAAATTTTAAAAATTCTTAAGCACTTAACTAATCACCATATTACTAATTAAATAATTAATTACCCATTTAGATTAACTTGATAATTTAAATGAATCCAAATTCTTAAATTCTAACTTAATTTAATAAAACATTTCTTACTTATATAAAGTATTTAAAAACACTTTGTTTCAAATTTACTTTAAATTTCACTTTAAATTCCATTTTAAACTTAAGACACAAATCTGACTTAAACAAGGTTTTTAAAACAATTCAAAACATTTTATCAAACATCCACTTTATAAAATAGTTTGAAGAATTTAAATCCCAATTCAATTTAAATTCAAATCAATTTAAAAACACACTTAAACATTCCAAGTTATTAAAAACAATTTTAATTCAAAATTTCCCTTAATTTAGAAACCGGAATCCAGTTTTTAAACCTCATTCCAGTTTTTAACTTAAATTTTAAAAACTTCACTTACATTTAACCATTTTAAAGTAATTTAAAAAATCCAAATACAAACTCATTTTATTTTAAAACTGAAGTTTAAATTTAATTCCAGATTTAAAAACTAGAATTTAAACTTATTTTAAATTTCTAATTTACCAATTTAAACTTACAGTTTTAAATTCAAACCAACATATACTTTTATACTAAAAAGTTTTAAAACCAAATTTAAATTTCAAAATTTAAATTAATTCAAAACTCGGATTCAACTAGTTTGAATTCATATTTAGTTTCAGATTTTAAACTTAGTTTAAATTTCCAGTTGGCATTTTTAAACTTTACTTTTAATTTTAAAAACAGAAAACAGGTTTCTTTTTTTATTTAAAACTACTTAAATTTTCTAAATTCAAAATATTTCAAACTCAAATTCAAACAAATTTTAAATCAAGTTCAAACTCAGATTTAACTTAGTTTAAGTTTTTAGTTTACATTTAATCTCTACTTTTAATTTTAAAAACTGAAACAGGTTTCTGTTGGTTTTGAAAAAAACCTGAAACAAATTTTTACTCGAGCTACCTTATAAATTACTTCGAGTCACATCCTACTATGCTTCGAGCTAAAACTCAATTCACTCGATACAATCCCGAAGCCACTAAATCTTGAAACCACTCCAACATTCACCATCATCACCACACTGTGCACATGTACAACGATGCCGGCCATCCCTGATCATCACCGCGACCTTCCCACAGTCGCCGTTCATCCCCTTAGGCCAACCAAACAACAATTCTATCGACAATTGCAAGCATTCAAAATCGCGACCGAAAAAAAAATCCCCAAACCTGGAACAATAGACAGAATTCTACTTCCAAACCTGTCAACGTCACTTACACGCGCCTCCCACCATCGTTGACTCTGCAACTCCGGCGATGACTCCGTCAACCCTCCAACATCCATTCCCTAAAATCCCAAGCCACTCGAACAATAGAGGAGATCGAACTCAAATAAATACTGTAACCCAGTAAAAACTAGGGTTCAAATCCTTAATACCCGATCACAACTTCAAAAACAAATTGCAAGCCAATCCAATAATTTTCTCAACTTCCCTAATCACCTCACCATCTCCAGAAGCAATTTCAACCCAATCGAACACAAATATCATCTATGCTAACCTAAAATATAGGATACAGTGAAGATGGAACTGCTCTTTGGTTCAAACATTATAAATTGTAATTTTAGATTTAATATTCATGAATTTGCATGATGTTTTGATATACAAACCTGAAACATTGAATTGTAATGTTTGAATTTCCATCTTATACAAATTGTTACTCTGTTATATTTACTTTCAGCTAAAACAGAATTTTATTTAACTTATATAAATTTTAAAAACTTCCTCTATGACTAACAATAAATCTTTAGTTTGCATTTTAAATCACAATAGAGATTTCAATAGGAGGGAATGGATTTTAATTCAAACAGAGGTTTGAAATTTAGAAAACAGAAATATGACAGATAATAAGCATGCACCCAGAAATACATTCACATATATGTATTCACAGCAAAATCATATTACATATTCATTCCTTATTTAAAACATGAAAACAACTTTTACCTATTTAATTAATTTTTAAAAATTGAGTTACTCACCTGATTTAATATGCAGAGCGGAGCACAGGTTTTCAGATTTGAAAAGTCCTTTGCAAACTTGTTTGGAAACTATTTTTGGCAGAGAAACCTTTGACTTGAATGCTTGCTTTTAAAAACTTGAGTTCTTTGAATGTTGTTGATGATTAAATTTGCTTTAACTCCCAGATTTTACATGCAGTGGCCATTCCAGATTTTTGAAGAGGAAAATGCAGTTTTTTTTTCTTTTTCTTGATTTCCAGATTTAAAAGAAATGCAGGTTGCTATGCATTTGATTTTGCATGTGCTTTCAGGAAAAATGCAGACTTTCTTGCTTTAATTGTTGCATGCAGGTATTTTAACTTGCAGTTTTTTCCCAGATTTTGTAAAATGAATGCACTTGAACAGGGGTCTTTGATCTTGAGGATGGTTTAAAAGTAGAATTGGTTTGAAGAATGTTTAAAGTAAATGTTTTCAGCTGGAAGAATTTTCTTAGTTTGGGAAGAATTTTCTTAGTTTAGGAATGTTTAAAACAATGACACTTGGCTAAAATGTTAACACTTGTTAACTTACTTATTTAATCACTCAACACATGTTAAACTATGTTTCTAAGATACTTACATTTGTCCTTTAAGTGATTAGTGTTTTTGATTAAGTGTTAATAAAAGTTTAAACTTAATTAATTAGTTTCTAATACATAGTTATATAGATAAATAATTTTTAAAGAATAAAACAAAGTATTATTATAAATAAATACAGTATACCAATCAATTATTTGAAAATAACATTTTAGATAATTTAAATGAATTTATAAAAGAGGTTGTAAATTACTTGCTATTACATGAATACATGTTTCATTAATTAATTGTATTTTAAAATTCATATTTAATTTACAAATCATATCAATATTTAAAAAGAAATAAAACAAACATTTTATAACTTTATTTTAATATTCAAACTTAAGTCAAAATACATTTTAAACAAATAAAACATTTATCTTATATTTTTAAAATCATATAGTTATTTTATTAAATAGTTTTTGAAAAGCTTAATCATTAAATAAAATCATAATTTCCCAATTTCAAAATATTAAAATTAGAAAATATGCTATACTAATTAAATTTAAAACCAAAATTATTTATTAAAATATATATATAATTATACAAACATATTATAAATAGAAAACAAATTATCAGATAAATTCACTAATTAAATATTAATTAAAGAAAATTATTAATTCAAATCAAATTTATTTACAATAAAGTATCAAATCAATTTAATTTTAAACATAGATTATTAAATTTATATTGTCCAAAATTCCGGGATATCACATCGGCAAAGTTTCAAAGTGTCCATACCACTCTTGGAGCGATATAAATATTTCTATAAATATTTTATTGCTTGAGGATGCTCAACAAAGTTTTAGAAAATTCTTACCAATCTTGGGACAATATAAATATATTTATAAATATTTTATTGTTTAAGGGTGCTCAACAACCATAGTGATATATAAAACTCTGTTTATATTGTAAATAATGGAGAACAACATTATTTGAAATTCATAATTTAAAATAATGAGCATTGAGTATTATTGACATTTTAAGTGAGATGATATAATATGTCATGGCATCATATATCTTTACATCTTATGTATACTTCCTTTTGTTTATATGGGTTTTAATATAATTAGTCTCTCATTTTATACAAATGTAGCATTTGCATAATTTTAATTTATAATCTATACATTCAATTGTGATTCTTTATTAATATAACCTTTTAATTAATGTAAATATTACTTTTATATTTGCGTAAATTTTTAAAAAATTTAAATTTTCATTTTATAACTTTTATAAAATTTTAATATAATGTAATTTAGAACAATTTTAAATTTAAATTTGTAACATTCAAATGCACATATTTGAACAATTTAAGCTACATCAATTTTGGACCTTTCGCTAGTGCATACCTTTGAAACAAAACATTTCGATGAGATAGATAAGGGCTAAGAGGCACGATGTTTTCCATTTACAAGAATGTTCCTTCGTTGGAGCAACCTTCTCCGTAGCTAAACATCATTGCCTTATACACCCATTTAATTAGATTATTCAAGTGAGTGTCCTACGTGTTAGTTGGTTATTTATTATAACACAATGCAAGCTCAGATACCATTATTAGATCAAGTGGATCCGGAGCGGGGTAAAATGGGCAAATTTCAATTTTTTTTAGTTTTTGCACTAGATCCTTATTTTAGGTTATCATCAATAATGTATTCATGCCAAGTCCTTTTGATGTTTACTTAATAATAGATAGTTTCATATTTGAAATCCATTCTATTTTAATTTTGTTTTTAATATTTTTTATTAAAATTTATTATAACTTAATTTTAGCTTTAAATTAAGTATAACTTTAATTTTGAATTTGATTAGTTTTATTTTATATGAGATTCATATTCACGGTAAGAACAGTAATACATGATGTAGAAATGAATGTGAACTAACTAATCTAAGTGATACATTAGACAAATAACATAGAATAGGTGCTCGTTAGGGTTTATGATCACACTATGTAGATACAACATAAAATGTATATATTTAATATAAAATATCCTGCCAATATATGTATGCATATTGATAAAAACATATTAATCTACATATATATACATGGTTTTATATATCCTATATCTTGCCTGAGATCTCCCCTCGAGATCTCCTTTTCACACTTAAACGAAACGAGACATCAACTGTAACAACTTTCCTTTTCGACCATCGAAAATCAACATTGAATATGTAATGAATGCGACTTTTCGACGCTCGAAAATCGACATTAATACGTCCACTGTATCAAATGCCGCATAATCTAATGCCGGAAAACCGAATTGTTAGGGTTAAAAAGAAGACATAGAAGAAAAAGATAGAAGAAGTAAGAAAACAGAACAGAAACAATATCAGAATCTCACATATCGCAGCGGAACAACATATAATAGACAAGTGAATAATCTTTAAATCAAAGAGCTATATCAGTTATTACATTACATCACATCAGAGTAAACAACAACAATATACAACACAACTGGACAATGAACAGTTGTACAAACATGTCTTTACAAGTGAAATACACAGCGGAAAGATATTATCGTATACAACTAATAAGTCTCGCCATCCAGCTTGCCACTTGAGCTCCAAAGCACTTCTGAATCCAGAATGACCTAATAACCTGACTCTAGACTGCCCGTGTGGAAAACTATGGGCACCCAGAGTTTAGGAAGAGAACAATAAACTCTAGGTCAGTCATGGGACTGGTGTGAAAACTTAAAACAGTTATTATCTTTTAAAACAACAACAACAAGGGAAGTGAAAAATATCCGTAATGCTTTTGGAAAATGAAACTACCATAAGGCCTCCCCGCACGCGCATAATGCAAACGCAGAATTGAAGGAGATTTCTCCTTATGATAGTCAAAGATGCTTACTACGCAAAACAAATCATTTTTGATATTATTATTAGTGCATAGTGATGAAAGCATTTCAAAAATAGAATATAAATCTTAGCCAGCATAGACATTCCGAACTATGTCTACTATAGCTGTAACGTCCCACCTTTTCGCACGATTTAAATCGACACGCGTGCCAATTCAAACCATACGGAATGGCGGATTGTTATGGGGTAAATAAGAAAAAAAAAAACAGGGAAAGAAAAATAAAATAGAATCTCACAGCGGAAGGATAAAATATAATAATAAATGTACAGTTCATAAACTGTTTACAAACATTTGATTCTTCTTTATACAATAAATATCAGAGTTCACATACCAATCATAATCAATGCAGCGGAATTAAATAGTGTAGTGGAATAATAGTAGATGATAGTAATACAAATCTTCGTCTTCATCCTCAGAGCTAAACTTCAAATCCTGAAACGCTCGGACTGACCCGAGCGAATTGAAAAGACAAAACACTCGAGTCAGAACTAAAAGATCTTATGTAAGTTAAATTAACAGAAATAAATATTAGTGCAGTAACTTAAAAGATGCTCGGGATTTACATCTCTTAAGGATCCGTTAAACTATTTACTATGTAGTATATTTCGCTATTATAATAGTGTCTATTTGTAAAATAAACTTACTTTTAAATAGCGTTAAGGCTTTACATTTTCCACCTTAACACGTAATAGTCCCAGTAGTCCATCCAATATCATAGTCCCTCCTGATCGGGAAGCCACCAGAGGATACCACATGGGCTACGGGAGAAATCCAAACTCGTACAAGGCGCGATAGGGTAGGTGACACGGCACAACTAGGCAATGCCAGGGTAGATATACCAATTACGCTTCCGGGTCGGTGGTAACGCGTAGCGCGCATCTACCGCCCACCTCGAGCTACACCCCCAAATCAAAGAAATCAAAAGTGGCCACCGAATCAATCCAAGAGTCAAAGTATAATATCGAAGGGATGTGTCCGATCAAAGGTGCTACCTTATTAACCCGTCAATCGCTCCTGTTTCAGCCACCTTATGCCAACTCATGGGAGTTGGGTCCACGTATTTACCTTACATGAAACGCCGCCACCATCCTACTTCATTCTGGAATCTCCACCACGTACACGGTTGTTAAAGTGGTTTTTGGAGTTGGCAGAGAGTATGACAACTTCCGATCCCGGTCTCTTCAACAACCAAACGTTATTATGACACTGCGGTCATTTAAAAATAATTATACTTTCAACCAGAATAAAATATCCATTTTAAACCATATAAATACGATATCATTTAAATTTTTAAAACCCCAAATCAATACGATATCATTTAGACCCAAACCAATATAATGTCATTTTATTTTCCAATATATACTTTTCCAAAAATCATAGTGTTTTCAAAGTAAAATATTTAGAAATCAAAACTCCCGAATATAATATTTCCAAATTATACTACCTTGAAAATCATAAATTAGAACAAATTTCCATCTCTTAAATGGTTAATATTAAATTACTTTTATAAAACAAAATAGCTTCTTTAAATTTCACAAATCAATTCCAAATATCGATTTAAACTTACAAATAGCATTTCAATTCTTATGTTCCAAAGCTTTAAATATTTCACCATCTCAAATACAAACTCATTTGACAATCCCATATATATTAAATTCAATTACTTATTATTTAGACTTGAAATGTTTACTTAATGAATTCAATATAATTTAAGAAAAACCTTTAACTTCACATAACTGGAAAATCTTTCAATTATTATATATTCATTTAAATCCTCCTGATATTTATTTAAATCACTCTACACAAAATCAAGTTATAAAAATCATATCCTTTAAAAAGTTCTAACTTTATATTAAATTCCAATTTAACTTAATATTCATCTTCCAACCTTATTCTCATTTAAGTCATTAAAACTCCAAAAATTAAATTTTAAATAAATGCTTAATCGTATTTGATCTCAAAAAAAAATCAAACTTATTTTATACTTCAAATCAATTTTATACAAAGCTTAAAACCCGAAAATTACTATATATAAATAAACTTTATCAATAACCAAATCAATATCCCATAAACCATATATATAGCTTTACAAAACCATAGAAATCACTTTAAAATATTTTTATATATATATAGACCGCAGTGTCTGTATAAAGTTTTCTATCCTATGGTCAAGTGATACGGATGTTTATCATTTCAATCCGCAATTTAAAAATAAAAAAATTTGCGGTTGTATATCATTTCAAACCGCAATCCCGACTAAAATCAAATGCATGATAACTTGCAGATTTTTAAAATATAGTACACATCATCCATTCACCAAACATCAATCAACAACCATTAATCATAACCATCATCCAATTTTAAATAAACATCAATATAGAGCATATAACAGGGAATAAATAACAGGTATTAACTAACAGTTATATTCAGTAATAAATTTAATAACTGTTTAACTAGCAGATTATATGCAAATAAATAAATTCTAGCTGTCAATTTATATACAATAAATAAAATTAATTAACAGTTAAACTAAATAAATGCGATTTCACCGAGATGATGAATAAAACATGCCAAACAGTCATAAATAAATTTCTACTCATATTTTAAGTCAAATTAACAAACATAAGAAACTTTAGAAGTAATGAGTGGGTTGAAACACTCACCTTTTGAATTTAAATCGAATTTAAATCCGACTTAAACCCAAAAATTCAACGGTCTCCAAATCTGTCCAAACCAGCGTCAAAGCGTCCAGAATTTTATTACGATCCTAATAAAAAAATCGCGCGTGAAACGGTGTATGTATGTAGAAATTATTACAATTTAAAGTTATACGAATTTAAATATGAAAAATAATAATATAAATATATAAATAAAATAAGGGACATTACACATCATCACCCCCTTCATAACTCGGCTACAGGAGCACGCGCATCGTCTCAAGTAACGTACCCAGCCCGAACTTTGACCAAGCCACCACCTTCCCCATAGATCGCCAACGACCAAACCGCTGCCACCAGAATACTCGCCTAGGTCCCCTCTTCCACCACCATCGGACCGAACGCCAAAAACTTCACCTGCCGCCGCCCCTTATTTAGTATGTCGAAACCCTAATTTAGAAATTCCGGTCACCTCCGGTCGAGATAGGCCCAACGACCACCACCTATCAACTCCTGAAGCCAAGCCTAACAAAACCCAGAAAGGAATTTTGCAAATAAACGATGAAATCGAAAAACCCCAATTCGGCACTAGGGTTTCCAAATTTGATCTTTGACCGAGTTTTTCTGGCTGAAACGAGCGTTAATTGCAGAAACAAACACCACCCGTAGATTCGTATCGATGAAATCTTCAACATATATTTTTTTGAGATTTTTTTGAGGACTTTAAATTTTTGACTTTTGATTTGAATTTGAAATTGGATTTAGGGTAGGGTTTGCAACCATTGGGAAGAGGAGGAGCTAAGGAAATGAACGTACAGAATATGAAAATAGATGGAGGCTAGGGTTTACAATGGAGTTTATATAGGTAGGTCAGAATTAGAGTAGATGGATCCGATAAACAAACGTGCTGAACGATAATTGACCCAACAAGCCCGTTTCGGCTCCGGAACGAAATTGGGTCAACCCATATATCAACCTAGGTATTTTAAAATATTCTAAACACGATGGAAAAAGTTTCACATCCAAATTCGATCGTACGAAGAAGTTATGCTGAAATCAGTATTTCCAAATTGATTTCAATTTGATTTTAATTAAATCGATTTCAAGGCGTTTCGCGTTCGTACGATCAAACGACAAGTCCGATCGCTACGAAACTTGAAACCCTATAATAATTTACTGTTACGGATCTGATGAAACTGGTTTCGTCGAAATCCGAGTCCGCGATCAAAATGGCTATTTTTATATTAATTAAATAAATTTAAAATAAATAGATAAAATCCAATTTTATATTTAGATTCTAAAATTTACCCATTTTATCACTTTTAAAATTCTTAATCATAAAAAAATATTCCAACAAGTTTAGATGTCAAATTAAAGAAGGTAATTTATAAATTTCAATATAAATCCTTAATTTCATTAAATTCCCAAATTATAAATTAAATTTACTTCCCATATTATTTTTTTCAAATAGATAAATTTATCATTAGATTTATACTTCATTACGTAAATCTCTCAAATTTCATCTAAATTTATATTTGCATAATATCTAAATATTAAATTTCAAATATTACTTCATTATCGTTAATGTAATAAATATATTTTTAATTATTGCAATTGATTTTCCGTTATAACTTAATATACTGAATAGATGGTTAATCTTAAATACTTGTTCTCATTAACGTTTTATTTCTACTTACAAATTAATGCAATTATTACATATCCCTCCCTTAGTTAAAAACCTTCTTATTTCCATCTTTATTTCCAATTAACGTAAAATGTTATATTCGATTTCCATTAATTTCAGTAGATTCAAATTATCATATTTTAAATCCAAATGAATAAATAAAGCTTGATTCCCATTTAAATATTTACTCATCAAATTGCAATTAACCTTGTTATCATAAATCAAATTCTGATATATTGATACAACTTTATTTCCATTCTTTATTCACAAATCATCATATTTATGAAGAACATTTACGTTATTCTCCATTTATTACCTTAATTTATTTAACGTAACATTTAATTTATATTTATTGCAATGATTTCTAAATCAATTAAATGAATTAAATATATATGTGTCACTCATAATAACTTGTGGTCACAACTCTTGATCACCTTTAATAAGTTTATTATTTACAATCCAACAATCGCATTTACTATATATATATAGGAATTAATTAATTCAATATTTCCATTTCGTTTTTCCTATACTAAATTTATTACTAAGTGTATTTACTCCATTCCAACAAGTTGGAATTCCATTTTTACTATAACAATCATTTCCCTATTCACTTTTATTAATAACCCACCATCATTGCATTTATTGTCTTTTATTGATTTAATCAAATTACCCCGTATTCCTTTAAATTCATACTAACGAAATATTCAATTACTATTAAATGCATATTTATTCATCAATCAATTCAGTATTTACTTTTCTTTCCTTCTATTTGATGATAAATAACCTAGTATACATTTACATACATTCATTTCACTCCATTCATTTATGGGTATTGCATTGAAATTTAATTTATTAGCTAATACCAACATCTTTGCCATTAATTACAATTGGATTCCCAATTTTATTCAATATCTTGAATAAATAACATATATATTAATAAAATCCTTACATTTGTTTTTCTCATACTCCATTTAAAATCAAATCATAACATTTAAATGATTTTAATGAGTTGGGATTTCATTCGTCGTAAATTATTAACTTGCATTAACATGATTTCTTAATTTATTCCAATTACCGTTTACACTTTTTTATTGCATTAAATCAATTTAATATTTTCATTAATTTCTCATATTAAATTTTATATCCAGGTAAGAATCCCTTTTCTTCTTAATTCATTTGGATTTTATTCAATTTCTATAAATAGGTTTTAAGTCACCATTTACATAATTAATTTTAGCCTTCATTTTAACATTTATTTATCCCCTTTATTGTTTCTACTAAAATAAATTACAAAAATCCTATTAAATAAACAAATTAAATTGTCGAAATTTACGGGTCGTTACACTCTCCCCCACTCAAAACTTTTCGTCCCCGAAAAGGAAAAGAAGGGAAAAGAAGAAATAAGAAAACAATATATCTTTCTTAATTAAATTTATAAACAAATAACTTTACAAAATAAAATGATTTAACATAAAATATACCAATTTATACCTATTTAAATCCTTTATACATAAATTGTTAAAGTTTGTAAACATTTTCAAATTTTTCTAAGTCAAAAATTTACGGAAAATTTTGAAAGAGTCTCCTTTGTACGGAGAGGCTCGGAAGAAAATATAATATAAATATAACAATATACACAAATATTTTTCAAAATAATATATATCCCTACACGGGAAAATATATAAAATAGCGCTATAAACCGTAATCCGAAAATGTACCTATTTGTCGGGTAACTTACGCTAAATTTATGGAACCAAAAGCAGTAGCAATTGCTTCCATAACCTGCATTTCACTTATAAACACTTATAAAATCTAAAAGGTTAACAATTTATATAAAGTGAAATATCCAAGTGGTTTCAATTACTAACAACAAATCAGTACAACAACCATCAATTCGACAAATAGCATACACAACAAATTCAAAGCAACCATTCAACCAAACAAACAAATAGTTGTTCAGGTTCAAAACTTTTAAAATTATACGGAATGAAGAATAAACTACTAGCGCATCATTTACTCAACAGCCTTAGATAAAACTAAGTAGATTATTCTTTCATCCCATCCCAATTTTTAAAGTATCTTACCTAAACAACCATAATTTAAACAGCAACAATCCAAACAACAATCAACTTAACTTTTTATTAATTTCATTACATACCTTGGTTATTTGATTTTCTTTTTACTTATACAGTGATCTATCATTTAAATTTACATTTAATCATTAAATGTTTGCTTCATTTAATTTTTCTTATTACCTACAATTATTCAATCCCATTAACTCAGGTCATGCCAGTTTCTTTTATTACGTTATAATTATTCATTCATTTATTATTGCATGTCCTCATTTATTTATTACTTAATTACTTAAGTTTATAATCATCTATTTGTCATACTGACCTTTAATTATATTACTTGGTAAAACTTCAATTATAACTTAAGTTTATAAACTTAAATGATCATTTAACAGCAATTTCATTGAATGCTTTCATTATTTCAAATTTCTACTTGTATAATATTCTATTTCAATCTTTTATTTAACATTTCAACTTTTAGTATTCGGTAAGTTTTATATGTTATTTAAGGTGTAATTGAAAGTTATACAAGTTTGTTCCATTTCCTTTACTAAATTCATTGTTCAATAATTTTTTTAACCTTTTGTCTTATAAGTTACCATTTCAACTTCCTTTTATTTCCTTTATACTTGGCATTTAAGTCTCTTATTTTATTTAGGGTTTCAATTATTAGTTAAATTCTGTTTCACTACAATAATTGAAAAAATTAATTAATGGAAATTAAGGAATTTAAATACCGGGTTAAATTTTAATTTATTTTAAAACAATAGATAAATATATTCTTACAACTTATATATCTCTAACTATATTTAAAATAATTCAAAATTTATATATTTTTCAAAATTGAATCTGCAGTAGAATTACTACAGTGGCCTTTCCCCTTCGAAACTCGAAAATGAAAGTCGATGATGCGCCCGCCATCACCGAAATTATTTTCCAACGACAGAGAGGAAAGTGCTAAACTTATGTTTGTTTTTTTTTCAAAATCTTCTTTAAAACAATTCTTCCGAATCATATTAAATATTTATATCCGAAAATACTTATAAACAATATTATTATATTCCAATATTTATTCGAAAGAAATTTCAAAACCCCAGATCATAAGTTCTAAATTTCCACCTTTTATTTATTTTATTTTTCTCAATCTTATTTCTATTATTATTTATACACTTTAATACTTACATCCAATCTATTGCAGCCAAATACAGATATCATTTGAATTTTTTTTATTTTATATAGAAAATATAATAGGCAAAATTATTTCACTCACCTATATGAAAACAAATATTATGTCGGTCTGTCCTATTAAGTGTTTAAAAATCCCTATTGATGTCATAGCGTCCCATGCACAAACCAGAATTTATAAATACAAAACGAAACAGATTAACACAATATTAAAACCTT
The DNA here is from genome assembly GCA_030765085.1 of Allium cepa. Lineage (NCBI taxonomy): Eukaryota > Viridiplantae > Streptophyta > Magnoliopsida > Asparagales > Amaryllidaceae > Allium > Allium cepa. The sequence goes on from CM060941.1 coordinate 635,772,941, forward strand.
TTTATAACACTAACAAATACGCTCTCTCATATACATACACTCAACGACTCCCGTAGGGTATTACTACCCTATTAGTAAAGAGTCAAACCCCACAAAGCTAAGGTTTATCGCTAAACCAAAGCTCTGATACCAACTGTAACATCCCGCCTTTTCGCACAATTTAAATCGACACACGTGCCAATTCAAACCATACAGAATGGCGGATTGTTATGGGGTAAATAAGAAAAAAAAAAGGGAAAGAAAAACAAAATAGAATCTCACAGCGGAAGGATAAAATATAATAATAAATGTATAGTTCATAAACTGTTTACAAACATTTGATTCTTCTTTATACAATAAATATCAGAGTTCACATACCAATCATAATCAATGCAGCGGAATTAAATAGTGTAGTGGAATAATAGTAGATGATAGTAATACAAATCTTCGTCTTCGTCCTCCAGAGCTAAACTTCAAATCCTGAAATGCTCGGACTGAGCCGAGCGAATTGAAAAGACAAAACACTCGAGTCAGAACTAAAAGATCTTATGTAAGTTAAATTAACAAAAATAAATATGAGTGCAGTAACTTAAAAGATGCTCGGGATTTACACCTCTTAAGGATCCGTTAAACTATTTACTATGTAGTATATTTCGCTATTATAATAGTGTCTATTTGTAAAATAAACTTACTTTTAAACAGCGTTAAGGCTTTACATTTTCCACCTTAACACATAATAGTCCCAGTAGTCCATCCAATATCATAGTCCCTCCTGATCGGGAAGCCACCAGAGGATACCACATGGGCCACGGGAGAAATCCAAACCCGTACAAGGCGCGATAGGGTAGGTGACATGGAACAACTAGGCAATGCCAGGGTAGATATACCAATTACGCTTCCGGGTCGGTGGTAACGCATAGCGTGCAGCTACCGCCCACCTCGAGCCACACCCCTAAATCAAAGAAATCAAAAGTGGCCACCGAATCAATCCAAGAGTCAAAGTATAATATCGAAGGGATGTGTCCGATCAAAGGTGCTACCTTATTAACCCGTCAATCGCTCCTGTTTTAGCCACCTTATGCCAACTCACGGGAGTTGGGTCCACGTATTTACCTTACATGAAACGCCGCCACCATCCTACTTCATTCTGAAATCTCCACCGCGTACACGGTTGTTAAAGTGGTTTTCGGAGTTGGCAGAGAGGGTGACAACTTCCGATCCCGATCTCTTCAACAACCAAACGTTATTATAACACCGCGGTCATTTAAAAATAATTATACTTTCAACCAGAATAAAATATCCATTTTAAACCCATATAAATAAGATATCATTTATATTTTTAAAACCCCAAATCAATACGATATCATTTAGACCCAAACCAATATAATTTCATTTTATTTTCCAATATATTCTTTTCCAAAAATCATAGTGTTTTCAAAGTAAAATATTTAGAAATCAAAACTCTCGAATATAATATTTCCAAATTATACTACCTTGAAAATCATAAATTGGAACAAATTTCTATCTCTTAAATGGTTAAATATTAAATTACTTTTATAAAACAAAATAGCTTCTTTAGATTTCACAAATCAATTCCAAATATAGATTTAAACTTCCAAATACCATTTCAATTCTTATGTTTCAAAGCTTTAAATATTTCACCATCTCAAAAACAAACTCATTTGACAATCCCATATATATTAAATTCAATTACTTATTATTTAGACTTGAAATGTTTACTTACTGAATTCAATATAATTTAAGAAAAACCTTTAACTTCACATAACTGGAAAATCTTTCAATTTATTATATATTCATTTAAATCCTCCTGATATTCATCTAAATCACTCTACACAAAATCAAGTTATAAAAATCATATCCTTTAAAAAGTTCTAACTTTATATTAAATTCCAATTTAACTTAATATTCATCTTCCAACCTTATTCTCATTTAAGTCATTAAAACTCCAGAAATTAAATTTTAAATAAATGCTTAATCGTATTTGATCTCAAAAAAAAATCAAACTTATTTTATACTTCAAATCAATTTTATACAAAGCTTAAAACCCAGAAATTACTATATATAAATAACCTTTATCAATAACCAAATCAGTATCCCATAAACCATATATATATATAGCTTTACAAAACCATAGAAATCACTTTAATATATATATATATATATATATATATATAGATCGCAGTGTCTGTATAAAGTTTTCTATCCTATGGTCAAGTGATACGGATGTTATCATTTCAATCCGCAATTTAAAATAAAAACATTGCGGTTGTATATCATTTAAAACCGCAATCCAGACTAAAATGAAATGCATGATAACTTGCAGATTTTTAAAATATAGTACACATCATCCATTCACCAAACATCAATCAACAACCATTAATCATAATCATCATCCAATTTTAAACAAACATCAATATAGAGCATATAAATATAACAGGAAATAAATAACAGGTATTAACTAACAGTTATATTCAGTAATAAATTTTATAACTGTTTAACTAGCAGATTATATGCAAATAAATAAATTCTAGCTGTCAATTTATATACAATAAATAAAATTAATTAACAGTTAAACTAAATAAATGCGATTTAACTGAGATGATGAATAAAGCATGCCAAATAGTCATAAATAAATTTCTACTCATATCTTAAGTTAAATTAATAAACATAAGAAACTTTAGAAGTTGTGAGTGGGTTGAAACACTCACTTTTTGAATTTAAATCGAATTTAAATCCGACTTAAACCCAAAAATTCGACGGTCTCCAAATCTGTCCAAACTAGCTTCAAAGCATCCGGAATTTTATTACGATCCTAACACAAAAAATCGCGCGTGAAACGGTGTTCGTATGTAGAAGTTATTACAATTTAAAGTTATACGAATTTAAATATGAAAAAAATATATATTAATATATAAATAAAATAAGGGACATTACACTTCATCACCCCCTCCATAACTCGGCTACAGGAGCACGCGCATCGTCTCAAGTAATGTACCCAACCCGAACTTTGACCAAGCCACCACCTTCTCCATAGATCGCCAACGACCAAACCGCTGCCACCAGAATACTCGCCTAGGTCCCCTCTTCCATCACCATTGGACCGAACGCCAGAAACTTCACCTGCCGCCGCCCCTTATTTAGTATGCCAAAACCCTAATTTAGATATTCCGGTCACCTTCGGTCGAGATAGGCCCAACGACCACCACCTATCAACTCCTGAAGCCAAGCCTAACAAAACCCAGAAAGCAATTTTGCAAATAAACGATGAAATCGAAAAACCCCAATTCGGCACTAGGGTTTCGAAATTTGATCTCTGACCGAGTTTTTCTGGCTGAAACGAGCGTCAATTGCAGAAACAAACACCACCCGTAGATTCGTATCGATGAAATCTTAAACATATATTATTTTGAGATTTTTCGGAGGACTTTAAATTTTTGACTTTTGATTTGAATTTGAAATTGGATTTAGGGTAGGGTTTGCAGCCATTGGGAAGAGGAGGAGCTAAGGAAATGAACGTACAGAATATGAGAATAGATGGAGGCTAGGGTTTACAACGGAGTGTATATAGGTAGGTCAGAATTAGGGTAGATGGATCCGATAAACAAACGTGCTGAACGATAATTGACCCAAAATGCCCGTTTCGGCTCCGGAATGAAATTGTGTCAACCCATATATCCAAATAGGTATTTTAAAATATTCTAAATGCGATGAAAAAAGTTTCACGTCCAAATTCGATCGTATGAAGAAGTTATGCTGAAATCAATATTTCTAAATTGATTTCAAATTGATTTTAATTAAATCGATTTCAAGGCGTTTCGCGTTCGTACGATCAAACAACAAGTCCGATCGCTACGAAACTTGAAAACCTACAATAATTTACTGTTACGGATCCGATGAAACTGGTTTCGTCGAAATCCGAGTCCGTGACCAAAATGGCTATTTTTATATTAATTAAATAAATTTAAAATAGATAGATAAAATCCAATTTTATACTTAGATTCTAATATTTACCCATTTTATCACTTTTAAAATTCTTAATCATAAAAAAAAAGTTCCAACAAGTTTAGATGTCAAATTAAAGAAGGTAATTTATAAATTTCAATATAAATCCTTAATTTCATTAAATTCCCAAATTATAAATTAAATTTACTTCCCATATATTTTTGTCAAATAGATAAATTTATCATTGGATTTATACTTCATTACGTAAATCTCTCAAATTTCATCTAAATTTATATTTGCATAATATCTAAATATTAAATTTCAAATATTACTTCATTATCGTTAATGTAATAAATATATTTTTAATTATTGCAATTGATTTTCCGTTATAACTTATTATACTGAATAGATGGCTAATCTTAAATACTTGTTCTCATTAACGTTTTATTTCTACTTACAAATTAATGCAATTATTACATATCCCTCCCTTAGTTAAAAACCTTCCTATTTCTATCTTTATTTCCAATTAACGTAAAATGTTATATTCGATTTCCATTAATTTCAATAGATTCAAATTATCATATTTTAAATCCAAATGAATAAATAAAGCTTGATTCCCATTTAAATATTTACTCATCTAATTGCAATTAACCTTGTTATCATAAATTAAATTCTGATACATTGATACAACTTTATTTTCATTCTTTATTCACAAATCATCATATTTATGAAGAACAATTACGTTATTCTCCATTTATTACCTTAATTTATTTAACGTAACATTTAATTTATATTTATTGCAATGATTTCCAAATCAATTGAATGAATTAAATATATATGTATCACTCATAATAACTTGTGGTCACAACTCTTGATCACCTTTAATAAGTTTATTATTTACAATCCAACAATCGCCATTTACTATATATATACGAATTAATTAATTCAATATTTCCATTTCGTTTTTCCTATACTAAATTTATTACTAAGTGTATTTACTCCATTCTAACAAGTTGGAATTCCATTCTTACTATAACAATCATTTCCCTATTCACTTTTATTAATAACCCACCATCATTGCATTTATTGTCTTTTATTGATTTAATCAAATTACCCCATATTCCTTTAAATTCATACTAACGAAATATTAAATTACTATTCAATGCATATTTATTCATCAATCAATTCGGTATTTACTTTTTTTCCTTCTATTTGATGGTAAATAACCTAGTATATATTTACATACATTCATTTCATTCCATTTATTTATGGGTATTACATTGAAATTTAATTTATTAGCTAATACCAACATTTTTACCATTAATTACAATTGGATTCCTAATTTTATTCAATATCCTGAATAAATAACATATATATTAATCAAATCCTAGCATTTGTTTTTCTCATATTCCATTTAAAATCAAATCATAACATTTAAATGATTTTAATGAATTGCAATTTCATTCAAGTCGTAAATTATTAACTTGCATTAACATGATTTCTTAATTTATTCCAATTACCGTTTACACTTTTTTATTGCATTAAATCAATTTAATATTTTCATTAATTTCTCATATTAAATTTTATATCCAGGTAAGAATCCCTTTTCTTCTTAATTCATTTGGATTTTATTCAATTTCTATAAATAGGTTTTAAGTCACCATTTACATAATTCATTTTAGCCTTCATTTTAACATTTATTTATCCCCTTTATTATTTCTACTAAAATAAATTACAAAAATCCTATTAAATAAACAAATTAAATTTTCGAAATTTACGGGTCGTTACAATAGCTACCATCCAAACAGTGGGGCGCCACCATAAGTGAATGGCAGGTAATACAACTAAAACCGTACAAGGCTCGTATTGTTTATTTGGATTTTCCAACAAATGGTCAGGCTAAGGAACTTCCTACTGTCAATGGGATCGCCTCTGGCGGGACGTCCCGAGAACCTAACGTTATGGTTAGATCTCTGCCAACACAAGGCCGGGTTACCTTTGTAACTAGGTAACTGCTACACGAATATGTCATCCCCCGGTCCCTTTGGACCTTTATCCGAGCGCTCGATAACCAACATCACACGGTAATAAATATAGTGTGTCAACATGAGTAAGTATCTGGGCCCCATACCATGATACCACCCTTTCTAGAAGGAAATGACATACCCTAAAGGGCGCGACCCTCATAACCTTGCTGCATATTCCTGTTTGGACCATTTTCGAGGAGTGTAGTCTGACGAAGTCTCGTCCACAAAGCCACGCTTTGATCAACAAATGATCAATAAATAATCATCACACAGCAACACTCAGCATGCCACATTACCAAATTGGGAATATATCGCTGATAACCTTCAACTACATAACCTCTAAGGGTGTTAAGCTAAGAGAATAAATTCTCCGCCACCAACGGAAATGTATTTGAAAGAAATCTGCTTTATATCTCAAAATGTAATGTCAGTCATGTAACCATACAAGTCTGTTCCGGGCTCGAATAGAACCGAAGGCACTTCAAAAGAAGCCCTTGCAATCCGGGTATTCACAATCCCGATCGAATTTCCCATCACAAAGGAAATCTCCATACTGTAGCTAACGGTGCAGAGACAATCGATAGGTCATCCTATCGTTTTCACAAATACCCGGTCTTCAACACCGGTCTTCAATGCTATCCATTACGTCGTATCACTATTCGGAATGGGTAATCCGTATAACGAGCGCAATAATTTAAAAATAAGTGTAGCATTCAATTTCAACCAATTCACAACAAATACCTATTTAAAGGTCAATATTGATAGTCGTTATTTAACTATCAATCAATACTCACAACATCATCCGATTATAAATAATCTTCACAAATTATTATTTTTCAAAAATATCTTTACAAGATATATTTTCCACACTTCAACCATTTGAAATCAAATTTCAAATCATTTTTCACCTTTCAATCTTTGAAAACAAATTTCAAATCAATTTCCTTAAACGGAAAACACTTCCAAATATTTATCCATTTTCAATTTAAAATGGTTCATTTAAATCAATCAAATAAATCCTTACCGATTTATTTTAAACTTACGTTCCAAATCCATAAATTTATTTCCATACTTCAAAAATAAATCAATGTTTATTTTTAAACAAATTTCTCTTTCTTTTATAAATTCCATAATGAATTTACATTTCCAAAATATCTATGAATATACGATTTTCAAATCGATTTCTAATATTCATTTTCAAATTATCTTTAAAAGATAAAATCTTCAAACATTCACTTCATATTGGAAAAACATCTCCATACTTATTTAATAATAAGTAATTCAAAAACCTATTTATTTTCAACACTTCGAAAATACTCAATATACTTAAATCACAATTAAGTATATATTTTATTCTTTTGAGGAAAACATTCTCTTAAACACATTTATTTGAGTCAAACGAATGTTGCGTAAAACATCGTTACGACAACCCAAAATGACTAGTATAGGCATTCGAAATTAAAATAGATATATAAATCCCAATACTATATAAAACATTTCCTTTCGGAAATCATTTACTATAACAACAGTGTTATAGCCCACCATTTCCTTATTTCTCGAAAACGTCTATTTCAACAATGAAAGTTGAAATCTATGGTTTTGATACTTAACACATTTTAAAACATTTTTAAATCGTTTTGATTCTATTTAAAATATCACTTTCCCAAAATATTTCTTTAATATATTATTCACCGTCCAAAATCGTGAATATACTTTTTAACCAAATTCAGTTTCTACATATTTTATTTAAAGGATTATCCACTGTCCCAAAATCGTGGATATATCTCCTTTAATAAGCTATAATAATTAAACTTATTAAAATAAGTCGATTTCGGATTTATAAAACAACGTTTATAAATTCCATTTCTATTTATAAAAACTTCGATTTATAAATCTCCTTTATTAACCAATTCAATTTATAACTCAATTTTATACCAAAAATCTAATTTATAAGTTAATTACTTATAAATCTTTGATTTTACAAAATCTATTCATTTTATAACTTCACAAATTATAAATCTATAGATTTCATCCACTTATGAAATCCATTTATATTTCATTTTAACACTTATAAAAACTCGTTTTATAATTCTAACATTTTAATTTATAAATATCAATTTTACAAATATTTTTATATAAATCATTTATAATAATTCAGAAATCCCAATTTATACCATTTTATAAATTAATCAACTACTTATTTCGAAAATCACATTTCGGTTATATTTCATAAAAAATCATAATTTTTATAACATAAAAATTACAACGTTTATTCATTTAAAATGAACCAATTTCAAAATTAAATTTTATTATGAATTCTCAACTTAAATTTTCAAAAATCAAATTTTATTTATTTTCGGCATCTAACGATACCAAAAATATTTTCGGCTAAAATTTAGCCTTTAACGATTTCAATCACAAAGATAATCATGCAGATTATAAATAGATCAACACACAACATTGAAACCAATTCAAATGTTTGAGGAATCCAGTTGGATCCCTCCAACCTGTTTCCCTACATCCAAAGATGTTAGCACAATACCAATTCCGCGTCGAGACGGAATATCACGGTATATGGGATTTACAAAATATTATCCGCTATTATGCGGCGCAATAGGGTCTCATCCGCTATATAATGCGGGAAATCAACTCCAAATACATATATAACACTAATTCCATACAAGTTGGAATTATCGCAGTATATGTTTTTAATAAATAACCTCCGCTTAATATACGGCGTATAATGTCTATTTCGATCAATAGATAATAATTTATCATCTAATCAAACAATCAACAATTTTAAATCTAACTATTTAAAATTTAAATCGAACAATTTCGATTGAGTGAGAAGTTCTCACCTTGAGTTTCCGATAACAGTTGTAGCGTTTTATTTCAAATAAAATTAAACGTGCGTTTAATTTTACCCGAAATTCTCACTAACTCCAAACGACTCCAATCCGGATCTATAGCATAGTGCTCGACAAAACGATTGCAACGCAACTCGTTTCGTAATTTTTCGACCTCGTATGAACAAGATATAACATTACAAAGTTTACACAATTTTAAATATAATTAATTTACATTTTTATTTTAATATTTTATACCCTTAATCTCGGCCGTTAGATCACGCTCCCCATATCAAGGTCGTCGCACGCATCTCTCTTCCCTAGGTTGAAATCGCGACCGAGAACCATTACTGCCGCCTCTTTCACCAAATTTTCGAGCCGCCTTCGCTTGCTTATAGGTCGATCGAACTAGGGCGTTTCGAAGCCCATAGCCTCACGCACCACCGCCCAGAAGAGCATGAAGCTCGGTCAAACCATTATCACGAAAAGACGTGTGCAATGGCCCACGAACGCGAGCAGATAGCTCCTTCTATGGTCGATGATAGTCGATCTTGGCCATATGGATTTAATCGTCTCATCGAGCAGTACAATCTTCTAGTTGAGGCCGTAGCTTAATATTGCGTGGATTGAAAGAAATCAAAGAAGGAAGGAAACGAAATATCGGACATTGATGTATATGGAGGCAGCTGAAGCAAGAAACCCTAGTTAGGTTTTCTTTTGTTTGCAAATTATGAATAAGTCGTCCTTTTATAGAAAATTTACGCAAACACTATTCACCCGATTTTTTTTGAACTCCAAATCTTGCATGGTGACAGGCGTTTCTAAGGTTTACCCCACGTTCCGGACACAATTGAATATGTTTCGGAGGCTAATTCGATCATCTGTGCGAGTTATGGAAATAAACGATCAAATTTAATTTAAATCGATTAAACCAATTTCTATGCGTCTTGGCTTGCCCCGGACAAATCGCAAATCCGATTGACACGAAATTTGAAACCTTAACATAATATAACATTATGGATCAGATGAAACTTGTTTCGTCGAAATCCGAAACTGTTTGAAAAATGGCTATTTTAACCCGTCAATTAAATATTAAAATATTCAATTTTCACAAATTAACTTTAAATTCAATTTTAAAAGTTCACAAACATTGTTCTAACTCCAATATGATTTAATATAACTTTATAAATCATTTTTAATCGCATTAAACCAAAATTCCAATTATTTACGCAATTTTAAATATTTAAATTATCGATCTAATTATCCAAATTTAAATCCAGATATTCGAAATTAAATTTATCCGACTTATAATTTTTACTTATTAATATTTAAAAATCAATTAAATATACGAATTTTAATTGACAAAAATTCTAGGTCGTTACAGAATACATCCACGGTATTACGACGCTGAACATTCAATTGTCAGAAATGTAGATTGTTAGGGTAAAATAAATAGAAAAGAACAAAGAACATGGAAAATAGAATCTGACAATGGGAACAACAACATATAATATAACAAAGATAGTATAAACTGTCACTCCAAAATACAAAGTACATCAGAGTTAAAAACAAACCTTATCAGTTTGATAGTTATAAAATCCTAACCTTAAAATTGTTGATAGCTGTACAATATATACAGTGGAAAATAAATCCTAAGATAGATGAACGTCCAGCTCTTATTCAAGAACTCCATATCACCAAAGCCAACCTGGGAAAATACTCTGTTTGACCCGAACATTATAATAAAATAACACCCGGGTCTGTTTGAAAAACCAGTGTAAGAAAACTCAAGTAATATGATGAATATATAAAAAATCTATGAGATCATGTCATTAAATACGAAAATGGTTTTTACGTCACAAGAACAACATCCATACAGGGAAGAGTGGAAATAAATAACAGGAAACAAAACAAATATAAAGGATGGATACCAGTAAGAACAAATCCCATACTTAAGGATTGGGCATAAATAATATCAAAATCCAGGCTTAAAAGAATGATAATAATCTAAACAAAATCCAAACTGGAAAGAATGGACAAATAAGGTTTCAAAACTTGAAAGAATGGAAACGAATAATTAAAATCGTGTAGAGCACAAGGCACTTCTTAATGCAATTAAGGGAACAATTCAATGAGTTGAATTAAACAAGGAAAAAGGAGTTTTGTAACAATGACTAGGAGGGTGCACCCCTTCACCGAAAGTACACCTTTAGAAATATACTTGAGAACTCTGATGGCTCTTGGCAACCTTCAAGATGGACCCCGACAACTGTTACTGAGAATCCGAGTATTTCATATCTCAATGTGTACAACCGAATCCAATCTAGAGTGGATGTGAAAATGCCCTAATGGGAGTAACCCCATGTAATATAGTCCTCACTCACGCTTTGGTTTTAGTCAATTCTGACAAAGGATAAAAAAAGCTTAAAAAAGCAACAAATCGTCTTGAATAAACGAAACACAAAGAAGAAAGTGGAATCAAAGTTGATAGTCAATAAACCAACTATCGAGAATGATAAAATGATTGTTCACACTTGTGCTTGATTTTTCACATTACTTTACTTTTAAAGGCACTTTAAAAACCACATTTTTTTGGCAAAGCCAGCAGGGTGGGCCCTTAGCATTTATTAAACAAAAAAAGGTTATAAGAATAGATGGCATACCATCTCAATATACAACATCAAGACAAATAAGACAATGAAGAAAAACTAAGTGCTAAAGATATTGGAAATGGACAGGAACACTACTTGTTTAGTGGTGAAACGACCACATAACACTCTATTGTTCCTCTCCATCCAAATAAGGCATATTGCCTTCTTAAGAACTTGTAATAAGAGAGTTCCATTAGGTGATTTCCATCTTGAAGCTTTAAAAATGCTATACCATTCCAAAGAAGCATTTCTAATAGGCTTATGCAAGTGAAGTAAACTCAAGGATCTATCCCATAAGAAGTAAGAAAATTCACACTCAAAAAACAAATGATGGACAATCTCTTCTACCTTGTTTTCCCCAAAAGAGAATAAATGAATTTTTTTTATAAATTTAAACCAAAATTAATTATCCTGAAAGATAATTAATCACATTTATAATCTGTTATAAATTTAAAATAATATTAATTATCTCACAAGATAATTAATCAAATTAATAATCTCCTTTAATAACCCAATCAATTGTCTTTATTAAAATAATTAATTATTTCTAAAACATTTTTATTTAATCAGTAAATTAAAATCCGTTAATTAACTTTAAAACACTTAATCAATTAATTTACTTCAAACATTATAAATTAAAATGGTTAATTATCTTCAAATGTTATTAATTAAATGATTAATTAAATTCAAATATCATTAATTGAAATGATTAATTAAAATCAAATATCATTATTTAAAGTGATTAATTAGATTCAAATATCATTAATTAAATGATTAATTAAAATCAAACATCATTATTTTAAATAATTAATCATATTCGAGTATCATTAATTAAAATGATTAACTAAATTCAAATATCATTAATTAAAATAATTAACTAAATTCAAATATCATTAATTAGAACGATTAATTAATTTTGAACACCATTAGTTAAAATGATTAATTAACCTAAAACATCGTTAATTAAATGATTATTTAATTTTAAAATATCATTAATCAAATGATTAATTAAATTCAAATATTATTAGTTAAAACGAATAACTAGAATTATATATCATTAATCAAAATGCTTAATTAATTTTCAACAGTTATTTTGTGAAAATGCAAGCTTAAGTTCAATACACACAAAGGTTTAAGGGACTATATTCAATAAATGAAGGTATAGTGGAAATCACTATAACGACACTTAAACAATTCAAATAGAATATCATAATTAACTTCAACTGAACATCAATATGGGTAACATAAGGAAATAAAAAATAATTATTGGCTAGAAACCCTTTAAGGTCTCTTTACAAATGTTCCTAGCAAAACAATAATAACAGATAATATATATAATCATATGGATTCACTGCAATTTAGTTAATTTGTCAACCATTTTCTAAAATGAGAATCTAACCAAACAATCAATCAAACAACAATCTAAACTAACATTCAAGCATTCAACAAAAATTTATAGCATCGCAGATATTATATAGTCTATTTAAAGTGAGTAAACCCACTGAAATTCCAGTTATCACCGAAGTGTTCCGCTTTGAACTAAACCGAATGAGCGTTCGGTTTTAGTACAAAATTTTACAAGCTCCAAATCAAACCAATCCAATTCCATTGCAAAGCTAATGTTTCCACGAGGACAAAGCAACTCACCACACTTGAACCAGACATTGTATGAGCAAGAAATTAATTATTATAGGTTTGAGATTAAAATATTAGTTAATTCACTAATTAATGACCCACCTAATTAATTACCCTCACTAAACCTTTCTCCCCCAAAAATCAATTCCCTAACCCTTTAGCACCTGTACATGAATACAGACAACAACCCATAGCCAGAGCCGTCCATGGACGCCTCCACAACCTCCTTGGACCATGAAATCGACTCCTTACTTCACCAACCACTCACTTGCCACCTTCTCCTGGCAACCATCACCTCATTACCGGGCTTGGCCCAGGAAATCAAAATGCGACCGAAACTTCCCTTCAAAACTATTGACAAATGCATCTTACCTCGGCCAATGAAAACACTCCAAACCACTTGCAATCGAACTCTCTTCTCACCACAAGTCCATCGCCATGCTCGAACACTTCTCTGGCCACTACCAGAAAATCGCATCTTGGGCTCAATCTTCCCTTGCCCTGAATTTTCGAATTCGCCTTCCCAAACTACAAGCCACAATACTTTGGTCACACTTTCTCCTTCTCGGCCCGAATCCAAGCAACCAACGACATAGACAATTGTTCCCTAAATCATTGTGAATCCAAAGCCCTAGTTTGCTGCCTCCATAGTTGAGCATCGCCGAACACACTAGCAACCATTAAAACTTGTACAGAATTGATGATCTATCCTATACGAACACAATGGATCCACTTTTGTATTTTTTTTGTTAAGTGTGAGATTTTATTTTGAGTTAAAAATATTAGGACATGATTTTATTTACTGCTTTGGCTTGGTAAATAAAGAAGTAGTTGGGAAACGAAAATGGGAATTAGGAAGTGATGAATGAATAATTGTGCAAGTGTTGGATGTCCTTAAATCCAAATCAAATACACTGCAAGGTAATCAAGATTTCTCAAGTTATCCAACAAAATCAAGTTAAACAAATTTGCCAAGTAACATAAGATTCTCAAGCAACATGTCAAATCATTATCAAGTAGAGTTGACAAGTTTTGAATTTTGATTTTATTAAAAAAAAATTATAATAAGACTTTGCGGTATTCCATCCACGTACGAACCGCAAATTACAGAAATACAAATATGGTCATGCACCAAAAAGCGATATGATTTCAAAACATCAATAAAATATATAGATTATTTTATTTTGTGAATTTTTAAAAATACCATCGTTTGCTGTAAAAATGTAACAAGCGATAATTTAAATATTTTCCAAATTAAATTAGGAAAACCATCAAATAAATTAAATTAAAAATACGTTATCAAAAATCAATTAATTTTATTAACAGATAAATTTTTTCATTATTATTTATTAAATAAAGGGGATTAAATAATGTCATTCAATCGATTTAATTAATATTAAATTCATAATTCAAATATTTAAAATAAAATTTCTATATTTGGATATAAGTTATTAAAATTTAAAAACCAATTATTAGGTTTTAAATTTTAAAATTAAAACAATAAAATTTTAGGATGTTACATCAAATCCCCTTTATATCTGCCCTACACTCATCTTCTCAGAAATATTCAAATCTCACCCGAAATATGGATCAAAATCTCAACCCAAGATCTCATCCGAAATTATATATTTTCTTCTTTTACATTTTTTTTTCATTTTCGTATAGATTCAAAAGAAGCTACTCAATCCAATTACCATTTACCAAGTCCTTGGACATATCTTTTATTTTTTATCTTGATGTGTCACAACAAAAGATTACATTTCTTTTTATGTTCAGATAAGAGGATGTTATTCAATCATAACCAATAAATTATGCTAATAAAGCTACCATTCATCTTCAAAATATTAATTTCAATTCTTTTTTTTAATACAAATCAGTTGTCTTACAAATTTTAATTTTACTCTAAAAATTAGAGTAAAATAAACCCTTTCGAAACATTAATTTTAGACACATAAGTTACTCCAAGATATAAATGAGATGCAATTTAAGATCCAAGATGTTAATCCGAAATGTACACTCGATATTTACTTATCTCGTTCGGGATCTCCTTTGATACTGGATAGCTTGTATGAAAATTCCAAGACAAAACGTGTGACGACCCACCTTTCTGACCCCTACGAATGACACGTAATACATCCATAGTATTCATGTGTCATTTCCCAAGTATCTGAAAGACGAGTTGTCATGGGGTAAAATATAAGAACATAACAATAATCTCACAACAAAATTGTTAAATATAACATAAAAATAAGACAGTACATAAGGTTACTCCCCAACATGGAGTTATCAGCGTTACAACAAAAGTACTACTATCAGTTTAGTAAGTTGTAACAGCCTGTCTTTAAATATACATACATACAGTCCACATCTCATAACAGTGGAAATAAATAGCTAGATAGACAAAGAGCCTCCTGCTCGTTCACCATCTTCAAAAGATCCCAAAGAAACATGTCATTTCCAAACTACTCAAATAAAAACGAGTACTCAAGAGTTTAGGGAAAACAAACAATTCGAGTCAGACAATAAGTCCGGTATGAGTAAACTCAAAAAAAAATAGAACATATAAAATAACCCATGAGAGGACATCGCAAAAATGCAGAATAGGTTTTCCCCTCACAATGATAATATCCAAGCATAAAAGAATGGACATAAATAATTAAACATCATGAAGAGCGCAAGATGCTTCCCGATGCAACTAAGAAAGAATCAATCCAAAGATTTGAATCAAAAAATAGGGAAAGGGAAATTTTCCAAGAATGACTAGGAGGATGCGCTCCCTTATCGAAAGTGTACCTCTAGAAAATATACTTGAGAACTACGATGGCTCTCAGAAACCTTTAAGTCGGACCCTGCCAACCATACCAAGTATACTAGTATTTCACATCTCCATGTGCATACAAACGAAACCAATCTAGAGTAGATGTGACAATACCCTAATGGGAGTAACCGCACATAGCTTGGCCCACACTTGCTCTTTATTTAGTCATTTTCGATAAAGGATTTTAATGCTTTAAATGAGCAACAAAATCATCTTAGATTGACAAAAGAAAGAAGGGTATTGAAATCGATAGTCAAGATATCAACCATCGGGGATAACAAAACGATCGTATAGAGAAATTAAATCTTATACTCTTTCAATGCTTGAAAAATATCCATATACTTATCTCATTGGTATAAGTATATTCACAAAACATTTGGGACGATTTCACATTTCAAAAGCATACTTAAATGGGTCAAAAACAACTGTCTACAAGAAAGGCGAATGTTTTCCATACCATCATAATTATAAAGATCATTTATGGAAATCAAATCTCCTAGACTTGTCACTTTTTCGATATTCTCCACTTACTCTATCCCTCGTCCAGAAAGAAAGCCAGGTAAGTCAGGGCACTGGTTTCTCCTAGCCTTGCCTAGATACTTCGGTTCTAGATCTCACAAATAAAGGATCAATCTACTCATCGACTTTTAATGCCAAGTATAGGACTACTTGCTTTCCATAAATAACCCATTTAAATCATTGTATAAATTTCGAAGCTCCTTTAAAATACTTGAAACCAAGATTTAAAACATCCATTCAAATCATAACTTAAATCCATCATCTTTAAAGGAGAATACGACCAAGAGGGGTGAAGCTCCCTCTTAAACAAATGAGGTAGCTAGAAGAGGTGTTATTTCCTTTTAACTAAAAAGTCACTAAATGTCAATCCTAAGTTAAAAGGTGGTGTAAGCTCCTTTTAACTAAACGTCAAGGTTACTGCTCATAAATAGGCCAAGCATAAATCAAATAACCAAACAAGAGTAATAATAAGAATAATACTAGACCTTTTATTATTAACAATTAACAATCAATAGTAAACACAACATTTACTTAAATGTGAATGAGTCAAAGGAAAGAGATTAAGATTACACTCACCGTAAAATAATAGGTTAAGCTTAATAGGTTTTTAACCATTTTTCATATCTCATTCGAGTAATTTTGATATCAACAGTTGTATATAAAACTCAATAGGTTACTTATGCATCTCTATACAAAATGGAAGTATCCTTTTCCAACCAATCCATAAGCCAATACAAACAAAGAATCCAACACATTTTAAGTTTACTTTATTTCTCCTTTTACATCATTTATTGTTCATTCAATTTTTTTTTCATACAACTATTTTCTTAAATTTACTTTCATTACTTACAAAATTTTAATTTTTCATTCATCCATCTAAGGCTTATTTCATTAATTTACATTCTTTACTTACATGGCTTATATCCATTTAATTTTTTTTGCATCATATATGAATTCGTTATTGAAGTATTGTATACATTTTATTTCAATTTACTTCATATTTACAATTTAGTTTGATTTCCCCTTTCTTTTCATTCACTTTTCTCTTCTCATTCATATACTGTTTATTTTCATTAATTTACATTCGTTATTACTTACAAAAGTTCATTTCTCCTTTTTTCAGGCAGTGCCATTTTCTTTTTATTTATTACTTTACATTCATTACTTACATAAATTATTTTCATTTCAATTATTGGGTTATACATGTTTCTTTACAATTCAATTTACCATTTATACGATTATTTCTTTTTTACATTCGTTCTTCCATATATAGTATCATTGAATATTAATTTCATTTCTAAGTCATTTCAACGATTTCTGAAGTTATAATCATTCAATTATATAGTACTCATTTTAATTATAAATAGCTTAAATGTTAATTCAAGTTTATAATTATTTTCTTATAGTATTCACCTTTTCCATTAAATCTGACTATAAATAGCTTAAAATGTTAACCTAAATTTATAATCATTCTGCTTACATTATTCACTTTTCTATTTCATTTGATTAGTAACATTTCAACTATTATCTTTAGTTTATAATAATTTTTAACATTAGATTCTTATTTATAAAAGTAAGGTTATTGAACACTTTCATTTTCTGAAGTTTTACTTGTATAATATTCTATCACATATTTATCATTACAACTTTTTACATTTTGGTAAGTATATATAAATGTCTTATAGAATGCAATAGAAAGTTATACAAATTTATCTTATTTGTTTAGTTAATAAAAGATTTAATAGTTACCATTTCTTATTTTCATGTCCCTTTTATTTACAGTTTTCTAAATTTCAGTTTCTTATCTATTGCATTAATTAATTTAACATCAAATTTCTTATTTTCATTTTAGAAATTTCCAACTATTAATGCAGTCAAGATTCCATTCATTACAATAATTTCAATTTTTAATTTATAGAAGCTTAAGAACTAAACAACCGGGTTTCATTTCAATTAATTTAAAATAATATATACAATCATATCTCTATATATATCAAATCATATTTGGAATTTTAAAAAATTCAAGATTAATTTATCAAAACAATTGTGTAGTAAAATTACTATACTGTCTTTCCACTTTGAAACTCGAAAATGAATGTTGATGATTAGTGCACTCATCATCGAAATTATTTTTCAACGACAGTGAGGGGAGTACAGAACTTATTTCCTTTCAAAAATTCTTTTAAAACATTTCTTCTAAATCACATTGAAATATTTATATCAGAATATACTTCAAATTAATATTAATATTATATTCCAAAATCATACGAAATAAGTTTTCAAAAATCTCGGAACTTAAGTTCTAAATTTTCCAATTTATATTTATTTTATTTACAAATCTTATTTTCAACCAATATTTATAAGTTTCACTACTTAACAATAAATACATTATAACCAAATATATCATTTATAAGATTATCATTTTATATAAAAAAATATATAATAGGAAAAATTATTTCATTTACCTACATTCCAAAACAAATATTGTGTTTGTCTGGCCTATTAAGTATTTTGAAATTCTTATCGATGCCATAGCGTCCTATGCACCAAGCAGAATTTACAAATACAAAACGGAACAAATTAACACAATATAAAACCATTTTATAATACTAACAAATACGCTCTCTCATATATATACACTCAGCGACTCATTCTAGGACATTACTATCCTATTTTATATGAGTCAGACCCCACAAAGCTAAGGTTATCGCTAAACCAAAGCTCTGATACCAACTGTGATGACCTGCCTTTTTAAACGTTTTAAGCAGACACACATGCACAACTCAAACCATTCAAAATGGCAGATTATTATGGGGGTAAATAAGAAAAAGAGAAAGAAAGAAAACAAACATAGAATCTCGCAGTAGAATGACAAAATATAATTATCAAATAACAGCTCATGAAGCTGTTTATAAATAAATTTGATTATTCTTTCACAGCACAAAACCAGAGTTATAGAAACAGGAATAAACAAATAATATATGCAGCGGAACAACATGATGCAGCGGAATACGATAATAAATACTAGTACAAATCTTTGTCTTCGTCCTCCAGAAATAAGGTCTTCAACCCTGAAATTCTCAAGTTGACCCGAGCGAATTGAAAAGACAAAACACTCGAGTCAGAACTAAAAGATCTTATGTAATTTAAATCAATAGTAAATATGAGTACAACGACATCAGAGATATTTATGGGGTTTGACATCTCCTATCCAGTGTCTAATGTGAGTGCAATAACTTAAGAGACGTTCGAGATTACCATCTCCTAAGGATTCGTTAAACTATCTACTATATAGTACAACACGCTATTATAATAGTGTCTACAGTAAAGTAAAATATTAAAACAACGTTAAGGCGTTATCCATATCACCCAGAACACATTTTATATATTCCCATAGTCTATACATTACCGTAATTCCTCCATAAACTGGAGGGTTATCAGAGGGCGCTCCATAGGTATGGTACAAACCGAACTCATAGAAGGCGCTATAGGATATATGGACATGGCACTCGAGGCAATGCCAGGGTAGATTTACCAATTGCAAAACCGGGCTGGTGGTAACACATAACAGCTACTACCGCCCACCTAGGAATACACTCCAAAATCAAAAATCAAGGGGTGTCCACCAAATTATCACAAAGTTATAATATGGTATCGAAGAAGCATGTCTGATCGGAGGAATGACCTCACTTGCCCCAGGTATAGCTCCTGTTTTAGTCACATCTAAGCTGACTCATGAAAGTTAGGGTCACGTCATACCTTATATAGAAATCGTTTGTCAAACCATCCTATTTCATTTCTGGAATCTCCACCACGTACACAGTTGTTTAAGTGGTTTTCGGTATTGGCAGAGAGTATGACAATATCCGATATCGGTCTCTTTAACAACCGAATGCTTATTTCATACGAGATGGTTCCTTTACATTTTCAAAAAGTCAATTCACAATTTATATCAAAATATCATATTCAATTCCAAATCATATTCTCTTTCGAAATCATATTCACATTCAAACTATATTCACCTTCAAAATCATATTCACTTCCAAATCATATTCACTTTGAAATTATCGATAAGTTATATTAAATAATTTTTTCATTTTAAAATCATCATATTCACTTAAATATGTCATTTCACAAAAAAGGTATCAGTTCCAAATTTCAACTTTGGTTGTATCATTATCAAGGATTTAAATATAAATACTCCAACTTTACATAGCCTGGAATTTTTAGAAAGTAGTTTAGGTAATTATAAATAGTTTATATAGTTTAAAATAGTTAAAATAGTTTTAACATAGTTTAAATATAAAAATAGTTTAAATAGATTTAAAATAGTTTAAATAGTAAAAATAGTTTAAATAGATTTAAAATAGTTTAAATAGTAAAAATAGTTTAAAAAGATTTAAATTTGATTTAATTAGTTAAAAATTATTTAAATAGATTAAATAGATTTAAATTATATTAAATAGATTTTAAATAGATTAAATAAAATTTTAAATAGATTAAGTAGATATAAATTATATTAGATGGATTTAAAATAGATTAAATAAGTTTAATTAGTTTAAAATAGGCAAAATAGATTAAATTTTATTAAATAGGTTATAATAGATTAAAATAAATTAAAATAGTTTAAATTTGTAAAATAGTTTACAATAGTTTAAATAGATTTCAAAGTTATATCTAAACATTTCCAATAACTCAATTACGATAAATTCATTTATATTAGACACTTCAACCTTGAAATTCCAATTTAAATCCTTTGGACAATTCATTAAATCAATTGCAGTTTCAAAATTTACCACTTGGATTATCGAAAATAATTCAGTTTATGTAAATCAATTTCTATTTCAAAATATTAGTTAATTAAACTCAAAATTTAAAGATTAAAAAAAATCAATTAATTTAACTAATCTGGTGTCCGTATATAATTCTCCACCGTAGGATCAAGTGATGCAGATATTTACCGTTTCAATCGGCAATTTAAAATTTTACGATTATATATCATTTCAAATTGCAATCCCGAATTAATTAAAATCCATAAAATCACTAGAGTCTATCATTTTAACCCATAACGGGTTTTCCTAACCTATAGATCGTTCGTGTATGTATCATTTCAACCCATAAGGAACTTGCAGCGTTATAACATATAAAAATACAACATTTAGTCATCCAATATCAACAATCAAACATACGTCACAATTATCATCCAATTAGACCATTAAATTTCAACAAATAACTGATTATTATATATAGGGAATTAATTGGCAATTTAAATTCAATAATAAATTAAATGGCAATTTAATTCAAAATATATTCAATTTAACTGGAATGACGATTTAAATATACCACACAGCTCTAAATAAATAAGATAACTTAGAAGTTGTGAGTGGGTTAAAACACGCACCTTCTATTTTAAATCGAATTAAAATCCAATTTAAGCCCAAAATTTAAATAGTTTCAGAATTTGTCCAAACTAGTATCAAAATGTCCGGAATTTCGATACGATCCCGACATAACAAACTGCGCATGAAACGGACCTTGTATGTAAAAGTTATCGCGGTTAGAACATTTGAAATTTAAATTCATATTAATTAATAAATATAGTTGAAGCCAAGTCACCTCATCCTCTTGGATTACGCGATTCACGCTGCCATACGAAGCCGCCACCATCAGGCAACCCTAATTTGAATTTTGCCGATGATCCCGCGCCTATGCCACCATCCACGCATGCCGCTGAGTTTGCCAGTCCACGCCGAGCCCACCCTTGGTGGCGCGACCACCTGCAACGCCCCATAACCACCTACGCCGCCGCCGCCTTCTACGGCCAAATCTAGCGAAACCAAATGCCTCCACGATGAACGAACACTATGGATGAGCACTACACGACTCCCTCTTTCAAACGTCGCTTCCCGATAACCGGACGAAGATCCATCATTGGGTCGCCAAAACCCTAAAACGAATGGCCGATGTGATATCCCGGGAATTTTTGGCAATATCAATTTAATAATCTGTGTAAAAATAAAATTTAATTTGATAATAATTGTTAATAAGATTTAAATTAATTTCATAATCTTCTTTTGAATAAATATTTAACTGATAGTTTATCTTTTAAAAGCTAATTTAAATTGTTTCTATTTATAATGTATATATGTATATATTTGTATATATTATAAATAGATAATCTTTGTTTTAAATTTAATAAATAAAGTTATGTTTTATAATTCTAATATTTTTGGTAAATTTGGAAATTTGATTTAATTCAGTATTAAGCTATTAAATAAATAACTGTATGGTTTTAAATACTTAAGATAAATGTTTAATAGTTAGAATTTATTCTAGCTTAAGTTAAATTTAAAATTTATTAACAAAAATAATTGTTTTATTTTCTTTTAGGATAGCTTGATAAAAATATGTTTTATTTACTCAAGATAAAAGTTATTTGTTTAAAAGTATTCTAGCCTAAGTCTAAATTTAAATAAAAGTTTGTTCTATTTTCTTTTTAAATATAGTTTGATTAAATAAGTAATTTATTAAATAAGAGACAATTTCTTTAAAAATGAGTTTTGTTAATCATGTAATATTTTTACAAATGGGGATTGCTATTTCAAATTTATTTATATAAATAGCTATAATTTGAAAGATTAAAAGTAAGTCTTTTTAAAATGTTAAATTAAAATAAACCTTATTAATACTAACACAAGTATAAAAATAATAAATAAATTTAGTATTTGATAGTTATGTTAAAATAAAAGAGAGCTAAATACTTAAGTTAAAACAACTTGCTAATATACATAAAGTACAACAAAGATATGCAGGCTAGAGGGTAAACAAAATAAAATAAATGCTGATTGCTTATAGATAAAGACTCAGGCAAGAAGAAGGAATAAAATGCAAAACTTAGGTTAAAATTTATATCAATAACTAAAGTAACTTTTATATGTACTTGAGGTAAGTACAAATCAGGGAAGCCTGTAGAGTTTTGAAATGCAAAAGCATAAGAAATATGTAGGTAGCCTGTAAATTAAGATGCAGGCAAGTAGTAAAAGAAATGCAAAGTTAAGAAAACAAAGCTAAGTAAATAAAGTATCTTTGTGCATGTTAGACATATAAGGTAAGGTTGTGGACATAAAGTACCATTGCATTTAATGCTTTCAAATTATAGCACATAACAAAGTCATTTCGAATTTTGTTAACATCATATCAGCCTCCCTAACAAATATAATTTTGCCTGATAAAACAAGACATAATCTCTGAAAATATAATAAGATTTTTACCTGCAAACTTGCCAACCCAGTTATCACCTACCTGTAAACTCCATTATATACATGCCCTTCTTATTTAGTTAGTTCAAGTCATAGTAAACCTAAAATATACAGGTAGAAAACATTTATATTTTTATAACCGAAGCATCATACATCAACAAAGGCAACAAGATTAAGGAAAATTAAGCAAACAATTTCTCAGTTTTAAAGTTCTAGCTGTTTCAAAAAAAGAATGCTCTGTCCCTTTTCAAAAGCAATGGCGAGTAACATTTTTTTTAAAATAACCTAAGTTTTAAACTTTTTGCATGTCAATACTTGAATGCTTAAAAATATTTGTGTGAATATTTATGTGTTCATTTCTCTGTGCATTTGTGAGATGAAATATCTGCATATTGTATACCCTGTAAGACCAACCTATTTATGAATTTTGAGCTCATATCTTACTTCAAAAATCATCTCTGCTTGATATATTGATTTATAGGGCTTAGTATCTAAACAAGATGGGTTTGTTTGATCATAAAGCAAATGTTAAAATTTGTATTTTAGTTTGCAAGGTAGAAATGCTCTGTAAAAACTTAAGGAACAGGCAAATGTTTGATATGAGTGAAATTTCAAACATCTTAAATTATTAATTCAGGTTTATAAATTGAACTCTTACCTATAATTAGGATTTTAAAAACTACAATCACATTTTTATGTTTAGTAATTAAAGAGCATTTCTATGGGGATTGTTTTGGGGTTTTTAGAGTATCACTGGTGATCCTAGAGGTTGGAGAGGCTGGAATATGGTTTGGTGGTGGAGGAACGACTGGCGAAGAGGGAAAAATTGCTAGATGTTTGATTAAGTCAAGGTGGAGAGTGCGGTAGTGGATTTTGGTTCAGAACCCTAGTTCTGTTTAATGGGATAAAGTTGATCGGCATTTACTCTCTGGAGCATTGAGTGTAATGGGTTTGTAGAGATGGAAGTTGGGTCATTAGCAAAGCAGTAGCCGGAGGCGTTGACTCTCCGGCGGTCGGAATTCGAAGCGCGGCGAAGTTACAGGTTTTGAGGTGGAAACCTGTATATGTTTCCAGGTTTGAGAGTGGAAGTTTGATTTTGTTTCGAGCAAGTAGGGTAGCTTTGGGTGGTTGTGGTCCTATCTGGAGATGATCGGCGTCGTGTTGGAGTTCCAGTGGGTGGCCGGAGGTGACGGGGGCTACGGTGCATGTGCACCATGCCCATTGAAGTGCTGAGTTTTGTTGGGTACAGAGTTTTGAACTGGGGGAAATTACTCGAGCCATTCGAGTACGTGACTCGAAGCAAGGGAAGGGAAAACTCGAAGCGTTTTAGTTCGCGTCGAGTCAATGTTTATTCAGGCTTTTGCAAAACCTGGAAGCAGTGTTTTTTTTTAAAAACAAATTCAAATGAAAACTGAAAATAAGTAATATATTTAAACAAGTCTAAATTCAGTGGGAAGTTTGAATTCAAGTTTATTTTTGGATTCTAATTTGAAATGAAATCAAAGTTTAAGTGTTTAAAGGTGGGTTTCAGGTTTTAAAAACCTGACAGGTTTCATATTTTAAATTAATTTAAAATTTGAAACAGAATTTAAACTGTGATTTAAATTCAAAAATTTAAAGTATAGTTTCAAATGAACATTTGAATCTTAAGGTTTTAAATGGATTTGGATTTGAAAATCAAGTTTTTAATTCAAGTTTTTTTTAAAAGAAAGTTTAAATCAAAGCTTTTAAAACAAAGGTAAATTGATGGAATTCAAGTTTACTTTGAATTCAAATCTGAAGATTTAAATCAGTTTTAAATATGAATGTTTTAAAAATAAGTTCAAATAAAATAGTTTTGAAAAGTAAATTTGTTTCAAATGAATATTTAACTTGATTCTTGAGAGAATTCTTTTATAAAGGTTTTGAATGGAAGTTAAATAAATTCTCTAACTTGAATTTGCAAGTTAAAAATACAATGTAGTTTAAAAGCTAAAATTTTAACTAAAAGTTAGATAGTTGAATTTAATGGCTTTTCTTATATAAGTTCATAGGTAAGTAATAAATGTTATTTACATTTATTTAAAAGATTTTAAATTGAATTTAAATTTGGTAAATGTTTAAAATAATCATTTTGAATCTTAAATTCAAAATGGAATTTGAATTTAAATTTAAAATGTAATGTTTAAATACACTTTAATATTAATGAAATCATTAATAGAAATGAATTACCTTAGAGATAATTAAGGTAATAAAATAATCTAATTAATAAGATAATTAAAGAATGATTTATTTAATTAATTATTTAGATTAATTTATAATTAGAGATAATTGATAATGTTTAAATCTAAGATAATTTCTTAAGAAAGTAATTAAGGAAATGTCATTAGTTAATGATTAACTAAGAATTATTAAGTAACTAATTAATGTGATTAAATTTAATAATTAATTAGATTAATTAATTAAGATAATCATTTGTAAATTGAGAAGTAATTACTTAATAAAAGTAATTAAGAGATTAATTACTTATTGTGATTAATTTTGATATAATGATTAATTTAAGTTAATTAATTTAGTTTAATTAATTTAAGGAATCATTTGATAAATTGATATGCGTAATTATTTAGTGTAATTAATGGAGCATAATTACTTAAGGAAGTAATTAATGATAATTACTGAATGCAATTAGTGAAAGATGATGTGTTAATGAAGTAATTTGGATAATTACTTTTGAAATTAATCAAGGAATTAATTAATGGAGATAATTGATTATGGAATAATTAATTTATTAATATATAATTAAGGGTAGTTAATTACTGGTTGATATTAATCAAGGATGATTAATAATTATGTTTAAATTAAAGAGTAATCACTTAATTAATTTAAACAAAGTAATTTAATTTAAATTTAAATTTGAGATCATTAATTAATATAATTAATGATGTAATTAAAAATTGTTTAATTAAGGAATAATTAATAATGCGGTGATTACTTTATGAAATTAATTAATAATAAATGTAATTATTTATATTTAATTAATAAATTAAGTAATTAAATGTTAATTACTATAATGATTTAGGATAATTAATTTGTGAAATTAAATAAAGACTAATTACTTATTGTAATTAGAAGATGATTAATCAAAGGTGTTTTAATCAAGATGAATATCTAGAAAATAATTAATTAATTTGATCTATAATTAATTAATGATTGTATAAGCAGGATTTATAGATGAAGTAATTAATTTAATTCACTTTAAATTAATTAGAGATAGAAGTAGTTAATTTTATCCATTTTCAATTAATTATAAATGGTATGATTATAAATCATTGCTTATGGATGAATGATATTGATATTTCATTCGATGATTGTGAACTCAGATATGAGATGAATAATATCTATGTGATATGGATGTATGGTTTATGTATGATTTAATTATCTGTTTGGATGATAATATTGATTATCTGTTTATGAGATGATGTGATTATCTATTGTGATATTATGAATTATCTATCTATGTGTATATTGATAATATTGAATTGAACTGTTAAGACTAAATAAACAACTTGGCATTAAAAGATACGTTTTGGATTTCGATGAGACCGAGATCGGGTTTCCATATTTGGACACTCGAAAACCACATCGATTCCAAATTAACGATAGGTCGTGAATCTGAAGTGAAGATGAAAATTCAGAGTGCAAGGGTTATTCTCGTTAACTCTGAGGGTGATTCCAAAATGAGTGTGACGAGATAATGCCTTCGGTTTCGTTCGAACACGGAACGAACTTGTATGGATTGAATGCTTTCAGAACATCGTCAGGTGGGCGATGAGCATTCTAAGAAATGTATTCTATAAAGGTAATCGCATCCTCAAGCCTCATCAACCGGGAATGGCTAAAACAGGGGAGGTGTAGCAAGGTTAGGTGGGTCATGCCCAAGCAGGACAAGATATTCCCCTGTCTAGATGTCCCTTTTTATTTTGGCTGTGTGGGCGGTTGGATGTACACCAACTGCGGGGTTATCTTCTTCAGGACTGTTCAGTAAGGAATGGTTCCGGCCTTGTGTTGTAGGGGGTCGGGAGTGATCCTCGGTACGTTGATTTAGGCCACGTACTGTGACGGGTGGTACCCCAGTAGCCCTGCCATTGTATGGAATCCAAAATCCAATAAGTGCCAACGGTTTTGATTGTATTACCCACTTCTGTGGCTAGTAGCTGGAATTTAATCATGTAACAATTTCAGCTATTTTCTATTTACTTGAAAACCCTAGACCTATTATAATATCACTGAATTTCCTATCAAATGTTTTGGTTAGCGTAAGGTAAAAACTTACCCATGTTTATGTGTGGGGAGTCTTACATGATACTTTTTATTTCAAAGTTTTTTTTTAAAATTAAGCAACTTTAACCTGTTACTCACACCAGACCCATGTCTAACCCGGAGTTTATTTCTGTTTTTCCTAAACTCTCGGGTACTCAAATTTTTACGAATAGCCAAGGGATTCAGGTTAGCTTTGACGAATTATGGAGGAGTAATGGAGCAATAGGCCTCTGCGTTGTAGATATATATTTAGTGTTCCGCTGTGTTGGTGTGACGCCCCACCTCAATACCCATGCTAGCTAAGAACACTACGGTATAGTGCTGTCGACTAGCACGGAGAATAAGGCTGTTGAGGAGCGACCATCCGTGTAATTGCTTTGTGCGAGCACCGATATGCCAGATAGTAAAAACGTGCATTTCATTTCAGGAGGAAATCCGACACCCCGATGCAAACTCAAAGCTATTACACAGTGGCTATAATAGTCTAGGACAAAAATATAAAATAATAACACAGATAATATAAATGCGGAACACTGATTATATAATAACTGATATCAGTTATAATACATTTGACACGGTACATGTGATACAACTACAACAGTCAACTCAGGAAGTTATATATACAAGTACATTATCAACTAATATACATGAATACATATCAACCTATACTATGACACGACAACTCCAAAAGACATGAAAAGTCTTCATAGCTCGAGCAGCATCCCAAAGCAGAATATCTACAACCTGAAAATACTCGGCCTGACCCGAGTATTAAATTTCAAAAGAAAATAATACTCGGGTCAGTCTAATTCAAACTCAGTTATTAATGCACAGAAGCAATAATAATTAAATAATGAATAGATGACAGTCACAAAAATAAATTTACCTATCCGATTCTTAAATAAGAAATCGGATAACGGTAAATATAACGCGAACCAATTCAAGATAATTGGAACATCAATTAAAAGGTCAACACGAGTAGGGCTGCAGTATACGCACGCGTGTACTGCCTCGCCACTACAACATATGGAATACGAAATAGATCCATAAATCAAAAGCAAAAGAAATAACACCAAAACCAATACCATGTGGCTGCAGTTCACGCTTGCGTGCACTGCCTTACCACGACAGCGACGATGTACCCAAGGAATACCGTATGGCTGCAGTTCACGCTTGCGTGCACTGCCTTGCCACTACAGTGATGATGTACACAACCGGCATAAGGTCAAACCCAAATAAATTACGGTTCAACACGGGGGCAACATATGTGTACAAGGTCAAATAATCAAATATTCAACAGAGCTCCATGCAACAATACTTTTGAATGGAGACAGTGTAACAGCATAAAACAAAGAAGACAGTCAAAATAATGCTCAGGTAACCCAAAGCAATGAACAACATTGTCCCAAACTCAAAAACCCAATGCAATACATCACAGTCCAATATGATATGGACAGTGGAAATATGACACCAAGCTCAAGAATTGCAAGTGAATTAATTGCCACAAATCAATGCCAACAACATAAACTGGGCAGTGCAGCAAGGGTAAAACAGAGCAAGGCCCAGCGAACAACAGATATACAAGGCAGTGACAACATAATAAAAGTCACCAAGCCATAAAAAAAAAATGCAAAAAGGATCAAGTCAATGACTCGATTCAACTGCAGTTCAGAGCAAAGTCGAATCTGTAGCTAACACAAGCTACAGGAAGAAAGTGCATAAACGTGTATGCAATGGGGACCAAATGAAAAGTGTAACAGCCTCAATAATGAAATGGTTTTGAATAACCATAAATGAACACTGTGGCAACAGAAGTGTACACAGTGGCAACAGAAGTGTACACAGACCAATGCAACATATTTAAGTTCAATGAACATGTACAAGTGAAGGCAGTGGCAACTGCAATAATATGCAGTGAAGTCAAAGAAGTGCAACTGGACAACAAGCAAAGAAATACAACAGCAATAAAAACACACTGATACAAATGAATGTCAAAATGATAGTGAAGTGGTCAAAGAATAGCCATACACAAAGATAAAGCACAATCCAGGCCAGGTAGTACAAGTATCAAGACCGAAGTCAGATGAACCAATGCCAAAAATCCAACATGCACAAAGTAAAAACATATATATGGTGATGCAGACAACTACTCAAGGCAACAGAGGATATGCAACATGAAAGAGGACAGAGCCACCTCCAAAAATATCAGACTTTAGCACAAGGAATGAAAAATGAGCTATATGCACATTAGTGGTAAAAATGCAACTCAACAGTAATGCAAACAGAGGTGGAAAGACAATGAATGCAAAATGAGCTATATGAACAAACAAGTATGTGAACACAGTGAAAAATACATGGGCAGTACCCATATAAACATGTGTAACAACAAACCATATAGTGATACAGGATTGAGCAGTGAAGCAATGCAACACTAACATCAATAAATGAAACAACATTTTGCATCATTGAGACAAAACCAAAGTACAGACAACATGAGACATAATTCCCATAGCAGCCTGGAAACATGCTTTTCAAAAGCATTAAAGACTGCAACATACATTTGGAAATATCATGAAGGAGCACAAATGCATCAAACCCAACATGTACTCAAACAGCAAGGCCGCGATGAAATCACAAGCCAACAGGGTGATATGAACACAGATAAAACATGTATGCACTGTAAATATGTTAGTAGTGCCAACAATAATAATAGCAGTTGTTTAAGTATTTAACAACCAATGAATGCATCAGAGAAATGAGATAACCAGAGAACAAGTTTAAACAAATTCAAGTGGCCAAAGTCAATCAGATCAATTCCAAAGAAATGGTAAAAATCGAACTACCCAAAATCAACACTGTAATGACCATGAAGGTCGAATAGATCAAACATCATCAAATGCAAAAGAATTCAAAAAAAAATCAAGGACGAAATCATAATCAACTGTCACAAAAATGCCAAGGCCGACCTTACACAAGTCAGTGCCCAAAATCAAGTGATTGAAGTCACAAAAACTGAAGCCGTGGGCGAATTGGAATCATCACAACAATTTCGACATTCAAACAAAAAATAATCAGTCGAACACGAGATGAATTAGATGTGAGCGAATTATCACTCACCTTGTCGACGAATGAAGCATCACAGAGACGCGCGACGCCAGAGCAACCGAGGGAAGACGAGCGAACAGCAAGATGAGGCCGCCATTAATCTTCTTTCGTTCGATTTTTAACCTAGGGCTTGAAAATAATAAAGGGGACGGGTTTTTTGTGTAGGGTTACGAATGAAAATAAAAAATGAAATAAAAGGGGATGGGCCGAAGTAATAAAGATGGAGGAATTGCTTTTGTTAATTTTCACGGCCCAAAATAAAAAAAATGGATCACTATTTAATTTTTTCAAAGCTCATCAATCTTTTTAACACTTTATAAAAGAATTTTAATTCAATTTAGAAACCTCAATCAGCAATATGCAACAGTATTAATCGTTTAAATGTCGATTATGAATTGATGCAATTACCGGGTTGTTACAGACTCCCCTCCTTAAAGAAATTGCGTCCTCGCAATCATAAGAGATAAATGGACTAAAGGTAACAACCATAAAAGCATGTCATCACGAGATGAAGAAATTCAAAATAGGAAGTTCACCATAAAGAGCATGAAGGAGCAAGCTGGAACGTGTTTGCTCAAAGTCAAATCTGATGAAACTTTAATTTCTTCAATAATACCGGGCTTAAGAATAAAAAACCGGAATCCCTAAGGCATTTCCGTAGAAGGAAGACGCGTGAAACACGTCATGAATAACAGAAAATTGAGCCGATAATAAGAGGTGATAAGCCAAGAAATCAATACGTTTAGTGATAGGAAATGGCCCAATAAATCGAGGCACTATCTTTCCCGACCAATTGAAATGCACAACACCTACCATAGGTGAAACACAAGAGACAGCACGTTCTCTTTTGCAAGAGAATAGCATGCAAACCAACACGATTAGCATTGGTACAAACGATAGAGTCTTGGTTCCCTCGGGAATCACAAGAATAGAAGTGTCGGAAAAGAGTTGTTTTAAATAATATTCTTACCCGAAAAGCTAAAGCTTTCGAAATTTACAATTTACTTTAAGTAATTATCTTTTCAGAAAAATTTTCATTTTATAATTTAATTTACTGTGTCTGATTGTCTCGTCAAAGCGTCTAGGAGATTCCTATCGATAATGTTGATCAAGCGCATCGACCAGAATTCTTAAAGCACTCAATGGGCAATACAATCACAAAATATTCTTTTAATTTCATAAAAGGAATTCACAAATTTTCAACCTCAAACGGACAAGTCCGGAATTAAACGAATCAGTAAAAGAAAGGGGTCATAGTCCTCGATTTTGCTGAAACGTTTAAATCGCTTCCTCATTCTTTTGAAAGCGTAAACTATAAAAATGTTTGAAAACGATTTTTATTTTGAAACAATTTTTAAAACACGTGATTAAAACAGCGATATCAGTAGTAACTTCGATAAGTGGATTTTCATTCATCAAAAGTGTCACAAGAATCTTCTCAAAGATAGAAAGGGATATCATACCCTAAACTTGTATTCATAACAAGTCAATGACACACGAATTCACCAATGCACAAGATTTGATAAAACTTATCAATAGAAATCACGAAAATTGGTGAAGCACAAATTCTAGAAATCTACACAAGAAATCCAGAAATCACAAGATAAGAGTATGAAAACTCGAATGGGAGTATGAAAACTCGAATGAGAGTATGAACGGAGTATGAAAACTCGAAGTAGAGTATGAAAACTCAAACGGAGTATGAAAACTCGAAGGAGAGTATGAAAACTCGAACAGAGTATGAAAACTCAAACGGAGTATGAAAACTCGAAGGAGAGTATGAAAATTCAAACGGAGTATGAAAACTCGAAGGAGAGTATGAAAACTCGAACAGAGTATGAAAACTCAAACGGAGTATGAAAACTCGAAGGAGAGTATGAAAACTCGAACGGAGTATGAAAACTCGAACGGAGTATGAAAACTCGAAGTAGAGTATGAAAACTCAAACGGAGCATGAAAACTCGAAGGAGAGTATGAAAACTCGAACGGAGTACGAAAAATCGAAGGAGAGTATGAAAACTCGAACGGAGTATGAAAACTCGAAGTAGAGTATGAAAACTCAAACGGAGTATGAAAACTCGAAGGAGAGTATGAAAACTCGAACAGAGTATGAAAACTCAAACGGAGTATGAAAACTCGAAGGAGAGTATGAAAACTCGAACAGAGTATGAAAACTCAAAGTAGAGTATGAAAACTCAAACGGAGTATGAAAACTCGAAGGAGAGTATGAAAACTCGAACAGAGTATGAAAACTCAAACGGAGTATGAAAATTCATCAACACATGTAACGCATAACGAGAACGGGAGCACGAAAACTCACCTACACGCAAGCATGAAAACTCATCAGCACATGTAACGCAAAAGCGAGAACGGGAGCACGAAAACTCACCTACATGCGAGCATGAAAATTCATCAGCACGTGCAACGCATAACGAGAACGGGAGCACGAAAACTCACCTACATGCGAGCATGAAAACTCACCAACACGTGCAATGCAAAGCGAGAACAGGAGCACGGAATCTCACCTACACGTGAGCATGAAAATCACCAACACGTGCAACGCAAAGCGAGAACGGGAGCACGGAATCTCACCTACACGCGAGCATGAAAAATCATCAACACGTGCAACGCAAAGCGAGAACGGGAGCACGAAATCTCACCTACACATGAGCATGAAAATCACCAACACGTGCAACGCATAACGAGACGCTATCTCATGGTTGCAAGCCATTAATTTTGACACACGAATGGCCCGAAGACCGTGGGGCGCTACCCCACATGTGTGAGTCGAAATCACACAGATTGAGGTCCAGACTAAGCAAAAATAAAAAAAAAGTATGTGTGAGTGGAATCACACAAGTGGTGTCTAGTCTAACCTCGCAAACAAAAGGAAAGTATGTGTGAATGAAATCACACAAGTGGTGTCTAAACAATCCTCAAAGCCCAAGAGATATTGTGAGACAAAATCACACCGATGAGGCCTAGTCTAACCATGCAACAAAGAAATATGTGTGAGACGAAATCACACAAATGGTGTCTAGACAATCCTCAAAGCCCAAGAGATATGTGTGAGACGAAATCACACCAATGAGGCCTAGTCTAACCGTAAAAATGATCGTCATGATCAACGAGAAGTGTCAATTACACTAAGTTAGTAAATATAAAAGTTTAGCTTCATGTCCCATAACCACTAGCTTAACTTAAATATTTACGAAGAAACTGTAGATCGTCACTAGAAAATTATCACAAGAGATTCAATCGAATAAGTCCAAGAATTAACCGACGAAGTAAACGCAAGCGTTTCATACCACTTGTTTTACTAAGCCGTTTAATTAGATTTCTCATACGAGTGAAATAAAGATTTGTATATACTAATAGATTGGAAAACGGTTTTAAAAACGAGTTTGGTATTGAAAATAGAGTTGAAAACATTTTGATAAAAGAGTTTTGATATTTACTACTAGTATTGAAACCTTTATATTTTTAAAGTGACAAATCACAAAAATGGCTGTAGAAACAATCAATCACAAGAATTCACATACGAAGACGTGAATAGAATCCAAAGAAATCGATGTCGAATTCATCGAAAGGTATGTTCACAAAAATCCCGAAGAAAAGGTCATCAAAGTTGCTAATAAATGATAGCAACAAATCGGGAAATAATCAAGAATCGATTAAATTTGGGAACCAAATCAATTCACTAAAATTCACATTCGAAGACGTGAATAAAATCCGAAGAATTTCGATTCCAACCCATCAAAGTAGGAATATCTAAAATTTCCAGAAATAGAAGTTATCAAAGTCGACAAAGGTGATAACAACTAATCCGAAAAGAAGAATCGATCAACAATTGGAAAAACAAAGCAGAACGAGCATAAATGCTTGAATGACTTTAGCAAAAGTAAAATTCAAGTCAATGTCGATATCGACAAGGCAAAGTCCAAGACAATTTCTTTTATACCAAAGAAATTTTAAAACTATCAGAGAGAGGCACATGAAAACCAACAGACCATGGACAAACAGACAGAGTCGACAATTGAAATGCAATTTGTCTCAAAGATTGATACCCAAAACCCAATTGTATGGAGACTGCATTAAGTACACGAATCAGAGATAAGAATGCATATATACAGCAGTTCGAATAAACAATGCGAGTTCAAATTGAAGTGGGTACGAGTTGCAGCAATATGCAACTTGGTAGAGCATATACACAATGATACTTAGCAGTGCAAACTCAAATGACCGTGTGCAACGGAGAATAGCAGCAATGCTCATGAATAAGAGTTAGGAATTCATACCTAACAAATCAAAGATGATTTTAGATAAAGATGTGAGATAAAACATCGACAAATAGTCGTAACACATGTACTATCTAAGTTATGTTTTATATTTGTTCTAAACCCCAGGCTCTGATACCAAGCTGTGATGCCCCACCTCTATACCCACGCTAGCTAAGAACACTACGGTGTAGTGCTGTCGACTAGCACGGAGAATAAGGCTGTTGAGGATCGACCACCCGTGTAATTGCTTTGTGCGAGCACCGATATGCCAGATAGTAAAAACGTGCATTTCATTTCAGGAGGAAATCCGACATGCCGATGCAAACTCAAAGCTATTACACAGTGGCTATAATAGTCTAGGACAAAAATATAAAATAATAACACAGATAATATAAATGCGGAACACAGATTATATAATAACTGATATCAGTTACAATACATTTGACACGGTACATGTGATACTACTACAACAGTCAACTCAGGAAGTTACATATACAAGTACATTATCAAC
The DNA here is from genome assembly GCA_030765085.1 of Allium cepa. Classification (NCBI taxonomy): domain Eukaryota; kingdom Viridiplantae; phylum Streptophyta; class Magnoliopsida; order Asparagales; family Amaryllidaceae; genus Allium; species Allium cepa. The sequence continues at coordinate 635,808,833 of CM060941.1, forward strand.
TAATATACATGAATACATATCAACCTATACTATGACACTACAACTCCAAAAGACATGAAAAGTCTTCATAGCTCGAGCAGCATCCCAAAGCAGAATATCTACAACCTGAAAATACTCGGCCTGACCCGAGTATTAAATTTCAAACGAAAATAATACTCGGGTCAGTCTGATTCAAACTCAGTTATTAATGCACAGAAGCAATAATAATTAAATAATGAATAGATGACAGTCACAGAAATAAATTTACCTATCCGATTCTTAAATAAGAAATCGGATAACGGTAAATATAACGCGAACCAATTCAAAATAATTGGAACATCAATTAAAAGGTCAACACGAGTAGGGTTGCAGTATACGCACGCGTATACTGCCTCGCCACTACAACATATGGAATACGAAATAGATCCATAAATCAAAAGCAAAAGAAATAACACCAAAACCAATACCGTGTGGCTGCAGTTCACGCTTGCGTGCACTGCCTTGCCACGACAGTGACGATGTACCCAAGGAATACCGTGTGGCTGCAGTTCACGCTTGCGTGCACTGCCTTGCCACTACAGTGATGATGTACACAACCGACACAAGGTCAAACCCAAATAAATTACGGTTCAACACGGGGGCAACATATGTGTACAAGGTCAAATAATCAAATATTCAACAGAGCTCCATGCAACAATACTTTTGAATGGAGACAGTGTAACAGCACAAAACAAAGAAGACAGTCAAAACAATGCTCAGGTAACCCAAAGCAGTGAACAACACTGTCCCAAACTCAAAAACCCAATGCAATACATCACAGTCCAATATGATATGGACAGTGGAAATATGACACCAAGCTCAAGAATTGCAAGTGAATTAATTGCCTAAACTGGGCAGTGCAGCAAGGGTAAAACAGAGCAAGGCCCAGCGAACAACAGATATACAAGGCAGTGACAACATAATAAAAGTCACCAAGCCATAAACAAAATGCAAAAAGGATCAAGTCAATGACTCGATTCAACTGCAGTTCAGAGCAAAGTCGAATCTGTAGCTAACACAAGCTCTAGGAAGAAAGTGCATAAACGTGTATGCAATGGGGACCAAATGAAAAGTGTAACAGCCTCAATAATGAAATGGTTTTGAATAACCATAAATGAACACTGTGGCAACAGAAGTGTACACAGTGGCAACAAAAGTGTACACAGACCAATGCAACATATTCAAGTTCAATGAACATGTACAAGTGATGGCAGTGGCAACTGCAATAATATGCAGTGAAGTCAAAGAAGTGCAACTGGACAACAAGCAAAGAAATACAACAGCAATAAAAACACACTGATACAAATGAATGTCAAAATGATAGTGAAGTGGTCAAAGAATAGCCATACACAAAGATAAAGCACAATCCAGGCCAGGTAGTACAAGTATCAAGACCGAAGTCATATGAACCAATGCCAAAAATCCAACATGCACAAAGTAAAAACATATATATGGTGATGCAGACAACTACTCAAGGCAACAGAGGATATGCAACATGAAAGAGGACAGAGCCACCTCCAAAAATATCAGACTTGAGCACAAGGAATGCAAAATGAGCTATATGCACATTAGTGGTAAAAATGCAACTCAACAGTAATGCAAACAGAGGTGGCAAGACAATGATTGCAAAATGAGCTATATGAACAAACAAGTATGTGAACACAGTGAAAAATACATGGGCAGTACCCATATAAACATGTGTAACAACAAACCATATAGTGATACATGATCGAGCAGTGAAGCAATGCAACACTAACATCAATAAATGAAACAACATTTTGCATCATTGAGACAAAACCAAAGTACAGACAACATGAGACATAATTCCCATAGCAGCCTGGAAACATGCTTTTCAAAAGCATTAAAGACTGCAACATATATTTGGAAATATCATGAAGGAGCACAAATGCATCAAACCCAACATGTACTCAAACAGCAAGGCCGCGATGAAATCACAAGCCAACAGGGTGATATGAACACAGATAAAACATGTATGCACTGTAAATATGTTAGCAGTGCCAACAATAATGATAGCAGTTGTTTAAGTATTTAACAACCAATGAATGCATCAGAGAAATGAGATAACCAGAGAACAAGTTTAAACAAATTCAAGTGGCCAAAGTCAATCAGATCAATGCCAAAGAAATGGTAAAAATCGAACTACCCAAAATCAACACTGTAATGACCATGAAGATCGAACAGATCAAACATCATCAAATGCAAAAGAATTCGAAAAAAAATCGAGGACGAAATCATAATCAACTGTCACAAAAATGCCAAGGCCGACCTTACACAAGCCAGTGCCTAAAATCAAGTGATTGAAGTCACAAAAACTGAAGCCGTGGGCGAATTGGAATCATCACAACAATTTCAACATTCAAACAAAAAATAATCAGTCGAACACGAGATGAATTAGATATGAGCGAATTATCCCTCACCTTGTCGACGAATGAAGCATCACAGAGACGCGCGACGCCAGAGCAAAGACGAGCGAACAGCAAGATGAGGCCGCCATTAATCTTCTTTCGTTCGATTTTTAACCTAGGGCTTGAAAATAATAAAGGGGACGGGTTTTTTGTGTAGGGTTACGAACGAAAATAAAAAATGAAATAAAAGGGGATGGGCCGAAGTAATAAAGATGGAGGAATTGCTTTTGTTAATTTTCACGGCCCAAAATAAAAAAAATGGATCACTATTTAATTTTTTCAAAGCTCATCAATCTTTTTAACACTTTATAAAAGAATTTTAATTCAATTTAGAAACCTCAATCAGCAATATGCAATAGTATTAATCGTTTAAATGTCGATTATGAATCGATGCAATTACCGGGTTGTTACAGTTGGTGTCTCTTTGTTATTTGAGTTGTATCGAGTTGTATTAGCTAGACAGGTGTGTATAACTATCTAGTATGTGATGTAATATCTGTATAACTCTGATTGATGTTGTATATTATGTAAATACTTATGTGATTATCATAATTTATTCGTTCCGCTGTGAGATTCTGATGTCGTTGTTCTTTCTTCTCTATCTTTTCTATTTACGCACCTCTTTCTTCATGATGATATGGATTTCTGGGGTCAGAAACCCGGGTTGTCACAGCCGAGCTTCATCCTCAATTTATGGACAAACGGTGAATCGATGGAGAAAACAAATTATTGCAGTGGATTGCGCTCGTCTAGAGCTTTCCAACGATATATAATTTGATTTGGTTTGGAGAAGTTTGATTTTTGAATTTGATTTTGATTTGCAATTTGATTTTGGATCTGCTGCCATTGGAAAGAATAGAAAGCCGAAGGTTGAATAAACAAATACATACAATAGTAAGGAATAGAAAGGATGCTAGGCTTTAGGATAATCTATTTATATAGATGAGGCCTAATAAGGAAGAATGATAAAATAGAATTGGTTCGAAGGATAATAACGACCCGAAAAAGCCCGTTTTGTCTCCAGAATGAAAATGGGTCATCCCATATATCAAAATAGATGTTTTGAATATTTTTGAATTCAATGGAACACGTTTTAGGTCCTAATTCTATCGTATGAAGAAGTTAACTTAAAATCATCTTATTTCAAATTAATTTCAATTGAATTCAATTATGTTGATTTCTACGCGTTTCGAGTCCATACGATCAAACGACAAGTCCGATCGCTACGAAACTTAAAGGCTTACAATAATTCATCATTATAGATCCGATGAAACTGATTTTATCAAAATCCGTGGCAGAAATGGTTATTTTCACATTAATTGAATAAATTAATATAAAATTAATCAAATCACTTTTTAATTCAATATTTATAAACTAAAAGATTTTCATCACTTTTGATTTCTTAGACATCTATAATAGTTTAAAACAAATTTATATATTAATTCAATGTCAATTATTTACTAATTACAGTGTTCAATTTCAACTATAATTAAATTCAATTAATTATAATTTAATTCCAATAAATTGATTATAGTTTGATTTTAACCATTATATTCAATCAATTATTACTCTAATAACATAGCTAATATTTGTTGATATCTTATTTCATTAATATGCTACAATTTCCATCTTTTATTTATACTAACTACTATATTACAACTATATTGAATTTTGTCAATTTTATTCTAATTTAAAATCTCAAAAAATATACATTTATCCTAGTCCCGCTCTTTTAATTACATCCATTATTGCCTTGTAAATGTAATTAACATTTATGTACATTTTATTGCATTTCCAGTTTGCAGTTATTATCTTAACTCTCATCAATGTAGCATTTATTTACATTTATTTTGTTATTGATTAACTAAATTGGTAACAGGTGACAATTGCCACCATTCCTATATTTAATCACATTTGTAAGTTCATTATTTACAAATAATGGTTATAACTACTACTACCCACTACTATTATCAGTTACAATTAATTACACCTTATTTCATAAATTAGACAACATTTGAATTATCAATTGCTCTTTAAATCCAATTATATATTATACACACATCATTTATACAATCAATTTACCATCTATAACTAATTATAACTTTTTAATCATTTCAATTACTTAGAATTATATTCAAAGCAATTATAAGTTACCTTAAATTAATACTATTTAATTTTATTCCAGTTAAATTCTTATTATTAATCACAAATTTTTATTCCTTCCAACATTAAATCACAAAACCTTATTGAATTCACAAATTTTAATTATCAAAAATTACGGGTCATTACATATGTGTTATATGCATACATACACATGAATATATATAGTTATAATATTTATAGTTTATTAGTTTATATATATACAATTTCATATATGTCACGACCCGAAATCCAGCGTTTAAAAATCGACATCAAATACCTCACTTGTATTCGACTGCCGGAGATTCAAATGTTGATCTCCAGTACGGATGGAGCTTATAACAACATCAAATGACTATAAAAAGCGAAAAAAAAGATGATTTCATTGATAAACAACACATATACATCATAGATACAACATTTGATTTAAACACATAACCACCATCATTAGAGTAATATACAATATCAGAATGATTACACCACAGCGGAATAATAGAGTCTTCAAAAAAAGAGATAGCGAGAACCCAAACTAATGCACCTTCTTTCAAATTCAAAGCTTCCAAAATCCGATAGCTTCTAAAAGACTTCTAAATCCAAGCTAGCTCCAAAACACAGATAACCTGCTTCTAGGCTGCCCGTATGGAAAATTATGGGCACCCAGAGTCTAGGAAGGGAACAATAAACTCCGGGTCAGTCATGGGACTGGTATGAGTAAACAAATACAGTTGTTTGTACAAAAACAATTTTAAAAGAAAACCGGTATGCTTTTTGAAAAATGAAACCACCATAAGGCCTCCCCGCACACACACAATGCAATCGCACAATTAGAGGACATTTCTCCTTATGATAGTCAAACATGCTTGATACGAGAAAACTCTTTTGATATTATTATTAGTGCATAGTGTGAAAAACATTTCGAAAGTATAATATTAATCTTAACCAGCATACACATTTCGTAGTATGGCTACTATAGCTACCATCTAAACGGCGGGTCACCACCATAAGTAAATGGCAGGTTATACAACTAATGTTGCACAGGGCTCGTATTGAATGATTGGATTTCAAACAACGGTCAGGCAAAGGAACTTCCTACACCAAATGGGACACCTCTGGATGGAGGCCCCCAAGAACCTAACCGGATCTCTGCCAACATAAGGTCGGGTTACCTCTGTAACTTGGTAACACCTACAAGTATGCCATCCTTGGTCATACCGACCTTTATCCCGAGATTCACCAACAAATAGCAACAACTACACAATTAAATATTTGGGCTCCATACCATGATACTACTTTTTATCCAGAAGAAAATGGACGTACCCTAGGGGCGCGACCCCTAATAACCTTGCCGCAACATTCCTATTTTGACCATTTCTGGGTTGTAAGGTTCGACGAAGTCTCGTCCACAGAGCTACGCTTTTCACAAAAGCCATGCTTCGATCAACCAATGATCAGCAGCACTCAGCATGCCACACTACCAAATTAGGAGTATACCACAAATAACCATCAAATAGATAAACTTTGAGCTCATACGTCTCAGAGAAGGGTGTTAAGCTAAGAGTGTAAATTCACCGCCACCAACAGAAATGTATTTGATAGAAATCAGCTTTATATCTCAAAGTGTTATGTCAGACATACAACCATACAAGTCCGTTTCGGGTTCGAATAGAACCGAAGGCACCTCGTCCAATAAAGGAAGAAGCCCTTGCAATCCGAGCATCCACAATCCCGATCGGATTCCCAATCACATATGGAGATCTCTATGCCGGATCAACTCAATGCAGAGTCATTCGCCAGGTTATCCTATTGTTCTTGAAAGCACCCGGTCTTTACCACCGTTTTCAAATGCTATCCATTTCGTCGTATTACTATTCAGAATGGGTTATATGACACAATAATCCTCTCCTGGCTAAACCGAATAGTGAGCGCTTGATTTAAAAAACACGTGGATATATCAATCACAAAGATTCACCACTAAGGTTCATGTGGGTTTCGGATAACCAACTGGAATCCGACTCCCTGTCGCATCGAAATTCAAATGCCGTTTAAAGGCCAACAGTTTTCACATTCACAAAGAAATATATCATAGATATCCCAAATCAATTCACTGCAGTTCACATCATAAAGTATCACAATCACATATCAGGGGTATCAATCAATTCAAGGCATTCAATAATAATCAATCATCTATAAGTAAGATGAATTAATCGGGTGATCATAATTAATTAATCACATAATTACTTTTATTAATTATCTTTAATCAATGATTAATTATCCTTAATTATTAATTAATTACTCTTTAATTATTAATTAATTAAATCTTAATCACCTTTATTAATTAATTATTCCTTAATTAATTAATCCTTAATTGTAAATTAATTAACCTTTAATTAATAATTAATTAACCTTTAATCAATTATTCTTTAATTATTAAGTAATTATAAATCATTTATCTTAATTAATCATTTAATTATTATTAAAGTCTTTATTTAATAAACTTTATAATTAATTATCATTAACACATTAATTCAAAAGATTAAGGTTAATTAAAACAACATTTCATCTTAATTAACTCTTTATTACATTATTTATTTAAAATAATTAATTTTATAAATAATGTCACAAAATTAAATAGATTAAAACTTAAATCTTTAAAAATATCTTACTTAAAACCTTTATCAATCCAAACTTAAATCAAAACCATTATTTAAAAGTATGGATTAAAAATGTTTTAAAATTTGAATTTGGTTTTAAAGTAAAAGTTGTTTTATATGTCAAAACTGAGAACTACCCGAGTGTTCCCTGAGCTAAAACATTACTTACTTCGAGTCTCCCCCGAGTCAAACCCCAAACTTTCATTTTCAAACTTAGATTTTTGACTAAGTTTTTAATACCCGATAAAAGACAAATACACTTGAACAAATACTCGAGCCTACACCCAATCTTCCCAAGAACACTTCGAGTCATCCCTTTCTTCCTCAAACCAAATCCCTGATACAACCTAGATACATTGTGCATATGCACAATGATTCCATCCACCATCGATCGATGCTACGCTCGTCGACAAGTCGACGATAACTTCCCATAGGCCTCCGAACTCCCAGACCCCTTCAATGACATCGAATTCGTAATCGAGCTATTTGACCCAAAACTGGAACAAAACTGAGCCACCAACAATCGCATTGTTCTTCCACCTCTGACCATCAGAGGTCACGTGATCGTATCCAAAGCTTCACTAATTCTTAATGCTTCGATCCCCTCATGTCCGGCCACCTTCGATGCCCTGTCGACGCTATAGTTTATCGAATTCCAACCATTACAGAAACATGAGCTTAGACCCTAGATTATCGACGTTCGGCCACCATGATGATAAGGAATTTTCCTGATCATTTTTCCCAAGCTCACCTACCACCCAGCTATCCTCAGCCACGATCCTGAGACCACCACGTTCATCGTTCACCAATATTTGCCCCAAAAACTCAAAACTGTTCAACCTCGAGTTTCTCAAGAAAAACGACATTAAAAATCTTGATTTTTCCATTAAAATTCATGGTTTTCCAGGACGAATTCAGTAATGTAGGTGAATCAATAAATTATGAGGTTCAAATTTAACATGGTTTTAAAATTTTACTGTAAAATTAAGTTTTCCAAATATAATTAAACCAATTGTTCTCAAAAATAATTTTTAAATTTAGGACTTGTTTTACAAACATGTTTCATTCACATTGTAGAACCTAACATGAATCATAGAAAGAGAATTTTGATTTTAAACAGGTTTTGAAAACCTGTAACAAAGCAGAGGCAACATTTCCAGACATGCATAGACATATGTATACATATCTGTATACATGCAACATATTTTCCATATTCAAGCATTTTCACAGCTTTACTTCACAAAACAACAAGCCATATATCCGATTTTTAGGAGTTTACTCACCTGTAGCTTTGAAACAGAAAGCTTTTGTAAAGCCTGGAACTTTAAAATCTAGAATTTGAATTTGCTTGTTGAGTTGGTTTGTAATGATCCTTGAATCTTTGATTTTGCTTAATTACTGAGTTGTTCGTTACTTGTTTGAAAATTTTCCTCTATAGGCTTGAGCTTTGAACCTTTGTTTTCAGATTTGAAATGAAATGAAGAGATTGGTTTTCTTTGATTTCCAGGTTTTGAAATAATTTGTATTTTTTTTGGATTTTTTTCTTCTTTTGTTTTCCGGTTTGATTGTTTTTAATCTTCTGGTTTACGATTATACAAGTGTAGTTTGAAAATGAAGATAAAGGAATGAGAAGGAGGAGATTAGAGATGTTATATATTTTTATTTTATTTTTATAAATTTTCTCAAAAATAAAAACAAAAAGATGACACTTGTTCATTTTAATTACAAGATCAGTACACTTGTTAAACTACTTGTTTCAAGAATTACACTTGTTAATATTATGTGTTAAAAATTTAACACTTGTATTTTGCATGAATTAAAGGTTTTGAATAAATTTTATAGTACATTTTTATCATTTCATAAATACATTTCTCCTTATTTAAATGTATACAATTTAAAAGAAAAATGGTTCAAAACTAATTACACGTTAAATAAATCACATGCATATTATTTTAAATCCAAATTATTTTACAAAGACATTTATTTAAATTTTAGATTCAAATTCAAATTCAAATTCAAATTTACCCATATATATATTTAAATCCAAATAATTTTTAAAAATATTTATTATTTTTAATTTTAAACTCAAATGCAATTTACAATCTTATTCAGATATGCAAATCAATATTTATCTAATTTATTTTGAAAATTTCAAATTAATTTCAATTTAATTCCAAAATCTATATTAATTACTAATTTTAATTTTTACAAAAATTGGAATGTTACAATACATATATCTTTATTAATTAAGCTTTTCAACTAATGTAAATACAGTTTTTATGTTCATATAAAATTTAAAACAATTTAAATTTTGAATTTACAAATTTATGTTTATATTTAAATTTAACTTATGATATTCAAATATTCATATTTAAATCAACTCAATGCACACAAAAAATTTAGGCCTTCCACTTTAGGCATACCCTAGAAACATACCCCTTTCACAAGCAAGATAAGAGCAAGGAGTTGAGACTTTTTGGTTGATTAGAACATATTTAATCAGGGTAACATTCTTCTTAGTTAAACATCCTTTCATATGCACTTGTATAACTGTAATTTTCTAAAGTCTGCCTTACGTATTGGTCAATCATACATATTAACACAGTGAGAGCTGTGATACAATTGTTGGTTCAGGGGCATTGGTAGTAGGAAAAAAGAAAAGCTCAAAGAAAAATCATTTTTACTAATTTTTCACTGGGTCTTTAATTTGTATTAATGTGTATGATATGATAATATTAAATTGTATTTAATTTAATTTCAATAAAGTAAGTTTTGTGTCCTGCAACCAATTCAGTTTTAGTTTCAACTTTAATATTTTGTTTCGTAAACTTAGTTAATTTAAGCAAATTTAGTTGATTTTAGTTTAGGTTGAACCATTTATATTTTGTGGTTATTTGGAAATTCGCATATTCAAAGTGATCAATGACATATAAGTAAAGGTACACACTAATCTAAATAATGTGTCAAAATGGGTAACATTGGATGGACATGAAATCATTGGAATTTACGACCATACTATATATAATGTATATGAATTATATTTAAGAATGTTTTGTTAATATATATATATATATATATCTATGTGTAGATACACATATAAAGTGTATATGTACATATTTATTTACTTTCATCTCTTTTGAAAATAATTTTTTTATTAAGGCTTACAGCTTAATAAAAATCATTTGTTAATGTATATACATATTGTTTGCACCAAATGTGGACAAACACCCAATCAGATGATATGTAATGAAGAAATAAATGTAAAATGACATAAAGAACACAAGAGATTTATAGTGGTTCGACAAGAACAATAGCCTACATCTACTTTAACTTTGTTACTTATTTCTTACTTTCTTTAGAAATATGATTTTACAACTCGATTACTTACTTCTCAGTAAGGATCTAACAGAGTGTCGAGTTAAAATTAATAAATTCAGAAAGTAAAGAAAAGATCTCATTTTTATGCAACTCTCCCTCTATTTATAGATGGAGATAGGTGAAATAATCTTTGATAGGTTATCCCTACATTCTCTACATCCGGCAGGAGGATCGAGAAGAAGATCGTGGCTAACTCAGCGTTTGGCTTCTCAACTTGGTACTCAGTGGAGGCTTACAAGTCGGTATCGACTTATGATTTATCTTGGCTATACAGATTGCTGTAATTTTGATTTTCAATCCTCTTGAATGCATGTTGAGTCATCATTTCATGAACAGCTACCGAGTTGAGGGGTTAAACTCCTTACCGACTTGACACTTGTAATTGTGTTTTCCAACTTTTCTCTTCAATAATTGAATTATTTAGAAAGTGGCTGATGACTTCATGTGGCAAACAAGGTTCCACGCTGATTATTTTGGCTTTATTTGAATTCTAGTTTCCAAAGTTGCAATTTATGACTTTAATTTCACGACTATTCAATAGCTCTAACTCGTCCAGATAAACTTGGTTCAAAAGCAGGACAACACTTGCCTCCCAAAGTATACCTTGTCTTAATAAGGTATGATTTAGATCAAGACTAGCTATGAACTCCAAACTTTGATCTGAATAGATATCCTCATCCTTTGAACTATTTTCATTAAGCAATGCATCTTCTATGGATCGCCACATCACTTTGAATAGATATGGATTCATATATGTTGGGTGATTTAAGAGTTGAAGCATTTTGTTCAAATTTGCCATTAAGATTCTAGAATTTCGTGGACTTCCTTTCTTTCAATTGGTCATGATTTCATTGACTGACTTTGATTGCTTCCATTCTTATTATCCATTCCTTTTTCTTTTTTTTTCTCTTTCTTTCTAAATTATCTCAACTCAGTATTGAGTTATAAAGCATGACTTAGTACGGAATTTTGACGTGGTCTTCAAGTTTCCTAAATTATTTTAGCAATTTCTTCACCCTGACTCCTTCATTTTTTACTTTCTACTATTATCTCCATTTGCAATTGGATTTCTAACCTATAGATGACTTTTAATTTTAGCTTCACTTCTACCATCGTTGAGTTAGCAACTCTGTTACCAACACCTAGATAGCTAACTCACCGCTGATTTAATTGAACTTTCCCTTATCCGATTCAAGTTTCATCTCAACTTCCTTGTATTGCTACCGCTTATTATATCACTTTTAGTCCATAGATAGATGGCATGGTCGATTTTATGGGTTGCTAGCACTGGTTAAAGGTTGGTAAATACACTTGACCATATTTGGAACTTCATCTTCCTCCTTTTCTTAGCTATGATTTGCATAGCATATGAATTAGAAGCCATTATAAAACTCAAAGATGACTATGAGGGTTTTCAAAAAACCCCCAAGCTTGACTCAGGTTCCTTTGCATTCTCAAGTGCTTTGAGTCAACTTTGAAATTTCCTAGGTCTTGCTTCAGGTTCCTTGTGTGGCTAAGGATTTTCAATGTTTTGGCCGAAAAACTTTCTAAGTACTACGAGGAAGGTAAATAACTTGAGCAACTTTTTGTTGAGTGTAGGTTGGTGGTCGAGTTCTAATAGGATGGTTTCCATAGTGTGATGTACTCATTTGCCAGCATGAGCAAGATATATATATATATAGAGTGTTTGTGTTCATCATGCTCTGGACACATGACACATTGCATAGACTAAATTATGTATTACTGCCCCTATTAATAAGATTCGATTGGCCAAGACATGTTGACACCCATTGGGTCTTATATATTGGTTGCATAGGGCCATGAAGATCAAAGGTAATTTCTACATGATCATGTTCATTTGTGAATTTTTTTAGTAGTCCTGGATCGTATATTATTCTTGCATCTCTCAATAATAGGTGTAGGTCAATCTATGTCAGAGTTTATCCTGACTGTAACCAATTCATCTTCTACATAGGAAAATACTACATCGTCTACTTCATCATCTTTCTGGCCTCAACTAATTCATCATCCAACTAGACAGTCTTTAGTGGTTGTTCCTTTCATAATGGAAAATAAAGCTTACGTGCGGTGGAAATAAAGTAGATAACTAGCTAACACTAAAGCCTCCTGCTCCATGCTCCTCCAAAATGCATCCATAAGAACCTGGACTACTTGCCTACTCATACAAATTTGAGTGCTCTAGAGTTTTAGGGAAAAGAAAGAAAAATCCAGGTCAGACATGGGTCTGATGTGAGTAAAATCCAAACAACCGAATATTTATACTTATAGAACTCTTTTAAAGAAAAGATTCCCATAAGGCCATGCCGCATATAAACATTGTTGGGTTTTTACCTTACGGTAAACAAATTCTTTTGATAGAAAATCTAACGATATTATAATAATGTCTCGGGCTTAAAGTAAATATTAGACATGGCTGAAATGCTTTCATCTCACATTCCAACATATTTGGGCACAACTAAGTCCATAAGGCATTTATTGGAAAATGGATTCCATATAATGAACAAACTATTGGGGTACCGCCTGCCACAGTACACCTATAAATAAAATGTGCGAAAGTTGAACCTACCAACCCATGCAAATTAGGACCGCCCTACCCCTTATTGGATAGACCGAATATGTCATCATCTCGGTTGCTATCAACAACCGTACCGACGCCATTAGCATACGTAAATTGAGAATATCAACTTAGATCGGTTGATGACCATACCTCGATAGGTACGATCCACATAGCCGTGAAGCATATCCCATGTTTACTTCATTCCCAGTTGTGAGGCTTGAGGCTACTCTTTAACTTTTCATATAGCAATCCCACTTGAAATGCATACACTACCCTCTAGGCATCAATGCAATACTAGCGTTTATCCATACAAGTTTTTCAGGATATGAACAAACCAAAGGCACTTCTTTTAGTACATATATTTTGGAATCACCCTCGCGATTTGTAGTAAGTAGCACTTGCACTTCAAAGATCTTCGCCTTCAATTCCATCAGCTTCCAAGTGTTTCCAATTTAAATGCTAGCATTGGTTTGAAGTGGTTTTCGGGTAACTCATGTTATCCAATCCCGGTCTCTTCTAGCCAACATTCGATAATTTTAAAATGGGCCAAGTCATCAGCAATGGACTTATCCACTATTGGGGCGTGTATTGATTTGCATAGGGAAAATATGACATCCTATACTTATCCCCACCTTTCAATTTTAAATAGCACTATCCTTTGATTAACAACGAAGTCGAATAAGTTAGAAACTAACCTTGGCTTGATGTACATTCTTACTTCTCAGGATAGAGATGAGTTTCCAAACCTCAAAATTATAATGTTAAGTATACAACAAAGTATCTTCCATATTCTTAATTTATCATGACCCATTTATCGAAATTAACTCTCTCATATGTATCACGTTTCCAACATTTCGACATCTCTATCCCTTGCCTAGAAAATCGAGTTCTAGATCTCACGGACAGAGGAAAGTCTACTCGTTGGCTTTTAGTGCTAAATACAAGACGACTTACTTTCAATAAAACATGTTTATGTTTTAGCATAACTTATTCATATTTTTTTGGCTACTTAATGGCATAGACAAATAATTCTCTCGTATATAAAACCCATCTTTTGTAAAAGAAAGATGTTTTTAAACAAAACGATCCTTGGAAATAAAGTGATTACATATTAACAAAAACCTTTATTTAATTAATTAATAATAATTTTAAACCCTTATACTAATAATAATAAAAACTTGATTAAATCTTAACTTAATTAATAATTAAGTAATAATTAAACCCTACTTTATTAATATTTAACTGGAAATTAAACCTTATTTAATAAACAATTTATTAATAATTAACCTTATTTAATTAACAAATTATTTAGATAATTACACCTTTTACTTGATTAGCAATTAATTATCAATTAACCTTTTACTTAATAAATATAGGATTAAATAATAACTTAAACCTTAATTAATTATAGTTAACCTTTACTTAACTAATTATAAATACCTTGATTAATTAATTAATTATAATTGTCTTAATTAATAATTAAGTACTAATTACCTTTACTTAAATAAATAATTAATTAATCATTAACTCCTTAATTAATTACTTAATCATTAAATCCTTACTAAATTAGATAATTATTATATACTAATTAAACCTTTTGAATGCATATAATATAGTTTAAATACTCTTCAAAAATATCTAAAGTGAAAACCCATTCTAGTTTACACAAAAATTATCATTTTTGCGAAACACATTCATAGCGACTATTGCTATGGATACCATAACCTTAAACTTATTTTATACATAAAATAGCTTTAGAACCTTTACCTTTGTATATTTAAAATACTTTATAAACTTAATGTAAAGTTTAAAAACCAAAAGTAAAGTTTTGAAAACTTTATAAAACATTTTATATAAAATAAATAAGTAAACAAGGTTGAAACCAAGAGATCTCCATGTCCCAACATAAACAAATCCAAGTGCTAACATTCCTTTTAGCAAACAACATCCATAACATAAACTCATACTTTTATACAAACGCCATAGCATCCGTATAATAAGTAAGGGTCTAACCAAAAAATCCTTTCTTCTTCTAATTTTTCTTTCTTCCCATTTGTTTCCAGCGGATTCTTCGTCTCCTAATTCCTTCTGTTCTACCAATGAATTTTCTATAATAATTCGCAAATCTAAATCATGGGGAAGCAACTTGAATAAGTCGGGGTGCGTGTAGCGAACTAATGAACTACTGTATAGCTGTATGTGTATCGACTTGAGGTAAACCAACGGGGGGACTTGAGGTAGTATAAACGGGAGATGGAACAAACAAGGGCTACGACGGCCTGCTCAGGGAATCCTACTCCAATCTGATCCGTCAGAGGTGCGAAGCTTTGTTTCTTATGCGCTATGGGAAGGAGGGAGTGCAAAGCATTACCTAACATTTCAACTACACTTTCAAGTTCATACAAATAATCATATACAAACACATATATGTTTACGTAAGCAATATCATTTTCAGAACAAACAATTAGAAAAAATTTATTATTACCAGAATAAAGTTTGAAAATTTGATTTTAAAGTGAGATTTACTCACTTAAACAAGCATAATTTCAACTTAACATGCAACCAAACTCCTGGACGGGGCCTCCTCTTACAAAATCCCACTTTAAAGACCCAGAGTAGGTAAATGTTGTTCGGACTAGAGCTGTCGAGCTTGGCCTAGGGTAGTGAAAAGCACAACCCTCTTGGAGAAATGTGTTTTGGGTCTTGTTCTTGAAAGAGAGGAGGTGTAGAAACGCAATGGAGTACTTTAACTAGGTTTTAAGGTTTTACAAAAAGGAAAAGAGTAGATTTTTATTTTTAAATTTATAAAGAGTCTATGGAAAATAAGGAGAGCTTGAAATGAAGGAGTAGAAATTTTGAAAAAAATATGAAGGAAGTGAATTAAAGTGATAAGAATATTACCCTTTTGCCGTTAAGTCCTTTACCCTCCACTTTTGTTTGCCGCATCACCTCCCCTCTCACTCCATTCTACATGCCATCCATCACACCCTCGATCTCCATCACATCACTACTTTTTTTAATGTACTATTATGTTACCGTATTATGTGACATTTCCTTTTACATATCACTTTATTTCTTAAGTAAATAATTTTACTTATTTTAACTCTGACCATTTCATATGTTATTTATATAGATGTGTGTGTATACTCTTTTGTTCACAATTTTTCTGAAAAGTTTTAGATAATGAAAAGTAAAAAATCCCAAAATTGATTTGGTCACATTTTCAGTTTTTCATCGAACTAATTATTTATGCAAACCAAATTTGAAGACAACTCCACCATCATTAGTTATTATCTAAAAGAAGTTTATTGGAGTTATAAAATCCATAAATAAATTCTTTAAAGTAAATAAAATATTCATATTTAAAGTGATTAAACTATGGGTCATTACACTCCATCCTTAAAAAAAATTCATTCTGAAATTAGCGTGCAAAATATGACACAAAGTAACTTAATAAGGCATATAATATAAAATATGAAACACATTCAAAAGATACATATTAAGCAACTACATCATAAACAGTGAGTACACGATCCATACAACAAGCAAATGACTATTTTAGCCTCAACTCGGGATAAGCTTCCCTCATGCTATCTTCGGTCTTCCAAGTGCAGTCTGTAGGATATTCACTCCACAGGTTAACCAATCCCATGACCATATTACGCAATTGCTTCACATCTCGATCCACAATACGAACTGGATATCTAATCATGATCAAGTTTGGTTCAACTTCCAAATTCTTCTGAACATGTGGCTCCATAATCAATGATGGGTCATGCACATACTTCCTCAAATGGGATACACGAAAAACATTATAAACACCCAACAATATTTCCGACAATTCAACTCTATAAGAAAATGTCCCAATCCTCTCAAAAATTCAGAAAGGTCCAACATACCTTGGTGCCAACTCCCCAGCTCTCCTAAACCGAACAACTCCTCTAATTGGTGAAATCTTCACAAATACAAAGTCTTCATAGTAAATTCCATCTCCCTTCGCCTCCGATCAACATAGCTTTTCTATCAGTCTTGAGAATCTTTCATCCTCCTCTTGATTATAACAGCCTTTTTCGTAGCTTTTCGAATCATATAGGTCCAAGTACTATCTGATACATGGTTTCTGCCTAACATACCATTGTGACTTACGTGGCCATCCATACAAAGCTTCATGGGTATCATGCCATGCTTGCTTGATAGTTATTATTGTATGAGAATTCCACCAGGTGTAGATGATCTTCCCACGATCCCCCTAAGTCCAAGGTACATGTTCTCAGCAGATCTTCCAAGACTCGATTAACCCTTTTAGTTTGACCATCGGTTTAGGGGTGTTATGCTATGCTCGAACTTAGCTTTGTTCCCAAAGCTATTTGTAAGCTTCCCAAAATTGGTTGGTAAAGATTGGGTCTCGATCGCTTATATTGCTCACTGGAACTCCATGCAATCGAACGTCTCTCTCATATAAATCCTTGCCAAAATCACCGCAGTCCTCGACGGATTTATTGAAATAAAATGAGCTCTCTTGATTAGTCAATCCACAATGACCCAATCACCTTCATTTTCTTTCATTGATTTTGGCAACACATCTATAAAATCCACTGATGTCTGCTCCCATTTCCAGTTTGGGATCTCCAATGGTTAGAGTAACCCAGTAGTCCTTTGGCGATCACCCTTGATTTGTTGGTAGTTCGCACATCGGCTGACATAGATTGAAATATGCCTCATCATCCTAGGCCATCAAAATACTCTCTTCATATCCCGGTACATCTTATTAACACTAGGATGGTTATTTAACTTAGATTTATAGCATTCCATCGAAACTTCTTGTCTAATCCCATCAACATTTGGGAAAAACAACCTTCCATTCATCCATAAAACCATGGCTATCTGTCTCAAAACCGGAACTTCGACCTCCTTTAACTTCTTGAATAAATTCTACAAGTAGACTATTCCCTTTGTTTACCTACAATCTTTTCCAATAGAGTCAAAGTAACTTCCAAAAGAGCCAAGACAAAATTCCTGCTCAAAGCATCCGCTACCATATTTGCCTCTTCCAATGTATGTAAAATATCCAAGTCGTAGGCCATCAGAAATTCCAACCACCACTGTTATCGCATATTCGAATCCTTTTTCGTGAAATGGTATTTCAAGTGCTTGTAATCCGTGAAGAGCTTGAACTTTTCACCCAACAGGTAATGCCTCCACATCTTCAATGAAAACACCATAGCAAATAACTCCAAATCACGTGTTGCATAATTCTGCTCATGAGGCTTCAGCTACCTGCTATCATTAGCAATGACCCTACCATGCTACATCAGAACTGCACCCGATCCTACACTACAAGCATATGTATATACCATCAATCCTCCATTTCTATCTGGAATAGCTTGAACTGGAGCACTAGTCAACCTCCTTTTCTACTCAAAGAATGCTTCTTCACACTACGAAGTCCAAACAAATTTCTCATCCTACTTCGTTAACTTGGTTAGGTGCAAAGCGATCTTGGAGTAGTTTTGGATGAATCTTCTATAAAATCCAGCCGGGCCTAAGAAACTACGGACTTCTGTAGGAGCCTGTAGTGTTTTCCATTCTTGAACAGCTGCCACCTGTGCTGGATCAACTGAAATGCCATCTCCCGACACAACATGTCCTAGGAAGCTTACTCCTGAATGCCAAAAACGACACTTAGAAACTTTTTCCTTTAGACTGTGTTTCCTTAACGTTTCTAACACCTCTACCACATGGTGTTTGTGTTCTTCCCCGGTCTTAAAGTAAATCAAGATATCATCTTTGAAAACCAACACAAACTTATTAAGCACATCCTTTAAAACTCGGTTTATTAGATCTACGAAATACATGGAGCATTGGTTAGCCCAAAAGGCATAACCAACCACTCAAAGAAAAAAATCTAACACTCTAAATGTTGTTTGGGATATACTATCTCCCGCTGCCCTTAATTGATGAAATCCTATATCAAGGTCCTTTTACGAAAATACTCAAGCACCGTGAAGTTGGTCAAAAAGGATGTCTATGCAGCGTAAGGGACACCTATTCTGAATGGACTACTTATTTAAGTCACGGTAATCTACACAAAGTCTTAAAGAACCATCAGACTTAGCCATAAAAACTACAATTGCTCCCCAAATCGAACCATTTGGTCTAATCAGCCCTCTTCTTAAAAAATCATCTATCTGATCCCTTAACTTCTTCTCTCTCAAATTCATTTTACGAATAGGTGGAATCATATGTCTCGAACCGAGAATTAAGTCAGTATGAAACTCAATCTCCCAATATAGAGGTAGACTGGTAACCTCTTAAAAAACATTTGGAAAATTCTTAACAATTTCTATCTTACTTAACTCTTGGGATGATTCTAATGCATAAAGGAAACTACTAATTCACTTTCTAGGATCCTCACATGATATCTCCACTTCCCTTTCCGTGCTCCATTTCAACATTAAAGTTCTCACCACAATTCAATACAACTTCATGCTCTGACAGCCAATCCGCACCAAGTATAACATCAAACCCCATAATATTTAGGGCAAAATGGCCTGAAGAAAAATGGCGGGTAAGGAAATTTTCACATCATCATAGACCATGCACAGATTGGTGGCATCTCCTATAGTGTTAGACACACAAATAGAGGTTTCTACAAATTTAGGAGAAAGTCGCAATTTTTCTACCGATTCTAAAGAAATAAAACTATGGAAAGCCCCGATAGTAAACGATACTTGAATAAAGATGCCATTAATCATTAATGTACCATCAAGAACTCCCTTCCCTTTAACATCTACTAAGATCGACGATTCATCCTTATGGCATGAACCTTGGCTTGCTCCTCTTTCTTCATTAACGGACAATCCTTCACCATATGCCCTGGTTGGTGAGAGTTAAAATAGAGTGTCTTCTGAACCATCGAAAAAATATGGCCTCTATTCTATTTTTAAGCTTTTGGATTCAGACAGACTTTTAAAAATAGTGCTTCTATTTGCAAAGATAACATCTAACATCCTTGATTTGTTTCCTTGATCTACTCCTGACTTTCCCTTACAGTGCTTCTTCCATTATGGTTAAACTTCCTCTTTTTCGGCTTGCTGTTACTATTACTATGTGCTGTGTTCAACTTCTTTTTCTCAAGAACTTTATACCTTAAAGACATGTCCAGTAAGTCCACAAAATATCCCTTTAGATGGGCAGTCTTCTTCTCCTAAAATCATTCTTTCATCCTCATCACAAACATCTCATTCTTCTTAAGTAGAGCGTCGATCGACTCCGGACTAGATCGCAATAGCTCATTAAACTTGGTTTCATATTTAGCTACCGATAAAACTTCTTGCCTAAGATCTAAGAAACTCCTATACATACGAGTCTTTTCTACAGTGGACGTGAACCTATCTTCAAACACTTCCTTAAATTTAGCCCAAGAAAAATCATCCTTCAGAGCATTCACTGTAATGGAGTTCCACCATGATGCCGCTCCATCTTACAACTGCCAGGATGCTAAGAAATGCTTCCACTCATCTAAAATATCTAGCCTCTTGAAAATCATTTTGCAAGAACGAAGCCAAGCTTGGACTTCGATGATGGAATCCATGCCCTTAAATGGGTTTCCTCCTAGATTAATATAGTCTTTGCACAAAGCTATAAAGTTCACATGAAGCAGCATTGGTGCGGCCTCTTTAACTATTCCAACTCTTCCAATATTCAAAGCTCAACCATTGGTAGTCGTGGTGCTACTAGCTGCTCTATCTTGTCTTGCCTTATTACTTATTCTTACTAAATGTATATAGTAAAATAACTTTAGAATACTTAGACGAGATAATCCCAGGAAAAAAACATATCAAAGATGATCGAAAAAATTGAATATATATATATATATATATATGCATATATATATATATGCATATATATATATATATAAATTAAAAATGCATGTTCTCATAGACTAAACTCATTCTAGAGCATTATTAATCCCGTCTATAATGAGTTGACCCCAACCAAGGCCTAGGTGCTCGCTTAACCTCGCTTTGATACCATGTGTAATTATCTGCCTTCCTTAATCCTAAAGATGCCACTTAATACATCCACAATGTTCATGTGCCGATCATCAAAGTTTCCAAAAGATGATCCGTTGGGACAAAAAGAAAGAAAAGATAAGAAGAAACATTGAATCTCACAATGCAAGGCAATCATATATAGGCAATAAATATCATCATTTCTAAAATGAATATCAGAGTAACAACAAGTACTGACTACAGCCAGCGACAATTTATAACTGACTAACCCCATAATGTTGATACAATATATACATACAATGGAAATAAAATAGATAACTAGATAATGCTGAAGCCTCTTACTTTATGATCCTCATACAAATTCGAGTACCTAAGAGTTTAAGGGAAAAGAAAGAAAATCTCCAAGTCAGACATGGGTTTGGCATGTGTAAACTCCAAACAACATGATTTTTATACTTATAAAACTTTTTTAAAGCAAAGATATCCCGTAAGACTACGCCGCACATAAACATGATCGACTTTTTACCTTACGATAATCAAACCCTTTTAATCGAAAATCCAGTGATATTATAGTAATGTCTAGGTTTTAAAGTAAATATTGAACATAGCTAAAATGCTTGCATCTTACATTCCAACATATCTGGGTACAACTAAGTCTGTGAGTCACTTATTGGCAAGTAGATTCCATGCAGTGATAAGGCTACTGGGATACCGCCTGCCACAGTACACCTCTAGATAAAATGTACTAAGGTCAAACCTATCGACCCCTGCAAATCGGGATCGAGCATCCCCTTACTGGATAGTACCAAATACGTCATCACCCCGGTTGCGATCAACGACCGTATCGGCGCCACCAACATACATAAATTAAGAATAAGGATCTAGATTAGGTGATGACTATACCCTAATGGGTATGACCCACATAGCCTGAAGCATATCCCATGTTTTAGTCATTCACAGTTTTGAGTCTTGAGGCTATGCTTTATCTTTTCATATAGCAATCCCACCTGGAATGCTAACACTGTCCTCCAAGCGACAATGCAATGCTAGCATTCATCCATATAACTAGTTCAGGATATGAACAAAGCGAAAGCACTACTACTACAACATCCATTTCAGAATTACCCTCAGGATTAGTAGAAAATAGCCCTTACACTTCAAAGATCTTTATCTTTGATTTTATCATCTTCCAAATGTTTCCAATTCAAATGCTTACGTGGTTCAAAGTTGTTTTGAATAACTCATGTTATTCGATCCTCGTCTCTTTGACCCATAATTTGATAATTATAAATTAGGCCGACTTATTGAAATTGAAAAATCCACTATATTGGTGTGTGTAAAGATTTTCATATGAAAAATATGACATCTTATAATTCTCCACATTTTTTGATTTTCGAACAGCACCATCCCTTGATTGCCAATTAAGCTAGACAAGTTAGAACTAACATTGACTCGGTGTACATTCTTACTTCTCAGGATAGAGATGAGATTCCATGCCTC
This sequence comes from Allium cepa, assembly GCA_030765085.1. Classification (NCBI taxonomy): domain Eukaryota; kingdom Viridiplantae; phylum Streptophyta; class Magnoliopsida; order Asparagales; family Amaryllidaceae; genus Allium; species Allium cepa. The sequence continues at coordinate 635,831,538 of CM060941.1, forward strand.
GGGAATTTATGTTAAGTATAAAATGAAGTATATTTCATATACTTAATTTATCATGACCCATTTATCGAAATTAACTCGTTTATATGTAATGACACATAATTTAATCACTATTTAAATGAATATTTAATTATATTTTAAATGATTAATAAATGAATTTTTATTAACAAATAAAAATATTTTAAATAATAACTAATGATGATAAAATCATTTTCAATTTTTTTACCAATACATCTAGTTCATAGAGAAATAAAAAAATGTACCAAAAATTATTTTCCAAAATATTGACTTTTCGTAGGTTAGAAGTTTATTAAAGTGTTATAGCACTATTGTAAACATACATGAACACATTACAAACCATTCTAAACATGATGTGTATATGTACATGTGCATGTACATATATGCTCACTTAAACATAAAAACAAATAAGGTGAAAAAGAGATTTTATTTATTAAAAGTGTACATATGTTAACAAATAAAATATATCTTTTTTACAACACATGGTACAAGAGCATGGTAGGAATAGTGCATGAGATGGAGAAGGTACACGTGAGACTAGAAATGAGGGGGAGAGGATGGAGGTGCATGCATACTTATATATTTAATAATTAAACACTTACATATTTTTAATTAATTTCCTAAGCCTATATATACACCTTAACGTTCATGTTCTCATTTTACAACCTCCTTCTTCATTTCAAAATTCCTAAGATCTTAAGCAAAACATCCATGGCTTCCTCTTCATAATTTTTACAAATAGAAAAAAAATCACTTCTTTTGTTGAAAATCTCCTTTTTAATTCACAAAATCACTTCCACATCTTCTACAACCCTCTCTTCCAAGTACCATGCACTCAAACACCCAAATACCCCATGGCCGAGCTCAACATGCCCTAGGCCGAGCCCAAACACCACATAGCTGAGCCTATTTCAAGTGTTCAAGGGTCTAAATTTTCTAATTTTACAATAATCTAAGTTGTTTTCAAGTTTTGGCAAAAGTTCATCCTAATTTAATAAAAGTTTAAGTGAGTAAAAACTTACTTTTGGAACAGAATATAACCTAATTTTGATAAACTATGTTTTGTGAAATTGTAGTGATCATTATGTTAAATTATCATGTTGTTACGATGATATATGATTATAAGTTTGTGTTTAAGTTCGAATTTGTGATTTGGTTGTTAAATAATATGTTTGGATATGGATATGTGAATGGTTTGTTATGGTATGATGGTAGTGTGTTCAACCAAGTGTATGTGATGAATTTGTTGTGAAGTTAGCACCTTGAAAGGGCGCAAAGGACTGAGATTCGATTTGAAACCAAAAGCTCTTTTTCTAGCTTTGGATTTTTGAAATGTTTTTCTAAATTTTCACCTTTTGTTTAAGTTTTCAAAAATCTTGGAATTATGTTTTCAAATACGTAGCAGCTATAGTTAAAGTTAAGTTTTCACCTTAGAAATCAATTCTAGCAAACTGCACTCATAGCGGTAATCGCTATGGATGCAGTTCGGGAATTTCACGATTTCAAGTTTTTATTGAATTCTTTTGATTTTTTTTGAAAACTCATTTCAAATTAATTATGTCAAAGTTTATTTAATTATTTAATAATCGATTTATTTAACTTATTAATTAGGGAATTATTATTTAATCAATAAATTATGTAATTAGTTCAAGTAATTAGAGTTTAAGAAAATTATTAACCAAGTTAATTATTTTTATTCAAGTAAGTTTTAAGTAATGATTAATTAAGATAAAAGGAAACTAATTTATGTAATCAAATTTATTTTATTTAATTATTTTATTAGAGTTAGTTACTTAATAAATTATTATTTAATTAAAGGTTAGTTATCTACTTAATTTGGATTTAATTCTTAAATGAATTTTATTTAATTAATGTTTAATTAAAGTTTATTTATAAATATAATTAGGGTTATTAATATTTAATTTTAATTTAGTTAAGATTAAATAAAGTTTAATCAAATATTATACTTATGATTTAATTAAAGTTTATTTATTTTAAGTTACCTTTTAAACTCTATCGGTTATTTATTTTAACCAAATTTCTTGTTAAGTAAATTGTTATAAAGCTAAGAATCTCTTATCCATGCTATTAAGTAGCCAAATGAATTAAAGTAGTTGTAACAAAACGATGACATATTTTTTTGAAAGTAAGTCGACTTGTACTTATCATAAATACTATACTTTGGAAATGCGACGAATACAAGGGGATTAATTTCGATAAGTGGGTCATGATAATATGAGCATATGGAACATATGTTCATATGTAAATCTTTACACCCAGATAGTGGAATGGTGCACTATAAATAACTTGACCTTTTAAATTATCAAACATTGGTTTGGAGAAATCGGGATTGGATATTAGCTGTTATTCGAAAACCACTTCGGAACAACGTAAGCGTTTGAATTGAAAAACAGTAAAAGAAAAGTCCAAGAGAAGGACTTTGAAGCACTAGGGTTGTTTGCTACTAACCTTAAGAGTGATTCCAAAATGGGTGCGGTGGAAATAACGCCTTCGATTCGTTCATCTCCTGAACGACTTGTATGGATGAATGCTGACATTGTGTCAACGTATGAAAGGCGACGTAACATTCTAAGTGGCAGTGCTTTAGTGAAGGTAAACGTAGCCTCAGGCCCCATCAACTAGCAAAACAGGGTATGCAGCAGGGCTATATGGGTCGCTTCCATCAAGGCATGTCATCACCATATCAAGAATCAATATTTGATCCATTTTTGTATGCTCGGGTATGGTTGCTTAACCCAATCGTGGTGGTGATGTATTCGGCACTACTAGTCAAGTGGTAGGCCGGTTCTGTGTAGTAGGGGTATAAGATATCAGTTCTGTGTTTATGTGCAGCACGGTCATACGAGATACCTTTGATTTTCAAATCATTTTATAAAAGTAAAAATTAAGCTATTTGAGTTTACTTGCACTAGACCCATGTCTGAGCTAGAGTTTTCATTTCTTTTCCTAAAATTCTTGGGTACTCAAATTTTTATGAGTAGCCGAGTTAGCTAGGTTTCTGAAGGAAACATTTTGATGGAGCTGGAGCAGGTAGCTTCAACGTTAGTTAGTTATTATCTTATTCCACCGTGTTAATGTATGATTTATGTATTTTGTGTGGATAGGTAGTTATAACTGTCCAGTTGAAGTTGTAATGTAATGATTCTGATGTATTAATATTATGGGAATGACTATGTAATATCCTATGTTATCTGTTATATGTTGTTCTGATTCAGGATGAGACTCTGTGATTGTGTAGTTTTTCTTATCTTTCGTTTTCTTCTATTCTTTAATGGCTCGTATTTTGATGAAATAAAGACGGTCGTTACATTTTTGGTATCATAGCATAGGTTAAGCGAACACCTAGGCTTTGGGTTGAGGATCAACTTCAAGAATGCATATTTGTGATTTTTATTCGTATATATGTACGCGCATGTATGTCTGTGTGTTTGTAGGTGTTTTTGATAGATGGATTAGATTGATAGGTTTGATTAGGACCCTTCTTTCAAGATTTTTCTCGTTCAAGTATTCTAAGAATTATCTTACTATGTCCAGGTAGTAAAACATGAGTAACAGAGGTACACAAGGTAGGGGAGCATGCAGTACTACAGCTACAAATGGTCGAACCCTAAATCCTAGAGGAGTTCAGATTGCTGAAGAGACAGCGCCATACCAGCTAAGACTAAATTTTGTATCCTTATGCAAGGAATACACCAACTAGGAGGGAAACTATCTAAAGTAACCGAGTCTATCATGAAAGTGCAAGCTTGATTGCAATCTTGCGAAAAGATTTTTAAAGGTCTTGGTTTATCCGATGAACAAAAAATATTCTTAGCAGCATGGCAATTGCAAGTGGGAGAAGTAGTTTGGTGGAACTCCCTAACTGTAAATATTACAGAAGAAGAGTTTTTGTCGCCCAATTTAAAGAAGCTTTTGAGGACCAATTCTAGCCCATAGCAGGAAGGACCCGGATGTATCGAAACTTCATGGACTCGAAGAAAGAGGATCTGTTTATAGCAGAGTGTGAGATGAAGTTCAATAAGTTATCTTGTTTTAGACTGGAATTGGTCAAAATCCCATTAAAGAAGAATGAGATGTTTGTTTTGGGTATGAGAAAAGAGTACCATGAGAGTATAACTACTCATGTTAAAGGTACTTTTATGGATTTAATTGATATGGCTCTGATGTACGAGGCCTTAGGAAAGAGGAAGCCTACTCCAGTAGCACTTAGTGGAAATGCTGGTGGAAATGGTTCTAACAAGAGGAAGTTCAACCCTAATTGGAAGAATCAAAAGCCTAGCAGAGGGACTCAAAATTGTCTTTTTAAGGATTTTGTCTGCTACAAGTGTCAACAGAAGAGCCACATCGCAAAGTTCTGTAAGAATTCTATATTTCAGCAGGGACAACAATAGTAAAGTGGACCTATTCCTCCGGTGGTCCAGAAGACTCTCTATGCTAATTTCCATCAGCCCAGGCATATAGTAAAGGACTTCCCACTAATGAAGAATGTGTAGCAGCCCAAGGTGTTCGCCATTAAGATTGAACCATCGACTTCAACGGATGTAAAGGGTAAAGGCATACTTGGAGGTACCTTACTGATTAATGGTTTTGTTCGAGCACTATCTAATATGGGTGCTTCTCATAGTTTTATCTCTTATGAATCAGTGGATAAATTTCATTATATTCCTAGTATTGTAGAAGACCCTATGTGTGTGTCTAACCCTACAGGTGGGGTGACCCATTTGAGTTTGATTTGTAAGAATGTGCCAATTTCCTATGTTTCTCATTACTTTTCTTACGAACGTATGTCTTAGACTTTATGGGATTTGATATTATTCTTGATATGGATTAGTTATCAAGGTATGAGGCTATCTTAAAATCTAATAAGAGAACTGTATCTTTATGGATTGATATAGGAAGGAAGGCTAAGATATCATATAAGGAACCTAGTATTCATATGTGTAGTTTCTTGTATGCCCTGGAGCCACCCCAAGAAATCTAGGGTCTATTGAAGTTGTTAAGAATTTTCCCGATGTATTTAAAGAGGTTAAAAGCTCACCCCCTCACTGGGAGATAGATTTTCGCATTGATTTGGTCCATGGTGCAAGGCCTGTGGTTCAACCTAAGCTATGGATGGCTCAGAGAGAGAGAGAGAGAGAGAGAGAGAGAGAGAGAGAGAGGAGTTGATAAGTAAAATCCAGAACCTGTTAAGGAGAGGATTAATTAGATCCAACCTTTGAGTTAGGGCTCTGGAATGGTGTTTGCGGCTAAGTATGATGGATCAAGCAGACAGCTAAAGCCATATGAGAAGAACCATGCTACGCATAACTTGGATTTGTTGGTTGTTGTCTTTGCATTAAAAATGCGGAGACACTGCTTTCTTGGTAAGGATCTTTATATTCCTTTTAGTTTCTTTCTAATCTTTAGAAATTTTAGAAGCAATTTGTTTTCTTAATTAGGTGAAAACTTCGAGCTCTTCATGGATTAAAAATTCCTGAAGTATTATTTTACCGGAAGGATTTGAACCCAAGGCAACAAAGGTGGTTGCAGTTGGTGGTGTCCTACAACTGGGATATTCTTCATATGCCAAGAAAAGATAATGTAGTGGTGGATGCCCTTAGAAGGAATGATATTTTGACTCTCTTAGAGGTTACCCTGATACTTCAGGAAAGGGTTATAAGGAATCAGAGGAAGGATGAGGTAATGGAAGGGTTAATTCAAAGTGTTGAAGAGGGTAGATGTTCGGTTTTTGAGATGGATAGTCGAGGTGCTTTATGGATGAATGGACGATTGTGTGTTCCTGATGTGGATGGGCTAAGGAAGGAAGTTTTGTTTGAATGCCACAAATCTTGGTTTATTATTCATTTACTAGTCAATAAGATGTGTATAGATATGAAAAGAGTATTTTGACGACCAGGAATGAAGAAGGATATTTTAGTCTATGTTAATAGGTGTTTGTGATGTCCACAAATCAAAGATGACCATTAGAAGGCAGCTGGATTATTACAACCTTGAAAATACCTAATTAGAAATAGGAAAGGATATCAATGGATTTTATCAATGGTTTTCCCAAAACCAGAAAAGGAAATGAAGGAGTGTGGGTTATCGTAGATCAGCTAATGAAGAGCGTGCATTTTATCAAAAACAACTACTTCTTTAGTTGAATTTTTGTGAGATTGATAGTCGGGTTGCATGGAGTTCTTATGAGTATTGTAAGTGATTGAGACCCCATATTTACTAGTCATTTTTGAAGCATTAAAAACAACTCTATGAATAAATTTAAGCCTAAGCTCATCATATCACCTCCAAACAGACAGACAGACCCAGCGAGTGAATCAAATTATAGAGGATCTCTTAAGAGAGTGTATTCTAGATTTTGGTGGATCATAGAAGGATCATTTACATTTGGTTGAGTTCTCCTATAACAATAGTTTCTAGGCGAGCATCGGGATGGCACCGAATGAAGCCTATATGGAAGACCATAAAAATCACCAGCATGTTGGGTTAAGATGCAAGATATATTAGTTCTTGGACCGGACATGATCCGAGAGGCTATAGAAAGAGTTGCAGTGATAAAGAAAAGAATGAAGGAGGCTCAAGAAAGCCAAAAGAGTTAGCTGATAAGAGGCGAAGAGATTTGGAATTTATGGTTGGAGACTGGGTGTTCGTAAAAATTTCACCAATAAGAGGAGCTGTTAGATTTGGAAAAGGTGGGAAGTTAGCTCCTAAGTATGTTGGACCCTTCCATATTCTTGAGAGGATTAGATCTCTTTATTATAGATTCGAGTTGCCAGAGAGAACGGCGGTAATTTACAATGTGTTCTGCATGTCTCATTTGAGGAAATATGTTCATGACACATTTTTTTTTTGTGAAGCCTTCAATTCAAGAGGAATTAAAAATAGAACCGAAATTGATAGTGGTTAGATATCTAATTTATGTTGTGGATTAGGTTGAAAAGAGGTTGCGTAATAAGATGGTGCAACTAGTCAAGATACAGTGGAGTGAGGATCCAAGAGACTGCACCTGGGAGACGGTAGATCGCATGAAAGAAGCCTACCCTAAGTTGATGTTAGGACAACTAGTCGTATGTTGTATGTATAGTGTATGTTTGTTTGGTATGGATGCTAAGTGTAATGTATTTGTAGTGTTTTATGATATGAATATATAGCTTTTTGCATAGTTTGAAATATATCATGTTTGCTAATTCCATGACAAAATTCTTTCAGGGGAAGGGGAAGAGTGTAAAGACCCAGAATTTAATTGCTATTTAAATGGATATTTAATTATATTTTTACATAATTAATAAATAAATTTTTATTAATAAATAAAAATATTTTAAATAATAACTAATGATGATAAAATCGATTTCAAAATTTGTTTACCAATATATAATTTCATAAAGAAATAAAAAATGCGATCGAAAATTATTTTTCAAAATATTAATTTTCGTTGGGTAGAAGTTAATTAAATGTTATGGCACTATGGTAAACATACATGCACACATTACAAACCATTGTAAACATGGTGTGTACATGTACATATGCATGTACATATGTGCTCACTTAAACATATGTGCTCACTTAAACATATAAACATATAAGGTAAAATGGAGATTTTATTTACTAAAAGCATAAATATATTAATACATAAAATATATCTTTTTTTCAACATATGGTACAAGAGCATATCATGAATAGTCCATGAGATGGAGTGCGTACAAGCAAGGACGAAAATAAGGAGGAGAGGATGGTGGTGCATGCATACTTATATATTTAATAATTAAGCACTTACAAAATTTTAATTAATTTCCTAAGCCTATATATACCCCTTAACCTTCAAGTTCTCATTTTTACAACCGCCGTCTTCATATCAAAATTCCTAAGAGCTTAAGCAAAACATCCCTGGCTTCCCCTTCATAATTTTTAAAAACAGAAAAAAAATCACTTCTTTTGTTGAAAATCTCCTTCTTATTTCACATAATCACTTCTACATCTTCTACAACCCTACTCTTCCAAGTAGTAAGCACTCAAACACCCAAAAACTACATGGCCGGGCACAACATACCCTAGGCCGAGCCCAAACACCACATGGCCAAGCCCATTCTAAGTGTTCAAGGGTCTAAAGTTTCAAATTTTGCAATATTCTAAGTTATTTTCAAGTTTTGGCAAAAGTTTGACATGATTTAATAAAAGTTTCGGGGAGTAAAACTCTCATTTTTGGGAAAGAATATAACTTGATTTTGATAAACTATGTGTTGTGAAATTATAATGGTTGTTTTGTTAAATTATCATGTTGTTATGATGACATATGATTGTAAATTTGTGTTTGATTTTGGATTTGTGATTGGGTTGTTAAATAATATATTTGGATTTGGATATGTGAATGGTCGGTTATGGTATGATGGTAGCATGCTTATAAGAAAAACCAAGTGTATGTGATGAATTGGCTGTGAAATTAGTACCTTGAAAAGTTGCAAAGGACTTGAGATTCGATTTGGAAACAAAAACTCCTTTTCTAGCTTTGGATTTTGAAATAATTTTCTTAGTTTTCACCTTTTGTTTAAGTTTTCAAAACTCTTAGGATTGTGTTTTCAAACTTCTAGTAGCTAGAGTTAAAGTGATATTTTCACCTAGAAATCAACTCTGGTGAACTGCCTACAAAGCGGTAGTCCCTGTAGATGAAGTTCAGGAAATTTCACGATTTCAAGTTTTAAGTGATTTATTTTGGATTATTTAAAAAAAAAATTTCAAATTAATTAAGTCAAATGTTTAAGTTTAAATTATTTAATAATATATTTATTTAATTTATTAATTAGGACAATTATTATTTAATTAATTAGCTGTGTCATTAGGTTAAGTAATTAGAGTTTAAGTAAATTATTAACCAAGTTAATTATTTTTAATTAAGTAAGTTTTAAGTAATGTTTAATTAAGATAAAAGAAAATTAATTTTATTAATCAAGTTTATTTTATTTAATTATAATTAATTATTTAATAAATTATTATTTAATTAAAGTTAATTATCTACTTAATTTGGGTTTAATTCTTAAATGAATGTTATTTGATTAGAGTTTAATTATAGATAATATTAGTGTAATTAATGATTTAATTTTAATTTAGTTAAGATTAATTAATGTTTAATTAAATATTAAGTTTATGATTTAATTAAAGTTTATTTATTTTAAAGTTCCCTTTTAAACTCTGTCGGTTATTTGTTTTAACCAACTTTCTTGTTAAGTTAATTTTTTTAAAACCAAGGATCTCTTTTCCATGCTATTAATTATCCAAACGAATTAAAGTAGTTGTAACAAAACGAGGATGCGTTTTACTGAATGTAAGTTGACTTATATTTATCACAAATACTGCACTTCGGGAATGTAACAAATACAAGGGGGTTAATTTCGATAAGCGAGTCATGATAATCTAAGCATATAGAACATATTTTCATATGTAAATCTTTTACACCCTGATAGTGGAATATTCCACTATAAACAACTTGACCTTTTAAATTATCGAACGTTGGTTTAAGGACCGAGATTGGATATTATTTGTTATTCGAAAACCACTTCGAACCAATGTAAGCATTCAAATTGGAAATAGTAAAGGCAAGGTCCAAGAGAAAGACTCTGAAGCGTAAGGGCTATTTTCTACCAACCCTAAGGGTGATTCCAAAATGGGTGTAGTGGAAATAGTGCCTTCGGTTCGTTCATCTCCTGAATGACTTATATGGATGAATGCTAACATTGTGTCAACATTAGATCGCGATGTAGCATTCTAAGTGGCAGTGCTTTAGTAAAGGTAGTCGTAGCCTCAGGCCTTATCAACCGGAAATGATTGAAATGAGGTATGCAGTAGGGCTTTGTGGGTCGCTCCCATCAGGGTATGTCATCACCATATCTAGAATGGATATTTGACCTGTTTTTGTATACCCCGGTATGGTTGCTAATCCTAACTGCGGTGGTGATGTATTCGGTACTACTAGTCAAGTGATAGGCTGGTTCTATGTAGAAGGGGATAAGATGTTCTTGTTAGACCCCAGTTGTATTTTATCTAGAGGTACACCTTCGGAAGATTGTTGCTTACCTGGTCATGTAGGGAATCCATTCTCCAATAAGTATCGTATGGTTTAGTTGTACCCAAATATGTTTAAACGTAAGATGCAAGCATTTCAGCTATGTTTTATTTTACTTGAAAACCTAGACATTATCATAACACCACTTAATTTCTATATAAAATATTTTGGTTATTGTAAGGTAAAAACTCTTCCATGTCTATGTGCGGCGTGATCTTATGAGATACATTTGATTTTCAAATCGTTTTATAAAAGTAAAAATTAAGTTATTTTAAGTTTACTCACGCTAGACCTATACCTGACCCGGAGTTTTATTTTCTTTTCCTAAAACTCTTGGGTACTCAAATTTTTAAGAGTAGCTAAGTGATCCAGGTTTCTTACAAAAGCATTTTGAAGGAGCTGGAGCAAGTGGCTTCATCGTTAGCTAGTTATTATCTTATTCCGCCACGTTTATGTATGATCTGCGTATTTTGCATGGACAGGTAGTCATGAATGTCTAATTTAAGTAGTAGTGTAGTGACTCTGATGTATTAATATTAAGGGAATGACTATATAATATTCTATGTTATCTATTATATGTTATTCTGGTTCATGGAGAGTATCTGTGATTGTGTAGTTTCTTCTTATCTTTTCTTTTCTTCTACTCTTTGATGGCTTGTCTTTCGATGAAAGAAAGGCGATCTTTACAATATATCTATCACGTTTTTGACATTTTGACGAATTTTTTATCCTTAACCTAGAAAATCAAGTTTTAGATCTCATAAATAGAGGAAAGTCCACTGATTAGCCTTTTGTGCTAAATACATGATGACTTACTTTTAATAAAATGAGTCAATGTTTTTGCATAACTTATTCATATTTGTTTGGCTACTTAATGGCACTGGCAAAGAAATCTCTTGTATTTAAAACCCAACTTTTGTAAAAGAAAGTTGCTTTTACAGAAACCAATCCTTGGAAATAAAGTGATTAACAAATTAAAAAACACCTTTATTTAATTAATAATAAGTTTAAACCCTTATATTAATAATAATAATAATTAAATCTTGATTAAATTTTAACTTAATTAATAATTAAGTCATAATTAAACATTACATGATTAATAATTAAGTGATAATTAAGCCTTATTTAATAAATAATTTATTAATGATTAAACCTTACTTTATATGAATCCATCACCCAAATAATGGACTCAGCCGCCGTAGCAGCATCTCCAGCCGCCGCCGATGACGAAGATCAGGAGGGCTGGCAGGAAGTTCGCCGTCGCGGGAAGCAGAAACAAATTGCAGCCTCTAATCCATGGTCTAACCCTAAAACTACTGCTTCTCTTTTTAAATTTAATAAGACTCAGGGTATAAGATCCTGGTCAGATCTGTTTGATAAACACGTTTCTGTCAAAGAAGATGTTATCTTCCATCAACTAGCAAGTGATGATACAGGTAATTTCGCTAGTATAGATGACTTGGATTATCAGTTATCTAATGAGATGTGGAATAATTCTATTTTCATCTATCTTACGGGTAAACGACCTTATTATGTGCATTTTAATGCTTATATTAAAAGAGTTTGGAAGCCAGAAGGCTCATGGGAAATCTACTATAGGGATAATGGTTTCTTCTTGGTAAAATTTGAAAATCATGCAGATTTTGATAAAGTTTTAAATGGGGGTCCCTGGTTTATGGATAGCAGGCTTATATTTATGAAAAAATGGGATGCTAACTTTTAATTCGAAAGAGATATGTTAGACTCATACCCTATTTGGGTGAGATTAAATAACCTACACCAATCTTTGTGGAATGCTAGGGGCATTAGTAAACTTGCTAGCCTTATTGGTAAACCTTTGGGCATTGATGAGTTCACTAGAAAAGTTAAACGACTTAAATTTGCAAGAGTATTAATAGAGGTGATAGCTGATGCCACTTTTCCCAAAATAATTAGAGCAAAAGATAACAAAGGTCGAATTTATGAGCAAGAGGTGGAATATGAGTTTATTCCACCGCTGTGTAAGTTATGCAGTTGTTTTGGACATAGTGATACACAATGCCCAAACACAACTACACAAAAGTGGATCCCCAAAGCATCAGCACCAGATCATAATGCTTCTACCACTAAACTGCCTGAGCATACTGAAAACCAGGGTACAGACTCTAACCCCAGCAGCTTAGCGCCAAAAAATATCCTAGATCATAATAATTACAAAGATTTACAACGAAATAATTTTGAAGCTTGCTTTAGTACTGGTAGTCCCACCCCTGAGGGAAGTCAGTCCATTCTGGAAGAACAGAATTGTTTGACAAAGCAGAATAATTGTTCTCCACTTCAAAATCTTGCACAAATGAATGAGTCTTCACCACTGGATAAGCATGCCCTTCAAAATACTGCTGAGCAAAGCAATTCTTGTACGGCTGAAGCTCTTGTCGCCATATATTCCCCTGAGCGTTCAGCAGCTGCTGATATTGAGCCTCCAGCTGAACAATCTGATCAGTCCCCATCAAAGTCTGCTGCTGTTCATTCTGCTGATCACACAAAGGCCTCATCACATGTGGATAATGATGATACACCTAATAACATTCAGGAAATTAATCAGTTGGGAATTGAATTGGAAGTTGAGTCCATAAATTCAGAAGAGGAGCTTTATTTTTCTGACCAATATACTAAAGATAACCCAAAATATGTGGAGCAATTTATTACCAAAACTAGGAAAAAAGTGAAAGGAAGAAACACATTGGCTCGGGTGACAAGGAGCCAATCTCGACACTCTTAATGTCTATTATTTGCTGGAATGTTAGGGGTCTAAATGGTGATGCTAGAAGATTGGACCTCTTCAAACTTAGGAATAAATTTAATCCTACTATAATTGCTTTTCTTGAGAATAAGATGGGGGATCATAATATTAAGCTATTTGCTACTATGTTTGGTGATGATTGGGGATGGACAGACAATAATTCAGCATCTTCTAAAGGTCGTATACTTATTACTTGGCATAAATCCATATGGGACCTTTCTATTAAAGATAAATCTGAACAATTCATTACTGTTACTTGTACTAATGTGGGTGGCTTGAGCTTCATATGCACTTTTGTTTATGCTCATAATTGGGCTTCTCTTCGTAGATAGTTATGGTCCTATTTAATTCATACATCCAAGCATATTAATCATAATTGGATGGTCATGGGGGACTTTAATTCTGTTCTTAAAACAAATGAGAAAAGAGGTGGAAGTACCCTTAGATTATCCCAAACAGAGGAATTCAACAAATGCATTGTAGCAGCTGGCCTCTCTGAAGCAACCCACTCTGGCCTGAAATTTACTTGGTTTAGTGGTGAAGTTAAAAAAATTGCTTGCAGACTTGATAGAGTACTTATTAATGACAAAATCCTGTCCAATATCCCTAATTTGAAAATTTATGTACTTCCTAGTTCAACCAGTGACCACTCTCCATTACATATTCAATTTAATCAACAAATTAACATTACTAAAGGAAGGCCTTTCAGATATGGTAACCACTGGCACTTAATTGAAGGTTATGCCGATGTTGTAGATTTCAATTCTATCCCTAAAACAGATGGAAATGGTTGGTTTTCCATGGTCATGATGTTAAAAGAGCTAAAACATAGATTGAAAATTTGGAACAGAGAAAGAACAAAAACTCAGGACACTATAAGTCAATTACAACAGGAATGTGAACAGCTGCAGACTCTTCTTGATGCAGACCCACTTAACGATATTTTAATTTCTAATTATTTCTCTACTCAGGAGCAACTTAAAGAGGCCTTTCATTTACAAGCTATACAAGCAAAACAAATGGCTAAAGAGAAATGGCTCACTCAAGGGGATGACTGTACCAAATTTTTCTATGCTAAGATGTCTTTCAGGAGGAACTGCAATGCTCTTATTGATTCTATGAATGATCATGGGGATTTAGCTACTGATATTTCTCAATTTTAACAGGGAGCCATTTCTTATTTCACTAATTTATATAATGGTGAGAATAAGATAACATTACCTCATATCACTTGCAGGGCACTTATAACTGATGTGGGCAGACAGATGCTGCAAGACACTGTCACTGAGGAGGAAGTAAGAGCTGTTGTTTTCTCTATTCATACTGATTCTTCCCCAGGGCCTGATGGGTGGAACTCTAAGTTCTATCAACTCCATTGGCAACACCTGAAAAATCAACTGTTAGAAGCTATTCAGGAATCTTTCAACACTGGTAAAATTCTTCATGAATTAAACCACACATTTATCACTCTTATTCCAAAGGTGGAAAGTCCTTCTAGGATTGAAGAATTTAGACCCATTGCATGTTGTAATGTGTTATATAAGATTCTCAGTAAGGTGATATGTAATAGACTTACAAAGGTTCTTCCTGATCTTATTTCTGAATGTCAATCTGCTTTCATTAAAGGAAGACACATATCTGAGAATTCTTTACTAGCTCATGAACTGATTAGAAAGTTCAATAAACCTGGAGCTGACAAGATGTGTCTAAAGATTGATTTACATAAGGCTTATGATAAAATCAACAGACAGTTTATCATTCATGTATTACACTGTATGGATTTTCCTACTTCCTTGATTAATCTCATTGAGGAATGCATCTCCACCCCCACATTTTCCATTATCATTAATGGTACTCCTAAAGGTTACATTACTAGTAATAGGGGGTTGAGACAAGGTGATCCCCTCTCCCCCTACTTATTTGCAGTTGCCATGGAATTTTTCTCACTTCAAATGGAACTAGCTTGTTATAATTCTTTGTTTCGGCCTCTGTTTAAACATGATCCTAATGTCAATCATTTATTATATGCTGATGATTTGATTATTGCTGTTAGAGCTTCCTCAACTGCTGCTCAGGGTTTACTTCATATTTTTAATCAATTGCATCTATTTGTGTGTCTTGAGCTAAATACTACTAAGTCCAAATGCTATTTTAGCAAATATTGCACCTCTAAAACAGCCATTTTGGACATTTTGCAAATTAAGGAAGGTCTGCTTCCTGTCAAGTATCTTGGGGTTCCTCTCTCAACTAATGTCATTACTGACCGTGAATGTGGTGAACTTGTTGGAAAGATTAGAGACAAACTTAATGGTTGGAGTTCTAAATTACTCTCTTTTGCTGGTAGAATTGAATTGGTGCATACAGTTATTACTGCTAAAGTTAGATTTTGGCTTCAAACATTTCGCATTCTTGACAGTTCAATTGAGAAGATTAATTCAGCATGTGCTAACTTCATTTGGAGGGGGGGGGGGGGGATTACATAAAGTTAGTTATGATATTCTTTCCAGACCTAAATCTGAAGGTGGTGTTGGGCTCGTCAACCTGAAAGACCTTAGAAGGACTTATCAAATTAAATATGGATGGAAAATTCTAACTTCTAACACTCTCTGGGCTAGGTGGATGAGAAACAGATATCTAAAGGGGGGTTTCTGGACTATGCATGAGGATATTAACTCTTCTGGGGTTTGGAAATGCATTTTAAGGAGCAGGGATGTTTTGAAAACATGTATCTCAAGGAGAATTGCTAATGGTAGGGATACTTATCTTTGGAGGGACCGATGGATTAATGGACACTCACTTGCTGACAAATATGGCTGGGGTATGATTTCATGTATTGGAGATTATGATGATCTAGTTGCTTCTATTATCCAACATGGTGATTGGATTCCTGACCAGAAAGGGCTTCATGTTATTGCTGAGGATGTCAAGTTTGTTCCTATCTACTCCTTTGAACCTAATGATACTTGGACATGGAACTACACTAAAGATGGTATCTTTACTACCAATAGTGCTTGGGAAGCTCTACGTACTAAACATATTAACAAATTTTGGGCAGCTCCTATCTGGTCCAGATCAAACAACCCTAAGATGGCATTCACGACTTTCAAAGCCATTAATTCAAGACTTCCTACATCTGACAGACTAGCTAGATGGGGTATGGAGGTCAATCTAAACTGTAAATTATGTAACTCCCACCCAGAATCACACAATCATCTATTTTTTGAATGTGAATACTCTACTCGTGTGTTAAGTCATGTTAAGAGTAAAAATCAAGACATGCATGCAATTTCTACCCTAGAAGATGAATTACTGTACCTGAGTTCCCGCAAGAAAGAAGATTTGCCGACCCAACTGCAGCTTATTTGCCTCACCACAACAGTTTTCCATCTCTGGAAAGAGAGGAATTGAAGAGTTTTCAAGAATACTGCAAAGAATCATCACCAAATTCAGATCGCAATTGAACAAGATGTCAAGATCCTAGTGAAAAGAATTAAAAGCAAGATCTTTACCTGTGCGTCAGAACTGGAGAACAGAATCCTTCGAGAATGGAAAGTGGATCCACCATGACTTTTAGCTTCAGTGCTTTCTAGTAGGAGGCAATACTTGTGTGTTTTTGCTGTGGAATATATGTTTAATATTCCAGTTTGGTTTTCATGTTCTTTTTGTCGTACTCATTTCATTTAACCTGTATGAAACTTTGTGAGTCTTTGTATTGGTCTCTGTGAGGCTTCAATAAAATTTACCATTCTTCAAAAAAAAAAAATTATTTAGATAATTATACTTCTTACTTGATTAACAATTAATTATTAATTATTACTTAATAATTAAATAATTAAATAATACTTTAAATCTTACTTAATTAATTATAGTTAACCTTTACTTAATTAATAATAATTACCTTAATCAATAAATTATAATTATCTTACTTAATTAATAATTAATGACTAGTTACTACTTAATAAATTAATCATTAACCCCTTACTTAATTAATTATTTACAATATCATTAAACCCTTACTAAATTAATTAATTATATAATAATTAAACCTTTTCAATACATATATTGTAGTTTAAAAACTCTTCAAAAATATCTAAAATGAAAACCCATTTTAGTTTACACAAAAATTAATCTTTTTGCGAACTACATCTATAACAATAATCGCTATGGATACCATAACCTTAAAACTTGTTTTATACATCAAACAGCCTTAGAACTTTACCCTTGTATCCTTAGTATATAGACGAAAGGTAGAGTTTTGAAAACTTAGTAAAACATTTTCTAGAAAATAAATAAGTAAACAAGGTTAAAACCTAAGGGATCTCTATGTCACAACATAAAAAAATCCAAGTGCGAACTTTCCTTTTAGCATACAACATCCATAACAAAATCTTGTACTTTTAAACAAATGCCATGACATCCATACAATAAATAAAGATCACTACTTGCGAATCATTACGTAGCATTTCAACTACACTTTCAAGTCCACATAAATAATCACATATAAACATATATACGTTTACATAAGCAGAATCATTTTCAAACAAACAATTAGCAACAATTTATTATTACCAAAATAAAGTTTAAACGACATTTACTCACTTAAACAAGCACAATTTCAACCAAACTTGTAATCAAACTCCCAAACGGAGCTTCCTCCTACAAAATCAAATTTTTAAGACCTAGAATAGGTCAATATGTTCGCCTTAGGGCCATTGGGCTCGGCCTAGGGTAGTGAAGGGCATGACCTTAATGGAATGGGTTTTGGGTCATGTTCTTAAAAGAGAAGCGGTGTAGAGAAGAAGTGAGTATTTTAACTAGGTTTTCAAGTTTTAGAAAATGGAAAAGAGTAGATTTTTATTTTGAAAAATATGGACAACTTGAATGAAGAAGTAGAAGTTTTGAAAAAAAATGAAGGAAGTGAACTAAAGTGAGAATTGAAAAAAAGAAAGAAATTGTTTTTATATAAAATAGGAGAAGAAAATACGCTTTTTCCCTTAAGTCCATTACCCTCCACATTTGTGTGCCAAATCACCTCCCCTCTCAACCCATTCTACATGCCATCCATCACACCCCCGATCTCTATCGCATCACCACTTTTTTGAATGTATTCTGATATTACCTTATTATGTGACATTTCCTTTTATTTTAAAATTTTAAAAGAAAAGTCAACATTCACTTTATTTCTTGAGTAAATAATTTAACTTATTTTAACTCTAACCATTTTATATGTTATGTAATAAGCATGTGTGTCTATATGCTCTCGTGTACACAATGTTTTCTGACAACTTTTAGAGGATGAAAAGTCGAAAGTTCAAAAAATGATTTTCGATCACATTTTCGATTTTTCTTCGAACTAATTGTTTTTGTAAACCAAATTTGAAAAAAATTCACCGTCATCATTTACTATTTAAAAGAGGTTTACTTGAGTTATAAAATCCATAAGAGAATTATTTAAAAATAAATTAAATATTATATTTAAAGCGATTAAATTACAGGTCGTTGCACAACTCATATATTCGTACACAGTATCGACACAAAGGAATAAATACGTGTGCTTCCAGGATGGGACAATATAAAATATAAAATAAATCATAGAGATCACATAGTCATCAACGCAGTAGCATCATATAATAATAAATATACACGAGTCCAAATGGGTCTGCAAAAATGGTCAAGTGCTAACTATCATCAATTATGTACATAATATATCCAAACTATACATCTATCAACAAACAAACACGTGTAAATACAAATATACAGCTACATGCAAATATTATATCCTCCACCGAACCCTAACTTCCATAAAATGGTCAGCTTGTCACTGAACCTGAAATGTCTCGAAATGACCTAAGCATTATACAAATAACACATGTGTTAGACTATATCTAGAATGTGATGTATAATAATAATGGCCATGGTGCTACAAATATATCTAATAAATATGAGTAAACATCTCATGTACATCACATGTATCATACCATGCACAAATCATCACCGTTTAAAAATAAACATAACATCTCATAAGTAAATAAGACATCCATATATCCAAACATCCAACCATAACGTACATCAATAAAATCACTACATATCGGGTGAATCAACCACATATCCAATCATCAACCAACTCACTCATAACACAAAAGGGAATCAACTATCAACAAGCACACAATCAAGTGATGTGATATAAGCATGGTATCGTATATCGATTTCGAACCACATAATCCAATTGGGAGCCTCACAACACACAGCATGCTTCAATGGGTTAATAGGACCTTGCCTTTGGATAGATTTCTAGAAGGGGTTGCCAAATAATATAATGCAATCATATAATCTCACATATTCCAGATGGGAGCTACATAAAACACAGCATGCTCCAAGGGATAACACACGACGCTTACAGCACACAAGACCCACATTCTTAGTTACTCCTGGTCATCGTGACAAATCAGAAGGAACTATAACTCCATCTATTCTAATTCCTTGTTAAGCATAAATATAAATCGTTCTTTATTTAATGGATTCAGATGGCGTTTTAAAATATACTTTTTCCCAGAATCCTTAATATAATTATAAATATCAATATTCAATTAAAAGAGAATTAAATTTCAAAATTCTCATTGTTTTCTATAATCGATTTACAGTTTCAAAAATAAATATTCGAAACCTTCTTGTTTTATTATAAGGAAAATTTTAAATTAAAACTTATTCAATTCCAATCTCTTAAACTCCTTTCCAAAATAATTCGTAAACTTCGTAATTTTTCTTCCGTGATAATAATACCAAAGGAATTTTGTAATAACTTCCTTTAAACAACAAATTTAGATAATTCGATACTCCTAATACGAATTCTCCATAAAAGATAATTTTTTTAAGCCATATTACAAATTTCAAAGCCAATCTCTTTAAAACCGCATTAACATTTCAAAACCTTTTAAACAAAGTCATTCATCAAACCAAAATTCTATCATACATGAAACCTTTTAAAGTTTTGATGCAACGACGTCGATTTGTTTATTTATATTACAAAATCCAAAAATTACTCATCCATAATAATTTACTTCAAATGCCACTATAGCTATATTTTCAAATGCTTTTAAATTTGATTTCCATTTTTATTTAAAATAATCAAATACAAAATAAAGTACTTTGGGTGATCCATAAAATAATTATTTAAAAATATATCAAATATTTATATTTAAAGTGATTAAATTGCAGGTCATGATACAACTCACATATACGTACATAGTATCGATACAAAGCAATAAACACGTGTGCTTTCAGGATAGTACAATATATAATATAAAAATAAATCATAGAGAACACAAAGTCATTAACATAGCGATAACATATAATAATAAATATGCACGAGTCCAAGTGGGTCTATAGAAATGATCAAATGCCAACTACAATCAATTATATACATAACATGTCCAAACTATGCATCTCATAAACAAATAAACACTTGTAGATGAAAATATACAACTATATACAAATACTCTATCCTCCATTTAAGCCAAACTTCCAAAACTGGTCAACTTGTCCCTAAACTTGAAATGTCTTGGACTGACTAGAGGATTATATAAATAAAACACGGGTCAGACTATATTTAGAATATGGATGTAAGTGTATAATAATAATGGCCATGGTGTTACAAATATATCTAATAAATATATGTAAACATCTCAAGTACATCACATGTATCATACCATGCACAAATCATCACACTTTAAAAATAAACATCACATCTCATAAGTAATAAGACATCCATATGTCCAAACATCCAACCATAATGTATGCCAATAAAACCACAACATATCGGGTGAACCAACCACATCTCCAATCATCAACCAACACACTCGTAGATAAAAGGGAATTAGCTATCAACAAGCACACAATCAAGGGATTTTCTATGAGCATGGTATCATATATCTATCTTGAGTCAGATAATCCAATTGGGAGCCTCATAACACAACACGCTTCAGTGGGTTAAGAGGTCCTATCGTCCGAGAGATTTCTAGAAATGGTTGTTAAATAATATAATGCAATCATATAATCCCACATATTCCAAATGAGAGCTACACAACACACAGCATGCTCCAAGGGATAACACACAACACTTACAACATACAATGCACCCACATTCTTAGTTACTCCTGGTCATCGTGATATTACGTCCATCTATACACTATGGTCACGAGCCGCTGCCCAATGGTAACAAGATGGGCATATCATCACACAATCTAAATATCAGCATACATCATGTGTGTGTGTGTGTAAAATAAGGCAATGCCACAAATCCAGGGTGCGATCCCACGATCAGCCAACTAGGATGGACTCTAGTCTATCTAGATAAACACCACACAACACAATTTTGTATGCAACAATCACTTTCTCTAGACATTGCCCAAAAATAAGAGTGTCACTTACGTATAGAATGTAATCGAACAAATATCACGCAAAAATCCTATACCATTTAGTGTTACTCGCTCGTTTACTCAATGCTCGTAAAGTACACTCCATACCCATAATAATATCATATTCCATAAGTCAAAGGAGTAAACATTATAGTATCACCGAATGTCATATACTAGATGGTGTCACCGAGTGTCCCATACCAATTAGTGTTACCAATCTGTATACTCAAAATCCTCATAATCTAAGTCTCCATGCAATATTATTCTATATATCAAGTCCAAGGAATAAATGGAGAAATATTACCCAAAGTCCCATATCGATCGGTACTATAACTTTGTTAATTTTAAATCCTCGTTACACATAAATATAAATCATTATTTATTCAATTGATTCAAAAGGCATTTTAAAATATTCTTTTTTTGAAAATCCTCAACACAATTACAAATATCAATATTCAATCAAAAGAGAATTAAATTATATATTTTTCATTCTTTTCTATAATCCATTTGTTTCATAGATAAATACATGAACCCTCTTGTTTCATTATAACGAAAATGTTAAATTAAACTTTATTTAATTTCAATCGCTTAAACTCCTTTTCCAAAATAATTCGTAGATTTGTAATTTCTCTTCAATGATAATAATATCAAAGGAGTTTTATAATAACTTCCTTTAAACTACAAAGCAAGATAATTCTCTACTCCAAATGCGAATTCTTCATTAAAAACTAATTTTATAAAGCCATATTATAAAATTCTAAAACCAATCTCTTTAAACTCGCATTTAAATTTCAATTTTTTTTAAAACAAAGTAAATTTTCAAACCAAAATTCTACTACATATTAAACCTTTAAAAGATCTGACGTAATAACATCGATTTGTAACAATTTGTTTATATAACAAAATCCTAAAATTACCCATCCGTAATAACTGACTTCATCACTTCTATAAATACATTTTTAAATGCTTTTGAATTTGATTTCCCTTTTTATTTAAAATAATCGAATACAAAAGAAAGTACGTCAAAAACTTACTTACAATATTTAGATAATAAATCCCTTAAGTAATAATTTTCATATAATAATTAAAATGCATTCTACTTAATATTGCCTAAAAATATTATTTTAAAAACTTCCAACCTATTAAATCCAGAATAAAATATTTTATCACTTTTCAAAATATTAATTTCAAACATCTTTCCTTGACCACCGTTTAAAGTTTTTATAACCAACAATAAATGAATAAAAATATTCTAAAATTTAGCTTATTTAATGAAATTTCAAATAATCATCATTTTCCAAACTATTTATATTCAAACAATACTCAAAACAGTTTACTTGAATAACTTTTCTATAACAAATAATATTTCAAATTTTAAATATAAATCATTCAAAAATCTATTATTTATTTTGAAACATAATTCATTTCGTTTGGTATCTTCCATTTCGATTTATTCTCCTTCCAATCAATTTTTAATGTGATATCATCACACTAATTATAATTCTATTTTTTTACCAATTCGATCTTATAATCAACAATTCTTCAATATTTCTCCACAACAAATAGACAAACGAATGGGTATATCAACATAAACAATTCAACAATTAATTCCTCCAATTTCATCCAATCAAATTCATACTAACCTAAAAACTATTATTGAGCAATCAATGGATTATATAGCAAATAAAATCTAGAAAATGGTTGTGAGTTACAAGAATAACTCATCGAAAATATGGTTTTCATTCCTCTTTTATATGAATGTTCCAATATTCAACATTCAAATATTGACTTACTTAATTTATTTATACAACAAAATTCCAAAATTTTCCTTTATTTAAAATAAATAAGTACAAAAGATCATGCTTTCAAAGTTATCATTGACAAAATTTAAAATAGATTATTGTCAATAGTACTTTCCATTCCATTGATAAATCACATTCAAACTTAATTTTATTCCAAAATATTATTTAAAAAACATCCAACTTACAAAATTCCTATAAACTTTATCCCATCATCTTATGATGTCAATTTTAAATTACTTCTATAAAATTCTTTAAATACTTTTAAAATCTTAGATAGTTAAAAATATATACATAGTCCACTTATTTAAAAAAAACACCGAAATTCACAACTCTATAATATTTTATATCATTAATAATGTTTTCCAACATTAAATAAAAACTCATTTCAAAAATTCACTACTTTTTGTATCCAAAATATATTTATTTCTTGCAAAGCTTCACATTTCAATTCATTTATTCCCATATGCGTAGCATATAATGTTTGTATTCAACAATCAATTAATATCATCATCACCACAACCTATAATCAAGGACATGCAATTCAATTCTCATCCAATGAAAACAATATCGACCAATATTCATCAACATCAAACAAATAAAATCAAAGTAAATGGGATCTAAACTATAGTTGTGAGTTATAGATATTACTCACCATGTTCAAGTTTCCTCTTCTTTCTAGCGAACATCAAAAATCCCTAAATCACCATTTTCCACACCCTAGCTACCATCTCAAACATCTCCAAATTTGAACAATTTTATTTCAATTAAATTCATTTATTTATATGATGTAGAAAGCATGGTTATTACATTTTGGGTTTGTAGGGTTTGTAGTGATAATGTTTAAGTAACATTCATCTTTAACCCTTTTGAATATACCTATGAATGTGATTAGATCTTTATAAAGGAGATATTAAAGATATTTTTAAGTACTAAAAAGTAAAGGTTTAAATAAAAAAGAGAGAAGGGGTTTATAATAACAATGTTTAAGTAACATTTTTTAACCTCTTTGATTATGTTTTAAAGTGAGAAATCTTATTAAATGATCTATGAATATTCTTATAACTTTGAGATAAGTATATGAAAACTTTTTAAAGTACTAAAAAGAGTAACATGGATATTGTAGTATAACACATGTATATATCTTTTATAAATGTATTTTAAATATACATATACATATATGTACATATACATATATATATATATATACATACACACACACACACATATATATATATACATACACACACACACACACATATATATAAACAAGTCGAAAACGGAAGTAAATAAAAGCATCATGTATACATATGGTTTGAGATCCCATGGGGAGTTCTCATTGGTCTGAATTATTTCTTGATTTTAGAACGTATGTATTCGACATCCCCTAAGAAAGACACCTATATATAGTTCACTTATTTTTGAAGGTAGTAATTAATTGATAAAAGAAGTTTTAATTAATGAAAGAATTAATTAAATAAAATGAGGAATAGAAGTCACTTATGTAACCTAATCGTGATTTATTTGACTTAATTGTGCTTAGTGTGTTTACTTGTCTATGGAAAGTATTTAGTCATGCACTTAGCACCAAAAGCCGATAAAGTAGGCTTATTCTGTTTGTAAGAGTTAAAAATGACGACTCAAGTAGGGCTTAGAGGCAACAGTGCTCAAAACGTATCAGGCTTCACTCTTGACAAAGAGATAGTGTAAGTTGAGAAGATCGAAAAAGTTATAAGTATATGAGGCTTTGTTTCTATATGCAGTTGCTCTCATTGTTACTGGGTTTGACTAAAATTAAATTAGAAAATATCTGGAAGAAACACGAGAATTATACAGATTGGTTAACCTTGGTAATGCTATACTCTGCATATAATCTCGTCTGCTCTTCTAGGGAAAAAAACTAGGAAATCCGTCCAGATAGGAGATGATCTCAACCCTTATGCATCATTGTTTATTTCTAAAAGAACCGGAGTTATATTAACCAGAAATCTATTGGTCGGTTTTGAAGCATCCAGTAAGTGAGGGAGTGTACTTATATGAGATAACTTGAAAATGTAACCAATTTAAAATTGACATATGTGTTTTATGTTTTGGAAGTGGTTATGAAGCAGAATGTTATAGAGTTGCACTATCTATCCTAAGGTTAGGTCCAAGAGAGATGTCAACGTTAACATTTCACACAAAACTACCATGTTGTACCGTCTATCTTGAGCGTGATCCCTAGAGAGAGGACAGTGTTAGTATTTGTCGCAGGACTTATGGTAAAATCTATAGAGAGATTTATGAACCGTTCAAGATGTTGGATTCCATAGAGAGATTCATGAACTGTTCGAGATGTTAAATCCATAGAGAGATTCGAGATCCATTTGAGATGCTGGAATCCGTGAAGAGATTTTAGCCCTGAGTGATGAATATTCATGTGATGAGATGCTGAACATGACTTCACCATTGGTAATGACAGAAACCAAAGTAGGATGTATAGCCGAGGGTTTTGATTAACCCAAGGTATAGTAAATCTATATCTAGTGATGCTTAAGCATATGCATGCAAGGTTGATGATACTCGGTTTCATGTGTTATAGGCATTAGCCAACTATGTTTACCTGTGGTATATTTTATCTGGAGTTATATGCAGCTCGACTTCTAACTCTTGTTAGAAGGCCGTTCTTAATGTACCGAGGGAAACTCCAAAGGAAATCCATATGCTGATGAAACTTAGCAATTTTGGTTATATACTCAATATTCTTATGTTGTACACATAACGCAACTATTTTTAGATTTAAATGCTATACTCTAGACATTATCTATTATATCGCCATATGTACTTCTTAGATGGTTTATCTCTTTTGAGGGGAAAACCATTCCGGTGATTTGGTTGGTCCCTACAGATGCTACTATTTAGGCACATGTTTCTTAAACTTCTCTTACCATACTTTTATCTTATTTGTAGCTTTATATTTCCTTTAGTTCCTTAAGTGCTCTTTTTAGCAGTTTGAGAAATGCAGGTTTTAGTTGAATATTCTTTGGAGCTCAAGGAGACGAGCTAGATGTTTCAACTACTGTAATATTCTTATTTCCGCTACAGTACTAATATGCATATATCAGAAATTGTAAGGACGGGCTATTATAACTATCCAGCTTGATGATAGCACTTAGAATTGTAACTCGAAATTGCTGTGTATCTTTGAGAAATAGTTTGTACTACCTTTTGATATTATATATTATTCCGTTATCAAATTCAAATTTTTGTTCTCTTCTTTCTTGTTCTTTTTTACCCTAAGAATCTATCTTTTCGACACTTAGGTATTTGGAACATGAATACCATGGAGGTATTGGTGCCAACATTTGGTGATCGAAAAGGTGGGTCGTTACAAAAAGGATAAGGAGTCAAAGGTGGATTGGGAAAGTTTAAGAAAAAAAAGCTATGTAGTAAGTTCCATAAGAGGGGACATGTTGATAAGGACTGTAGAACCAATAAAGGGAGGATCAAGTGTTTCAATTGTAACCAGCATGGGCATATACACATCAATGCCCCTACCTTAGGGAAGAGCGGACCAGTTGTGTGAGCGTATGCACTTTAGGCGGTTCCTAGTGCTAGTAAGTCACCGGTAGCAGTGGACAAGGGAAAGAAGATCATCATGGAAGGTGTATTAATTATTTATGATTTTCCCATTCATTATTTGATACTAGAGCATCTCATATCTTCTTATCTTATAGGCTAGTAGATGAATTGCAATTAAAGACTCACAATGTGCACGATTCATTAGTAGTGTCGATTTTTTTTGAGGGATTAACCTGTTTATCAATGATTTACCAAAATTTGAAATTAGTTATTTGTGTTATGGACTTCTTTTGTGATGCATATGAATTTGGCTTGTTAGGGTATAGACTCATGCTGGGGATGGGCTAGATGTCACATAATAAAGCGATGTTAGATGATGATAGTTAGGTGATTAAGAGAAGCAATGTAGGGAAAAATTTAGTTCTTTGTTGTTATTCTGAAAGCCTTATACTATTGAGTTAGTCATATTCACTGGACCTATTGCATAATGAGCATGCTTTTGCCCTAGTAGTTCAAGAATCCCTATATGTTATTGCTAAAGTTTTAGGCTAACCACCCAAAGAGAAATTAAATTTTTAATTGATCTCGAGAAGGACATTGCGCCTGTTGTTATACCACTCAAACATATGGCTCTGAAAGAAAGAAGGGAATTAGATTAGCAAGTTTCTTAATTTTTGCAAAAGGTCTTAATCCGTAGAAGTATTTTAGAACAGGGAGCAATAGTAGTCTTTGCTAGTAAGTGAATGGTTCATTGAGGCTATGTGTTAATTATTGAGAGTTGAAAGACTTGACAGAGAAGAATCGCTACCTATTGCTTGCATGGATCATTTATTTGATTAATTAGTGGAAGCAAAAATATTTTTTAGCATGACTTAGCCATTGATTTTCATTAGTTGAGAGTGGCAAGTGATAATATTTCTAGGACAACATTTCGTACAAAGACGGACTATTAGTGGTTAGTCATGCCCTTCAAACAAACCAACACTTTAGCCTATTTTGTTGATAAGCAGGTTCTTTAGGGATTAGCTGAATATGTGCATAGTAGTTTTTGTGTATAATATTCTTATTTATTCAAGAAGTGAAGAAGATCATTAGCATCATTTGAGGATTGTGCTTAATGATTTGAGCATCAGTTAAGGGTGAAATTCTCAAAATGTTATTTTGGAGAAGAGAAGTTCACTTTCTGGTTCATGTTGTTTTTTAGCATGGATTATCTGTGGACCTAAGTATAGTGGCGGCATTACATGATTGGCTCATATTGAAGAATGCTACAGAGATATAGAGTTTTCTAGGTTTAGCCAATTATTATAGGAAGTATATTAAAGACTTCTCTAAAGTTTCAACATCATTGTCTAAGCTTACCAAGAAGAAACAGATTTTCTCATGGAAAATAGAAGGTGGGCATGAAATCATTAGAAAGAAGGAGTTATTGACTAGTGCATATGTGCTAACGATTCTAGGTAGCACTAAGCCTTTTAAATATTAATGCCTCCAATACTGGGATTGGAGCTGTATTAAAGCAGGGAGATATTGAAGTAGCATATGCTAGTAGACAATTGAAGACCCATGAGAGAAATTATCCAACTCTAGATCTTAGGTTAGAGGTGATTTTTTTTGCACTTAAGTCTTAGAGACATCATTTTTTGGGAGAAAAATTTGAGTTGTATACATATTATAAATATCTCAAATATTTCTTTTCTCAAAAGGATCAATCTTAGGTAGCAGAGGAGGAACCAGTTTCTAACTTCATATGTTTTTGGTTTTTCATGTACTCTAGGTAAAGGGAATGTAGTGGCATATGCTTCAAATAGGAAACATGCAATATTGAGTTCCATGTTATTAGAATGGAGGCAGCTAAAGTTTATTTCTAAATCTAATTTCATACCGTCTTCAAAGATAGTTCTCAGTTTGTTGGAAGCATCCGAGTTTTGACTAGTGTTTATGGATTACATTGTTCTAGCAGAGAGTTGGCAGGGCTTTTGTAGGTATCATGGACCTATTGGAGATGGGAGAGAATTCTTCTCATTTAGACAGGTGCTATATTGATTCGAGGAGGTACCAAAGGAGAGATGGTAAACTATATGTATCGAAGATTAGAGAGCTAAATGATGAGGTTTTATCAGAATTTAATTGTTCTTGAATGACTATTCATCCCGATGGAGATAAGACGTATAGAGATTGGAAGAGAGAATTTTATTGACCAAGGATGAAGAGGTAAGTAATTGAGTATGTTGTTGAGGCTTGACTTGTCAAAGGGTTAAAGTTGAGCAGAAAAAGCCTAGTGGATTGTTACTTCCTCTACATATTCTATAGTGGAAGTTGGAACATATATTATGGATTTTATTGATGGCTTACCAAAGAGAAGAAGGGGTGTTGAGAGTATTTGTATCATTGCTTATCATTTGACCAAGTACACTCATTTCATTCTAGTATGAAGAAAGAGGACAACAACGAATTTGGTTATAATGTACTTTATGTATGTTTTAGGTTGCATGGCATTCCAGTCAATATAATCTGTATTAAAGATCCACTTTTCACCAACAAGTTTTCGAGGAGTCATCAATATTTCTTAGGGACTGAGTTAATCCTTAGTAGTGCATATCACCCACAGACTAATAGACAATCGAGTGGGTGAATAGTATGTTGGATGATTTTTTGAGTGCATGGATTCTCGAATTTAATGGTGCATGGTAGGATCATTTACCACTGGTGCAGTTTACCGATAATAACAACAATCAAGCAAGTGCAATCATGGCACCATTTGAGGCTTTATACGAACATCCATGCAAATCCATATCTTATTAGGGAGTGATGATTTAAAGATTTATATTGGACCAGAGATAGATTAGAGACACTTCTAGAAAAGTAGAGCTGATAAGGATGAAGAATACAAAATATAGATAGAAGTCGTATGCCAATAGAAGGAGTACGAAGTTAGATTTCATAATAGGTAACAAGATGTATGTGAAAGTACCATCACTTAAGGACATTATGAGATTTGGTAGCTCGGGAATTTATCTAGGGCCTTCTCTGATATTATAATATTTAGTTCTTAAGATTTTTCAACATAAACTAATGCCAAAATCTTGTAATTTTAAAGAAACTTGCCTTATACGTCGCCAGTGTAATTGTGCTAGTTGGGAGGATATAGGGTAAATTAGGCTCATTTGATCCTTTCCAATATGATTGGAAACCATTCCCGAAAACATAGGTCCTACAATCACTATGGAAATCTACTTACTCTTATGTTTTAACATTTTGTAATAAATTTGAAGAATGAAAAAATTAAAACAAATGATTTTGGAACGGTATTTGATAAAGGAGTTTATAAAAGTTGCAAATTCCACCAACTTGTTAACCTTATCCTCCATACACCGAAGATGTCACCCATATTTCTATTAGGCATGATGGTATTGAAAAAGAGGGTGTTATTTAAATCAGGTTTTACCCCCCTTTCGAAATAGTGATGAGTATTGTAAAGAGAAAGTTTTTGTAAATACAGAACAAACTTTAGAATATCAAAAGTAAATCAAATATAATTGTGCTAAATAAGGAAAAGACTCAAACTACATTAAGAATTTGCTATTACCACTTTGTGGTACTTCATGCCCTGGGAGAGTTCAAGT
This sequence comes from Allium cepa, assembly GCA_030765085.1. Lineage (NCBI taxonomy): Eukaryota > Viridiplantae > Streptophyta > Magnoliopsida > Asparagales > Amaryllidaceae > Allium > Allium cepa. Next base: position 635,861,807 of record CM060941.1, read on the forward strand.
GGACAAGATAATGTTCCTGGATTTATCTCCTCATATGATAACATGTTCATTCTAGAACCTTCAGTTCATGATCCCACTCTTAGTGGAGAAGGAAGTGGAGTTGCAGATACTACTATGCTACTAGACCATAGGTTCCTAGAGGACCCAGACCACATCCTCAGATTACCTCTGAGATATATCCTACCCCACCTTCAGGATATGGTAGAGGGATTGTTTCTTCTGTCAATTAGTAAGCATGGCACTACATATTAGACTATTATTTCACGTAGTTTCATTTCACTTTCATTTTTAGTCACTATTGTTTTATTATCATTTGTACGGTCCGTGACTTCTATGTTTGTTGTGATGTTTACATAGTTGATCTGTGATGTGATTATGTTAAATGTGCTATTTCTTATTACTACATCCCTACTTTGATATTTATTTCTTTTTCAATGATGATAAATATGTAGTAGTATTATACTAAGTGATGTCTTATATTTAAGGGGAGTACTTTAGGAAAATCACGTTCTCTAAGTAGTTATTGTCATAAAAAATGAGGAGAATGTTGAATCTGGGTTTTAACAATATAATTTACAGATTAAATCTCACAGACGATAACTTATAAAAGATAGAGCATACAAAGAAGCAGACATGGTGTTAAAATGTTTAAAAGAATATGATGTTGTCATAGAGATAGCCCAGAGCTGGACTGTAACGACTCATAAATTTCGATAATTAAATTTGTTAATTTAATAAGATTTTGGTAATTAAATCTGGAATGAAATCCCAATTAAACAAAATAATTTAAAAGTTATAACTTGGTTATAAAGTGAATATAAGAAAACAAGTGTAATACTGAATCAATTGGGGGATTAGTATATAATTATCGATAATTGGATAAAAATAGTGTTATGTAAGAAATTGTAACATTTGTTGTTAATAATAACTTATAGGTGTAATGGAAAGTTGATGGTAACAATTATTGTATATTACTTATTTATTTAACTAGATATTTTAAATTGGAAATGAATTTGAATTTTTTAATTAAATATTATGTTAATGTAAATTAACTTAATATTTGAAAATAATGTAAATTCCATTTATAACATGACAATTGGTTGATTAAAAGAACGAAAATCAAGATTTATTAACTTGAATATAAATTATAGTAATTGGATTCATTGCAAATAAATGAAACTAAATATTTAGATATTACGTTAATTGAAATTAAGATGGAATTTGAGAATAGAAATGTAATAAATCATGAATCCAATGTTATTCTCATTCATTTGACAACAATGAATTGAATAATAGAATGAAAGGTAAATTAAAGGGAATTATCGGAAATTAAATTTAAAATTTTTGAATTTAATGAATGAGGTTAACACTGAAATTGATAAATTAATTAACTCTAAGTTGACATCTAAATTTGTTTAAATTAATGTAAATGATTAAGAAATTTAAAAATGATAAAAATTGTTAATTATAGAATTGAAATTGAAAAATTGATTTAATTAATTAATGTAAAAATAGCTATTTTGACCACTGACTCGGATTTCGACGAAACCAGTTCAATTGATCTGTAACGGTGAATCATTATAGATTTCAAGTTTCATAACGATCAGGCTTGTCGTTTGATCGTACGGGCTCGAAACGCCTAGAAATCAATTTGAAATAACTTGATTTGGCATAACTTCTTCATACGATGGAATTTGGACTTGAAACCTGTTCCATTGATTTTTAAATATTTTAAAACATTTATTTTGATATATGGGTTGACCCATTTTTGTTCCAAAGTCGAAACGGCTTTTTCGGGTTGTTATCGTTCATTTTCCAAACCAATCAAGCCCATTTGTTTCTACTGTGTTCTGCCTATATATGTCCAGTTATAAACCCTAGCAGCCTTTCTATTTCTCATTTCTGTACGTACATAACTTCTGTTGCTCCTCTTCCTCAATGGCTGAAAACCCTAAATATTCCAATTCAATTCCAATTCAAAATTCAACCTCAAAAATTCAAACTCCTCAATACATATCAAATTATATATCGATATGAAGCTCTCGATGAGTAAATCTCAGATTTGTAATTCGTTTTCAAATCTGAACTTCTGTCTGTCCAAAAATCTAAGAACAATTTTCGGCCGTTCTTTTTCTCGCTATCAACTGCGACCGATCGTCGATTGAAGGGTACATGGGGGTGGAGATCATCGTACGCAACTCATCGGTGGTGGTCATTTTTCGTTTCAACGGCCGGATTGGTTGATTTAATTCGATTAGGGTTATAAAATACCGGTGGCGGCTGCGTTTTCTGGCCGAGCGTGGTTGAGCGCGATGGCGTAGGTCGAGGGGGAGTTTTCGGCGAAGGCGAAGGGGTTGTGGTCTAGGTTGCGGCGGGCTTCAGGCATCAAACGACGATGATAGAAATGGCTTCCTCGCGTGCATGCGACATTGGCTTTCGGCAGTTAAGGGTTTCTCTGGAAGATGAGTGACATGGCCATCTGGTGTTGTTTTCAGTTAATTATTTTATTTATATTTTAACTTTCAACATGTTCTAATCGCTATAACTTTTACGTATGAGGTTTGTTTCACGCACGGTTTGTTCATATGGGGTCGTATCGAAATTCCAAACATTTTAGCATTGGTTTGGACGAATTCTGAGACTGTTTGATTTTAGGTTTAAATTGGATTTAAATTTAATTTAAATTCAAAAGGTGAGTGTTTGAACCCACTCACAACTTCTAAAGCTTTTTATGTTTGTTAAATTATTTATGATGTGATTAGAAGTTATTTATGACTGTTTGACATATTTGAATCATCATCTCAGTTTATTTGAATTTATTTGGATAAAATTGTTATTTAATTTATTATTGAATATAAACTGCCAGTAAATATGAGACGACCCGACTTTTTCTCCACAAAGAGTCGCATCGTCCTTAAGAAAGAAAGGGATAGAAAAGAGAAAAGAAAGAAGAGAAAGAAGAAACAACACAAGAATCTCAACAGCGGAACGAATAAATTATATTAATAACATAAGTATTACATAGTATACATCAAATATCAGAGTTACACAGACATTACAAGACATACTAGACAGTTATAAACACCTGTCTAGTTATTACAACCCAATACATAATACAGAAACACTCAGAGATACCAACACAGCTGAAAACTATATAACTATACGCAGAAGCCTCCTGCTCCATTTCTCCTTCACAATTCGTCAAAGCTAACCTGAATCCTAACCTGAATTCCCTTGACTACTCATAAAAATTTGAGTACCCAAGAGTTAAAGAAAACAGAAATAACTCCGGGTCAGACATGGGTCTGGTATGAGTAACAGGTTAAAGTTGCTTAACTTTGAAAAACCTTTGAAAAGAAAGGTATCACGTAAGACTTCCCACACATAAACATAGAAAAGTTTTTACCTTACGCTAACCAAAACATTTGATAGGAAATCCGATGATATTATAATAGTGTCTAGGGTTTTCAAGTAAATAAGAAATAGCCGAAATTGTTACATTCATCAAATTCCAGCTACTAGCCACAAAAGTGGGTAATACAATCAAAACCGTTGGCACTTATTCGATTTTGGATTCCATACAATGGCTGGGCTACCGGGGTACCGCCCATCACAGTACGTGGCCTAGATCACCGTACCAAGGATTACTCCCAATCCCCTGCAACACAAAGCCGGACCCGTTCCTTACTGAACAGTTCCAAACAAGACAACCCCGCAGTTGTGATCAGCAACCGCACCACTAAGCCGAAAATAAAGGGACCTCTAGACATGGATAAATCTTGCTCTCAAGTGGGGGCTACCCACGGAGCTTTGCTTCACCTCCCCTGTTTTAGCCATTCCCGGTTGATGAGGCTTGAGGCTACGATTACCTTTATAGGACATATCACTTAGAATGCTCATCGTCCACCTGACGATGTTCTGAAAGCATTCAATCCATACAAGTTCGTTTCGGGTTCGAACGAAACCGAAGGCATTATCTCGTTACACTCGTATTGGAATCACCCTCAGAGTTAACGACAATAACCCTTGCACTCTGATTCACTATCTCGAATCTATAAGTACTATTCCGTCAACTCATTACGGAATCACCCACAGAGTTATACTGACGTATAGCCCTTAAACCTCGAGTCTTCACTCGCTCCACTTGGATTAACGACCTAACGTTTAATTGGAATCGATGTGGTTTTCGGATCCCAAATATGGAAACCCGATCCCGGTCTCATCGAAATCCAAAGCGTGTCTTTTAAGGCCAAGTTGTTTTAGAGTTTAAAACAATTCAATTCATTATCTATATACACACAGATAGATAATTCACAACACAATAGAAAATCAACGTTATCATTATCAACAGATAATTAATATCATAATCAGATAACCTATATTATCATCCAAAAGCAACCAATGCATCCATATGACATACATCTCCCATCTCAAACTGAGATTACAAACCAAACCAGGCAATTAAACCAATCATCAAACATAAGTAATGATCTAATGATCACACCATTTATAATTAATTTAAAATGAATTAAATTAATTACTAAATCTCTAATTAATTTAAAATAAATTAAATTAATTACTTCATCATTAAAATCCTGCTTAATTTAATCTTCAATTGATTACAAATCAATTAAATAACCACCATCTCAATATCCATTTCAATTAATCATTATTGATTAACCTTCTCTAATACAATAAGTAATTAGCATTTAATTTTTAATTACACCAATTAATTACTTAAACCCTTTGTAAATAATTAACTTGTAATTTCTTAATTAATTAATTAATTAAAATTACATTAATCACTTATTCATTATTAATTACACCTTAATTAATCAATTCCAAATTACATCATTAATTAATTAATGATTTCTAATTATATTTAATCAATCTCTATATAAATTAATTACATAAGTAATTAATCTTTAATTTAATCCATATATATATTAATCACCCATGATTAATAATACTAGTAATTAACTACTTTAATTACTCATCCCATAATTAATTATTCTTAATTAATTATCTTCATTAATCACTTGATTAATTTTCGAAGTAATTTAAATCCAAATTACTTCTATAATAAATATCCTTAATTACATTCAGTAATTATTAATTAATTACTTTTCTAAGTAATTACAATTCATAAATTACATAAGTAGTTATCAATCAATCCTCAAATGTTTAAATTAATTCAACTTAATTAATCTAAACTAATCACCTTAATCAAATTAATTACACCAAGTAATTAGTTCATTAATTACTTTTATTATGTAATTAACAATTGATTATTATTAATTAATTAATCTAATTAATTATCAAAATTAATCACATTAATTAATTGTTAAAATAATCTTAAGTTAATGACCTTCATTAACCTTTCTTAATTACTTAATTACTTAAATTAAGAATTAACTTATACAAAACATTATTAATTATCAATTAATTAATATTTAATTACAATTTAATTAATCTCTAATTATTAATAAATTAAGTGTTAATTAAAATGTTAATTATCATTAATCACTTGATTAAATAAATCTTAATCATTAATTAAAATTTAATTAACCATCTTTATTATAGATTAATTAACCTTAATTAATTAATCCCAAATCTCATTAATTAACTTAAAAATTATTAATTACTTAATTAATCATCCACATTATTAATTAATTAAATAATTAATATCCAATTTAAATTAATTTAATAATTTAAATGAAACTAATTTCTTAAGTTCTAAGTTAAGAAACATTCTTCTTTATAAAAAGTATTTTAAACACTTTGTTTCAAACAAAAAATTCAAATTTAAAAATTTCTTTTTAAATTTCAAACTGAAACACAATTCAAATTTTTATTTCAGATTAAATCTTAAAAATTTAAAACTTTACTTACTCTTTCATCTCAACTTTTAAATTCAATTATTTAACCTTTCCTAAAAATGGTTAAAACAAATTTAAATTTAAAAACTTATTTAATTTTAAAAGCTGACATTAAAGTCAAATTCCAGATTTTCAAAACTAAATTTAAACTTAGTTTTAAACTTTATTTCATACATTAAGACTTATAGTTTTAATTCAAACAATGTTCTTTATACTGTATAAATTTAAAAATCTAAATCAAACTTTCCAGATTTAAATTAAATTCAAACTTGGGCTTCATAATTCTGTTCCCCGATTTTTAAAATTGTTTTAAATTTTCAGTTGCATTTTAAAAATTTTACCTTTAAATTAAAACAGAAAAAACAGTTTTCTGTTTAGTCTAACATCTTACATTTTGAATTCAAAAATGATTCAAAATCTCAAATTTAAATTATTGAATTCAAAATTAAGTTACAGCTCTAAAAATTTCAGTTGAACTTCATCTTACAAATTTTAAATTTTACTTTTAAATCTAAAAACAGAAAACAATTTCTGTTTTGTTTAAAACCCAAACTAAATTTTAAAAACTCAATAATTACAAAGACCAAGATTCAAATTATTTGAATTTATATCTAAATTCAAGTTACAAGCTAGTTTTCAATTTTAAGTCTGCATTTCTACTTCACTTCAATTTTTTATAGAACCTGGAAAATAGGTTTCAAATCAAATTTTAAAACCTGAAACATTATAAACACTGAACCACTCTAAACTTACTTCGAGTAAGAAGCGGTAATGCTTCGAGTCACTTTCAATTTTACCCGAGACCATCACGGAAATAAAATCCTGCAACCCCAAAAACCAACACAACCATCAACACCAACATGCACAACACCCCCTGTGCACCCATAAACCAACTCCGGCCAGCTCTAACCATCGTCAATGGCCATCCCCTATCGACCAGTAAACCCACAACTCCCTTCAAACCTCAGATCCCCAAAATTCCACTCGAATTTAAATTCAAGTTTAAAACTAAAACCTGGAACAGCCGAACCACCTCCACCTAAAACCTGTCAACGGCGATATCATCCAACTCCGGCCACTATCATACTCCAAACTTCAGCGATGACTCCATTAATACATCATCTACCAACATGCCAAAAATGGTTGAACTCGATCCAATGATGAAGCCGCAGTCGAACAAAATCAGTGACTCAAATAAACTAGGGTTCATAACTGACAATTCCAAATTACAATCTCGAATTTGAATTTCAACTTAATCCAAGCATTTTTACAACATCCCAGATAACTACATTCCTTCCAGAAGAAATGCCAACACATACCACCCTAAAGATCATCATAACTTTCCCAATTTCCATTTTCAGTGCAAATATAAACTGCACTTCCAATTCTTTTATAAAAATTTATATTTTGATCTTAGAAATCATGTTTTAGTATAAGATTTCACTTTATATTACTGATTTGTTAAATCTTCATACTTGAATTTTTCACTAATTTAATGTTTGCTCCCCTGTTAATAAAAATCCAGAGATGATACTGGATTATCTTAACCTAAGTAACATTCTAATTAAAGTTTATAATTAAACTAACAATCTTCATTTGAATCTTAAATTTAAATGGTGTTTATATCAAGAGGTTTGAACTTGAAAGATCAAGAACTGGGAAGTATAACAGAGTAGACTCTGTTGAAACAAACAGACATAAGAAATTCCACAATATTCAAACACAAACATGTTTATTTCAAACCACTAGCATGCACACATATAATCACACATATAAATATCCACTGCAAATTTCATAAATTATACTCATTTCAGATAAAAAGCATGCAATCAACCTTTACTTACTTAAATTAAAAAAAAAGTTACTCACGGTTTTAAAATTGCAGAGAGAACCCACACTTTTAAATATGCAGAACACAGTTTGAAATCCCCCTTGAAACTTGCTTCAAATTTTGATGCTTCCAGATTTAAATGCAGGTATGCAGACTTGATGAGGTTGCACATGGTTGCAGAACAATTTGAAGTTGCAGTGACAAATTTCCAGATTTTTGAAAAAATATGAATGCATGCTATAGTTTACAAGAACATGCAGTTTTCTTGATTAAAATTTGAGATGCAGATTTGTAATTTGAAAAAGAGGAGTTTGATTTTGAATCTGAAATGATTTGTATATTTGAAAAGGAGGAGTTTGATTATGAAGAGGGGTTTCAGATTTGTTTAGAAATGAAAATAAGAAAAGGAAAGAAAAGAAAGAAAATGCAAATTTATAACTTGTTTAAAATTTAATTAAAAATCAAAGAAAATAAAATTACAACATGACACTTGTATGAAATGTAAACACTTGTAGATTTACATACTTAAATATTTAACACATGTTTAACTTAGGCTTTAATAAACTTACTCATGTCATTTTTAAATGATTTGTTATCTTAATTAAATGTTAAAGAAAAATTAAGCTTAATGAATGTTTAAACTTAGTTAACTAGTTCATATACTTAGTTATGTATAGATAAATATTTTAAAAGAATAAAACACAGTATTATTATAAATGGAAACAACATACAAATAAATCATTTGAAAAAGATACTTTTAAATAATTAAAATAGATTTGTAAAAGAGGTTACAACAACTTACATGAATACATGTTTCATAAATTAAATTGTATTTTAAATTTCATATTAAATTAACAAATCACATTTTATAAATCAATATTTTGAAAAGAATAAAACAAACATTTTTGTAACTCATTTTAATATTCAAACTTAAGTTAAAATGAATTTTAAACCAATAAAACATTTTATCTTATATTTAAAATAATTTAGTATTTTATTAAATATTTTTGAAAAGCTTAAATTAATAATAAATCACATTTCCTAATTTCAAAACATTAAATTTTTTAAATTATGTTATACTAATTTAACAACTTATCTATTTAAAAATATATATAAATACATATACATTATAAAATAGAAAATAGATTTATTAGTTGATTAAAAATAAAATCACAAATTAAATATTTAAATAAAGAAGATTATAGAATCAATTTAAATTTATCAACAAAAATTATCAATTCAATTTAAATTTAAACACAGATTATTAAATTTAAATTACCATAAATTCCGGGATATTACAATTCTTCCCCCTTAAAAGAATTTCGTCCCCGATATTTAAAACAAAGGCAATTTAATAATCTCTTTACATATTTTATTTTAAAATACATCATATGTTAATCATATGCTGACAACCAACTCACACAATTAGAACAAATCTAATTATCCAAAATAATTTTGGATAAAACTTCATGAATTTCCCTGGTATATATATATATCGGGATACTCGCTCTATAAAATACAAACAATCAATATTACTAAGCTATAAAACTCCTAACAACAATTCTATACAGAATATCAGACTACAAACGAGTCTGACTCAACAACCAAACCATCCTAAACTGCTGGTTCTACAACCAGGAATATCAAACACGTACTCCCTTAGAGATACGTGAAACTTACTGAATCCCAGTTATCCAAACTGGCAATTCAACTCTAGAAAACCAAACACCGATCTTACCAAAACACAGAAGAAATCCAAAACACTACGGAGCTAGCTTTCCAAACTTATAGCTCTATGGATCAAAGAAAAACTTAACCAAAATCCAATCTCCGATTCCAGAATCCAAATTCTCAGTCTCTTATCCATAAAAACTCTTCAGACGATCCTGGGCTACCAACATCCATCCTAATCAGCTCTACTCTATGCTGATTCCACTAGAAACAGACTGAATCAAAACAATCCAATGATCTCCTCAAGATCACTCAAAAACCAAGAACACAAACCCTGCTTCTTAACAATAGAAGACAGAACAAACTTCTTCTCTGGAAAAGAAAACAGAAACACCCCCAAACTGCTTCCGCTGCACAACTCTGATCTGAAACAGAAGAAAATGCCGACGAAGAGCACAAGCACAGATTAGACAACCCAGCACAGAAATATAGTTCCACATATCCATAAAAAAAAACTCAGATGTTCCTCCCAAACCTGAGTTCCTCCACCAACTTCTATCTCAAGGAGCCATCTATCTACTAACTGAACCACCAGATCCAATCCTGGAAAGAAAACTCAATCTTCAGATGCAGACAAACTTCTGACTTCCTGGAAGAAATCCGAACAATCTCCAACAATCCAAAAGAACATACTATCGTAAGTCACTTTTGCGATCAACTCAGCCTAAATCCAAAGAAAACGCTCTCTCTCAACCAAACAGAACAGCTTATGCTGGCCTAGCCAACTCACCAGAGAAAAAGATCCATTCTGCTGCTTCTGAACTCCACTTCAGAAAAACTACTCAGCCACATCACCGAGCAGACTCACTTCTTACCCTTGTTCCAAAGAAACATCTTTGGAAATATCCATAGTCACTGCATCTCATCATGCAGCTACTATTTCCTGAGATATCAAGATACCAAAATACCATCACTCACTAGCTTTTGCCATACCGACAGATCCAAACTCAACTCAGCACTTCAAAGACGAACTCCGAACCTTTACAAGGTTTCCTTCAGAGATCGATGAAGTACTTATTCCAAGCAAAAACTTACTCGAGACGGTATTAGGTCTACAGTCTCGACAAATACACTTCCAACCTCATCCATCAAATTCCAACCAATGGTAGTCGTGTTACACACACTTCTACCTTTATAACTTACATTGGAAAAACCCGAACAGGTAAACCAACAAATAGGTAGAAACAACTATATATATATATGTAACAAAATACAAATACGCTCTCTCAAGATAGACACCACTATAGAGACTAGGTATTCACTCAACCTAATGCTCTGATACCAAAATGAGATGACCCGACTTTTTCTCCACAAAAAGTCGTATCGTCCTTAAGAAAGAAAGGGATAGAAAAGAGAAAAGAAAGAAGAGAAAGAAGAAACAACACAAGAATCTCAATAGCGGAACGAATAAATTATATTAATAACATAAGTATTACATAGTATACATCAAATATCAGAGTTACACAGACATTACAACACATACTAGACAGTTATAAACACCTGTCTAGTTATTACAACCCAATACATAATACAGAAACACTTAGAGATACCAACACAGCGGAAAACTATATAACTATACGCAGAAGCCTCCTGCTCCATTGCTCCTTCACAATTCGTCAAAGCTAACCTGAATCCTAACCTGAATTCCCTTGGCTACTCATAAAAATTCGAGTACCCAAGAGTTAAAGAAAACAGAAATAACTTCGGGTCAGACATGGGTCTGGTGTGAGTAACAGGTTAAAGTTGCTTAACTTTGAAAAACCTTTGAAAAGAAAGGTATCACGTAAGACTTCCCACACATAAACATGGAAAAATTTTTACATTACGCTAACCAAAACATTTGATAGGAGACCCGATGATATTATAATAGTGTCTAGGGTTTTCAAGTAAATAAGAAATAGTCGAAATTGTTACATTCATCAAATTCCAGCTACTAGCCACAAAAGTGGGTAATACAATCAAAACCGTTGGCACTTATTGGATTTTGGATTGCATATAATGGCTGGGCTACTGGGGTACCGCCCGTCACAGTACATGGCCTAGATCACCGTACCGAGGATTACTCCCAATCCCCTGCAACACAAAGCCGGACCCGTTCCTTACTGAACAGTTCCAAACAAGACAACCCCGCAATTGTTATCAGCAACCGCACCACTAAGCCGAAAATAAAGGGACCTCTAGACAGGGATAAATCTTGCTCTCAAGTGGGGGCTACCCACGAAGCTTTGCTGCACCTCCCCTGTTTTAGCCATTCCCGGTTGATGAGGCTTGAGGCTACGATTATCTTTATAGGACATATCACTTAGAATGCTCATCGTCCACCTGACGATGTTCTGAAAGCATTCAATCCATACAAGTTCGTTCTGGGTTCGAACGAAACCGAAGGCATTATCTCGTTACACTCGTATTGGAATCACCCTCAGAGTTAACGACAATAACCCATGCACTCTGATTCACTATCTCGAATCTATAAGTACTATTCCGTTAACTCATTACGGAATCACCCACAGAGTTATACTGACGTATAGCCTTACACCTCGAGTCTTCACTCGCTCCACTCTGATTAACGACCTAACGTTTAATTGGAATCGATGTGGTTTTCGGATCCCAAATTTTTATTTCAGATGAAATCTTAAAAATTTAAAACTTTACTTACTATTTCATCTCAATTTTTAAATTCAAATTATTTAACCTTTCCTAAAAATGGTTAAAACAAATTTAAATTTAAAAACTGACATTAAAGTCAAATTCCAGATTTTCAAGACTAAATTTAAACTTAGTTTTGAACTTTATTTCATACATTAAGACTTATAGTTTTAATTCAAACAATGTTCTTTATACTGTAAAAATTTAAAAATCTAAATCAAACTTTCCAGATTTAAATTAAATTCAAACTTGGGCTTCATAATTTTGTTCCCAGATTTTTAAAATTGTTTTAAATTTTCAGTTGCATTTTAAATTTTTTACCTTTAAATTAAAACAGAAAAACAGTTTTCTGTTTAGTCTAACATCTTACATTTTGAATTCAAAAATGATTCAAAATCTCAAATTTAAATTATTGAATTCAAAATTAAGTTACAGGTCTAAAAATTTCAGTTGAACTTCATCTTACAAATTTTAAATTTTACTTTTAAATCTAAAAACAGAAAACAGTTTCTATTTTGTTTAAAACCCAAACTAAATTTTAAAAACTCAATAATTACAAAGACCAAGATTCAAATAATTTGAATTTATATCTAAATTCAAGTTACAAGCTAGTTTTCAATTTTAAGTTTGCATTTCTACTTCACTTCAATTTTTTATAGAACCTGGAAAACAGGTTTCAAATCAAATTTTAAAACCTAAAACATTATAAACACTGAACCTCTCTAAACTTACTTCGAGTCAGAAGTGGTAATGCTTCGAGTCACTTTCAATTTTACCCGAGACCATCACGGAAATAAAATCCTGCAACCCCAAAAACCAACACAACCATCAAAACCAACATGCACAACACCCCCTGTGCACCCATAAACCAACTCCGGCCACCTCTGACCATCGTCAATGGCCATCCCCTATCGACCAGTAAACCCACAACTCCCTTCAAACCTCAGATCCCCAAAATTCCACTCGAATTTAAATTCAAGTTTAAAACTAAAACCTGGAACAGCCGAACCACCTCCACCTAAAACCTGTCAACGACGATATCATCCAACTCCGGCCACTATCATACTCCAAACTCCGGCGATGACTCCATTAATACATCATCTACCAACATGCCAAAAATGGTTGAACTCGATCCAATGATGAAGCCGCAGTCGAACAAAATCAGTGACTCAAATAAACTAAGGTTCATAACTAACAATTCCAAATTACAATCTCAAATTTGAATTTCAACTTAATCCAAGAATTTTTACAACATCCTAGATAACTACATTCCTTCCAGAAGAAATGCCAACACATACCACCCTAAAGAACATCATAACTTTCCCAATTTCCATTTTCAGTGCAAATATAAACTGCACTTCCAATTCTTTTATAAAAATTTATATTTTGATCTTAGAAATCATGTTTTAGTATAAGATTTCACTTTATATTACTGATTTGTTAAATCTTCATACTTGAATTTTTCACTAATTTAATGTTTGCTCCCCTGTTAATAAAAATCCAGAGATGATACTGGATTATCTTAACCTAAGTAACATTCTAATGAAAGTTTATAATTAAACTAACAATCTTCATTTGAATCTTAAATTTAAATGGTGTTTATATCAAGAGGTTTGAACTTGAAAGATCAAGAACTGGGAAGTATAACAGAGTAGACTCTTTTGAAACAAACATACTTAAGAAATTCCACAATATTCAAACACAAACATGTTTATTTCAAACCACTTACATGCACACATATAATCACACATATAAATATCCACTGCAAATTTCATAAATTATACTCATTTCAGATAAAAAGCATGCAATCAACCTTTACTTACTTAAATTAAAAAAAAAGCTACTCACAGTTTTAAAATTGCAGAGAAAATCTAGACTTTTAAATATGCAGAACACAGTTTGAAATCCCCTTTGAAACTTGCTTCAAATTTTGATGCTTCCAGATTTAAATGCAGGTATGCAGACTTGATGAGGTTGCACATGGTTGCAGAACAATTTGAAGTTGCAGTGACAAATTTAAAGATTTTTGAAAAAAAATGAATGCATGCTATAGTTTACAAGAACATGCAGTTTTCTTGATTAAAATTTGAGATGCAGATTTGTAATTTGAAAAAGAGGAGTTTGATTTTGAATCTGAAATGATTTGTATGCTTGAAAAGGAGGAGTTTGATTATGAAGAGGGGTTTCATATTTGTTTAGAAATGAAAATAAGAAAAGGAAAGAAAAGAAAGAAAATGCAAATTTATAACTTGTTTAAAATTTAATTAAAAATTAAAGAAAATAAAATTACAACATGACACTTGTATGAAATGTTAATTCTTGTAGATTTACACACTTAAATATTTAACACATGTTTAACTTAGGCTTTAATAAACTTACACATGTCATTTTTAAATGATTTGTTATCTTAATTAAATGTTAAAGAAAAATTAAGCTTAATGAATTTTTAAACTTAGCTAACTAGTTCATATATTTAGTTATGTATAGATAAATAATTTTAAAAGAATAAAACAAAGTTTTATTATAAATGGAAACAACATACAAATAAATCATTTGTAAAAGATACTTTTACATAATTAAAATAGATTTATAAAAGAGGTTACAACAACTTACATGAATACATGTTTCATAAATTAAATTGCATTTTAAATTTCATATTAAATTAACAAATCACATTTTATAAATAAATATTTTAAAAAGAATAAAACAAACATTTTTGTAACTCATTTTAATATTCAAACTTAAGTTAAAATGAATTTTAAACCAATAAAACATTTTATCTTATATTTAAAATCATTTAGTATTTTATTAAATATTTTTGAAAAGCTTAAATTAAAAATAAATCACAGTTCCTAGTTTCAAAACATTAAAATTATTAAAATTATGTTATACTAATTTAACAACATATCTATTTAAAAATATATATAAATACATATACATTATAAAATAGAAAATAGATTTATTAGTTGATTAAAAATAAAATCACAAATTAAATATTTAAATAAAGAAGATTATAGAATCAATTTAAATTTATCAACAAAAATTATCAATTCAATTTAAGTTTAAACACAGATTATTAAATTTAAATTGCCATAAATTCCGGGATATTACAAAATACCTGTTATTTATTATCTGTTCTATATTGACGTTATTGATTGAATTGGATGATGATTGTGATAAATGTTTGATGATGTGATATTGGATGAATGGATGTTGTATTTTATATTGTTATAAACTGCAAGTTGTTATGGATTTTTATTTCATTCGGGATTGCGGTTTGAAATGATATATAACCGTATTTATATTTTAAGTTACGGATTGAAATGATAAATATCCGTATCACTTGACCATAGGAAAAAAAATTATATACAGACACCGTGGTCTATATATAAAAATATTTTGAAATGATTTCTATGGTTTTGTAAATAAATATATGGTTTTAGATAAATATTGAATTTTTGATATTATATAAATTTTATTTTATCCTGGATTTTAAGCTATGTATAATTTGTTTTAGTATAGAATAAGCTTAATAATAAGTTTAATTTTTATTGAAGATGATATGGTTAAGTATTTAAATTATATTTTAATATACAGTTTATAATGAATTTTAATAAAATTAAGGTTGGAAGATAAATTTGAGATATATTTGAAATTGGATTTATTTAAGAATTAAACTCAAATAAGCTTGATTTGAAATTTATGATTTGGGATTTGGTTAAATATAAAATGTAGAAATTCGAGTTGTTTTGGAATTGATTTTTGAAACTGAAGAAGCTATTGTATTATATAAAGTATTTAAATTTTTAAACCATTTAAGTGGTGGGAATTATGTTTCACAGTTACGAGTTTCAAAGTATTATGATTTGATAGTGTTATATTTCAAGTGTTTTGATTTCGAAATGTTATAACTTTGAAAGTGCTATGATTTTAGAAAGAATATTTTTGAAATGAAAATGATAACGTATTGAATTGGTTTTGAAAGGGTAATGATATTTGGTTTTAAAGTATAAACTATTTTGAAAATGACCATGGTGTTATAATAACATTTGGTTGTTAAAGAGACCGGGATCGGAAGTTGCCATACTCACTGCCAACTCCGAAAAACCACTTTAACAACCGTGTATGCGGTGGAGATTATAGAATGAAGTAGGATGGTGGCGGCGTTTCCTTTGTGGTATATACATGGACCCGACTCCCGTGAGTTGGCATATGGTGGCTAAAATAGGAGCGATTCTGGGCAAGTGAGGTAGCTCTCTTATCGGACACACTCCTTCGATATTATATTCTGACTACGAGATTTATTTGGTGGCCACTTTTGATTTTTGATTTTGGGGGTGTGGCTTGAGGTGGGCGGTAGCTGCGCGCTATGCATCACCATCAGTCCGGATAGTAATTGGTATATCTACCCTGGCATTGCCTTGTGTGCTGTGTCACCTACCCTAGCGAGCCTTGTACGAGTTTGGTTTTCTCCTGCAGCCCGTTGAGTATTTAGGATAGTCTCCCGATCTGGAGATACGCTGATACTGGATGGACTACTGGGACTATTACGTGGTAAGGGCTATATGGGTAACCCCCTAACCCTATTTAAAAGTAAGTTTATTTTACTATTAGACATTATTATAATAGCAAAATATTACTACATAGTAAATATTTTAACATATCCTTAGGAGATGTGAATCCCAAACATCTCTTAAGTTACTGCACTCACGGTTGACACTAGATAGGAGATGTCAAAAATCATAAACATCTCTGACGCTATTCCACTCAATTTATTTACCGTTGATTTAACTAACATAAGATCTTTTAGTTCCAACTCGCGTGTTTTGTCTTTTCAATTTGCTCGGGTCAGCCTGAGCATTTCAGGATTTGAAGACTTTATTTCTAGAGGACGAAGACGAAGATTGTATTACTATTATTTATTATATTATTCCACTACATTCATTATATTCCGCTGCATTGTAATTATTATTCTCTGGTATGTGTAACTCTGATTCTAAATTGTATTAGTATAATCAAATGTTTGTAAACAGCTTCATGCACTGTATTTGATTATTATATTTTATCATTCCGTTGCAAGATTCTGTTTTGTTTTCTTTCTTTCTTCCTTTTTATTATTCACCCCAATAGTAGTTCGCCCTTTTGTATGTTCGAGTCTGACGTGTGTGGTTTATCGTTGATTTAAAGCATACAAAAATATGTTAAAACCACCTATGTAATCTCCAACTCTTCTAAAACATTGCAACGCTCCAAAAATATGTTTAAATAAATTGATAACTTTTAGGAGTAGTCAGAGAGAAAGAAGATGAAGAAAATGAAGTAAGAAAGAAAAAATACATAATAGGACCGTGTACACCAATGCACCAACCGGTATACCGGTCCCATCAGTCAACCGGTAGGATGCCCACTAGTGCACTGGCGGGTGACCGTTGTGCATAGTGCTAATAAAAATTCTTTCTTCCCTATTGGTTTCTTCATCAAAAATTCTCACCAGTGGCTACTCCTCTTCGTTGCAACTTTCTAAAGCATCACAACTGTTAACCTGCCTTTTGGCAAGGCCGTAGACAAGTGGATTTAACTAAATCGATTGCCTGGTTATCGAGGTTAGAATACGACGGGTTTGATTCAACTGGATAGATAGATGATCTATCACAGATGATAAATATGATTATGAAGCCAGGATCGGCATAGTTGATGGAAAAAAGGCACTAGATACTTGAAATATGAGATTCAATGAAAATTAAGTCGCTTCGAGATGGTTGGAGTTTGCTTCAAGTTACACGTGGTCTACTTCGAGTTTTCAAGTAGGTTGCTTTGGGTCAGGCAGAGTTGTGCTTTGAGTCACTTGGGGTGGGCATGTTTTATACTTTAGGAAATCAGTAGTCTACAACATAGACTCGACTATGGCTCTGGTGGGCCCGTATCACTTAGGAAACCCAGTAACTTGGATTTTGCCTATAAATACAACATGCGCGACTTTGGAAAAGGGATCCTCATTCTGTGTCCCTTCATTTTCTCCATTAGGGCTGCTCTATCATTATTTTTTTAAAAACTCCAGATTATAACTGTGATTGATTTTCTAATCAATAAAAAGGAAATTTTTGGAGTGGACGTAGGCCAGAGTCAGCCGAACCACTATAAATCCTGTTTCATTACCGCTTTCTTTTTAATTTTGATCGTTCTTTATGTTTATACTCTCTACATACACTCTACTGTGGTTTGTGACTGTTATTTGGTGCTTTCTTCTGCATTTGGGTGTTAGCGACCAATTTTGGCGCTAATAACAACCTTTATCCATGGCTTTCCACCACTTATATAAGGCCTCTAGATCAAGGCCATAGAACTCACATTTCTTTCTGTATTCTATTACGTGTTAATACTATCTACTGACTATCTAAATATTCATTCCCATAATTTAAATCTATTCTCCTTAACCTTGCTTATTCCATTCTCAATCATATCGAGTGGTTATAGGAGCTATTGTATAGTGTGCAAAATCTTTATAAAAGACACAATTTTCAAAGTCATAAACCTTATAATTAAAGTTTATGAAGTCATGTTCATAAGGCAAAGTCAAGTCCTGCAAAATGGAGTCTTCGAGTATATTTGTATACCTGTTCCTCCGGTTGAAGTAAGGTTTTTTGGTTAGTGAAATATCGAAGGGGTGCTTCAGGAGTAGACGCAGGACATAAGCTTAGAGCTAGTATAAAACCATGATATGATTATGTTACTCTTCTTACTCACTTTTTCTCTGCTCTATTTTTACTTTGGAATCACTTCTTAGCAATATTACTATTAGTAGATCCATACATGCATTCACTTTCAATAATTTGTCTATATTCCTTCTGTCATTCTTATTTTTATAAATAAAACTCTAATCAAGTTGCAAATGGCCATAATATCCTCCAAACTCAATTTAAAATGTTTATATACCAAATCTATATGTAGAAGAAATACAACATTTAATACTTTTAGACCATCATTAATGAATTAAGAGTAAAATAGAAGCATATACAAAGGGAATAGAATGCACTCATAGATTTAACCTAATTATCCTAGAATTCTTCTTCCTTCAGCTTTTCCTAAATTCCCAAATCTCGTGAAATGCAGAGATGACTATGGATTTGAGAAACTATCCATTTTCTCTTTAATTTCGATTATTTATTTGTAGGAATTGGTGAATTTTTTTATTTTAATTTAGGTCTAAATTTATAGATCTAAGGTTTTGTTTAGTGAAGATTAAGAAGATAAAGAATGAGATGTACATTCTTTTCTTCTGGATTGAGGAGGTTTACATACATGCTTATTTGTACTAATGGGTCATAGCCTTAATTAGCTTGTTTGCCTCTAATTTACTTTTAATTATAATTTCTTAACCATGTGTCCGTTTGTAACGTATTTATGATGAAACATGGTCAAAAAAATATGCTCTACGCAATGACTCAAATTTCATTTCTTAATTTTTTTCATTTTAAAAGTATCAATATATTTCCTTTTTAGTAAAATTATTATTTTATTAATATTTTAATTTATTATTAAAAAAATTTAGGGCGTTACATTCTCTCCCCCTCTAAAAGAGTTTCAACCTCAAAATTTCGAGGATCGAAAAAATTTATCGTGCACTCTAGTGTTTAAGTTTAATATATATTCATGAATCTATCATAAATCCAAACAATAAGATATTTACTAGTATACACAAAAAAGATATATACCATTGAGAAATCATCACATGTATATGAGTATGAGATCAGCATGTCATGATGTAAAATGCAAAAAATGTAACTAGCAGCCTCCTAAATGTTGCACAGAGTATAACATATAGGAATGTAAGTTGAACACCCTAGATGTACAAGCATATAATTCTGTATGAATGCAAGAAAACATCATATCACATCAAAGTATATCTCAAAATATAATCATAACATAACAAATGTAATACAACCATTTCTTAGGTAATCTAAACGTTGTTTCTAGCATAACATGGTCCTATCAACCATGTAGAAACAATCAATCCTAACAACCATACATAGCAATCAATCAATCCAAAATAATTTACTAACTTAAGACATCTAAACAAAATGTAAAACTTATCACAAAGAGATCGAGATGACAAGCATGAATCTTCTCTTCTGGTTCCTAATTGCTCCCTATTGGTTCATTTCCTCACTGAATTCAAACCAATTTCACTTCTTTATTTTAAAGCATTTTCACTCCATATTCTATTCTACGAGTAGGTCCATAGGGTTTAATAGATTCTAACTCCAATTTCACATCCTTTATATTATCAGGCTTAACTATAATGGCTGAACCTTGAGTGTTATACCCCAATTACATTAGTCATCGTAGGTTAAAAAAGAGGTAAGCTTTCTGAGGAACTCCGATAGGAATATGACAATAAAGGCTCTCATGGCGTGTATAAACAAAAGCCCTCATGGAATATTTTCACAAGAACCATCATGCGATGTATAGTAGGGCTATCGTGAGGTAATATCAATTATGAAAGTCCTTTTGAAGTGATGGACAAGAGTTATTGAGGTGCAACCCTAGTAACCATAATGAATGGATGTAAGCTGTTGGGCTATCTTTTGTTAAGCTTGAGCATGAATTAAAGAAGCCATCGTAATGTAAAGCATTGTATCCATTGTGGTGAATCCTATAAAGCTATCTTGACATGAAGCACTTGAAGCCATCATGATGAATCCTATAAAGCTATCATAACATGAAATACCCGAAGCCATCATGACGAATCCTATAAAGCTATTATGATATAAAATACCTGAAGATATCATGAGGAATTTATAAAGCTATCATAAAGAAAAGGCAATAATGAATTTTATAAGGCTATCATGGCATAAAGAGCTAGAAGAAATCATGAGGTATTCTCAGCTAGCTGTCATGGTTTGAAGTACTTGGAACCATCGTGAGGTATTCTTATAGGGCCAACATGAAATGAGAAATTAGAGCCATCTAATGATAACCTCAGGGGATTTCATGGGAAGTTTAAATAAGGCCATCAAGCTCTCATGAAATATATCGGCACATCAAGATAAGAAAAGATGTGCCATATGTCATTTCGAATGTGTGTCACATCAACAAATCATTACTATCCATTTTCAATAAGGCGTCATGTGTCAAGAATCCCACGTCCGAATTCTCTATAAGTAAGCATGTACCCCTATTAGAACCTAGTATTTTGATGTTTGATTATGAAAACTATATAAGTATATATTATGTGAACAAACCAAAATTGCAGGAGAAGATACTGTTACATTCGATAATAGATCGACAGTCAAAGATTTCGAAGAAGAGTTTCAACATTTATAATTAGTTTGTCTATAGTCTAGTTAGTAGTTAATATTTGTTAAAATCTCTCCTAAGTGGTATATGCACGCACACATGTTTAGATATATTCAAATTAATTCACACAAACTTAATTTTTATTATAAAAATTTATAAAACATCTTGCTTTACAAACCAAGTCAAACAGGCAGAAAGTGACAGTTTCAGTCGACTGAACTGGGGTAGCCAGTCGGTTGAAACATGCACACATGCACAAAATATTTTTGCACAATCAGTCGACTTAACACCCTGGTTCAATCAATTGAATTAATTGACTTTTCAACATATTTTTAAATTTCAAAATCTTTTGAATATTCAGTCGACTTAATCTATATTTTCAATCGACTTAATATTCATAACGGCTATTTTTTTATGAACAGTCACTACTTTTCAATGAACGGAAACATCTATTAATTCAATAAATGTTTCTGCTTCTCTTGGCCAAATATTTTCACGAATAGTTACAACTTTTTCAAACTATAAATAGCCTTGATTTCAGATTGCAAAGTACAACATTATTCTCTGAATCCATTCTATATTCTTGTAAATTAATTTCTGCCATTTGCTTTCATAAACGCTTTCAAATCACTTACACATTCAAGCACAAATCTATTTGTGATTCCAGTCTTCACATACTACACTATATACCACAAAGGAGAAGACTATAGGACGGGTGTAATCTAAAGACTCATCCATGCTATCTATAAAGCTCATTCAGTCAAAAAAAAACTTTATATACTGTAGAAGTCATGTTCGGTTACTCAAGCAGTAGAAGTCTTATTATGTTGTCTAGGTGGTAGAAGTCGTGTTTGGTTGCTCAGGCAATGTAATACTTGTTCCTCCGGAATAAGTGAGCGTTGATAGTCAAATTCCAGAAGGAGTTTGAGACTGGACGTAAAACGAGAGTTCGAACCAGTATAAAAATCCCTGGTGTCATTTACTTTATTGTCTACTTTTTATATTCATATTCCGCACTGGTAGATAACTTAGATTATATTCCATATTACAATCCATAGTAGCTCTTTCACTTGGTATCAGAGCAAGGCCATCTTATAACCGTAGCATGGTTATTTAATACACTATTAACATGGAAAATAACACAAGTTTTGTTGAAGGTTAATCCACTGCACGACCACCACGATTTAATGGTTTGGACTATAATTACTGGTCAACTATTTCATGCAAGAAAATGGATATGATAATTGGAATATTACTCAAAATGAATACACTATACCCATTACACCATTTGTTGAAAGGTCAAATACACAAAACGCTAATGCTACATCAAATGCAAAAGCTATGAGTATGTTATTTTGTGCATTAGACAAAAATGGATTTAATAGAGTTAGCATGTGTACAACCGCTTAAGAAATTTGAAGAACTCTTAAAGTGACACACGAAGGAACTAATGAAGTTAAACAAAGCAAGATTTTTATGCTTAAGAATCAGTTCCAAAATTTCAGAATGAGACCAGATGAAACCATAAATGACATGTATTCTTGATTTCAAGACATACATCATTCACTATTGGCATTAGAAGAATTTTTTTCAGATTTTGATATTGTTTCTAAAATTCTAAACTCTTTAACGAATGAATGAGAACGAAAGGTCTTGGCTAATGACATTTCCACCATCGAAACTGAAGAGTTAATTGGAAATCTTATGTCATATGAAGTAAATCTACAGGCCAAGCGAAACCAAGCACAAGATAAAAGAAATATAGCTTTCAAAGCTAAACAAGAAGACTTAGATTCGGATGAGATAACATGGCATTGATTGCAAAGAATTTCAAAAAGTTTCTAAAATTCAGAGAGAACAAGAAATTTGGAAACAATAGAAAAGACAACACCAGCAAACTACCAGTATCAAATCTTGAATGCTACGAATGTCAAACTAAAGGCCATATGAAGAAATACTATCCTGATAGAAAGAGAGATAGATTCAAAAATAAGAAGGGCAAATTCAAGAAGAAGCAAGCATTCTCAGTAACATGGAATGATTTATAGTCGTCGTCATTATCGGACAGTGACACGGACAGTGATACCGAACAAGCCAACGTCTGCTTTATGGTTTCAACTGACGATGTAAGTGATTTATCTTTTGAAGATTTAATTGACATAAACATAGAAATATTAGATATACTCAAGGAAACTAAGATAAAATATAAAGATGCACTAGAAAGACTAAGGAGAACTGAAATAGAAATTGATATGCTAAGAGATGAAAAGAAATTTTAGAAGAAGAACTTATTAATACACAAGAATCTTTATTTGATGTTTCTTCTCAACTCACTATGCTATCAAATGAAGTAGACATGCAAAAAGAAAAGAATATAACAGTAGCATCAGAAAATCATGATTTAAAATCAAATGTCAAAATTCTTGAGTTGAATAACACGTCTCAAAACTAAGTTACAGAGTATTACTCAGAGTATTACTAACAATGTGACAAATTTCAACAAAGGAAGAGAAAATCTTTCTAAAATTATTAGTAATTCTCATTCTACTAATAATAAAAATGGATTAGGATATAAAAAATCTTCAAAACCAAAAAATAATAACATGTCTTATAAAAATTATAATTTGCATAATAATTTTGTTAAAGCACAATCAAAGGCAAAGGTTATTACTCAAAAGAAAGAAGTTAGCAAATCTTGTACAATAAAAATTTAGGTACCAAAAACTAACAATAATCTAATCAGAAACATGCATATAAAATCTTTTCTACCTACTGTCCATAAAAATAAAGATTTTATTTATAAAGGGAATTCTAAACCCTCATGGATTTGGCTTCTTAAGATTTAACTCTTAGGACCCAAATAAAAAGTGGGTACCGATGTTATTTATATAATTTTTGCAGGTAGTGACTAAGAAAAGAGGAAAATAAATACTAGACAGTGGTTTCTCAAAACATATGAATGGAAATAAAGATATGACGACAAATATCATCTACTCGGATGGAGGATCTGTTGCTTTTGGAGATAACTCCAAACGATACATCATCGGAAAATGCGATGTGAGTAATGACGGTACATCTAACTTACCTCTTATTACAAATGTTTCATTAGTAAAGAATTTAAAACACAATTTACTTAGCATAAGTCAGCTATGTGATAAAGGCTTTAATATAACCTTTTTTGAAAATAAATGCAAAAATTTTGATCAAAATAATAACCTTATTATTTAAAGAACAAGAGAAAGAAATATTTATATATTAAATATGAAAATCAATTATAACACAAATAAGTGTCTACTAGCCAATGATAATGATCCTTGGTTATGGCACAAAATATTTTGTCACAAGAATTTTAAAGCTATTAACAAATTATCTAAGAATAGTTTAGTTAGAGAACTGCCAAAAATGAATTTTAAAGTTAAAAATATTTGTAATGTTTGTCAGTTCGGAAAATTAACTAAATCTTCCTTTAAATCAGAGAAAAAGATTTCTACTTTACAACCACTTGAGTTATTACATTTAGATCTTTTTGGTCTGAATCAAATGCTTGTTATATTTTAAATCATATTTCCATCTGACCACTAACACAACACACTCCATATGAACTTTTTCAAGAAAGAAAACCAAATATTTCATATTTTAAAGTTTTTGGTTAAAAATGTTTTATTTTAAACATAAAAATCATCTTGGAAAATTCGATCCAAAATCAGATGAAGGAATTTTCATAGGATATTCGGAACGAAGTAAAGCATATCGATTTTTAATAAAGAACTAAAACAATCAAATAAACACTTAATGTCTCCTTCGATGAGAATTTTATCTTTAATAAGAATCTTAAGGATGATGAGATAATGACTAAGACAATCACAAACACTGTTATGCAAAATAATTTTGAAGAAGATGAAAACATTATTCATAATTTGAAGAAGATGAAAACATTATTCATAATGAAAATGGATTAAGATCTCCTCCTACGATTTACGAGATCACCCTGTAGAAAATGCTATTGGGGAAATTAATTCAAATGTCAGAACTAGAAATCAACTCAATCACATGGGCCATGTAGCATTCCTTTCTAAAATTGAACCTAAAAACGCCGAAGAAGCCTTTATTGATGACTATTGGATTATAGTTATGCAAGAAGAGCTAAACCAATTTGAGTGAAATGAAGTTTGGGACTTAGTTCCTTGACCAAGTGATCAAACGGTCACTGGTACTAAATGGGTTTTCAAAATTAAAGCTGATGAACAAGGAAATATTATTAGGAATAAAGCTAGATTAGTTGCACAAGGATATAATCAAGAGGAATGAATTGACTATGAAGAAACGTATGCTCCAGTTGCTCGACTAGAAGTAATACGTATATTACTTGCTTTTGCATGTTTTTATAATTTTAAACTTTATCAAATGGATGTTAAAAGTGCTTTTTTAAATGATATATAAAAGAAAATGTTTATGTTGAACAACCTCCTCTACTTTTACACGAAAATTTTTCTAACCACATCTATAAACTTAAGAAAGCTTTATATGGTCTAAAACAAGCACCTCGTGCTTCGTATGAACGTCTTAAAAGCTATCTTATAGATTATTGTTTTAAAATTGGGAAGGTTGATCAAACTCTTTTTATTAAACGCACTAAAAATGATATTTTAATAATTCAAATTTATGTAGTGACATTATTTTTGGTTCTACAAATGAAAATTTATGTCAAGTACTTTTAAAAATCATGACAAGAGAATTTGAAATGTTTCGCATGGGAGAACTTCCATATTTTCTTGGATTACAAATTAAACAATTAACAAATGAAATTTTTATTAATCAAGAAAAATATTGTAATAATCTCATAAAATGATTTGGTATGGAAAATACTTCTACTAAACCGACTCCTATGAGTACTACACTACATCTCGACAAAGATGAAAATGGAAAAGTAAAGACCAAAAACTATATTGTAATATGGTTGGTTCATTACTATATTTAACTGCTAGTAGACCTGATATAATGATGAGTGTTTGCTTCTATGCATGATTTCAAGAAAATCCCAAAGAATCACATTTGCGGGTAGTGAAGTGAATTTTGCGATACTTAAGAAAAACTATAGACTATCGTCTCTTTTATCCAAAAGATTGTTCTTTTGAGTTAGTATCCTATAGTGATGTTGATTTTGGAGGATGTCAGACGGGTTGAAAAAAACTAGTAGTACTTGTCACTTTATTGGACAATTTTTAGTATCTTGGTTTAGTAAGAAATAAATTTTTGTTTAACTTTCGAGTGTGAAGTAGAATATATCTCTGCTGCTTTGGCATGTGCTTAAGTAATCTACATGCAACAAACAATACACGATTTTGAAGGTAATCTTTCAAATTCAAAATTTTATTGTGATAACACAAGTGTAATACTTTTATCAAAAAATTCAATAAATCATTCTAGAACTAAGCATATAGATATCAAACATCATTTTCTCAGACATAATATAGAAAAAGGAAATATTTCACTAGAATTTGTTTCTTCAAAAAATCAAATAGTTGACATATTTACAAAACCTTTAAATGAAAGTCGTTTTATAAAATTACGTCAAAATTTGGGTATTATATCTTTACATGATTTATAATTTATATTTTTTAAATTTTTTAGAAAAACAAAATTTAATTTTTTTTTGCTATTGCTAGCACTCAAACTTGGGTAGCTGATAAGGGAATTTCACGTCTTTCCATTTCGCTATTGTATTACTTGCTACACTTCACACTATCTTCCTCACATTTAATCTCATAATTGCATATCTTTATTTAGCCTATTATATTATATTTAAAGACTTCTATTTATTCGTTCCGTTCATCATCTCGAAAAAATTTCAAAAGGTTGAATTTTTTTATTCTTTTTCTACAACATATCAACATGTCTTTACAAAACGAATCAAACCAATCTTCTATTTATTTCAGCAAACCTTCATCAAAATCGTCAAAACCCTCCAACACTCCCATCCCGGTTTATATTCCTATAAAAATCACACCATCACCGACTCATCATACATGATATACTCCACAAAGAAAGAGAACCAAACGTACTTTACGTTTTGGTTCTCTGTCGACTAAGAAGAAAATAGAATCCATTACCAAAGAGTGTGTAACGATCCTGAATTTTTAACAATTTAAAGATGAAGATATTTAATTAATTTTAAATATTTGAGATAATTTTAAAATTGAATTCCAATAAAACTATGAATTGGCGATTTAATTTTAGAATTTAATCTATTTAAAGTTGAACTAAATTTGAATTTGACTTTGGAGTTGAAATTGAACATTGAATTTATATTTTAAATTTGAACTAATGACTTAGAAAAATAATTTGGATTTAAGAATTATTTATGTAAATTAATAAATCGATAGTTAGTTTTAATAACAATTTTCTTTAACTTAATTATAATAAAATAAAATCTGAAATAAATGGTTTAAATTAGAATTATAAATAAATCTACATGAGATAGATTTTATAGTTACAAATAAAAGGAAATAAATTATTAATAAATTTTGTAAAATAGTAAGTTGAATAGATAAGTAAAATGAACTATGTAAAATCAACAAGTATATGAAGTATTATAAAAGATAAGAATGAACACTTGTGAAAGCAAATAACAAAGGCAATAAAATAAAAATTAAAAAAAATACAAGTGAAATAAAATAAGAAAAAAATGGATTGCAAAATCTTAGTACACTGCTATGTATCTCCTCTCTGCAAAATCTCGTACCTATCAGCTACAAACATGCCTTGTTCCACGCCGTTTTTCGCGCCTTCCTCCATACCCTAAATCACGTTCTCCTCTGCATAATACACGAACCCCCATCCCCTATCATTTCATTTTCATACGAAAGGAAAAAAAAACGAAATAAAAATGGCGGCCGTATTCTCCTCTTCGTCTTCCTTCAGAAATTAGGGATTTGCGAATTTGGAGCTTCGATTCGTCTCTCGTTCGCCTTCACAAAAATTGGGGGCTTCGACCTTGTTTAGATTGTGCTGTGCTCAATACTCTTCGGCTGTTTCGATTATCAAAGGTGAGTTTTTGGCTCACGATTGATTTTAATGCAAGTTCTTGAATTTGTTGAATTGAATGCTTGGTTGCATGCTATGTTTTGGGTGTTATTGGTTATCATTTGCTCGGTTTATTTAATCTAAACTGATAGGAACAGATAAGTGCTTGGTTTCAAGCTATGATTTGGGGCTATCTGCTATCACTTACGCGGTTACTTGAATCTGAACTAACAAGAACAGATGTTTTGTAAATTTTCGTTTAAACTGTTAAGGACAGATGCTATTTGCTGTCACTTGCTCGATTTGCTTGAATTTTCAACTGATGAGAACAGATGCGTTTAAATTGATAATAACAGATGCTTTGTGAATTTGCGTTTAAAATTTGATAAGAACAGATGCTGTTAATTTGTTTTGAACTGTTGAGAACAAAGGCTACCCAAATTATTGTTTTAAAATTTGATAAGAACAGATGCTGTTAATTTGTTTTGAACTGTTGAGAACAGAGGCTACCCAAATTATTGTTTTAAAATTGATAAGAACAGATACTATAATTTTGATTTAAACTGATAAGAGCAGATGCTATTTGGTTTTGTTTTTAAAAACTAACAAGAACAGTTGCTATTTGATGCTTGTTTTTTTTAACTGATGAGGATAGATGCTTTTGATTTCACTTGCTGATAATTTGATTTTATTTTTAAACTGTTGGGAACAGATGCTAATTGATATTGTTTTCTTAAAAACTGTTAAGAACAAATGCTATTTAAATTTTAATTTTAAACTAATAAGGACAGATGCTATTTCATATTTGTTTTAAACTGTTAAGAACAAATGCTATTTGAAAATTTGTTTTTAAACTAATAAGAACAGATGTTATTTAAAATTTAATTTAAATTGATGAGGGCAGATGCTATTGATTTAAGTTTTAAACTGTTAAGAACAGATTCTACCCAATATTTGATATATGTTTTAAATTGATAAGAACAGATGCTACTTAAATGTTGTTGAACTAAGTAGCATGCATTTTGTGGTCTGCCTTGTTGCTAAGTCATTTCTGTTGACATGTTGTTGCATTCCTCTCTTGTAAACCTGAGAGTTGAGTTTTTTTTTTAAAAAAAAAATTCGGGAAAACTCAAATTTTTAAAAGCTATGTTTTAAATTAAAGTATTGTTGAATTAAATTCAAGTGAGTAAATCAATGATTTAAAAACAGTTTCTACTTTTAAAACCAAGCCATCTGGATTTTGCAGAAATTAAAGTTTAATTTGAAATGTTGTTCAAACAACAAAATCAAAACCAGTGATTAGTAAAATAAAAATGAATAATAACAACTACCCTATTCTTTCTTTTGGCAAGTAAACATGACTATTTATAGGTTGTTTGAAATTCCATATGTGCATGAGTTTGAATTTGCTTGATTTTATTCACTGTCTCATTGCAGTTATCTTGGTTCAAAACTGATAATTGCTATTGGCATTTTATTTTGCTTGTTACTGTGTTGCCCTATCACTAGTGTACTCACTCATTTGAGTTTGTATGCTGTTCACTTGATAGTAATCAAGTCTGAATTGCTATGGTTTCGTCTCCGAACTACTTCGATTTTGCCTTGCTTTAACAGTGACTTTGGTCACTTTGATTCTGCAGATGCTATTTAAATTTTAATTAAACTAATAAGAACAGATGCTATTTGGGATTTTATTTTTGAACTGTTAAGAACAGATGCTACTGAAATGTTGTCTTGAAACTGTTAAGAACAAATGCTATTTAAATTTTATTTTAACTAATGAGAACAGATGCTATTTAAATTGCATGTTGATTTGTTTGCCTATGCATCTGATTTTAAATGTATTGCTGAACATATGCATACAAAATTTTGAATGTATGTGACTGTGCTCTTATGATTCTAGTTCCAGATTCTTATACATTTTAAAATTATAAATACAATGTTATAATCTGAAAACTTAAACAAAAGGATGAATTTTAAAAGCTAAAATCAAATTGTTTAGTCAAGGATGGACACTGCAGTACCCATCTGAACTGAAATTGGGTTTTGACCAATCTTTGATGACATTTTGGTAACCCAGTTCTGGTTCTTCATGCATGTTGTCTTCATATAGTTTGCTAGGTGTAGTGGTTATTGCCAGTTGCCTCTAGTTACTTGATTTTTTGGCTGACTGCATGCAGTGGCAGTTATATATATATATGTCCATGCACTTGAAACAACTATTTGATGCTGCACACTTGTGCTTTGCCTTGATCACTTCTGTTGTGTCATTTGTGCAGTTGGTCTTGCAATTGTTGTTATTTATGTCTTCATGTTCATTAGAGTTCTGTTGCTCTTATACCATTCTGTTGCATTTGGTATACATTTTGACCATGCACCTTGTTGCATGCTTGCTGTAGCCTTTCAGTTCCTATGCCTTGTTGTATGCTTGGTGTATCACTGTCCACATTTGTATCTTGGGTTGGTCACTGACCTTCTTGTATTCATGTGCCACTGAGTTTGAGCATTTGTACATATGTGCTCACTGTTGTATTTACTTGCATTGTACTTGGGGATTGCATGTTGCTGCTGCATGTTTGTTTGCTACTGTGTCGTCTCTGATGTTGTTTCATTTGTGCACTAATTCAATGCTTAGTGCATTGTGCACCTGTTTTGGACTTGCAGTTTGAATTGCGTTGAGTTGAGTCGAGTTTGCAGTGATTTGTCCGATTTGCGCTTGCACACGTGTTGGCAAGGCAGTGCACATGTGTGCAAAGTATACGTGTGTACTGCAGCCACACGGGATTGACAGAGAATAAAAATTTGAAGTTGTTAATATAAAAATCCATAATAGATTTTAAATTGATTTATGTGATTCGTCATCTCTGTTACCATTTTATTCAGTTCATTACAAATTTATTTACTTGAATTAAGATTAATCCTGACTCGAGTGTTTTGTGTTTTGCAATTAACGCTCGGGTCAGACCGAGTATTTTTACAGCTTGAAGATTTTCAGGCCGCGAAGTTAGAGAGAGAGGGGAAAGCACTTCACTGAAGTTTTTCGAAATTTTTTTTCTTTGTACTCTAATAGATATATATATAGATAAATTGTTCCGCTGTATAAAAATTTAATGCATTGTACAAACTCTGATGTATGTAAGAAAAATTCATTTATAAATAATATTATGATTATTCTGTGATTCTGTGGCTGATTCTGTTTAAACTTTATAAACTGAACAACAATCCGTCATTTTGAACGTTTCGAGTTGGTTTAATTACCGACTAGAGGCGGTCAGGGCGGCGGGTCGTTAGAGAGTGACTCTGGAACTCCAGCATGAACTCTACTACGAATAGAAAGTACACGCTAAGTGTTTAAGTTTTCTGAAGCAGGTCACGTTGAAGTTCTACAGGTCTTCATCTAAGGAAATTGTGCATCAACCTTCGCTTATCCATTTTCAAGCTCCACAAAATCCTTGGGAACCTAGTCCACAACGTCCTCAGGTGTCACTAAACTCCTGGGAACGCGGAAATGGTCGGTCACCGATTCAGCCATTATAGGAAATCACGAAGATTGAACCACCTTCCGACGACTCTCATTCTTCGAAATTTTAAGTTCCATGGTATATTTATTCTTGTTAAAGTATTATATAATTTTATACATGTTTTTATAGTGTTTTATTAAATAATAAAACATAAGTCTATCAAAGTTTTTTCTTTAAAACTTTTTACTCCAAAAAATCATTGTTTCATATGTTTATTTGGCTTCCAGCCACAATTCCATTCGACCGATCATAATATTTCAGTCGACTAAACCTTACACAATGTAGTCGACTACCTGTACAAAAGCAGTCGACTGAATTTGATCATTTCCAGGCTATTGCACGCAAGTTAAATTTCTGAGTACCTTTGTCGACTGATTTATAATTTCAATCGACTTAAAATTCAAACTTACTAAAAAATTTCCAGATTTCAGTCTACTGAATCAACAATTTAAGTCGACTGGAATATGCATTTTCCAGGAAAAATACTTTGGGATTGAAACCCTGTTGTTTTCAGACGACTGAATCTTTATTTTCTGGTTTTCCAAAAGCTTTTTGCACAAATTCCTAAGCACCTTTTCCACGTACCCTATAAATACATCATCTTCTAACCCAAACCATACCTCACTTCAGAAAGAAACCCTAGCTCCTAAAATTTTCCAAATCAAATCCTATACTTCAAATTCCAATAAATCTCCATCGTTCCATGAACTAAACGACCATGCCAATCAACCGCCGGACGTTCGGAAAGCCAAATATGGTCTTGGTTACATGATGAAACAGCAGTTACTTGATTCAAATTAATGCATGGATCTCGAATTTTTGATAGCTCCTTTCTCAACTACCCAGATTTCAATGCTTATAGAATTCGAGAGACGGCGGAGGCAAGTGGTCTCGAGAACTTGATAGATTTGGTGCTAACAACATCAAGATCTATCCTCTTTTTATTAAACTTTTCTTTGCAAATATGGACTTAGATCATCAAAATCCAAGAAATAGAGATGATTGCATATGGACTCTAGTATGCGGCGTTCCAATTTACCTTCCACACCAACACTTGGATTTATTCTTCGTTGTACGTCTATAAGCCTTGACATCAACAATGTAGAAGTCAATATGGATAATCGAGATGAGGTCTCTCATCCATTCGCCTCCGATGATATGATCGTGCTCAAGTCCGTCGCATTACGACCAAAGGTACATGTCCTACATCGTGCTCTTATTTGCTCCATCCAACCTCGTGAGTCCTTATGGTAGTCTCATTTTCTAAAAAGCATTGCGAATCTATTTTAAAATTATCCTGTACTTTGTTTTAAAAATAAAATGTTTTAGTTCTCACACTAGTCCCATGACTGACTCGGAGTTTATTGTTTCCCTTCCTAAACTCTGGATGCCCACCAATTTCCACACGGGCAGTCTAGAGTTAGGTTATCAGGATATTTTGGAATTCAGGAGTTGCTAGAGGCAAGCTGGATGACATGGCGTATTCACTAGTATATAGTATTTCTTTTCCGCTATTTGTTGTTGTTTGTTGTTGTACACTCTGATGATGTAATGTGATGTAATGTAATAACTGATATAGTTCTTTGTTTAAAGATTATTCATTTATCTATTATATGTTGTTCCGCTACGATTGTGAGATTCTGATATTGTTCTGTTGTTTCTTTCTGTTATGTTCTATCTTTTTCTCTCTTCTTCTACCTTTCTCTTATTCTTTAACCCTAACGGTACGGTTTTCCGGCATTCGATTGCTCGGCAGTTGATACAGTGGACGTACTGATGTCGATTTTCAAGCGATGAAAAATCGCAAAGGTTACATTTGGTATCAGAGCATATGGTTAAGCGACAACCATGCCTCTGTTGGGTATTACGCATTAGAGATAGAGTTAGTAGTACTCTAGAATGAGTGTGAGTGTAATAATAGCTATGAGCGCGTATTTGTTAGTGAATATAAATTGTTTTGTATTGTGTTGACTTATCGGTTGATTGTTTATGAATTCTGGTCGATGCGGGAAGTACAACCGTGATCGATAGGGGTTTCTAAACTCTTAAACAAGATAAACTGACACAGTATTGTTTTAAATTGGGTAAATGAAATAATTTTACCTTGATTATATTTTGTATATAAAGGAATAATTTTTCAGAATTATTAAAATGTATATGAATTGATTGCTTGGTTGTTGAAAATATAAATATATATAACTCAATAAATGTTGTTTGAATAAGTTGAATAAAAACAACAATTTTTAAAGAATAATTGTATAAGGAAAAGAATTATAAGATGGAATTATAATTAGTTTGATTTACAATTGTGAAATAATCTTACATATGAGAAGTGAAGCTGTATGAATATATTTATAAATATGGGTTGTAATTAAAACCGAATTTGAAAATTTAGGAGATTTGAAAAGTTTAAATCCCTTTTGATTTTGAAAATGAATTTCCAAGGTTTTGGAAAAGTGTTTTGAAGGGATGAAAGCTCTTAACTCTTTCAGGCCGTTGGAAAATAATTCCGATGATGATTGCAACATCATCAGTGTTCATTTTCGGGTTTCCAAAAGAGGAATTGCTACCAGATTATTTTAAATAAAAGTTATTTGGAAATTTGGATTTGGTTTTGGAAATTCAAAGGAAAATTTGAATTGATTTCAAAAATGGTTTTGAAAGATTGAAAGGACTCTGGAATCCTATTTAAAATATTTATGGGAAAAATAAATGAGTTGACAACTTATACAATTTGAATTTTGATAGAATAAATCTAACTTAAAGGATGGAGTTAAGTTAAAGGAAGTATAAGTGAATCAATAAAAAAAATCCAAGTGGTAATTGTTGAAAATAAGTTGTATAACTTATGAAATGAGAAAATGAAAGTGAAACCAATTGTTAAAAATGGTTAAACAATTTGTTAAGCAAAATAAATCTGAATTTGAATAAGTGATGAAAATTTGGCTTTGGTAAAAGTTAACTAGAATTTACTTTAGAATTGGAATCTGAATTGGATTTATAAGTGGAAAATTTAAGTTAAGTAAAATAAATTGAAATGGAATATAACTTAAGTGAAGTTGAATAAAGTTGATTTTGGTGTCAAAGTAAATTAATAAGTGAATTAATGAAGTGAAGTCATTAAGAATTTGAACTTGAGTTATATAAATGAAATTCAACTTTATATTGTTAAAGGAATTAGCAATTGAATTAATGAATGGATTGAATGTAAATAATTGATATGGAATAATAAATGTAAGTGTAAATTCATTAAAAGCCAATGTTATTGGAAATTGAATAATTGAATGGAAATCAATTTAATATCAACCAATTGAAATTAAAAGTGTTGAACCAAATTAAATGTAAAGAAATGTAGATTGAATAAATTTGGTTGTAATGGATGTACATTGGTTGTTATGTGAATGTGAGTTGATTGTATATAATTCATTAAGTGTTAATGAAATTGAATTAGCGAAATTAAAAGCTATGTGATTGAATTCAAATTGGAGGTAAATAAATTTGAATAGAATTGGATTTGATTTGGATTGAAGGTGAATTAATGTGAATAAATTAGTGAATGTATACTAATTGGAAAATGAACAAATGAATGTTAGTAAAATTCCAATGTTAATGAATCAAATGTGATTAAAATGAAAACCAATTCATTTAATAATAATGAGAAGTGAATGTATATTGATTTGATATGGATTTGTTGGATGATAGTTGTTTGGCAGTTGCATTTATTGCTTTTGTTGCATTTGCTATGTTAGCATATGTAGATATATGTTGTATATTGATATTACTTTCATATATGCATGTTCTCATGGTTTGTTGAGTGTTTAGTAGGTGCGGATTGCGCTTGCTTTGCCTTTGGAGCTCGCTTTCGCGCTATATTAGCCGTATACGCTCGCTAACAAAATATAAGGTACATATCTCGGATTAAATATCGTACTTTTACACTTTTTTTCCCTGCGGGATGCCTCATCACTTGATGAGATGTATATTTGTGATATATATTGTTATTTTTTTTCGGATCGAGCCACGCAAAGGAGACTCTGGCGAATTTTTCCGAAAATTTAAGGCGTTAGAAATTTTTTGAGAAAATTGGGAAATTTTTGAAAACTAAGTTTGGATTTGGAAACTTAGTAAAGATTTTGTGAGAAGTTTAACTATGAATTTTGGGAAAGTTAAACACTTAAGAAATTTGTAAAAAATCCAATTTGAATGGTTTGTTTTGGGAAAGTTAATGGATTCTGTAAATTTTTCTTACTTGGTAATTTCGAGGACGAAATTCTTTTAAGGGGGAAGTTTGTAACGATCCAGAATTTCTGTCAATTAAAATTTGTATATTTAATTGATTTTAAATATTAATAAGTGAAATTAAACGGTCGAATAAATTTTATTTCGAATAATTGGATTTAATTGGACAGTTAAATCGATAATTTAATATGGAAATTACAGAAATAATTGGAAATTGGGTTTAAAATGATTAAAATTGATTTTTAAAATTTTATTATATCATATTGAAGTTAGAATAACATTATAGAACTTTTAAAATCGAATTTGAAGTTAAATTGTGAAAATTGAATATTTTAATATTTAATTGACGAGTTAAAATAGCCATTTTTCAAACAGTCTCGGATTTAGACGGACCAGTTTCATCGGATCCGTAATGTGATATTATTGCATGGTTTCAAATTTCGTGTCAATCAGATTTACGGTTTGTCCGGGGCAAGCCAAAACGCATAGAAATTGGTTTAAATCGATTTAATTTAAATCTGATCGTTTATTTCCGTAACTCGCACAGATGATCGAATTAGCCTCCGAAACTTATTCCATTGTGTTCGGAACATGGGGTGAACCTTAGGAACGCCAGCCGACACGCTCGTTTGGAGTTCGGAAAATTTTCGATGAATACTGTTTGGGGCAATTTTCTATATAAGGACATCACTATCTTCATTTTGCAAAAATTAAGAAATACCCTAACCCCAATGCTTCAGCCGCCACTTACATTTTAATGGCTGAAAAATTTCGAAACTTCTCCTCTTAATCTCTCTCAATCCGTAAAGAATTAGCAAAGTCTTCAACTACAAACTTCTAAAGCTCGATGAGAGCTACAAATCCATACGAAGATGATCAAGTTTCATTGCATGGATCAACGGCAAGTGGGCCCCGTTCGTCACCAGGTCACGCACACATTTCTAGGCAAAGGTAGGGCCGAGTTCATCAATATTCTGGCCGAAGGTTGCACATGTGGCGGGCTTCGTCGTGGCGTAACTTGATCGTCTTCAAAGTCGTCGTGGTAGGCTCGAGAATTCAAGATAGGTTGGCGGCTATGGGTTCTTAATGTCGCATATGTTACTGGAAGGAGATGGAAGAAAGGGGGGAAGGCCTAGATTCTAGGGTTTAGATTTGGATGGCTCTGATTTAATCTAGGTATAAAAATTAAAATAGAAATTGTAATTTGTTTATATTATAATTCGTGTAAACTTTAAAATGCGATATCTTTTTCATACGAGGTCCGTTTCGCACGAAACGAATTGCGTCGGGTTCGTTTTGTCGAGCACTATGCAATGAAGCTAGTTTTGAGTCATTTGGAGCTAGTGAAAATTTCGGATAAAATTAAACGCTTGTTTAATTTTATTCGAAATAAAACGTTGGAACGGAATTGAAATCAAGGTGAGAACTTCTCACTCAATCGAATTGTTTCGATTTGAATTTTTAAATAAATAGATTTACAATTTGCTTGAATGTATGTTTGAATGATGATTGTTATCTATTGATTGTTAAAATAGATATTATACGCCGTTAGTAAGCGAAGGTTATTTATTAAAAACATATACCGCGAATATTTCAGAGTACAGTGAAATTGGTATTATTTATGTACTTGGAGTTGTTTTTCCGCATTATATAGCGGATAAGACCCTATTGCGCTGTCTATTAAGCGGATAATATTTTATGAATCCCATATACCGCGATATTCCGCTTTGAACGGAATTGGTATTGTGCTAATGTTTGTGGATGCAGAGAAACTGGTTGCAGGGATCCAACTGGATTCCTCACCAGTATTTATTTGATTATAGATATTTTGATGTTTGTTGATTATCATATGATGATATATGATGTTTGTTGTCGTGATTGACTATTGGGTGCTGTTGCGTCATCGGATCCTTTTTAAAGTTTAAAAATAACGATTTTGATTTTAAAAGGATTTTTAAAATGATTTTTCAAAGTATACGTTTTATTAAATTTTTGAATTGATTCA
Organism: Allium cepa; assembly: GCA_030765085.1. Taxonomy (NCBI): domain Eukaryota; kingdom Viridiplantae; phylum Streptophyta; class Magnoliopsida; order Asparagales; family Amaryllidaceae; genus Allium; species Allium cepa. The sequence continues at coordinate 635,899,979 of CM060941.1, forward strand.
TTTTAAATAATTAAAACGTAATAAATTTTTATGTTATAAAAATTAAGATTTTTGTCAAATATAACCAAAAGGTGATTTTTAAAATAAATAGATTTATAAAATAGTTTAAATTTGGATTTTTTAATTATTATAAAGGATGCATATAAAAGATTTTTAACATTGATATTTATAATTAAAAATATATATATAATATTGGAATTATAAAACGAGTTTATTAAGTGTTAAAATGGAGTATAAAATGGATTTCATTAAAAAAATATAGATTTATAAATTGTGAAGATTATAAAATGAATAGATGTTGTAAAATAAAAGATTTATAAGTAATTAACTTATAAACTGGATTTTGGGTATTTAAATGGGATATTAATAGAAATTGTTAATAAAGAGATTTTATAAGTTGAAGTTGTTATAAAATATAAATGAATCTTATAAGTAATAGAAGTTTTAAAAAGAACAATTTTGTAAATAAATGAATTATAAGTATTTAACTTATAATATGGACTTTTGGTATATATTTGAGATATATAAATTGAATTGGATTAATAAGGGAGATTTATAAATCGAAGTTTATAAATAGAAATGGAATTTATAGACATTGTTTATAAATTCTAAATCAATGGAATGTGATAAATTGAATATAGAAATTTATTAAAAGAAGTATATTCGCGATTTTGGATAGCGAACTATTCTTTATATAAAATGTTTAGAAATATTGAAATTTGGTTAGTGAAGTATATTCATGATTTTGTACAGTGAATATATTATTAAATAAAATGGTTATGTTTTGGGAAATCGATATTATAAAATGAAGTTAATTATTTTAAAAAGATGTTTTAAAATGTAGTATGAATCGAATACATAGATTTGAACATTCATTGTTGAAATAGACGTTTTCGAGAAATAAGGAAATGGTGGACTATAACACTGTTGTTATAGTAAATGATTTTCGAAAGGAAATGTTTTGTATAGTATTGGGATTTATATATCTATTTTAATTTCGAATCCCTCTACTAGTGATTTTGGGTCGTCGTAACGATGTTTTACGCAACATTCGTTTTGACTCAAATGAATGTGTTTAAGAGAACGTTTTCCTTAAAAAATGAAATATATACTTAATATTGATTTAAGTATAGTGAATATTTTGTTGAGTCACTAGTTTTATGAAGGTTTTGATTTCTGACAAATAACTAAAGGCGATCGACAAAACATGGTCATTATGGCTATAAAGAGCTACATATGGTGCTCTAGATTGTAGATTGATTATTTGATATTATATTAGTGATAAACTTGTTAAAATCTATCCTCAAATAATCATGCATTTTCAAGAAAATTAATATATTTACGATTAGAATGTAGTTGCACATTCAGTGTGCAACTTTACAGGGACCGGTCGACCGGTCACAATATAGGCGGTTGACCGTTCCTGCATAATTTGCACACTGAACGTGCACACATGCACATAACGTATATATATTTAAATTCCTGTCTACTGGTCACTTTTTAACCTGTCGACCGTTTTTAAACAGAAAGCAATTTTTCCAAAAGACACTTCTCTTCTCCAAAGGTTGCATCTCTTACCTTTCACCAAAGATCATATCTCTTAATGGCAACTGCTCACAAAGAGTTACAATCATTCTTATCTATATAAACTCATCTAATTCGTTGATTAACATAACATGATTTTATATGCTTTTGAATCTAATCTCTGATCTTACTTTCTACATACTCCTGCATTCTAAAAGCTCTCGATTATTTATTGAATCATTGAAACTATTTCATATCTTTTGATTCAATAAGTAATATACTTTCGTTAATCTTTTCAAAATATCATTCGCATACTTTGAGGATAAGATTATAGGAAGGGTGTACTACTAGTGACAAATCCGTGTTTTCAAGAGCACAAGTTGTCAACAACAATTGTATTTGTTCTTTTGTTGAAGTCCTCAGTGTATTAGAGGCGTGAAATCCCGTTCGGTTGCTCGGGTGTTGTAAACCTGTTCCTTCGGGTGAAGCGAGGTTGTTAATAGTGAAAATCCAGATAGAAGTCTGGGACTGGACGTAGGACGGTGCTTCGAACCAGTATAAAAATCTCTGGTGTGATTTTTCTATTTTTTATTTACTATGCTATTATCATCTATTTCCGCATTTATATTGTAGTCCATATTACACGATCCGTGTGTACTATATTAGCACATATAATTGTATACACACCGCACTTTCATTTGGTATCAGAGCACGATCATCATATAACCGTAACAAAGTTATTTGATATATTATAGTAATATGGCAAATAACGTAAGTACTAGCATTCAAAACACCACTTACACGGAGGGTCAATCGACACAAAGACCTCCATTTTTCAATGGTCTTAACTATAGTTATTGGGCAACACGTATGTCATTCTTTATGCAATCAAATAGCTATGATGCTTGGAATGCCACTCAAAGAGAAATAGTGAATCCAACAACTGATTATTCAGAATGGACTGCAGCTGAGAAAACGGCAGCAGCCGTAAATGCAAGAGCAATAAATATGTTGTTTTGTGCATTAGACCAAAATGAATATAACCGTGTTAGTATCTGCACTACTGCATATCAAATTTGGCAAACACTAAAAATCACTCATGAAGGTACTAACAAGGTTAAACAAGCCAAAATAGCCATGCTGAAAAGTCAATTTCAAAATTTCAAAATGAAACCAAATGAGACAATAAATGACATGTATTCACGGTTTCAAACTATTCACCATGCACTTATTGGCTTAGGACAAAAGTATTCTGATTTCGATGTTGTTTCAACAGTCCTACATTCTCTGACTAGTGAATGGGAAGGAAAAGTATTAGCAATTGAAGAAGCTAATGACCTTTCCGTCATGAAGCCAGATGAATTGATAGGAAATTTAATGTCCTATGAAGCAAATTTGCAGGCTAGAAAGGAACAGAAAGAAGAAAAGAAAAATGTAGCATTTCATGTTGAGAAAGATGAAAATGAATCAGATTCTGAAGACGAAGATTTGGCATTCATTGCGAAAGGATTTAAAAAATTCCTAAAATATCGAAAAGCCAGTCGTTACAATAAAAGGAAACCTGGATCAAACAAACCATCTTCATCTGCTATAGAATGTTTCAACTGCCACAAAAAGGGACACATGCAGAAAGATTGTCCAGAACAAAAGAAGAAGTCAGAAAATGACAAATTCAAATATAAGAAGGACAAATCTAAGAAACGAGCTTTCTCAGTAACATGGGATGATTCAGAGTCATCTTCATCAGAAAGTGAAAGTGATTCAGAGAATGAACAAGCTAATGTTTGTTTTATGGCAACAGAAGACGAGGTACAAATTCCTACATTTGATGAATTACTTGATATTAATGCTGAATTAATAGTCAAATATAAAGACATAAAACGTCAATTAAAAGTAGTCAAAGCAGATTTAAGTAGAGCAGAGTTTGAACGAGATATGTTAAAAGATGAGAAGAAAATATTAGAAGAGGAACTTGAAAATATTCAAGAATCATCATCTAATGTTGACTCTCAAATATCTCTTTTGAGTCAAGAAATAGAAGCTCAAAAAGAGAAAAATAATGCTCTCACTACTGAAAATCATGAGCTTAAAGCAAAAGTCAAAATTCTAGACCTAGAAAAAGCTAGCTTACAAACAAAGTTTGATGACATTACTCAAAATGTTTCTAACTTTAACAAAGGTCAAGAAAATTTGACAAAAATAATTGAAAGTTCACAATCTATTTCAGACAAACAAGGATTGGGATATAACAAACAAGAAACCAAGAAATACCTTGGAAATAAACGGAAGAAGAAAGTACAAAAAACTAAAGCTAAGAAAAATCTTAGTTTATTATATTCCAAACCAAAACCGGTTGTGAAATTTCAAAAGAAAAATGTCAAGACTATCAAAATATGGGTTCCTAAAACAAATAACAATTTGATTAGGAACAAATACATTCAGCAATTCATGAATACTGTGCATTTTAATAAAAATTATATATATAAAGGGGATACCAGACCCATATGGGTTTGGACTCCTAAGACCTAACTCTTAGGACCCTATAAAAAGTGGGTACCATGGACTTAATTCTATTTTTTGCAGGTCCCACTTAAGAAAAGAGGAAAGTGGATATTGGACAGTGGTTGCTCAAAGCACATGACAGGAGACAAGAGTCTATTAACAAATATTACATATTCAGATGGTGGCTCCGTCACTTTTGGAGACAATTCAAAATGCTATATCATCGGCAAAGGCGATGTGAGCAATTGCGGTACATCTAACTTACCTCTTATTACTAATGTCATGCTAGTTAGAAATTTAAAACACAATTTGCTTAGTATTAGTCAGTTATGTGACAAGGGATTTATAATTTCATTTTCAAATAATAAGTGTAGTATTTTAGATAAAGACCATAATTTGGTTTTCGAAGGTTATAGAGACAGAAATATATATATTCTGAATATGAATATTAATCATAATTCAGATATGTATCTTGTGGCTAATGACAATGATCCATGGCTATGGCACAAACGCTTCTGTCATATAAACTTCAGAACTATTGACAAGCTAGCCAAAAACAATCTAGTTAGAGGACTACCCAAAATGAGTTTTAAAGTTAACAACATTTGTGATGCATGTCAATTAGGAAAATTGACCAAATCATCTTTTAAATCCAAGAAAGTCATATCAACATTACAACCACTTGAGTTACTACACATGGATTTATTTGGACCTACTAGGGTTCAATCAATAAATCACAGTCAATATGTGCTTGTAATTGTTGATGATTTCTCTCGTTATACATGGACAATTTTCTTAAAAAATAAAAGTGACACTTTCGATCATTTCAAATCTTTCGTCAAAAGAATTCAAAAATCAAAAGGGATTAAAGTTAAAAATATAAGAAGTGATCATGGCGGAGAGTTTGAAAATAATGAATTTGAACATTTTTGTACAAAGAAAGGTATATATCATAATTTTTCGTTTCCCAGAACTCCACAACAGAACGGAGTTGTAGAACGGAAGAACCGAACTTTACAAGAATGTGCAAGAACATTATTGAATGGAACCACCTTACCAAAACATTTTTGGGCGGAAGCTGTGGCAACTGCCTGTTATGTTTTAAATCGTGTATCCATAAGACCTCTTACCAAGAATACTCCTTACGAATTATTTAACAAAAGGAAGCCTAAAATCTCATACTTCAAAGTTTTTGGTTCCAAGTGCTTTATTTTAAATACGAAAGACCAGCTTGGCAAATTCGATCCAAAACCCGATGAAGGAATATTTGTCGGTTATTCGGAACGAAGTAAGGCCTATCGGATATTTAATAAACGAACCAAAACTATTGAAGAATCACTTCATGTCTCTTTTGATGAAATCTATCAGCACCCTCACACTATATCAGATGATGACGAATCAATAGTCACTGACAATCAAATCATCACAAATATTGATTCTGATTCGGAAATAATTATTGAGAATATTCCTCAAACATGTGAGTTACAATCACCACCAAGAATATTAAGAGACCATCCGGCTCAAAATATAATCGGTGAAATAACATCACATGTCAGAACAAGGAGTCAACTCAATCAAATGGGTCATGTCGCTTTTCTCTCAAATATCGAACCTAAGAATCCAAAAGAAGCTGCTACAGATGATTACTGGATCATTGCCATGCAGGAAGAACTAAATCAGTTTGAGCGCAATGACGTTTGGGAACTTGTTCCAAGACAAACTGATCAGTCAGTTATTGGTACTAAATGGGTCTATAAAAATAAGGCTGACGAACAAGGAAATATCACCAAAAATAAAGCAAGATTAGTAGCACAAGGATATAATCAGGAAGAAGGTATCGATTATGAAGAAACTTTTGCACTAGTTTCTCGACTAGAAGCTATTAGAATCCTATTATCTTTTGCTTGTCACCATAATTTCAAACTTTATCAGATGGAAGTCAAAAGTGCTTTTCTCAATGGATTTATCAAAGAGAATGTCTATGTCGAACAACCTCCTTTGTTCGTACATGAAAAATATCCTGACCATGTGTTCAAACTTAAGAAAGCTCTGTATGGTTTAAAACAAGCACCTCGTGCTTGGTAGGAACGACTACGTAGCTATCTTATTAACTCAGGATTTCAAATAGGCAAAGTCGATCAAACTTTGTTTATTAAACATTCTCGAAAAGATATTCTAGTTATCCAGATATATGTAGACGATATCATCTTTGGTTCAACAAACGATAAACTCTGCAAGGAATTTGCAAGTATTATGACCAAAGAATTCGAAATGTCTCATATGGGAGAACTATCTTATTTTCTTGGACTTCAAAAAAAGCAACTTCCTCTCGTCCTCGTTCCGATGAAGTAAAACTATTAAAATCAAAATCATCCACAAAAGAATCACTTGAAACTATTGCGCGTAACCAATTTTTGCTTGAATCGCGTCTCAAGCGCATGGACTCTAAAATTGATAAGCGCTTCAATAAGGTCAAGTCATTCTTTGGTATGCTATGGGATGCTATATCATGTTCCACATCCACTTCTGTTCAAGCACAAGACCCAGGAAAATGTCCTGCTGCTCCTGTTTTCACCTGGACATCATCTGACGAGTCTACTGGTATGAGTGGTCATGGACATGGAGAATCATCTAGAGGGAACAATGATGAGGAAGAAGAAGAAGATGATGATGACGACGACGATGATGATGATGAAGAGGAGATACGATCTGCTTCATCTTAGATTCTATTATGGTTTAGCACTTTAAAAACATTCATCGACACTTGTACTAAATAGTGTCGTTATTCTTATTTTTCGTTTGACATTATGGTCTGTATTATACTCTGTTATGTTTTGGATGTGTTAATGTTTTATTTTGCTATGCATATCATATTAATTACACTTCTCTACTATTCTAGTATCTGTTACTCCTTTTTGTCGATGACAAAGGGGGAGAAAGGGCTAACAATTGTTTGCAGGAACGTACATATATAAGAATTCAAAGAGAGAGATCACATACTCAGGGGGAGATTCATATTTGCAGATATATATTGTCATCAATCAAAAAGGGGGAGAATGTTGAGTCACAAGTTTTATGAAGGTTTTGATTTCTGACAAATAACTAAAGGCGATCGACAAAACATGGTCATTATGGCTATAAAGAGCTACATATGGTACTCTAGATTGTAGATTGATTATTTGATATTATATTAGTGATAAAATTGTTAAAATCTATCCTCAAATAATCATGCATTTTCAAGAAAATTAATATATATACGATTAGAATGTAGTTGCACATTCAGTGTGCAACTTTACAGGGACCGGTCGACCGGTCACAATATAGGCGGTCGACCGTTCCTGCATAATTTGCACGCTGAACGTGCACACATGCACATAACGTATATATATTTAAATTCCTGTCTACTGGTCACTTTTTAACCCGTCGACCGTTTTTAAACAGAAAGCAATTTTTCCAAAAGACACTTCTCTTCTCCAAAGGTTGCATCTCTTACCTTTCACCAAAGATCATATCTCTTAATGGCAACTGCTCACAAAGAGTTACAATCATTCTTATCTATATAAACTCATCTAATTCGTTGATTAACATAACATGATTTTATATGCTTTTGAATCTAATCTCTGATCTTACTTTCTACATACTCCTGCATTCTAAAAGCTCTCGATTATTTATTGAATCATTGAAACTATTTCATATCTTTTGATTCAATAAGTAATATACTTTCCTTAATCTTTTCAAAATATCATTCGCATACTTTGAGGATAAGATTATAGGAAGGGTGTACTACTAGTGACAAATCCGTGTTTTCAAGAGCACAAGTTGTCAACAACAATTGTATTTGTTCTTTTGTTGAAGTCCTCAGTGTATTAGAGGCGTGAAATCCCGTTCGGTTGCTCGGGTGTTGTAAACCTGTTCCTCCGGGTGAAGCGAGGTTGTTAATAGTGAAAATCCAGATAGAAGTGTGGGACTGGACGTAGGACGGTGCTCCGAACCAGTATAAAAATCTCTGGTGTGATTTTTCTATTTTTTATTTACTATGCTATTATCATCTATTTCCGCATTTATATTGTAGTCCATATTACACGATCCGTGTGTACTATATTAGCACATATAATTGTATACACATCGCACTTTCATATTTTTCAAATGTTGAAAATAAATAGATTTGTGAAATACTTATTGTTAAGTAAGTGTGGAAATGTTTTCCAATATGAAATGAAAGGTTTGAAATTTAATCTTTTAAAGATAAATTGAAAAGTGAATATTTGAAATTTGTTTCAAATGGTTAAGTGTGGAAAATTATATATCTTGTAAAGATATTTTTTGGAAAATAAATAATTTGGGAAATTATTCTGAATCTGGTGATGTTGAGCATGCCTATTGATAGTTAAATAACTGACTATCAATATTTACCTTTAAATAGGTATTTGTTGTGATTTGTTTGGATTTGAATGCTACACTTATTTTCAAAATAAGCGCTCACTATTCGGGTTAGCCGAGAAAGGACCTTGGGGTCGTATAACCCATTCCGAATATGTGATACGTCGTTATGGATTGCATTTGATGACCGGTGTTGAAGACCAGATATTTATGAAAACAGAAGGATTACCGTCGAATGTTTCTGCATCGGCTGATCTCCGATATAGAAATTTATTACCCTTTGTGATGGGTAGTCCGGTCGTGATTTTTGAATATCCGGATTGCAAGGGCTTCTTTGGAAGTGCCTTCGGTTCTGTTCGAGTCCGGAACAGACTTGTATGGATGTGTGTCTGGCGTTACAATTTGAGATGTAAAGTTGGTTTCTATCAAATATATTTCCGTTGGTGGACGGAGAATTTATTCTCTTAGCTTAACACCCTAGAGGTTATGTAGTTGATGGGTACTAGTGATACATTCCCAAATTGGTAAGGTGGCATACGAAGTGTTGTTGAACATTTGATGATCAAAGCACAGCTTTATGTAAAGCTTGGCTTTGTGGACAAGACTTCGTCGGACCTCACACCCCGAAAATGGTCAAAATAGGAAGGATGCGACAAGGTTATTAGGGGGTGGCTCCCCTTTAGTGTATGTCATTCCTTCTAGATAGAGGTGTTATCATGGTATGGAGCCCAGATACTTAACATATGTTGTTGCTGCAAATTTATTGCTTTGTGGTTGTTGGAAATCGAGGATCCTCAGATATAGATCAGTTACAATCGGGGAATGACATATTCCTGTCAGTAGTTACCCAGTTAGGGGTAACCCGGCCTTGTGTTGGCAGAGATCCGGTTAGGTTTCTCGGGTCGTCTTTCCAGAGGCGTACCCATGTGGCAATGGGAAGTTCCTTGGCCTGACCATTTGTTGGAAATCCAAAGAAACAATACGATCTTGTACGGTTTTAGTTGTAGAACCTATCATTCACTTATCGTGGCGCCCCACTGTTTGGATGGTAGCTATAGTAGGCATAAGTGCGGAATGCCTATGCTGGCTAAGATTTATATCTTTACTTTCAAAATGATTTTTCCTACACTATGCACTAGTAATAATATCAAATGTTTCTTTTTAATACTTATCAAGCATCTTTGACTATCATCTCCTCCCATTCTGCGTTTGCATTGTGTGTGTGTGCGGGAGGCCTTATGGTAGTCTCATTTTCTAAAAAGCATTGCGACTCTATTTTAAAATTATCCTGCACTTTGTTTTAAAAATAAACTGTTTTAGTTCTCACACCAGTCCCATGACTGACTCGGAGTTTATTGTTTCCCTTCCTAAACTCTGGATGCCCACCAATTTCCACACGGGCAGTCTAGAGATAGGTTATTAGGATATTCTGGAATTGAGGAGTTGCTGGAGGCAAGCTGGATGGCATGGCGTATTCACTAGTATATAGTATTTCTTTTCCGCCGTTTGTTGTTATTTGTTGTTGTACACTCTGATGATGTAATGTGATGTAATATAATAACTGATATAGTTCTTTGTTTAAAGATTATTCATTTATCTATTATATGTTGTTCCGCTGCGATTGTGAGATTCTGATATTGTTCTGTTGTTTCTTTCTGTTCTGTTCTATCTTTTTCTCTCTTCTTCTACCTTTCTCTTCTTCTTTAACCCTAACAGTATGGTTTTCTGGCATTCAATTGCTCGGCAGTTGATACAGTGGACGTATTTATGTCGGTTTTCGAGCGACGAAAAATCGCAAACGTTACAATTTCCCCTTGTTATTGCTTTTTCAAGCCCAAATATCTTTCATTCTTTCGGAGTATAAAAGAGTTACTTCAATTTCTTATCTAAAATTTCTAGTTACAATTTGCATGTTATAGTTTCATTCTGCTCTCGTTATGATGCTTGCAACCTTACTTGATGGAGTGTCATTAGTTGAGTAACTGTCCTATCCTAGCTTGTCAATTAGACTTTTATTATTTAACCAAGAATCTTCCTAAAGATCTAAGTTTTTCTCAGATGTTATTTGTCTTCTTTAATTTTTTCAGTTGCTCCCTTTGTTTCAAAACATTTTTCCATGTAGTGGTGGCATTGTTATCGATTTTTAAAGTTCAAAGTTATTTTTTTTAAATATCTGACCTTCATCTAGTTAGCCCATAAGTTATTCGATTCAATAATTTTTAGGCTAATTTGAGACTATACACCTTCTTTAATTTAAAGGATTTTTAAGACCAACAACACCTTCCTTCTTTGGTTTAATAATTCTTTATAGCTGAACTTGTGTAAATCATCCTCCAAATGAAATTAGCATAGACATCGTTGATTATAGCAATAGAGCAATCGGGGATATGGAAAGTTTAGAGCCAGAATCTCACTTTCGATGTTATTACTGAATGAACAAGATCAAACCTTTAAACAAAGGATAATAGTTTAAATCTCCAATTGTGAAGTTTCTCACAAATACTGCCAATTACTTTTCCACACTCTACATTAGTAATGGTGTTGTTTGACAAAGGCACACCAAGATATTTAACTGGTAGAGTTCCTTCCTAAACTCCTAAACCTTCTACAAGACTTTTCCTGTTTCTATAGAATTTGTTGAAGTAGCATTTAGTTTTAAGCTCATTAACCTTCAGACCGGTAAAGACTTCCAATTGCTTAAATATAATTTTAATTTTGTCAATAGCAGTACTGTTGGCCTTACACACAAATAATAAATCATCAGCATAAATCAAATATGTGATAGAAGGTTGAATAATATAATTAGGGTTAATATATTGGTAGTGGCATGCAAGTTACATTTGTAAATCCAACCACTCCATCGCCTTAGCAAATAGATACGGGGATGAAGGATCTCCCTACCTAAGCCCTCTAGTGCTATGAATGTAGCCTTTTGGAACCCCATTGATAAGAACCAAAAGTAGGAGTGTTTAAACAGTGAGAAATTAGTAGCACCAATTTATTAGGGATTTTCAATAAATTCAACACGTGTATTATGAACTGTCAGTTGACTCTATCGTAAGCCTTATGTAAATCAATTTTCATGCACATTTTGTCTTTCCTTTTTTTATTAAACTCTCTAACAAGTTCATGAGCCATCAAAGAGTTTTCTGAGATAAACCCCCTTTTATAAAAGCACTTTGACATTTAGAAATTAAGTTAGGTAACACCTTGTTTAGTTGCATGCGAAAGATTGTACTTAAATTTTGTAAGTGACATTACAACATGCAACGGGCCTGTACTCTTAAATTCTTTTAGGTCCGTGTACTTTAGGAATCAAGGATATGAATATGTGATTGATTTACTGAACAAACTGGCCAATATCCCATGCTTCTTGTAATGACCCAAAATTTCACCACTTTGATTTGTAAATAGTTAATTTAATTTAAATATTCAAATAATAGATTTTATAATGAAAATAAAACTCTTTTGAACAATAACTAGAGATGGTGAATTAGTTATCAAAATTTGTTGCAAAGGTAATTAGTTTGAAGAAAAATCGAAAATGTGACTGAAATTCATTTTTCAAATTTCTGCCTTTTGGTCGGCTAAAAGTTATCAAGAAACGTTGTGAACACTATTGTATGCCCATATGCATAAATTTGAAAATAAGTTAGAGTTATGTTATATATAAGTATACTTAAGGAAGCGACTTATTATGAAGTAAAAATAATAAATATAAACACTGTACTTAAGTAATTATGTAATTAGTACTTGAAAACTCCTTTTAACCCAATATACACTTACATGCATGTACTTAAGTGTACATTGAAAAGATGTTAGGATGAAAGGAAAATATTTTGAGACGACCCGACTTTTTCTCCACAAAAAGTCGTATCATCCTTAAGAAAGAAAGGGATAGAAAAGAGAAAAGAAAGAAGAGAAAGAAGAAACAACACAAGAATCTCAACAGCGGAACGAATAAATTATATTAATAACATAAGTATTACATAGTATACAACAAATATCAGAGTACACGGACAATACAACACATACTAGACAGTTATAAACACTTGTCTAGTTATTACAACTCAATACATATCAGACAAACACTCAGAGATACCAACACAGCGGAAAACTATATAACTATACGTAGAAGCCTCCTGCTCCATATGCTCCTTCACAATTCGTCAAAGCTAACCTGAATCCTAACCTGAATTTCGTTGGCTACTCGTAAAAATTTAAGTACCCAAGAGTTAAAGAAAAACAGAAATAACTCCGGGTCAGACATGGGTCTGGTGTGAGTAACAGGTTAAAGTTTCTTAACTTTGAAAAACCTTTTGAAAAGAAAAGGTATCACGTAAGACTTCCCACACATAAACATGGAAAAGTTTTTACCTTACGCTAACCAAAACATTTGATAGGAAATCCGATGTTATTATAATAGTGTCTAGGGTTTTCAAGTAAATAAGAAATAGCCGAAATTGTTACATTCATTAAATTCCAGCTGCTAGCCACAAAAGTGGGTAATACAATCAAAACCGTTGGCACTTATTGGATTTTGGATTCCATTAATGGCTGGGCTACTGGGGTACCGCCCGTCACAGTACGTGGCCTAGATCACCGTACCGAGGATTACTCCCAATCCCCTGCAACACAAAGCCGGACCCGTTCCTTACTGAACAGTTCCAAACAAGACAACCCCGCAATTGTGATCAGCAACCGCACCACTAAGCCGAAAATAAAGGGACCTCTAGACAGGGATAAATCTTGCTCTCAAATGGGGTCTACCCACGAAGCTTTGCTGCACCTCCCATGTTTTAGCCATTCCCGGTTGATGAGGCTTGAGGCTACGATTACCTTTATAGGACATATCACTTAGAATGCTCATCGTCCACCTGACGATGCTCTGAAAGCATTCAATCCATACAAGTTCGTTCTGGGTTCGAATGAAACCAAAGGCATTATCTCGTTACACTCATTTTGGAATCACCCTCAGAGTTAACGACAATAACCCTTGCACTCTAAACCACCATCTCGAATCTATAAGTACTATTCCGTCAAACTCATTACGGAATCACCCACAGAGTTATACTGACGTATAGCCCTTACACCTCGAGTCTTCACTCGCTCCACTTAGATTAACGACCTAACGTTAATTTGGATCGATGTGGTTTTCGGTTCCCAAATATGGAAACCCGATCCCGGTCTCATCGAAATCCAAAGCGTGTCTTTTAAGGCCAAGTTGTTTTAAGTTTAAAACAATTCAATTCATTATCTATATATACACAGATAGATAATCCACAACACAATAGACAATTAACATTATCATTATCAACAGATAATTCATATCATAATCAGATAATCCATCTCATAATTCAAAAGCAACCAATGCCTCCATATCTCATAACATTACTCATCTCATATCTGAGATTACAACCATACATGCCAATCACTACCAATCATCAAACATAAGCAATGATCTAATAATCATTCCATTTATAATTAATTTAAAATGAATTAAATTAATTACTTAAACTCTAATTAATTTAAAATGAATTAAATTAATTACTTCATCATTAAAATTATGCTTATCTTAATCTTTAATTGATTTCAAATCAATTTATAAATCATCATCTCAATATTTATTTTACTTAATCATTATTGATTAACCATTTCTAATTACAGTAAGTGATTAGCATTTAATATTACTTACACAAGTTAATTATATTAAACCCTTTGCAAATAATTAACTTGTATTTGCTAAATTAATTAATTAGCTAAAATTAATTACATTAATTATTTATTCATTATTAATTATATCTTAATTAATCAATTCCAAATTACATCATTAATTAATTAATTAATGATTTCTGACTACATTTAATCAATCTCTACATAAATTAATTACATAAGTAATTAATCTTCAATTTAATCCATATATATATACTAATCACCTTTCATTAATAACCATTCAGTAATTAACTACTTTAATTACCCATCCCATAATTAATTATTCTTAATTAATTATCTCCATTAATCCTTGATTAATTTCAAAGTAATTTAAATCCAAGTTACTTCTATAATAAATTACATTCAGTAATTATCAATTAATAAATTCATAAATTACATAAAGTAATTATCAACAATTCACAAATGTTTAAATTAATTTAACTTAATTAATCTAAACTAATCACATTTAATTAAATTAATTACACCAAGTAATTAATTCTTTAATTACTTTCATTAAGTAATTAACATAAACAATTGATTATTATTAATTAATTAATTATCAAAATTAATCACATTAATTAGGTTAAATAATCTTAAGTTAATGACCTTCATTAACATTTCTTAATTACTAAATTAAGAAATTAACTTATTTAAATCATTATTAATTAATTAATATTTAATTACAATTTAATTAATCCCTAATTATTAATTAATTAAGTGTTAATTAAAATCTTAATTATCTTTAATCACTTGATTAAATAAATCTTAATCATTAATTAAAATTTAATTAACCATCCATAATTATAGATTAATTAACCTTAATTAATCTTAAATCTTAATTAATCAAATTTAAAAATATTAATTACTTAATTAATCATCCACATTAATAATTAATATTCCATTTAAATTAACTTAACAATTTAAATGAAACCAATTTCTTAAGTTCTAGATTTAAAAACATTCTTCTTTATATAAAGTATTTAAACAATTTGTTTCAAATAAAATTCAAATTTAAAATTTTCTTTTTAAATTTTAAATTGAAACACAATTCAAATTTTCATTCTAGATTCAAACTTAAAATTTTAAAACTTTACTTACATCTCTATCTTCATTTTTACATTCAAACTATTTAACCTTTCCTAAAATAGTTAAAACAAAATTTAAATTTAAAGCTTATTTATTTTTAAAACTGACACTAAAGTCAAATTCTAGATTTTCAAAACTGATTTTAAACGTATTTTAAATTCTTATTTCATAAGTTAAAACCCATAGTTCTAAATTCAAAACCCATGTTCCTTTATACTTTAAAAGGTTTTAAAATCTAAATTTAAATTTCAAGTTTTAAATTAAATTCAAACTTAGATTCTTCTAGCTGAGCTTCATATTTTAGTTTCCAGATTTAAGCTTGTTTTAAAATTTCAGTTGCATTTTTAAAATTTGCTTTTAAATTAAAACAGAAAAACAATTTTCTGTTTAGTCTAACATCTTACATTTTAGAATTCAAAAATGATTCAAACTCCAATATTTAAATTATTGAATTCATAATTACATTTCAGGTTTGAAATTTCATGTTTGAACTTAATTTTACAATTCTAAACTTACTTTTAAATTTAAATAAAGCAGAAAACAGATTCTGTTCTGTTTTAAAATCAAATTAGAATTTAAAAGAATTTTAAAATTCATTTCAGAGGCCCAAATTTAAACTTATAGAATTCAAATTCAATTCTAGATTCAAACATAGTTTCAGATTTCAATTTGCAATTTCCCCTTTGCTCCAAATTTTATAAACCTGGAAACAAGTTTCTGATCCAACTTTAAAACCTGAAATACTTACATTTTAAAAACTCAAATTATTACCAAAAACCAGAATTCAAACTTTTTGAATTCATATTTAAATTCAGGTTTAAATTCCTGAGTTAAAATTTTAGTTTATATTTAAACTTAACTTCAAGAAAATTGAAATAACAGAACAGGTTTCTATCTGTTCTAAAACCTGAAAAATCAGGTACTCGAGCTACCTTATATATTTACTTCGAGAAAATAACTTCCTTGCTCCGAGTTCCAACCCCATTTACCCCGAGACAAACACGAGATACTACAGTTGCTACAACCCCAACCTGGAACAACACAACACCTCAACATCCCAACCTGTCATCACCTCATTCACGCGCCTCTGGCCACCGCTACCCCTAAAACTCCGGAGAAGCCTTCGACTACCCACTATCTTCCAATGTCCAAAGCACAGTTGAACTCGATCAACTGTAATGGCTGAAAAGTTCGATCTTACCCAACTCAGTAAAACTAGGGTTCTATACTACAAATCACAACTATCATCACCACACTGCAATACAATCCAAATCTAAGAATTTTCCTACACTCAGTGATCTCCTCTCCACCTCTAGGAGAAATTCCAACCCATTCGAACCCATGAATTAACACTTAGAACCCAAAATGTAAATACAGTATAATATGAACTGCATTCTGGAATTAACACTAAAAATTAAAATCCTACTTTTAAAAATCATAATTTTGTTTTATGATCTGATTTATAACCCTGAAGTATTGAATTGAAATGCTTAAATTTTCACTTATACAAATTTTACTCTGTTATTTATGTGTCCAGGAAATACTAATATTGATTTATCTTGTATAAATTTTTAAGTTTACTTCATCATAAAACAAACAATTTTCATTCAATTTCAAGCCATAACCTCAACCAGATCATAAGAAAGAAAGAAATTTTATCACTTGCTTAACAATAAACAGTCAGTTCTTAGATGAATCAAACATGCATTCATCCATACACAAAGATCTACTCAGCAATGTATTTAACAACATAGAATAAGACTCCTATTCCCATGAATAAATCAAGCAAACATTTTTTTATACTTAATTTTTTTTTTAAAAAAGTTAAGTTACTCACCTGATTTAATAGAAGACAGAGCCATTTTGTTTTTAATTTGCAAACAGGTTTGACAGAGAACTTTTGACTTGAAAACTGCCTTTGAATGCCCCTTTGAAACTTTAAACTTGTGAACTATATGCATGCAGGCTTCTTGCTTGCAAATGAAATGCAGGTATCTTAACTTCAGATTGAATACAATGTAGAACAAATTTGAAGTTGCAGTGACAAATTTCCAGATTCATGTGCATGTTCCAGATCAAATGCAGGTTGTAGTTTGTTGCTTGCAGGTTTTGTTTTGCTTTTTCCCAGATTGTTTTTAAAAACATGCAGACTTAAATTTATGAACAGGTTTGTATGTTTGAAAAGGAGGAGTTTGATTATGAAGAGGGGTTTCAGATTTGTTTGTTCAAAATGAAAAAAATGAGAAAAGGAGAGAAAAGAAACATGCAAGTTAAAATAACAAATGTTTTGAATTAAAGGAAAATAAAATTTAAAATTTGGCATTTGTAAAAGAAATAGACACATGTAAATTTACTTAAATATTTAACACATGTCTTTTAAATGGTTTTATTATCTTAATTAAAGTTAATGAATGTTTAAATTAAATTAATTAGTTCTTATTCATAGTTATGTATATATTTTCTAAAGAATAAGCAAAGTGTTATTTTAAATAAAACAATATACAAATGAATCATTTGAAAAAGGATACTTTTAAATAATTAAAATATATTTATAAAAGAGGTTACAACTTACATGAATACATGTTTCATATTTTAAATTGTATTTCAAATTAAATTTAAAAATCAAAATTATCAATTAATATTTTAAAAAGAATAACACAAACATTTTTGTAACTTATTTTAATATAAAACTTGATTTTAAAATGAATTTTAAACCAATAAAACTTCTATCTTACATATTTAAAATCATATAGTATTTTATTAAATATTTTTGAAAAGCTTAAATCCAAAAATAAATCACAATTCCCAAATAAAATTATGCTATACTAATTTAATTAAAAACAACTTGTCTATTTAAAAATATACACAAATACATATACATTATTAAATAGAAAACAGATTTATTAGTTTATTAAAAATAAATTCACAAATTAAATATTTAAATAAAGAAGATTATTAAATCAAATCAAATTTATTAACAAAAATTATCAATTCAATTTAAATTTAAACTCAGATTATTAAATTTATATTGTCCAAAATTCCGAGATATTACATATTTTCATTTCTTTATTTTTAAATCATTTATATATTTATTTATACTCACACTACTTCACATATACTATACACACACACACACATATTCATCATGTTTCAAAAAGAAAATCTTTAGAGAAAAGACAAAAATACTTCTTTATAAAACTCAAATATTGTAATGCTTCTCAAGATCAAAAATCTTAAGAAAATATTCAAGAAGCAATGTGGAAGGTGAGAATACTTATTTTGGTCTAAAAATATTATGTCGTATTTCATTAACAAGTTATGTAATGAAATTTATAATTAATCATGATTGAATCTCATATATGTACTGGTTGAAAACCTTTAGGTGTTTATATATATGCTCTATTTGCATGTATTATATGAAATTAGGTTATTATGAATATAAATTATCTCTTTGTTTTATTTGAACATGTCTTTTAGTCCTCCGAAATTCCACACCATCACATCTTTTCATTTTCAACCAACACCACCAATTAGAAACTTGTTTATTATCAAGTCTAGTTTATTTTTGAAAATTTTTATTAAGTGTGTGGGGAGATAGTGGTTTATATCAGTTAGAAGCTTGATTTTAGTCATAATTCGACCACGGTGGTTTTGAGAATGGACTGTACTAGTGAATCGATCATGGACAGTCATAATTTTATAGAGTGGAGGTAGGTTTTATAGTGGAGTATCGAGTGCAGGATATCAATTTTTCTATTTTTGGGGGAAAATTATAAATCAGTCGTCTAGGTCGATGTAGGGTCGATGGATGGTCATGAAGCAAATAGAGGTGGTAGTGGAGCAACATTAGCAAGCATAGGGTTGGCCGCGGCCTGGAGTGGTGGGACCTAGGGGTTCTAGGGTTTTGGGGGTTATTATGGGAATTCAGCTTGGTGGAGGCTGTGTGAGTGCATTAGAGCAACGAGTTGGGGCCAGTTGGTTCTAGAGGTGCGTGCATGACGAGGTGCGAAGTAGTGGTGGTAGTGTGGTCGCAAGTCATTGAGATGGTCGAGAGTTGATGGTGATTGATCGCGTGCTGATGTGGGGAAGAGGTTTCTTTTGATTCAACTAGTAATTTGGAGTAAAGGATTGAAGCTCAAAGTAGTCGGTCGATCATGATGGCCAGAGCGAGGCGAACAATGAGAGGTCGCCGAGGTGGGGTCTCAAGCAGAGCAGCTCGTATGCATGTGCACACGTGTGCACAAACCTGAACATGAAGAAGGAGGAAGATGAGCATTTTTGAGTATGCTGCCTTATTTACTTGGATTTATTGTGTTTGGGTTTGAGAAGGAGAATTATTTGATTGAGTTATCATGGATTTGAGCCTTGGGCCATGGGGTTTTATAAAATTTAAATTGTAAATTTATTTTAATTAATAGTTTAAACTTTAATTAATCATAACACGCCCATACAAAATCCGATTAACTGCGGTTTTCGACACTAGGCTCATAATAATAAGCGCAACACTTCTTTATAAATTGTTGGAAAGTTTAATGAAGGATAGTTTGAGGGTAAATTTATAGTCATGAAAATAATTTCATTAATTTGTAATTGTGATTCATCACTGACATCTTGATAGCAGAAGAGAACACAGTTCTGCTAATTAAATCATATTAGATATTTGGTTTAGCAGAATAAATCCCCATTGTGCGTTTTTCTAATTTGGACAATTATTTATATGTCAGTTAACTTGGACATATAAGCGTTATTTGTCAATGTTAATTTTGCCATTTATTCACATAATTGTACTTATGTAAATATCAGCAATATAATCTGAATTATTGAATTGGTTTAATGGTAGTTTGCCTTAATACCGTTTGTAGCTGCCAAGCTTTTTCTTAATAATATTTTAGTTAATTAATTTTTTTAATGCTTAAAGGATAATTTAAATTAAGTAAGCGGTGGGTTGTCATTTTGGAATTTACTAACGATAAGATAAATTTTATGTAAGTAATAAATGTTAAGTAATATTATTTAATTAATAATTGTTTCAAGTTAATTATCATTATAAATTAATAGTAATTAAGCTAATTCCATTTTAATAAATAATTGTCTTAAGTAATTAATCTCTTAAATAAATTTATTAGTTAGTTAATTATTTCAGATAAGAGTATTTAAGATTAATTAATTATCATTAACAACGTTTGCCTTAATTCAATATTTATTTAAAAGGTATTTAAGTGGATTAAATTATTTAACTAGGAGGTTCAAACTTAATTGATCATTTTGTTAATCATATTTAAAGTTAATTAACTACTATGTTAATATGTTAGAAAATAATTAATTATTATATTAATAATGTTTTGAAATTAATTGGTTATTTTATTAAGTATGTTTTAAATTAACTAATCATTATATTTATAATGTTTTAAAGTTAATATATTAGTATAATAATATTGTTTTAAGTTAATTAAATATATTATTAATGATATTCAAAGGTTGATATTTTAAATAAGGTTTAAAGATAATAAAAGAAAAAGAAGGATGTTTTTAAGTAATAACTTGTTTATTTTAAAAGTGTTTTTAAAATAATCATTTGGTTTATCAAAGGAACTTTATTAAATGAGATTTATTTAAAGAGCTTGTTTTAAATAAGGAATATTGATAAGGAAATCTATAAATGATTCTAGAGATTTTGTAAAGAGTTTTGAAAATGAGTATGGAATTTATGTAAAGGAGATTTCATAAATGAATTAGATTCTTTAAAATAAGGTGGGGATTGCTATGGGTAATTAAATTTCTAAATAGCTACTTGTTTATTCATTTGATATTTAAAAAAACCAACTATCAAATCTGGACCAAAATATAATTTTGGAATTATCTATGCGAAACATGTGAGTTATAAGGCACAGTCATCTTCGATGATGCTGTACTATGTGTATAAATCTCATTTTGTTTTCCTAGGACAAATGATAGGGAGATCCGTCTACTTAAACGGTTAGGGGTGATCCCTAATCCTATGTATTTTCTGATTATTTCCAAAAGAACATGGGTTTAGTTTACCGGACCTATCGGATGTTGTTTTGAAGCGACTGAGATCGGATAAGTATAAATATCTGAAAACCACTTCAACCCAACTCAACTGTTTCGAACTGAAGACACCTTGAAGAATATTGAATCGAAGATGGAGCTTTTGGAGTGCAAGGGATACTTTCTACTAATCCTGAGGGTGATGCCTAAATGGATGTAATGCAGATAGTGCCTTCAGTTTCGTTCAGACCCAGAACGAACTTGAATTGATGAATGCTGGCATTGCATCTCTGCCTGGAGGGCAATGTTAGTATTTCATAATAGTCTGCTAAGAGGGAAGGTAAAGTCATAGCCTCAAGCCTCACAACCCGGTAATGGCTAAAACAGGGTAGGTGCGGTAGGGTTATATAGGTTGCTCCTATTAGGGTGTGTCATTACCTTTCTAGATTACCTTATTATGGATTTGGTTGTGCATGAAATATCTCGATAAAGGTTGGGAACAACCGAGGTAATGACATATTCGGTACTATCTAAGTTCAAAGGCAGGCGGGTTCTGTGTTTGCAGGGGTAGACCAAGTTCAGGGTTTGACTCTGGTACATTTTATCTATAGGCGTACTATTTCCAGAAGGTAGTCCCTTACCTTGCCATTTGTTGGAACCCATTCTCCAAAACGAGCCTTACGATATTTATTTGTAGAGCCTAGTATGCTAAAATTTAATAATGTAACAATTTCGGCTATGATTAATATATATTTGTATCCTAGACATTATGGTAACATTAAAGGATTTTATATAAAAATGTTTAGGTTATCTTAAGGTAATATCCCGTCCGTGTTTATGTGCGGCATGGTCGTACAAGATACCTTGATTTTAAAGCGTTTTGCAAGTTAAATAAATAAAATTCCTTGTGATTTGAGTTTCTCAGTCTGGTTTCACTAGACCGTCCTGGGTGTCCTTTTCCTAAAATGCTCGAGTCAGACCGAGCATATTTTCCAGATTTAGCTGGATACTTGGGAGCTTTTAGGAGACAAGTTGGATTTTCTAGGACGTATATGTGTCCCTTATTTCCTTCCGCTGTTTTATTCAGTTTTGTTCTTATCTGTATTTATCAACAATTATAAGAATAGGCTGTTATAACTATCCAGGATGATAATAGGTAAGTACACTTTGATGTTTCGTATAAGTAAAGATGATTTATTTTTGAAAAGAATCTTGTGTATATTATATATTGCACATCATGATGTGAGATTCTGTTTTGTCTTCTTCTTTCTTTACTCCAAATGACATGTCCTTCAAACACTTAAATGATCGGCATACGAATATCGAGGATGTATTAAGTGTTACCTTTAGGTGTAAGAAAAGCATATCATTACACGTGGTATCATAGCTTAGGTTAAGCGAACACCTAGCCTTTGGTGGGGTTGACTCATTTGAGATAAGGTAAGTGAGACCCTAAAATGAGTTTTAGTATATATATTGAACTAGTGTGTGGCCCGTGCAACGCACACGGGCATTTGAGTTATTAATATAGTTCAAAGTTTACGATATTCATTTGTGGTTTATATTTTTTAATAATTATGTACTCGTTATAGCCATTCGAAGGATTATGTTAGCATGCAACAATTCATGTATTTACTTATCGATTGTTTTATTTAATGTGTAAATATTGACACTGATGGTGTTTTCATTCTAGTTTACAAATGATTTTGTATTCACTATACCTAATCAGTTAAGATGCAAAATTTTTAGAATGGTTGATTTAGTGTTTTTGGCCATTATGCATGGTGGTTTGAGTAGGTAAAGTAGTTGTAGTAAATACGGTCGTGGAAGCACATCCATAGTAAAGCATAAGCAAAATCTTTAGTCAAGTAAGTGTTGAAAGGTGGTCAAAGAAATATAACTCAACTCTACCTTGGGCAATCACATATATAAAACGTAAAAGACAAAGGCTCCAAAAAACAAAAAGAATTGCATGAAAAGAACATTAACGACCCTTGAATTCGGTATATTTTACCTAATGGTTTCTATGATTTCAAGTTGAAAGTCATACCTCTTTTTGGGGCCTTCTAGCAGGTCCCGTTAATGATTATTAAGTACTATAATTCTCGTATATAATACAGAATACAAATGAAGAAGTCAAGTAAAATTGTTAAATAGCTTGTTACCATACAGAGCAACCATGTGCACTAAAATTTTGTAACCATGTAGAGTTGGGCATTAATAAACTAATAGAATTGGTAAATGCATCCAGAAGAAGTAACGTAGCTGAAGTAGAGGTTGCAATAACAAATAAACTGGAAGATACAAAGGATAGTTGCTAAACATACTGGTAGATTCAATGGGAAGTTTGTAAAAAATATGAGACATATTATATACATTACAATACACATAGGCTATGTGGTAGGGAATAATTTACGTTGTAGTAAGGCAGAGCTATTGGTCCTTAAAACTATGGGTTCTGTTTTTCCCCTTATTTCTGCTATAGGTCTTCTTTATAAGTTGCTCTTTTTCAGCATCAATCTGTAGAACAGAATAATAGTTTTGTTACGATGCTAAGACTGATTTGTATTGAAATAAAATCAAGGAATTAACATTTGGACAATTCCACCTCTAGATCTAGACGTCTGTCCCATTGAATGTTTGATTTTATTTACCTGCTCTTTGAATTCGTATCCTTCTGCAAAGAGGAAGTTAGAGAACCACTATATTTTTACTCAACTACCATGTCATATAAATAAACCAGGAATATAAAATACATAGTTCAATCTATTTTACATCTATTGCATCAAAGTTGAAAATATCAAAGACTTATCTATTTAGGGATGCAATTTATATACAGTTTAAACATTTTCCCAATACGGCGGTTCGTATGTGATAATTTAAATTTGTTATGTACTTTATAGACCAGCTTAGTAGAGTACAGAGTTTCTCGGTGGTTCCCCTAGTAAAAGTACAACTAATATACAAAAATATTTAAAAGCTACTAACTTCAGTATTGATTCGTTGCAAACTACAATAGACAACTTGGGGATTAGCACAAATCATACCTAGGTAATTAGTCGATTCATAACCACTTCAGTAACCAGTTTATGATACAATTGACAAATAGTAGAAATTGGCGCATCATGTTATTTTACTAAACCATATGTCACAATCACAACATCAAAGTAGATTGTTCTTTTACCTCAACCTGTCATGACTTAGTGTCTACTGGCAATTTTAGTTCGAACATGTGTAGACTACTAATTTCAGTTCCTAACAAAAACATACACAACTCATTGTTGGAGTTAAAATTCGATTTTACAATAGTCTATGTAAGCAAACGAGCTAATTTACTTCAGCTTGATATTAAAATAATCGCCAACTTTTATAGTAGAGGAAATATTAGCGAAGTATTTAGTTTGAATAAAGTAGTGACGCCATTAACCATAAACTGATTAAGCGAAAAAAAACCAAGTTTCCACTACTATGAAATTAAGTTTATAATTAGACTGTAGTAAAATATGGGATAACAACAACTGAGTTCATAATGTTTCTTTACAGAACAGAAAACTAATTTAAAAACAATTTCGTTATATAACACTCAATTAATTAAAATTTGAAATTATGTCATGATACCATTGTACGCTACTTTTGGAAAATAGGAGAAAGAACCGTAAATTTATCGAATTACGTGAACCGATATGCAGACATGAACTTATGTAAGGGGAAATGAATCTGCTCATTATGCATAAATACCATATTAAAAGTAGTATTCAAATATGTTTTCCTATTATAATAAAACTAATGTTAACTAACTTATTCCAACGGACATGAAAAATACCAATAAAAATTATGGAAACAGCATTGTCTTACCATGCAAATCAAAAGGTCATGGATACGAAATTTGCTAGTTGCAGCTCAAACACATTTGAAAACATTAATCTCATTGAAATTACAACTTATAGGATTGTAAAAACGAAGAGACAACCAATATTGAAGTGACTAAATAAAACATTCATTTAGAGAAAACTGAAATGGGATCAGTAGCTAAAATCTAGTGAAAATTTTGGTGCACACAATTTGATGACCAAACTATAATTAATATGCCTACAAATTGAATCAATTGTTCACTTACCGCATGTTGTTTTGATGGAAAACTATGAAGAATTTCTTTTAAAATGACTACCGACCACTTGAATGGCTTGTTGATAAAATCACAAAAAGCACAATTATTGTTGTAAAGTTCATCCATACAATTATTTACAAAAACAAATGTATTAGTTAAGTTATTTAAAGCAACATATTAGTTAACATATAGATTATGCCTAACAAAATGAATTGAAATATAGTTTAAAATCCATTGGTCAAGAAGAATAATTATAAATTCCAGTATTACTACAACCTGTATTATTCGTAAACTATAACTTGTATATCGTTTCTTAATATTTCCATAACAGACTAATTTATTTTCAAATACCCATTCCACAATACAGTTGGTTAATAGTGCACACGCTTATAGAGCAAGTTGACTAAGTAGCAGTACAAACTGTAGTTTGAAGTACGCATGAGTGTTACTACTATTGTAGTCAGATGATAAAACAAACTGTCCACAAATGTGTACTATGTTCTTAAAACTATAATGCAATATAATATGAAGTACCAACCTTTGTATTCACTAATTATTACAGTGAGTTAAAAAACTAATGACCAATATATAACATAATCTGTAAAATAATATTTCATAATATCAACTTAAATATAGTTTGCATCATCCACATAAAACCAATGTTAGTGTGAAGTGGAGAAGAGGGGGAAAGGCAACAATGGTAGATTTGTAGACATTATGTAGCATGTCAACAAATTAAACGGTTTGATTAACATAAATATGACATAATAAACTGGGGTAAAATAGTCTTAGCGATGAATATAAATTTACATAAGCTAATTAAACCAAACAAACATGTAAATATCGTGAATCAATTAGAAGAAACATTATTTTCCTCAACTGTAACTGAAGGTAATTATGATAGTATTGAAGCAAGATTTTCATTCCAAAATTTTAACCGTCAATCTTAATTTTATAATTTTGTAATAGTAATATAATACATACATGTCCATTAACCTCTATTCATTTCCAAAATCATTGGAAAAAGAGACGACCTATACGTAGTGCGAATCAAATTGGGATGACAAAATATTTCAATATTCAATTCATAAAATTTGCCTATCCACCTAGACATCATATCATAAACAATGGTTCGTAAAACTAAAGTAATATGGTTTATTTCTCCAAAAATGTTGGTAGCATAAGAAACTTGGTTGTCAACGCAAAATAATTGCTTTTATAAACTCAACTGGTTAAACCAAAGTTATAAAATATAGGGGATACGTAATAAATTAAATTCACCTCTATAAATAAATTAAAAGGATTTCAAATTATAGGAGCAATTCAGATCATCAACAAATGTTAACAAATAGAAATCTTTGTACAAATTGTGCATTATTATATTAAAAGAAATATTCACTCAGAAACTTTTAAGGTTAATGAAAAGGTATAAGCATAATTCAAATTATCAAATAGTGATGAAATTATAACTTGATAGTGAAATTAGATCAATTTAATTAGGTAGAAACAAATTATACTGAAAAACAGATTAAAAAAATCACCAGTTTAGAAAATGGATTAAAAAAAATCACAGATTACAGAACTGACAAACCCTTTTTTTGAAATTTGCCAATAAATCAACCTTTGCGGAGTATCAGTACAGTCTACTGTAACTGTTAGAGAGGTTCAAAACCTAACGTGTAAGTATAAGCCACAGTTAGGTAGTAAGTTTCTATTGGAAACCACAACAATAATAGTAAATATAATAATAAACCCCAATAAGATACCTATCAAAAGAAAAATCAAAGTCAAGGTCCCATGTTTATGTGGATTACGCTCAATAATTATTTTGCCAATTAGGCAACTTTATAATTCTAAGTTTGCAGCGACGGTGTGTTTCATATACTCTATATTATGAAAGCATGGTACAAACATAGTAAAAAATAATGGTGATGACTTATACATAAGATTCGTAAATAAAAATTAAGGAATAATGTATTTCTTTACTAACAATGAATTCCATAGCTAGAACATGCAACCTCAACATAAGGAGTGGTGGACGCCTTATTCCAGATGCGTTGGCCCTAATAAAAAGAAGAATATAACTATTGAGATAATAACTGAGCATAGGGTACACGATACATTGATGGAAATAATACTTTTACAATTGAGCCAAATAAGGTATAAACGTGGGAAAGTATGCCTTTATTTTAATTTCACATTCCCAAAACAAAATTCAACTAACCTTATAGACTCTTTTATACCTTGCGTCTTCTTTGTACTCATATTATACTTACTCTAACGACTAATTCAAGCAAAAAACAATAATCAAGGACCGCTAACTTCATCATTGACTGTGAACAAAATAAATTTATTTGATTCAAGGTGAACCAGAATCTGACAATACCGAGGTTCAAGTGGCAACATGCAATGGTCCAAATTGGAATTGCACGAAAAAATGTTGAATAAATTTGCATGCAAAAAAGAGGTGGGTTGATATATTTTACCTCTATAGCTAAATTTAATAATTGATTTGATATCGGTTGTTGTAAACAATGGCGTACAGAGACTTAAGACGAAAGCAGAAACTGATTGCAGAGCATAGATTAATTCATCAAATTAGAAGATGTGAAAAAATTCATTGAAGATGAAGGAGGTGAAATCAAGGAAGTGAATTTGGGGATGAATTATAAATTTACAATGGGTAGGTTTTCCCAAGATTGTAAGAAAAACTGAAAAGGGATGAATGGAGATGGTTTGTTTTTTTGAAAAGGCAGTGAATTTGGTTAAGTGACATGGATTAACAGACAAACGTGCTGCAGGACAGTTTTTTTTACAGTTTTTAAAAAATTAAAAAAACTGAAAGAAGAGGAATGGGGATGCGTTATTGAAATGCAAAGTGGCCCATTTGTACAGGTCAACATGTCTGTTTTCACGTCAAATTTTTTTGCTGAAAAGGGACAGATGTCATCACAGAAATGTGCTGGTTTCCCCTTTCCTATTTAAGTAATAGATGCGTATTTGGTTGTTCTATAAAAATATTTTGTAATAACCCATATTTTGATAACTAAAAATATTTAATTTAATAAGGTTTTGGGATTTAGTATTGTCAGAAATTAAAATTTATGATTTATTAAATTGAATCTTATTAGATTAGAAATTTCGACTATAAGATAAATCTTAAAACAACTAATTTAATGAGATAAACCATATAATTTTCTAATATGGATTGAATGTGTTTGACTACTATACTATGTTAACGTAATTTCAATCAATTTAAATAATAAAGGTGAATAAGGAATAGAATAAATGATGTATAAATTGATGTAATCTTGTGTTATTACTTGCAATTGGTTTAATTATGGAATATGAGATCAATTATTTTGTACGTAAATTTATTAACCTTTGTTTGTAAACAATAAGTTAATAGATATGGATTATAAACGTATAACCATTGTTTTATTTATTTTCTTATTATTAAATCCGTTAGAAATTTATTTGGTAATTAATGGAGAATTAATGTAATTGAAATAGTACAATTGATATAAGAAGAAACTATAACTGTTGAGTGGTGAGTGTAAAATTACGTTAATCAATTGCATAAGGGAATAGTTGATTTGATAATAAGAATGTAAATCAAAATAAAAGGATTTGTTTGGAATTTAAATATATAATGAACATGTTTTATTACAGTTGAAATTAAATGTTGGAATTAAATTAGTATATAGATATTGGGTTTAACATAGAAAATTGGATTTTAAAGGAAACAATTGGATTAATTATCTTCCTTGTATTAGGATATGTTTTGAGATTTAATCATTGTAATCGATAGTAATTATACCTTGCCACTAATAAGAAATAGAAGTAAATGGTAATTAATTAATGATATGTGCAACATTTGTTTTGTGTTAAAAAATATAATGAGAATTTCGTTTAGAAATATTACGTTCAAATTGTGAGTTACTTAATTTTGTTACAAATATAATGATAATACGAAATTAATTGATAAAGAAATGATGTGGTTATACGAGGTATTATTTCTGTGACTCTTTAATGGGATAATTTTCAATATAAGTTGGTTTTAAAGGGGAGGTGTTAATTGTAAATTTATGTGTAATAAAAGAAATATGTTTCAATAAAAAGAAAAGAAAAGTATGGTTTCTTCAAAAGAATAATCTTATCAAATAAAGTGAATATTTCGTCTATGAATGTTAATTTAATTTCATTAAAGTAAAGAATTGAATTTTGTTGTATGTTTCTAGTTGGAATATTTGATTTATTGAAATATTCAAACTTAATTTGAATTTAATTTATAAAAAAACAATAATAAAATTGTAAGAAAACAACTTGAGGGTTTGGTTAAATTTTTGATTTGGAATAGTTAGCATATTAACATAGGAGATTTATTCCGTTTCAAATTTGACTATGAAGTCTCAGTTCATCTTTTAATGTGGGTGGTGACGGTCCTCATTATGTTAATTGTAGTGTTTAATTTTATTTACTATTTAATAAATAAAAATACATATACGTGTGTAAATTTAAGCGTATTAGGGTTAATAAAATATGTTAAAATGAATTGTTTTTTTAGTATATTATTTGTGATCTCTATGTACGGACTACATTCTCAAATTTAAATCGTCGCTTTCATTTATTTTATTTTATTACCACTTTCTTTCATTAAATACGTGCCTCTTTTGGTCTTCCAGTAATTTTTATTTATTTACACGCGAGCCTTGCCTTGAAATGTTTCATGTGTGTTGATGAAATTAATTGTGGTAGCACATGTTTTGAAATTTTATACCAAAAGATTTGCTTACCATTTAAACACGTCTTATCAAATTCCAACGTGTGTCTTTTATCTTTTGTTAATTACCTGCATATTAGGCTCTTTTTATTTTGCAAATTTACATCTTCTTATATCTTTCCCTTTCATATTCCAATTTCCAAACGTTCTTTTCTCTTATTTGTTCCCTATTTCATAAATCTTTTTCTCTAATTTTCCATTTCCAAAACGTGCTTCCATTATTTCTTTTGCCTAAATTTTTCTTTCTCTTCTAAAAAGAAACAAACAAATGCGAGCAATTTATTTTTGTAAAGCCAATCTTTTCCATTTGTTTACAAATCCATTTCCTGAAGCCTCCTTCCTCCATGTGTGAGCCATCGTGTCCTTTTTTTGTTGATTCTCCAAAATTTAGAGACTTGAGAAGGCTTTAAAATTCTTAATGTAAGTAATTAACGTGTTTTATTTTATTATTAAAATATGTGTACATGGTTTTCTATTTCATTTCCAATATATTCTTATAACTTGAATATCTTCCGCATATGAACCCCGATTAATGCGGGGTTTCTTCCTCTGGGTTCATATCAAAATTCGGAACAACATGAAACTAGTATGGTTGCATTTGAAGACCAATGAAATTTTGGGCTTTTATTGGATTTTCCATTGGCTATAATCAAAGGTGAGTGATTAAACCCACTCACACAATACTAAAAATTCCATTGCAAATTAAATAAAATATATGATGAGATATATAAATATTTTATTGCAATTTGTTAATTTAAGTTGACATTTGAATTGATATTGAATCTGAATTGACATTTAATTTTATATTAGAATTTAACTGATAGTTAAACCCTGATATTGATGACTATTATATGTTGAAATATATTGGTTGATTTAGATGTTGTTGAAATGGATGCTAATTGATTGATATATTGGATGTATGGTTGTTATTTATTTTAATATGTCCTTGTTATCACCTTGTATATCATTGACATCATTTAAATCGTCCTCCGAATCATTTTAGAATTGGATAATTAAGGCATTTAAATTATGGGTTGAAATGATATATACCCATACAATTTCTTGAATTTTGATTATTTATTGGAATTGAATTATTTTAGAAAGTTTAAGTTTTTAATTTAAACTTCGGATTTATTTTAAATAAAGTGATTATAACTAGTATTTTGAATTATTTGAAACCTCGTAAGTTATGTCACTCACGCTGTATACTTGATAGGAGATGAAAAATCCCGTAACATCTCTGAAGTCATTGTACTCATATTTTTATTTGAGATTGATTTGACTTACATAGGAATTTTTAGTTCTGACTCGAGTGTATTGTTTTTCATTATGCTCGGGTCAGCCTGAGTTTTTTGGCATTGAAGACTATTTTCTGGTGGACGAAGACGAAGATTCAGTATATTATTGCTATTTATTATTCCACTACGTTCTGTGCTCCACTGCATTATTTTTTTATTTGTGATTTATGTATAACTCTGATTTGAATTTGTAAAAGTGTAATCATATGTTATTTGTAAAACAGCTTCATGAACTATTTATTTGATTATTATATTTTGTCGTTCCACTGCGAGATTCTGTATTTTGTTTTCTCTTCCCTCTTTCTTTTTTTTCCCTATTTACCCCATTAACAATCCTTCCTTTTGAATGGTTTGATTCTGACATGTGTGGTTTATTGTCGATTCGAACCATCCAATGTGGGTCGTTATATTTGGTATCAGAGTTTTGGTTTAGACATACCTTAGCCTGTTGTGGTTAACTCATTAGGGATAGGGTAATAATACCCCAGAATGAGTTGTCTAAGTGTATATACGAGAGCGCGTATTTGTTAGTGTTATAAGAATGTTTTGCATAAATTTTGAAATGAAATTATTTTTCCTAATATTATATGATATATATAAACCAATAATATTTTTTGACTAATATAGTTATTTGTATATGTTTGATTTATGAAATGGTAATATTTAATTATTATCATTTTTGTTGACTTGTTGTATTTAATCAAATTATAAAAAATGGTTAATTATTGTTGATTGAATTAATGGACTAAACACTAGTTTAATAATGGTGTATTAAAGAGAATAAAATGAATAATTAGAATTTTTTTATGAAATTGAAATGTTGTTGTGAATTTTGTTGTTTGTTGACATGTAATTTAAACTATTGAAGAAAAAAAAGAATATTTGGATATTTTGGATAATCAAAACCTTTTAAATTAATATATGAGTGAAACTTGATAATTGGATTGAATTATATAGTTGAATTGATAACCTTAATTTTTAAGCAAGTAAGTAAGGTTTAATTTGTGATATCTATGTTTAGTAAATGAATAGAATTGGGGTATACATTCTTAGCATGTAATGTAATAATATACAAGTGTGAAATTTAGGCTTTGGGATCTTTAAATTGAAATTGTGAATAAGGAAATGTTGTAAATGAGATTAAATTGGAAAAATATGTTTATAAATTTAATTAACATTTATGGAACGTGTCATAAATAAATTGAAAGGTAAAGGTGAAACTAAATGGAATAAGCAAAAATACAAATTAAAAGTGAAATGATTTCAAATAAATCCATCACTTGTAAATTGTTATGAAATAAGTGGATGTTTATAAATAAAGCTGTGATAACTTTAAACTCGAACAATATCTTATAAATAGGAATTAAGTTTAATAAATTGGTTATAAACTTAAGAAAATTCCTTATGAAATAATTTGCAAATAAATGTATTATTAAATGAGAAATATTACATGTAAAATGAATGAAATTTAAATTAAAGACAAATATAAGCAATATTATGAGAATAGATATATTTATGTTTATATCAAAAGGAGAAATTCTATGAAATAAAGATTAAGTTTGAAGTTGATTTGAAAACTATTGATTTAGAAAGGTACTCAATTTGAAAGCGAAATCTTATATAATTGAACGCTATATAAGTGTGATTTGATACTATTGATTTTGGAAAGTATTCGATTTGAAAATGGTATCTTATATATAGTGGACTTTATATAAGTATGATATTCGAAATTGATTTGAAAAGGTACCATATGATACATATTTTCGAAGTAAAGATATAGAAAGTACCTTCTGCTTGATATTCGCTGTGTGGCCATATTGTGGATTCATTCTATCAATATTATTCTCTTTGATTTTGGTTTTCCGGACATGATATTTCGAGTGTCCTACCATGGCGTAACCCATGGTCATTTTTTTGGGTAGCGTAATCCGCAAGGCAGAGATTGCTTAAGGGTACAGACGTTTCTTGGGGGATCCAGGTGTAACCATTGTGTATCTTACGGTCTACGGGTTTTGGTTATCATGGGCGTAATTTGCAAGGTAGTGATTGCTTAAAGGTATGGATGTTTTCTGGGGGATCTAGGCGTAACCATTGTGTATCTACGATCCAGGTGATTTGTTTGGATTGTACATTGCATATCGGTTTTGAAAGTTTTTTAAGTATTTTCACTGGGTGTTGAAACAGGTCTACTAAGTACTTAGAGAATTCTATCCTTGTGCCTGATCAACGCATGGCCAGAGTCTGCAAGAACGAGGATAAACCTATTAAGACATCGAGTTATAAAAGTATTTTGGTAAAGTATTATATAAAGGATATTTTGGTCATTTTTTTCTTTTCTAAATACTTTAAAATGTTTAAAATATTATCTATTTATGTACAACATGGTTTATTAGTGTTGTAAATATCGTGAGAAATAATTAATTCAATAAACATATTTAAAGTAAATGATTATTGATTTATTAATAATGTTTGAAAAGTATCTTGAGATAAAACCAATAAATTTATAAATAATGGATTTATGGGTTTCAATTGCTTCTTTGTAAATATAAGTATTGATGTAAATAATTATTTTCAAATAGTTTACATATATTTATAAAGATGTTATTTAAAATATTTAAATGGTATTTAAAAATGAAGCAAGAAATTTTACAAATGAATTTTTGAAAAGTATCAAAGTATTAAAGATGATTTATTTGCAAATGAAGCTTTCAAATGAATATTGCAAGTAAAATTTATATGAGTTTCTTTGAATGTAGGATTTAAAGATATTACATAAATGGAAAAAAATTGATTTGTGAAATTATTTATAGTCATATACTTGGAAAATAAATTTGAATCTCTATTTTGCAAGTATAGTTTGGAATATTTAATCGATTTCGACGTACTAATAGTAAACTTATTGGTTCAATTACTGTTTGAATTTTTGTATTAAACCATAATAAATGTTTTTCCATGATTTAAATATTCATTTTAAAACAAGTATGTCAAATTAATTATGAAGATATGAAATTTTAAACTTTGATTTAGAAATTTAATGTAAGATTTGAGTATTCTATTAGTTTCAGTTGAATAATCTTGAGTTTATACTTACTTTATAAATAACGAGTCTAATAAATTATCGAATTTAAGAACTTTATTTTAAAGTTTATTATAATGTTTTGATATAAATTTCTAACATTGTTTCGGACTTTTGAAAAATCTTTGCATAATGCTATGAGGATGTTTTAAATATATCTTATATTTTTACTAAGTGAATGAGGTTAAATGTTTTAACTGAATTTTTAGATATGTTGAAATATTTCTTTTCTCTTCAAGGGCAAATACTAAAAACTTAAATTTTTATTCGGTAATCGAATGAAGTTATAAAAATAAGTAGGACAGTAGAAGCTTAGGTAATGTTTTTTTGAAATGATTCATTAATGACTTAAATATTTAATGGAAACCAAATTATGTAAGTGACTGATCTTTATATAAATAAATGAATGAAAGGTAAATGATGAAAAGAAACCAATCGAATAAACCTAAATAAATTTAAAATTCTTGTTGTTTGGCTGATGGTAAGTTTGGGAAAGAATACTTCTAGTTGTTGAGGTTGTTTGACTAATATATTAAGTAATTATCTAAGGCTGTTGAGCATAGGATACACTTGACAGTTTATTCATCACCTTGCATGATTAAAGGTTTCTGAACTAAACAAACCATTGGTTTTGGTTGCTATGGATGTACGATAGATTCTTTAGTTGCATAAATGGTTGTATTGTTTGTTTGAATGTGTTTTATATTGATTTTCTTTTGTTGCAAATTGAAACAACTTAAAAATCTCTTTTACATAATTCTCACTATTTTGGATAATATAAGTGAAATACAGGTTTATGGAAGCAATAGTTACTGCTTTTGGTTTCATAAATAAAGTTGTTTTCCCAACAAATAAGTACGTTTTTAGATTACAGTTTTATAGTGATAATTTATTATTATCTCATGGTTTGGGATATTTATTTTCGAGATATGATATATATATACGTTTATTATTGATACTATTATTTTTCTAGACCTAATCGCACAAAGGAGATGCTGTCGAAATTTTTCGTGGAAGTTGAGTTATTTTCAAATTTATATTAAATTTAAATATTGAAGTTAATTTTTTTATAAATTGATCATTTTGAATAAAATAGTTCAAACTCCTCGATTCCTTCTTGTTCCTTTTCGAGGACGAAAAGTTTTGAGTGGGGGAGACCATAACAACCCATATTTTGATAATTAAAAATATTAAATTTAATTAGGTTTTGGGATTTACTATTGTCAGAAATTAAAATTTATGATTTATTAAATTGAATCTTATTAGATTAGAAATTTCTACTATAAGATAAATCTTAAAACAACTAATTTTAATGAGATAAAACATATAATTTTCTAATATGGATTGAATGTATTTGACTACTATACTATGTTAACGCAATTTCAATCAATTTAAATAATAAAGGTTAATAAGGAATAGAATAAATGATGTACAAATTGATGTAATTTTATGTTATTAATTGCAATTGGTTTTAATGTGGAATATGATATCAATTATTTTGTACGTAAATTTATTAACCTTTGTTTGCAAACAATAAGTTAATAGATATGGATTATTAACGTATAACCATTGTTTTATTTATTTTCTTATTATTAAATCCGTTAGAAATTTATTTGGTAAATAATGAAGAATTAATGTAGTTGAAATATTACAATTGATATAAGAAGAAACGTTAACTGTTGAGTGGTGAGTACAAAAGTTATGTTAATCCATTGCATAAGGGAATAGTTGATTTGATAATAAGAATGTAAATCATAATAAAAGGATTTGTTTGGAATTTAAATATATAATGAACAATTTTTATTACAGTTGTAATTAAATGTTGGAATTAAATTAGTATATAAATATTGGGTTTAACATAGAAAATTGGATTTCAAAGGAAACAATTGGATTAATTATCTTCCTTGTATTAGGGTATGTTTTGAGATTTAATCATTGTAATTAATAGTAATTATATCTTGCCATTAATAAGAGATAGAAGTAAATTGTAATTAATTAATGATATGTGCAACATTTGTTTTGTGTTAAAAATATAGTGAGAATTTCATTGAGAAATATTATGTTCAAATTGTAAGCACTTAAATTTGTTACAAATATAATGATAATATGAAATTAATTGATAAAGAAATGATGTGGTTGTACGAAGTTTTATTTCTGCGACTCATTAATGGGATACTCTTATGAGAAATGCGGATTACGGATCTTAAGGCTAGGATTAACATTAGAGGGGGGGTGAATAGTGTTAATAAAGAATTACTAAATCTTTTTCGATTTATGTTAATTTAGACACCGATGTATGCAATATACAAACACAGATATGATCACTGATACAGAAATAAAATAAAGGCAGTAAAGGAAAGAACACACCGGATTTTATACTGGTTCGGAGTTACCCTACATCCAGTCCCGCAACACAAGTACGGATTTCCTTTCAAAAACATTGTACAATTACACCCTCGGTTTCAAGGCTACGAGGTACACCCTCTAGAATTTCAATCCTCTGGGTAGAGATACTTGATTTCCAGGCCACAAGTTTACCCAATTGATTTACCAAGGCTACAATCACACCTTTTCTTTGTTGATTGATTTTCAAGGCTACAATCACACCTTTTCTCGCTTAATAGATTACAAAGAAGTCTATAACTCTGAATAGCATTTAGAATCTTATAGAAGAGTGATGGAGAATCAAACAAGAAGTAATCGAGTTCGATTCAATGTTGATTTCGACAGAGTAATGATAAGAATATGTATTAAGAAAAGTGGAAGAAGAAGAGTGAAAAACCAGAAAATCTGATGTTAAATTCGTTGAAACTAACCCCAATTTATAGAAGAACAACAGCCATTTCCATTCGTGAAGAGTTATGGCGCATAGACACTTCTTTTGAAATTTAAATTTTGAACTCAACTGACACTATGTCGACATTGGGTATATAGGCATGTCGACATCCCAAAGCATTTTTTGATGTTTTGATTTTCTTTGAAAATAACCTTTATCTTATATTTAAAAATAATTTAAACTTTATTAATATACTTGAATATAGTTAAAATTCATAAGTAAATATATATAGAATTTAACTCTAATTTTATATTTTAAATCTAAGTATAAATATTTAAAATTTAAATATATTACATTAAAAGATAGTTTAAAATCAGGAGTAATTTAACTTATAAATTAAAGATAATTTTGAGGCTAAAATTATTTAAAATCAGGATAGAGGGTTTTGAATCTTTTAAAAGGAAAGTTTTGAAAACA
Source organism: Allium cepa (assembly GCA_030765085.1). NCBI lineage: Eukaryota > Viridiplantae > Streptophyta > Magnoliopsida > Asparagales > Amaryllidaceae > Allium > Allium cepa. Next base: position 635,937,710 of record CM060941.1, read on the forward strand.
TTTTAAAATACAGGATATAATTTTGAAAAATTATTTTGAATAAAAAGTTAGCGGATACAAAACAATGTTCCACTAGATTTTTCATAGGTTCCATCCTACTTAGGGTTCCATCCCTTTAACAGGCTCGAAGTAGATTCCATTCCACGAATAAATTGGATTTTAAGATGCCAGTGCTTTTCTATGAGTTTTAACAAAATTCATAATAATAAAAAATACTTAACTTTGAAATCTTGAACTCTTGTAATCTTGATACTCATGAGTCTTCTATCTTGATATCTTGAATCTCCATACTGTACAGTCTTCTTTCTTAGTACCTACATGGTTAAATCCTGCATATACATATATATCTAAACTTATAATGTTAGTATTTATATTTTATAAACTATTTGTCATCAAAACCATCATTTCACGGACTAACAATCTCCCCCTTTTTGATGATGACAACCTTTGTTTATAAAATTTTACTTCTATCCCAATAACTCCCCCTTAATCTATGCCTAACTACCCTATTTTATATTTCTCCCACTTTGTCATCAACAATTTTTTTTTACTCCCCCTCATTCTTCAATACCTGCATTGATAAACTATACAACAGAATATATAGATTAAGAAATAACTATACTTATGAACATGATAACTAATCAAAGTCTATATACATTTCAATGTATATATATATATATATGTTTTATACAACAAATTTCATACCAATATCATGAAATCAATCCACACAGAGTATCAATCCAAACCAAATCAATTCAAGCAAATCAAAAAAAGCAAACAAATAAAAATCAAACGTCACGTGGAACTTCCACCCATCCTTCTTCTCCAATTATTGGGTCTGCCTTAATAGCTTCCCAATTATCATTGTCATTAGTGAGAGAGACAGGAGGATGTGCTTCGTTATCATCCTTGTGCAGAGAGGAGATCATCCATCATATCGCATCGAAGTGCCTTTCTTGTTCCTTGATCATCTGCATTTTACTCAATTCTGAGTGGCGTTGGTTTCGTAGAATAAACGTGAGAATATTCTTGAACGAATTAAGAGTTTCTTCAAGTTTTTCGGATAGATTGTTAATAGGATTAGCCATAGTTGAATATATGAAAGAAATAAAGGATATAGATGATAAGAAATGAATTTCAGTGAAGAATTCAGGAAGAAACAGGTATTTATAGGTGTAGAAATTCGTTTGAAATGAATAAACATTTGTTAGTTATTCAAATTTCAAATTCAAAATCAATTGTCATTTCTGACCAGTATATGTCGACATGGTCATATAGGGGATGTCGACATGGATCAATGAAAAATTATGACTAATTTGATTTTGTGAATAATCATGTGTGTGTGTATATATATTTATATACTATACTAACATTTATTCTGGAGATAAGATAAGATAGATAAAAGAAAGGAAATTTCATTTCATTGCATACTACAATAATACAACGATTAAGCATACAACAAACTACATGAATGTTCGAAATAAAGCAAACTAAAACAAATACAACAAGATATTAAAAGATAAGACTAGTTAGAGGATGATGAAGATGAAGATAGTCCAAGTTTCTTGCCGACTTTGGAAATGAACTTGTTCATTTTGGATGAAATTTTGTCCAACTTCTTACTAACGGATCTTTTAAGAATCCGTTGATTTTGAACAATCATCCTTTTCTTTTTGAGAAGGGTTTTAGTGGACAGATTTGGAGGATAGTCAATGCTTTCCAAAGAGGTTTCACCTTCTTCTTCTTCTTCAATTTCCATTTCATCCCCTTCTTCTTCTTCTTCCTCTTCTTCCATTTCCTCACGAGCCAAATGCTCTTCCTTTACGGTAAGGGTATCATAAGGTTGAAAAACAAATGGAATTTTCATAAGCGAAATTTTGGAATGATTGAAAACCTTTTTAGAAACAAATTCTTCGCCTTTGAAATCCACTCCGAAATAGTTAAAAATCCGAGTGAGATAAATTCCATGGTATAAAGTATTCTCACCCATTTCAAGATTTTTAGGACGAAGTTCATCCAAAAGAACTTGCCCCAATTTACGTCATAATTTTCTAAAATAGCAAAAAGAGCTTTGCAAACTTTTGAAGTAGGATTGTTAAAATTCCCCGATCTTGGGGTCAAAGTATGTTGCAAAAGAAGATTGACAATTCTTGCTTTTGGTCGAAAATTTCTATTTTTAAATTAAAAATCATCATCTCTTTCGAAAATGTGATGAAATGTCTCACGATCATGTTCATCGATTTTAAAGTTAGAAAGATCCATTCCCGAATTCTTACAATCGAGAACAATACCCAAAAGATCACAATTCAAAACAATTCTAGTGCCTTTGACACTACTCCAAATTTCATTCTCATTACCATCATAAAATCCACGATTTAAATTCGCATAGAAAATTTTGACAAGATTAGGATAGCAAACAAAGTCATTTTGAGAAGCATCAATAAGACTAAGAACTCCGTTGTTTGCAAAAAGAGAATCAATTTCATAAGAAGAAAAATCTTGAAAAATAGCAAATTTTCCGGGATGGACTTTGGCATAATTAGCATAATTGATGTATGCTTTTATTGCCTTTGGATCATTGAATAATTGCTCTTTGATTTTTTTTGGAAATTCTCGTGGCGGAGGGGTTGCTTGAAGAAGCCATTAAAGTTGAGAGTAGAGAGTTTGAAGTTATGAAGAGAGAGTTTGAATTTGAAAATGAGAGTGAAAAGATATGATAAAAGATAGTGAATAAATAGATTCTCAAAGGACATATTCTCTGGTCAAAAGGTAGCATTTCAGAGAATCGAATGAATTGAAAAGGTGGAGGGAAATTCAAACATTTGAATTCAAATTTTGAAATTCAAATTCAGGTACCCACGTCGACATCATGGTAGGGACCATGTCGACATGTGCCTTTGAATTTTCATGACTTGATTTTTCTTAAGTTCTCTAATATATATAAATATTATTATTATTATTAATGTCTATATATATCTGAAATATTATTAAACTTTAAGTATATTTCAAAAAATATTATTATACTATTAAAAAATAATAAAAATAATAATAAAATAATGAAATAATAATAAAAAATAGAAAATAAATTTGAAAATTCAAACAACACACCAATTCAAAACCATTCAATCAAACAATCAAGCAACTAATTCTAAGCAAACAATTTCAACCAATTGTATTGTAAACGTGTACCTTTTTCTAAGCCGTTTCTTTGAATTCGTCGGGGTCATGAACAGCTGTGAAACACAAATTCGAATTATCTGTCTTCTGATCATCATCACTTGATGATGAGTCTGAGTCGTCTAGAGTAGTAGTAAATGCACGCTTCCGTTTCTTTGCTGGATCATTGTTCATCGAAGAATTTTGCCTATCTGGATACAGACAGTTTCTTTTGAAATGGCCTGGTTTATCACAGTTGTAACATTTGTCATTATTTGGCACTACAATCTGATTTCCAGAATTCTTATAGTTGTTTCTCTTGAGATTATTCATCTTTCTGTATTTCAGGAATTTTCTAAAATTTCTGGTCATAAAGGCTATCTCTTCATCATTATCGCTGTTTGAGTCTGATCCATTGGTCAATGCATTGAATGCCATTGATTTCTTTTCAGATGCTTTATTTTCTCTTCTCTCGATCATTTGAACTTCATACAACATAAGATTTTCAATTAATCCTTCTATCTTTAAAGTATTGATGTCATTTTCCTCTTCAATCGCAAGTGTCTTTTGATCCCATTCTGGTGTTAGAGAATTTAATTTTTTTTGACTTGATCTTCTTCAGAAAATTCCTTTCCCAAAGATATTAGAGAATGCACAATATCCTGAAATTTACTATACATATTTGAAATAGAATCATTAGGATTCATTTTAAATAATTGAAACTGATTTTTAAGCATGGAAATTTTGGTCTGTTTAACTTTGCTTGTTCCTTCGTGAATAACTTGCAAAGTTTTCCAGATTTCAATTGCAGACTTACAAACTGACACTCTATTGAATTCATTTCTATCTAATGAACAAAACAGAATATTCATTGCCTTGGAACTATTTTGTGCAATAGTCTTTTGCTCAGTAATCCACTGTGCCAAATTAGTTGTGGGTTCGGAATATTCAGTTTGTGTGATATTCTAAGTGTCAAATCCTATAGATTGTAAATATATTTTCATTCTACATGCCCAATATGCATAGTTACTGTCATTAAAAAGTGGTGGTCTGACAGTAGACTGACCCTATACAAATGAACTAGTGACAGGGAAACTAGTGTTAGTAACAGTACCGGTGTTAGTAGCCACTTTGAAAATTTTTCAAAAATCAGATTATGAAACTTTGAAAATCTTGCTCTGATACCAATTGTGAGAAATGCGGATTACGGACCTTAAGACTAGGATTAACACTAGAGGCGGTGAACAGTGTTAATAAGGAATTACTAAATCTTTTTCGATTTATGTTAATTTAGACACCGATGTATGCAATATACAGACATAGATATGATCACAGAAACAAACACAGATACAAAAATAAAATAAAGGCAGTAAAGGAAAGAACACACCGGATTTTATACTGGCTCGGAGTTACCCTACATCCAATCTCGCAATACAAGTAGAGATTTCCTTTCAAAAGCAATTGTACAACTACACCCTCGGTTTCAAGGCTACGAGGTACACCCTCCAGAATTTCGATCCTCTAGGTAGAGATACTTGATTTCCAGGCCACAAGTTTACCCAATTGATTTACCAAGGCTACAGTCACACCTTTTCTTTCTTGATTGATTTTCATGGCTACAATCACACCTTTTCTCTCTTAATAGATTACAAAGAAATCTATAACTCCGAATATCACCGAGAATCTTGTAGAGAGTGATGGAGAATCAAACTAGAAGTAATCGAGTTCGATTCAATGTTGATTTCGGCAGAGTAACGATAAGAATATGTATTAAGAAAAGTGGAAGAAGAAGAGGAGTGAAAAACCAGAAAATCTGATGTTAAATTCGTTGAAACTAAACCCTATTTATAGAAGAACAACAACCATGTCCATTCGTGAAGAGTTATGGCGAATAGACACTTCTTTTGAAATTTAAATTTTGAACTCAACTGACACTATGTCGACATGGGGTATATAGGCATGTCGACGTCCCAAAGCATTTTTTGATGTTTTGATTTTCTTTGAAAATAACCTTTATCTTATATTTAAAACTAATTTAAACTTTACAAATATACTTGAATATAGTTAAAATTCATAAGTAAATATAGAGAATAATATATATAGAATCTAACTCTAATTTTATATTTTAAATCTAAGTATAAATATTTAAAAGTTAAATATATTATATTAAAAGATAGTTTAAAATCAGGTGTAATTTTACTTTGAAATTAAAGATAATTTTGAGGCTAAAATTATTTAAAATCCGGATAGAGGGTTTTGAATCTTTTAAAAGGAAAGTTTTGAAAACATTTTGAAAACAGGATATAATTTTGAAAAATCATTTTGAATAAAAAGTTAGCGGATACAAAACAATGTTCCACTAGATTTTTCGTAGGTTCCATCCTACTTAGGGTTCCATCCCTTTAACAGGCTCGAAGTGGATTCCATTCCGCGAATAAATTGGATTTTAAGATTCCAGTGCTTTTCTATGAGTTTTAACAAAATTCCTAGTAATAAAAAATACTTAACTTTTGAAATCTTGAACTTGTGACGACCCGACTTTCTAACCCCAGAAAGACGTATCATCATTAAGAAAGAAAGGGATAGAAATAGAGAAGAATAGAAAGAAAGAATAACAACATCAGAATCTCACAGCGGAATGGAACAAAATATAATACATCACATAACTATTACATAGTTATTATATATATCAGATTCATACAATATCATACATCAGAACGGTCATATACATATCTGTCAATACATACATCCAAAATACATCATGCACTAACTACACAGTGGAACTATATAGATAAATACATACGTCTGGTCTTCTTCTCCAAAGCTCCTCCAGAAAATCAACACTCCTAATACCTTTCACTTGGCTACTCATGAAAATTTGAGTACCCAAGAGTTTATGAAAAACAAAAAATAAACTCCGAGTCAGACATGGGTCTGGTGTGAGTAAACGGGTTAAAGTTGTTAAACTTGGAAAATCATTTGAAAATAAAGGTATCATGTAAGACTATCCACACATAAACACGGGTGAGTTTTTACCTTATGCTACCCAAAACATTTTATAGGAAATCCAATGATATTATAATAGTGTCTAGGGTTTTCAAGTAAATAGAAAATAGCCAAAATTGTTACATTCATTAAATTCCAGCTACTAGCCACAAAAGTGGGTAATACAAATCAATACCGTAGGGTCTCGTAGGGAAAATGGGTTTCCATCAGTGGCAGGACTACTGGGGTACCGCACATGACAGTATGGGGCCTAGATCACCGTACCGAGGATCACTTCCGACCCCCTACAACACAAGGCTGGAACCATTCCTTACTGAACAGTCTCGAACAAGATAACCCCGTAGTTGTGGCCAACAACTGCCCACACAGCCGAAATAAAGGGACATCTAGATAGGGGTATACCTCGTCCTGCTTGGGCATGACCCACCTAACCTTGCCGCATCTCTCCTATTTTAGCCATTCCCGTTTGATGAGGCTTGAGGGTGCGATTACCTTTATAGAACATATCTCTTAGAATGCTCATCGTCCGCCTGACGATGTGATGAAAGCATTCAATCCATACAAGTTCATTCCGGGTTCGAACGAAACCGAAGGCATTATCTCGTTACACCCATTTTGGAATCACCCTCAGAGTTGACGACGATAACCCTTGCATTCTGAAACGCCATCTTGATCTCCATTTGATATGTCACGACCTATCGTTTAATTTGGATCGATGTGGTTTTCGGAATATCAAATTGATACCCGATCCTGGTATCATCGAAATCCAAATGCCATTTTAAGGGCCATGTTGTCTACTTAGTTTTAACAGTTTAATTCAATACTTAGAATTCATATAACAGCTATCACAGATGAATCATACACAGTCATCACAGATTATATCACAAGATATCACAGAATATCATCAAACAGATATCATAATCAATCAAACAAGAATCATCAGCTCATATCAATATAGTGTGATCTATTTAACTTAATTTATCAATTATCCAGCTTGATTAATCACTAATTAATCAATTTATTAATTTTATTAATTATTTCTTGATTACTCACTTAATCGGTTAATTCTTAATTATTAATTAATAATCTTAATCATTAACTTATAAAACTTAATTACCCATTAATTACCAATTAATTACTTAATTAATCATTAATTTCCAATTGATTAATCATTTAATTAGTTAACTATTATTAATTAATTAACTTTAAGTAGTTAATTAAAATTCTTAAGTTTAAATTGATTTAAACACAAGATCAATTCCTAATTACAAATTTATTTAAAGTTATTAATTTAATTACAAGTATGAGTTAATTTACATTTTTAATTACCTTATATTAATTAATTATCTTACCTTTACAAACCCTTCTTTTAATAAATTTTAATCAATTCTTAACTTAAAACTAACCAATATTATTTACTTAATTAATGTTAAACGTTGTATAACATAATACTTAAAGTATTTTAGGCAATCCATCAGACCCGAGGCAGGCACCTCGTTTACCCGAGAAAATCATGCGTCTACCCTTACTTTTTCCAGCGTCACTCTCTCTTCCTTCTTCTTCTACTGATTCTTTTTCTTCTTCTTCTTTTTTTATCTTAAGTTAAAAGATATAAATGCAGTTATACGAATACAAGTGCGCAAGTCAACACTCGAGCAAACCCTCACTTTTCTCGAGTAATTACTCGAGACGTCCCAAAACTCAAACCTGTAGACGCCAACACCACCGTGCACGTGTACGGTGGTTCGCCACCCCTCCGGCAACCCCCATCGCCTCCAACAAACCCCAATTCGACCTTACATATCATCGCGAAATTCACGAAATCGAAAAAGTGCCTGTAGCTTGAACCAAAAGCTCGAACACCCTTCAGAAAAACACCACGCTCTTCCATCACCGACCACTGGAGGCGTCGCCACTTCGTCCACGTCACGCCCATACTCTCCTCGACTATCTCCTCGAAGCGCGTACGGCTCGATCAAGCTATGGCAATGGAATCAATAAATTACAATACATAGGAAAAACTCGAACTAAAACCCTATTTTCGATTCGACTTTAAAATCCTTGCCTTGAATAATTTTTTTAGCATTTTTCCTGTCATGAACAAGTATCAAGCAAGCTCCAACATGAATTTTAACATCCAAAATTATTTGAATCATCAGATAATCTCAAATAAGCATTTTTGGTTCTCTTTAAAACTGCACCTAGATTTCTTACTTAAAAGTCATCACTTTTATGTTAAAAATCTTAACTTTGTGTGTTAAATCAAGATATGGGATCAAATTTACAAATTAAAACATTTAAATTTTAGCTATTGATTTCTTTCCTACTTTAAACCTGTATAAACAGTTTTTATATTTTGCTGTCATGCTTTAAAATCATATCCAGGTAATGATTTAAATTTTAAACAACCTACTTAGTTAAAAATTCTAAGCTTTAGATGTTTATATGAAGATGTATAAGTTTCTTTACATTTCTTTTCTCAAAAATTTTAAAAATACTGAAGACCATCACAAATTTAAACTTCCAGATAACATCTCAGACTATATACTTACAATATATAGTAAACACAAGACTTACGTGAACTAATTACCAAACTTAAGCTTTAAAAAAATTGTATGTATACTCAACAAATAATAGTTGAAACAGAAAGCAAACATTTGTTGAAGAAACTGCAGTTTGAATTCCCTGAAGATCCCTCTGTTTTAATGTTGAGTTTTGTTTGAGTTTGCAAGGTAATAGTGTTTATTTTCTTTTCTTCCTTGTCTCAGTTTTTGCTTCTTAAGTTTATTAAATTATGTGAATGAACTAAAATAGGATGACATATAAATAGAAATAGCTTGGACAGAAAGGTTTAATCGGACAGTCTACATGTTTGACCATAGAAGATTCTGTGTTAAATATACTGCAATGTGAAATGATATTTTATATTTCGGCTGTGAGATCTTCTTGACAAATAGTTGTGCTAATTAATGCTTGTGTCTTCATATTTGTTTACATATAATTAATATTTGCTGATCTTTGTATTTATGTATAAAGATATTTTGTATTTGATGTGAATAATTTATCTTCTATTGGTTATACTACACATATGTGATTAATATATATATATGTATATGTGTGTGTGTGTGTGTATATTGTTTCTTTGTTTCTTTTGCATACAAGATTTACACAGCAACTTTGTTATAATCTTTGTTAAAGACTTTGTATTGTACAAATGTATTTGACAGGTCAATGTTTATGCTAAACTTATCTTATATGTTTGGGTAAAATTATTATAGTTATTGTTAGCATATCACTTTTATTCTATTTGTAATTTAATTTTCAACCTTTTGATTTATAACATTTGTTTTATTATATATATTATATTTCTATTTATAGCTTATATTTATAATTATATTTTATACTTGTTTTGTATGTTTATGTTTATTAGCATTTATATTGTTTTATACTTAAATTTAATATTTATATTTAAATATTGCTAGGATTTCATATTTTAAACATTATTATTTAGATTACCTTTTATATGTATTATATTAAATATTAATAATATACAACCTTTGGTTTTATTGAATAAGATAGAATTTATTTTAGATAGTTTGAAAGAATTTATTTTAGATTTTCAAATCAAAATTTCCTTTACAGACACATATATAACTGGTAAATATTCAAAGATCTTATTTATTTATAAAATGAAAAGCTTGTAATTAATTTAAATTATATTAAATATTTATTAAAATATACTGTCAAAATCCCGGGTCGTTACGTTCCTTCCCCCTTAAAAGAATTTCGTCCCCGAAATTTAAAACAACAGTTAATTCAAAAGCTTTTATATTAACAATCCAAACATACATATCATCCATACAATAGCAAACAATCAAACAGTCTACCCTACTAAACATCACTAGTTATCCGGACATAAATCCGGATAAGCATTCCTAAAACTATCTAGAGTTTCCCAGGTACAATCTTTGGGATCCTCACTCCACTGCACCTTGACGAGTTTCTCCACTTTTCTCCTGAGTTGCTTCTCGTCTTGATCCACAATCCGAAGTGGATTTCTGACCACAGTCAAATTGGGTTCCACTTCCAAATCTTCCTGGACTACTGGTTCTACCACCAGTGATGGGTCATGAACAAATTTCCTTAAATGGGATACATGAAATACATTGTGAATTCCAAGCATCCGCTCTGGCAATTTAATTTTGTAAGATATCGCTCCAATTCTTTCCAACACTTGGAATGGTCCCATATATCATGGGGCAAGTTTTTCCGTCTTTCCAAATCTTATAGCTCCCTTGATTGGTGGGACTTTGACAAAAACTAGATCTCCAATCTCAAATTCCAATGGTCTTCGTCTTCTATCTACATATTTCTTCTGACGATCCAGAGCAGCTTTCATCCTTTTCTTGATAAGCTCAACTTTCGCAGAAGCTTCTCGAATTAGATTGGGTCCAAGCACAAGACGATCCTTCGATTCAATCCAACAGGATGGGGATCTGCACGGTCTTCCATATAAATCTTCATAGGGAGCCATCTTAATACTCGCTTGATAACTGTTATTATAAGAGAATTCCACTAAATGAAGATGATCTTCCCACGATCCACCAAAATCCAAAACACAAGCTCGCAACATATTCTTAAGAATTCGATTAAGTCTCTCCGTTTGTCCATCTGTCTGAGGATGATAGGCTGTACTCAATCTCAAATTCATTCCCGTTGCTGATTGCAGAGCCTCCCAAAATTTGCTGGGGAAAATTGGATAACGATCACTTACTATACTGATTGGAACACCATGCAATCTGACTATCTCCCTCAAGAAAATCTATGCCACGGAAGCTGCGGTACGAGTTGCCTTAACCAGTATAAATGAGCGCTCTTAGTTAAACGATCCACAATAACCCATATTCCATCGTTTACTTTCCTGGTTCTAGGCAATCCGTCGATAAAATCCATTGAAATCATTTCCCACTTCCAATTTGGAATTTCTAAAGGCTGCAATAATCCGGCTGACTTCTGTTGATCACCTTTAACTTGTTGGCAAATGGCACAACTATTCACAAATCTAGCTACATCTTCCTTCATGCCCTTCCACCAAAAGAATCTCTTCATATCTTTATACATCTTTGAGATTCCCGGGTGAATATTCAATCTAGAACGATGACTCTCAGACGACACTTCCTGCCTCGGATCCCTATCATTCGGAACAAAAATCCTCCCGTTAATCCTTAATATTCCTTGACCATCAATTTCAAAACTGGGACACTGAACTTTCCTAACTCTTTTGATAATTCTTCTCAACATCTTATCGGATGCTTACTTACTTAAAATCTTTTCAATAAGAGATGAAACAACTTCTAAAAAAGACAGAATCGCGTTCCTGCTAAGAGCATCAGCTACAACATTCGCCTTTCCTGGGGTGTACAGAATATCCAAATCATAGGATGCCAGAAATTCGACCCACCGCTGCTGCCTCAAATTAAGATCTTTTTGAGAGAAAAGATATTTCAACGGTTTGTGATCCGTGAATAATTCAAATTTCTCTCCCAAAAAATAATGTCTCCAAATCTTCAAAGCAAAAACAATGGCTAACAATTCCAGATCATGTGTAGCGTAGTTCTTCTCATGTGGCTTCAATTGCCGACTCGCATACGCAATTACCCTTCCATTCTACATGAGCACTGCTCCCAGACCAACTATACAAGCATCAATATAAACTTCAATTTTGCTCTTTCCATCTGGAATAGCAAACACTGGTGCACTGGTTAGCCTTATCTTCAATTCTCGGAAAGCTTCTTCACACTGGGGTGTCCACTTGAATTTAGCCCCCTTCCTAGTCAGCTTAGTCAGATGTAAAGAAATCTTGGAATAATCCTTGATAAATTTCCTGTAGTAGCCAGCCAATCCCAGAAAACTGCGAACTTCAGTCGGTGTCCCCGGCTGCTTCCACTTCAGAATAGTTTCAACCTTCGCTGGGTCTAAAGAGATGCCTTCACCATAAACAATGTGCCTTAAAAATTTGACTTCTAATTTCCAGAAATGGCACTTAGAAAACTTTGCCTTCAAAACATGCTTCCTCATAGTCTCAATACAATTCTCAAATGCTCCCTATACTCTTTTTCAGATTTGGAGTAGACCAAGATATCATCAATGAATACCCGCACGAACTTATTCAACACATCCCGAAAGACACGGTTCATCAGGCCAACAAAGTAGGCAGGAGCGTTGGTTAACCAGAAAGTCATAACCAACCACTCATAGAAACAATTCGGTCCCCTAAATGCAGTCAAGGGAATACTGTCCTCAACTACCCTCAACTGATGTAAACCTGAAGCTAAATCCAGTTGAGAAAAGATAGAAGCTCCATGCAACTGGTCAAAGAGATCATCGATGCGAGGAGGAGGATATTTGTTATGGATAGTCACTTTGTTCAATTCTCTATAATTCCCATAGAACCTTAGCGATCCATCTGATTTGGTTGCAAACACTGAAGCAGAGCCCCAACAAGAAAAATTAGGCCTAATCAACCTCTTCTCCAAAAGATCTTGAGTCTGCTTAATTAACTCCTCTCTCTTCCTAGGAGGCATTCTCCTACTGGGCTGAATTACCGGCACTGCTCTTGGAATCAATTCAATACGAAACTCTATCTCTCGATGTGGTGGCAGACACTTAACTTCCTCAAATACATCCGAAAAATCTTGAACAACATCGATATCTTCTATCTTCTTTTCAGAAGTCTCAATTCCATGCAAAAGACTGCTCAAGTGAATTCCAGAATTATCACACGACACTCTGACAATTCTACCCAAATCAGTTTCCAGCGAAACTATTCTCTCATCACAATTCAGAACTACTTTATACTTATCAAGCCAATCCATTCCAAAAATAAGATCAAATCCCTTAAAATTAAACACCTAAGGGTCACAAGAAAAACTATGGGAGAGATAGGAAACCTTCAAGTCCTTACAGATCGTATCTAATTTGGTCACCCCTCCTATAGGATTAGATACCAAGATAGGACAGTCTACAGAACTAGGGGTAAGAAAGAACTTCTCTACAGATTCCAGAGAAATGAAACTCAAAGAAGCACCCGAATCAAACAAAAACACCCTATTGAACTTAGCCACAACCCCGATGCACACATACTTCCTTAATTTATTCCAAAGTAACACATTTAAAGACATCCATAGTCACTGTGTCTCATCACACAGCTACTACATCCTGAGGTATCAAGATATCATAACTCGCTTCTGTCCATCCAACAGAACCAACTCTAGCTCATCCAAACTTACACTTCAAAATGAACTCTGAACCTTAATAGGTTTCCTTCAGCGATCGATGAAATCCTTACTCCACCAAAGCTCACTCGAGATGGTAATAGGTCTACAGTCTCGACAAATACTCCTCCAACCTCAAACATTCAAAACTCCAACCATTGGTAGTCATGTTACACACACCACTACCCTATCTACCTTTATAACTTATATTGGAAAACCCGAGCAGGTAATCCAACAAATAGGTATATATATATATATATATATATATATATATATATCAAAATTACAACTACGCTCTCTCAAGAAAGAAATTACTTAAGAGCCTAGGTACTCGGTCAACCTAGTGCTTTGATACCAACTGTGACGACCCGCCTTTCTAACCCCAGAAAGACATATCATCATTAAGAAAGAAAGGGATAGAAATAGAGAAGAATAGAAAGGAAGAATAACAACATCAGAATCTCGCAGCGGAATGGAACAAAATATAATACATCACATAACTATTACATAGTTATTACATATATCAAAGTTATAAAATATCATACAACAGAACGGTCATATACATATCTGTCAATACATACACCCAAAATACATCATGCACTAACTACACAACGGAACTATATAGATAAATACGTCTGGTCTTCTTCTCCAAAGCTCCTCTAGAAAATCAACACTCATAATACCTATCACTTGGCTACTCATAAAAATTTAAGTACCCAAGAGTTTATGAAAAACAATATATAAACTCCGGGTCAGACATGGGTCTGGTGTGAGTAAACGGGTTAAAGTTGTTTAACTTTGAAAATCATTTGAAAATAAAGGTATCACGTAAGACTCCCCACACATAAACACGGGTGATTTTTTACCTTACGTTAACCAAAACATTTTATAGGAAATCCAATGATATTATAATAGTATCTAGGGTTTTCAAGTAAATAGAAAATAGCCGAAATTGTTACATTCATTAAATTCCAGCTACTAGCCATAAAAGTGGGTAATACAAATCAAAACCATAGGGTCTCGTAGGGAAAATGGGTTTCCATCAATGGCAAGGCTACTGGGGTACCGCCCATGACAGTACAGGGCCTAGATCACCGTACCGAGGATCACTCCCGACCCCCTACAACACAAGGCCGGAACCATTCCTTACTAAACAGTCCGAACAAGATAACCGCGCAGTTGTGGCCAACAACTGCCTACACAGCCGAAATAAAGGGACATCTAGACAAGGGTATACCTCGTCCTGCTTGGGCATGGCCCACCTAACCTTGCTGCATCTTCCCTGTTTAGCCATTCCCGGTTGATGCGGCTTGAGGCTGCGATTTCCTTTGTAGAACATATCTCTAAGAATGCTTATCGTCCGCCTGATGATGTGCTGAAAGCATTCAATCCATACAAGTTCGTTTCGGGTTCGAACGAAACCGAAGGCATTATCTCGTTACACCCATTTTGGAATCACCCTCAGAGTTAACGACAATAACCCTTGCATTTTGAAACACCATCTCGATATCCATTTGATATGTCATGACCTATCGTTTAATTTGGATCGATGTGGTTTTCGGAATATCAAATTAATACCCGATCCCGGTATCATTGAAATCTAAACGCCATTTTAAGGGCCAAGTTGTCTACTTAGTTTTAACAGTTTAATTCAATACTTAGAATTCATATAACAGCTATCACAGATGAATCATACACAGTCATCACAGATTATATCACAAGATATCACAGAATATCATCAAACATATATCATAATCAATCAAACAAGAATCATCTGCTCATATCAATATAGTGCGATCTACTTAACTTAATTTATCAATTATCCAGCTTGATTAATCACTAATTAATTAATTTATTAATTTTATTAATTATTTCTTAATTACTCACTTAATCGGCTAATTCTTAATTATTAGTTAATAATCTTAATCATTAATTTATAAAACTTAATTACCCATTAATTACCAATTAATTACTTAATTAATCATTAATTTCCAATTGATTAATCGTTTAATTAGTTAACTATTATTAATTAATTAACTTTACGTAGTTAATTAAAATTATTAAGTTTAAATTGATTTAAACACAAGATCAATTCCTAATTACAAATTTATTTAAAGTTATTAATTTAATTACAAGTATAAGTTAATTTACATTTTTAATTACCTTATATTAATTAATGATCTTACCTTTTCAAACCCTTCTTTTAATAAATTTTAATCAATTCTTAATTTAAAACTAACCAACATTATTTACTTAATTAATTCTAAACTTTGTATAACAAATTGCTTAAAGTATTTTAGGCAATCCATCAGACCCGAGGCAGGCACCTCGTTTACCCGAGAAAATCATGCGTCTCCCCTAACTTTTTCCCGCGTCACTCTCTCTTCCTTCCTTCTTCTTCTTCTACTGATTCTTTTTCTTTAATCTTAAGTTAAAAGATATAACTGCAGTTATACGAACACACGTGCGCAAGTCAACACTCGAGCAAACCCTCACTTTTCTCGAGTAATTACTCCAGACGTCGCAAAACTCAAACCTGTAGACGCCAACGCCACCGTGCATGTGCACGGTGGTTAGCCACCCTTCCGACAACCCCCATCGCCTCCAACAAACCCCAATTCGACCTTACATACAAGATTGAAACCCAATTCATCGCGAAATTCACAAAATCGAAAAAGTGCCTGTAGCTTGAACCAAAAGCTCGAACACCCTTCAGAAAAACGCCACGCTCTTCCATTACCGACCACTGGAGGCGACGCCACTTCGTCCACGTCACGCCTATACTCTCCTCGACTATCTCCTTAAAGCGCGTACGGTTCGATCAAGCTATGGCGACGGAATCAATAAATTACAGTACACAGGAAAAAACTCGAACTAAAACCCTATTTTCGATTCGACTTTAAAATCCTTGCCTTGAATAATTTTTTTAGCATTTTTCCTGCCATTAATAATTATCAAGCAAGCTCCAACATGACTTTTAACATCTAAAATTAGTTGAATCATCAGATAATCTCAAATAAGCATTTTGGTTCTCTTTAAAACTGCACCTAGATTTCTTACTTAAAAATCATTATTTATGTTAAAATTCTTAACTTTGTGTGTTAAATCAAGATATGGGATCAAATTTACAAATTAAAACATTTAAATTTTAGCTATTGATTTCTTTCCTACTTCAAACCTGTATAAACATTTTTTATATTTTACTGTCATGCTTTAAAATCATATCCAGGTTATGATTTAAGTTTGGAACAACCTACTTAGTTAAAAATTCTAAGCTTTAGATGTTTATATGAAGATGTATAAGTTTCTTTACATTTCTTTGCTGAGAAATTTTAAAAATACTGAAGAACATCACAAATTTAAGCTTCCAGATAACATCTCAGACTACATACTTATAATATATAGTAAACACAAGACTTACATGAACTAATTACCAAAATTAAGCTTTAAAAAAAATTGTATGTTTACTCACCAAATAATAGTTGAAACAGAAAGCAAAGATTTGTTGAAGAAACTGCAGTTTGAATTCCCTGAAGATCCCTCTGTTTTAATGAGTTTTGTTTGAGTTTGCAAGGTAATAGTGTTTATTTTCTTTTCTTCCTTGTCTCAGTTTTTGCTTCTTAAGTTTACTAAATTATGTGAACGAACTAAAATAGGATGATATATAAATAGAAATAGCTTGGACAGAAAGGTTTAACCGGACAGTCTACATGTTTGAGCATACAAGATTTTGTGTTAAATATACTGCAATGTGAAATGATATTTTCTATTTCGGCTGTGAGATCTTCTTGACAAATAGTTGTGCTAATTAATGCTTGTGTCTTCATATTTGTTTACATATAATTAATATTTGCTGATCTTTGTATTTATGTATAAAGATATTTTGTATTTGATGTGAATAATTTATCTTCTATTGGTTATACTACACATATGTGATTAATATGTATATATATATATATATATATATATTGTTTCTTTGTTTCTTTTGCATACAAGATTTACACGGCAACTTTGTTATAATCTTTGTTAAAGACTTTGTATTGTACAAATGTATTTCACAGGTCAATGTTTATGCTAAACTTATCTTATATGTTTGGGTAAAATTATTATAGTTATTGTTAGCATATTAGTTTTATTATATTTGTAATTTAATTTTCAACCTTTTGATTTATAACATTTGTTTGTATTATATATATTATACTTCTATTTATAGCTTATATTTATAATTATATTTTATACTTATGTTTTGTATGTTTATGTTTATAACCATTTACATTGTTTTATACTTAAATTTAATATATATTTTTTGCAAGGCAAGCCGGTTTTATAGTGGACCGTCCACTGTTTATTACGAACATAATAAAAGTTGAAGTACAGGAGTAAGGTATAAACACCTTAACTACTAAGTAAAAGAAAATACAGCACATGAGAGTGGTAAACATACCACAACTACTATATGATAAATAATAACAAAACTGCTCCTCCGAAGAGGAAGAATCTCCATCATCCATAATATTCTGGGTAGACACCAAAGGAACTTTCCCCAAAAGACTAGCAAAGGAGCGGAAAAGGGCAGCAAGAAAGGGATCATAAGCCACTGCATCAGGAGAGTAAATGAAGGTACGATCCCAGGAAGATTCGATAAGCAAGATAGAATTCGAACTCGCAAAATGACCGTCCACATCAAGGACTAAGGAATCACCAGAAGGAATGTAATAGAGGCACCTAAGGTCCAGAGGATCATTAGAAACGAATCTAAAGTAGGAATTAGTCAAGGGGTTAAGTCTCATATTAGAAAGGTGATCAACCCAACACCTCTCAGCCTCATCCCAAACAATAGAAGGTCCAGGGGGAACAGGATCAGGGGCGGTTACAGGTAACACAGAACCAATACCCAACAAAGAAGAAGAGGAGGTAGGTCCAGCAGAAGAAGCTGGTGGCGGCCTCGAGACCGGAGTAGGAGCAGCCGGAGGAGGGACAATAGCAGAGACAGCAGCTTTGGGAACCCATTTCCTAAGCGGGGGGCGAGGCAAAGGGATGTTAGGAGCAGCAGCGGACGAGACAGGATGAGAACAGGCGATAGCTAGGTGGCCAAAAGAATGACAGCAAGTACAAATATCCAGAACCCACCCGTAGCGTACACGAACCTCCACAACATGCCCAACAGCTAGCTGTACAGGAATAGAAGAAGGGAGAGCTTATCAGGGGAAATCTCAATCAGAGCCTTAGCATACACCAATTTTTCACGAGCAACAGTGTTAGAATCGAAACATTTTAATTTTCCTACGTTACAAGCTAGCCAGTTCAATCCAAGAAAAGGTTGATGAGCCGATGGAATTTGCGAAAAATAAACTCAAATAGGGATTGAGAGTACTTGCTCACGTGCGCTAGCCACAGTCGGGGACCAAGGCGTAATAATAAAGGGTTGCCCATCAAAAAAGGAAGGCTCATCCTCAAGCACTAGACGGCATTCCTCGGGGGATGAAAATTTTAGGAAATACATGGAGTCAACCTGCTTAACGCGCAAACCTCCACGAAGCTTCCAGGTCTTACGACAAACAGTAGTCGCATCAAGTAGGCGGTGGTTAGGATTCAAAACGAAACCAACAAGGTAATCCGACCAAAATTCCATACCGTCCTGCATCACAATAGGAGGAGGGACCATCATTCCATCCTGCTCAATTATTTCAAACTCAATCGGAATGTAGTCCCCCGCATTACCGGGCAGAGAGGAGGATAGCGAGGTCCAGGTTTTGGAGCCAGCTAGGGCAGGGGTAGTAGATGATGTAAGATGCTTAGTTTCATGGGACTTACCAACAGAAACAGGCCCATCCAAACAAACTAAACACTTAAAACCACAGGCTTTATCACAAGCATTAACAAGAGCACCATCAGTGCGTCGTTCAACGCCAGGCGATACAGCAGAGACTAAAGAATCCAACAAACCATTTCCATCAGGGTCAACAAGGGCAACACCTGAGACATTCACAATTAAACCTGAATCTGATTTTCCAATACCACATTTCGAATTTCTAGATTGTCCCAACACAGCTTGTTTAACACCACACACATCGAGAGAAGGGGGATACTCACCATTCACACACTTAGGCAGTTCAGAATCAACAGAAAGAGGGACCGCAGCAGGCACAAACACTGACACCACCGAACTAACAAAAGGGCTATCGGCAAGAGCTAGAGGAGATGATTGAGGAGTAGGCAAAGGAGGGAAGTCAACGTCAGAAAGGAGAGGAGGCGAAAGCCAAAGCGGCGAAGTCGGCATAGCACTGAAAAATCGACCAGATCTAGTAGTTGAGCGAGAAGGGGAAGGAGCGACTGGGGGGGGGGAGATGGTAAACAGGCATACGAGAAGGGAAGAAGGGCCGAGGAAGGTGGGGGAAATGGAATGACGAGCAACAAGTCAAAGGGAGGAGAAGCAAAGCCAACGGAGAAGGAAAGAGCAGCAATAGGTCGCCATTTTAATCTAATTTTTAATTATACTTTGTTGACTTAAATTTAATATTTATATTTAAATATTGCTAGGATTTCATATTTTAAACATTATTATTTAGATTACCTTTTATATGTATTATATTAAATATTAATAATATACAACCTTTGGTTTTATTGAATAAGACAGAATTTATTTTAGATAGTTTGAAAGAATTATTTTAGATTTTCAAATCAAAATTTCCTTTACAGACACATATATAACCGGTAAATATTCAAAGATCTTATTTATTTATAAAATGAAAAGCTTGTATTTAATTTAAATTAGATTAAATATTTATTAAAATATACTTTCAAAATCCCGAGTCGTTACAGAACTCTTGATAATCTTGATACTCGTGAGTCTTCTATCTTGATATCTTGAATCTCTATACTGTACAGTCTTCTTTCTTAGTACCTGCATGGTTAAATCCTGCATATACATATATATCTAAACTTATAATGTTAGTATTCATATTTTATAAACTATTCTAAGGTTGTTATCATCAAAACCATCATTTCACGGACTAACAAATCTTTCAATATAAGTTGGTTTTAAAGGGGGAGGTGTCAATTGTAAATTTATGTGAAATAAAAAGAAATATGTTTCAATAAAAATAAAAGAAAATGATGGTTTCTTGAAAAGAATAATCTTATCAAATAAAGTGAATATTTCATCTATGAATGTTAATTTAATTTCATTAAAACAAAGAATTGAATTTTATTGTATGTTTCTAGTTGGAATATTTGATTTATTTAAATATCCAAACTTGATTTGAATTTAACTTATAAAAAAATAACCATAATAAAATGGTAAGAAAACAACTTAAGGGTTTGGTTAAATTTTTGATTTGGAATAGTTAGCATATTAACATAGGTGATTTATTCCGTTTCAAATTTGACTTTGGAGTCTCAGTTCATCTTTTAATGTGGGGGGTGGCGGTCCTCATTATGTTAATTTTAGTGTTTAATTTTATTTACTATTTACTAAATAAAAATACATATATGTGTGTAAATATGAGCGTATTAGGGTTAATAAAATATGTTAAAATGAATTGTTTTTTTAGTATATTATATTTGTGATTTCTATGTACAGACTACATTCTCAAATTTAAATCGTCGCTTTCATTTATTTTATTTTATTACTACTTTCTTTCATTAAATACATGCTTTTTTGGTCTTCCAGTAAGTTTTATTTATTTACATGCGAGTCTTGCCTCGAAATGTTTCATGTGTGTTGATGAAATTAATTGTGGTAGCACATGTTTTGAAATTTTATATCAAAAGATTTGCTTACCACTTAAACATGTCTTATCAAATTCCAACGTGTGTCTTTTATCTTTTGTTAATTACCTTTATGTTAGGCTCTTTTTATTTTGCAAATTTACATCTTCTTATATCTTTCCCTTTCATATTCCAATTTCTAAACGTGCTTTTCCCTTATTTGTTTCCTATTTCATAAATTTCTTCCTCTAACTTTCCATTTTCAAAACGTGCTTCCATTATTTCTTTTGCCTAAAGTTATCTTTCTCTTTTAAAAAGAAACAAGCAAATGTGAGCAACTTATTTTCATGAAGCCAACCTTTTCCATTTGTTTACAAATCCATTTCCTGAAGCCTCCTTCCTCCATGCGTGTGCCATCGTGTCCTTTTTTGTTGATTCTCCAAAATTTGGAGACATGAGCAGGCTTCAAAATTCTTAATGTAAGTAACTAACGCGTTTTATTTTATTATTAAAATATGTGTACATGGTTTTCTATTTCATTTCCAATATATTCTTATAACTTGAATATCTTTCGCATATGAACCCTGATCAATGCATGGTTTCGTCCTATGGGTTCATACCAAAATTTCGGACAACATGAAACTAGTATGGTTGCATTTGAAGACCATTGAAATTTTAGGCTTTTATTGGATTTTCAATTGGCTATAAATTAAAGATGAGTGATTAAACCCACTCACACAATACTAGAAATTCCATTGCAAGTTCAATAAAATATATGATGTGATATATAACTATTTTATTGCGGTTTGTTAATTTAAGTTGACATTTGAATTGATATTGAATCTGAATTGACATTTAATTATCTATTAGAATTTAATAGATAGTTAAACCCCGATATTGATAACTATTATATGTTGAATTATATTGCGTGATTTGGATGTTGTTGAAATGGATGCTTATTGATTGATATGTTGGATGTACAGTTGTTATTTATTTTAATATGTCCTTGTTATCACCTTGTATATTATTGACATCATTTAAATGGTCCTTTGAGTCATTTTAGAGTTGGATAATTAAGACATTTAAATTATGAGTTGAAATGATATATACCCATACAATTTCTTGAATTTGGATTATTTATTGGAACTGGATTATTTTAAAAAATTTAAGTTTTTAATTTAAACTTCGGATTTGTTTTAAATAAAGTGGTTATAACTAGTATTTCGAATTATTTGAAACCTCGTAAGTTATAGCACTCAGGATGTATACTTAATAGGAGATGAAAATTCCCGTAACATCTCTGAAGCCATTGCACTCATATTTTTATTTGAGACTGATTTTACTTACATAGGAATTTTTAGTTCTAATTCGAATGTATTGTTTTTCATTATGCTCGGGTCAGCTGTGTTTTTCACCGTTGAAGACTATTTTCTGGTGGACGAAGACGAAGATTTAGTATATTATTTCTATTTATTATTTCACTACATTCCGTGTTCCGCTGCATTATTTGTTTATTTCTGATATATGTATAATTCTGATTTGAATTTGTAATCAAATGTTATTTGTAAAACAGCTTCTGAACTGTTTATTTGATTATTATATTTTGTCGTTCCGTGAGAGATTCTGTATTTTTTTTTCTTTCCTTTTTCTTTTTTTTCTTATTTACCCCATTAACAATCCTTCCTTTTGAATAGTTTGATTCTGACATGTGTGGTTTATTGTCGATTTGAACCATCCAAAAAGGTGGTTCGTTACATATTTTATATTGCATTGATTTATCATTTGAGTAGTTTATAAATTCTAGTTGAGATGTTGGGCACCACGGTGTCGATAGGAGTTTCTTAATACTTAAACTAGGCAAATCAACATAATATCGTTTTAAATTGGTAAATGAAATAATTTTATCTAGGGATATATTTTATATATAAATAAATAATTTTCAAAATAAAGTATAGTTATTGTTGATGTGTTGTTGTTAGGAGTTGATAATATTTAGTTATTATCATTTAGTGTTTGTTTAGTCATGCTCGTCCAATTTCGAGCATTGACTGTTATCTGATTTATATGTAGTTTTCCTTTTTGTATCATAAGTTGGGTAGATAGAATTTGTGGGAACATTGAAACGAACATCTTGCGAATTAAGTTTCATAGTTTGACTATAAGGCATTTGATGATATGTTGGGCCAAAATATTGGATTCTGATAAAAGGGTGTTTATTAAAAATAAAGAAAACTTATTTCAAAAATTTATATCTGTGGAATGATTTTATATACAATGATTTATAAATCAGAATTATAAAATATATTTGGAAAATAAGATGGACTTTCAAAGAATTTAAAATTTCGGTGACCTCGATAAAGTTTTTAAATGATTCTTGGAAAAGGGGTAATAATTTTACTTAAAAATACTTTGAGGTATAAATATTCTAAAAAAACTATTTGTGAGGAATAATAATAGTATAATTTGGAATAGAAATTTCCTTAACATATGGTTTATAAGTAAAAATGGATTGAAACTGAGAAATTTAAAACTCAAAAGCCTAGTGTTTGGATTTTTTTTTTCAAATTCTTGAAAAAATTAATAATGGTATTATTTTGAAAATACTGATTAATAGAAAAATTGAAAAAGGATTTGGAAGAGATAAAAAGCACTGAACTCACTTCGATCGTTGGAAAATAATTCCGGTGATGACTTCAACACGATCAGCGTTCATTTTCAATTTTATAAGTGATGGGTTGCTACCACAGAAGTTTGTTTTTGGTAAAACGAATTTTTTTAGGTTTCCAAAGGTATTAATATATAGAAGGGATATATGTATTCAAAATGATATAAAATGAAAATTGGGTGTTACAAATTCTGAAATTTTCAGTTAAGTAATATTATAGACTTGGGTAGCTTAACTATTTGGTTAGTCTAGTTTGTGCATTTGGTTTTGATAGGTTGTTTGATCATTTTCATATAGTAAAATGAAATGGAATTTTCAATGATTTGAACAGTTGAAACTTCCAAGTTAAATTGGAAAAATTTAACCTAGTGTTCAGTGTAAACATAAGAGAATAAATTTTTATAACTTATAAATTTGAGAAGATAGTAAGTTATAACAATTCTAAATTTGTTGGACATTTAAGTTAAGTGAAGAAGATATGAAATTTTTATATATACTCTTCGATTGAAGCAGAGTGTAATACAAATATAAACTTAAGTTTTAAAATAAGATATTTTGTATATATTCTATGGGTATAGTGGAGCCTTATATAAGTTAATAAAGTTAAGTCATTTTATAGATACATTGTATCATTTTAGCATAGGTAAACCTTAGTATCTTATTCTAAGGAATTTTATTCATTGATTATAGAGGACTTTCACTATCATTAGAGGAGCATGTAAAGAGGCTAGGAGGCTTTCCAAGCAGGACATGGCTAAACGAAACCTGGAGGATATTGACCATCCATCACTAGAGGAGGAGTTCGAGGAGGGGTTTAAGGGGGAGTTTGAGGAAGAGGAAGATTTCGAGGAAGAGGAGGGGTTAGAAGAAGAAGTGGAACCTATTTCGAAGGTGGAGCCGGAATCAGAGAATGATGATGCAATCATTTGGGAAATGGGTGGGGTTATCGATGAGCCAATTGAAGAAGAAGATCTGGATGCCTTGATTTTGGAGATGGATGTGTGGTTCACGCCAGAGATGCTGATACCCAGGGATCCAGACCTAGATATTATATAGATTCCCGACAACGATGGTGAGTCTATGGTATAGAGGGACCCGAGGTGGATGACTCCAACGTAGAGAGCCCACCTCGAGGAATCATCTTAGATGCTTGGAGCAGTTCTTTTGGTATAGTTGTGTATACCCTGTTATATTGTATTAATAGTCTTTGGATGTTATGTTATGACTATAGTTGATGAAGAATCTTAATAGATGCTCTTGTATAAATGTAGTACTTCAAATATATTTTGGTATGTTGGGATAGTTAACCTCTTTTAAAAAGTTATATGTTTTTTACTTAGAAATTATTAATAATTGATAGGTTGATGGTTTTGTTTAGCCTTGTTTTCACTGCGTTTTGTTGTGATGAAATTTCAGGGTCAAAATTCTTTTAAGGGGAGTATGTAACAACCTAGAATTTCACCACTTGATTTGTGAATATTTAATTTAAATATCCAAATAATAGATTTTACAATTAAAATCAAACTATTTTGAATAATAACTAGAAATAGTGAATTAGTTTTCAAAATTTGTTGCAAAAGTAATCAGTCAGAAGAAAAATAAAAAATGTGATCGGAATTCGTTTTTCGAATTTTCGCCTGCTAAAAGTTATCGGGAAATATCGTGAACACTATTATATACCCATATGCATAAATTTGCAAATAAGTTAGAGTTATGCTATATATAAGTATACTTAAGGATGTGACTTATTATGAAATAAAAATAATAAATATAAACACTATGACTTAAGCATTTAAGTCATTAGTACTTAAAAACTCCTTTTAACCCAACATACATTTACATGCATTACTTAAGGATATATTGAAAAGATGTTTGGATGAAAGGAAAATATTTTCATTTCTTTATTTTTTCTTTTAAATCCTTTGTATATTTACTTATACTCACACTAGTTCACATATATTATATATAAACACATACTCATCATATTTCAAAAAGAAAATATTTAGAGAAAAGAAAAAAATACTTCTTTAAAAAAACTTCTCAAGACCAAAAATCTTAAGAAAGCATTCAAGAAGCAACGTGGAAGGTAAGAATGCATATTTTGGTCTAAATATCTAGTGACATATTTCATTAACAAGTTATGTAATGAATTTATGTAGAATCATGTTCGAATCTCATATGTATTTTGCTTGAAAACGTTTGGGTGTTTATATGTATGCTCTGTATGCATATATGTTCGTGTATGAAATCATATGTTTTCTAGTCCTCCAAAATTCCAAAACATCACATCTTTTAATTTTCCACCAAAACCACCAACTAGAAACTTGTCTATTATCTAGTCTAGTTTATTTTAAAATTGATTTTGGAAATTTTTGTCAAATGTGTAGGGAAATAGGTGTTTATATCAGCCAGAAGCTTGATTTTTCCATAATTCAACCATGACAGTTTTGAGAATAGATTTTACTAGTGAATAGATTAAAGAAAGTCATGATTTTTAAGAGTGGAGGTAGATTTTATAGTGGAGTATCACGTGTAGGATATCAATTTTTCTATTTTCAGGGGAAAATTATAAATCAGTTGTTTGGGTTAATGGTAGGTTCGATGGCTTGCGTGAAGCAATTAGAGGTGCTAGTGGAGCAGCAGTAGCAAGCGTAGGGTTGGCGGCGGCCTAGATTAGTGGGACCAAGGGGATTTAGGGTTTTGGGGGTTGTTATGGGTGCTTGGTTTGTTGGAGGTCCTATGAGTGCATCGGAGCATCGAGTTGGGCTTGTTGGTT
The DNA here is from genome assembly GCA_030765085.1 of Allium cepa. Classification (NCBI taxonomy): domain Eukaryota; kingdom Viridiplantae; phylum Streptophyta; class Magnoliopsida; order Asparagales; family Amaryllidaceae; genus Allium; species Allium cepa. Next base: position 635,964,297 of record CM060941.1, read on the forward strand.
CCAGAGGTGCATAGTGGATGTAGAGCGAATTGGTGGCGATGTGGGTGGTCATAAGTCATCGAGATGGTCGAGAGTTGATGGTGATCGATCGCATTGCTGATGTGGGGAAGTGGTTGCTTTTGATTCAACTGGTAATTTGGTGGAGTAGAGGGTCGAAGCTCGAAGTAGTTGGTCGATCGTGATGGCCAGAGCACGGCAAACGAGGATGCATCGTTGGGGCAAGGTCTCGAGTAGAGAAACTCATGTGCACGCATGCATGAACATGCACAGAAAGGAGGACGAAGATGAGCATTTTTGAGTGTGCGCCATGTTTTCTTGGATTTATTGCCTTTGGGTTTGAGAAGGAGAATTATTCGGTTGAGTTGTTGTGGATTTAGGCCTTAGGCCTTGGGGTTTTATAAAATTTAAATTGGAAATTTATTGTAATTAATAATTTAAACTTTAATAAATCATAAAGCATGCATACAAAGACCGATTAACCCGTGGATTTCGACACTCGGCTCTAAATAACAAGTGTAGCACTTCTTTATAAACCGTTGGAAAGTTCAACGAAGTATAGTTTGAGGGTAAATTAATAGTCATAGAAATAATTGCATTAATTTGTAATTATAATTCATCACCAGCATTTTGATAGAGTAAGAAAACACAATTTTGCTATTTAAATCATATTTGACATTTGGTTCAGCCGAATAAATCCCCATTGTGCTATTTTATTAATTTGGACAATTATTCATATAATAGTTAACTTGGACATTTAACACGTTATGTGTAGGTGTTAATTTTGCCATTTATTTACATAATAGTTGCTTATGTAAATATCAGAAATATAATTCGAATTATATTGAATTGGATTTAATGGTAGTTTGCCTAAATACCACTCATAGCCACCAAGCTTCTTCTTAATAATGTTTTAAAAGTTAATTAAGAATTTCTGATGTTTAAAGGATAATTTAAATTACGTAAGCGTTCGCTTGTCATTTTGGAATTTTCTAACGTTAAGATAATTTTTATGTAAGTAACAAATGTTAAGTAATTATTATTTAATTAATAATTGTTTCAAGTTAATTATTATTCTAAATTAATAATAAATAAGCTAATTATTATTTTAATAAATAATTTACTTAAGTAATTTATCTCTTAAACTAATAATGTTTATCAGTTAGTTAGTTATTTTAAATAAGGGCATTTAAGATTAATTAATTATTATTAACATGGTTTACTTTAATTAAATACTTATTAAAAGGTATTTTTAGTGGATTAAATTATTTAATAAGAGGTTTAAACTCAATTGATCGTTTTGTTAATCGTATTTAAATTTAATTAACTACTATATTAATAATATTGGGAAATAATTAATTATTATATTAATAATGTTTTTAAGTTAATTGATTATTTTATTAAGTATGTTTTAAATTAATTAATCATTATAATAGTAATATTTTAAAGTTAATTTATTAGTATAATAATATTATTTTAGGTAAATTTAATGTATTATTAATGATATTCTAAGGTTGATATTTTTAATAAGGTTTAAAGATAAATAAATAAAAAGAAGGGTTTTTTGAATATTAACTCGTTTATTTTAAAATTGTTTTTAAAATAATCATTCGATTTATCAAAGGAACTTTATCGAATGAAATTTATTAAAAGAGTTTGTTTTAAATAAGGAATATTGACAAGGAAGTTCTATAAATGATTTTGGAGATTTTGTAAAGAGTTATGTAAATGGTTTTGGCATTTAAGTAAAGGAGATTTAAGGCTTAGGTGTTGCTTTGGGTAATTAAATCTCTGAATTGTTGCTTGTTTGTTTGTTTGATTGTTATATAGCCGACTATCAAATCTGGACCAAATATAATTCGAGAAATATCTAGGAGAAACACATGAGCTATATGACGTAGTCATCTTCGATGATGCTGTACTATGCGTATAAATCTCACTTTGTTCTCCTAGGAAAAATTATAGGGAGATCCGTCCACTTGAACAGTTAGGGGGTGATCCCAGCTGCTATGTATTGTTTAATCCAAAAGAAACAGTGTTGAGTTTATTGGAAGTATCGAATGTTGTTTAGAAAAGACCGCGGTCAGATAAGTATCTGAAAAACACTTTGATCCAATTTAGGAATTTGGAAATGAAGACACTTTGAAGAATGTGGAATCGAAAGTGGAGCCTATGAAGTGCAAGGGCTACTTGCTACTTATTCTGAGGGTGATTCCAAAATGGATGTAGTGGAGGTAGTGCCTTCGGTTTCATTTAGACCTAGAACGAACTTGTATGGATGAATGCTAGCATTGCATTTCTGCTTGGAGGACAGTGTTAGTATTCCAAGATGGTCTGCTAAGAGGAAAGGTAAATCGTGCCTAAAGCCTCATAACTCGGTAATGGCTAAAACAAGGTAGATGAATGTGGGTCTCTTCTATAATGATGTGTCATCACCTTTCTAGATTACCATATTATGGATTTGGTTGTGCATGGAATATCTTGATAAATGTTTGGAATAACTGGGGTGGTGACATATTTGGTGCCATCCAAGTTCAAGGGTAGGCCGGTTCTGTGTTGGCAAGGATAGACCAAGTTTAGGGTTTGACTTCGGTACATTTTATATTGAAGCGTACCATTTCTGAAAGGTAGTCCCTTACCTTGCCTTTTATTGGAATCTATTCTCCGATACGTGCTTTACGATTTTGATTTGTGGAGCCTAGTATGCTGTAATTTAATAATGAAACAATTTTGACTATGATTAATATGTATTTGTATCCTAGACATTATGATAATATTAGAGGATTTTATATAAAAATGTTTATGTTATTGTAAGGTAAAAACCTATATGTGTTTATATGCGGTGTGGTCTTACAAGATACCTTGATTTTAAAGGGTTTTACAAGTTAAATAAATAAAATCCTCATGATTCGAGTTTCTCATGTTGGTTTTACCAGATTGATCCTGGCGTTGTTTTCCTAAAATGCTCGGGTCAGCCCGAGCATATTTTACAAATTTTGCTGGACACTTTGGAGTTTTCAAGAGACGAGCTGGATTTTTCAGGACGTATTTGCGTACCTTATATTCTTCCCTGTTCTGTTTTATTTTGTTCTTGTCTTTATTTATCAGCAATTGTAAGGACATGTTGTTATAATTGTTTAGGCTGATATTAGGTTAGTACACTATGATGTTTTGTGTAAATAAAGATGATTTCTTTTGTAAAAAATCTTATGCATATTATATATTGCTCATCACGATGTGAGATTCTATTATGTCTTCTTCTTTCTTTACTCCAAATGACCTATCTTTCAGACACTTAAATGATCGGCATACGAATCCGAGGATGTATTACGTGTCGTCTTTAGATGTAAGAAAGGCTGATCGTTACACTTCTTTATGTGCCTTTAACATGCTACCTTTCAGGTTTTCCCATGCACTTTGAAGAAGCGTGTCCCTATTTCATCCGGGACAGAGCTGGAACCACTATGGATCAAGAAGATGGCTCTTTTTAGTTCCTCCTCCTGAATTATGGCTGTCGGTATTTCACTTCCTTCCAAGGATATCCTTCTTTTCTTTGAATTATAGGTAAAGACTGCAAATACTCCCTATTATGAAGCTCAACGAAATATGCAATAGTTCTGACTTCTAGTTCTTGAAATTTTTCCACTGCTTCCCTTGTTCATTCAAACAGTTATTCAGATCATTATAGTTTATTCTTTAAGACATTTTAGTATAAAATAAATTTTTACATCCATCTCCCCCTATATAAGACATTTTCCTTAGGCCTTTTGTTTCATTTCTATTGCTAGTTTTTGAGCTTCTCCTTTAATTCTCTATAGAGAATAGAATTCTAAATTAAGGCCTTCATATTGTGGGTTGTCGCCTTACAGTTGATTTTGAATTCATTGTACCCCATCAGAAGGTCTTGGTGTCTTTTTGTTCCAATCTTTGAGTCCATTTTTCATACATTTAATGAGTATAACAAATTAGTACATATTATTCCCCTCTGGACTTTGGACTATGTTAAAATTAACTGCTACATGATATCCATCCAATAAGCGCTAATAGTTAGCATGTCTGAATGGTTTCCCTTTTTGAATTTGTTCATCATTATTAAAATATGTATAAGGGACAATGATCACTTGTGGAATGTGATGGGACGGTAAGATTATGAAAGTGGTTAAATAGAATAAAATTCCCTAAATCTCTATCTAGTCTTGATGATGTTTACATCATTTCACCACTCCATGTAAATTTCAGATCTTTATGGAATGGTTTAAATAGCCCACCACTAATATGCAATTATTGAACTTGGCTACCTGGCAAATCCTCAATGTTAGGCCTCCTTCTTTTTCATCAGTTCTTAATACGACATTGAAATCTCCAGTCACTGGCTATGGTTTGTGAATGAAGTTTGGGTTGATAACTAGTTGTTTCCACATATTATTTCTTTCAAAAGCCAAGTTACTAGCATATACAAAACAGATAAATAGTTCTACTCCATCTATGTTATTGAATGCAACTACTATTTGTTGTTCATCAGAATTAATAAATGTTGCTGACTAAACATTAACTCTCATAGAATCATGATTCTGTCCTTTTCCATACTAGAACTATTGTGTATAATATCCCATTGATATCCCTCTTGGCACTTAAACTTCTCAATGTTTCCTTCCGTAGATTTATTTTATAAAATAGCTACGATAGTGGGCTTAAACTTAGCCATTATATTATATAGGTCTAATTTTTTAGTATTATTGTTTAGACCTCTAACAACCAGCATACTACATGCATTGAGATTTAGTAGTTTTTCTCCTTGTAATAGGAGCAAACACTAGCTTAGTTGTACATAAGCTTCTTTCTTATTTTTATTAACAAATTGCTTTAGCTAATCTTCATTAGGATATATATTTATTAATATTGATTTCCTCGCCTTCATCATCAAAAGAAGATTCTACCTGAATATTTAATTTTTGTATTTCCTCTATGGTGGAAGGTAACTCCTCTTCTAACTCCCCATTATTTTCAGGGCAATGTTCTGAATCCTCCTTAAATTCTGGCTCCACCACCTACATAGAATGGTCTTCATGGTTATGAACTTACATTTCAATATTTTGATATGGCTTTTGAAGAACTCCTCTTTTTTGGAGAGTCAAACTCACTAATTATGGGTGATTTATTATGTTCATAAATTATTCTAGGGCTAGTAACTGCATCATTTTGTAAATCTATTTTTGTTGTTGCATCAATTTTTGGGTGACTACTAGGAATATGTGGTTCTTTGTTGGTTGTTGTTGATATGGTGGTATTAGTGTTTTTAACCCACACTTGTTTTGGTTTATCTGAATTCTTATTGCACTATTGGTTAATATGACTAAAACATTTATGTTCCTAACATCAAGGAGGCACAAAATCATACTCCACTTCTTGCATATACATATTGCTATGTTTTTTAATAGTTTTAACTGTTATTGGAAGCCTAGACCTGCTTCCACTTCAACCAACACTCTAGCAAATTTTATTCTTTTCAATAGTCTAGTCTTTTCATCTATGTCTTTTCATCTATGTCTAGGGGTTTTCGAATTAGGCTAGCTAACTTACTAATACATCTAGTGTTCCATAGGGATAAATTAAGATTATTAAATTTGATCCAAATAGGATAGGTTGTCATCATAGCTCTTTCAAAGTTAAAATCCACATCGCATTTTCTCATGAATATCAATTTACTGTCCATAAGCCAAGGACCACCTTTGAGAATACGTTCAAAGTCATCCTTTCTTTCGAATTTAATCTAGTAAAAGACATTATCCCTTGAGTAAACATCCCGTGAACCCTTAGGTTTCCAAATACTTTTAGTATAAGCATTAAAGTATACAAAATATGGTCGTTTCCCTGCCATATATGTGTAAATAGAATTTTTCCACATGGAATTGGCCTTCTCATAGGCTTCATCATCGATTACTTGATAAGCTTTCCTTCCATCATCGATTAGCTGAAAAAAGTTAACCCTACCCTTTATTTCAACCCTATTACCTTAAGCTTACACCCATGACATATGGTTTTTTTTCAAGCCCTAATTTCATTGGCTTAGTACTTTGCTCGACCGCCTCCGCAAATTTAACGACCCGCCTTTTTGGACATTTTAAACTGACGATCAATTACACATGTCGATTCCAAACCATTCAAAAGGGCAGATTGTTATTGGGGTAAATAAGAAAAGAAAAGAAAGAGAAATAAAGGAAATGAAACAACATAGAATCTCACAGTGGAACGATAAAATATAATAGTCAAATAAAAAGTTCATGAAACTGTTTACTATACTTTGACAATTATTTATACAACATTTATCAGAGTTATACATATACAACAGAACAATTAAAATAATGCAGCAGATAGCATGATGCAAGGGTAATAATAGTAATAGTATACCAAATCTTCGTCTTCATCCTCCAGAATAGGTCTTCAAAATCTGAAAAACTCAGGACTAACCCGAGCGTAATTAAAAGACAAAACACTCGAGTCAGGACTAAAATATCCTTATGAATGTTAAATCAGTCATAAATAAATATGAGTGTAACGGCGTCAAAGATGTTTACGGGGTTTGACATCTCATATCCAGTGTCAACGTGCGTGCAATAACTCAAAAGATGTTACAGGATTTTCCATCTCTCAAGGATTCGTGAAACTATCTACTATGTAGTAATATACGCTAAGTAGATAATGCCTATCAGTAATATAAAGTATCCAAATAGCGTTAAGGCGTTACCATAATCCCCCTTAACACATTTTATATTCCCAAAAGCATATACAAGACCGTAGCTTCCCCAAAACCGAAAGTCACCAGAGGGCAATCCATATACTCAAGGTACAAATCAAAACGTAGTGGTCGCGAATAGGATAATCAGTATGACAAGGTACATGAGGCGATACCAACTAGGATACTAGTAGTTGCGTGATCCGGACTGATGTTGAGCATAGCCAGCAGCTACCCCAACACCGCGAAACAACACTCCCAAATCAAGGGGTGCACCCAAATCGCATCACAAATGTAATAGATATGGTATCGAAGAAGCGTGTCCGCTAGAGGTGGCGAACCTCAATGGCCCGGCGCGGCTCCTGTTTTAGTCATGTCAGGGGTCATCCAATATCGTTCTCTTTCTTCAGTCAACGCGTTCACCAAACCATCCACTTCATTCTGGATCAACACTCCGCGTATAATAGTTATTAAAGTGGTTTTTGGTATCGACAGAGAGTATGTCCATATCCAATCCCGGTCTCTTTAATAACTACGTATTATTACACCGTTGGCTCTTTACATTTCAAATCGATTCATAATTGATATCAAAATATCATATTCGTTCAAAAATCAAATCCATTTCAAATATCACCGTATCTATCAAAATGTCAGATTCCGTTTCAAAAATCAATTTTCGCATCAATGTCTCATTTCGATTTCAAAATCATTTCGAATTTCAATTTAGGTTGCAACTTCACTTAACTCAATTCGTATTTTAAATTCAAGATTTAAATATAAACATTCCACTTTATTGACCAGCTTAGAATTTTAGAAAATAGTTTTAAGTAGTTTAAAAGTAGTTTTACATAATTAAAATAGTTAAAAATACTTAAAATCTTAAAATGGGTTTGAAATAGATAAATTAGTTTAAAGTAATTTAAATTGGGTTAAGTAGATTTAAAATAGATTAAAATAGTTTAAGTATTCAAAAATAGTTTATATAACCGAGTAATTTGTAAAACAAAATAAAATAGCTTCAAAACCAATCCATTTCAATTATATCTTCCCAATTCAAATCAATTTCAATTTCCGTTCTACCGATTCCAATTTCGATTTCAATTCAATTCAACGTCAACTTTGACTTCAAATTTATTCAATTTTATATTCACTTTCAATTAGTTCAATTTCAATTTATGTCGATTTTTAGCTTGATTTTTCAAAATATCAATTTATAACACTTAACAAAATTATCCTTCAATATTCAAATTTAAATCCCAATTACAAATATGATTCAATTTCAAGCTCAATTCAAAATATCATTTTTGTCACTTTTACTTAGTAATATTCAAAACTCAAATTTAATGTTCAATCTTTATAACAATAAATTTCCAAAATTCAATCATATCCAAATTTTAAATCTCAAAGTCTCCACTTAAATTTATTCAACCATTTCTTTTAACCAAAATTTTATTTCAACATTCCAAACTCAAATTTTTTCGATAAATTCGATTTCTATAAAATGATTTCTATTTATCACTTTTAAATCAAAACATTTAAATAAATTTCAAATCGACGATCTTAAAATTTATTAATTTAGCCAAACCGTTGTCCGTATATAATTTTCTATCCTATGGCCAAGTGATTAGTTATTTCAATTAAATGTCAGGGATGAATATATATCACTTAAATTAAATCTCGGTATCATATGTATGCATAACAGGATATATATAAGCAAATAAACATCTAAACATTCAATTATCAACCAATAGCATCCATCAAAATACATCATCCAATAAAGAATACAATTCATGGCGGTTTCATAGTTATCAATGTCAGGTAATTTAATCGCGATTCAATTTTAATTTCAATTTAACTGTCAATTTAATTTTTCAACGGTTAATTCAAATGACAAGCTATATGACAATTAAATTTTATCAAAAAACGACTAATAAAAATCATAACACTTCGTAATGTCAATTTAACTAGCATAAAGATATTTAGTACGTTGTGAGCGTTATAAAACACTCACCTTGATTTCAATGCAGTTCCAGCGTTTTATTTCGAATAAAATTAAACGAGCGTTCAATTTTACCCGAAATTTTCTCTAGCTCCAAACGATTCCAATCTAGCTCCATTGTGTAGTGCTCGACAAAACGATTGCAACGCAATTCGTTTCGTCCAAAACGTGCCTCGCATGGAAAAGTTACAGAGTTTTAAAGTTCGTACGGATTTGAATATAAATAATTATACAACTTTATTTCATTTTATACCCAGATAAAATCTTAGTCGTTCGATCCTTCTTCCCCTCTCGTGTTCACGCTCCAGAAAACGCACGCGCCCAACCCAAAATTGCCGCCGCCAATCCCTAATTCTCGCACGCAAATCATTGACCTCCACCACGATCACGCCCCACCAACAGAAGCGCCTCGCTCCACTCCACCACCGCCCCGAGTGCCATTGAGCTCGGTCAGCTCCTTTGCTCGAAAATTGAGCTCAAACCCACTACCTTCACACACGAACTGCCGCTTCATCTTTGCACAAAAACCCATCACTACCGTTCACTTTGTAGAACTCGAGCTACTCTCCGACTTTTCAGTTGGGAGTTTTGCGAATCAATGCATGGATTTGGAGGATTTGGAGGAGATAGAATACGATTTTCTGGCCGATGATAATAGAGATGGCGGCCGGCCATTTCTAGGGTTAGGTTTTTCTTCTTTTTTTTTTTAGAATAAAGGTCTATTTATAGGAACGTCGAATACTATCCGTCCGGCTTTTCCAAACTCCGAATTTCGTGTGGTAACTGACGTTCCTAGGGTTTATCCCGCGTTCCGGACACAATGGAATAGGTTTCGGAAGCTAATTCGATCATGTGTGCGAGTTACGGAAATAAACGATCAAATTTAAATTAAACCGATTAAATGATTTTCTAGGCGTTTAGGCTTGCACCGGACAAACGATAAATCCGATTGACACGAAATTTGAAATCTTACAATAATATCACATTACGGATCCGATGAAACTAGTTTCGTCGAAATCCGAGACTGTTTGAAAATTGACTATTTTAACTCGTCAAATTAATATTAAAACAATTTCGATGCGTTTCGAGCTGCCACGGTCAAACGACAACTCCGATTGCTACGAAAATTGAAATCCGATTATAACTAACTATTACGGATCCAATGAAACTAGTTTCGTCCAATTCTGAGACTGTTTAGAATTTGGCTATTTTCCAGTCGATAATTAAATATTAAAATATTCAATTTTCACAAATTTACTTTTAATTCGATTTTAAAAGTTCTGCAACATCATTCAAACTTTAATATGATAAAATAAAATTTTACAAATCATTTTTAATCATATTAAACCCGTTATTCAATTTTTCCAATAAATTCCAATTGTAAAATCTTATTAACTCTATTATAAACCCACTATAACTTACATTCACTTTGAAAACCAATTTGAATCATATCAAATCAAATTTTAATTATTCACTCTATTTTCATATATTAAATTTCAATATCAAATTAATCATATCAAATTCGGAATTTAATTATTCAAACACTTGTAATTTTAAATTTAAACAATTTGATTATTCTTAAATCACTATCTTTTGAAATATTCAAAACAAACTTAAAATTTAACCTTTGAAACGAATTAAGATTATAGAACAACCATTTTCATTATACGGTTATTCAATTCCCATTATTAAAGATTTCAATAAGTTCCAAATATTAGATTTAAACAATTTACCTTATCCAATAATTCATTATCTTTTGAAATATTGAAATTGAACTTATAAAATTTAACCCTTAAAACCAATTCACAATTTAAAACACTATTTCATTTTACAGTTATTCAATTATTCAATAAGTTTAAATATTTAATTTAAACAATTTACCTATTCAATATTCAACGTTTGATTTTAAATAGATTTTACTTATCAATCAATCACTCTATTATACCCAATGAATTCAACATTTATTATCCTATCCCACTATCGATTGCAAATGCATTCACTAAGTAGCTTTTATTTTTCATTACTTGGATAATTATTGTTGCAATTCATTCCAGTTATTATTATTCCGAACGACTTACAATTTTTTTCTAACATTAAATCACGAAATCTTATTAAATTAGTTATTTAATTATCGAAAATTTACGGGTCGTTACATTCTCCCCCACTCAAAACTTTTCGTCCCCGAAAAGGAAAAAGAAGGGAAAAGGAACTAAGTATAGAATTTAACCTTAGATATATTTGATCCAAAGTTACCAACTTATAAAACAATGAGATTCCATTTATAAAGTCATAACCATGCTTCCATTAAGTTACTCCGAACGGTTTTCTAACTTTAAAAGTTAGTTATCAAAACCAGTTATAAAAAAAAATTTAAAACTTGAAAAATTTTCTAGCACCCGGATTTTACGGAAAATTTCGGCAGAGTCTCCTTTGCACGGCTCGATCGGTACAGCTACAAAACGCCCCTACGGGCCCCAAACCAACAAAAGAAAATCAAAAGCCAAGTGGCTCATCCAAAAATCACCAAATCCAATGACAAAATAAACATGTACCTTATATTTTATTAGCTAGCATGTACGACTAATATAGCGCGAAAGCGAGCTCCAAATGCGAAGCAAGCGCAATCCGCACCTACTAAACACTCAACAACAATGAGAATCATGCAAATATGAAAATAGTATCAATATACATCATATAGCAACATAACAACTACCTGTGCCAACATAGCAAATGCAACAAACAACATATGCAACCATCAATCAACTATCATCCAACTATCATCCAACAAATCCATAACCAATCAATATGAATTCACTTCTCATTAATATTTATTGACTTGGTTTCAATTTTAATCACAGTTGATTCATTTACGTTGGATTTTACTAACATTCATTCTTAATTCAATTAGTTAACATTCACTGATTTATGTTTACATTAGTTCACTTCCAATTTGAATCAAATTAAATTCTATTTAATTCATTTAGCTTCCAATTTGATTTCAATAATTTATAGCTTTTAATTTCATTAACACTTAATGAAATATATGTTGAGTCACAGCTTCTATGAAGATTTTGATTGCTGACAACAATATTAAAGCGATCGACAAATCAAGACCTACATATGGTACTCTAGATTATAGGTTGATTATTTGATGTTATAATAGTAATAAAATTGTCAAAATCTATCCTCAAATAATCATGCACAAAATATAATATATATATACACATTTATATAGGTTGTGCACTTTATTGTGCAATTTAACAGAGACCGGTCGACCGGTCCAAATATAGGCGGTCGACCGTTCCTGTTGGATGTGCACAATAAACGTGCACACATGCACATAACGACTATATTTTTAAAAACCTGTCTACCGGTTAGTTTTTGACCTGTCGACCGTTTTTAAACAGAGAGCAACTTCTTCCAAAAGACACATCTTTCTTCAATGGTTGCGTCTCTTCTTCTTCATCAATGATCATAACTTTTGACTGCAACTTTTCACCAAGGGTTATAACTATTTTCTCTCTATAAATACACATCAATATCATTGATTAAAACAACAAGTTTTATTAAGATTATATATGCTCTCTATCTATTCTCTGAATTCACTTGCATTCAAAAAGCTCTAAACTACTTTCATTCCTTATTGAATCATTGACACTATCTCATATATTTTGATTCAATAAGCAATATAAATTCCATAATCTTCACAAACATCATTCACAATTTGAGGATAAGATTATAGGAAGAGTGTACTACAAGTGACAAATCCGTGTTTACAAGAGCACAAGTTGTCAACAACAATTGTAATTGTTTTTGTTGAAGTCCTCGGTATTGTAAGAGGCAAGTGTTGAAGTCCTCAGTGTTGTAGAGGCGTGAAATCCCGTTCGGCTGTTCGGGTAATTGTAAACCTGTTCCTCCGGGTGAAGCGAGGTTGTAATTAGTGAAAATCCAGATAGTAGTCTGGGACTGGACGTAGGACGGTGCTCCGAACCAGTATAAAAATCTCTGGTGTGATTTTTCTATTTTCTATTTACAATGCTATTATCATCTATTTCTGCATTTGTATTGTAATCCATATTACACGATCCGTGTATACTATATTAGCACATATAATTGTATACACACCGCACTTTCATTTGGTATCAGAGCCAGGTTATCATATAACCGTAACACAGTTATTTGATATATTCTTGTAATATGGCAAATAACGCAAGTACTAGCACTCAAAACACCACTTACACAGAAGGGCAATCGACACAAAGACCTCCATTTTTCAATGGTCTTAACTACAGTTATTGGGCAACACGTATGTCATTCTTTATGCAATCAAGTAGCTATGATGCTTGGAATGCTACTCAAAGAGAAATAGTAAATCCAACAACTGATTATTCAGAATGGACTGTGGCTGAGAAAACGGCAGCAGCCGTAAATGCAAGAGCAATAAATATGTTGTTCTGTGCATTAGACCAAAATGAATATAACCGTGTTAGTATCTGCACTACTGCATATCAAATCTGGCAAACGCTAAAAATCACTCATGAAGGTACTAACAAGGTTAAACAAGCCAAAATAGCCATGCTGAAAAGTCAATTTCAAAATTTCAAAATGAAACCAAATGAAACAATCAATGACATGTATTCACGGTTTCAAACTATTCACCATGCACTTATTGGGTTAGGACAAAAGTATTCTGATTTTGATGTTGTTTCAACAGTCCTACATTCTCTGACTAATGAATGGGAAGGAAAAGTATTAGCAATTGAAGAAGCTAATGATCTTTCCGTCATGAAGCCAGATGAATTGATAGGAAATTTAATGTCCTATGAAGCAAATTTGCAGGCTAGAAAAGAACAGAAAGAAGAAAAGAAAAATGTAGCATTTCATGTTGAGAAAGATGAAAATGAATCAGATTCTGAAGATGAAGATTTGGCGTTCATTGCTAAAGGTTTCAAAAAATTCCTAAAATATCGAAAAGCCAGTCGCTACAATAAAAGGAAACCTGGATCAAATAAACCATCTTCATCTGCTATAGAATGTTTTAACTGTCATAAAAAGGGACACATGCAGAAGGATTGTCCAGAACAAAATAAAAAGTCAGAAAATGACAAATTCAAATATAAGAAGGACAAATCAAAGAAACGAGCCTTCTCAGTAACATGGGATGATTCAGAGTCATCTTCATCAGAAAGTGAAAGTGATTCGGAGAATGAACAAGCTAATGTTTGCTTTATGGCAACAGAAGATGAGGTACAAATTCCTACATTTGATGAATTACTTGATATTAATGCTGAATTGATAGTCAAATATAAAGACTTAAAACGTCAATTAAAAATAGTCAAAGCAGATTTAAGTAGAGCAGAGTTTGATCGAGATATGTTAAAAGATGAGAAGAAAATATTAGAAGAAGAACTTGAAAATATTCAAGAATCATCATCTAATGTTGACTCTCAAATATCTCTTTTGAGTCAAGAAATAGAAGCTCAAAAAGAGAAAAATAATGCTCTCACTACTGAAAATCATGAACTTAAGGCAAAAGTCAAAATTCTAGACCTAGAAAAAGCTAGTTTACAAACAAAGTTTGATGACATTACTCAAAATGTTTCTAACTTTAACAAAGGTCGAGAAAATTTGACTAAAATCATTGAAAGTTCACAATCTATTTCAGATAAACAAGGTTTGGGATATAACAAACATGAAACTAAGAAACATCTTAGAAATAAAAGGAAGAAGAAAGTACAAAAAACTGAAACTAAGAAAAATCTTAGTTTATTATATTTCAAACCAAAACCAGTTGTGAAATTTCAAAAGAGAGATGTCAAGACTATCAAAATATGGGTTCCTAAAATAAATAATAATTTGATTAGGAACAAATACATTCAGCAATTCATGAATAATGTACATTTTAATAACAATTATATATATAAAGGGGATACCGGACCCAAATGGGTTTGGACTCCTAAGACCTAACTCTTAGGACCCTATAAAAAGTGGGTACCATGAACTTAATTCTATGTTTGCAGGTCCCACTGAAGAAAAGAGGAAAGTGGATATTGGACAGTGGTTGCTCAAAGCATATGACGGGAGACAAGAGCTTACTAACAAATATTAAATACTCAGATGGTGGCTCAGTCACTTTTGGAGACAATTCAAAAGGTTATATCATCGGCAAAGGCGATGTGAGCAATTGTGGTACATCTAACTTACCTCTTATTACTAATGTCATGCTAGTTAGAAATTTAAAACACAATTTACTTAGTATTAGTCAGTTATGTGACAAGGGTTTTATAATTTCCTTTTCAAATAATAAGTGTAGTGTTTTAGATAAAGACCATAATTTGGTTTTTGAAGGTTATAGAGACAGAAATATATATATTCTAAATATGAATATTAATCATAATTCAGATATGTGTCTTATGGCTAATGACAATGATCCATGGCTATGGCACAAACGTTTCTGTCATATAAACTTCAGAACTATTGACAAGCTAGCCAAAAACAATCTAGTTAGAGGACTACCCAAAATGAGTTTTAAAGTTAACAACATTTGTGATGCATGTCAATTAGGAAAATTGACCAAATCATCGTTTAAATCCAAGAAAGTCATATCAACATTACAACCGCTTGAGTTACTGCACATGGATTTATTTGGACCTACTAGAGTTCAATCAATAAATCACAGTCAATATGTGCTTGTAATTGTTGATGATTTCTCTCGTTATACATGGACAATTTTCTTAAAAAATAAAAGTGATACTTTCGATCATTTCAAATCTTTCGTCAAAAGAATTCAAAAATCAAAAGGGATTAAAGTTAAAAATATAAGAAGTGATCATGGCGGAGAGTTTGAAAATAATGAATTTGAACATTTTTGTACAAAGAAAGGTATATATCATAATTTTTCGTTTCCCAGAACTCCACAACAGAACGGAGTAGTAGAACGAAAGAACCGAACTTTACAAGAATGTGCAAGAACATTATTAAATGGAACCACCTTACCAAAACACTTCTGGGCAGAAGCTGTTGCAACTGCCTGTTATGTTTTAAATCGTGTGTCCATAAGACCTCTTACCAAGAATACTCCTTATGAATTGTTTAACAAAAGAAAGCCCAAAATCTCATACTTCAAAGTTTTTGGTTCTAAGTGCTTTATTTTAAATACAAAAGACCAGCTTGGAAAATTCGATCCAAAAGCCGATGAAGGAATATTTGTCGGTTATTCGGAACGAAGTAAGGCCTATCGGATATTTAATAAACGAACCAAAACTATTGAAGAATCACTTCATGTCTCTTTTGATGAAGTTTATCAGCATCCTCACACAATATCAGATGATGACGAATCAATAGTCATTGATAATCAAATCATCTCAAATAATGATTCTGACTCAGAAATAATTATTGAGAATACTCCTCAAATATGTGAATTACAATCACCACCAAGAATATTAAGAGACCATCCGGCCCAAAATATAATAGGTGAAATAACATCACATGTCAGAACAAGGAGTCAACTCAATCAAATGGGTCATGTCGCTTTTCTCTCAAATATCGAACCCAAGAATCCAAAAGAAGCTGCTATAGATGATTACTGGATCATTGCCATGCAGGAAGAACTAAATCAGTTTGAGCGCAATGACGTTTGGGAACTTGTTCCGAGACCAACTGATCAGTCAGTAATTGGTACTAAATGGGTCTATAAAAATAAGGCTGACGAACAAGGAAATATCACCAAAAATAAAGCAAGCTTAGTAGCACAAGGATACAATCAGGAAGAAGGTATCGATTATGAAGAAACTTTTGCACCAGTTGCTCGACTAGAAGCTATTAGAATTCTATTATCTTTTGCTTGTTATCATAATTTCAAACTTTATCAGATGGATGTCAAAAGTGCTTTTCTCAATGGATTTATCAAAGAGAATGTCTATGTCGAACAACCACCTTTATTCGTACATGAAAAATATCCTGACCATGTGTTCAAACTTAAGAAAGCTCTGTATGGTTTAAAACAAGCACCTCGTGCTTGGTATGAACGATTACGTAGCTATCTTATTAATTCAGGATTTGAAATAGGCAAAGTCGATCAAACTTTGTTTATTAAACATTCTCGAAAAGATATTCTGGTTATCCAAATATATGTAGACGATATCATCTTTGGTTCAACAAACGATAAACTCTGCAAGGAATTTGCAAGTATTATGACCAAAGAATTCGAAATGTCTCATATGGGAGAACTATCTTATTTTCTTGGACTTCAAATCAAACAACTTTCAAACGGTATTTTTATCAATCAAGAAAAATACTGTGAAAATCTTATCAAACGCTTCGGATTACAAAATACATCTGGTAAACCAACTCCTATGAGTACAACTACACATCTTGAAAAAGATGAAAGTGGTAAGAATGTTGACCAGAAATTATATCGAAGCATGATTGGTTCTCTTCTTTATCTTACAGCTAGTCGTCCAGATATATTAATGAGTGTTTGTTTATGTGCTCGTTTTCAAGCCGATCCAAAGGAATCACATTTACGAGCAGTGAAACGTATAATTCGTTATCTTAATAATACCAAAGATTTTGGTCTTTTCTATCCAAAAGAATGTCCATTTGAATTAGTATCATATAGTGATGCTGATTTTGGTGGCTCACGGACGGATAGAAAAAGTACAAGTGGTACGTGCCATTTTATTGGAAAATCACTTGTCTCTTGGTTTAGTAAGAAACAGAATTGTGTTTCACTATCAACATGTGAAGCTGAATATATATCAGCGGCTCTCGCTTGTACTCAAGTACTATATATGCAACAGACACTTCAAGATTTTGATATTCATTTATCAAATTCTATTATATACTGTGATAACACAAGTGCTATAAATCTTTCTAAAAATCCAGTGAATCACTCTCGAACTAAACACATTGATATCCGTCATCATTTCCTTAGAGATAATATTGAAAAAGGTAATATACATCTTGAATATGTTCACACTGACAATCAAATAGCCGATATTTTCACTAAACCATTACTTGAATCTAGTTTTATTAAACTACGAAGAGAGCTTGGCTTAGTATCTCGGAAAGATCTAGAATAGAATAAGTAACCTTCAAATTTAGGCTATATATTTTTCAAATAATTCTTAAATTTCAGCCTATAACAAACTATACCTATTTTTATAATTTTTTTTTATGCATCATTGTTTTTGTTTACGGCTAATTATCTCTAACAAATCCTATCCTCAAGTTCATTGGCAAACTTTTTTTCTATATAAACGTTTGAAAAATACACTTTCATTCATTCACCTTCTTGCTGAAAATTATAAATCATCTTAAACAAGCTACCATGGCACACATTTGCGACAAATGCGCAGAGGAATCTCATATTTCTATCACAAGCTCGGAGTCGGAGGAACAATACTCTCCGATTACACCGAAACAAAGGCCGGAATGCCCTCACCATTGTTTTCACACACCTGGTCATACTCCAACATCCAAGCGTGCAAAGAAAGCACTATTCTGCTCTCCGCGCACGAAGGCGCAAATCGATGAGATTCATCACTACCAAAAGCATCAAATCGATCTTCAACGACAACTACATTATGGTCAAAACCTACTATACCATGAACAACAACGTACTTCAACTCGTTTATCCGCCTTAGAACGAATGGCATCATTCTTCTGCGGTTCAAACAAACACGATGTTCATGAACCAATGCCGTCAAGACCATCGATTTCAACAACTCCAAACTCTTGGGATAAAAACTATAACGAGACTGAAGGAGCTCGATATAAGTGGAGTCCGTGGGCTAAACGCATTGAAAACGACAAGAATTCTAATAACAACTCACCTTCTCATTAGAATTCAATAATGTATATTGTTTTGTTTTCATATATAATTCTTGTAATACAGTATATTTTTGCAATAATAACATAATATATAATATATTCATTCGACTCGTTTTCAAATTTTTTGCAAAATTCTGCATTTTTTGCACACAGAGCCAAACCGGTCGACCCCCTGAAATATGACCGGTCGACCGAATTGCTCTCGGGTTGAAAACGGTCGACCGGCCATATGCAGGCGGTCGACCGGTCGACAGTTTTTTTTTTTTTATACTTCACGTATATATTTTTCCACCTACCCTCTTTACTTTCTACTCTCTACTGAAAACTTTCCCATTTCCAAACCCTAGTTCATATTCTCAAGTTTCACAAACTCTCAAATTCTCTTCAATGGCTCATCCTCAGAAGAAATCAAAGAAAAGAGCAACATCAGAAACTTCTTCTCTTACTCTCTCTGCTAGAAAATGGCTAGAATCTCCGGTTGCAGTAACTAGATGGAATCAAATGACAAATTACAAGTTCCATCCGGGCTCATTCATCAAATTCGACGATTTCACTGCATACGGTATTCAAAGATTAGCAAATAGATCTCGTATCTCTCCTCTTATTGATTTTTCTGTAAATAGCGTACAAATTAATCATTTGATGATTAAGCTATTTTACGCGAATATGAATTTAGAGGAATATACTCCGGATAATCCAAATGGAGTTATTTAGTCAGTAGTATGTGGCAAACGAATCTATCTCACTTATGATAGAATTGCTTCTATTTTGGGAATACCGAATAGAGGTGAAGAGTTTTCATCGACATTTTGTGAAGTTTTCACCCGGAATAGTACGAGTCATAAATTTATAGAAGATGATAGTAACGGCACCAAATCGATTGGGCTACGACCGACTGCAAGGTTGTTACACCATGTCCTAATGCACTCTCTATTTCCTCGATTAGGAAACTATGATGCCGTTTACAAAGAGAATTTCAAGGCTCTTTATGCTATCTACCGTGATATCGAAATAAATTGGGTTCACATGATTTTCGATGAAATTCTTAAGGTAAATAACTCTACTCGTCCACATTTCTTCTATAACGAGTATATTATGCGTATGTTGCTTGCATGTGGAGTCACACCCCCGGATTCGGCATATTCTACACCAAAGTGTATTGACTCCACTACTATCAAACGGATGAAGCTTCCTCCTCCATATGTTCATATTATGCCTTTCGAACAATGGCAACAACGCGATACTCAAGAACAACAAGCTCCACCATCTCGTCGTCGTTCTGAAGATGTTAGATTATTGAAATCTAAATCATCTACAAGAGAATCTCTTGAAACCATCGCTCGGAATCAATTTTTACTTGAATCAAGACTAAAACGAATGGATTCAAAAATTGATAGACGATTCAATAAGGTAAAGTCATTCTTCGGCGCTATATGGGATGCTATATCATGTAGCACATCCGTCTCGACCCAACATCAAGACCCCGGAAAACGTCCGGCTCCTCCAACTTTTACTTGGTCGACATCCGAGGAATCCGGTGGTACAAGCGGACAAGGTCGTGGGGACAATGACGATGATGATGACGATGACGATGACGATGACGACGATGATGATGATGATGATGAGGAAGAGATTCAGTCGGAATGAAGTTAGTTTGTTTTTCTTTTCATTTCTTTAAAAACATCTATGGCACTTGTACTAAATAGTGTCCATCTTTTTATTCGTAGTAGACTATGACTTGCATTGTACTTCATCAAAACATCCTGTGTTTGAATGTATGCATTGTTCTCTTTGGTTTATATTTTCTATTGTTTACTCCTTTTTGTCGATGACAAAGGGGGAGAAAGGTGCTAATAATTGTTTGCAGGATGAAAGAAGCTAATAATTGTCTGCAGGAAATCACATATTCAGGGGGAGATTCTATACTTGAGTTTTTATATTGTCATCAATCAAAAAGGGGGAGAATGTTGAGTCACAGCTTCTATGAAGATTTTGATTGCTGACAACAATATTAAAGCGATCGACAAATCAAGACCTACATATGGTACTCTAGATTATAGGTTGATTATTTGATGTTATAATAGTAATAAAATTGTCAAAATCTATCCTCAAATAATCATGCACAAAATATAATATATATATATACACATTTATATAGGTTGTGCACTTTATTGTGCAATTTAACAGAGACCGGTCGATCGGTCCAAATATAGGCGGTCGACCGTTCCTGTTGGATGTGCACAATAAACGTGCACACATGCACATAACGACTATATTTTTAAAAACCTGTCTACCGGTTAGTTTTTGACCTGTCGACCGTTTTTAAACAGAGAGCAACTTCTTCCAAAAGACACATCTTTCTTCAATGGTTGCGTCTCTTCTTCTTCATCAATGATCATAACTTTTGACTGCAACTTTTCACCAAGGGTTATAACTATTTTCTCTCTATAAATACACATCAATATCATTGATTAAAACAACAAGTTTTATTAAGATTATATATGCTCTCTATCTATTCTCTGAATTCACTTGCATTCAAAAAGCTCTAAACTACTTTCATTCCTTATTGAATCATTGACACTATCTCATATATTTTGATTCAATAAGCAATATAAATTCCATAATCTTCACAAACATCATTCACAATTTGAGGATAAGATTATAGGAAGAGTGTACTACAAGTGACAAATCCGTGTTTACAAGAGCACAAGTTGTCAACAACAATTGTAATTGTTTTTGTTGAAGTCCTCGGTATTGTAAGAGGCAAGTGTTGAAGTCCTCAGTGTTGTAGAGGCGTGAAATCCCGTTCGGCTGTTCGGGTAATTGTAAACCTGTTCCTCCGGGTGAAGCGAGGTTGTAATTAGTGAAAATCCAGATAGTAGTCTGGGACTGGACGTAGGACGGTGCTCCGAACCAGTATAAAAATCTCTGGTGTGATTTTTCTATTTTCTATTTACAATGCTATTATCATCTATTTCTGCATTTGTATTGTAATCCATATTACACGATCCGTGTATACTATATTAGCACATATAATTGTATACACACCGCACTTTCAATATATACAATCAACTAACAATCATATAACAACCAAATCATACCCAACATAACCAAATTATTAATTTCACATTCAATTTGGTTTCTCTTATATATCATGTTATATAATTTTAAAAGAATCATTTTATATTTGGCATCATATATTTCCAATATTAACTTTAATTAAGTCCGCAAGCTGTACATATATCATCCGTGAGCAATATCAATCTAATCGCTTATTCGATCACACAATTTCACTTCCAAACTAGTATCGTTCACACGACCCTCTAGTGCGGACTCAGATTTGGTTCCTTGATTGGAAACTGTTACTCTCCTTGCATAGCCATATACTATGATAGAGAATTCCAGAATCAAATTAAAAATCCATATCTAGGGTTCGCCGTCGAAAATCGAGAGAAAAATCCTTACTTGGATTGATATAAATCATCTCGAAATTTTGTGCTCGAATTTGGATCAAATCGTTATGCAAATAAAATAATATACGTACAATCTCACGTATTACCTTCCAATAGATTTCTATCCAATTTATCTATACTAAATTATTTTATTGACTTCTTTTTTTTTTCCCACTTAATTACTCACAGTCCATTATTCAGTTAGTATATTCATTTCTTTACATAGCATATTCCTTAACATCATCTTTTCTCAAACATTATATCATAGAATTTACTTACTCAAGTTCATTTTAATCATTCTATGTAATTTAATTAAATTCAATTTCATTTTCCAATTGATTCTTAGCTATAAGAAATTCCTTTGTTTACTTTTATTTCATTTTCATAATTTCAGTTAATAACGAATTCATTTGTGGAACATTTTATTAATCAAGACTTTAGTTTATAGTCATTCCATAAAAGTCCAACTTCTCATATATATGACTTTTCTTAGTTTACAGATATCTTAAAGTTACAAATTCAAAATTTTTCTCTATGCAATTTATATTTATTTCTATAACCAATTTACAAAAGATATTATACAATTCATTTGTCTTCTTTCTTAAGTTCACTTACTCGTTCCATTTATCCATTCATCATTTCATGTTATTATTTAAGTATACAACCTTTTTATCACAACCAAATTTTCATTTATATACATTTTAATTCCTTTTGGAGTTTTCCTTACTTGTATACTTCAATTATTTTCAGGTTCTGTTTATTTGTACAATATCTCATTACATATCCAAAACATTATTTCAACTTCTTAAAATTTGGTAAGTCATATTATATGTTATTAGAATGCAAATTCGGTATTATACAAATTTATAGAATTTCATTTTTCTTGATTAGAATGTACACAAATTTGATTTATTTAAATCCTCTTTATCTTCCAACTTTAAAGTTTTTCCCAACAATAAGCTTAGATATCATAATCCTCTTATTTTATAAATTCTGGTTATTCACATTTCATTCAAATAATTTGAAAATTATTAATTAACATAACTTAGAAATTTAAATGCCCGGTTCTTTTCAAATCATTTGAAATAAATATATACACTTATATCTTTAATATATCAAATCATACCTTTGGAGTTTAAACCAAAACCCATTTACCCAAAATAATTTTTTTGAAGAAAAGCAAAGCTTCTTAGAAGTCTCCCCCACTTTGGGACTCGAAAATGAACATCGATGATGCTGCGCAGTCATCACCGAAATTATTTTCCAACGACATAAGAGAGGAGTACTGAATTCATTCCTTCTTAAAATCCCTTCAAAATATTTCTCATAAATATTATCCAACTAATATTACAATATATTTTCTTCAAAGCTTTGAAAACCATTTTTCAAGATCTCCGGGTCTTAAATTCAATATTTTCAATTTAGATCTATTTTAATTTATAAGTCACCTTTACAAACTATTCTTATAGGATTTTACTTCTTACAACATTTCGCAAGTGTTTTATCATTGTTCATTTTATAATTCACCTTATTTATTTAAATCACAATATCCGATTAATGTTAATAGCCAATATTTCATTTACAACAACCAAATAAGCTAGATTGATCACAATAAATTTTGAAATAAATTTTTTAAATACAAAATATAATTAGGGCAAAATTATTTCATTTACCCAATTTCAAAACAATACTATGTCGAATTGTTCTGTTTAAGTGTTTAGAGATCCCTGTCAATGACGTTAATTACTCGTATTGACCAGAATCCATAAGCCACTCAACAAATCAACCGACACAATATAAAACATTTTATATCACTAAAAAATACGCTCTCTCATATACACTCAACTCATTCATATAGTTTACCTCTATTTCAATGAGTTATTCCCCACTAGAGCCAAGGTTTATCGCCAAACAAAAGCTCTGATACCAACTTTAACGACCCGCCTTTTTGGACAGTTTAAACCGACGATCAATTACACATGTCGATTCCAAACCATTCAAAAGGGCAGATGGTTATTGGGGTAAATAAGAAAAGAAAAGAAAGAGAAATAAAGGAAATGAAACAACATAGAATCTCGCAGCGGAACGATAAAATATAATAGTCAAATAAACAGTTCATGAAGCTGTTTACTATACTTTGACAATTATTTATACAACATTTATCAGAGTTATACATATACAACAGAACAATTAAAATAATGCAGCAGATAGCATTATGTAAGGGTAATAGTAGTAATAGTATACCAAATCTTCGTCTTCATCCTCCAGAATAGATCTTCAAAAATCTAAAAAACTCAGGACTGACCCGAGCGTAATGAAAAGACAAAACACTCGAGTCAGGACTAAAATATCCTTATGAAAGTTAAATCAGTCGAAAATAAATATGAGTGTAACGGCGTCAAAGATGTTTACGGGGTTTGACATCTCATATCCAGTGTCAAAGTGCGTGCAATAACTCAAAAGATGTTACGGGATTTTCCATCTCTCAAGGATCCGTGAAACTATCTACTATGTAGTAATATACGCTAAGTAGATAATGCCTATCAGTAATATAAAGTATCAAAATAGCGTTAAGGCGTTACCATAATCTCCCTTAACACATTTTATATTCCCAAAAGCATATACAAGACCGTAGCTTCCCCAAAACCGGAAGTCACCAGAGGGCAATCCATATACTCAAGGTACAAATCAAAACGTAGTGGTCACGAATAGGATAATCAGTATGACAAGGTACATGAGGCGATACCAACTAGGATACTAGTAGTTGCGTGATCCGGACTGATGTTGAGCATAGCCAGCAGCTACCCCAACACCGCGAAACAACACTCCCAAATCAAGGGGTGCACCCAAATCGCATCACAAATGCAATAGATATGGTATCGAAGAAGCGTGTCCGCTAGAGGTGGCGAACCTCAATGGCCCGACGCGGCTCCTGTTTTAGTCATGTCAGGGGTCATCCAATATCGTTCTCTTTCTTCAGTCAACGCGTTCACCAAACCATCCACTTCATTCTGGATCAACACTCCGCGTATAATAGTTATTAAAGTGGTTTTTGGTATCGACAGAGAGTATGTCCATATCCAATCCCGGTCTCTTTAATAACTACGTATTATTACACCGTTGGCTCTTTACATTTCAAATCGATTCATAATTGATATCAAAATATCATATTCGTTCAAAAATCAAATCCATTTCAAATATCACCGTATCTATCAAAATGTCAGATTCCGTTTCAAAAATCAATTTTCGCATCAATGTCTCATTTCGATTTCAAAATCATTTCGAATTTCAATTTAGGTTGCAACTTCACTTAACTCAATTCGTATTTTAAATTCAAGATTTAAATATAAACATTCCACTTTATTGACCAACTTAGAATTTTAGAAAATAGTTTTAAGTAGTTTAAAAGTAGTTTTACATAATTAAAATAGTTAAAAATACTTAAAATCTTAAAATGGATTTGAAATAGATAAATTAGTTTAAAGTAATTTAAATTGGGTTAAGTAGATTTAAAATAGATTAAAATAGTTTAAGTATTCAAAAATAGTTTATATAACCGAGTAATTTGTAAAACAAAATAAAATAGCTTCAAAACCAATCCATTTCAATTATATCTTCCCAATTCAAATCAATTTCAATTTCCGTTCTACCGATTCCAATTTCGATTTCAATTCAATTCAACGTCAACTTTGACTTCAAATTTATTCAATTTTATATTCACTTTCAATTAGTTCAATTTCAATTTATGTCGATTTTTAGCTTGATTTTTCAAAATATCAATTTATAACACTTAACAAAATTATCCTTCAATATTCAAATTTAAATCCCAATTACAAATATGATTCAATTTCAAGCTCAATTCAAAATATCATTTTTGTCACTTTTACTTAGTAATATTCAAAACTCAAATTTAATGTTCAATCTTTATAACAATAAATTTCCAAAATTCAATCATATCCAAATTTTAAATCTCAAAGTCTCCACTTAAATTTATTCAACCATTTCTTTTAACCAAAATTTTATTTCAACATTCCAAACTCAAATTTTTTCGATAAATTCGATTTCTATAAAATGATTTCTATTTATCACTTTTAAATCAAAACATTTAAATAAATTTCAAATCGACGATCTTAAAATTTATTAATTTAGCCAAACCGTTGTCCGTATATAATTTTCTATCCTATGGCCAAGTGATTAGTTATTTCAATTAAATGTCAGGGATGAATATATATCACTTAAATTAAATCTCGGTATCATATGTATGCATAACAGGATATATATAAGCAAATAAACATCTAAACATTCAATTATCAACCAATAGCATCCATCAAAATACATCATCCAATAAAGAATACAATTCATGGCGGTTTCATAGTTATCAATGTCAGGTAATTTAATCGCGATTCAATTTTAATTTCAATTTAACTGTCAATTTAATTTTTCAACGGTTAATTCAAATGACAAGCTATATGACAATTAAATTTTATCAAAAAACGACTAATAAAAATCATAACACTTCGTAATGTCAATTTAACTAGCATAAAGATATTTAGTACGTTGTGAGCGTTATAAAACACTCACCTTGATTTCAATGCAGTTCCAGCGTTTTATTTCAAATAAAATTAAACGAGCGTTCAATTTTACCCGAAATTTTCTCTATCTCCAAACGATTCCAATCCAGCTCCATTGTGTAGTGCTCGACAAAACGATTGCAACGCAATTCGTTTCGTCCAAAACGGGCCTCGCATGGAAAAGTTACACGGTTTTAAAGTTCGTACGGATTTGAATATAAATAATTATACAACTTTATTTCATTTTATACCCAGATAAAATCTTAGTCGTTCGATCCTTCTTCCCCTCTCGTGTTCACGCTCCAGAAAACGCACGCGCCCAACCCAAAATTGCCGCCGCCAATCCCTAATTCTCGCACGCAAATCATTGACCTCCACCACGATCAAGCCCCACCAACGGAAGCGCCTCGCTCCACTCCACCACCGCCCCGAGTGCCATTGAGCTCGGTCAGCTCCTTTGCTCGAAAATTGAGCTCAAACCCGCTGCCTTCACACACGAACTGCCGCTTCATCTTTGCACAAAAACCCATCACTACCGTTCACTTTGTAGAACTCGAGCTACTCTCCGACTTTCCAGTTGGGAGTTTTGCGAATCGATGCATGGATTTGAAGGACTTGGAGGAGATAGAATACGATTTTCTAGCCGATGATAATAGAGGTGGTGGCCGGCCATTTCTAGGGTTAGGTTTTTCTTATTTTTTTTTTAGAATAAAGGTCTATTTATAGGAACGTCGAATACTATCCGTCCGGCTTTTCCAAACTCCGAATTTCGTGTGGTAACTGACGTTCCTAGGGTTTATCCCGCGTTCCGGACACAATGGAATAGGTTTCGGAAGCTAATTCGATCATGTGTGCGAGTTACGGAAATAAACGATCAAATTTAAATTAAACCGATTAAATGATTTTCTAGGCGTTTAGGCTTGCACCGGACAAATGATAAATCCGATTGACATGAAATTTGAAATCTTACAATAATATCACATTACGGATCGGATGAAACAGGTTTCGTCGAAATCTGAGAATGTTTGAAAAATGACTATTTTAACTCGTCAAATTAATATTAAAACAATTTCAATGCGTTTCGAGCTGCCACGGTCAAACGACAACTCCGATTGCTACGAAAATTGAAATCCGATAATAACTAACTATTACGGATCCAATGAAACTAGTTTCGTCCAATTCTGAGACTGTTCAGAATTTGGCTATTTTCCAGTCGATAATTAAATATTAAAATATTCAATTTTCACAAATTTACTTTTAATTCGATTTTAAAAGTTCTGCAACATCATTCAAACTTTAATATGATAAAATAAAATTTTACAAATCATTTTTAATCATATTAAACCCGTTATTCAATTTTTCCAATAAATTCCAATTGTAAAATCTTATTAACTCTATTATAAACCCAATATAACTTACATTCACTTTGGAAACCAATTTGAATCATATCAAATCAAATTTTAATTATTCACTCTATTTTCATATATTAAATTTCAATATCAAATTAATCATATCAAATTCGGAATTTAATTATTCAAACATTTGTAATTTTAAATTTAAATAATTTGATTATTCTTAAATCACTATCTTTCGAAATATTCACAGCAAACTTAAAATTTAACCTTTGAAACGAATTAAGATTATAGAACAACCATTTTCATTATACGGTTATTCAATTCCCATTATTAAAGATTTCAATAAGTTCCAAATATTAGATTTAAACAATTTACCTTATCCCATAATTCATTATCTTTTGAAATATTGAAATTGAACTTATAAGATTTAACCCTTAAAACCAATTCACAATTTAAAACACTATTTCATTTTACAGTTATTCAATTATTCAATAAGTTTAAATATTTAATTTAAACAATTTACCTGTTCAATATTCAATGTTTGATTTTAAATAGATTTTACTTATTAATCAATCACTCTATTATACCCAATGAATTCAACATTTATTATCCTATCCCACTATCGATTGCAAAGGCATTCACTAAGTAGCTTTTATTTTTCATTACTTGGATAATTATTGTTGCAATTCATTCCAGTTATTATTATTCCGAACAACTTACAATTTTTTTATAACATTAAATCACAAAATCTTATTAAATTAGTTATTTAATTATCGAAAATTTACGGGTCGTTACATTTTGCTTCCCCTTTCGTTTAACTCCTTCCAGCCATCTCCCTCACCCTCCTCATTTTCACGAAGGGTTTTGGGAATTGCTTTGGTGGTCGCCATATACGTACATACAAACAAACACACTCATATACATACATACATACATAAACACACACACATACACTCATATACATACAAACATTTATATATATATATATATATATATATATATATATATATACTTACACACACACACACGCTAATAGATATATACGCACAATATAACATGCTTTTAAAAAAACCTCTTGATTTATCAAATTAAGCCTCTTAGCATGCATCAAGATAAATGTATTATCCTCCATACTTACTTAATAAAGCTTTAAGCTTCATATAAGTATCAAGATTGTATTCTTCTTCACTTCTGTCAACAACATAGTCCAATATGTAAATGTACTTATTAATAGTTTGTTTATACACGCTTTAAAATCTCCTTTCTTATACGTTTAAATAACTCTCATTTTTGAATATACCCTCACATGTATATTTCTGACAAAAGTCAAACCTCTTTCAAAGCTTATTTAGAATTCTCACTTTTTCACAACTAAATCATTCTTACTTAAATGAATGAATCTACATAATATTAAGAATATCCCACTTAGTATATGCATATTTAAAACTCGTTTTATTATAAATCATTAAAGACAAGCCTACTTTATTAAGATATAGTTTCTTTAATCAATAAATTTCCAAATGAAATTTAATTTGCTTCTAAATTACCAAGTGTCCTTAATCTCTTTATCATGTCATCGACATGATTTAGTATAAACCATTTCAAGTTAGTAATTAATTTAATGCACACCTTTTCAAATATATGTTTTTAGCTTCTATAAAACAAACTACTTATGTAGATGTGTTCTCTGCCATCAACTTATTTATAAATATACAACTCAAATAAAAATCTAATAAATAACGAGAAACCACAACAAGTGAACAAAAACAACAAACAAGTAGGCAACAACTAAGCAACCAACTAAACTACAATCAAGCAAACAAATTATACTCTACCTTGATGAGTCCATTCGACCGAACAACAATGCCCATGTTGTTCGACTACTCTTATGCAAGAAACATACAAGACAAATTGTGCCTATTATCTATAAGGTAAGTTGACTCAATATTTTCAGATTACGATTCTTATGATTATCGGATAAATCCAACAATCCTCGTGCCAACTTTCTCATCCTTTTGAATCATATTCATTCTTCTAAGAAGGAAGTTTAACATACCACTAACTTATTGATTTACTTACAACAACCGCCTAAGGCATGATCGAGTTTGAACTCTTAGACTACACAGTGTTGGCTAGGAGAATTTACTAACTGTACCAAACTGCTTGTCTGATCAAGAATTAGAGTGCCACTTAGATTATCGAAGTAGACAAAAAACAAATCTGAAAGTCCTCTTTCGAACTACCCCAAACTTACTAATATAAATTGTAAATAAATTATCATACACCAATTTCTCTTTTCATACCAGTAGCATCATAAGGGAAGACCACTAATTCTTATACATTAGTTCAAATAAACCAAGTAACACTAAAGTAAGAGTCATGTTTACAACAATAGATGTTGCCTAGAAACAACTTGAATAGTCTCATAACCTATGGTATGACAACTCAAGGTTGCACCTTGTAATATAAAATCGACTCCATCTATCAATCTAGAAGCCACATGTTCACTATTATTCCTTATTAAACAACTAATGGATCTTACTTGGAGCCTTACTCTTCTTTAGCTAACCCCATTGTACACTAGAGCTCATGCACCAATTATGAATAGTACTACTCTAAGGTCAACTTAGCCCAAAGCCAAGAAAACTAAACGGTCTCCAGGTGGACGACCAACCTAAGGTACATTTGCGAACAAGCAGTTGGCTGGTGGAAAGCAGCAGCTGTTTTGTACATTCACAAAAAAAATCAAGTCAGTGGCTGAGGAAGAGGCGATTAAACGCTTCGATTCCAAAAAAAATTCTAGAAATTAATTTTTACGTCCGATGTATCTCCGATATGTCTGATGTAAAAGTTGTTATATCAGCATCCCAAGCCCTTCTTTATAGTATTTTTATTAAATATTAAGTAAGAAATATGAAATAAAATTATTTAAAAAATTACGTAATTATTTTTATTCAATAATTTTACATTACTTTACATAATATTTGTTACATAAGACCCAACTTCTACCACCTCGAATCAAAAATTTATCCTCAATGCTCTATCCTTTAATGTAGTTTTCTTGCAAATGCATCCATAGTTAGATATACTCCGATGGCCTATGTAAAAAATAACTATCATGTTGATCTGGTTGGCATTCTGACTTAACACCTCTCTGAATGCTACTATACTGATCTGATTATCACTAAGACACTTTACTTTTTCCTCTCAGCTAAAACTTATATTATCTCCCTTTCAATTATGTTAACACACTATGTTTAGGTTCCCTTTGAGGTGGAGAATCATACTCGGCTATTTTCCAACCTCGGTTGCCGGATGAACTAAGAACCTAAGGTATTATGCCAAAACTAAGCGTTTTTGTGACTTTGATTTCCATAAGAAAAGTGGGAAATGCCAAAGTCATGGGAAACTAAAATTTGAATCTCTTGGCCATTAGCGATGGGGATGCTTTTATGAGAAGAGTACTCCTAACATTCACATAAGTAATGTGTAGCATGAATCCTTTCTTGAAGGGGTAACGCTCCTATAAGCACACACTAGCAGCTAATTCCAAACTAATTCATTTCATCTGTGTTCCTTGGGTAGCTTGTTCTCATAGGCAACAACTTTTCTTCACCTACCTGAAAAGCTCCTGGTTAAACATCACACAAATATGCTTATACCACAACTCTCCATTGGTCTTTACTAAATTCCTTTAACACCATCATTAATGGCATCCCACTCTCCCTACAACATCCCACATGACAATAAAATTAATAAAAGTCGAGAAAAACTGCAACTCTTATCGAACCAAAGTACATAAAAATTAACTTCACCTTAGAGAAAACCCTATAAGATTATTTGATCCCTCGTCAGAATCGACAATCCTACGGGTCCCTCTTCTAAAAATCCGTACAAGTTCGATCCTTACTAAAAGCCATTTTAAAACTTTCTTCCTTTCTACATACCACCTAAGCCTCAATGTCTAAAGATATGAACACAAGTTCTTAAGAAAATTGAGAATAACCAAAATACTCCACCCCGCTATAGGTTTGCTATCATGACTCAGGGAACTCCTTAATTGATTTTGTATAGCCAACTCTTTACACATGAAGCAAAACACTTAATCCACTAACTTCATTGTTTCTCATTGCCATATTTCCACTCATATCCCCCTGACCATATATTGCTAAATATCAAGGAAGACTAATATCGACGACTAAGAGTAAATTTGGATAGTGTGGTGCATGCATGCATATACTAGATAATATAATTATAACAAAATGCAAATACATTCTCTGAACATTACATCCATCATATAGTATCTATCTCTTAGGTAGCTTCACCCTCTATGTGTATTTTGCTTCCTCAAGTGTCCATATGGCACCATAATAGAAACCATGTCTACTTATAGCTCTATCAATTCGCTCAAGTACTCCTAGGACACATTATACTCTAACTCGGTTCATTTATTACCTAATTGGGTAACTTAAGCTATGATACCATGTATAACAACCTACCATTTATGACACCACGCATCAGTGCTAAATAATTACAGTATACCATAAGTGAAAATCCATCAGGGTAACTCTAATCAAAATCATCTCACATGATATATCAAAATAATATCATAGCAGGATAGTAATATACATTATACCAACATATGCATATGCATATAAAAGAAGAGACATTCTATATAAGGCATGGTATGAGAATAAAATCGATGTAACAATATAATCAGAATACATACTCTCAATACAAACTAAATATTGAACGATATGTACATGGCCTCATATATAAATATTATCTAATGTGCACAAAGAAATAAACTAATAGTCAAAGATCATGTTCTATATGCTTCCAATGATTTGGTTACCCTGCTATCATGTCCCCCATATATCTAGCTCCAGGCCTACTTGTGAGACTAAAAAAAGTTGTACAAAAAGGGACAATAGAGAAAACAAAATGGAAGTCTGGTGAAGGGACTATCTCTAAATAATGTATAAACATGTAACATGTATACATTTAATAAGCATGTGCAAGGTTCTATAGGTAATACTAATAACACCTCATCCTACACAATCCCTACATCAACAAGTCAGACTAATACATTATAATGGTTCTATTATTAAATTAGTACATACTATAACAAGCTATTCTATTAATAACATAATAAATGAGTGTAGTGGTAATACTACAGTCCATGATCAATAATAAGAACGATCTCCTAATATTGATCAACCTCAAAATGAAAAGAAACTAACGATATTAGAATGTTATATATCCAACCAGCTTTATACCTAAACCCTGTATGTATCATGTACGAGTAATTCTCTAAGCTATTGTTATTCGAATATCCATCATCATTGTCTGTGTGTTGTTTTGCCATTAGGTACCAAGGGAGGCATATCTAATCATACATATCATATGACTCCAAATGAAAACCCATGGATATTGACCTATAGGTCCCATTGCAACACTTAATTTTGCTATGGAATTTATATTAACTACTTAGAATGGTGTCTCAATCTCTCTGCCCTTGCTCAGGAAATAGGTTTAAGGTTGTGTTGTCGCTCATGGTACATTGGTTTTAAATTACTAGCATTGTATCTCTTCTGTTTCCTCTATTATATAAATCGAAATCATCTAGAATCACCTATATTTGTGTACGCACTTTCCTGCATATATACACAACATCGTAGTCCAATCGTTATCATTTGAATTATCAACTTTTTTCTTAAAGTGCCTTGCACTAATCGATAGCCCTAAGTAAGACATACTTAAACTATATATATAAATCATCTAAACTATGTACATAGAACTATATATTTGTGTGTGTGTATAATATCCCATGCACAAACCGATAGTCCTATGTCAGGCATACCAAACTATATATAAATCGCTTAAACCACACACACACACATATGTATATATATAATCGTGAATGTTTATGTTTAAGCATATGTGTATATGTATATATATAATATTTTATGCACTAATAAGTAGCCCTAAGTCATGCATACCACACTATATGTAAATTTCTTAAACTACATATATATATATGTATGCATATTAATATATGTATATCTATTGCTTGCTGCAATGTGATATACAAAATTCTAAGCAAGATATTATGCAATAGAATGAAGCTTATTTTACCTGATCTCATTTTTGAATGTCAAAGTGCATTCATCAAGGGTAGAAGTATTTCTGAAAATTCTCATGGCACATGAATTGATTAGGAACTTCAATAAACTAGGTGCTAATAAATTCTATCTAAAGGTTGACCTCCACAAAGCATAGGATAAAATTAACAGACAGTTTATAATTCATATGCTTATTTCTATGGGGTTTCCAACAAAGTCTGTGAATCTTTAAAAGAATGCATCTCTACACCTACCTTCTCTATCCTGATCAATGGTTTACCAAAAGGTTTTATAGGCTCCAATAGAGGTGTCAGGCAGAGCGAACATCTTTCCCTTTACTTGTTTGCAACTTCCATGGAATACTTTTCGCTACAAGTGGAGTTGGACATTCATCACAAGCTTATCTAGTCTATTTTTGACATCCAGCCTATTTTTGACATCCAGCCTACTGAGTCACTTACACTATGCAGATGACTTGCTCATCTCTATAAAATCCATCTATGAATCAGCTAAAGCAGTTAAAGACATTTTTCTTAATCTAGAAAGATATACTGGTCTAAAAGTGAATGAGCAGAAAGCCAAATGCTATTTTAACAAATCATGTAATATAAAAGTACAAGTTTTGGATCTCTTAAATGTGAAAGAAGGTATACTTCCTGTAAAATATTTAGGAGTTCCTCTCTCTTCCAATAAGATTGCTGACAAAGAATGTGCAGTTTTGATATCTTCCATTAGAGATTGACTACAGAGTCGGAGCTCCAAACTCTTGTCTCTTACTGGTCGAATTGAATTAGTTCATACTGTTATCCACTCTAAAGTTAATTTGTGACTGCAAAATTTTCAACTGCCTGATGCTTCCATACACAAAATTTAAAAAGTGTACGTAGACTTTATATGGAAGGGTGGTCTTCACAAGATCAAATTTGAAAAATTATGCAGACCCAAAGATGAAGGAGGTGTGGGTCTTATAAGACTTAAAGACACGAGACTAGTTTACACCTTGAAACAAGCTTGGAGAATTATTAGTGACAAGGGTCTATGGGGTAGATGGACGAGACAAAGGTACATTAAAGGTAATTTTTGGAAAATGTCTATAGATAATAATGCATCAGCTAATTGGAAAGCAATTCTAAGAGTAAGAAGTATCTTAGCCTCATGTTTCACTCTTGAAATAGCTACAGGGAAGGATACTGACTTGTGGAGAGACCCTTGGATTCAAGATGAATCCCTGATTGATATTTTGGGCCTTAATACATTCTCTGAATTTGGATTCCCATATAAATGCATGCAAGATGTGATTAACAATAATGCCTGGAATTACTCTTCCCTACCAATGAATCAAGTTAAAAAGCAACAAATTCAATTTGCGCCAATATTCAGCGGGTGAGAGAATGACACATAGGGTGGAAACCTATTGGTAATGGATTTTCTACAATGTTTACATAGAGTGAGGTAAGACAAAACGACAGTAAAGTTTTATAGAGCAAAATTATATGGGATCATGTCAATAATATGAAGATGACCTTCACTGCTTACAAAGCTATATTGAGAAGATTACCTACAAGAGATAGGCCATCAAAATAGGGAGTGATAAGTGAAACTAATTTTGTTTTATGCAACCAGGCTGCCGAAACACACGAGCATTTTTTTTTCGAATGTAATTTTTTGAAATTGGTGTGGAACTCGTGTAAAAATATGATTAATTCCCCATCACAGTCAAATTACTTAGAAGAAGAGGTCACTTACCTGATTCGGCGAGGTCATAACAAAGATTTGGTAGCCAAATTGAACAAAATAGCCATAACCATAGTTGTTTAGAGCATTTGGAAAGAGAGGGACCGTCGCATGTTTCAAAACAAACAAAGAAGTCATTTTGAGGTCAGTAAGCTTGCGAAAGGAGACATGCATCTAGTACAAAGGAGAATTAAAAACTATTCACTAACGAAGCTGGGACGAGACGTAATTCGAATTGTAAGAGTGGATTTGTGCTCCCCATTGGCAGGAAACCCAAGTACGAGCTATTTTTTTAGCCGCCATGACTTCGTGAGCTCGAACAAGGAAGAAAAGGTAGTCGAGTTATTTCTAGAAAGTTGTCAGTGGAATATTAGTTTTGTAAGTATATTGTAATGAGCCAGTTTGGGCTAACGTTTTGGACTGAAATGCCTAAATAAAATTTTTAACCATTTGTAAAAAAAAATGTATATCTATATGTGTACATATCTATATACAAACACACATACACACATATATATTCCGTGCACTAATTAGTAGCCCTAATTCAAGCATACCGAACTATATATAAAGTTATTTAACCATGTATCTATAACTGTATATATATTATAACACTCTAATTTTAGACTGACATTATATGGGATTAAATTACTCATAAGAATTTAGTAAATGATAATTCAAGGAATTTAGTTGAAAAAATTACTTAATGGAATTTGACTTATTAATGTGGGGCACTTTAAAATGTTAACTGAATGGATCAAGAGTAATTAAAGCAATTGAATTTGGCTATATAAATAAAAAGAAATAAATTTGAATGTTTGAATAAAGGAGATTTTGTATTAAAAGAAATAAATGAGGTAAGGCAAGATAGGATTTTAGCCTAAGCAAAAATAATTAATAAGTATGCCCATAACCATATCGTACCCTTCATTCTTGGTTCATTTTAAAACAAAACAAAAAACCAACCAAAGCGGACCACCATTTTTAGGAGAAGTGGAGGAAATCAACTAAAGATCAAAGTTTTCATTTTGAAGGAAAAGAGATAAGATTTTAATCAATTTTGTCTAACCTAGGTTACCTATAAACCTATTTGGATTAAGAGTTGATATGATTTAGATGTTTTGAATGAAGATATACATGACTTAATTAAAACAAATAGGGACCAAAATGAAATGCGTTAGTGGCTTCCTGCTTTGTTAATTCAATTATGATTTTCTAGCTCTTCCGTACTCTCTCCGCCCTCTCCTCCGTTGTCTTCCTACATCTCCCGCTCTAGCATGCCTTCTCTATCTTCCGTGTTGTGCCCATGCAAGGTAATGATTCTGCCTGATCCTTCAAGGTTAAAAACTAGTTCTTGGCGATCTTTCTATGCCCTATTTGTAGTGGCCTTTGGTCTGGCTTCTGGTTCTGCAATCTCCCATCTAACAATGTGTTCTCCATCATCCAGGCCTTCTCTTCCGAGCCCTACCACTCCTTTGCAACCATTGGTGTCTGAGATTGATAACTTTATGTCTTCGGCACTTGCAACATCTTTATCTGGCATAGCCATTAGCCGCTCTCAAGGCACGTCTTCCCCACTTTTCCTTTAACTCTAGCTCCTGCCTTTAGTGATGTTGGTCAACGGTCTGAATTGGATAGGACCAATTTTGGTGCTTTGGTTCAGATAATGAGAGTGATGTTGGAGCTGATAAGTCCGTTGGGCTTGATTGTGTGCACGGTATGCTGATTTGCATGTAGCGACCCGCCTTTCTATCACCAGAAAGATGCATCACTATTTAAGAAAGAAAGGGATAGAAGAAGAAAAGAAAGAGAAGAAAGAACAACAACACATCAGAATCTCATAGAGGAACGAATGAAATATAATATATAACATATATATAGTATCATACGTATCAGAGTACACAACTATACATCTCAATTTAGACAGTTATAACCTTTCTGTCTAATGTACAATACAAGAACATCCATACAGAATAACATCACAACGGAGACTCTATCTACATATCTACACACTAAAGCCTCCTGCTCCAAAGCTCCTCCATAATTCGTTAAGGATAACCTAAATCACTTGACTGCTCATACATAAAATGAGTACCCAAGAGTTTAATAAAACAAAAAATAAACACTCGGGTAAGACAGGGGTCTGGTGTGAGTAAACAGTTTAAAATTGCTTAACTTTAGAAAATCCTTTGAAAAGAAAGGTATCACGAAAGACTTCCCACACATGAACATGGAAAAGTTTTTACATTACGCTAACTAAAACATTTGATAGGAAATCCAGTGATATTATAATAGTGTCTAGGGTTTTCAAGTAAATAAGAAATAGCCGAAATTATTACATCTATTAAATTCCATCTACTAGCCACAAAAGGGGGTAATACAGTCAAAACCGTAGGGTCTCGTAGGAAGAATGGGTTTTCATCAATGGCAGGGCTACTGGGATACCGCCCGTCACAGTACGTGGCCTAGATCACCATACCAAGGATTACTCCCAATCCCCTGCAACACA
Organism: Allium cepa; assembly: GCA_030765085.1. NCBI lineage: Eukaryota > Viridiplantae > Streptophyta > Magnoliopsida > Asparagales > Amaryllidaceae > Allium > Allium cepa. The sequence continues at coordinate 636,002,603 of CM060941.1, forward strand.
AGGTTGGGACCATTCCTTACTGAACAATCCCGAACAAGACAACCCCGCAGTTGGCTGCAGATCCAACTGCCCACACAGCCGAAATAAAAAGGGACATCTAGATAGGGGTAAATCTCGTCCTACTTGGGCATGACCCACTTAACCTTGCTGCACCTCCCCTGTTTTAGCCATTCCCGGTTGATGATGCTTGAGGCTGCGATTACCTTTATAGGACACATTTATCTTAGAATGCTCATCGTCCACCTGACGATGTGCTGAAAGCATTCAATCATACAAGTCCGTTCCGGGTTCGAACGGAACTAAAGGCACTATCTCGTTACACTCATTTTGGAATCACCCTTAGAGTTAACGACAATAACCCTTGCACTCTGAATCTTCATCTCGAAACTGAAAGTACTACCTTCGTTAAACTCATTCTGGAATCACCCTCGGAGTTATAACGATAAATAGTTCTTACACTTCGAGTCTTCACTTCACTTGGATTTACGACCTAAGGTTAATTTGGATCGATGTGGTTTTCGAATATAAAACCCGATCCCGGTCCCATCGGATCCAAAACGCCATTTTAATGTCCAAGTTGTACTTAAGGGCTTTTAAACAGTAGATATTCAGAATATCACTTACAATAAATGGATGATTCATAACACACAGACAGATAATTCACTATTATCAAATTCATCCACACATATCACAAAGCAGCATATATATCACATTTCAAATATATCACATTCAAATCACTACATATCAACTAATGACATCCAATATCATCCAACATCATTAACTCATCCAATGATATTTATCATCCAATCATTAATCATCCATAAACAAGTTTGGACTACTCTTAATTTATTTAATTAATTCCTTACTTAATCACTTGGATTATCATCAATCCAACTTACTTATTCATTAATTAATTACAAATTAATTAAATAAACATCACTGAATTATCCACTTTAATCAATCTCCCTTGATTAATTATTACTTAATTACTTTAAGTAATTATTCCTTAATTACAATTTTAATTAATCATCTTGATTGATTACTTCTTAATTATACCAAGTAATTATCTCTTAATTATCCTTTTGAAATTAATCATCCTTGATTAATTATTATTTAATTACCCTGATAATTATTTCTTAATTATCCTTTTTAATTAATCACACCTGATTAAACACTTTTTAGTTAATCACACTTGATTAACTACTTTTAATTAATCACCTTGATTAACTACTCTTAATTAATCATACTTGATTAATTTCTTTTTAATTAACCACATTTGATTAATTACTTTTTAATTACATTTAGTAATTAAAACTAAACTATAGATTAATTATCCTTTAATTATTAATTAATAATTAATTATTTATTTCCATTAATTAATGATTACTTCCATTAATTAAATTTCTTCTTAATTAATTACTTTAACAAGTAATTAATCTCATTATTAAATTCTCTTAATCCTTTTGTTAAATAATTAGTCTTCAACTAATAAATAAATTTAATCCTTTAATTAATTATATTAATTAATTCTTTAATTAATAACTCAAGTGATTAAGCCTTAATCACTTCCACCTAATTACTTCCATAAAGTAATTAACCTCAAATTACTTTGTTAAATAATTATTCGTACTTAATTACATCCATTAATTAATCACTTAATTACTTTACCAAGTAATTAAACTAAATTAATCCATAAGTGACTATCTTTAATCACTTACTAATTTAATTACTTAATCGATTATTTAACTAATCATTAGTTCAATTAAATGATTCCTTAACTTCTTATATTTAAAAGATCCTTAATTAAGAATTTATTTATCTTAAGTGAATTATTTATATTAACCAATAACTCTTTAATTACTAATAATAATTGAATTATCTTAATTATCTTCACACTCTTGTTTATCTTTAATTAAATCAAAATTCTAAATTACTTAAGATAATTATTATTATAATTGATTACTAAATTCTTAATCATTAAACCTTGTTTAAAATAAAATATATTAGAAATCAACTATAATTAAAACAATTTAAACATTCAAATTAAACTTTCAAATCTTTAAAACTTTCCAAAGTTATTTAATAAAATTTAATACAAACCTTATTATTGAAAATCCACTTATTTTATTTTTAAAAACTTTATACTTCAATATATATAAACTTGTTTAAAACTTATCTTTGAAACAAATTAATTTTATAAGTAAAAACTTGTTTTATTTTTGGTTTTAAAACTTGAATTATTTACAAAATCAAATTTTCTTTGTTTCAAAACTTATAAAAACTTCCTGTACCAAAACTAAAACCTTCTCAATAATAAACCCAAGCAATCCACTACCAATTCCTTAGTCTGCCCCGAGTTCCCACCCCTTCACCTTGCTTCGAGAAATAAAATCAGATACACGAAGTAAACTTCGAGCTCCCATCTTCTTCTCCCAAACCCAAACTTCTCCTGATACACTTTTGCACACGTGCATCATGCATCGTCACTTTGTCCATCAATGATCATTGCCATGGCTTTGACAAGTCACTCTCGACTACGACATCCAAACGCGAAACCCAAAAATCGTGTTACGATCGAGAATCAAAATTCGACTCTCAACCCCAAACTGCCTGTTCCACAAATCATCGAAATCAGTTTGTCGCCGACGATCCCTTACTTGAGACGCCACGCCATCGTCCCTGTAGCTACGTCACGACCTCCAGCAGCCATGTCAACACATGCGATTGCCTCCGATAGTTCCTCGTCGCCGCGAAATCGAAATGAACAACGACGACAAAACACAGGGTGTTAAACCCTACTCCATCAATTATCAGCCATCACAATCAACTATAAATTCCCAAAGTATTTTTTTGATGAACTCCTATATCCCCTCGACCTTCATGCTCAACCATGACCTCAAGTTCGCCGTCGTTGGCCACCAATTGGCCGATTTGTCCAAAACAGACAAACCAAGAATTTACACTAATTAATAAACTAAAAATCATGATACAACCCTTAAGATTCATGGTTTTGCATCACGAATTCAATTATGTAATCAAAACTTAAAATTGAAATCATAAATTTTTGACCCAAATTTCATTTTTACTGTAAATTCAAAAAATTTAGCTAATTATTCATCTTAAACACCTATAATTATTTTTAGATGAAATTTTACATGATTTCAAACAACTTTTGTTTACAAATCATAAGCCAATTCAAATTCAACACTGAGTTATTGATTTTATTATGAAATTGAAAACCTGTTATAAGTACACAGAGCATATGCTTTAAACACACAAACATTCAAATGAAAGAAGATAAACATGCATCAATTTAAATCCAAGAATTCAGGAAAACATTTGATTTTCATATATATAACAAAGAGGAAATCAAGGTTTAAAACTGTTTTTAAAAACTTAGTTTACTCACCAGACATAGCAGAGAACAGAAAACCTGTTCTTGACTTCCAGGCTTATTCAATTGCTCTTGAATTTTTCTATTGCATGTTGAATTTAATCTGCTGCTATTGAAATTTACATGTTGCTGTTTATTAAACTTGCTTGCCTCTGATTGTATTTGAAAATCTTGCCTTGATATTGTAATTTTCCTACATATTCTTCTTGTTTTCAGATTTTCCAGATTTTCTTCCTTTTTTTTATCTTTGATGTGTATTATGTTTGGGTTGAAAATGAAGAAAAGATTTAGCTGAAAATAAAACTCTTCTTCTTTATATTTTACAATTTAATTTTAAATTAAATTATCAAGAGAATGACATTTGTCTCTTTTATGCTTTAGTTTGCATACACATATGCTTATATCGTTACAAATGTCCCTCACATATATCAAAATGTTTACAAGTGTTTTTAATGTTTTACTAATGATTTACAAATATTACTTTCCTTTTTAATAATTTATTTAAGCTATGTATGTAATTATGTACTATTTATATGATTATAATGTGTACTTATCTTTTAATAAACAAGCTTTAGATTTTAATAAATATTCAAAAGCAAATTCATGTAAACTTATTTATACATAACTTATGCTTATGATCCAATAAATATAACATATGTTTATATGCTTGAGAAATTGATTTTAACTCTTTATATAAAAATTTTAAAACAAATTTATCTTATGTTAAAATTTTAAAAGGAAAGAATATTAAAAACAAAAGAAAATGAACTTCTAATTTAATTCTTATTTAAAACTCAAATTTAAAATATGTATATCTATATTAAATAAGAAATTATCTTTATTATAAAAATTTAAACCTCAAATATCATTTTTAAAAGTATTAAGTCAAATTTAAAATTTCCAAATTACAAACTATATATATTAAAGTTTGAAAACACTTTATTAAATTCAAAGAAATAATTTTTCCCATTTCTAATATATATACAATATATACATTTAAAATGGAAAACATTTTAACATTTGTTTTGGTAATTACTATATTAATTTTTGAAACACAAACCCAAACCACAATATATATATATATATTACAATTTGAATATATAGCTTTTATTACATTAAAGACTTCCTATTTACAATATATATATCAATATATATATATATATATATTATAAATAGAAAACGTTTTGATTAACTTTTGAAAAATAACTCTTACCAATTTTAAATTGCTAGAATAAATATTTCCAAATTAAAATATTATTAGTTTTCAAAAGAATTAAACTTGCCAAATTTATGTTGTTAAGAAAAATGTTAATGGATATTATCAAAGTATTATTAGCTTTTAAAAGAATAAACTTGTCAATTTATAATGTAAAATGATCAAATCAATTTAGTTATTAACAAAGAATATTAAATTGATATTGCTCAAAATTCCGGGTCGTTACATTGCACTTGTGGATGGAGATACTGCATGCACTGGAGATGGTTATGGAAATGCTGAACATATCATTTATGCATAGCTTTCCCCGATTGTTCCATAGTTCAGTCCTCCCCCGTTAAGGCTCTTAAGTGGTCGTCGTTATATTCTAAATTAATGAAAAATATTAGGGTCTTTTCTCCCCGTACGTTTGACAACGTTGAGATTGACGGAGTGATGTTTCCTCCTATCAAAGTTTTCAAGCTAGATTTATTATTGGTTTGAATATTTGATTGGTTTATTCTTGGACCATAACCCTCCCTATCATTTGCTTAAAACGCGTTGTAGTCATTGGAAGCCTAGAGGTGGACTTAGTGTGCATTTTGACAATGCTATGTTTTATTTAAAATTGTCAAGAAGTGAAGAAAGACAACGTGTATTAGAAGCTGATCCGATAATTATAAATGGGAAGGCTTTCATTATCACTACCTAGAGTCCATTGGTGGCAAGGCAAAGGCTCGGGTATTATCTATTTCTATCTGGGCGCACTTCTCTCACATACCTTCATTCTTCAACCCATGGTTGGGCCTGACTGGCTTTCCGGCCTTGTTGGCAAGGTAATTTGTTTTGATTCTAATAGAGTGGCCAGGAAAAGATTGGTGTACGCAAAAGTGTTGATTGAAATCAGTCCTAAGAAGCCCTTGCCTTATACTCTTAAGGTCAGAATTGCTGAAAGAAACGATGCGGAGGTTATTGTTCAGTACAGTTGGGAACCTAATATTTGCTTATCATGTCAGTTATTTGGCCAACTAAAAGAGGCTTGTTCTCTTTCCTCTACCATTTCTTCTGTTCCACTATTTGATAGGATGCCACTTCCTCGACCCTCGGTCATGATGTGAGTCCCGAAAGTCCCTCCCATAGATAGAATTCCTTCTTCTCCTATAGTTATTAAGGTGGTTGATGTTCTAGTTGTTTTTTGGATAAGGTGCCTCCTTCTAGTACTAGTATTTGAAACTTTGATGAGTAATCTTGGATTCATGTGCTTTCTAACATGAGATATTCTCCTTAGAGTGATTCTTACCATGGGTTTGTGAGTGTTGATGAAGGTATGAGTAGGTGTCTTCTCTATCACATTGAGGGTGGGGGCCTCTCCCTTACTAGGAAGAGTGAAATTGGCAAAGTGAATAATTTTTTTAGGATACCACTTGGGATAGGAAATTCATTTACACTCTTGCCTCTGTTGGCTTTGTTCCTAACCTTGCACATCTTTTCTCTACGTTTACTCGTGTCATTTATCCTGTCTCAACTGATGATAGTAGTAGTCCCCCTCTTTTGAGGAGGGCTAGACTTGGTTATTAGTAGTGTAGATGTGCCGCCTAACTCCTAATGCTATATTTTTATTTTAGTGGTATGGCCAATATAAAATCATCATAGTTGTTCTATCCATGTGAAGAAGACCTATTTTCATTTATTAATAAAAGTGACATGGCTTATTATAAAACCAGCTAGCCTTTCTAAAAATAATAATAATAATAAAGTGAGTCTATTAAAGTTGGGATCTTGAATGATATAGTTTTGATATGTTTAAGAGTAAAAACATGAGTTAATCAATTAAAAAAGCTTAAAATGCTTAGTATGATGTTTCTATTGTTAAAACAGAGACAGACTATAATTATTGTAACTTTTAAATGAGAAAATTATTAAATATGATCTTTAAAATTTGAAAATGGATAATTTTATCTATAAACTAATTTTAATAATATAAAAATTATTTTTACTAGAAGCAAATAAAGATGTTCCAAATTTATGTGAATTTTCGCATCATTTTTTCAAATTGTTATGAAATAAATGATATGGAAGAAAATGCCTTAATCAATGAAAATAATCAAGGAATGTAATTATTAAGGCAAACATCAAAGGAACTAATTTTGGCTGTCTTTACATTTTTTTGCATAAATAAAGTAACAAACCGATAATTGGAATTTTTAAAGAATTAGGCAAAAAGTTGTTGCTTTATATAAAAAATATCATTTTCCAACTTAGCTACAGATCTGCCACTTTAAAATCACGATATCCTTATGATGTCATAATTATAATAGCCCTAAAGCTAGATTTATGATAGCCCTTATATGTTGAACTTTGCAATAGCTCAAAATTAATATTGAAGATAACATCTAATTGTGATTTATGATAGCGTTTAATTGAGATTTATGATAGTGTCTATTTTGAGAATTACAATCGCGATGATACATGGTAGCTATGATTTTGGACAGCCTTTAGTGGCGACTCATTAGAACCTTCATATGAGATTTACGATAGCCTAATATTTGTGTTTTATGATAGTTTTAGTGACAAGAAAGCATTATATTAAGATAGCTATGTTTTATGATAGCTTTAGAGAGTGGAAGAATTATTTCATGATGGTTATGCTTATGATGCTTCATATGTATGATAACATAAGTTAGGAAGTTGATAGCTTTAGATACATAGCTAATGACAATAAATCCATTATTTAGAAATACGAATTGTGAGAAACATTTTGGAAGCCAGTTTCCAATATGTTTAATTGGAATTTCATATGAATGAAATATTAAAGAAAAATAATAAATTAAAAACGTAGAAACATATTAAAAATATGGGAAATGAGTTAAGCCTGGGGAAGCTACGAAACAATAAATGTATCGTTTAACAAGAAACATAAAAACGTTTTATCCAAAGGATTGAAAGTTTTTTTAACATGAAGTTCTAAAGAATGTATAGCATACATAATTAATGAATGAAAGAATTGGACAGAACCTAAAATCTAAAAAATACCAACTCATGGATTTATTGAATGGCCAAGGGCCAAGGCTTAAGGAAGTCTTTATTTAGTGGTATATGTAAGGTGCCATGACTTAAGAAGCCAATAGGGTTCAGTTCAAACAATTAACTCTAGTGTGAGTTTATGGTAGGCTGCCAAGACATCAAAATGGATGTAATGAACGAATCGACAACATGGAGCATGTGTTTCGAGACTAAGTAGGGATTTTTCTACTTAGTAATAATTCATTTAGAATGTATTTAGGATTCCTATACCCAACCTCCTATGAGAGTCAAGGCGACTCTAATCAAGGTGGCTCCCATGGTGTAATGATTTGCCATTTCATCGGTGATATTATTCGAGAAAAAAAAGATAAATTAGTGAAGGAAAGACCTAAGGAGGTAATCACTAAATAAAGTTAAGGATAACTTAAGATTAACACTTAAATAAGAGCTTCGGTGATGCATGTGAATGTGATGGATGATTAACAGAATGTTTCATAAAGTGCTGATAAGTATATGGTATACTTATATTTGAAATGGATTGATGTATGACAAGGTTCTTAATCATGCTTTAAGTATAGGGTATACCTATATTTGAGATGATGTTTGTATGTATGCTTATGGTATAATGACCTATTACATGAAACGATGTAACTACTGTTGTTTATTTTTTATGGGGAAAACCCATTCCTCTATGTGGTGTGGTCTCACTATATGTAGGGAATGGTATTACTCATGCCAGGCTTTATGTCTAACCACATTTTTGTTATTGTTCTCCCATAAACTTACGGATACTCATTCGAGTAGGCTGAGCTTATGGATTAAACATGTGTATTTTTAGAAGGTTAATAAAAACTTCGAAGATGAAGTAAAAGGCTCGGTAGAGATAAATATTTCATTTGTATTCCATTATTATAAACCAAATCATATGATTAGTTAAATGTTCATGCCGACATCCTCATATTTCAGCAAAGAATAAAGTTTTGTTCCATATTCCATTGTTGTAAACTAGATCATATGATTGGTTAAATGTTCGTATGGGCATCCCTTCATAATTCTTGTGATGACTACACCACCACAGGCGTTCATGTTTGGGTCTCATAATAAGGGATGTTATTACGTGGTATTTGATCTTAGGTTAGGGAACTTAATTAAAATAAAGCTAAGTAGAAATCAAGGACTAAACTAGAAGTAGAAAATGAAAATCTTAGGAGTGTATATGATATATATATATGTGTGTGTGTGTGTTTGTGTGTGTGTGTAAGTATAACCTACTTGTTTTCTAATATAGATATATACATGGATATGTTTATCCCTATACTATTATTCAAACTCTCTTTAGTTCCATTTCTTATAGACTCTTGCTTACACAGAAAGAAAGATTGGAAATTCAAAGTAGACATTTAATGTTATGAGGAGCTAGGACAAATGCTAGTGGAGGAACCACAAGTACTTAAACTAATTGCCCTAATAGTTCATGTTGAGGCTGGAACTTAGATGCCTACCTGGATAACTAGAGTAATGAACGTGAATGCTCTTTTTTGCTAGCTTATGACGAAAATGATGAGGAAACATCTAGATGAAGTGGTTGAGCCGAGGTCAGTAGTAGAAAGAGGTAAAGACTTTTTAAGGATGAACCAAGACTTTAAGAATTATGGAGGGAAAGTGTTTACTAGAAAGGAATCCTCCTTGGAGGAGCGAAATTAGTTGAAGGCGTGTGAATGCATTTTTAGAGATATAGGGTATGATGACACTAAAAAAAGGAGGTTGGCTTATCTTCAGCTTCAAGAAGATGCTCTGTACTAGTAGGAGGCATGGAATACAAAAGTTCTAGAGGAAGAGATAACTTAGGTGCAATTTGAGAAGCGATCGGAGGTTAGTTTGTATTTGAATCGTAAAAGGGTTCTTTGTGTCGGAAGTTCTTATATTTAAAGCAAGGAGAAATGATGTTGATTGGGTATATTCAATGTTTCAATGCTTTGTCAAAGAAATGTAATGGAGCATATCATGACTCGGCTAAATAAGAACGAAAAATTTATTGAAAGATTAAGAAAAAGGCTAAACCATAATATGATTGTGCACTTGTTGTCTCCTTTTGAGATGGTTTTGGAAATGGAAAGGAGGTATGACTGCTTATACCTGAAGGAGAGAAAAGCTAATGCTACGCCTAAGGTGGGACAAAAGAGAGTGTCATCCCATATCAGAAAAGTAATAAGAACCACAAGGGAGGAAAGACCTCAGGAGGAGAGGCTAAGAAGTCGAATGTGACGAATGTTTAACATACTTTAATTGTAGGCAGAAGGGAACTACTCAACCAAGTGTATCCAACCAGATAACAAGGGGAAGGCCAAGTGCTTCAACTAATATGCCACACCATAAGAAGAGGGATGTCCCGAATTGAGGCAGGGGGATGTTTTTTCTTTGGAAGGACCATCAGGCAAAGAGAAGAGGAAGGATGTAGTACTTGGAGGTATGATTTTGATTTTTGGTATCTCAATTAGAGTTCTTTAGGTATTAAGACTAAACACTCTTTTATTTTGAAAGATTTGGTTGATAGTTTGGAGTTAGATACCATCTATTTAGTTAAGTCTTTACTTGTAGTTAATCTGATCTGTGGATATGCCACTCTGAGATTAAGGTGTACTAGCATTGAGTTTGTTTCGTGCAGACAATTTTTGTTTATGGCTTACGTATGTTTGACTTTATACGGTATGTTGTAATTTATGGTATGAATTGGTTTGAATGTCATGATGGAAGAATTTGTTGTGCTGATAAAATTATCACCTTGCGTAACCTAAAAGGAGGAGAAGGGTTACGATAGGAGTAGATATAATAAAGGAGAAGTCTGAAATTATGTTGGGTGCAATGGAAGATTAAGAAGATGAGATTAGTAAAGTATTGATAGTTCGAGAACTTGCAGACGTTTTCGAACTAGTAACGGTATTACTTCTAAAGTGTATTTGTATTCTAAATTGACTTACTACTCGGGGCATAATCTGTTAGTAAACCACTTAGCAGAATGCAGCCCAAGGAGATGTAGGAATTGAAGAAGAAACTAGTGGAACTTGAACATAAAAGTTTTATTAGACTAAGTAGCTAGCTATGGGGCGCATCATGGTATTTGTGAAGAAGTCACACGAATCACTTCAGAAGTGTATCAACTAGTGAAAATTAAATGAGTTAAATATGAAGGAATCATTATCCATTTCCTAGGATAGAATATTTGTTTGACAATTGTGTGGAGCTAGAGTATTCACATAGCTTTATTTGGCAATGGGATCCATCAACGAGGGGTGGCTGAGGGTAATCTTCCATTGATTTTGTTTTAAGATATGGTTCATATAAGTGGTTAGTCATGTCGTTTTGACTAACCATGCTCATGCGTTCTTTGTTGGTCTTATAAGTCAAATCTTTCACAATCAGTTAGATAGATTTGTGATATCTCTTCATTAATGGCATTTGGTGCATTTTTATGTATTCTGAGAATAAAAGAGACCATGAAGTCCATCTTAATCGGTGTTGAAGACCTTGAGACAACATAAATTGAAGATGAAGTTTTCAAAATGTCATTTTTGGAAATAAGAAAATAAGTTTCTTGATCATGTTTCAGAAAATGGATTAGCAGTAGATTCATCAAAGATAAGGCTATTAATGATTTGAAGTGACTAGTGACGGTTATCGATATGAGTAGTTTCTTGGGATTGGCTAGCTATTACCACATATTCATTAAGGATTTCTCATGTATAACAATACCCTTGGCTTTGTTTATGAGTAAGAAAGAGAACTTCGAGTAGATTGACAAGTGTAAAGTGTCATTTCAAGAGTTGAAGAGGTTATTGATAATGCTCCTATCTTGATCGTGCCTAAAAGGAATCAGGATATCGTAGTTTCTACCTACATTTGTAGAACTGGAATGGGATAAATATTAATGTAGAAGGCAAGGGCGATAGTTTATGCATGTTAGTAGTTGTGGTAATACGAAGTTTGTTATCCAACCCTGGGTTGGAGTTGACATCGATGGTCTTTATGCTGAGGATTTGGAGATATTACTTATTAGGATAACGGTTCGAGTTGTACATAGATTATAAATCTCTTTAGTATTTTTTTTCTCTATGAAGGAGTTGAATATGAGGCAACTAAGGTTGCTAGAGTTTTTAGCAGCATACAACTATTACTTCGAATATATGCCCGGAAAGGGAATGAGGTTGCTGATGTTTTAAGTAGGAGGCAGCTGAATGGAATATTAGCTATGATCAAGGAATGGAAAGCCTTAGAGACATTAACCCCATGTGGGGTACATTTCAAGATGAATACAGGATCGAGCTGATATCCAGTAGCATTAAAAAGTCTGGAAGTTTGTCTACAACTTGTGGATAACACTGCTACAAGGCAAAGAGAAGAGTCATTATTAGCTAAGAGAATTAGGGGATTAAAGATGAGTGTAGATGTTTAGAATCTACAAGGGTTCGAGATAGACTTAAAATGATGGCTTAAAAAGAAGAGAAGACTATATATCTTAAATATAGGAAACCTTCAGAAGGAAGCCTTAGAAGAAAGTCATTAGTCTAAGTTTACAATTCATCTTGGAGGAATAAAGATGTAGTGCGACCTGAAGCGCGTCTCCTTTTGGGAAGGAATGAAGATATATATATGTGTGTGGGTTTGTGAAGAATATTATCACCTTTTAGCAAGTGAAAGCTGAGCATCAAAATCTAAGAGAGTAACTTCAACCATCGGAAGTACCAACTTGGAGGTGAGATTCGATATCTATGGATTTTATAGGCGGGTTTCCAAGGTCGAGAATACGAGATAATAGTATATATGAAAGATGTGAAGAATTTTGTAAGATAACAAGGACATAAGCAAGCATAACAAAGCTATATGTGAAGAATGTTGTTAGAATCCATGGCATTCTAAGGAACATAGTTACTGATAGAGACCCACTATCGAGCTGGACTGCCGGGTTGCGAAGCTTCGTTAGCTGCTTAGGAATCCTCCTGAATGTTTATATTGGCGCTTGATGAAAGAGTAGTTGATCAACCTGATTTGGATTAGTCTACCGCGATTCATTCTACGATGACGAACGCCATTTTGTGTAAGTGATATATTTGTTAGAACCGATAATTTATCAAATAAGTTCTCAAGGAATTGGGAGGTCATAAGATGCTTCTTCTACCATTTCATACGTACCAAAGGTAGTGATTTCTAAAGAAGTTTGTAGAGTTCATTGGTATAGAGTTCAACTTGAGTATGGCTTACCATGCACAAAAAGATGGTCAAACGGAAAGGTTGAACCAAGTAATAGAGGATTTGTTAAGAGCGTCTATCGTAGATTCCTAAGGATCTTGGAAATATCATTTGCATTTGGTAAAGTTTGCATAAAATAATAGTTACAAGTGAGTATCAAAATGGCACCATTTGAGGAGCTGTATGGTAGACCATGTATGTCACCATTTTGTTAGTTGGACATGGGAGATAAGCTATTGTTAGGGCCAAACTTGGTAAGCTACACTACTAAGAAGACAGAGATGATTCATGATAGAAAAAACTTACGCAATCAAAGCCAAAGAGTCATGTCGGTAAGAGAAGACAAAAACTGTAGTTCATAGTGGGCGATCATTTGTTCATGAAGGTTTCACCGATGTGACATGTTAAGCACTTTGGAAGGCAAGGAAATTGGCTCCTAGATATACAGGTCCATTTCCAATGATAAAGAAGATTAATAAACTCGCATATTGAGTCGAGTTCCTAGTATTTGGCATATGTACATGATACTTTTCATATAAATGTTTGCACTACCCTACTATGGTAGTGGAATCGATAGTGATTAAGGATCTATCTGTAAAGCTAGATTTGATATATGTAAGAAGACCAAAAGGGATAACATGTTGAGTTATGTAGTAGTCAAGGCATAAAGCTATTATACTTTTTTGCATCCAATGTAATGACAATATGGATGATTGTACCTGGAAGGTAGAGAATATGATTAGGAATATCTATCCTCAATTGTTTTAGACATTCATGTTTATAGCAATATGCTTAGTTTGTCTATTGTATATACTAATAGTGGCCCGATTGTAATTATCTTATAATACAATTATGTGTTAGTAGTTAAACTAATGCATTATAATCAATGGATGATGATTTATATTGATAGAACACTGGTGTAACTATTGTACTTGTGTTTACCTTGTATGATTATAATTTATACTATAAGGGTGTTAGCGTAATCAATTAACGGGGGGTCATTGCTTTACCTTATTTGAATTTCAAGGAAAATATTCCTAAAAGAGGGAAGACTGTAACACCCCATATTTTGGAGTGCCATAATGTAGGAATAAACTGATAATAATAATTTATTAAATGATAACTAAGGGAATTTAATTGAAAGAATTACATAAGGGAATTTGATTAATTAAGTGTGGGACACTTTAAAAAGTTAATCGAGTGGACCAAGAGTAATTAGAGTAATTAAATTCTACTATATAGATGAAAGGAAATCAATTTGAATGTTTGAATGAAGGAGATTTTATATTAAAAGAAATCGATGAGGTTAGGCAAGAAGGGATTTTAGCCTAAGCAAAAATCATTAATACGTATAATCTTAACCATATCTTACTCTCAATTCATCCTCAGTTCACTTTAAAAAAACAAAAAACCAATCAAGGCCAACCACCACTGCTAGGAAAAGCGAAGGAAATCAACTAAAGATCAAAGTTTTCATTTTGAAGGTAAAGAGAAGAGATTTTGTAGGAAATCAATGGGTTTGGATTCAGTATGATTTGGATGTTATGAATGAAGATATACATGATTAATTATATTAAATGATTCTATTGATGTTGTTATATTAAATGATGTAGTTACGATATGTCTACGAGTAGAAACGTATGTTAATTAATTATAAATGCTTTGAAATTTTAACATGATGTTTATAACATTAAAAAAAGGTTTCATTTTTTATAATTTTTAGATGAGAAAATTATTTATCATGAATTTCTAAGTTAAAAATGGGTAATTTAGGCTATAAATTAATACTTAAAAATATTAAAATCCAATATTTTGACTTGAAATTTTTACCGATAGTAAATAAAGATGTTTTAGAATTTCTTGAAATTTAGGAAACTTTTCCATCATTTTTTGGATTGTTATGAATTAAATGGTAAGGAAGAAAACAACTTCATTAATGAAAATAATTATGAAAAGTAACCAACTAAGACAAAAGTCAAAGGAACTAATTTTGGTTATCTTTATAGATTTCCACTACATATATAAAGTAAGGAATTAATATTTGACATGTGTAAGGAATTAGTCAAAAAGGTGTTTGCTTTATTAAGGAAAATATCAGTTTTCCACTTAAATACATATTTCCACTTTAAAATCATGATAGCCTTATAAAGTTATACTTACAATAGTCTGAAAGCTAGATTTACGATAGACCTTATATTTTGTGCTTTACAATAGCTCAAAACTGAGATTTACAATAACATCTAATTTGATTTACGATATCCTCCAATTGAGATATGAGATAGCATCTATTTTGAGATTTATGATATCCATGATTCACGATATCTATGATTTACGATGGCTTTAATTTGAGACTTACCCCCAACCTTCATTTGATATTACGATAGCCTAATATTTGTGTTTTACAAGAGCTTTAGAGAACATAAACCATGTTATATGATAACTATGTTTTATGATAGCTTTAGAGATGTAGAAGCCTTAGTTCACAATGGTTATGCTTACGATAGCTTTACAAGTGTGATAGCATAGGTTATGAATTCAATAGCTATAGATACGATAACTAATGACGATAAATCTTTATTTAGAAATGTGATCTTGGGGTAACATTTTGGAAGCTAATTTCCAAGGTTTTTAATCAAATTTTCATAAGGATAAGATTTTAAAGAAAAATAATAAGTTAAAAATACAATAACTTATTGAAAATGAGGAAAATGAGTTAATCTTAGGGTAGCTAAGAAATGATAAATGTATCATTTAAAAAGAAAGATAAAAATGTTTTATTTAAAGAATTGAAATATTTTGATCTAATATGAAGGTATGTATAATGTGAAGGGTACATAATGAACGAATGAAATGGATTGAACATAAATTTTGATAAATGCTACGTATGGAGTTATTGAATAGCTGGGGTCCAAGGCTTAGAGAGGTCTATATTTAATTGTATATGGCAGGGTGCCAAGACTTGGGAAGTCAATAAGGTTCAATTCAAAAAAATCAAAATCTACCGTGAGTTTACAAACAGTGTGCCAAGAAATCAAAATGGATGTAATGACTGGATTAGGAATATGAAACAAGTGCTTTGGGGTTAGGGGCTATTGACGCTCATTAAGCACGCTTGTTAGAATATATTCAAGGTGCTTACATTCTACATTCAAAGAGTTTTAAGATGGATCTTGTAACGACCCAGAATTTTATTTATTTGAAATTATAATATTTAATTGATTTTGAGTATTTAAAAGTTAATTTTATAAATTTAATAACTTGAATTTCAAATATAACGATTTATTAGATAATTTAATTATTGAATTTAATAACTGAAAATTGGTTAAAACATTGAATCTTGGATTTTAAGCTTAACAAAAAATAATTTATAGGCATATTAAAGTTTTATTTATAAGGATGAATATGATAAAATCTTTAAATTGGATATATAAGTGACTTACTCGATTTTAAAAATAACTCGTTTAAATTAACATATAAAAATAACCTTCCGGGGCACAGTCTCAGATTTCAACGAAATTAGTTCCATTAGATCCGTAATAGTATATTATTAACGGATTTTAAATTTCGTAGCATTTGGAGGTATTTTTTGGTTGTTCGGGATAGAAACACACTGAAATTAATATCGAAAATTTAATATTTTAATTATATTCAAAAAGCTATCTTCTGCATACGATCAAACCGAAACTCGAAACTTGTTCCATTGCATTCGAAATAGAGGTATAACATTATGAACGCCTGGCGGCACACCTCAATCGGGGTTTGAAATAAATATCTAGATATTTTGGGAATTATATATATATATATATATATATATATATATAATTTCTTTTATTTCACATCAGCCACAAAAACATTCATGCAGCCCGCATACTTACCGTTATCCACCCTAACTTAACCTATGTTCGTACCCATCATCTGTTTCAAATCATGTTCCCTCCTTCGTTTTGTATGTAGAAGGAAGAAGAAAGAAAATATATAACAAACATTAATTTATCTTTTAAAACTATGCTTCATCCTACGATCACTGTGGTAAAGCGCCACCACGGTCGATCTGGGCTTCGGCGCCTGAAGGGAAGGTATGCGTGGAATGAAGGCAAGTGTGATGTATGGTAAAGATCGATAATGGGGGCACATGGTGACAGCTAAGGGTGGTTGAACATGGGAAGAGTGGGTTTCGGTTTAACGTGATTTCTGGTGGCGTCGTTGATCGAGATGTGGAGGGGTCTGAAGGGAAATGGTAGAGGGGAGTCGTGGCTACCTAGGGGTGGAGGAACAATGGTCCCAGTTGGTCGGTGGTGGGCAAAATTCCCTTAGACGGTGGGATCTTGGGTGGGGAACTCCGGCGCTCCTGATCAACGAGAGATGATGGGACCAAAAGGAGAAAGGTAGAGGATGTCGAGGGCTACCTACTGGTGGATTTTGGTGGTGCAACTTGGCTCGAGGCGGTGGCAAATGGAGGTTGAACGGAAAACGTCTTTTTTGGGTTTTCGATGTAGTAGAGGCATTGTTCAAGCCGAGGGTGGCAGCGCAAGGAAGCTCGAGGGTGGGGATTCTCATGAGTGAAACTTGGTGGGGCCAGGTTATACGAGACGATGGCGGGAGTCGTTTGAATAGAGTGGGAATTATATAGAGGTTGTGTTCGTGTAGTTAAAGAAGAAGATGAGTAATAGTAGTCGGCCGGGTGTTTGTTGTGGGCAAGGTAATGTAACATAATGGAAAATTAAATAATATAATTTGTTTAAATAAATTCAATTGGTTATAAATATCATTACTCGATCATTCTAGGTTGGATTTGAAAGCAAATTTTTACATTGTGTTCGTAATAACGTATTCTACGTATAGGAACTAGATTGGAACAGTTTAGAACTTCTGAAACTTTTAGCTAAATTCGAACGTTGTTCGAATTTAGTCGGAACTAGGATGCGAAAGCGACAACAAAAATAAAGGTGAGTGTTTTTAACGCTCACGACGTACTATAATAATTTTATGTTCGTTAAAATTGAATCGTGAAGTTATCTAATTTTATCTATTGTTATTTGAATATGAAATTGACATATGAATTGACTACAGGTATTAAAATTGACAGTTAAATTTAAAATTGGAATTTAATTGCCAGTAAATTACCTTATATTGGTAACTATGAGATTGTTGTGAATTATTAGCTGATTTGGAGGTTGATTTTGATGGATTCTATTGACTGATGTTTTGGATGATTTGGATGTTTACTTATTTTGATATATCCTACAATCATCCTGAATATTATCTACAGTATATAAATTGTAAATCGAATTATTTTGAATAAATTAAGAAATATGTTGAAATGATATATACCCATGATATTTATTTTGGATTGAAATGATATATACCCATCCTTGAAATTAAATTGAAATAATGGATTCACTTGGCCATATGATAGAAAGTTATATACGGGCATCGGATTGGTTAAATTAAATGATTTTAAAAAATATATTTGTAATTATTAAAATGATTTTTATTTTAAGAAATAAAATCGAATTTATGGAAATGGAATCATTTTTGAACTCGAGCTTGAAATGTTAAAAATGAACTTTTTAACCAGAATTGTTTAAAGAATCGAGTTTGAAATTTGAAGTCATAATTGAGAAACCACTTGAATTCCAGAAATTGATTTGTTTTAAAAAGATTTGAACTCTTACTCGAACTTTGAAATAAATCCAAGTAAAAGTAATTTAAATGGATATTTCGAAATTTCGGCTCGGAATGGAATTATTTTTAAAGATTTGAATCTTAATTGAATATTGAAGTTAAATTTAATTTAAGTAATTTAAATCGATATTCTGAAATCGAGTTCGAATTTATATAAATTGAAATGGTTGAAATTAAGAATTGAATTGAAATTAAGAATTGAATTGAAATTAATTCAAACTGGGATAGAATTGAAATTAATTGGAATTAAATCGAAATTTAATTAATTTGGAATCGAAATTCAGATTGATTTGAATTAAAATTAAGATCTAAGTTAATTCGAATTGATATCAAAATTTAATTGATGAAAATGGAAATTGAAAGTGATTTGAGTTGGAAAATTTGGAACCGAATCAGTTTGACTATGAAACTATTTTAAAATAAATTATTTTACTATAAACTACTAAAAATCTATCTTTTTAGATATTTAAATTAATTTGATTTTCCAAGCTATTTACTATATAAACCATTTTAGTACTCAAACTATTTTCTACTAAACTATTTTTAACTATTTAATCTATTTTAAAACTATTCAACTATTTTCTAGAATTTCAAACTGATCAGAGTGGGAATGTTTATATTTAAATCGTCGATTTAAAAGCGCATTGGGTTAAAATGAAGTTATAACCTAAATCCAAATTCAAAACGATTTTGAAAGCGAAAACGAGATATTGAAGTGAGATGATATTTTCAAGTAAGAATGACGTATCGAACTGAATATGATTTTTGAAGTAAATATGATATTTCGGAATGAAATTGATTTTGAAGCGAATATGATATTTTGTTATCCAGTATGAATTTGTTTCGAAATATAAAAGTATCACCAGTGTGTAAAACAACGTTTGGTTGTTAAAGAGACCAGGGCCTCTTATTGGCATACTCTCTATCAATATTGGAACCACTTTAACAAATGTGTACGCGGAGGAGACTCCAAAACGAAGTGGTTGGTTTCGGCGTCATTTGCTGGATTTGAAGAAAGAGAACGATGATGGATAGACCTCGACACTTGTGCCAATTTGAAATGACTAAAAGACGACAGCTTGACAGGGCCAAGTAAGCTAATTACCCCAAACAGACATCCGTTCTTCGATTTTCTTGAACTCGGCTCATATTATTACTCTCGTTTTTGGTTTGGATTAGTGCACCTTGATTTGGGATAGCCTCCCTTTGACTCGATTCGGGGTGGACGGACGCGGTGGACGGTCATGGCTATGATGCGTTACCACCAGTCCTACGACTCGAACTGGTAGTATCCTACCTTGGGTATTGCTTTACGTGCTTTGTCATACTTTTATCCCTACACGAGACCACTATGATTTTGATTTAGTGTTGTCGTACCACGGCACATCCCTATCCACCGACGGTTTATTGGTGTTTCATATGCAAACCGTACGACAATGCTTAAAAATGCGTTAAGGGGGATAAATGTGAACCTTAACGCTATTTTGATATTTATTTTATTGATTAAACAATATATGTGTAGCGTATTCTACTATATAAATATTTTGACGGATCCTTACAAGATGGAAAACGACATATCTCTTGAGTTATTGGATGCACGTTATACACAAGATAGGAGACGTGAAATCCCGAAATCATCTCTGACGGCACAGCACTCATGTTATATGGGATATCGATTGGACTCACATTAGAATATTTTAGTCCTGACTCGAGTGTTTTGTCTTTTTATTAAGCTCGATCCAGCCTTGAGTTTTTCAACGCATTGAAAATCATTTTCTGGAGAACGAAGGTGAAGATTTTGTATATAATTACTATTATTATTCCTGTATCATGTTGTCTGCTGCATTATTTTTTTGTCCCTGTTATATATATAACTATGATACATGTTGTATAAATTATAATCAAATGTATAATATAAACAGCTACAAAAACCTTCGGAATTGACTTTTCATCAATGGTGACCTTTCCTCTAGCGAAAGTTTTATTCTCGATCTGCTGACTACCGCGCTACTCTTCCTCTTCGCCCCTTCCTGCTTGCCTCGCTTCCACCTCCCCTCTCTCTGCCTTGCCTTCCCCTCTCCTATACCTATTTCCTTCCTTGTTTCCCCACTTGCTCTGCAATCCTATCCTTCTGATACCAGATATGGGCGAATATTTAACCACTCAATGTCGCTCTAACTTTCTAAAACTGATTCCCCTCTGCTTGCATCCAAACCAAATGTGCCTTCGGCCTCAGTTGCAGTTTCGATAGTTCAAGCTTCGATTGGTAATTTACTTTCATCTAATCCACCAGTTTCTAGTAACCTTCATTCCCTTGGCCTGTCTACTCTTGTTGCTGCCACTATCAACAGTGGACAGTGCATGAAAGTTGAGAATTCGTCTGATGGGAATAAATATGATGTCGAAATCTGTAAGGACGTGCCATTTGTGCGAATCTATTATATCTCTCGGGCCGATAAATCTGGTAATGGATTAAGCACTTGCAATTCTTGTGTTAATACCGATGTGCATTCTAATGTGATAAACATTGACTTGGGTTTGGGTGCTTCTGCTCCTACTGTGGTGACAAAGCAGTTTGTTGGTCCTGCCCCGACATGCTCAAAAAGATGATCTTCTCTATATACTTCTCTGCCTCGTAATGCGGGTGACTACAAACCTATTGAGTTTGAAATCGTGGAGGAGAATGGAGTCATGATTCCTCCTCCAGTTGTGATGCAAGTTGGTACAGACTATTGGTCGGATTATTTGGTTGGATTCTTTTTGGATCCTAAACACCAGCTTCTCGATGCGACTAAAGTTTTCCATTGGACTTGGAAGCTTCGTGGAGAATTTCGTTTGTTGTTGGTTGACTCCATGTATTTTCTTAAGATTTTTTCCGCCAAGGAACGCCGGCGTATTCTTGGGGCCGAGCCTTCTTTTTTTGATGGACAACCTTTTATTATTACTCCTTGGTCTCCAACAGTTGCCGGTGCATGTGATCAGGTTCTTTCAATTCCCATATGGGCATATTTTTCGCATATTCCTTCTACACTACAACCTTTGATTGGTTTTAATTGGATTGCTTGTAACGTAGGAAAATTGAAACGTTTTGACTCTTATATAGTAGCTCATGAAAAATTGGTGTACGCAAAGGCACTAATTGAAATTACCGCTGATAAGCCCCTCCCTTCCTCAATTAGTGCACAGCTTGCAGCTGGACATGTAGTGGATGTCCGTGTTTGTTACGGATGGGTTCCCGACATTTGTATCATTTGTCATTCCTTTGGCCATCTTGCCGCCGCTTGCAATAATTCCGCCATCTCCGCGGCGAGCCTCGTAATTCCTCTGCCATATCCTTTATTTAGGAAATGGGTCCCTAAGGCTTCTACCAGAACCTCTCAGTCAGTCAATCTCCCTGATGTGCCTCTTCCTGGTTTGGCTCTACCTCCTTATCCTGTTGTTAAGCCTGTCTCCCCTTCAGAAATTGGGTTCGTGGTTCCTTCTAGAGTCTCATCTGTTCCTTTAGCCACTCTTGATATCGTGCCACCTCGGTTGTATATTGCTTGGGACGAAGCCGAAATGTGTTGGATTAATCTCAAATCTGATATGAGATATAACCCCTTAGAGTATTCTTTTTTTAGACTTGTTTCCAATAATCAACAAGACCTCAGATTCCTTCATTACTGTAAATCAGGTGATTGTTTAGTGCTCGCTATGACTGGTCAGCATGCAGATTGGAATGCTATCATGTTAGCTGATGCTTCTTGGGACCGATCTTTATATATTCTTCTAATCCTGTGGATTATGATCTTTGTCTTTCTATTCTTTTTCACCCTTTTGCTTTTTTTGGAATGCTCCTGTGGTTTCTGCTCAGGTGATAGCGGATGATGGTGCTTCTTCCTCTTCTATGAAGTCCTAGTCATAGGGTTATTACAGTAACTATGACACCACTACCACGATCATGTGCGATATTTTCCATTTTACTAGTAATTAAGGT
This sequence comes from Allium cepa, assembly GCA_030765085.1. NCBI lineage: Eukaryota > Viridiplantae > Streptophyta > Magnoliopsida > Asparagales > Amaryllidaceae > Allium > Allium cepa. The sequence goes on from CM060941.1 coordinate 636,025,121, forward strand.
GTTTCTACCTTTCTCTTGTATCTAAATGTTTTATTACATTCATAATAAAAAGTGGACAATCCACTATAAAACCGGCTAGCCTTACCAAAAAAATATATACATAAACAGCTTCATGAACTATTTATTTGATTTTTATATTTTATCGTTCCACTACGAGATTTTGTGCTTGTTTTCTTCTTCTTTTATTATTTTTCTTAATTAACCACATTGATTATCTATTTTCCGACTTGTTTAAGTTGGACATGTGTGGATTATTGTCGATTTAAACCTTACGAAATGTGCATCGTCACAGATCTTGTAAGAGTGGCTCCTATGGTGGAATGAATGGCTATTTAATCGGTGAGGTTTTTGAGAAAAATTTAAATTAGCGATAAAAAGACCTATGGAGGTAATCACTAAATAAAGTTAAAGATAACTTAAGAGTGACACCAAAATAAGAGCCTACATGATGCACGTGAATGTGATGGATGATTATATAACATAGTTCATAAATGTAGGTAACTATGGGGCATACCTATAGTTGAAATGAATTAATGTATTACATGTTCATAATTGTTGATATAACAAGGGGAAAAACCCATTTCATTAGACGATGTGGTCTGTGTCTATGTATGTAGAGGGAAATGTATTACTCATATCAATCTTTATGTTTGACCCATGTTTTTATTACAGGTTCCACATAAACTTACGTTTTGTGACATCCTCTATCTTGAGGTTCGAAGTTAAGCGCTACAGATGCTGTAGTCATCTTTAGTATTAACTTCTGACTACAAAATATGGTAATGTCAATAGTATCTATAATATCAGACGCACATGAATATGAAATAAAATCAACATAGATATCAAAAACCAATTTGCTGACTACATTTCAAATCCATATTTCATATTTAATTATATAATCCCAAAACGATTCCCAGGTCTTTATCAAATATAATTATTACAAATTATGTCAAAAGCGAGATATGAAGATACCCCTTGGATAATCAGAGTACTAGATAGACATACAATCATAATACTATCATAGCGAAAATAATACTAAATAGTTCCTATATAACTAGCTTTGCCTTGTACTTGTCGAAAGTTTATTCGTCCAACCTACTAAACCTGAAAAGTTCTTAACTCTTATTGTACTCACATTTAATTTTGAGCGTCTGGGAGTTTAAAGGGAAAACATAAACTTCAAGTCGGACATAAAGTCTAGTGTGAATAATACTATTACATCTCGCTTTACTAATATTAAGTGAGACCACACTGCTTAGCAGAACAGGTTTCGCCTCACTAATATCCTTTTAAAAGCATATATTTTGCAAATCAAAATCTTGTAATCAGTGATATCCCTGAATTTCAAGCAATTTAAAATGTGATAATCTCCTTTATAAATTATTTAAAATTGGTAAAATTGTTGTTTTCAAACAATAATAATGTGTTGTTTTTATATACATAAATTGATTTTAAATAAAATTATTATTTACAAATTGAATTTGTGTTTATATATATATATATATATATATATATATATATATATATGAGTTGATTTTAAATTGGATTTTAAATTTAATTTGAATTTGAATTTGGATTTGATATTGAATTTCAAAAAATAGACATATGTCTTAAATATATTTTGGATTTTAAAATATATTATATATGATTTATTTATAATACAATTAGTTTTATATTTATTTTCTTTTAAAAGAAGTTTTATTTATATAAATTAAGAAAGCATTTACTAAATAATAAATTAAATACAAAAGCTTTTTATTAACATTTAAAAATAATTAAAAATGTATAATGACGAGTGTTTAATTATAAAAGCTTGTTAATAACATGTGTAAGTTAATTATCAATTGTAAATGAAAAATTTTAAGAATTGAACAAGTGTCATCTTTTTTTTTTCTTTTTTTTTAAATAACCATAATCTAGTCTATATATTCAGCTTCCTCTTCTCTTTACTTCTTTTTCTATCTCATTTTCAAAAACCTATAACTCAAAAGAAAACAAACCCTGAGAACATTAAACAAATCAGGGAAGTCAAAACCCGTAACAAAATTCTCAAACCAGAAGAAAGAAAAGCCTATAAACATTTTATCTTCAATCTGTAATCTTGTCAAAAGCAATCAAGTTTCCAACTAAATCAAAGTTTCAAAGAAAAATCTTCTCAACTCTTCAACCTGCATCACAATCAAAGCTTCAGATTTCAAAGTTTCTAGTCAACAAGTTTTCCAGTTTTATAGATCATCAAGAATCTAGAGGCATTCAAGTTTTCAAATTTCAAAACCATTTCAAAAGCTCTCTGTTTATCAATCAGGTGAGTAGACATTTTTATTTTAAAAGCCTAAGTTAATTAAATTCTGTGCACATTATTCCTGCAATGATTTGTGCATTGCATGTATATATATACAAGTGTAGATCCTGTATGTTGTTTGTGATTGAACTGTGCATGTCTGTGCTTCTCTATTTTCAAGTTACAGAGTTTAAAATAAATCAAAAATTCAAAACCTCCTTATCTAATCTCTGTTAAGCTTTTGTTTTCAAACAAGATAAGATTGTTTAAACATAATATAGGTTTTAAAAATATGTTTAAGTATTTTAGGATTGAAATCTACTAGAATCAAGAAAAGTACAGTAGCAATTTTAATAACATGTTAAAATCAAATGTTGCAACTTGCTGATTTAATTATATAATTTTGATCGACTCAGGAAAATACGATTTTTAAAAAGAAAATCATGATTTTTAATGTTGTATCGAGTGAGTAATCCTAGGTTAACCAAAAGAGGTTTTTGAGGGTTTTCTGGCAATCGGTGGTCTCGAGGTGGACGGGAACTCAACTGAAGGAAGGTGGAAGTCTAGAGGTCTTGGCAAAAATGCCAAGTGGATTTATCATCCACTGTGGCGTCGGCAATCAGAGGTAGGGTTTTAACCTAAGAATGGTACGAGATCTGGAAATGGATTGTTGCGATGTCTCTGGGTGATTGGAGTGCATCGGACTTAGGGCATTGGTGGCGTGGATGTCTGGCGGAGCTGGGGATGGAGTTGCAGCAGTGCTAGCAGTCGGCGTCTTGGGATCGAGTGGTTTGTAGGCAATGGTTTTTTTTTCCAGTTTCGACTGAGATTGCTCGATCATGATCATGGGCTTGTGCTAGTAATTTGGGGGTCGGGATTGAAGGATTTGGTGATCGTCGATGGGTTGAAGATGTCGGCGGTAGTCATCGTCGTCACGATCATCTGTGTAGGTGCACATGTGTCTGATGTTGTTAGTGGTTGTGCAGGGGTATTGACTCGAAGAGAAGTTCGGGCGTTTGGGTTAGGAACTTGGGTTGAGTCTCGGGTAGTTTATCGTGAGTGTTATCATGTTTTCGAGCTTCAAACTTGTAACAAAGTTTTGAAAAAAATATGTATAGAAAGGAAGTGGTTTTACTCGAGCAGGACTCGAGTGATCTTCGGGTTTGACCCGAAGCATGGTTCAACCAAGTTTTAAGTTTATAAATAAAACAAGGTTTTGAAATTTAAAATAAATTTAGTTTAAAAACTTTTTCTTAAACAAATTTCTTTATATATAAAATAAATGTTTTCTTAACATTTGATTTAGAAGTTATATAATTTTGTTAACCTTAGTTTATTAAGTTAAAATGTTATTTTATTTTAAAACTTAACTAAATGATTTAACTAGGTAAGTTAATTATAAAGATAAATGTTTAAAATATGCTAATGATAGTTAAGTAATTAATAAAGGATAATGGTTTACCATAAAAGCTAATTAAGGTTTAATGAGTTGATATTGACTAAGTTAATTAAGTAATTTGAGTTTAATTAATTAATTTAATTAATAATGATTAAGGATTAATAAATTTATAATTAAGGGTTATAAGTTAATTAATTGGAGGTTAATTAATTTAAGGGTCTGGTTAGTTAGCTAGAGATTAATTTATTGATAATTAAGAATTAATTAATTAAGTAATTTATAATTAGAGATTAATTAATTAAGTAATTGAGTTAATAAATTAGAGATTAATTAATTCGTCATTAAGGATAAATTTATTAAGTAATTAGAGATTAATTACTTCAAATTAAAGGATAAATTTATTAAGCATTAATTAATTAAATTAGTAATTAAAGGATTAATTAATTAATAATTAAAAGTTAATTAACCGAGGATAATTAACCAATGGGATAATTACTTAATTGAAGTAATTATGGATAATTGAAGGATAATTAATAAAGGATGATTAATTTAGATGGAAATTAAAGGATGATTAATTAAGATAGATGATTAAGGAATGATTAATTAATTGGGTTGTAATTAATTAATGTTAAGTAAGCAGGATTAAGATAATCCAAGTGAATAAAGTTGCCGATTAAATTAATTGGAGATTAATTAAATTAATTCGGTATTATATATCTAATAAATCTTGTGTATGGATGGTTGAATGATTTTGGATGATTTGGATTGTTGTTGTCTCCCATGAGCGATTAAGATGTGTTGTAATTTGAATGGGTTGAACTGTGATAATGTGGGTTATCTATAACGACTCGCCTTTTTGGACAGTTTAAACCGACGATCAAATACACATGTCGATTCCAAACCATTTATAAGGACAGATGGTTATTGGGGTAAATAAGAAAAGAAAAGGAAGAGAAATAAAGGAAATGAAACAACACAGAATCTCGCAGCGGAACGATAAAATATAATAGTCAAATAAACAGTTCATGAAATTTTTTACTATACTTTGATCATTATTCATACAACATTTATCAGAGTTATACATATTCAACAGAACAAATAAAATAATGCAGCAGATAGCATGATGCCAGGGTAATAATAGTAATAATATACCAAATCTTCATCTTCATCCTCCAGAATAGATCTTCAAAAATCTGAAAAACTCAGGACTGACCCGAGCGTAATGAAAAGACAAAACACTCGAGTCGGGACAAAAATATCCTTATGAAAGTTAAATCAATCGTAAATAAATATGAATGTAACGACGTTAGAGATGTTTACGGGATTTGACATCTCATATCCAGTGTCAACGTGCGTGCGATAACTCAAGAGATGTTACGGGATTTTCCATCTCTTAAGGATCCGTTAAACTATCTACTATGTATTAATGTACGCTAAGTAGATAATGCCTATCAATGATATAAAGTATCAAAATAGCGTTAAGGCATTACCATAATCCCCTTTAACACATTTTTATAATGCCATAGTCTATACAGCACCGTAAGCCCCACCGTAAACTGGTGGTTATCAGAGGGTACCCCATAGGTATAACACAAAACATAACATAGTGGTCGCGAATAGGATAATCAGTATGACAAGGTACATGAGGCGATACCAACTAGGATACTAGTAGTTGCGTGATCCGGACTGATATTGGGCATAGCCAGCAGCTACCCCAACACCGCGAAACAACACTCCCAAATCAAGGGGTGCACCCAAATCGAATCACAAATGTAATAGATATGGTATCGAAGAAGTGTGTCCTCTAGAGGTGGCGAACCTCAATGGCCCGGCGCGACTCCTGTTTTAGTCATGTCAGGGGTCATCCAATATTGTTCTCTTTCTTCAATCAACACGTTCACCAAACCATCCACTTCATTCTGGATCAACACTCCGCGTATAATAGTTATTAAAGTGGTTTTCGGTATCGACAGAGAGTTTGTCCATATCCGATCCCGGTCTCTTTAATAACTACGTATTATTACACCGTTGGCTCTTTTACATTTCAAATCGATTCATAATTGATATCAAAATATCATATTCGCTTCAAAAATCAAATCCATTTCAAATATCATCGTATCTATTCAAATGCAAGATTTCGTTTCAAAAATCAATTTTCGCATCAATATCTCATTTCAATTTCAAAATCATTTTGAATTTCAATTTAGGTTGCAACTTCATTTAACTCAATTCGTATTTAAATTCAAGATTTAAATATAAACATTTCACCTTATTAACCAGCTTGAAATTTTTAGAAAATAGTTTTAAGCAGTTTAAAAGTAGTTTAAATAATTAAAATAGTTAAAAATACTTAAAGTCTTTAAAATGGATTTAAAATAGATAAATTAGTTTAAAATAATTTAAATTGGGTTAAGTAGATTAAAATAGATTAAAATAGTATAAGTATTCAAAATGGTTTATATAACAGAGTAATTTGGAAAACACGTTAAAACAGCTTCAAAACCAATCCATTTCAATTATAACTTCCTAATTCAAATAAATTTCAATTTCCAATTTACCGATTCAATTTCGATTTCAATTCAAATCAATGTCAACTTTGACTTAAAATTTATTCAATTTTACATTCACCTTCAACTTATTCAATTGCAATGTATATCGATTTTTAGCTTGATTTTTCAAAATATCAATTTTTAACACTTAACAAAATTTTCCTTCAATATTCAAATTTAAATCCCACTTACAAATATGATTCAATTTCAAGCTCAATTTCAAATATCATTTTATATCTCTTTTACTTAGTAATATTCAAAGCTCGAATTAAGGTTCAATCTTTTAAAACGAATAAATTTTTGAAATTCAATCATAACTCAATTTTAAATTTCAAAGTCTTAACTTAAATCATTTAACGATTTCTTTTAACCAAAATCTATTTCAACATTCCAAACTCAATTTTTCGATAAATTCGATTTCTATAAATTGATTTCTATTTATAACTTTTAAATCAAAACATTTAAATAAATTTCAAATCGACGATTTCAAAAATTATTAATTTAGCCAATTCGGTGTCCGTATATAATTTTCTATCCTATGGCCAAGTAGTTATTTATTTCAATTAAATGTCAGGGATGAATATATATCACTTAAATCTATCATAGTGTCAAATGTATGCATAACAGGTTATATATAAGCAAATAAACATCCAAACATTTAAATATCAACCAATACCATCCATCGAAATAAATCATCCAATAGACAATACAATTCATGGTAATTTCATAGTTATCAATGTCAGGTAATTTAATCGCAATTAAATTTTAATTTCAATTTAAATGTCAATTTAATTTTCACGATTAATTCGAATGACAATCTATATGACAATTTAATTCTATCAAACAACGACAATTAAAATTCGTATCACTTCATAATATCAAATTTAACTAGCATAGAGATATTCAGTACGTTGTGAGCGTTATAAAACACTCACCTTGATTTCAATGCAGTTCCAGCATTTTATTTCGAATAAAATTAAACGGGCGTTTAATTTTACCCGAAATTTCTACTAGCTCCAAACGATTCCCAATCCAGCTCCATAGAGTAGTGCTCGACAATACGAATGCAATGCAACTTGTTTCGTCCAATTCCGACCTCGTACGAACAAGATATGATATTTTAAAGGTTACACGAATTTATAATATAATTAAATTACAATTTTAAACCCTACTGCAAATCTCAGCCGTCCATTCCAAAGCAACCAGATCCAGGCCGCTACCGCTTTCTTCCTCACGCGTCTTGCTCCAGTAAAACGCACGCATACACGAACCCAAGGCCGCCCAAAAACCGTAATACTCGCACCCAATACAAACAACTCCAGGTCGATCAAAGCACACCACGTCGAAGGCCCTCAAACAAGCCACCATCGGCCAGGAAAGGGTGGAGTCGACCCCCTAATTCACCTTGAAACACGTGCGCAACCGCAGGCCTTTGAACGAGATTTGCCGTTGATTCAAAGCTCCAAACACGATCATAGCCGTTGAGATTAAAGATCTTGACGTGCTCTACGACTTTCTAGTTGAAGATTTCTCGAATGGATGCGTGGATTAGAAGATAATTGGAGGAGAAGACCATTGTTTTTCGGCCATTAATTCCATAGCCGGTGGCTACAACCTTGAACCCTAGGTTTCTTTTTATTTTTGCAAAAGTGAAATTTATGAAGTGCTTAAATAGAAAACGACGAACACTATTTATCCGGCTTTTTCGAACTCCGATTTACGCGCGGTGACCGGCGTTTCTAGGGTTTACCCCGCGTTCCAAACACAATGGAACAGGTTTCGGAAGCTAATTCGATCGTATGTGAGAGTTATAGCGATAAACGATCAATTTGAATTAAATCGATTTAAACGAATTTCTATGTGTTTTGGCTTGCCCCGGACAAACGGTAAATTTGATTGACACGAAATTTGAAAAATACAATAATATCACATTACGGATCCGATGAAACTGCTTTCGTCGAAATCGGAGACTGTTTGAAAAATGAGTATTTTAACTCGTCAATTAAATATTAAAACAATTTCGATGCGTTTCGAGCTGCCATGGTCAAACGAAAACTCCGATTGCTGCGAAAATTGAAATTCGATAATAACAAACTATTACGGATCCAATGGAACTAGTTTCGTCCAATTCTGAGACTGTTCGAAAATTGGCTATTTTTCAGTCGATAATTAAATATTAAAATATTCAATTTTCACAAATAAATTTTAAATCCAGTTTCAAAAGTTTTATAACATCACTATAACTCCAATATGATAAAATAATATTTTACAAATCATTTTTAATTATATTAAACCCGTTATTCAATTATTCAATAAATTCCAAATATTAAATTTAAACAATTTCGCTTATCCAATAATTCATTATCTTTTGAAATATTGCAATTGAACTTATAAGAATCAACTTTTAAAACCCATTCACAATTTAGAACACTATTTTCATTCTACAGTTATTCAATTATTCAATAAGTTTTAAATATTTAATTTAAACAATTTACCCGTTCAATATTCAATACTTGAATTTTAAACAGATTTTACTTATCAATCAATTACTCTATTATACCCAATGGATTCAACATTTATTGTTATTCCAAATGACTTACAATTTTTTTTTCAAACACTAAATCACGAAATCTTATTAAATTTAGTTATTTTAATTATCGAAAATTTACGGGTCGTTACATTATCTATCTGAGTTAAATTGTTGTGTTGTATGATATCCTGAATGTGAATTGTATTGTTCTAAAACTTAGCAATTTGGATTAGAATGATATTGGATTCAAATAGACCGGGGTCAGGTACCAGTAATACCCGAAACTGCTTCGATTAGTAAACTAAATTCTTTATAAATTGGATATGTGAAATTATACAGGCTGGAATGGAATGAATTGAGTAACATGGACATTTAACCTGAAAACTGTTGTGTGTGATAAATGTTTGACTATAAGAACTCGTAAAGGGTACGAGTTACCCTGATATTCACATATGTTATAGCTTGGTATTTCATATTATATGGGTTTACTCACGCTGGTTTCCAGCCTGATCCGGGTGTTACTTTGATGTAATGCTCGGGTCAGACTGAGTATTATAGATTTCCAGGTTAGAACGTTCGAGAGCTCAAGAGGAGACCTGGATGGCAGGACGTAGAAGTATTCCGCTGTGAATTTTATTGTTTGTATTTCTGGGACAAGTTAATTTTAACTATCCAGTTTTTTGTAATGGCTGTAACTCTGATGCATTGAATGTAATTTAACTGGTACAGTTCTTCTTTGTATAACTGCTATTATTTAATACTATATTTTGATCCACTATGAATGTGAGATTCTATGTTTTGTTTTTGTTTCTTCTTCTGCTCTGTTCTTTTTTACCCTAGCAATCTGAGATTTCCAGCGTTCGGATGCTCGGCACTTTTACAGTGAACGTATTAGTGTCGAATTTTCGAGGTCGAAAATTCTGGATCGTTGCATAATCAAACTGATTATAACAATAATAGAAAATATGTATATGCATAAGAATAGGAAATCAATGGACTATCTGTCCATACTATAGTTTTATCTGACTATCCATTAACCATTGGTTGACTCGGGCCTACCGGACATAATCAATAATCTAACTTTTATTATACACAATACTGGGCCATCTGCCCTTAACTATCTTCTTTTAAAATCAACCAAACCTAATGGTTTTGCGGGATCACCAATAACCTATCTTTACTCTGTATATTCCCTTTTGTGCGCAACGATATTTTCGTCACATCTGTGACAAAGCCTTACACATTGGAATTTCATACTTATATTAGCTAAGGACTATTAGCTAAAGTATAGGGTACGACTCCATATCAGTCCCATCTTGTCTTCTAATATCTAAGTCATAAACTTAGGGTTGACCACCCTATTCAAGTTTCATTTTCTTGTAAACAATCTTTGCAAATGATTTACCCCTGAAATCATATCTTTATAAAAAAAGGAAATCAGATACTTTTCTTCACTCGCGAAACTTACACCATGATATATGCTTTACACAAAACAAAGTTGATGAAATCTAATCAATGAGGTTATCTCTTCCTTCATAATAAGTAAAAACCTCTTTTTAACTTAGAAAGCTTTAGGATGCAAGCCCAAAACAATACCTTTGAAACCTTTGTTCAAAATCTTAAACAATCCCTTTCGAATCCATTAAAAGTACCCCTTTAAAAAAAGTTATTTACTTTAACCTTGAAAACATTAGGCCGAAAGGCCAAAAAATAACTCTTGAATGCATTTAAGATAGACTTTTCGAAATCATTACTTACACCTTAGGCATCCTCTTTTGAAACCATTTAAAATAAACTTTCAAAGCACTTGAAGTATACCTTTCGAAAGCATTGGAATCCTTCCCTTTGAGACACTTAAAACGTTCCTTTCGAAAGTATTGGGCTCAAGTAAGAGTTTGTGGGAACATAGGTTCAAAATCATTTAAAATATTTCCTTTCAAAATCTTGGTGTTTAACTTTTAATATGAAAAAAGGGTCATAAAGAAATGAGGTGGAAGTATTGCTTTCGAAAGCATAATCCCAAATAAAAGAAAAATGGTAGTTTCAAAACCTACCCTTTCGAAACCATTGCCTCTGAAACCATTTAAAAAGAAGCTATACAAGCCTTTGGAAAGATTTTAGAAGGCGGCTTCCAAGTAAAAAGGTGAAAGCACCCTTTTGTATACGTGGATTTAAAGCTATAAAGGAAAGCGGTCTTAACTAATTCGAATGGTATGAATGCGGTAGCATAGGCGCTGAATAGGTTCAAAAGCGGCTATCCTTTCAAAAGATTCTTTTAAAACAAAAGTAAGCAGCAACTCATTTGAAAGCTCTTTGTTAAAAACAAAGGTAGGTGATAACTTGTTCAAAAGCTTTATTTTGAAAACAAAGACAAGTTAAAACAACCCCTTCGAAAATAAGCCTTAGACACTGTCATCCCATTTGCCTTTCTCCAATGTGCTAGGTATCAATTGTATGATATCATGTGCATTGATTTTGAATGAGTTCCTATGCGGAGGTTTGGGGACGAATGTTAGCCAATGGAAGTGGCAAAGTGGTAAATCCAACCAAAACTAATTTTATGCCTTTCAAAGTAATGTCTTTTCACCTAACTTGCCTAATTTTTCAAAATGTAATGGGTTGCCATTTCTTTATCAAAATCCTTTTCTAAAAAGCTGTCGAATTCAAAATTGTCAATTAAAACATTTTAACAAGTAAGCCCTTCTCCATGGTAAAATATATAAAACATTTAAGTCCCTGACATTAAATAATTTATAACCATAAAATACTTAGGAAAATTTCCTAAAAAGTACCATAATTCCCTTTTAATATGTTTCCTGACATATGTAAATTTCAGACCCAAAATCATTACATAATTGCCTTAAATAATTTAAACCCAATATTATGTATTTTCTTTCATAGAAAATTCATAATAAGTCTATAATAACTTAGAAAATTATGAAACATGAAACTCACTTCTAAAATAATGTTTTTGATCATATATTAAAAAAGTAAAATATCATTTAATAGGTTTTCCAGTCTATACTTATCATAAAATCTATACGAAACAATATAAATCATCAACAAGCATATATATCCATTTAAACAAACATTACATGGCATATTATATGTAACATAATTCAGGTCAAACCTTGAAACCAAAATCATTATCAAAAGTGAGATGTAAATTAAATTATTCATCTTAGCTTGGTGTTAAGAATGTTGAGATTTGCTCTTTGATTAATTTGCTTAAGCTTTCTACTTGAATTCTATTTTTTTTCTTCTTAAATCTTCTTAATGGTGGCTGGCGGAGCTCTTGGAGTTTTAGTTTTGTTTAGGAATGTTACAATGAATAAGGAATGGAGATAGAAAGGTTTAGGTTATTAGAATGAAGGATGTTCCTATTTTACCCTTATCATATTCCTCCTACTTATTTATTTTCAGTTCTCTTTTGCTTGTGTATATATTCATTAAGGCACGACCCCTTATTGTTTAACAAGTCTTGATCCCTTAGCCATCTACATTATTTCATTTAATTTATGTAATTAAACGTCCTAAATAGTGTTAGTTAAAATTAGAATCATTACAGACTCGCCACCTTAAAGAATTTCGTCCTCGAAATTACGGTAAGGTGCTTATAACAATTAAACATAAAGGTAAAACATACCATGAAACTAGTCAGGATAAGTATCTCTAATCATTTTCTCGGTTTCCCAAATACAGTCTCACTCATCGTCACCTCACTAGACTTTGACTAATCTGACTGTCTTGTTTCTTAGTCTCTTCCCATCTCTTATAGCTATACAAACTAGGTTTTTGACTATAGTCGTATCCAGTTCCACTACTAGATCGTTTAACACAATTGGTGTAATAGTAGTTTTTGGATCTCAAATATACTTCCTTAGATGAAAATATGAAAAACATTGTGGACTCCTACCAAACTATTCGGTATCTCTAAACTATGTGCGAGTTTCTTGATTCTTTCAACAATAGAAAATAGTCCAATGAATCTAGGTGCCAACTTTCCTGATTTTCCAAAACTGAATACACCTTTAATCGATGACACCTTGAAAAAAATGATCTCCAACTGAGAACTCCAAGTCTTTTCTTCTCCTGTCAGCATAACTATTCTACCTAGACCGAGTTTCTTTCATCCAAGCTCGAATTAAACTCAATCTTTTATGCAGCTTCTTTAACCAAATCTAGGCCAAGAACTAACCCATCCCCAGTCTATAACCAACAAATGGGAGATTTGCATGGCCTTCCATATAAAGCTTCAAACGGTGTCATCTCTATACTAGTCTGATAACTATTATTATACGTAAACTCGACTAAGTGTAGATGGTCTTCCCATGGTCCTCCAAAATCTAGCATACAAACTCTTAAAAAAATCATCTAAGACTTTGTCAATTATCTCTGTTTGCTCATCTGTCTGCGGATGGTAAGTGGTACTCATCTTGAGCTTGGTACCTAACGTCTCCTGTAGACTCTTCAAAACTCACTAGTAAATAAGAAATCTCCATCACTCACTATACTATCAGGAATTCCATGCAGTCTAACTATATTCCTCACGAATAACTTAGCTAAATCTGGTGTTGTCCTGAATGACTTAACTAGAATGAAATGGGCACTCTTGGTCAATCTGTCCATTATAATCCATATACTCTCATTTCTTCGATTTGATCTTGATAACCCATCTATGAGATCCATTGAGATAGAACCCATTTCCAGACTAGAACATCCAAAGGCTGAAGTTTACCACCCGGATTCTGATGTTCAGCTTATACTTGTTGACAATTCAAACACTGCCTCAACCATAAGCCAACATCTCTCTTCATACATTCCCAAAAGAAACTCCTTTTCTTATCCCGATATATCTTAGTTCCTTCCGGATGAATAGCAAACTTTGAAAGATGGCATTCTCTGAGAACTTCCTACCTAACGTTTCCCAAATCTAGAACACATAGTCATCCTTACCACCTCAACCATCCACTCTGGTCAAGACTAAAATCTTTCAAGTCATCACTCTCTGTTCATTCCCTTAACTTTTTGATCTGTTCAGCTAATAATGGATCCTTCCCTTGTTTAGAAGCAATCTTTTCGATCATCACTGGCCGAACTTCCAAACACAACAACATAGCAGTTTCTTAACTAGAACTACCCTTTGATCTTTATTGTACTCTACATGCAGTCAATGCTTCTAAATCTTTCCACTCATCTATCATTACCAATACTGCATTCTGATATTTTCTGCTAAGTGCATCTGCAATCTTATTCCCTTTTCCTGGTGTGTGCTAAATACCAAAGTCATAAGCGGCTAAAAACTCTAACCACCTCTGTTGTTGCATATTCAAATCCTTTTGAGAGAATAAATATCTCAGTGACTTATGATCCGAATACAACTCGAATTTTTCTCCCAAAAGGTATTTTCTTCACACCTACAATGCAAAAATTACTACAGCTAATTCTAAATCATGAGTTGGATATCTTACTTCATGCGATCTGAGCTGTCGAGAAGCATAGGCAATCACTTTGCCCCTCTACATTAACACAGCTCCTAATCTTGTTCTACATGCATCCGTGTACTCCACTAAGTCTTGATTCCCGATTCCCTTCTAGAACAACAGACACATGTGTAGTCAATAATTTTTGCAATTTTCAAAATGCCCCCTCACACTTATCAGTTCGGAAAACTTCACGTCTTGTCGAGTTAGCTTAGTCATCGGTGCCGCTATCCACGAAAAATCCTTAATGAATCTTCGATAATAACCACCTAATTCAAGAAAAATCTTTATCTAAGTCACCATCTCGGGTCTCTTCCAACAATTCACTGCCTTAATATTTGCTGGATCTACTGATAAAGCCTTCTTTGAGACTGTATGACTAAGAAACTTCACTTCCTTCTTCCAGAAGTCACAGTTCGAAAATTTCGCTTTCAGTTGATGCTGCCTCAATATCTCAACCACCACTCTAATATGAACTTCATACTCTCTTTCATCCTTAGCTTATATCAAAATGTCATCTATTTATACTAACACGAATATGTCCATATGCTCCCGGAAGATTCTATTCATCAAGTCCAGGAAGAACACAGGCGCATTAGTCAATCCGAACAGCATCACTAATCATTCGTACGATCCATATCGGGTCCTAAACACCGTCAAAGGAATATTATCCTCTCCTACCCTAAGCTGATGGAACACTATTTCCAAATCCAACTGGGAAAATACTTTGGATCCACTCAACTGATTGAACAAATAGTCAATTTTAGGTAAAAGATATCGATTTTTTATCATCTTCTCATTCAGCTTACGATAATCGATACACAACCTCAACGATCTATCCAGTTTCTTTGCAAACATTACGGTTGCTCCCCAAGACGAACTACTTGGTCTGATAAAATTCTTACCTTCAAGATCCACTAGCTACACCTTTAAATCATTCATTTTGGTAGGCGTTAATCTACTCGGCGGTCTACTCAGTGGTTCTGCTCCTGGTACTAAATATATCCGAACTAAATGGATCTTTTCTGTAACGAAGCGGATTTTGCCCGCTCGAAAATCGACATCCATACTTCATATCGTATTCGAATGCCATAGATTCGACCGTTCAAATCCGATTAGCCGGAGCTTATAACAACATTAAGTAAATAACACAGCGGAATAAAAGAATAATACATTGATATACAGCTTTGATACAATATCTGATACAACAGATGATCCAATAGATATCAATATACATCAGAGATATGATACAATAAATAGCAGCGGTAAAGAAAATAGATGACAACTAGCAGCGGAACAATATAACTCTAAGATAGTCTTCAAAAGAGAACTCCGAGACCTGCAACTCCATTTCCAAGAATCAATCCAGCAATAGCTCGAACTCCCAATAACGATGCACAAAGATAAGCAAGTGCGGTGTGATCCAAAGACTGAACTAGCTCCAGATAACCTACTAATCTGACTATCTGAAAAACCCAACTCTAGACTGGTCGTGTAGAAAATAATGAGCACCCATAGTTTAGGAAAGAAACAATAAACTCTGGATCAGTCATGGGACTGGTGTGAGCAACAAAAACAGTTTATCTTTTAAAACATTCAAAGAAATATTTTAAAGTTAATTCGCAATGCTTTTTGAAATGAGACTACCATAAGACCTCCCGCCACACACACAATGCAAACGCAGACTTGGAGGAGATTTCTTCTTATGATAGTCAAAGATGCTTGATACGCATTAAAAAGAAACATTTGATATTATTATTAGTGCATAGTGTAGGAAAAATCATTTCGAAAGTAGAATATAAATCTTATCCAGCATAGGTACCATTATATTATGCCTACTATAGCTACCTCCTGAGGAAGCATGTTCTACAACTAAAACCGTACAAGATCGTATTGTGTCTTTGGATTTCCAACAAATGGTCAGGCCAAGGAACTTCCCATTGCCACATGAGAACGCCTCTGGATGGACATCCCCGAGAACCAAACCGGATCTCTACCAACACAAGGCCGGGTTACCCCTAACTGGGTAACAACTGACACGAGTATGCCATCCCCCGGTCCTTTGGGACCTTTAACCGAGCGCTCGTCACCATCATCACACAATCATAACAAAGTGTTTTCAACATGAGTAAGTATCTGGGATCCATACCATGATACCACCCTTTTCCAGAAGGAAATGCACATACCCTAAAGGGAGCTACCCCTCATAACCTTGCCGCATCTTTCATGTTTTGACCATTCCGGGGTGTGAGGCTCGACGAAGTCTCGTCCACAAAAACATACTTTATACAAAAGCCATGCTTTGGGTCAACAAATGATCATAGAAATGATCACTAGGATAGACGATCAAATAAATGATCCTATCATAAATAATCAACACAATGATCATTTCACAGCAACACTCAGCACGTCACATTACCAAATTGGGAATATATCGCCGATAACATTCAACTACATAACCTCTGAGCTCGTACGTCTCAGAGAAGGGTGTTAAGCTAAGAGAATAAATTCTCCGCCACCAACAGAAATATATTTGAAAGAAATCGGCTTTATATCTCAATTTGTAATGTCAGACATACAATCCATACAAGTCTGTTCCGGGCTCGAACAGAACCGAAGGCACTTACAAAGAAGTCCTTGCAATCCGGATATTCACTAGTCACATTCGGACTTCCCATCACATATGGAGTCTCTATACCGGGGACCAGTCGATGCAAAGACATTCGACGAGTTGTCCTTTCGCTTTCAAAAATATCCGGTCTTCAACACCGGTCTTCAAATGCTATCCATAACGACATATCACATATTCAGAATGGGATATATGACACAAAGGTCCTCTCCCGACTAAACCGAACAGTGAGCGCAGTATTTCAAAACATATGGATATTGGGATTTCAATTAAGTCACAACTCAAAACTCAAAAACTTTCCTTTTCAAATGGTTTAAACCAATTACCATTTCAAATCTTTATATTACAAAAAGATTTATTTCACAAGGATCAATTCATAGATTTCAAAACAATTTCATTTCTATAGGATTAACCCATTAAATCTTTAAATTAAAGATTTAACTTATAGCTTTCAAATCGTTTTCATAACTTGGTAATTATCTTCATTTCACACTAGAAATCATTTTAACTCAAATTGGAAATTCATTTCTTATGTGAAAGCTTTTATTATTTGAAAACAAACAGTTCTCGTTTCAGAAAAATCCAATTATATTTGTACGAGTTAAAGTTCTTAATTTATATTCATATTCCCAAATTAATACATTTTAAAATGGTTTAACCCATATATAACTGGTATAACATCTTTAATCCCTAGTTTCAAATCATAGAATTCAGTTTCACATTTTGGAATTTAAATTTAAATCAATTTATTTAAATTTCAAACTTTATCAAGTTATTCAAAATAAATTTCATCTTTGAAATTTCATTTTCAAAATCTTTTCACATTTAAACCCACTCCATTTCAAACCATTTGAATTTAAAATTCAAATTCAAAATTATTTTCAAAAATCTGTGACTTAATCGATTTCCTCGTGAAATCCATATTTGTGTGTGTATGGTGTGGTCCAGGGGTTTAACACCATAGTGCAACATCATTCAATCATCATAGATCAAAACATAGAAATATAGTTGATAAGCGGTATAAACTATAATGCTTATCGCTCATTCACAGATTCATAGATGAATAATATAAATTTGTCATAGATAAATAAATTACATTCATCACTGATCACACTGAAACAATTCATAGCACAAAGCATAACATATCAGGGATATCAAACAGTTCAACATTTAATACAATCCAAACATCTATAAGTAAGGTTAATTCAATCATCTGATTAATTAAAACCAGATTAATCACTAATCCAGGTTAATTGACATTAATCAACTACAAATTATTTTAATTAATTAACCTTTAATAATAAATAAATTAACTTTGAATTATTAATTAATCAACCTTAATGAGTAAATCTTTAATCATTAAATAATTAATCCTTAATTATCTAATTATTCTTTAATTAATTACCCTTAATTAATTACATTAATTAATTAACCCTCAACTAATTATCATTCCTTAATCACCTTTATAAATTAATCAATCTTTAATTAATTACCCTTAATTATGAAAATAATTAACCTTAATCATCCCTTAATCATTAATTAATAAATCTTAACTACTAAGTAACCAATCCTTTAATTTACAAGTTAATAAATGAATCACCTTGATTATTTAAGTATTAACTATTACTTATATAAATTAAACTTTTATTAATCACATCATACAAATCAATGATACTTAATAAATCAAGACCTTAATTAAGTAAAGATAAACCCTTTTCCTTTGATTAAGTACTTAATTACATCTTCATTAAATTACATATGAAACATCTAACAATTGATTACAAAATTATCTATTATAAATTTTCCAAATCAAAACAAATTAAATTCCAAATCATGTGACTTTATAGTTTATATTGAAAACTTGTTTTTTTTTTTTTTATAAACTAAAACCATCGCCTGAAGCCCAAACTAAAATAAATACAAACCCGAGCCTCTCCTGTTTACTCCGAGTAAATCAACATCCTCCCCGAGATCGACTTCGAGATAAATTCAAATTTTCCCCGAGCCAATCTTCTTCTCCAACTCCTTTCAACTGACACAACCCAAAGTCATGTGCACATGCACTGCCCTTCTGGCCTCCTCCGATCCAAGCTGCGATCGTCAACACATCAGCCATGATCTCTATGAGCCTCACCAACACTCAGATACTCAAAACAACAGTGAATTCAAAATCGAACAGATTGACCCAGACCTGAAACAAAAACGCATCCACCCCTTCGAAACCTGTCATCGCCACATTCACGCCACCACAACCACCGGAACACGTGAAACTCCGTCTATACGATCGCCAGCATCCCCTCTACTACCACCCAGAGCCACGCAACGCTCGATCGTCTATCGGGGACGAACGATTCGAATTACTCAGCCACTACAAAATTAGGTTTAGTAACTAAACCTCGCCACCGCCGCTTCCACGATGATCGATGACAACTCCGAGCATTTTTCCCCATGTCATCGTAGTCTCCTCCCCCTTCACGCACAACCCCGACCTTCATATCTCCTCAGATCGCCTGAAGTTGATGGAAATGCCTCACACGCTCATCTCCAAACTGCTCATAGCATACATAACTAAAAATCCCAAATTTTGTTTTAAAAATCTTGTCTTACAGTAATGATTCAAGTTATATAAATAAATCAAGAAATTGTGATGGTTGAAAATTACATGTTTTAAATTTCCCAATGTTCTTTCTAAATTCCTGAGATATAAACTTAAAATGAATCACTGTAAATATTTTTGAAATTCTCATTAACACGCTGTAGTCCTTTTACCTTTAAACATACGGGTCTAAAATTGATTGTATATAGAATTGAATTGAATTTTGGTTGTGCTTAAGCCTGTATATGACAGAGACATACTTATGTATATATATGTAAACATGCACACCATTTTTTTCTACCTATCTAAACACATGCAGGTAGTTAAATACAAGCATATTCAACACTTTCTTCAAGTAAAATTTCAGATATCAAGAGATTAAAACAGGGTCGAAGGGTCTGCTCACCTGTCTCCTGAAGAACAAAGAAGAAAAAAAAAAGAAACAGAGCATGTTGTTTCCAGAATGACAGAGCAGCTTGATGATGTTTGAATATTTCACTTAACTTTTAAATGAAGCTCCCTCACCACAGACCTGAACTTGCATGCTTGATCTAGATGATTTGGATTTTAAATCATTGCACATTTTTTTTTTCTTTAGGCTTGCTGAGTAAATAAACGATCTGGTTTTGTTCCTTGTTGAATTGAATTTGAGCTTGTATAAGTTGAAGTTTTGTTTTTTTTTTCAGATTTTTTTTTTTGATGATATTTTTCTTGGCTTGAATAAACAAAACCAAGGTAAAGATTGATATTTATTAAAACAAGTTTACTGGTTGATATCATGTTTGTACAGGGAATGTTATTTTATTTTCTTTGTTTTATCAACAAAATCTCGGCTGATACTATCTAGCTTGGTGTACTAGAGGTATGGATAGGTTATACATTCTTTGCTTTATAATATGAAGGTACTTGCACTGTTTTACAGTTTATATTTATACATTTTATTACTTTGCTTGATTTGATTTTATACTTGTGTAAAAATATATACTTTGTATTTGGCTGAAGTGATATGTTAGAGGTATGGTGCAAGTACTTTTTATTTTATTTTTCCTCTTGTCTTGCCTTGCCTGCATATTTATTTTACAGGCAACATGCTATACTCGGCTGTGATGATATATTTGGTTTTGTTTTGTACTTTATTTATTCCTTTACTAGCTTCTGTTTGTTTATATACTTGAGTATACCTCTTTCTTTTGCTTTAACATGCTATTGTACATTGCTTTATTACTTAAATACATTTTTATGTTGATATTTTGCAGATTTTTGTCTTGTTCATATTCCTACATACTTATACTTATATTCTTTCTTTTCTTTTCTCATTTGAGTGTATTACTTTGTCTTGCAAATAATTTTCTATTTTAATTATGTTTGTATGCATACATTTGTTTTGTCATTTCTTTTGTTCCATTGTCTTATTTTTATTCCTCTTTTATTTTAACTTAAATTGTTTATTTTACTTTAATATTTATTGTTTTATATTAAATTTATAAATTCAATTTATTATTAACCATCAATTGCAATACTTATTATTATCAATTATTATTAAACCATTCATTTACAATTCATATCTAATGTATATACATATATATCTCTATATTATTTTTAAAACCATTTATTTAAGATTTTATTTCAAATCCAATTTATTGTTATATTCACATATATACTAATTGTCAAATCCATATGACTTTATATATTTTCTAGTCGAATCGGGGAAACTCGCTTCCATTTAAATCAATTTATCTTACCATTTTATTCAAAAATTCATTTAATTATCAATTTAAACTAAATTAAAATCTAGGGTCATTACAAACTTCCCCCCTTAAAAGAATTTCGTCCTCGAAATTCGCCAGAGAGAGATAACGAAGATAGACGAAAGATAGAAGAACAATTCTCCATGTCAAACTAGATATCTATTCTGCATTTGGCGTACCAAATCAGAATATCAACAATAGATACAAGAAATTATAATAGAATTTCAAATTTTTAAACAAAATCGTTTTATCGATACTATTCAAATTTATCCTTCATATTCCATTAATCAATTTTAACTCAATTTAAAATTTCTAATTTATTTAAATTTTCAATTTCAAATTTCCCATTTATGCAGAATTTCCAATTCATATTCATTAAGGTTTAAATCAAAAAAAAAATGATAAGAAACCGATGAAGATACGAAGTAAAAATTTCCTACAACGATACGTAGGGCCATCATCACACCAAAACTTCTTCTGGAGCTGTCACGAAGAAATCAAAAGGATTTGTAAACGAATCAAAGGAAATTGATAAGAAAGTTATTTCCACTGTTGCAGGTTATTGACCATTTATAGTCGTATTTACCTGTCCCCTATCTCGTTCTCTTCTTGCACTCATACTTACTATCGGTGGATAGTAAGAGAATTTACTGAGGCGTTCAAACGGATATTTTAGGGATTTACTCATTCTAGGATATACTTCACCCTATTTCTAATGAGCTACTTAATGTGTTATACTCCTGAGCTAAAGTTTAACCTTAGCTCTGATACCAAATGTAACGAAGCGGATTTTGCCCGCTCGAAAATCGACATCCATACTTCATATCGTATTCGAATGCCATAGATTCGACCGTTCAAATTCGATTCGACGGAGCTTATAACAACATTAAGTAAATAACACAGCGGAATAAAAGAATAATACATTGATATACAGCTTTGATACAATATCTGATACAACATATGATCCAATAGATATCAATATACATCAGAGATATGATACAATAAATAGCAGCGGAAAAGAAAATAGATGACAACTAGCAGCGGAACAATATAACTCTAAGATAGTCTTCAAAAGAGAACTCCGAGACCTGCAACTCCATTTCCAAGAATCAATCCAGCAATAGCTCGAACTCCCAATAACGATGCACAAAGATAAGCAAGTGCGGTGTGATCCAAAGACTGAACTAGCTCCAGATAACCTACTAATCTGACTATCTGAAATACCCAACTCTAGACTGCTCGTGTAGAAAATAATGATTACCCAGAGTTTAGGAAAGAAACAATAAACTCTGGATCAGTCATGGGACTGGTGTGAGCAACAAAAACAGTTTATCTTTTAAAACATTCAAAGAAATATTTTAAAGTTAATTCGCAATGCTTTTTGAAATGAGACTACCATAAGACCTCCCGCCACACACACAATGCAAACGCAGACTTGGAGGAGATTTCTTCTTATGATAGTCAAAGATGCTTGATACGCATTAAAAAGAAACATTTGATATTATTATTAGTGCATAGTGTAGAAAAAATCATTTCGAAAGTAGAATATAAATCTTAGCCAACATAGGTACCATTATATTATGCCTACTATAGCTACCTCCTGAGGAAGCAGGTTCTACAACTAAAACCGTACAAGATCGTATTGTTTCTTTGGATTTCCAACAAATGGTCAGGCCAAGGAACTTCCCATCGCCATATGAGAACGCCTCTGGATGGACGTCCCCGAGAACCAAACCGGATCTCTACCAACACAAGGTCGGGTTACCCCTAACTGGTTAACAACTGACACGAGTATGCCATCCCCCGGTCCTTTGGGACCTTTAACCGAGCGCTCGTCACCATCATCACACAATCATAACAAAGTGTTTTCAACATGAGTAAGTATCTGGGATCCATACCATGATACCACCCTTTTCCAGAAGGAAATGCACATACCCTAAAGGGAGCTACCCCTCATAACCTTGCCGCATCTTTCCTGTTTTGACCATTCCGGGGTGTGAGGCTCGACGAAGTCTCGTCCACAAAAACATACTTTATACAAAAGCCATGCTTTGGGTCAACAAATGATCATAGAAATGATCACCAGGATAGACGATCAAATAAATGATCCTATCACAAATAATCAACACAATGATCATTTCACAGCAACACTCAGCATGTCACATTACCAAATTGGGAATATATCGTTGATAACATTCAACTACATAACCTCTGAGCTCGTACGTCTCAGAGAAGGGTGTTAAGCTAAGAGAATAAATTCTCCGCCACCAACAGAAATATATTTGAAAGAAATCGGCTTTATATCTCAATTTGTAATGTCAGACATACAATCCATACAAGTCTGTTCCGGGCTCGAACAGAACCGAAGGCACTTACAAAGAAGTCCTTGCAATCCGGATATTCACTAATCACGTTCGGACTTCCCATCACATATGGAGTCTCTATACCGGGGACCAGTCGATGCAAAGACATTCGACGAGTTGTCCTTTCGCTTTCAAAAATATCCGGTCTTCAACACCGGTCTTCAAATGCTATCCATAACGACATATCACATATTCGGAATGGGATATATGACACAAAGGTCCTCTCCCGGCTAAACCGAACAGTGAGCGCAGTATTTCAAAACATATGGATATTGGGATTTCATTTAAGTCACAACTCAAAACTCAAAAACTTTCCTTTTCAAATGGTTTAAACCAATTACCATTTCAAATCTTTATATTACAAAAAGATTTATTTCACAAGGATCAATTCATAGATTTCAAAACAATTTCATTTCTATAGGATTAACCCATTAAATCTTTAAATTAAAGATTTAACTTATAGCTTTCAAATCGTTTTCATAACTTGGTAATTATCTTCATTTCAGACTAGAAATCATTTTAACTCAAATTGGAAATTCATTTCTTATGTGAAAGCTTTTATTGTAACATCCCGCCTTTTCGCACACTTTAAACCGACACACGTGCCAGTTCAAACCATACGGAAGGGCGGATTGTTATGGGGTAAATAAGAAAAACAGAGAAGTAATAAAAACAAAACAGAATCTCACAGCGGAAGGATAAAATATAATAATAAATATACAGTTCAAAACAGTTTACAAACACTTGATTTGCTTTATACAATAAATATCAGAGTTACACATACCAATACAATCAATGCAGCGGAACAATATGAGTGTGGTGCAATACTATAAATAATAATAATACGAATTCTTCGTCTTCGTCCTCCAAAGCTAAAGTCTTCGATCCTGAAACGCTCGGACTAACCCGAGCGAATTTGAAAAGACAAAAACACTCGAGTCAGACTAAAAGATCTTATGTGAGTTAAATTAACAGAAATAAATATGAGTACAGTAACTCAAGAGATGTTCGGGATTTACATCTCCTAAGGATCCGTTAAACTATTTACTATGTAGTATATTGCGCTATTATAATAGTGTCTATTTATAAAATAAACTTACTTTTTAATAGCGTTAAGGGGTTACCCATATAGCCCTTAACACAAATAATGCCAATAGTCTATACAGTACCGTAATACCTCCTGATCGGGAAGCTACCAGAGGATACTCCATAGGTACGACACAAATAGAAACTCGTAGTAAAGGCTCGGTATGGTAGGTGACACGGCACAACTAGGCAATGCCAGGGTAGATATACCAATTGCTATCCAGGCTGGTGGAAACGCGTAGCCGCAGTTACCGCCCACCTCGGACTAACTCCCCCAAAAATCAAAATATAGAAGTGGCCACTGAATCAATCCAAGTCAAAGTATAATATCGAAGAGGAGGGTCCGATCAGAGGAATGACCTCATTGGCCTGAGAATCGCTCCTGTTTTAGCCACCTTATGCCAACTCACGGGAGTCGGGTCCACGTATTTACCTTACAGGAAACGTCGCCACCACCTACTTCATTCTGGAATCTCCACCGCGTACACGGTTAGTCAAAGTGGTTTTCGGTATCGACAGAGAGTATGTCCATATCCGATCCCGGTCTCTTTGCCAACCCATCGTTATTATAACACCGCGGTCATTTAAAATAGGTTATACTTTAAAAATCAGAATAAACATTTCATTTCATAACCATGAATACGATATCACTTCAAAACCCAAAACCATATTTTATCACTTATCCCAAATATAATTCTTTTCCAAAATCATAATGCTTTAACTTCATAACGTCTGAAAATCAATATTTTCAAAGCATAATATTTTGAAAATCATAATTTAAAACCATAACTTCTAAAAAAACTTGAATGGTTTGGACATTCAACGGTATATGAATTAAATGGTTTTAACTTAAATGTTACTTTGTAAAGAAATAGTTCTCATGGCTTTACAAATACATTTCTTTATTAAGGTCTAAACCAAAATTTATATTATCTCTCTCAAGTTCCAAAACCACTTCAATTTAATTATATATACGTATATCCATTTTGAGTAACAATATTTCAAACTAAAATTGGATTTTATTCTTTCAACAGATCAATTGTTCTATTAATTAGTCTTGAATATTCATATAAAATCCATAAATAAATAAGAACTCCAATTTCTAGTAATAAAATATATATTTTTTTTCAATTCAAATTATACTAGAATATTCGTTTCAATTTATCTTGGAAAAAATCCAATTATAAATATCATATCTTAAAATTTCCAAACTTAACATTTAAACATATGATATAAATTATTAAACTCCATTTTCTTAATTTTCTTCCATTTTTAAATAAAGATTTTTATACACCTTTTAATTTCAAAATTTTCAACTTCATATGTATATATATGGAAGAATAATATTTATACAATATAAAATTTAAGATTATTATATACCGTATTCCATCCAAACCATAGAAATCACATTTAAATAGTTATATATAGACCGCGGTGGCTGTATAAAATTTTCTATCCTATGGTCAAGTGATACGGATATTTATCATTTCAATCCGCAATTTAAAAGATATAAAATTTTGCGGTTATATATCATTTCAAACCACAATCCCGAATGAAAGGAAATATGCATGATAATTTGCAATTTAATGATATACAATAAAACATCCATCAACATCACCCATCATCCAATCACAATCATCAAGCAATATCAATCAATAACAATTTATATTTCATAATATATAATAGGTAATAACTGACAATTTTATTCAGATTAAATTTAACAGCTATTAATCTACAGTCTATATTCAGTAATAAATTATATAACTGTTAACTAGCAGTTCATATACAAACAAATAAATTTTAATTGTAAATTTATACGCAATAAATTAATTAAATTAACAGTTAAATTTAATAAATGCAATTCAACAGATATGAATAAAATAAACATGCCAAATACCCATAAATAAATTTCTATTCATTTCTAAAATTAATTTAACAAACATAAAAGCTTCTAGTAGTTGTGAGTGGGTTAAAACACTCACCTTTGGAATTTAAATCGAATTTAAATTCAATTTAAACTCAAAATTTTGACGGTCTCCAAATCCATCCAAACCAGCGGCAAAACGTCATAAATTCCGATACGATCCCAGCAAAACAAACCGCGCGTGAATCCGAGCTCGTATGCAAAAGTTATGAAAATTTGAAAAATGGAAAATTCTGGTCCTGGGTCGACTTCGGGTTCTACTTCGGTGCGCCGCCTCAATTCCCCGGTGCCTGCTTGGAGTTTTCGCCAAAACGACCCGGAGCGACCCGAGTCATTTTCTTCCTGACCCGAAGTTGCTCTAGGGTTTTCTCCCCTGAAACCCGAAGCGCGACCAGAAGCTGCTGCAGATCCGCAATTTTTTTTTTTTAAATTTGATTTTTTTTTTTTTTTTTTTTGGAATTAGGTTTTTTTTCTGCCATTAGAATGAGGAGGTGAGAAGGAGATGTATGTATAGAAAATGAAAATAAGGAGTGGCTAGGGTTTATAACTGTATATCTATAGTTAGGGTTGAGTTAGAGCGTATAGACTAGAAGGATGAACGTACGCCACAAACTATGGCCCAAAAAGCCCGTTTAGCCTCCGGAACAAAATTTATTAAACCCATATATCCAAATAGGTATTTTAAAATATTCTGAACGCGATGGAAAAGGTTTCACGACAAAATTCGATCGTATGAAGAAGTTATGTTGAAAACAAAATTTCCAAATTGATTTCAAATTGATTTCTTAATTAAATCGATTTCAAGGCGTTTCGCGTCCGTACGATCAAACGACAGGTCCAATTGATACGAAACTTGAAACCCTATAATAATTCACCGATACGGATCCGATGAAACTGATTTCGTCGAAATCCGAGTCCGTGACAAAAATGGCTATTTTTAATATTCATTAAATAAATTAAATAAATTATAAAAATCCAAATTTTATATTAAATTCTAAAATTGGCCAAATTTTATTTCTTATATGATTCGTAATCAATTGAAAAGATTTAACAGGCTTAGCTGTGAATTAAAAGTTGACAGTATATTAATTGCAATGTTAATTTCTACACTTTCTTATATTTAAGAATTTTATAAATTATATTCTCAAAACCCATACTTTAGATTTTTAATCTTTATATTCTCAACTTTCACTTAAAATAAAGATGCCATAAACATTAGTTCCTGATTCACATCATTATTCTTTAAGTCTAATTTAAATCTCAATAACGTAGTATTTAACGTTAGAATCCATTCTATTATGCATAAATTACAAATTTTACTGACCCAAATTTTCTTCTTTTCATTCCATATCGATTGTCAATCCTATAAGAAAAATTAACATTAGGTTCATACTTATTACAAATAACTCCAATTTCTTCCAAATAATAATTACATAACTATTAAATATTAAATCCATTTAATTGCAATAAATTCAATTGATTGCAATTAATTTCCAAATAAATTTGGATCTTTATTTGGTTATACAAAAAAAATCCGTTATCACTTACCTAACAAAGTTATTATTACTTAAGATCTCATTGCATCCACATTTTCACATTTTCATTTCCTGGTTTCTTTACTTTATTCTACATAAATTATTATGAATGGGATTTTTCTTGGTTACATCTTATTTGTATTTAACATTACTCATTCACCAATTCATTTCACTTTAACTGCGGTAAATTGGCGGATAAATTGAATTTGATTCCCAAAATTTAAATTAACAAGCAACAAGAATAGGTAACACACAATAGTCGTTACGCTAAATTCTAGTCACCTAAATAAGCTTTTATTACTTTACAAAATGGAATAACTTTTAAACTCATAAATGTAATACCAAAACCGTTATAAATCTAATAAATTTCCAAATCGGAGTTTGTACACATTTTACACAACTATTATGATTTCTCACAGAACGTTGAATTTATTAAATGACCATTTATTATACTTTAATTCCCTTAATTGAATCAAATGCTTATAATTTTTACATTCTTACCATTCCTTCCCATTATAAATTCATTAACGGATTTACAAATCTCTATCTTCAAACATTAAATAACCAAACTGATTACAACCACTGTTCTTATCAAATTTTCATAAATTTGTTCAAATCTATACTCTTTTTCCATATAAATAAATTTTATGTTACTACTAGATTTTTTTTATCCACTACAGCCATTAAATTTTTACTATCTACACTTATTACATCTTTGTATCAATGAATCCCATTCAAGTTAATATTTATATTAATATTCACAAATTCAACATTTATATGTTTCTTAAAATTAACTTTCAACCAAATGTGCCAATTTACATTTCATTTCCATTCAATATATATTCATTTTATTCCGTTCATTCGGGTACTGCATTGAAATATATTTATTCTCTAATACTAACGTTATTATCATTAAATTATGATTGGATTCCAAGTTTTTATTCAATACCTTGAACAATAACTTACTTATTAACCAAATCCTTCTTCTACTTAATTCAAATTGGATTATGTTCCAATTCCTATAACCTAGGTCTTGAGTCACCATTGACATAATTAAATTTATCGTTTATTTCAATCTTCATTTATAATTTAAAGTTCTACTAAACTAAATTACAAAACTTATGAATTTTAACAAATTTAATCCACCAATTAAATTTTTCTGATGTTTATATATTGCAATTAAATTCAGTTATTATTTCATTAATACCATTTTAATCAACTAATTATGACTTATAACCACAAACACAAATTTTCGTTATTTCAATCTATGTCATATAAACATTTTAAATTATTTACTTTTAATTACAGTTACTAGCTAACCCCTACATTTACTCCATTAAAAATCCTAAGACTTCTGTTTCAATTTAAATTAGATTAGAAAACATATCAAATTGATTCATTTAATATCATTGAATTTAACGGGTCGTTACACTCTCCCCCACTCAAAACTTTTCGTCCCCGAAAAGGAAAAAGAAGGGAGAAGGAAGAATAAATAGTACATCTTATTTCAAATATTAACTTATAAACAATAATTTACTGGATTAATTTCCTTTAATGAAATATACCCGTTTATAATCGTTATGTCTTTTAATACTTGAATTATTAAAGTTGGAAAAATATTTTAACAAAATTCTAAGTCCAAAATTTACGGAAAATTTTTGGCAGAGTCTCCTTTGTACGGAGGGACTCTGGAGAAAATATAATATCAAAATATACAAATATATTACATATATTATCAAAATATTATATCCCATCACGGGAAAATTATATAAAATAGCGCTAAAACATAATCCGGAAACGTACCTATTTGTTGGGCAATATACGCTTATTATTTTGGAACCAAAAGCAGTAGCAGTTGCTTCCATCACCTGTATTCACTTATATAATCTAAAAGGTTAAATATTTATATTAAAGTGAACTATTCAAGTGGATTCAATCATTAATCAACCAAACAATTCAACAACCATCAACCTTACAAACAACATACATACACAAACAAAGCAACCATTTAATCCATCAAACAAATAGTTGTTTGGGTTCAAACTTGAAATTTGTATGAAATGAAATTAACTATCAAGTGCATCCTTTGCTCAACAGTCTTAGATGGAACAAGGATAGATTATTTATTCATCCAACAACTTCAAATTCCTTACCCAACAAACATAAATCAACAATAACAATTCAAACCAACAACCAAATTAACTTATTATACATTTATTTCATGCTTCAGTGGGTTGATTTTCTTTCTTTCATTTATGGAGTGATTTCTTTATTTCTTACAAATTTTCAATTTCCATTTATCACAAAATTCATTATATTTGTATTCCGATTTATTTACTAAAGTTTCTATCCTCTATTTATACTTCTTACTTTTACTTAGTAAAATTTCCAATTTCTTATGCTTATACAATTAATTCTCATTAACAATAGCAAATTAATAGAATACCTTAATTACCTCAAGCTTCACTTGTAAGATTTTCCTTTACATTTTCTTACTAACATTGCAACTTTTATTAAATGGTAAGTTATGTATGTTTTAAGAATGTAAGTGAAAATTCACAAGTTTCTTCTCAATTCCTTTTTATTAATTAATGGTTCAATAAATATATATTCGTTTTATAAATTTCACTTAAGTTTATACCAATAACTTCTTTCATCATTTCCAATTTCTACTTATACAAATTCCACTTCTTATTAAACATTTCAACTTTAAATATTTGGTAAGTTATATATATGTTTTAAAGAATATACTTGAGATTTATACAAGTTTCTATCTACCTATGGTTAATTAAATGTTTCAATAATAATTATTCCTTATTTCGTAGGTTACCAATTTCAAATTTCATTTAATACCATGAATATCCTATCATAAAATCTCTTATTTCCTTCAGAGGGTGAAATTTATATATTAGCTACGTTCCAATTCACAAAAGTAATTGAAACTATTAATTTATTCATTGTTCAATAAGTTTTACCTTTCTTATAAGTTACAATTTCAGCTTACCCTTTAATTTATTTAATGCTTCCTTTCAATTGTTTCAATTATAATACATTTTAATTAAACTTACCTTTACAACTTTGTAGCATCAAATTTTTATCAATAAAGATTTTCATTAATACAATTTCTAAGGTTTACAACACTTATTTCATTTTCTTATCTATTTATTATATTAAATTTTTACTTCATTTAAGGGTTCCAATTATTTATTTACTAATCTTTCGTTTCACTACAATAATTGAAACAATTTATTAATTAATTAGTGGAAAATTAAGAAAAAAATACCGGGTTAAATTTCAATTTTTCTTTAAAATAATAGATAATTAATTTCTTACAACTTTTATATCTCTAATTACCTTTAAACAATTAAAATTTTAAATAATTTCAAAACAAATCTGCAGTAGAATTTACTACAGTGGCCTTTCCCTTCGAAACTCGAAAATGAAAGTCGATGATGCGGCCGTCATCACCGAAATTATTTTCCAGCGACAGAGAGGAAAGTACAAACTTATTTTCTTCAAAATCTTCTTAAACCAATTCTTTCGAATTATACTAAATATTTATATAAGAAAATATTTATAAACCAAATCATTATATTTCATAAATCCTTTGAAAGAAGATTTCAAAAATCCCGGACTTAAGTTCTAAAATCTCCAATTTTATTTATTATAATTTCAACTTAGCTTTAATTGTTATAAATATTTTTATTTCCTAACACCCAATCTATAGCAACCAAATATATATATATATATATATATATATATATCTTTATAAAAATATTTTTATATATAGAAAATATAATAGGCAAAATTCTTCCATTCACCTATATTAAAACAAATATTATGTCGGTCTGTCCTATTAAGTGTTTAGAAATCCCTATTGATGACATAGCGTCCCATGCATCAACCAGAATTTATAAATACAAAGCGGAACAGAGTAACATAATATTAAAATCTTTTTATAAAACTAACAAATACGCTCTCTCATATATATACACTCAGCGACTCCCATAGGGTATTACTACCCTATTAACAAAGAGTCAAACCCCACAAAGCCAAGGTTTATCACTAAACCAAAGCTCTGATACCAACTGTAACGTCCACTCTTTCCGTTACTACGTTTCTATAAATTTATTCGTTTATAAATTCATTGTCTGAAAGTTCTCCTTTTATTGACTAGACACAACAATAACCAAAATAATTAATTAGATTCATTTATATACATTAGATAAATGGGTACACTTCTGCAATAATCCTATAAATGAAAATATTTTGGTGCATAAATTTCTACATACTTAGTGCATTCATTTATTAAATTACAAATTTCCTCAATCCACATAAATCACCCATTCACATAGTTTAATTTAGCGTTTATTTAAATCTTCGTTTATACATTTAGAGTTTCTATTAAATAAATCCGAGTCCGTGACAAAAATGGCTATTTTTAATATTCATTAAATAAATTAAATAAATTATAAAAATCCAAATTTTATATTAAATTCTAAAATTGGCCAAATTTTATTTCTTATATGATTCGTAATCAATTGAAAAGATTTAATAGGCTTAGCTGTGAATTAAAAGTTGACAGTATATTAATTGCAATGTTAATTTCTACACTTTCTTATATTTAAGAATTTTATAAATTATATTCTCAAAACCCATACTTTAGATTTTTATTCTTTATATTCTCAACTTTCACTTAAAATAAAGATGCCATAAACATTAGTTCCTGATTCACATCATTATTCTTTAAGTCTAATTTAAATCTCAATAACGTAGTATTTAACGTTAGAATCCATTCTATTATGCATAAATTACAAATTTTACCGACCCAAATTTTCTTCTTTTCATTCCATATCGATTGTCAATCCTATAAGAAAAATTAACATTAGGTTCATACTTATTACAAATAACTCCAATTTCTTCCAAATAATAATTACATAACTATTAAATATTAAATCCATTTAATTGCAATAAATTCAATTGATTGCAATTAATTTCCAAATAAATTTGGATCTTTATTTGGTTATACAAAAAAAATCCGTTATCACTTACCTAACAAAGTTATTATTACTTAAGATCTCATTGCATCCACATTTTCACATTTTCATTTCCTGGTTTCTTTACTTTATTCTACATAAATTATTATGAATGGGATTTTTCTTGGTTACATCTTATTTGTATTTAACATTACTCATTCACCAATTCATTTCACTTTAACTGCGGTAAATTGGCGGATAAATTGAATTTGATTCCCAAAATTTAAATTAACAAGCAACAAGAATAGGTAACACACAATAGTCGTTACGCTAAATTCTAGTCACCTAAATAAGCTTTTATTACTTTACAAAATGGAATAACTTTTAAACTCATAAATGTAATACCAAAACCGTTATAAATCTAATAAATTTCCAAATCGGAGTTTGTACACATTTTACACAACTATTATGATTTCTCACAGAACGTTGAATTTATTAAATGACCATTTATTATACTTTAATTCCCTTAATTGAATCAAATGCTTATAATTTTTACATTCTTACCATTCCTTCCCATTATAAATTCATTAACGGATTTACAAATCTCTATCTTCAAACATTAAATAACCAAACTGATTACAACCACTGTTCTTATCAAATTTTCATAAATTTGTTCAAATCTATACTCTTTTTCCATATAAATAAATTTTATGTTACTACTAGATTTTTTTTATCCACTACATCCATTAAATTTTTACTATCTACACTTATTACATCTTTGTATTAATGAATCCCATTCAAGTTAATATTTATATTAATATTCACAAATTCAACATTTATATGTTTCTTAAAATTAACTTTCAACCAAATGTGCCAATTTACATTTCATTTCCATTCAATATATATTCATTTTATTCCGTTCATTCGGGTACTGCATTGAAATATATTTATTCTCTAATACTAACGTTATTATCATTAAATTATGATTGGATTCCAAGTTTTTATTCAATACCTTGAACAATAACTTACATATTAACCAAATCCTTCTTCTACTTAATTCAAATTGGATTATGTTCCAATTCCTATAACCTAGGTCTTGAGCCACCATTGACATAATTAAATTTATCGTTTATTTCAATCTTCATTTATAATTTAAAGTTCTACTAAACTAAATTACAAAACTTATGAATTTTAACAAATTTAATCCACCAATTAAATTTTTAT
Organism: Allium cepa; assembly: GCA_030765085.1. Taxonomy (NCBI): domain Eukaryota; kingdom Viridiplantae; phylum Streptophyta; class Magnoliopsida; order Asparagales; family Amaryllidaceae; genus Allium; species Allium cepa. Next base: position 636,059,444 of record CM060941.1, read on the forward strand.
GATGTTTATATATTGCAATTAAATTCAGTTATTATTTCATTAATACCATTTTAATCAACTAATTATGACTTATAACCACAAACACAAATTTTCGTTATTTCAATCTATGTCATATAAACATTTTAAATTATTTACTTTTAATTACAGTTACTAGCTAACCCCTACATTTACTCCATTAAAAATCCTAAGACTTCTGTTTCAATTTAAATTAGATTAGAAAACATATCAAATTGATTCATTTAATATCATTGAATTTAACGGGTCGTTACATTTATTATTTGAAAACAAACAGTTCTCGTTTCAGAAAAATCCAATTATATTTGTACGAGTTAAAGTTCTTAATTTATATTCATATTCCCAAATTAATACATTTTAAAATGGTTTAACCCATATATAACTGGTATAACATCTTTAATCCCTAGTTTCAAATCATAGAATTCAGTTTCACATTTTGGAATTTAAATTTAAATCAATTTATTTAAATTTCAAACTTTATCAAGTTATTCAAAATAAATTTCATCTTTGAAATTTCATTTTCAAAATCTTTTCACATTTAGACCCAATCCATTTCAAACCATTTGAATTTAAAATTCAAATTCAAAATTATTTTCAAAAATCTGTGACTTAATCGATTTCCTCGTGAAATCCATATTTGTGTGTGTATGGTGTGGTCCAGGGGTTTAACACCATAGTGCAACATCATTCAATCATCACAGATCAAAACATAGAAATATAGTTGATAAGCGGTATAAACTATAACGCTTATCGCTCATTCACAGATTCATAGATGAATAATATAAATTTGTCATAGATAAATAAATTACATTCATCACTGATCACACTGAAACAATTCATAGCACAAAGCATAACATATCAGGGATATCAAACAGTTCAACATTTAATACAATCCAAACATCTATAAGTAAGGTTAATTCAATCATCTGATTAATTAAAACCAGATTAATCACTAATCCAGGTTAATTGACATTAATCAACTACAAATTATTTTAATTAATTAACCTTTAATAATAAATAAATTAACTTTGAATTATTAATTAATCAACCTTAATGAGTAAATCTTTAATCGTTAAATAATTAATCCTTAATTATCTAATTATTCTTTAATTAATTACCCTTAATTAATTACATTAATTAATTAACCCTCAACTAATTATCATTCCTTAATCACCTTTATAAATTAATCAATCTTTAATTAATTACCCTTAATTATGAAAATAATTAACCTTAATCATCCCTTAATCATTAATTAATAATCTTAACTACTAAGTAACCTATCCTTTAATTTACAAGTTAATAAATGAATCACCTTGATTATTTAAGTATTAACTATTACTTATATAAATTAAACTTTTATTAATCACATTATACAAATCAATGATACTTAATAAATCAAGACCTTAATTAAGTAAAGATAAACCCTTTTCCTTTGATTAAGTACTTAATTACATCTTCATTAAATTACATACGAAACATCTAACAATTGATTACAAAATTATCTATTATAAATTTTCCAAATCAAAAAAAATTAAATTCCAAATCATGTGACTTTATAGTTTATATTGAAAACTTGTTTTTTTTTTTTATAAACCAAAACCATCGCCTGAAGCCCAAACTAAAATAAATACAAACCCGAGCCTCTCCTGTTTACTCCGAGTAAATCAACATCCTCCCCGAGATCGACTTCGAGATAAATTCAAATTTTCCCCGAGCCAATCTTCTTCTCCAACTCCTTTCAACTGACACAACCCAAAGTCATGTGCACATGCACCGCCCTTCTGGCCTCCTCCGATCCAAGCTGCGATCGTCAACACATCAGCCATGATCTCTATGAGCCTCACAAACACTCAGATACTCAAAACAACAGCGAATTCAAAATCGAACAGATTGGCCCAGACCTGAAACAAAAACGCATCCACCCCTTCGAAACCTATCATCGCCACATTCACGCCACCACAACCACCGGAACACGTGAAACTCCGTCTATACGATCGCCAGCATCCCCTCTACTACCACCCAGAGCCACGCAACGCTCGATCGTCTATCGGGGACGAACGATTCGAATTACTCAGCCACTACAAAATTAGGTTTAGAAACTAAACCTCGCCACCGCCGCTTCCACGATGATCGATGACAACTCCGAGCATTTTTCCCCACGTCATCGTAGTCTCCTCCCCCTTCACGCACAACCCCGACCTTCATATCTCCTCAGATCGCCTGAAGTTGATCGAAATGCCTCACACGCTCATCTCCAAACTGCTCATAGCATACATAACTAAAAATCCCAAATTTTGTTTTAAAAATCTTGTCTTACAGTAATGATTCAAGTTATATAAATAAATCAAGAAATTGTGATGGTTGAAAATTACATGTTTTAAATTTCCCAATGTTCTTTCTAAATTCCTGAGATATAAACTTAAAATGAATCATTGTAAATATTTTTGAAATTCTCATTAACACGCTGTAGTCCTTTTACCTTTAAACATACGGGTCTAAAATTGATTGTATATAGAATTGAATTGAATTTTGGTTGTGCTTAAGCCTGTATATGACAGAGACATACTTATGTATATATATGTAAACATGCACACCATTTTTTTCTACCTTTCTAAACACATGCAGGTAGTTAAATACAAGCATATTCAACTCTTTCTTCAAGTAAAATTTCAGATATCAAGAGATTAAAACAGGGTCGAAGGGTCTGCTCACCTGTCTCCTGAAGAACAAAGAAGAAAAAAAAAGAAACAGAGCATGTTGTTTCCAGAATGACAGAGCAGCTTGATGATGCTTGAATATTTCACTTAAGTTTTAAATGAAGCTCCCTCACCACAGACCTGAACTTGCATGCTTGATCTAGATGATTTGGATTTTAAATCATTGCACATTTTTTTTTCCTTTAGGCTTGCTGAGTAAATAAACGATCTGGTTTTGTTCCTTGTTGAATTGAATTTGAGCTTGTATAAGTTGAAGTTTTGTTTTTTTTTTCAAATTTTTTTTTGATGATATTTTTCTTGGCTTGAATAACAAAACCGAGGTGAAGATTGATATTTATTAAAACAAGTTTACTGGTTGATATCATGTTTGTACAGGGAATGTTATTTTATTTTCTTTGTTTTATCAACAAAATCTCGGCTGATACTATCTAGCTTAGTGTACTAGAGGTATGGATAGGTTATACATTCTTTGCTTTATAATATGAAGGTACTTGCACTGTTTTACAGTTTATATTTATACATTTTCTTACTTTGCTTGATTTGATTTTATACTTGTGTAAAAATATATACTTTGTACTTGGCTGAAGTGATATGTTAGAGGTATGGTGCAAGTACTTTTTATTTTATTTTTCCTCTTGTCTTGCCTTGCCTGCATATTTATTTTACAGGCAACATGCTATACTCGGCTGTGATGATATATTTGGTTTTGTTTTGTACTTTATTTATTCCTTTACTAGCTTCTGTTTGTTTATATACTTGAGTATACCTCTTTCTTTTGCTTTAACATGCTATTGTACATTGCTTTATTACTTAAATACATTTTTATGTTGATATTTTGTAGATTTTTGTCTTGTTCATATTCCTACATACTTATACTTATATTCTATCTTTTCTTTTCTCATTTGAGTGTATTACTTTGTCTTGCAAATAATTTTCTATTTTAATTATGTTTGTATGCATACATTTGTTTTGTCATTTCTTTTGTTCCATTGTCTTATTTTTATTCCTCTTTTATTTTAACTTAAATTGTTTATTTTACTTTAATATTTATTGTTTTATATTAAATTTATAAACTCAAATTATTATTAACCATCAATTGCAATACTTATTATTATCAATTATTATTAAACCATTCATTTACAATTCATATCTAATGTATATACATATATATCTCTATATTTATTTTTAAAACCATTTATTTAAGATTTTATTTCAAATCCAATTTATTGTTATATTCACATATATACTAATTGTCAAATCCATATGACTTTATATATTTTCTAGTCGAATCGGGGAAACTCGCTTCCATTTAAATCAATTTATCTTACCATTTTATTCAAAAATTCATTTAATTATCAATTTAAACTAAATTAAAATCTAGGGTCGTTACACTTTCGGTGGTAGTCCTATCTTGGGCTCAAAGACATCTGATCTCTACAGTTAGGGTGTTTAAATTATATTTGTCTATCATGGCAAAATATTCTAGCATCGTAATTACTTAACCATCCCATATCCAAAATGATTCTGAACCCTACAAAATCAAATACATGAAAACTACAAGCAAATACATGACCTAATAATTCAAACTCTAAGTGGTGAAATCTCATCCCTGGAGTCACATATCCTCTTATAGGATTCACAACCCTTAAGGAAGTAACTAGGTAAGAGGGTTCTAGGTTATGAATTTCTACCAAACAATGAGATATTAAAGAATGCGATGCACTAGTATAAAATAGAACTCTAAATAACATATAAGAATCAAAGCGTACCTCCCAACACAGCTTTTCCTTTCTCTTCTGTTGTTAATCTTGAGGTAACCGGTTCCAATGCAAACACTTTCCCTTTTCCACATTAGCTTGTTCCTTGCAACTTGTTCTTATCATGTCCGATCCGATTACATTTCAAACATTTTACTTCTTTCTTGTCAGCAGCTTTCTTCCCTTTGCATATCAAAGACTCATGAGCATAGTGCCCCTTCTTGTCGCACATATAGAAAAGTACATCTGGCTTCCTTTTCTTGGCTGCTCCTCCTTTTGAGTGCCTTTATTATAGAAAACTTTCTCTTCTGGTTCTGCCCACCTTGAGCTTCCCCAACTTTGTTACCATCAAGAAAAGCAAGCACCTCCACCCGCCTCAAAGCCATCTCAACAACTACATCACACAGATCCCTAATATGTGGTAAAGTTGCTTTAGCAAGCTTGGGTTTTGGTCAGTGGATGAACTTCTTATTTCCTTGATAATCGTATCAATCGTAGCATATCCGTATCTCGATAGCTACTCAAATTTGGTAGCATACTCAAGCACTGTCATGTCTCCCTGTATCAACTCCGTAAAATTCCTAAGTAGAGTTGACTTAGCAATCTCTGATATGAATCTTTCCCCAAACCTCCTTCTAAATTCTGCCCAAGTCATGGTCTCTTCATTTACCATAGTAACACTATTCCACCAGTACAGTGCTGCTCCTTGCAACTGCTTAGAAGCGAGCCTCCTCTTCTGCTGATCATTAAGCCCTAAATCAGCAAAAATCCTTTCGTAATGAAGCAACCAATTCTTCACTTCCATTGCTTCCTCGGTATTGATAAATGACTTTCCCCCAAACTTAGCACTCTTCTTAGTACTGCATATTTATTGACTACCAAAGCTTCTTGATTTCCTCCAATTAAGCCAGCAGCAGCTCTAGCTTGCATCATGTTGATGAAGAATTGATAAATAGCTCCCATGCCAACTTGTGGTGCTCCAGCACCCACATTAGCAGTTTGTGCCTAACTTGGATTCCTTCAAGTGTTTAATTTGGCATTTCCATTGGTTATAGTGCTTCCTCCACCAATGTCATCTCTTCCACTCCTAGCATTCATATCTTACCTTCTTAAAAACTACGAGTCTTTCTAAGATACAGAAGAATAGTCTAAGGGAGATGGGAGAATAGAGATAAAGAGAATACTTATATATAGCAAATACAAGTACGTTAATATTGCGTTATCCCATACCCTAATCTTTTCTCTAATTCCTTAGGATTATGTTTTCGAAATCATTTTAAGTTTAGCATTTCTTTCAAATTTTCATAAACCTATGCTCTGATACCAAGTTGTGACGTCCCCTATCTTAAGGCCCGAAGCTAAGTGCTACAGATGATGCAATCGTCTATAGCATTAACCTTTGGTGATAAAAATATGATAATGTTAATGGTATCCATAATATCAGAAGCATATGAATATGAAATAAAATCAACATAGATTTCAAAAATAACTCTTTTCATTACATTCCAAATCCATATTTCATATTCAGTTACATAATCCCAAAATGATTCCTAAGTTTTGATCAAATTTGATTATTACATATTACACCAAGAGCGACAAATGAAGATGCCCCTTTAGATGATCAGAGTACTAGATAGACATATCAGTCATAATTAAATCACAACAAAAATAATACTAAATATCTCCTATATAACTAGCTTTGTCTCTTGCTCGTCTTAAGAAGCTTATTTGTCCATTCTACTAAAACTAAAAATTCCTTAACTCTCAATCTACTCAAAATTAATTTTAAGCATCCGAGAGTTTAAGGGAAAAACATAAACTTTGAGTAATACATAAAGAGTGGTGAGAATAATTCAATTACATCCCGCTTTACTGATATTAATTGAGACCATGCCACTTCGAGGAATGGGTTTCCCCTCATTAATATCCTTTTAAAACCATATCTTTTGCGAATCAAAATCCTACGATCAAATTGATTATAACAATAATAGCAAATACATATATGCATGGTAATCAGGAAATCAATGGACTATCTATCCACACTATAGTTTTATCTGACTAACTATTAACCATTGGATGACTCGGGCCTACCGAACATAATCAACAATCTAACTTCTGCTCGACACAATATTGGGTTATCTGCTCTTAACTATCTTCTTCTACAGTTAATTGAACCTAGTGGTTTTGTAGGCTCACCAATAACTTATCTTCACTCTGTATATTCCCTACTATGTGTAACGTTATTTTAGTCCCATTCGTAACAAAGCCCTACATATTGGAATTTGGGACATATACTGTAAGGACGCGACTTTTCGACGCTCGAAAATCGACATTAATACATCAACTGTATCAAATGCTGCATAATCGAATGCCGGAAAACCGAATTGCTAGGGTTAAAAAGAAAAGGTAGAAGAAAAAGATAGAAGAAATAAGAAAACAGAACAGAAACAATACCAGAATCTCACATATCGCAGCGGAACAACATATAATAGATAAATGAATAATCTTTAAAACAAAGAACTATCTCAGTTAATACATTACATCATCAGAGTGTACAACAACAATATACAACACAACTGGACAATGGACAGTCATACAAATGTGTCCTTACAAGTGAATTTACAGCGGAAAGATGATACCATATACAAATAATACGTCTCGCCGTCGAGCTCGCCACTTAAACTCCATAGCACTTCTGAATCCAAAATGACCTGATAACCCGACTCTAGACTGCCCGTGTGGAAAATTATGGGCACCCAGAGTTTAGGAAGAGAACAATAAACTCCAGGTCAGTCATGGGACTGGTGTGAGAACTTAAAACAGTTATTTATCTTTTAAAACAACAACAACAATAAGGGAAGTGGAAAATATTTGCAATGCTTTTGGAAAATGGAACTACCATAAGGCCTCCCCGCACACACACAATGCAAACACAGAATTGGAAGAGATTTCTCCTTATGATAGTCAAAGATGCTTACTACGCAAAACAAATCATTTTTGATATTATTATTAGTGCATAGTGATGAAAGCATTTCGAAAATAGAATATAAATCTTAGCCAGCATATGTACCATTATATTATGCCTGCTATAGCTACCATATTAAATGGCAGGTTCTACAACTAAAACCGTACAAGGCTCGTATTGCTTCTATGGATTTTCCAACAAATGGTCAGGCTAAGGAACTTCCTACTGTCAATGGGATTGCCTCTAGTGGGACGTCCCGAGAACCTAACGTTACAGTTAGATCTCTGCCAACACAGGCCAGGTTACCTTTGTAACTAGGTAACTACTACACGAATATGTCATCCCCCGGTCCCTTTGGACCTTTATCCGAGCGCTCGATAACCAACATCACACAGTAATAAATATAGTGTGTCAACATGAGTAAGTATCTGGGCTCCATACCATGATACCATCCTTTCCAGAAGGAAATGGCATACCCTAAAGGGCGCGACCCTCATAACCTTGCCGCATATTCCTGTTTTGACCATTTCCGGGGAGTGAGATCTGACGAAGTCTCGCCCACAAAGCTAGGCCCAAAGCCACGCTTTAATCAACAAATGATCAATAAATAATCATCACACAGCAGCACTAAGCATGTCACATTACCAAATTGGGAGTATATCGCTGATATCCTTCAATTACATAACCTCAAAGGGTGTTGAGCTAAGAGAATAAATTCTCCGCCACCAACGGAAATATATTTGAAAGAAATCTTCTTTATATCTCAAAATGTAATGTTAGACACGTAACCATACAAGTTTGTTTCGGGTTTGAACAGAACCGAAGGCACTTCAAAAGAAGCCCTTGCAATCCGGGTATTCACAATCCCGATCGAATTTCCCATCACAAAGGAAATCTCCATACCGTAGCTATCGGTGCAGAGACAATCGATAGGTCATCCTATCGTTTTAACAAATACCCGGTCTTCAATGCTATGCATTACGTCGTATCATTATTCGGAATGAGTAATCCGAATAACGAGCGCAATAATTTAAAAATAAGTGTAGCATTCAATTTCAACCAATTCACAATAAATAGCCATTCAAGGGTCAATATTGATAGTCAGTTATTTAACTATCAATCAATATTCACAACATAACCCGATTTCAAATAATTTCCCAAATAATTTATTTTCAAAAATATCTTTATAAGATATATTTTCCACACTTAAACCATTTGAAAACAAATTTCAAATCAATTTTCACCTTTACAACTTTCATTTAAAAGGTTCATTTAACCAATCAAATAAATCCTTACCGATTTATTTTAAACTTACGTTCCAAATCCGTAAATTTATTTCCACACTTCAAAAATAATCAATGTTTATTTTTAAACAAATTTCCTTTTGTTTTATAAATTCCGTAGTGAATTTTCATTTCCAAAATATCTATGAATATACGATTTTTAAATCGATTTGTAATATTCATTTTCAATTTATCTTTAAAAGATAAAATCTCAAAACATTCACTTCATATCGGAAAAAACATTTCCATACTTATTTAATAATAGTAATTCACAAATCTGTTTAATTTCAACCTTAGGAAAATATTCAATATACTTAAATCCAAATTAAGTATACAATTTTATTCTTTAAGGAAAACTTCCCTTAAACACATTTATTTGGGTCAAAACGAATGTTACGTAAAACATCGTTACGACAACACAAAATCACTAGTATAGGGATTCGAAATTAAGATAGATATAAAAACCCCAATACTATACAAACTTTTCCTTTTGGAAATCATTTACTATAACAACAGTGTTATAGTCCACCATTTCCTTCTATTTCTCGAAAACGTCTATTTCAACAATGAATGTTGAATTCTATGGTTTCGATACTTAATACATTTTAAAATATTTTTGAATCGTTTTAATTCTATTTAAAATATTACTTTTCCAAAATATTTCTTTAATATATTCTTCACCATCCAAAATTGTGAACATACTTCGTTAACCAAATTTAATTTTTTTTACATATTTTATTTAATGGATTATTCACTGTCCAAAATCATGAATATATCTTCTTTAATAAGCTATAAAAATCAAACTTGTCAAAATAAGTCGATTTCGGATTTATAAAACAACGTTTATAAATTCTATTTATACTTTATAACAACTTCAGCTTATAAAATCACTTTATTAACAAATTCTATCCATATTCCATTTACATGCCAAAATCCCATTTATAAGTTAATTACTTATAAATCTTTTATTTTTCAAAATCTATTCATTTTATAACCTTCAACAATCAAGGCCGTGCATTTTGAAACCCCTCCATCCAGACCGCCCACCCTTTCTTCCTCACGTTTCACTTCCAGGTTATCACGCACGTTCGAAACCCACTAGTCGCTATTTTTGCTCGAATTTTTGCAACCTTCTCGATGCGTTTGAAGTCGAACGGTGACCATGGTTTTGAAGCTCACGTCGAATGCTACCCACGGCTAGAGTTTGGTGGAGCTCGGCCCCTCCTTGTTGCTCGAGATGCGTGCACAAACGAGCACGAACGCGGCCACGATTCTTCCTCCACTTCGCTCCATATTCTATCTCGACCGTTGGATTGGAAGATCTCACTGCTCTCTACGTTTATGTAGTTGGAAGGTTAAGCTAATTGTCGAAGGATTTGGAGGGATCAAGGGAAGAAGGTTAGAACGCTTCAGCATTGAAAATAATAAAAGCGGCGGCCTGAAGTTCAAAACCCTAGGGCTTTCTTATTTTTGCAAAAGTGAAAATAAAGGTCCTTTTATAGAAAAATGACAAAACACTATTCATCCAAAATTTTCCGAACTCCAAGTCTCGCACGGTGACCGACGTTTCTAGGGTTTACCCCGCGTTCCGAACACAACGGAACGTGTTTCGGAGGCTAATTCGATCATCTGTGCGAGTTACAGAAATAAACGATCAAATTCAAATTAAACCGATTAAACGAATTTCTATACGTTTTGGCTCGCTCCGGACAAACGGTAAATCCGATTGACACGAAATTTGAAATCACACAATAATTTGACATTACAGATCCGAAGAAACTGGTTTCGTCGAAATCCAAAACTGTTTGAAAAATGTCAGTTTTAACTCGTCAATTAAATATTAAAATATTCAATTTTCACAAATTAACTTTAAATTCGATTTTAAAAGTTCAATAACATCATTCTAACTCCAATATGATTAATAAAATGTTTCAAATCATTTTCAATCACATTAACCCAATTTTCAATTATTTACGTAATTTCAACTATTTAACTATCTATTTAATTATCCAATTAAATCTAGATATTCGAAATAAAATTTATTCGGCTTACAAATTTTACTTATTAATATTTAAAATCAATTAAATATACGAATTTTAATTGACAGAAATTCTGGGTCGTTACAGACTTCCCCCTTAAAAGAATTTCGTCCTCGAAATTACCAAGTAAGAAAGAGTAAATTCATTAACTTTTCAAAACAAACCGTACAAATTTGATTTACAAATCTCTTATGCGTTTAACTTTTCCAAATCCATAGTTAAACCTCTTACAAAATATTTACTAAGTTTTCAAATCCATATATAGTTATCTTTTCAAAATCAACTATATCGTTTAAACTTTAACTTCAAATCAACACTTAGTTTTCACAAATTTTTTCCAAAATTTCCCGAAAATTCTCTAACACCTTAAATTTTTAGAAAATTTCGCCATAACCTCCTTTGTACGGAGGAGCTTTTACAATATCACAATAGATATAAATATATATACATCGACCCACATGGTCAAAAAACAGAAAAACGGTTCATATTTCCTATTTTTATTGCGTAGGCGTACCTTTTTAGCATTTTTAAGCAAAGTAGTTATTTATTTAGCATTTTGTGCAACCAAATCCCGCTAACGGTAGCCCGGTACCTGTACTTACTCAATATAAACACGTAAGTGACATATATAAGAAGTTATTAACATTTTACTCTTTTAAACAACTACAACACATGCATATTAAAAGAAATGCATACCAAACAAGGTTTATAAACAACTTATATGATTTCGACATTACTTGTAATTGTTTACAATCAATTTATTTCCAACGACATTCAATTTATTAACATTCAATCCATCTTCAATTGCTAATTTATTTAACAAATAAGGTTAAATTTCTTTTATATAACTCAAGTTCACATCCATTTAATTCACTTCATTATTTTACTTCGATACCAAAATCAACTTTATTCAATATTACTTAAGCTATATTGAATTTCAATTCATCATTTGTTTAACTTAACTTAAATTTCCACTTACAAATCCAATTCAAATTCCAATTCTAAAGTAAATTCTATTTAACTTTTACCAAAGTCAATTTTCATCACTTATTCAGATTCATACCTCGTTTTGCTTAACAAAGTTGTTTGACCATCTTAATAATTGGTTTTACTTACATCTTCACATTTAATAAGTTATACAACTTATTATTCAACTTCCAAATCTGATTTAATTTATTTAACTTCCTTTAGTTAAATTTCACATCATATATTTTATCATACTTGTTCAAATTTATTTCAACTTACTAAAGTTAAATCTTTATTATCTCATATTATAAGTTCAAAACTTGATAATCTTATATTCATCAATTTCAACTTGGGTTTTAAACTCAAATTAGTTTATCACAACGAAATTCAATTTAATTTACTATGGTAGCAAATCCATCACACAGAAACTCGAAAATGATACTGATGATGCTGCAGTCATCACCCTTATTATTTCCCAGCAATAGTAGTGAATCCAATGCTTTAAATTATTTCAAAATTTTCTTTTATTATAAATCACATTTATAAATCTTGCTTATATAATTTCACTATTGCTCTTTACTTGTCCAAGATTTATTCAATAATTGTAAGTCATTTCAATTATAATCCTATACTTATACAATTGTTGCTTTTATATACTTTATTCTTTCACAGTTGTTGTTTTTATTTAACTTATTCAAACAACTTTTATTGACTTATACATTTTTACATTTTCAACAACCAAGCGATCAATTTATATATACTTTAATAATTTCTGAAAAATTATTATCTTTATATAAAAATATAATCGAGGTAAAATTATTTCATTTACCCAATTTAAAATGATATCGTGCCGAATTGTTCTGAACAAGCTTTAGAGATCCCTATTGATAGAGTTGTACAGACTATACCGACCAGAATCCATATACCACCCCACAAACCAATAATCACAACATAAAACAATTTTATTTTCACTAACAAATACATGCTCATAGCTATTATTACACTCAAACTCATTCTAGAGTTCTACTAACTCTATCTCTAATGAGTAACACCCAACAGAGCCAAGGTTGTCTCTTCACCAAATGTTCTGATACCATATGTAACGACGTGACTTTTCGACGCTTGAAAATCAACATTAATATGTCCACTGTATCAAATGCCACATAATCGAATGCCGAAAAACCGAATTGTTAGGGTTAAAAAGAAAAGGTAGAAGAAAAAGATAGAAGAAATAAGAAAACAGAACATAAACAATATCAGAATCTCACATATCACAGCGGAACAATATATAATAGATAAATGAATAATCTTTAAAACAAAGAACTATCTCAGTTAATACATTACATCATCAGAGTATACAACAACAATATACAACACAACTGGACAATGGACAGTCATACAAACGTGTCCTTACAAGTGAATTTACAGCGGAAAGATGATACCATATACAAACAATACGTCTCGCCGTCCAGCTCGCCACTTAAGCTCCATAGCACTTCTGAATCCAAAATGACCTGATAACTTGACTCTAGACTGCCCATGCGGAAAATTATGGGCACCCAGAGTTTAGGAAGAGAACAATAAACTCCAGGTCAGTCATGGGACTGGTGTGAGAACTTAAAACAGTTATTTATCTTTTAAAACAACAACAACAATAAGAGAAGTGGAAAATATCCGTAATGCTTTTAGAAAATGAAACTACCATAAGGCCTCCCCGCACACAACAATGCAAATGCAGAATTGGAGGAGATTTCTCCTTATGATAGTCAAAGATGCTTACTACGCAAAACAAATCATTTTTGATATTATTATTAGTGCATAGTGATGAAAGCATTTCGAAAATAGAATATAAATCTTAGCCAGCATAGGTACCATTATATTATGCCTGCTATAGCTACCATATTAAATGGAAGATTTTACAACTAAAACCGTACAAGGCTCGTATTATTTCTTTGGATTTTCCAACAAATGGTCAGGCTAAGGAACTTCCTAATTTCAATGGGATCGCCTCTGGCGGGACGTCCCGAGAACCTAACGTTACGGTTAGATCTCTGCCAACACAAATCCGGGTTACCTTTGTAACTAGGTAACTACTACACGAATATGTCATACCCCGGTCCCTTTGGACCTTTATCCGAGTGCTCGATAACCAACATCACACAGTAATAAATATAGTGTGTCAACATGAGTAAGTATCTGGGATCCATACCATGATACCACCCTTTCTAGAAGGAAATGACATACCCTAAAGGGTGCGACCCTCATAACCTTGCCGCATATTCCTGTTTTGACCATTTCTGAGGAGTGAGGTCCGAAGAAGTCTCATCCACAAAGCTAGGCATAAAGCCACGCTTTGATCAACAAAAGATCAATAAATAATCATCACACAGCAGCACTAAGCAGGTCACATTACCAAATTGGGAGTATATCGCTGATAACCTTCAACTATATAACCTCAAAGGGCGTTGAGCTAAGAGAATAAATTCTCCGCCACCAACGGAAATATATTTGAAAGAAATCTGCTTTATATCTCAAAATGTAATGTCAGACACATAACCATACAAGTCTGTTCCGGGTTCGAACAGAACCGAAGGCACTTCAAAAGAAGCCCTTGCAATCCGGGTATTCACAATCCCGATCGAATTTCCCATCACAAAGGAAATCTCCATACCGTAGCTATCGGTGCAGAGACAATCGATAGGTCATCCTATCGTTTTAACAAATACCCGATCTTCACCATCGGTCTTCAATGCTATACATTACGTCGTATCACTATTCGGAATGGGTAATCCGAATAACGAGCGCAATAATTTAAAAATAAGTGTAGCATTCAATTTCAACCAATTCACAACAAATAGCCATTCAAGGGTCAATATTGATAGTCGGTTATTTAACTATCAGCCAATATTCACAACATAACCCGATTTCAAATAATTTTCCAAATTATTTATTTTCAAAAATATCTTTATAAGATATATTTTCCACACTTCAACAATTTGAAAACAAATTTTAAATCAATTTTCGTAGAGACCAAAAACCATTTATATTTGTTCCTTTTGCCACCCAGATTTGTTTGACTTTAAAGGATTTTATATTCGTGCCTTTTGGAACCCAAATTAGAATGGTTTTCACGTGTTTGGATCTATACCAACAGTTATTTTGATTGTGTCCAAAATTTCTACAAATTCTGCACATGGAATTGACTTGTTTAATTTCACCTCTAATACGATCAGAGTGATTATACCCAAGTCCTTGTCTAACTGTATTAACGGTTTGTTTTCCTAGTAGCATATCTAACGACCTTTCACCTTTTGAAAATTTTCCTAACGTCGTAGACATTTTTTGGACTTGTGATTTGAGCGACCCATTTTCCTTCAATTAATGAGTGCACTTTGCAATAGAAGTTTTCTCTCCTCGTGTTTTCACTTTTTTTTAAAATCAAAATTTCATTTTTAAGTGATTTTACTTTAATTTCTAATTTTTTAATTTCTTCTTTAAGTGATGGAAACTTATCACACTTAGAGCTCTTGCTTTGGTAGTTTTTAACCAATTGATCAAGTTGTTTATTTAAATTTATCGAAGTATCTCTCTGTGATTCAATTTTGAGCGTACTTCTCCCTAAGTCATTTAAAACATCCATTTACTTCGTGCAAGTATATAAGCAACTCTGAATGAGTAAGTTTTGATACCTCGCTTAGCTCGTCATCATCATTGTCAGTTATATAACCTCGAAGGCACATGACTGCTTTTTCGCTCTCACTGCCGGTGCTTTTATCATCTTCATCTGTTTCATTCCAAGTGGCTGCAAAACTTCTCCTTTTCTATTTCTTTCCATGGCTGAATCAATTTCGAGTACAATTGGGCTTGATGTGACCGGGTTTGTTGCACTTGTGACAAATGATCACTTGCTCTTCTGGGTTGTCTAGAACTTTAACTATTCTGCTTTTCAGTTGTTGATTTAGAGCTGGACTTCTGCATCTACGATTCCACCTTTTGAATTTCTTCATAAACAGCGCCAGTTCAGCTGCTCCATCATCGTCGTCGTCATCACTTTCTATTGTTCATTTAAGAGCTATAGATTTCTTTCGAGTATCACCTCCTTCGCGTTCTTCTTTGAATTTCATTTCTAGCTCATAAGTGGTGAGATTTCCATTGAGTTCTTCGATTTTGACTTGTTTCAAATCTTTTGATTCTTGAATAACTATAACCTTTGCTTCAAAACTTTGCGGAAGGACTCTGAGGATTTTTTGGACTATTTCTAATTCGGTGTATGATTTTCCAAGAGCTTTTGATTTGTAAATGATATTGGAAAGTCGTCCATACATCTCTTTGACATTTTCTTCCTTGGCCATTGTGAAATTCTCGTATTCGCTACCAAGCATGGCAAGGCGAGATTCCTTGGCTTAAGTGTTCCTTTGTGGGTCACTTCAAGTTAGTGCAGATTTCCTGCGCAGTTAGACAATATGAGACACGATTAAACTCAATTTGATCCAATGAACAAATAATAGAATTAGCATTAGCATTCTGTAGTCTATTTTCAAGGTCTACCCATTGATCCATCGGTTTATCTATTTCCTGATTATCTACAACTATAGTTGGTGCTCTATAACTTATATCAATAATATTTCAAGCATCAATGGTTTTCAAAAAAAAATTCATTCTATTTTTCGAGTAAGCATATTCACCATTGAACATTGGCGGTCTAACTATGGACTGACCCTCAACAAAAGCATTATTAAAAGAAGCCATTTTAAAAATTCAAATTTTTAAACAAAAATTGGTTTATGAAAAATCAAATTTTTGAAAGAAAATTTGACTTTGTCCCTAGCTCTAATACCACTTGTAAGATAGATTTCACCTTAGAGGGGGGTGAATAGGATGATACTATCAATTATAAAAATTTAACGCGAAAGTATATAAAATAATCGTAACATAGATATAGCAGAATAATAGTCGCACAATTAATAGCAGAATAAAAATAGAAATAGAACAACATAGATTTACCCAGCTTCGAAAAAACCCTGCCAATGTGCTGCCTCCAAGGTTTCTACTATAAATTAAGTAGTCAGACGCTTACACATGTAAATTGGCAATACTCGCTATCGACTAACCTAACTCTACGCTCAAAACTCTACCACAACTCAGCCACTAAGTTACGAATTCTCGAACTACACCATCGTAGTTCGTTCCCCAGTCACACAACTAAAACTTACAATAATTTAAAAGAAAAAATACAAAGTAAAAACGACTTATAAAACAAGTACCCTAATATTTAGAAAATAAAAGCCCAAAGTAATTATTTGAAGAAGCTGGCCCAAATAAAAGTGAACTCCTTTTGATTTTTATAGTATCGGCCCGATCCTTTGAGAGAGAAAATGGCCACTCTCTTTTGTGCTCGTTCGTTCCTCTCTAAGAAATTAGGGTTCAACTATGTTGAAGCCGCCGACTTTAGTTGATTGATCGAATAAGTGATTTTGCTTTCCTTGCTTGATCGACCGTCTCTAGATTTGCACACAGCTACTTCTTGATCGAGGTCGATTTTGAATTGGTATGTAATTTTCCTTTTTTGCATGGCTGGTTAATTTGCTTGAACTCGATGCTTTTTGGAATGCTGATGATGATAGGGTTTAATTCCCTTGATTATCGTTCGAACATATGTTTGAATTCGTCTGTTACTTTTAGCTCGGCCATTTGATTTTGATGTGATGTTTGAGATTTCTTTAGACTCGTTCAATTTCGAATATTTCTTTGCTATGGTCGCTTGGTCACCATAACTCCATGAGTTTGCTTGATTATCACGGTTTTGATTTCTAATTTGGTCCGTGAATTCATGATATTTGAATATATGAAGTTTGTATTCCTCTATGACTTCGGTATTGCTTTGATATTGAACTGCATTTGACTTTGACTTGGTTTGTTCGTGTTTCTTATATCATCTACTGTGAGAAAAAATCACTTATGTTAAACTGGGCTTGATCGGTCATTTGGAAATTGTTTCCTTATAACTTCACGGTTAGTTTCCTTTAGATTTGATTTTGTTCTTTGCCTCTGGTTATGACTTGAGTTGATGTTTTGGAGCTTGTTGGTATTTTCGATTGTTTTGACCAGTTCATTGATCTGGTTGACTTAAGTGCATATGTATATGTTTATTTTATTGTATGGTTCGATGCACTTGTTTGATAGCACAGTTCACTTTGTTTCACTGTTGCATACATGTTGACTTCATATTTTTGTCACTTTGTTTCACTTGAATCTGGTTTGTAGCCTCACTTCCATACTGCTATATACATGTCGATATTGCATATATATATATATATATCTTGTTGAACTATTGAGTTGTATGCATGCATGCAGTCTTGTTTCATATGGCATTTGAGGTGTGCATTCATTGTTTTACTGCATCATGAAGTCTGGTCGCTTGTGTGGCCTTCTTTAGGTGCTGGCCAACACTTGTATACATACGCACATTTATGTATATATGTGTATGTTTATATAGCCATTGTACTTGATTCTGCACTTGATTGCTTGCATGTATGTATACATGTATGTTCACTCATGTATATATGTATGTTTGTGATGCTCTGTCCACACTGATTGTCTTGTTGAGTTCATCTTGCTTTGCACTGTACAGTTGTCACATGTGGAAGCTTCTTGTTCTGTTTGTTGTTGCTTTGTACATGCTTCGATTTAAACTACAACTTTTACTCTTGTATTTATGTTCAAGTGTATGTTTACTTGTGTCTGCATTAGACCTTACTTGTTGTACTTGATCCGGTCTTTGTTGCAATATTGTACTAATCTAGTTAAAGTTGTTTCATGACCCCACTATGTACATTTGAACATGTTGAACTATTGTTAATTTGGGACTTTTGTTTTTTATGTGTACAGTACTGTTTAAACCGAACAGTTGAATGCATTAATTATTGAGACCCTGGATTGATTTGATTGTTTTGGTCGAGACTGTATTCAATTTATAGCTGCAGTGTCATCTCCAATTGTATAATATGTTTATGTATGTATATATGTGTGTGTTTATAGAGTTTGGTTTCATCTTGTATCCACACATCTCTGTTTTTGTTGTTCTTGAAGTTATATGTACTTTATTTCTCTAACTAGTCCATTGTTGAGTCTTTTTTAAGTGTACACATTGAATTATTGGTCGAGGCCTGTTTTGTGTTGGTTTTTGGATTTTAGTACTCAATAGTTTTGTGGTGTTTTTGTATTGCACCTGAGTTGAATCCAGCTTATAGCTCGAGTTTGACCTTGTGCAAATATCGTGAATTTATTTGTATTTCACTTGAGTTAAACCTGGCTTTTGATTGGGTTTGACCTTGTGCTCACCTACCTACGTAATTCTATCAAGTGTATATCAGTGTGCACAGCCTTGTAGCATGTACAGTGATACACTGTGCATGTCACAAGTTGTTTGTGTATGATGAATTCAAAAATGAATATGATGAAAAATAATCCAAATAACTGAGGCAAATAACTTTTTCAAAATTCACATTTTATTTTATACTGCACAAATATTTCTTTTTCTATTTTACCGTGTTAGTGTGTATTTTGCTGATAACTCAAATGTTGGGCTTTATCTGGACTAGAGTTGATGATAAATACGAGTGAATGAGTGAGATGTAGTAAAGGGAACATTGTAAACGGAAAATTGTGATGTAATCAAAATTGTGATGTAATCAAAAATTGTATATGTATAGTGAGAGCTCAAATTTGTACTATTCAAAAGTGTATTAAAATATTTGTTTGAATAAAATAACTGTTTGAATTTAAATTCTGAGTTATTTATTTTATTCAGCACATATTTATTTAAATATGTGAAAAATAAAATAGCACATTAACAATACATTTAAATGAATATATATATATATATATATATGTTTATTATCATCAAACAAAAATCATATACTCGCATATTCAACACCTTTATGACCAAATAAGAAGCATGGTCCATTTTCATCCTTTTAAGGGAGGTAGAAGTGTCGACTAATGAGCTATGTCTGATGATATCTTTCCTTTAGCACTTCCTATGTTTAGTATTTATCAGTGCTTTAATAGTTATATAGACAAGGGAGGAAGTTATTGTTTCCTTGGCAATCACATCCAGATGAAGAGTGAATTTTGAAGTTATTTTCTGAGAAGTTGGAGTTTTAGTACACTTCTTGTCACAAACTAGAAGGGAAGACTCCCATAAGCTTACATTTGTAAAGTCTGATGAGATAAGATGAAGGATAATGATGTTGAACAATATTAACTGCAGGAAAAATTAATGGATAAAGAATATCCAAGATTTTCAGAAGTTGTTCATTGAATAGGACTAAGAAAAGAGGAGTTATCAGCATTGATAATGCAAAGATATTAACATTCATGGTTGTTCTTTCTCATGTATAGAGGCTCTTCCAAAACTCAATGGTCAATTTTTCTTCCAGTAGGCCTCTTAATCTACTCATAGAATATTCCCTTAATTTTTTAGAGCTTTTTTCTTCATTAAGCAGTAGATAATTTCTCATGAAGAAAAATTGATTGTTCTAATATTTTATTTATTAATAGATACCATCATGAGGTGTGAAGTAGAAAATAGTATATGATGGTTGATTCTTGATTTTTACAATATTATTAAGTGAAAATAAGGTTTGTGCATCAAGATTTTCAGTTGATTTTTTTGAAGAATATGTAATAGGAATGGAGATAGATATCAGAGTTGGACGTTAGCTAGATAGGGATGGTTCCAAGAAATTCATGAAATAAGGTATAAAAGGGTTGAATAGAAGGTAATATGTTTACCAGATAAATAACGTTGATGGTCGAGAATCCCTCTAGAAGTGTATTAATCCTATCAGTTGAAGAAGAAACTTTGGTTTCAACTCCTATTATACCAAAATAGCCAAGAATTATGTCAATTTGTACTTGGCTAGTGAACTTAGAAAGGGTGTTGATGTGAATTTTTTCTTCCAAAGAACTCATGGTTTTACTGGACTTAGAATATAGGGCATAGCACTTTGAGACTCTCATTTTGAAATTAACCATGTCACATATGTACAGAAAATGAGTCAAAACCGTGAAAAAAATTCAATTAATATCTTGTAAGAAACCCTAAAATTTTTGATGAAAATACTCAAAGGTCAAAATCCCTAATTAAATTTCTCTTAAATTCACAATCATCACACAAATTAATGATAACCAACACTGATTATTCCATTAACAAGACTTATATGTTTAGTGTAACCAATAAGAGTACAATTGAAAGGTATAAGCTATCAAAAGTATAGCTTTGCCTTAACAAGAAAATGTTTATGTTAACCAAAGCATAGTTTTACTCAATGAAATAGGGATTTGAAGAAGTTAACAAAGATATGGGTTCATCTTAACAAAGCATGGCATTATAATAATGAGCCTCAAGAGGTGAACGAAACATGGTTCTATGGAAATGAAAACAAAGTGCTTAATTAAAATATAGATTTTAAGAAGTTAACGAAAATATGGATTTATCTTAACAAAAATATGGATTTTTCTTAATGAAAATGTAGCATTATATTAACAAAAACATAGGTTTTAAGAAGTTAATGAAAACATGGTTCAATGTTAATGGAAACACGGTTTTATGTTAATGCAAACATTAGTTTACCTTAACAAAAATATAGATTTTAAGAAGTTAACGAGGATAAATATTTATCTTAATGAAGATACAACATTATAGTAATGAAAATATAAATTATAAAAAGCTAATAAAGATACGGATTTATGCTGAAATGAAAATATAATTTTATGGTATGGATAAAGTAGCTATCGGAACATATGTGATTAAGGAAAATGTAGGTTTTAACAAATATGTTAACGGAGGAACCAATGTTGTTATCAAAAGCGGAGGACTAATAGTAACCCTTAAACCCTTTATAATTTCCAAAACTTGCATTCTTGGATCAAAGAAAAAGAATGTACTAAAGCCGGTGCGGTCATAGACTTTGTTGGTTTTGAATATAATTAAACTCAAATTGTAATCACACATAGTAAATTCTCAATGAAATCAATATATTTAATCAAATTTGCACCAAAAACCAAAAGTTATCTTATTAAAACATTAATACTCAAAGCAAAAATAACATATAATGCTCGACAGAAAGCTGATCTCATGAGAGTCAAATTAAACAATTAAAATAATAAAAGCCATACTAAGTGGATGAGGGTTGAAGACAACTAAAAAATAAATGTTTGAAATCTAGAGTTTTGACGATTATGAGGAATTTCTCTTTTGCAAAGTAAAAAAGGTAAAAAATAATAATTTAGGTCAATGCAGGTATTTATAGGCAATTTGGGTCTAGGTTGTTGACCATTGAAACTTAAGTAATAATGGATGGGGTGAGAGGTCAAAGGATTAACAAAGATTTTACCAAACTTTTCCAAAGGCGAGAAAGTGGCTTGAAAAGAAAGACGTTGGATTTTAGATGTGCAAGTACCAAAAAGAGTTATCTTCAAATTAAAGTTTAAAGAAAACTCTTTTTTATGAGGGGCATGATAGGTTAATGTTATACCATAAAATGATGTTAAGGGGAAAACAAAGCATATGTGTTTACAAAAAACAAAAAAGAATGTTAACAAATACGCAAATCATATATGTTAATAGAAGCACAAAGCTTACATGTTAATGGAAAAACAATGCACATGCATTAATGGAAACACAAAAGGTATCTACTAATAATATAATATGTCTTAATATAACATGGATTCAAACGTTTAATGGAAAATTGGAAAGGAGGATAACAAACATATGGTTTAAGCCTTAATAAGAATTTAAAGCAGTGTTGAAATAACTCTCAACGGAAACATTGATTGTGGGTAAACGAAGGCATAGAGTCAATGTTAGTGGAGATACTCTTTAATGGCTAGGATAGCTATGGAAAACGATGTTAACTAAATTATGGAGTTTAGCTAATGTAAAGTAGGATTGAAGCTAATGAAATAATGATTTTGGCTATCCTAAAGACAAATTTTCCATACGTCATCATCCTAGTGGTCAAGTTTTGTCGTATCAGTAGAACATGTGAAGATTTTATAACATTTTGGAGGAGTCAACCAAAGGTAAGACATGTTATCTCTTAAGGATGCCATGTCATCATTCAATCATTCGAATGACCATATGATGAGGATCGATGAAGAATCAACCAGGGCCATCAGATTTATGACACATGTCAAACTTCTGGTGATTCCGAACTTCTATAAATAGGGGTTTACTCCCACATAGGTTGCTTTTTCTGAAAAAAAATTCTTCCTCATATTCATTTGTAATCTCAAGGGAACTATAAAAATCTTAATTTGGCATTAATGATCATTTAGATCAACATTGATATATTGTATTTAAGGATAAGACATATGACTATTTTGCATGTGACATAATGATTATTTTCTTTGTGATTGTTTTTTAGTTCTCTCATCTTTACTTGGGAAAGTTAAGCCAAATTTGTTGTTTAACAAGCATAATAGGATTGAAAAAGAGTAAGGATGGAATTGGGACGAAGCCACTACATGTGGAATGGGAACTTAGTGAGTAAACTAACAAAAGGGAAAGAATTACCTTCTAAGAAAATAATCTGACTACACGCAGTGAAACCCATAAGTGGTCTGTGGGTATGCTTAGGGATGTGGGAACTTAACTCTAAATTTTGAAAAGACATGCCTTTGGTAGACTCGCATGAGGTCCACAATGTGATTTGTGTAGGTGGAGAGTTGAAATGGATATCAGAGATAACTAACTTCCCCATGTTACCCTCTTGGAGTGGAAACTCTTATAGAGGAGGATTACCTCGGGCAGTAGAGATGTTGCAATGAGGTACTATGTGCCTATAATATTTATCAATAGGGAAGGAGCAAGAGTGGAAGCTAAAGTAATCAAAGGAATGGTTGTTAAAATAGAAACGGGCATATTATCTTGTACTGCAATGGAAAATGAGGAAAGCGGTGAGGAATTCCTAACAACAATCATGGTAGATCATGCGTAAAAGCCATAATACGTAATCAATATAATAAATGTAGACATATAACGAGAAGCATCATATAAGCTAGGATTGGCATGAAATATATGATATACGTGCGTGTTAATGTTGTAAACTAGTTGTTTGGGTCCAATTACAGTATAGTATCCAATGGATGGTAGCATGTGCCAATCAACCGAATATTGCACACTGACTAGATGAAAAAAATGTTGTCTCAAATATAAAGCAAGCTATATATATGTAATTATGCAAATTTTAAAACGAATGCTAACTGTTGCAGGTAAATAAGAAACAAAGCGGTGATAAACAAACAATTTCAACATTGAATATATCTACCCAACAAACAATGGAATTGTGTGTATATCAAATCAATAACATTAGATATATGTTATAATTGGTTCAAAACCCTAAAATAACATGAATTTGTACTCTTTATAGATTTTCCGTATATTGGTTATGTTTGGAAGTAAATGAGGTCGGTAGCAATGGAATGTAATGTAATATATGGAACTAAATCATCCAACATCAAAATAGTGGGATTGAGATGAAGTTTCCATCGATATTATTAAAAACTAAGGTTTAAAGCGTGGCTTAAAATCTTCTCAAATTGGTGCTAATTAGCATGTGATGAAAAAAAATTGATGTATGAAAGTCGTGCAACATTTACAAGCTAAGTAATTAATACAAAAAAAACCCTAAAATCCATCACCTAGCATGGATCTGTATCCATTGGGGTTTAATCAAAATCCATGTAATCTTGATGGATTTGATGTAGATTTCTATTGAATAATAGTGTATAGTATACCCAATCATTGCTTGAGGTTTGGAAAGGTTTTAGGTCAATTTTAATTGGATTCACATGAACTTACTTATGGATCGAGACTGCTCGAAGAAGGTGAGGAAGATAATCCGCTAAGTGTAGTATACAAGACAACACATAAATTGGTACTAGTCAATCCTTATGGATTGCTACAAATCAATCCTATATTAGAGCAATTTGTGATTTCTTCAAGTTTTTCTGCATTGTTGACTCGACCAATGAATTTTAATAACATATAAACTATGAGATATATATTAATTAATAGGAATCATGCTCAAGAAGAGAATCCTTCAAAAAAGATGGATATTCTAACCATAGAGACAGAATTTATGCTGGCTTGATTGGATGTGGCTCAATGACTGTATAGTGTTATAGCAACTCATGTGCCATGTAATATGAAAGTTTTCATGAAATCAGATTAACTAACATAATTAGCTATTACATTTCAAACCAATAGTTCTATGTAACCTCTATCGGGTGTTTGGCTAATTTTGGACTGACGTATTATATGTTCATTTACTTCTTGTTTATGTATCTAATTCTATAGTTAATTAACAATTTATATAATTTAGTTTTCATATTATCGAATACATTTATGTTGATATACATATATGTTCAAAAGAAAAAATATTTGGAAATAATACAAGTTATAAACATATATTTTATGTGTGGTTATAATTCGATTAATCTTGCATTGCATATATTCTTATATCACAAGACATTTAACATGTATATACATATTCCCTTACATGAGTATAACATACATGGAAACTTATAAGATAATTAACATTAGTTTAAAACTGCTAATTATAATCTATATTCCTTAATACTAAATATACTAAGGTATTAAATAAGATTTAGTATGTACAAAATTTTTGTTCATAATGTCAAGGATCTCTAAATCAAGTAGTTAGGGATGTGGCGCTTTAGACAGAGATTCTAAAGGTTATGGGTTCGAGCCTCTAAGACATTAAAAAGAGTGCTCATCTTAAATAAAGTCTGCTCCTGTTATCAAAAAAAAATTGTTCACAATAAGACAAAAAAGGTCTAGCGCAACTTAAAAAAAGGTTTATTTTATAAATTCATCCTTTTACCCTACTCTATCACTGTAACATCCCTCAATTCAATATTTGAAAATGAATGTCGATGATATTGAAGTCATTAGTAGAATTATTTTCAAGTGACAAAATAAGATCATTTTTTAAGAATATTAAATAAATAAAGCAGTTAAATATATTTCATTACATAAATATGTCTTTACATTCTTATTCCCTAAAACGTACCTACGAAAGAGTAAATACAATAAAATAGATAATATTGACATGCTCGACATACGAAGATTACAACAGTTCAAAAAACCAGTTATAAATCTTGGTTTAACAATAGTGAAATAAAAGTAAAACACTAGTAACTACTAAGCCTCCAACTTTGTCTTTAACGCTTTTAACCACCTTTCAAAAGTACTATGATTAATTTCACAAACTCAACCTATATAAATGTGTACTTGTGAGTTTACAGAGAAAACAAAACAAACACATGGGTCGCACATATTGCTTGGTATAACTAATACTTCACCATAAACTCAAAATGGAGTAGGATTATGCTGCCTACCGAAACGGGTTTTTCACTCACTAGATCATCGACAATAGTAACATCATGTCGTGTAACATAAAATGCATTACAACATGAGTATAACCATAAGTATTCCCTATACTTACCAACAAATTATGCGTTGTGCCATATAGTCGCAATTTTTAATTACATGTACCACGTTGATTCTTATTTTGGTATCACTCTCACATTTGTTATAATGCACAATGCCTTCTTGGAGTTAATGTAAAGGCTTACATTCTTAAAGTCTGTATAAAGGGATGCCATATAAGCCTATTTCCTTTGTTCATCTTTAATGTAATATTGTATACTACATGTTTCCACTTAGGCCTTACATCTTCTTTCCTAAGTAATGTACAGTTTAACATTATAGGCTCCATTGGCCTTTGGATGTGCTACAGAAGAGAAACTCTTAGTAATTCCTTTCTTGCTACAAAATCAAGTGAACTCTTCACTCTCGAATTGCGTTCCATTATAGGATATGATTTTATATAGAATTCCAAATCTTGTGAAAATGTTCTTGATCATGAATTTGAGTACCTTTCCTAAAGTGATATTCAGAAGTGGCTCTGCTTCCACCCACTTAATAACATAGTCAATGGCGACAACTGCATATTTGGCCCCTCGCTTGGATATTGGTAATGGTTCTATCAAATCAATTCTCCATACATCAAAGGACAATGGACTCAAAATTATAGTTAATTGGCTTGATGGTAAACGAATAATTTTAGCATACTTTTGGCATCTTCCATATCTCTTTGCATAATCCATAGCTTGATTGGTCATTTTGGGCCAATAGCAGCCTTATCGCATGGTCTTCTTGGCCAATTTTATTCCTTTGTAGTGGTCACCACACAACCCTTCATATGCTTTCTTTAATAGTCTCAATCCTTTTTCTGGATTCACACATTTTAACTAACGAAGGGAATATCCTTTCTTATAAAGTATTATATCCATTATAGTGAAGGTTGGGGCTTGATGTCTGATTTTTCTAGCCTCTGTTTTATTAGTTAGTAGTATTCCATTTACAAGGTATTTAACTATTGGCAACATCCAATTATTTTTGTAGCGGTCATTTTCTTTTTCTTCCTCCTGAAGTTTTTCATTCTTAGTTTCTCTCTCTTCTTCTTTATGGGTTAGAGCTCGAGACTTAGTTAACACTGGTGTAAACCCGTCTTTTGGCAAGGCCGTAGATGGCGGATTCAACAAAATCGATTGCTCGGTTGCCAATATTGGAATATGATGGATTTTAGTTAATTAGATGGATATACAATCAATCACGGATGGTAGTAATGATTATGAAGCCAGGATTTGACATATTCAATGGATAAAAGTCGTAGGAGGCTCGAAATATGAGTTTTGACAAAATTCGAGTTATCGTGGGTTGTCCGGATTGGGTCGGCATGCTGGAGTCACAAGTGGGTCGGCATGTTGGAGTCTCAAGTGGGTTGGTGTTGGAGTCCAGAGTGGGTCGGACTGTTGGAGTACGGAGTGGGTCGGCATGTTGGAGTCCAGAGTGGGTCGGCATGTTAGAGTCTCGAGTAGGTCGGCATGTTGGAGTCTCGAGGGAGTTGGCGTGTTGGACTCTCGAGGGAGTCTCGAGTGGGTCAGCATGTTGGAGTCTCGAGGGAGTCTCGAGTGGGTCGGCATGTTGGAGTCTGGAATGGGTCGGCATGTATAACGACCCTGACTCGACCTTTTAACACAGCGGAAGAAAAAGATTAATATCATTGATATACAACAGTATTTGATACAACACATTTGATACAACACATTTGATACAACACATTTGATACAACTGAATATCTATATACATCAGAGATATAAGAAATAGCAGCGGAAAGAAACAACAGCAGAAGATAAAGCAAACTAGGCAACTGCAGCGGAAAGATAATGTCTTCAATGCCAAACTCTAAAGATGTAACGACCCAGAAATTTTCGATCCAGAAAATTTCAGATAGTTAGGAAAAGAAGTAAAGATAAAGAAGAAGAAACAGTAACAAGGCAAAAAAACCTCACATTCGCAGCGGATCAAAATATAATATCACATAAATAACGGTTTTACAAAAAAGAACTATATGAGTACACTTATATTTTATACATCAGAGTTACAACCATTACCTATCGCTGAACAGTTTAAAACAATATGTCCCAGTTATACAATAATATATCACAGCGGAAAACACTCCATACGTTCCTTCCCTCCAGCTCGCCTCCTGAGCTCCAGAATGTCCTTACCTGAAAATCTGTAATACTCGATCTGACCCGAGCATTACATCAAAGAAATACCCGAGTCAGGCTGGAAACCAGCGTGAGTAAACACATCTAACAAGGAACACAAAAACATACAACTTATATAAACCCGTGGTAATTTGTATCAATTTTCAACATCACAAGTTGTTATAGACATCACTTACATCACACATCAATTTCTAAGTACCAAAACTCAGATTAAATGGTCCAATTCACTTAATTCATTCCTTTCCCTCCTATTGATTCCACACATCAAATTATAAAGAATCGAAGTGGTTTCGGGTATTTACTAATACCCGACTCCGGTCTCTTCGAATCCAATGTCATCTAAACCCAAATTATCCAATCAAATACAATTCAACTTTAATTTCTGGATAACACTTTTACACAGCAATTCATAATAGATTGATAATCACATTGTCATCGTCCCTCCAATATATCATATCACAAATCAATTCATATCAGAGATATCAACCAATTCAAAGCACCCATCATCATTCAATCATTAATAAGCAAGATTTATCACTTCCATTATTACATTGATTAATGATCCTCTAATTACTTTCATTAGTTAATTATTCTTAAATTTCATATAATAATTAACCTTCAACTTACTTATATTCATTAATCAATCTTGATTAATTACAATCAGAAATTAACTTTCCTTAATTGCTTCATCAATTAAACCAACTCCTTGATTAATTATATTAATTAACCCTTCAATTACACTGAGTAATCATTACTTAATTTCTTCCATCAAGTAACTATCCTTTAGTTACTTCTCATCAAGTAATTTCCGTTTAATTAATTCATCCAGTAATTATTTGTTAATTACTTCACCAAGTAATTACACCTCATTAATCATCTTAAGTAATTATAGATAACCCAACATCAAAGATTACTTTAATTAGTTAAACTTAATTAATTAACTAAAATTAGCCTTATTGACTTAATTAATTACACTCAGTAATTAATCCCTTTAGTTACTTCATTAAGTAATTATTTACTGTTTACCTCTCTAAAGTAATTTCTCTTTAAGTAATTATCCATTAATTACTTATACTAAGTAAATATATTTAAGAAATTTCATTCAGCAATTATGCTTTAATATCTTTTATAAGATATTATTCTTAATTAATTTAGCATTAATTATTCTCATAAATAAATTGATTAACCT
The DNA here is from genome assembly GCA_030765085.1 of Allium cepa. NCBI lineage: Eukaryota > Viridiplantae > Streptophyta > Magnoliopsida > Asparagales > Amaryllidaceae > Allium > Allium cepa. The sequence continues at coordinate 636,089,046 of CM060941.1, forward strand.
CCTTAAATCAATTATTTAATCTAAATTACTCAACCTTAATTAACTGGAAAGATGAGTCATTTACCTTAATCACATTCTTAAGTACATTCAGAATGAAATAAACTTTGGAATTGATATCCTTAACTTAAAGCAATAAGTTTAAAAAAAAATTAAAACAAAAATCTTTTAATTAATATTCTTAATTATTTGATTTATCTCAAAAACATCTTTAAGTATTAACTTAATTAATTAAAACTTAAAATAAATTTTAACTTAAACTATCAAACATTAATTAATTCATCATTACTTAAAATAGTTAAGATAATTAGTTTAAAAATTCTAACCTGACAATCTTCTAGTATTTACCTGAGGCAACTTCCGTGCTAACTCTAACCAAACACGAGTGAAATCACAAGCCCAAAACTCGTTCTACCCTCAATACTTCCAGCCTATACTCTACTGCAAACACGCGAGGCCAACACGAACAACAACTTGGGTCAAACACCAACTTCCTCGAGCCTTTTCCCACGAAAACCCCTTCTTTCCCAAAACTTCAGATACACAAATGAAATCGTGCATATGCACCGACGATCGGAGCGACTCCGACCAACCTTGAATACTCCACCAAGTCATCCTCCAACGCCACGGCCTATACGAACCTCCAGATTTCCTTGATGACCCTCAGAAGCGAAAACAAACCATTGAAGCATGAAAGACTCAAACCACGACGAACAATTCGCCTCGCACCACCGTGCCTCATTCACCAGAGTCACTTCTATTCTGCACATACCTCCGCCATACGGTCAACTTCATCCTCCCTAATCCTGGCCTAACTCGACGCCGTCTCGTCACCACGCCAGCCCTTCAAAAATCAACGTCCAGAACCCACACTAAAACCTAATTCGACCAATTGTTGTCGCTATGGTGATCCATTCCCCTTCCAAACGTTTTTCCCACCCCCCCGATTGCCAAGCTAGCTTCGACAAAAAACCCGACCTCCCTTGAGTTCTCCAACACCAGAAATGACCAAAACCCATTTTCTGATTTTCTAAGAAATGCGCATCCAAATATCCCCTAAAAATCATGATTTTTATTTTAAAAATCCTAATTCGAACCGGGAATTCAGGTTATATACCTGAATTTACAAATCAATGCACTTGATTTCGACCCATTCCTAAATTCCACTGTTATTTTCTAATTTCCAGTAAATTTTCAAACTTAATTCATATAATTAAAATTCTCAGAACTTAATTATGCTTAAACAATCAACTATGTTTTGGAATTCAATCCCAAACAATGATCAAATAAGATGATTTTGAATTTAAGGTTCTGTTTGCTCTCAGAAATTAGGAACAAAAAAGAACTGGCATCCAAACATATATAGATCAAATACAATCATATATTCAAAGATACATACTTATGTATACACATGCAAACACAAATCTAACCCAAGAATTGCATGCACAGTTTTAGATTTACTTAAGCCTAAAAAAAAATGTTTACTCGCCTATTTTGAAAACAGAGAACAGTTGAGAAACTTTTGTCTTCGAATAGGAAATTTTAAATTACTCTTGATTCTAATCTGCTTACAGATCTAGATTTTGAAGCAAAAGCTTTGGTTTCTGATCTCCTTCCAAATTTGCACTTGAATTTGAACCAGTTTTTGAGATGATTAGATCTTGAAATTGATCAGTTTGAAATTTTGAATAAGTTGAGGCTGTTGTTGTTTTTTGTTTTATTTTCCTTTCAGTTTATTCAGAGGAAGAAGAAAAAAGGTCCAAACCAAAAAAATCACCAGCCTAGTTCTTATTATATTTTTTGTTAAAGAAAACTAAGGCCATTTGTAATTGCATGATATCCTTTAGCTTACACATGTCAACTTGAATGCATACAAAGTTTACAAATGTTTTCGCATTATATTTCCCATTTGCATTAAATTTATATATGTTTTTCTAAAAAATTCCTTCTTATTTATCTATAACTTTTAAAGAAAAAGATTAAAAATCAATTAATAATCATATATATAAATATTATTTGTAAATTTATTTAAGATCTTATTTATAAAAACTAATTTAAAACCCTATATTAATTTGATTCTTATAGGCTTAAGTTATTAACACTTAAATTAACAATCACATATATATGTATACACAGTAATACATGTATATGTAAACACTTACAATTTTAATATCATAAAGTTTGCATATATCTATTTATATATATTATTAATTTACTACAATAGTTATAAAATTTTTTGATATTTATAATCCAGTATTTATTATAACTCAAATCCAATTATATACATCTAGATATTATTATTACCAAAATTTATTTGTCAATTTATAAATTAGTATTTTAATAAATTAAATTTGTTAAATTCCAATTAATATATACCCCAAAATTCGGGTTATCATATTCCTCCTCCCTTTGAATCTTTTCGTCCCCGAAAAGGAACGAAGCCAGAATTTATAAAAATGATAATCATCAGAAAAATTACTCTTGACAAATTTTACTATGAACTCCTTTTATTAAGATGTTTTAAAACACTTTTAATATATATATATATATATATATATTACCAAAATAGTTTTATAAAAATACTTTTTATAACTCGATGTTTCAATCAGCCCATCCTTGTTCTCACAAAAATTCGGTTATATTTTGATCAGGCATATGACTAAAAATCTATAAGTACTTAGCCGACCCATTTTCAACACCCAGTGAAAATATTTGGAAAATAATTTTATTGAAAATAGAGAAAAACTTTTTGAAAATAGAGGAAATATCTTTGGTGAGAATGCTCTGGAAATCATCACCCCCATCCATGGTCGCAGTTAACCCGATGGTTACGTTGCCATCCCGACAAAATCCGTAGATAACTGTAGGCCTCCACGCCCTTCGATTACACCATGAAACCCGCTACAGATCGCAGCTACAACTGGGGTTATGTTGCTATCACAGCAAAAACCCATATAACTAGAGGCCTCGGCGCCCTCGAATTTCGCTGCCAAAAGAATAAAACTTCTCCACTCCACTTGACCATAGATCGCAGTCTACCGATGTTACGTTGCCTTCCCGGAAAAATCAAGCGTAGACCATTGACACTCACCTCCACACGATTTCCGCTATGGTCCACACAGTAGATCGTAGTGACATCGAGTTACACTATCGTCATAGCATAACCCAAATGCCTCTGTAGGCATCAGCGCCCTCGACTTTCGCTATCCAATAATCCTCAGGAACTAGTTTTTCCGGACTCCTCACAGGATCAACTTTAGAACCTGCCCCTTAGAGGCTCAAGGCAGTACCAACCTATGGTACTCCTAAGAAGTTCATCCTAAGGGAGCGCCTTTTTCTCCAGAGCCGTTTTCAAAACACTTTATTCTATACACATATAGTGTCTTCCAAATCATACACCTAATATGAATCTCATATAAATCTCGTTTCTCAATATCGATTATCCTAAATCGATAAACCTCAAACTAGGCTTTCTAAATCCAATATTGATTTTACCCAAAAATCAAAAGCCTTTCAAATCCAAAGGTTCCCAAAACCTTTTTCTAAAATCCTCATAAGATCCTTTATATATATATATAGATATATATATATATATATATATATATATATAACTTTAAAAATCTTTGGATCATTTCAAACTTGTATAAAACTCCTTTTTGTACTTTAAACCGATTTGAAATCCTTTCCTTCCGGCAATAAATTCAATAAGGGGAGATTTATCTTATATAACAAAGATATATAACTTTGTTTGTTCTAGATCAAATATTCAAATTTGATCACTCTTTTATAAAGCCACTTACCAAATTTACTCACTCCCATGAAGTAAATTTTTACCATAGAAATATCCAATTTCTATTTTATTTCATCATATATTTTACCAAATATATTTTCACTCAAAACCATTTCACATTTCTTATCCACAAATTCCCAGTATTAATTTCGTTCAAACCCGTACGATGTACACATATCATCCGTACGCTATACCTGTCTGATCGCTCACTCGATCACACAATTTCACTTCCGAACTAGTATCGTCCACCCGACTTCCTAGTGCGGACTCAGATCTGGTTTCTCGATCAAAAACCGTCATTCTCCTTGCATAGTAATTACTATGATTGAGAATATCTAGAACCAATCAACAATCCATATCCAGGTTCGCCGTCGAAAATCAAGTGAAAAATCCTAACTCGGATTGATGTAACTATCTCGAAATTCTATGCTCGACTCTGGATCAAATCACTACGCGAATAGAATAATATATGTACATCCTACGTATTTATCTCCATTGATTATTAGCTAAATCAAATTCTCCCATCTATTCACATCCACTTAGGTTCTTATTTATTTATTTGTTCACCAATGCCTCAATCTCCATTTGGATTATCACCTCAAGTCTTATCTCAATTGGGTGTTTAATCAAATTAGTTTGAACTCTGTCCAATTTAAATTTAGAAAATAGCTTGAATTTTTTTTAAAAATAGATAAGTAGTTGAAAAATAATTATTAGTTCATAAAATAGCTGTAAAATAGTTAAGTAATTGTAAAATAGTTGAGAAATAGTCAAATAGTTACAGAAATTTTTAATAATTGCAAACTAGTTGTAAAATAGCAATTAATTAGTAAAATAGTTGAAAAATAGTAATTAGTTTATAAACAATTGCAAAATAGTTAAATAATTCCAAAAATAATTGTAAAACAAGTATAAGATAGTTTTAGGTTTAAAAAGAAAAGTTGTATAGTAAATAGTTTGGAAAAATAGATTTATATTAAAACAATATATTTTGAAAATAGCCCAGAGTCAAACTGTTCAATTCCCAATCTCCATTTTCATCAGCTCAATTTAAATTTCCACTTCCGTTTAAATTGACTCAATTCCAATTTAAAAATATTCAATTTCCATTGAAATTGATTTATCCCTCAATTCAAGTTGAATTAATTCTCAGTTTCTTTCCAAATTTAACTTTATTCAACTTTGATCTCAAATTTTGCTAATTCAAATAAATTTCAATTGAACTAGTTCCTATTTCAATTCATTTCAACTCCAGTTTGAATTAATTCCAATTCCAAACTCCATTTTCGAATCAAGTTGAATTATTCTTAATTTCCTCCCAAATTCAATTCAAATTTCATTTGAATTTAAAACTATTCAACTTTAGTTACAGTTTCAAATTATTCAAATCAATTTGAACTAATTTCAAATTGAACCTATTTCAATTTCAAATCATCTCAATCCCTGTTTGAATTAATCCCAATTCCCATTTGAATATGTACTCATTCAACTTCAATTTTATTTCAAAACAATAGAATTCAATTTTTCCATTTGAACTTTTAAACTTATCCATCTTCAATCACAATTCTAATTAATTTAAATCAAATTTAATTTGAACTAATTCAATTCAAATTCAAATTTAAACCATCCCGAATTATATAAATTCGAGTTAAATTTTTAAATGTTGATTTAATCCTTTAAATCAAATCAATTATATCTTTAAATCATTTAATTCTGAATCCAAATTCCATTTTTATCCTATTTCAAAGTTCAAATAATAATTCAAATCTTTTTTAAACAACTAAATATTTGAAATTCAATTTATCATCAAATTTCAATTTTGAAACCAAACCTTTGACATCTTGTCTTAAACATTCAAAATTTAAGTCCAAAATCATTCTATTTTATCTTAATAATGGATATATTACCACACCCCATTTCTTCATTCATTTGAACAAATCCAATTTCAGCTTAAAGGTTATTAATAACAACAGGATGATATCATTATTTTAAAAAATTCATCCATTTCCAATTTCCTGATCTCGAACCCATTTTGAGATCACACAAACTCCCCATTCAAATCAACTATTTTAATTTCCCAAGTTAAATCCCAATTTCATCTTGAAATTTCCAATTCAGGTTGTTCATTCAAACTTATTAACTTCTTCTATGTTAAATTCAATTTACTTAATCCAGTCAACTTTACCCAATTTGAATTCCCATTTCAAATTCTAAACCTCACATTAATAATCTTCCCACTTATTAAGTTCAAAAACTTTTCACTTTGGGCATCACATCTCATTCCAAATTTAAAACTCAACATTTAGAGTTAATTTCAGACCATCTTTGATATTATGTATATTCCTCACATATATACATATTTTCTTCTTGGCCCACCAAGCCGAATTTTAAAATTTAAACCACCCTTGGTCTTTAATCCAAATCAAATTCCTTTAAATCTCTAAACAACTCTTGTTTGAATCAAGCTCTCTCATTCAAATAATATTATTTATTATTCCTTTTAATAATTTGAAAACAAATTTCAAATGTTTTTAAATCTTAGGTACCTAAATTCACAATTTAGATCATCTTCAATTTCAATTTATAAGTCATATTTGCCTAAATGTTTACTTCCCTAAAACATTTCATTTTTCTTACTCATTTATAAACATTATATTATTGAACACAACAATGATAATAACCAAGGAAACCAATCCATTATTGTCTTTTTCTGAAATTCTTTTCCAAATTCATGATTTTAATTTCAGTTTGAATCCATTCCAAACTTATCTTTATTTTATTTCAATTTGGTTGTATTTCTATCACCACTTAATTTAATTCTAATAATTTAACAACCAATTACCTTAATTTTTATTAAAGAAATGTTTCTTTATATATCAAAATTTATTCTTATATAAAATCATTAAAATCTTCATATAAGAAAATAACAAGTACGCTCTCATATATATATATATATATATATATATATATATATATATATATATATATATATATATTCACTCAACTCATTCTAGGGTACCATTGACCCTATCCTTAATGAGTAATCCCACCAGAGCCAAGGTTCTCGCTTAACCTTCAGCTCTGATACCAATTGTAACGACCCGGAAATTTTCGATTCAGAAATTTCAGATAGTTAGGAAAAGTAGAAAAGAGAAAGGAGAAGAAATAGTAACAAGACACAGAAACCTCACATTCGTAGCGGATCAAAATATAATATCACATAAATAACGGTTTTACAAAAAAGAACTATATCAGTACACTTATATTTTATACATCAGAGTTACAACCATTACCAATCACTGGACAGTTTAAAACAACATGTCCCATTATACAATAATATATCACAGCGGAAAACACTCCATATGTTCCTGCCCTCCAGCTCGCCTCCTGAGCTCCAGAACGTCCTTACCTGAAAATCTGTAATACTCAGTCTGACATGAGCATTACATGAAAGGAACACCCGGGTCAGGCTGGAAACTAGCGTGAGTAAACCTATCTAACATGGAATACAAAAACATTCAACTTATATAAACCCGGGGTAATTTGTATTAATTTTCAACTTCACAAGTATAGACATCACTTACATCACACATCAATTTCTAAGTACCAAAACTCAGATTAAATGGTCCAATTCACTTAAAGCATTCCATTCCCTCCTATTGATTCCACACATCAAATTATAAAGAATCGAAGTGGTTTCGGGTATTTACTAATACCCGGCTCCAGTCTCTTTGAATCCAATGTCATCTAAACCCAAATTATCCAATTAAATACAATTCAACTTTAATTTCCGGATAACACTTTTACACAGCAATTCATAATTGATTGATAATCACATTGTCATCGTCCCTGTAATATATCATATCACAATGCAATTTATATCAGAGATATCAACCAATTCAAAGCACCCATCATCATTCAATCATTAATAAGCAAGATTTATCACTTCCATTATTACATTGATTAATGATCCTCTAATTACTTTCATTAGTTAATTATTCTTAAATTTCATATAATAATTAACCTTCAACTTAATTACATTCGTTAATCAATCTTGATTTACAATCAGAAATTAACTTTCCTTAATTGCTTCATCAATTAAACCAACTCCTTGATTAATTATATAAATTAACCGTGGAAATTAGGTTGAAGGGCTTCTATTTATAGGCTAATAAGTTTTAAGGACAGCGCTTCTGAATAATTAGTTTTAAGGACAATTTACAGCATAATGATAAATTTATTTATCTTTTTAAGTTATACAGAAAAATGATAAATCCTTTTATCTTTATTCCTGTATAACTGAAAATGATAAATTCTTTTATCTTTTTTCTGTAAAATGTCCTTAAAACTAATTTTTCAGAAGTAGTGTCCTTAAAACTTATTACCTACATAAATAAGCCCTTGAAGTGAAAATCCCCTAAATTAACCCTTCAATTACACTGAGTAATCATTACTTAATTTCTTCCAACAAGTAACTATCCTTTAGTTACTTCTCATCAAGTAATTTCCGTTTAATTAATTCATCCAGTAATTATTCATTAATTACTTCACCAAGTAATTACACCTCATTAATCATCTTAAGTAATTATAGATAACCCAACATCAAAGATTACTTTAATTAGTTAAACTTAATTAATTAACTAAAATTAACCTTATTAACTTTATTAGTTACACTGAGTAAGTAATTCCTTTAATCGCTTCATTAAGTAATTATTCACTGTTTACCTCTCTAAAGTAATTTCTCTTTAAGTAATTATCCATTAATTACTTATACTAAGTAAATATATTTAATAAATTTCATTCAGCAATTATGCTTTAATCTCTTTCATAAGAGATTATTCTTAATTAATTTAGCATTAATTATTCTCAAAAATAAATTGATTAACCTCCTTAAATCAATTATTTAATCTAAATTACTCAACCTTAATTAACTGGAAAGATGAGTCATTTACCTTAATCACATTCTTACCTATATTCAGAATGAAATAAACTTTGGAATTGATATCCTTAACTTAAAGCAATAAGTTTAAATAAAAATTAAAACACAAATCTTTTAATTAAAATTCTTAATTATCTGATTTATCTCAAAAACATCTTTAAGTATTAACTTAATTAATTAAAACTTAAAATAAATTTTAACTTAAACTATCAAACATTAATTAATTCATCATTACTTAAAATAGTTAAGATAATTAGTTTAAAAATTCTACCCTGACAATCTTCTAGTATTTACCCGAGGCAACTTCCGTGCTAACTCTAACCAAACATGAGTGAAATCACAAGCCCAAAACTTATTCTACCATCAGTACTTCCAGCCTATACTCTACAGCACACACGCGAGGCCAACACGAACAACAACTTGGGTCAAACACCAACTTCCTCGAGCTCTTTCCCACGAAAACCCCTTCTTTCCCAAAACCTCAGATACACAAATGAAACCGTGCATATGCACCGATGATCCGAGCGACTCCGACCAACCTCAAATACTCCACTAAGTCATCCTCCAACGCTACAACCTATACGAACCTCCAGATTTCCTTGATGACCCTCAGAAGCGAAAATGACCCATTGAAGCACGAAAGACTCAAACCACGATGAATAATTCGCCTCGCACCACCGTGCCTCGTTCACCAGAGCCACTTCTATTCTGCACATACCTCCGCCATACGGTCAACTTCATCCTCCCTAATCCTGGCCTAACTCGATGTTGTCTCGTCACCACGCCAGCCCTTCAAAAATCAACATCCAGAACCCACACTAAAACCTAATTCGACTAATTGTCGTTGCTACGGTGATCCATTCCCCCTCCAAACATTTTTCCCAACCTCCCCGATTGCCAATCTAACTTCGACAAAAACCCTGACCTCCCTTGAGTTCTCCGACCACCAGAAATGACCAAAACCCATTTTCTGATTTTCTAAGAAATGCGCATCCAAATCTCCACTAAAAATTATGATTTTTATTTTAAAAATCCTATTTCGAACAGGGAATTTAGGTTATATACCTGAATTTACAAATCAATGCACTTGATTTCAACCCATTCCTAAATTCCACTGTTATTTTCTAATTTCCAGCAAATTTTCAAACTTAATTCATATAATTAAAATTTTCAAAACTTAATTATGCTTAAACAATCAACTATTTTTTGGAACTCAATCCCAAATAATGATCAAATAAGATGATTTTGAATTTAAGGTTTTGTTTACTCTCAGAAATTAGGAATAGAAAAGAACTGGCATCCAAACATATATAGATCAAATACAATCATATATTCAGAGATACATACTTATATATACACACACGCAAACACAAATCTAACCCAAGAATTGCATGCACAGTTTTAGATTTACTTAAGCTTAAAAAAATATGTTTACTCATCTATTTTGAAAATAGAGAACAGTTGAGAAACTTTTGTCTTCGAACAGAAAATTTTAAATTGCTCTTGATTCTAATCTGCTTACAAATCTAGATTTTGAAACAAAAGCTTTGGTTTCTGATCTCCTTCCAAATTTGCACTTGAATTTGAACCAGTTTTTGAGATGATCAGATATTTAAATTGATCAATTTGAAATTTTGAATAAGTTGAGGCTGTTTTTTTTCTTTTCTTTCCAATTTATTCAGAGGAAGAAGAAAGAAGATCCAGACCAAAAAAATCACCAGCCTAGTTCTTATTATATGTTTATTATTATTATTTTTTATTAAAGAAAACTAAGGCCATTTGTTATTGCATGATATCCTTTAGCTTACACATGTCAACTTGAATGCATAAAAAGTTTACAAATGTTTTTGCATTATATTTCCCATTTGCATTAAATTTATATATGTTTTTTAAAAAAATTCCCTTTTATTTATCTCTATAACTTTTAAAAAAAAGATTAAAAATCAATTAATAATCATATATATAAATATTAGTTGTAAATTTATTTAAGATATTATTTATAAAAACTAATTTAAAACCCAATATTAATTTGATTCTTATAGGCTTAAGTTATTAACACTTAAATTAACAATCACATATATGCATATACACATTAATACATGTATATGTAAACACTTACAATTTTAATATCATAAAGTTTGCATATATCTATTTATATATATTATTAATTTACTACAATAGTTATAAATTTTTCTGATATTTATAATCCAGTATTTATTATAACTCAAATCCAATTATATACATCTAGATATTATTAATGACCAGAATTTATTTGTCAATTTATAAATTAATATTTTAATAAATTAAATCTATTAATTTCCAATTAATAGACACCCCAAAATTCGGGTTATCACCAAAGATCTCCAATCCAATAAGCTCGAACCACCATCATCGATGACTTAAGCAAGGTCAGTCATCCAAAAATTGAAGAAGATTCCCAAAGACTGAAAGCTACTGAATCTACACCTACTATTTGATTATCTGAAAAACCCAATTCTAGACTGCCCGTATAGAAAATTGTGGGCACTAAGAGTTTAGGACGGGAACAATAAACTCCGGTCAGTCATGAGACTGGTATGAGCAAACAAAAACAACTTTATCTGTAAACAAACAAAAAAGGAATTAAAAACATTGAAAACTGCAATGCTTTTTAGAAAATGAAACTGCCATAAGGCCTCCCGCCACACACATAATGCAAGCGCACACTTGGAGGAGATTTCTCCTTATGACAGTCAAAAACGATTGATACACGAAAACCATTTGATATTTTATTAGTGCACAGTAGAAAACATTTCGAAAGTATAATATTAATCTTAGCCAGCATAGGTACCATTATACTATGCCTACTATAGCTACGACCTGAGGTGGCAGGTAATACAACTGCAATCATAAAGGGCTCGTATTGGATGATTGGATTTCCAACAAATGGTCGGGCAAAGGAACTTCCTGGGCCACATGGGAACGCCTCTGGAGGGATGCCCCGAGAATCTACCCAGCTCTCTGCCAATACAAGGCCAGTTTACTCCCTTTCTAAGAGTAAGACCTAAGATATGCCACCCCCGGTCGTTTGCGACCCTCATCCGAGAGCTCTCAACCACAACAATTACACAGTAATAAATTTAATGTGTCCGTGCGAGTTAAGTATCAGGGCTCCATACCATGATACCACCCTTTTCCAGAAGGAATGGACATACCCTAGGGGCGCAACCCCTGCAACCTTGCTGCATCTTTCATGTTTCGACCATTTCCGGGTGTGAGATCCTGATGCAGTCTCGTCCATAAAGCTACGTTTTTTCACAAAGCCATGCTTCGATCAACAAATGATCAGCAGCACTTCGTATGCCACATTACCAAATTGGGAATGTATCACTAGTAACCATCGACTACATAACCTCTGAGCTCGTACGTCTCAGAGAAGGGTGTTAAGCTAAGAGAATAAATCTCCACCACCAAACAGAAATGTATTTGATAGAAACTAGTTTTACATCTCAAAGTGAATGTCAGACACACATCCATACAAGTCTGTTCCGGGTTTGAACAGAACCGAAGGCACATCCAAAGAAGCCCTTGCAATCCGGGTATTTACAATCCCGATCGGACTCCTCATAACATATGGAGATATTTATACCGTAGCTACTCAGGGCAGAGTCATTCGATAGGTCATCCTATCATTCTCATAAATACCCGGTCTTCACCACCAGTCTTCAAATTCCATCCATGACGTCATATCATTATTCGGAATGGGTTATATGACACAAGGTCCTCTCTCGGCTAAACCGAATAATGAGTGCAATATTTTAAAAACATATGGATATGGGATTTCAGTTAAGTCGCAACTTTAAAATCCAAAACTTTATTTTCAAATGGTTTAAACAAATTACCATTTCAAATCTTTAAACAAAAAGATTCATTTCACAACGTTCGCCCAGTTTTACAAAGATTCATTCACAAATTTCAAAATAATTTTCCACTTCAATCTTGGATTAACCCATCCAATCTTTACATCAAAGATTTAATTCATAGCTTTCAAAACCATTTCCAAAGATTCATTCATAACTTCGAAAACCATTTCATTTCAAATTTGAAATCCCTTTAATATAAATTGGAAATTCCTTCCTTATATGAAAGCTTTTATTATTCGAAAAAAAATAATTTTCATTTCGAAAAAATCCGATTTATACAAGTTAAAAATATTTGGTTAAATTCAAATTCCCAAAACAACACTTTAAAAAATGGTTTAAAACCCATATAAACTTGTATAACCTTTTTAAATCATAAATTCTCAACATACAATTCAATTTCAAATTTTTGAGTTCAAATTTAAATCAAATTTCAAAACTAAATCAAGTTATTCAAAAATAACATTTATCTTTGAAATTCCTTTTCAAAAGCTTTTCACTTTAAACCCAGTCCATTTCCAAAACTATTTGAATTCAAAATTCAATTTAAAAATTATTTTCTAAAATCTGTGACTTAACCGATTTCCTCATGCAATCCATATTTGTGTGTGTATGGTGTAGTCCAGGGGTTTCACACAATAGTGCAACAACATCATTTATCACAGATTCAAGCATATAAATATCGATAAGCTGTATATTCTATAACGCTTATCTTTCATTCGCAGATACACAGATAAATAATATAAAATTTATCACAGATAAAATTAGTTACATTCATCACAATTTGAATTTAAAACAATTCAAATCACAAAGCATCGCACAGCAGAGATAACAAACAATTCACAGCATTCAATAGAATACAGTCAACCATAAATAAGGTTAATTGATCATCTGATTAATTAAAACCAGATTAATCACTAATTCTGGTTGATTAACATTAATTAATTACAATTTATGTTAATTACTTATCCTTTAATTATTTATCAATCACCCTTAATTAATAAATTAATCAAACCTTAAATATTTAAGAATTAATCTTAATTAATTAATTATCCTTAATTAATCCATTAATTAACCCTATATTAATCATCATTTAATTAATTAATCTTAATTTATCAAGTGATTGACATTCCTATTTTTTAAAATCAAATTCAAATTTGTAATTAATTTATATTTAGAAATTAAATTGTGAATTAATTTGGTATTCCCAAATTTAATAGATATTTATTTGTTTATAAATATAAATAAGAATTTGATTTGGAATTTAAAATAAATAGATGATGTATGGAATATATAAATATATATTTGATTGTTTACTCATTTATAAATATAAATTGATTGTATATTAATTTTTGAATTTGAAATTTAAATATAGACGTGTTGAAATATAAATTGATTATAATATAAAATTTGAATTTGAAATTTACAACTATGTTTTAAATTGTGAATAAATGTATTGAGATATAAATTGGATTTAAAACTATATTTTAAAAATTAATAAGAATTCATTTTCTAAATACATACATACATACATATATATACACACACATATTTGGAAATTTTATTTTGAATTCCAAAGACTATTTAAAAGTTAAATTTTATGTTTCAAAATATATATGCCTTGTGATTTGAAAAGTCATATTTTGAAATTTATACAATAATTTTTGAATTGGTATTTGAAAGTTATAAAAGTATAAAATATAGATAATAGAAAATGCATAAATATAAAACATATGTTAATATGAAAAGAAATGTTTTGTAAATATAAAGCTCAAAGGGTTTAGAAATAAAGTTTATTAAATTCATAAAGATAACTTAAAAGAGGGTCAAACATGATTCCCCCCTTAAGAAAATTTCGTCCTCGAAATTTTCAAGGGGGACAACAAAGAACAGATAGAGAATATTCTACCAAATCAAATAGAAATATCTATTCTGCATTTGGCTTACCAAATCAAAATATCAATAATATGAGAACAAACTCATTCAATATTACACAAGATATTCGGGTCACCAGATCTACAAAATATGCAGGGTATTGGTTAGTTCGAAGGGATAACCAACCACTCGTAGAATAAATCGGAATCCTAAAGAATAGACAGATATATGGATAAAACCCCAAAACTTTTTAGTTTAGAAACCAAAGTATACCTATCAACCATAGCAACCAAAGCAAACAATTCATCCAAACAAACAATTCTGATCCATCTGGAGTTTATGTCCCATGTTAATATATCAAAGCTTCTTCCTGGAGCTGTTAGGAACCATCAAAGAATTGAGAGGAGATGATGAACAAAAGAGATTGATAGAGAAAGATTGTTTCCGTTTTTGTTACAAGGCATTGACCATATGAAGTGATACTTCCCTGTCCCCTATCTTGTCCTCTTCTTGCACTCATACTTACAAGCAGTGAATAGTAAGAAAAATTACTGAGGCACACGGATGGATATCTTAGGGATATACTCATTCTAGGGTATACATCACCCTATTTCTAATGTGTTACCTAATGTGTTTTACTCCTGAGCTAAAGTTCAACCTTCAGCTCTGATACCACTTATAACGATCCTGACTCGACCTTCGAAAATGGGCACCTAATACATCACCTATATTCAAATGCCGTAGATTCAAACGTCGAATCTGTTTTTTCGGAGCTTATAACACATTAAGTATAACAACACGGCGGAAGAAAAAAAGAATATATCAATATACAACATTGATACAATATCTGATACAACTGAATATCAAATACAATGACTTCCAATATCCAAGATAGGTACAAGACAATAACAGAAATAACAGCAGCGGAAAGACAATATCTTCAATGCCAACTCTAAAAACTCCATCTCCAATCCAAAGCTAGCTCGAACCCCCATCAAGTTGTACTAAGAAAGGTCAGTCATCAAAAGACTGAAGAAGATTCCCAAAGACTGAAAGCTAACAAACCAAAGACTTCAAAGGCTATCGAATCTACACCTATTACTTGATTATCTGAAAAAACAAACTCTAGACTGTCCGTGTGGAAAATTGTAGGCACCCAGAGTTTAAGAAGGGAACAATAAACTCCAGTTCAGTCATGGGACTGGTGTGAGCAAACAAAGGCAGTTTATCTTTAAAACAAACAAAAGATTTTAAAACATTGAAATCCGCAATGCTTTTTGGAAAATGAAACTACCATAAGGCCTCCCACCGCACACATCATGCAAACGCAGAATTGGAGGAGATTTCTCCTTATGATAGTCAAAAATGCTTGATACGCGAAAACCATTTGATATTATTATTAGTGCATAGTGGAAAATATTTCGAAAGCATAATATTAATCTTAGCCAGCATACAACATTTCGTCGTATGCCTACTATAGCTACCATGTTCAATAGCAGATTACCGCCACATTCCATGGCAGGTTATACAATAAAACCGTACAGGACGCGTATTGTTTCTTTGGATTTTCCAACAAATGTCAGGCTAAGGAACTTTCTATTGCCACATGGGAACGCCTCTGGAGGGACGCACCAAGAACCTACCCGGATCTCTGCTAACACAAGGCCGATTTACTCCCTTCTCGGGAGTAAGACCTAAGATATGCCATCCCCGGTCGTTTGCGACCTTTATCCGAGGATCCTCAACCACAAAGCAACATCACACAGTAATAAATATACAGTGTCCACATGGGTTAAGTATTTGGGATCCATACCATCATACCACCCTTTTCCAGAAGGAATGGACATACCCTAGGGGCATGACCCCTGCAACTTTGCCGCATCTTTCCTGTTTTGTCCATTATCGGGTTGTGAGGCTCGATGAGGTCTCGTCCACAAAGCTACGCTTTTTCACAAAGCCATGCTTTGATCAACAAATGATCGGCAGCACTTCGTATGCCACATTACCAAATTGGGAATGTATCGCTAGTAACCATCAACTACATAACCTCTGAGCTCGTACGTCTCAGAGAAGGGTGTTAAGGTAAGAGATTAAATCTCCGCCACCAAACAGAAATGTATTTGATAGAGACCAGCTTTACATCTCAAAGTGTAATGTCAAACATACATCCATACAAGTCTGTTCAGGGTTCGAACAGAACCGAAGGCACTTCAAAAGAAGCCCTTACAAATCTGGATAATCCCTAATCACGTCCGGACTTCCCACCACATATGGATATCTCTATACCGGGGATCAGCTGGTGCAGAGACATTCAACGAGTTATCCTTTCGCTTTCGAAAATATCCAGTCTTCACCACCAGTCTTCAAATGCTACTCATATCGTCGTATCATTATTCGGAATGGGTTATATGACACAAGGTTCTCTTCCGGCTAAACCGAATAATGAGCGCAAAATTTTAAAACATATGGATATGGGATTTCAGCTAAGTCACAAATTAAAATCCAAAACCTTTCCTCAAAGGGTTTAAACAAATTACCATTTACAAATCTTTAAACAAAAAGATTTATTTCACAAAGTTCACCTATATTTCACAAAGATTCATTCACAGCTTTTCAAAACAATTTCCTCTTCGAATTGGATTATCTTATCCAATTATTAAACAAAAGTTTCAATTTATACCTTTTGGCGTCGATTTTCGAAGGTCGGGTCAGGGTCGTTATAGCATGCTAGAGTCTTGAAAGAGTCGACATGTTGGAGCCTCGAGGGAGTCTCGAGTGGGTTGACGTGTTGGAGTCTCGAGGGAGTCTGGAGTGGGTCGGCATGTTGGAGTCTCGATGGAGTCGGCATGTTGGAGTCTCGAGGAAGTCTCGAGTGGGTCGGCATGCTGAAGTCTCGAGTGGGTCGGCATGTTGGAGTCTGGAGTGGATTAGCATTTTACATGCTCCAGGAAAGCAGTGGTCGACTATATGGACTCGACTATGGTCCAACTAGGCCCGGATCACTCCGAAAGCCCAGTAACTTGGGTTTTGCTTATAAATACAGCAGGCGGAGCTTCAGTAAAGGGATCTTCATTCTATTTTCCTTCTTCTTCCTCATTAAGGCTACTCTTCCATAATTGTTTTGAAAACTTTGGATTGTAACTTTAAATGATTCCCATATCAATAGAAAGGAAAATTTTGGAGTAGACGTAGGCCAGAGTCAGCCGAACCACTATAAATCCACTATTTTTTCTGCTTTCTTTTTTATTTTTACTGCTCTTCATATTTATACTCTCTACATACACTTTATCTGTTATATGTGACTGTTCATTGGTGCTTTCATTTACATTTGGGTGTTAGTGACCAATTTTGGCGCTAGCATTTTGGTGCTTTCACCGAGAAAGCTAGCACTTAGGGATTCTAAAGCTTGGACTTTGGATTTAAAGGCTTAGGAACTCGGATTCTTGGAAAGCTATGGCAAAGCAATCAACAAGAAGACAAAGAGCGAAAAGAAGTCAGCATGAATGTAGTCAGGAGGCTTCCTCAGGAGCTAATCAGACCTTAGTTTTCATCACCAGAGATGAGATGGAAATGATGATGGATGCTATGCAGGAAGGGATACTAAAAAGGCAGGAGGAAATGATACAGAACCTACTCCAACAGGTTGGACAAGTTGGAATGCGCAACCAAAGGAATGGAGTAGCTGGTGATGCTGGAAATGAGGATCATGAAGCTAAAGTAATACGAATGGAGGCAGTTCGGAATCAAAACCAAGGGCATGAAGCGACCGGAGTACGGGATGTTGAATATGCGCTTATATGATTTTTGTTTGATGATAATAAACATATATACATTCATTTAAATGTATTTGTTAATATACTATTTATTTTTCACAGATTAAATAAATATTTGCTGAATAAAATAAATAACACGGAATTTGAATTCAAACGAATATTTTATTCAAACAAATATTTATTACAATTTTGATAGTACAATTTCAAGCTCTCACTATAACTATACTTTTTCAATTACATTTCTGATTACATCTCAATTCATTTTTACATTTTCACCTCACTACATATTACTCACACTTGTATTATCTTCAACTTCATTCCAGTTAGAATCCAGCATCTGAGCAATCTGCAAAAATATTCACTAACGCAGTAAAATTGAAAAAGAAATATTTTTGCATTATAAAATAAAATATGATTTTGAAAATAATATTTGCCTCAGTTATTTGGGTTGTTCGTCATCATTCATATTTGAATTCGTCAGACACGAACAACTTGTGACATACACAGTGTATCACTGTATATGCCACAAGGCCGTGCACACCGATATACACTTGATTGATTTACAGGGACATGTGAGCACAGGTCAAACCCTAATGAAAAACTGGGTTCAACTCACGTGCAATAACATTGAAAATCATGACACGAGCACAAGGTCAAATCCGAGTTTTAAAACTGGATTCAACACAAGGCAACATGACATGAATGCAACGAAGACCAACAGCAAAATGGACTGCAACAATCATGTATGCAGATCAGGTCCAGTGCCAACAAACAACAAGTCTCGACCAAAACAGTTGCAACATGGATATCACAAAACAAAACTCACTGGAATGAACAAGCATGCACATACACCAGAAGCTCAAGTCAATGCACAGTGCAAACATATGCACCTAAGTGACACAGTGATACAAGACCACAACTCGACCAGGTAACAGCATGGAATATACCAAAGTATGGAGTGTACAAGTGCAGACAACAGCAACTAAATGCAACAAACTCAAATGTCCAGTTACAACTACAGAGTCGAGTGCATGCTATAGCAATAAAACCAAGACTACAGGTCAGGGAAGCAATAGGTGTACAATGACAATAACCAAGGCACCAAGGAATCTCAATATGATACATGTGAATAAAACAATGAACTACATGACATGAACCATGCAACTGATCAGAAAATATCAACAACTCAAATGAACGCAGAAAAATGCCCAGAGACCAGATGCAAATGACAACAAGCACATGAGCAACATGTACACATTAACAATCAATTAGTGCAGTTCAATCCAGTAAAACAAGAAATGAACTCAAACTAAGTGCATCACTGACCATACACCAAAGCTAACAGAAATGCCAAGAGACGCAAGTGTTACTAGATAACAAACAAGCATGAAACCAGTCAATGCCGAGGCTAAACAAATCAATGACATCGAAACAGTGCAGTATGGCCAGAGTGAAGATTACAAGACTGCAATAGATACAACAATACCCAAGATAACTTGAACAAAGCTACTACAGGAATGCAGACAGTGGCCGAAGCCAATTTACAAAATATCGAAGTCAAAGAAGATTAATAAACATCAAAGACATAATGACCAAGTCACGTATCAAAATGTTGATTATCAAAATCAAGTTGTACGAAATTTATCAAGTCAGAGAAAATTCAAGCTGAGTATATTACACCGTGATAGCCAAGCAAATTGACTAAGTCACGAATCAACAACGTGACCATCAAGCAACGAAAGCATATTCATATTGAACAAGTCAGATACATCTCAATCATCAATACAAAATCAAGCGGCCAGAGAAATCAGTTGACAAAATTCAAATAGAGAATATACGACGCAAATCTAGGGTTACAAACCCTATATAATCAAATTCACATCATCGGCATCATCATCGAATTCCAGAAAGCACAGAATCAGAAAAGCAAAAGGATATAATTACATACCGAAATTCGATCAATGAAGCAGCCGCGGTGAACAAATTAAAGAGCATCGAAGTCGAACAGTATCAAAGGTCGGCGCTTCAATTTGCAAAAAACCCTAATTTGAATCATGAACGGAAGCCCTAATCTGGATTGAAGGACAAAGCCGCCGCTATCTCAAAACAACGAACGGAGCAAATAAAAAGAAAAAGGAACGGGTTGAAGAAGTGAATAGGGGCCGGCCTTGTTTTATTATAAGTCTTTAGTTTATTTCTAAATAGGGTTTTATTTTATTTAAATTGTTTTTAATTGTATTTTCTTTTTAAACCGTTTTAAATTTCTAGTCGTGTGACTAGGGCACAAGCTACGTGGCATAGCTTGAGAATTCGCAACTCGGTGGCTGAGTTGTGGCAAGGTTTTGAGCGTAGAGTTAGATTAGTCAATAGCGGGTATAGCGAGTTTACGTGTGTAGAAACCTTGGGGGTAGCACGTAGGCAGGGTTTTGCTGAAGCTGGGTAAATTCTGTGTTGTTATGTTTTTTCTGTTATTTATATTCTGCGATATCTGTGCTGCTATTATGTGATCTGAATTGAATATTTTATAAGCTTCCGCGATTAATTTTTATAATTTATACTATCACCCTATTCACCCCCCCTCTAGGGTGAAATCGATCCTACAAGTGGTATCGGAGCAAGGTCTAGAAGTCAACATTTGTTTTAAAAATTCGATTTTTTTTTTGAAAAAATCAGTTTTGTTTTAAAAATTTGAATTTTTAAAATGGCTTCTTTTAATAATGCTTTTACAGAGGGTCAGTCGATAGTTAGACCACCAATGTTCAATGGTGAATATGCTTTTTGGAAAAATAGGATGAATTTTTTTTTGAAAACCATTGACGCATGGGATATTGTTGAGACAGGTTATAAAACTCCAATTATAACTGTAGATAATCAGGAAATAGAGAAACTAAAGGAACAATGGACAGAACTAGAAAATAAATTACAGAATACTAATGCCAAAGCTATGAATCTATTATCTGTTCATTAGATCAATTTGAATTTAATCGTGTCTCACATTGTCTAACTGCGCAGGAAATATGGCACATACTAGAAGTGACTCACGAAGGAACATCTCAAGTCAAAGAATCTTGCCTTGCCATGATAAGCAGCGAATACGAGAACTTTACAATGGCGAAGGAAGAAAATGTCAAAGAGATGTACGGACGACTTTCCAATATCGTATACAAATCAAAAGCTCTCGGAAAAACATATACCGAATTGGAAATAGTCCGGAAAATCCTCACAGTCCTTCCACGAAGCTTTGAAGCGAAAGTAACTGCCATTCAAGAATCGAAAGATTTAAAACAACTCAAAATCGAAGAACTCATCAGAAATCTCACCACTTATGAGCTAAAAATGAAATTCAAGGAAGAGCGTGAAGGAGGAGATACTCGAAAGAAATCAATAGCGCTCAAAGGAACAACTGAAAGTGATGATGATAACGATGATGATGATGGAGCAGAAGGGCTAGAGTTGTTAATAAGGAAATTCAAAAAATGGAATCGCAAACACGGAAATCCAGCTCGAAATCAGGAATTGAAAAGCAGAATAGGCAAAGCATTTGACCACTCAGAAGAACAGAAGATCATTTGTTATAATTGCAACCAACCCGGACACATCAAGCCCAATTGTCCTCAAAATCAACGCGACTTTAAAAAGAAATCAAAAAGGAAAAGTTTTGCAGCCACGTGGAATACAAGTGATGAAGATAATCAAAGTTCTAGCAGTGAGAGTGAGAAAGCAGATATGTGCCTTCAAGGGAATATAACTGATAGCGACGATGACGAGCCAAGCGAGGTATCAAAACTTACTCACTCTGAATTACTTATTTATTTCCATGAAGTAAATGGCTGTTTTGAACGACTTAGGGAAAAATATGCTAAACTTGAATCTCAAAAGGATACCTTGATAGAATGTAATGAACAATTTGATCAATTAGTTAAGAACTATCAACGTAGGATCCCTAAGTGTGATAAGTGTCCAACATTCGAAGAAGAAATTAAAAAATCGGAAATCAATATAAAATCACTTGAAAATGAAATTCTGATTTTAAAAGAAAATGAAAATACTAGGAGAGAGAATTCTATTAAAAAGTGCACACAATTGTTAAACGAAAATGAATCTCTCAAATCACAAGTCCAACAACTATCTACTACTTTAGATAAATTTTCCAAAAGTGAAAAATCGTTGAATATGCTATTAGGAAAGCAAACTGTTAATACGGTTAGACAAGGACTTGGATATAATAAATTGAAAATTGTTGAAAGCAATAATAATCAAGTTAATTCTATGTGTACAATTTGTAGAAAGTATGGACACAATCAATAATTGTTGGTATAGACCCAAACATGTGAAAACTATACCGATTTGGGTTTCAAAAGGCACAAATATAAAATCTCTCAAAGTTAAACAAATTTGGGTGCCAAAGGGAACAATTATAAATAGTTTTGGGTCTTTACAAAATTGTTTTTCAAAATTTTCTGCCACTAACAACCATGGACCTATAAAAACAAATAGGTCACATAAATCTTTCATCATGTAGGTGTGGTGGCAGGCTAAGGAACAACAACGGTGTTATCTGGATTTTGGCTGTTCCAGAAACACAACGGGCGACAAAGCAAAGTTCCTTAGCCTAGTATTAAGGTGACAGAATCACAACGGACAACAACGATAAATATCGTAAAGGTAAAACAGGTAATGGTATGTTTTAAACGATATATTAAATGTGATAATCTGCACCGTATTCTGAATTAAAATCAGCCAATATTGAGATGATGAAAAGATGGTGATTCTGACTTATTCAACATAGTTGGCCAATTATATTCTTATGCCAGAAACACTATAAAGTTCTCTAGATTCTTTGAATTACTTCATATATATCAGTTTGGATTAAAAATAGTGTTTTGTTGGATAATAATACAATTGGTTATAATTCGGCTAACTCTTTATTCACGGTTTTCGATTATTTACACGGCTTTAATTCAAATTCAAAAGAATGTCATTTAAATTGGTGTAAAAATTGAGTTTGAAATTTTTGGCGCACACTTCATGTTTTGGTCTATAAAATTCAATTGATGATAATTTTGAGTGAAAGAGAAATTCAGATGCAGATTACACTGGTAATCTAGTTGATAGAAAAATTACTAGTTGAATGTGATTTTTGAGACATTTAGCAACTGCATCGTGTTTCAAAGAAAATATCTGCATATTCTTCATTTCAAATAATTTTCAAATAGCAAAAATTTTTCTTTTAAAACCCCCTGGAGAAAATCATTTTTGACCATAGTTTCAGATTAGTCATTTTTGAAAAATTAATTTCGTAATTATTTTTGAATTTGATTTTAAATGACTATTTTGACTAATCTGACTCCCTAATGTTTATCGAAAAGAAAAATAGTGATTGAAAAAGTGATGAGTGTTAATATTGATCATATATTATGACTCGATAAAGTATAATTAGAAAATTTCTTTAGAAATTTAAACAAGAGTTATAAAACTTTTTGTTGGTAAAAATTCCATTACCATCTCTATATCTATCATATTTCTAACGACCATCACTCATCAAAATTCCATATAGTTTGTCGATATGTGGTACTTTAAACAGGAATCGTTCGTTTTTTATTTTTCACATTTTTTTTTGAAAAAAAAGGGGTAATAATAATAATAATAATAAATACCAAAGTATTCACTCTCATTTAAAAGTCCTCACGGTTATGCATGGGTGAATTACTTGGAATTTGTTATGTTCTTCCATGCTCATTTAAAAGTCCTCACAGTTATGCATGTATGGAACGCATATCAAAAGTTGATTTTTAAAATAAACAAGTTGATTCTAATCCCATTTAAAAGTCCTCACGGTTATGCGTGGTTAGAAGATACTTGAATTCATTTTTTTTAAAAATAAAATTAGAATACTACTAATCTCATTTAAAAGTCCTAACGGTTATGCATGGTTAGTAGATATTCAAATTCCTGATATAAA
The DNA here is from genome assembly GCA_030765085.1 of Allium cepa. Taxonomy (NCBI): domain Eukaryota; kingdom Viridiplantae; phylum Streptophyta; class Magnoliopsida; order Asparagales; family Amaryllidaceae; genus Allium; species Allium cepa. The sequence continues at coordinate 636,113,281 of CM060941.1, forward strand.
TATGCCACAAATAGATACAACTGTATGGTTTTATATGATGACATCATTTCCATCATTCTAAAGTGGAATATGTGCCTAACAAAATATTTATGATTTTTGTTTGATTTTTTATTGAAATTTAATATTTATATTCAATTGGGTTTTAATGTTGGATTGATATCGATTACTTTATCTATATTTTCTCTAACACTATTATTCTTTTGCTGATAACAAAAGGGGGAGAGAAAGGTAAAGATTTTGTCAAATAAAATCAAGCAAAGGTCAAATAATTTCTCTATTTACATCTAGGCTCATTTGCATATTTCTATTTGTATGCATATATGTAGGGGGAGTATTGTGTAGAGGGGAAGCATTTAAATAGGGGGAGCAATTAGAGCATATCAATGATCAAATACAATTAACATATTCAAAATCTTAAATATATGTTTGTTATCATCAAAAGGGGGAGATTGTTGAATATGCGCTTATATGATTTTTGTTTGATGATAATAAACATATATACATTCATTTAAATGTATTTGTTAATATACTATTTATTTTTCACAGATTAAATAAATATTTGCTGAATAAAATAAATAACATGGAATTTGAATTCAAACGAATATTTTATTCAAACAAATATTTATTACAATTTTGATAGTACAATTTCAAGCTCTCACTATAACTATACTTTTTCAATTACATTTTTGATTACATCTCAATTCATTTTTACATTTTCACCTCACTACATATCACTCACACTTGTATTATCTTCAACTTCATTCCAGTTAGAATCCAGCATCTGAGCAATCTGCAAAAATATTCACTAACGCAGTAAAATTGAAAAAGAAATATTTTTGCAATATAAAATAAAATATGATTTTGAAAATAATATTTGCCTCAGTTATTTGGGTTGTTCGTCATCATTCATATTTGAATTCATCATACACGAACAACTTGTGACATACACAGTGTATCACTGTATATGCCACAAGGCCGTGCACACCGATATACACTTGATTGATTTACAGGGACAGGTGAGCACAGGTCAAACCCAAATGAAAAACCGGGTTCAACTCACGTGCAATAACATTGAAAATCACGACACGAGCACAAGGTCAAATCCGAGTTTTAAAACTGGATTCAACACAAGGCAACATGACATGAATGCAACGAAGACCAACAGCAAAATGGACTGCAACAATCATGTATGCAGATCAGGTCCAGTGCCAACAAACAACAAGTCTCGACCAAAACAGTTGCAACATGGATATCACAAAACAAAACTCACTGGAATGAACAAGCATGCACATACACCAGAAGCTCAAGTCTATGCACAGTGCAAACATATGCACCTAAGTGACACAGTGATACAAGACCACAACTCGACCAGGTAACAGCATGGAATATACCAAAGTATGGAGTGTACAAGTGCAGACAACAGCAACTAAATGCAACAAACTCAAATGTCCAGTTACAACTACAGAGTCGAGTGCATGCTATAGCAATAAAACCAAGACTACAGGTCAGGGAAGCAATAGGTGTACAACGAGAATAACCAAGGCACTAAGGAATCTCAATATGATACATGTGAATAGAACAATGAACTACATGACATGAACCATGCAACTGATCAGAAAATATCAACAACTCAAATGAACGCAGAAAAATGCACAGAGACCAGATGCAAATGACAACAAGCACATGAGCAACATGTACACATTTACAATCAATCAGTGCAGTTCAATCCAGTAAAACAAGAAATGAACTCAAACCAAGTGCATCACTGACCATACACCAAAGCTAACAGCAATGCCAAGAGACGCAAGTGTTACTAGATAACAAACAAGCATGAAACCAGTCAATGCCGAGGCTAAACAAATCAATGACATCGAAACAATGCAGTATGCCAGAGTGAAGATTACAAGACTGCAATGGATACAATAATGCCCAAGATAACTTGAACAAAGCTACTACAGGAATGCAGACAGTGGCCGAAGCCAATTTACAAAATATCGAAGTCAAAGAAGATTAATAAACATCAAAGACATAATGACCAAGTCACGTATCAAAACGTTGATTATCAAAATGAAGTTGTACGAAATTTATCAAGTCAGAGAAAAATTCAAGCCGAGTATATTACACCGTGATAGCCAAGCAAATTGCCTAGTCACGAATCAACAATGTGACCATCAAGCAACGAAAGCATATTCATATTGAACAAGTCAGATACATCTCAATCATCAATACAAAATCAGGCGGCCAGAGAAATCATTTGACAAAATTCAAATAGAGAATATACGACGCAAATCTAGGGTTACAAACCCTATATAATCAAATTCACATCATCGGCATCATCATCGAATTCCAGAAAGCACAGAATCAGAAAAGCAAAAGGATATAATTACATACCGAAATTCGATCAACGAAGCAGCCGCGGTGAACAAATTAAAGAGCATCGAAGTCGAGCAGTATCAAAGGTCGGCGCTTCAATTTGCAAAAAACCCTAATTTGAATCACGAACGAAAGCCCTAATCTGGATTGAAGGACAAAGCCACCGCTATCTCAAAACAACGAACGTAGCAAATAAAAAGAAAAAGGAACGGGTTGAAGAAGTGAATAGGGGCCGGCCTTGTTTTATTATAAGGCTTTAGTTTATTTTTAAATAGGGTTTTATTTTATTTAAACTATTTTTAATTGTATTTTCTTTTTAAACCGTTTTAAATTTTTAGTCGTGTGACTAGGGCACAAGCTACGTGGCGTAGCTTGAGAATTCGCAACTCGGTGGCTGAGTTGTGGCAAGGTTTTGAGCGTAGAGTTAGATTAGTCAATAGCGGGTATAGCGAGTTTACGTGTGTAAGCGAGGGACTATCTAATTTCTAGTAGAAACCTTGGGGGCAGCATGTAGGCAGGGTTTTGCCGAAGCTGGGTAAATTCTGTGTTGTTATGTTTTTTCTGTTATTTATATTCTGCGATATCTGTGCTGCTATTATGTGATCTGAATTGAATATTTTATAAGCTTCCGCGATTAATTTTTATAATTTATACTATCACCATATTCACCCCCCTCTAGGGTGAAATCGATCCTACACGGGATAGAGTTGGATATTGGGAATGACCCTAAACTAGAGGCATTCCCCCTAAATCGTGTAGGCTCCATTCCAGTAAGGGTACCATGCGACGTTGGGCAATTTGGAGTTAATAGGGAAGTGGATGCTACGCCAGAAGGGCAGGTTCCAGGATTCCCTTGTGGACTCGGGGGCAGATGGAGACAACGGGCAAAGGCCGTTGCTTGATGACAATGACATGTAGCGGATGTAATTAGATGGGCTATGAGGGCAGGATTGGTGAATAGAGATATGGAGGACGTGAACAGGAGCCCCTTCACTCCTATGATCAGGTAGGCAAGGAATCCGTCGGATTTCAAACTACCATCGCTTGAAATGTATGATGGGAAAACAAATCCTACTGTTCACCGAACAAGGTATATGAGGCACATGGAAGTACTAGGGGGCATCGGAGGAAGTCATGGCACGGTGCTTCCCTTTATATTTGACGGATATAGTGGCACTATGGTTCAGACAACTGGAAAGTGGCTATATTGGCACATGGACGGAGCTGATTGATAGGTTTATGAGGCAATTTCTGGTCCACACCGTGAGACCTAGAAGTGTGATGACTTTGACATCGATGAAGCAATGGAAGAGAGAATCACTTAAGGATTTCTTAACCAGATTCAATATGGCAGTGGCTTCGGTGGATCGACTTAATCCATCGATGGTTTTTATGGCAGCAGTCTCCGGGATTGCAGATAATACGGATTTCAAGATTTTGTCGGAATGGGATCCACCAATGGATCTTGGGGAATTTTACCATGAAGCAGAAAGGTTTCTAAGATATGAAATGCAAAGGCTGAAAGAGAAGGGAGAGAGGTAGAGGTTTATGTGGTAAAAGGTGGAGGTCTACCCAGGAAGGATTCAAACAAGGACGACAGAGGCAATAGGAAAATGGATAGCAAAAACACATCGAAAAGGCAATAGAGGGAATCAAAATTCTCTTCTTATACGGATTTGAATTAGATTCTGGAAACAATTTATTTAGATACTCGATTACACCTCCGGTATCGAAGGCCAGCAAAGTGGGAACCCTCCGAACATGAATGGTCATCGAAAAAGCATTGCCTATTCCATGAGCTGGATGGGCACAACAAAAATGACTGCATGCATTTGAAGGATATCATTGAGGAACATATAACGAATGGTCATTTTCAACAGTACGTAAGGTATCGAGCTGTGGCAGTGGAATAGGAGCAGCCACTGCCCACATCAGACGAAGCTGGCACTGGATCTAGGCATCATCGCCTTATTATCATCTGAATGGATTTATGGCTTTGAATAAGTAGTAAATCCCAAAGTAAGGTGGCTAAGTCACTTACTGCTCTTCATATTTATGTTCTCTACATACACTGTATCTGTTATCTGTGACTGTTAGTTAGTGCTTTCATTTGCATTTGGGTGTTATTGTCCAATTTTGGTGCTAACAACTAGTAACTCTCTTCATGGCTAAGATATCTTATCTTCAATACTGCGATTTTCTTGATAACCCATCGGTACAATCCTGGTTTTTGGTGATCCCCTTGAACGGGCTAGTTTTTCCAATGAATCTGCTTTTGAATTCGTTCCTCTTAGGATTTGATGTATTGAGAAATCTTCAAATTGAGCCAACGATTTTGGTACCTTCTTCATAAGATGAACTAATTGGCATCTTTAGTCTGATATGTCAGCTTTAGATGGTTTACCATTAGCTGAGAGTCGTTAAAGATTTCAATCCTTCGAATTTTAAGCTGCAAGGCTAAAATGAGCCCAGCTACCATTGCTTCATACTCTGCCATGTTATTTGTAACCAAGAAACCTAGTTTCATGGCATAGTGCAAGTGATATTTGTTTTGTGCGATTATAACATACCCTGCTCCAACACCTTGTTTATTTGATGCTCCGTCCACAAATAATTGTCATTTAGGCTTTTGATCCTTTTCTTTACCTGACTTCTCTTTGACAAAGCTTGTGCATTCATTAACCAAATCGACTAAAGTTTGTCTTTTAGTTGCCGCCCATAGTTGGAATTCAATGTCATATTGGTTGAGTTTACTCCCTATTTCACTAACCTTACCGAAGAATCCGGCTTACTGAAGACTTGCTTAAGTGGAAAATTGGTTAATACTTTGATCAGATTTTCTTGAAAGTAGCTTCTCAGTTTTCGTGCTGTGAGTATCAAGCAATAAGCCAACTGTTCTATGACTGGATATCTGATTTCGACATCCTTCTTCTACTCGCATAATAAGTGGGAACTTGAATTCCGGTTTCCTCTCTGATTACTACAAAACTCACTGCAAGCTCAAAAGCCGCCATATAGAGATACAAGTTTTCCCCTCTCATGGGACTGCATAGTATCAATGGCCTTTCAAGATCATCTTTCAGTTCTTTGAAGGCTTTCTGATAATCTTCTCCTCGTTCAAAATTATTTTTCTTCTTGATTACATCAAAGAAAGGAATGCACTTATCAGTAGCTTAAACCTACTCAATGTCGCTACCCTTCCATTTAAGCTTATTACATCTTTGCTAGTTTCAGGTTCGGCTATGTCCTTTATAGCTTAAATTTTGTTGGGATTGGCTTCAATTCCTTGAGCGCTAACAATACACCTTAAAAATTCCCGGACTGAAATCCGAAAGAGAATTTTTACAAATTAACTTTCATCCGGTGTCTCCACGGCACTTTAAACATTTCCTTAAGATTCTTCAAATGATTGCCTACCTTTTAGATTTTAATAACATGTTCCACATAAACTTCCATATTCTACTTAATCTGCTCAGTAAACATTCTATTCACTAGTCTTTGATAAGTGGCGCCCGCATTCTTTAACCCAAAGGGCTTCATCCTTGTAGCAATAGGTTCCCTAATCTAGGGTAAAGCTTGTATCTCTTCATCTAGCTTGAACATGAGAATTTGTTTATGTCCTAAATAAGCATCCATGAATAAATAAGCTTATGTCCATTGGTCGCATCAACTAACTAATCTATTTGGGGAAATGTGTAACAATCTTTTGAACATGCTTTGCTTAAGTCAGTGTAGTCGACATAAGTCCTCCTTTTACCATTTGGATTCTTAACCAATACTAGATTAGCTAGGACAGAATACTTCACTAATGAATATGTTTCCAATCAGCTTCTTAAATTCTTCTTTCGAAGCATCAAATCGAATTTTATCAAATTGTTCTTTCTTTTGTCAAAGAGGAGTTATACTCGAATAATTGTTTAAAGCATGGCACATAACTGCTGGGCAGATTCCGGTTATGTATGAATAAGTCCATGCAAATTAATCCTTCCTAGCTTGAAGGAATTGAATTAAGTCTGCTTTAAGGTTGCCTTCTAAATCTTTTCCATTTTGACCTTCTTTGTCTGATCAGCTGGATTCACGCGTATTTTCTCAAGATCTGCAATAGACTTTGTTCTCTCCATTTCTCCAAGGCAGTCTAAATCGGTCATAATTTCTTCATTATACACTTCCCTCGCTATTAAGTTAGTATCTCTTCTTTTCCTTTTCCTTTTCCTTTCAAATGAATTATAATTCTTAGGCCAATGATTAGCATATTACTGGGTCTTGCTTTCACTTTAGATGGTAAATGTAAAAATCCCTCATTCAAGGGCTAAAAAATAGTGGACGAATCATAATAAGAAGCATGTTCCCTTTTGTACCATTCCATGGTAGCAAAGTACATTTCACAAGCTCTCCCTTTATAGTTCCCCAACCTCTCGACATTAAGAATGTAACAACCCGCAATTTTATCACTTTGAATTAGAATAATTAATTAATTTTAAATATTAAAATTATTGTTTTAAATGATGATTATTATACAATGATAATAAGTGATTTACAATGGTCCAATAATTATATAAACTTGTTTTAAGAAGATATATAAACTTTGTCGCATTTTGGCAATTGGATATCGTATTTTTATAAATGGATTTTTATATTATTTAAAATAGTTTTATAGCTTAAATAATATTATTTAATTATTTAAAGATGATAAGAAATTTATTTTTAAGTTTGTTTACATAAATAAGTAGTTTGATTAAAAACTGAAAATATGACTAGGATTCGAATTCCGAATTTTCAACCGTTTAATGAATAAAAGTTATAATAGAACGTTGCAGTGTTGAAAGTTAAAATGACAAATATATACACATACAACAAATCGGTAACATATAAGTTAATAATAATTAACTAAAACTAAGTGTTATTAGTAAAAGTAAGTAAAGAATTTATTTTCACAAAAGTTAAAATGAAAAAGTAAACTTAAAATTAACTCAACATCACTTACACACCTATGGAATCATGAAGTGATGGATGGCACATGGGGGGTTCGGTCGAAGCTATGATGGGAGGGGAGGGGAGGGATATTTTAGTAATTTCATGCATAAGAATTTCTACCCTATAAATACACATGCATATCCTCTTCCTTCCTTCACAAATTCACTTCTCCTCTCTTCTTCTTCTTCTTCTTTTGAACTCTCCAATAGCTCTTCTTCAATGGCTTCCCAAACCGTAATAAATATTTCAATGCCTCATCAAAGTTCTGCCAAAATTGTTCCCATACATATACGATATCAAATCTCTACAGAAAGTTAGCCATAGTCGACCTTTTCCTCATTAAACTGCACGACTCGCACCATCACCATCTCAAATCCGAGCTTCCACCTCCACACAAGCTAGGCCTAGCATCACTATGGCCTGAGGGCCACTTTCATAAGCCTCCGTGTGGGGATAGGGATCGTTTCATCAATTAAAAAACACTTAGAGTCGGATAGAATGAAAGTGAGAACACAACTTCCATATTATTTAAATTTACCTTAAAATTATATATAATTTATGCTATAAAAGTATACTTGGTTGACTAGCATAGTTTGGATGCTAAAATGATTGATTGTTGGATGATTGGTCCATAATTTGCTTGCTCGGTATGGAAATTATTCATGGTAAAATATAAGTTGAATTTACATAAAGGAATCACTTTCCTTTATTATAATGGAATATGTTGCATTTCTAACTTGTTTAAAAATGGATAAATATGCTTTATGAATGTTTTATAAACATTAAAACTCATTTCAAAAAAGTTTGAATTTTTTTTGAAAATAGAGTCAAACTAAAGTGTAACATAACGGTAATTCGCGATTTCATGCCCTAAAAAGTTAAATACCTATATAGAATGGAATATGAGTCAGAATATTTTGGAATAAGAATATTTTAGACCCTATAGCTATATTTTTAAAATGGAAAAGAAAATTCAAGACTTAATTTAGTAAAGTTTGAAATATGTGAAAGTCAAGTTTTCAAAATCGTCGCGTTTTGGCAGTTAAAAAAATATTGGTTTCAACGCTTTAAAAATGGATATTTTTAATCTTTAAAAATATGAAATAAATTCCATAAATATGTTAAAATGTTTTAAAAAGGATTTGAGTTATAAAAATGGATATAAACATATAATGGAATAAGTGTTTTGATCTATAAAACTGTAAAATCACTATTCGTCAACAATTTAACAACTGAATTTAGCAATTTTTGAATAAACGATTTAAACATGGATTTCTCACCTAAAATCCTCTGGAATGTTTCCAAGTAACTATACAAGTATTTTAAAGGTTTAGAGTCAATCAAATAACTTAATTTCCTTATAGGTGACAAAGAGGTAGTTTTAGGTTGGAGTTTGGAAAACTAATTGCCTGCTCTCTCTAGTTATCCAAACTAGCTCGACGGAGGGATAGTTAAGTTGATTTACTTGGACCACATTTTTCCTAAGATAAAAGAAAAGAGATTCGAATTTTATTTCCAAAAGTAAAACAAAATTTAAAACAAAATTTTAATGATAAAGAGAAGTTCTAGTTAAACAATGTATTAAATTTCAAGAAGGGAACCCATACTATCTATGTGAATTTAAAAAGTAGTTTCACCGTTATTCGATGAATAGTATAGGTTGAATATGGGAATTAGTAATGAGTATAATTAACCTAAAATCTATGAATCTTTTTTATTTAGTACTAATTGGTCTGGACATACAGTAAATGATGTCTTAAATAACATTGTTTTTAAGCCATTAAAAGATATGTTTTGGAATCAAATAATCTCATTAATATTGAAATATACCAATAATAGAAGATGGAAATATTTTTCCTAAGTAATTTAAAGGAAATGATTTAGTATTTCCAAAGTTAAAAAAAGAAGATTAATAAATCTAAATATACCAAGAAGAAATGGTTTAAAATATATCTCTAAAGATATTTTATAGGATATAAAATATTAGTTGATTAAATGATTGTAACGACCCGACTTCCTACGCCCAGGAAGACGTATCGTTCTTAAAGAAAGAAAGGGGTGAGAAAATAGAAAAGATAGATAAGAAAGAACAACAACATCAGAATCTCACAGCGGAACGAATAAATTATAATAATCACATAAGTATTTACATAATATACAACATCAATCAGAGTTATACAGATACTACATCATATACTAGACAGTTATAAACACCTGTCTAGTTAATACAACACAACTCAAACAAATGACTCAAAGATACCAACACAGCGGGACTATAAATATATCTACAACGCAGAAGCCTCCTGCTCCATTGCTCCTTCAGATTTCGTCAAAGCTAACCTGAATCCCTTGGCTACCCGTAAAAATTTGGGTACCCGAGAGTTTAGGAAAAACAAAAATAAACTCCAGGTCAGACATGGGTCTGGTATGAGTAACAGGTTAAAGTTGCTTAATTTTGAAAAATCCTTTGAAAACAAAGGTTATCACGTAAGACTCCCCACAATTAAACATGGGTAAGCTTTTACCTTACGCTAACCAAAACGTTTGATAGGAAATTCTATGATATTATGATAGGTCTAGGGTTTTCAAGTAAATAGAAAATAGCCGAAATTGTTACATGATTAAATTCCAGCTACTAGCCACAAAAGTGGGTAATACAATAAAAACCGTTGGCACTTATTGGATTGTGGATTCCATACAATGGCAGGGCTACTGGGCTACTGCCCGTCACAGTACGTGGCCTAGATCAACGTACCGAGGATCACTCCCGACCCCTGCAACACAAGGCCGGAACCATTCCTTACTGAACAGTCCCGAACAAGATAACCCTGCAGTTGGTGTACATCCAACCGCCCACACAGCCGAAATAAAAGGGACATCTAGACAGGGGAAAATCTTGTCCTGCTTGGGCATGACCCACCTAACCTTGCTGCACCTCCCTTGTTTTAGCCATTCCCGGTTGATGAGGCTTGAGGCTGCGATTACCTTTAGAGAATACATTTCTTAGAATGCTCATCGCCCACCTGAGGATGTGTTGAAAGCATTCAATCCATACAAGTTCGTTCCGGGTTCGAACGAAACCGAAGGCATTATCTCGTTACACTCATTTTGGAATCACCCTCAGAGTTAATGATGATAACCTCTGCACTCTGAATCTTCATCTTCACTTCAGATTCACGATCTATCATTAATTTGCAATCGATGTGGTTTTCGGATGTTCCAAATAAGGAAAATCGATCCCGATCTCATCAAAGTCCAAAACGTGTCTTTTAAGGCCAAGTTGTCTATTTAGTCTTAACAGTTTAATTCAACATTATCAATACACACAGATAGATAATTCATAATATCACAATAGATAATCACATCATCATCATAAACAGATAATCAATATTATCATCCCAACAGATAATTGTCATACTTAAACCAAGCATCCATGTCACATAGATATTACTCATCTCATATCTGAGATCACAATCATCAAATGAAATACCAATATCATTCATCCATAAGCAATGATTTATAATCATACCATTTGTAATTAATTTAAAACGAATTAAATTAACTACTTTTATCTCTAATTAATTTAAAATAAATTAATTCTTTGTCTATAAATCCTGCTTATACAACCGTTAATTAATCTTAAATCAAATTAATTAATTAATCTCTAGATACTCATCTTGATTAACATCTTCGATTAACCATCTTTTAATTATAGTAAGTAATTAGTCTTTAATTAATTTTACAAATTAATTATCATTTATAGTAATTAACATTTAATCACCTCATTTATTAATTAAATATAATTAATTACATTTACTCTTAATTAATTTCATAAATAAATCACCACATTATTAATTATTTCTTAATTAACTAATTCTTAATTTCATCATTAATTATATTAATTAGTGATCTCTAATTTAGATTTAAATTAAATTTCTTTGGTTAAATTAATTTACATTAAATGATTCATCTTTAATTTAACTCAATTATTAATCACCCTTGTTAATAACAACCGGTAGTTACTATCCTTAATTTCTTATATTAATAAATTAATTATCTCCATAATTAATTATGTCCATTAATTAATCCCTTGATTAATTACAAAAGTAATTATCCAAATTACTTCATTAATACATCATCTTTACTAATTACATTCAGTAATTAACATTAATTACTTCCTTAAGTAATTATGCTCCATTGAATACACTAAGTAATTATACTTATCAATTATCAAATGATTTTTTTAAATTAATTAAACTAAATTAATTAATTAAATTAATCATTTTATCAAAATTAATTGCAATAAGTAATTTATCTCTTAATTACTTTTATAAAGTAATTTCATTTAACAATTTACAATAGATTATCTAATTAATCTGGTTTATTATCAAAATTAATCACATTAATTACTAAATTAATAATCCTTAGTTAATTATCTTTATTAACTAATACCATCTCTTAATTTACTTCTTAATTTATTTTTATTTATAAATTTATCTAAATTATTAATTTATAAATTTAATAAATACACCATTCCTTTATTATCTTATTAATTAAATCATTTAATGCTTTAATTATTCTTAAGATAATTTATTTCTTATTAATGACTTAATAAATATTACAGTATATTAGAACATTACATTTTTAATTTAAATTCCAATTCCATTTGAATTTAAAATTCAAAATGATTATTTATTTTATATTAACCAAATTTTAAATTCAATTTATAATCTTTAAATAAATGTAAATAACATTTATTATTTACATATGAACTTATATATAAGGAAAGCCTTAAAATTCAACCACTTAAGTCTTTATTTAAATTTAAACTTCCAAGAGATATTCATATTTTAACAACTGATTAAACTTATAGATTTGAATTCGAAGTAATCTTGAATCCATCAATTTACCTTTAATTTAAACCTTTGATTTAAACTTCCTTTAAAACTTGAATTAAAGACTTGATTTCCAAATCCAATCCATCTTAAAACCTTAAGGTTTAAATGTTCATTTGAAACTATGCTTTAAATCTTTTGAATTTAAATCACAGTTTAAGTTCTGTTTTCCAAATTTTAAATTAACTTAAAATCTGAAAGGACTGTCAGGTCATAATATTAAAAAAAACTGAAAACCTTATTTTTAAACATTTTAAAACCTTTAAAATTTCAAAGTCATTTTGAATTCTAATTTCATCTAGGTTTAAGCTTAGTTTAATTATCTGTTGTACAATTTTTAACTCAGGTTTTAAATTTTTAAACTTACAGGCTTTAAAACCTGTAAACAAAATCCTACCCGAGCCCTTAGCAAAAAAAACACTTCGAGTCACAAGAAAATTAAACACGAGCCAAACATTGAACAACTTCGAGTAAAATTCGAGCATCTCCTCTCAGGCAAACCCAGAGACAATAAGACCCAAAATGCTCGCCGTGCACATGCACGGAGGCGGCGCCGGGCTCTGACGATCGAGACCACCCCCTTCAAGTCGCAAATCATTCCAACGTTGACCACGAATCAACAAACAACCCTATTATAATGTCGATCAAAATCGAGCATGGCCTGATAAATTTCAAACCCATCACCCACTCACACATTAGCCTCAGCATGGAAACTCTGACCTCCGGCGTCACCGCCCCTTCGCCTACACTCTCATCTACGACCCAGGCACCACCCCTCCAAACCCAGCCACACTCGACGCTACGGCGAAGTCGTGGCGTTCAAATTTGTGATCCACAGTAAAATTAGGTTTAGAAAAAAAATCTCAAGACCGCTGCCTCCACCTGCTTCTGATCATCCACCACCCAATTTTCCTGGCTTCTCCAGTCACTCGTCACTCACCACAGAGAACCCCGAGCACTCCGGTCCACTTGATCACCCACGAATCGACAACAACCCACTTCCCTTCAACCCAAAACTGCATCAAGAATCCCTCACTAGAAATTGTGGTAATACTTCTAAAAATTATGATCAGGTATGAAGTTTCAAATCCTAGTCATGAATCAATACATTGTGAAACCTAAATTTCCACCTATTTTAGTTTTAAGCAGTAAACTTGGTTTCCAGAGTCAAAAATATATTATTCGACTTAAGTTCCATTTTTAAAACTAGAATTTAAAGTTAAGCAACCAAGTTTGATTTATATATTAGATTTAAACCGAGACAAGATCAAAGATTTGAGTTTTTAAATCAAAACTGGAATATTGGAAGATAAAAGCAGAGAGTACCCATATGAAACAAATATACATATGCATACAGAGAAAGCACTAATACATTCATGCATTCAACATAATGATTCCAGAGTTTTCATGCAACAGATTTTTTTTAAAACTTAAGAAATTTAAAAAAAAAGTGCTACTCACCTAGTTTTGAAAATAAACGGAGCACTTCTTTTTGTCTGAAACAAGTTGAACTTTAAAACTGGAAAGTAATTGCCTTCATTTCCTAAATCTTCTTGTCTTTGTTGGATTTGCAAATATTACTTAAGTTTGTGAAAATGGAAACATTTGTTATTGTTTCAGATTTGTTATGTAGTAATGAATGAACTGAAGAAGATGGCATGTATATAAAGAAGTTTATAGAGGAAGGTGATAACTGGTTAAGCACATGCAGGTATAATTATGTTCTTGTTTGTATCAGGCAAGATATTTTATTTTGGAGGCTTGAAAATTTGCTTCAACATTTCGAATTGACAAAAATTCTATGCTGAGATGAAAGCTTTTAATGTGGATGTACTTTATGTCTCAACTTACTATTTTTTTATCCATAGATATTTTAATTAAGCTTTGCACTTCTCTTACAAGCAACCTGCATATGTAATTTCCTTTTATTTTGTTTTCTTAACTTTGCTTTGCATTTTCTTACAGGTTAACTACATTTTCTTATGCCTGCATATGTTTTGTTGTACTTTATGTTCCTACATACCATGATTTATACTTAGATATTTTACACTTCTTTGTTTATACTTTACTTTGTTCCTTCACTTTGTATTTCTTTAATTATACTTTGCTTTGTATTTTTATCTACAGGCTACAGACCTATCTATACAAAGTCTGGTTATGTTTTACTTATGCCAAATATGCTTTTACTTTGATCTTGCCTGAGTCTTTACCTACAAGCTACATCATCTATTTTATTTTGTTTATTTGCCAACAACTATTTTAAGACATGATTACATATTATAAAATTTGTTTTAGTCATTTGCTTTGGTTTATTACTTTATTTACTTGTTTAGATTTTTCTTGCCTTCATACTTATCTTACAACATATTTATCTAGCTTTGTACATATTTTCCCTGCTTGAACCTTCATCTACAAGCTACTGCACATTATTTTATTTTTTCTTTGTTCATTTGCATTTCTTTTACCAGCACATAATTTTACTTTGTCTTGCATACTTACAAGCATATGTTTTGAACTTTACTTTGCATTAGCTTGCACTACAAATTACCTACATGCCTTATTCTTAAATTTTTATTTTACACAAATCAGGTTTGTTTTTATACTTACCGGATTTGTTCTTGCATTCAAAACTTTTACAAGTTACATACAAATGTTTTCACTTGCCAGGGAATGCTTTATATCCTATATACATAGTTGTTTTTATTTTGCTTTGTTTAAACATTTTATAAAATTTATTTTATCTTAAACATTCTTAAAAGAATTTATTTTATAACCCAAATCATAGCTTCCGAAAGTATGTGTGTATATATATATATACACATAAGTTTAAAATAACAAATTTCGATTCATTTAAAGTCCATTTTAAAGATATTTCATTATTGTTATTGTTTAAAAAAATAACTCATTATTAATTTAAAATGATTCTTAAATGAAATCACTACATAAAAAAATTACTTATTTTATAAAGTTAAAGTAAAAAAGAACAAAACAATCTTTTATTTAAATTTAGACCTAGGCTAGAATTTATTTTTAAACAAATTAAATTTATCTTGAGTATTTCTAAAATCATATTACTATTTATTCAGTATTAAATTTCCAAATTATAAAAAATATTAAAATTAGAGAACATGACTTTATTTATTAAATTAAAACAGAGCTTATCTATTTATAATATATACAAATATATAAACTACAAATAGAAAACAATTTAAATTAGTTTTTAAAAGTTAAATTGTGAGTTAAATATTTATTTAAAAGAAGATTATTAAATTAGTTCAAATATTATTAATAAATATTATCAAATCAAATTAATTTTTAATGTAGATTATTAAATTGATATTGCCCAAATTTCCGGGATGTCACATTCTTCCCCCCTTAAAAGAATTTCGTCCCCGAAATCTAAAACAAAGGTAATTTAATAATCCAATTAAAAATTTAAATTTTAAACATAAGCATATATCAACCATAAACTAACAATCGTAGCAACCAATTCATCCAAACAAACAAATCTAACTATCCAGACAAAATTCCGGATAGAATTTTCTCGAGTTTTCCCAAGTATAAATACCGGGTTACTCGCTCTATAGAATCCAAACAACCAATACTACTAAGCTACAGAGCTTCCACTCATGTAGATTTACAAAACAAGATAGGATATCAGACTACAGGCAAGTCTAAATCAACAACCAAAACTCCTTGAATTACTGATTCTACAATCAGAGATAGATCTTACACGTACTCCCTCAGAGATATGTGAAACACAACGAATTCCAGTTATCCAAACTGACAACTCAATCCTGAAAGCCAAACACTTAACTAAAATCAAATCTCCGACTTGGGAATCCAAATTCCTTCGTCTTTTATCCACAAAACTCTTCGGACGATCCTGGGCTGCCTACATCCTTCCTGATCAGCTCAACCCTCGCTGATGCTTCTAAAAATAAACTGGACTAAAAACAATCTAACAAAATGATCTTTCCAATATCAACCAAAAACTCAAAAAACAAACTCTATTCCAAATCAGAAAACAGAACTCACTTCTCTCATCCAGGAAAAGATAGAACATGTACACTCCAAATTGGCCTCAGATTTTGAGAAATTTCCTGTAGAACTCTCTAATCCAAACACTGCAACTTCCCATTGCTTCCAAACTAAAACAGTTGCCACCATGCCTCCACTGCGCCACTCTGACTGAACAGATGAAAATGCTGAAGATGAACTCAAGCATAGACTGGACAACACATTCCAATAATAAAATTCGCATGTCCAAAAATAAAACTCAGAAGTTCTTCCAAAACCTGAGCTACTTCCCCAAACTCAAAAAAACATCCCACTACTAAGCTGATCCATCGGTACCACTTCTGAAATCCATTTGATACCAAACTCAATCTCCAAATGTTAGCAAATCTCTGACTTCCTGATGACATCCAGAAAAACCTGATAACCCAAGAGAACACTCAGCTATCGCAAGTCACTTTTGCGATCAATCCAGCCTAATCCCAAAGATACTGCTCTCTCTTTACAAATCAGAACAGCCTACGCTTAATTAGCCAATCCATCGAAAAAATGGAACTACTCTGCTGCTTCTGGAGTTACCCCAAGGAAAACTGCTAAGTCAGAAGACTTCCTAATCCCAAGCTCTTTGAGAAACTCGGACCTCAAACTAACAGAAACATTCTCCTGAACTCAGCTACAACACCGAAGCAGTCACTCTTCCTTACTTGTTCCAAAGAAACATCTTCGGAGACATCCATAGTCTCTGCGTCTCATCACACAGCTACTACACCTTGATGTATCAAGATATCATGACTTGCTTCTGCCCAACCGACAGATCCAAACTCTAGCTTAACCAAATTACACCTCAAAGATGAACTCCAAATCTTAACAGATTTCCTTCAGAGATCGACGAAATCCTTACACCACCCAAAGCTCACTCGAGGCGGTATTAGGTCTACAGTCTCGACAAATACACTTCCAACCTCAATCATGAAACTCCAACCATCGGTAGTTGTGTTACACACCACACTACCTAACCTACCTTTATAACTCATTGGAAAACCTGAACAGGTAAGCCAACAATAGGTAGAAATAAATAAATATATATATATCAAAATTACAAATACGCTCTCTCAAGAAAGAAATTACTCAAGAGCCTAGGTATTCACTCAACCTAGCGCTCTGATACCAACTGTAACGGTCTAGGCTTTTCAACCATCGACAGCGGCCACAACTGGTAGGCTTTTCAACCATCCCAGCCCCACCGTGGCATACATTGGTACCTCGGGTTTGCTTTTACGGCCAGCCTCTCGACTCGCAACCAACCCCCCCGGGGACATGTAGGGGTAAGAGTCTCCCATTCGCCACCAAACGCGAAGCGAGAACCCCCTATCATGTTGTAATATAGCAAACTCGATCCCTCACCATATAGAACCCCGAGCACTCCGGTCCACTTGATCACCCACGAATCGACAACAACCCACTTCCCTTCAACCCAGAACTGCATCAAGAATCCCTCACTAGAAATTGTGGTAATGCTTCTAAAAATCATGATTAGGTATGAAGTTTCAAATCCTAGTCCTGAATCAATACATTGTGAAACCTAAATTTCCACCTATTTTAGTTTTAAGCAGTAAACTTGGTTTCCAGAGTCAAAAATATATTATTCGACTTAAGTTCCATTTTTAAAGCTAGAGTTTACAGTTAAGCAACCAAGTTTGATTTATATATTAGATTTAAACCGAGACAAGATCAAAGATTTGAGTTTTTAAATCAAAACTGGAATATTGGAAGATAAAAGCAGAGAGTACCCGGATGAAACAAATATACATATGCATACAGAGAAAGCACTAATACATTCATGCATTCAACATAATGATTCCAGAGTTTTCATACAACAGATTTTTTTTAAAACTTAAGAAATTTAAAAAAAAAGTGTTACTCACCTAGTTTTGAAAATAAACAGAGCACTTCTTTTTGTCTGAAACAAGTTGAACTTTAAAACTGGAAAGTAATTGATTTCATTTCCTAAATCTTCTGGTCTTTGTTGGATTTGCAAATATTACTTAAGTTTGTAAAAATGGAAACATTTGTTATTGTTTCAGATTTGCTATGTAGTAATGAACGAACTGAAGAAGATGGCATGTATATAAAGAAGTTTATAGAGGAAGGTGATAACTGGTTAAGCACATGCAGGTATAATTATGTTCTTGTTTGTATCAGGCAAGATATTTTATTTTGGAGGCTAGAAAATTTGCTTCAACATTTCGAATTGACAAAAATTCTGTGCTGAGATGAAAGCTTTTAATGTGGATGTACTTTATGTCTCAACTTACTATTTTTTTATCCATAGATATTTTAATTAAGCTTTGCACTTCTCTTACAATCAACCTGCATATGTAATTTCCTTTTATTTTGTTTTCTTAACTTTGCTTTGCATTTTCTTACAGGTTAACTACATTTTCTTATGCCTGCATATGTTTCGTTGTACTTTATGTTCCTACATACCATGATTTATACTTAGATATTTTACACTTCTTTGTTTATACTTTACTTTGTTCCTTCACTTTGTATTTCTTTAATTATACTTTGCTTTGTATTTTTATCTACAGGCTACAGACCTATCTATACAAAGTCTGGTTATGTTTTACTTATGCCAAATATGCTTTTACTTTGATCTTGCCTGAGTCTTTACCTACAAGCTACAACATCTATTTTATTTTGTTTATTTGCCAACAACTATTTTAAGACATGATTACATATTATAAAATTTGTTTTAGTCATTTGCTTTGGTTTATTACTTTATTTACTTGTTTAGATTTTTCTTGCCTGCATACTTATCTTACAACATATTTATCTAGCTTTGTACATATTTTCCCTGCTTGAACCTTCATCTACAAGCTACTGCACATTATTTTATTTTTTCTTTGTTCATTTGCATTTCTTTTACCAGCACATAATTTTACTTTGTCTTGCATACTTACAAGCATATGTTTTGAACTTTACTTTGCATTAGCTTGCACTACAAATTACCTACAGGCCTTATTCTTAAATTTTTATTTTACACAAATCAGGTTTGCTTTTATACTTACCTGATTTGTTCTTGCATTCAAAACTTTTACAAGTTACATACAAATGTTTTCACTTGCCAGGGAATGCTTTATATCCTATATACGTAGCTGTTTTTATTTTGCTTTGTTTAAACATTTTATAAAATTTATTTTATCTTAAACATTCTTAAAAGAATTTATTTTATAACCCAAATCATAGCTTCCCAAAGTATGTGTGTGTATATATATATACATAAGTTTAAAATAACAAATTTCGATTCATTTAAAATCCATTTTAAAGATATTTCATTATTGTTATTGTTTAAAAAAATAACTCATTATTAATTTAAAGTGATTCATAAATGAAATCACTACATAAATAAATTACTTATTTTATAAAGTTAAAGTAAAAAGAACAAAACAATCTTTTATTTAAATTTAGACCTAGGCTAGAATTTATTTTTAAACAAATTAAATTTATCTTGAGTATTTCTTAAATCATATTATTATTTATTCAGTATTAAATTTCCAAATTATCAAAAATATTAAAATTAGAAAACATGTCTTTATTTATTAAATTAAAACAGAGCTTATCTATTTATAATATATACAAATATATAAACTACAAATAGAAAACAATTTAAATTAGTTTTTAAAAGTTAACTTGTCAGTTAAATATTTATTTAAAAGAAGATTATTAAATTAGTTCAAATATTATTGACAAATATTATCAAATCAAATTAATTTTTAATGTAGATTACTAAATTGATATTGCCCAAATTTCCAGGATATCACAATGATGATCACCAAACACCCACATACTTAACATCTTTCTATCGATAATTGGTTCGGAGAGACCGAGATCGAATTTGGGTGACTCCTATCTGGCAACCTCTTCGAACCAATATACGCGTTCAAAATTGAAGAGAATGATTTTGAAGACGGAGATCTTTATAATGTAGGGATGCTTGCCACTAACCTCATGATTCCCATATTATATACATATGGTGGCAGTACTATCTTTATTTTCAAATCTTCAATTCGAGGACTACTCGCCACTAATCCTAAGAGTGATTCCCTAACAGGATATAGTAGGAGTACCTTCGGTCTGTCCTATTCCTGGACAAATTCTATGGGCGAATGTCTGACATTGCATTTCTAAGACCCTGTACATTGTTTTTTTTACAAACATATATCTGTTTGGTAGTGTAGAAGATAATCCCTCTTATAGTTACACCCTCCTTGCAACATATGAACTCGAAGGTTGTACTTTTATGGAAATCAATTAGTGTATCATTGGAAATGTTAGTGTGGCATTCATAGTGGGATTTGTCATGCGAAAGGTAAAACGTTACCTCAAGCCTTACACACCGGTAACAAAAAAATAGGGTGTGGCAGGGCTATATGGGTCTCACCCATTAAGAGATAATCATCACCCATCTAGATTTCCCTTTATATATTGGGTTTGTTGTATATGATGTGGCCACAGATAGATTGGGAACGATCAGGGCGATGGAATATTTAGTACTATCTATGGTAGAGGGAGGTCGGTTCTATGTTAGTAGAGGACAACAGGGTTGTACCCCAGTACATTCCTCCAGAGATGTACTGTACGGAAGGTAGTCCCTAACCTAGTAATTATTGGAATCCATATTCCAATATGTGCCTTTAACGAACTTGATTATATACCTAAATATGCCATTGAATTTAAAAAATTTAACAATTTCGGCTATTTTAATATGTTATTTGAAAGGATTTTCAGTGGAATGTCATTAGAAATAATATCTAATTATTTGATAAAAATGTTTTAGTTATCATGAGGTAACACCCGTTCGTGTTTATGCACGGCGCGATCCTATAAGATACTCTTCTTTCCAAAGGTTTTATCTGACATCAAATTCGATCAATGACGCTGTAATATATATTTATAATTTGTGTCCCACGCTAGTTCGCTAAGCCTAATCTAGGTATTTTTAATACTCGGTTCAGATCCAAGTAGTTTCAGGATTAGCTGAAGATGCTTGGAGTTTCCCAAGGAAAAATGGAGATCTTAATCAACATTTGGGCGTAGTATACTTTTTCGCCATGTTTATTATTTTTCAGCATTTGCAAGGACATGTATGTATATCTATCTAGGCTGAGCTTAGGATAGACTCTGATATATGTATTTAAAAGTTTTTTCGCTGTAAAAATTGTTGAAACAATGTGTTATTCCATTCATGTTAGATTTTGTTCAGTCTTCTTTCTCTTCTTATCCTCAACCATCCGCCTTTTCGTTCAATTTGTGATAGATATGTGTGGTTTATAGTCGATCTAAACTGTATAAAAGTGTGGATCATCACATGTATTATCAGATCTTAGGTTGAGCGAACACATGAGCTTGACAAGGGAAAAGTCTCACTTGAAATAGGGTTAGTAATACCGTAAGATGAGTAATTCATTAGGGTAGGTTAAGTGACAACCTAGAGTGATGTAGTAATACTATATATGAGTGCGTATTTGTTAATGCTATATATAAATGATTTTTTGTTTTGAAAAATTGGTAAATGAACTAATTTTACCTAAGATTATATTTTTAATGTAAAAGAGTCATCTTTTCAAAAGATATAATTAATTATGGGATAATAATATTCAATTATTATCATGGGTTGGTTAAAATATATAAAGTGCTATAGGAATATCTTGTGATTAGAATTTCGCAGTTTGACTATAAGATGTTTCATAAAGATAATAGTTTTAGAAGTTTTAGTAAAAAAAAACTTATTAAAATATGATATTAGATTTAAGTTAGAATAGTTTAAAAGCTTAGTATATGTTTCTAAGTATTTCGTTGTCTGTTGTATAAGCTTTCCATTTACGGTAAGAATTATTCCAAAAGAGAATCGTCAAGAGAAAATTGAGGAAAAAAGGATAACTTAATAATCCTTTCTAGTGATGCTGAGGGAATAGAAAAAGGGACACTTGAAAACCATATGCTACAGGTAAAGGAAGAGTTTGATGAACATACCTATTACGACGAGGATGGTTATCCCATGGCTGCAATGCTAGTAGAACCCAAGACTTTGGAACCAGTATTATTATCCAGTGGCAAAGAAGTGATCTAGATAATAGATGCTGTAGAAGTATGTCAGGGATCACAAGAAAAAATGATGTGGGTAATAGATACAGAAAAAACTAAAAAAGTTCCAAAAGAGAAACCCAATATGATGGTAGAAAGGAATAGCCTAGATTTGTAGCATATGATGCATGGATGGACGACATCCTCAACGAATCAGAAGATAGCAACGACGATCATATTATTTGAGAGATGGACGTTCCCATATCTAAAGGAGATTCGCACGTTCCAGGTATTGATTTGGAAGGAATAATATAGAATGAGGAAGAAGAAGAGGTTCTAGACCTCCTTTTGGAAAACCTTGTTGCTCAACCTTGGGTTCCCAAGGGACAACCCTGACATCCTATAGGATGGAATATTGAGAACGAAGAAGATGACGAAAATAAAGATGATGATAAATAGGAGGAAGAAGAGTTTGAAATGGTAGTGTTCTAAGATTCGGATGGTCCGGAAACGTCCGAATCCGATTAATTTGATATGCGTTTTGGTAGGATTGGAAGTTGCTAGGGAGTAATAGTATTTTTGTGATAACCCGAATTTTGCAGTAACTGTTAATTGACAATTAACTAGGTAAATTTTTAGAAATACTAATTTATAAATTAAACAAATAAAGTTGATAATAAATATTTATATCTGGATAAATATTTATTTGATAATCTCCTAATATAATTACTTGAAATTGACAAATTTTTATTTTAAAACAAATAATAATGATGGTTTATATAAATATATATACAAATATATATTTGAGTAGACTTTTAATACGAAAATTTTCTATATTTTCAAACAAATTAAGGAAGAAAGTTACCAAATAGAAATTTATTATAAAATTTTTATGGAAAACATTTAAAAATATAAATAAAGTAAATATATAATTAGTATATTTGTATAACTATTTATAAGTGTGTAATTGGGGTTTCATATCATCTACTTTTAAAATTATAAATAGATAAATATAAGAGAAGTTTAAATATTAAAACACTTAAGACATTCCTAAAATAAAACAAATTGTAATTATTATAAAATATATGTATAAAAACATATATTACAAATGTAATATATTTATATACATAAGTTAACAAATGTAAACCATGAATCATATAAAATACAAGTATAAAATTTTAAAATACCATTCAACAAATGTAAGAAATTTACGCCATGCATAAAACAAGTGTCACCTAATTCTTTTGTTTTCAAATTTAATAAATTCAAGTATATATATACATGTCTACTTTCTTTTCTCTTCCTATTTTCCTTCATTTTGTTTAAACATAGATCAGAGTAAATTACAAATCAAAACAGTTTCAGCTTAAAAAAAGAGAGGAAAAGATCCTGATGCAACAAACCTGAGCAGTTTGAAATTCAAAGCATTCAAAACTGGAACAATCTCAAATTTGGAAGCAGGCAAACATAAGGATTCAAGTTCAACTCAATTGAAGAAGACCAGATCATTTCAAATAAGCTTAAGATCTAGCAACCAGTAAAGTTTTGATCAAAAATCATTTTCAGATTTCAGGAAGAAAACTTCCTTTGTTCTTTTAACAAGGCGAGTAAACATTTTTCTTAAAAATTTAAGTTAAACTGAAAATCCAATGCATGGGAATATCCTGGAATATATGATATATAATATGCTTTACATGGTTGTATGAATGAAATTTCTTGTTCATATGTATATGGATGTTTGTATGCATGTCTGGAATGAATATATTACTCTGTTCATATTTTGCAAGTTTCTAAATAAAATTTCAAAAATTAATTGTTCATTCCTTGATCTATTATATGGTACGATATATAAACAAAAATTGCTTATTGCAACAAGATTTTAGTGCTAAAAATATTTTTAATAAGAACTGGACATAGTTTTAACCAAAATGTATATTTTACAGTGAAAACTTAAAAATGCCATAATCTCGACATGAAAAATTGATAAATTCATGATTATGATCTGAATTATCTTCTTAAATTAGGAATTTTTAAGATAGTAATTTTGAATTCTAATTGTGTAATTCGAGTGAATTCGAGCGTTAAAGAGAAATTCGTTTCGAGAAAATTCAGGTGATCGGCGGCACATGGTGGGACGGGGTCGCGACTGAAGCAAGCTGGATGTTCGTCGAGGTCGGGAAAAATGGTGGCTCATACTCTCCGACATCGTGGTGATAGGATGATTGTGGTTTAGGGTATTAGGTTTGGAATGGTAGAGGGCCTTTGCGAGGCAATCCTGAGTTCGTCGGCGCATCGGTCATGGTCAGGGTCTGTGGAATAGGAGCAACAGCCGACGGCGAATCTCTGGACAGGGTGTCAGGATCTTTGGTGATCGGAGGTGGCGTTGCGTGAAGGTTATTGGGTGATGGTGCAATCCAGGTTTGGTTTCACAAGCTCGTTTGGAATTCTATGTTCGAACTAAAGCATCGGTGGTCGAAATCATGTAGACGGGTCATGGTCGACTGTATGGCGAAGTTGATGTTGGTCAGAGACGCTCCGATCGTTGGTGCATGTGCACGATATCGATCGGAGTATCAGTGTTTGGGTCGCTGTGGATATAGGTCGGAAGAACGTGGTTTTCTCGAAGTTAGACCCGGAGTTGGAAGAAGTTTTCCTCGAAGAAATTGTCGTAGGAATTTCTCGGGATTGGCTCGAAAATTTATAGGTTTAATCTGGGTTTCTGCATGTGGTAGAAATCAAGTTTTAAGGCTTATCAATTATGTGAGTTTTCATATTAGATTGTAAACCAAATTATTAAACAAAGTTAAGCAAGCTTAAATGAGTTCCAAAGTTCTAAAATGTTTTCAAATCTGTTTATAATTTTTTTATAATAGGTTAAATCCTATATATTTATAAAGAAGAATTAAATGATGAAATGATGTATAAATTATTTAATGTATTTAGGATGGTAAATTGATTTATGTAATCAGGGAATGGCTAATTAATTTAATTATTTAGATAACTGGTTAATTTGAGTAATCAATTTAAAGGATTGATTTAAATGTGATTAATTAAGTTATTAATTAAAAGATGATTAATTTATTAGGGTTGATCACTTAATGAAATTAATAAATGATTATTACTTAGTAAAAGTAATTAAATGCAAATTACTTGATAACTTTAATTAAGGAGGGTACTTAATGAGTAATTACTAAGTGTGATTTATTTAATGATAATTACTTAATGAAATAATTAAGAATTAATTGCTTAGTGTAATTAATCAAAGGATTGAATTAATTAAGGAAATTAATTAAGGATTAATTAATAAATGAGGATGATTAATTAAAGGATAATTAATCAATGTAAGTGATTACAAGGTAACTAATTTGTGTAATTAATTAATGATCAATGTAATTAATGTGAATGGATTAAGGTTAATTAATTAAAGGTTAATTACTTATGGTAATTAAAGGATAATTAGTCAAGGGTAATTAATTAAGATGGATAATTGAAATACGATTAATTAATTGGTTTGTAATTAATTAACGTTAAGTAAAGGTAATTTAAGTGATTAAAGATTAGTAATTTATTTAATTAGAGATAAATTGAATTAATGTTGGAAGTGATCAATCTTGCTTATGAATGATTGAATGATGTTAAATCCCTTGAATTGAATGATATCTCTGATATGAAATGTTTTGGATATGATATGATTGGGTTAAATAGTGATAATATGGTTATCTATCGAGATGAATCGCTGTATTTAAAATTGAATTGTATTTCACTTGTATAACTTAGGTTAAGATGACATTGGGGTCGAAGAGACAGGGGACGGGTATTAGCAAATACCCGAAACCACTTCGATTCTTTATAGTTTTGGTATGTGAAATCAATAGGCTAGAATTGGATAAATTTAATGAATGGACCATTTAAATCTAAGTAAAGGTTCTTAAGGATTGATTGTGAATATAACTGTTGACTATAGCAAGTTGTGAACTTGTGGTGGTGAACGGGTTACCCCAGGTTTAAAGTAAATGTTATGCATTAGTAAGTCTTGTCAGATGGGTTTACTCACGCTGGTTTCCAGCCTAACCCGGATGTTACTTTGATGTAATGCTCGGGTCAGACCGAGTATTGCAGATTTTCAGGTAAGGATGTTTTGGAGCTCAGGAGGCGAGCTGGATGGCAAGAACGTCCACTGTGATAAATTGTAATTTGCCTAGGCTTGTGGATAGTATCTGTCCAGTGTTAGTGTATATGTATAGCTCTGATATATTATAGTGTAATGTGACAAGTACAGTTTTTCCTTTGTATAACTATTATTATTTAATATTATATTTTGATCCGCTACAAATGTGAGAATCTGTGTTTTT
Source organism: Allium cepa (assembly GCA_030765085.1). Lineage (NCBI taxonomy): Eukaryota > Viridiplantae > Streptophyta > Magnoliopsida > Asparagales > Amaryllidaceae > Allium > Allium cepa. Next base: position 636,139,979 of record CM060941.1, read on the forward strand.
GTGTTTATGTTTCTTCTTCTTCTATCTCTTTTCTTCTTTTCCCTAACTAACTGGAATTTTCGGGGTCAAAAATTTCGGGTCGTTGCATTTGGTATCAGAGCGAGGTTTAAGCGAGAACCTTGGCTCTTGTGGGAAATACTCATTCATTAAGGATAGGGACAATGGTACCCTAGGATGAGTCGAGTGTGTGTGTGTCTATATATATGAGAGCGTACTTGTTATTTTCTTATATAAAGATTTTCAAATGATTTTTATATAAGTCTATATTATATATAAAGCAATCATTGATTGTTGGATATTGAAATTGAATAAGAATTAAGTGAGATATATATATATATATATATATATATAAATGGGAATTGAATAGATTGAACTATATAAGTAAGATGAATTAGAATTGGTTTCAAACCAGAATACAAATGTTTATTGATGGGATTATTGTTTTCCAATAATCAATGATAAAGAAAATGATTTTTTTTAAGGAAGTAACAATTTAGATGAAATGGACTTGAACTTGGAAAATGGATTTAAATTGTGGATTTTTGAATCCTAAGTTTAGAAACATTTGAAATTGTTTTCAAAATGTTAAGAGAAATAATAAATAGTATTATTTAGAATATTTTGAATGTGATCTTATTTTAAAATAAGAGTTCTTTGAAAGCTTTAAAGAAAACTGTTTTGAATTAAAACCAAAGGTGGTTTAAATTTTAAAAACATGGCTTGGTGGGCCAAGAAGATAATATGTATATAGGTGTGGACATAGATAATATCAAAGGTGATTTGAAATAAACTCTAAGGTGTTGAGTTTTTCCCTGAATTGTGAAATGAAAATCCAAAGTGATATAAGTCTTTGAACTTATTAGTAAGAAAGAATATCGATAGAAATTTGAAATTTGAAGTGGGAAGATTATAAATGAGAAGTTTAAAATTCGAAATGGAAGTTCAAATTGAATAATGTTGACTGGAGTAAACTGAATTGAATTTAACTTAGGGAAAGTTAAATAAGTTTAGGACAAGCAACCTGAATTGAAAATTTCAATATGAAAGTGAGATTTAACTTGGGAAGTTAAATGGTTGATTTGAATTGAGAATTTGTGTGATCACGAAATGGGTTTGAGATCTAGAAATTGAAAATGGATGAATGTTTTAAAATAAATTGGATAATATCATCCTATTGTTATTAATAATCTTTGAATTGTGAATTTGATTTGTTTAAATGAATGAAGAAATGGATTGTCGTAATATATCCATTATTGAGATTAAAAGGAAATAAAACTTTGATTTGAAATTAAGGGTAGGAAATCACTTTGAACTTAAGATTTGAATGTTAAGAATTGAAATTGTAAATTAGAATTGTTTAAGAATCGGTTTCAAAGTTGGAAGATAAAATTGGGTAATAATTTGAATTTTTTTAAGATAAAATTTGTTTTGAACTCTTATTTGAACTTTGAAATAAGTTAAGTAGAGATAATTTAAAATGGAATTTTGAAATTTTGACTCGGAATCAAATTGTTTAAAGACTTTAAATAAAGGTTAATTTGGTTTAAGAAGTTAAACCAACATTTGGAAATATAACTCGAATTTATATAATTCGAGATGATTTAAAAAGTGGAGATTGGAATTGGGGTTAATTCAAACAGGAATTGAAGTGATTAGAAATTGAACTGGGTTCAATTTGAAATTAGTCCAAATTGACTAGAATGATTTGAAATTCTAATTAAAGTTGAATAGGTCTAAAATCAAATCGAATTTGATTTGAATTTGGAAAGGAATTGAGGTTAATTCAACTTGAATTGGGGAAAAATCAAGTTCAACGGAAATTGTAGTTATTCAAATTGGAATTGAGTCAATTTAAATGAGAGTGGAAATTTAAATTGAATTGTTGGGAATCGAGATTGGGAATTGAACAGTTTGACTCTGGACTATTTTCAAAATAAATGGTTTATATAAACCTATGTTTCCAAGCTATTTACTATATATATAACCATTCTTATTAACCCAAAACTATCTTATACTTATTTTATAACTACTTTTAGAATTATTTAACTATTTTGCAACTGTTTTATAAACTAATTACTGTTTTTCAACTACTTTATAACTAATTACTATTTTACAACTATTTTGCAATTAGTTAAAATTTCTATAACTATTTGACTATTTTCCAACTATTTTACAATTACTTAACTATTTTACAGATATTTTACAAAATAATTATTATTTTCTAACTACTTATCTATTTTTAAATTCTTCAAGCTGTTTTCTAAATTTAAGATGGACAGAGTGCAAACTGTTTATGATTAATTACCAATTGAGATAAGAATTGAGGTGATAATCCAAATGGGGTGGAGGCAAATGTGAATAAGAGAATGTGAATAGAAAGAGAATTGATTTGGTTAATAATCAATGAAGATGAACACGTATATTATTCTATCCGTATAGTGATGTGATCCAGATTCGAACATAGAATTTCGAGATAGTACATCGATCTGAGATGGGATTTTTCACTCGATTTTCGATGACAAACCTGGATATGGATTTTTGATTGGTTCTGGATATTCTCTATCATAGTTATGACTATGTAAGGAGAATGACGGTTTTTGATCAAGAAACCAGATCTGAGTCCGCACTAGGAAGTCGAGTGGACGACACTAGTCCGGAAGTGAAATTGTGTGATTGAGTGAGCGATCAGATTGATATAACATACGAATGATATGTGTACATCGTACGGCTTTGAATGGAAAGGAATTGTAAAATTGATTTTGAAATGAAAAGTATATTTTGTGAAATATATAATGAAGAAAATGGAAATCAGATATTTCTATGATTAAAGGTTCACTTTCTGAAGGAAAGTAACGAGTAATCAAATTTGATATTTGATTTGGAATAAACAAAGTTATATATCTTCAAGATAAATCTCCCTTTTTTGAATCTATGGCCATAAGAAAAGGTTTTTGAAAATTATTTGAAGTATAAAAAGGAAATTTATACAAGTTTAAAGTGATCCAAAGATTTTTAAAGTTATATATATTTGTATATATATGAAGGGTCTTATGAGAATGAATTCGAGGAAAGGTTTTTGGAACCTATTGATTTTGGAAAGGCTTTTGATTTTTGGAGAAAAATAAATTTTGCAAATTTGGAAAGCCCAATTTGAGAATTATCGATTTTGGGATAATCGATTTTGTGTAAAGAAGCTTTGTATGTGATTCATACTAGGTGTATGATTTGGAAAATACTATATGTGTATAGTATAAAGTGTTTTGAAAATGGCTCTGGATAAAACTGTGCAGTTAATGCACTCGGCAGATTCATAGCGGCGGAGGTGCAAAAAGTCAAAGCGGGGATACAGCGAGGACATAGTGGGATATAGCGGATGGCTCTAAAACAGCGTGTAAAACTCATACTTAATATTTTACAAATATATAAACGGTAATTAAATGAAAAATTATCATTCAATTGAATTATAATTAATACATAAATAGTTATAAATAAAAACATATGCGACTTTAAATAAACGTAAAACTATTATATATAACATAATTAAATTTAGTAGAATATTAGAGTATTTTCATTTCTGAAAATATATTACAAATTAAATCAAATAAATTAGTTTCATAACTTTATAATGTATAAATGCAATTTTTCAATTCATTTTATTAAAGAAGATATAGCAGAAATAGCGGAATATAGCGGAAATAACGGGATATAGCGGAAATAGCGGGGCATAAAGCGGAAAGGCTATATTTTGGGGCAACATGGAAAAATCGTAGCGATAAAAATCCGCTATGAGATATAGCGGGGTTATAGCGAGGTAACAGCGGGGCATTAACTACACAGGGATAAAAAGGCGCTCCCTTGAAATGAACTTCTCAGGAGTACCATAGGTTGGTACTACCTTGAGCCTCAAAGAGGGGAGGCTCTACAGTGGATCCTGTGAGGAAGTCCGAACAAACTGATGTTCCTGAGGATTATTGGGTAGCGAGAGTCAAGGGCGCTGATGCCTATAGAGGCATTTAGGTTATGCTGTGACGATAGTGTAACTCGATGTCGCTGCGATCTACTGTGGACCATAGCGGAAATCATGTGGAGGTGAGTGTCAACGGTCTACGCTTGATTTTGCCGGGAAGGCAACATAACATCGGTAGACTGCGATCTATGGTCGAGTGGAGTGGAGAAGTTTCATTCTTTTGGCAACGGAATTCGAGGGCGCTGAGGGCTACAGTTATACGGATTTTTGCTGTGATAGAAACGTAACCCCGGTTGTAGCTGCGATTTGTAGCATGTTTCATGGTGTAAACGAGGGGGTGGAGTGCCTACAGTAATCTATGGATTTTGCCGGGATGGCAACGTAAATATCGGGTTAACTACGACCATCGATGGGGGTGATGATTTCCAGAGCATTCTCACCTAAGATGTTTCTTCGATTTCAAAAATGTTTTCTATATTTTCAATAAAATTATTCTCCAAGTATTTTCACTAGGTGTTGAAAATGGGTCTGCTAAGTACTTATAGATTTTCAGTCCTACGCCTGATCAACGTATGAAAGAATTTCTGTGAGAACAAGGATAGACTGGTTGAGACATCAAGTTATAAAAGTATCTTTATAAAAATATTCTATAATATTTTAAAATTTATCAAAGAGTAATTTTTCTAATGATAATCATTTTAATAAATTCTGGCTTCGTTCCTTTTAGAGGACGAAAAGATTCAATGGGAGGAGGAACGTGATAACTCGAATTTTGGAGTAACTGTTAATTGATAATTAACTTGGTTAATTTTTAGAAATACTGATTTATAAATTAAACAAATAAATTTGATAATAAATATTTATATCTGGATAAATATTTATTTGATAATATTCTAATATAATTACTTGAAATTGACAAAATTTTCTTTTAAAACAAATAATAATGATGGTTTATATATAAGACATGAGTAGATTTTTAATAAGAAACTTTTCTTTATTTTCAAACAAATTAAGGAAGGTAGTTACTTAATAGAAGTTCATTATAAATTTTTATGGAAAACATTTAAAAATATAAATAAAGTGTATATATATTTAATTAGTACATTTGTATAACTATTTATAAGTGTGTAATCGGGGGTTTCATATCATCTACTTTTAAAATTATAAATAGATAAATATAAGAGAAGTTTAAATATTAAAACACTTAAGACATTTCAAAAATAAAACAAATTGGAATTATTATATATATATATATATAAACTTATATTACAAATGTAAGATATTTATATACATAAATTAACAAATGTAAACCATGAATCATATAAAAATACAAGTATAAAATATTAAAATACCATTCAACAAATGTAAGAAATTTATGCCATGCATAAAACAAGTGTCACTAATTCTTTTGTTTTCACATTTAATAAATTCAAGAATATATATACATGTCTACTTTCTTTTCTCTTCCTATTTTCCTTCATTTTGTTTAAATATTAGATTAGAGTAAATTACAAATCAAAACAGTTTCAGCTTAAAAAAAGGAGAGGAAAAGATCCCGATGCAACAAACCTGAGCAGTTTGAAATTCAAAGCATTCTAAACTGGAACAATCTCAAAATTTGGAAGCAGGCAAACATAAGGATTCAAGTTCAACTCAATTGAAGAAGACCAAATCATTTCAAATGAGCTTAAGATCTAGCTACCAGTAAAGTTTTGATCAAAAATCATTTTCAAATTTCAAGAAGAAAACTTCCTCTGTTCTTTTAACAAGGTGAGTAAACATTTTTCTTAAAAATTTAAGTTAAATTGAAAATCCAATGCATGGGAATATCCTAGAATATATGATATGTAATATGCTTTGCATGGTTGTATGAAAGAAATTTCCTATTTATATGTATATGGATGTTTGTATGCATGTTTGGAATGAATATATTACTCTGTTCGTATTTTGCAAGTTTCTAAATGAAATTTCAAAAATCAATTGTTCATTCCTTGATCTTTATATGGTACGATGTATAAAAAAAATTGTTTATTACAACAAGATTTAAGTTCTAAAAGTATTTTTAATAAGAACTAGGCACAGTTTTAACCAATATGTAAATTTTATAGTGAAAACTTAAAAATGCCATAATCTCGACTTGAAAAATTGATAAATTCATGATTATAATCTGAATTGTCTTCTCAAATTAGGATTTTTAAGATAGGAATTTTGAATTTCAAGTGTGTAATTCGAGTGAATTCGAGCGTTTAAGGTAAATTAGGTTTCGAGAAAATTCAGAGGATCGGCGGCACTTGGCGGGACGGGGTCGCGGCTGAAGTAAGCTGGATGTTTGTCGAGGTCGGCGAAAATGGCGGCTCATATTCTCCGACGTCGTGGTGATAGGACGATTGCAATTTAGGCTATTAGGTTTGGAATGGTCCAGGGCCCTTGCGAGGCAATCCTGAGTTCGTCGGCGCATCAGTCGTGGTCAGGGTTGTCGAAATAGGAGCATCAGTCGACGATGAATCTTTGGATAGGGTGTCAGGATCTTTGTTGATTGAAGGTGGCATCGCGTGAAGGTTATTGGGTGATGGTGCAATCCAGGTTTGGGTTCACAAGCTCGATTGGAATTCTGTGTTTGAACTAAAGCATCAATGGTCGAAATCATGTAGACACGTCATGGTCGACTGTATGGCGACGTTAGACGCTTCGATCGTTGGTGTATGTGCACGATATCGATTGGAGCATCAGTGTTTGGGTCGCTGTGGATATAGGTGGGATGAAGGTGGTTTTCTCAAAGTTAAACCCGAAGCTGGAAGAAGTTCTCCTCGAAGAAATTGTCGCAGTAATTTCTCGGGGTTGGCTCGAAAATTTATGGGTTTAACCCGGGTTTCTGCATGTGGTAGAATCAAGTTTTAAGGCTTATCAATTATGTAAGTTTTCATATTAGATTGTAAACCAAATTATTAAACAAAGTTTAGCAAGCTTAAATGAGTTCCAAATTTTTAAAATGTTTTCAAATATGTTTATAAATTGTTTATAATAGGTTAAATCCTATATATTTATAAAGAAGAATTAAATGATGAAATGTTGTATAAATTGTTTAATGTATTTAGGATGGTAAATTGATTTATGTAATTAAGGAATAGCTAATTAATTTAATTATTTAGATAACTGGTTAATTTGAGTAATCAATTTAAAGGATTAATTTAAATGTGATTAATTAAGTTATTAATTAAAAGATGATTAATTTATTAGGGTTAATCACTTAATGAAATTAATAAATGATTATTACTTAGTAAAAGTAATTAAATGAAAATTACTTGATAACTTTAATTAAGGAGGTTACTTAATGAGTATTACTAAATGTGATTTATTTAATGATAATTACTTAATGAAATAATTAAGGATTAATTACTTAGTGTAATTAATCAAAGGTTTGAATTAATTGAGGAAATTAATTAAGGATTAACTAATAAATGAGAATGATTAATTAAAGGATAATTAATCAATGTAAGTGATTACAACGTAATTAGTTTGTGTAATTAATTATGATCAATGTAATTAATGTGAATGGATGAAGGTTAATTAATTGGTGTAATTAATTAAAGGTTAATTACTTATGGTAATTAAAGGATAATTATTCAAGTGTGATTAATTAAGATGGATAATTAAAATACGATTAATTAATTGGTTTATAATTAATTAATGTTAAGTAAAGGTAATTTAAGTGATTAAAGATTAGTAGTTTATATAATTAGAGATAAATTGAATTAATGTTGGAAGTGATCAATCTTGCTTATGAATGATTGAACGATGTTAAATCCCTTGAATTAATTGATATCTCTGATATGAAATGTTTTGTGATATGATATGATTGGGTTGAATAGTGATAATATGGTTATCTATCAAGATGAATCGCTGTATTTAAATTTGAATTGTATTTCACTTGTATAACTTGGGTTAAGATGACATTGGGTTCGAAGAGACAGGGGTCGGGTATTAGCAAATACCCGAAACCACTTCGATTCTTTATAGTTTTGGTATGTGATATCAATAGGCTGGAATTGGATAAATTTAATGACTGGACCATTTAAATCTAAGTAAAGGTACTTAGGGATTGATTGTGAATATAACTGTTGACTATATTGTGAACTTGTAGTGATGAACGGGTTACCCCGGGTTTAAAGTAAATGTTATGCATTAGTAAGTCTTGTCAAATGGGTGTACTCACGCTGGTTTCCAGCCTAACCCGGGTGTTACTTTGATGTAATGCTCGGGTCAGACCGAGTATTACAGATTTTCAGGTAAGGACGTTCTGGAGCTCAAGAGGCGAGCTAGATGGCAGGAACATATGGAGTGTTTTCTGCTGTGATAAATTGTAATTTGTCTGGGCATGTGAATAGTAACTGTCTAGTGTTAGTGTATACGTGTAACTCTGATATATTATAGTGTAATGTGACAAGTACAGTTTTTCCTTTGTATAACTGTTATTATTTGATATTATATTTTCATCCGCTACGAATGTGAGAATCCGCGTTTTGGTGTTTCTGTTTCTTCTTCTTCTAACTCTTTTCTTCTTTTCCCTAACTATCTGGAATTTTCGGGATTGAAAATTTCGGGTCGTTACAATTTTAGATATCCTAAGTATGTTAGAAATATGTTAATGTAATTATCATGGGTATGTAAAAAAATTAATATGGTTTAAGTTTGGTTGATTGGCAAATGTAATGGTTCGAATTATGACACACACACACACACATGCATGATTGTTATTATGGCTTCTCTTATCTCATGTTTAAATAACTTAGGAATTTTTTTATATAAATTTACTTCTTTGATAATTTTCTTAACAGAGTAAAGCTATATCTCTAAAAAAAATGCTTGAATAAAAGTATATAGTGATATTTTGAAATAATATAATTGGTATTTGAATTCTTAAGAAAATTGATTCAAAATAAAAGTTATTATTGAAAATGTTATGTTTTGACAAATAAGTGTTTTAATAAATGATATTTTGATAAGTCAAACTTGGTAGAAGATTTTAGTAAAGCATGTTTTATTAGATGTTGTAGTTTTGTGAAACTTTTGAAATAGAGTATGTAAATAAGAAGAATAGCTTTTAAAGATATCTTTAAAACGAGGATTAAAAATATTTGGGATATACGAAAAGGTTTAAAACATTTGGATGGGATCTTATGTAATGTTTTCATAAATAATTTCGAAAAAGGAATTTGATATAACTAAGTACATATGTGATAAGTAGATCATTTCGTCGAATGATTCTGAACTAAGATTCGAATACGAAACTTTAAGGTTTTACCAGGTCTGAAAAGGATTTATCACTTGATTCTTTACGACGAACATTGATGAGGATTTATGATTGGATACTTGTGTTTTTTATCATAGTTGAGAGCTATGTAAGGGAAAATAGGATTTCTGATCAAGAAGCTTGATCAGAGTCCGCACTAGAGGATCGAGGGATCAATATTAGTTCGGAAATAAAGTTGTGTATTTGAGTAGAAGATCGAATCGGATATTACAGATGATATATGTATATCAAAGGAATTAAGTTTAAAGATAATGTTTTGGGTAAACTCTTTTGGGTTTTAGGCTATGGTGAAATTTCGAGGACGAAATTCTTTTAAGGGGAAAGAATATAATGACCTGTAACTTTATTAATTTGTATTAAAATAATTAATTAATTTTTAATATTCAGATAATTGTTTTAAATGATGAACAATTCACTTTAACTATTATATAATGGTTATACGTGATTTATAATGATTTTATAAATATATAAACTTATTTTATAAAGATATATAAACTTCGTCACATTTTGGCAATTTGACGTATTTTTATAAATGGATTTTTATATTATTTAAATTAGTTTTATAGCTTAAATAATCTTGTTCTAATTATTTAAAGATAGTAAGAAATTTATTTTCATGTTTTGTTTACAAAAATAAATAGTATGATTAAAAATTGAAAATTTGATCAGGATTTGGATTCTGGATTTTCAACTGCTTAACAAATAAATGTTATATTTAATTGTTGCAATGTTGAAGTTAAAATGACATATATATGCACATATAAAAAATTAATAACATATAATTTAACCATAAAAAATTAAACTTAAGTGTTATAAGTTAAAGTAAGCAACGAAGATATTTTTCACAAAAGTTAAAATGGAAAAGCAAATTAAAATCTATTCACCATCACATACACACCTAATACATCATGAAGTTATGGAAGACACATGGAGAAGGGGGGGTGTTCGGCCGAAGCTAGGATGGGAGGGGAGGGGCATTTTGGCAACTCCATGCATAAGAATTTCTACCATATAAATACACAAGAATATTCTCTTCCTTTCTTCACAAATTCACTTCACTTCACTTCTTCTTCTTCTTGTTGAGCTCTCTAATAGCTCTTCAGTGGCTTCCCAAATAGTAAGAAAAAATTTCGGCACCGCGTTGAAGTTCTGTTAAAACTATTTCCATACCCTTACGACATCAAATCGCTTCAAAAAGTTAGCCAAACTCCACCTCTTCCTCACTAAAGTGCAAGGCCCACACCACCACCATCCCAAAACCAAGCTTCCACCTCCACACAAGCTTGGTCAGGGATCACTAAGGTTCGAAGGCGAGTTCCATAAGCTTTGATGCTGGGATATGGATCGTTTCATCGATTCAAAAACACTAAGACACAGATAGCATGAAAATGAGAACATTTACTTTCATACTATTTAAATTATCTTAAAATTATCTATGATTCGTGGTATGCAAGTACACTTGGTTGATTAGCATAGTTTAGATGCTAAAATAATTGATTATTGGATGATTAGTTGCTAATATGCTTGCTTGGTGTGGAAGTTATTTACGGTAAAATACACGTCGAATTAACACAAAGTAAACTTTCCTTTAATAATTATAATGGTATGTATAGCATTATGAACTTCTTTAAATATGGATAAAAATGGTTTATAAATGTTTTATAAACATTAAAATCATATTGGCGGAGTTTGAAGAAGTTTGAAAATAGAGTCAAACTAAGCATGTCACGTAACGGTAGTTTGCGATTTTGTGCCTTAAAAAGTTAAATCCATGTATAGAATGAAATATGAGTTAGAATTCTTTGGAATAATAATTTTTTGCACCCTTATAACTATAATTTCCGAATGTAAAATAAAAATCAAGATTTAATTTAGTAAAGATTGAAATATGTCCAAATAAAGTTTTCAATATCACCACGTTTTGGCAATTCGAAAAATATTGGTTTCAACACTTTAAAAATGAATATTTTTAGTCTTTAAAAATACGAAATAAATTCTATAAATATGTTAAAATATTATAAAAGGGATTTGATTTATAAAAATGGACAAAAATATATAATGGAATAGGTGTTTTGATCTACAAAGCTGTAAAATACCATTCAACAGCAATTTAACAACTGAATTTGGCAATTTTTGAACAAATGATTTAAACTTGGATTTCTCTTACCAAATCTTATAGAAATGTTTTCCAAATTATCATACAGGTATTTTAAAGGTTTAGAGACGATCAAATAATTTGACCGCCTTATGGATGATAGAGAGGTAGTCTCTAGGCTAAAGTTTGAAAAACTAGTTGCATGCTCACCCTAACAACCCGAACTGGTTCGACGAACGGGATGGTTAATTTGATTTACTGTAACATTCTTAGATTTTAGCTAGAATTAATTTAATAATAAATTCAATTTTTGTAATTAAATTATGAAATTTTTGGTAATTAATTTTGAATTTTGGATTTAATGATGAATTAATTGGGAAATTTCCAGAGTAAACAATGATATGTATTTTTAAATAGAAATTTTAAGTTTGGAATTCAATAATAAATGTTTTGATTAATATTTTAATTATAAATTTAATTGTGGATTAATTTGAAAAATTGAATAAATATATATACATATATGTATCAAAAGATTGTAAATAAAAGAATTGATTTGAAAATTCAATAAATTGTGAATAAGAATTTTGATTTGAAATTCAAAAATAAATATATTGAAATTAAATTTGATTTAAAACTTTATTTTAAAAATCAGTAAAAAGTTTGTGTTCTAGAAATTATAATATATACATACGTGTATTAATTTGGAGGTAATATTTTAAATTCAATATAGTACTTTTCAAAAGTTATTCAAAGATAATTATATATTTTCAAAAACAATTGAATTAAAATTTATTTATTTAAAAGTATGATAACTTAAGTTTAAATTTTAAAATAGGATATTCTTCTTTCTAACATAACACATATGTAAACATACTAAATGAACATGAAAATAAAATACAAGGATCTAAAAAAACATAATTCTTAAGTATATAAAAGTATAAATATATGTAAATATAAATAATTAAAGGGTTTAAAATACAAATTTCAAATTTAATGAAATAAGGGTTTAAAAAAAAAATTATAAATAAAATAAAGAAAAGGTTTTGAACATAAATTTACTTATTTTAACAAGTGTGAGATTTTTAAATCATGTTGTGACAAATGTTTAATAAGGAAACATCATTAATTAACAAGTGTTGTTTAGTAATACAAGTGACATTTATCTTTTAATTAAAATTTATGAACATATATATAAGAAAAAAAATCAGGCTGTTTTCAGTTTGAAAATCTAAGAAACCAAACTAAAGCAAAACAGACCTGAAAACAAAACAAAGGAAATCAAATAAAATCAAACAAAGCAAGACTTCAAGAATCAAGCATCAACAATTCAACCTGATTCCAAGCTAAAGAAAAAACAGAAGCAATGATCATATTTAAACAAGAAAATAGGATTCAAAATCAAGCACAGTACAACCCAGAATGCAATTCAAAGAAAATCATATGCGACAGTTTTTTTACAAAGCCTGTAATCAAGCATCCCAGCAATCAAAACCTGAAAGTATCAAAGCTATCAACCTATATTTAATCTTTAGCAAGCCTGAATCAAACATGCAAATTTAAATTCAACCTTATCAAGCAAAGTAAATCTTTCAACAAACAATCAAATCCAAATCAATATCTCAACAAAAATCTCAGATCAAAACCCAGAGCAGTTTGAAATTGCAAGTTCTAGGCAAAACTTCAATGTTCCTCTCTGTTCTTCTCTGTCTCAACATCACAGGTGAGCAAACTTTCATTTTAAGACTTGGATCTATTATATAACTTGATCTTGTGATTAATTTCTAAAGTAAGATGGTGATATGAATGAAATATTGTCTAGATATACACACACACACACACACACACACACACACATATATATAGGCGTGTGTAAAATTGCTTGCATGCCTGGTATATACACAGTTCTCTGTTATATGTTAGCAGGTTTGAAATAAAAATAGAACAAACTTAAATTCCTCTTTCCCTAGTTTCTTTTAGGATCTGATATATAAATGAAATATGCTAATATCAAGCAGATTTAAATTGTAAAATTTGTTTCATGTAAAAATATTTAGTAAACACTCTGATAAGTAAAAAATTTACAGTGAATATATATATATATTGTAAGAAAATCAAAGATTGTTATTTCAAGTTTTGATTATGGGGACAGATTCGCATTTGAAATAAATGAATTTTGGCATTAAAATTTTGGTTTTTAAGTTGAAGATGGACGAGATACTTCGAGTTGAACAAAATTGGCAGATTCGTTGATTTCCGTCGATCAGTGGAGGGTTTAATGTCAAGATTGGGACTGAAGGAAGCCGACATGATTGAGATTCTGGAAAAATGGAATTGTATTTTATTGATCATCGCTGTCGATGATACGTAGGGAAGTAAGATTAGGAATGGGTTTGTTTGTCTGGGTTTTGCGAAGCAAATTCATTATCAATGGTGGATTAAAATCGATCGCACCAAGGGGATTCAATGCGGCATATCGTGGCGTGGCTTTGGGTAGAGTGGCACGATCTCTGGTGAACTAGGTTGTCGTCGACGAGGCAAATATCTGGAGAAACTGGGTTCCAGTGCTCGATCGAATGGCTTGATTTTGGGTTTCGACAAAATTAGCGATTCTGGGTGTTTGGGAAGGTAGCAGGTGACGTCGACGACTCGTGGAGAGAATCGACGACGGTCGGAGGTCGGTAGGCTAGTCGTGCACGTGCACGATGGTGGAATGGTGTCAGTGACGTGTCAGCATTAGACTTGGCTTCGGAGGAGAAGCTTTGTGCTCGGGTTTGCTCGCGTGATTCCCGAAGTTGGGCTCGAGGAAATTTCGTATGGGCTCGGGTAGTTGCAAAGTATTGTAACAGTTTAAAATTTAAACTAGTAAATATTTTAATTGTTAATTGACTTTAAAAGTCTTAAATCAATTTATGGATTAATGATAATTTTATGTCAAAGATTAAAGGTTTAAAGTTTAAATGTTTTTAAAAGAATTAATCATTTAATTTCTTAAGGTTTTGTTAATCAAGATGATTAATTTATGTATGTGATTAATTGAAAATTAATAATTAAGTAATATAAGTAATTAAGGAATTTCTTAATGTAAATGATCAAAAACTAATTACTTTATGTAATTTTATGAAAGGATAATTAATTAAGATTAATTAATGTAAAGTAATTAAAGGTAATTAATTACTTAAAGATAATTACTTAATTAAAAGTAATTAATGATTTAAGTTAATTAATCAAGTGATTAAAGGATAATTACTTAAAGTAATTAATTTATGACTTATTAATATAAGTGATTAGGATAATCACTTATTGTAATAAATTAAGGATAATTAATTTAATGGTAATTAATTAAGGGATAATTTATTTATTATTTAATTAAAGGAAACTAATTTAAAGGATAATTAAATAATTATGGGTTAGTTATTTAATGATTAAAGGTTGATTAATTAATTAATTAAAGTTGATTAATTAATAATTAAAGGTTAATCAATGATTATGGTTTGTAATTAATAAATATTAATTAACCAGGATTTGTAGTTTATTCAAAAGTAATTAATCTGATTTAAATTAATCATATAATTTATTGAACTTACTTCCGAATGTTTGAATTCTATTGGTTGTTGAGTTGTTTAATATCCCTGATATGTTATGCTTTGTGCTATGAATTGTTTTGGTGTGATCTGTGATGAATGTGATTTATTTATCTGTGATAAATTATATTATCTGTGAATCTGTGAATAAACGATAAGCGTTATAGGATTATACCGCTTATCGATATTACTGTGTTTGAATTTGTGATGATTGATGATGTTACACTATTGGGTAAAACCCCTGGACTACACCATTCACACACAAATATGGATTGCACGAGAAAATTGGTTAAGTCACGGATTTTTAAAATGGTTTTTGAATCCAAATGATTTTGGAAATGGAATTGGGTTAAATATAAAAAAGCTTTTGAAAAGGGATTTTAAAGATTAAAATTATTTTAAATAACTTGATTAAGTTTTGAAATTTAAATAGTTTGATTTGAATTTAAATTCAAGATTTGAAATTGAATTCTATGTTTGGAAATTATGGTTAAAAGTGTTATTCAAGTTATAGATGGTTTATAAGGGTTTTAAACCATTTTAAAAATATTGTTTCTGGAATTTGAATTTAACCCAAATTTTATACTTGAAGGGCTTTAACTCATGCAAATGTAATTGGATTTTTCCGAAACGAAAACTATTTGTTTTCAAATAATAATAGCTTTCATATAAGGAAAGAACTTCCAATTTATGTTGAAAACATTTCAAGTTTGAAGTAGAATTGTTTCGGAAGCTATAAGTAAATCTTTTGAAAGATTGTTCAACTTCGTTTTGAAATTGGAAAGATGTATCTTTTGTATTAAAAGATTTGAAATGGAAATGGTTTTAAAAGTTATGAATTGAATCTTTGATTTAAAGATTTGGGAGTTAATCCAATCTGAAATGGAATTGTTTTGAAAGGCCGTGAATGAATCTTTATGGAAGATTGGTGAACTTTGTGAAGTGAATCTTTTTGTTTAAAAGATTCGAAAATGGTAATTTGTTTAAACCATTTGAAGAAAAGTTTTGGGTTTTAAGTTGTGACTTAACTGAAATTCTATATCTATATGTTTTTAAAATATTTCACTCATTATTCAGTTTAGCCGGGAGATGTCCTTGTGTCATATAACCCATTCCAAATAATGATACGACGTTATGGATTGCATTTGTAGATGGTGGTGAAGACAGGATATTTCCGAAAATGAAAGGATGACTCGTCGAATGTCTCTGCACCGGTTGATCCCGGTATAGAGATTTGATTACCCTTTGTGATGGGAAATCCGGACGTGACTAGGGAATATCCGGATTTGCATGGGCTTCTTTGGAAGTGCCTTCGATTCTATTCAAACCCGGAACAGACTTGTATGGATGTTTGTCTGACATTACACTTTGAAACGTAAAGCTGTTTTCTATCAAATACATTTCAGTTTAGTGGCGGAGATTTATTCTCTTAGCTTAACACCCTTATTTGAGACGTACGAGCCCAGAGGTTATGTAGTTGATGGTTACTAATGATAAATTCCCAATTTGGTAGTGTGGCATACTGAGTGTTGTTGTGTGTTTCTGATCATTTGTTGATCGAAGCATGGCTTTGTGAAAAAGCGTAGCTTTGTGGACGAGACCTCGTCGGACCTCACTCCCCGGAAATGGTCAAAACAGGAAAGATGCAGCAAGGTTGCATGGGTCGCACCCCTAGGGTATGTCCATTCCATCTGGAAAAGGGTGGTATCATGTTATGGAGCCCAAATATTTAACCTATGTGGTTACTGCAAATACATTACTTTGTGGTTGTTGGTGTTGAGGACCCTCGGATAAAGGTCGCAAACGACCGGGGATGACATATCTTAGGTGTTACTCTCGGGAAAGGAGTGCCTTGTGTTGGCAGAGAGCCAGGTAGGTTCTTGGGACGTCCCTCCAGAGGCCTTCCCATGTGGCAATAAGAAGTTCCTTAGCCTGACCATTTGTTGGAAAATCCAAAGAAACAATACGCTTCCTGCACGGTTTTAGTTGTATAACCTGCCATGGAATGTGGCGGTAACCTGCTATTGAACATGGTAGCTATAGTAGGCATACGACGAAATGTTGTATACTGGCTAAGATTAATATTATACTTTCGAAATGTTTTCCACTATGCACTAATAATAATATCAAATGGTTTTCGCATATCAAGCATTTTTGACTATCATAAGAAGAAATCTCCTCCAATTCTGCGTTTGCATGGTGTGTGCGGCGGAAGGCCGTATGGTAGTTTCATTTTCTAAAATCTTTGTGGATTTCAATGTTTTAAATTCTTTTGTTGTTTGTTTTAAAGAAAACTATTTTTATTTGCTCATAACAGTCTCATGACTGATCTGGAGTTTATTGTTCCCTTCCTAAACTCTGGGTGCCCACAATTTTCCACACGGACTGTCTAGAGTTGGGTTTTTCAGATAATCAAATAGTAGGAGTAAATTCAGTAGCCTTCAGTCTCTGGAAATCTTCTTCAGTCTTTGGATGACTGACCTTGCTTAGTACAACTTGATTGGGAGTTTTAGCTATTTCTCAATTGGTGCTTTGGAGATGGAGATCGCTGATATTGGAGTTCCTTTCTCTCTTAGAGATCAAGTTCGCTGTGTCATATTCTGCTATATTCTGCTTTGATATTTTTGGATTTGTTGTATCTTGTTGTAAGAGATGTTGTTATCATTCTTGTATCCAATGTTGTATATCAATGATATATTCATTTTGTCTTCCGTTGTGTTGTTGTGCTTAATGGTTATAAGCTCCGGCGAATCGAATTTAAACGTTTAAATCTACGGCATTCGAATATGAGTTGAAGTATGGATGTCGATTTTCAAACGCGAAAATCCAAGTCGTCACATTTACTCGGGCCATATTTTTCCTAAGATAAAAGAAAAGAGATTAGGATTTTTTTCCAAAAGTTAAACAAGATTTAGAATAGAATTTCGATGGTAAAGAGAACGTTCTTGTTAAACTCTGTATTAGTTTCTTAGGAGGGAACCCATACTATCCGTATGAATTTAAAAGGTGATTTCTCCATTATTCAACGAATAGCACAGGTTGAATACAGAAATTATTATTGAGTATAATTAATCTAAAATCTATGTATCCTTTTTAGTTGGTACTAATTGTTTTGGGTATATAGTAAACGTTAACCTAAATAGCATTGTTTTTAACCCATTAAATAATATGTTTTGGAAATAAGTAACTTCCATTAAGATTTAAATTTTACCAATAATAGAAGAAGGAAATATTTTTCCTACGTAATTTAAAGGAAATAATTTGGCATTTCAAAAGTAAAAAAAAGGTTTAACAAATCTGTATATACCAAGAAGAAATGGTTTAAAATATATCTCTAATGATATTTCATTGGACATAAAGATATTAATTGATTGAAAGATGATCACTAATCACCTACATACTTAACATCTTTTTTATCGATAATTGGTTTGGAAAGATCAGGATTGGATTTGGGTGATTTCTATCCAGAAAACACTTCAAACCAATATTCGTATTCGAAAGTAAAGACATGTTGAAGACAACGATTTTGAAGACAGAGATCTTCATAATGTAGGGTTGCTTGCCACTAACCTCGTGATTCCTATATTATATACATATGATGGCAATAATACCTTTATTTTGAAATCTTTAATGCAACTATTTCCCGCTACAAATCCATGGGTTAATTCTCACACAGGATGTAGTAGCAGTACCTTCAGTTTGTCCTAATCTTGAACAATTAGACAACTGTTTGACATTGTATTTCTAATACTACATACATTGGTTTTTACAAGCATATATCTGTTTAATGGTGTAGGAGGTAACCCCTCCTAACCTAACACCCTTCTCTGAGATGTATGAATTTGGAGGTGTACTTTTGTGGAAATCAATTAGCGTGTCGTCGGATATGGCAATGTGGCATTCAAAGTGGGATTTGTCATATGAAAGGTAAAATGTTACCTCAAGCCCTACACATCGGTACTAGTAAAAGCAAGGTAGATGTGGCAGTGTTATGTGGGTCGCGCCCATTAGGAGATGACCATCACCTTTCTAGATTTCCCTCTATATATTGGTTTTTTTGTATGGTGTGGCCATGGTTAGGTCGGGAATTACGGAGGTGGTGACATACTCGGTACTATTTACTGTAGTGGTAGGCTAGTTCTGTGTTGGTAGATGGCAGCAAGGCTGTACCTCCTTACATTCCACTAGAGATATACTGTACAAAAGGTAATCTATTACCTTGTCATTGTTGGAATCCATTCTCCAATACGTGCCTTTAACAGACTTGATTGTATACCTTAATATGCCATTTAATTTAACAATTATAATATTCTAGCTATTTAAATGTTATTTGAAAGTATTTTCAAAGCAACGACGTTTGTAGAAATAATATCAAACATTTGATAAAAATGTTTTAGTTACTAGAAGGTAAAAACACATCCATGTTTATGTACGACATGGTCTTATGAGATACGGTTTTTTACAAAGGTTTTATTTGACATCAAAGTCAATTTATGACACTGTCATATATATATTTATAATTCATGTCTCACGTTGGTTTTCCAAGCCTAATCCAGGTATTTTTAGTACTCGGGTCAGATTTGATTAGTTTCAGGATTAGCTAAAGAAGCTTGGAGTTTCCAAAAGAGAGCTGGAGATCTTCATTATGTATGGACATAGTTTGCTTTTTCGCTATGTTTGTTGTTTTTCAGCATTTGTACGGACACGTATTTATAATTGTCCTGGTTGTGCTTAGAATAGGCTCTGATATATGTACTTAAAAGTTTTTCCACTATAAAGATTATTGAAATAATATATGATATTCCATTTGGATGAGATTCTGTTCTGTCTTATTTTCTTTATACCCTTAACCTTCTGCATTTTCGGTCAATTTAGGTTGGACATGTGTGGTTTACTGCAACCTAAACTGTATGGAAATGCAGGTAATTCCAATGAACTACACATCATGTATTTGGGTGAGACAAAAGCATCCACCTCATTTAGGGCAGAATGACCAAAAAAACACTGTAATATGAGGGCTGATTGACAATCATGAACAGTGTCTCAAAAGTCCTGCAGCATGGTGGCAAGCCCATTTATACTAGCAGCTTAAATTGACCAACTGGAGTTGACCCTTTGATGTTGAACCCAAAGTTAGACTCAAGACTCAGCTCTAGCTTTCCTTCAGGGATACCCATTTGATCGAAATCATGTTTCAAGATGACATTGACAACTCTCTCGTGTCTATGTGGATCTTGGTAACTATAGAGAGTTTGATTTGAGTAGTGATCGTTAGTAGGTCATTATGGGGATACCTAATTCCCTACAAATCTTGTGGGGTGAGGGTGAGATTAGGCATTTGAATGTTATATCAAGGATTTTGAGTGGGGGCCCCTCTTGAATAGAAAAAACTCCCTTTTTAGCTTCTCTAATATACCTGCTCCTAACTCCTTTACTATATCCGGCTAGATGCAGTTGTCCATATATTGCATCAATTATATAAGAGGTGGGATTAGATTTACTTGATCTTCCTCTTTTTGGATGTCCACAACAATTATTAGAAAGTTTATATAGCCCGTTGTCAATTTGTGGAACCTTCTGTCCATCCATGATGAATTCTTTCAAATGTCCTCTACGAATCTGCTTCTGAATTATACCAGCCAATACACAACACTCGTCCATCTTATGGCCATTTGCCTTATAATAGACGCAATAGTCACCTCCTTTCTTCTGCTTGGGAAAGGTCTTGGCTTTGAATGAGTTGGGAATTAAACTTCTCCTTAATCATGGCATATATGTAGATAAAGGCTTATTCTAGGCAACAGGGTTGATATTTGAGTCATCTTCCACCTTGACCTCTTATAACCACGATCGAAGCTAGCTCTTTCCACCTCTCTCTTAGGCGTTGTCTTCTCCTAGCATGGTACATTTAATCCATTTTAATGAATTTTTCACCCTAAAAGTGAAAGTCTTGAAGGTCCTTACATCTATGGACATAAAGCTCATTCAAGAATGGTATATCCTTTATCAATCCAGAATCCATCAAAATTATCTTGTCCTATCATTGACGTCCTTGGCCTTTAGTGCTTCCATATTAAATCTTTTGAGGTAGTCTCCTAGTAGCTCCCTTGGTCTTCGTCTTACGTTGGCCAGCATAGTATAGTCGACGGTTGGATCCTTATAGATGCAGAATTAGGCAGAGAGTTCATAAGCGAACTACTTCCAAGAGTAGACAGTTTTCTCATCGTATTGGTGGTACCATTTAGCCGCTACTCCTTGGAGAATCATAGGAAAGATTCTGCATTGAACTGCACTCGATGCTTTATATAGGCCCATCTGGATCTCAAACGCCATTAAGTTATCATTAGGGTCCGTGGCTCCGTTATAACTCAAAGACAGAATCTTGACATGCAATGGGATTCTTGTGGACGTAATCTCATCGGTGAATGGAGATTCTCCATGATTATCGTTAGCTCTTTCATCCAAGGTTCTCTTTCCTTTATCATTAAATGTATCTTTTGCTATTTTCTCTACCATGTCCTTTAAGTAAGCTTCTTCATTATGATTATTATGTCTAACTGGTTTCTAGTCTTTGAAGGTTGACCTTCCAGACCATTCCTTAGAATTTTCATCAGCTTGCCTTGGTAATTCAGCTTAGAAGGTTGATTATCTTTCATCTTCTGTAGGGGTGAGTTGAGCTTGCTTTTGCTTTTGAGTAGAGAGGTGTTTAAGTTTCTTCTTGATGAGTTCACTTCTTCCCCAACAGTAGGTCCGGTAATTTTGGATGACTTTTGAGTAAGCACCGCTTCTAATAGCCCCTTTACTTCCATTAACTGTTGTTTTGAGCTCTTTATTTTAGCTTTATTGCTAGTGAGCTATGCCAGTTGCGATGGTTGATCGGGTACCGGGATTATAGTGTTGAAATTAGGAGTAACGTTTTCATCTAGATCTTTTGTATGCACGACTACTTGTTCGTTTGGTATATTGACATTCTTATGTCTTACTATTTTCCTATAACAAAACTTTAAGTAATTAGTGTCTAATAAGGAAATAATGGATCAGAGGTTCGAGCCCTCCTTCTAGGGCCAAAAATATTAAAACAAAATATAACCTAGCACCCCAGATGCTATTTGTGATAAGTTAACCCTTAATTGATTTGATCATGTATGAAAGGCCAATTTATCTGAGATCTAATGTGTTATTGAATTGTTTAAGAGTGGATCCATGGTGTCATAGACTCCATTACAGATTGGTCTTCTTAAATTCATAGAAATTAAGGGTTCATGTCCCTATAACCACATGAGATGAAGGCTAAAATGCGTTCATATGGGTATAGATCACCTGAAGGCTCCAATATCCAAATGGATCCTATGACACAATATATGTTCATGTAGTTAAGGAGATTAGCATAAGTCTTGTGCAATGGTCATTAGGCAAGCTAATAGCCGTGTAGATCATTCTTATGCCCGAAGTCCATATTCATACACACACACACATATATATACGTACATACATAAATACATACATACATACATACATACGTATTCATCCGTTCCTATAACATTCAAAGAAGCATAAGTTAGGATATCATAAATGATCAAGCTCATATCCTAGATTTTATTAAGTGCGAAGCGGTTACAAATTGGTTGGACTTGTCTCTAAGTTGATTTAGGGTTATAATAGTATGAGATTAGAAAATATGAATGGAATCAAAAAAATCTTCCAACGTGGCCCTTAGGGTCCTATTTATAGACGCGGGTTAAGATCCTTCCGCCTTCATCCCTCCATCATCATCGGAAGGAATGCCTTCATTGCCTTTTGCCATTCTTCTAGCTCCACCTCTATCACTGTCGGCGGCAATCCTTTCATTCTATTGATGTTGGTGTTGAAGCATCTTTATTCTTGTTGTACAATTCTTCCACTGCACTTAAGTGGATGCTTTCGTCACTGTCAAAAATAATGTCTTTAAGGATATTGGATAAGTATTCCTTAAATGTTGCTTTAATATGTGAACTGGGTGCTTTTGACGTCACTGGAAGGAACTCTTTCTAGAGGTAGAGGGGAATTGATGTAGCGCTATGCTACTAAAGGCATATTGAATCCCTTTGTTGTTGTTGGGACACATCGGCGCCATACATAGAGTATTCTTTGAAAAATTATGGAGGGCTTGTAAGGAGTGTAATGAAAGGACGATGTTTGCTTGTGGAAGGATGATTGTTTTGAAGGTTTAATGATTGTAGCAGGGAAGACTTTGACAATAGTTGTGAAAGCTAATCTTTCAACACTTGCAGAGGGGATGGCTTCAGTAGAAGAATTGTCCACTATGGAAGCATCTCCTTTGATGCTTATGGGAGCATCTTTTCAACCCTGACGGAAGCATCTCCTTTGATGCTTGTGGAAGCATCTACTTTGATGCTTTTGGAAGAGCATCTTCAACCCAAACAAAAGCATCTCCTTTAATGCTTATGGAAGCGTCTCCTTTGATGCTTGCGGAAGCATCTCCTTTGATGCTTACGGAAGCGTCCCTTTAACCCTTACAGAAGCATATCCTTCGAGGCCTACAGAAGAAACCAAATATCGTATTATAGCTTCTTCTTTCATACTTTTAATTTTAAGTGGATTTTGTGGATAATAATAGGTTTCCAAATATTCCTTACAACTTCGCTGCAACGACCCAAAATTTCGGACACTTAGTATATGAATATCTGAATTATTTGAATATTTGTATCTTGGACTAAATGTTAGTAAAGTGGTTTAATAAACTTGTTAAGCCCTTGGTAAATCATAAATAATGAAGGTAAACTTGTTTTCGAAAAATGTTTACGAAAATAAATACTTTGAAAAAATATCAATAATGTGATTGAAATTCGTTTTTTCGATAAATAGTTTCTTACTCAAGAAAAGTTGTTCAAACTTTTTATGCATGTCTAATTAATCATCATGGAGATAATTAGTAACTATAAATATTTTCATATATATGGCTAACTAAATATTATGATGCCATACATGATGTAATGGAATAAATTAGGGAAATGAGCTTTTATGTTAAGACTTAACTTTTAAGTAAAAGAATAGAGGTGTAAAGGTGCATGTGAGAAGGAGGCTCCTTTATTACCTGCCACGGAAGGTAGAAGGTGGTAATAACCTCTTGTACTAGCCTATATAAGAAGGGGCATACCCTTAGGAATAAATCACTAATTCACTTAAGTTTGATATGAAGTATGAGAATTAAAATGGTGGAAGTGTTTAAGTACTAATCCACTAATTATTCGCTAACTTTTTCATGTCTTAAGAAAATCATCTCCAATCTCTTTTAAACTTTGGCTTTAGGCCTAAAACATTATGGGAGTCATGATTAGAAAGTAAGAAGTGGGAGAAGGTTAAAGGAAAAGGGGTTCGAAGCATGATCCGTAAGCATTGGAGGAGGATGGGAGGTGTTGCTTTAGTATGGAAGTGCTAAAGGTTAGATATTTGAAATTATGGTGAAGGAAGGAGGTGGTTCTTTGATTATTGTAGCTTTGTGCTTGGGCATGGATCTATGTGAGTTATCTCACTATCTTGTTTATATATATTGTGTATATATATGTTGTGTGCAAAGTATAATAGTTAAAGTGACATTAACTAAGTAAAGTTGTAAACTTTGGACCCCTCTTGCTTTTGAAAGCAAAAGATAACTTTATATTGTATAACATCACTTCTATTGCCTTTTAAACATGTGGGATGGCCTTTATTTGACGTTTAATTAGTTGTTTAACACCTGTGTTAAACTGAAGTAAGTTTGAAAGTGTTTAAAGCAAGAATAGTCGTTATAAGTGCACTTTTGAATCCTTTGTTGTAGGGAATGTTTATAAATAAATGAAAGATATTCTTAGGGATTTATTTTGAGGCTCGATTTATTTCCAGGTTTTAAGTACCATAATGGTAGTACTTACTGTAAAAATTTCAAATCTTAAATCATTTCTTTAAGTGGTGAAAATTAGTCAGAAAGATCGAGTTTACCAATGTTTTTTTCACAAGAGCTTTTAACAACATTTATAAATACTGTAGTAAGTCACTAGTAGTTTTATATGTTCAAAATGATATTTAAATTTAGTATTTTTCTATAATATTTTAAAGAATTGTCAAACTCATTTTGAAGTATTTAAAGTTTGTTAAGTTTTAAATATATTTTTAATAACTATATATAAATTTTTGAAAAGTGAAGAAGAGGTTTAACACTAAAAGCCAACGAGATAGACTTCTCTATTTTTGTAAGTTAAGATTGATGTCGAGTAGCAATGGAGCAATGGAGCTCTAACCTCTTGGTATTTTCTCTTGAAAGAGGAATGGTTTAGTTGGAATGTCGAAAGCGTGTTAATCTTCTTGTTTACTTACTTGTTTAAAAGGTAATTAACTTTGCTTAACATTAAAAGCCGATGAAGTAGGCTTATTTTGTTTATGAGAGTTAAGATTGATGTCGAGGAGGGATAGAGCAATAGTGCTCTAACTACCAGGCTTCTCTCTTGAAGGAGGAATAGTTAAATCGAGAATGTCAAAAGCGGGTAAATCATGTTGTTTGTTACTTGTTTATGGAAATCATTAATACTATAGTTAATAATAAAACCAGATGAGCAAACTTATCCATTTGTGAAATTCAAGAATGAAGTGTCTAGGCAAGGCGTTGATGCAACTAGTGCTTTAACTTACATTTAGATGAGGAATAGTTAATTTGAAATGTTGAAAACAAGTTAAGTATACGAACATTGATTTGTATAAGCAATTATTTTAACTAGATAATCGATTATGAACTTAATCAAAAATTATCTTGGAACTTCAAAAGAGTGTTTTAAAGATAAGTATACATATGAAATGGTTTTAGGTTTTTGTGACAATTTGTTAATTACATTTGTCTTTAACCTTTTTTGATTATACTTATGAATGTAAATAAATCTTTAAAAGAATGTTTCAAAGATAAGCATTAATGAAATAGATTTATGTTTATAGCGACAATGTTTAAGTAACATTTTTCTTAATCCTCTTTGAATGGATTTATGGAAGTATTTAGAGCCTTGAAATGGAATATCTAAAGGAAATTATAAGTATGGAATCTTTGGAAAATAAATAGAAAAAAAGTAAAGGTTTTAAGTAAGAAATCTTAACAACAATTTACGAATATATTTATACCAATTGAGATAAGTATATGAATATTTTTTAAAGTATTAAAAAGATTGAATAGTAGAAACTAATAAATAAATTTTTAGATAAAAGAAGTTTCACTAATAAACTAGGTTTTAATTAATAAAAAATTAATTAAACATAAAAGGGATTTGAAGTCGTTTATCTTACTTGATCGTATTTAGTATGACTTGATCGTGCTTTGTATGACTTAATCATTCTTTGTGTGACTTGATTGTTCTTTCTATGTTTCCTTATTTACAGAAAACATTTATACTAAAAGCTGATGAAGTAGGCTTGTCTACCTGTAAGAATTAAGACTGATGTTCATGTAGGGATATGAGCAATAGAACTTTAACCTACCGGCTACACTCTTGATCGAGAGATAGTGTAAGATGCAAATTTCAAAAATGTGATATGTATATGAGGCTTGGTTCATGTGAACGCTCTCATTATTACTACATGACCAAATTCGTCTATTTAGTCTTAAAGAGTCTGGGACCGGTAAGTGTTTTACTTACCGAAAACCACTTCAAGCCTAAGATACGTGTTCAATCTCTTGGAAGTGGATCTGTTCGAGACACTGTGATCCATGTGTGGTTTCAAGATCTGTTTGAGATATAGGAATCCAATTGAAGATTCGTTCTGTTTGAGTGATGTAGAGCATATGAAAGATGTTGAACGTGACCTTGACATAGAAAATGGCTAAAGACAGAGTAGAATGCACAGTCTGGGGTTTTGCAGTCCCAAGTTAAGGTATTGTCAACTCCATATTTAGATTATGCTTATCGATGTCGTGTGCGAAAGTTGATGATATTAGGTACCACATGGTTCATGTTTATGTTTGGGCATGTGCCTTTATGTTTACCTTACAGTATATTTTATCTAGAGACATACGAAGCCGAAACGTGTTTTTTGATCCTTATGCATGGAGTTCAGATTCGACTTTTCCAAAGAGATCTCCATGGATAACCATTATGCGAACATTCCTTATCTCTTTTGATTATAAGCCCGAACATGCTATTAAATGTAATGAATGCAACCGTTCCAGCTGTGTTATATACTTATATTCTATACCCCAACATTATTTAATGTATCATCTTATGTACTTATTTGATGGTGGTTCTTTTGAGGGGATAACCGTTATGGAATTTCATGTGGTCACAAAAGTATTATTTTATGTTGATCATATATTTCTTGAGTTGCTCATACCAGATTTATGTCCAATGCTTGGTTTGTGTTTTCTCTAAATTCCTCTTATACTCTTTCAAGTAGTTTGAGAAAGGAAGGTTTCCGTTGATGCTCTTTGAAGCTCGAGAAGACGAGTTGGATGTTTCATCTATCATAGTATTCTTATTTCCACTACATTATTGTTGTATATATCAGCATTTATAGGGATAGTTGTTATAACTATCCAAGCTGATGATAGTACTTAGATTTCGTCACTTCGAAATCTTTATATCAGAGTAACCCTTTGTATTATTCTTTTAATATTATATATTATTATTCCACTAGTGAGATTCTGATTTTGTGTTCTCTTCTTCCTTGTTCGTTTTCTTTTTCTTTCATCCTAACAATTCGTCTTTTCGGCACTTGGGCACTTGGCACATGAATATCGTGAATGTATTAGTGTCGACATTTTAGTCTCGAAAAGTCGGGTCGTTACACTTGGTATAAGAGCTGAAAGTTAAGTGAGAACCTTGGCTTTGGTGGTTAATGCCTCATTAACAGATAGGGTAATGGAATGCCATAGCATGATTTGAGTGTATTATACATATGAGAGCGCATTTTTAATTGTTATAAACGTATACCTTAACCAAAATTATAACTTTGAAAATTAAAAATCTTATGGTAACTTATATAAGTGTATTGTCAATGTATAGTTTAATTAATATTGGGGTTAATGATTTTTATCTATTATCCTTCGTTAATTAGTTTAGTTATGGCAGTCTATGGGCATTAACTATCATTTGTTGATTGTTGATTCGTGCTCGACCAGTTTATGGGTAGTTTTACCTTTTCACTGCCTGGGTTGGGTAGATATTATATGTAGATGCATTGAAACGAACACCTCATGAATTAAGTTTCATAGTTTAACTATAAGGTGTTTGGCGGCAATGTTGGGTTAAGTTAACATTAGTAAAAGGATATTTATTCTAAACCGAGAAAGATAAGATATTTTGTAAACTAAACATTTATGGAATGATTTGATATAAGAAAGCGATTTTATATAAGTATGGTTTATAAAACATGATTTATAAACAAGAAGGATTTAACTGATATTTTGAAAACTTAAATCCCATTGTTTTTGAAAATACTTTTCAAGATTTTAGAAAAAATAATACCAGTATTATTTGAAAGTAATTATTTAGGAAATTGATTTTTGAAATTGAGATAATGATACTTAGTAATATTTATGAAGTATTTAATACCGTCATGAAATTATTTTGTTTAAGTCCGAAAGACATGAATTAGATGTACTGAACTCACTCCTATCGCTTGAAAATAAATCTAGTGATGACTTCAACATCATCAATGTTAATTTTTGGGTTTCTAAGTGGAGGATGCTATAGGGTTATTTTAGTAAAACAGATTTCTATTTGAATCCAAAAGTATGATTTGTTATACAAAAGATATATGTATGTATTATTATCTCAAAGAGATTTGAAATAAAACCGGTGTTTAGTTCTAAACTTTTTCTTTGGAAAGAAATTTGATATGAACATTTTATATAAAAGTTTTATATGTAGGGTTCCCGAGTGGTAGTGGCATAGTACAAAATAATTGTTGGAACTTTTCATGTTTTCCCTTTTTCGGTAAAGTGTGTTTAATAAGTTATTGAAATTCGTTAAGATATTTTATGGACACATGTAGCCTATGCATTAGTATTGTATAATATGTATATCATGATATGATACGTTGTCTGTTAATTTTCGTTTGTTAAAACGAAATAGGATTTTTGATGATTTTACATAGTTGGAAACTTTCGAATCGTATAGAATTTGAAACTTAGTATTTTTTGAAAATATAAAGATGAGTTTATATAACACGAATTGAGAAAGTAGTAAGTTAAAATAAGTTCTAGATTTGTTAAACAAACATGTTAAGTAAAACTAAATTTGATGTTTTTTTATCTCTTAGGATGTCTTGGAGTATTATACGAGTATGAACTTAAGTCAATAATGTTTGTAAACTTGAAGTTATGTTTTACGAAATAATTCATTGATAATTTTAATATATAAATTTTTTGTTTAAATGACTATTCTTGATCCAGTATTCGAGTACATGATTTCGAGATGTGTTACACCGATCCAAACAAGGATTTTTCACTAGATTCTTGACGGCCAAAACTTCATACGGATTCTTGATATGATCCCATAGTTTTTATCATGGTATATGGCTATGTAGGGAGAATAGAGGTTTCTAATCAAGGAACCTGATCGGAGTCTGCACTAGAGGGGTCAAGTGATCCATATTAGTTGGGAAGTGAAATTATGCGATCGAGCAAGTGATCGGATTTAATAATGGATGGTCCATGTACATTGCATGGGCTTTAATATATTTGCATGATAAATTTTGTTTGCTTATGGAGGGTTTACGTGATAACTCTTCAATTGGTTATGAGGTAGCATGAATTGTCGACTAATAATTACCTGAGGCTGTTGAGCGTACGGTAAGCTTAGTAGGTTGTTTATCATCTTGTGCAATGAGAGGATTTTGAACTTGAGTAAACCATGAGTTTTGTTTACTAGTGATTGAATACCACTAAGTATTACTATGTGATTGTTTCTCATGTTGTAATTTCAAGGACGGGATGCTCCATGTCCGGGATGGTCTAAGTCGAGGAGAATGTCATGACCCGGAATTTTAGACACTTTGTATTTGAACCATTTGAAAATTTGAGTTTGGATTAAATGTTAACAAAATTATTTTAAAGCTTTTTAACCCCCTTTAAATCATAAGTAATGATGATAAACTTTTTTTGGAAACAATGTTTACAAAAATAAATACTTTGAAAAAACATCGATAATATGACCAAAAATTGATTTATCGCTAAACATCATTTTTCCCAATGAAAGTTGTTCAGATATTTTATACATGTCTAATTAATCATTATGGATATAATTAGCAACTAAAAATATTTTCATGTATATGGCTTACTAAATGTGATGATGCCATACATGATGTAACCTTCCTTGGAAGGTAGAAGGTAGCAATGACCTCTTGCATAAGCCTATATAAGGAGGAGTATACCCTTAGGAATAAATCACTAATTCACTTAAGCTTGAGATGAAGTATGAGAATAAAAAATGGTGGAAGTACGTAAGCGATAATCCACTAATTATCCTCTAACTTTTTAAAGTCTTAACCAAATCATCTCAATCCATTTTAAACTTTGTCTTTAGGCCTAAATGATTAGAAAGTATAAAATAGAAGAAGGTGAGAGGAAGAGGTGGTTCCACCGAGGGGTCGTGAGCATTGAAGGAAGAGGGGAGGTGTTGCTTTGGTTTAGAAGTGCTAAAGTGGCTTATGATGATGGAAGGAGGTGGTTCTTTGATTCTTGTAGCTTTGTGCTTGGGTTTGGCATGGATTTATATGAGTTACCTCACTATCTTGTTTGTATGTATTGTGTATATATATGTTGTCTACAAAATATAATAGTTAAAGTGACATTAACTAAGTAAAATTATAAACTTTGGACCCTTCTTGCTCTTAAAAGAAACTGATAACTTCATATTATATAACATCAGTTCTATTACCCTCCTAAACATGTGGCGTGGCCTTAACTTGATGTTTAAATGGTTGCTTAACTTGTATGTTAAATTGAAGTAAATTTGAAAGTGTTTGAAGCGAGAATAATCGTTATAAGTGCACTTCTGAATCCCTTATTTTGGAGAATTTTTATGGAAAGATATTCTTAGGGATTTATTTGCATGGTTTTTAAATACCATAATGGTTGTACTTACTATAATTTGTCTAACTGGTGAAAACTATCGAAGATCATGCTTTTCAATGTTGTTGTTAACAAGGACTTTTAACAGCATTTATAAATGTTGTGGTAAGTCACTTAAAGTTTTAAGTTTTTAAAAATGATATTTAAATTAGGCATTTTTCTATAACCTTTATAGAGATGTTTTCAAACACATTGCGAATTTTATTAAAGTTCGTTTGAAGTTTAAATATATTTTTAATAATTAGTTATAAACTTCGAAAAAGTAAAGAAGAGGTTTAACATTAAAAGCCAACGAGGAAGACTTCTCTATTTCTGGGTGTTAAGATTGACGTTGATTAGGGATGGAGCAATAGAGCTTTAACCTGTCAATCTTCCCTCTTGAACAAGGAATAGTTAAGTTGGAATGTCAGAAATGTGTTAATCTCATTATTTACTTGTTTAACAGGTAATTAACTTTGGTTAACACTAAAAACTAACGGAGTAGCCTACCTATTTCTGGCAGTTAAGATTGCTATCAAGGAGGGACAAAGCAATAAAGCTCTAATCTACAAGGCTTTCCTCTTGGACGAGAATGTCAAAAACTGGTTAATCATGTTGTTTGTTACTTGTTTATGGAAATCGTTAATCTTATACTTAGCACTAAAAGCCAATAATTATACTTGTCTGTTTGTAAGATTCAAGAATGAAGTGTCTAGGCAAGGATTTGATGCAACTAGTACTCTAACTTACATAACTTCACTCTTAGATGAGAATAGTTAATTTGAAATGTCAGAAACGAGTTAAGTACACGAACATTGATTAGTATAAGCAATTTTTTGACTAGACAATTGATTATTCGACTGTTGAAATTAACCAAATATTATCTTGGATCTTTAAAAGAATGTTTTACAGATAAGTATATATATGAAATGGTTTTGAGTTTGTGTAACAATGTGTTAATGACATTTATCCTTAACCTTTTTATTATACTTAAGAATGTTAATAGATCATTAAAATAATGTAATAGAGATAAGTACAAGTTAAATGGTTTTGGGTTTGTAGTGACAATATTTAAGTAACATTAGTCTTAAACCATTTTGAATGGATTCGTGAAAGTACATAGAGCCTTAAAATGGATATTTTGAAGGAAATTATGACTATGGAATCTTTTAGAAAAAAGATAGAAAATGAATGAAGTTTTTAAGTATGAAATCTTGTTAAGGATTTATGAATTTACTTATACCATTTGGGATAAGTATATGAATACTTTTTAAAGTATTGAAAATAGTACAAACAAATAGTAGAAATTAGTAAATGAAGTTTAATTAGATAAAAGAAGTTTTACTTGTAAAAGAGGTTTTAATTAATAAAAGATTAATTAAACAAAAAAGAGATTAGAAATCGCTTATGTGACTTGATTGTGCTTTTTATGACTTGATTGTGCTTTGTATGACTTAATCGTGCTTTTTATGACTTGATTGTGCTTTGTATGACTTAATCGTGCTTTGTATATTTCTGCATTTATGGAAAACATTTAGTCATGTATTTAGCACTAAAAGCTGATGAAGTAGGCTTATCTACTTGTGTGAATTAAGAGTGATGTTTGTGTAGGGATATGAGCAATAAACTTTTAACCTACCAGCTTCACTCCTGATCGAGGGATAGTGTGAGATGAAAATATTGGAAACGTGATAAGTATACGCGGCTTGGTTTCTATATGTGATCACTCCCATTATTATTGAATAACCAAATTCTTCATTCAGTTTTAAAGAGACTAGGATCGGTAAGTGTTTTACTTACCAAAAACCAGTTCAAGGCTGAGATACATGTTCTATCTCTTGGAAGTGGATCTGTTTAAGATCCTGGAATCCATGTATGGTTTCAAGATCTATTCGAGACGTGGGAATCTAATTGGGGATTCACGCTCTATTCGAGTGATGAAGACTCATGTGAAAGATGTCAAACATGACCTCGATATTGGAAATGGCTAAAGACAGAGTACGATACATAATTTGGGTTTTGCGGTCCCACGACAGGGTATTGCCATCTCTATATTAGAGTATCCTTATTGATGTTGCATGTGGGAGTTAATGATAATTGGTACCATTTGGTTCATGTTTATGTTCGGGAATGGTCCTTTGTGTTTAACATATAGTATATTTTATCTAGGGATATACTGTGCTCGAAAGGTGTTTTCTGATATTTGTGCATGGAGTTTAGATTCGGCTTCTCTAAAGAGATGTCTAGGAAAATCCATTATGCGAACGTTCCATATCGGTTTTGATTGTACCCCTAGTATGCTGTTGAATGTAATGAATGTAACCATTCCAGCTATGTTATACACTTATATTCTACACCACAAACATTATCTAATGTATCGCCTTATACTTATTTGATGGTGGTTCCTTTGAGGGGATAACCATTATGGTATGCCATGCGAGCTCAAAGGTACTGTTATATGTTGATCACGTCTTTCTTAAGTTTCTTATACCAGACTTATGTCTGACGCTTGGTTTTGATTTTCCCTGAATTCCCATGTACTCTTTCAAGTAGTTTGAGAGAGGCAAGTTTTCGTTGATGTTCTCTGGAGCTCGAGAAGACATGCTAGATGTTTCTCCTACCTTAGTATTCTTATTTCTACTGCATTACTATTGTATATATCAGCATTTGTAAGGACTGGTTGTTATAACTGTCCAAGTTGATGATAGTACTTTGGTTTTGAAACTCTAAAATTTATGTATCGGAGTAACCCTTTGTATTGTTCTTTTGATAATATATATTACCATTCCACTAATGAGATTCTGATGTTGTTTTCTCTTCTTCCTTGTTCCTTTTCTTTTTCTGTTTATTTTACCCTTACAATTCATCTTTCGAGCGCTTGGGTGCTCAGCATGTGAATACCGTGGATGTATTAGTGTCGACATTTGAGGGTCGAAAGGTCAGGTCATTACATTTGTTCTTAAGCAAAGTAGTTGTATTACATTATAGGTTGCTACATAGGCCTTACACATTCATTACTAAGTATTGTAGTGGTTTTACATTACAGGTTGCCACAGAGGCATTGCACCTTCGTTTTAAAGTACTATTGTGGTTTTGCATTGCAGGATCCTCACATGCCTTATGCCTTTATTCCTAAGTAATGTAGTGACTATACATTAAAGGCTGTCAGATTGGCCTTACATCTTCGTCCTTAAGTAATGTAATGGTCTTACATTATAGGTTTCCATACGAGCCATACACCTTCCCATTAATCAAAATGATACAATTTTATTATTTTCCCTAACTTGTTTATAGGCTTTATTTGCTAAATTCTTTTTCATAAGTTATTTCATTATTACTTATTATCATTCATTCTATAGCTTTACCTTTTCAAAGCAACGTTATTGACTATATCAACTTTTAGCTAGCAAATGTAAAAGTTGTTGAGGCTATCAACCTTTAGCTATGGAATATATGCTATCAGAGCTATCAACCTTTAGCAATCGAATATATGCTATTGGGGTTATCAACCTTTAGATATGGTAAATGTGTTATCAGAGTTATCAAACTTTAATTATCGAATAAATGATATCGAGCTACCAACTTTTAGCTATCGAATGTATGTTACCGTAGTTATCAACTTTTAGCATCGAAAATTTGCCTTTTGATATTCAAGTTATCAACTTTTAGTTATTGAATGTATGTTTTAGCTCTTGTCCGTATGCTTTACCTATCGAATTTATCCTATCGAAGTTATCGACTTTAGCTATCGACTCTATGCTTTTACCTATCGTGTGTATGTATTTAGCTATCAAATGTATGTTATCGAAGCTATCAGCTTTTAGCTATTGAATGCACGCTTTTAGCTACCGATTTTATGCTATTGGAGATACAACTTTAAGACACTGAATGTACGATAGGTTTTTGCCATTGAGGATATAATTGCAAATCTGTAATAAAGTTGAAAATTATTACATTACTTAATAAAGTAAAATTTTGACTTAGTTTATACACCTATCTTGCTTTCACGCGTTCTTTTAAAATCGTAGTTGTGATATCCGAAACAAGCCATTATTCTCTCCTTTAATTACTGCTTAGTTAATCTATTTCTTTAATTAATTCATTAATCGAAAATCCCTACCATAACATTTTTTTGTATTAATTTGAAAAATGATGAGAAAATTTTCTAAATTTGTTGAAACTAATGAACGCTTTCTTTCACCTTTTGAAAAAATTTCTAATCAAAATATTAACTTTTAGCATTTTAAATTTATTTATAGTAGAAACCGTCTATTTTCATCTCAGAAAATTTGTAATAAATTATTTTCTCATTCGAAAATTATTAAAATCCAAAATACCATATAATATCAAATTATAAACAACATATCCATGTTTCAATTCATTTAAAGGTAATTAATTCATGTTTTACTATTAAATTTGTTGCTAACTTAACCATTTAACAGCAAAACTCATATATAACAAATCCATCATCAATAGGACATGTTTATCATCATTATAAATAGCAATATGCACAAGGTCTAAATCTAAATAGAGTTGGATGAAAATAGCGCTAATATTACTCACCTAAATGAAATGCTTGGCTATAAAAAATTTCTTCCATTAGAATATGAAGCTTTCATTTGTTTTTGGTTGATTTTCCTCTCCCTCCTCTTGGTAATGACGACCTAGCTTTATTTTTTATGTTTTTTCAGTATAATAAGAGAATAAAGAGAATAGTGGGTGCATACACATACCCCTTTATCCATTTAATCTCCTATGGCCGAGAATAAATCTTCTAATAATTACCCTTAGTTCAACTCGATTAATCATTTTAAGTGTCTCACGTTTAATTAATTAAATTTCCCCTTGAATAAGTCTCTTATTAAATCCCTTTCTGAGATGAGAAAATGGAAAACATCGTTGACTCCTGCTAAATTGCTTGGTAAATCAACTCTATATGCGAAATTCCCGATCCTGTCAACAGTAGGAAAAGGTCCAACGAATCTCGATGCAAACTTTCCTGATTTCCCAAATATAATCACACCCTTCATCGGTGACACTTTGACGAAAACCGAATCTCTAGCTGAGAACTCAAAATCTTTCCGTCTATCTGCATAACTCTTCTACCTAGACCAAGCCTCCTTTATTCTAAACCGAATGACCTCAATCTTTTCTGCGGCTTCCCTAACAAAATCTGGACCAAGAACCAATCTATCCTCGGTCTCTAACCAACATACAGGAGATTTGCATGACCTTCCATACAAAATTTCAAATGATGCCATCCCAATAATAGTTTGATAAATGTTGTTATACGAAAACTCGACTAAATGCAGATGGTCTTCCCATTAGCCAACGAAATCTAAAGCATAAGCTCTTAACAAATTTTCCAAGATTTTTTGTAACTCTCTTCGCTTGCCCATCTATTTATGGATGGTAAGCGGTACTCATGTTGAGCTTGGTTCCCAATTCTTCCTATAGACTCTTCCAGAATTCGCTAGTGAATAAAGTATCTCTATGGTTTACTATACTACTAGGAATTCCATACAGCCTAGCCATATTCTTCATAAACAACTTCGCCAAAACAGGTGCCGTTCTTGTTGACTTAACTGGAATCAAATGGGAACTCTTTGTCAATCTATCCACTATGTCCCATATAAGAACATTTCCCCTGTTCTACCCTCGCAACCCATCAATAAAATCCATAGAAGTAGAATCCCATTTCCACACCGGAATATCTAATGGTTGAAGCAACACACTTGGATTTTGGTGTTCAGCCTTTGCTTATTGGCAGTTCAAGCCCTGCTTTAACCATAAGCCAATATCCCACTTCATACCTTTCCAAAAGAAATTCCTCTTCATATCCTGTGTAACAGCCTGCAAATCCATACCCCTTGAGTCAACACTATTCTAAAACAATCAACTCAAGTTGCACAGAAATACGAACCATTTGGGTTTAATAAGAAGAGGTAGAAGAGGAGAAAGCAAAATCAACATCAGAATCTAACCATCGCAGCGGGATAAACTATAATAGGTAGTAAATAATCTTTACTCAAAATCAAATATATCTGTTTACATATATTACATCATCAGAGTACATCAGTCACAGCTCACATCAATAACATACAAATGAATACATAGCAACTCAATACAGCGGACTATATATATATATATATATATATATATATATATAAACAAGTACGAGAGTACGTGTCGTCATCCAGCTCGTCTCCTAAGCTTCATAGCATCATATCCTGTATTCTATAATACTCGGTCTGACCCGAGCATTATAGTTAAATAATACCCGAGTCAGTCTGGAATACCAGCGTGAGAAAATCACACCCAATTGCTTATTAAAGTTTCAAAATCCTTTGAAAACAAAAGCATCTCGTAAGACCACGCCACAAATAAACATGTCGGGTTTTTACCTTACGATAGCTAAAACAATTTTTATAGAAATCCTCTGATATTATAATAGGGTCTATATACAAATACTTATAAAATAGCCGAAATTGTTACATCTATTAAATTCCAGCTACTAGCCACAGAGTGGGTAATACAAACAAAACTCGTACAAGGCTCGTAGGGAGAATGGATTTTCAACTAATGATTAGGCACTGGGGTACCACCTGTCACAGGACGGGGCCTAGATCACCGTACCGAGGATTACTCCCTTCATCCCCTGCAACACAAGGCCGGAACCATTCCTTACTGAACAGTCCCGAACAAGATAAACCACGTGGTTGGCGCGACCAACCACCCACTAAGCCGAAATATATAAAAAGGGACATCTAGACAGGGGAAATATCTTGTCCTGCTTGGGCATGACCCACCTAACCTTGCGGCATATCCCCTGATTTTCAGTCATTCCCGGTTGATGAGGCTTGAGGCTAAGCGTTACCTTTAAGAACGTTTGACTTAGAATACCCATCGTCCACCTGACGATGTTTCGCAAGCACTCATCCACACAAGTCCGTCCTGGGTTCGAACAGAACCGAAGGCACTATTCCTACTACATCCATTTTGGAAATATCCTCAGGATTAGTAGCGACTAGCCCTTGCACTTCATTGCTCCATCTTCGAATCCAAAATCGGTTTTCACGAAACGTACAAACCGGATCGAAGTGGTTTTCGAGAAATAAATCTCGATCCCGGTCTCTTCGAAACGATCAACGCATTTGTCCAATATTGATAGTCGGTTATTTAACTATCAATTAGTATTCACAAACAACCATCAAACAATAAATAATTTCCCAAATTATTTATTTCCTTCCAAATATCTTCACAAGATATATTTCTATTTTCAACCTTTTGAAAACAGTTTTCAAATCATTCTTTCTTTCCAGTATAAACTTTCCCAAGTATTTTCCATCTCCTCTGAAATTACCAATCACAAAACTAGATTTTAAAAATAATTTAAAACACTTTACTTTGAAATATATACCTTCAAAACATTTAAATTAAAACTATTTCAATAATTTGTTAAAAACACATATTAAATAAATATTTGAAAATAAGGTTACTTAATAAATATAAAACTAGATTTATACTTAAAATAAAACATAGTATTAAGGCATTCTTTGAATAATTACTACTATAATAGATAAAGAGAAAATACCTACTTAAGAACTTAAATATTAGAAATAAGAAATTATCCAACACTTGCTTTTAAACAACTTTTAATCTTTTAACTTATATTTAAAAATTTACTTTGAAAACGTACTTGGTTATCCTGGGAGAATTCCGACTTCAATCACTTAAATCAATTTCCAAAATTGATTTCCAATTTATTTCCTTTTAATTCGGAATCTATTAATTCCAGATTTCATTTCTTGATTATAATTTAAAAATACTGTAACTAAAAATTCCAACTTTTAGATTTCTCAATTACTTCTTTATTCTTTAAAATAAATTTAAACTTTGAATTTTAAAATAATTCTTTATTGATATAACTTAAGTTTACAATTCATCAATTTCATTTTATTAAAAATTACATTTCTCTTCATACTCGAAGTTATTTATTATTATTTTCATATTACTTCTATTTCTTTTCAATTCATTCTTAATTTATTCAAACTTTCTATAATTATTTCGCTTACAAATTTACTTCCTTTTAATTTCTTTTCAACAATACAATTCATATATTTTGGTAATTCATTATACCCAAATATCCAATCAAACCATAACATTCAATATTTTAATATAACTCATCATCAGATATCAAATAATCACAACAGAGATTATTGAATAATTTAAATAAATGTGAGGGGTCCAGTTGGATCCCTCCAACCTGTTTTCCCTGCATCCACAAATGTTAGCGCCATATAATATGCCAATTCCAAAATATCATACTATATCACATCAATCAATTCAGCCATTCAAACAATTATTTAAATTTAATCATTTAAATTTAATTTAAACTGAGTGAGATTAACTCACCTTTGATTTTTGTTTGGCAATCCATTTCCATCTCGCCAATTCCACCAAAATTTTAGACCTTGAACAACATTATATAATTTATTAATATCTGAGATAATCGGATAATCCATTACTATTTATTGATTTTAATTTAACTAATAATTTTCCTATATAAATCCCTTAGTTTAAACATAATTAATATAAGTTAATTACACTAATTAATCTCCTTCCTTTTTTTTCAAACCTTATATAACAGTTTATATGATTTTATTAACATTCGAACCGAATGAATAATCAACTACCATTTAATATATTTAAATTTACAAATTATTTGATTTAAACTAAATTTCCTTTTTCATAAAATATATATGTGTGAATTTTATTTTCATCTTATAAATTCGGTACTCCAGTTATAGATATCTGATGTAAATCTAAAATCAGTCACCCTTTTAATAATTTTAATTAACTGTTTTAAATAACAGTTAAACCAACCTAGCTTATATATATTAAACATAAAATGGTTTATGCTAACTGAAATCAATTTATTTTGCTGCTTATCTGTATACATATTGCTGTAATATATATATATATATATATATATATATATATATATAGATATATATATCGAATTGACGTCAAAACAAAACTGCTTAATTTCTTTACTGTAAACATTTTCTTTCCTAACAACAGGTTATAAATTCAAAAATATTTTCCCCTAATCCCATATGTCATATATATATATATATATATTTCCCTTTTATTTATTATTTCCAAATCCTACAGTTTTAAAATTAAGAAATCGTACCTCGTACGCGAGCTAGCACTTCAGGTTGAGCACGACCTCGCGATCTGGGTGACCACGAAACCCTTCCAAGGCAAAAATCGCGATCACTCGAACCCTAGCAGCCCCATCTACTCTCTGCCTAACCCCAAGGACCCAACCCTAGTTGCTACCACGCGCCATTCGCCTCATGAAACCCTAAACGCGACCTGAAACTTCCATCGGCGACGAGCACGAGTCTTCCCCCCCCCCCCAGTTCGATGACGACGACGCGATAACTTCGTGTGTTCGAATATGCGAGATTCCCCAAATAGCGCGCAAATGCATGCTCCTCCTCCCACCGACCCAAAGTGCATCGCCGCTGCCTTTGTTTTTTTTTTTAAAGAATCGAATTCGATTGATGAGAAACTCAGCTTCGGTTTCGTGAATTTGAGTTCCGCCATTTTTTTTATTAGAGATTGAAATGTTCGGCCATCTTTAATTTGAGGTTTCGATCCTGATGAATAAGGCTTCGGCTAGCAAATAAAAGAGAAAAGAGGCGTATACAGGAAGCTTGAGAAACTAGGTTATTATCAAATAAATTTCTAGCGCGTTTACTTAACATATAAGCACACATCAACTCCGAACAATACGAAATTTGAAATCCGATAATAATTCAATATTACGGATCCAATGGAACTGGTTTCGTCGAATTCCGAGACTGTGCCTCGGAAGGCTATTTTTAAATTCAATTGAAACGATATAAATTTCAAAACTGAACAAAACACTCCCAAATTCAATTTTAATACTTATACTATTTTCCGTATTATCGATATAAATTTTATAAGCCTTCAAAATATTTTTAATAGGCTAAAAATTCTAGATTCGACAATTTACCCAACTTCACTTATTTAATTTAATAATTTAATTGTCAAATAAATTGTAATATTCGTTATTCAAGTTAAAATTACTCTATTGAATACTTAAAGTCAATTAAATATCCCAATTTTAAATGCTCAAAAGAT
Organism: Allium cepa; assembly: GCA_030765085.1. Lineage (NCBI taxonomy): Eukaryota > Viridiplantae > Streptophyta > Magnoliopsida > Asparagales > Amaryllidaceae > Allium > Allium cepa. The sequence goes on from CM060941.1 coordinate 636,181,178, forward strand.
AAAATTTGAAATGCTCGACAAAAGGTATGTATTTAAATTTGGTATGAAATTTGATTGGGATTTGGATTTGGATTGAGCCACTTGGCTTTTTGTTTTCTTTTGGATTTGGGAGGCCGTAGAGCCATTTTGTAGTTGTACCGAGCTAGCCTCCCAAACCCAGAATTTTTGAGCATTTAAAATTGGGATATTTAATTGATTTTAAGTATTCAATAGAGTAATTTTAACTTGAATAACGAATATTACAATTTATTTGATAATTAAATTATTAAATAAGTGAAGTTGGGTAAATTGTCGAATCTAGAATTTTTAGCCTATTAAAAATATTTTGAAGGCTTATAAAATTATATCGATAATATGGAAAATAGTATAAGTATTAAAATTAAATTTGGGAGTGTTTTGTTCAGTTTTGAAATTTATATCGTTTCAATTGAATTTAAAAATAGCCTTCCGAGGCACAGTCTCGGAATTCGACGAAACCAGTTCCATTGGATCCGTAATATTGAATTATTATCGGATTTCAAATTTCATATTGTTCGGAGTTGATGTGTGCTTATATTTAAGTAAACGCGCTAGAAATTTATTTGATAATAACCTAGTTGCTCAAGCTTCCTGTATACGCCTCTTTTCTCTTTTATTTGCTAGCCGAAGCCTTATTCATCAGGATCGAAACCTCAAATTAAAGATGGCCGAACATTTCAATCTCTAATAAAAAAAAAATGGCGGAACTCAAATTCACGGAACCGAAGCTGAGTTTCTCATCAATCGAATTCGATTCTTTAAAAAAAAAAAAACAAAGGCAGCGGCGATGCACTTTGGGTCGGTGGGAGGACGAGCATGCATTCGCGCGCGATTTGGGGAATCTCGCATATTCGAACACACGAAGTTATCGCGTCGTCGTCATCGAACTGGGGAGGAAAGACTCGTGCTCGTCGCCGATGGAAGTTTCAGGTCGCGTTTAGGGTTTCATGAGGCGAATGGGGCGCGGTAGCAACTAGGGTTGGGTCCTTGGGGTTAGGCAGCGGAGTAGATGGGGTCTGCTAGGGTTCGAGCGATCGCGATTTTTGCCTTGGAAGGGTTTCGTGGTCGCCCAGATCGCGAGGTCGTGCTCGACCTGAAGTGCTAGCTCGCGTACGAGGTACGATTTCTTAATTTTAAAACTGTAGGATTTGGAAATAATAAATAAAAGGGAAATATATATATATATATATATATATATATATATGACATATGGGATTAGGGGAAAATATTTTTGAATTTATAACCTGTTGTTAGGAAAGAAAATGTTTACAGTAAAGAAATTAAGCAGTTTTGTTTTGACGTCAATTCGATATATATCTATCTATATATATATATATATTACAGCAATATGTATACAGATAAGCAGCAAAATAAATTGATTTCAGTTAGCATAAACCATTTTATGTTTAATATATATAAGCTAGGTTGGTTTAACTGTTATTTAAAACAGTTAATTAAAATTATTAAAAGGGTGACTGATTTTAGATTTACATCGGATATCTATAACTGGAGTACCGAATTTATAAGATGAAAATAAAATTCACACATATATATTTTATGAAAAAGGAAATTTAGTTTAAATCAAATAATTTGTTAATTTAAATATATTAAATGGTAGTTGATTATTCATTTGGTTCGAATGTTAATAAAATCATATAAACTGTTATATAAGGTTTGAAAAAAAAGGAAGGAGATTAATTAGTGTAATTAACTTATATTAATTATGTTTAAACAAAGGGATTTATATAGGAAAATTATTAGTTAAATTAAAATCAATAAATAGTAATGGATTATCCGATTATCTCAGATATTAATAAATTATATAATGTTGTTCAAGGTCTAAAATTTTGGTGGAATTGGCGAGATGGAAATGGATTGCCAAAAAAAATCAAAGGTGAGTTAATCTCACTCAGTTTAAATTAAATTTAAATGATTAAATTTAAATAATTGTTTGAATGGCTGAATTGATTGATGTGATATAGTATGATATTTTGGAATTGGCATATTATATGGTGCTAACATTTGTGGATGCAGGGAAAACAGGTTGGAGGGATCCAACTGGACTCCTCACATTTATTTAAATTACTCAATAATCTCTGTTGTGATTATTTGATATCTGATGATGAGTTATATTAAAATATTGAATGTTATGGTTTGATTGGATATTTGGGTATAATGAATTACCAAAATATATGAATTGTATTGTTGAAAAGAAATTAAAAGGAAGTAAATTTGTAAGCGAAATAATTATAGAAAGTTTGAATAAATTAAGAATGAATTGAAAAGAAATAGAAGTAATATGAAAATAATAATAAATAACTTCGAGTATGAAGAGAAATGTAATTTTTAATTAAATGAAATTGATGAATTGTAAACTTAAGTTATATCAATAAAGAATTATTTTAAAATTCAAAGTTTAGATTTATTTTAAAGAATAAAGAAGTAATTGAGAAATCTAAAAATTGGAATTTTTAGTTACAGTATTTTTAAATTATAATCAAAAAATGAAATCTGGAATTAATAGATTCCGAATTAAAAGGAAATAAATTGGAAATCAATTTTGGAAATTGATTTAAGTGATTGAAGTTGGAATTCTCCCTGGATAACCAAGTACGTTTTCAAAGTAAATTTTTAAATATAAGTTAAAAGATTAAAAATTGTTTAAAAGCAAGTGTCGAAAAATTTCTTATTTCTAATATTTAAGTTCTTAAGTAGGTATTTTCTCTTTATCTATTATAGTAGTAATTATTCAAAGAATGCCTTAATACAATGTTTTTTTTTTAAGTATAAATCTAGTTTTATATTTATTAAGTAACCTTATTTTCAAATATTTATTTAATATGTGTTTTTAACAAATTATTGAAATAGTTTTAATTTAAATGTTTTGAAGGTATATATTTCATAAATTATTTTTAAAATCTAGTTTTGTGCTTGGTAATTTCAGAGGAGATAGAAAATACTTGGGAAAGTTTATACTGGAAAGAAAGAATGATTTGAAAACTGTTTTCAAAAGGTTGAAAATAGAAATATATCTTGTGAAGATATTTGGAAGGAAATAAATAATTTGGGAAATTATTTATTGTTTGATGGTTGTTTGTGAATACTAATTGATAGTTAAATAACCGACTATCAATATTGGACAAATGCGTTGATCGTTTCGAAGAGACCGGGATCGTGATTTATTTCTCGAAAACCACTTCGATCCGGTTTGTACGTTTCGTGAAAAACGATTTTGGATTCGAAGATGGAGCAATGAAGTGCAAGGGGTAGTCGCTACTAATCCTGAGGATATTTCCAAAATGGATGTAGTAGGAATAGTGCCTTCGGTTCTGTTCGAACCCGGGACGGACTTGTATGGATGAATGCTTGCGAAACATCGTCAGGTGAACGATGGGCATTCTAAGTGAAACGTTCTTAAAGGTAACGCTTAGCCTCAAGCCTCATCAACCAGGAATGACTGAAAATCAGGGGATATGCAGCAAGGTTAGGTGGGTCATGCCCAAGCGGGACAAGATATTTCCCCTGTCTAGATGTCCCTTTTTATATATTTCGGCTTAGTGGGTGGTTGGTCGCGCCAACCACGGGGTTTATCTTGTTCGGGACTGTTCAGTAAGGAATGGTTCCGGCCTTGTGTTGCAGGGAATGAAGGGAGTAATCCTCGGTACGGTGATCTAGGCCCCGTGCTGTGACAGGTGGTACCCCAGTGCCTAGTCATTAGTTGGAAATCCATTCTCCCTACGAGCCTTGTACGAGTTTTGTTTGTATTACCCACTCTATGGCTAGTAGCTGGAATTTAATAGATGTAACAATTTCGGCTATTTTATAAGTATTTGTATATAGACCCTATTATAATATCAGAGGATTTCTATAAAAATTGTTTTAGCTATCATAAGGTAAAAACCCGACATGTTTATTTGTGGCGTGGTCTTATGAGATGCTTTTGTTTTCAAAGGATTTTGAAACTTTAATAAGCAATTGGGTGTGATTTTCTCACGCTGGTATTCCAGATTGACTCGGGTATTATTTAGCTGTAATGCTCGGGTCAGACCGAGTATTATAGAATACAGGATATGATGCTATGAAGCTCGGGAGATGAGCTGGATGACGACAAGTACTCTCATACTTGTTTATATATATATATATATATATATATATATATATATATATATATATATATATAGTCCGCTGTATTGAGTTTCTATGTATTCATTTGTATGTTATTGATGTGAGCTATGACTGATGTACTCTGATGATGTAATATATGTAAACAGATATATTTGATTTTGAGTAAAGATTATTTACTACCTATTATAGTTTATTCCGCTGCGATGGTTAGATTCTGATGTTGATTTTGCTTTCTCCTCTTCTACCTCTTCTTCTTAAACCCAAATGGTTTGTATTTCTATGCAACTTGAGTTGATTGTTGTAGAATAGTGTTGACTCAAGGGGTACGGATTTGCGGGCTGTTACAGTTGGTATCAGAGCATAGGTTGGTGATAACCTTGGCTCTGGTGGGAATTACTCATTTAAAATAGATTCTATGGTACTCTATAATGAGTTTGAGCGTATTAATAGATATGAGCGCGTATTTGTTAGTGAGTATAAAAATTGTTTTAATATTGTGTTGATTGGTTTATTGAGTGGCATATGAACCTTCGTCGACACAGTCTGCGCAACTGCATCGAAGGGGTTTCTAAACATTTGAATAGAGCAATCGACATGGTATTGTTTTAAATATGGGTAAATGAAATAATTTTACCCAAAAATATATTTTCGATATAAAGAAAGTTTTTATAAGCTATTTAGCTAATATATGGTTGCTTGGATGTTAGAAAAGATAATATTAAAGTATTATCATTGTTAAATGACAATTTAACTAGAAATTGAAAAAAAATAACCAAAGTTTGAAGGAAATAAAGTCATAATGAAATGAAATGTATAAATATGAATTATAAATGTAATTATAAAATTGAAATGTATTCAAGTGAGAATTTGTATAAGCATAAACTGTACAAAAGAAATATAGTTAAAACTTATTTAAGCAAGATTTGGAAATTTAAATCTCGGGGATTTGGAAGTATTTTTGAAGATTAATGATAGCATTGTTTTGGAGATATTTCTGAAAGGGAATTGTTATAAATGGATTTTGGAAGTAATATAGCATTGAAATCACTTGGATTATTGGAAAATAATTCTGATGATGACGGCCGCATCATCAGTATTCATTTTCGAATTTCTAAGTGAAGAATTGCTACCAAATTGATTTGTTTAGGAAAGCAAGATGTTTTTGAAAATTTCAAAGGAAATTTGTTGGAAATAAAGGCTAGGATTGGATTAAAATTTTTGAGAAATGTGGTTTGTGTTATTGGAGATTTCAAAATAATTTGAAGCCAAAGCCGGGTGTTTAGAAATCCTGATGAGATGATTGTAAGCTTATAAATTGAGACGATTTTTAAATCATGAAAGAAATATAAGCTTTGAATGTTGGAATTTAAATTTAAAAGGGAATGTTAAAAATGAAATTAACTTAGATTGGGGGAAATAAAGATTTACTGGACTGAAATTAATTGGATAGGTTGAAATAATATCCAGTTGTATTCGAATCAAGTCAAAATTGAATTGAGTTAAATAAATTTGAGTTAAAATAGAATTAAATTGGAATAAAATTCAGTTGAGTTATGGGTGATATTGAATGGAATTAAATCCTTACTTGAATAAATGGAAAACAAGTTGGATAAGAAGTGGGTTGAAATAGATAAATCAGAATAACTTATAAAAGAATTAAAAATCCTTGGGAATAAAATATGCATGGGCTATGAATAAATAGAAGGCTTGAGTTAAAAATAAAGGATGAATATATTCAAGCTTATGATGAATGGAATTGTATAAAAAAAAAAAAAATAAGTCGTGACTTATAAAATTTAAAATGTAATACAAAGCCCAAATTTGATATTTTGATGAATTGGAAAATGAAAAGAAAATCCAAACTTGAATTATCAAGTATATTGAACTTAAGGAAATAAAGTGAAGTGATATAAATTCAAGTGTTGGATTATAAATAAGGGAAGAACTAATTAGATAATAAATTAGTTAATGAGATTGAATTGTGAGTTTACGATGAAGATTGGAAATAAACTCAAGTTATAAATTAAAATTGATTCAAATTGTTGATGAAGTGAAAGTAATTGAGAATGAAGCTGAATTATAAGTAAATAAATTGGATGGTAAATTGAAAGTGAATAATAGAATCAGAACTAGAGTTATTAAATTGAAAATTTAGCTTGAAGTGTTAACAAATTAAATATAATTGAAGTGTATCGGATAAAAATGTAAATGGATTAAAATAGCAATGTTTGAATGTGCAAATAAAATCAATAAGTGAAGATAACTTGAAAATAGCCAGGGAATAAATTGAATGGGTTAAATCTGGAAAGTTAAATTTTATAATAACTAATCAAATAAGTTTGAAATAAGATTGGATTGAGATAGAATCAAATTGAATTGAAAAAAAAAATTAATTGTAAAAAGGAAATGAGCTTAAGAATAGAAAGAAAAAAAAGGGGGAGATTTACTGGAAAATAAAATGGGCTTAAGTATAAAATTGGAGTGAATAAACTTAAGCTAAAATAAAAAAAATGGAAATGAGTTGAATTGCATTCAACTTAAAATTAAGTTTAATAATAGTGAATTGGATTTAAATCAAGTAAGAATAAATTTTAATTGAAATAAAATTCGGTGTGATGCCGATGATATTTAATGGAGTGAAAATGCTTAAATAAATAATGTAAACCATTTAAATTATTAAGGGATTGAAATAACTTGAGGCAATAAGAAAAATAGAATGTTTCAAGTTTATTAGAATGGTTTAAGTGAATGTGGGTAAACTAATTTTATTGAATAAATGAATGGATGAGATAAATAAGAATCAAATGAAGTATGGTTTAAATAAGTTGAGAAGTGGTTATTGAATGATATGGCTTGGTTGTTTTGAGCTAAATAAAATAGTTTGGAATAAACAATTACGGAATGGTTTTAAATGTAAATGAATGGATGTGAATGAATTAAAATAAAAAGGAAATTTAATTGGTAATGAAGATGGATCTAAGTTGTTAATGGTTTTTAATGAACTAGTTTGGTTAATAAAATTGAAATGCAATGAAACTGAGAATATATGGATTGTGGATAAATTTAAAAATGGAATAGAATTAAGCGTAAGTTGAGTTCGAGTCAATTTAAATTGATTATTAAACTCAAGTGCTTAATTATTCACATAAATCTCGTCAAATTGCAAAGAATAAATTATCATTTGGTGTAAATAGAAGTAATTAAAAATTCTATGAGTTGATAGTAGTAAAATAAATTGATTTTGGAAGCAATTGAATTAAATATGAGCTCAGTTTGCTTAAGAATAAATTGAAGGTAAGCTATTGTGTTTTAAACCATTCAAATTTGATAAAGATGTATACGAATGGATTGAAAACCATTCGAATTAAATGAAAATGGTTATAAATAAATTGAAACAATTGAGTTGGCATGGAAACTATATAAATTGCTTACGGAAAAGGTTTGGTATGAGTTTCTTTTAGAATTCATATGTTTTAACTATTGCAAGTAAGTGAAATGTGTTAAACTTCTTATATTTGGCACTTACAAGTTTAAACTGAGTAAGTACAGGTACCTGGAAGCCGTGAGGTTGGATTTGGTTGTGCTATTTGCTAAAATTAATAAGCCGCTTGCTTAAAATGCTAAATAAGGTACGCCTACGCAATTAAAATAGGAAATATGAACTGTTTTTGATTTTTCCGACTGCGTGGTTCGATGTATATATATTTATCTCTTTTGTCAAATTGCAAAAAGCTCCTCCGTACAAAGGGGACTCTGCCAAAAAATTTCAGAAATTTTGGGAGTTAGAAAATTTTTGAAATTTTTGGAAATTTTTTATTAACGACAAAACGGTTTCGAATTGAAAATTGAAATAAGTTAGTAAATGGAACTAATTTAAAATAACGACATGGATAAGTTATAAATGAAAAATAAAATTCAATATTTGGAGTTGAAAATAAATTAAATTTATATGATAATGAAGAAATAGATTTGAATGGAAATGGATATAAACTAAAGTGGTAAGATGAAAATGAATATAAGAAACGTATAAAATGCTTATGTTAACTTAAGTAAGGAATGGTCAATTCTTAATTGGAAATTGGAAATTGAATATTGCGAATATATTCTATGTTGATATTTGGAAGAATATTTGAAGTCGATAAAATGTTTTAGACTGTTGTGATTGGATATTAGTCCTAAGCAGGTATACAGGATATGATGCTATGAAGCTCAGGAGACGAGCTGGATGACGACACGTACTCTCGTACTTGTTTATATATATATATATATATATATATATATATATAGTCCGCTGTATTGAGTTGCTATGTATTCATTTGTATGTTATTGATGTGAGCTGTGACTGATGTACTCTGATGATGTAATATATGTAAACAGATATATTTGATTTTGAGTAAAGATTATTTACTACCTATTATAGTTTATTCCGCTGCGATGGTTAGATTCTGATGTTGATTTTGCTTTCTCCTCTTCTACCTCTTCTTCTTAAACCCAAATGGTTCGTATTTCTGTGCAACTTGAGTTGATTGTTGTAGAATAGTGTTGACTCAAGGGGTACGGATTTGCGGGCTGTTACATCCTGATACATCTTGGTTTCTCCTGGATGAATAGGGAACATCAAATGATGGCATTCCTCTAAGACTTCTTTCCTTATGTTTCCTACACATGGAACACATAAGCTTCCTTTCTTTATCAACCTCTCATTCTGGTCAAGACTGAAATCTTTCAAGTCACCGCACTCGATTCCATCTCTTAGCTTCCTGATCCATTCATCTAATACGGATCCTCCTTCTGTTTCAAAGAAATCTTTCAATCATCAATGGTCGAACTTCCAAACAAGATAACACTATGGTTTCTCCGCTCGACCTAGCCTCAGATCTCCACTGCACTCTGCAATCTGCTAATGCTTCCAAATCTTTCCACTCAGCAATCATCGCCAATTTAGCATTCGGATGTTTCCTGCTAAGTGCATCTGCAACCTTGTTGCCTTTTCCTCGTGTGTACTCCATCCCAAAATAATAAGCAGTGATAAACTCTAACCACCACTACCGTCTCATGTTCAACTCTTTTTGAGAGAATAAATATTTCAGCGACTTACAATCTGTATACAACTCAAACCTCTCTCCCAAAAGGTAATGTCTCCACACCTTTAATGCAAAAATTACCGTAGCCAATTTCAAATCATGCTTCGAATATCTGACTTCATGCGGTCTAAGCTGCCTAGAAGCATAAGCATCACTTTACCCCTCTGCATTATCATAGCTCCTAATACCGTTCCACACGCATCAGTATAAACCTCCAAATCCCGATTCCCTTCTGGAACAACCAACACAGGTGCATGGGTCAATAAGTGTTTCAAACTCTGGAATGCTTCCTCACACTTATCAGTCCACACAAACTTCACATCCTTTCTTGTTAGCTTGATCATCGGTGCTGCTATGCGTGAAAAATCCATAATGAAACTCCGATAATAGCTAGCCAACCCAAGGAAACTCTTAAACTTCGTCACTATCTCGGATCTCTTCCAACTATTCATCGCTTCAATCTTAGTTGGATCTACTGACAATCCTTTCTCTGAGACTACACAACCCAAAAACTTCACTTTCTTCTTCTAGAAATGACACTTCGACAACTTCGCCTTCAACTGATGCTGCCTCAGCATCTCAAACACTACTCTAAGATGAACTTCATGCTCTCTTTCATCCTTAGAGTATATCAAGATATCATCTTTGAAAACCAATATGAACCTATCCAAGTGCTCTCAAAAAACCCGGTCCATCAAATCCATAAAGAATGCGATGCATTAGTCAGTCTGAACGGCATGACTAACCATTCGTACGACCTATATCTGGTCCTAAATGTCGTCAAAGGTATACTATTTTCTACCACTCTGAGCTGATGGAAACCTATCGCCAAATCCAACTATGGGAATATCTTGGCTTCACTGAATTGGTCGAATAAATCGTCAAATCTCGGTAATGGATATCGATTCTTTATCGTCCCCTCATTCTACTTGCGATAATCGATACATCGCCTCCACTATCTATCCGGCTTGTTAGCTAACACTGTAGTTGCTCCTCAAGGAAGACTACTCGGCTTGATAAAACTCTTGCCTTCTAAATCCACTAGCTGCAACTTTAACTCCCTCATCTCTATAGCGGTCATCCTGCTCGGTGTCCTACTTATTGGTTCTGCTCCTAGAACCAAATCTATCCGAAAGTCAATGGCTCATTTCGGTGGCAATCCAACTACAGGCTCAAAAACATCCGTGAATTCTCTAACCACGAAAACTCGATTCAACTCTTCTTCTAACTCCATAACACCCAATAAAGCATTCGCATTACCGTTAGAAATTTCTACGGTATAAACTATCTGATCACTATAATCAAGATGTCTAAGCGATATTTTCCTATCTTGGAAAAATATTGTAGCATCGTACTCACTTAACCAATTCGTCCCAAAAATAATTCTGAACCCCACAAAATCAAAAACATGCAAACTACAAACAAAGGCATGACCTAACAAGTCAAACTTTAACTGGTCACATCTCAACCCTAGAGTTGCATACCCTCCTATTGGATTCGCAACCCATTAGGAAGTAACTAAATATTTGAGTTTTAGGTTAAGCTTATCTATCAAACATCTAGATATAAAAGAATGCGATGCATTAGAATCAAATAGAACGCTAACAGACATACCAAGAATCTGAAGTGCACCTCCTAAAACTTCCTTTCCTTTCTTATGAACTATTGGCTATGAAGTAGCAGGCTCCAATGCATACACCTTGCCCTTTCCATCTTTAACAAGCTCCTTGCACTGGTTCTTATAATGGCCAATCTGGTCAAAATTGAAGCACTTTACATTCTTCTTCCCGACAACCTCCTTTGCCTATCTAGCACGACACTCATTAGCAAAATGCCCCTTCTTGTCACACTTGAATAAAACAATCTCGGATTTCCCTTTCGTAGCTGCTCCACCCTTCTGAGCACCCTTCTTAGGAAAGAACTTCCTCTTCTGATTCTGCCTAACCTCGACCTCCTTAGCCTTACTCTTCTCAAGAGAATCAAGAATCACCTCATGCCTTAAGGCCATCCCCATTATAAAATCAGAAGGATCTCTAATATGAGGTAATGTAGCCCTTGCTAACTTAGGCCTCAACCCCTTAATAAACTTCTCATTCCTCTTCGTTATTGTGTCCACTGAAGCATACCTATATCTGGCTAACTCGTTAATTCTTTGAGCATACTCCAGAACAGGCATCTCTCCCTTCTCTAATTCGGCAAACTTTCTGATTAGAGCAGACCGTATTATCGTAGACATGAACCTCTCTTGGAAACTCTCCTTGAAATCTGCCCATGTCAAGGTTTCCTCATACATACCAACCGTCACACTGTTCCACCAAAACAAAGCTACTCCATGGGGCTATCTCGAAGCAAGCCTCATCTTATGCTCATCATTGGGCCCCAAGTCTGTAAAGATTCTCTCACAGTGCAACAACCAATTTTCCACCTCTATAGCATCCTCTATTCCCAGAAACAGCTTCCCTCCATGCTTAGCATAATCTCCGCTTAGCATAACGGTTAACTATGGAACTTCCGGAACTCCTTCCGTTGAAGCATCTCCTCCTACCACTCCCGCTGCAATTCCAAGTTGCATAATATTCACAAAAACCTGATACATAGCTTTCATTTCCACTTGCAGGATTCCAGCACCTATGTTCTCTGCTTGTGCCCAACCTTGGGTCCTCCTTGCATTAGGTTTAGCATTCCCATCGGTGCCCTCCCCTCCTAGGTTAAATCTTCCACTTCTACTATCCATATCTGTATTCAAACCTCATAAGGTATAGAAAAATAACCTCGCAAAGATGGGAGACTGGAGATAAAGCACATTCTTATATATAACAAATACAAGTATGTTACTATTGTGTTATCTCATACCCCAATCTTTCTCTAATTCCTTAGGATTATGTTTTAAAAACCATGTTTAGTTTATATTTTTTTCATAAATCATGCTCTAATACCAATTTGTAACAACCTGTATCTAGAGGCCAAAAGCTAAGCGCTACAAATGCTGCAGTCATCCATAGTATTAACTTCTGGTGAAAAAATACAGTAATGCTAATGGTATCCATAATATCAGAAGCACTTGAATATGAACAAAATCACATACTTCCAAATAAATAACATTTTACTGATTATATTTCAAACCAAATTCATGTCCAAGTTACATAATCCCATAATCGTTTCCCTGGTAAAGATCGATTAAAATTACAATAATATGCCAAGAGTGATATATGACGATGCCCTCTTTGGTTGATCAGAATCAATATAGTCATATCTGACTTAATCAACACAGTGGAATCCAAGAAATAAACCATAACTTCTAATTAGCTATCTGTCGGTCACCTGCTCGTATCAAGAAGCTTTATTCGTCGAAATTTCTAAAACCTAAAAGCCTTGACCCTCAGCCTACTCAAATCAATTTTGAGCACCAGAAAGTATAAGGGGAAAACAAAAACTTCGAGTCAGACATAAATCTTGGAGTGAATAATACTGTTACATCTCGGTTTACCGATATTAAATGAGACCACACCGGTTAGCGGAACGGGTTTCCTCTCACTAATATTCTCTTTAAAACATATATTTCGCAAATCCTTTCCTACAACCAAACTGGTTAATCAAACTAATATAATAATGATAATAATAGCCAAGTCCGTTAAGCAATAATCAGGTAACTAATGAACTACCTGTTCACAAGTAATAAATGACTATCTGTCCGAAAAATGGGCTAACTACCTGTAAATTGGACTAACTGTATGCAAACTGGAATAACTGTCCGAATCAAAATGGACTATCTGTCCAAATCATTTTCCTAGGTTAACTACTCTTCATTTTTTTCCTTGAAAATCTTTTCAAAATGATTAACCTTTTAAATCATGTTTATATGGGGAAAATATATATTCTTAGCTTTACCCTATGCTACTTTGCCATGTTATATATACTTTGCTCAAAATAATGTTGATGAACTTTAATAAGGATTGGCTATCCTTCCAAAAACAAGTTAAAATCCTTTTTAACTTGAAAATAATTACGCTATATTGCCTATTTAATACATTCAAAACCTTTGTTTAATATCTTTAAACAATCTTTCGAAACCCTTGAAGGTAACCCCTTCAAAACCATTGAAAGTAACGCTTTCAAAACCATTAAAAGCCCTTCCCTCGAAAGATTTAAAATATTAGACATCCATCTTTAAAACCTTTAAACAACCTTTTCAAAAACATAGGAAAAACTTTCCTTTCAATCCTTTCGAAACACTCAGAAAAACCAGACCTTTCGACTCCTTCAAACTATTGGGGAATCACCCCTTCGAAACCATTCTTTAAATCTTTCGAAAGTGTTAAACCTAAACCTATTGAAAGCACTTGGGTTTAATATAAAATATATGAAACCTTTCGAAATCATTCAAAAAATTCCCCCTTTAGAACCTTTGAAAATCATTTCAGTCGAAACCATTTGATAATGCCTTCAAATAGAGCAAAAGGATCGAAAACCCATTGAAGTTGAAAGCCTCTGTTTCAAAACCATTTAAAACTATCTCTTTCGAAACCATTTAGGTTTTACTTCAATCATAGAAAAAGGGTCTTTAAAATGTTTAAGTTGAAAGCATCTGTTTCGAAATCATTTCTCAAGTAAAGAAGTGATAGTGTCGAAACCATCCTTTCGAAAGCATTGGAGAAGTGGCCGTATTTTAAAAACAAAGAAACCCCTTCGAAACCATCTGGGTCGAAAGGTAAAAAGGCGGCAGCAAAAGGTTTCGAATTAGTCAAAAGTAGTTGTTTGAAAACAAAGGCACAAATTAATCGAAACCATTTCTTTAAATCCATTTGACTAGTCGAAAGCTAACCAAGTCGAAAGCCATTTAATTGAAAGCAAGCAGGCGCATTTTTTATTTAAAAGCAAAGTGATGCCTCAACCACTTCGAAACCCCTAGTTTCGACTACATACCTTTCGTCTTCTATCCAATTCGCTACATACCAATGTATTGATACCATACACCTTGGTTTCGATGGTGTTGAAGGCGGTGGGACTTAGTCGAAAGCCAACTTAGGCGGAAGCAAATGTCGAAAGCATAAAATAGTAAAAAAAAACTTATAGCAGATAGTTCTTTTCACCTAATCTGCTTTGCATGTTAATTTTGATTGGTTGCCTCTTTTCTTTAACACTAAAAAGTACTGCAATTTTCAGAAATAAATATTTGAATTGTTTGCAAAAAGCCCCTTCTCCTTTTATAAATATATAAAACATGTAAGTCTCATATCTTAAATAATTTTATATACGCATTAAAACACTTAGGAAAATTCTACAAAAATTCCAAAAAACATCTTTTAATATGTTTTCCAACATATAAAAATTTCAAGCCCAAACCTTTTATTATTTAATCGTAAATAATTTATAATCCAAATTAACATTTTCCTTACTAGAAAATTCATATAAATTCATTAAAAATTTAGAAAATTCTAAAAATTGAAACCCATCTCCAAAATAATAGTTCTGGCCTATTTAAAAATCCGCAAAGCATTTGGATGTCATTTAATAGGGTTTTTACCTTAGAACATATCTTAAATTCTATATGAACAACCATAATTCATCTACAAGCATATATAACCATTCCACCATTCAAAAACATGGCATATCAAAATATTTGAAATTCATCTTAAAACTGAAACAATAAAAATTTGAGACGTAAACATTATTCATCTTAGCTATAGAGATTAAGAGATTGAGATGTGAATGGATTTGATTTGCTTAAGCTTCTTCCTAGCTTTTCCCTATCTTCTTCCTATTTCTCTTGTTAATAATGGCCAGCCCTTAGTTTAATTTTTTTAAGAAATGAAATGAACGTGTAGAGATACATGACCTAATGGGATAGATATAGTAATGGTCTCTTTCCTATTTTACCCCTCTCCTATTTCATGTTAAACCCTTCTTTTAATTCATTATTTAAATAGCACGGATACCCCTTAATTAAATCAAATCTCAATCCCCTATCAACATATATTTTATTAAGTTTAACTAATTAAACATCCTAAATAATGTTACCAAAAATCTAGGGTGTTATAGTATGTTCTATTTGCCATTGATTACTTTACTAAATGGGTAGAAGCAGAACTGCTTCTTAAAATCGCTTCTAGGAAAGTACTTAGATTTGTTATTAAGAACATCATTACTAGATTTGGGATCCCTTAAATTTGTTATTAAGAACATCATCACTAGATTTGGGATCCCTTAGACTTGTTATTAAGAACATCATTACTAGATTTGGGATCTCCTAATAAAATCATATTAGATAATAGAACATAATTTGAGAGTGAAGAGTTTTCTCGATTTTGCCATAAGAATGGAATCATCAAAAGTTTTTCTTCCATAGAACATCCAAAGGCTAATGGACCATCAAAGTAGCTAATAAGACTATTAAGACCATCTTAAAAAACAATTAACTAAGGCCAAAGGAAATTGGATGGAATAATTACCACTTGTACTCTGGGCATATCGTACATCCACCAAAACTGTTATGGTCATACCCCTTACTCTCTAACATATGGATGCTAAGCAATGTTACCAGTCGAAATTGAAATATCTTCCCATCAAAGAATTGCATATGCATTCGATCTAAGCCAAGAGTTGAAGAAAGAGTCATTGGATTTCATACATAAGCTAAGAGATGAAGCAGGTATTCGAACTGTCGAATATCAAAGAAGAATATCTAAATACTACAATTCGAAAGTAAAGACAAAATCATTCCAAGAAGGATATTTAGTTCTCCGAACAGTGATGGCAAACACTGGAAATCCTATAGACAGACTGCTAGGACCAAACTGGGATTGTCCTTTAACTGTGTGCAAAGTAATTCCCTCAGAAGCTAACAAATTATGTCGACCAGATGGCAATATGGTTCCTAGGACATGGAATATGGAGCAAATGTGATTGTATTTTCCAAAAATGGATGAACAAAACTCTTATTTCTTAAGAAAATCTACATATTCGGGAGTAGAATTCTCCTTAAACTTCAAAATTACTTTCAACGGTCATAAGCCTTTGTCTACGGCAAGATGGTCAGGTCAAAGCGCCTCTTGGAGAGAGGTCGGAGTATGCCTTTAACCATGTCAGAAATGGCTAGGCTAAAGCATCTGCAAGCCCTTGACCATGCCTATGTGGACAGTTCAAGACACTTTCTAGAGGAAAGACAGAGTAAGCCTTGAACGTGCCATGCTATGGCCAGTTCAAGGCACCAACCAGCCTTCAGTCCTGCCTACAAGGCTAGGGTGGAGCAACTCATGGATGAAGGATGGAGTAAGCCCTTGATCCCGCCATGCCGTGGCCTGGTCAAGGCACCGGACAATCCTTTAGTCCCACCTATAAGGCCTGGCTAGAGTGCCTCTTAAAGGGAGGTCAGGTAAGTCCTTGGGTCCTACTTGTGGATAAGCTAGCAAAGCGCAACGAATAACAACGGACTAAGAACCTAACCACAAGGAGTGGCACACAAAGCATTAACAATATACAAAGCCTAAAGGATGGCGCATATCGAAAGAATTAGGTACCTGGAAACAGAAAGTTAACATAAAGAAAAAGATTCGAATAATAAAAGTCCAAAGAGTGGTACAGAACTAAAGGCTCAGATGATAATTTTCGAACTTCAATTATTTGAATAATGAATTCTAAACTTTCCTTCTTATTAGCAGGAAAAAATTTCTAATCTTCTATTATTTTCAGATGATAATTCCTAGATTATATCCATTATTAGATATGAATATATGGCCTTCGGCTAATTTCTAGAAGATGACTTCTGGACTTCACTTATCAATACCCGATTCTGGGTTTTAGGTCTTCTGTTATGAATTCATGGTCTTCCACTATACCAAGAAGATGATTTCCGGACATCACTTATCAATACCTGAATCAGGGTTTCAGGTCTTCTACTATTTATTTCTAGACTTCATTCATTAAGGTTTGAATCTTGGTTTCGGGACTTCTGTTATTATGGATCTTAGGTCATATAGTAACTTCTAGATGATAATTTATGGGTCTCCCTTACTAATACCTGAATCTGGGTCTTTGTTCCTCCATGATTAGCTTCTAGATTGCCCTTATCAATACTTATATCTGGTTTTCAAGTCTTCAATTATTTCCAGATAAGGGTTGCTGGACTCCTATTATTTGCCCCCAGATAAAGATTCCTGGTCTTCTACAACTTATTTCCAAATGATGATTTCTAGACTTTATTATTACACGATTGTACTTGGTCTTCTATCAACTATTTCCAAAAGTGGATTTCTAAACTTGTATTATTAATGCCAGATTTGGATTTCTGGCCCTCTATTATTAATTCCATAATTAGATTTTTGGTCTTCTACTATTATAACCAAAGATGATTTTCTGATCTCCTCTCATTATTACCAAAGTTGGATCTCAAGACTTCTATTATTGTCAGACAAGAATTACCGGTCTTTAATTTTCTTAACTATGGATTTCTCATCTCTTATTATCTTCAGATAAGGATCTATTAATTTCCTTGATTCCTGGCTTTAGATTTCCAGAATTCTGGTATCAGGAATTATAATACTATCTCCAATAATATAGACAAACTACTGAATATGTTCTTATATAAATTTCAAATTAACAATAATAAATGTTGTCTACTTTATATTTTGTAGAAAAATAAGATTGATAAGGAACACCATTATGGATGATACAACGCGAAAGAGAATTCTTGGATTTTTGTTCTAAAGAACAAAAGCATCTTATATACAAGAGGAGGCAAAATGTTGACCACAAAATTGACTCAAGAGTGAAGGCATGAAAGAAAGGGCTTTTACAATCGTAAAAAGAAGGCTCCCGAAAGTATCAAGGGAAGGCATCCAAAGGCCTTGGAAAAAATGTTCTTCATAGGGTTTTGCAAGTGTTAAAATGGGGTTCCGTCATGACTTAGAAAAAAGGGTTTCGAGGGCACTGAAAATAGCTTTCGAGGGAATCAGGTGGGTGCCGCAAGCATTGAGTAGTTCTATAGGAAATGAAAGCCAAGGCTTCCACCAACACTACCCCTTTCGCATAGGTTGGACCTCTCAAAATGATTGGT
This sequence comes from Allium cepa, assembly GCA_030765085.1. Classification (NCBI taxonomy): domain Eukaryota; kingdom Viridiplantae; phylum Streptophyta; class Magnoliopsida; order Asparagales; family Amaryllidaceae; genus Allium; species Allium cepa. The sequence continues at coordinate 636,199,457 of CM060941.1, forward strand.
TCTGCCACTGGAAGAAAATCCAACCAGAACTACCGTCCCCAAGTATTAAAAGTTAAGCTTCCGCGACAGTAAAAGAAATTACCTTCGGAAACAATCTTCCTCAACCATCCTTTGTCCACCAATGAACCTCATCCATATTAGTAGTCCTTCCGCCACCACTACAACCTTTCAAACTAATCTAAACGCTCTTCACACGCGTCCAAGTAACTCACCCTAACTCTAATTCTAGGTTTCAAACATAACGAAGGGACCAGAAATGCTTCTACTTATACTCAAATAGCACGAAGAAGTACCATGATTCGTTTGCCACCTTTCGAGGGTTTCGAAACATTCCAAAAGTATTCAAAAGAGGAATGATGAATATCAGATCAATATCCATCAATAACATGCTTTCGATGGAGACAAAAGGGCTATATTAGACATGCCTGAAGACCCGAATATCTACCTACAACTTTGAAACCATGAAAGTGGAAGGTCGAGGGTGGAAGGATGGACGCAAAAAGTTGGCCAAGAAACATTGCAACAGCTTCAGAGGGATGGACATGGAAGGGCCCAACCCGCCTCTATAAATATGACCCTAAGGGTCGAAGTTCGGAACCGATTTTTGGGATTCCTACATTTCTTTGTCAATTTAAGCTCTTGAAACACGAAATCAAATAGGGAACATATTTTATTACTTTTAATCCATTCGTAATAAATAAAAAGAAAGGATGCATGGCTTGATATTGATTTCGAACATGAGAATGATCATCTCGATCATTAGCTTGTCTGATGACCAACTGCACATGATACAAACTTATGTTCTTAACCCTTTACTAGCATATGCTAAGCTATAGAACCTATTTGGATATCTTGACTTTAAAGCATATTATTATTATGCCCAAAGCCCTTGTGACATTAAAGTAATGTGATGATGATAATTTAACATTATAAGTCCATTAGACTTATAATGTTTATCCAAAATAAGGCTTCATCGCATATTGAATCCACCCTTTACTTAAATTTATATATATCAAGTTTCGAATCCTTCCAAAGTGGTTCACTTTATAACCAATGAATCAGACCCTTTGGGAGGATGTGATGAGCCGCCTTTCATTCCACAGAAAGACGCATCATCAATAAGGAAAGAAATAGGTAGAAATAGAAAAGATAGAAAGAAAGAACAACCACATCAGAATCTCACGGAGGAAACGGAACAAAATATAATATTTCACATGTCCATTACATAGTATTGTACATCAGAGTACACACAATTATACAACTTCATTACATTTGATAGATATAAAGGCATGTCTAACCATTACATCCAAAATACATCAGTCAAAAGACACTACACAGCTGAAATAGGTAGGCAGATACGTTTGGACTCCAGCTCCAAGCTTCCAAAATATTTGTCAAGCCAAACCAGATCACTTGGCTACTCATAAAAATTTGAGTACCCAAGAGTTTAAGAAAAACAGAATGAACTCCGGATCAGACTTGGGTCTGGTGTGAGTAAATGGGTTAAAGTTGTTTAACTTTGAAAATCATTTGAAAACAAAGGTATCACGTAAGACTTCCCACACGTAAACATGGGTAAGTTTTTACCTTACGCTAACCAAATCATAGAAATCCAGTGATATTATAATAGTGTTTAGGGTTTTCAATATAAAATACAGAAATAGCTAGAATGCTTACATCTCGCGTTCCAAAATAGTTGGGCACAATCAAAACTGTATGGCCACTTATTGGAGATTGGATTCCATACAATGGCAACGCTATTGTGGTACGGCCCGTCATAGTACGTGGCCTAGATCAACCAACCGAGGATCCACCCTAAATCCACTGTAGCACAAGGCCGGAACTATCCCTAACTGGATAATCCCGAATAAATCAACCCTGCAGTTATGGCCAACAACTGTCCACTAGGCCGAAATAAAATGGGACCTCTATACAGGGGTAAATTTCGTCCTACTTGGGTGCTACCCACTTAACTTTGCTGCAACTCCCATGAATTAGCCATTGTCGGTTGATAAGGCTTGAGGCTACGATTACCTTTAAAGAACACATCTTGGAATGCTCATCGTCCTCCATTGTCGATGGTCTGATAGCATTCAATCCATACAAGTTCGTTCCGGGTTCGAATGAAACCGAAGGCATTATCTCGTTTCACTCATTTTCGAATCACCCTCAGAGTTAATGACAATAACCCTTAGACTTTGAAACTCCATCTCAATCTTCACTTGAGATTTCACGACCTGACATTTAACTTAGATCGATGTGGTTTTCGGATAATCAAATTTGACATCCGATCCCGTTGTCATCGAAATCAAAACGCCATTTTAAAGGTCAAGTTGTTTTAAGTTTAAACAATTCAATTCAAAAACATTGAATCCAAACATCATTTATTTCAGATAAACACATCCATTTATCACTGACGTAACCAATACCTCATCACAGAATTTCATAGATTATCATCCAATAGGTATCAACTAATCTAGACATTCTACTCAACAATCATCCACATGCAAGAGTTATTAATCCATATTATAATTAATTTAATTAATTCAAACTAAATTAATTACTTAAGAATTAATCACTTAACCTTGCTTAATCAATCATTAATCAATTACAATCATTTAATTAATTAATCATTCCTTAATTACCTTTATAATCAATTAATTAATCTTTAATTAATTAATTATCCTTTAACTATTAATTAATAAACCTTAATTATTAATTAATAAAACTTAATTACAAATTAATTAATCCTTAATTATCAGTTAATTAATCCCTAATTATTTAATTAATTAGTCTCTAATTATAAATTAATTAATCTTTAATTATAATTTAATTACTCCTTAATTACTTAATTAATTAACCTCTAATTATAAATTAATTAATCTTAATACTTAATTAATTAATACCTAATTATCAATTATTTACTCTCTAATTAATTAATTATAACCCTTAATTATAAATTAATTAATTCTTAATAAATAATTAATTAAATTAATTACTCTTAATTACTCATTAAATTAATTAGTCGTTAATTATCAAAATCTTAATTATCTTTAAGATAAATCATTACCTTTATTAATTACCTAATCACATTATTTGAAAAAACATTAACCTTTAATTAACATTTAATTATATTTATAAAAATTAAGTTTAAAATATCTTGAAGATTTACTTAACAAATTTTAAGTTAAACAAACATATAATTTCTTAATTAAAGGTTTAAGAAAACATTTGTTATGGAAAGGAAATTATTTAAGAAAAGTTTTAAAACAAATCCATTTAGATTTTCAAAACTTTGCTTTTAAAAACTTTTAAAACATAATTAAAAACTTGCTTATTTCCTGCTTCGGGTTAAACCCGATCTTTACTCGAGATTGGCCTCGAGTTCTTCTTCATCATCTTGTATACGCACACACACGCACACACACACACATTTAGCTTAAGTTTTAAAACAGATAAGATAACACTCACGTACACGAATCCACCTCGAGCCTAACTTCACCTCTCCCGTTCTTCAACCAGAGGAAACAACCTCGCACACGAACACTGACACGCACACGTCGCCGTGCACATGCACCAATGATCCATGCCGCCGCGACCCTCGCCGATACCCTCTACACGTCGACGAAGAACCCTAGAATCGATTCCGACCATCAATTCATCACCACGAAGCCCAAATCATTTTCGAGCTTTCCAGTCGAAACTGGAAACCCAACCTCATCTGAAACCAGCCTCGATAAGGCCATTCCGACCACTAGAATCTCTGGAGTTTCGTCTACACCTTCGTCCACGACTCAAGCACGTTTCCTCCATGTCTGACCTGGCATGACGCTCCGACGACGGCGAAAAACCCCAAAACCCGGTCGCGTCTTCGAAACCCCCTTGAACCCTAATTTCTCCTCGACCGGCCACCACTGGCATCTAGCATCCCTCCAAACATTTTTGCCACCATCTTTGATCACCTAGCTACCTTCAACCGAGACCCCCACCCTACTAATGCCGTCGATCTCCAGAATTTCCCTTAAACCCATTTCCCGTTCAACCCTTAAACTCTCTTTCAATTCTAAGGTAAATTTTTTTATTTAACTTTTAAAAATCACGGTTTTTAATGGAGAATACGACTAAATAAGTGAATCCAAAAATTACTATACTTGAGTTATAACTATTTATAAATTTCCACCATCTTTTATTTATTTCCAGAAAAATACAAGCTTACTTTTCTTAAAAATAATTTATAACTTTAGTTTATGACTAAACAAACACAATTTGTTTAAATTCCTAAGCCTAACAGAGTCTGGATAAAGAGAATTGATTTTTTTTCTTAAACTTTGAACTCTGTAACTTAAACAGAGATGATCACTGATTCATCCATACATGCACATAGTATTTTTCATTCATTTACACATGTATTCATATCTTGAACAAACATGCATACATATATTCAACATGCATCACAATTTTCTTAAAACATTTCATCACATGAATCCAAATTAAAACTTTTTAAGATTTGTTTACTCACCGGTTGATTAATTATGAGCAGAGCAGTTTTGAAGTAGGTTTGAAATTTTAAAAACTTGAAATGTTGCCGATCTAAGTTGCTTGATACCAAGATAATCTTAGAAAGCTTGCTTATGATTTCAGATTGGAGAAAATTGCCATTAGCTTTGTCACAAATTTTTGTTACAAGTTTGAATTTGGGAAAAAATTTCTTTGCTGGTTTGTTTTTAAGTTACAGACTATTTTCATTGTTTTTTTAGAATGTGAAGATAGGAAAAAGGAAATGAAGAGAGTAGATATATGTTTATATACATTAAATTTAGTTTTATTAAAAACAAAAGAAAATAAAATTAAAAGTGACACTTTTCTTTTACCACACTTAATCTGCTAACACATGTTCTTAAAGAGAATCATACCCTAACACTTGTAATTTGCATTAATTAATTAATTTTTAAATGTTTATAAAGATTTTAAATTAATTTCCTAATTAATAAATACATATACTAATTTAAATAAATAAAATCTTTTAAAAGAAAATAAAATAAAACAAACTGTATTCTAAGTAAAATCATATATGATATATTTTAAATCCAAAATATATTTAAGATATGTTTCTTTTAAATTTTCAAATTTAAATCCAAATTCAAATTCAAATTCAAATTCAATTTAAAATCCAATTTAAAATTAATATATATATATATATATATATATATATATATATATATATATATATATATATTTAAACAAATCCAAATTAAATTTGTAACTTTATAATTCTATTTAAATTTGTTTATCAATTTTTTAAAAAACATCACCTTATCATTTTGTTTGAAAATAACAATTTTGCCAATTTTAAATAATTTATAAAAGAGATTATTATATTTAAATTTGCTTGAAATTCCGGGATATCACATTCCTCCCCCCTTAAAAGAAATTCGTCCTCGAAATTTAAAACAAGAGATAATCCAAAAGCTTTAAGTTTATTTCAACCATCCAAGCATACATATCAGTCAAACATTAGCAACCAAACAAATAATTCAACCTAACAATAATTCATTCAACAAACATCACTAGCTATCTGGACACAAATCCGGATAAGCCTTCCTAAAACTATCCCGAGTTTCCCAGGTGCAGTCTCTGGGATCCTCGCTCCATTAGACCTTAACTAGCTTCACCACCTTGCTTCTTAGTTTTTTCTCATCAAGATCAACGATATGGACAGGATGCCTGACAACAGATAAATCTGGTTCAATCTCTAAGTCTTCTAGCACAGCTGGTTCCACAAAAAGAGATGGATCGTGCACGTATTTCTTCAGACGAGATACGTGAAAAACATTGTGAATTCCATCCATCTGGACTGGAAATTCAATCATGTAGGCCACATCGCCAATCCTCTCGAGCACTCGGAACAGACCAATATACCTTGGGGCAAGCTTTCCTTTTTTACCAAACCTTATAGCTCCTTTAATCGGGGAAACATTGACAAAGACTAAATATCCAATCTCAAATTTCAACTGTCTTCGTCTCTTGTCCGAATATTTCTTCTAGCGATCCTACGCTGCTCTCATTCTCTTCTTGATAAGCTTAGCAGATGCCTCATGGATCAGATCTGGTCAAAGAATAAGACGATCTCCTGACTATATCCAACAGGATGGGGATCTACAAGGTCTTCCATATAAAGCTTTATAAGGTGCCATCTTGATAATTGCCTAGTTACTGTTATTGTACGAGAATTCCACTTAATGTAGATGGTTTTCCCAAGATCCATTCGAAATCCAAAACACAATCCCTCAGCGTATCTTCTAGAATTCAGTTCAGATTTTCTGTCTGTCCGTCGGTCTGGGGATGATAGGGTGTACTCAAGCTCAATCTTGTACCCATAACTGATTGCAAAGCCTCCCAGAACATGCTGGTGAAAATAGGATCACAATCACTTACTATGCTGACTGGAACACCATGCAATCTGAAGATCTCTCTCAAGAAAATCTCACCCAAAGAAGCTGTAGTATGGGCTGCCTTAACCGGAATAAAATGGACGCTCTTGGTCAGACGGTCCATAATTACCTATATTCCTTCGTTTCCCTTCTTGGTGCTTGGAAAACCGTCGATAAAATCCATCGAAATCATTTCCCACTTCCACTTCGGGAATTCCAAAAGCAGCAATAATCCAGCTGTCTTCTATTGATCACCTTTCACCTGCTGGTAGATCGTACATCCATTAACGAAAGCAGCAAGATCCTTCTTCATGCCCGGCCACCAGAAGGCTCTCATCATATCCTTATACATCTTTGAAATCCCTAGGTGGATACTCAACCTTTATTTGTGGCCTTCCCGCAAGACTTGCTGCCTCAAACCATCCACATCTGGCATACACAAACTACCGTTGATCGTCAAAACTCCTTGATCGTCTGCCTCGAAATCCGAATATCGACCATCCTTGGTACCAAGAATCAATTCCTCAAAAGATCTATCCTTCATCTGACTTCTTATGATTCTTTCCTGGAGAGACGAAACAACTTCCAAAAGAGAAAGAACTGCATTCCTACTCAGAGCATCTGCTACAACATTCGCCTTCCCCAGAGTATGCAGGATATCCAAATCATACGATGCAAAAAACTAAACCCATCGCTGTTGCCTCAAATTAAGATCCTTTTGAGAGAAAAGGTACTTCAACGGTTTGTGATTCGTGAATAGCTCGAACTTCACTCCCAAAAGATAGTGCCTCCAAATCTTCAAAGCAAAAAAATGGCTAACAACTCCAAATCGTACGTAGCATATTTCCTTTCATGTGGCTTCAATTACCGACTCGCATACGCAATTACTCTTCCATTCGGCATCAGAACTGCACCTAGCCCAACTATACAGGCATCCGTATAGACTTCAAGCTTACTCTTCCCATTCGGAATAGCCAACACAGGTGCACTTGTCAGCTTCACTTTCAGATTCTGGAAAGCTTCTTCACATTCAAGGGTCCACTTGAGCTTAGCTCCCTTCCTGGTAAACTTAGTTAAGTGCGAAGAGATCTTGGAATAATCCTTGATGAACTTCCTATAGTAGCCAGCTAAACCCAAAAAACTATGGACTTCAGTCGGAGTTTGCAGCTGCTTCCACTCTAGAATAGTCTCTACCTTAGTTGGATCCACTGAAATACCCTCTCTAGAAACAATGTGTCCCAAAAATTTGACTTTCGATTCCAAAAATGAAATTTCAAAAACTTGGCCTTCAGAACATGCCTTCTCAAAGTCTCCAACACTATTCCCAAATGCTGCTTGTGCTCTTCTTCAGACTTAGAGTTGACAAGAATATCATCGATGAACATGAGAACAAATTTATTCAACACATCTCGAAAAACTCGATTCATCAGGTCAACAAAGCAGGCAGGAGCATTGGTCAGTCCGGAAGGCATAACCAACCACTCATAGAAACAATTGGGTCCTCTAAACGCAGTCAAGGATATACTGTCCTCAACTACCCTAAACTGATGGAAACCCGAAGCCAAATCCAGCTTGGAGAAAACTGAAGCTCCATGCAGCTGATTAAAGAGATCACCTATACAAGGAAAAGGATACTTATTTCGAATGGTCACTTTTTTCAATCCTCAATAATCAACACAGAACCTTAGAGACCCATCCGACATAGTGACAAACACTGCAGCAGAACCCCAATAAGAAAAACTAGGCCTAATCAATCCTTTCACCAACAGGTCCTGAGTCTGCTTCACTAGCTCCTCACTCTCTCTAGGAGCCATCCTTCTGCTAGGTTAAATCACTGGCACTACTCCTAGAACCAAATCAATGCGAAACTCTATTTCCTGGTGCGGAGGTAAACACTTAACTTCCTCGAATATATCTGGAAAATCTTGGACCACTTCGATATCTCCAACCTCCTCTTGAAAAGCCTCAACTCCATGTAAAAGATTACTCAAGTGAATTACTAAACTATCACATATCATTTTCGCAATCCTACCCTGATCAGTTTCCAACAAAACTATTCTTTCTTCACACATCAAGACAGCTTTATCTTATCAAGCTAATCCATTCCTAATATAAGCTCAAACCCCTTAAAGTTCAACACATAAGGGTCACATGAAAAACTATGGGACAGATAGGAAATTCTCAAATCCTTACAGATCATATCTAACTTAGTTACTCCCCCTATAGGATTAGATACAAGAGTAGGACAATCTACAGTACTAGGGGTGAGATGAAACTTCTCTATTGACTCCAAAGAGATAAAACTAAGAGAGGCACCCGAATCAAACAATACGTTAATATACTTGCCATCTAAAGGTAATGTACCTTCCAATACTCCTTTGCCTATAGAAGAAGTTGATGGTGCACCCTCTATAGAAAATACCTTGTTCTGCTGAGATTTTTGAAGTAGCGGGCAAGCTCTCACCATATGGCCCGGCTGGTGACAGTTGATACACAACAATTTCTGAACCATTGCTGATCTTGGTCCATTTTGATGCTGCTGCTGCTGAGTTCTACCCTGAGGACACTGATTAGCCAAATTCCGTACTTGCTGCACTACAAGAAAATTTGCCTTTAGTTGCAATAATTGGTTGCGTTTCAAGGGTATATGCAACCATTGGCCAGTTAAACTATAAAAATTAAGAAACAAACGCGGCTAAATGAATCCCGCCAACAATTCAGCGAAATTTTGTTAAAATTTATAGGGCCCCTCATACATCCTTTAAATGCTTATCCTCCTCTCAATCTTTTTAACACTTATCCCACTATCATTCCTCCGCTCAAAAGAAGGACGAAACCCCTTAAAAAATTATTCTTCGGATTTTCTTTCTCCCTCATCTTTATCTTTCGAAATCGCCTCATCTTTGGCTTCACCTAAATTGATTAACGAAGAAAAAAGATGATAATTTCGTGCAGGGGAAAATGTTAGCGCTTCTGGAAAAGGATAAAACACATGCCCAAGCGATTGAGTGATGGGAAAGGTTTTGCGGTGAGGATTGGATGAGGATTTGGTGTTGGCGACTTTGGCATGGAGACGAGGCGCAGACCTGATGATGATGCAGTTAAACACGGGCTTGGAAGTGGCGATTTGGAGGATTTACGATGTAGTTTGTTGGCAGCGGCAGAGGACATCGATGTGGACGAGGCCGATATTCTCAAGAGATAAGAGCACTAAATCAGAAAGTTAAACTTCTTTGTTCTTTCATTTTTGTAACCTGCTTGAAACTTGATTTGATGAAAAAGCATGAAAGTTCTTTGGGAATTCATTTTTGTTTGTTTTTTTATTGTTATTTTCAAAAAAAAAACCATTATTAAAAAATATCTTTATTTATATTTCTATTTTAGGAGACAAAGCAAGGATCTAAGAACAAGCCATTTATTATTGGAACTGCTACTTGAAGAGAATACCGAGCTTAATCTCCATAATGCTTTCTAAAATTGATGCGGAAGCACACCCCTCATTCATGTAAGTATCTCTGATATGTATGGGCTTAAAGTATTGTCACAAGTGTTGTTCCCCTAACCACTCTTTATGTTTCTTGCTAATTAGGCGCATATTTAGTGGTAAGGCACTTTAAATTTTAATTAATTATCACACTCTAAATTAAGGTTTGCAGAGGCACTTCACATATAGTGTACATTTTAATTATCAGTTCTTGAGCTAGTGCTAGTAAAGTTCAGAGTTGTAGTTGTTATGCAACTAGCTAGACCACTTGCTTTAGCAACACACACAAATACACACACACACACACTGATTATATGCTAAATCAAATGTGACTTTTTTTCAAAGAGTTTCCATGTTGTTTGAACTTTGAAAAAATATATTAATATTTATATACCAAATTAAATTATTGATGTTGAACTATATTTATCCTCAAATGTTTAATCTGTCCGTCAACACTTTATTAATAAACAAATGAAGCAAAATAAGCATGTTTGTGCAACCTTTATTGGGATCCAATGTTTGAATTTCAATAATATTCAAGAAAGTGTATAAGTTATTTATGTTTTTGGGTAGTTGAACTTTTAATAATTTCTTCTTTTTAAGAAGGTGGTGATTATATTGTATGTGACAATGATTTTATTGTTGTTTTTTGCTTTAGCTCTTTTCCACTTAAGTTGAAACTTTGTGTAGCATGTAATCTATGATAAGGTAACATGAAGAAGTGTAGGTTTCGAATTTGTGAAAATTCTAGTGTTGATGATGTCATGGCAGTTGTACAGCAGTTCAATGGATATGTGAGTGTGTCTCTTTTAAATTTTATGCTCTGCTTTATCATTGGTTCAACTTTTGAAACTTGCTATTATCCATTCACAAGATTGATTTCTTTTTTATATACATCATATAATAAGAGTCAATTGAAAACTCAGGGTACTAGCTTGAGTTGCCTATTGCAATTGCAATTACTGACTCCATCTTTGATTAAATGGTGAGCTAACTGCACACTAATGTAGTTTTCTAAATGCAATTTGATTTGCATAGATATACTTATATTATAGCAAGTATTCATGAAATAGCTTATTGTGACGACCCATCTTTCAATACCCAGGAAGACGTATCATTAATAAGAAAAGAAAAGAGATAGGAATAGAAAAGATAGAAATAAAAGAACAACAATCATCATAAGCTCACAGCGGAAACGAACAAATATAATATTACACATATCCATTACATAGGTTTTACATATCAGAGTACACAAAGTAGTACGACTTCATTACATTGGACATTCATAAGAGTTTGCCATAACACACAACCCAAAATACAACATCAAATGTCACTACAGCGGATAGAGATAGATAAGTACGCCTGGACTCCAGCTCCAGCTTCCAAACATTTTCTACTCCCAACCTAATCACTTGGCTACTCATAAAAATTTGAGTACCCAAGATTTTATGAAAAACGAAATAAACTCTGGGTCAGACATGGGTCTGGTGTGAGTAAATAAGTTAAAGTTGTTTAACTTCAAAATCATTTTGAAACAAAAGGTATCACGCAAGACTCCTCATAAATAAATACGGGTAAGTTTTTACCTTACGCTAACCAAAACATTTGATTCGAAATCCAATGATATTATAACAGGGTCTAGGGTTTTCAAAATATAATACAGAAATAGCTGGAATGCATACATCTCAGGTTCCAACATAGTTGGGTACAATCAAAACCGTACAGGCACTTATTGGAGATTGGATTCCATACAATGGCAGGGCTACTGGGGTACTGTTCGTCACAGTACGGGGCCTAGATCACCGTACCAAGGACCACTCCCGATCTCCTGCAACACAAGGCCTTAACCATCTATTACTGGACAGCTTCGAACAAGACAACCCCGTAGTTGTGGCCAACAACTTCCCACACATCCGAGATAATAAGGGACTTCTAGACAGGAGAAAATCTCGTCCTACATGGCATGACCCACTTAGCCTTGCTGCACCTCCCCTGTTTTAGCCATTTCCAGTTGATGAGGCTTGAGGCTACGGTTACCTTTAGAGAACACATCTCTTAGAATGCTCATCGTCCACCTGACAATGTTCTGAAAGCATTCAATCCATACAAGTTCGTTCCGAGTTCGAACGAAACCAAATGTATTATTTCATTACACTCATTTTAGAATCACCCTCAGAGTTAACGACAATAACCCTTGAACTCTAAAAATCTATCCCGATCCTCACTTGAGATGTCACGACCTAACGTTTAACTTGGGTCGATGTGGGTTTCGGAAAATCAAATTTGATTCCCGATCCTGGTCTCATCGAAATCCAAACGCCATCTTAAAGGTCAAGTTGTTTAAATATTTAAACAATTCAATTCAATTTTAAAACATTGAATCCACACAGCATTATCCTCAATAATAACAACCATCCAACTCAGATATAAACAATTCTCATCACAGAATATCTCAGACAATCATCCAATAGATATCAACTAATTCCAGATATTCAATCCAAAACAACCATCCATAAGCAAGCACATCTCTAATTCATTTTATAATTAATTCAAATTCAATTAATTACTTAAGAATTAATCACTTTACCTTGCTAATCCAATCAATAATTAATTAATCACAATCATTAAATTAATTAATCACCTCTTAATTAACCTCATTTTTAAATTAATTAATCTTTAATTAATTAATAATCCTTTAATTTTTAATTAATAATTTATTTAAAAACTTGATTAAAAATTAATCATTTCTTAATTGATTACCAATTAACCCTTAATTTATAATTATTTAATCTTAATTAATTCTTAATTAATTACTTAATTTAAATTAATTTATCTTAATTACTTAATTAATTATAAATTAATTAACCTTAATTATTTAAATTAATTAAGCCTTAACCACTAATTAATTAACTATTAATTATAAATTAATTAATGTTTAATTACTTTATTAATTAACTCTAATCAATTAATTAATTAATTCTTAATTACTAATTAATTAATCATTAATCACTTAATTAGTTAGTTACTAATCACTTATTAATTAATCTTTAATTAATTAATTATTTAATTAATTATCTATTAGTCCATAATTAATTAAACCTTAACAAATTAATTAATCTAAAATTATTAATTAATTTGACCTTAATTACTTTATTAATTAAAGTAACTTAATTCTAAAACTTAATTAGTTTTTCTAAACAAAACAATTTAATTAATTATAAAAATTATTACATAATTAAAACATTTTCAATTTGTTAAAAACCAATTACCTTTTTAAAAGTTAAATTTAGAAGAATTGTAAAATCATTTTAAACTTCAAATAACGAAATACGAAATACTTTGAACTAAAAATATTTAACATTTCATAAAGTAGTTGAAATAAAATTTTAAAGTTTTAAACTTAAAACAAATTTGAAATTTTAAACAAGTTAGAAAGCTTCAACTTCAATTCCCTTTTTGTTTGATTCGACCACAACTCAAGACAAACACAAAATAAACCCCTATTTCTTCTATTCCTTCTCTTCTTAGTTAAAGCTTCAGCTAACCCAAAAACAAATATACAGGAAAGAACATCACTTCCTTTTTCTCCCCCAATCCCTTACACGAGCAACCGCGATTCTTCTCGAGCACACACACGAGCCACACCCAAAACAACTCGAACGTTGCTTCGAGCAATAACTCACACGCACAAAAATCCAACAGCAAATGACACGGCAACTTTACTGTGCACGTGCACAGTTCACCAACGGCGACACCACCGACGTCGACACCCTCTATAGGTCGGCGATCGAGCATACACCTCATCTCGACCTTCAAACCACAATCACAAAGCTCGAATCAAAATCGAGACAGTCGCATCCTTCCTGGAACTAACCTTCATCAGAAAATTCGTTGTAACCCCTCAACCTTGTTCAACGTTCGCCACACGACTTCGGTCACATCACTACAACGTCATGATGCAACTATATCCAAGCGCACTCGATACTCGATCCATTCAAACACCCACAGTCACAAAATTCTCGAGCTCGATCAAACACAAAACCAAAACCCTAGTTTCCCAAATTCCAAACTCTCTACTGAATGATTATCACTTCAACTATTTTTTCTCAAGTTAATCCATCTACACTACAATTTGCCCCAAATTTCAAAGCCTAAAACCATCACAGTCACCTGAATTTTCTCAAAATCCACTTTCAGGTTATCAACAAAATACTCCTTCAATTCCAATTTAAAAATTCTGAATTTTTCCTTAAAAATCATGTTATATGAAGTAGATTCAAGATGCAGAATTTATTCAACAGAATATAATACATGTTTTCATCATTTTATTAATTTTTTTCTTTTTTCTACTGCATCACCCTGATTCAGAAGATTATCAACAAATCTTATTTAAATAAAATTTCAAACTTTAATTGAAATTTAAATAAAGATTTTGTGTTAATAACTCAATGCTTTACAGTATTTTATCAAAGAAAATTTGAATCATGTTCTAGCCTTACTCTGTAATTAAGGAACAGAGAAGTATCAGCCAATTTTTATCATGCACAGTTAAAATTTTAACATGTAAACTAAGAACTTACAGGAATAGGTACATGCAAACATCAACCAGATCAAAAATACACATGCAAACATTTGTCCTACTTAAATTTTTCTGATTTTAAATTTACTTGCCTGAAACGTAATTAAGCAGAGACAAGAATTGAATTCTGGAAAAGAAAGGATTGCAGATCCTAAAACTTGAGATTACTTGATTTTTTTTTTTTTGCTTGATGATGATGCTCTCCTCCTTAAATAAACTAGCACTAATGATGGAAGAACTATGAAATTTCTTTCAGAAATTTGATTCTTCAGGAAACCTTGATTTGCATATTCCTAATGTATATTTATATGCAGTTTTTCTCTATAATTTGCTTTACAGATTGAAGTTTTAGAAATGAGGCTAGAATGTTTGATGAATTTTGGTTAAATTTGAAAGATTTGAAGAATTTTTCATATTTGTTAATGAGGAGTGTAAGTTTTTTCTCTTGCTTTAAAAAATTTGAATGAGAAAATTTAAATGAAGAATAGGAAATAGCTTTTTATAGAAAAAATTTGTTTTTATAAAAATTCAAAGAAAATAAATTAAATCTTTGACACTTGTCATGATACATAGTTAACTTCTTAACACATGTTATAAGTGTGTTTTTTAAATTTTAACTAGTGTAAATTTCGTGCAAAAAGAAATTTTAAAATGTTTTTATTAATTGATTTTCTTAATTTAAATCCATTTTTAATTCATATAAAATCAATTCTTCTTAAAGAAATAAATATAAATCCAATTTTATATCCTAAATAAAATCATGAAAATACTCTTTTAAAATCAAAGTATAATTTAGAATACAATTAACCTATTTTGAATCTTTTAATTTAACAATTCAAATTCAAATTAAATTTTCAAATTAAATTCAAAAATCAAATTTTATATGAATAAAATTTTAACACATCTATTTCCCTTCTTTGTATATATTAATTTCAATTAAAATCAATGTACATTTACAATTCATTTATTGTTATTATTTAAAATAACAAATTTATCAATTTAATTTAATTTAATTTATTACAAAGATTATCATATTTAAATTGGGTTTGAAATTCCGGAATATCACATTTATAAAGCATTCCTTCAGTTTAGAAATGCGTATAATGATGCATCCTTCTATCAATATACAATGAAAATGAATCAAGAGCTTCAAGGAAGTGCATTGAGAGTAAATTTAGGGCCACCTCCACCAAAAGAGGATCATGCATAAAATAGGAGCGTGGCAGCTTCAACTAAGGTAAAAGATTATACATTGG
This sequence comes from Allium cepa, assembly GCA_030765085.1. NCBI lineage: Eukaryota > Viridiplantae > Streptophyta > Magnoliopsida > Asparagales > Amaryllidaceae > Allium > Allium cepa. The sequence goes on from CM060941.1 coordinate 636,215,207, forward strand.
TAATTTTTGTTGTTCATAAATGTAATGCTCAATATTTATTAGGGGTCTTTTCACTTATGTATGTAGGTTTTCTTGTGCATCTTAAACGTAAAATTAAAATAATATAAGTTTTCGTATTGATATTCCTTCTACTTGGTCCTACAATAGAATTACCATCTTTCGAAAAAATATTAATTCTTGCAAATATTTATCACAACTACCCATCTACACATAATTCCTCTAATCATTAATTATGCAAGCTCTTTTGCGGTTGCAAAATATAAATTTTTTAGCATTGTGGAAGGAGTTCGATGTGGTCAAGTGGGGATAGGTTAGAATATGGGGACGTTTCATATTGTGATTCATAAGTTCCTTTTTGGAGATAGTTAGGTGAGTTAAGATGTTCCTTAGAGTAAATATTAAAGGTCTGCTGATGAAGATCTAAATGGTTGCAAAGTGAAGCTTCCAAAAAGTTTGAGGGAGGATGGTTGTTCATTGATGTGTTAGCTTTCATGGATGGGATAAGAGGTTGAGTATGTGGAGAGGAATTTAATTTTGTGTGAATGTGGGAATAGTGGATGATGACTTCATGATTTGATGAAAGGATAGCTTGCATGGAAATGTCAGTTGAATCTATGAGTGAAGTAGACAAGTGTACTCTTTCATTAGTGTGGTCTTGAATGCATGTTGCTTGTTTTGCAAATAAGTGAAGAGTAGAGAGGGCACTTGCTGATGAATTGGATGATGCTTGACTATTAGAATATAGATATTGCCCAGATTCTTGAATCATTGCCAGTTCACTCCCTTGTTCTTGTTGTTGTTCTCAGCAATTTGGGTTAAGTTAAAGTTGTTGGCCATTATCGAGTGGGTTGAGAAGGGAGGTAGCTCAAGTATTAAGGTTGTGGTCATCTTATTTTGATCTTGAGAGAGTAGTGTAATAACATGGAATTTTTTTTTTTTTGGCAAGGCCGACGGGGTTGAATGGACCCCGACCATTTTATTGCAGCACTAATAGATACAGGACAAAAACAACAAAGAGCAAAGCTCAAGAATACGAAGGAAGACATAGCGCCACAAGAACAACAGGAATAAAAATCACAAAAGAAAGAAAATACACAAAAAAACTAAATCCTATGGTAGGAGCAGTATATCCCAGGGTCAATAATGAAACTTTGCATCTCAAAGGCTTGTTTCATCACTTGTTTCATCCAGATTTTGAACACAACATCAGTTTTAACCATACTGACATCAAGAACTGTGGAGTTACATCCTTTCAAAACAGAATAGATGAAGCATTTCATCAGAACTATAATGAGTCTTTTCCCTTTACCCTTGTTTCCAGTTTTAGCATGTATGTTATCCCATTCAACACATTTGTCAGTAGAGGCCGTATATCTCGTTAGCTTAGTCAAAACCACATACAAGAGTTGCTTAATAAACTTACATTCAAAGAACAGACGTTCTACAGTCTCCACCTGCGTACTGCAGAAAAAACCTGCATTGGTAACCACCATTTCCATGCGTACGAGCTTGGCTCTAGAAAGAACTGCACTGAAAAGGACCTCCCAGAGGTGACTCAGAGAAGGAATGACAATAAGTAACGGACTTCTGGAAGCAGCAGTTTTTTGCTCACAAACGAAGGAGAGGTAAAGCGTTGAGTTCACAGTAGAAGCAAGCACGTGTCTATGAGTTATCTGGCAATTGAATATGTTAGGAGAAAGTTTAACATGCAGAGTGTCATATAGACACATAAGCCTACCATACACAGCCCCAATCAGGTTGTGAATAAAATTCCAGTTGTGATTAATATAGTGACCCGCATTAGTCGTCATCGTAAGATTTATCTTAGTCTCAAGCATGTCTGTGATATATATTTGGCGCATATAGATAAGCAATTTACATTCATCAAGAAAGTTTGCTTGATGACCACCACGTACATTGCCTGCTCCTTTGCATGTCATCATTGAATAACACGAGCATTGAGCATTTCTATTTTCATTCGCCTAGTTACTGCCTGCGACGAGGACAAATAGTTAGGGATAGAATCAGATAGGGGGGTTCTTTCCATACTAGATGTAACATCTGACTTTGGTGAGGTTGTGGGATTCGTTTTAGTAGGAGTGGTTTCATGAATTGGCAAGGGGGGTGGTGGTTTGTATGCCAGAGGAGGTTTTATTTTGGAATAAATGTGAGTTACTGGTTGATTGAGAGATTTATCATTCAGTTGGGAGGGAGAGATAGCAGTTTGAAAATTCGGTTGATAATCTGTGCATGTCGTTTCCTCCTTGTGCATGCCTGTTTGCTTTGATGCTGTTATCCTTTGCTTCATTTTCATATTTCTATTCTTTCCATTTTTCTTTCCACTGTTATTGGGATCCTCTTCACTTTTACTCTTCCTGCTATTTCCATCTTCACTATGATCTGCCTCTCTTGGTTCAGGTATCTGCATAATATTCACGTTATCTTGCTTTTGCACATTTTGGACTGCTTCCCCTTGTGTTTCAACTGAGTTACTCCTATCTTTGTTTTTCATCTGACTTTCTGCTGTCTCTTGCATTACCATTTCTTTATATGCTATTTCATCCTGAATGTCTTCTTTTTGATTCTCTTCACACATATCGTTCATGATTCCTTCCTCATCTATATTAAGCAGTGCTTCAAATTGATTAGTGGTTATGAGATTGTCTACCATGTTATTATCTTCAGTACTCCCATCACTTTTAACAGTATTTACCCTGTACACCTCTTCATCAGTTACTTGGATGATATCAGTAACACTTGCATTTGCACATTCAGTAAGATCTTCACTTTCAACTATTTCATTTCCTTTGTTTTCACTATTAGGTTCTTCATTGTTACACACTTCTTTTCCTCTTTCAGTATCCATTTTGTCAGAGACATTATCTTTCTCGTGCTCTTCACTTCTGCCTTTGCCTTGTTCCATTTTTCTTTCATTTGCCAAATTTTCTTTTCTCCTATCCTTTACACGCTGCCATTTTCTAATTACACGCTTCTGTAGCGGCTTTACATTCCTCTTAACTTGACCTTTTTCTGTGATTTCTCTTTCCTTCCCTTTGCTATCAATGTCCCTATTTTCCTTTTCATTAGCTTTATGCCTTATCTCCATCCTGTCACAACAATCAGTTTCATGACCAAAATTTTTGCATATCACACATACATCTGGCCTCCACAAATATTGTACATAAATCTTTTGTGTTCCTCCTTCCACCAGCTTGACTAGAAACTCATCCACTAGTTCCTTATCTGGTTTAACCTCAATCAAGCATTTAGCATAGGTCAACCTCTCCTGCTTTTCCGTCATCGCATCCATGCATAACAATTTTCCCAAGTGACTACTTAACCAGTTGATTCCCAGTGGCGACCAAGCAAATAACGGAAGATTGTACAAATGAACCCACACCGGAACAGAGGAGACTGTACCAGAGACATTACTAATTGACGCATCATATGGCTTGACAATGAATAACTTATTATTCATGATTATTGGGTCACTCTGTATTATCTTATTCTTGTCATCAGAACAAGAGAAGTTAAATAAGAAGATAGTACCATCAGATTTGACCGTGACAGATCCTCTCAACTTCCAGATGGTTTTAAGCTTTTGAATAACAGCTGTGTAAGATAGCGGCTTATCAAGGAAGAATCCAACTAAAGTTTCATTCCAGATTCTATCTCCAGCTTCAATAACTTCATGAGTCGGCACTAGAACTTCATTTTCATATTCAGGGCATAAATCAACGGGAACGTACTTCCCAGCATTTTTAGGTTTATTCTTAAAAAGTGAAGACCACGGTCGTTCACCTAGAATAAGACATATAAGTAGGTTTATTCTAGTGCATATAGAATTGCCCTTTTCCCCTGTTTTTTATTAACAACTACTAATCATTTTCATTTTCACTTAGATTATGTTAAGAAGGCTGAAGATGCAATCGATTATGAAGACTTTGACAAACAGTCTGATGGAAAATATTATCTCTCTTCAGTGATGTTGACTTATTTGGATAAAACGAATTATGTCTTTGGCGAAGATAATTATAATGAGGATGATGAAACTATAGAGCAAGTGGGTGGGATCGACAGAAATGTTGAAAGACATAGTTGTTGTGCTGCAGGTACATTCACTAATTGCTATTGATTATTGATACATAGATTCAGGATTTCTGTTTATAAAGAAAAAGCTTATTTATTCATGTTTCTTAATAGATTATATGCCGTTTTGCTGTTTATTCTTTCTTATTTGGCTGCAAACCATTTCAACGATTTGTTTTGTTTGCTTGTATACTCTTAATTAATATTGTGGGTTTGCTCGTAAATATTTGACTATAGGGAAGTAAATGGGTTAATTAATAATTCTTAAACTTTAAGGGGTACACTGTGGAAGTTTAAATTATATTTGGTCTTGCGACAACTTCCTACAAAAATGTATTTTGTGAAATATAGCACTATTAAACATTCACTGTTCTATTACTTCATATTTCAGTATGTACTTTTAATGATTTTTTGACTTAGAAATTTAGCTTACGTTATTATTTATTATGCACAAACTAAAAACTGATGTTATTTACTTTCATTTTAATGCATCTGCTATTCAGTATGCAAACCTTCATTATGTCGCTGACGTTATAAAAATGATATATGCATGGCATTATTAAATCCGAGTAGCGATTTTATCAATTTTTGTTATTCATGTTTGACTAATGCTTAGTGCAAGCGTTCACTTATTCCATTTTGTTCTATTTTAGGTTTTTTATTTGCTAGGGAATCATGGTTACAGGGAATCTTTTTTCAAAAAGCACACAAGCATTATTCTATAACTACAAGCAACTTCCCATTCAAAGAATGCTTGATTTTGACTTTCTTTGTGGTGAGTCTTGTTTTCTTTTTCTATGAGTAACTGTGATGAATTATCCTGAGTTTGAAGTTTATATATCTTTTTTTCAGGGAGGGAGACACCTTCTGTAGCCGGAATAATAAATCCAGGTGCCGAGGGATTTCAAAATCATTTTTTTGGCCGGAAGGAAATTTCCATTCCAGTTCATCCTAGGTTAGTTATTAAATTACTAATCAGATACCAATGGGTGTTAGAAGTAGCCAATAAAATTAGGAAGTAATTTGCTGTTTTAGCAACTTTTTTATGCTTGTTCCGTCACATTAGCATCTGTTATTAGCATCTGTTGATTATGAAGCACCTTCAAATGTTGTTGGAACAGCTACATTTATGCACACTCCCTAACTTAACCACACATAACACAATGCTAATTATTTTGTTTTTTGTTGTAGCATTGAAGCAGCTTGTATTGCATATTCGACTGCTGATGTATTCATAAGTTTTGCATCATACAGGAGGTTGGTGCTGTACATATTTGTGCAATTCAGTCAAGGACAGTATATTCTAGTTCACATCTAGTTTGAGTTTTACTAAATTTTGTTTAATATTTGGATTACAGTGCGGCTGCTTCATCGTTATCTGCTTTGAAACAGCCAACCATTCATGTAGTAGCAATTATAGCTGAAGGAATTCTAGAATCAAGCACAAAGCAGCTCATTGCCTATGTGCGTGCAAATAACAAAGTAAAATTTTGTTAGTTTATTTTACAAATATTTATTTTTCTTGCTTTTACCCAATGTTTTGATGAACATAATACAGGTTGTTATTGCTCCTGCTACTGTTGGAGGAATCCAAGCTGGAGCTTTTACCCAATGTTTTGATGAGCATGATGCACTGGTCCAAAATGTGGCTGAAACTGATGACAAATGAAGGTAGCCGATGATTGTATATATGGGTATTGAAGGTAGCCGAAACTTTTGTCTTGAAACTACTGTATTTATGTACTAGTTGTGTGACTATGTACGGTTATGTACTACTTCTGTATCAATGTATGGCAATGTACTACTTGTGTTTATGGTAGTTCATTTGTTCATGTATTTTTTTGTTTATTATTAAACTATTTATTATTACATTTTAATATGAATTATGAATAAAGTGAATTGTAGAGTGAACGAGCCAGCAGAATGTGAGAAATAGACAAAGAAAAGCAAAAATATTTAGTGGCATTAATCAAACGCTATTGAAAAAATATAATGGCAGAAAAAACCGCTGCAAAAAAATATGGTGGTAGAAAAAAACGCAACGAAAAAAAATATTGTTGCGGCGAAATATATATTGTGGCATATAATAAATGCAGCTATAAGGTTTGGGTTTAAGTTGTAACCCAAACATCACGTTTGGTGGCGTTTCAAGATGTTACAAAAAAAGATTTGCGGTGGCGTTTTTTTACCGCCGCAATAACGTATATTATAACGGCGTTTACAAAAACGCAACCAAAAATATTAGTTTTTTACTTGCATGTCAGATCGCCCACCAAAAGTACTTTTTGGTGTAGTGCTGACAATTATAACATTTCCAGTGGCGTTTTTTTACCGCCGCAATAACGTACATTATAACGGCGTTTACAAAAACGCAACCAAAAATATTAATTTTTTACTTGCATGTCAGATCGCCCACCAAAAGTACTTTTTGGTGTAGTGCTGACAATTATAACATTTCCGAGATCCATTGTTGCTTCCGGGTTTGTTTTAGGTTTCTTCTTATTCTGCTTCTTCCAATTTGGATTGAACTTTCTCTTATTCGGGTTGGAAGAATTCCCTCCTAATGCTGCTACAGATGCCACTGGTTTCTTATTCATCAACTCCTCATATCTCAGTGCCATATCAATCAACTCTATAAAGGATCCCTTCAAATGCGCTATCATCTTTTCGTGAAACTCTGGCCTCATTCCTTGCACAAACATCTCATTATTTTTTAGGGGAGTGTCTATGAATCTGGACCATAGCGAGATAGTTCATTAAATTTGGTCTCATATTCAGCTATAGTCATGCTTCCCTACTTCAAATCTAGAAAATCTCGGTATAGACGAGTCTTCCCAGCTGTTGGCATTAATTGTTCCTCAAACAATTCCTTAAATCTTCTCCAAGAAATGTCGTCCTCTAAGATATTCACTGTAACTACATCCCACCAAGCTACAGCTCCTTCTTGCAATTGCCAAGATGCCGTTACTTTCTTCTGCTCGCCAGATAAATCGAAACACTTAAAAATACTTTCGCATGAACATAGCTAAGCCTGAACCTCAATTATAGTCTCCGATCCTTTAAAAGGTCTCCCTCCAAGGTTGGTGAAATCTTTGCACAAAGCAGCAAAACTAACTCGAGGTGGTGCTGGATTCACAACCTCGCTAACAATCCGACCTCTTCCATCATTGGTCGATGTGCTCCCTACAACTCTGCCTCTCCTGCCTCTTGAACTCATGTTGGCAACCTGGACAGGTAACCCAACCAATTTAGATAGATATATAGTTATATAAAAATTACAAACACGCGCTCGCAAGACAGATACTAAACTAGATCCTAGGTATTATCTCAACCTACGCTTTGATACAAACTATGACGACCCACCTTTCATTCCATAGAAAGACGCATCATAAATAAGGAAGAAATAGGTAGAAATAGAAAAGGTAGAAAGAAAGAACAACCACATCAGAATCTCACAGTAGAAACGGAACAAAATATAATATTTCACATATCCATTACATAGTCTTATACATCAGAGTACACACAATTATACAACTTCATTACATTAGATAGTTATAAAGCCCTGTCTAACCATTACATCCAAAATACAACAGTCAAAAGACACTACACAGCGGAAATAGGTAGATAGATACGTCTAGACTCCAACTCCAAGCCTCCAAAATATTTGTCAAGCCAAACCTGGTCGCTTGGCTACTCATAAAAATTTGAGTACCCAAGAGTTTAAGAAAAACAGAATAAACTTCGGGTCAGACATGAGTCTGTTGTGAGTAAATAGGTTAAAGTTGTTTAACTTTGAAAATCATTAGAAAACAAAGGTATCACGTAAGACTTTTCACACATAAACATGGGTAAGTTTTTACCTCACGCTAACCAAATCATTTGATAGGAAATCCAGTGATATTATAATAGTGTCTAGGGTTTTCAATATAAAATACAGAAATAGCTGGAATGCTTACATCACACGTTCCAACATAGTTGGGCACAATCAAAACCGTACAGGCACTTATTGGAGATTGGATTCCATACAATGGCAGGGCTACTGGGGTACCGCCCGTCATAGTACGTGCCCTAGATCAACGTACCGAGGATCTACCCTAAATCCCCTGCAGCACAAGGCCGGAACCATCCCTAACTGGATAGTCCTGAACAAGATAACCTCACAGTTGTGGCCAACAACTGCCCCCTCAGTCGAAATAAAAAGGGACCTCTAGACAGGGGTAAATCTCGTCCTACTTGGGTGCTACCCACTTAACCTTGCTCAACCTCCCCTGTTTTAGCCATTCTCGGTGATGAGGCTTGAGGCTACGATTACCTTTAAAGAACACATCTTGGAATGCTTATTGTCCTCCATTGACGATGGTCTGATAGCATTCAATCCATACAAGTTCGTTACGGGTTCGAACGAAAGCGAAGGCATTATCTCGTTACACTCATTTTGGAGTCACCCTCAGAGTTAACGACAATAACCCTTTTACTCTAAAACTCTATCTCGGTCTTCACTTGAGATTTCACGACCTAACGTTTAACTTGGATCGATGTGGTTTTGGATAATCAAATTTGATATCCGATCCCGATCTCATCAAAATCCAAACGCCATTTTAAAGTTCAAGTTGTTTTAAATTTAAACAATTCAATTCAATTTAGAACATTGAATCCACACAGCATTTATTTCAGATAAATAACATCCATTTATCACCGATGTAACCAATATCTCATCACAGAATATCATAGATTATCATCCAATAGATATCAACCGATCCAGACATTCTACATCCACATGCAAGAGTTATTAATCCATATGATAATTAATTTAATTAATTCAAATTAAATTAATTACTCAAGAATTAATCACTTAACCTTGCCCAATCAATCATTAATTAATTACAATCATTTAATTAATTAATCACTCCTTAATGACCTTTATAATCAATTAATTAATCTTTAATTAATTAATTAATTATCCTTTAACTATTAATTAATAAACCTTAATTATTAATTAATAAAACTTAATTACAAATTAATTAATCCTAATTATCAGTTAATTAATCCCTAATTAGTTAATTAATTAATCTCCAATTATAAACTAATAAACTTTAATTATAATTTAATTACTCCTTAATTACTTAATTAATTAACCTCTAATTATAAATTAATTAATCTTAATTACTTAATTAATTAATACCTAATTATCAATTATTTAATCTCTAATTAATTAATTATAACCCTTAATTATAAATTAGTTAATCTTAATCATTAATTAATTGAATTAATTACTCATAATTACCCATTTAATTAATTAGTCATTAATTACCAAAATCTTAATTATCTTTAAGATTAATCATTACCTTTATTAATTACCTAATCACATTATTTAAAAAACATTTAACCTTTGATTAACATTTAAATATATTTATAAAAATTAAGTTTAAAATATCTTAAAGATTTACTTAACAAATTTTAAGTTAAACAAACATAATTTCTTAGTTAAAGGTTTAAGAAAACATTTGTTATGGAAAGGAAATTATTTAAGAAAAGTTTTAAAACAAATCCATTTAGATTTTCAAAACTTTGCTTTTAAAAACTTTTAAAACATGTTTAAAAATTGCTTATTTCCAACTTTGGGTTAAACCCGATCTTTACTCGATACTGGCGTCGAGTTCTTCTTCATCATCTTCTATATATATATATATATATATATATATATAATTTAGCTTAAGTTTTAAAACAGATAAGATAACACTCACGTACACGAGTTCGACCCCGAGCCTACCTTCATCTCTCTCGTGCTTCAACCCGAGGCAACAACCTCGCACACAAACACTGACACACACATGCACCGACGATCCACGCCGCCACGACCCTCGCTGATACCCTCCACATGTCGACGAAGAATCCTAGAATCGATTCCGACCATCGATTCATCACCGCGAAGCCCAAATCGTTTCGAGCTTTCCAGTCGAAACTGGAAACCCAACCTCATCTGAAACCAGCCTCGACAAGGCCATTCCGATCACCGGAATCTCTGGAGTTTCTTCTACACCTTCATCCACGATTCAAGCACGTTTCTTCTACCCCCTTAAACCCTAATTTCGCCTCGACCAACCACCACTGGCATTTGGCATCCCTCCAAACATTTTTGCCACCATCTCTGATCAACTAGCTAGCTTCAACCGAGACCCCGACCCCAATAGTGTCGTCGATCACCAGAATTTCCCCTAAACCCATTTCCTGTTCAACCCTTACATTCTCTTTCAATTCTAAATTAAAAATTTTGATTTAACTTATAAAAATCAAGGTTTTTAATGGAGATTACAACTATATAGGTGAAACCAAGAATTACTATACTTGAGTTATACCTATTTATAAATTTCCACCGTCCTTTATTTATTTCTAGAAAAATACAAGCTTAGTTTTCTTAAAAATAATTTCTAACTTTAGCTTATGACTAAACAAACACAATTTTTTTAAATTCCTAAGCCTAACAGAGTCGAGATAAAGAGAATTGAATTTTTTTTCTAAACTTTGAACTCTGTAACTTAAACAGAGATGATCACCGATTCATCCATACATGCACACAGTATTTTTCATTCATTTACACATGTATTCATATTTCATACAAACATGCATACATATATTCAACATGCATCACAATTTTATTCAAACATTTCATCACATTACTCCAAATTAAAACTGTTTAAGATTAGTTTACTCACCGGTTGATTGATTATGAGCAGAGCAATTTTGAAGTAGGTTTGAAATTTTGAAAACTTGAAATGTTGATGATCTAAGTTTCTTGATACCGAGACGATCTTGGAAAGCTTGCATCTGATTTCAGATTGGAGAAGATCGCCATTTGGCTTTGTCATAAATTTTTGTTACGGGTTTGAATTTAAGAAAAAATTTCTTTGCTGGTTTGTTTTTAAGTTACAGACTTTTTTCTTTGTTTTTTTAGAATGTGAAGATAGGAAAAAGAAAATGAAGAGAGTAGATATATGTTTATATAGATTAAATTTAGTTTTATTAAAAATAAAAGAAAATGAAATTAAAAGTGACACTTGTCCTTTAACACACTTAATCACCTAACACGTGTTATTAAAGAGAATCATACCCTAACTATGACGACTCGGAAATTTTTAACATTTGAAATGGCATATTTAATTAATTTTAAATATTTGGAAGTTAGTTTAACTTGAATTTCGAATATTTCTATGAATTTGGCAATTAAAATATTGAATTTAATTTATCTAAGTTGGGTAAAATATTGAATCTTGATTTTTAAGCTGGTTAAAAATATTTTCAAGGCTTCGAAAATTTATATTGATGATACTGAAGATAACAGAAGCTTCAGAATTGAATTTGAAAGTGATTTGTTCAGTTTTAAAATTTTATCGTTTGAATTGATATTTATAATAGCCTTCCGAGACACAGTCTCAGAATTCGATGAAACCAGTTCCATTGGATTCGTAATATCGTATTATTATCGGATTTCAATTTCAGTAGCATTCGGAGTTGTCGTGTGATCGTATGAGATAAAAACGCCTAGACAATAATTATAGATTTAATTTAAATATCTTTATCTGATCAAAAAAAATCAAATCACCGCTGAAATTCTTTCGTCTCAGCCGACCTACTTTCTACTTCATCACATACCCTTCTTTTCTTTCCTCAGAAGCTTACATCGAAAGTCAAAATAAATCAATGGCCGAGCTTCTTGGTTTATAATTTTCGTTCAAATAAAAAAAAATCAATGGCCGCCCCTTTTATGCTCAAATCAAAATCAAACGGCCGAAGCCCTCTTCCCTCAGTTATAAAAAAATCGACAGTACAAAACAAAAATGGGGGTCGAAGCCTCGATCGATCAATCGTTGTCGCGAGTAGGCTCGCAATTGAAGTCAGGGGGCACACGATGTTGTCATTCGTTCTAAGCTAGGGTGGTGGCATGTTGATCGAAGAGGTCGAGGCGGTGACGAATGCTAGGGTTTGCATCGCGATTAGGTGCGAGCGCAAGGCAACTCGATTCTAGGGTCTGCGATTTTTCAGTAGGAAGAGGAAAGCGACCAGGGGCTCGAGTTTGACTTGAAGGCGGCGCGTAGGAGTAGCTCGATCTCGAGCTATCGGTCGTCGGCGGTAATGGCAACCAAGTGACGGCAGCGCGCGGGAGAACTAGACTCATCGCGAGTCGAGGCAGTGCGTGGATGCAGGGAATTTCGATCGTGCACAAGTGCGCGTAGTCGGAGGTGAAAGCAATCGGTAGTGCTCGCGTTAAATTTTTAGGCCGCAACGAGGAGCAGTGGCCAGAGATTTCGAGCGAGCCTGGATTTTCGATTTCCAGTAAGGTATCGTCTTCGTTTTAAAATAAATAAATAAATATATGTTCACACATGTAAAAAAAGAGAGAAAGTAATTTTAGTATAAGCTTTTGCAAATATATTGAAAGGAAATTCTATTTTAATTTATATCTATATATGTATATATGTTAGGAAAATGATTTACAGTCAGGTGAAGTTTCTATCTAAAGAATAAAAAAAAGAAATTACATATATAAAGATAAGATTTTATAACCCATATAGCCTATTTTTATATATACAGCTTGAAAAATAGAAAATAGAGACAAAATACAATTTACTAATTTATTTTAGTAATTAAATTGTTTAGTTAACTTATGTAATTAGTTTGGTTGCTAAAATATTTTATTTGAAGGAAAAATTAGTTTAAAAATAAAATATTAGTTAATTGAACTATCAAAACGGAAAAAAATTGATTATTCGATTATTTTGAATGTTAATAAATTGTATAATTGTTTATACAAGGTTTAATACCGTGAAGACAAATTCAGGATTGGAAATGGATTGCTAAATAAAAGCAAAGTTGAGATCTTCTCACTCAAACAAAGGGTTTTATTGATTTTAAATAGTTAAATCTAAAATTGTTGATTGTGTCAATTGTTTGCTTGAATGATAAAATTATTATCAATTGTATTGAAATAGACCCTATGCGCCGCAAAATAGCGGAGGTTATTATATTTAGACCCAGATATTCCACCTCGAAGTGGAATTGGTATTTAATTGTTGTGCTAACATTTGTGGATGCAGGGAAATAGGTTGGAGGGATCCAACTGGGTTCCTCAAATATTGAATTTGTTTCATATGTTGTATGTTGATTATTTATAATCCCTGTGTGACTTTATTTGTGGTTAAAATCATTAAAGGCTAAAATTTAACTGAATATATTTTTGGTATCGTTGGATACAGCATTATATCACTCTGTGATCTGTGATTGATTTATTTACTGTATATTTTAAGTTTTGCCAAATTTAAATTAACAATTCGGTATTTTGAATTATTCAAGTCGGATATGTATGGTTTTATTGTCGATTTGAATGGTCCAAAATAGCGGGCCGTTATAGTTGGTATCAGAGCTTTGGCTCTAGGCAAAACTTAGCATATATGGTAAATTTATTTACAGAACCACTTTCACTCGAGTTGAATCTCTTCCTTTTGACTCAATTTCCTTTGAATTTTGGAATGTCCCTCGGTTCCGAAATTCATTCTGTCTCTCCCTATTTATATTCGTTTGATTCTGGAGTATCCCATAACTCCACTGAATGATTTGTAAAGGAGGTGAAAACTCTTTTTCAATTGGCATTGACTAACCGAAGATTTCTGTATCCTCGGTTTACGATGCTGCTATATCTTGTTATGCCGAATTCTATATCTCTGGCGATCGAATGTCGAATTGCCTTAGAATTCTACACCGATCTAATTTTGGAATCACGGTTGACCGGTAAAGGTCGCCCGTGATTTATAGAAGTATATCCATCTTCTATTTTGTAATTTAATTATCTCATCTTCGATCGAGTCTATCTTCGAATCAGGATTCTATTGATTGGAGTTCCTCTAAATTAAATCTCTATCTTTGTTTTGAAATCCATTCTTGAATCATCCTTTGAAAATCGGGTTATGTTTGTATTTTTGAAATTGTTTATACCGAAATTTTATTTTGATAACTATAGTTTTTTATATACAAAAAAGTGAAAATGTTTCAATAAGGATTATATACCTATATATATATATAAAGCAAATAAGAAATGTTATTCTATATAAAAAGGTATTGAAAGGATATGAAATTTTGAAAAATTATAAGAAATTGATTTATATAAAAATGATTTATAACTGTAGAATTAAATTTGAAATTCGAGAAGTGAATTCCGGTATTTTGAAATTGGTTTTAAGATTTTGGAAAATATATAAAAATAATACGATCTAAAAGTATTTTTCCGAATAAGAAATGTTTCAAATGAGTTCAAATGAATTCCAACAATTTTGAAGAAATTTCAAAGAAGTTTTCAAAAAAATAGAAGTCCAGAACTCACATATGTCGTTGGAAAATAATTTCGATGATGAGTGCACGCATCATCGACATTGATTTTCGAGTTTCGGAGTGGGGGAGAGGCCACTTTAATAGCTTCGCTATGCAAGTGATTTTATAAAACCCTTTTTTGATATTTTAGAAAGATATAAGTATATATTTGAAACAATTTAAAATGAAACCGGTATTCGGTCCTCGAGTTTCGGATTTAATAATTGATTTATTGATTTATTGTTGATTTTCAACTCTTGAATTGAAATTTTGATTTCCCTAACTATTTTGAATGTTCGAACACTTCCAAATCGAGATTAAATTTTCAAAGATAAGAAATTTCGAAGAGTATAAAATGTTTGATAAAGAATATAAATTTAGTTTTGAAATGTTTTTGAAAAAAAAAATAGTTGAATAATGGTTTTCAGAAAGGTAAATTGGATATTTCACATAGAAATAGATAGTTTAAAAGTTTTAAAAAAAGGATAATTATAAATTTGGAAACCATTTTGAGTATAATTGATTTTGGGAAAATATTTGGTTTTGAAATTAAATTGGAATTAAAAACCAGTACTTATATGGTGATTTTGGAAATGAATTTGTTTGACTTGAATTATTTTAATTTGGAAAATGGGATAATTTTCTAAACCTATTATTTTGGGAACTTTGGAATTTAGATATTTAATTTGGAAGAAAATTTGGTGAAATCATATATGATTTTGAAATTGAATTGATATTGAAATGATTTGAAATTTGAGAACCTTATATTATTAAGCACTTGATTTGGGAGTGGTCGAACTTGTATAAAATGGATTGTATAAGTATGAAGTTGATTTGAAATCTATTGATTTGAAAGGTACTCAATTTGGAAAGAGATTTTATATAATCGAAGTCTATATAAGTATGATTTGATCTACGATCGATTTGGAAAGTATTCGATTTGGGAAAAATGGAATCCTATATATACGGACTTTATATAAGTACAATATTTGAAAGTGATTTGAAAAGGTACTATATGATATATATTTTCGAAGTAAAGATGTGGAAAGTGCCTCTGGCTTGATATCCGCTTTGTGGCCACATCGTGGATTCATTCTATCGATATTATTCTCTCTGATTTTTGGCTTTCTGGATGTAATACTTGAGTGTTCCCACCGTGGCGTAACCCATGGTTTTTTTTCTCTCGCGACTGCATAGCGCAATTGCCTGGCTGAGTCTGGCCTAGGGGTACGGATTGTTTCTTGGGGGATCCAGGCGTAACCGTTGTGTATCCTGCAATCTGTGTAGGTCGCGAATAGTAGCGAAATTGCCTGGTTGAGACAGCCTAGGGGTACGGATTGTTTCTTGGGGGACCCAGGCATAACCATTGTGTATCCTGCACTCTACTAGTCATTATGGCGTAACTCGCATGGCCGAGAAAGCTTACGGATACGGATTGTTTCCTGGGATCCAGGCGTAACCATTATGTATCTGCAAACCATGGTCGGACAAAGGTTTTGGTTTGGTTGTTTTGTTTGGATCGTACTTTCCATATCTGTTTTAAAGGTTTTTCAAGTATTTTCACTGGGTGTTGAAACAAGTCTACTAAGTACTTGAAGAATTCTAGCTTTGTGCCTGATCAACGCATGGCCAAGGTCTGCAAGAACGAGGATAAACTTGTTGAAACATCGAGTTATAAAAGTATTTTTGAAAGGAAAATTTAATTCGATATAATAGTATTTTATTATAAAAGTATTATTATAAAGGTATTTATTATAAAAGTATTTTTCCCAACAAAGAAATTTTGAATTAATATTTGAAATTTAAATTCTTATGGTTCTAGATTAATTATTCATGCCCGATACTATTCCTTGCATCTACCTTATCTGCTCAGTTTAGTTATTCACCTTGATTCTGTTTTCCAAATCTACCTTCCTTTCTTGTTGGATATATCCTTTTTAAATATTGCTTATTTGTATACTACATTGTTTAATAGAAAATTTTAGTGTTATAAATATTTTGAAGTTATTAATTTAATAAAACATGTTTAAATAAAATGATTATTGATGTATCTATAATGTTGAAAGTATCTTAAGATAAAGTAGTAAAAAAAATTCAAATGAGTTTGGGAAAAATACTGAAGTATTAAAGAAAATTGATTTCCAAGTGAAGTTTTCAAATGAATATTTCAAGTAAAATTTATATAATTTTAAAATTTATTGTTTATCTTGTCTTTCAATCTATTTTCTTTCTAGTTGTTCTAATTCTCCTACCTCCTTCCTTTTCGGGGATGAAAAGTTTTGAGTGGGGGAGAGTTTAACAGCCTAAATTTTAACAATATTTTATCCTTTATTTATAACTCTGGGTTTTTATTTTTCAAAAAATTGATTGTCTAAATTTAAGTATAAATAATCACCTAAGATTTTTATTAGTGTAAAAATTCTAAAATTCTTATTTGGTTAAAACTTAACATTTTTTTTGAAGTTATAAATCTTTAATTTTAATTTTTAATCTTTTGGTTTAATTTAATATATTCGTAACAATGTTTATTTCACCTTTTGTTCTTTAAAAAAAATTGATTTTATACTTTTAAAAATTTAATATTTAATATTTTACTTATATACATTTTTGAAATAAATTTCTTAGTAAATGTGTAAACAAATCATATTTTTATATAAGTAATAAATTTCCAAAACTTTGTGTATAAATAAACTGGTTAATTTCGCGTTTAAAAGGCGCGTTATTTGATGGAATAAATAATGTATATATACATACAAGAAAACATATAAAATTTAAATCCGTTATTTTCATTTTTTTTGACAAAAATCACTGCGCCTGTTGTACGCATTCTAATTTTATTCACTTTCCTTTTACTCTCCTGATTTAATAGGAATGTTATTTACAAATTTTATAACCGTTCACCTTTTTAATTTCTTGCCATTATTCCTATCAACGCAAGCTTTAAATTTTAAACGCATTCAATATTGTTTAAAAATCTTATTCCAAAATCTAATCTTAGCTGACCGTTTCTTCTGGTTTAATTTTGAAACCCATTTGCTTAAAATTTGTTAAAAATCTAGTAACCGTGTATAACAAGATAAATCAGTGCTCAATCAAAATTGTGGCCCTTTTTTTCAATATCTTATTTCTTGCCTATAACTTATCATTAAAATCAACGCTAGTTTAATTTCCTTTCTATTCCAAAGCAAGTTGATTTATTGCCATTCAAATTTAAACGCGCATCAATCAATTGCTTTAATAAATATTGCAGAATCAATGCACAGACGTTATCAATTTCATTTTATGGTGGTACGTTTTTTTACGTTTCCTACCGTTTAAATTTTTAATAATTTGCTTTTATGGGTCAGCTGAATCAAAGAAACGTGATCGTTGCTATTTATTTCTTTTATTAACTGCTACGATTATTTTTACCAAATCAAGGGTTGACCATTACAATCACTTTTATTTATTTATTCACTTCAAATTTGGTTGCCTATTCATTTTCTTCTGTTATATTTGCCTGAAAACATGCGGTTCATCCCTATTTATTTTCACTTTCACTTCTCTTTTCTCTAGATCTATTCATTCCCCTCCCTACTTTTCTTTGAAAAAAAAAAAGCAAACTGAAGCATGCGGCTGTCACCATTATTTGCATCCGCCACTTCACCTTTCTTCCAAACCTCCTCATCAAAAGAAACCCATCACCTCGCCTTCCGGTTGCTTCTGTTTGATCAGTGAGGTATGGGCATGTAAGCACATATATGTTTTGATTTATATTCGTAATTATATGTTTTTTTTGTTTTTTGTTTTTTGTTTTTTAGTTTTTTTTAGTTGTGGTATATATACTATTTATATAAGTATTGAATACTATTTTTTTCAAAAGTTTATTTTCATAACATGACAGTGTATATTTATATATAGTTTCTTTTTGATCTTCCTCACAGCTTATAAGTCATGTTAATATTTTGAATTATGTATGCAACATTTTGAAGGGAACATACTATAAAATAAGTATCTTTCATTTTTTAATAAGAATATATATATATATATATATATATATATATATATATATATATATATATATTGTGTTTTATATTTTAATATGGGTCAGCTTCTATTTGTTGGTATCAGGTTTCCTATAATATGGTTATTCGCTTATGTAAGTCATATATTTGTTTTGTTACAGACTATATAAAATACTTTAATATATGTATATTATGCGGTTTGTTACCATATGGGTTTCTATGTGGTACTGACTTATTTAGTTGATGATTGTATATATTTTGTTAGTATTGTATTTATACTATTTTGGATTTAAGATGATTTTATAAATACTCTACTTTATAAATTATTCTAATACACATATAATTTGGAAATTTACATAGGTTGAATATAATATGTTATTGAATGTAAAAATATGGATGAATTTAAATTATATATATATATATATAACATTTAATATATATATATGGAAATAGTTATATATAAAAAAGTTTTCTTTTAGGTATTCATATTTAAACATTTATTTTATCTGTTTGAGAATATATATATATATATATATACACACACACTAGTTATATAAGTTTAGTATAAAGGTGTGTTAGTATATATATTATTTTAAGTGTATGTTGATTTTCTTTAAAAAAATAATGTAAGCTTGATTTATTTATTTATATGTTTGAAAAACAAGTAAATTAAATTTGTGATGTTTGAACTTAGAATATAAATTTCATATGTGTATATATAGTTATAGGTGGTTATAAAAGTTCGCTTGTACCATTTATCTTCGTCGTTCCAGTTCTGATCTGATCGGTTTCATCAATTCGAGCCAATCAGCTTTGATCGTTGAATTCGTGCCGATTTTTCTTGGATTTGAAATTTAATTTCAGTGTCTGTATCAGTGTGCGTATCCGTGTCTCCTTCTATATTCTCTAGCCTCAAAAGGTGAGCAACCACTCACGATTAACATTCTTTTATTCATTAAATTTGATTTCAATTGAAACGACAATTAAAATATGCTGCTGTAGTTATTTAAATTTGTTATATATGCTATTATCTGTAGTTGTTCACCTGTGGGATATGACACCATATCCTGTTGTTTATATTATATTGTTATTGATGATATATGCCTGTTATTTTATTGTATTTTCTGTTATCACTCTGCAAGTTCCTTGTAGTTTAGAAATCACTATGGGTTGAAATGATACATACCCGAACAGACTTTAGAATAGGAGAAAATCGTTATGGGTTGAAATGATAAACCCAAGCGATTTTCATTTAATTGAATTTGGGATTTCGGGTTGAAATGATATCCACCCGTATATATTTAGTATACGGATTGAAATGATAAATATCCGTAGCACTTGACTATATGATAGGAAATATATACAGACACCGTTGGTCCATATAAATATTTTGAAAATAATTTCTATAATTTTGGAAAGAAATATATGGTTTAATAAATTAGATTCTTAAGATATTATATAAATGAAAATTGTATATATAGATTTAGTAGTAATATTTGATTTAAATTAGATTGATTTAATACATATAATATGGTTAAGTATTTATGTAAATCTATATTTCAAATAGATTCTCTTGTAATAAATTGAATAACTAAGATTGGGAGATAAATTTGGGTTTATTAAAATGGTATTTTAATAAGGATTTATTTAATTAAATCGATTTGAAATTTTTGAATGGGAAATTTAAAAGGTATGATTTTATAACTGGATTTTTGATTTAAGTGATTTAATGAATATTTCACGTTTGAATAAATTAAAGAAAATATTGAGTAAAATGTAATTTAAGGTTACTTGAATGATGTTGAATCTAATAAGGGAGTATTTCAAGACTAAATAATAATGAGGTTAAATCGAGATCTATATGAAACTGTTATATAGAACATTTAAATATTAAAGCCTTGAACTATATTGGAATTTCAATGGTTTATGTTGAGATTCGGATCTGTATTTGAAATCAACGTAGTTGAATTTGTTATTTAGCAACTAAATTGAATTAAAATGAAAATTTAGGTTGAACTAAATTTGAATTTATTATTTAGAAAACTAAATTGAATGAAAATTTAGATGAAACGTTGAATACTTAAAGTTTGAAATATATGGAAATATAAAGGGATATTTGTGATTATAAATCCGAATTTGAGATCGATAAAATTTAAGTGGTTATTTTAGAAATTGAGTTGAATTTAAATTGATAAATTGAGATTGAATTTAATTTGAATGGGAAGGTCGGGTTGATGTTGGAACGATTTGTTAAGTTGAGGAAATTGAAAATACTTTACTGTATAAATTATTTAATATATATAAATACTATTTTGGGAAATATAGAGATATTTGAAGTGAAAATGTGATTTGGTTTTGAAGTATAAATTAAGCTGAAATGACCACGGTGTTATAGTGTATATTTCTACCATGTAGAAAGTTCCATGGACCCTTAGAGGATGGTTATCCCAAACATCCTTTAAGTTATTGGTATCTCAGTTGATATTTCACTTGAGTTGTATTTATTGATATAAGAACGTTAATCCTGACTCGAGTGTTTTGTGTTTTGCTTTACGCTCGGGTCAGACTGAGTGATACAACATTTGAGACTCACATTTGGAGTTCGGAGCTTCATTTGGAAATCCAACTATCGATTCAGATTCCAGCCTTTCCAGTTGATTGGTTCAGAGAAGTCATCTGCTGCATTGGAGACTTCACTGCATTTGAACTATTCGGTTGTATTTTTATAACTCTAATGTATATAGTAGCTTCATGAACTACTATTCTTTATCTATTCCGATGCATTATATCACTCTGTGATCTGTGATTGATTTATTTACTGTATATTTTAAGTTTTGCCAAATTTAAAATTAATAATTCGGTATTTTGAATTATTCAAGTCGGATATGTATGGCTTTATTGTCGATTTGAATGGTCCAAAATAGCGGGTCGTTACAATGTAGTAATATACGCTATTATAATAATGTCTATAGTAAAGTAAACTATTAAAATAGCGTTAAGGCGTTATCCATATCCCCCTTAACACATTTTATATATTCCCAAAAACTGTACAGTACCGTAGTCCCACTTGTACTGGACGCCATCAGAGGGCACTCCATAGGGATAGTACAAAACAAACTCGTAGAAGGCGCGCTTGTTGACACGGCACAACTAGGCAATGCCATGGTAGATATACCAATTACACTTCCGGACTGGTGGTAACGCGTAACAGATACTACCACCCACCAGGAAGACACTCTCTAGTAAAATCGAAGGGTGGCCACCAAATATATCACAAAGTCAGAATATAGTATCGGTGGAGTGTCCCCGATCGAAGGAATGACCTCACTTGGCCCATTGATTGCTCCTGTTTTATCCAACTTAAGCCAACTCATGGAAGTCCGGTCAACGTATATACCTCATATAGGATCGCCATCACTATCCAACTTCATTCTGGAATCTCTACCGCGTACAGAGTTGTTAAAGTGGTTTTCGGTTTTGGCAGAGAGTATGACAATATCCGATCCCGGTCTCTTTAACAACCAATCACTTATTACACACCGGATGGTTGTTTTGCATTTCCAAAATCATTTCATAAATGATATCAAAATATCATATTCGATTCAAACCATATCACCTTCGAAATCATTACTTACTTTCGAAATCATATTCACCTTTGAAATCATGTCACATTTGAAATCATAGTTCGATAATTATATTTCCTTTCAAAGTCAAATCCACAATTATATCAAAATATCGTGTTCTCAAAAACTATACCACTTTCAAATCATATTTCTTTCAAAAGTCATATTCCCAAAACAGGTTAAGTCCTTACTTCAAAATCATCACTCAATACATTATACATTTAAATTCCAACTTCGTTTTTAACATCATTTGGCCTTATTTTCTTTTTAAAACAAAGAATTAAATTTAAACATTTTCACTTTACCAAGTCTGGAAAATTAGAAATAGTTTAAATAATTATAAATAGTTAAAATACTCCAAAATAGTTTAATTATAGGTAAAGTACTTTTAAATTGATTTAAGATAGTTAAATAGATTTAATTTAGATTAAATATAATTAAAACATATTAAATATCTAAAATAGCTTAATTAGATTTAAAATAAATTAAATGGTTTAATTAGTTTTTAAAATAAATTAAAGTGGTTTAAAATAGAACAAAATAATATATATAGTTAATATTGGTTAAATAGTTAATAGATTTGAAAATATTAATAATTTGAAATTTTAAAATAATATATTTTTAAAGCAGCGTATATTAAACAATGAATTTGGAATTTCCTTTTTTATCAAATTAAACTATTCCTTTCATTTCAACATATTTGAACCATTTCAAATTTCCAAATCGACAAACCAAATTTCAATCAACTATAGAATTTCATATCTTTATATCCATACTCAAAATATCAATACGGATTACTCCAATCTCAAAATATTTCAAAGTTATTTTCAAAAAATTCATTAACACAATTTCAATAGAATTTCATTTATACGCAAAAGTTTAACTTAAACTTTCGATTTAATTTCTTAAAGAAATTCCTTTTTTAAACCAATTTGCATTTTAACACAAAACTTGATTTTCCAATAATACTTCAATTTATATAAATCAAATTTATTTCAAAACATCAATTGATTACATTCAAAAATTGAAGGATATTAAAATCATTTAATTTAACCAATCCGGTGTCCATATATAATTTTCTACCCTAGGGTCAAGTGATATCGATATTTATCATTTCAATTCGCAATTTAAAATTTTACGGTTATATATCATTTCATACCGCAATCCCGAATTAAATAAAATCCATAAAATCGCTCGAGTCTACCATTTCAACCCATAACGATTTTTCCTTAATCTATAGATCATTTGGGTATGTATCATTCCAACCCACACTGAACTTGCAGTTTATAACGATATAAAAAACAACATCCATTCGACATATATCAACAATCAACACCATCGCAATCATCATCTAGAACAATCAATAAATATCAATATAGAACTGATAATTGGTAACGAGTATTTACTGGCAGTTTATATTCAATAATAAATTAAATAACTATTTAATCCAAATAAATTCAAATTAACTGAGGTGATGATTCAAAGTATATCAAACAGTCATAAATAAATTTCCAGTCACATCATGATTTGATTTAACAAACATGAGAAATTTTAGAAGATGTAAATGGGTTAAAATACTCACCTTTGAATTTAAATCGAATTTAAATCCAATTTAAGCCCAAAATTCAAACAGTCTCCGAATTCATCAAAACCAGCGTCAAAATGATTGGAATTCCGATATGATCCAAGGATTGACCCACGCGAGAATTGGACCTCGTATGCATAAGTAATATAAATTAGAATGATTGAAATGATTTATATAAATGAAATAAAATTAAAAAAAGGAACGAACACAACTAGCCACGTCATCGCCTTCTCAACACTACCATCTCTAGTTCGAAACTAGGTACACGCGTTGTCAACCCCCTTTAACCCTTCGATCCATCGTGCCACCGACCACTGGGGCACCGCCGATCGTCTCCCTCGCACTCCCCCTCGAACGCCGCATGCCCTCACCTTGGTCCAGTCCCATCTAATGCCGCCGGCCGCCACTTGTAGTTAGGGTTTCACCAAACCCTAATCGGCCAAATTCCACTACCACAGCCCACAATTGACGACACGACCACCACTATATGAGTCCACATCACAATCTCCATCGACCAGCATCTTGAATCCCCCAATCAGGAGCACGAATCATAGAACCCCAAATCAACTCTAGGGTTTCTCCAATCATGCTTTGATCAAGAATTCCAGTTGACTCGAGCATTATTTCGACGAACGAATAACATCCCCTGGCTCCATTTGATGAGAGCTTCGCAACGGCATATAATTCGATAGGGTTCAGAGAGTTTAATTTTTTTTTGATTTGAACTTGCTTTGCAATTGACATTGAGATTTGGGAATTAGGATTTTGTCTACCATTGGAATGAGGAGTTGACAAGGAGATGCATGCATAGACAAATGAAAATAAGGAGTGGCTAGGGTTTATAACAGTATATATACGTAGGAAAGAAATAGAGATAAATGGACACGATTAATTGAACGATAAACGACCCGAAAAGCCCGTTTCGACTCCGGAATGAAAATTGGTCGACCCATATACCAAAGTATATGTTTTTGATAATTTTAAAATCAACGAAACATGTTTCAAGTCCTAATTGCACCGTACGAAGAAGTTACGTGAAAATCAGCTTATTTCAAATTGATTTCAATTGATTTCAATTAAATTGATTTCTAGGCATTTCGTGCCAGTACGATCAAACGACAAGTCCAATTGTTACGAAACTTGAAATCCTACAATAATTCACCGTTATGGATCCGATGAAACTGGTTTCACCGAAATCCGAGACAAAAACCAAAATGGATATTTTCTCACTAATTAAGTAAATAAATATTAAATTAAATTAAACCACTTTTCAATTCAATATTTAGTTATTTACAATTTCTATCAGTTTGGGTTACTAGGTAGTTTATAATCAATTATAACAAATTCCCAAATCAATTTGATATTGAATATTCCACCAATTATAACGTTAAATCTCAATTTCAATAATTCAATTAGTTATAATTAATTCCAATAAATTAATTTGATTCAATTTCAATCCTTTTTATTTAAATCAATTATTATTCTATAGCAAAGTTAACATTCGTTTTTACATTTCATTACATTAATATACCCTTATTTCCATCTTTTATTTCTATTACAGTTAAATTTCCATTATATTGGATTTTGCCAAATTTACACATAAATTAAAATTTTAAAGTCTCAATTAATTATTTATCACAGTTTCATTCTTGTATTAACTCGATTATTACCTTATGAATAAATTTACATTCCCTCTCATTCTGTTACATTCCCATTCTACAATTATTATCTAAATCTCATTAATGTACATTAAATTTCATTTAATTTTAATTTATTTCCCATTTCAATTAAATAGACCAAATAAACAGGTAACTTACAACAATCGTTACTCTAACTTTTAATCACACCTATGAATTCATTATTCACAAACAAATGTTATAATTCTCATATAACACAAATTTTATTCAATGGTCATTTATTTCATAATATATCATTTATCAGTTTAATGTTTGCATTTGTCTTCTTATATCAATTTATAACCAAGTATAACATTTACATTATTTCATTCATTGGTATTTTATTCAAATTGTTAATAAGTTGCTTTAATTAATATTGTTACATTTTAATTTAATTATTATTTCATTATTAAATCATAATTTTTATTTCCTTCAAATTTAAATTACCAAAATCTTATTAAATTAACAAATTTTATTATCGAAAATTTTCCGGCCGTTACACTCTCCCCCACTCAAAACTTTTCGTCCCCGAAAAGGCAAAAGGAGGGGAAAGGAGCAATTAAGAAACCATTATATCATATTCAAAATATTAATTGTATAAATGAATAAATTTAACAAATTAAATAATTTAAATAAAACATTCCGATTTATAACCATTAAATCCTTTTATATTCAAGTAGCAAAATTTTGGAAAATATTTCAAAAAAGTTGCTAAGTCCAAAATTTACGGAAAATTTCGGTAGAGTCTCCTTTGTACCGAGAGGCTCGGGAGAAATTATAATATCTATAAATAATGTATATCATAAATTTTGAAAAATAATATATCCCAGCAGCGGGAAAAACAATACAAAATGGCAAGAAAACCGTAATCCGAGAACGTACCTATTTGTCGAGCAAAAACACTTATTTTATGAAACCAAAGCGTAGCAATTGCTTCCATAAACCTTATTTCACTTACATAATCCAAAAAGAATTAATAATTATATAAAATGAAATATTTGAAGTTGTTTCAACCACTAACAAAAAATCAGTATAAAACAACAATCACTTGCAACCACAGCATACAATCATCATTTGACATAAAAAAATCAATTATCCTTCCATATCAGCCAAAGCGAATAGTTTGTTCGGGTTTAGACACTTTTAAACAGCATAGGATGACAAATAAATTACCAAGTGCACCATTTACAGAATAGTCATAGATGATCTCAATAGATTATTCATACATCTTAAACAATTAGAAGTATCCTATCCCAAACAACTCATAAACCAAACGAACAATAATTTACAATGTACTTGAGTTATTCCTATTAAATTTCTTTCACGACATTTACAGCTTTTTTTCGTTCATACAAAGATTATTTCTTTCACTTACATTTATCTCTTATAAAATTTTATTCCCATTCATTCATTCATTCAGTGTTTATTTCATTTATTTTCATTTATGACTTGCAAAAATTCATTCTCATTTATTCATATCATGTCGATTTCTTTTTATTGCATTACATTCCTTTATTTATTACTTAATTTCATTTATTTATATTCATTTATTCATATTATTCATGTTCAATTCAATTACTTAGCATATCAATTCATTAACTTAAGTTTATAATCATCTACTTACAATGCTTACTTCCTATCGCATTTTATTATAGTAACATTTCAACTATAACTTAACTTTATAACAACTATAACATTAAATTCTTATTTGTAAAAGTAATTTATTAAACACTTCCCTTACATAAGTTTTACTTGTATAATACTTTATTACATTTTCTTATTAAACATTACAGCTTTTAATATTTGGTAATTTACACATATGCTTTCAAGACTGTAATTGAAAGTTACACAAGTTTATCTCATTTCTTTTAATTAACTTGATGTTCAATAATCATTTCTTTTTTACTTACAGGATACAAGCTTCAAATTTCTTGTATATTTCATTTATAACTTAGCATTTAATTTCTAATTTTCATTTTAGAGGTTCCAATTATTAACTAGTTAAAATTTCAATTCATTTTCATAATTAAAATCTCTAAATTTATAGAAATTTAAGAACTAAATATCGGGTTCCATTTTAATTACTTAAAATAATAATATGTACAATCATATCTTTATATATATATATATATCTACCAAATCATATTTAAAAATTTAAAATCAAGATTTATTAATCAAACAATTGTGTAGTTCTACTACAACAGCCTTCCCACTTTGAAACTCGAAAATGAACGTCGATGATGCGTGCACTCATCACCGAAATTATTTCCAACGACAGAGAGGGGAGTACAAACTTATTTCTTTCCAAAATTTCTTGAAAAAAATTATTTCAAATCATATTGAAATATTTATATCAGAAAATAGTTCTAATAATATTATTATTATATTCCAAAATCATTTGAAAGAAATTTTTCAAAACTCCCGGAACTTAATTTCTAAAATTTCTAGTTTATTCTCATTTTATTTGTAAATTTTATTTTTCAACCAATATTTATAAAATTTTACTACCTAACAACAAATATAATACAGCCAAATATATCATTTATAAAATTTATTATTTGTATATATAAAAATATACAAAAGGCAAAATTATTTCATTTACTTATATTTCAAATCAAATCTTGTGTTGGTCTATCCTATTAAGTGTTTAGAAATCTCGATCGATGTCATAGTGTCCTATGCACCAACTAGAATTTATAAATACAAAACGGAACAAATTAACAAAATATAAAAATCTTTTTAGAAGCTAACAGATACGCTCTCTCATATATATACACTTAGTGACTCATCATAGGGTATTACTACCCTATTAATAAAGAGTCAGACCCTACAAAGCTAAGGTTTGTCGCTAAATTAAAGCTCTGATACCAACTGTAACATCCCGCCTTTTTGGACAGTTTAAGCAGACAAACGTGCCAACTCAAACCATACAGAAGGGCAGATTGTTATTGGGGTGAATAAGAAAAGCAGAGAAAGAAAAAAAGCAAAACGGAATCTCACAACGGAATGACAAAATATAATAATCAAATAACAGTTCATGAAGTAGTTTACAAAATATTTGATTATACTAATACAATGCAGAATCTGAGTTACACATACTAGAGAATAATAAATAATAATGCAGCGAACAATGTGATGTAGTGGAACAATATAGAAAATAATAATAATATCTCCATCCTCTTCTTTTAGAAATAAGGTCTTTAAACCTGAAATGCTCAGGCTGACCCAAGCGAATTGAAAAAACAAAACACTCGAGTCAGAACTAAAAGATCTTATGTAAGTTAAATCAACGGTAAATATGTGTGTGACGACGTCAGAGGTGTTTACGGGTTTTGACATCTCATATTCAGTGTCTAATGTGAGTGCAGTAACTTAAGAGATGCTCAAGATTCACACCTCCTAATGATCAGTTAAACTATCTATTATGTAGTAATATACGCTATTATAATAATGTCTATAGTAAAGTAAACTATTAAAATAGCATTAAGGCATTACTCATATCCCCCTTAACACATTTTATATATTCCCATAGTCTGTACAGTACCGTAATACCACCCGTACTTGATGCCGTCTGAGGGCACTGCATAGGTATGGTACAAAACAAACTCGTAGAAGGCGCGCTGGGTGACACGGCACAACTAGACAATGTCAGGGTAGATATACCAATTACACATCCGGACGGGTGGTAATGCATAACATCTACTACCGCCCACCTAGGAATGCACCCCCGAGTAAAATCGAAGGGTGGCCGCCAAATAAATCACAAAGTCAGAATATAGTATCGATGGAGTGTCCTCAATCAGAGGAATGACCTCACTTGGCCCGTTGATTGCTCCTTTTTTAGCCATCTTAAGCCAACTCATAGGAGTCGGGTCCACGTATACACCTCATATAGGATCGTCGCCACCATCCTACTTCATTTTGGAATCTCCACCGCGTCCACCGTTGTCAAAGTGGTTTCAGTATTGGCAGAGAGTATGATAATATCTTATCCTGGTCTTTTTAACGACCAATCGCTTAATACACACCGGATGGTTCTTTTACATTTCCAAAATCATTTCATAATTGATATCAAAATATCATATTCGATTCAAACCATATCACTTTCGAAATCATTACTTACTTTCAGAATCATATTCACCTTTGAATCATGCCACATTTGGAATCATAGTTCGATAATTATATTTTCTTTTAAAGTCAAAATCACAATTTATATCAAAATATCGTGTTCTCAAAAACAATACCACTTTCAAATCATATTTCTTCAAAAAGTCATATTCCCAAAACAGGTTAAGTCCTTACTTCAAATCATCACTCAATTCATTATACATTTAAATTCCAACTTCGGTTATAACATCATTTGGCCTTATTTTCTTTTTAAAACAATGAATTGAATTTAAACACTTTCATGTTACCTTGTCTGGAAAACTAGAAATAGTTTAAATAATTATAAATAGTTAAAATACTCCAAAATAGTTTAATTATGGGTAAAGTACTTTTAAATATATTTAAGATAGTTAAATAGATTTAATTTAGATTAAATATAATTAAAATAGATTAAATAGATTAAAATAGATTAATTAGATTTAAAATAAATTAAAATGGTTTAATTTGTTTTTAAAATAAATTAAATTGGTTTTAAAATAGAACAAAATAATATATATAGTAAATATTGGTTAAAAAGTTTAATAAATTTGAAAATTTTAATAATTTGAAATTTTAAAATAATATATTTTTATAGCAGCTTATATTAAAATATGAATTCGGAATTTCCTTTTTTATCAGATTAAACTATTCCTTCCATTTCAAGATATTTGGACCATTTCAAATTTCTAAATCGACAAACCAAATTTTAATTAACTATCGAATTTCATATCGTTATATCCATGTTCAAAATATCAATACGGATTAACCATTCTCAAAATATTTCAAAGCTATTTTAAAACAAATTCAATAACTCAATTTCGATAGAATTTCATTTATACATAAAAGTTTAACTTCAAACTTCTGATTTAGTTTGTTAAAGAAATTCCTTTTTAAACCAATCCGTATTTCAACACAAAACTTGATTTTACCAATAATACTTCAATTTATACAAATCAAGTTTTATCTCAAAACATCAACTGGTTAAATTCAAAAATTTAAGGATTTTAAAATCATTTAATTTAACCAATCCGGTGTCCGTACATAATTTTCTACCCTAGGGTCAAGTGATACAGATATTTATCATTTCAATCCGCAATTTAAAATTTAACGGTTATATATCATTTCAAACAACAATCCAGAATTAAATAAAATCCATAAAATCACTCGACTCTATCATTTCAACCCATAATGATTTTTCCGTAATCTACAGATCATTGGGTATGTATCATTTCAACGCATAGTGAACTTGCAGTTTATAACGGTATAAAATACAACATCCATTCAACCAATATCAGCAATCAACATCCATCGTAATCATCGTCCAAAACAATCAATAAATATCAATATAGAAATGATAATCGATAACGGGTATTTACTAGCAGTTTATATTCAATAATAAATTAAATAACTATTTATTTCAAATAAATTCAAATTAACTGAGGTAATGATTCAAAATATATCAAACAGTCATAAAATTTCCAATCACATCATAATTTAATTTAACAAACATAAGAAATTTTAGAAGTTGTGAGTGGGTTAAAACTTGAATTTAAATCGAATATAAGCCCAAAATTCATACAGCCTCCAAATTCGTCCAAACCAGCGTCAAAATGCCCGAAACTCCGATACGATCCCAGTGGATCGAACCGCACGTGAATTGGACCTCGTATGCGGAAGTTATATTAATTAGAATGATTGAAATGATTTATATAAATGAAATAAAATAAAATAAAAGGAATGAACCACAGCTAGCCACGTCATCGCCCGCTCAACGCTACCATCTTTTGTCCAAAACCAGGTACGCGTGTGGTCAACCCCCTTTGACCCTTCGATCCATCATGCCACCGGCCACTGGGGCACCGCCGATGTCTCCCTCGCACTCCCTCTCGAACACCGCACGCCCCCACCTTGGTCCAGTCCCACATAACGCCGCCGGCCTCCGCTTGCAGTTAGGGTTTCCTCGAACCCTAATCGGCCAAATTCCACTGCCACAGCCCACAATAGATGACACAACCACCACCATATGACTCCGCGTCACAATCTCCATCGGCCAGCATCTCGAATTCCACGATCAGGATCACGAATCATAAAACCCCAAATCAACTCTAGGGTTTCGCCAATCAGGCTTTGACCAAGAATTCCAGTTGACTCGAGCATCGTTTCGACGAACGAATAACACCCGCTGGCTCCATTCGACGAGAGCTTTGCAACGGCATATAATTCAATAGGGTTTAGAGAGTTTAAATTTTTGATTTAAATTTGGTTTGCAATTGAAATTGAGATTTGGGAATTAGGGTTTTGTATGCCATTGGAATGAGGAGTTGAGAAGGAGATGTACATATAAACAAATGAAAATAAGAAGTGGCTACGGTTTATAATAGGTATATATAGGTAGGACAGAAATAGAGATGAGCGGACACGATTGATTGAATGATAAACCACCCGAAAAGCCCGTTTCGACTCCGGAACGAAAATGGGTCAACCCATATATCAAAATAGATTTTTTTTGATAATTTTAAAATCAATGGGATAGGTTTCAAGTCCTAATTCCATCGTATGAAGAAGTTACGTTAAAATCGGACTATTTCAACTTGATTTCAATTGATTTTAATTAAATTGATTTCTAGGCGTTTTGAGCCCGTACGATCAAATGACAAGTCCAATCGTTACGAAACATGAAATCCTACAATAATTCACCGTTACAGATCTGATGAAACTGGTTTTGTCAAAAACCGAGATAGTGGCCAGAATGGCTATTTTCTCATTAATTAAATAAATTAATATTAAATTAAACTACTTTTCAATTCAATATTTAGTTATTTACAATTTCTACCAGTTTGGATTACTAGGTAGTTTATAATCCTTTATAACAAATTCCTATATTAATTTGATATTGAATATTCCACCAATTATAATGTTAAATCTCAGTTTCAATAAATTCAATTAATTATAATTAATTCGAATAAATTAATTCGATTGAATTTCAATGCTTTTTATTTAAATCAATTATTATTCTATAACAAAGTTAACATCCATTTTTACATTTCATTACATTAATATACCCCTATTTCCATCTTCTATATATATTTACAATTAAATTTCCATTATGTTGGATTTTTCCAAATTTACACATAAATTAAAATTTTAAAGTC
The DNA here is from genome assembly GCA_030765085.1 of Allium cepa. Lineage (NCBI taxonomy): Eukaryota > Viridiplantae > Streptophyta > Magnoliopsida > Asparagales > Amaryllidaceae > Allium > Allium cepa. The sequence continues at coordinate 636,247,841 of CM060941.1, forward strand.
CCAATTAATTATTTATCACAGTTTCATTCTTTTATTAACTCAACTATTACCTTATGAATAAATTTACATTTCCACTCATTCTATTACATTCCTATTTTGCAATTGTTGTCTAAATCTCATTAATGTACATTAAATTTCATTTAATATTACTTTATTTCCCATTTCAATTAAATAGACAAAATAAACAGGCAACTTACAACAATCGTTACTATAACTTTTAATCACACTTATGAATTCATTATTTACAAACAAATGTTACAATTCTTATATAACACAAATTTTATTCAATGGTCATTTATTTCATACTACATCATTTATCAAATTAATGTTTGCATTTGTCTTCTTATATTAAATTATAACCAAGTATAATATTTACATTGTTTTATTCATTGGTATTTCATTCAAATTGTTAATAATTTGCTTTAATTAACATTGTTACATTTTAATTTAGATATTATTTCATTATTAAATCATAATTTTTATTTCCTTTAATATCAAATTACCAAAATCTTATTAAATTAACAAATTTAATTATCGAAAATTTGTGGGTCATTACAGTTCAATAAGTCTAAAGCAATGCAGCAGCAATGCGGTGCTTCCGTGTTGATAAAATCGGGATGAATTTGGTAGAGATTGCTGGCAGCCATAGATTTTTCTCTCTTTTGTTTAGTTTTTTTAGAAATAAATGTTTTTACAATAAAATATTAGAAGAGAAAAGGAGAAAGACGAATAGATTTTGACAATGGCTTTGTTGCGAAAAGTGAGACATTCTCTCTTGTTTTTTTACAGATCGTCATTAATTGTTTTAGTCTTTTTATGTAACTCTCGTTCCATTTTTGATTTGAGAGAAAATGTTGGTTAAGAACTATCTGAGGAAGTTCTGCAAATGATGACCTTGGTAAAATGCTTTTTGAAAAAGGGCAGTGAATTTATAACCTTCCTCTGGACGATAGGTAGAGGGAGACGTTTTGGCTAATTCTATATAAAGTGTATTTTTGACACCCAGCCTTAAAGCCTATATATTCGGGTAAACTTCAGTAGGAGTTTACTTAAGTGTTCCTATTTTCATAAAAATTAGGACCTGACCTAAATCTTGATGCATGTTATAATTTGCTTTATATCAAATTAATTTTCCAGAAATCTTCATTAAATGGTCCAAATGTAATAAGTATAAATTTATTTTTGAACTCCTCTCTAATTCCATTTTGTATGAATTGAGGAAGTGATCGCAGATAGGTAACAAGTAATTGCTCTGTGAATATATGTCTCTCATTACATGTTTTGCATCTAGCTTGTCTGTACTATGTTATTCTAGATTATATGTTCCTTAAATCATGTCGCCCTAAGAGACCCAACTAGCTAATATGCTATAGTGGGGAAGGCCTTGTTCAAAAATGATTTAATATTAGGGATCTTGGAGTAAATGGTTTTCATACATAGAAAACCCTCATTCCTCATAAAGTAAAATGGAAATTTCTTTTAGAAGAAATTAGAATTTTATTCTATGTTGATTGATGGTTATGCTACGATACCCTTCTAGCCGAGAGATGTAACTATAGAAAACATACACTAATTATCATTCTGAATAGGGTTATTATATCTCATTATTAACAACAGGTCCTGACAAGAAACATACTCGAATATGTATTTTTATCATTGAAATAAAGAAATTTTGTTTCTGCCTTGTTTATTGATATGGGAGACTCGTGCAAGACTAATTTTACCTTTCGAAGCCCCTTCTTCGGAGTTTGCAATGATCTAGGATATGTTAAGGGTAGAGCCTAAACGAAGTCAATTTTCGTAGAAAGATTCTTTCAATTTCTAAGCCCATATGTTACACTATTCAAAAATTCTTCACGGAAACAGAGGTTTTAAAGTTAAAACTATAAGAAAGGGGAATTGAGATATTGAAATTTTAAAGAATTTCATTGGTGAATATACTTGTATCAACCTCGACTCGAAATGACCAAGTTTTATGAGAGGATAAATGTCTTGGAAATCAAAATTTTAAAAGTTAGTCTGGCACTACAAATATTTAGATTCCATAATCGGGTTCTCAGTTTCGGGTGCCGGTCATATAATGTCTATGGGTTTTATATAAATGTCAGACCAAATCACAAGCATTTCAAAATATATGAAATATATTTTCCATACCTTGGTAATTCCCTATAGCATAATGCAATGAGATATTCGTAATATTGTAAATATTACATGTTTCATTGCTCTTGTTTGCACCTTATTTATCTCTGATTCGGATCAAGTGAGTCTATATTCCTTGTTATTCTGATTTTTTTTCGAAACATGTGGCACATAGTACTCTTAATTGTTAGCTCGAAATTGACAAACTAATTTAAAAAGCATCGTTTGCCTAGATTAGTAAATCTTTATGGAAATTATGAAAAGTAATTCATTTAAAATGTTAATCTCCCATTCTTATCCATAATGTGGGAAGATCGTAGAGTTAGCTCCTTCCACTTGTCTGAAATTCCTAAAAATAGTTAATATTAAGTTGTACATAATTATAGAAGTTCAACATTTACTCAATAAAGACCATGATGAGACATTTATGACTGAGATCTTAACATGATAGTTTTTGGATTCATTCCTCGTTATCAAGGGAATCTGAGTATAAAAAGGTCTGAAGTTCCCATTAGGAGATTCTTTTGGTAGCAATCTTCTTCCAATAATATTCTTTAACTCGGGTTAGATCACGAAGATGAGTAGAAGTCCAAAGATTTTGTACCCAGATTAGGCGTTTTGATAATAGGTAGCCTTAGCATCCAAATTTTGGTATTAAAGACGAAGTTTTACAAGATATCTTCGGACCCAGGTTCGGGTATTAGAAAATATAAAGATAATTCGAGATTAGTTTTTTGGTATATGCCGATAATAAATGATGGAGAGTTAGAATGTCGGCTTCAGTAACAAAGGAATGTTGGAATATCGAAATGCCTTTCTTTGGCAATAAGCAACAGAAACCCTCTGTATCATTTTTGATGATGGACGTCACAAGGACAGAAATTTATATTTGCTGATAGGATACGAGGATCTCTAATCTTGAGTTAACAGTAAAAGTCTAGAAAATCGTATGTGGTAATTAAGTACACGGGGACCGCAATACTCGATCTGGATCCTGATAATTAGTAGAAGACTAGGAATCCAACCTAGTATTTAGTATCAGGAGCCCAGAAAACCAACCTTGGAATTTGGGTAATAGAAGTTTGGAATATTACATTTGGCAGTTAATAATAAAGGATTAGGGATTTAACCTGGCAATGAGCAATAGAAGAACGGAAAACCATTCTCGACAATTAATACTGAATTATAGAGTGCCATTTTCAGAATTTCTTATCCGGTAATAGAAGTTTAGGGTACCATTAGCAGTGGGAGGCCAAAATACTATTTCTAAAAATAAGTAATAGAAGATAAGAAATCTAGTTTGGTGTTGATAATGGAAATCCAGAAAACCTTTTTTTGATATCCAATGATTGAAGTTCAGAATGCCACTTTCAAGACATCATTTTCTGATAATTAATAACAGAAGTCCCATAATACCATATTTGGTAATTGAATAATAGAAGACAAGAATACTATTTCTGGTAATTAAATAATAAAAGACCATAATACCCTTTCTTGTAATTAATAATAGAAGACCAGAATACCCTTTCTGGTAATAATAATAGAAGACCAGAATAACCAACCGGTAATTAATAATAAAAGTCTAGAATACTTTTTCTGGTAATTAATAATAGTAGACCAGAATACCCATCTGGCAGATATTTCCGAAGATAAGTTAGAGAATTCTTTTCTAATTCTATTTGTTGAATGCGCCACCTTCAGGCTTTGAGGATGTCTTGTATGCTTTCACTTTCTTGAGCCTGAGTTTTCTTTGTCTACTTGTTAATTGTTTTGGCCTATTTTAGGCGGGGACACTTTTGTCCAATTTTATGCTTATTTAAGCAGAGCCCATTTCAGGTTGTTTGTCATTTTAGACATTACAGACCTTTTGGTGGTTGCTATTTTTAAGCGATGCCAATTTCTGGCAGTGCCTATTTCAAGCATGGAATTTTCATAGTCCTCTGGATATTTCATCCAGATTTTCGATGCGCTCGGCTAGCTTATTCTAAAGCAGGGCCCAAGGACTTACACGATCTCCCTCCAAAAGGCGCCTTAACCTAGCCATAGCGTGACGCGGCTAAGGGCTTGTTTGGCACCTTGGCCAGGCCATAGCGTAGTGGGACCAAGGGATTACCAGTCCTCCCTCTTGGATGGCCATAGCATAATGCAGTTAAGGGCTTATCCTACTTTAACCTGGCCATTTCTGATTTTGACGCGGATAATGGCTTTCGCCCTCCCTCCAATAGGGGCATTGACCTAGCCATCTTGGCGCGACCAAGGGCTCTCTACCATTATTGGTAGCCTACCATTTTAGGTAGTCCAAGTTTAAGGAGAATTTATCTCTCGATCATATAGACTTTTCTTATTTTGAAAATAGAGTCTTAATTCATGACTTGATCAATCTTTTACAAATTGCTTTAGTTTTCCCTGTCTTAGAAAGTGTAGGACCATTTTCCCAAGTACTTTACATTGATTGGTATTGTGTCTGTTTATGAGATGGAAGTTGCAATATGATCCTTAAGATTTCCTTTCAAACCCTGGCTTTTTCTTCAAAGAAGGCCAATAATTTAGTTCCTCTTTGGTTCTAATATAGATGTCTTCAATTGACATTGTAAGATTATATTCTTCAAGAAGTACTGACTTTTGAACCGTTTTGACTGGCGTCTAGTTCTTTTATAGTTTGGTTCAAGTATTTCTCTTTGAGGAGCAGGTTTCCTTTTCATCACCCGTTAACCTTCTTTCAATGGAATTTCTTTCGGTTATAATGTTTTAGTTGGAAATTCCTTGGTAATTTTTATACTTCCACTGGGTAGTACTTCGATCGTCCTTTTTTCTTCAACGGAGGATATTTCCATGTGTTCGCAATTCTCCCTTGAATAGCAAGCCTCATTTATAATCTTAATCCATTTGTACGTGAAGTTATCATAGTCCTTAATTATCGCTCTTTCAAAGATAATCCCCTAGGAATACGACTGAATAGTTCTCCTCATTCAATTAAAAATGTCGTCACTTCCTCTTATTCTTCTTCCAAGTGCAATAACTAGAGTTGGTCTCACATGGAAAGAATTTAAGCTCCATTTCTCAAGGTCATAAGAATCTGCCTTCTTTTATAGTGTGGTTCGAAAGATCCTTGTTCCGACCTCTTAAATCTTTTAGCCATGATCAAACTAAAATAATAGAATTTGGTGTGGAACTAGTTCAATGAGAATCAAAGAATTGTGGTGTCAAGAAATCAATCGGGTCGGAGGTTCAGGCCCTCCTTCTAGCACCAAAAATGTTAACCAAATTTATGGTCGACACCCCCAAAGAGTCCCAATAGACAAAGTTATTGGGAAATGGTAGATAGTGGATTCTCTTGGAATATCCGTAAATGTCTTGTTAATATTTCCAAGTTACCACAAGTAATAGGATTAAGCCGAAATATACCAAAAGGTTGAAGATCCATAGAATTATCTATATATCTCCGCTTAGAATGGGACTTTGATTCTGACCTTCCGATGATATCAAGAAAGCTTAGGAACAAGATTTGATGAGACCTTTCAGCTTTTCTAAGTTAATGTAGAGTGATCATTGATTTAATGGAACCTTTATAAGATTTCTCCCGAAAGCTATTTCCTTAACCAAGATAGAATTTCCTTAGTTTGCCTTATATAGAAAATTGACCTGGATCTTTATCGAAAGGATAGGCAAATAACTATTTGCGGTTCGAAGGGTTGCTAAGGTTACCAGAATATGATGGCTTGTCGAAAGGTTCGATCCACAGATTTTATAATTCCGAAAGGTTTTATGAATGTCAATCCAAGCAAACTTCCATTGTGACCGAAGGGTTTAGGTTGCAAGCTAGAGGTCTCCGAAGGGTTATAAAGATTGTCCAAGAGGGAAAATCATTGTCTTTGTTGGCAAGAACCTTTTTGGAGTTGTACCTAAAAATTGGAAATAAGCCAGCAAAGATTAAGTTAAACTATAAAGTAAATTTATAAAACTTAATACTTCCCTCGGATCCATGAATAGACCTCACTTTTCATTAAATTCCCCAAATCATTACTCGATTAGGGTTACAGAGACATGATTTAAGAAGTTACAAGATTTGAATAAGGAGAAAATCTGCCCTTATAAAAGAACCCCTTGGGTCTTATAGATGCCGACGTCCATGCTTCCGTCCCTATGCCTTCGGCTAGGTCGAAGGGTTCCCTTCTTGTATATAGTTGATAACCTTTCGACTTCATCGAAAGGTTTTCCTTTCATATGTCATCTTGGATCCTTGAGCACTTCTGAAGGGCCTTTTCCTCGGTTTGTTTTTAGGAACCTTTTGTCCTTGTCAGAAGGTTTGTCATCTATATTGTATGTGAACCCTTCGGTGGTGCCGGAGGGTTCCTGGCTATTGTGAGCCCTACATCTTTGTCAGAGGTTGCTATTTACTTGGATGTTGTCGAGAGTTGTGCTCTCCTTGATCGTTGTTTGAAGGTTGCCTTAGGCTCTTTGCTGACTTATGAATGTCGCCTTCATCATAGACCCTTCGACACTGTCGAAAGTTATCTAGTAGGTGTTCCGACCGTCTCGAAAGGCTTATTATGCTTTTGAAAAGGTTGTTGTAGGGTTGCATACCCTTGTCTTGACATCCATTCTTCCTACGGTGGGTAAGAGCTTCTTGGATACTGTGGAATAATACCCACCATCTCCTATGAAAGGTCTTTTTGGCGCTTCATATCGTTGACTGCATCCCTTTGACCTCTTCAGAAGGTCTGATCTGAATTCTTTTACTTCTGCCCTTTGTTTGAGATCTTCTGACTTAAGGGAAGGTGAATTTTTCGAGTAATAGTAATTGACCGAGCTTAAATGGAAAAAACTAATTATAATGCCTAATAAGAACTCCGATATTTTTAAATGAATACAATTATTTTTATCAAAGTTAATGAATGAATTTCCTCAATTGTCAATATACCATTAAGAATACTGACTCAACCATATGGCATGATGGGAAAATCTAGAATGGATTCTAATTACATTATCAAAATATATTTTTTATAGTTGACCCGAAGGGATATGATCCGTCAATGCAAAAGTTCTATGAAAAGAAGGCCAGTGCAGTTGAAATATGGCAAGCTACATTGATAGAATAATATCATAATTTTAGTTGTTGAATTAACATAATAATACTGTCATTCAACATATTTAATTTAATTCGGATTTTACTCGCAAAATTATCGCTCGATATGATTTTGAGTTTTGGTTTATGTATGTCGAAACAGAAATTTTAAATAATGATTTAGAGTATATTATTTGCGCTTAATAACCAAAGGGTCCCAAAGTCAGTGGGAGCGATGCTGAGTTTGTAGATTATTGAATATGCTCCAAGAACTAGTATGAAACAATAATTCAAGAAGCATTAGAGTTGAACAAATATTTAAATAGAAAAATAAAATAGTTTAAATTTTAGTCAAAGGCAGAGGAAGCATGTGTTTGTAAGAATGTGTTATAAATGTACTAAAATACTTCAAAACTACAAGCAAACAACAAACATTTGATTGTTAACAATGTAGCCGTGTTAAAATCATTTCAGTACGGATATTTAATTCTCGATACTAGATTTGAATTTGATGTCTTTTATAATCAGTATAAAGGAATGTTGGGATTGTTTTGAAAAGATATATATTAAAATGTTTAATACAGAGCATGCAAGATGGGTTTCTTATGCATAAGAAATATAAATTATTGTATATGATATTGTTATCCGGCCCTTTGACCCAGCTATATTATGGTTGACTGGCCAATTTATACTCGACGATTATCAAGGCAAGCAGCCTAGAGAGATGATCCTAGGGTCCAAAACAAATATAACAACATCACGAGAAGACGGTTCAACGAACTAAGAAACCAACGTGCTACAATTCATTATGTATTTCACCCTACATAGGGGATCGGTACCAGTCCCTAAGAGTACATCCAGAGCGGTCCTTACTCTTATGACGCTCTTCTCTATCAACATAGAGCCTAATTTAAGTGTTGTTCCAAAGTTCCTATGCATTGTATTGACAATCTCCATATACGACCTAAAGCAACAATTCACCCTTCTGTAGATCCATCACTTGGACCAAAAAATTATCTAGACAACTATACAAAAAAACTTTGTAAATATGAAGCCAATATCAAGAAGAACCTCCATGAAGATCGCTGATCCTCTACCTTAATATATAGGGATCGGTACCAATCCCTTACCGTAGGGGATCTAGGGATGAGATTTTTTGGAGGACTTCATCTATATGAGGAGGTTCAAAAGGAAAAATATTACCGAGATATTTAGTCATTCACCCTTATAAATACATGGGCAATGCTTCACTGGATTTTTACGCTGATGGTACAAACAAACTCCATTATACTCTAGGATCCCTACCAATCCCTCCTACTTGTAATCATAAAATCTAGTGCAAAAGCAATTAAATTATTCAAGTGAAGTAGGCCAAGATTGATGAACCACTATAAATTTGTGTATGCTTGTTTTCCATTTGATTTCTTTTGTTGTTCATTTACTTTATTCATTTAATCTCTACTACTTACTTTTATGAGTGTTTGTGCCATTTTTGGTTCAAACATATTGGTTGTTTCATCAAGAAACTCGATTCTTTGGTTATTTGAGTCCTTATTTACTATTATATTGCCTAAAATTTAGGGAAGAGATCCAATTTTTCTCAATTAGTTTCCATACTACTCAGGTTTGAATAAACTCTGTAGGAAGCTATGTTCAATGGCCCTGAGGAAAGATAAGGCTACTGCCTCCTGAAGCGCTACTGATAAAGTAGAGTATACTAACCTCCACATTCAGGATGAAGATGCGCAGCAAGAAGCTGTTAGTGTCCAGAATTCATCAGATGTTATCACCAGATTGTTTTTTAGCGTACGATGAAAGAGCTACAGGATAGTCGTGCGGAGTTAAACTAGCAAATCCAAGAGAACAGAAAATTGATTACCCAATTGAATACTTATCGTAAGAAGAATAGGAGAGAGCCATCTTCTCCACACTAAAAATTAGGAATTTCCTCTTCATCTAACCACCTTCGGAGAAATAAAAGGCGAAGGACGGAGGCATATAAAGCAGGAACCTCTAGGTGGGAGAATGCAACCGACCCTCCTTTAGGCATAGGGGTCGGTACCGATCTCCCTCCTACAAGAGTCGGTACTGAACCAACCCACCAAGGAGTATGACTTTAAGCTGGAATTGGAACATAATCCAAATGCACTATGACTGACCAGGGCTTCAATCAAGAGTGTTCTGCTGAATTGCCTACTAGGAATGAATGCAAAACTACCGAGAAAATGGTTCTTCCGAAGATAGAAGAACTTAAGAGGCGAGGCACGAACTATGATTGTTTACTGAGCCAAGTACAAGGAATAAATTATGATTACCACAACCTAATAGGTACCCAAGAGCCGAACTTGGCTGAGATAGTAAGGCAACTTGTGAGAGAAAGTCAAGGCCAAACTAACAATGACTGGAAAGCTTTCCCTAGTCAAAATCCCTTTGCTGAAGTAGTTTTACACGAAGAGTACCTGCAGAGATTAACCCATCGACGAGCCTTCATACTTAGGAAAGAATAATCCTAGACAACATCTCATGAAATACAAGTGGCATATGGACTCCGCCAGAGCGTCAGATACAATCAAGTGCATTTGCTTCCTAATCTTTTTAAAAGGAGTGGAATCCATGTGGTTTACTCGATTACTACAAAGGTCCATTTCTTCTTTTGATCAACTGGCAAGGAAATTCATCGAGTAGTTCAGAATGAACATGACTCGCCTCAAGGATGTCATGTCGTTATCTAACTTATTCCAAGGACCAAGACAATCAGATTTTTTTGCAAAGATTTAATACTGGCGTGACTAAGTTGAGTAACTTTTGGGACAGCATAATCTTGATGGCTTTGATCAGTGAGATTAACCCGTTATAGACTTTAGTAAATGTGAGACTGATCATCCATCAACTTAACTTTATCCCTTGACCCGACAGGCGGAGTTCATACCAAAATGGATGTGACTGACCATCCATCAACTTAACTATATCCATCGACTCGATAGGGGAAGTTTAAACACAAAAGGACATGATCCAACCGTCCATTGCTGAAGTTAAAATGGATGTGACCTAACAATCAATCTACAAGCCTTTTCCTTGACTCGACAGGAAGAGCACAAATCACAAAGTGGGTGTAACTCGATCGTCCAAACCTAGATGTATGTGATCCGACCATCCATCAGCCTACTCTCTCCCTTGATCCGATGGGAGGAGTATGAAAGGAAAGGTGGATGTGACTTGACAATTCACTCACCAGCTTCTGTCCTTTTCACAAGAGAAGAAGCACAACCCGAGATGGATGTGATCTGACCGTCAATAAGCTGACACTATCAAAGATTTGGACATTCACTAACACTTATCTTTGATCCGACAGGGGAGTAACAACTCAAGATGGGTATGACCTGACCACCCATTCTCTAACTCACACCTTAGACCCAATAGGAAAAATATAACTTCATAAGGGGAAGACTCGACCATCTATGCACTAACCTTCTTAACCTAAGATTGAGAGCAAGATTATAGTAAACTGAAAGCTACACACAACGGATTAACACTATGGCTCATGCCTAGTGTTCGATATGACTTAAGGCTACGACTAAAAGGATGCCTTAGGATAAAAACGAACAAAACGACTTATGATTACAATTCCATGGAACTTAGCAACAACATATAAGCATATGAACATGCTTGGAAGCCAATGGAAAAAGTATATGCATAGATGTACGAGAGAGCATGCATACTCGAAGTGCAATTTCCTAGATCAATGGAAACTGAATTTTTACTTAGAACTTTTAGAAAAGAAACCAATTTAGATAATTGAGGCCTACTAACTCAAACAACTAGCTTAATGGAATCGAGTAGATACAATTACCGAGAGAATACATTTCGATTTTACAATTCTAGATATCGACCAAGCATTGAACTGACAACTAGAAATACGACTCTTCGTAAAAGACACTCAATGGAAGGATAACGACAATTCAAGGTACTTAGTGAAATCCTTTTTGAGATACTAACTTTCTTTGATTCAAAGCACGTCATGTTTCAAACAAGATGTACTTAAAGTGTTATTCGGTCTTTTGACCTGGCTATATTCAAGCTGACCGGAAAAGTTAGACTTAGCAATTATCAAGGCAAGTAGCCCAGAGAGAAGATCCTAGGATCCAGAAACCTAATACAGACTAGACTGCAAGATGATGGTCGAAAGAACTAAGGAAAACAACATGCTAGAATTCACTAAGTCCTTCAACCTATATAGGGGATCTGTACCGATCCCTAAGGGTACATCCAAAGTAGCCCTTACTCTAATGACACTCTTCCTTATCTACATAGAGCCATATTCAAGTGTTATTCTCCTATAGGGTTCAGAACCGATCCCTAACCATAAGGGATCAGGGGTTGAGATTTTTTGAAGGACTTGGTTTATATGAGGAGGTTTTGTAGGCGAAATATCAATGAGATATTTGGTCATGTACCTCTAAAATACATGCGTAATGCTTTATTTTGAGAATATTTACGATATTGCTACACACAAACTCCATTCTACTCTAGGATACCTACTGATCCCTCCTATTTGTAATTATAAAATCTAATGCAAAAGCAATAAAATAATTTAAGTGGACGTAAGCCAAGATTTTTGAATCACTATAAATTTATGTGTGCTTGTTTTCTGTTTGATTTCTTCTATTTTTCATTTACTTTATTCATTTAATCTCTACTATTTATTTTTCTTGGTTTTTGCGCCATTTTTGGTTCAAATAGTTATATTGTCTATAGTATCGCATTTCATTTATGTAGAAAAGGCAAAAAATTTGAATTTAGATCACTAAAGGACAGCTAAAGTTTTCTCAAATATTTACGAAATACTAGAGATTTTTTTATAGAAACAACAAACTCCTTATGAAGGAGCCCATGGACTTGAACTTCATGAGTGATATCGAGTTTAGTATGTCAATCCTAAATTCATGTTCACTCTTAAGTTAAGATCTTAAGTTGGAAATGTTCCAAGCCATAAGCAGTGGCTAATTTAACCAAAAGCTGAATACATCGCCTTGAAAAATGCTACAATAAAAGAAGTATAAATAAATGAATAATTTTATAAACCAACCAAGGGAAAATCCAAATGTTGAGCACCCCATGACATAGTTATATGATAACAATGTTCCAATATAGTTTGTAAAACGACCTAAAGCTCACTAGAATTCGAAAAACATACTCTGAAGGGTTTCGCATGACAAATGCAGTTTATCACCATCAGAGAACATTAATTTATAGAGTAGATGAGTAAAATAAAATAGCATGCCCATCCACTAAGGGACTGGCACCATTAGTTTTGAGATCGATCGAATGGTTTGGAATAAGACTCCATAATAGGCCCCAAGTGCAAGTGGAAGATTTATAAAGTTAAGGGCATTCCCTAGGAGCAACTATGTAAGTTATTACATATATCTAACTCGATAACCGATCTTGTTCATAATAAAGGTATTTTTTTCCTATAATATACAATTTTATGTTATGATATAATTAATTAAGTAATTAAGTTAAAACGTATTAAATATAAAATCCTTAAATGATGTGTCAATTGTGATAAATTTATCAAATTAAAAATAACATATTTTTCTAAATATTCCTAATCAAAATATTTTGAGAAAGAATATTGATTCGTCCGTTGAGATTAGAGGATGTAATGCTGTCCAAATGTTGGATGGTATATTACTCAAGGCTACTGGGGCACCAAGGTGTTACGTAATAATAATTATTGGATAACTATGGAATGACTCAGTTGAGAGTTTTCTATTGTTTAATATAACTAAGATCAAATAGACAATTTCCAAGTAACTGATGTCGCATAGTTCCCTCAACTTGAGAATACCATGGAACTTCAATGTGGATACTCCGCTTTGATTATAGTTAAATCATGGCATGGTGATCCATTTAGCAACTATAATTGGGTCTGTGTTGAGCATTAGTAGTGAAATATTATTCAATGGAGAGTTCATCTCTTTTGATTAAAGGGTTTAGTATCACATTCAATTGTGGTCAATTCAAAGTCAAAATCTAGCCAAAGCAATATAGTTAATAATTATCATTACTAATGAATAATGAACCAAGGATTTTGTTTTGGACTAATCAAGTTGAATTTAGATGATATTTGAATTTTGACCAAAACCAAATTTCATAAGTCCTAAAGTGATATAGTTTTAACAAAAAGAATTGGTGTAAATAATTATTACTGATGGGTACCGCTTATAATAGTAAAATTGAATTTAACCAATAAGACGAGGAAGCGATAAAATCATCAAAAATGTCACACCACTAGCTAAATTGACATGTTAACATTAATATTTGAATTCTTCGATATTAATAGTTGTCTGAATTTACACTTTTGAGTGGCACAACTGTAATGATGAATATGCTAAAAAACCACACATTCAATAAATTTAGATTTTCTGTAAATTAATTAATATTTAAGTAATATTAATTAATATATTTTGTTTGGTATTTTAATGCAATTATTTTCAATAATTGCATATATATAAAAGCTATGTATACGAATACCGATATATGATACCGATAAAATATTTAAATCGATTAAGCCCCAAACAAATATGGGAAATTTAAAAGCTTATTTTTTCTCTATCTTGGTTGGCTATGCATGGATAGGGGATCTAATTTGATTTGATTTGGTTGGGAATTGATAGAGAATTAAATAGGGAAGGTTTTAAGGAAGGAACTAAAAGGTTTATATTGTTCCATAAAAAATTATTTCATCCATTTAGTTCCTTTCTCACAGTCAACTTTCATGCTTTCCTCTTCTCTCCTTTTCTAGTTGAAAATCCTTGGCTTCAAAGCCATAAAAAATTCCTAAAGAAAATTCAAACAAAATCAAATTAAAGGAAGGTGGTGTTTGCCTCTGGATCGCTGTAATTACTAGAGGCTAATTCGATTCAATCTTGAAGTTATTCATTCATTGAAGGTATGAGTCCTAGGCTACTTTTCGAGGTAATTATCTAACCTCAATTTAATTATATATCACATCTTTATAGTATAGATTAGTTCCCTTATATTTTACAACGATTTTATATATGCAAATGTTGTTACCTATAACCATTTGAATCTACATACATACCTTTGAATCTTTTATGTGTTGTAAATATTATTATTAGAGTTTTGTACTAATTAAAAAAATTATTATTTGTTTGGCCAAATTGATATATATATATATATATATATATATTAAATAAAGATAAACTTATTGTTATGTATATTTCAAAATTGTGTGTTTTAAAATGGTTTACGTATTCAAAACTAATACTAAAATTATTTTATTTTTGGCTACTTGTTTATTTAAAAAAATTATATACGCATGTATATATATACCATATTTAAAGTATTTGTAACTATTATATAGCTTTCAATTTGATACTTAAAATTATTTACTAGCCATATTAGGTATATGGGATTTTAAATTTTGAATCTATTTTATTGACCTTGTTAATCTATACAAATATTTAAATTGTTTATTTAATTTAATACATAAATTAATTTTGATACATGTATATGTATATGTGTGCGTATACATATATATAAGTTTAAAATGCTTTAAAAGCAAGCTAATAAAAGAGTAAATGAATGCCTAAGATTTTCACTTTTTCCTCTCCTTAATTGCCACTTAAGTGTATTTTACACTTTCTTTACTGCCACGTAAATGCACCACTAACATTCAAATTTGAATCTATCTTGTTGACTTAGTCAAATCTATTCAAATATTTTATTTTTTTTATTTCATTCAATACATAAGTTAACTTTGATATACATACATACATATACATATAAGTTTAAAGTGTAACGATCTGAAATTTCACCGCTTTAATTTGGGAATATTTAATTGATTTTAAATGTTAAAATAATAGGTTTTATAATTAAAATAAACTCTATTGAATAATAAATAATGATGGTGAAATAGTTTTCCAAATTAATTTACAAAATATTTAGTTCGAAAAAAAATTAAAAATGTGTCCGGAATTCGTTTTCCGAAATTTCGACTTTTCGTCGGCTAAAAGTTACCGAAAACGTTGTGAACTCTTTAAAAAATTATACACATTTATAAATAAGTTGGTATATGTATATATGTGTGTATTAGTGTATGTATATATGTATTAATACCTAAGTATATAAAGTTTAAAATATAAATATAAATGGCACTTCATAAGCAAACATAAGAATTAGTACAAAACATGTTTAAACATGTTAGCTCATGTTTGTAAAAGGGGGAGACATATTGGGGGCATGAGTTCATGAGGTGGAGGAGGCTAGGTGAGGTGGAAAGAGGGTAATGGAGAGTAAAGGACAAGGGCATTTAGGTAATTCATTTTTTCTCTTGCTTATAAATAGCCCTTCTCTTCTTCAAATTTTTCCTCCTTTTTATCTTATCATATCTTCATCGTCTCTTATTCTAGTAGAGAAATTTTATTGAAACCATAACAAATTCCAATGGCTAAAACTTTCATTTGTATCACCTCTTCAAATTTTGAGCTTAGCAATGTCAAAATACTATGTTTTTGCAGAATGTTTTTGGATTTATATTTTTCAAGTCCGAAAATAACTCTTCTTTTGACAATATCTCCCTCAAAACTTATCCAACTTGAGTGATTCTTTTTTTGAAATTGTAGAAAAGATAATTTCCAAGAACATTTCCTTTAACAACTACTCCAAATTTCGAAAGTAACGTAGGCAAGACTACAAGAGAAGATGGCTAAATTTTAGGTCCAATTTTGTGAATTCAACAATATCCGAAGTTCCTCCATGCTCCAAAACAAGTCCTCACCTCACCTATACATTTCATGGTCGAACCCATTTGTGGCATTTAGCCATCAAAACTTGTATTTCCATAAGATAGAGCTTGGAGCTAGGTGGTCAAAACAAGTTGGTGAAGTTCTAGAATAGGTTGGATAACTTAAGGTGAGAAAACTTACCTTTTCTTTACTTAAAGTTTTAAACTTTAATGATAAAATAATTATTTCTTACTTGGTTAATAAATATGTTGGTTGTTGGGTGCATTATGTTTGTTTTTGATTTGGATATATGTATGTGTTGGATGTAAATGTTGTTAAATTTGGTAAAATAATGTAAAAGTTTCCAAGTTGAGACCTTGGCATATATTATAAGTTTATGGCATGTTCATTTGTTTGAAATCATATTTTCAAATTTGTAGGCTAAGGTGGTTTGTATATAGACTTGTTAAAACGACATCGAGATCCTTAAGTTTGAAAATTTGAATTCCAACTTCACATTTAGAAATGTTTACAAAAGTTTTAAAAATCTTATCTTTGGTTTCTAAAGCTTGTTTCAAGGTTTTTATAGTAATTGAGATACAAAAGTTTAAGCTTTGGAAAGCTAGTTGCATGAAAATAAAGTTATGATATTTCAAACCATATAGCGATAATCGCTATAAATGCAGTTCGTGAAAAACGAACTCTTTTTGAATAAAAAAAATTTAACTTAAGTATCTTTTTGAAAAGTATTTTTGAAACTTAATATAATCATTTAAAAGTAATTATTATTGGTTATTTACTTATTTAATTATATTTAATTAATTAATTAAGTAAGGTAATTAGCACCTAATCATCTATTGATAAAGGTTAATTATTAATTCAGTAAGTTAGTTATAATTAGTTAATTAATTAAAGATTGTTTTTTAATTAATAATTTATTTCAGGATTTATTTGTGTTTAATTATTAATCAATGATTTATTATTTATTTATTAAATAAAGGGTTTAAATTAATTACTATTTGGATTACGATTTAACTAAAACCTAGTTAAGATTTATTTATTTTTAATGAAGGTTTAATTATTATTTAAGTTTTAATTAAGTATTATTTAATTATTAATTGAGATTAATTAATAGATAATGATTTACTTAAAGATCAACTATTTTAAATATTATTTAATTAATAGTTGATTATTCTTTAATTACTAATAAAAGATTTAATTATTATTAAATAATAAGTTTAAATGTAATTTAATTATTAAATAAAAGTTTAAAGTTTGAACTTACTATTTTTCTAAAAGATTGGTTTTGTTTTGAAAGCAAATTCCCTGTTAAAGAATATTTTATTTAAGGGATTTTCTTTGTCAATTACCCTTATGTAACCCCAATTGAATATGAAGCCTAATGACATTTACTTTGCAAAATAAAAAAACCCTTCGCTATTTAAATTGTAGTTGACATCTGTTTAGTAGAGTAAAACACCATTCTGCTATAATTTGGTTAGATAAAGTATAAATGACATATATTTAGCAGAATAAATCCCAGTTCTACTATTATATTGTTTTGACCATTGAATTATATACCAGGAAATTTGTACTTGATAAGAAATGTTTTCTATGTATGGTTGTTATTTTCTTTCGTATATATCTCCATACTTAGTTTATGTAATGTTTGAATGGAAACATTATCCCTTTTGAAGTATTTTGTTAAACCTTGTACATGGGTTTTACAAAGATAATTAATTATTTAAATAAAAATGATTTAAAATAAATAAATTATTTTTATAATAATGTTTTAAAAGTAATTGATTATTTTAATAATAGTGATTTAAAATCCATTAATCATTTAAATAATGATGTTTTAAAACTGATCGATCATTTTAATAATGATGTTTTAAAGATAATTAATTATTTAAATAATAATGAGACCAAGATTATTCAATCATTTTAATAATGAAGTTTTAAAGGTTAATAAATTGTTTGTACTAATAAAGGTTTAAATCTAATTAATCATTAAACAAGAATGATTAAAGTTAATTAATCTTTTAAAATATTGTTGTTTTAAAGCAATGAATTGAGATTAATACTAATTAACTATTTTAAATAAAGCTATATGAAATAATTAACCATTGTTTTAAAAGTTAATTGATCATTTTAAATAATCATTTTGAAGTAATAAATTTTGGTTTAAAGTTAATCAATCATTTTGATAAAGCTATTAAAGTTAATACTTTTAATGTGAAACCCTAGCACAGGTTTGGTTTTAAAAGTAAAAGTTTTGATTCGGTTATGAAAAAGAAGTTTTCATAATCCAATATCACTTATGTGGAATGGATTTAGTCATACCTTTAACACTAAACATCGAGACCTGGACTTGTTCCTATCTCGTAGGTTAAAAATGTCATCAAGGCAAGGCCTAGAGGTAACACTACCTCAAATATCCCACTTCATTTTGAATTAAGGAATAGCACTTGTCTGGATTCGATGAGTAGTAGTAAGAATGTGAAATTTAATTTCCATATATGATCATTTTTAGTCATCCCTGATAATTGATTTATTAACTACCAGATCATCTTTCTTCATGGTCTATCGTCACCTTAAAAGCGACTTGTTGCACTTTTGAGCTTTGTTATCCTTCGTCGGAATTAACTAAACCCAAAGAGCGATTGGAAGCCAAGTTATATGGGGTTGCTCCCTTTAGGTATTTTCACATTCACTCTTGATCGAATTCAGTTTTGTGCATTGAGATGTGAGATGCTCGGATTCTCGGTGAGGTTAGCGGGGTCCGGCTTGGATGTGTACGACAGATGTCACAGAGTATATGACCCTCTCAAGTATATTTTTAGAGGTATACTTTTAGTAAGGGGGCGCACCCTCCTAGTCATTTGTTGGAAAATTTCCCTATTCTTTCCCTTGATTCTAATTTTTTAAATTAACTTCTTTCCTAATTACATCGGGAAGTGTTAAGAGCACTTCGCAGTGTTTAAATATTCGCATCCATGGTTGAGATTGGATATTATTATTATGAAAGGAAACCCATTCCGTAGTTAGCGGCATGGTCCCACATATATTGTGGGAAAGTTCCTTTCCTTATTGTTAATTCAAATCATCGAATTGTTTTCTTAATTACATCGAGAAGTGACTAAGGTTCTTCTTGATGTTTAATTATTTGTTTTCATTCTTTAAGTTTGGATTTTTATCTTGTCTATGCTCATTTATTCTTGTTTGGATTGCAGTGCTGATTTGTTTCTTTACATCTATAAATGTCAATCATGTGAGGTAAAAACACATTCCACATTAGTGGCATAGTCTCACTGAATTATCATATGTTCACCTTATTACTTGAGTTTATCATGCTAATATTACCAAACTGATCCGAGTGTTATTTTATTTTAACGCTTGGGTCAGACCAAACATATTTTCCAGAATAGCTTCAGATACTTTGGAGTTTAGAAGATAAGCTGGATGACCAAGACATATCTCCATATTCCTTTATTTTTTTCGCTGTATTGATTGTTGAATTTATCAACATTTATAAGGACAGACTGCTTTAACTGTCCAGGATGATAGTATGATAGTGTACTTTGATGATTGTTTATAGTAGTGTTCCTTCTTTTATAAAGACTTGATTTATATATTATATGTTACTCGTCTGTTTTTGTGAGATTCGGTTATGTCTTCTTCATTCTTCACACTAAATGACCCATCTTTCGGACACTTAAATGATCGACACACAAATATTGAGGATGTATTAAATGTCATCTTTAGGTATAAGAAAGACAGATCATTACATAAAATATTTTACGACAACCAATACACATATAAACGGCGAATGTATACGTTATGGATGTAAATCCCAACATCAACATGCATATACATTAACTATGTACGCCTTATGCCATGTTACATATGCATTATACACATATGAGTATATTTGTTGTTCTCATAATAATATGTCCAATACAAATTAAATAAAACCTCTTTTAACCTAATTAAATGAAATAATATTTTATATGAGAACGGTATTAGATTGTATGTAATAAACCATTTTGACTTCATAGGCCCAATAGATTCAAAATAATTTTTTTTGAATTCTAACTATTTCAATTGCTTTCGAGTAATGTGGTTCCTTCATTTCTTTCATTCATTATGTTGCTTGGAAATCCTATAGAATCTCACAACATTTTTCACATATAGCTTTGATAAGCTGAATGCCATTCTTGTTTACATTACCAGGATTAAGTGCGCATTCTTAGTTGGTCTATGGATCACTACCTATATACTATAATTTCCTTCTCTTAACCTCGGAAATGCGTCTATGAAATCCATGGAAATTGAATCCCACATACAAGTCGATACTTCCAATGGTTGAAGTATTTCGCTTGGCTTTTAATGCTCGGCTTCTACTTATTGGAATGTAAAATACAAGTCATTTATGGTTGTTAACAGAAGACTGTTTGCTACAAAGTTAGTAGTATTTCGGTCAATTCCATGAGGTAAGCCTCATTAATGGAGGAATTCCATGTAAGGTCAACCCCGGTAACAAAGAAGGAATCCATAAAAACTTAGGATCTAACATCATGACAAAAACTGCCCTCTTGATTAGATAATGCCCCTAGATTTGATAAAAGAAGGGTGCATTAGCGGTTAATTTGTTGTGATTTGAGTTGTCGTTAAGAATGTGATGGAAGGAAGGACAAAGGAAAGGAAGAAGAATCCTAATCTATGGTCTGCCCCAGTTGTCAATTAAATAACGACCAAGCTACATGAAATAGATTTATGGACGTCCATAGAAAAATAATTGCTAGCTGTCCAAAGTTAGTTAAATAGAAATTGGCGCATACAATTCGCCCAATTACTCCTTGTGTATTTTCATAATTTTGCTACACAAAAATGGGATATGCATTTGAGATATATGTTCGTATTATTATATTTATCACGATCGATACAGAAATAAAATCATTGGCTTATCAAATTATCTATCAAGCCATGAAAAAGATTCAACAAAATAATTTGAGTTGGGTTCATACTTTGGAAACAGATTTGCCTACATTAATAGCAAGTTGGATTCCTGCATTGAATGAAGCGATGGATAAAAATATTTGACCATCTGTAATAGAAATTACATTAGTAGGGATATAAGCCGAAACATCTCTATCTTGAATCTCAAGTACTGGTAAAGTAATGATACTCCCTTCACCCAAACTGGAACTTGATTTAGAAGCTCTTTCCAAAAGTAATAGTGAAAATAAAAAACATCTCCTGGATAAGCTTCATGACAAGGCGGTCTTCTTAAAAGAAGATCCTTTAGCGATAAGCATATGCTTTTTTGGAGAGATCGTCATAAATTATGATTTATGGCATTCACGATACATGAAATATTCAGCTAAAGCCTCACCTATATAAGGAGCAAAGTATTGTAATGTAGTAAGGTATTTTTAAACCGATCCATTTACCATCTATTATTTAATTTACTAGGCGTTTATATTGGAATGATTCAATAGTCAAATGGTTTGGCACTCCTTCCCAAGGAGATGAAGCAATATAATTTTGAGTGAGGCAGGAGTTCTATTGTCTAAGGCAAGAAGTATTTTGACTCAAAGCTTGCCTTGTTTTCTTGACTTGTTGTCTCGAAGCTCAATGATAAATAAGAGGCGAACCCCTATTCTCTACATCGAAGCTCTCCTCCACCACTTGTCCGCTGAGTTTCTAGTAGTATGAGGTGCAACACTGTACATGAGCAAATGACTAGACTGGTTTTTCTATTGGATGTCGAGGAATGAGAAGCAGTTCTTCCTATGAGTTCTGAATCCATTGGATGAAATATAGGCGTAATGCAATCATTGTTATATTAAGATCTAAAACAAACATTTTCTTAATCTATTACAAAATGTTATTCTCTTTTTGGGGGCAAGTACTTTCTTATAAAGTTCTTGCTTTGAAAATTAAAAATTAGTGTAAGTTTTTTAGTAACAAAACTATATTCAAAATTATTCCATTTGGAATTCTTTTTACGTTGGTTTTGCTTTATTAGCTTATTCTTCTTGTTTTCGTTTTGGTTGCCTTTCTTGTATGGACTCTACCTTGCTGTGTTTGATTTGATGTATGGTGCATGGATCAGCCTTGTTGCTCCTTGGTCAGCAAAGGGAAAATGCAGAATCTATAGATGTGTTAGCTTTGGATGCACAATGAACTGAACTAGCTTGGAAGCATTTGGTCCTTAAGCGAAAGAATCTTTTTTTTCTCCAAAAAATCTATCCATTTATTATTCCTAGTAAATGGAACGATCGATCGAGCGATGTAATGATTGATTGAATTCTCTAGGTTTTTTTTCCTTATGACTCTCTGACCCTTACTACCCAACCGGAGATTGGACAGCTAACGCGTTCCACATATTGAACAGGGTCTATGGTCGGTCTGTGACCTTTGGATGCCAAAGACATCCTTGGGGCGATCTCGTAGCTTCTTCACGCATTCATTGACATCCCTTTTTATTCCATCCTAAAAGAACACATGCTTCAAGTCATAGTATATATTTGTTCCCTGGAATGAATTGATACTAAGACCGATGACCCTCTTCTAAGACTTCCTTTTGAAAATATCCTACATTTGGACACACAATCTTCCTTTCTTCCTATGCCATCCTTTCATAAATCCTTTCGGATCTTCTACATATACACCCATCTCTATTCATTCAATCCTTTGGCTAAAAATGGGCCCTTTTGTACCCTTTTAGTAATTCTATTCAAAAGTACCGAACGAACTACTAAGCTTGCTTATGCACCCGGATCCTAACTTGATCCTGCATTCGGCCTAATATGTACTCCATAAGAATCCCATGACTCCAAGACTTTCCATTTCGTAATCATGGTTAACACACGACTCTATTTCTTTCTACTCAAACATCGACAAATTTGTTTCCCTTTCCCAGCATATATTCTATGTTAAATTTTGTATGCTACCAAGAACTCTAACCATCTATGTTGTCTAAAATTGAATTTCATCTAAGGGAATATACATAAAAGACTAAGGGCCTATATATTTTTCTCCCAATAGATAATATCTTCAAATTTCAATGCAAATCATTGTTTCCAACACTAAGTCATGGGTCGAATAAAGAACCTCATGCGGGGTTAACTGTAGAGATGCATAAGATATCATGCATCCGTTTTTCAACAACACTACTCCTAACCCAATTCCATGGGCATCAACTTAAATGACAATAATAAAGTAAGATTTCTGTAAGTATACAAGGGAGCAAAGGAGCATTGCATACATACTTTCATTTAATGCATTTACTCTCTCCCATGAACAAAATCATATCAGCCACCATTAAAAAAATAAAATAAAATGTACTTATAATAATCAAATTAAAACGTGACATGCTGGAAGTATACAAAGGAACATGCTTGCATTAAATGCATTACTTCTCAGCCCATAAACAAGGTTCCACCAGAAAAAAAAGATTAAAAGCATGGTTTGATTTTCTTTTATACCCTAAAAACTGTATTTGCCTACTTCTCTTCCCCTGTACAAAACCTTTCACCTATAAGAATACATCGACAAACCTCTATTTTAGTTCGTTCACCAAATCTTAGCAAAGAAACAGAAATAAAAAGAAATAAAAGAAGATCGTAAGTTTTTATTCAAATTTGAAAACAATTACTGAAGAAAGAAAAAGAGAAGAAGAAAAAAAACTACAGCCTTTAAATACAAAAGAATAGTGTTCTCTGTTTTCAAATATTTCTAGGTGAGTAAACATACACTTTCAAGTTTAAGTTTTAATCACAACAGTATAGGCAATTCATTTTATAATATGTGCTGTTTGTGATTTATCTTTGAAAATAATCCTCTGTGTGTGTGTATATATATAGGATGTTCTGCATACTTTACCACCCTGTTTATTGATTACAGGGTTAAATGTTTATTCAAATTCGAATTTATTTCATCAAATCATTATAAAGCTTTAAATTTTTCGACAAAGCAAGACGTCTAAACTCAAGTTAGGACTTTTAAAATTTGTTTTCAAACAAAATAGTGAACTATGCTCTGGGATCAAGTTTTTCAGGCAAAGAAGAATTTTTTTTGATAAATTTAATTTCTGTAAAATGCTAATTCAAATGTATAACTTGAATCCTAACTGAAAGATAAGATTTTTGAAACAGGAATGGAAATTTTTAGTGATGTATGCTTTGAGCAGTTCATAAATGAATAGGATAGGCTTTTTGATCAATTTCTAGTAATCAAATGAATTTTGGATGTTGTAATTTCGTGTGAAGCTAGTTTGCAACTCAATAATGTTAGGAAAAATGTTGAAAAAAATTATTTATTGCAAGAATTTTGGGTACAAGATCAAGTTAGGGTTTAAGAACCCATTCGCGTTCATGTCAGAAAGGATGGTGCTGCGCCATAAATAGGCGATCAGACTTCGAGCCTCCAGTGGGGATAGGAGCATCTGGTCAAGGCGAAGCTTCAGCCAAGTTTTCGCGGCCTCTGATGGCCAGAGGAGGTGGCGCGAGATTGTTTCCTGGTGGTGTGTTGTTAGGTTCAATTGATCGAGATGACTCGATTTCATTCTCGAGGTCAATTCAAGTTTATGGGTGTTCGAATCGATTTGGGGGATGGTAGGCGACTCGTGGATGGCTGCAGCACCGACCAACGACGGTGAAGGTGGTCGTGCACGTGTACGTGCTTGGTTGTGTGTCGGTTGTTAAATATGGGAGAGGAGCAGTGTGACTCAAAGTCTCGCGCATGAAACTGGGGCAGGAACTCGAAGTCAAACTCGAGTAAATTTAGTTGCGCTCCGAGTCATTTTACTTGAACTAAATTTTGGTTGGAAAATTTATACTCGGGTCAGATTTAGCTTAAACTCGAAGCAGGGTGCCATTTTGATCAGGGATGACTCGAAGACTCCCTCGGGTTGGACCTGAAGATAACAAATTCCAGTTTTGCAATAAAGTTTAAATGATTTTCTAATTTGTTCTTCATAAATGAGGATAGTTGGTTAATCTAATATAAAGTTTTTTTTTACTAAATTAAATATTCAAGAAGTATATTCAAATTTATTAACTTAAAACAAATATATTTATAATGGTTAAATAATGATTAAATAATTAATGATAAAAATTACTTTGTAATTAAAGGTTGATTAATTTAAAGAATAATTAGCAAATAAAAGTAATAAAGATTTAGTTAATTAACCATTAAGAATTAATAAATTAAGATAGTTAATTAAAGATTAAATAATTAATATAGCCAGTTTAAAATTTAATAGATTTATAATTAAGTGAAATTTTAAACATTTATTTAAAATAATTAGTAAAGATAATTTTATGGTCAATTCACTTTAATCACGACCACCTTAATCAAAGGTGATTTACTATCATCAAATATTCTGTACTGGATTGATATTGCTATTGTGATACTGTGATTGCTTTGTGATGAACAGTGATTTGTGATTTGTTCCTATATGGATGTGGAAACCTTTTGCCCGTAAAACGGCATTTAAACTTCGATGCGACAGGGAGTCAGATTTCAATTTGTTATCTGAAACCCGCATCGAACCCTGAATATGAATCTTTGTGATTGATATATCCACGTGTTTTAAAAATTGAGCGCTCACTACTCGGTTTAACCGGGAAAGGACCTTGGTGTCACATGACCCATTCCAAATAGTGATACGTCGAAATGGAGAGCATTTGAAGATCGGTGGTGAAGACCGGGTGTCTTCGAAAATGATAGGATAACCTATCAATTGTCTCTGCACTGAGTTGCTCCTGTATAGAGATTCCCTAAGTGATGGGAAGTCCGATCGGGATTGTGGATACTCGGATTGCAAGGGCTTCTTTGGAAGTGCCTTCGGTTCTGTTCGAACCCGGAATAGACTTGTATGGTTGTGTGTCTAACACTACACTTTGAGATATAAAGCAGATTTCTTTCAAATACATATCTGTGGTGGCGGAGAATTTATTCTCTTAGCTTAACACCCTTCTCTGAGACGTACGAGCTCAGAGGTTATGTAATTGAAGGTTATCAGCGATATACTCCCAATTTGGTAGCGTGGCACTCTAAGTGTTGTTGTGTGTTGATGATCATTGGTTGATCATTTGTGATCAAAGCAAGGCTTTCGTGTAAAGCATAGCTTTATGGACGAGACCTCATCGGACCTCACAACCCGGAAATGGTCGAAACAGGAAAGATGCGGCAAGGTTATGAGCGTCGTGCCCTTTAGGGTATGTCATTTCCTTCTGGAAAAAGGTTATGTCACGGTATGGAGCCCAGATATTTACCTGTGTGGTAGCTCCAATCTCATTTACTGTGTGGTTGTTGCTTTGGATAGAGGGCCCTTTGATAAAGGTCCCAAAGGACAGGGAGGTGGCATATTCGTGTAGTAGTTACCTAGTTACAAAGGTAACCAGGCCTTGTGTTGGCAGAGAGCTGGTTAAGTTCTCGAGACGTCCCGCCATAGGCGTATCCATGTGGCAGTAGGAAGTTCCTTAGCCTGACCATTTGTTGGAAATCCAAAGAAACAATACGAGCCTTGTACAGTTTTAGTTGTATAACCTGCCATGCAGCGTGGCGGTAACCTGCCACAAAACATGGTAGCTATAGTAGGCATAGTTCGAAATGTCTATGCTGGCTAAGATTAATATTCTGTTTTCGAAATGCATTTTTCACTATGCACTAGTAAAAATATCAAAGAATTCTTTTTCTCGTATCAAGCATATTTGACTATCATAATAAGAAATCTCCTCCAATTCTGCGTTTGCATTGTGTGTGGCGGGAGGTCTTATGGTAGTTCCATTTTTAAAAGCATTCCGAAAATTCTTCTACAAATCTAGTTATTTGAAAGTAACTGTTGTTTTTGTTTACTCATACCAGTCCCGTGACTGATCCAGAGTTTATTGTTTTCTTTCCTAAACTCTGGATGCCCAAAATTTCTATACGGGCAGCCTAGTAGCATATTTCCGTATTTTAGAGTTAGCATCATTTTGGAACTCTTGCTTTGAAGATATTCTTAGGAGCTTTTGGAGATCTCAGGTGTTTAGCTTTTGGAAGTTCGTTATCACCTCTTTCATTTGAGGACTTTTAGATATATGATCACTGTTGTATTATCATGATGTTGTAGTTGGAGTTGTGGTGTATGTATTATATACTCTGATGTAATATAAATATTATATTGATGTTGTATCTGTGATGATATTTATGATATTCAGTCTGTTCCGCTGTTTTATATTCATCTAATGTTGTTATAAGCTCCGTCGATGCGAATTTGATGTCGTTTGTCGGACATCGAGTTTGGGTCATCACAATGACCAAATCTTGATTCCCTTTATGTACAACCAAAACAGAATCATTTTCTAATAACTCATTCAGCTCTAGAAATGATCTTTCACACATATCAGTCCACCAAAACTTCTCGTTCTTTCTAGTCAACCTGATCGAGGGTGTTGTTATACATGAGAAATCCTTAATGAATTTATGCTAACAACAAGTCAATCCCAAGATACTTCTCATTATTGTCACCATTTTTGGTTTCTTCAAATAATTAATTGTCTCTGTCTTTGATGGATTCACTTCTAATCCATTCTCCGAAACAGCATAATCACGAAACTTAACCTTTCATTTCCAAGAATAGCACTTGGAAAACTTCATCTTCAATTTATTGTGTTTTATGTCTCTAACACTACTCTAAGATGGACTTTTTGGTCTCACTCATTCCTAGAGTATACCAAAATGACGCTGATGAAAGCCAACAAAAACTTATTTGGCTGACCACAAAAGACCTAGTTCATAAGATCCATAAAGAACGCAAGGGTATTGATTAGTCCGTAGGGTATGACTAACCACTTATACGGATTGTATCTAGTTCTATACGTGGTCAATCGAATGTTAACTTTAGATACCCCCGATTGATGGAATTTCATTGACAGGTAGGAGAATACTTTATCTCTACTCAACTGGTCAAGGAAGACGTCTACCTTAGGCAATGGATAAAAATTCTTCATTGTCAACTCGTTTAACTTCTAGTAGTTGAATGCATGCCCAAAGAGATCCATCCAACTTCTTTACAAATACTACATATGCTCCCCTTGGTCTATTAAAATTTTTATGTTAAAGTCTCCTAGTTGCTTCTTTTACTCCTCCAACTCCTTAGGAGGCATTATGCTAGGTGATCTACTAACGAGTTGTGCTCTTGGTATCAAATTTATTTGGATTCAGTTGCACTTCTAGCCAGTAATCCCGTTATTGGGTCGAATACATCGGTGAATTCTTAAAATACTAATATCTTATCAATCTCATCTTTCTTTGACTCTAGTCCAAATAAAGAAACTGCAAATTTTTCCTTCAACATATCTATTGCTACCGTAATCCTCCCACCTCCTATTAGATGTCATGATGTAATTGCTCTATCGCCATAGTTAATTATGGCATCATTATGTACTATCCAATCCATATCCAATATAACCCCATAATCTATAAAGTAAAACTCATATAGGTCGCAAGAAAATAAATGTTCATACAAAAATCTCTACATTAGCGCACCTTAATTAGAGAGTGATGTTCATACCGATCAGTTTAACCGCATGTAAAGATGTGGCTAAATTAGTAATATCTTGCCCTAATTTATCAACCAAATCTTCTGAAATGAAAGAGTATGTTGTCCCGGTATCAAATGGAAATATTGGAAATCAAAATCGTACCTTCGAGCACTACATCCTTCCTTTTTTTCCTTAGCAGATGGTTCAGCTATTGTCCTTCCAAAGCGTAAACTTTCGCATGTTTCAAATATGGACAACCCTTCTTATTATGTCCTGATTTGCTGTAGTTAAAGCACTTGGCCTTAGCCACCCCAATTGATTTTGGGAATTCAGAAGCATAGTTCCCTTCTATCTACGGTTATATTAAGTGATCTAAAAAATATCTTTTGATGCTTCCCCTTCTTCAACCTCTTTGTTTTTCCATTGGCCTTCTTAACCTTTTACTATATGGTGAACTTCTTCGCTTTATTTTTCATGGCCTTTAGCTCCACATTCTTTCTCTTAGTATACATAAGCTCGTAACATCTTCCTATGTCTTCCACTTCGTTAAATGGTAGTGCTAAACGAACCATCATCCTATCAGTCAACCTTGGCCATAACCCTATAGTAAACTTCTTTACTTCCTAGACATTCTAATCAAATCGGTATCATACCTGGATAAAGAAAAACTTCTACAAATACTCTAGCACAGACATATTCCTATGTTCCACCTCTGTAAATACTCAAAACATTGCTAATATTTATGATCCTAGAACGAACTGTTCCTCAAGTATCTCCTTAAATATGCCTTATGCTATCACTTCCTCAGGGAGTTTAGCCCATGGCGTTCCACCAATTACTAGCCAACCATTAATTTATCTCAACACCAAACTCACTTTTTGGGCATCCGAAAATCCGAAATCCTTATGAATGTAATCACACATCTATAACCATTCAATTGCCTCCAAAGCCTGCTTCACTCCACCAAACATCTCTTCCTTAAGACTTCGAAAATCCTAGTTCATTTTAACAAATTCTTCACTTACAGCTCGCATCGGTCCTCCTAGTATATTTAGGAACTGCAGG
The DNA here is from genome assembly GCA_030765085.1 of Allium cepa. Lineage (NCBI taxonomy): Eukaryota > Viridiplantae > Streptophyta > Magnoliopsida > Asparagales > Amaryllidaceae > Allium > Allium cepa. The sequence continues at coordinate 636,277,402 of CM060941.1, forward strand.
GGCGCTTGCTGTTAAGCTTGCTTTTGCACTAATTTTGCTACAAATTACTGAAAAACTGCATTCACATTCATGCCTCCAACCGTTGGAGCAGGTATTTAAACGCCCACATTTGTAGCTTCATTCCGCACTTTCTCCCAGCCTTTTTTGATCATTTGCATACTTATGGTTCCTTTATTGGCATTATCTCTCACCCTTCCAAATTTAATAGCCCACTTCTAGTTTCCATTCTTGCTTTTTGCATAATCAATTTTTTGTAAGAAATAGAACAAATGAGAGTGGCAGAAATAATGAAGGGATATGTGTGTGTGTTAGGGGACACTTAAATAAAATAGAGCTAAGTTAAAATCTTGGTAGAAACTAGATATAGAAAACAAAAACTTTGGGAAAGTATATACGATATATACATAATGTACTTCTATATATATATATATATATATATATATATATGCATGCATGCATGCATGTATAAAAAATACTAGGCAGTTATTTATGGCGGACAAGGCAGCATTCTCTAAGTCTATTACAACAGATAATCCACCACCAAAGCCTCTAGATCAGTAGCCAGCATCGAAGACACCTACTACAATATGGAGCAGGACGTGGGCAGATGTGGTTACTGGAGTTGTGGAGTAGGAAAACCATGAAGAAGACGTGGATTTGCAATTCGTTTCACCAAAAACAATGGCTGATGGACCAATGTTTGAAAATCCAATATGAAATAACATTGAAGAACGAGGAAAATGGCGTAGTACAATTATTGCTTATGTTTTGGGAAGCGAACCTTTATATTCACAATTTTTAAACTTCTTTCAGGCTGTTTGGAAACCATTAGTAAGATTGAATTTTTTTACAAGCGAAATGGTTTTATCATAACGAGATTTGAATCATCTGATAATTGCACTAGAATTCTAAAACAAGGACCATATACTTTTAATTCCTGTATTATAATTCTAAACAATGGAAAATTGGGATGAAATTGACTCATGACTATTTTACATCAATCCCTATTTGGATTAAGTTTCATGATTTAAGTTTAGAGTTGTAGACTAGAGATGCTAATAGTCGAATAGCATCCACTTTGGGTAAACCCATTAAGATGGATAGCAACACAACGAAAGAGATAAGACTTCAATTTGCTCATGTTCTTATAGAGATTAACCCTAATTTTCAATACCCAAACACTGTTAAACGCATGTTGCCTAACAGATCTATTATTGACATAGCTATATCCTACTAGTATAGGCCGAAGTCGTGTGAAAATTGTAATGTGTTTGGACATTGTACTAGAAATCGTGGTATTTCCTTTCAACAAAAACAGAAACCCAAACACAATACTACTTTCCGTACTACATTATAGTCCACAAATAATAATACAGAGCATATATCCCAATCAAGCAAATCACATGAAACTACTGCTGAGAATACAAGTATGGCTACTTCGTTTACAACACAAAAGGGAAAGGAAAAAATAAAATACATCCAACATATTTTCATGTCTTTCTTCTTCAGATGATAAGTGATTCCAAATCCTCCACCTAAATCATCTTTTACAAAACCATCTTCTGAGATTCCTTCAGAAATATCAGCCCTACTATTATACCTACACCTGACATAACAAAGGGAGAAAGTACTGCAACTACAAAATCTACTAACCAAACTGTTGTTAAAGTGGATATTATTCAAAGGAACCAGAAATTACATTGGATCAACAACAATCTATCAGTTCTAATTTACTTGATGAACAACAAAGCTTTATTAAACAAATTGCACACCACAACGAGGAAACTGGAAAACAGGAAAAGTCTAATAATCAATGTCCCCTACATGCTTGATGCATATATGAAATATAAGTAGAAGCATAACAAACCTACCACTCCAATTGCACCTCCTAAAATATCGACTAAGGGCACAAACAAAATTAAATGAATGCCTTACCATGGAATGTCTCAGGGTTGAATACTAACAACAAGATGTTGTGACAACCCGACTTTTCAAACATTGGAAATTGACACTAATACTTTATCGGTATTCACGTGCCGCAGATACAAGTGCCAAAGAGGCAGATGGTCAAGGGTAGAAATGTCGAATACAATAGTATACGAGTGTGGTGGAAATGGATAAAAATCTTCATAAGAATTTTCTAACTCCATGCTCCGAGCTCTTCCAAAATGTTCCAAAAAAACCCTTAATACTAGGCCGCTCAGAAAATCAAGGCTTTCAGCGTTTAAGGGAAACAAAATAAACATTGAGTCGGTCATGGGACTGGTGTGAAAAACTCAAAATACGAGTATTCAAAAAAAATGGTATCCTATAAGACCACGTCGCACATAAACGTGAAACATGATTTTACATTATGGTAACCAAATCATTTCAAATATATTTTTAATGACATTCTTTGATAAACATCTAAATAAACATATTCAAATAGCCAAAATCATTACATTGGTTAAGTCTGACTATAACGATCCCGGTTTTGAATCAAATTTAAATTGATAATTAATTTAGCTTTTGAAATAAAATTGTGAAATTAATTGGTAAATTAATTTGAGTTTCTCCAAAAACAAATAAAACATGTGTTTTGTAAGAAGATTGAAAATAGAATTTGAAATTCAAGATTAAAATATTTTAGAAATGAAATTGGATTTATTAACTTTATGTTTCCAAGGAATTAATATACATATATAAGGATATATATCTATTATTTGTCAGTAATGAATAATTTGATTTCAAATCATTTGTTTTAAAATTGTATAAATACAAAATGAAGTTTGTTTGTTTATATAAACATAGATACTTAAGTAAACAAGGGTTAAAGCATATAGTTTGTACATAAATTAAGTAATTTATAATGAAGTAGGATTTAAAACAAATTTATAAATAAGTTTAACAAAAGGGTTTAAATACAAGTTAAACACATTTGACAAATGTTTAATAAGTAATAATATATATTAACAAGTGTAACATGATGATACAAGTCGCAATCTTATATTTTTTACAAAAATAAATATCAAAAGAGTAAAACAGGCTGCTCATTTTTCATCCTTCTATTCAAAATACTTTCTTTTCAAAACAAACCTGAGAATAGAAAAATCTAAGCATGTTTTCAAAAAAAGCATTTCAAACCTGGAAGCACTGATTCAAGTAGTAGATCAGGCAAATTTAAATCAATATTAAAGTAATTCATTTCAAACCTGGAAATGAAGTTCCGAAAAACAAAAATCAAATCTAGAACATGATATCTGAAGCATTTCAAAAAAATTCAAAGCAACCTGGAAATAAAAAAAATCAAAAGCCTGAACAATCAAAAGTTTTTCAACACCAAAGCACCTCTCAAATTTCAAAACCTGGAAGCTCTGAAACTGGAACAAAGCAAATCTAGAAAAGCAAATGCAAGTTCAAACCTAAGATCAGTATAGATCAAAACAAAAGTATCTTCAATCTGAAAACAAAAGCATGCAACTAAATCAAGTTCCAGATAAATCATTTCCAGATTTTCACAATACAGGCTATCCTCTGTCTTCATTAATAAGGTGAGCAGACTTGACCCTGTTATATCTTTTGGTATTGGATTTGTATGTGATATATGTGCTTGTATGATTGTGTGAATATGCCTGAAAGTTTACGCATACATGTGTGTGTTGATATCTGTGTGCATGTCTGGAAACAGGGACATTTACTTCTGTTTTAGTGATAGGTTTCAAAACCTGTTTGAAAATCAAAATCGTCATCTCTAATCTATATTAGGCTTTGAAATCTAAACAAAACTTGTTTGCTTGATCGAGATCTAGGACTAAAAAATATTTTTGAAAAGAATTGATTTAAGTTTATCCTCGAATTTTATGAATTACAGAAAAAAAATAAAAGTATGGGTTGAAATTCGAATCTTGAAATCTATTAATTCATGTACATTATTGTGTTTGACATTGAAAACCGTGATTTTCGAAAGAAAATTCATAATTTTTAACCTAGCAAATTTCGAGTATTAGTAAGATGAACGTGAAATGGGTTTGGACGAAATTCTGGTGATCGGTGGGTTTTTAGATCTCATGATTGAAGTCGTAGCTTGCTGGGGGTTGGGGATCATCACAAAAATGTTCGTTGATTTTATAAATAATTGTGGAGGACGAACGAGGTTAATTTGGTGTTCTAGCTCATGTTTTAGTTAGGATCGAATTTCGAATTGTTGTTGTCTCATCATCGCTCCGGAGTTAATCGCACCGGAGGTAATCGGACCGTGGGAGGTAGGCGGAGCTTTGACCATTGCGACATTGTTGGTGGCCTGAGGCGATCAAATGAGGCAGTTTTTTCGATGATCGAATGTGTTCCAATTTGAGTTAAATAGCGAAATTTCGAGTTCGTCGTTGTTACAAATTTCTGGGTTGTTTGGAGGCTTGTATAGATGATCATCGACATGTTGGAGACGGTGAGGTCAACTGGAGTTCGTCCGTACGTTGGTACACGTGCACGTTATATCTTCGATATCTAATGATAGTTGAAAATTGGGGAAGAAACGATTTTCTCGGCGGTAAGCTCGAGTCGTGTGGGGTTTTACTCGAAGAAAATGACGGAGGTTAGAAACCCGGAGTCAAGCTCGGGTAATTTAGAATATGTCTCGGGTTTGAGTGATTGAACGTAAAATAGTTTTAACCCTTAAAATAAATCAAATTTCTTTTGAAACAATTTTGTTAAGCCCAATTCTTTTGAAATTTTTAAAATTTTATCCAAGTTTTGAATTGGTTAAAAGGGTTTTTAAATAAAAATTATTTTTAAATTAACTAAGTTTTAAAGTGTTTATATATATAACCTTTATTTTAAAGGTTTATTTTAAATAAATCTAATATTGGGATTGAATAGCTAATTAAGGAAATCAAATGCTTTCAAATTTAAATTAACTTAAGGGACTTAAGTTGTTTTATTTGTAAATGGTGATTTATTACAAAGGTTTAATTAATAGAAGTTTTAAATGATAATTAAGAAATGTAATGATTTATTTTTGATTTATAAATTAAAGGATCATTACTCAATGTGATTACTAAAAGGTTAATTATCTTAATGTAATTGAAGGTTGATTAGTTAAAATAAGTAATTAAGGGGTAATTACTTAATGAAATTAATTAAAATTAATTAAAGGTTAATGATTAAAGGTTAATTAATGGTTAAAATTAATTAAGTAGTTGGAGATAATTACTTATTATAATTAATTAAGGATAATTAATTTGTGGGAATTATTGATTAATCTAAGGATAATTAATTAATTAAAGATTTATTTAATGAAAGTGATTAAGGATAATCACTTATTGTAATAAATTAAGGATAATTAATTAAAGATTAATTTATTAATGGAGATGATTAAGGAATGATAATCAATTAAGAAGTAATTAATTAATTAATCTAATAAATTATGGGTAATTAATTAAAGAATAATTAAATAATTAAAGGTTAATTACTTAATAATTAAAGGTTAATTAATTTATTAGTTAATAAATGATTAGAGGATAATTAATTGATATGGTTTGTAATTAATGTTAATTAACCTGGACTAGTGATTAATCTGGTTTCAATTAATCAGATGATCAATTAACCTTATTTATGGATGTTTGGATTGCATTGAATGCTTTTGATATCTCTGTTGTTTGATGCTTTGTAATATGAGTTAAGCTGTGTGTAATTTATTTATTTATTTATCTGTGATACATTTACATATTATTTGTGAATCTGTGAATAGAAGATAAGCGTTATAGGAATATACCGCTTACCGATATTGATATGCTTGAATCTATGATGACTGATGATGTTGCACTATTGTGTAAAATCCCTAGACCACACTATACACATAAAAATATGGATTGCACGAGGAAATTGGTTAAGTCATAAATTTTTGAAATGGTTTTAAGGTTGAATTTTGAATACAACTGATTTTGGAAATGAATTTGGGTAAAATGTGAAAAGCTTTTGAAAAGGAGGTTTGAAAATAAAAGTCATTGTTAATAAATTGATAAAGTTTGAAATTTTTTAATCTGAATTTGAATTCAAGATTTAAAATTGAATTCTATGTTTGGAAATTTTGGTTCAAAAAGGTTATACAAGTTATAAATGTGTTTATATAGGGTTTTAAAACCATTTTAAAGTATTGTTTTGGGAATTTGAATTTAACCTAAGTTTTATACTTGAAGAAATTTAACTTGTGCAAATGAAATTGGATTTTTTGAAACGAAAATTATTTGTTTTCAAATAATAATAGCTTTCATATGAAGAAAGGATTTCCAATTTATATTGAAAGATTTCATGTTGAAATGGAATTGAAATAGTTTTGAAAGCTACGAATAAATCTTTGTGAAAAATGGTTGAACCTTGTTTTTAAATTGAAGAAGGTTTTAACCGGTATATCTTATATATATATATATAAAAGATTTGAAATGGGAATTGTTTTGAAAGCTATGAATTGAGTCTTTGATTTAATGATTGGATGAGTTAATCCAATTTGAAATGAAAATTGGTTTGAAGGTTGTGAATAAATCTTTATGAAAGATTGGTGAACTTTGTGAAGTAAATCTTTTTGTTTAAAGAGTTGTAAATGGTAATTTGTTTAAACCATTTGAAAGAAAAGTTTTGGGCTTTAAGTTGTGACTTAACTAAGATCCCAATATCTATATGTTTTTAAATATTGCGCTCATTATTTGGTTTAGTCGAGAGAGGACCTTGGGTCATATAACTCATTCCGAATAATGGTACGACGATATGGATAGCATTTGAAGACCGGTGGTGAAGACCGGATATTTTCGAAAGCGAAAGGATAACTCGTCGAATGTCTCTGCACTGGCTGATCCCCGGTATAGAGATTTGATCATCCTTTGTGATGGGGAGTCCGGACGTGATTGTTGAATATCCAGATTTGCAAGGGCTTCTGTGTGAAGTGTCGTCGGTTCTGTTCTAACCCGGAACAGACTTGTATGGATGTGTGTCTGACTTTACATTTTGAGATGTAAAACTGGTTTCTATCAAATACATTTCTGTTTGGTTGTGGAGAATTATTCTCTTAGCTTAACACCCTTCTTTGAGACGTACGAGCTCAGAGGTTATGTAGTTGATGGTTACTAGTGATAAATTCCCAATTTGGTAATGTGGCATACGAAGTGTTGTTGATCATTTGTTGATCGAAGCATGACTTTTGTCGAAAAACGTAGCTTTGTGGACGAGACTTCGTCAAGCCTCACAATCCGGTTACGGTCGAAACAGGAATCATGGCAGCAAGGTTATTTGGGGGTAGCACCCCCTGAGGGTATGTCATTGCCTTCTGGATCAAAGGTGGTATCATGGTATGGATCCCAGATATTTACCTATGTGGATGCTGCAAACTTATTGCTTTGTGGTTGTTGGTTGATAGGCGCCTCGAATAAAGGTTGGTAACGACCAGGGGTGGCATACTCGTGTCAGTAGTTACCTAGTTACAGAGGTAACCCGGCCTTGTGTAGTAGAGATCTGGTTAGGTTCTCGTGGACGTCCCTCCAGAGGCGTTCCATTTTGTGTGAGAAGTTCCTTTGCCTGACCATTTATTGGAAATCCAAACAAAACAATACGAGCCCTGTACGATTTTAGTTGTATAACCTGCCATGGAATGTGGCGGTAACCTGCTATTAAACATGGTAGCTATAGTAGGCATACAATAATGGTTGTATGCTGGCTAAGATTAATATTATACTTTCGAAAGGTTTTCCGCACTATGCACTAATAATAATATCAAAAAGAATTTTGCGTATCAAACATGTTTGACTATCATAAGGAGAAATCTCCTCCAATTAATTTCATTTTACAAAAAGCATTGCGGATTTCAATTTTAAATTTTTTTGCTGATTGTTTTAAAAATAAAACTGTTTTTGTTTGCTCATACCAGTCCCATGACTGACCCGGAGTTTATTGTTCCCTTTCTAAACTCTGGGTGCCCATAATTTTCCACACGGACAGTCTAGAGTTGGAATTTTCAGATAGTCAAATAGTAGGAGTAGAATTCAATAGCATCCAGCCTTTGGATTTGGCGATTGCATTTGCTTCCTTTCAGCATTCGGGATGACCTTGCTTAAGTCGTCGATGGGGGTGGTTCGAGCTTATTGGATTGAAGCCCTCGTAGCTTTTAGGGTGAGCTTTTGGTTTGGAGTTGCAGATTTTGGATTCACTCTTCAACGAAGATCATATTTGAGTTATCTCTTCCGTTGTTATCATATTCCGTTGTTGTATATTTGTCTCCGATACTGTTGTATCATATTGTATCAGATATTATATTCATTGTTGTATTAATGATATTATTCATTTTCTTCCGTTGTGTTGTTATACATGTGTTATAAGCTCCGGCGAACTAGATTCGGCGTTTGAATATGCAACATTCGAGTACAAGTGAAGTACGGGTGTTGATTTTCGAACGTCGAGTCAGGGTCATTATAATTGGTATCAGAGTTGAAGATTGAAACTTTAGCTCAGGAGTATAACACATTAAGTAACTCATTAGATATTGGGTGAAGTATACCCTAGAATGAGTATATCCCTAAGATATTAGTCTGTATGCCTCAGTAAATTCTCTTACTATCCACTGATAATGAGTATGTGTGCAAGAGGAGGGCGAGGTATGGGACAAGGAAATACCACTTCCAATGGTCGATACCCTACAATAATAAGGAAACAGCTCTGCTCAATCTCCTTTGATCCAATTTTCAAATTCTCTGATGTCTTTGTGGCAGCTCGATGAAGAAGCTTTGGTGTGGTGGCTCTGCGAATCGTTATAGATAGGTTCCTAATTCGTATTCTCTTCATCGGGTTCCTATCAGTTTTTCGTTTTAAACTTTAATGAATTTTAAATTTTAAATTAAAATAAATTGGTTAACTAAAATATGAAGTTTAATTAAATTGTATCGATAAAACGATTTTGATTAAAACCAAATTTGAAATTCTAGTGGGATTTCTTGTGAGGATCAAAGTTCGAAGAGGAACAAGTTGGTGTATACTTTGGGATATTCCAACCTGAATTGAGTATCCATTGTTTGTTCTTTAGGGTCCAGATATATTCTACGAGTGGTTAGTTATCCTTCGAACTAACCAGTGCCCTTGCATATTTCATAGACTGGATGGCCCGAGTATCTTGTGTAATATTGAATGAGTTTGTTCTCATAATTATTGGTGATATTCTGATTTGGTGAGCCAAATGCAGAATGGATATTCAGTTTGATCTGATAAGTCAATTCTCTATCTCAGATGTGTTCATCTGTCCTTTGTAGTCTCCCTAGCAAATTTCGAGGACGAAATTTTCTTAAGGGGTGAATCTGTAACGATCTCGGTTTTGAATCAAATTTAAATTGATAATTAATTTAACTTTCGAAATTAAATTGTGAAATTAATTGGTAAATTAATTTGAGTTTCTCCAAAAACAAATAAAACATGTGTTTTTTTAAGAAGATTGAAAATAGAATTTGAAATTCCAAATTAAAGTATTTTAGAATAAAATTGGATTTATTAACTTTATGTTTCCAAGGAACTAATATATATATATATATATATATATATATGGATATATATCTATTATTTTCCAGTAATGAATAGTTTGATTTCAAATCATTTGTTTTAAAATTGTATAAATACAAAATGAAGTTTGTTTGTTTATATAAACATAGATACTTAAGTAAACAAGGGCTAAAGCATATAGTTTGTACATAAATTAAGTAATTTATAATGAAGTAGGATTTAAAACAAATTTATAAATAAGTTTAACAAAAGGGTTTAAATACAATTTAAACATATTTGACAAATGTTTAATAAGTAATGATATAGATTATGTGATATCCCGGAATTTTTGACAATATCAATTTAATAATCTTTATTTAAAATTAAATTGATTTGATAATATTGATCGATAAAATATGAATTGGTTTAACAATCTGATTAAAATAAATATTTAATTTGTGATTTTATCTTTTAAAAGCTAAATAAATGTTTTTAATTTTAATGTATATATATTATAGAATATCTTTGTTTTGGAATTTAATAAATAAATAAAGTTTTGTTTTTAAATTCTAATAATATATTGAGTAATTGGGAATCATGTTTTAAATTAATTTTAAGTTTCTCAAAGTTATTCAGATTAATAATTATATGGTTTATAAATATTTAAAATAAATGTTATATTGTTTAAAGTTATATCTTAGTTTAATTTTTACATTTAAATAAAAAGTTTGTTTTATTTCTTATTAATATTTTTTGATAAATATGATTTGGAAATATTTTATATAAGTTTAAAATTACAAATAGCATATGGTTTAAATTTATCTATTAATAAAAGTGATTTATAATCTCTTTATAAATCATTTAAAATTTGTTAAATTGATTATTTTCAAGCCATACTAATAAATGTATCATTTTTCCATAAATATAAAAAGAATAAAAACAAGAAAATAGAATTTTCATTTTAAATTGAATAAATTGATTTTAATTTGGAATTCAAAGGATCAATTTGAATTTGGAATTTATTTGAAATTCAAATTTATAGATTCTTAGAAATATTTGAATAAGAATTAATTGGTAATTTATTTCATTTACATTTTCTTTAAATAAGAAATTCATCTATATTTATATAAGTTTAAAATAAATTAAAGAAAACCCTTTATAAAAATTTAAAAATATAACAAAATTAAATAAAAGACAAGTGTTAACTATTAAACAATCTAAGCTACATGTGTCTATTTAAAAATAAAGAAACATGACAAGTGTCATTGTTTTATTTTATCTTTTTCTTTATTTTGAATTAAAATAAATTTCAACATTATAACCATTTTCATTTCTCCCCTCATTCTCTTTTCAAAACCAAAGATAAATGAATCAAAGAAAAAAAAATCTGAAACTCAGAATTTCCTCAAAAGAAAAACTGTAAATCATCTCCTCAAATTACAATTGCAAACCAAAAACTTGAAAACAAGATTTGCAAACCTGTAGATGCAAGCAACCTGGAAATTTGAGCAAATCAAGTCTGCATTTCTTTTTACAACCTGAAGATCAACTGCATTTCTCTGGAAATCATCAGCTTAGCAACCTGGAGTTGAAGTCTGCATCTTTTTCAAAATTTTAAAGATTTAAAAGCCTGCATGCATGAAGTTTATAATCTGAGCAGTAACACTGCAACATTAAATCAAAAGGACAGTATTAAAAAGGCTTTCCTAAAATCATTGAGGCTCTGTTTCCTGAGGAAATAAGGTGAGTAACATTTTGTTTGAAATGAATTAAGTAAATGATGGTTGCCTGATTTGTCTCTGAAAAATATTGCTTGTGAATAACATCAACATCTTCCTAAATCTTAAACATAGAAGCATGATGATACTGAAGTAAATTGTTTGTGTGTATAAGAGTTTACTGGCAATTTCTATGAATTTATATAAGTATGTATTACTGTTGAGTATCATGGTTGCTGTTATTCTTGACTTAAGCTTTTAAATTCAAATTTTTGGTAGTCCCTTGATCTAACCATTTTTGTGGAATGAGTTACAAACAAAAATTGTTTGTTGAATATAAATCTAAGAATAAAATTTAAATAAAGTAAATTAAATTCAAAATTTTCTCTGGAAACCCAAAATGATTAGGAAACATGAGTTTGTTTAAAAACTTAAATTCCTTAATTCAGTAAATTAAGATTGTAATTTGAAACCACATTTGAAAACATGATTTTTAAATCAGAAAACATAATATTTAGTCTGGGATTTGGGGAGTAGTGCTGTGATGAACTAAAAAGATGATTTTGGGAAATTTTAATGATTTTGAACAATTGGGGGTTTGAAATTTCTTATGAATGAAGAAGAGTGATCAGGCATTTCAGGAAAATTATCAAATTGGTGAATTGAACTTTGAATTAGGAGAGGTGTAGGAAATTGTTCTGTAACCCTAGTTTTAAATAAATTAGAAAATTTGATCGTCATTGCCTCTAGGGTTGTTCAAGTGTGAAGCAGATTTGGGGAAGTGTTGCTGAGACCATGACGAGGTTGTGGCCAAGGTTTCAACTCAAACGATGGTCGGAGGGGGAAGAACTCGTCGTTGACAGGTTTGGGGTCTTGGAGGTGTATTGTGTTCCAGGTTTTAAAGGGAGGCTCTTTTTTTTATTTTGGGTAAATGGAGGTATTCTGATGATTTGGTGTTCAAGTTGGATTCAAGAGTGTTTGGTGGATGAGGATGATCTTCGTTGATGATTGGAAATTGTCCTTGGGTTTTGTGCATGTGCACAGTAGTCATGTGGAGGTGATTTTGTTTTTGGAAAAATTATAGGGGAAGTGTTCTCGAGGAATACTCGTGTTGTTTGAGGTGTGACTCGAAGTTAGGAGGAGGATAACTCGAAGCAAATCAGTTTATGGCTCGAGTAGTTTTTTTTTTAGTTTCAGGTTTTGTTCAGGAAAACCTGACAGTTTCAGGTTATTAAAATTTTAAAACTAAATTTAAATAAAAAGGAAGCAGAGCAAGGTTTGAATTAAATTTGAATTTTAGTTTTTGAAAATAAATAATTTTATAAAAGATGAAATGGTTAACAACTTGAACCTGTACAGTTTTTATATAAAGTTCTTTTTTGAAATCTGAAAAAAATGAGATTTAAACCTAGATTTTAAATTTAAGTTTAAAAATCTGAATGGTAAACCTGAATTCAAATTTGAATCTGAATCTTAGGATTTGAAAATAAAATAAGTTTATAAATTCTAATGTTATAATCAATTTTGAATATTTTAGTATTTATAACATGTGTTTTTATAAATCTGAAATGAAATTTAAAACAGGATTTTAAATTTAAATTTTTGAATCTGAATCTGAAACATAATTTGAATTCTAGTTTGAAATGAAATAAGCTTTTGAATTTAAATGTTTTCAAAACCACTTGGAATATTTAAAGTATAATTTAAATTGATTATGGGTTAAACTATTTTTAAATTTATCTTAAGTAATTCTTTAAAATAAAATTGAAGGGCTTTCAAATACTTAATCCTTGTTTAAGTTGAGAATTGATTTCATTTTAAATCTTAATTTAAAATGGATTTAGATGAAATTTAAAAAAAAGAAAATTATTTTTAAGTTACCTTGATAAAGTTGATTTAATCATTAATAAGATTTATGGGTATGCTAAGTTAATTAGAACCTAATAATTGATAATTCATTTGATGATTAAGATGATTAAGTTTGTAATTGATTAATTTAATTAATTAATAATTAGGTTAATTAATTAAATAATTAAGGGTTTTATTTAATTAATTAAAGGATTAGTAAGTTAATTAAAATTGATCAAATTTTAATTAAGAAATCAATTAATTAAATAAGATTTGATTTAGTTTAATTAATGATTTGAATTTATTAATCAATTAATTAATAATTAACTAATTTTTTGATTATCACTTGATTAATTTAATAATTAAAGATTAATTAATGAGTTTTATAAATAAATTAAGAATTAATATTGATTAATTCAGTTAATTAATTTAGAAAAGTAATTAAAGATTTGTTATTGGTTAATGAAGGTCATTACATAGTATTACTTAATTAATTTAAAGATAATCATTTGAATTGTTTAGGTGTAATTACTTAATGAAAGTAATTAAGGAAATTAATTACTAATTGTAATTAATTTATTTTATTTTGATTAATTAAGTTAATTAATTAAGTTTAATTAATTTAAATTAATCACTAGTTGATTTGAGAAGTAATTACCAATGTAATTAAAAATGAATAATTACTTAGTGAAGTAATTCAGAAGATAAATTACTTGATGTAATTTAATTGAAGGATACTTGGATAATGGAGGAGTTTTGGAAAATTAATTACTTTGTGTAATTAATATGTGATCAATATGCAGGATAATTACTTTAAGAAAGTAATTAATAATTAATTACTTAGTGTAATTAATTTGGGTTTTGATAATTGAGTTATTTAAAGATAATTAAAGATGAAATTGATTAAGTTTATTACTTAATGTGATTAATCAAGAGTGATTAATCAATATGGATAATTGATAATTAATTTAATAGGGTAATTATTAATAGTAATTTGGGAACATTAATTTATATAATTAATGATGTAATTAAGGATGGATTAATTAAGAACAATTAATCAATGAAGGAATTAATTAATGTAATTAATTAAGGATTAATGTAATTAATTATAATTAGTTAATTAATGAAGTAATTACAGATTAATTACTGAATTTGGTTTTGGATAATTAATTTGTGAAATTAATTAGAGGTTAATTGTGAAATTAATTAGAGGTTAATTACTTGAATGTAATTAAAGGATAATTAATAAAGATGATTAATTAGGGTAATTTATTGAGAGCAAATAATTGATTGATTTATAATTAATTAAGGGATATGTAAGCAAGATTTATATGGATGAGTAATTAATTTAATTTTTTTTTAAATTAGTTAAGGAAGAAGTAATTAATTTAATTCATTTTAAATTAATTATATAATGGTGATTCATAAATCATTGCTTGTGAAGGTTGTTTAATTCTGATTACCCTGAGTAGTTGAGATCTCAAATATGAGATAAGTAATGTTGTGTGATTTGGATGCTATAGTTGCATTGAGTTGATGATATGAATTATCTGTTGGAATGATAATATGGATTATCTGTTGTGATGATAATGATGATTACCTATTGTGATGTTGTGTATTATCTATCTGTGTGTATATAGATAATATTGAATAGAATTGTTTTAAACATTTAAAACAACTTGGACCTAAAAGACACGTTTTGGATTTCGATGAGACCGGGATCGGGTTTCCATATTTGGATATCCGAAAACCACATCGATCCAAATTAATGATAGGTCGTGAATCTCAAGTGAAGATGAAGATTCAGAGTGCAAGGGTTATCGTCGTTAATTCTGAGGGTGATTCCGAAATGAGTGTGACGAGATAATGCCTTCGGTTTCGTTCGAACCCGGAATGAACTTGTATGGATTGAATGCTTTCAGAACATCGTCAGGTGGACGATGAGCATTCTAAGAGATGTGTTCTCTAAAGGTAATCGTAGCCTCAAGCCTCATCAACTGGGAATAGCTAAAACAGGGGAGGTGCAGCAAGGCTTCGTGGGTAGCCCCCACTTGAGAGTGAGATTTACCCCTGTCTAGAAGTCCCTTTATATTCGGCTGTGTGCAGTTGGTTGCAAACAACTGCGGGGTTGTCTTGTTCGGAACTGTTCAGTAAGGAATGGTTCCGGCCTTGTGTTGCAGGGGAGTTAGGGTGGCTCCTCGGTACGGTGATCTAAGCCACGTACTATGACGGGCGGTACCCCAGTAGCCCTGCCATTGTATGGAATCCAAAATCCAATAAGTGCCAACGGTTTTGATTGTATTACCCACTTTTGTGGCTAGTAGCTGGAATTTAATGAATGTAACAATTTCGGCTATTTCTTATTTACTTGAAAACCTTAGACACTATTATAATATCACCGGATTTCCTATCAAATGATTTGGTTAGCGTAAGGTAAAAACTTTTCCATGTTTATGTGTGGGAAGTCTTACGTGATACGTCTCTTTTCAAAGGTTTTTAAAAGTTAAGCAACCTTAACCTGTTACTCACACCAAACCCATGTCTGACCCGGAGTTTATCTTTTGTTTCTTAAACTCTTGGGTACTCAAATTTTTACGAGTAGCCAAGGGATTCAGGTTGGCTTTGACGAATAATGGAGGAGCAATGGAGCAGGAGGCTTCTGCGTTGTAAATATATAGTTTTCCGCTGTGTGTTCTCTGTGTTGTGTTGGTATTAAGTTGTAAATACTAGACAGGTGTTTATAACTGTCTAGTATATGTGATGTGTAGCTGTGTATCTATGATTATTGTTGTATATTATGTAAATACTTTTGTTATTAATATAATTTATTCGTTCCACTGTTGAGATTCTAGTGTTTTTTCTTCTTTCTTTTCTTTATCTTCCCTTTCTATCCCTTCCTTTCTTAATAGATGATGCGATTTTCTGGGAGTAGAAAGTCGGGTCGTCACAGTTGGTATCAAAGCATTAGGTTGAGTGAATACCTAGGCTCTGGAGTGGTGTCTATCTTGAGAGAGCGTATTTGTAATTTTTAATATATATATATATATATATATATATATATACCTATATATTGGGTTACCTGTTTGGGTTTTCCAATATGAGTTATAAAGGTAGAATGGGGTAGTGGTGTGTATAACACGACTGCCATTGGTTGGAGTTTGTATGTTTGAGGTTGGAAGTGCATCTGTCCAGACTGTAGACCTAATACCGTCTCGAGTGAACTTTGCAGTAGTGTAAGGACTTCATCGATCTCTGAAGGTAACCTGTTAAGGTTCGGAGTTCATCTTTGAAGCTGGATGAGTAGAGTTTGGATCTGTTGGCTAAGCAGAAGCAAGTGATGGTATCTTGATACCTCAGGAAATAGTAGCTGCGTGACGAGATGTAGTGACTATGGATGTTTCCAAAGATAATTTCTTTGGAACATGTTTAAGGAAGTAGTTCTGATTTGGTGTTGTGGCTGAGTTCAGCGAAGTGTTTATGTTTGGTTTGAAGTCCGAGTTTCTCGAAGAGCTTTGGATTGGGAATTCTTTGGCATTGGTGTCGGCAGTGCAGCTCGGATTGTTCAGTGTGTCGGCTGAGTTTTCTGGCTTAGTAGTTTCCTGGAGATGGTGTTCATAAGCAGTAGAGTAGAATCCATTTCTTCGATGGATTGGCAAGACCAGCATAAGCTGTTCTGATTGTTAAAGAGAGAATGGTTTTCTTTGGATTTTAGTTTGGATTGATCGTAAAAGTGACTTGCGATGATTGAGTATTCTCTTGGATTGTTGGAGATTTTTCTGGATGTTTTCTGGAAGTTAGGAGTTGTCCTCATCTAGAGATTCAGTCTTCTTAATGTGGTACCGGTGGTTCAACTAGTTGAAGGTTGGTTCCATGAGATGGAGTTTGTTGAAGCAGCTCAGGATTTGAGGAACTTCTGAATTTTTTTCTTGGTTATCAGGGATCTTCTTGGTTTTGCTGTCCAATTATGCTTGTGTTCTTCATCCACATTCTTTTCTACTCTAGATAAGAGTTGTGCAGCGGAAGCAGTTTGGGAGTGCATCTTCTTTTCATTTCCGGATAGGAGAAGTTTGTTTTCTTATGATGGTTGTGACTAGAGTTTGTTCTTGATCTTGATTGATCATGGAGGATCATTCTGGTGGTTTGGGTTGGTCCAATTTGTTTCTTGAGACATCAGTAAGGATTGAGCTGATCGGGTAGGAGGTAGGCAGCCCGAGATCGTCCGAAGAGTTTTGTGGATCTGAAGTCGGAAATCTGATTTTGGATAAATTTCTCAGTTTTTAGGAGCTATAAATTTTGGTAAGGTTGGTTAAGCTAGCTCCGATATGTTTTGGATTTCTTCGGTGTTAAGTTTTGGATAAGTGGTTAATTTTCTGGATTGAATTGCTAGTTTGGACAACTGGAATTCGATGTGTTTCACGTATCTCTGAGGGAGTACGTGTATGATCTATTTTTGGTTTTGGAATCAGCTGTTCTAGGAGATTTGGTTGTTGAGTCAGACTTGTCTTTAGTCTGATATCTTGTTCAGTTGTAGATCTAGATGAGTAAGAGTTCTGTAGCTTAGTAATGTTGATTGTTTGGGTTTTATAGAGCGAGTATCCTGGTGTTTACTTGGGAAACTCGAAGAAACTCTATCCAGAATTTTGTCTGGATGGTTAATTTTGTTTGAATGGGTGAATTGATTGCTATGGTTGTTAGCATATGTTTGATATATGCTTGTGCTTTAAAATTTAAAATCTTAAATAGGTTATTAAATTACCTTTGTTTTAAATTTCGGGGACGAAATTCTTTTAAGGAGGAAGGAACGTGATATCCCAGAATTTTTGACAATATTTATTTAATAATCTTTATTCAAAATTAAATTGATTTGATAATATTGATCAATAAAATATGAATTGGTTTAACAATCTGATTAAAATAAATATTTAATTTGTGATTTTATCTTTTAAAAGCTAAATAAATGTTTTTAATTTTAATGTATATATATTATAGATTATCATTGTTTTGGAATTTAATAAATAAATAAATTTTTGTTTTTAAATTCTAATAATATATTGAGAAATTGGGAAATCATGTTTTAAATTAATTTTAAGTTTCTCAAAGTTATTTAGATTAATAATTATATGGTTTATAAATATTTAAAATAAATGTTATATTGTTTAAAGTTATATCTTAGTTTAATTTTTACATTTAAATGAAAAGTTTGTTTTATTTCTTATTAATATTATTTGATAAATATGATTTGGAAATATTTTATATAAGTTTAAAATTACAAATAGCATATGGTTTAAATTTATTTATTAATAAAAGTGATTTATAATCTCTTTATAAATCATTTAAAATTTGTTAAATTGATTATTTTCAAGCCATATTAGTAAATGTATCATTTTTCCATAAATATAAAAAGAATAAAAACAAGAAAATAGAATTTTCATTTTAAATTGAATAAATTGATTTTAATTTGGAATTCAAAGGATCAATTTGAATTTGGAATTTTATTTGAAATTCAAATTAATAGATTCTTAGAAATATTTGAATAAGTTTTAATTGGTAATTTATTTCATTTACATTTTCTTTAAATAAGAAATTCATCTATATTTATATAAGTTTAAAATAAATTAAAGAAAACCCTTTATAAACATCTAAAAATATAACTAAATTAAATAAAAGACAAGTGTTAACTATTAAACAATCTAATCTACATGGGTCTATTTAAAAATAAAGAAACATGACAAGTGTCATTGTTTTATTTTATCTTTTTCTTTATTTTGAATTAAAATAAATTTCAACATTATAACCATTTTCATTTCTCCCCTCATTCTCTTTTCGAAACAAAAGATAAATGAATCAAAGAAGAAAAATAATCTGAAACTCAGAATTTCCTCAAAAGAAAAACTGTAAATCATCTCCTCAAACTACAATTGCAAACCAAAAACATGAAAACAAGATTTGCAAACCTGTAGATGCAAGCAACCTGGAAATTTGAGCAGACTCATTTTACAACCTGAAGATCAATTGCATTTCTCTGGAAATCATCATCTTAGCAACCTGGAGTTGAAGTCTGCATCTTTTTCAAAATTTTAAAGATTTAAAGCCTGCATGCATGAAGTTTATAATCTGAGCAGTAACACTGCAACATTAAACCAAAAGGACAGGATTAAAAAGGCTTTCCTAAAATCATTGAGGCTCTGTTTCCTGAGGAAATAAGGTGAGTAACATTTTGTTTGAAATGAATTAAGTAAATGATGGTTGCCTGATTTGTCTCTGAAAAATATTACTTGTGAATAACATCAACATCTTCCTAAATCTTAAACATAGAAGCATGATGATACTGAAGTAAATTGTTTGTGTGTATAAGAGTTTACTGGAAATTTCTATGAATTTATATAAGTATGTATTACTGTTGAGTATCATGGTTGCTGTTGTTCTTGACTTATGCTTTTAAATTCAAATTTTTGGTAGTCCCTTGATCTAACCATTTTTGTGGAATGAGTTACAAACAAAAATTGTTTGTTGAACATAAATATAAGAAAAAAATTTAAATAAAGTAAATTAAATTCAAAGTTTTCTTTGGAAACCCAAAATGATCAGGAAACATGAGTTTGTTTAAAAACTTAAATTCCTTAATTCAGTAAATTAAGACTGTAATTTGAAACCACATTTGAAAACATGATCTTTAAATCAGAAAACATAATATTTAGTTTGGGATTTGGGGAGTAGTGTTGTGATGAACTAAAAAGATGATTTTGGGAAGTTTTAATGATTTTGAACATTTGGGGGTTTGAAATTTCTTAGGAATGAAGAAGAGTGATCAGGCATTTCAGGAAAATTATCAAATTGGTGAATTGAACTTTGAATTAGCAGAGGTGTGGGAAATTATTCTGTAACCCTAGTTTTAAATAAATTAGGAAATTTGACCATCATTGCCTCTAGGGTTGTTCGAGTGTGAAGCAGATTTGGGGAAGTGTTGCTGAGACCATGATGAGGTTGTGGCCGAGGTTTCAACTCAAACGATGGTCGGAGGGGGAAGAACTCATTATTGACAGGTTTGGGGTCTTGGAGGTGTACTGTGTTCCAGGTTTTAAAGGGAGGCTGTTTTTTTTTATTTTGGGTAAATGGTGGTATTTTGATGCTTTGGTGTTCAAGTTGGATTCAAGGGTGGTTGGTGGATGAGGATGATCATCGTTGATGATCGGAAATTGTTCTTGGGTTTTGTGCATGTGCACAGTAGTCATGTGTAGGTGATTTTGTTTCTGGAAAAACTGTAGGGGAAGTGTTCTCGAGGAATACTCATGTTGTTTGAGGTGTGACTCGAAGTTAGGAGGAGGATAACTCGAAGCAAATTAGTTTATGGCTCGAGTAGTTTTTTTTAGTTTCAGGTTTTGTTCAGGAAAACCTGACTGTTTCTGGTTTTTAAAATTTTAAAACTAAATTTAAATAAAAAGGAAGCAGAGCAAGGTTTGAATTAAATTTGAAGCAAGTTTAAACTATGAATTCAAAATGAATTTGAATTTTAGTTTTTGAAAATAAATAATTTTATAAAAGATGAAATGGTTAACAACTTTAACCTGTACAGTTTTTATATAAAGTGCTTTTTTGAAATCTGAAAAAAAATGAGATTTAAACCTAGATTTTAAATTTAAGTTTAAAAATCTGAATGGTAAACCTGAATTCAAATTTGAATTTGAATCTTAGGATTTGAAAAGAAAATAAGTTTATAAATTCTAATGTTATAATCAAGTTTGAATATTTTAGTATTTATAACATGTGTTTTTATAAATCCGAAATGAAATTTAAAACAGGGTTTTAAATTTAAATTTTTGAATCTTAATCTGAAACATAATTTGAATTCTAGTTTGAAATGAAATAAGCTTTTGAATTTAAATGTTTTCAAAACCACTTGGAATATTTAAAGTACATTTTAAATTGATTATGGGTTAAACTATTTTTAAATTTATCTTAAGTAATTCTTTAAAATAAAATTGAAGGGTTTTTAAATACTTAATCCTTGTTTAAGTTAAGACTTGATTTCATTTTAAATCTTAATTTAAAATGGATTTAGATGAAATTTACAAAAAGTGCAAATTATTTTTAAGTTACTTTGATAAAGTTGATTTAATCATTAATAAGATTTATGGGTATGTTAAGTTAATTAGAACCTAATAATTGATAATTCATTTAATGATTAAGATGATTAAGTTTGTAATTAATTAATTTAATTAATTAATAATTAGGTTAATTAATTAAATAATTAAGGGTTTTATTTAATTAATTAAAGGATTAGTAAGTTAATTAAAATTGATTAAATTTTAATTAAGAAATCAATTAATTAAATAAGATTTGATTTATTTTAATTAATGATTTGAATTTATTAATCAAGTAATTAATAATTAATTAAGTTTTTGATTATCACTTGATTAATTTAATAATTAAAGATTAATTAATGAGTTTTATATATAAATTAAGAATTAATATTGATTAATTCAGTTAATTATTTTAGAAAAGTAATTAAAGATTTGTTATTGGTTAATGAAGGTCATTAACATAATATTATTTAATTAATTTAAAGATAATCAGAATTGCTTAGGTGTAATTACTTAATGAAAGTAATTAAGGAAATTAATTACTAATTGTAGTCAATTAATTTTATTTTGATTAATTAAGTTAATTAATTAAGTTTAATTAATTTAAATTAATCACTGGTTGATTTGAGAAGTAATTACCAATATAATTAAAAATGAATAATTACTTAGTGTAGTAATTCAGAAGATAAATTGCTTGATGTAATTTAATTAAAGGATAGTTGGATAATGGAGGAGTTTTGGAAAATTAATTACTTTGTGTAATTAATATGTGATCAATATGCAGGATAATTACTTTAACAAAGAAATTAATAATTAATTACTTATTGTAATTAATTTGGGTTTTGATAATTGAGTTATTTAAAGATAATTAAAGATGAAATTGATTAAGTTAATTACTTAATGTGATTAATCAAGAGTGATTAATCAATATGGATAATTGATAATTAATTTAATAGGGTAATTATTAATAGTAATTTGGGATCATTAATTTATATAATTAATGATGTAATTAAGGATGGATTAATTAAGAAAAATTAATCAATGAAGGAATTAATTAATGTAATTAATTAAGGATTAATGTAATTAATTATAATTAGTTAATTAATGAAGTAATTACATATTAATTACTGAATTTGGTTTAGGATAATTAATTTGAGAAATTAATTAGAGGTTAATTACTTGAATGTAATTAAAGGATAATTAATAAAGATGATTAATTAGGGTAATTTGTTGAGAGTAATTAATTGATTGATTTATAATTAATTAAGGGATATGTAAGCAAGATTTATATGAATGACTAATTAATTTAATTTATTTTAAATTAATTAAGGAAGAAGTAATTAATTTAATTCATTTTAAATTAATTATAGAATGGTGATTTATAAATCATTGCTTGTGAATGTTGTTTAATTCAAATTACTCTGAGTAGTTGAGATCAAATATGAGAAAGGTAATGTTGTGTGATTTGGATGCTATGCTTGCATTGATTTGATGATATGAATTATCTGCTGGAATGATAATATGGATTATTTGTTGTGATGATAATGATGATTACCTATTGTGATGTTGTGTATTATCTATTTGTGTGTGTATAGATAATATCGAATTGAATTGTTTTAAACATTTAAAACAACTTGGACCTAAAAGACACGTTTTGGATTTCGATGAGATCGGGATCGGGTTTCCATATTTGGATATTCGAAAACGACATCGATCCAAATTAACGATAGGTCGTGAATCTCAAGTGAAGATGAAGATTCAGAGTGCAAGGGTTATCGTCGTTAACTCTGAGGGTGATTCCAAAATGAGTGTAACGAGATAATGCCTTCGGTTTCGTTCGAACCCGAAATGAACTTGTATGGATTGTATGCTTTCAAAACATCGTCAGGTGGACGATGAGCATTCTAAGAGATGTGTTCTCTAAAGGTAATCGTAGCCTCAAGCCTCATCAACCGGGAATGGCTAAAATAGGGAAGGTGCAGCAAGGCTTCGTGGGTAGCCCCCACTTGAGGGTGAGATTTACCCCTATCTAGAAGTCCCTTTATATTCGGCTGTGTGGGCAGTTGGTTGCAAACAACTGCGGGGTTGTCTTGTTCGGAACTGTTCAGTAAGGAATGGTTCCGGCCTTGTGTTGCAGGGGAGTTAGGGTGGCTCCTCGGTACGGTGATCTAGGCCACGTACTGTGACGGGCGGTACCCCAGTAGCCCTGCCGTTGTATGGAATCCAAAATCCCATAAGTGCCAACGGTTTTGATTGTATTACCCACTTTTGTGGCTAGTAGCTGGAATTTAATGAATGTAACAATTTCGGCTATTTCTTATTTACTTGAAAACCCTAGACACTATTATAATATCACCGGATTTCCTATCAAATGATTTGGTTAGCGTAAGGTAAAAACTTTTCCATGTTTATGTGTGGTAAGTCTTACATGATACCTTTCTTTTCAAAGGTTTTTAAAAGTTAAGCAACCTTAACCTGTTACTCACACCAGACCCATGTCTGACTCGGAGTTTATCTTTTGTTTCCTAAACTCTTGGGTACTCAAATTTTTACGAGTAGCCAAGGGATTCAGGTTGGCTTTGACGAATAATGGAGGAGCAATGGAGTAGGAGGCTTCTGCGTTGTAAATATATAGTTTTCCGTTGTGTGTTCTCTGAGTTGTGTTAGTATTAAGTTGTAAATACTAGACAGGTGTTTATAACTGTCTAGTATATGTGATGTGTATGCCGTGTATCTCTGATTATTGTTGTATATAATGTAAATATTTATGTTATTAATATAACTTATTCGTTCCGCTGTTGAGATTCTAGTGTTGTTTCTTCTTTCTCTTCTCTTTCTATCCCTTTCTTTCTTAATAGATGATGCAATTTTCTGGGAGTAGAAAGTTGGGTCGTCACAGATTAACAAGTGTAACATGATGATATAAGTGGCAACCTTATTTTTTTATAAAAATAAATATCAAAGAGTAAAATAGGCTACTCATTTTTCATCCTTCTATTCAAAATACTTTCTCTTCAACACAAAACCCGAGAGTAGAAAAATCTAAGCATGTTTTCAAAAAAAACATTTCAAACCTGGAAGCACTGATTAAAGTAGTAGATCAGGCAAATTTAAATCAAGATTAAAGTAATTCATTTCAAACCTAGAAATAAAGTTCCAAAAAACAAAAATCAAATCTGGAACTTGATATCTAAAGCATTTCAAAAAAAATTAAAGAAACCTGGAAAAAAATCAAAAGCCTGAACAATCAGAAGTTTTTCAACATCAAAGCATCTCTCAATTTTCAAAACCAGGAAGCTTCGAAACTGGAACAAAGAAAATCTGGAAAAGCGAATGCAAGTTCAAACCTGAGATCAGTATAGATCAAAACAAAAGTATCTTCAATCTGAAAACAAAAGCATGCAGCTAAATCAAGTTCTCGATAAATCATTTCCAAATTTTCACAATACAGGCTATTCTCTGTCTTCATAAATGAGGTGAGCAGACTTGACCCTGTTATATCTTTTGGTATTGGATTTGTATGTCATATATGTGCTCGTATGATTGTGTGAATATGCCTGCAAATTTATGTATACATGTGTGTGTTGATATCTGTGTGCATGTTTGGAAACAGGGACATTTACTTCTATTTTAGTCACAGGTTTCAAAACCTGTTTGAAATTCAAAAACTTCATCTCTAATCTATATTAGGCTTTGGAATCTAAAAAAAACTATTTTGCATGATCGAGATCTAGGACTAAAAAGTATTTTTGAAAAGAATCGATTTAAGTTTATCTTAGGATTTTATGAATTACAGAAAAAATAAAAGAATGGGTTAAAATTCGAATCTCGAAATCTATTGATTCATATACATCATTGTGTTTGACATTGAAAACCATGATTTTCGAAAGAAAATTCATAATTTTTAACCTAGTAAATTTCGAGTATTAGTAGGATGAACGTGAAATGGGTTTGGACGAAATTCTGGTGATCGATGGGTTTTTAGATCTCGTGATTAAAGTCATAGCTTGCTGGGGGGTTGGGGATCATCGTAAAAATGTTCGATGATTTTATAAATCATTATGGAGGACGAACGAGGTTAATTTAGGGTTCTAGCTCATGTTTTATTTAGGATCGAATTTCGAATAGTTGTTGTCTCGTCATCGCTCCGGAGTCGATCGCACCAGTGGCAATCGGACCGTGGGAGGTAGATGGAGCTTTGACCAATGTTGCGATGCTGTTGGTGGCCTGAGGCGGTCAAACGAGGCAGTTTTTCCGATGATCGAATGTGTTCCAATTTGATTTAAAAAGAAAATTTTTGAGTTCATCTTTGTTACAAATTTCTGGGTTGTCCGGAGGCTTGTATTGATGATTATCGACTTGTTGGAGACGGCGAGGTCAATTGGAGTTCGTCGGTACGTTGGTACACGTGCACGTGTTATCTTGGATATCTGATGATAGTTGAAAATTGGGGAAGAAACAATTTGCTCGGGGATAAGCTCGATTCGTGTGGGGTTTTACTTGAAGTAAATGACGGAAGTGAGAAACCCGGAGTCAAGCTCGGGTAATTTTGAATATGGCTCGGGTTTGAGTGATTGAACGTAAAATAGTTTTAACCCTTAAAATAAATCAAATTTTATTTGAAACAATTTTGTTAAAACCAATTCTTTTGAAATTGTTAAAAGTTTATCCAAGTTTTGAATTGGTTAAAAGGGTTTTTAAATAAAAATTATTTTTCAATTAACTAAGTTTTAAAGTGTTTATATATATATAACCTTTATTTTAAAGGTTTATTTTAAATAAATCTAATATTAGGATTGAATAGCTAATTGAGGAAATGAAATGCTTTCAATTTTAAATTAACTTAAGGGACTTAAGTTGTTTTATTTGTAAATGGTGATTTATTACAATGGTTTAATTAATAGAAGTTTTAAATGATAATTAAGAAATGTAATGATTTATTTTTGATTTATAAATTAAAGGATCAATACTTAATATGATTACTTAAAGGTTAATTACCTTAATGTAATTGAAGGTTGATTAATTAAAATAAGTAATTAAGGGGTAATTACTTAATAAAATTAATTAAAATTAATTAAAGGTTAATTAATTAAAGGTTAATGATTAAAGGTTAATTAATGGTTAAAGTTAATTAAGTAATTGGAGATAATTACTTATTATAATTAATTAAGGATAATTAATTTATGGGAATTATTGGTTAATCCGAGGACAATTAATTAATTAATTAAAGATTTATTTAATGAAAGTGATTAGGGATAATCCCTTATTGTGATAAATTAAGGATAATTAATTAAAGATTAATTTATTAATGGAGATGACTAAGGAATGATAATTAGTTGAGGAGTAATTAATTAACTAATGTAATAAATTATCGGCAATTAATTAAAGAATAATTAAATAATTAAAGGCTAATTAATTAATAATTATAGGTTAATTAATTTATTAATTAATAAATGATTAGAGGATAATTAATTGATATGGTTTGTAATTAATGTTAATTAACTTGGAATAGTGATTAATCTGGTTTCAATTAATCAAATGATCAATTAACCTTATTTATGGATGTTTGGATTGCATTGAATGCTTTTGATATCTTTGTTGTGTGATGCTTTGTAATATTAATTGAGCTGTGTGTAATTTATTTATTTATTGATCTATGATACATTTACATATTATTTGTGAATCTATGAATGGAAGATAAGCGTTATAGGAATATACCACTAATCAATATTGATATGCTTGAATCTGTGATGACTGATGATGTTGCACTATTATGTAAAACCCCTAGACCACATTATACACACACAAATATGGATTGCACGAGGAAATTGGTTAAGTCGCAGAATTTTGAAATGGTTTTAAAGTCGAATTTTGAATCCAACTGATTTTGGAAATGGATTTGGGTAAAATGTGAAAAGCTTTTGAAAAGGAGGTTTGAAAATAAAAGTTATTATTAATAACTTGATAAAGTTTGAAATTTTTTAATTTGAATTTGAATTCAAGATTTGAAATTGAATTCTATGTTTGGAAATTTTGGTTTAAAAAGGGTATACAAGTTATAAATGTGTTTATATGGGGTTTTTAAACCATTTTAAAGTATTGTTTTTGGAATTTGAATTTAACCTAAGTTTTATACTTGAAGAAATTTAACTTGTGCAAATGAAATTGGATTTTTCCAAAACGAAAATTATTTATTTTCAAATAATAATAGCTTTCATATGAAGAAAGGATTTCCAATTTATATTGAAAGATTTCAAGTTGAAATGGAATTGAAATAGTTTTGAAAGCTATGAATAAATCTTTGTGAAAAATGGTTGAACCTTGTTTTGAAATTGAAGAATATTTTAAATGGTATATCTTTTATATATATATATATATATATAAAAGATTTGAAATGGGAATTGGTTTGAAAGCTATGAATTGTGTCTTTGATTTAATGATTGGATGTGTTAATCCAATTTGAAAAGAAAATTGGTTTGAAGGTTGTGAATAAATCTTTGTGAAAGATTGGTGAACTTTGTGAAGTAAATCTTTTTGTTTAAAGAGTTGTAAATGATAATTTGTTTACACCATTTGAAAGAAAAGTTTTGGGCTTTAAGTTGTAGCTTAACTAAGATCCCAATATCCATATGTTTTTACATATTGCGCTCATTATTCGGTTTAGCCGGGAGAGGACCTTGTGTCATATAACCCATTCCGAATAATGATACGACGATATTGATAGCATTTGAAGACCGGTGGTGAAGACCGGATATTTTCGAAAGCGAAAGGATAATTCGTCGAATGTCCCTGCACCGGCTGATCCCTGGTATAGAGATTTGATCATCCTTTGTGATGGGGAGTCTGGACGTGATTATTGAATATCCAAATTTGCAAGGGCTTCTTTGTGAAGTGCCTTCGGTTCTGTTGGAACCTGGAACAGACTTGTATGGATGTGTGTCTAACATTACACTTTGAGATGTAAAACTGATTTCTATCAAATACATTTCTGTTTGGTGGCGGAGAATTTATTCTCTTAGCTTAACACCCTTCTTTGAGACATACGAGCTCAGAGGTTATGTAGTTGATGGTTACTAGTGATACATTCTCAATTTGGTAATGTGGCATACGAAGTGCTGCTGATCATTTGTTGATCGAAGCATGGCTTTTGTGAAAACGTAGCTTTGTGGACGAGACTTCGTCAAGCCTCACGACCCGGTTATGGTCGAAACAGGAATCGTGGCAGCAAGGTTATTTGGGGGTAGCACTACCTTTACGTCATTCATTTATGGATCAAAGGTGGCATCATGTGATGGAGCCCAGATATTTAACTATGTGGATGCTGCAAACTTATTTCTTTGTGGTTATTGGTTGATAGGCGCCTCGGATAAAGGTTGGTAACGACCGGGGGGTGGCATACTCGTGTCAGTAGTTACCTAGTTACGGAGGTAACCCGACCTTGTGTAGTAAGATCCGATTAGGTTCTCGGGGAAATCCCTCCAGAGGCATTCCATTTTGTGTGGGAAGTTCCTTTGCCTGACTATTTGTTGGAAATCCAAACAAAAAAATACGAGCCATGTACGGTTTTAGTTGTATAACCTACCATGGAATGTGGCGGTAACCTGCTATTGAACATGGTAGCTATAGTAGGCATACAATAATGGTTGTATGCTAGCTAAGATTAATATTATACTTTTGAAAGATTTTCTGCGCTATGCACTAATAATAATATCAAAAAGAATTTTGCGTATCAAGCATGTTTGACTATCATAAGGAGAAATCTCCTCCAATTCTACGTTTGCGTTGTGTGTGCGGTGGGAGGCCTTATGGTAGTTTCATTTTTCAAAAAGCATTGCGGATTTCAATTTTAAATTCTTTTGCTAATTGTTTTAGAAATAAAACTGTTTTTTTCTGCTCATACCAGTCTCATGACTGACCCGGAGTTTATTGTTCGCTTCCTAAACTCTAGGTTGCCCACAATTTTCTACACGGGCAATCTAGAGTTGGGTTTTTCAGATAGTCAAATAGTAGGAGTAGAATTCAATAGCATCTAGCCTTTGGATTTGGCGATCGCATTTGCTTCCTTTCAGAATTCAGGCTGACCTTGCTTAAATCGTCGATGATGGTGGTTCGAGCTTATTGGATTGGAGCCCTCATAGCTTTTAAGGTGAGGTTTTGGTTTGGAGTTATAGATTTTTGACTCACTCTTCATCGAAGATCATATTTGAGTTATCTCATCCGTTGTTAACATATTCCGTTGTTGTATATTTGTCTATGATATTGTTGTATCATATTGTATCAGATATTGTATTCATTGTTGTAGCAATGATGTTATTCATTTTCTTCCGCTGTGTTGTTATACTTAATGTGTTATAAGCTCCGGCGAACCAGATTCGGCGTTTGAATCTGCGGCATTCGAGTACAAGTGAAGTATGGGTGTCGATTTTCGAACGTCGAGTCAGGGTCGTTATAATTGGTAGAGCTGAAGGTTGAAACTTTAGCTCAGGAGTATAACACATTAACTAACTCATTAGGGATAGGGTGAAGTATACCCTAGAATGAGTATATCCCTAAGATATCAGTCTGTATGCCTCAGTAAATTCTCTTACTATCCACTGATAGTGAGTATGAGTGCAAGAGGAGGACGAGGTAGGGGATAGGGAAGTACCACTTCCAATGGTCGATACCCTGCAACAACAAGGAAACAGCTCTACTCAATCTCCTTTGATCCAATTTCAAATTCTCTGATGTCTTTGTGGCAGCTCGATGGAGTAGCTTTGGTGTGATGTCTAAATAGGTTCCTAATTCGTATTCTCTTCATAGAATTCCTACCAGTTTTTCATTTTAAACTTTAATGAATTTGAAATTTTAAATTAAAATAAATTGGTTAACTAAAATATGAAGTTTAATTAAATTCTATCGATAAAACGATTTCGATTAAAACCAAATTTGAAATTCTAGTGTGATTTCTTGTGAAGATCAATGTCCGAAAAGGGACAAGTTGGTGTATACTTTGGGATATTCGAACCTGGATTGAGTATCCATTGTTTGTTATTTGGGGTCCAGATATATTCTATGAGTGGTTAGTTATCCTTCGAACTAACCAGTGCCCTTGCATATTTCGTAGACTGGATGGCCCGAGTATCTTGTGTAATATTGAATGAGTTTGTTCTCATAATTATTGGTGATATTCTGATTTGGTGAGCCAAATGCAGAATGGATATTCAGTTTGATCTGATAAATCAATTCTCTATCTCAGATGTGTTCATCTGTCCTTTGTAGTCTCCCTAGCAATTTTCGAGGACGAAATTTTCTTAAGGGGTGAATCTGTAACGATCTCGGTTTTGAATCAAATTTAAATTGATAATTAATTTAACTTTCGAAATTAAATTGTGAAATTAATTGGTAAATTAATTTGAGTTTCTCCAAAAACAAATAAAACATGTGTTTTTTTAAGAAGATTGAAAATAGAATTTGAAATTCCAGATTAAAGTATTTTAAAATAAAATTGGATTTATTAACTTTATGTTTCCAAGGAACTAATATATATATATATCTATGGATATATATCTATTAATTACCAGTAATGAATAATTTGATTTCAAATCATTTGTTTTAAAATTTTATAAATACAAAATGAAGTTTGTTCGTTTATATAAACATAGATACTTAAGTAAACAAGGGCTAAAGCACATAGTTTGTACATAAGTTAAGTAATTTATAATGAAGTAGGATTTTAAAAAAATTATAAATAAGTTTAACAAAAGGGTTTAAACGCAATTTAAACATATTTGACAAATGTTTAATAAGCAATAATGTAGATTAACAAGTGTAACATGATGATACAAGTGGCAGCCTTATTTTTTTATAAAAATAAATATCCAAAGAGTAAAACAGGCTGCTCATTTTTCATCCTTCTATTCGAAATACTTTCTTTGCAAAAACAAAACCTGAGAATAGAAAAATCTAAGCATGTTTTCAAAAAAAACATTTCAAACCTGGAAGCACTGATTCAAGTAGTAGATCAGGCAAATTTAAATTAAGATTAAAGTAATTCATTTCAAACCTTGAAATAAAGTTCAGAAACACAAAAATCAAATTTGGAATCTGATATCTAAATCATTTCAAAAAAATTGAAAGCAACCTGGAAAAAAAATTCAAAAGCCTGAACAATCAAAAGTTTTTCAACACCAACGCACCTCTCAAATTTCAAAACCTGGAAGCTTTGAAACTGGAACAAAACAAATTTGGAAAAGCAAATGCAAGTTCAAACCTGAGATCAGTATCGATCAAAACAAAAGTATCTTCAATCTAAAAACAAAAGCATGCAACTAAATCAAGTTCTAGATAAATCATTTCCATATTTTCACAATACAGGCTATCCTCTGTCTTCATTAATGAGGTGAGCAGACTTGACCCTGTTATATCTTTTGGTATTGGATTTGTATGTGATATATGTGATCGTATGATTGTGTGAATATGCCTGCAAATTTATGTATACCTGTGTGTGTTGATATCTGTGTGCATGTTTGGAAACAGGGACATTTACTTCTGTTTTAGTCACAGGTTTCAAAACCTGTTTGAAAATCAAAATCATCATCTCTAATCTATATTAGGCTTTGAAATCTAAACAAAAATTGTTTGCATGATCGAGATCTGGAACTAAAAAATATTTTAGAAAAGAATTGATTTAAGTTTATCTTAGAATTTTATGAATTACAGAAAAATAAAATAAAATAATGGGTTAAAATTCGAATCTCAAAATTTATTGATTCATATACATCATCGTGTTTGACATTGAAAACCATGATTTTTGGAAGAAAAATCATAATTTTTAACCTAATAAATTTCGAGTATTAGTAAGATGAATGTGAAATGGGTTTGGACGAAATTTTAGTGATCGGTGGGTTTTTAGATCTCGTGATTGAAGTCGTAGCTTGCTGGGGGGTTGGGGATCATCACAAAAATGTTTGATGATTTTATAAATCATTATGGAGGACGAACGAGGTTAATTTAGGGTTCTAGCTCAAGTTTTAGTTAGGATCGAATTTCGAATTGTTGTTGTCTCGTCATCGCTCCAGAGTCGATCGCACTGGTGGCAATCGGACCGTGGGAGGTAGGTGGAGCTTTGACCAAAGTTGCGACGCTATTGGTGGCCTGAGGTGATCAAACGAGGCAGTTTTTCTGATGATCGAATGTGATCCAGTTTGAGTTAAATAGCGAAATTTCGAGTTCGTCGTTGTTACAAATTTCTGCGTTGTCTGGAGGCTTGTATAGATGATCGTCGACATGTTGGAGACGGCGAGGTCAACTGGAGTTCGTCGGTACGTTGGTACATGTGCACGCGATATCTTGGATATCGAATGATAGTTGAAAATTGGGGAAGAAATGATTTGCTCGAGGATAAGCTCGAGTCGTGTAGGGTTTTACTCGAAGTAAATGACGGAGGTGAGAAACCCGGAGTCAAGCTCGGGTAATTTTATCATATGGCTCGGGATTGAGTGATTGAATATAAAATAGTTTTAACACTTAAAATAAATCAAATTTTATTTGATACAATTTTGTTAAAACCAATTCTTTTGAAATTGTTAAAAGTTTATCCAAGTTTTGAATTGGTTAAAAGGGTTTTTAAATAATTATTTTTAAATTAACTAAGTTTTAAAGTGTTTGTATATATATTTATATAACCTTTATTTTAAAGGTTTGTTTTAAATAAATCTAATATTTGGATTGAATAGCTAATTGAGGAAATGAAATGCTTTCAATTTTAAATTAACTTAAGGGACTTAAGTTGTTTTATTTGTAAATGGTGATTTATTACAAAGGTTTAATTAATAGAAGTTTTAAATGATAATTGAGAAATGTAATGATTTATTTTTGATTTATAAATTAAAGGATCATTACTTAATTTGATTACTTAAAGGTTAATTACCTTAATGTAATTGAAGGTTGATTAATTAAAATAAGTAATTAAGGGGTAATTACTTAATGAAATTAATTAAAGGTTAATTAATTAAAGGTTAATTATTAAATGTTAATTAATGGTTAAAGTTAATTAAGTAATTGGAGATAATTACTTATTATAATTAATTAAGGATAATTAATTTATGGGAATTATTAATTAATTTGAGAATAAATTAATTAATTAAAGATTTATTTAATGAAAGTGATTAGGGATAATTACTTTTTGTAATAAATTATGGATAATTAATTAAAGATTAATTTGTCAATGGAGATTATTAAGGAATGACAATTAATAGAGGGGTAATTAATTAATTAATGTAATAAATTAAAGGTAACTAATTAAAGAATAATTAAATAATTAAAGGTTAATTAATTAATAATTAAAGGTTAATTAATTTATTAATTAATAAATAATTAGAGGATAATTAATTGATATGGTTTGTAATTAATGTTAATTAACTTGGACTAGTGATTAATCTGGTTTCAATTAATCAGATGATCAATTAACCTTATTTATGGATGTTTGGATTGCATTGAATGCTTTTGATATCTGTGCTGTGTGATGCTTTGTAATATGAATTGAGTTGTGTGTAATTTATTTATTTGTGATACATTTAGATATTATTTGTGAATCTGTGAATGGAAGATAAGCGTTATTGGAATATACCGCTTATCGATATTGATATGTTTGAATCTGTGATGACTGATGATATTGCACTATTGTGTAAAATCCCTGGACCACACTATACACACACAAATATGGATTGCACGAGGAAATTGGTTAAGTCACAGATTTTTGAAATGGTTTTAAAGTTTAATTTTGAATCCAAATGATTTTGGAAATGGATTCGGGTAAAATGTGAAAAGCTTTTGAAAAGGAGGTTTGAAAATAAAAGTTATTATTAATAACTTGATAAAGTTTGATATTTTTTAATTTGAATTTGAATTCAAGATTTGAAATTGAATTATATGTTTGGAAATTTTGGTTTAAAAAGGTTATACAAGTTATAAATGTGTTTATATGGGGTTTTAAAACCATTTTAAAGTATTGTTTTAGGAATTTGAATTTAACCTAAGTTTTATACTTGAAGAAATTTAACTTGTGCAAATGAAATTGGATTTTTCCGAAACGAAAATTATTTGTTTTCAAATAATAAAAGCTTTCTTATAAAGAAAGGAATTCCAATTTATATGGAAAGATTTCAAGTTGAAATGGAATTGAAATAGTTTTCAAAGCTATGAATAAATCTTTATGCAAAATGTTGAACCTTGTTTTGAAATTGAAGAAGATTTTAAATGGTATATCTTATATATATATATATATATAAGATTTGAAATGGGAATTGTTTTGAAAGCTATGAATTGAGTCTTTGATTTAATAATTGGATGAGTTAATCCAATTTGAAAAGAAAATTGGTTTGAAGGTTGTGAATAAATCTTTGTGAAAGATTGGTGAACTTTGTGAAGTAAATCTTTTTGTTTAAAGAGTTGTAAATGGTAATTTGTTTAAACCATTTGAAAGAAAAGTTTTGGGCTTTAAGTTGTGACTTAACTAGGATCCCAATATCCATATGTTTTTAAATATTGCACTCATTATTCGGTTTAGCCGGGAGAGGACCTTGTGTCCTATAACCCATTCCGAATAATGATACGATGATATGGATAACATTTGAAGACCGGTGG
Organism: Allium cepa; assembly: GCA_030765085.1. Lineage (NCBI taxonomy): Eukaryota > Viridiplantae > Streptophyta > Magnoliopsida > Asparagales > Amaryllidaceae > Allium > Allium cepa. The sequence goes on from CM060941.1 coordinate 636,312,161, forward strand.
TGAAGGCTGGATATTTCGAAAGCGAAAGGATAATTCATCGAATGTCTCTGCACCGGCTGATCCCCGGTATAGAGATCCGATCATCCTTTGTGATGGGGAGTCCGGACATGATTAGTGAATATCCGGATTTGCAAAGGCTTCTTTGTGAAGTGCCTTTGGTTCTGTTCGAACCCGGAACAGACTTGTATGGATGTGTGTCCGACATTACACTTTGAGATGTGATACTGGTTTCTGTCAAATACATTTCTGTTTGGTGGCGGAAAATTTATTCTCTTAGCTTAACACCCTTTTCTGAGACGTACGAGCTCAGAGGTTATGTAGTTGATGGTTACTAGTGATACATTCCCAATTTGGTAATGTGGCATACGAAGTGCTACTGATCATTTGTTGATCGAAGCATGGATTTTGTGAAAAGCGTAGCTTTGTGGATGAGACTTCGTCAACCCTTACAACCCGGTTATGTACATTCATAGAGATCAATATATTGTGTTCTTATAAATGCAATGTCAGACATTCATCCATAGAAGTTACCTCGGAATAGGACAAACCATAGGCACTCACCCATAGAAGTTACCTCGGCTGTTCCTGTCTATCCAAGACGTCTTATAGCATACACCACAAAAGTTAAACCCGATGCTATAGCGGGTAGAAATAAACAAATCCAGAAAGGTGATATCATACCCTAATGGTTGCAATCCACTTAGCCTTAAAGCAATCCCTGTTTCACAATTCCCTAGGTGTGACGCTAAAGGTGACATTTACCTTTCTTTGAACATTTTCCCTTAAAATGCCACATTGCCATTTCCAACAACACATTATTGATTTAAACAAAAGTACAACCTCTGAGCTCGTACACCTTCGAGAAGGGTGTTAAGCATAAGAAGGGTTACCTCCTACACCATTAAAAAATGTACATTCATAGAGATCAATATATTGTGTTCTTATAAATGCAATGTCAGACATTCATCCATAGAAGTTACCTCGGAATAGGACAAACCATAGGCACTCACCTACTACATCCTGCTGGGAATTACCCCTAGGATTAGTAGCGAGTAGTCATTGCAAACGATGACCCCAAAATGAAGGGACTGCTTTTATTTATTTGTCTTGGGTGCTACTCCGAAATTATCAACAAGCAGTCCTTTTCTTTATGAAGATCCCTACCTTCAACTTCATTGTCTTCAACATATCTTCACTTTTGAACTCGTAAATTGGTCCGAAGTGGTGTTCGAATAGGAATTACCCAAATTCGACCCCGGTTCCTTCGAGCTAGTCGTCGATAAAACGTTGTTAAGTAAATAGGTGCTTATCATTCGATTAATTACTTTCTTTATCAAAAATATGTTCTAGAGATTTATATCTTTAAAAATTCTAAATCATTTCATCCTTTACTTAGGAAAATATCTCCAAATCATAAACCCTAATAAAAATTTCTTATTTCTAAATCATAACTTCAGAACGGGTCAAAAACAATGTTATTTAAGACATCGTAAACCCAAAAAGTCAATTTTAAGTAAAGGATCCATAGGAATTAAAATAATTCCGAATTATTTATTCAAATGTAGTGACCCGTAATTTTATCACTTTTAAACGGAATATTTAATTTATTTTAAATATTCAAATATAGAATTTCAAACTTAAATAATCATATTTTATGTGATAAATAAGAATGCTGGTCTTATTTTTAGAATTGGTTTACAAAAATAAGATATTTTGGATTTTCGCCATGATAAAATTGGATATACGTTCAATTTTTGTTTTAAATGATAAATAACTCCTTTTAAATTGTTCTGAAATTATGATAAATGATTGATAAAAGTTTTATAAGTATAAAATACTTGTTTTATAAAGTCCGATCATATTTTTTATAATTGAAGTTTCATATTATTTAATATGGTTTAAATATGGTTTTATAACTTTAATGGTCTTATTTTAGTTAATTTAAGATGATAGGAAACTTATTTTCAAGTTTTCTTATAGTATAATTAAAAACAAAAATATGACCATTAAACGTTTTGTCGAAAATCAACATTTGTTAAATATAAGTTGTGCAAACGTTTTGCAACTTGAATAGTTATTATATAAACATATTAACACATAAACATGTATTTAGAACTGACAAAGATTAATTTAAACTAAGTGAATAATTAGTTAAGCAAAGTTAGCAAATCTAAACAAATCTAGTCAAATTACATAAAATCCAAACCAAACCTTCCCTTTAGTCACAAATGCATCCACATTCATTTCCTTAAGTGCTAAGGCAACACACGAAAAACAACGTGATGGGTAATGGAAGTGATGTAGATTAAAGACGGAAATGATCTAGCTTAATGGTTAAGGAAGGGGTATTTTTGGTCTTTTACCTAAAGATATTTTATAAACTTTTTATTCCAATAAATACACAAGCATACCCTCCCATTTTCACACATAAATACACTTCTTCTTCTTCTTCTTTCTCAAGCTCTGTTCTTCTTTTCTTTAATGTCTTCATATCCTTCTCTCTCCTCTCTAACTTTCTAGAAATCATATCAAATAAACTCTTATCTCCTTCAAACATTGTCAAATACCTTAGAACAACATTAGAGAACCAAATAGCAATGTATGGTGGAAGGTTTGGGGCATCCATGCCCAGGAAGGCTCAAGGTCATGAGCAATGGTGGATGTGTAGGGGCTTGGACGTGAGCAAAGTGGAGGAGGAAGGATGGCTGAGAGCTAAAAGATGGTAATGGAGGATGGTTATGTGGTTTAGAAGACAGAAGAATGGTTCTAGGTGATGTTTTAAGTGAAGAAGGAATTGATTTTGTGGAGTTTGGTTAGGTTTAGTAATAGTAGTGAATTGTTGCTGGATAAGAATGTTGGTTGGAAGAATTAATTAGAGACAAAGGTGAGTACTCAAGTTATCATTATTTATTCAACTCCTTAAAATATTGTTAAGTATGTTCGGTTAATGAATTTATATGCTTAGTTGAGAATTGATTGAGAATTAGATGATTATATGGATGTTAAGATGGTTGATAACTTGGTTGTGAAATTCTATAACCAATTGATATGAAAATAGTATTCAAGTTGGGTAATGGTTAGTAAACTAATCGTAGTTAGTTAATAAATTCGAATGAAGAGTGTATGAAGTTGTTTATCCTCTTTAATGATTAATATAATAAAATATTATTTAAATAGCTTAAAATAGTATTGATTTGGTTTCAAAAAATATTTGAAGTGTTTGACAACTTTCAGACCAATTTAGCAAGTGGTCAAAATCGAGCTCGTCGCGTAGCAGCAATTCTAATATTCGACCATGACTTTAAATCAATGTGTAGGATACAAACTAATAAAAAATCTTTGAAATAAGAAATTTACAGATCCATGTAACCATAATTTTCAAACAAAAATGAAAAAAAAAATCAAGATTTCATTTAATAGAGTTTGAGTTATGTCCAAAACAATTTTCATAAAAATCCAGTTTTGGTCACTTAATGACTAAGTAAGAAATTGTTTGGAACGGTCATTTTTAATACTTTAAAAATATGAAATAAATTTTATAAATATTTTTAAATGTTTTAAAGTGGTTTGAGTTGGAAAATATGAACATATGTGAAGTAAAAATGTTGTTTTGATCAAAGAAGCTTTAATACATTGTTTGCAGCACTTTTACGCAGTACTTTCCACAGTAGTTTTACAACTTGTGAAATATGATTTTTAAATTAACCATTATTTTTCATATCTTTTATAAATGATTTTTAAATGAATAATTAAGTGTTTACCAAATGGTTTGGAAGTTTTATAAATCATTTCTAAAAATGTAAGAAGTATGTGGAAACGACTAGTACACGTGTTTCGTTTGTGAGATCCAAGGAGACTTGGTCGAGCGATGGAACATGTCGAAGGAAAAACCTAGATGCTCTATAATAATGTTTTTCAATACGAGGTTTAAATAAATAATTTGGCTTTGGGTAACTCCTATTCGAAAACCACGTTGAACCAATGTATACGTTCGAAAATGAAGACATCTTGATGATGAAAACATGTTGAAGATAATGATTATTGAAGACCAAAGATCTTCATAGCGGAAGGACTGCTTGTTGACATTCTCTGGGTCGATCCCAATATAGAGATATTTTTTGTAGCAGTGGTCGTGTCGTGTTTTGAAATCTTCGTATTGCAAGGACTGCTCGCTACTAATCCTAGGGGTGATTCCTAAAGATGCGGTAGGAAAAGTGCCTTCGGTTTCGTTTAGTCCCGGAATGAACATGTATGGACGAATGTCTAACATTGCATTTCGGAGATCACAGACGTTGGCTTTTACAAACTTACATCTTCTTGGTGGTGGAGAAGACAACTTTTCTTAGCTTAACACCCTTCTTTGAGACGTATGAGCTCAGAGGTTGTATGTTCATGGAAATCAATAGCAATCGAAAGAATGGCAATGTGACATTCTAAGTGGAATGTGCTTTGCGAAAGAATAAAGTGTAGCTTTGTGAAAAACAAAGCATGGCTTTTTGAAAAGAAGAGCGTGACCTCTCTAGCCTCACAAACCTGTAATGATACGGGATACTACATGGTCTACAAAACACAACTACGGGCTACCGGATGAAATGCGGAAAAGGCTACAGCCTTCCATGGGTAGAATAAGTGGCGTCTGAGTCCTTGGATAAGTAGCAATAGATATTGATTCCTTTTGGTTGTTGACAGCATTATAGTGGCGTTTAAGTCCTTAGATGTGTATGTAACAACCCGATATTTTCAGCCATTCGCAGCCGCACATGTCGGACTTGAATTGCTCAAAATACCGCATTGTAAATAAATTTGGAGCAAATTAAATACAATCACAGAATCACAGACACAGAACAAACAGAATACCTCGCAGCGGAATATAAAATACATAGTAGTTCATGAAGCTACTACGGCAGAGTCTTAACCAAATACATAATACATTCTGAAAACAACATAGTAGAAATCCCAAATAGATAGAAGTTCACTAATACATGAGATAAACTAGAACAGTTGAAACAGAGAGTAGATATAAACGTAGATAAGCAGAAACTCCAGCAAAGACCAGGTCCAGAAAGAGAATCCAAAGCTGTGGATACTCAGGCTGACCCGAGCGTAAAGTAAAACACAAAAAACTCGAGTAAGGACAATATATACTTATATAATGTAAACTAACCCAAGTGAACTGTAGTAGAAGTACACAATAACTTAAAGGATGCTTGGGATCGCCCATCCTTTAAGAATCAATTAAACTATAAATTAATTACCTCCCGTGGTTAAAATTTCAAAATGGTATTTTATACTTCAAAATCAAATGTAATTTCAAAATTCAATATCATTCAAAATATCATATCTTCCAAATCACATCCATTTTTATTTAATTTAAATACCATTACAAAACACATTTCAAAATAGTTTATATTTCGAAACAAATTACTTCATTTTAAATCATAAAATGAAGTTATTATATTTAATAATTAAATTATTAAATTTCCAAAATTTTAGTCTTTCAAAATTCATTTATTAACTTAATTTATTAAAACAGATGAAAGTTCAACTTTCGCAGCATTCAGAAATTGCTACGGAAAGTTACATTCAAAACAGTTCAATTTAACAAAAGATAGCATTTAAAAATGCTGTAATAGGGTTACATTAGTTTCAAATAAAATTTAGTTAAATTCAACAATTATAGCATTTACAAAAAATGATATAATAAACTTTAATTAAACTTAGCCATTTGGTTCATTATTATCAACTACAGCATTTACAAATGTTGTATTATCATTTACATTAGAATTAATAGCATTTCAGAAATGCAGTTAATTAACTTCAAGTATTCAATATAATTTCACAAACAATTATACTTTGTATTTAAATCATTTTTAGCTTATAAAATCATATAATTTCACTTTTAAAACAGTCATTCAAATACCCTTATATTCATGATTTTATAAAGTTAAATCTCCATTCAAAAATTAAAATTTAATTATAATTCACTTATTAAATTCCAACATTAAATTTTAAATTCATTAAATTAAATTTAACTTAACATTTAAGTTTAAAATTTTCAAATATAACTTAATTTCATTTTTATTTACCTAACTTAAAATTCACTTTTAAGCCAAATTCAAAAATTTCCAATTTTAGTTATATTTCCAAATTTCAACCTAAATATTCATTCATTTCACATTTTAATTTTATTCAAAAATCATTAATATATTATAAAATCATTTTAAATTCATTTAATTCAAAATATCATAAATGTATCATATTTTCTATTTAATTTAAATTCCATTTATCACCAAATTCTAATTTCCAAAATAACTTACATTTCAAATTTTCTAACTTTACCATTTATTTATCTCACTTATAAATTTTCAGAAAATCAATAATGCTTTAAAAAAATCATTTTTAATCAAATTTAAATCAAAATATTATAATATTTACATTTCTAAAATAATTTAAATTTTTTTTAGAAAAACATATTTTAACAACGGGTTTGTATTTCATTTTCTAGCCTAGGTAAAGTGATACGGGTAATATATCATTTCAACCCGTAATTTACAAAGAAAACCCGGGTTTGATCATTTCAAACCCGCAATCCCAAGTAAAAGAAAATAATTGAAAATCATTCAGGCCTATCATTTCAGCCCATAATGATTTTTCCTATTCTAAAGTCCGTTCGGGTATGTATCATTTCAACCCATAGTGATTCTTATCTAAAGGGAACTTGCAGTGTGATAAACTGATGAAAATAACAGAATAGCATGAAATAACAGTAACATATGGTATAACAAGTGTAAATATAGGTGTGAACTTCATATGAATATAATATAGCAGTTATAACAGGATGATATGCATTTACAGATTCAGGTGATGTCAGTTTATCACTATATAAGTACATATTAGTCTGGTGAGATTTACTCACTGTTTTGAGCTGATGACACAACGACGAATTGCACAACGGGATCTACACAAGCACAAAAGCACGATACAGATACGAAATGGGGGAGCCAAGGATTAATTCTCTTGAATACAAATCAAACAAACAATACAAACAGCATAATTTTTCAACCCAAAATTTCAATAAAACATTGTTAGAAATGACTGCATAAAACAAAGCCCAGGCTATTGCACTTGCTTTCAACCACCTATGGTTCAGCTACAGGGCAAAAATGTATGACCAAGGGGTTAGTTTGGATCTGGTCTTGGGTCCATAGGGTCGGCCTAGCATGGTTTACATGATAGTGAAGAGGTAGGTGCTTGGAATTTCAACTATATGACATAACAAAGGTTTCAAGCAAAATAAAGCACCAACATGCCACGGCAAAGGCAAGTGGTCACGGGCAGAGGCAAGGTGAGGTCATGTGGTGTTGTGGCGGTGGTGTTAGGTTGGAATTTGGCTGGTGGTGTGATGGGAAGTGGCGGCCAAGGTGGGGTTTTGTGGAGGTGGATCAAGAGGTGAGCTCGGCTAAGCTACAAGGTGAAGTATTTGCAAATTTTGTTGGATCTACACATCAAGGGAGCATGGCTATGGCTTGGGGTTGTGCTGGAGGTGGTGATGATTGGTTGTGGTGGTGGTGGAGGCGGCCACAATGCTGGAATGGAGAGGAGCCGATCCTAGAAGTGATGAAAGCAAGTGCAATTCACATGGAAACAAGAGAAAATTATAGAAAAGAAGAATTTTTTTACCAAACTCTTGAGATCAGAAATGGCCGAATACCTTTGAGGAAATGAGAGAAAAAATGAAGTACGTGAATGAGAAATGAGGATGGCAGCTGAAAGAATGAAGAGATATGGCCATTTGAGTGAAAAGAACGTTAAAATGTGAAAAGGTGGGAAAATCAAAAGCCATAGGAAACAAAAGGTCACAAACCCTTTCAATTTACCTTTTATTATTTATATAAATTTATGTAGCTGAAATAATAATAATATCAGATAAGATTTCGAAATTTTTAACCAATATACAAACATATATAATATTTATCAATTATGTAAAGTAAAATTAAGGAAAATAGTTAAAACAGTGAACTAGACTAGCAAAATTTGAAGTTAAATGAAATAATTTTTAAAAAATTCATATAAGATTGTAAAGTATTTTTAAACATAAATAATAACATAAAATACAAATACATTCAAAAAATAAATATTTAAAATTTAATTTAAATATAAAATTTTAATGCAGAAAATAGCAGAAAATGGGAAAACAACCCTTAAAAATAGGAAATCAACACAGTAATTTTTGAAAAAATTCTATTATTATTTTAAAAATATTTAGAGATGAATTTTTTTAAAAAATAAAACAAATTTAAAATAAAATAAATAAATTTAAAAATGAAGAAAATGGCAAAAAATTAGAAAACAGCCTTTAAAAATAGGAAATAAATACAGTAAATTTTGGAAAAATTATATTATCATTTTAAAAATGTTTAGAAATGATATCACACAAATAAAAAAAATTTTAAAAAAAATAAAATGAAATAAAGTCAAATTTAAATATATAGTCAAAATCTAGGGTTGTTACACTGTAGCTATTGGATATATGTTTGTTGCAACCAGAACACCACATCATGCCACTAGTTCCTTGTCATGTTGGAAATCCACTCCTAATACGAGCTTTACGGTTTTGGTTGTAGTCCCAAAATAACTGTAATGATTTGCAAACATTTCATCTACCCTTTTGGTATCATATATTTCATCTAGGTATATTCTACTTGACCTAGTTCGGATATATTACCATAGACATAGTCTGGGTATTAATACTTTATTTTGATATATTACTTGAAAAGTGTTTCAAAGACATGTCAATATAATAATATCAAGGTGATTTTCCATATAAAGTATCTGGGTTATCATAAGATATAAACCTATCTGTATTTATGTATGGGCATGGTCTTATGAGATACCCTTCTTTTCAAAGGTTTTGATTAACATCGGCATAATCTGTACATTTAAAATTTCGAGCATCTCACGCTGGTTGATCAAGCCTGATCCAGGTATTTTTAGTATTCAGGTCAGATCTGAGTAGTTTCTGGTTTAGTTGAAGCCGCTTGGAGTTTCCAGAAGAGAGCAGGTGATCTACATCGACGTATTGACGTATTCTATTATCCGCTGCATCTATTGCATTTATTTTTATCTTTCAGCATTGTAAGGACAGAAGGTTTATAACAGTCCAGGCAAAATCCAGGTTAGACTCTAATTTTGTATTCATTTATTTCTGCTGTAAACATAAAATATTGAGATAATATATGTTATTCCATTTGTGTGAGATTCTATTTTCTATTTTGTTGTATCTTATTTTCTTTTACACCCTTAATTATCCGCCCTTCCGTTCGGTCTGAGTTGGACATGTATGAATTATTGTCGACGTGAACTATATAGAAAAGCGGGTGTTACATTAAATCACGACAAAGGATTTCTTACTTGCAACACATATCTTTTTAATAGGTTGAAACCATGTTATCTAAGAAGGTAAATCCAAGTAAGTTAGTATTCAAGCAAAATAGATCCATAGAAATTATACTAATTCTGCTCAACATCATTATCTGTATTCGACTTTCACTATCCATCGAATAGCGGTGAAATCGCCTTTTAAATTCACATGGATAATAAGGGTTCCTTTCTCGGAATTTAATACCAAGTATAAGAAGATTATTTCTGTACGATCCAAGTTGTTGAAATTTAGAAAATTGAATCTTTTAAACTTGTCTTGCTTCCAACATATCGACCTTATCTATTCTTTACCCAGGAAAAAGAGCAGGTCAGCCAAGACACTGGTCGCTTTTGAATATCTCTTTAGTTTAATCACCTCACATTCAGATCTCACGAATAGAAAAATCTAGTCTACTCATCAGCTTTTAGAGCCCAGATTAAATCGCTTGATTATAAAAGCTTTTCTTTAAATCATTTATTTAAACTCTTTTAAAATAATTTTGAAACCTCAAATTATCTTTAAATTATTTAAATATTTATTTGAAAACGTTTATAAAAGATATGGAAAAGAATACTTAAATTTAAAGCTAAATTTCAATAGTTATCGAAAATGTTGCAAAGGTGCCGCGAATATTGCTGCAATAGTGTTTTAAGGCTTATTTGATCAAAACTACTTTTCTATCATTTAGAAATCCATTTTTATAACTCAAATATTTTTTAAAACATTTAATATATTTATAGAATTTATTCCATATTTTTAATGTACTAAAAATATCACATTTAAAGAATTTATGGATTTAGTTTCCGAACTGCCAAAGCGCGACTATTTTGAAAACTTGATTTACTCATATTTCAAAATCTACTAAACGAAATCTCGATCTATTTTTTCTTGAAAACTATGATTATATGTAACGACCCAGGATTTTGAACAATTAAAAAATGAAATATTTAATTTATTTTAAGTATTTGAATAATGATTTGAATTGAATTTTCAATATAACTATGAATTTGGCGATTAAATTATAGAATTTAATCTATTGAAAGTTGAATAAAAATTTGAATCTTCAATTTTAAGCTGATTAAAAATATTTCAAAGGCTTGTAAAATTCGTATTGTTAATATTGGAGATAATAAAAGCTTCAGAATTTAGTTTGAAAGTGAATTGTTCAGTTTTGAATTTATATCGTTTAAATTGAATTTGAAAATAGCCTTCCGAGGCACAGTCTCGGAATTCGACGAAACCAGTTCCATTGGGTCCGTAATATTGTATTATTACCGGATTTCAAATTTCGTATTTTTCGGAATTGATATGTGAGCACACGACGTATAAACGCGTTGAAATTTAATCGAGTTCAAATCAAATTTAAATTTAAATATTTAAGTTTTCAACTTCAGCCACCCTAGTATGCAGACCTAGTGATTTACGTGTAGTCGGCTTCTTCAGTAAACAATTCAAAAAAATCACGTACCCTTGTCTCCTCCTTCTTTATTTTAAGCCGAAGCCTCTTCCATTTCAAACACAGCTTGATACCCATTCAAAGAAAAAAATGGCCAAGCGAAACTAAAAACTTCCCTCTTTCCAAATTTAATCGAAATAAATTATAACGACCCCCCTTTCTCTCGTTCTCTCTCTCGTACAAAACAATGGCCGAAGCCCTACCTTCAAAACGAAATCAAATTGCCTCTCCACTCAAAAATTGAAATCAATTTCTTTCCATAGCCGAGCCCCTCTTTTTCTTCTATTCTGTCAAATCGCGAATCATATTCGAAGTTCGATCGGTAATGAGGTCAGAGGCTAGGGCAAGGAGTTGATCGCAACCGCGATAGGCGCGCGCGTAGGCATGGGAGGATGGAGGGGCGACGAATCGCGTGGCGACCTGGCAGGTGGGAGGTTTATCGAGCTCGAGGCGAAGTCGATTTGGGCGTAGGGCGTTCGCGTGCGGCTCGAGTGGGGTATCGCGAAGGTCGCGCGCAGGAGCGATGGCGGCAGGCGTGTCGTGTGGATGATGCCGGCAAGGTGAAGCTCGTACTCGAGCATCGAAACAGTGGTCGCGATGATGATGGAATATGGGTTCGTTGATTTCCAGTAAGGTATATTGTTTTATTTTTATTTTTGATTTTTATATATAGAGGCAGTTTTAATTAATAAATTATATATAGATATTTCAAGAAAAAGAATATAAAGTTTAAACAGAAAAAAAATATTTACAGATAGATAGAAATTGGTTAATTAAATTTAAATTTTAGTTGAATAAATCTGTTAAAAAGAATTTGTTTAAAGTTAAACGTATGGGTTCAAGAATAAGAAAAAAAATGTGTTTCCATTCAAATATATATACAGTATATATATTGTTTCAAGAAAATAAAATAATACTAGTCATTTGTTTGAAATTAAAATGTTTAGTCAAATAAATTTATTTAACAGAAATTTATAAATAAAAAGGGAAATTTGTTTTAAATAATGAACTATGGAAAAATTAAAATTTTCTTAGTCACTTAAAGAAATTTATTAAAGAAGAAATATTGGTTAAAATAAAACTATCAGTTAATTTAAACTATTAAAATAAAAATCACTTGTTAATCAAAATTATAAAACGATAATTTATTATTCGATTTGTCCGAATATTAATAAATTGTGTAAATATTTATACAAGGTAAAAAATCAAGGAAATCAAGTCGAGATGAAATGGATAGCAAATAAAAATCAAAGGTGAGAACTTCTCACTCAAAAGGGTTTGTTAAATTTTAAATAGTTATATTTAAAATTTGTTGATTAAGGGATTGTTGTTTGATTGTGATATTAGATATAGTAGGATATATCTATATATATAGCAATATATATATATATATATTGGCATATGTATATATTGCAGTTGATTGATTTCCCGCATTGTATAGCGGATGAGACCCTATTGCGCCGTTAGTAAGCGGATAATATTTTATAAAATCCCATATACCGCGATATTCCACCTCGAAGTGGAATTGGTATTGTGCTAACATCTTTGGATGCAGGGAAAACAGGTTGGAGGGATCCAACTGGATTCCTCACAAATATTTATATGATTATAGATATTGTGTGATTATTGATTATCATATCGATATATGATATTTGTGCCATGATTGACTATTGGATGTTGTGGTAGCATCGGATCCATTTTTAAAGTTAAAAATAACGATTTTGAATTTAAAAGGATTTTTAAAGTGATTTTTTCCAAAGTATATGTTTTATTAAATTTTTAAATTGATTCACTTTTAAACAAAAAATGTATAAATTTTTATGTTATAAAAAAAATTAACATTTTCATGAAATATAACAGAAAGGAAATTTTTAAAATACATAGATTTTTATAAAATAGTTAAATTGGGATTTTGGATAAATTTATTATCGATTTATATAAAAGATTTTATAAATGGATATTTGTGAATTAAATTTATTGGAATTCTGAAACGGGTTTATAAAGTGTTGAGTTGATGTATAAAATGAATTTCATTAAAATTATAGACTTATAAATTGTGAAAGTGATAAAATGAATAGATATTGAAAATAAAAGATTCATGAGTCATTAACCTATAAAATGGATTTTGGGCATTTAAATGAGATATTTATAGAAATTGTAAATAAAGGAAAAAAAATTTGTAAGTTGAAATTGTCATGGAATATAAAAGAATCTTATAAGCAATAAGATTTGGAATTTGTGAAGCTTAAAAAGAACGATTTGGTAAATGAATGAATGAATTATAAGTACTTAACTTATAATATGGACTTTTGGTATAAAATTGAATTTTATAAATTGAATTGGATTGATAAAGGAAATTTATAAATCAAAGTTATATATAGGGTTGGAATTTATAAACATTGTTATAAATTCGAAAATCAAATTTAATTTGATAAATTAAATATTAAAATTTATTAAAGGAGCTATATTCACAATTTTGAACAGTGGATATATTATTAAAGAAAATGGATATCTTTTGGGAAAAGGATGTTTTAAATAGAATTTAAAACGATTTAGAGATGTTTTAAAATGCATCAAGTATCGAAAACATAGATTTCAACATTCATTGTTGAAATAGACGTTTTCGAGAAATAGAAGGAAAGGAAGTCGTAGATTTCAACATTCATTGTTGAAATAGACGTTTTCGAGAAAATAAGGAAATAATGGACTATAACACTGTTGTTATAGTAAATGATTTCCGAAAGAAAATGTTTTGTATAGTATTGGGATTTATATATCTAATTTAATTTTGAATCCCTATACTAGTGTTTTTGGGTCGTCGTAACGATGTTTTACGCAACATTCGTTTTGACCCAATTAAATGTGAATTAAAGAATGATTTTCTTAATGAATGAAATATATACTTAACTATGGGTTAAGTATATTGAATATTTTCAAATTTTTGAAAATAAATGAATTTGTGAAAATACTTATTTTTAAATATAAGTATGGAATTGTTTTTCCAATATGAAATGGAACGTTTTAAAGAATTTATCCTTTTGAAGATAAATTGGAATTGAATAATTGAAATCTATTGAAAACTGTAGATCAATAGATAAATTTGAAATATAAATTCACTATGGAATTTATAAATGGAAAGGGAAAATTGGTTTCAAAATAAACGTTGTTTATTTTTGAAGTGTGGAAAATTATATACCTTGTAAAGATATTTTGGGAAATTAAATAATTTGAGAAATTATTTGGAATCTGATGATGTGGCGCATCTTTATTGATAGTTAAATAACCGACTATCAATATTTACCTTTAAATAGGTATTTGTTGTGATTGCTTGAATTGGATGGCACACTTATTTTTAAATAAGCGCTCACTATTCGGGTTAACCGGAAAAGGACCATGGGGTCGTATAACCCATTCCGAATAGTGATACGTCGTTATGAATTGAAACTGAAGACCGGTGTTGAAGCCCGGATATTTGTGAAAACGGAAGGATTACCGTCGAGTTACTCTGCATCGGCTGATCTCCGGTACAGAGGTTCATCACCCTTAGTGACGGGATGTCCGGACGTGATTAGTGAATATCCGGATTGCAAGGGCTTCTTTGGAAGTGCCTTCGGTTCCGTTCGATCCCGGAACGGACTTGTATGGATTGTATGTCTGACGTTACAATTTTAGATGTAAAGCTGGTTTTTATCAAATATATTTCTGTCGGTGGCGGAGAATTTATTCTCTTAGCTTAACACCGTTCTCTGAGACGTACGAGCTCAGAGGTTATATAGTTGATGGTTACTAGTGATACATTCCCGAATTTGGTAATGTGGCTTGCTGAGTGTTGCTGTGAAATGATCGTTGAATGATCATTTGTGATAGGATCATTTGTTTGATCGTCTATCTTGATGATCATTGCTTTGATCATTTGTTGACCCAAAACACTACTTTTGTAAAGCGTGGCTTTGTGGACGAGACTTCATCGAGCCTCACACCCCGGAAATGGTCAAAACAGGAAAGATGCAGCAAGGTTATTAGGGGGTAGCGCCCCTTTAGTGTATGTCATTCCTTCTGGATAGAGGTGGTATCATGGTATGGAGCCCAGATACTTAACCTATGTGGTTACTGCAAATTTATTACTTTGTAGTTGTTGGAAATCGGGGATCCTCGGATATAGATCGGTTACGATCGGGGAATGACATATTCGTGTCAGTTGTTACCCAGTTAGGGGTAACCCGGCCTTGTGTTGGCAGAGATCCGGTTAGGTTCTCGGGACGTCATTCCAGAGGCTTTTCCATGTGGCAATGGGAAGTTCCTTGGCCTGACCATTTGTTGGAAATCCAAAGAAACAATACGAGCCTTGTACGGTTTTAGTTGTAGAACCTGCCATTTAATATGGTAGCTATAGCGGGCATAATATAATGGTACCTATGCTGGCTAAGATTTATATTCTACTTTCGAAATTGTTTTCTACACTATGCACTAATAATAATATCAAAGATGATTTGATTTTGCGTAGTAAGCATCTTTGACTATCATAAGGAGAAACCTCCTCCAAGTCTGCGTTTGCATTGTGTGTGTGGCGGGAGACCTTATGTTAGTTTCATTTTCCAAAAGCATTTCGAATTTACTTAAAGAAAAGTATTTCTTTGGTTGTTTTTAAGAATAAACTGTTTTAAGTTCTCACACCAGTCACATGACTGACCTGGAGTTTATTGTTCCCTTCCTAAACTCTGGGTGCCCACCAATTTCCACACGGGCAGTCTAGAGTTTGGTTATCAGGTCATTCTGGATTCAGGTGTTGCTACAGATATCTGGAGGCGAGCTGGATGGCGTAGCATATTATCTATTGTATATAGTATTTCCTTCCGCTGTTTGTTGTTGTACACTCTGATAATGAATGTGATGTAATGTATAAAATGTATAGTTCTTTGTTTTAATAAATATTCATTTATCTATTATATGTTGTTCCGCTGCGATTGTGAGATTCTGATATTTTCTGTTGTTCTTTCCTGTTCTGGTATTTGTTTTTCTGCTTTTCTTTCTTCTTCTCTCTTTTTCTCTCTTCTTCTGCCTCTTTCTTCTTTCTTAAAAACCATAAAGGTTCGGTTTTTCGGCAACGAAAAATCGCGATCTTTACATTTTGGTATCAGAGCATA
The DNA here is from genome assembly GCA_030765085.1 of Allium cepa. Classification (NCBI taxonomy): domain Eukaryota; kingdom Viridiplantae; phylum Streptophyta; class Magnoliopsida; order Asparagales; family Amaryllidaceae; genus Allium; species Allium cepa. The sequence continues at coordinate 636,328,182 of CM060941.1, forward strand.
TGGTTAAGCGACAACCATGGCTCTGTTGGGTGTTACTCATTAGAGATGGAGTCAGTAGTACTCTAGAATGAGTTAGAGTGTAATAATAGATATGAGCGCGTATTTGTTAGTGAATATAAAATTTTGTTTTATATTGTGTTGGTTGATTTATTGAGTGGCATATGAACCTTCGTCAGCACGGTCTGCAAAACTATGCCAAAAGGGTTTCTAAACACTTGAGTAGAGCAATTCGATACAGTATTGTTTTAAAAATAGGGTAAATGAAATAAGTTTACCCAAGGCTATTTTGTATATAAAAGAAATGATTTTGTGTAAATTATTATAATGTAAATATGGATGCCTGGATGTTAGGAGTGGATAATATTAAAATTATTACCATTGATTATTGAATAAGAAATTGGAATCATAATCAAAAGTTAGAAAATAAAATCCATATGCAAATGAAATTGAAGAATGTAAATTATAAATGTGATTTATAATTAGAAATGAAATTCCAGAGAAATATTTGGGAATGTTTTTGAAAGAATTTGGAAATTTTAGGAATTAAATTCCTGTTTGGTTTGGAAATAATTTTCAAAGGTTTTTGGAAAAATGTTTGAAGGATGGAAAGCTCTAAACTCTTTTCGGTCGCTGGAAAATAATTCCGATGATGATCATGACATCATCGGTGTTCATTTTCGGGTTTTCAAAAGAGGTATTGCTGTTAAATTGTTTTAATATGGAATTTGATTGGAAAATTTGGATTTGAGTTTGGAAATTCAAAAGATAATTTGAATTGATTTCGAAATTGATTTCGAAAGGTTAAAAGGACTCTGGAATACTATATAAAAATATTTTTGGAATAATAAATGAGTTGATAACTTATACAACTTAAATGTTGATAGAATAAATTTAATTTAAAGAATAGAGTTAAATTAAAGTATGTATAAGTGAATAAATTTGGATAAAAGTAAATTTGAGAATTTAATCCAATGGGCTCAATTAATTGAGATAAAATGAACGGTGGATGAACAAATGAAGCTACATTCGTAAATAAATTGGGAATTGTTTAAAAGGAAATGAACTTGAGTTTGAAGTGAACCAGCTTAAGTAAATTCGAGATGAATATGAATATGGAATGTAAACAAAATTGAATGGAATTAATTGGAATGAAATGGAAATTAAAATCAATTAGAATGGATATGAATTCGTTTCACTTAAAAAATGACTTGAATAAAAGAAAGTGAGTTGTTAATCATTTGAATTGAATATAAATCGAAAGTGTGAATTGAATTCAGAAGAAATTGAATGAAATTGAATTGAAATTGAAACGAATGAAATTGAATATGCAACTTCAATAGTGAAGTAAAAATGTATAAGAAGCATATATTGAATATTTTGTAATAGAATTGGCAAAATGATTTGAATATTGGAATTGGATACTACTACTAGCAGGATATACAGGTGTATTAAAAGAAATGGAAGTGGGATTTTGATTTCAAAGATAAAATTGAATTGCTCGACAAAAAGGTACGTATTTGAATTTCAGTATGAAATTTGATGATTTTCTTCTCCAGCCACTTGGCTTTCTCTTTTCTTTTTGATTCTGAGGGGCCGTGGTGCCATTTTGTAGTCGTACCGATCGAGCCGCGCAAAGAAGACGCTGGCGAAATTTTTCGAAAATTTAGGGTGTTAGAAAATTTTTGAGAAATTTTGAAAGTTTAAAATTTGAATTTGAATTTGAATTTAAATTTGAATTGTGAGGTAAACAATGTTCTTTGAAATTTATAATTGAAGTTAGAAAGCTTGTTGAAATGATAATGAATCTTTAATAAAAAGATTTAGGTTAGTAAGTTGATAAAACTATTTGAATTGTGAAAAATAATAAACGGTTTAGGATCATTCTCCTTAACTTTTAATTTTGGGACGAAATTCTTTTAAGGGGGGAAGATTGTAACGACCCAGGATTTTGAACAATTAAAAAATGAAATATTTAATTTATTTTAAGTATTTGAATAATGATTTGAATTGAATTTTCAATATAACTATGAATTTGGCCATTAAATTATAGAATTTAATATATTGAAAGTTGAACAAAAATTTGAATCTTCAATTTTAAGCTGATTAAAAATATTTCAAAGGCTTGTAAAATTCGTATTGTTAATACTGGAGATAATAAAAGCTTCAGAATTGAATTTGAAAGTGAACTGTTCAGTTTTGAATTTATATCGTTTAAATTGAATTTGAAAATAGCCTTCCGAGGCACAGTCTCGGAATTCGACGAAACCAGTTCCATTGGGTCCGTAATATTGTATTATTACCGGATTTCAAATTTCGTATTTTTCGAAATTGATATGTGAGCACACGACGTATAAACGCGTTGAAATTTAATTGAGTTCAAATCAAATTTAAATTTAAATATTTAAGTTGTCAACTTCAGCCACCCTAGTATGCAGACCTAGTGATTTACGTGTAGTCGGCTTCTTCAGTAAACAATTCAAAAAAATCACGTACCCTTGTCTCCTCCTTCTTTATTTTAAGCCGAAGCCTCTTCCATTTCAAACACAGCTTGATACCCATTCAAAGAAAAAAATGGCCAAGCGAAACTAAAAACTTCCCTCTTTCCAAATTTAATCGAAATAAATTATAACGACCGCCCTTTCTCTCATTCTCTCTCTCGTACAAAAAAATGGCCGAAGCCCTACCTTCAAAACGAAATCAAATTGCCGCTCCACTCAAAAATTGAAATCAATTTCTTTCCATAGCCGAGCCCCTCTTTTTCTTCTATTCTGTCAAATCGCGAATCATATTCGAAGTTCGATCGGTGATGAGGTCAGAGGCTAGGGCAAGGAGTTGATCGCGACCGCGATAGGCGCGCGCGTAGGCATGGGAGGATGGAGGGGCGACGAATCGCGTGGCGACCTGGCAGGTTGGAAGGTTTATCGAGCTCGAGGCGAAGTCGATTTGGGCATAGGGCGTTCGCGTGCGGCTCGAGTGGGGTATCTCGAAGGTCGCGCGCAGGAGCGATGGCGGCAGGCGTGTCGTGTGGATGATGCCGGCAAGGTGAAGTTCGTACTCGAGCATCGAAATAGTGGTCGCGATGATGATGGAATCTGGGTTCGTTGATTTCCAGTAAGGTATATTGTTTTATTTTTATTTTTGATTTTTATATATAGAGGCAGTTTTAATTAATAAAATATATATAGATATTTCAAGAAAAAGAATATAAAGTTTAAACAGAAAAAAAAATATTTACAGATAGATAGAAATTGGTTAATTAAATTTAAATTTTAGTTAAATAAATCTGTTAAAAAGAATTTGTTTAAAGTTAAACGTATGGGTTCAAGAATAAGAAAAAAATGTGTTTCCATTCAAATATATATACAGTATATATATTGTTTCAAGAAAATAAAATAATACAAGTCATTTTTTTGAAATTAAAATGTTTAGTCAAATAAATTTATTTAACAGAAATTTATAAATAAAAAGGGAAATTTGTTTTAAATAATGAACTATGGAAAAATTAAATTTTTCTTAGTCACTTAAAGAAATTTATTAAAGGAGACATATTGGTTTAAATAAAACTATTAGTTAATTTAAACTATTAAAATAAAATCACTTGTTAATCAAAATTATAAAACGAAAATTTATTATTCGATTTGTCCGAATATTAATAAATTGTGTAAATATTTATACAAGGTAAAAAAATCAAGGAAATCAAGTCGAGATGAAATGGATAGCAAATAAAAAGCAAAGGTGAGAACTTCTCACTCAAAAGGGTTTGTTAAATTTTAAATAGTTATATTTAAAATTTGTTGATTGAGGGATTGTTGTTTGATTGTGATATTAGATATAGTAGGATATATCTATATATATAGCAATATATATATATTGGCGTATGTATATATTGCAGTTGATTGATTTCCCGCATTGTATAGCGGATGAGACCCTATTGCGCCGTTAGTAAGCGGATAATATTTTATAAAATCCCATATACCGCGATATTCCACCTCGAAGTGGCATTGGTATTGTGCTAACATCTTTGGATGCAGGGAAAACAGGTTGGAGGGATCCAACTGGATTCCTCACAAATATTTATATGATTATAGATATTGTGTGATTATTGATTATCATATCGATATATGATATTTGTGCCATGATTGACTATTGGATGCTGTGGCAGCATCGGATCCATTTTTAAAGTTAAAAATAACGATTTTGAATTTAAAAGGATTTTTAAAGTGATTTTTTCCAAAGTATATGTTTTATTAAATTTTTAAATTGATTCACTTTTAAAAAAAATGTATAAATTTTTATGTTATAAAAAAAAATTAACATTTTCATGAAATATAACAGAAAGGAAATTTTTAAAATACATAGATTTTTATAAAATAGTTAAATTGGGATTTTGGATAAATTTATTATCGGTTTATATAAAAGATTTTATAAATGGATATTTGTGAATTAAATTTATTGGAATTCTGAAACGGGTTTATAAAGTGTTGAGTTGATGTATAAAATGAATTTCATTAAAATTATAGACTTATAAATTGTGAAAGTGATAAAATGAATAGATATTGAAAATAAAAGATTCATGAGTCATTAACCTATAAAATGGATTTTGGGCATTTAAATGAGATATTTATAGAAATTGTAAATAAAGGAAAAAAAAATTTGTAAGTTGAAATTGTCATGGAATATAAAAGAATCTTATAAGCAATAAGATTTGGAATTTGTGAAGCTTAAAAAGAACGATTTGGTAAATGAATGAATGAATTATAAGTACTTAACTTATAATATGGACTTTTGGTATTAAATTGAATTTTATAAATTGAATTGGATTGATAAAGGAAATTTATAAATCAAAGTTATATATAGGGTTGGAATTTATAAACATTGTTATAAATTCGAAAATCAAATTTAATTTGATAAATTAAATATTAAAATTTATTAAAGGAGCTATATTCACAATTTTGAACAGTGGATATATTATTAAAGAAAATGGATATCTTTTGGGAAAAGGATGTTTTAAATAGAATTTAAAACGATTTAGAGATGTTTTAAAATGCATCAAGTATCGAAAACATAGATTTCAACATTCATTGTTGAAATAGACGTTTTCGAGAAATAGAAGGAAAGGAAGTCGTAGATTTCAACATTCATTGTTGAAATAGACGTTTTCGAGAAAATAAGGAAATAATGGACTATAACACTGTTGTTATAGTAAATGATTTCCGAAAGAAAATGTTTTGTATAGTATTGGGATTTATATATCTAATTTAATTTCGAATCCCTATACTAGTGTTTTTGGGTCGTCGTAACGATGTTTTACGCAACATTCGTTTTGACCCAATTAAATGTGAATTAAAGAATGATTTTCTTAACGAATGAAATATATACTTAACTATGGGTTAAGTATATTGAATATTTTCAAATTTTTGAAAATAAATGAATTTGTGAAAATACTTATTTTTAAATATAAGTATGGAATTGTTTTTCCAATATGAAATGGAACGTTTTAAAGAATTTATCCTTTTGAAGATAAATTGGAATTGAATAATTGAAATCTATTGAAAACTGTAGATCAATAGATAAATTTGAAATATAAATTCACTATGGAATTTATAAATGGAAAGGGAAAATTGGTTTCAAAATAAACGTTGTTTATTTTTGAAGTGTGGAAAATTATATACCTTGTAAAGATATTTTGGGAAATTAAATAATTTGAGAAATTATTTGGAATCTGATGATGTGGCGCATCTTTATTGATAGTTAAATAACCGACTATCAATATTTACCTTTAAATAGGTATTTGTTGTGATTGCTTGAATTGGATGCCACACTTATTTTTAAATAAGCGCTCACTATTCGGGTTAACCGGGAAAGGACCATGGGGTCGTATAACCCATTCCGAATAGTGATACGTCGTTATGAATTGAAATTGAAGACCGGTGTTGAATCCCGGATATTTGTGAAAACGGAAGGATTACCGTCGAGTTACTCTGCATCGGCTGATCTCCGGTACAGAGGTTAATCACCCTTAGTGACGGGATGTCCGGACGTGATTAGCGAATATCCAGATTGCAAGTGCTTCTTTGGAAGTGCCTTCGGTTCCGTTCGATCCCGGAACGGACTTGTATGGATTGTATGTCTGACGTTACAATTTTAGATGTAAAGCTGGTTTTTATCAAATATATTTCTGTTGGTGGCGGAGAATTTATTCTCTTAGCTTAACACCCTTCTCTGAGACGTACGAGCTCAGAGGTTATATAGTTGATGGTTACTAGTGATACATTCCCGAATTTGGTAATGTGGCATGCTGAGTGTTGCTGTGAAATGATCGTTGAATGATCATTTGTGATAGGATCATTTGTTTGATCGTCTATCTTGATGATCATTGCTTTGATCATTTGTTGACCCAAAACACTGCTTTTGTAAAGCGTGGCTTTGTGGACGAGACTTCATCGAGCCTCACACCCCGGAAATGGTCAAAACAGGAAAGATGCAGTAAGGTTATTAGGGGGTAGCGCCCCTTTAGTGTATGTCATTCCTTCTGGATAGAGGTGGTATCATGGTATGGAGCCCAGATACTTAACCTATGTGGTTACTGCAAATTTATTACTTTGTAGTTGTTGGAAATCGGGGATCCTCGGATATAGATCGGTTACGATCGGGGAATGACATATTCGTGTCAGTTGTTACCCAGTTAGGGGTAACCCGGCCTTGTGTTGGCAGAGATCCGGTTAGGTTCTCGGGACGTCATTCCAGAGGCGTTTCCATGTGGCAATGGGAAGTTCCTTGGCCTGACCATTTGTTGGAAATCCAAAGAAACAATACGAGCCTTGTACGGTTTTAGTTGTAGAACCTGCCATTTAATATGGTAGCTATAGCGGGCATAATATAATGGTACCTATGCTGGCTAAGATTTATATTCTACTTTCGAAATTGTTTTCTACACTATGCACTAATAATAATATCAAAGATGATTTGATTTTGCGTAGTAAGCATCTTTGACTATCATAAGGAGAAACCTCCTCCAAGTCTGCGTTTGCATTGTGTGTGTGGCGGGAGACCTTATGGTAGTTTCATTTTCCAAAAGCATTTCGAATTTACTTAAAGAAAAGTATTTCTTTGGTTGTTTTTAAGAATAAACTGTTTTAAGTTCTCACACCAGTCACATGACTGACCTGGAGTTTATTGTTCCCTTCCTAAACTCTGGGTGCCCACCAATTTCCACACGGGCAGTCTAGAGTTTGGTTATCAGGTCATTCTGGATTCAGGTGTTGCTACAGATATCTGGAGGCGAGCTGGATGGCGTAGCATATTATCTATTGTATATAGTATTTCCTTTCCGCTGTTTGTTGTTGTACACTCTGATAATGAATGTGATGTAATGTATAAAATGTATAGTTCTTTGTTTTAATAAATATTCATTTATCTATTATATGTTGTTCCGCTGCGATTGTGAGATTCTGATATTGTCTGTTGTTCTTTCCTGTTCTGGTATTTGTTTTTCTGCTTTTCTTTCTTCTTCTCTCTTTTTCTCTCTTCTTCTACCTCTTTCTTCTTTCTTAAAAACCATAAAGGTTCGGTTTTTCGGCAATGAATAATCGCGATCTTTACATTATTTTAGTTCGGAAAAGTTTTATTCCAAAGAATACGGACTTCGAATCCATCTCATAAATGAATCTAACTTTTACGGCACGGAATCACAAACTACTATTATGCGACACGCCTATTTTAACTAATTTTCCATATCCTTTCCAAACTTTTTCAAAGCACTTTTAAATGTTTATAAAACATTTTTAAGTCATTTAAAGAGGTTTAACAATCTCATATACACCATTTCATTCATTAAAGGAAAGTTATTTCCTTTGTGATATTCGATATGTAGTAATGGTGAGTTATTTACACATCTAAACAAACATATTATCATATTCAAACATGATAAAATAACATCATAAGAAAGCATCGCCAAACACATATATCATCCAAAATATTATAATACAAATAGAGTTTCTCACCTTTGTTGGTTTCGAAATTTACGAAAATTCGCCATAGCTTTGCAATGATCGAATCAAAGCTTATGGAATCGAGCCCAGTAGGAAATCTTGGCCTAGCTTGAAAGGATGTGGTGTGCTCAGCCTTGGTGATGGAGGGCGGCGGCCTTGAGTTTAGAACGTGGAGTGGAGGTGTTTGACTTGGTTTTGAAGGTGGGTTGACATGGTACATACATGCGTATATATTTTACTTTATTTTGGATTATTTTGCTATAGCTTTGCTATATTTTTTTGTATGAACTAAAATCCATTAATGAGCTTCAAGAAGAATAAGAAGAAGTAGAGAATTGTGTGAATGTAGGTGAGTATTTATATGAATTTCAAGGCTTAATCCCTAAACAAATTGGAAATCATCTCCCACCATCATTTTTAGTCATGACTTACCCCTCCCGTTCATCACTCTATCACCCCCTATGTGCCTCATGTGTGTGTAAGGTGAGGTTATGTTTCCCTTTGACTTTGGTAAAATATCTTAAATATTTTGTAAAGAATATCATGATATAATTCTTATATGTATTCATGTTTGTATATATGTGTGTTGTGCATGTTACATGTACGTGCATGCGTATGTAGGTGCAGAAGAGAAATAACAATGTTGCCACAACTTTGAACCGCTTCTTTTTGTTAAACCGTTGAAAATCGAGGAACTGATTCCCGATCACATTTTCACTTATAAATTAATTTAGATATAAATGTGAAAAAAATTTGAAAAATAATTTCCCATCATTTTTAACTAATTCAAATGATCACATTTGATTTATAAAACTATATTAATTAGTATTAAACCATTGTTTACAAAAGGTGTCATTGTATCGATAAAGCGATACGAATTTTCTTATATTTTCAAATCAAGTATATACCTTTATAAAACTATTATTAATGATTTACAATCACTATGTAACTAATTAAAATAAATTATTATCATTTAAAAACAATTATTTGAATAATTATAATAATTATTCAATCATTAAATCTCAATTTAAATCCATAAGTCAATTATTAAATATGATGCCATTATTGACGATGTCATAAATACATTTTTCCCAGAAATAAAAAAAATAATTTTATTTCATAATCTTGTTTAATTAGATAAATAAGTTTATATATCCAGCTTCATGCGTGACTTTTGATAAATATAGAACTATTTATCCATAAAACGGATTTCAGTCATTTTATCGATATTTTTCCAAACTATATATTTTTGTAAATATTTATTCAAAATAAGATTACCATTATTATTTATTTTTCAAGACAACATAATCTATGTTAAAAATGTTATATTTGAATATTTTAAAAATAATATAATTATCAAACTGATAAATTTGTGGTTACAGACTTCCCTTCTTAAAAGAATTCCGTCCTCGAAATTACTACGCAAAGCCTAAAGGTGTTTGCCCAAATTTATTTTTAAACCTATCCTTGTATGATATATATGGATCATACATATGCAATATCTGATTCGATCTACTATTCGAATACAGAACCTTACTTCCAAACAAGTATTGATCTCTTGATCCTCTAGTGTGGGCTCTGATCAGACTTTTTTGATCAGAAACCCTTGCTTTTCTTGCATGGCGCTCAACTATGATTGGAAACTCAAGTACCCAACCATAAAAATTCATCAACGTTCTCCGTCAAGAATCGAGTGATAAATTCTTTTTCAGACCGATATAAAAACCTCAAAGTTTTGTACTCGAATCTTAGGTCAAATGGTTACGCGAATAATATGATTTATATATAATTTACATTTTTATTCCAATTGATTTTCTTAACTATAAAAAATCACAATCAATTTTATGTCCTTATCAATTTATGAACCTTTTTATAAAACTATTTCTTAAGCTTATAAACACTTATAAAACACAACTTAGTTTAATCAACACTTTTAAGTTTCATAACTATTCACTTCATTCTAAATCCATTATTGAATTACCTCTTACAACATTACTTAAGTGTATAAATAGTTTACGACTTAAGTCTATACTTGTATAGTACTCATTACCTCCTAAGAGTATATATACAAACCCCAAATTTCAGATTGCATTTACTTACATCAAGGTGTTTGACAAATTTAAAACCTGTTATAATTTACTATCATCTCAAATTCATAAGTTACTAACCTTATATGTTATATTTTCATGAAAAAATACTTCCAAATAATACTATTATTATTTTCTCAATTTTGAAGAACAATATTCATAATCACCGGGATTTAAATTATCAAAATCTCAGCATTTAGATCATTTTTATTTATAGATCACATTTATAAGTAATACTTATATGATTTTATTTACTCATAACATTTCATAATTTTTATCTTTTATATTTAAATAATTTCTTAGTTTTGAGTCGGGTGTGATTCGAAAATTTCCTACTGTTCAAAATCGTCGAAATTTCCATTTTATTTTATTAATTGGCGATCTAAATTATCTTTGGTTTAACATTTTTATTAAGATGTTTATAATTACTAATAAATTTATCAATTTATGATTCACATTATCTTTTAACTTAATTTTTTTCATAGATCGAGTAACTTCAAATTGATACCAATGAACTGGGTACTACCACTAGTATCATCATATATCCCCTTAACCAGAAGGATAATACTTAAGAGAAATATTTACCATCCGAACTTATCTCTTGCCCATTTATTAGTTACTTCCGAGGCACTCAAACTAGTCATCATAAGATTCCTCTTTTAAATTCCTTCATATATAAAACTTGATTTATACATTCATTTCTTATAATCATCTTATTTTCATATTTTTAGGCTCATAAATTTATTTATCCTAAATTAATTTCTTAACTTTAAACCAATATTATTACCAAACACTATGTAGCTAAATAATGAAACTTAATTCACTAGGTGTTCATGTTTTTTAAATCAAATAATCTGTCAATTAATGATAATAATTGAATATTACTATTCCCTTAATTGCAATCACATTATAAATAACTATATATTTTCGAAAGTTATTTCTTTATATATAAAATATCATCTTAGGTAAAATTATTTCATTTACCCAAAAAATTTCCAAAACAAAATCATTTTTAGAATTAACAAATACATGCTCGTATATGATACTTTCAACGCGTTATATGGTGTCATTTACCTTATCTCTAATGAGTTACCCATCCTAGGGTATTACTAACCCCATCTCTAATGGGATGCATCCCAACCTGGCTAAGGCATTCGCTCAACCTAAGCTCTAATACCAAATATGATGACCCGCCTTTTTGACCCTCGGAAATCGACACTAATACATCATCGGTATTCACGTGCCGCAGATCTAAGTGCCGAAGAGGCGGATGGTCAAGGTAGAAAGAAGTAAAGAATAGAATCTTACACGAATTGAATAACATGTATTATTTCAAAATATAATTTTATAGCAGAAAGTTTTTAATACATTTATCAGAGTTTAACTTAACATTAACATGGACAATTATGAATATCTGTCCTTACAAATGCGGAATACAATAGTATATGAGTGTGGTGGAAATGGATACTAATCTTCAAAAGAACTTCTAACTCCACGCCCCGAGCTCTTCCAAAATGCTCCAAAAAAACCTAACTACTAGGCTGCCCAGAAAAATAGGACACCCAGATTTTAAGAGAAAGAAAATGAACTCTGGATCAGTCATGGGACTGGTGTGAGAAACTCAAAATACAAGTATTTGAAAACAAAGGGTATCTCATAAGACCACGCCACATATAAACACGTAACGGGTTTTACCTTATAATAACCAAATCATTTCTACGTAAAATCCAACGATATTAGTTTTAATGACATTCTTTTAAAACCTTCCAAATAAACATGTTCAAATGGCCAAAATTGTTACATTGGTTAGTTTGACGGCATAATAGGTTTACAACTAAGTCTTGAAGGCAATTATTGGAGAGTGGATTTTTAATTAATAGTGAGGTAATGGACTACCTTCCATACAATACATTTCTAAAGGAATGTACCGAGGATCGACATCTTCGAAACCTCTACGAATTAAGACCAGCCTACTCGAAACCAATAGATGGTACGGATAGCACTGAATATGATTTCAGCTCGGCCTCTCCTGGCCTCTCCGAGATGTCTCATAGCTACACTATAAAATTTAAACCCAATGTTATAGCGGGTAGAAATGAATAAATCTAGAAAAGTGATATCATACCCTAATGGTTGCAATCCACTTAGCCTTAAAGCAACTCTTGCTTCACAATTCCCCAGGTGTGAGGCTAAATGTAACATTTACCTTCTTAGAACATTTTCCCTTAAAATGACACATTGTCATTTTCTACAACACACTATTGATGTCAACAAAAGTACAACTTCTGAGCTCATACATCTTAGAGAAGGGTGCTAAGCATAAGAAGGGTTACCTTCTACAACACCAAATAGATGTACGTTCATAGAGATCAATATACTGTGTTCTTAGAAACGCAATGTCAAACATTCATCCATACAAGTTGCCCAGGAACAGGACAAACCAAAGGAATGTCCTACTACTTCATGTCGGGAATTACCCCTAGGATTGGTAGTGAGTAGTCCTTGCATACGAAGATCTCAAAACAAAGGGACTACTTCTATTTACTTATCTCGGGAGCTACTCCAAAATTATCAACAAGTAGTCCTTTCATTACGAAGATCCCTACCTTCAACTTCATTGTCTTCAACATATCTTCATTTTTGAACTCATGAATTGGTTCAAAGTGGTTTTCTGAAAGGAATTACCCAAATCTAAACCCAGTTCCTTCGAAACAATCATTGATAAAAAAAAAGTTAAGTAAATAGGTGATTATCATTTGATTAATTACTTTTTCTTTATCAAAAATATCTTCTAGAGATATATACCTTTAAAACGTTTCTTTCCGGTATATATGGAATCATTAAATCTCATTTATCAAATCTTTGTTTAATTAAAACCTTTTTAAATCTTGGAGTAATTCTAAATCATTTCATCCTTTACTTGGAAAAATGTCTTGAAATCATCTTTTGTTTGAAAACTATGATTATAAGAGTTTGGAAATTCTTATTGCAAAGAATTCCAACTCCGAATCCATCATATAAATGGATTTAACTTTTACAGCATGAAATCGCAAACTACTGTTACGCGATGCATCTATTTTACCTAATTTTCCATATCCTTTCCAAACTTTCTTTAAGTACTTTTAATATAAAACATTTCTAAGTCATTTCAAACCATTTTAAACAGGTTTAACAATCTCATATACACCATTTCATTTATTAATGGAAAGTGATTCCCTTTGTGATATTCAACGTGTATTAAATGTTAATTGTTTACACATCGAAACAAACATATTATCATATTCAAACATGATAAACAACCATCATAACCAAAAATATATATCATTTAAGATATCATAATATAAATAGAGTTTCTCACCTTTATTGGTTTCTGACTTTAGGAAAATTCGCTATAGCTTCGTTAATCTTATGGAATTGAGCTCGAGGCCTTGGGAAAGCTTGATCTATCTCGAAAGGAGGTGGACTGCTCAGCCTTGGTGATGGAGGATGGCGGCCATGAGTTCCATGAGTTTAGAGGGTGGAGAGGAGGTGTTTGACTTGGTTTTGGAGGTGAATTGACATGGTATATACATGTGTATATATTTTACTTTATTTTGAAATATTTTTCCATATCTTTGCCACTTTTTTTTCCATGAAGCAGAAGCCATTAAGGAGCTTCAAGAAGTGGAAGAAGAAGAGAATTGCGTGAATGAATGTATGAATGCAATTGGGTATTTATAGCAATTTCAAGGCTTAATTGTTAAGCAAAGTGGGAAATAACTCCCAACATCATCACTAGCCATGACTTTCCCCTCTCATTCATCGCTCTATCAACCCCCCCCCCCTCATGTGCCCTCATGTGTGTGTAAGGTGAGGTGATGTTTGCCTTGGTCTTTGGTAAAATATCTTAGACATTTTGTAAATAATATCATGATATTATTCTTATATGCATTCATGTTTGTGTATATGTATGTATGTATGTATGTATGTATGTATGTATTTATATGTACATGTGTGCATGTGACATGTATGTGCATGTGCATGTAAGTGCAGAAGAGAAATAACAATGTTGCAATAACTTCCGTTCGTTAAACCGTTGAAAATCGAGAATCCGATTCCCTGTCACATTTTCACTTATAAATTAATTTACATATAAATTTAAATAAAATTTGAAAACTAATTTCCCATCATTTTTAACTAATTAAAATGATCACATTTGATTTATAAAACCATATAAATTAATATTACATAATTGTTTATAAGAAGTGTTGTTATATCGATAAAGTTATACGAATTTTCTAATATTTCCAAATCAAGTACATATCTCTATAAAACTATGATAAATGATTTACCGTCACTTTATAACTAATTAAAATGAATCATTGTCATTTAAAAACAATTATTTGAATAATTATAATAATTATTAAATCGTTAAATCTTAATTTAAATTCATAAGTTAATTATTAAATATGATGTCATTATTGATGATGTCATAAATCCATTTTTTTCAAAAATAAAATAAATAATTTTACTACATAATATATTTTAATTAGAGAAATAAGTTAACGTGTCCAGCTCCTCCGTTCGCAACTTCTGATAATTCTAAAGTCGGATATAGATAAAATGGATTTCGGTCATTTTATCGATATTTTTCCGAAGTACATATTTTTGTAAATATTTATTCAAAATAAGATTACCATTATTATTTATTATTCAAGATAACATAATATGTTAAAAAGATTATATTTGAATATTTAAAATATAAATATAATTTATCAACTTGATAAATTTGCGGGTCGTCGCAGATGTTGTCAGTACTCAATGTCCTTATGTCTCATAGATTATCCCTGATAGCCTTACTAGAGACAAAGTTGAACAATTTAGGAATTTATGGATTCATGCATAGATTTCCTGCCAACTAGACTTGTTATAACAATAATTATACAGGGTACAAGGATAGAATTTTGATCATCATTAATACTAAATTGTGTAATGCTAGTATCTCAGCTTCCAATGCTCATCATATTACAGCCATTCTCACTAATAGTGGAGGATTCCAATGTACTGCTATTTTTTTTGTTAGTTCTTGAGATGATGGTTTTGATGACAACAACCTTAGAATAAGATTATAAAATATAAATACTAACATTATAGTTTAGATATATATATATACACATGTATATGCAGGATTTAACCATGCAGGTACCAAGAATGAAGACTGTACAACATAGAGATTCAAGATATCAAGATTGAAGACTCATGAGTATCAAGATTATCAAGAGTTCAAGATTTCAATAATAAGTAATTTAAGTAGGAATTTTGTTAAAAATCCTAGAAAAGCACTGGCATCTTAAAATCCAATTTATTCATGGAATGGAATCCGCTTCGAGCCTGCTAAAGGGATGGAGCCCTAAGTAGGGTGGAACCCACGAAAAATCTAGTGGAACGTTATTTTGTATCCGCTAACCTTTTATTCAAACGGTTTTACAAAATTATATCTTGTTTTCAAAATGATTTCAAAACCTTCCTTTTACAAGAATCAAAAACATCTATCCTGGTTTTAAATACTTTTAGCCTCAAAATTTTCTTCATTTTCAAAATCAAATTATCCTTAGTTTTAAACTATCTTTTAATAATAATATATTTAACTTTTAATATTTATACTTAGATTTAAAATTATAGTAAAATTTTATATATATACCAAAATATTATTCTCTATACTTACTTATGTATTTTAACTATAGTTAAGTATATTTATAAAGTTTAAAATAGTTTTAATACAAGATAGAAGTTATTTTCAAAGAAAAGCAAATTACCAAAAATACCTTAGGCATGTCGACATCCTCAAGTACCCCATGTTGACATGGTAGCAGTTTATTTCAAAATTTTGAATTTCAAAGGAAGTGTCTATTCGTCATATCCTTTGACGAATGGACGCGGATGTTGTTCCATTATAAATAAGGGTAATTTTGAACAAATTTATATTCATATTTTCTCTAATTTCACTCCTCTTCTTCTTCCACATTTCTTTATACACATTTTTACCATTATTCTGTCGAAATCAACATTAAATCTAACTACATCATTTCTGGTTTGATCCTCTATCATTATCTCAACAAGATCTCAGTGTTATTCAGAGTTATAGACTTCTTTGTAATCAATTAAGCGAGAAAAGGTGTGAATGTAGCCTTGGAAATCAATCAAGCGAGAAAAGGTGTGACTATAGCCTTGGAAATCAATCAAGCGAGAAAAGGTGTGATTGTAGCCTTGGAAATCAATCAAGTGACAAAAGGTGTGATTATAGCCTTGGAAATCAGTTGGGTGAACATGTTGCCCCTGAAATCAAGTATCTCTACCCAGAGGATTGTGAATCAGGAGTGGTGTACGTCGTGGCCTTGAAATCGAGGGTGTAATTGTACAATTGCTTTTCAAAGGAAATCCATACTTATGTGCGAGATTGGATGTATGGTAACTCTGAACCAGTATAAAATCTGGTGTGTTCTTTTCTCTATTGATTTTACTTTATTTCTGCATCTGTGTTTGTTTCTGTGATCATATCTGTGTTTGAATATTGTATACAATTGTGTTCAAATTAACAAAAACTCAAAAAGATTTATCAATTCCTTTAAACACTATTCACCCCCCCCTCTAGTGTTAATCCCAGCCTTAAGATCTGTATTCCGCATTTCTCACATTTAGTATAGAGCAAGGTTTTCAAAGTTTTCATAATCTGAAATTTGAAAAAAAATTAAAATGGCAATTTTTTTATAAAATTATTAACACTATTTTCATATGAATATGTCACAGAATCATCATGATATTGTTGTTTAAAATTATATTTAGTTATTTTGAAAACTCACTTGATTTTTTAAAAGTTTATGTTGTTTTGTAGGAGAAGAATTATGTCTAATGACTATTGGTTAAAAGATACCAGATAACCATTCAACAATCCAGAAGAACAAATGGATATATAATTGCAATCGACAATGAAATAGATACCAGATCAATACAAATCTTTTGATTCTCATCTACAACTTCATATGATACTGTACTTCTCTCCATCTACTTCGCAATGTCACTGGTTTCGTGCGAATCCGTCAAGAAATGACCAAGTTATGGTCAAATGAAGTTTTGGTGAACAAAGAGAGAAAGAAAGAAGAACTGTCAATGGTATTCTTCAAATTGCATCCAAAAATTTGAGTATTTTGTTCCCACTCCTTTTCATATTGTAATTCTTGTTCTCACGGTCGTTTTAATGGGTGGATCATTAAATTTCGATTAAAATTGAGTGAGATAAGACAGTTTGAAGTTGGCTATCCAAAACTGAGAAACTTTGTACGGGATTTTCTACATTTCTCTTACTGTTTAGCCTATTGCACCACAATACTATCCAAATTCATCACCAAACTATTACTGGATCGTAGCCCTTGCCTTCCTCTTCGATTTGCCGCTAGTTTTATCCAATTCCGTTAAGAAACGAAGGAGATATGCCTTCTAGAAGTTTGATGGTAAATAGAAAAACGGGAAGAAGAAGATGAGAAACTTTTATGAAAAGTGGTGACTATTGGGCCTATTTATAGTGGTTGAAGTGTCCATTCATTCAAAATTCAAATTCAAACTTTTGGCGCCAAGTTGGTCAATCTACTAAATCATCTGTATCTTTCTCGTACGGTCTTCAAATTCAGCAAATGAACATACTACGTTGATCAGAAAAACGAGCCCGTCGCAATAGAACAGATCTCATCATTAAATTCTGAAAGATATAAATATGTGGTTGATGACAATGGAAGAACAAAAAAGCTAGAAAGATGGAGTGCAAAAATTGGTAAGCTTTACTATTATATCATCTTTATTGTTGCATTTAGGAATATATATTTATGCATTTAGTTAGGTATAAAAATTTATCTCTTTTATAAGTTTAGAATTTTGATCCATATATCGACACACCATAGTAGAAATATTGATATAATAGTCTAATTTTTTAAAAGTCTTTTAAAATGTGTTTTCTTTCAAATAAAATCTTGTTAATTTATTAAAACTATACTAAGTAGAAAAGCATACCTTCATTCGTGATTTCAACTTTTATATCGTTGTTTTTACTTCTCGTACTTTATTTCTTTTAAAATACTAATTTTATGTCTTTAAGAATTTAATAAAATGAGTTTAGAATGTTATAATAAGGCTCTATTTATAGATCTCTTTAATTAGTAAGATTGCTCCACATCACATGACACTTGTCATATAAGTAGATAGTGACATACATGCAAAATGACACGTGTCATTGCACTTGTTCTTTAATAGAAGTATTTTTACATGCATAATGCCAAGTGTCTTTACACATGTCTTTTCATTATTGTTTTTTATATTTTTCACGTACGTTAATTATATTAACTACTATAAAAAATTGGGTCAAAAATCATTTATTTACAGCAAAATCATGTTAAAAACAGGCCTAGAACTTTAGATAGCATTTCTGAAATGCTGTCTTTGCTTCTGTTATGTTGCAAATACGTTTTTATAACATTCTACGCTTTGAAACACAGTATTTTTTCAGAAACTTTTCACAGCATTTGGTAAATGCTGCAATTTCTGTTTATAATGTTTTGAATATATTTTACAGCAAAACTTTTTACAGTATTCTGTAAATGTTGTGTTTTCTACTTGAAACTTTAAACCATGTAAAAATAATATTTAAATTAAGAATTTTTCTCTATTCTTTTTAAAAGTTATTTTCTAACTTATACTAGAATATTTTAAAAGTAATGTTTAGATATTTTTTAGTATTTAATTGAAATTTTTAAATGGAACAGGCCTTAACATAACACATGTTTATTTTAGTTTTTCAATTTTTGTTATTTTTAATATTTCATTATGATTTTTTTATAAGATGTTTAAACATGTTTCTAAATATTTTAATCAATAATAATTTGATATAAAGGTTTTAATTAGTAAGTTAAGCTTCTTTTATAAACATGGAAGTTTGCATTCTTTTAAAAAAAAATTAAATAATTAGGGTATTAATTTCTATAAAAACCATATTTGATCATATATAATTTAAGTCCATATTTCTTAGCATTTGATTTTGATATTAAGTTTGATTACTACCTTTCATGAATATGTTATAGTTTTAATACCATTTATTACCTTTAAACTCTTGTCTTTACTACTCTTTTAGTCCCATTCATTAGTTTTCTTAACCTAAGTTTAGTAATTGGTGTGTATTACCTTTGTTGGGTTGAAGCGAGTTATAATAAATTGTTTGATATACATATACATGCGTGCACACACACACACACATATATATATATATATATATATGCCTGTCAATTAGATATTACTTATCACTCACGTTTATCTTATAATCTGGACGTCTCTTACCGTAGTATATATATCATTATATCATTCTACATATTATTATTTTTTACTTCATTATCATTTTGTTTCATATTACATATCATTATGCATCCTATTTCATATCACATTTCATTGCATATTACATCATAAATTACAACGCATGAAATATCATAATCATTTGCATCACAAGTTGCACTTCATATTGCATATCATCTCATGCTACATTGCATATGTCATACATTTCATACTGCATTACAAACTACATATTGCATACATGTATAAATAACGAGTGTATTTTATTTAGGAGGAGTTTGTAGTATTGTCTTATAGTATAGGATTATTAGTTTTTGATTTGTTTGACTTGATTGACTTGTTTGACTTGATTGACTTGTTTGACTTAATTGACTTGATTGACTTGTTTGATTTGATTGATTTGTTTGAATTTTTTGACATGATTGGTTTTGATGTGTGTGTTGAAATATACTAATACATATTTATGTATGGAATAATTATAATATAATTACGTTAATGTCTTCCACGTTTCATTTACTATACTTTGTTCTAGTATTACTTTAGGGGGGAGATTTTTATTTTTACAGTTTTAGGATGGTTTTTGTTGATGACAAAGGGGGAGAAGTATGAAATAGGATAGTTAGGCATAGATTAAGGGGGGGTTATTAGTTTTAGGGGGAGTTGTTAGGATAGAAGTAATATTTCATAAACAAAGGTTACCATCATCAAAAAAGGGAGATTGTTAGTTCTTGAGATGATGGTTTTGATGACAACAACCTTAGAATAAAATTATAAAATATAAATACTAACATTATAGTTTAGATATATATGTATATGCAGGATTTAACCATGCAGGTACCAAGAATGAAGACTGTACAGTATAGAGATTCAAGATATCAAGAGTTCAAGATTTCAATAATAAGTAATTTAATTAGAAATTTTGTTAAAACTCCTAGAAAAGCACTGGCATCTTAAAATCCAATTTATTCGTGGAATGGAATCCACTTCGAGCCTATTAAAGGGATGGAACCCTAAGTAGGATGGAACCTACGAAAAATCTAGTGGAACATTGTTTTGTATCCGCTAACCGTTTATTCAAATTTTTTACAAAATTATATCTTTTTTTCAAAATGATTTCAAAACCTTCCTTTTAAAAGAATAAAAAACATCTATCCTGGTTTTAAATACTTTTAGCCTTAAAATAATCTTCATTTTCAAAACCAAATTATCCTCAGTTTTAAACTATCTTTCAATAATAATATATTTTACTTTTAATATTTATACTTGGATTAAAATATAAAATTATAGTAAAATTTTATACATATACCAAAATATTATTCTCTATTTTTACTTATGTATTTTAACTATAGTTAAGTATATTTATAAAGTTTAAAATAGTTTTAATACAAGATAGAAGTTATTTTCAAAGAAAAGCAAATTACCAAAAATATCTTAGGCATGCCAACATCTTCAAGTACCCCATGTCGACATGGTAGCAGTTTATTTCAAAATTTTGAATTTCATAGGAAGTGTCTATTCGTCATATCCTTTCACGAATGGACATGGCTGTTGTTCTACTATAAATAAGGGTAGTTTTGAACGAATTTGTATTCATATTTTATCTGATTTCACTCCTCTTCTTCTTTCACATTTCTTTATGCACATTTTTACCATTACTCTGCCGAAATCAACAATGAATCTAACTAGATCATTTCTACTTTGATGCTCTATCACTATCTCAACAAGATCTCAGTGCTATTCAGAGTTATAGACTTCTTTGTAATCAATTAAGCAAGAAAAGGTGTGATTGTAGCCTTGGAAACCAATCAAGCGAGAAAATGTGTGATTGTAGCCTTGAAAATCAATCAAGTGAGAAAAGATGTGAATGTAGTCTTGGAAATCATTTGGGTGTACTTGTTGCCCCTGAAATCAAGTATCTCTACCCAGAGGATTGTGAATCTGGAGTGGTGTACCTCGTGGCCTTGAAATCGAAGGTGTAATTGTGCAATTGCTTTTTAAAGGAAATCTCTACTTGTGTGTGGGACTGGATGTAGGGTAACTCCGAACCAGTATAAAATCCGGTGTGTTCTTTCCTTTATTGCTTTTACTTTATTTCTGCGTCTGTGTTTGTTTCTGTGATCATATATGTGTCTGAATATTGCATACATTTGTGTTCAAATTAACAAAAACTCAAAAATATTTAGCAATTCCTTTAAACACTATTCACCCTCCCCCTCTAGTGTTAACCTAGCCTTAAGATCTGTATTCCGCATTTCTCATATTTTTATGCTTGCAATAGTTTTTCTAAAAGTGAGAAGCTATGCAGTGATTTCGTTCTCATGTCTACTATTATTCATATGTCATGGATAGCAAGTGGGGATTTCAATAATGATTTAAACCCTAAAGATCAAAAGGGAGGATTGCCTATTCCCTTTTATTATCTTACTAGTTTTAATAATTGTATATTATAGTATGGGCTTGCTCCTTGTTCTTTGAAGGGCTGCAAATTTACATAGAGGAAAAGGGGTTGGCAACAAGTATTGATAAAGTTCTTGTAAATCAAGACTTTATGTGACTCTGCCCTGAACTTATTGATGTTGCCCTACCTTCAAATCTTAGTGATCACAATATGGTTCTTATTAATTCTAAAGACAGTAGCAAACAAGATAAAATAGCCCCATTCAGGTATATAAACACACGGTGCACAATGCAGGGATACGATGACTGTGTTGTTAAAGGGTTTAAAGCAGAAGATAAAAGGACCATACACATAATCTTATAGCCAAAATGAAGCGGATCAAAGAAAATTTAAAAAATAGAGCAAGAAGTTAAATCATGAAAATGGTGTTAAATGCCTATAGGAGGAATACTACAAGACATTTCTTCAAACAGATGATGACCCAAAAAACACATATTTCTATGATAAATTAATGCAAAACAGTGTTAACTTGGGGAAGAAAGCCAAATTGCAATATGAATCTCTAATGCAAAAGAGCAAGACATTTTGGTTGCAAGAAGGTGATACCAATTCATGGTTTTTCTATTCAAAAATGTCCATGAGGGGAAATAGAAATTGTGTACAGGCATTATTAGACTCCGAAGGGCGATATGTATGTATTGGGGATATATTAGTTCAAGAATCTTTGAACTATTACACCAGCCTATTTAATAGAGAGACCTCTACTGTATTTCCAGATATACAGCCTAGAATGAGTATTAACCAAGTTGGGAAAGCATACTTATCATCCTTAGTGTTTATTTCAGAAATTAAAGAGGCAATTGATTCCATAAATGATCCTAAGAACACTGGGCCAGATGGATTTACATCCAAAATTTTCAAATTCCGTTGGGAGAAACTACAAGATGACCTCTACTTAACAATTATAGAAATCTTTCAAAGAGGCCAGCTAGCAAAGGGACTCAATTACACTTTCCTCACCATTATACCAAAGAAAGATAAGCCCTAAACTCTAGCTGAGTATAGGCTTATAGCTTGTGCTAATGTATTTTACAAAATTGTATCGGCAATATTATGCAACAGGCTTAAGATTTTTCTACAATATTTAATTGTAGGAAATCAATATGCTTTTATGCCAGGTAGAAACATTAGAGAAAATATTTTATTAGCTCATGAAATGATAGAAATTTTAAAAAGAATGGTAAAACAAAGATGTACATTAAAATCGATTTCAATAAAGCCTATGATATGATAAATCGAGAATTCACATGCTACATGATGCATGCCATAGGGTTCCCTACTTCTTTCATTGATTTGGTCTATGAATGCATTAATTATCCTACGTTTTCTATGCTAGTGAATGGTGTTCCAGATGGATATATTCAATCTAATAGAGGCTTACGACAAGGTGATCCGCTTTCCCTGTATCCATTTTGTATAGCTATGGAGTTCTTTTCAATTAGGATGGAAGATGACATTACTCACTATTATTAAGCCTATCCATGGTTTTATATCTCATATATATCACACGAGGTCTCCTTTTCACACTTAAACAAGATGAGACAACAAATCTCCTCCATATCTCCCTCGACATTCATCTCGTCCGAGATATTCAAATCTCACCCGAAATATGGATCAAAATCTCAATCCGAGATCTCACCAGAAATTCTACATTTTGTTATTTTGCAAAATATTTTTCATTTTCATATCGATTCAAAAGAAACTACTCAATCCAATTATAATTTACCAACTTCTTGAACATATTCTTTACTTTTTATCTTAATGAGCCATAGCGAAAGGTTTCACTTCTTTATTATGTTCAAATAAAAGGATATTATTTAATAATAACCAAATCAATTAAGCTAATCAAGCTACTACTTTTCTAAAAATATTCCTTTTTCCATGTAAACCAAGAATGCTACCATTTTTATTTTTACTAAGAAAGTTGTATCTGTTCAATAAATTTTTGACACATCAATTTTAGACACATAAGTACATCCGAGATATTCCCGAGATGCATTATAAGACCCAAGATGTTAATCCGAGATGTGCACTCGATATCTCATCTCATCCGAGATCTCCCCCGACACGAGATAATTTGTGTAAAAATTCCAAGACGAAATGTGACCGAAATCCGATATTTACGTAACGATCCTGGTTTTAAGCCAAATGTAATTTTGTAATTAATATAAATTTTTGATTAATTTGTAAATTAGTTTGGATTTTCCAAAACAAATAAGAAATAGGTGTTTGTTTATGTATATATATAAGAGATTGTAAAATAGATTTTGATATGGAAATTCAAAAATAAATATATTGAAAATAAAATGGATTTAAAAATTCTATATTTTTAATTAATAAAAATTTATTTTCTAATTATAATAAATATGAATATATACATATTAAGGAAGTTATGATTTGAATTTAATATAATAAATTTTTAAAAGTTATTTAAAGGGTCATAATTTATATTTTTGAAAAAATTAATATATATATATATATATATATGTTTATTTATTAATGATTAATTAAATTTTAAAATTAATTTCTTTAAGGTTATGTAAATATAGTATAAAGATTTTATATAAACATAGATCAATAAAATTAAATATTTAGTAATAAGCATAATAGCTTGCGTTTGAATAGAAATTGATAAAAAGGATTAGTACATTATCTTTTAAAATTTACATGAGATAAATTTAATTTATATATAAAAATTTAAAACATAATAGATAATTTACATTAATTAATAAAAATCGAAGTAAGGGTTTAAACATAAAAATAGTTTTTTTAACAAGTGTAAAAGAAATAAATCCATGTATTAACAAGTGTAAACTTAGATTACAAGTGGAAATTTGATTTTCTCTTAAAATTTAAATACAATAAAATGTTATTAAAGAGAAACCTGGTTACTTTCTTTACAGTTCAAACTTTCTCAAAATTTTCTCGTTCTCTAAAACCAAACCTAAAAAGAATTCAAACTAAAAACTTTCAATATGAAATCATCTCAACAAAGCTTCAAACAAATACAAGATCAGCTTCAACTTTTAACCTGAACAATTCAAGAGCAAATGCAATTCAAAGATCAGAGCACTAAAACAACCAAGTGCAGATCAACTAACAGATCTAAAGAAAAAGAAAATTCAAAACAAATTCAACATTATTAAGAAAACCTGAAGCAATTAATAAACTCAACACAAGCAAGCATGAACTCAACAATAAGAAGCAGATCAAAAATCAAAGCTTTAGTTTCAAATTTAATACACCAGTTTCCAGATTTAAAAGCATTTCCAGTTCTCTATTCTTCAATCCACGATGTGTAAACAATCAATCTTTTTAACGCTTAATCTGTTTTGATATCTTAATGCAGTGATCATCCTTGAGATTTGATGTGAAATCTGCTTGCATATATATATATATATATATATATATATATATATATATATATATGAAGATATATGTGTGCATGTCTGTACATATGAATGTTTTTCTCTATTTCAAGGTACTGGTTTCAAAAAAAATTCAAGAAAAATCAAAATCTCTTGTTTCAATCCCTTTCAGGTTATGATTATCAAAAAGGAAATGTTTGTTAAAATGTAAAATCTTTTTTAAAAATGTTTGTAAGTAGAATTATAAGGAAATTATTGGGTAAATGGAAATTACAGTAAAAATCATTTAAATTAGAAAAATCAATAATCATATTTTTTTAGTTTTGATTTTATAATCTGGTTCGAACTTGGAAAAGGTGATTTTTAAAAGAAATATCATGATTTTTAGTGTTGGAAATGATGGGGTTTCTCGAGTTGAGCAGTTTGGGTCTTTTCATCAATTGCTGACGATCGGCAGGTCTAGGTCCATCGTGATAGATGTCGAAGATAGTTTGGAGGATGTCGATCGATGGAAAATTGAAGGGGGGTTTTTCAGATGATCGGATCGGTCGAGGAACGTCGAAGTAGGGTTTTTCGAGTGAGTTTGGTCAGCGTTGATTTTTGAGTTCGTGCAACGTCGAGAAGGATCGAGTCCGATCGCAGGTGGGGGAATGGGTGCGCGGTTCGTCGATGAAACTCTGGATACGGTGGCGAAGTTTATGATGGTCCGAGGCAGCTATCCGAGGTGGATTTATGGATCGGGTTTTGGGTTTAGGATGGTCGTGTAACTCTTTTTCAATTTTTAGGAAAGTTTGTCGGAGCTGGGTGGTCAGGTGAGTCGATGAGGTCATCGTCGATGTGTCGATGACCGCGGCGCTGGTTGGAGGTGGCCAGTTCCGACATTCATGTGCACACGTACACGATAGTGTCTAGGATGTTTGAGGTATCGAGGAAGAAAGGGAAGATGCTTGGTGATTTTTGTTGCTTGGCTCGGGATTTTTATGATATAGATCGGGTTTTTTAGTAAAGATGAATTAACCAAATTTTAAAGAGTAAAAATAAAAACATTAACCAGTTTTAAATAAAAGAATGAGCAGGTTGAAGCAAGGTAAATGTGAATAAAGCTTTCAAAATCAATAATTAAACAAGATTTCAAAGAAAGTGTTTATCAAGTTTTCAAAACAAGTTTTACATATAAAATATAAAGATAAATGTTTTGAAATTCAATTGGCTGATTTGAATAATTATATTAGGATAATTATTTAAATTGTTCCTAAGTGTTTCAAATGAACTTTGAATGATGTAATTAAGTAATTAATTGGGATAAATGGTTTATCTTTAAAATTAGCTAAAAGGATTAATTACTTATTACTTAATGTGATTAGTTAATTAATGTGATTGGTTAAAGGATAATTAAGAAACTAAAGGTTAATTAATTGATATTTGAAGGTTAATTAATTAATGATTAAAGGTGAATTAATTAATGATTAAAGGTGAATTAATTAATAATTAAAGGTTAACTTATTATCTAATTAAAGAATAACTACTTAAATGTTAATTACTTAATATCAATAATTAAAAGATAATTGGTAATTAAAGGATTAAGGGTTAATTAATTAATA
Organism: Allium cepa; assembly: GCA_030765085.1. Taxonomy (NCBI): domain Eukaryota; kingdom Viridiplantae; phylum Streptophyta; class Magnoliopsida; order Asparagales; family Amaryllidaceae; genus Allium; species Allium cepa. Next base: position 636,355,053 of record CM060941.1, read on the forward strand.
TAATTTAACTTAAGGTTAATTTATGTGATTTATTAGGGATAGTTAATTAATAAAAGTGAATTAGTTAAGGAAAATAATCAAGGATGATTTATGGTTTGTAATTAAATAATGTTAATTAACCAGGATTAGTAATTTATTCATAGGAAATTAATCTGGTTTAAATTAATCAGGTGGTTAATTAATTTACTTATGGATGATTGGATTCTATTGAATGCCTTGAATTGTCTGATATTCTGATATGTGATGTGCTGTGATATGAATTGTATTGAGCTGTGAACTATGATTTATTTATTTGTGATGAATTTATTTATCTATCTGTGAATGAAAGATAAGCGTTATAGGATTATACCGCTTATTGAAATTGTTGTGATTAAATTTATGATGGTTGTGATATGTTATTGTTGTGTGTAAAACCCCTGGACTATACCCCACACACAAATATGGATTTCACGAGGAATTGGTTAAGTCACATATATTTGAATTTAATATTATTTTATTCAAAATGATAAAATGATTTTAAAAGTTGAATTTTAAATCCAATTAGTTTGGAAGTGAAATTGAGTTGAATATGAAACGCTTTTGGAAAGGAAGTTTGAAATTAAAATTTAGTTTGAATATAATATGTCCTGTTAAAGTTTTGGAATTATTTCACTATGGGTTGAAAGGGTTATACAATACAGTAATATATATATATATATGGATTTAAAACTATTTTAAATAAATTGTTTTGGGAGTTTGAATTTAATTCAAATAGAACTTGCCGGTATACGGTAGTTCGCTGATTTTCTGATTTTACTTTAAAGGCCATAACTTGAGCATATTTAATCGAATTTTCCCGAAATGAAAAATCTTTGTTTTCAAATGATAATGGCTTTCATATAACAAAAGAATTTTCAGTTTTGTTGAAAGGATTTCAAGTTATGGGTGAATCAAATTGAAAATAGTTTTGAAAACTATGAATGAATCTTTTCTAAAGATTTGGTAAACCTTGATTTCATATTGAAGTGGATCTTAAAGGTGTATCTTTTGTTTAAAAGATTTAAAAGTGGAAGTTTGTTTAAACCATTTAAAAAAGGAAAGGTTTTAGGCTAAAGGTTGTAACTTAACTAAGATCCCAATATATCCGTATGTTTTTAACCGTTTAGCTGGGAGAGGACTTTATGTCATAAAAAACATTACGAATAAATGATACGACGAAATGGATAACATTTGAAGACGGTGGTGAAGACCGGGTATTTTCGAGAACGAAAGGATTACCTGTCGAATGTCTCTACACTGAGTTGCTCCGGTATAGAGATCTCCATATGTGATGTTGAGTCCGATCGGGATTGTGAATACCCGGATTTACAAGGGCTTCTTTTGAAGTGCCTTCGGTTCCGTTTGAACCTGAAACAGACTTGTATGGATGTATGTCTGATGTTACACTTTGAGATGTAAAGCTGGTTTCTATCAAATACATTTCTGTTTGGTGGCGGGGAATTTATTCTCTTAGCTTAACACCCTTCTCTGAGATATACGAGCTTAGAGGTTATGTAATTGATGGATATTAGTGATATATTCCCAATTTGGTAATGTGGCATACTAAGTACTGCTGATCATTTGTTGATCGAAGCATGGATTTTGTGAAAAGCGTAGCTTTGTGGATGAGACTTCGTCGAACCTCACAACCTGAAAATGGTCGAAACAGGAAGGATGCAGCAAGGTTATGAAGGTCGCGACCTTTAGGATATGTGCATTCCCTTCTGGATAAAAAATGATATCATGATATGGAGCCCATATATTTAACTTATGTGGTTGTTGCAGTTGTTGGTGAATCTCGGGATAAAGGTCGGTGACGACCGGGGGATAGCATACTCGTGTCAGTATTTACCTAGTTACAGAGGTAGTCCGGCCTTGTGTTGGCAGAGAGCCGGTTTGGTTCTCGGGGCATCCCTTCAGAGGCGTACCCATTCGGTGAAGTAAGTTCCTTAGCCTTGACCATTTGTTGGAAATCCAATCACCCAATACACACCTTGTATGGTTTTAGTTTTAGAACCTGCCGTCTAATATGGTAGCTATAGTAGGCATACTATAATGGTACGTATGCTGGCTAAGATTAATATTATACTTTTGAAATGTTTTCTACACTATGCACTAATAATAATATCAAAAGGATTTTTGCGTATCAAGCATATTTGACTATCATAAGGAGAAATCTCCCCCGAGTGTGCAATTGCATTGTGTGTGGGTGGGAGGCCTTATGGTAGTTTCATTTTCCAAAAAGCATAGCGAACTTCTTTTTATTTCTTTTTGTTCAAAATAAACAGTTATTGTTTGCTCACACTAGTCCCATGACTGACTTAGAGTTTATTGTTCCCTTTCTAAACTCTGGGTTCTCACAATTTTCTACAGGGGTAGCCTAGAGTCAAGTTTTCTGATAGTCAGCTAGTAGGTGTAGTTTTTGGCAATCTTCGAAGTCTTTGGTTTGGTGATCGCATTGTGCACCGGATTTGCTTCACTTCAGCATGATGGTGGTTCGAGCTTCTTGATTTGGTGTTTTGGAGCTTTGGCATTAAAGATGTTGTTTCCGCTGTTGTTGCTATCTTATTATTTCTGCTGTTGTATCTATCTCTGATAATGTTGATCATTTCATTTGTATTATTATTGTATCAAATCTTGTGTATCAAAAAAAATTATTCTTCTGTTTCCGCTGTGTTGTTATTCACCTAATGTTGTTATAAGCTCCGACGAACCAAATTTCAATGTTTGAATCTACGGCTTTCGAATGCGGGTGATGTATGGTTGTCGATTTTCGAGCGCTATAATCCGGGTCATCACAATTTAAAACCTTGAAGCTATCTCAAAAATCATCCCAATAGTGTCACATTTACTATATGCTGAAGATATAATGATTTTTTTGGAGGCTACACTGTAATGTGCTATTGGAATTAAACATATATTTGATGAGCTATCCATTGCTACTGGTTTCCACATTAATCAATTAAAGTCGAAGGTTTTCTTTTGTAAAAATGTGAATAATAGATCTGACATACTCCAAATTCTAGGGATGACATATGAGCAATTACAAGTGAGATATTTGGTGTACCCTTGTCATCAGACTATATACATGTTGGTCAACGCTCATCCTTACTTCACAGGGTTACAACTAAACTAGAGAGCTAGGATAGTAACTTATTATCCAAAGCGGGAAGGGCTCAGCTAATCCAGGGTGTTATTATACCCATAATTCTATATTAGTTACTAATTTATCATCTCCCTACATCAGTTTTAAAAAAGATCGAGTCTTTATGTGCAAAAAAAATTTGGTGTGGTAAATTTCGCGAGATAGCTTGGGATATCTTATTCAGACCAAAAAGCGAAAGAGGGATTGGCTTAAGGAGACTGACTGGTCTACGAACTACTGGAACAATCAAACTTATATGGACCTTCTTTACCAAGGACTGTCTTTGGACTATGTGGATGAGGAATAAATATATGCACTCGAACTTCTAGACGTTGGCTATAAATAAAAATCTCTCATCTACCATGAGATATGTGTTAAGATGCAGACAACAAGCAGCAGAAATATCTACTAGAACGATTTCTAATGGCAGTAATATTTCTCTATAGTTTGATCCTTGGATCAATCATAGAAGTCTGGTTGATATTCTAAGGTGGAATAGAGCCTTTATGTTCAACATTAAGAAATTAGTATCACAGATTATTTACAATAGCTCAGAGTTACTACCAAAGATTAGAGAACCTACTCAACAGATAAGTGCTATTCAGATTAACTTAAACCAACCCATAGATTACTGGCATGTAATGGATAAAACAACTTTTTCTTTTGTAGTAGCATAGAAACATATAAGAACGAGACATGAAGTAGTGGACTGGAATCGTGTAGTATGTGATGGGAAAATTTAGCTATTCACGTTCTTAATAAGCCCTAATCTTATGGGTGCCCTATACTTAAGGGTTAGCAGTTTTTACATTTCCATGTAACTTGCCATGAAATGTGGCTTTTCCATTTTTGCTTTCGTATGTGTAAAAGGCTATAAATGCCTGATGTTTATTTTTAAGAATTTAATAAGAGAGAATTCCCTTCCATTTCACTTGTTATTTGATTTTAGTCTCAACATTCGGTATTAGCGCCCAGCAAGGGGCCGGACTGTGAGTGAAAAAGTGGGTGTGGGTCTACAAACAAAATGTCAAAAAAGTTCGTGCAACCAGCTGCTCCAAAGTTCGACGGTCATTATAATTATTGGTCGATGACAATGGAAAACTTTCTACGAAGCAAAGAACTATGGAGTCTTGTAGATGAAGAAATACCGACGCCGACAATTGGAACCGCACCAACGAGTGAAACACGGAGAAAAAGCGTGGAGGAAGCCAAGCTCAAGGATTTAAAGGTTAAGAATTTCTTATTCCAGGCTATTGATAGAGAAATTCTAGAGATAATTCTTGAAAAAGGGACATCAGAGGAAATTTGGGTGTTAATGCGGCAGAAGTGTCAAGGTTCCACAAAGGTGAAGAGGGCATAACTTGAAGCTCTGAGAATAGAGTTTGAGCTGCTTGCTATGAAAAAAGGAGAGAAGGTGGACAGCTTTCTGGGAAGAACCCTCAATGTGGTGAACAAGATGGAATCAAATGGTGAAAACATGGAGCAAAGCACGGTGGCCAGTAAGATACTTAGATCTTTGACTTCTAAATTCAATTATGTTGTATGTTCAATAGAAGAGTCAAATGAATTAAGCACTTTAACCATTGATGAACTTCATGGAAATCTTGTTGTTTATAAGCAAAGGATGCAGGGACATCAGGTGGAGGAACAGGTGTTGAAAGTTGCTCATAATAGCAGATTTGAAAGAGGAAGAGGAGGAAGAGCCTTCCTTAGAGGTTGAAGAGGAAGAGGACGTGGAAGACATTCCCTAAACAAAGAAATTATTGAATGCCTTAATTGTCATAAGCTTGGACATTTTCAATATGAATGTCCAGAATGGGAGAAAAAGGCACACTATGCGGAGATGGAAGAAGAAGAGGAGCTCTTGTTAATGCCACACATAGATCTGCACCGAAACAGGCAAGAGGAGGTCTGGTTCTTGGATTCGGGATGCAGCAACCACATGACAGGAAACAAAGGTTGATTCTCTAATTTAGAAGAAGGTCTTTGCCAGACTGTGAAATTAGGGAATGGCATGAAAATGGATGTGGTAGCAAAAGGAAGTATAAGAATGCAAGTTAATGGTGTCACTCAAGTAATTTCGGATGTCTACTTTGTTCCCGAGCTTAAGAATATTTTTCTTAGCTTGGGATAGCTTCAAAAAGGATTGGCAATTTTGATTCAGAATGGAACATGTAAAGTATTTCACTCTAGGAAGGGTTTAATCATGCAAGCGAGTATGAGTGAGAATAGAATGTTTCATGTGTTAGCCACTGCAGCACCAAAGGAGACCATGTGCCTACAAACAGAGCTAGAGACAGAAAAGGAAGTTCACTTGTGGCGGTGCCGGTTTGGCCACCTTAATTAGAAAGGACTCAATACATTGTTAGAAAAACACTTGGTAGCGGGCTTACCAAATATGAAGTTCCCAAAGAAGACTTGCACCACTTGCTTTATTGGAAAACAACACAGAAGATCAATCCCAAAGAAAAGCATGTAGAGAGCCTTGAAGAAACTACAACTTATGCATGTTGACGTATGAGGTCCTCTCAAGCCTTCCTCAAACAGCAACAAGAGGTATATCTTAAGTTTTATAGATGACTTCTCACGTAAAACTTGGGTTTATTTCTTACATGAGAAATCTGAAGCGTTCCAAAATTTCAATAACTATAAAATTAGTGTTGAAAAAGAAGTTGGTGAACACATTACTTGTTTGAGAACAGATAGAGGTGGTGAATTTACTTCATATGAGTTTGAAGAATTTTGCAAAACTCAAGGCATTAGGAGGCAATTAACAATGGCTTATACTCCTCAACAAAACAGAGTCGCTGAGAGAAAAAATAGGACGATCATGAATAGAGTGAGGGCTGTATTGAACGAAAGGCAAGTTCCAAAGGTATTTTGGCCAGAAGTTGTCAAATGGTGTGTGCATGTGCAGAATCAAAGTCCAACTTAAGCAATAGAAAATACAACTCCCGAAGAAGCATGGAGCAATGTGAGGCCTACGGTGGAATATTTTCGAGTCTTCGGGTGTGTGGCTCATGTTCATATACAAGATCAAAGAAGAACCAAGCTTGAGCATAAGAGTAAGATATGTGTTTCCTTAGGAATCAGTGATGAATCAAAAGCTTACAGATTATTTAATCCTATTTCCAAGAAAATCATTGTAAGCAAAGATGTGTTGTTAGAAGAAGAGAGAAGCTGGCATGGGGCAGAATCGATGAAGAAAGGACAGCTGATATAATAGTGTGTGAAGATGAAAAAGACAATCTTAAAGAGGAAGTTGAGAAAGAATAAAATGAAGATGGTGGTGGAATCCAAAGTGTAATTAGGTCACATGCAAATGACGAAAGCAACATTGATCAAGAAAATCCAGTTCAAGGGAGGGCCACAAGAGCTAGAAGAGAACCAATATGGAGGAGGGATTATGTGACAGGGGCTGATTTTTCTGAAGAAGAAGAAAATCTCATGATGTTGATGGTTGAAAGCGAAAATGATCCACTCTCCTTTGAAGAAGCACATAGAAGCATAAAGTGGCAAGAGGCAATGAAAGTTGAGATGAAGGATATCGAGAAGAACAACACATGGGAGCTTGTAGATCCACCAAGAGGAGTTAAGCCAGTTGGAGTTAAGTTGGTTTTTAAAACCAAACTCAATGAAAGTGGAGAAGTAGAAAAAACACAAAGCAAGATTGGTGGAAAAAGGATATGCACAACGATATGGAATAGACTACACAGAAATTTTTGCACCAGTGGCTAGACTTGATACGGTTCTTCTTATTCTTGCACTTGCAGCTCAAAATGAATGGGAAATATTTCAACTTGATGTGAAGAGTATACCCTTCATAGAGAACTTGAAGAAGAAGTTTTCATTGAACAACTAGAAGGGTTTATTAAAAAGGAAAAGAAGACAAGGTTTACAGATTGAAGAAGGCATTGTACGGCCTTAAGCAGACGCCAAAGGCTTGGTACAGCAAGATAGAAGCATACTTTACGCATGAAGGGTTTGAAAAATGTTCCAGCGAGCACACCTTATTTACCAAGAAAGAAGGAGGTAACATATAATTGTTAGTCTTTATGTAGATGATCTAATCTTTACTGGAGGCAATAAGAGTATGTGTGATAAATTCAAATGCTCAATGATGAGAGAATTTGATATGTCAGACTTGGGAAGGATGAGACACTTTCTGGGAATTAAAGTTATACAGAATGACGTTGGAATATTTATCTGCCAAAGAAGATATGCTCGAGAAGTCCTTGAAAGATTTGGCATGGGGAGCAGCAACACGGTGAAGAATCCTATTATTCCCGGAACACGGTTTCCAAAAGATGAGGAAGGAGAGGGAGTAGATGCCACCATGTTTAAACAAGCAGTTGGAAGCATCATGTACCTCACAGCCACTCAACCAGATCTGATGTATGGAGTAAGCTTGATTAGTAGGTTCATGAAAATTCGAAGATATCTTATTGGCTTGCAGAAAAAAGAATTTTAAGGTATTTAAAAGGAACCACTGATTTTGGCATACTATGCAAAAGAGGTAGAAGAAATACATGGATTGTGTCTTATATAGATAGCAACTATGCTGGAGATTTGGATGATCGAAAGAGCACTTTAGGTTTTATTTTCATTATGGGATCTGGAGCAATTTCGTGGGCTTCGAAAAAGCAGCCAGTAATAAGCCTATCAACTACAGAAGCTGAATACATTGCTGGTGCACTTTGAGCTTGTCAATGTATTTGGCTTAGGAGAATCTTGGAGCAGCTTGGAGCTGAAGAAAGAGGAAAAACAGAAATTTATTGTGACAACAACTCTACAATTCAGATGCCCAAAAATTCTGTTTTCCATGGACGAAGCAAAAATATTGGTGTAAAATTTCATTTTCTCAAAGACCTGGTAAATGATGGAGCTGTGAAGCTGAGTTTTTGTAGCTTCGAAGAGCAGATTGCAGACATAATGACAAAGCTCTCATATTAGAGCAATTTGTGAAGCTCCATGGGATGCTTGGAGTAATTGATGCAGAAGAAGTTTAAGCTCCATGCAGATGCATTAGCTTAAGGAAGGGAATTATGGGAAAAATTAGTTATTCACGTTCTTAATAAGCCCTAATCTTATGGGTGCCTTATTCTTAAGGGTTAGCAGTTTTTAGATTTCCATGTAACTTGCCATGAAATGTGGCTTTTCTGTTTTTGCTTTTGTATGTGTAAAAGGCTATAAATGCCTGATGTTTATTTTAGAGGATTTAATAAGAGAGAATTCCCTTCCATTTCACTTGTTATTTCATTTTAGTCTCAGCAGCATGGCATAGAAACAATGCAAATAAAATGGCATTTTGTGCTTACAAAGTCACGATGCAGAGATTACCTACGAAGGTTAGATTGTCGAGATAAGGACTCCAACTTGAGAATCTATGCCCTCTTTGCTTGAGGGAAGAGGAAACACAACAACGCCTTTATTTTCTTAAGGTTATAGCAGATCAGTTTTGACTCACTTTTGGCATAAACTTGGGCTTTTAACGATGACACTAGAGGATTTCTTTGACTTGATTCGGCAGATGTAGACAGCTTTCCCATCCAAAGGGCTAAAGTAGAGTTTCGCTATTGTATGTGCGGTGACTATCATCTATAACTTTTGGAGTGAACGCAACAAACGTACGTTTGATCGAAAGGCTTTTTCACAAAGACAAAGAATCAAGATTATACAAAAGGATGTAGCTGTTTTGGTGTTTAGGCAGAAAGGGGATCGATATTAGAATGGAAAAGGAGAAATTATTTCTGCAGCGTTAGGGTATCGAGCTTAATGGTAGTGGTTGGCGGCTCTTTTGAAGATTTTGACCTAATTATTTTGGGCCAGTTTTGTTACTATCAGTTTGTATGGGCTAGATACGGTGGGCTTTACAGTGCATGTTGTTTGATTATTAATCGGTTGATTGATTTGTGTACTCTATTGTTTGAACTGATTTGGTATTATGCTCTTTTTCCTTACGATAATGACACTGTTATTTTAAGGAGACAAACCAAAAAGTGTTCTTTACACGTCACTAAATAAAGAACCTCATTTCAAAAAAAAATATGTATGTACGTGTGTAAATGGAGCTAAGGGGAAATCAAGGAGGAAACTACATATCAGCAAATAGACACTTTAGGGAAGGATATACAATATATACATGAAATATGAGAAAACATACACTTTAGGAAAGCCCCTAATATAAGATTTGATACCAAGTTATAACATCCCCCATTTTGAGCATTGAAAATGCTACGGTTATTATCAGAATTATTTTCAGGTGACAAAATAGTACCTGTTTTTTGATAACATTTAATAAACAGAGCAACTAAATACATTTTATTAAATAAATAAGTCTTTACATTCTTAGTTCCAGAAACTTGCCCATGCAGGGTAAATACAATGAAATAACTAATATTGACAAGCCCAACATATGAAGATGCTGACATGTTCATTGAATCAATTATAAATGCTGGTTCAACAACATCGGAATAAAAGTAAAATACTAATAACTGATAAGCCTCCTGCTTCATCTTTGAAGCTTTTATTTGTCTTCTAAAAGTAATTTGGCATATCCTATATACTCAACCTACTCAAATGAGTAACTATGATTTTATGGAGAAAACAATACAAACGTCGGGTCAGACATAAATCTTGCATGAGTAATACATCAACCTAAACATAAAATGTAATAGGACCTTGCCATCCAGCAGAATGGGTTTTCTTCCCACTAGATCATTAGCAATAATTACATTATATCATGCAATATCAAAAACATCATAACATGAGCATAATCACCTAAGCACTATTTTAATCATAATTATGCCTTATACTTACCAATCTCTTATGAACTGTGTCATATATTCAATACTTTAAAGTGCAAGTACCGACTAGATTCATATTTAGGTGTCCTTGTTACATTTTTTATAATGCACAATGCCTCATGTGCATTAATGTATTGGTTTTTCATTATTAAAGTCCATGTTGAGTGATTTCACGCATGCTTATTGTCTTCATTCATCATTAGTGTAATAGTTATATATTACAAGTTGCTGCTCGGCCCTTACAACTTTGTTCATAAGTAATGTATTAGGTTGCGACACATGTCTTATACCTTTGTTCTGAAGTAATGTAGTGGTATTACATTATAAGTTACCATACAGGCCTCACACCTTCGTTTCTAAGTGATGGAGTGGTTTTACGTTACAGATTTCCACGCAGGATATATACATTCATTCCTAAGTAATGTAGTGGTTTAACATTATAGGTTTCCATACATGTCGTACGCATTTATTCCTAACTAATGTAGTGGTTTTACATTTTTAGGTGCTACACAGGTCTTAAACCTTCCTAGGTAATGTAGTGGTTTTACATTACAGATTGCTACACATGCCTTACACATTGCCATTAATCAAGAATATTGTTATGAAATGAAGAAAGTGGAAGCCATTAGAGAGAGAACAATTTTATTCATTCAGAGATTCGTAATCCATTTCCATTACATTAGCACCTTTATATAAATGCCTAGGAGCTTGGGATAGAACCAATCCCATGATGTGGGACTAAATACAAAATAGTATATAGCATATTCACTATTTATATTTACATATATTATAACACTCCCGCTTAAATATGCGTCTTCAAAATCTTGAATCCTCTGATAACTTGAAATTGTCCTTTTGTAACGTGTATGATGATTGCTCTCCCTCATTGTTGTCTTGCTTGCATTTATCGATTCAGTCGATATAGATATTGTCTGTTGCCAACCTCTATAAGGAAAACCCAATGGGAAAAACCTTGAAAGAGGAAAAGAGTGCAACTTGTGAAATCATAAATATCATACTAAAAATGATATTCCTTCTAAGAGTTTGATACTTCGGGATCAAAATAATGCCTCATTAAAACCTTACTAAGAAAAACCCTATGGGAAAAATCTTAGTGAAGGAAAAAGAGTATAATATAGTATTACATATTTCAATAATTTATAGAATCAAATAGAGTTTGATACTTCTGGATCAATACAATACTTCATTAAAAAAAACCATACAAAGGAAAACCCGATGGGAAAATTCTTCGTCAAGGATAAAAATAGAATTCAACTTAAATAACATGTTTGAGATGTTATTTCTAAAAAAGACGTTTGATTCTTCTAGATCAAGACAATGCCTCGTTAACCTTAGTAAGACAAACCCAGTGCAAAAAATCTTAAATAAGAAAAAAGAGTACGTTATAACTTATTTCAAATGTTACTAGGGAGTTGATACTTCTGGATCAAGGTAATGCCTCATTAAAACCTTACTAATAAAAACCCAGTGGGAAAAACCTTAGTTAAGGAAAAAGAGTGCATTATAAAATACTTATGAATTCTCCCTTTGATTTTAATTTTCCTCTGAATTCATATTTGTCTTTCGATAACTCAAATTGGTTATAGATACTTCTGGATCCATAAATATATATCTCATTAATAATACAATTTATTAATAGTTTCCTTCGATACAATCAAATTTTCTAAGATTGTTTCTTCCAAATATGGTTTGCATTTTATGCATTTTGTATGCTACTTTTATGAAAAACACTTCATGCGCTTTCATTTTTGTGCTTCAAATTAGTTTTACGCATTGCAACTATACATCTTTCATGAATATTAAAAATTTCATTACAACATTACTAGAAAGCAGGAAGTAATCTACTCATCTTGAAGTATATCAAGATTTTCACTACAACAATACTTAGAAGAAATTTGTAATCTACACTACATGTCTTTTGTATTCTTTATAACTACAAAAGTTATATATATTCTTTAGAAATTTGTATACTTTAATAAGTATTTGCATATCGCAACTATCACTTCAATGGATATTAAGAGTTTCATTACATCGATACTTAAAAATAGGAAGTAATCTACTCATCATGAATTATATCAAGATTTCCATTACAACAATACTTAAAAGTATGTTGAAATCTACTCTCCTAGTTCTTTGCATTCTTTATAACAATGAAAGTTATTTATATTCTTCAGGAATTTGTATACTTTCATTATTTAATATGATTTAAACCATATTTATACCTTCGGGGTATATTAAGCATTTCAAGTACTTTCGGTACTTTACGGACTACAAGTTCACATTTCTTATCAAGGAGAATTTCATGATGGCCAATCATGTTTTTCTCTAATCCAGGATCTTTAGTCCATTTATAAACATAAGCGTTTTATTATTTATAAATTTATCATCGATGATTAAGTTCTAGACATGATTTATTGAGATCTCTTTAATTATCATGTTTTAGGTACCTAACCCACTTCTAGGGTTATTTGAGAATCATGTCATGGATCTCTTTCAGAGCATCCTTAAGTGTTTCTTCAAGAACACTCGCCTCCTTTATTTGGCATCTTTATCTTACTCCAAAAATATTTTAAACTGACTTTTGAACCATATTTCAGATGTGGTTTACAAATTTTGATCCTTTAAGGATTCAAATCTATATTGGAGAAAGTCTACTAGGAATAATATTGATAATATTTTGCAACATTGTATATTTTAATAAATATTTAACACTGATGATCAAAATGAACTTGTATCCCTTTATCCTCCCCCTTAATGATGACAATTGTCACATTAAATAATAATCCTCTTTGGATTCTCATCTTAATCCACTATCACATTGCTGCTAGCAAATACATTATGTGTATATCAGTTATAGGAGGATAATCATTTTATTAGTTGGTAAGATGCATTCAATTGATATTGCTTAGTAGAGTTTGTTCTCATTCATTGATCTAGTCAATTGGATGAATTTACTTATTGTATAGATCATTTGACCACATACACAACTTCAGGTCATTCAACATTTATGTTGATTGAATTTTAAATCACTAAATAATATCTATACATGATCTATAAGATGAGCTCATAACAAACTTCAGGTTGTTAGCTGAATATTTACATATATGGATGTATATGTGCGTCCACGTATTACATATATATTATAAATTCTCATATATTTATTCTCATTTGAATTAGTGATTTATTTTTTATTTTAGAACAAACTATTACAAGGATCCAAGACATTTGGTTTGGAACCATATCGAACTTCTGGTTCGAACAACTTCAAGTTGTTAAGTTTTGTTCCTCAATTATATCTCAAGTGTAAGTTTTGAACATTAATTATATTACTTATCAAAGAATAATTTATAATTCCATATAGACATTTCTACACATCTCTTTTGAGAGTTTGAAAAAAAAAATTACAACAAAAATAATAATAAAAGTATCTTTTGGACACTTGGAATATTGCAGATACAGATCTCCTTAAGACCGTATGTATAGCTTGCATGAAAATTATGATATGAAATATAGACCATCTCTCCAGGAGAATATTTAAAAATATATCTACAAGAATTTATTATATGTGCAATATTTCTTATGAAATAATAACTATGAACATGACCTTTATGATATAATTAGACATATGAACATAGAACAATATATTCTAGAGATAATCTTAAACCTTTTGGATCTAATCTAAACTAAATTAGGATCCTTCATAATCATATTTATGTACACTTATTTGGATTAATAAAATTACCAAATATATAAATAAATCTCTTCTAGATATATGTTATCATTTTCAAATTTATAAATCTCTTCTAGAGATATATTAGTATCACCACTTCATATATATATATACACACTATTTGAATGCCATATCAATATAAAATATTTATTTTATATAAATTACATAATTACTACTTTTACAGTAGCATAAAATATCCGTGTTGGAGATTTTTGTTGTAATTGCTTTTAAAATGGCGTATCAAACTTTAAATAAAGTGACAAAATTAGATTCACCAACTGAAAGTAAGATGCAAGAGATAAAATCACTACTTCTGGAGTGTAACATTGGTATACAATACCATTTTTTTTGGACAAATTATTGTTATTACTCAAAAAAAATTATATCATTATTCCATCGAGGAATATAGTATTTCCTTTTAAGGAATTGCAATGTAACAAAAATAAAATTCCTATAACATCTCTTTTGGGATGTTAGATTTTGCAATATAAATATAAATAAATCTCTAAAACATCTTTTCAAGAGATTAATATACACACACACATCCAATGATGTTTAAAATATCATATAACATAATATCTTCAGGATATTTGGTTAATATAGTGTAAATGTTAAGATATAAGGTAAGGTATAACTCATTTGGAGATTTTGTATTCTCTTGAATGCAGCATCATTTTCTCATATGATTATTTATTAATTTTCTTTAACTTCTTCAGGAAGTACAACCTTATCATTTTACATAATTTCAATAGAGCTTCGGGCTTCTAATTCATGAACTTCAAGTTCATTAATTTGTTATGAACTTCAGGTTCTCAAATTTTGTGTAAACTTCTCCCGCTTTTTTTGTACCATATTGTTACAAAATAAAAGTATATTCATATTTCAAGACTTGTACATTTTGACAAAAAAATACTGATAAGAATTCGAGCTTGTAAAGTTTATTAAAAAATCTTGTCATAATTCAAGACTTCAGGTCTTGGACTTTGAGTTATACAACTTCTGGTTGGAAAAAAAAAATCTTTGCACAACTTCAGGTTGTTGTTCAAACTTATTTCTTTCATTATATCGAGCATTGTTTTTCAAAATGAATACACCAAATAATAAACCATATGTCTATTCTTATTCCAAACATAAAAATACAACATCATTTAATTTACTGTAGCCAGTGCATTTATGATGATATGGTAATTTAATTTATTACCATGACGACAACATTTAATGCATTTATGATCAAAAAAATGAATGCAATTTACCATTATTGTGGCATAAAATATAAAATATTATGACAACGAATTGATTTTTTTACAAACAAATAAATTAATCTAACTAACTTTAGTTAGCAAAATTTAATCTCAAATCTAAGTTTAATATACACAATAATAAAATTAAATGAATACCATAAGAGAAACTTTATTTCTTAATAGTCAAAATTTCTAGAATAACTAAAATAACTCTTATATATTTATATGTATGTATGTATGTATGTATATACATATTTATAAATATCCTTTTTTTTATAATTCAAGTTTCTGCTCTTTTATTGAAACTTCTGGTTCTTTATTATAAGAAAACTTGAAATTTAATAATTTATGGAAACTCAAGCTTTTAGCATTATAGGAACTGCAGGTTCTCAACTTTTATTTCAAATGCTAGAAATTAAGTTTACCGTATATATTTTCATTAACGCTTCCATTCACTTCAGGTGTACTAAATCAATATTAATATTGGATCTAAACAAATATGATCTTCTAAATATGCATTATTCTTGTATATGTTTCTCTAAGAAATAATAAAATATTTCTTCTGGAAATATAAACAATATATATCAAAATAATTTCCAAAATCAAAATCCAAATCAAAGAGTTTTCAAAATGAAAACTTCATTTATCAAACATGTATGTATTACTTAGATCTATATCACAAACCAAAACGTAATCAAGATCAATAAATTTATTTGAATCAACAACAGAAATTGTCAAATTCAAAACTTTCTTTCTAAAATAATGAACTCAAAAAAAACATGCAATAATAAGCAAGTTTGAAATCAATTCAAATCCAAATTCAAAAAATCACAGCATTTTATTTTTAAACAATGTACAAATCTCAAAGGTATATTATTTGGGTGTGATTTTGAGATCTACAATATAATGAGATCAGAAAAATAAGAACAAAAAAATCGGATCTATTATAGGATGAGATCTGAAATATAATGACAAAAATACATGTACAGTGGAATAAGATCTATAAATTTAGATCTATGACAAAATAAGATCTTGAAAAGACAAGATATATTAAAACTTAAATCCAAATCTGAAAAATTAGAAAATAGATATAGAATTGTGAAACAAGAATACATAAATCTAGATCTAAATTAATCCCAAAATAAAACTAGAAAAGCATATCTAGAAAATTTCAAATCTGATTCCAATGGTTGAATAAGAGGAAGAGATAGATCTGATTTCAGTAACTGAATAAGAAAAAGATATGTACCTACATGAAAAAAAATGGATCTAATCTTTTGGATTAGAATATCCAATACATTCGAGAAAAAGATCGTGCTGGTAACGTGTTATGAAATGAAGAAAGTGGAAGCCATTAGAGAGAGAACAATTTTATTCATTCAGAGATTCGTAATCCATTTCCATTACATTAGCACCTTTATACAAAAGCCTAGGAGCTTGGGATAGAACTAATCCCATGATGTGGGACTAAATACAAAACAGTATATAGCATATTCAGTATTTATATTTACATATATTATAACAAATATATATATATTTTTATCATTTTCTCTAGCTTGTTTATAAGCTGTATTCTTTGACTAATTTTGTCTAAGTCAATTCATTTTAACTTATTATCATTCATTCTATAGCTTTACCTTTCTAAATTAATGTAGTAATACTTTCAACCTTTACCCATCGATTGTATGCTACACGGCTATCAACCTTTTTCTATAGAATGTATGCTATCGAAGCTGTCAACCTTTAGCTTTCGAATATATTATATCGAGACTGTTAACTTTAAGATTTCGAATATAAGCTATCGGAAATATCAACTTTTAGCTATCGAATATATGTTATCAAAGATATAGATTTTTAGCTATCGAAGGGATGCTTATAGCCATCGAATGTACCAATTGAAATTATCAACTTTTAGATATCGAATATATACTGTTAGCTATCGAACATAGGTTTTAGCCAGTGAATGTGTGCTTTTGGCAACCAAATGCATGCTTTTGTCAACCAAATACTTATTTTTAGCTATCAAATATATGCTATCAAAGTTATCAACATGTAGCAATTGAATATATGCATTTAGTTATCAAGATTATGTTATAGTGAATATAACTTTAAGCTATCGAATATATGCTATCGGGTTTATGCTATCGAGTGTATAATGGAAAATCCGTAATAAAGCTTAAAATAGTTGTATTACTTAACCAAGAAATAACTTTTTCACTTAGGCTTTACACGTATCTTGCTTTCATACGTTACATTATAAACTGTATTAGCAATTACTGAAATACGCTATTATTCTCACCTTTAGTTACTCCTTAGTTGAACCGTATATTTAATTAATTCATTGCCAACGAGATTTCATAACATACCAACTTCGTAATAATTCTAAATTATGGAAAAATTCTCAAAAGTTTACAGAAAAACACAAAAGCTTTCTTTCACCCTCAGTAAAAATTACAGATTAAAATGTTAATTTTAATGCTTTAATCATTATTTCATAGTCAAAACTACTCGTTTTCATCTTAGAAAATTTGTAATAAATTATTTTCTCATCTAAAAAACACCAAATCCAGAATCCATCTCATATCCAATATTATAAGCAACATGTAAAAGTTTGAATTCATTTGAATGTGATTAATTCATGTTTTATTTTTAAATTTAGCGTTGACTTAACCATTTAACAACGGAACTCATATAAAATTGATCAGTCATCATCAAAACACGTTTGTCATCATTATAAATAGTAAATATACACAATATCCATATCTAAATAGATTTGGATGGAAAATTGGGTTAATATCACTCACCTAAATGAGATACTTGACTAAAAATCATTTCTTCTATTAAAAAATGAAACTTAAATTTGTCTTTAGTTGATTTTCCTCTCCCTCCTCTTTGTAATGGAAGCCTAGCTTTAGTTTTAAGTTTTTATTTATACAATGAGGGAATGAAAAGAATAGTGGGTACACAGACAACCCCTTCACCCCTTTAATATTTTATGGTTGAGAGGTAATCTAATAACAATCACCCTTAGTTCAACTCAATTAATAATTTTAATTGTTCCATGCTTGATTAATAAAATTTACCCTTCTCTTATTAAATCCCTTTAATTATTATTTATTTATTCTTACTATTGATTAGACCTATATCTGGCATTCTGAAATATAGGGTGTCACAATCGTGCATCTAAACCTTATATAATGTAACAAAAGTATATAATGTAATGACAGTTAATGCCATTAGGTATATAGAATATGCATCATCCCTTATTATTGATAATATTCATTGCTTATTTTTTAAACGTGAATATAAAAACCCGCGAGCATATCTCGGTTGGTCAGGGCTGCATAGCGACCATGGAACGAAGTTCTTTGAGGTCGCAGGTTCGAGCTCGAACAAATCTAGTTCTGTTTCCCTAAAGGCTTAGAGTGGTTAGTCCCCATCAAAAGCCAAATAAAAAGGGTAGGAGAATTGAAACTCTAGGTTGGACTAGCTAAAATAGGGGTTCGGTGCGGCGGCCAGCCGAGTTCTCTAGCTCTACTCTTCGCAGTATAGTTTATTTTTAATGTGAATTTTAAAATACATGCTTGCTCTATCATTTGCATTTGAAAGTAGAGCATCAAGAGATATATATGTGGTTGTTGAGCATCCTCAAGCCACGAATACGATTTGATGGTGCTTCAAATATCAATAGAATGGTAAGACATTTTATATACCATTACTGATCATCCTCAAGTGATATATACTTTTACTTATGCAACAGCAAAATGATGGTCATGATGTTTAATATAGTTTGTGATTTGTTGATCACACATGGTCAATTCAGAGCAAACAATAAATGGTTAGGAGTTATATATGTGGTATAAATAATAATGTTTTATTCAACATATATAGGGACTGCGATTTGTTGATTATTCTACAGCCTGTAGTGACATGATAATTAGGTTCTAAGAACAACTAGAAGAATTTCTGAAATTACTTGCATCTTCTTTAGTGCTTTAGGGAATATGTGAAATCTAGTGGAAATCTTATTAGAAAAGTATAACGAACCATTTTAATAAGTATACATATATATGCAATAATAGTTTAAAGCTGCTTAAATAAACTTATAAAGAAATAGTTTCTATAAGAACATACTAAATGAAAATAACCATATAAATCGACTAACAAAAATAAAATACGGCTTTGCACACCAGATCCCTATTTCTGATGTTGTTAAAAGAAAAGTTCTTATAGCAATGAATATGTAAATTAGGTCCATGCTTTTCTAAATCAGAAAGCGCAAACTAGCATATAGTTTCATGATAAAAGTGCAGGTTAACTTGCGCTTTTCAAAAAGTTTTTTGAAAAATTGAAAAATCAAATTTCTTTATTCATAAATAGTAATAATTGTTATTTAAGCATAATTTTAATACATAAATATGATTTTCATCGTTATCAAATTTTATATATTTTTTTCCAAAAAATGCAAATTCCCTTTTATTTTCTTTAGAAAAATGCTACTTACCTAGCGTTTTCTCTTTTTCAAAAACAGGAACCTAATTTATATATGCATTTTTGCAAGGAATATTCTTATAACAACATCAAAACAAGGACACTTAGCTTTTTTCTTGAATAAAATAACACTCTCCAATAAAAACTTTAGCATGTTGTGGCTTCATAGCTTATGAAAAAGACAAATAACAGGACCAAAATTGATTAAATTAAAGCTTTCAAGGATTACTTGACTGCAAACTTTCCAGATGCTACATGTTATATATGGAAAGATGACACAAAAATATGAATAACCATTACATATTCAGTCATCTATAAAAGTTGTACGGTGAACAATTATGGTTTATAAGGTATGAGCTTCCAAAAAAATTATTTTATTCCATAATAGGAGGAACCATAGTGCAAGACACGTGCTTAATATGATTGGACACACTGAGAATTGAGTTGGAAACAGCTCTAATCTAACGACTACAAGTTGGTCGTGTTCTTTAATCACTAACTCCTTAGTCTGGTTCGTCCATATTGATGAATTCACTCGAGTGTAATGTTGTCGATCTTCATAATATGTTACGGATGGTCAAAAATGCATATGTGAAGGAATTCAAACAAATGCAATATTTCTATTCTTCTAAAAGGTATGACCTCTAAGAAGGGGTAACAAAAATACAAGGGTAGCAGTAACAAATGGACAGTTGGGAAGAAAGTGCAGTGACTGTTACCATCACTTCAAGATTGGAAACCACATCACCATACTTAATTAAAAGAAGAGATTAGATTCATCCTTTAAGTGCATTTTATTCATAGAAGATTGGTAATATTTAAGACATACTTCTTGGTTTGGAGAGCTTCATTCATTAGTTCACTACTTATTCATTATGAGCCATTGACCATGGTTCGTTACAACTTGGGTTAGGTTATACCGAGTGATTTGTGTGTTAACATCCGCATGGATAAATCCATAAACTTTCATAAGCCGTCATTTTGAAACCTAATGTGTCCTTGCAAGCTTGCACATACGTGCTTCACAATTCTTCATATACAGTAAAGCCTTTTAAATGAGCTTCGTTGGATTGAAATAATACCTAACAATGGGGGAGGGGGAGATAAAATGTAAATAATCCCCAAAACTGGAAGATATTTAACTGAGAAGCGAGAAATGTTTTTTTAGTTACTGCAGTTTCAAATTTATGTATAACTGAATGAGCAGGTTGTAAGAGAACTTTTATCTACGAGAAATAAGACCGTGAGAAATATTAAGAATAAATGAATACCGGAAGTTGAGAAGAATGATGTTTAAAATCAAGAAACGAAAAAATAAATGCAAAGATATAGAATTTGAGGTTTAGGTAAGGATATTGAATGGAAGAGATGTAAAAAAATACATATGTATAATTGAAGTATTGATGGAAAAGAGAATGTTTCATATGAGAAATAAGACTAAGAGAAGGATTAAGCATATATTAAAATGGGAAGTTGAAAAGATTGATGCTAAAGATTGGTAAAAATATAATAAATGTGCATGATTGAAGGGGGATCGATACGCAACATAGATAATTAAAACTCTTAGAAAAAAGGATTTTATTCTGAAAATCATAACAAAAATAGAGATGAAGAGTTAGAGATTCAGGTTTTTATGTAATAGAATAGATAAAATACACTATGTTCACATTAGTGTTAAAATAACATTAGTGAACACTTATAAATCCATAAATTAAATTGCTTGACTTTGAGAACAAATTTTGTGAACCCACTGAAATCCACCAAACAAACTTGATGACTTAGAGTTACCTATTTTCTCTTTTTTTCCATAGCTCTCTTGTCAGTTCACGGTATGAAATATCACGGGTTATTGTTTATATTTTCTTGTTTCTATCTCCAGCATCAATTTATTATTTAAATATATAGTTAGTAAATATTATGGGTTTAAACACGGAAAAATGCAAAAAAAAAAAAAAAAAAAAAAAAAAAAGATTAGTATCAATGTGTTGCAAAATTTTAAACTTATAGTCATAAATGCTTGATGTTACTCAAACAACGCTTTTACGCATGGAAAGTTTTTAGAGCGTCGTGATGAATATTACCCAAGAAATATAGTAAAAAGTAAAGAAAAACAGACCTGCAGAATACAAACTTAAAATGTTGATATCAGCGTTATACAATTGTAAAAGGGGGATTTATTGTAAAGGACAAAATATCCAAATAATTTATTCTCAAGGACACATGCCTATAATTTTATCCTCAAGGACAGGCCCAAAGCCCATTTTTTCTCAAATGCACAAATCTCTCTTCCCCGTGCCCATTCAATCCCGTTTTCAGCTCCGACCACCTTATCCTGCGTCAACGCCACCTCCTCACCAGCGCCTCCACCTCCTCACCAGCGCCACCATTGCCACCTCCTCCTTCACCCGTTTTGGAGCAACCACCTTGTGCCACCTCCTCCACCCGTTTTGTGTTCACCATCGCCGCAGCGTCACCTCCTCACCAGCGTCGTGCAACTACCCCATGTCACCTCCTCCACCCGCCAACGCCACCCCCTCACCAGCACCATGCTCTTAAAAGATTATACTGATACCAGTTTTTAGGTATCAGTTTTGAAATTTTAGGTATCAGTTTTGAAATTTTAGGTATCAGTTTTCAAATTTTAGGTATCAGTTTTGAAATTCCTTCTGATGCAAACCCTACCCATCGCTTCCAAATACCACACACTATACCACCACCTTCACCGTTTCGTCAAACCAATAACCCATCAGAAATTTTCCACCACAAATCCATACTATTTATTTTATTAAAACTGATACCACATCGCATACAAAACTGATACCCAAAAACTGATACTGTGTTATTTTATTAAAACTGATACCACATCGCATACAAAACTGATACCAAAAAACTGAACACAGTAGAATGATTTCCATCCTCTCGTCATCGCTTCCTCCTCTCGTCCACGGCCTCCTTCATCGTCTTTTCGAAATCCTCACTCACGTGCTTGATCTCCATCCCTAACTTTTCACGGTCGCTCTCCGCTTCCTTGCGTGCTCTTTTCTTCTCCGCGAGCTCCTTCATCTCAGATTTTTTCACAGACTCCATCTTCTTTTGAATTCGCCTCTCGAGCTCGAACTCCGCGCGTAGGTCCTTGATTTCTGCCAAGGTGTTGTCGAGATCTGAGAGGTCGACGTCTCGGTCGGAGTTTATTGGGTTGGAGAAGGAAGCGATGGTGTGGGTTTTGTAGCAAGATTTGGAGTTGGAGAGGCAAGTTGCAGTGATTTGTCCTTGAGAATAAAATTTTAGCGCGCTGTCCTTGTGATTAAAAAAGCCCTAATTTTTGTCCTTCACGACAATTCCCTCATTGTAAAACAGTATTCTCAATATGCACGCTAATTTGTATTTATTTTAGTGGAAATTTGGAAAGCACCTTTATATTCAAACTTAATACGTGATTACCCTGGTTAAAAACAAGTTCAAACTAACCCTCCAGAATTATTTTCAATAATCTATTTTTTTTTTCAAAAGTTAATTCTACACTTAATCGGTAGTTAATATGAGAAAAATCTTTTTTTGCATAAATTTGCATTTTTTTCCATAAAACATGTAAATAATTTCAATTTAAACTCAAATATTTACAATTTCAAAAATGAAAATATTTTTCGCTTTATTACCTGCAAAATTTTGTTGTTTTCTTATAAATAATTACAGAGATATTTCGTGAAATGGCATGATCCTTTCACCGTATTGCATCACCTTGTGTTATACAATAACATACTGCGTAGATTTGAGAGTGATATTACTTTTAATGGAGTTTTTCTCTCCAGTATGTTTTCTCTTCAGTATGTAGATGACACCCTCTTATTCTGTGTAATACCCTTACTTTTTAATAACAAAATTCAGGGGATTTAATTAGGTAAATTAAATAGAATAATGTAAATGTTAAGTGATGGGGATTAAGATATGAATATAATTAAGCTCATGCTTAATTAACTATTAAAATGGGCTACATAAGGGTATAATGGGAATGTCGCAAATAACCCCTTACCCTTATATATTCTCGTTCCTTACCATTTCATTTTCCACTCACGTCACTTTGAAAACAAAAACAAAAACATAAATCAAGAAGGAGCCGGCCATAGCTAGGAAAGGAAGCAAAGAGAAGAGAATTGAAATTAAGCTAAGGAATTAAAGAAGGGGAATAAATCTTAACCTCAATCCAATCTCCTTATCTTCATCAAGATGAATAATAATCTATAGCATCTCTATTTTGTCTTATGAACACGAGTACTAAGGCACATTCGATGGACGTGCCCAAAGAAAATAGTGTGTAAACAAAATAGCAATTCGAAAAGAAATTGATGTGAAGACAATAGTTTTCAAAGCTGACATGTAAATCATTTCAGTGATAAAAAATAATGTTTATTACACATAAAATATTTAAATTGGGCACTAAGAGACATCACAGATCATTGTTTGAGAGCCTTCCCGCCTTTCTATCTACAAACACAACCTCCCTACCACAATTCGTCGATTCTCCTCGGTTCACTGCTTCATTTACTTCATCTCTTTCAATATTAATAATAATAGCTTCTGTTTTTTAATGCTTTCAAGCATGCCTTCGCTTCAAAGAATAGTGCATACCCCAACCGGTTCTTGATTGGCTTCATACTATCACCTACCGCATAATGTTCTCTTTAGTTTGAAGCAAGTGTGATCAGTTCAATTTCATTTATCATGCTATAGCCTTCTTCAATTTGCAAGTCAATCATGCTTCTTCATCTTTTGCCAGTCACGCATGCCTGCCTTTAAGCTTACCCATCCTCTCATCTCTGAAGCTTACCTTTTCACTCAATTGCAGAATGAAGCCGACCTTTTCACTCATGTTGCATTATGAAGCCTATCTACATGCTGGCATATATTGGAATGGTTGAGGGAAGAATTTTCTACTCATATATAGTAGTTTTAGAATGAGCATATAATAAAAAAATTGAATTAAAAAATACAATAAACATTATTAGGACCACTAAGTATAACGTGGAAGAAAATAAATATGTATGCAACTATGAAATAGAAATTCATTTAATGATCGCCTTGCTACCTGCCCATTTAAGAATGTAAGTAAAACAATGAAGGAAAGAATAGTGGGATATGTAAAATCTAGTTAGTACCAAATACTTTCCAAGCAAACAACCTCAATTGGCCATACTCCCATTGTCAAGTCTATATAGCATCTGTTATATTACATCACATCAAATGCAAGGTTATTTGAAGAAGTTCATTATTGCTAGCAAAGTAAATGTTGTTACAGTACAAAAAATAATACAACCAAGTATATGAGAATTTCAAAAATTAACGGTACAAACCTTATTTGTTCATAAGGTAATCCTAAACACAAACAAAAAATCAACCTTTTCTCAAACATAATCAAACCAATAAAATATATTATTGTAATGAACTTAGTAAGTAAAAAGGTCTCATTTTAATGAATTTACCTGGAAAACTTCTAATCTTTAGTCCCATCTTTCATCCGCTATCATCAGACACTGTTTATATTCTTTAATCATCTTAGAGATTCTATTCTTCAATGTTAACTCTCCAATGATGCCTCGAGTCTGTCAAACTATGGTACATAGTCATGATTACTGTTCGAAAATTATAACCATTTCTCACTACAGAAATGACTGCATGAGTGTATCAAGGTAACCCAAAAAGGTAAACCAACATCCATGATTTTGCAATTCCAAACTTCAATCTTGTGGACTGCCTATAAAAGATAGTAAATCGATCTTTAATAATTTATTAATTTGGATCGAAGGCAAGATTCGATGAAGCATTCATGATTTCATTTTTCTAATCACTCTACCTTAAAGTTAGTCTTTCTTAAATTATCAATGCAAAATTGATTTCTCACTACACACACTGTACTTGCATTTAGGAGGAGCAACCACCTTTACCTTCATGTTGAGTAGAAGAAGCCAACACAAAATTGACCAATCATACTCATAGCAAAATAGCTTATAATGATAACATGTAGGCATCTTCCTAATGTTACTAGCATCGACCATTCTAATCCGCTCATAGAACTCAACATGTGGTGATTTAATGGAAACCAAATCTCATTTATAGCATGGATATTATAGTAAAATCAAAAGCTTTCCATGTTTTCTGAGCCATGAGGCAACAAACAGTCGTATATGAAGATAAAATATACTGATTATATTTATCACACATTCCACACCTAATAAAATGAAAAGTTGAAATGAACAAAAGATTTTATCAATATCATCATCGTGTGAGCAGAAGGCTTCTTCATTCATTGACTTGAACAAAAGAGTAGAGAAAAATGATCATTCTAATATGTTTGAGGACAATAATAACTTTTTGTACTCGCAATAAAACAATAAATATAAGATGGCTAGAATGGCATCATGTATTCATTCAGTAACTATGTGATTATAATTTTTCTTCTATTATACCAGATTTTATATGGTAATCTCGTGCATATTGGCACCTATGCTTGGGTTCTGCAAAGCAAATGGAGTAGGACTCACAGACATGAACATGGCCTATAACTACGGCAAAGCGGCAATCTTCATCCTCTCTGCATGAACAGGCGGCTCCTCAGGAGTAAACCTTGGTCTAATTGGTTGTGGTCTGATAAAAACTATAGTCTCTGCATCCGCTGATTTAGTGCACAATTTCAAAACGGGGCACATAACCCTAACCTCGCCCAGATCGATGATCATCAGCAAGCCATAGGCATGGCCATGGGATGCATCATCGCACCCTTAACCTTCTTCCTCTTCTACAAAACTGTCGACATCGGAAATCCTAATGGCAGCTTCAAAGCCCTTACACTTGAACATGGCGATTTTGGAGGTGGAGGGATTTTGAAGGCGATGTTGGAGAGAGGGCAAGGGAATGATAGAAGAGTTTGGACCCGATAACGAAATAGATTTTGATTTAGGGCTTTCTGAAAACCAACGAAGATTATTTGAATGGAGGGGTAATATTGGTATTTCAAAACGACACGGTTGAATTAGGTCATGGAATTCTCATTATTAATAGTAAAGATAAAGAAATATTTTTTGGATTTAAGATTAAATTCATTTATATGATGATTTGGATGATGATATGCTTGAATTACAATTTGTTTGATTCAAACAAGAATGTTTAAATAAGAATATACGCGGCTTTAGGGCAAAACCAATTGATATTGATGTTTGAATGCCATGGAAAAATTATATGTTATAAAAAACAAGATTTTGGAGTTGGGTTTTAAATTTTGATAATTTTCCAAGCTATGAAAAGGTTATTATGAATTTTCAAAGGAAAATATGGTTGATTGGGTTTAGAAATTTATTTCAGAAATTATATTGAGAATTTGGGTCTGAAATTTTGATATGTTAGATAACATGTTAAAAATGAATTTCTGGAATTTTTCCGGATTTCTCCTAAGTGATTTGTTATGCAAATTAAATTATTTTAGAAGAATAACTTATTTACAATATTGGTTTCGCTTAATGGAAGGGCTTATTTGTTAAATTAATCTTGCTTTAGATCTGGAATTAAGCGGCTGTTATTTGGTAAAGAAATTGAAAAGTTAAGGCAACCAATCATAGGTTTACACATAGCAGGTTAGTTAGATAAAATTTTCTTTAATTGGCATTAACCAGCTTTTACTCAGAAAAGCAGGTTCCGCCTCTAATAGAAGTACCTTTCGACTTAGAGCTTCCGCCTTCAATCAAGTCGAAACCCCACTAAGCCGAAACCAATACACAAGGTATCACTTAGATGATACGTGGTGGATCGGAGGAAAGGTGAAAGGCATGGTGTTGAAATCATTGCTTCTGATGGGGTCGATACCTTTGTTTGTTTTGAAAAGTGAAGCGCCTGCCTTTGTATTATTAAAGCCTTCAAAGGAGTCAAAGCATATGTTTTCCAAATTGGTTTTCTAAAGGCTTTCGAAGGTGTTACCATCTTATGTTTTAAATAATAAGCTTTCGAATGGGTTTCTTTACTTATAAAATAATGCTTTTGAAAGAAGGGGTTCTGACCTAGTTGAATCCCTGTTGTCGTTCTTTTGCCTTTCGAGTACATTGAAGTCATCAACGCCTTCGAACGGCAGTTTTATTTTAAAGAAGTTTTAATCCACTTCCTAAATGCTTTTGAAAGGGTCCAAGAGTTTCCAAGGCAATGTCTTCGAATGGGGGTTTTGATGCTATCCTTCTATGTTTTGTTTAAATGATTTGAAGCTTTCGAAAGGGATTGTGCCGACGCCATCAATTTTTCCCTAATACTTTTATACGATAAAAAATGGCTTCGAAAGAGATACTTTCATTTATATTCACTTTGACCCAAATGATATTTTTAAATATAAACCCAATGGTTTTGAAAGGGGGACATTCAATGGTTTCGGAAGGGATACTTCTAAAGGTTTCGAAAGTGCTATTTTCAACGGTTTCGTAGCAATGCTTCTAAGAGTTAATAATAATACTTTATTACATTCGAAAGTTTCGAAAGAGAAGTTTAAAGTGTTTCGAAAGGCAGGGGCCTAATTTTTTGAAAAGAGATTTATATGCTTTTGAAGGAGGTTATCGAATGAGGTCGAAAGCAAGATTTTGAAGGTTTCGAAAGCCTTAGTTTTCAAAACAAATAAACCAATCTTATTTTAAAAGAAAACCATGGCACAAATAAATAATGTGTTTTGAAAAGGAGTTTGTGAAGAAGTTATCTTTGATTAAAAGGTTAAAGGATTAACCAAGTTATTGTGTTTGCTTCCTCATAGATGTATATATTCATACTATAATGGATCCATAATTGTATTTTGGAGAAGGGCAGATTAACCAGCTAGGTTGACCCACAGTAGTGAATATAAATTAAGTTAACTCTTGAATGAATAGAATTTCAAATAAAAGGTCAGGAAGACCAGAATATAGGATGCTAAAATGTTAAAGGAAGATATTGGCATGGTCCAATAGGTTCTCAGTAGGCCCATTAAAACTGTGTATTGGAAACGATATTGGCAGAGGCCAATAGGTTCACAGTAAGCCCATGAAAACTATGTATAAACGAAGATGTCAGAAAGACAGGTTCATAGTCAACCCATGAAAACTATAATTTGATATTAACATGGGCCAATAGGTTTATAATGAACCTATGAAAACTATATCCGGATTAAGATATTGACAGATATCAATATGTTCCTAGTCAACCCATGAAAACTAGGATAAGAAAAAAAGATATTGGAGTTACTAATAGGTTCTTAGTCAGCCCATAAAATCTAGGATAAGAGTAAATATATTGGAGTTACCAATAGGTTCTTAGTGATCCCATGAAAACTATGTAACTGGATAGGAGTACATAATCATATTACCGGTTATTATTCAACCCATGAAAACTATTAGGTTAATAGTAAGCCTAAAAACTATAACTATGACAGATAGTCAAAATGAATGGGGATGGGTACTCCAGAATTGATTCACTTGTTTTGAATATCATCGTATCATGTTGTTTTACCCATTATGGATGCAGGAGCACAGTATATGGTTTTATAAAGGTTTTAAGATACTAGTATGGGAAAACCTGTTCCGCTAAGCGGCATGGTCTCACTAGATATCTAAATAGTTTGAAATGGTAGATTAGTATTCATACCAAGCTTTATGTTTGGCTCGAACTTTATGTTTTCCCATTAAACTATAAGGTACCCAATTGATTTTCAGTAGTTTGAGAGTTAAGGTTTTCAAGTGCCTAATTAGATGAATAAAACTTCCGAAGATGTGCGGGAGGCATGATTGGTATCTAGATTCTCTTTTATTTCGATTCTTTGGTGTTGTTTGTAATGACAGAGCTGTTAAATTGCCTGTATATACTCTGATCATCCAAGGAGGCATCTTCATATGTCGCTCTTGGCGTATGTTGTAATAAATATATTTTCTCTGAACGTGGCTAACGATTGTGGGATTATGCAATCAATTGGAAATGTTTTGAAATGGAATGTGATCTTATTTGTTGTTTTGAATATTTTTTCCATATTCATATGTTTCTGTGTATCAATGTATCTTACATTGCCGTATTTAGTCGCCAAGGATTAATAACTACGAATGACTGTAGCATCTATAGTCGTTAGTTTTGGGCCTCCATGTAAGGGGATGTTACATTTTGCTCCCATCTCCTCCGCCATATTGCGTCACTAAAAGTTATTTTATATAATTTTGAATTTCTCTCGGACCTTAAAATTAACTTCTATGAAAGCTCGTTATTAGTCATTAATGACATTTCAAACATCGCAAGTTTGATGGCAAATACTTTAAACTGCAAAACCATGGACTACCCTTGTAATGACCCATAATTTAATCACTTTAAATAGGAATATTTAATATATTTTTAGATAATTAATTAATGGATTATATAATTTAAATAAACCTCTTTTAAGCAATAATTAGTGATGGTGAAGTTGTTTTAAAAATTGGTTTACAAAAATAATTAGTTTGGAGAAAAGTCGAAAATAAGACCAAAAATCTTTTTTGGATTTTCAACTTTTCCTCGTCTAAAAGTTAATGAAACATGTTGTATACACTAGAGAGTACATATACACGTACATATATAAATAACATGTGTTTTGGTTAAAGTTAAATAATACTTAAGTGATAAAATGAATGTTGACCTTTCTTTTTTAAAATCTTAAAGCTAAAGAAAATGAAAAATGTAACATCTTGTCATGTGAATGAAGTGAAGTGATGGAATAGGGGAACTTTATGTTTTGCATGCGAAAGGAGGAATGGGGGTGGTGATGTGGCATGATGTAGGGTAATGGCTAAGGGGTAAAAAAGTAATTCTTTATATTTCGATTTATATAAAAACAACTTTAATTTTCCCGTTTCTTATTTCATTTCATTTTCTCTATTATCAAACTCTTCCCTCTTTTTTCATGCTTCCAACTTGCCTTCCATGGCTTCTTTAAAAAAATTCAAGTTAAAAATCATTTCTTTTCTTCTTAAATCCTTAAAACCTATTTAAAACCCTTATTTTCCTCTCTATTTCCCTTAGCTTCTAAAAATAACCCATTTTTCAAACAAGGCCGAGCCCTTTTCACCCTAGGTTGAGCCCCTCTAGCCTTCCCAAAGCTTTAAAAATCAATTTTTTTATAAAGAAGAACCAAGTTCGTGTGTCGGTGCAAAGGTGGTAGTAGTTTTCTTGTATTCATATGGAGTTAGGTGAGTAAATTTCACCTTTAAAACACAAAAGTTTAAGCTTTATGTTTGGTGATAATAATATTTGTTAATTGTTTGATTTGGAAAGCAATGTTGCTTGTGGTTATACATATATGTGTTTATATGTGATGATTCGTGATGAATGGAAAATGTAATCAATGTATTTAAGTAATAATGTATGAGTAATAACCTTTCCTTGCTTTAGGAATGTTATTTACCCTTGTATATATGTATGTTCTTATGTATATGGATGTTTGGAAGTTGAACGGAAAGTAAATACTTGAATTGGTTTATCGTCGATATCTAGATCCCGTGTAGTTTAAAACTTGTTTATTTCACTATCGTTTTGAAATGTTTTCTAAAAGTTTTTGAATATTATTTTTGGTTTCAAAACCTTTATACAAAGTTTTTTAGGTAATTTAAATATAAAAGGAAATTGTTTAAAGGCTATTTTGATATGTAAAGCAATGTAGAAAGTTATGGTCTACATAGCCATAGTCGTTATGTATGTAGTTCGTAAATCGACCGCTTTTGTGTAAACTAAAAAGGTTTTTACTTTAAATATTTTTAAAAAGTCATTTAAAATAAACTATAAGTATTAAAAAGGAATTTTAAAATATTAAAAATACTTTCAATGATTAATTATTAATTAATTAAGTAAAAGGGTAATTATTGATTTATTAAGTAAGATTAATTATTATTAATTAATTAAGTAAGGTTTAATTATTAATTAAGTATGATTAATTATTATTTAATTAATTAATTAATAAAATTTTAATTATTAATGAAGTAGAGTTTAATTATTATTTAATTATTAATTAAGTAAGGTACAATTATCAATTAAGATAAAGGTTTAATTATTAATTAATTAAAGGTTTAATTATTATTTTATTAGTATTTAAATAAAAGGTTTAAATTATTATTAATTAGTTAAATAAGTTCTCAATTTTAAATCACTTTATTTTCAAGGTCGATTTGTTTAAAAGCAACTTGCATTTACAAAGGATGTTTTTAAATACGAAGGATTTCTTTATTTGTGCCATTAAGTAGCCAAATAAATTATGATAAGTTATGCTAAAACGTTTACACGTTTCATGGAAAATAAGTCATCTTGTATTTGGCACTAAAAGCTGATGAGTGGACTTTCCGCTATTTGTGAGATTTAGAATTTGATTTTTTAGGCGAGGGATAGGGAAGTCGAAATATCAAAAACATGATAAATATAATAGAATTAATTTCGATAAATGGGTCACGATAAATTAAGCATATTGAAGTTACTTTATCGTATACTTAACACTAAACTTCGAGGTACGGAAACTTGTCTCTGCCCTGAGAAGTAGGAATGTGAGTCGAGTCAATGTTATTTTTCTAACTTGTCCGACTTTATTTTTAATCAAGGGTGCTATTTGAAATTGAAAAGTGGGAATAAATATAACATGTCTTATTCTTCATATGAAAATCTATACTTACCCTAAATAGTGGATTTGTCCACTATTGATAACTTGACCGGTTTTAAAATTATCGATTGTTATTCCGAAAAGACTGGGATCAGATAAAATGAGTTATCCGTAAAACCACTTCAAACCAACGTAAGCATTCGAGTTAGAAACATCTTGAAGATTATGGAATTGAAAACAATGATCATCAAAGTGCAAGTGATACTTTCTACTAATCCTAAGAGTGATTCCAAAATGGATGTAGTAGAGGTAGTGCCTTCGGATTGTTCATATCCTAAACAACTTGTATGGACAAATGTTAGCATTGCATTGTCGCCTGGAGGGCAGTATTAGCTTTCCAAATGGGATTTCTATTAGGAGGTAAAATGTAGATTCAAGCCTCACAAATGGAAATGACTAAAACAGGGGAGATGCAATAAGGTTATGTGGGTTGCACCCATTAAGCTATGGTCATCCTTGATCCAGATCAATATTATTATTTTTGGATGTATGCTTGGGGCCCAGTGCGATTGTTGATCACGACCAAGGGATGATCATATTTGATACTATCCAGTAAGTGGTAGGCCGGTCCTGTGTTGGCAGGGGACCTAGGCAAGGGCCACAGTACATTTTTCTAGAGGTGTACTATAGCAAGTAGTACCTCGGTAGCCTTGTCATTATATGTAATCCATTTTCCAATAAGTGCCTTTACGGATTTAGTTATATAGCTATTATGCTGTGTAGCAATCCGGAAATTTTAACGATTTTTATAACATAATTAAACTACATTTTTCTTGAATATAAATAAATAAAAATTTTACAATGAAAATTTGATATTTGGTATGCGTCTATTTAAACATAGCAAATGGTAGATTTTCATTGGTAAATATAAAAGTTTGTTCCATAGTGTAATTTTAATTTTAAATTTGAAACGGTTAAAATTGATGGTAATAAAATATTTTTGAAATCTGAATATTTTAAAACAATAAAAATATAAATCATTTTCTGAGTGAGACGTCATATTTCGCTTTGCCAAATTTGGACCGCTCTAGCTCCGTTTATATTATTTTCAGCGTTTTAGGGGAAGTTTTGCTAGCGAATACCGACTTTTGATAGGATGGTCGTATCTCTAATATTTATATACCATTACATTCGTCTCGTCGTGCTGATCTCCGCAGTATATTCATTTGTGTGTTACGGCTTTCGGTACACAGTAAAATCTGCGAAACGATTAGCCGCAATGGTACTCATTTTGGGCTTTTGGGTTACTATGTGACCTTCGAACGGTCCAACAATGTGATAATGAATGGCCACTTGTTTTAATATTCCAAGAAATTCAATCGTTTTGACTTTTTCTTTTCCCTAACTTTTACCATTCTCTATTTTATTTCATATTGGCTAGTTTGTATCTATTACTCGTTCTCCTTCCTTTTTGCATCCTATTCGCTTTTGTGATTCTTTAATCCATATATAAAATAAATCAAATATAATGTATATAAATATTACAAGTTGATATAAAATTTTGCTACTTCTTCTATTTTGGTCATAGCCTGCTCAATCACCACCTTGTCAACCTATCAACGCCACAATGGTCGCACCGCCTCCTCTCCCTTTGACCAGTCGTATCCCCTCACCGACCACCCTTCCCTTGCTGAAAACCGACCCGCAGCTATTCCAACCCATCACCAAACATCGGCCACCTTTCAAAGCACAACCCTCCTCTTCCATTTCTCCATTGGCAAAGCACCACAACCCCATGCGAACAATAGCATTGCACCAGACTCACCACATCACCCACGTCAATCACCTTACAGCATCTGACCGACCCTTCACCACCCACAACTTGCACGACTGTCAGCCTCCACTACCACCTCCAACCATTATCAACCGCGCCTGCACCCAAGAAAACACCCAACTACAACTCGCGTCCGCTCCACGATGAACCTCCAGCCACTCTTTAATCTGTCTTCCCCTAGCCCTTCTTTGCATCGTCGAGCATAGTCCTTTCTCAGACTCACAGACCATACTCCACCCTACATCGCCGAACCCAAGCCAAGGTAGTAGTAGCCTCCCTTTGCCATACATCCCCCATGTTAGTCGAATAGACACATCCCTCCACCACCAAAACTCTCTCACTTACCATCAACAGCCTCACTTCCTCCCATCGAGTCAAGACACCGCCCCGCCTAACCCTTCACCACAGCATCACCCTATAGCTATAGTAAGTATATATATATATAAGATTTTGTATATATATATAGCCTGTGAATTAATATTTGTTTGGGAAAAAGTATATATATATGACATGTTTAAAAGTGTTTAGTTAAATTTATATTACTATTTTAAAATAGATTTTTGTAACAATATATATATAATATGTTTAAATATTTATTTGAATTTATGTTATTATTTTAAATAGATCTTTGTAATAATTTTTATATATATATATATATATGATATGTTTAAATATATAATTGATTTTAATCGAGTCATCGAATTCAAGCTTCTAGCTTTGTCGCAGTCCGGATCTGCATTCGGGTGTCATGTTCGTATCCGTGTCGCCATCATTGTTTCTTCTAGCTTCGAAAGGTGAGCGATTGCTCACAATTAACATTCTTATATTTACTAAATTTAATTCACATGAAATGATGATTGAAATGCGTTGTTAAGTTTTAACTATTAGTTATTTAAGTTGTT
The DNA here is from genome assembly GCA_030765085.1 of Allium cepa. NCBI lineage: Eukaryota > Viridiplantae > Streptophyta > Magnoliopsida > Asparagales > Amaryllidaceae > Allium > Allium cepa. Next base: position 636,389,836 of record CM060941.1, read on the forward strand.
AAGTGTGATATGTTATTATCTACAATTGTTTATCTATATTAATTAATATATGACACCATAACCTGTTATATATATTTAAATGGTTAATTGTAATATATGCTTGTTATTAATATGTGTATCATTTATAATATCATGCTATTGTTCTCACTCTGCAAGTTCCTTATTTCTTTTGGAAATCCCTCTGGGTTGAAACATGGAAATACATATATCTTCATCATAACCAAACTTCATATCTCGAACCAAGCCCAAGGAGACTACTCTCGAAGTATATTGGATCGTTCAAGGAAAATCGTTATGGGTTGGAATGATAAACCCAAACGATTTTTTTGATTTTTGAAATGATAAATATCTGTATCACTTGACCATAGTTTAGAAAACTATATGGACATTGTCGGTCTATTTTTAAATGATTTTCAGATTTTTGAAAAGAAAATATATGTGTTTTAACAAATATTGATTTTTTTATGATATTGATTTTTAATATATATATATATATATATATATATATATAAAATTTTGAAATGTATGTAGAAATTTAAATTTTAAATTATATGTTTAGAAATTAAATTTATAAGTTAGGTTTTGAAAAATATAAATTTTAAGATTTTACTTATAATTTATTATTTTAAATATATAAAACAAGATTTGATAGAAAATAAATTTGATAATAAGATTCAATTCAATTTAATATAATGAAATTTAATAAAATTTAATTTAATAAGTATTTTAGTATTTAGTTAAAATTATATTAATAAAAAATATATTTTTTTGTATCAACTTTAATACATAGAGGTTGGAAGATAAACTGAAATTGATTTGTAATTTAATTTGTTTAAGAATTGAATTTAAATAAGAATCGAATTGAAATTATTGATTTGAAATTTTAAGGATATGATTTTATAACTTGATAACTAGGTTTTGATTGAAGGCGATTAAATGAATATTTTCGAATTTAAATAAAATCAAAATTGAATATTTAATTATTCATTTAAAGTTGTAATTTGATATTTTATTTAAATATTATTGCAATGATTAAGTGAATATTTCCAAATTTAAACAAAATTAAAGTTGAATTTTGAAATATAAATGGATTTATCAAATTGAGTTATTGTAAATTATTTGAATGTTTAAAACTTCGAAACCTATTGAATTGAAAGTGGTTCGAATTTGTAACCTAAATCTGGATTTGAAATCGAATAAGTTAAATGGTTTTAATGAGAATTTGAATTAAACTTTTAATCATTTTAATTGAAATTGTTGAACTGAGATTGATTTAAATTGAAGTTTGGAACTAAAGTTGATTTGAATCAGTTTGTGAAATTGGTAGGAACAATTCTAATTTGAAACTATTTTCAATATAAACTACTTTTAATATAAAAACTATTCTAATCTATAACCTATTTTTAAATATAAACTATTTTTAATGTATAGATATTTCAATATATAAACTATGTTCCGTATTAAGTGTTTAAGTTGGAAGTGAATAATGATTTCGGAAGTGAATATGATTTCAAAATGAATATGATTTCGAAAGTGATATGATTTTGAAAGTAAATACGATTTTGAAATGTGATATGATTTTGAAATGAATATGATATTTTGATATGAAGTTTGAACTGTTGAAATGAAAATGACCACATTGTGAAGTGAGCGTTTGGTTGTTAAAGAGACCGAGATTAGATATTGTCATACTCTTTGCCAATACTGAAAATCACTTTAACAACTGTGCACGTGGTGGAGATTCCAGAACGAAGTAGGATGGTTTGGCAATTTCTATATGAGGTATGAGTGCATCTCTGACTACCACGAGTCAGCTTGATGTGATTAAAACAGGAGCCATACCAGGCCAAGTGCGGTCGCACCTCCGATCGAGCATGCTTCTTCGATACCATTCTATTATTTTGTGATTTGATTGGGTGCACCTTTGATTTAGGAGTGTGTCTCGATGTGGGTGGTAGTAGCTGCCATGCGTTACCACCAGTCCGGATCTGCAAAACAGTAGTATCCTACCATGAGCATTGCCTCACGTGCCTTGTCACATGCCTTATCACGTCCACTACGAGTTTGGCTTGTACCGTACCTATGGAGTGCCCTCTGACAGCCCTCCAGTTTACGAAGGAATTACGGTAGTGTATAAACTACTGGAATATATAAAAATGTTTTAAGGGGGATATGGGTAACGCTTTAATACTATTTTAATATTTTACTTTACTGTAGACATTATATATGTAGTGCATTGTATTATATATGTAGATAGTTTAACAGATCCTTAAAGGGTGGAATCCCAAACAACCTTTGAGTTACTTTGCATTTCACTTGGCATTTCACTTGAGCTGATTTACCAATGTAAGAATGTTAATTCTTACTCGAGTGTTTTGTGTTTTGCTTTATGCTCGTGTCAGACTGAGTATCACAGCATTTGAGACTCGCCTTTGGAGCTTGGTGCTTTACTTGGAGATCTATCTCTATCTTATCAACTTTCAGTTATTTCCAATTGTGTATGTTCAGACTTGTTAGTAGCTTTTGTATTGGTGACTTTTACGTACTTGAAATTTCTGTTGTATTTGTTTCAGACTCTGATATTCTGTAGTAGCTTCATGAATTACGATTTATCTATTCTGCTGCTTATTGTTACAATACTGTGTGTCTGTGATTTTACGATTGATTTATTTATTGTATATGCCAAGTTTTGTCAAATATAAATTAACAGTCTATTATTTTGAGCGATTCAAGTCCGACATGTGTAGATGCAAATGGTTCATAATGATGGATGGTTACAGTTGGTATCAGAGCTCTGGTTTAGGTAAAATTTAGCATATGGACTGAATACTCATTGGAGATAGGGTAGTGATACCCTAGAATGAGTAGAATCAGTTATAGAATCATATTCGTTCGAGCTTGAAATTCTTTGTTAGGATCCTCTTTAATTTGGATTTCTTTTGAATTTTGGAACTTTCCCTTTGTTCTGAAATCCATTCTTGTCTTTTCTTGTTCGTGTTCTTTTGATACTAGAGCATCCCATAGCTCTATTTATGTTGACCTCTGTAATAAATTTGAGAACATCAAGCAACCTTAATTGGCAACTTCATCCTTGTGCGTGGCTAATCCCATCGGCAGTCCTGCCAACCTTATTATGATTTGTAAAGGAGTCAAACTCCTTTACAACATGCGTCGATTCACTGAAGATCTCTATGTCCTCATTTTTGATGCTGTTATCTCTTGCAAAGCCCGAACCGTTTGTCTAGTAGACGAGTAGGGTAATTCTCTTATGATCGAATGTTAATTGCTTCAGGATTATGCAGGCGGTTTTATCTTTCGCTTGATGCTCAGCCTAGTGATCTTGACTCCACCCTGATAATCAGGGATTATCTTGATGTTTTCATGAATTCATTTCCTTACTTCCTAAGCAGGAAATTTAATTCCGCATTGATCTTATCCCTGAAACTCGACCTATTGTCCTTCCTCCTACAGAGATTGTTTCTATGAATGGTTAGTCATGCCCTTTGGATTAACCAATGTTCTTTCCTTCTTAGTCGATCTCATGAATCACGTTTTTCGTGATGTTCTCAATAATTTATCCTGTTTTTTGTTAATGATATTCTCGTTTTTCTAAGTCTCGGATGACCCGGTTAAGGTCGCTGCGATTAATATAACTCTATCCATTTTTCCTCTTTTGTCATTTAATTATCTTATCTTCCTTTCGAGCATATCTTCGTAGTTAGAATTCTCTTTGATTAGGGCCCATCTAAATCTGAATCTTTATCCTTGTTCTAAATCCATTCTTGAATCATCATATATCGTAGCGTATTTGTAATTTATATAAAAATGTTTTATATTGTGTTGTTTGAGTTGTTAAGTTTGAATTTTGATTGTCGGTCGATTTGTTTGGCCAACGTTATCAATAGGAATTCCAAAACACTTAAACTGGGCAAACTAACACAATATTGCTTTCAAAATTGGTAAATGAAATAATTTTATATATGATTATATTATATATATAAGGTATAATTTTTTGAAGTTGGGTAGTTAAATGAAGTGGTTGTTAGAAATGATAATACTAGATTATCGTTTATTGTTTTATCAACATTTCTAAACCATTAACTATTATTGCATGTTATAAGAAGTTGAAATTTTATAAACATTTATAAACCTAATAAATTTAAAATTATGGATTTGAGGGTTTAAATTTTTGGTGCTTTCTAAGATTTGGTTTTCAAAGTTTTGAAAAATATTATTATTTGAAAGTATTTTCGAGTAGAAATTGTTTCCAAAGAATCTTAAAAGAAGTAAGTCGGTACTCTCTTCTTTCGTCGCTGGAAAATAATTTCAGTGATGACTGCAGCATCATCGGCATTCATTTTCGACTCTCGGAGTGGCGAGACCACTTAGTAGCATTGCTACACTTTTTTTTTGAAAAATGGATTTGATTTGAAATTTCTTGAGCATGATTTGATCTACAAAATATATATATATATATATATATATTTTTATTTCAAAAATGGTTTGAAGTGAAACCGAAAATTTAACTCTTAAGTTTTTTGTTAAGTAATGATTTTCAATTATTAAAATAAAGCAAAAATTTTAAACAATTAGAGTGTCTAAAATAAGAAATGAAATTTTGTTAAAGGAATTTATAAATAAAATTTGAAAGATTATAATAGATGTTTAAGATAGGTTAAGTTAAATAAATTGAATAATAAAAAGAGAATGTTGTTTAATATGAACTTAAGAAAATAAACTGGTAATAAATAAATTTATATTTTGAAAACTGTTTGGGATACAAAGGCAATTTCAAAGGATAATGCAATTGAATTTGTAAGTGAAATCAACTTAACTGAAGATAAATTGATAAAATAAATTTGTTTTGAAAGGAAATATTGTAACAAAATGTAAATAAATTGAAATCAAATCAACTGAATGAAAATACACTGAATTGAAATCAACCAAATATGAATACAATGAATATTTATTGATAAAATAAAATGGATAGAAACCAAATTTGTTGAATATCAATCAATTTATAAGCTAATGAAATTTATATGGTTTTGAATTAATTGTTGAATCTGGTACTAGGTATTTCGAATCTATCTTTCCTTGCTATTATTTCTACTCTCCTGTCTCATTCCTTTTCGGGGACGAAAAGTTTTAAGTGGGGGAGAGCGTAATGACCCGGAAATTTTAATGATTTTTATAACGTAATTAAACTAAATTTTTCTAGAATGTAAACAATTAAAAATTTAACAAAGAAAATTTGATATTTAGTATGCGTCTACTTAAACATAGCTAATGGCAGATTTTCATTGGTAAATATAAAAGTTTGTTTTGTTGTGTAATTTCAATTTTAAATTTAAATCAGTTAAAATCGATGGTACTAAAATATTTTTGAAACCTGAATATTTTTATATAATAAAAATGTAAATAATTTTCTGAGTGAGACATCATATTTTGTTTCGTCGAATTTGGACTGCTTTAGCTCCGTTTATATTATTTTCGGCGTTTTAGCAACAGTTTTGGCAATGTAGATGGGATGGTCGTATCTCTAATATTTGTATATCATTCCATTCATTTCGTCATGTTGATCTCTCCAGTATATTCATTTGTGTGTTTCGGCGTCCATTACGCGGCAAAATCTACGAAACGGTTAGCCGTTTCGATACCCATTTTGGACTATTGGTTTGTATGTGACCTTCCAATTGTCCAGCCATGTGATAATGAATGGCCACTTGTTTTGATATTCCAAGAAATTCAATCATTTTGAATTTTTCTTTTCCCTGAATTTTACCATTCTCTATTTTATTTCATATTGGCTGGTTCATATCTATTACTCGTTCTCCTTCCTTTCTGTTCGCTTTTGCGATTCTTTAATGCATATATAAAATAAAGCAAGTATAATGTATATAAATTTTACAAGTTGATATATAATTTTCCTACTTCTTCTATTTTGGCCATAGCCTACTCGACCGCCAACTTGCCATCCTATCAATGCCACAACGGCCGCACCGCCTCCTCTCCCTTTAACCCGCCGTATCCCTTCACCGACCACCCTTCCCTTACTTCAGACCGACCCACAGCTGTTCCACCCCATCACCAAACATTGGCCACATTTCAACGCACATCCCTCCTCTTCCTTTTCTCCAATGGCCAAGCACCACACCACCATGCGAACAACAACCTTGCACCAAACTCACCACATCACCCACGTCAATCACCTGACAATATTTGACTGACCCTTCACCACCCACAACTTGCATGACTATCAGCCTCCTCTGGCACCTCCAACTGCTTACAACCGCCATCTGCACCATCTACACCCAAGCAAACACCCAACCACAGCTCGCCTCTGCTCCACGATGAATTGGCAGCAACTCTTTTCTCTACCTTCCCTTGGCCCTTCTTTGCATCGCCGAGCATAGTCCTTTCCCAGCTTCACAGAACATACTCCACCCTGCATCGCCGAACCCGAGCCAAGGGCAGCAGCAGCTTCCCCTTGTCATACATCCCCCATGTTAGTCGAACAGACACATCCCTTCACCGCCAAAACTCTCTCACTTACCATCAATAGCCTCACTTCCTCCCATCGGGTCAAGACACCGCCTCGCCTACCCCATCACCACAGCATCACCCTATAGCTATAGTAAGTGTATATATATAAGCTTTTATATGTATATATATAGCTTGTGAATTAATTTTTTTTTGGGAAAAGTATATATATGATATGTTTAAAAGTGTTTAGTTAAATTTATATTATTATTTTAAAATATATTTTTGTAACAATTTATATATATATATAATATGTTTAACTATTTATTTGAATTTATGTTATTATTTTAAATAGCTTTTTGTAATAATTTATATATGTGTGTGTCTGTGTGTGGTATGTGTAAATATATAATTGATTTTTATCGAGTCACCGAATTCAAGCTTCTAGCTTTGCCGCTGTCTGAATCTGCATCTAAGTGTCATGTTCGTATCTGTGTCGCTATTATTGTTTCCTCTAACCTCGAAAGGTGAGTGAATACTCACGATTAACATTCTTATATATAGTAAATTTAATTCACATGAAATGACGATTGAAATATGTTGTTAAATTTAAACTGTTAGTTATTTAAGTTGTTAAGTGTGATATGTTATTATCTACAATTGTTTATCTATATTAATTGACATATGACACCATAACCTGTTATATATATTTAAATGGTTGATTGTCATATACGCTTGTTATTAATATGTATATCATTTATATTATCATGTTATTGTTCTCACTCTGCAAGTTCCCTATTTATTTAGGAAATCCCTATGGATTAAATGATATACACCCGAACGACCTTATAGATTAGGGGAATATCATTATGGGTTGAAATGATAAACCTAAGCAATTTGATTGATTTTTCAAAATTTCAGATTTCGGGTTGAAATGATAAACCTAAGCAATTTGATTGATTTTTCAAAATTTCAGATTTCGGGTTGAAATGATATATACCCATAAAATTAAATTACTACGGGTTGAAATGGTAAATATCCATATCACTTGACCATAAGATAGAAAACGATACGGACACCGTTGGTCTATTTTGAAATGGTTTCTATATTTTTTGAAAAGAAAATATATGTGTTTTGACAAATATTGATTTTTTTAAGATATTGATTTTCAAAATATAATATATATATATATATTTAATTTTGATATGTATATAGAAAATTTAAATTTATAAGTTAGGTTTTGAAAAATATAAATTTTAAGATTTTGCTTATAATTTTATTATTTTAAATATATGAAACAAGATTTGAAATAAAATAAATTTGATAATAAGATTTAATTTAATTTTAATGTAATGAAATGAAATTTAATTTAGTTAGTATATATAATATGTTTAAATATTTATTTAAAACTATATTAATAAAAAAATATAGATTTCGTATTAACTTTAATAAATAGAGGTTGGTAGATAAATTGAAATTGATTTGAAATTAAATTTGTTTAAGAATTGAATTTAAATAAGAATTGAATTAAAATTATTGATTTTGAGATTTTAAGGATATGATTTTATAACTTGGTAACTGGGTATTGATTAAAGGTGATTAAATGAATATTTTCAAATTTAAATAAAATCAAATTTGACTATTTAATTATTGATTTTATTTAAATTTGTAATTTGAGATTTTATTTAGATGTTATTAAAATAATTAAGTGAATAATTTTAAATTTAAATAAAATTAAGTTGAATTTTGAAATATAAATGGATTTATCAAATTGAGTTATTGTAAATTGTTTGAATGTTTAAAACTTTGAAACCTATTGAATTGGAAGTGATTTGAATTTGTAACCCAAACTTGGATTTGAAATCGATATAAATTAATGGTTTTAATGAGAATTTGAATTGAACCATTCATCTTTTTAATTGAAATTATTGAACTGAGATTGGTTTAAACTGAATTTTGGAGCTAAAGTTGATTTGAATCGATTTGTGAAATTGGAAGAAACAATTCTAATTTGAAACTATTTTCAATAAACTATTTTTAATATAAAAAATAATCTAATCTATAACCTTTTTTTAAATATAAACATTTTGGTTAAAATTTGATGGCGTCTGCATCCTTTCTTCGCTCTAATAATTCTCTCGACTCTTTATCGTTCAGTAATCTTGCTCAAGAGGGTTTCTCTGATTATTTTTCGAATCGTGTTGATCTATAGCATCGATCCTATGCTCAAGTGGTTAAAGAACGTCGTCCATTCATTTATTCATTTAAAGATCATCTTCCATTCAGATCGAACAAGAATTGGATTGATTCTAGAGTCAACAAGAATTTCTACTTTAGATGTGGAGACTACAATCACATTGCGGTCCAGTGCCGAGACCCAATTCGTTGCTTTTCTTGTGGAAAATTTGGGCATAAGAGAAATAGCTGTTCGATTAACTCTAATTTCTCTGTTTCTATCGATTCTCTCGTTGAGCATGGTTTCCAATTCGTTTTAAAAATCATGTTATTAAAAAAAATACTTCTTGATTTCCTTTGGCATAATAGATCTGAAGCATTTCAATATCTTGAGGATTTGCTGGTTCATTTTAATATTATTAATTCTCCAAATATCGGCATGGGTTATGAAGCTAAGTTTGGCAATCCCGATCTATTTTTGGCAAAATGGATTTCTCTTCTTATCATGAAGCTTCTTCATCACAGTTGAGTGATCATGGCTTCAGATTTGTGTTGAAATTTCTTCTTCTGAGAGGTATTCTTTTAGATCATCTCTGGCATCAAAGATTCGAGGGTCTTAACTTTCTAGAAGATCTTTTATCTCATTTCAATGTGGTTAATTCACCCAATATTGGAAAAGGTTTTCAAGTTAACTCTGTTTGCCCAGAGACTAGCATCGCTCCAGAGATAATTACCAAAAAGGATGGAGCCGTTTTCGATAATGGTAGAAGTGATGGTTTTTCATCTTTTGATTCAATCTTACTTGACCCTGATGTTGTTTCTTGTATTGGCGATTATCCTTTTTCAGAGATCAGGGGCATTATTTTTTATCCTAACAGTGGCTTCATTCAAGCTAAACATTTTAAAGGAAAACCCTCTCTTCCTTTGGAAATTTTTGATATTTCTACGGCAAATAGTTTTGCTTGTCTGGATTCAGAAGATTGCGCAGATTTATTTGATAAGTCAGTTTCTACTATGGTTATAGAATGCGAAGTTCCGAAGGATGATGGTTTGGTTAATGTCTGTCCTCTTTTGTTAGCAACAAATGATTTTTTTGAGTTGGATTCGGTGCCTGTTTTTTATTCTGATTGTTGCAGTAGTCCTGTTCTGATCTCGAATTTTAATGAAAACATTATCAATGAATCGAGTTCGTTGATTTTGGAGGATTTATGCATTGAATGTCCTGGTTTTGGTTTATGGAAAGACAAGTATTTGGCTTTGGGTGATGAATCTTTTGTTTCTGATGGTGATGAGTTGTTGAGGCATTCAGATGTCTCGATTGAATGGTTTTTATCTTCAGTTTCTCTCATTGAAGATGTTTCAGAACCTGTTTTGGAGGATCATTCTTCTTTTGATGTTATTGAATCTGTTAATCTTTTAGATTCTGGTGTGCAAGATGCACGAAATATGCACATAGAAGATGCACAGATTCTTTTTGCTCCAGAAATCAGTAATTCTGTTGGTTGTTCAGATGTGATGAATTTGGCTGTGGTAAATAGGGAAGAATTGTGACTGGACCATAAGACAGTGTCGGGTTCTGATGTTTGTATTGGTTGTTATGCAAATGATGGTGACTCTATTGTTTTGGAGAAGTTAGGAGTTGAGTGTGGCCCTTCTCTTTTGTCTTTGAGTGGTGATCCCTTTGCTACCAGAGATTCTGTTTCTCTTCCGCCTTCATCGAAGAGAGGTAAACGTAAGAAGGCAGTGGCCTCTTGTGGTTCTGTTCATCGTAGTGTCAGGCTACTGGGTAGCCATTCTAGGTCCTCAGGTGAGTGTCCTGATTCGAGCACTGATTATGGTGCTTCGGTTTCAGACCCAGGTGCGTTCTCTTGTTTGGGTAGTTCTTTTTCATCTAATGCTTTAGGTAGTCTGTCATCTTCTGAATTTAGTCAGCTAGGTAGAAACGCTGCTTTCATTTTTTCTGATATTGAGGTAGATCGTGAGTATATTAGATGTATGGAACTTGATAGGGCTAGATCTTTAGGTATATGAGGATCATTAGCTGGAACATAAGAGGTTTGAATGACTTAAATAAGTGTGATAAGGTTAGAATCTTTTTTAAAGACTACTCTATAGACATTGCTCTTCTTCAAGAGACTAAAATTGTTTGTCCTGATTATCGTTTTTTTAGAAGATTATGTGGTTTTCAGATTAGTAAATAGGTTTTTTTGGCTTCTGCGGGTTCTTCGTGGGGTTTAATGATTGGTTGGAGGGATAATCATTTTAAACTGCTTCAGTGTATTTACAAACAGCACTCTTTACATTCTATTTTTATCAGTCTTTCTGACAATTCCTTTTTAAATGTTTCTAATGTTTATGGGCCCAACTCTAAATTAGAGAGGCGGGTTCTTTGGAATGAATGTCTTGAGTTTAGATCATTAGCTCCCTGATCTTGGATTTTGGGAGGTGATTTTAACATTACTCGTTTTTTGGGGAGCGTGCTCCTCGTGAAGGAGATTTTTCTGCCATGGAGGAATTTGACCAATTTATTATTAATTCTAATTTGATTGAAATTCCTCTTTCAAACCGAGAATTTACTTGGTGTAATAACGGGGATTCTCCTTCTTTTGCTCTCTTGGATAGGTTTTTCGTTAGCGATGAATTCGAGGATAAATTTCCTATCTGTAGAGTATCTAGTTTGCCTTACACGCTATCAGACCATTGTCCCATTATCCTCTCGTGTGATCGTCATAGAGTTTTCGGTAATTATTTTAAATTTGAAAAAATATGGCTTTTAGAGCCGTGCTTTCCAAATTTAATTATAAATAAATGGTTGTCTATGAGTTTTTATAATATCAAATTTAGAGATAATTCTGCTAACCTTTGTTCTAAAACTTAGAAATCTTAGGATTTTCCTTAATATTGGAATAAGAACATTTTCGGTAACATTAAAATTAAAAAAGAAAATATTCTCAATGAGATGCTTAAGCTTAATAAACTAGAAGAAACTAGACTTTTAAATCCTAGTGAGCAGAATGTTCTTAATAACTTAAAAGAGGAGCTTAATTCTATCCTTGAAAAAGAGGAGGTTATGTGGAAACAGAGATCTAAAATTCAATGGATCAATGAAGGTGATAATAATACCAATTTTTTTTCATAATATGGCTAATAGTAGAAAGCGTAGTAATACAATTAATTCCATTTTAGTTAATAATGTTGAATTAGTTGATCAAAGAGACCTCAATAAGGCTTTCACATATTATTTTAAAGATAATTTTGGTAATAAAAATAAGCATAGAATAGGTGTTAGATGGAATGATCATTATCCAACCATCTCTAATATTAATCTTTCTGATTTAGATCTTCCTTTCACTATAGAGGAAATCCGCAAAGCCATCTTTGATTTGCCGGGTGATAAATCTCCGGGCCCAGATGGTTTTCCTATTTTCTTCTATAAAACCTTTTGGGATGTCTTAAAATTTGATTTAATTAGTTTGTTTAACGATTTTTATAACGGTAATTTACAATTAGGTAGATTTAACTCTGCTATTGTTATTTTACTACACAAAAAAGTAGGTGCTAATACTTTAAAAGGTTTTGGACCTATTTCTTTGATCAACTGCTCAGTTAAAATTATCTCTAAAGTTTTAGCTAATAGTCTCAGTTTAAAAATGAATGATCTAATTGATTGTTCACAATCAACTTACGTAAAGGGTAGAAATATCACAGATGGTGTGGCTGTTGTTCAAGAATACATCAATCATTGTTGTAAGAACAATATTACTTGTGCTATCTTAAAATTAGACTTTGCCAAGGCTTTTGATTCTGTCGATTGGGATTTTCTGATTGATATTTTTCGTGCTAGGGGTTTTAGTAATAGATGGATTAACTGGATAATGATTTTGCTTAAAACTGGTAGTTCTTGTATTATGGTTAATGGCATTTTAGGCTATAAAATCCAACCTAAAAGAGGTTTAAGGCAAGGGGATCCTTTGTCGCCCCTTCTGTTCAATTTGGCTGGGGATGTTTTTTCCAAGATTGTTAAAAATGCTGTCTATAATGGTTCTTTAAGTGATATAGGTAATGATGTTTTGAATCATGGTTTATCTGTCCTTCAATTTGCAGATGATACTTTGCTCTTTTCCTCTCATCTTCCTAGACACATAATTGCTCTTAAGTTTATTCTTTATTGTTTTGAACTTTTATCTGGTTTAAAAATAATTTTTGATAAAAGTTATGTTTTAGTTTTAAATGATTTTGATAAAGTTGAAAATTTAGTTGATAATACCTTAAACTGTAAAACTATGAGTTTTCCATTCGACTATCTTGGTTTTTTTATAAGACCCTCAAAACTAAAACATGATGATTGGTTAATAATCATTGATAAAGTTAAAAACAGGATTTCTAATTGGAATGGGAGATTCTTATCTAGAGCTGGTAGACTAGTTTTAATTAATTCTATTTTATCAGCTCTCCCTATCTATTGGATGACTATGCACATTTTTCCTGATTGGGTGATAGACAAAATAAATAAAATTAGAAGAGATTTTCTTATGAGTGGTGAGAATCCAAATAGCTGCTTAAAATGTTTCGTTAATTGGGATTCTGTCTGTAAGTCCAAAAAAGAGGGTGGTTTAGGAGTCATTAATCTTCGTAATATGAATTTGTCTCTTCTTGGTAAATGGTTATGGAAATTCAGAGATACTAGAGATAATTCCATTTGGAAGGAGATTATTTCTAAATATTACTACAATGGTAGTAATAATCTCTATCAAATTAGTCCTTCGGTTTCTCGTAAATTTTCTTATTTTTGGAAATCCACCTTAAAATGTAGTGATATTTTTAACTTAGGTGTTAATATTATTGTTCATTCTGGTAATAATACATCCTTTTGGCACGATAGTTAGATTTCCGCTTCTCCTCTTAAGAATGAGTTCAAAGATTTATATGATATTTGTAATTTTAAATTTGCATTCATTTCTGATGTTTTTAATTCTGAAAACGACCCTCCTTGGATTTTTAATTTTAATGGTATTTTAGTAGGCTCCACCCTTAGACAACTTTATTTGCTTTATGTTAAGCTTAACCTCTATAATATTGACAATGATAATGATTATATGAGTTGGGAGTGGGATAAGAGTAAGAAATATTCTTCGAATTCCTTTTACAAATTTATTAATTTTTCGGGTGTTTATGACATTTGTTTTAAATTTATTTGGAAGACTAACGCTCTTCCAAAATCTAAAATTCACATGTGGCTCATCACTCATGGTAAATTAAATACTATTGAATTTTTAAAAAAGAAAAATATTAACATTGATAACAAATGTTATTTTTGTAACACTTACTCTGAAGATATTAACCATATTTATTATGATTGCTTGGATACTCATTTTATTCTTAAAAATACCCTTAATATTTTTGAGTTTAATTTTAGTTCTAGAATTACAAATTGTTTTTTCTATTGGAACTCTTTTATATTTAAGTTCAATAAGGATATTAGATACTTGCTTGATACTATATTCACTATAACTTGTTGGTTCATTTGGTTTAAGAGAAATCAAAGAATTTTTAATAATAAATATTTACACTATAATAATCTGATAATTTCAATTTCGTCTTTCTGCTTGAATTGGGTTTCTAATCCTATATATAAATTAGTCAATAATGATTGCTTTAAGGCATATCTTAACAAAGTTAAATTTGATATTAGCATTTTCAATATTAACATTAATAATTTTGACTCTAATAATATTTTTAATAATTCTTTTTCTAATTTAAGTAATGTTCACATGTTGCCTTATAATTTTCTTCCTTTTATAGGTCCTTAAAGTAGTTTCTTTTATTGTTGTTATCTCTGTCTGTATTTCCTTCTTTTTTGTTCTTGTTTTCTTTTTTGTGTTCCTTTTATTTCTTAGAATTGTTAGTTTTTGGTTCTAACTTATCCTTGTTTTATTTTTCTCTTTTATTTTTATTTTCGCATATATGTATACAAATTCTTTTTATATACATATATGCTTTTCTTACTAACTTGGTTTCCTAGTTTTATTTCAGGTTTGGTTTAGGTTGGTTGCTTGTTTCTCTTATCTAGTTTGCAGGATAGCTTGCATCTTTTTACAGGTTGGTAGGATTGCATTACCCAGGGGTTCTGATCGCGTCTGGCATTTCTTTTAGGTTTCGTTGAGTCATCTGAGTGGAGTTCTTCATTTTGATCCACATCTTGGTGTTTCTCCGTTTTTGGATCTTCTCTTATTAGAGTTTAGCTTTTTCTCTTCTGAGACGGTTTTTTGAGTCTCTTTTGTTGATGTTGTTTTTAGTATATTAGGTTTTTGATACCTCTAACACCCTATTATTGGGCGGTGGCCTTGCCGGAGCTCGGTATTAAGGTGTAGTGGGAGGTGGCCTTGCCGGAGCTCATTTGAGGGGTATCTATCTTTCTTGTTTTTTTTACTAGTTTTGCAGACTTGTCACCTGCCAGGCATGTTGGAAACACCTTTTTATTTGTTATATATATAGCTTTATGTGTGCTCTCCTCTTTTATTAGAGGATCAAACATTTTTATCAAAAAAAACTATTTTTAATGTGTGTGTGTGTATATATATATATATATTAATATATAAACTGTTTAAATTGGAAGTGGATAATGATTTCGGAAGTGAATATGATTTTGAAAATGAATATGATTTCGAAATTGATATGATTTCGAAAGTAAATACGATTTCGAAAAGTGATACGATTTTGAAATGAATATGATATTTTGATATGAAGTATGAACTGTTGAAATGAAAATGACCACGGTGTGAAATAAGCATTTGGTTGTTAAAGGGACCGGGATAGGATATTGTCATACTCTCTGCCAATATCAAAAACCACTTTAACCACTGTGCACGTGGTGGAGATTCCATAATGAAGTGGGATGATTTGGCGACGTCTATATGAGGTATGAACGCAGCCCTAACTCCCACGAGTCAGCTTGATGTGACTAAAACATGAACCACGCCGAGCCAAGTGCGGTCGCACATCTGATCGAGCATGCTTCTTCGATACCATTCTATTATTTTGTGATTTGATTGGTGCACCTTTGACATGGTAGTGTGTCTCAAGGTGTGCGGTAGTAGCTGCTATGCGTTACCACCTGTCCGGATCTGCAAAATAGTAGTATCCTACCATGGGCATTGCCTCGCGTGCCCTATCACATTCCTTATCGCATCCACTACGAGTTTGTTTTGCACCGTACCTATAAAGTGCCCTCTGATAGCCCTCCAGTTTACGAAGGAATTACAGTACTGTATAGACTACAGGAATATATAAAAATGTGTTGAGGGGAATATGGGTAACGCCTTAATGCTATTTTAATATTTTATTTTAATGTCGACAATATATATGTAGCGTATTTTATTATGTACGTAGATAATTTAATGGATACTTAAAGGGTGGAATCCCAAACATCCTTTGAGTTACTTTTTATTTCACTTGATAATTCACTTGAGGTGATTTACTAGTGTAAGAATGTTAATCCTGACTCGAGTGTTTTGTGTTTTTCTCTATGCTTGGGTTAGATTGAGTGTCACAGCATTTGAGACTTACCTTTGGTGCTTGGAGCTTTTCTTGGAGATCCATCTCTATTTGATCAGCTTTCAGTTAGTTCTAGTTGTGTATGTTCAGACTTGTCGGTAGCTTTTGTATTGGTGACTTCTATGTACTTGGGATATCTGTTGTATTTGTTTTAGACTCTGATATTCTATAGTAGCTTTACGAACTACTATTTATCTATTATGTTGCTTATTATTATATTACTCCGTGTCTATGATTCTACGATTGATTTATTTACTATATATGTCAAGATTTGTCAAATATAAATGAACAATCTGTTGTTTTGAGCGATTCAAGTCCAACATGTGTGGTTGCGAATGGTTCAAAATGACGGGTGGTTACATGATGGAATGTAATTAATGTAACCATTTTGACTATGATTAATTATTTATTTTAAACCCTAAATATTATTATAATATCATTTGATTCTGTATAAAAATGTTTTGGTTATCCTATGGTAAAAAACCGTCCGCGTTTATGTGCGATGTGGTCATACGAGATACCTTTATTTTTAAAGAGTTTTATGAGTATATAAATTTAGTTGTTTGGAATATACTCACACTAGACCCATGTTTGACCTGGAATTTTTCTTTCTTTCCTTAAAATACTTGGATACTCAAATTTGTACGAGCGGGTAAGTAGTCCAGGTTCTTGCGGATGCATTTTGGAGGAGATGGAGTAGGAGCCTTCGTTATTAATAAGTTATCTATTTTATTTCCACTATTTATGTATATTATGTATCAACATTTTGGGGGCAGGCAGTTATAACTGTCCCTGGCTGAAGTTAGTACTTGTTGTAACTCTAATGTTTCATTTTGAAGTGACCGTATATACTATCGTATGTTCTATTATATATGATTTCGATGCGTTGTGAGATTCTGTATTTCTTTCTTTTTGTCTTTTCTTTTCTTTTACCCTAATAGCTTGCCTTTCGAACACTTAGATGATCAACACATGAATACCGTGGATATATCAAGTGTCGTATTTAGGAGTAAGAAAGACATATTGTTACAAGTGTATAAGAGCTTAGATAGAGCGAACACCTATGCCTTGGTTAGGTCAACTCCTTATTGATAGGGTTATTAATATCCTTGAATGAGTCGAGATAGAGGAGCTAGTAGCATCACAACCACCAATGGTCGAGTCCCAAATGTTGGAAGAGTTGGAGTAGTTGAAGTGGCAGCACTAGTGCAGCCCCGTGTGAAATTTGTAGATTTTTGCAAAGACTATACTAGTTTGGGAGGAAAGGCATTTAAGAGCATGGAACTCATCATCGAAGTCTAAGCTTGGCTTTGTTCTTGCAAAAAAAAATTCAAGGGGCTGGATATATCAGATGAGCATAAGCGTATCTCAGCATCATGGCCGTGGCAAAATGGAGCTGCATTATGGTGGGACTCCGTTACACCAAATGTTCCAAAGGGTGATTTTTCTTTGGCTACATTTAAGGAGGTTTTTGAAGACCAGTTTATGCCCGCTACGGAAAGACCCGTATGTATAGGAATTTCTCGGATCTTAAGCAAGAATATTTTTCGGTAGTTGAATATGAAACCAAATTTATTGGGCTATCATGATTTGGTCTGGAATTGATTGATACCCTTCTTAAGAAGAATGTGATTTTTTGTGATGGGGATGAGGAAAGGATTTTAGGAGAAGATGACTGCCCATATGAAAGGATATCTTATGGACTTAGTGGATATGTCTTTGACGTACAAATTTCTAGAGAAGAAGACGCCTGGAGTAGCACTTAGCAACAATAAGCAACCCGAATAAGCAAAAGTTCAATCATCCAGGGAAAAGTTGTGGAAGGGAAAGTCGGGAGGAGAATAGGGTAACAAGTTTAAGGATGATGGTTGTTTAATTTACAAACAAAAGGGCCATCTTGCAAGATTTTTTCCAATTTCCAAAGCACATAAGCAGCAGGAAAGACCTATTTCCTCGATGGTTTAGATTACACTCTGCTTTAATTGTCACCAACCAAGGCATATGGTGAAGGATTGCCCGCTAATGCAGAAGGCCCAACAAGTCAAGGTTTATGCCATCAAGGATGAACCATCAACCTCGGCGGATGTGGAAGGGAAAGGAGTTCTTGAAGGTACTTTAATTGTTAGGGCATTGTTGTTCGAGCATTGTTGGATTCTAGGGCTTCCAATAGTTTCGTTTCTCTCAAATCAATAAGTAAATTGTAACTTTCCGCTACATTCATAGAAACTACTATATGTGTGGCTAACCCCATAGGAGGTATAACTAATCTATGCATGATTTGTGAAAATATACTAATTATTTTCATTACCAACTATTTTCCTTATAACCTGTTTGTCCTGGATTTTAAGGGGTCTGAAGTTATACTTGGTATGGATTGGCTATCAAAGTATGGTGCTATTTTAGACTGTGTTGGAAGGATAATATCTTTGGTAACCAAAATTGGAAAGAATATTTATAGTATCAAGTGATGATCCAGACAAGCGAATGAGTAGTTTCTTATATATGTTAGATTCGTCCTAAGAAGAGTTATGGTCTATGTTAACTATTAAGGATTTTCCTGACTTTTTTGAAGAATTTAATAGTCTACCTCCACATCGGGGGATTGAGTTTTGTATTGACTTAATGCCCAATTGGAAACCTATTATTCAACCTATTCGTAAAATGGCTCCTAGAGAGAAGAGGGAAATAAGGGATCAAACGGATGATTTGTTTAGAAGATGACTGATTAGACCAAGTCATTTTAGTTGGGGAGCAACTGTAGTTTTTATCGCAAAGTCTGATGGTTCTTTAAGACTTTGTGTGGATTATAGGGAGTTGAACAAGCATAACGTTTGGAGCAAGTACCCTTTACCCAGTATAGGCGACATGTTTGATCAACTTCATGGTGCTAAAGTATTCTCCCAAATGGAGCTTGCTACAGGATTTCACTAGTTAAGGATAGCAGAGGATAATATATCCCTAATGGCATTTAGAGGACCTGGTTGTTTCTTAGAGGGGCTGGTTATGCCTTATGGGCTAACCAATGCACCGACTTATTTTATAGATCAGATAAATCGAGTTTTTATGGATGTGCTAAATAAATTTGTGTTGGTCTTTATAGATGATATTTTTTATTTAATCTAAGACCGAGGAGGAATACAAACACCATTTGGAAGTGGTGCTGGAGACATTTAGGAAACATGTTTTAAAAGCAAAATTCCCTAAGTGTCATTTTTTGCAGTCAGAAGTAGGTTCCTTGGACATGTTGTGTCAGAGGATGACACTTCAGTTGATCTGGAAAAGGGAGCAATTGTTTATGATTTTAAGACACCGTAGACTCTAGTTGAGGTCTGAAGTTTCTTAGGCTTGGCCGAATATTATAGGAGGTTCATCCAAGACTTCTCCAAAATTGCCTCACCCCTGATTAAGTTGATCAAGAAAGATGAGAAGTTTATTTGGACATCAAAGTGTGAAGAAACATTCATTGAGTTGAAGAAAAGGTTGAGCAGCGATCCAGTTCTAGCTATTCCAGATGGAGGTGAAGGATTGACTATGTATACTGATGCTTATGGTGTAAGCTTGGGTGCAGTTTTGATCCAGCACTGGAGAGTTACTGCTTATGCTAGTAAGCAGATGAAGCCTTATGAGAAGAATTATACAACACATGATTTGGAGCTGTTGGCTGTTGTGTTTGCATTGAAGATGTGGAGCATTACTTGTTGGGGGAATGTTCGAGCTCTTCATGGATCATAAGTCCTTAAAGTAACTTTTCATACAGAAATATTTGAATATGATGCAGCGTTGGAATTTTTGGCGGCATATGACTTGGATATTCTATATACATCGGGAAAAGCAAACATGTAGCGGATGCTCTAAACAGAAATGCAATTTGTGCTCTGTTGGAAGTTACTCCGACTCTTCTAGAGAGAATTGCAAGGAAACAAAGGGAAGATTGTTGCTTTATAAAGATCATCAAGGATGTGGAGGAAGGTAGTGTTTGAGTTTTGAGATTGACCATTGGGGTATATTGTGGATGAATGGGAGGATATGCGTTCCTAATGTCAATGGTCTTAGGCAGGAAGTTTTAACAGAATGTCATCGATCCAAGTTGAGTATCCATTCTAGTGTTTTGAAGATGCATTAGAATATGAAATGGGTATTCTAGTAGAAGGGAATAAAGAGGGAATATCAATCTATGTCAGCCGATGTGCGAACTATCACCAAATTTAAGGCGATCACCAAAGGACTGTTAGATTACTACAACCGCTGGAGATCCCAAACTAGAAATAGGAGAAAATATCAATGGATTTTAATGAAGGTTTACCCAAATCGAGGAAAGGAAATAAAGGTATTTGGGTCATTGTGGAACGACTAACCGAGAGTGCTCATTTTATTTTAGTAAAACTGACGAGTACTGTAGCAACTTTGGCAGAAATTTTTATGAGGGAAATCGTTCGACTGCATGGAGTCCCATTTAGCATTGTAAGTGATCGAGATATGATCTTTACCAATCGGTTTAGGTAGGCATTACAAGTAGCTTTGGGAAAAAGATAAGTTTGAGGACAACATACCATTCTCAAATGGATAGGCAAACAGAAAGGGTGTACATAATCTTGGAAGATCTTTTGAGTGCATGTATCTTAGACTTTGGAGGATCATAGGAAGATCATCTACATTTGGTGGAATTCTCTTACAGCAATAGTTATCAAGAAAGCATTGGCATGACCGTTTATATATCTCTTTATGGACTACCATGCAAGTTACCAGCATGTTGGGTAGAAACCAGAGAACTGTTAGTGCTTGGACCTAATATGATTTAGGAAGCAATGGAGAAGGTTGTTGTGATCAAAAGGAGGATAAAGGAAGCTCAAGATCGACAGAAAAGCTATGCTGGTCGGAGACAAAGAGATTTGGAATTTTCAGTTGGAGACTTTATGTTTGTGAAGATTTCCTCGATTAGAGGAGTTGTTCGATTTGGAAGAGTAGGGATGTTGGCATCCAAATATGTTGGATCTTTTCAATTTCTTGAGAGAATCGGGCTGTTTTCTTATCGAGTTAAGTTGCTAGAAATATTATTAGGAGTTCATAATATTTTCATGTATCACACTAGAGCAAGCATGTGCTGTTGATATCTCATTTATTGATTTTGATGATAACAACCTTAATGGCAATAATATATATTCGTATAAAATATGGACACTAGTGTTTTACCAAGTTTTGTAGTATATAGTGTGGGATATTACATAGGTATTGAATTAAAGACTATATAATATAAAGACTCAAGAAATGGACATGAAGACTCATGGGTGCAAAGACCAAGATATAAAGATCTCAAGATTATATTATACAGTATAGAGTCATAGAATATTGTTAAAGTCCCTGATAGTAATCTTTGATCTCTATCTCATATTTTTATCTTTCATATTTTTTGAAAACATAAATTCTCAAAAAATATTTAACAAAAGTTTTTCGACTTTCAACATATTTACATACTATGTTTATAATGTTATAAAGAGTATCAAATTGTTTTACAGAGTACATTTTTTAAAGAAACTAGTTTTCAAACGTTTCATGTATATGTTGACATACATGTTATAGATATATCAACATACATGCCGCAAATCATTTTTTCAAATTTTGAATTGAAGTGTCTATTCGTAGCAACTATTAGCGAATGGATGCATCTTTTATACTCTATCTGTAGGAGGTTTCAAATGAATTCTTGGTTTGTTATTATCTTGTTTTACCACTCTTCTTACTCTCTCAAAAACTTCATTGAAAATATACAAAATTCTCTTCAAAATCAAATAGAATCAATTCATACTTTTGTTTGTTGATTCAATATTACTTTCTTACTGTTTTCGAATCATCTCTCACTCAAATCAAAGATCAAAGTGCTGTCCAAGAGGCTGAAGCATCCTTTGAATCCAAAATTCAAGAAATCGTCTTTAAAAAAACCATCAAACTCTACTTGCATTTGCTTGAGTGTGATTGTAGCCCATTCAAATCAATTGGGTGTGCTTGATAGCCCAGAAGTCCGAGTGTGTGTGCTTGTAGCCTAACCAAATCAAGTGGTTGTACCCCAAACCCGAAAATTCAAGAGGGTATGTCTCGTAGCCTCATAATCGAGATTGAAATTGGGTTTGACTTATGGCCATTTAAAGATTGGCATTTGAGAAGAAATCTATACAAGTAATTGTATGAGACTGGATGTAGGAAAAATCTAAACTAGTATAAAATCCCTGGTGTCGTCTCTCTAACTCTCTACTTTACTTTATTGCTTTTATTTTTTATGTGATTATATCTATGATTGATTTTTGATATAATTTTGTGCAGAAAATCTGTGATTCAATATTAAACTTGAAAGAAATTTAAAAATATTTACAAAATCTAGAAAACACTACTCAACCCCCCTCTAGTGTTTAATTAGCCTTATGATCCATAATTTCACAACCTAGACTTGACATCAGAGCACTAGGTTTTCAAAAACTCGTAATTTTATTTTTGAAATTTTTTAATAACTAGCGACACTATTGGTACATTTCTTCATTTATTAACACTTTTGTCGAAGGACAATCTACTACTGGACCCTCACTTTTTAATAGCAGCGCCTACACTTATTGTTCATGTAGAATGAAAATTTACTTGCAGTCTAATGGCTTAGATATTTGAAATGTCATACAAAATGAGTACATTAAACCTGGGACTAATTTTACGCAGTGGACTACTGACCAAAAGGCACTAGCACAAAATAATTCTAAAGCCATATATATTTTGTTTTGTTCACTAGATAAATTTTTAGAGTCTCTATTTGTAAGTCTGCATATGAATTTGGAAAATAAGACAAGTTATACATGAGGGCACTAGTAGAGTGAAATAGACTAAAATTTCCATGTTAACTAATCAATTTCAATTATTTAAAACGAATCCAAGTGGATTTATTTTTGAATTGTACTGTAGATTTCAAGATATATGCACTTTTTGGTTGCATTAGGTAAAAACTTTTCTAAAGAGGACCAAGTTAGAAAGATTGTCAATTCACTCTCTTTAGAGTGGGAACAAAAAACACTAGCAATAAACTTGGCTAATGATACTAGTACTCTAAAAATTAAAGTTTTAATGTGCAATTTAATTTCCTGTGAAGATATTTGCATGGAAGAAGGAAAAGCA
Organism: Allium cepa; assembly: GCA_030765085.1. Taxonomy (NCBI): domain Eukaryota; kingdom Viridiplantae; phylum Streptophyta; class Magnoliopsida; order Asparagales; family Amaryllidaceae; genus Allium; species Allium cepa. Next base: position 636,413,194 of record CM060941.1, read on the forward strand.
AGGCAACAGAAAAAAAATCCATTGCTTTCAAGGCAATAAATGTCGATGAAGATTCTGATGATGGCAATGACGAAGAAATTTCCTACATGACTAGAAATTTTAGAAAATTCCTTAAGTATAGGAAAATGAACAATTTTTGAAAACTTGAAAACAAGGCCTGTAGATTGGAACTACGACTAAATGCTTCAACTATGATGAACCCAATCATTTTCAGAAAGACTGCCCGCATCCAAACAAATCAAGGATCTCACCTGTTGGTGACTCATCGATGGAAGGAAAAAGGGCTTATAAGCAACTTTGGATGATTCAGACACTTCCACCAGCGATAGTGAACCAAATGCAGAAAATGTGAATATGTGTTTCACGGTAATAACTGAATAGTCGGAACTTATCAACAAAAAGTCGGCAAAAATGGTACCTTATATCTAGTAATTTTTATTTCATTTTTTTAGCTGAGTGTGAATTCTAGGAATAATATATGGATTAATAGTAATATTGGATGCATATAAGTACGTATATAGGAATATAATAGCTTAGTTTTATTTTTGAAAATTTTGGGTTATATGTCAACATACATGCTAGAAAATTGAAATTTTATTTCAAAATTCAAATTTCAAATTTCCTTCTCTATTGCACTTACTCCCATATTCTAAAAAGGCACCTTTTTGACTAGAGAACATGACTCTTCACTCCCTGTTAAATAAATATATCTCTGTCCATTCATTCACTTACTTTATTTCAAATATCAAATATCTCTTCATTATCTTATCTCCTCAAAACTCTAAAATAGCTTCCTCTAGTCAAAATCCTAAAAGCATAAGGCTCTCTTAAAGAACTAAAAGCTTTCTCTTCAATGAGAAAGATGCCATTGAAGCCTATATGGAGTATACTACTTCCAAATAAGTTTCTCCTGAAAGATTTACTGAATTCGAAGATTTATTCTCTTATGGTTTTACAAGATCTTTGTTTTGAAAATGAAATTTTTCGCTAAATCGACTCTTCTCAAAATGATTTTGTTAGTTATCCGGATCTGATAAAAATGTTTTATGCAAATTTAAATGGAAAAAAATTTCAAGAAGAAGATGGGCAAATTTGGAGTGGTGTTAATGGTACTTAAATTGTTTTAAATTGTAAACTTTTGGGTAATTTTCTTGGTTGCAAATCTAGTGAAATTGACCTCTCCACTTTTCATATTACTGAACAAAATCGTGTTCTCATGATATTTTTGAAAGTGATGAAGAATTGTTTTTAAACACAAGAATCTTCGACAAAAATCAATAATTATGAGTCTCATTTTACAACAAAGTATCACTTCGAGGACGGTAAATAAAATAAACCTATTCAAAAAGTTTTTAAAGCTCTTTTCGTCATTTATGGTCTTTGCAACAACAATTAGGCACAAGTCATTTTATATGACTTTGTTCAAAAGAACATTTCTAGACATAAGAACACACTCTACCATGGTGTGTATCTTACTAGAATTTTCATATATTTTGATGTTGATTTAAGAGGAGAAAAATCTAATCCTTGAAAAGTTTTCAACAAGACCAGCATCTCTCTTATGGATATTCCACCATTTTTCGAACCGTATGAGACATTTTTCAAAAAAGAACAAAGGTTGGTATATGAAGAAGAACACGAGATCCAACAAGAAGAAGAAGAAGGCAATGAGATGGAAGTGGAAGAAGAAGAAGGGAGGAGAAAGAAGTGGATACTTCCTTAGAAAATTTTGACAAACCATCCCACCCCTCTAACAAAGAGATCCTAAGGAATCAAGAAAAGCTTCTTAAAAACCAAAAGAAGCTTAAATGATCATTTAGCAAAAAAGTTCACCTTTTTTTACAGCTGAGTGGATTGGAAAGATCATTCACAAACTGAGCGGCTCTTCATCATCATGATCTACATCTTTCTAAGCCTATCTAGTTGTTTTCTTATGATATCTGGCTTTGTATTGTGTGCTTTTAGTTTAAATTCATGGTGTTTTATGTATTTTCTTTTATTAATCTTTGAAATCCATGTACTTTTAATTCTAAGTAATGAAAAATATTTCATACTGTCCTATGTTGTTTATTACTCTCTAAAGTGATAAAAGTATAATGGTATAAGTTTAAAATAAAACTATAACAAAAACATTTTGCAATTTATGACATGTATGTCGACATAAATGTATCCTATGTAATGACATATAATGGTCAGTTGGAAAAAAAATAAAATTCAAAATTAAATATATTCAGCCCATTCTAAATGACTTTCCACTGCTATATAAGCCTATTTCTTCCAGAAGACTCACTCATCATTTTATTCTATAGTTTCTTTTCATTCTCAAACATCTTTTGCAAATATGTCTTCTCTACATTAGAAATTATGTGAAAATCTTGAACAAAATCTTCAATCCTTTAAGGATATTCTCTCTTCTATCTTAAGAAATCAATGGCATTTAGAGTTAAGTCAAATGCAGATGATCAAGGAATAAGAAAAGCACTTCAGTATCTTTCGATGGATGATTTCTTCCTTAACTAAAGATGACCCATCCAACAACCCAGAGTGCACTATTAAGAAGGATAATAAAGATTGGGATACCATCAAAGTGGATCCAATTTTTGGGTCCGGCGGTTGGATTAAACTTCGATGAAACGTCTAGTTATTAGGTTTGGATTTAATATGTAAATATAAATATACATACTCTTAAGATTTGGTTTGATTAAATTGGTGTGTATATTTGAATTGAATTTGATTGGTTTGGAGTGTTTGACATTTGGATATGTGTGTTTTGAATGATTGAATAATTGTATAATATATAAAATTGATTTTAATAAAAATATGATGTGTTATCTTATATATAATCATCATGCTTAGTATAAAATAGTGCATTGTTTCTAAGTATATCATATAATCATCATATATATCATTCTATATCCATCTTTAACATAACATTTTTAACTAGTTATTGATATTGAATCTATAGTTTCTGTTTGCACAAAAAATGGGCAAAAACCTCCAAGTCGTATGATTCAGTTGATTTTGTGTTGTTCCTAGTGATTTGGGTGATTTACGCAAATATGCAAAAATCAGGGACTAAACTGTAAAAGACACACAGATTTATAGTGGTTCGGCCAGAATGTGCCTACGTCCACTTTATATGTTATTCTCCTTTTTTTTCAGATTACAAGTCCAAGTCCTTGATTACAAGCGTATATAAGTTGTTTGAAAGTTCCTTCCGTGTTTGAGCTCTCAAACTTGTCTGCCATTGTTGTACCTATGCCCCTCTATTTATATAGTGAGGCTGGGGGTAGGGGTTCTGAATGTATATAGCTGCTGGTGGGCCTGGGATGATGCAATCTGGCCTAGCAACGTTGGTTCAGTAACTCCTTGGTTCGGCGGGAGTGGAGTGTTGATTGGGCCGGTAGTGTGTGGAGCGTGGGTTGGTTCGGAAGCTCCGGTCCGGTAGTGGTTGGTTTGGTGGAGGTTGACTCGGTGGTGAGTTGGTTCGGCGAGGCCTTGGACCGGTGGAGGTTGGTCCGGTGGAGGTGATTCGATGGGACACGTTCGGTAGTTCATGGAGGTGGAGTTGGTTCGGCTAGGAAGGGAAGTGGAGTTCGGTGGGAAGGGAAGTGGAGTTGGTTCGGTGGTGAGAGAAAGGTGGTTTGGTCCGGTGGTGAGAGGAAAGTGGTTTCGAACAGTACGTTCTTCCTACCTTGCATCGATCATATCTCCTTCATACGAACTCCGATTAACCTGAAATTTTGAAACATAGCCTCTCCTAATCCTTATCATCATCTCCAATCAATTTCATCCCGATCAGAGCTCAACCAAATTTTGACGTCATCGATCGTAGTCTTGATTTCAATCGATCTCCAACCCCGATATTCAGCATTCCTTGCCAATTTGTTGATATTCCAGTTTTGACCAAAAATGGGATAACACTTTGCCCCCCAAAACATACCTTGTGATAACAAGGCGTGTTTTGAATAGTTCCGAGTCCAATATCTAAAGTCCATAGACATATTGCCAGAGTATATCATCCTTGAATGCTCCGAGTCGATGTCCAATTCCAAATCCCATGACCAAAGCTTGAGCCAATTCCATGTCCATCTGAACTCGACAACCGAGTCCCAAACCATCCTTATCTAATAGCCAATAACCGAATCTAGGATCTCTCCGGGTCGATATCCAAATCCATAACCTCTCCGGGCTCCTGCCAAGCGCAATCTAAACCTGACGGCCGTGATCCAGTGTCCCTGGATGTTAAGCTAGCCTCATCATGTTCTTGTCGAGCGTAATCCACACATGACGACCTTGGTCCAGTGTCCCCGGACGTTGAGCTAACCTCTCCGGGTACTTGCCAAGCGTAATCCACACTTGGCGACCTTGGTCCAGTGTCCCTGGACGTTGAGCTAACCTCTTCGGGTTCTTGCCAAGCGTAATCCACACTTGACGACCTTGGTCCAGTGTCCCTGGACGCTGTACAATGCCATGGCTTAAGTCCTAAGCCGAATCCTGGTCTCTCCGGACCCTTGTTGAGCATAGTCCATACTCAACGACCTGAAAATAACAATTGATAATACAGGGCCTAAGTCCTAGGCTGAATCCTGGTCACTCCAGACCCTTGCCGAGCATAGTCCCTACTCGACGACCTGAATGAGTTAATTTACCACGTTCGGGCAAAGCGACTCACCCCTTGCCAGGCATAATCCATACCCGACGACCGTTTATCAAAAATCAGATAAAAATCCAATCAAAATCCAATCCAAAATCCACATCCAAAATCCAAATCCAAAATTCAAATCAAAACCAGAAAACCAGAAATCCAAACCAGCATCCAAAACCGAAAACAATCATCCAAAGGAAAATCCAAATCAAAAGGCAAGAAAAACCAGGAGCTCAATCCAAGCTCAAAAACCCAAAACCAAAAAGAAAAGCAGTGTCCAATCCAAAAGCAAAAGATAAATTTCACAAACAATAGCATCGCAGTTTATCATCATTCAGAGCATGCCTAGGGGCTATCTCCGTCCCCGTACATGTGTAAATGACTTGGTTGTTTGCCAATAGTTCGCTACTTATTCCATATTATCCTGGTCAATGGATGATCAATTGACCATCATTCCTGGGCCTCCCACCATCGTAGCTTGAGGTAGGCGGCGGTTGCTCCTGCTCCGCCGTTGCATTCCAAGGTCCAACATATTGTGGCAGCTGTCCGTTCCTTACGTGCTCCTCAATTATGTCCTTTAGGTGCATGCAGCTGTTGGTGTTGTGTCCATCCAAATCATGGAAGAGACAGTGCCTTCCTGATGTCCTTTCCCGTTCTGTTGGTTTTCTCCTAGCTGGCTTCCGGTAGGGAAGGCGATTTCGAGTATCCAGGTATATCCGCTCCAACGTCTCGTTCAATCCTGTGTATGTGGAAAATTTTGGATCCTTCCATTGCTTCCTAGCATTTCCAGAATCATCGTCCAACTTCCTTTTTCCTTTGTCATTATCCAAACCTTAGCCGGATGGTCCTCCAACCTCAACTGCATTAACCTTTTTTAACTTTAAATCCGTACTCGCATCTTCATGCCGAAGGAACCTTTCTGCCTCGTGAAAGAATTCGTCGAGATCCCGTGGGGGATCTTGTATCGGAGATACCTTGAAATCCGAGTTCTCCCTGACTCCTGATACTGCTGTCATTAAAACCATCGATGGATCGGGCCGATCCACCGAGGCAACTGCGGCACTGAATCGAGTTAGAAAAGCTCTAAGCGATTCATCTATCCTTTGCTTTACCGATGTCAATGTCATCACGTTCTTCGGTCTCTTGACATGAACCCGAAACTGTCCCAAAAACCTTTCCATCAATTCCCTCCAAGTCCTGATAGATCCTTCTTCCAGCTGCCTAAACCACATCGCAGCCAAGTCCGTAAAGTACAAAGGGAAGCATCGGGCCATCACTTCCTCCGATGCCCCCAGCACCTCCATGTGTCTGGTGTACCTCATCAAGTGATCTGTAGGGTCTGCCTTGCCATCGTATACCTCCACGCTAGGTAGCTTGAACTTAGGTGGATTCTGAGCCATCCTTATTTCCCGAGCGAACGGACTCCTGTTCACTCCTTCCAAGTCTCCGCTGGTCAAACCACCTCGCACAGTCTTCCTGAGTATATCTACCAATCCAGCGTTGTCTGTCGGGGGTTGCCCCCGAGGAAAGTCCGGTACATACTCTTCATGTGGCTCGCTAGCAGCAACGTTGGCTCTAGCCTGTTGAACTCCTTCCAAAGGTCCTCCTGTGTTGGATCCTGCGGGCCTGCCCCTAAGCCCTTGTCGATTGCCCTCTGGCTATGCATCCTGCCCTCCATTGGGTTCCATAACCCTAGCTCCTTGTCCTGCATCCACATCCGATGTAGCTGTTCCTAAGTTCTGGGTCCCTGCAGCTCTCATTTGCTCCAAGAAAGTCTGCATCATCTCCTGTTGACTCTTCAACAACCTCTCTTGCAGTGAATTTTTATGGCTTCCATTTCGTCCCGGGTTATGTAGATCGAAGCCGGTCCTTCCTCAGCTCCAGAGGATGCTTGTTGACTTCCTTCCGATTGGCTTCTCTCAGCCCTTTGCCTTCTACTATTTTGCCTAGTCATTGTCTTCCAAATCCAAACTTCTACCCGATGCAGCGGGTGCTAGTCCCTCTCAGTGAAAGCACCAAAGATGTTTGCATAAAAAATGGGCAAACACCTCCAAGTCGTATGATTCAGTTGATTTTGTGTTGTTCTTAGTGATTTGGGTGATTTACGCAAATATGCAAAAATCAGGGACTAAACTGTAAAAGACACACAGATTTATAGTGGTTCGGCCAGAATGTGCCTACGTCCACTTTATATGTTATTCTCCTTTTTTTTCAGATTACAAGTCCAAGGCCTTGATTACAAGCGTATATAAGTTGTTTGAAAGTTCCTTCCATGTTTGAGCTCTCAAACTTGTCTGTCATTGTTGTACCCCTGCCCCTCTATTTATATAGTGAGGCTGGGGGTAGGGGTTCTGAATGTATATAGCTGCTGGTGGGCCTGGGCTGATGCAATCTGGCCTAGCAACGTTGGTTCGGTAACTCCTTGGTTCGGCGGGAGTGGAGTGTTGATTGGGCCGGTATTGTGTGGAGCGTGGGTTGGTTCGGAAGCTTCGGTCCGGTAGTGGTTGGTTTGGTGGAGGTTGACTCGGTGGTGAGTTGGTTCGGCGAGGCCTTAGACCGGTGGAGGTTGGTCCGGTGGAGGTGATTCGGTGGGACACGTTTGGTAGTTCATGGAGGTGGAGTTGGTTCGGCTAGGAAGGGAAGTGGAGTTCGGTGGGAAGGGAAGTGGAGTTGGTTCGGTGGTGAGAGGAAGGTGGTTTGGTCCGGTGGTGAGAGGAAAGTGGTTTCGAACAGTACGTTCTTCCTACCTTGCATCGATCATATCTCCTTCATACGAACTCCGATTAACCTGAAATTTGAAACATAGCCTCTCCTAATCCTTATCATCATCTCCAATCAATTTCATCCCGATCAGAGCTCAACCAAATTTTGACGCCATCGATCGTAGTCTTGATTTCAATCGATCTCCAACCCCGATATTCAGCATTCCTTGCCAATTTGTTGATATTCCAGTTTTGACCAAAAATGGGATAACACTTTGCCCCCCAAAACATACCTTGTGATAACAAGGCGTGTTTTGAATAGTTCCGAGTCCAATATCTAAAGTCCATAGACATATTGCCAGAGTATATCATCCTTGAATGCTCCGAGTCGATGTCCAATTCCAAATCCCATGACCAAAGCTTGAGCCAATTCCATGTCCATCTGAACTCGACAACCGAGTCCCAAACCATCCTTATCCAATAGCCAATAACCGAATCTAGGATCTCTCCGGGTCGATATCCAAATCCATAACCTCTCTGGGCTCCTGCCAAGCGCAATCTAAACCTGACGGCCGTGATCCAGTGTCCTTGGATGTTAAGCTAGCCTCATCATGTTCTTGTCGAGCGTAATCCACACATGACGACCTTGGTCCAGTGTCCCCGGACGTTGAGCTAACCTCTCCAGGTTCTTGCCAAGCGTAATCCACACTTGGCGACCTTGGTCCAGTGTCCCTGGACGTTGAGCTAACCTCTTCGGGTTCTTGCCAAGCGTAATCCACACTTGACGACCTTGGTCCAGTGTCCCTGGACGCTGTACAATGCCATGGCTTAAGTCCTAAGCCGAATCCTGGTCTCTCCGGACCCTTGTTGAGCATAGTCCATACTCAACGACCTGAAAATAACAATTGATAATACAGGGCCTAAGTCCTAGGCCGAATCCTGGTCACTCCAGACCCTTGCCGAGCATAGTCCCTACACGACGACCTGAATGAGTTAATTTACCACGTTCGGGCAAAGCGACTCACCCCTTGCCAGGCATAATCCATACCCGATGAGCGTTTATCAAAAATCAGATAAAAATCCAATCAAAATCCAATCCAAAATCCAAAATTGATTGGACCGGTAGTGTGTGGAGCGTGGGTTGGTTCGGCAGCTTCGGTCTGGTAGTGGTTGGTTTGGTGGAGGTTGACTCGGTGGTGAGTTGGTTCGGCGAGGCCTTGGACCGGTGGAGCTTGGTCCGGTGGAGGTGATTCGGTGGGACACGTTCGGTAGTTCATGGAGTTGGAGTTGGTTCGGCTAGGAAGGGAAGTGGAGTTCGGTGGGAAGGGAAGTGGAGTTGGTTCGGTGGTGAGAGGAAGGTGGTTTGGTCCGGTGGTGAGAGGAAAGTGGTTTCGAACAGTACGTTCTTCCTACCTTGCATCGATCATATCTCCTTCATACGAACTCCAATTAACCTGAAATTTGAAACATAGCCTCTCCTAATCCTTATCATCATCTCCAATCAATTTCGTCCCGATCGGAGCTCAACCAAATTTTGACGTCATCGATCGTAGTCTTGATTTCAATCGATCTCCAACCCCGATATTCAGCATTCCTTGCCAATTTGTTGATATTCCAATTTTGACCAAAAATGGGATAACAGTTTCTAAGTATATTTTTATGGGGAGGTATTCTCTTTTTACTCATATTTTACAATGACAAAGGGGAAGAAAATCATAAAATATACATATATTCAGAGGGAGTTATCTAACTCAGGGGGAGTTATATTATATTTTATATTTAGGATATTAATGGTTGTGATCATCAAAAGGGAGGGATTATCAATACCTCAGTTAATTAATTTTGATGATAATAACCTTAATCACAATAATGTACATTCATATAAAATATGAATACTTATATTTTGCCAAGTATTATAATAATGGAGCAGGAGATTACATAGGTATTTAATCGAAGACTATATAGTATAGAGATCAAGAAATGGACATCAAGACTCATGAGTAGAAAGACCAAGATATGAAGATCTTAAGACTATAGCATAGTGTATGGAGTCATATAATATTGTTAAAGTCCCTGGTAGCAATCTTTGATCTATCTCTTATTTTTCTATCTTTTATATTTTTTAACAAAATAAGTTCTCAAAATATACTTAAAAATATTTTATAAAAGTTTGTTAGAGTTCAGAATATTTATAAACTATGTTTAAAATGTCTTACAAAGTATCAAATTATTTTAGAAAGCATAGAGTTTTCAAAACATTTTTCAAAGAAACTAGTTTTCAAAATTTCATGTATATTTCGACATACATGTTGCAAATCAATTCTTCAAATTTTGAATTGAAGTGTTTATTCATTGCAACTCTTTGTAAATGGACATATCTGTTTATACACTACATATAGGAGTTTTCGAATGAATTTTTGTTTGTTATTATCGTTCTTTATTCCGTCTTCTTACTCTCTCAAAATCTCCATTGAAAATATACAAAATTCTCTTCAAGTCCAAATAGAATCAATTCATAATTTTGAATATTGATTCAATATTACTTTCTTACTGTGTTGGAATCATCTCTCTCTCAAATCAAAGACCAAAGCGCTATCTAAACGGCTATAGGATCCATTGGATCTAAAGTCCAAGAAATTATATTTGGAAAAACCATCAGACTCTATTTGCATTTGCTTGGTTGCGATTGTAGCCCTTTCAAATCAACTGGGTGTGCTAGGTAGCCCAAAAATCAAAGTAGGTATGCTTGTATCCCTTCCAAATCAAGTGGGTATACCCTGAGCTTGGAAAATCAGGAGGCTGTGTCTCGTTGCCTCGGAATCAAGATTGTAATTGGGTTTTCCTTATGCCTATTTAAAGATCGACATTTGAAAAGAAATCTATACAAGCACTTCTATAGGACCGAATAGGTGAGAAATCCGACCTAATATAAAATCCCTGGTGTTATCTCTTTAGTTCTCTACTTTACTTTATTGCTTTTATTTTATCTATAATTGATTGTTGAATAATTAGGTGTTGAAATTTGTGATTCAATATTAAACTTGAAAGAAATTTAAAAATATTTATAAAAGTTAGAAAACACCTTTCCCTCCTTCTAGTGTTTAATTAGCCTTAAGATCCATAATTCCACAACCCACATGTGCGTGACCCATCGTTGATTGTGGAGCCATTTGTTCAAGAGGATTTAGAGGTGGAACCAAGCATGAGGTGATAGGGCATCCTGTTTGCATTGTGGATCGAGATGTGAAAGAATTGTGGAATAAGATTGTGAGATTGATTAAGCTTTAAAGAAGTGAAGATTCTCAATACTACACTTGGAAGACGGAAGATAGCATGAGGGAGGCATATCTTGAAATGATGTTAAAATAGTAGTTTGCTTGTTGTGTGGATTGTATACTCATGGTTTATGATGTAATTTCTAAGCATGTTCCTTTTATATGCCTTTCATCATATGTACTATATGCCCGCTTGAGTTATTTTTAGTTATCCTTTTTTTGTTAATTTCATGACGAAATTCTTTTAAGGGGAAAGAATATAACAACCCATAATTTAATCACTTTAAGTAGGAATATATAATATATTTTTAAGTAATTAATTAGTGGATTCTATAACTCAAATAAACTTGTTTTAAATAATAATTAGTGATGGTGAAGTTGTTCTAAAATTTGGTTTATAAAAGTAATTAGTAGGGAGAAAAATTGAAAATGTGACTAAAATTCATTTTTTGGATTTTCGATTTTTCATCATCTAAAAGTCATCGGAATATGTTGTGTACACTGGAGAATACACACACACTTATATAAGTAACATGTGCTTTGGTTAGAGTTAAATAAGTTAAATTATTTACTTAAGTGATAAAATGAATTTTGACTTTTCCTTATTAAAATTTTAAAAATAAAAGAAAAGGAAAAAGGTAATATCTTGTCATGTGAAGTGATGGAACTGAGGGGAGTTGATGTGTCGCATGTGCAAGGAGGAATGGGGTTGGTGATAAGGCATGAAGATAAAGAGGGGGCTAAGGGATAGAAAGGTAATTTCCTATATTTCAGATTATATAAAAACAAATTTATTCTTCCTATTTCTTATTTCATTTTCTTTATTTTCAAACTCGTTTCTCCTTTTTCAAGCTTCCACCTTACCTTTCATGGCTTCTTTAAAAAATATTAATATTTATAAATCCTTCCTTTTCTAGTTAAATCCTTTAAAATTATTTAAGAACCCTTCTTTTCCCTCGATTTCTCTTAGCTTCCAAAAAAAGACCCAAACCCATTTTTCAAACATGGTCGAGCACTCTTCACCTGAGGTCGAGCGCCTCTAGCCATCCTAAAGCTTTAAAATCAAGCTTTTACAAAGAAAAACCAAGTTCGTGTGTCGGTGCAAAGGCGGTAGCAGTTTGGTTGTATTCATGTGGAGTGTGGTGAGTAAATCTCTCCTTTAAAACCAAAAGTTTTACGCTTTATGATTAGGGATAATAATAGTTGTTAGTTGTCTGGTTTGGAAAGCAATGTTTTGGAAAGGAATGTTGCTTGTGGTTGTACATATATGTGTTCACATGTGATGGCTCGTGATGAATGGAAAATGTGGTCGATGTATTTAAGTAATAATGTACAGGTAATAACTTTTCCTTGCTTTAGGATCTTATTTACCCTTGTATAATGTATGTGCTTATATATAGATTTTTGGATGGTGAATGGAAAGTTAAAACTTGAATTGGTCTATTGTCGACATTGAGATCCTGTGTAGTTTAAAACTTGCTTGCTTCCTTATCATTTTGAAACATTTTCTAAAAAAATTCCGAACTTTACTTTTGGGTGCCAAAACCTTTATATGAAGTTATTTAAGTAATTTAAATATAAAAGGAAAATGTTTAAAGGCTATTTTAATATGTAAAGCAAGGTAGAAAGTTATGGTCCATGTAGCAATAGCCACTATGAATGTAGTTCGTAAATCGGCCATTTTTGGTAAACTAGAAATGTTTTTACTTTAAATACTGTTGAGAGTATTTTAAAATATATTAAATTATTAAAATGGAATTTTAAAATATTAAAATATTTTCAATAATTAATCATTAATTAATTAAGTAAAAGGGTAATTATTATTTAATTAAGTAAGATTAATTATTATTTAATTAATTAATCAAAGTTTAAATATTAATTAAGTAAGGTTTAATTATTAATTAAGATTGATTATTAATTAACTAATTAAGGTTTAATTATAAAATAAGGTTTAATTATTATATATAATTACTAATTAAGTAAGATATAATTATTATTTAATTATTAATTAAGATAAAGGTTTAATAATTAATTAATTAATTAATTAACGGTTTAGTAATTATTTATGTAATATTTATAAAGGGTTTAAATTATTATTAATTAAATAAATAAGTTATTAATTTCAAATCACTTTATTTCCAATGGTCGGTTTGTTCAAAAGCAACTTTAATTTATAAAGGATGTTTTCAAATAACAGGGATTTCTTTGTTTATGTCATTAAGTAGCCAAACAAATTATGATAAGTTATGCTAAGATGTTGACACATTTTATGAAAAGTAAGTCATCTTGTATTTGACACTAAACACTGGTGAGTAGACTTTCCTATATCTATGAGATCTAGAAATTGATTTTCTAGGCGAGAGATAGAGAAGTCGAAATATCAGAAATGTGATAAACATAAGATAATTATTTTTGATAAATGGGTCGTGATAAATTAAGTGTATGAAAGATACTTCATCTTATACTTAACACTAAATTCTGAGGTGTGGAAACTCGTCTCTATCCCAAGAAGTAAGAATGTACGTCAAGTCAAGGTTAATTTTCTAACTTGTCCGCCTTCATTGTTAATCAAGGGATAGTATAATTTGAAATCGAAAAGTGAGAATAAGTATAAGATGTCTTATTCTTCATATACAAATCTATACTCATCTCAAATAATGAACTTGTCTACTATCGATAACTTGGCCGGTTTTAAAATTATCGATGGTTGTTTCGAAGAGACCGGGATTGGATGGCATGAGTTATCTGTAAACCACTTCGAAACCGTGAGTCAGTGGAATAGGGATTTTAAGGCTAAACTAATACTAGAGGGAGAGTGAATAGTGTTTAATGCATTATATGAATATTATTCAAATTCTTTAAGATTTTACATCGAATGATGGAAATAACAATAACAGAGACAACAACAAAATCAAAGTACAGATAAAAGTAAATGTAGTAAAAGTAAAAAGGAAAGAACACACCAGGAATATATACTAGTTCAGATTTACCCTACATCCAGTCTCAAGGAATTCCTTGTACGGATTTCTTTTCAACTAGTAAAAGATCGATTTCAAGGCACCGAGACACACCCTTCAGAATCCCGGCCTCTAGGTAGAGCCACTTGATCTCCGGGCCACAAGCACACCCACAAGATTTATGAGCCACTAAGCATACCCAATTGATTTAATCAGACTACAACCATACCTATTTGGATTTCAGGAATACCAAGCACACCACAGAGTATAATAGTATTATTTCATAGAGTTTATAGACTCAGATCTCCGATCTTGATTACAATTGATCCTATAACTCTTGATTAGCACTTGATCTTGAGAGAGATGAGAGAAACTAGAGAGTATATGAAAGAGAATAAAACTAGTAACGATCGAATTTGATTCTGGTTGAATATCAACAGAGTTTCAATATAAATTGCTTTAGAAGTCAAGAGAGTGAAAAGAGGAGACGAAAATATGAAAGTAGTTAATAAAAAGTCATTTGGACGCCTCGTATATATAGGAAAACGACAATCATGTCCATTGGCAAAGAAAAGAAATGAAAAGACAATTCCATTCAAAATATGAATTTTGAAATTACGGCTAGTAGTCGACATATAGGATTTGGATATGTCGACATTCCTTCACAAAATTGAAAAATACTTTATAAAATTTATTTTGAAAATTCGTTACTTTATAAAGTAATTTGATACTTTGTAGAATCATTTAAATATAGTTTATACAAATTTTAATCAAAATATAACTTAACAAAACTTTATAAAATAATTTTGAAAGATTTTAATAAGTATATTTTATATAATGTAAATAGTATATATAAAATCAATGTAGTTATAAATTATTAAAGTATAAAAATAAATGAATATATATAAATATATATCTGTGGATTTAAAAATACTAAAATAATATATTAATAAGTGTATGAGATTTGTAAATCAATTTGGGAAATATTTTGAAAAGATCATTTAAAAAATAAAATATCTGAAAGTCAATTTTGAAACAAAATTAGATAAGACAAGAGAGATCAGGAAAGTGCCACTAAGATTTTAACATAAATTCTATAAATCTATAACTTATCTGGAATGTCTTGAAATCTTGAACTCTTCAATACTCATCGGTCTTCATTCGTGAACACTTGAAACTTTATATCAGCATCTTGAGTCTACTCTTAATATCAGCATCTTGAATTCTACAGTCTTCTTAATCAATACTTGTCTAATATCCTACATTATATATATATATATATAATTTAAGTAGAAAATCTATAGTGAAATTCTATGAATAAATTTCGAAATATAGGAAAAGTTTAATAAATGGATTTCAAGTAATAATATTCAAAAGGTGAAGAATTAACTTTAAAAATACGGGTTTAGAATAATTTGGAAGAGATAAAGGAATTTATTTCAAAAATAAATTCGGAAATTGATTTGGTGTTAATAGAATAAATCTTTGGAAAATCAATATGAAAATTGATTTGGTGTTTGAATGAAAATCGATTTATTATTGAAATAACTTTAGAAATAAATTAGGAATTTGATTTGGTGTTTAAAATAAAATTTGAAATCAATTTGAAAATTGATTTGGTGTTTGGAAATGATTTTTGAAATCAATTTGGAAATCGCATATCAGTAGATATTTGGAAAATTTAAAATCCACAATGGGAATTTTTAAAAATAAATGTTAGTTTATTTTTAAAGCCGTGAAAAGAAATTTACAGATTTGGAATGTAAATTAAAATAAATCGAGAAGATTTATTAATTGATATAAATGAAAAGAGAATTCTTCCATGAAAAGCCGAGTATATTTTAAGTTAGCTTTTTAAGTATAAATTAAAAGTTTTAGAAGTTGATTTGGAAGAATATTGTTGGAGAAATTATTTTTTTGGGATTGTTTTAACCTTTAAAGTAAAGATTTATTTAATTAATTATAGAAGGGATTATTTTAAATATTAAATTTGATGTTTGATTTAGAAAATAGTTATTTAAATACTTATACTCTATCTACTAATTTTATTTTTAAAATTAGTTTTTGGACTTGAAGTATCATATGAGGTATTAGTATAATATTTTCATAATTGATATTTTAGCAAGTGTTTAAAAAAATATAGTTTTATTTTAAATATTTCCATGTATATTTTGGATAAGTATTTTAAATGATTTTAAAATATTTAAACTCGAAAAAATTTCAGTGGAATCGTATAAATATTTGGAAATTTATTTCACATGAGGAAGGTGATTTGAAATTTGTTTTCAAAGTATTGAAATGTGGAAAAAATGATTTGAATTTTATTTTCAAAGGATTGAAAGGTGAAAAGTGATTTGAATTTTTTTTCAAAAGGTTGAAGTGTGAAATATATCTTGCGAAAATATTTTGAAAATAATAATTGGGGGTAAAATTATTTAAATCTTGGTGATTGTTGTGAATGTTGATTGATAGTTAAATAACTGACTATCAATATTGGCTTTTTAATGGCATTTGAATTTCGATGCGACCGGGGGTCGGATTCCAAATAGATATTCGAAAACTATATCGAACCTTTGTGATTGTGATGGATCTTTTATATAAAAGATCAAAGTGGATATTTGTTATGAATTTTTTGAATCTGATTGACCACTTATTTTTTTAAAAAATTAAGCGCTCATTATTCGGATTAGCCGGGAGAGGACTTTGTGTCATAAAACCAATTTCGAATAATGATACGACGAAATGGGATTGCATTTGAAGACGGTGTTGAAGACCGGGTATTTTCGAAAGCGAAAGGATTACCTGTCGAATGTCTCTGCACCGGATTGCTCCGGTATAGAGATTTTATCACCTTTGTGATGGGGATTCCGGACGTGGTTTGTGAATATCCGGATTTGCAAGGGCTTCTTTGAAGTGCCTTCGGCTCCGTTTGATCCCGGAACGGACTTGTATGGATGTGTGTCTGACGTTACACTTTGAGATGTAAAGCTGGTTTCTATCAAATACATTTTTGTTGGTGGAAGAGAATTTATTCTCTTAGCTTAACACCCTTCTCTGAGACGTACGAGCTCAGAGGTTATGTAGTTGATGGTTACCAGTGATATATTCCCAAATTGGTAATGTGGCATACGAAGTGTTGTTGATCATTTGTTGATCGAAGCATGACTTTGTGAAAAGTGTAGCTTTGTGGACGAGACTTCTACGGACCTCACACCTCGGAAATGGTCGAAACAGAAAGGATGCGGTAAGGTTATTTGGAGGTAGCGCCTCCTGAGGGTATGTCATTTCCTTCTGGAAAAGGGTAGTAACATGGTATGGAGGCCAGATATTTTACCTATGTTGATGCTGCAAATATATTATACTTTGTGGTTGTTGCTTTGTGGTTGAGGATTCTCGGATAAAGGTCGTAAACGACTAGAGGATGGCAGGCTCGTGTAGTAGTTACCTAGTTACAGAGGTAACCCGGCCTTGCGTTGGCAAAGATCCGGTTAGGTTCTCAGGGAGTCCCTCCAAAGGCGTATCCATGTGGCATAGGAAGTTCCATAGCCTGACAATTTGTTGGAAATCCAATCATCAATACGTGCCTTGTACGATTTTAGTTGCAGAACCTGCCATTTAACATGGTAGCTATACTAGGCATACTATAATGGTTCGTATGCTTGCTAAGATTAATATTATACTTGCAAAAAAATTCCACTATGCACTAATGATAATATTAAAAAGGATTTTTCGTATCAAGCATGTTTGACTACCATAAGGAGAAATCTCCTCCAATTGTGCGCTTGCATTGTATGTGTGCGGGGAGGCCTTATGGTAGTTTCATTTTCCAAAAACATAGAGAATTTCTTTTTATTTTCTTTGTGAAAATAACTTTTTTTTATCTCACACTAGTCCCATGACTGACCTGGAGTTTATTGTTCCCTTTCTAAACTCTAGGTGCCCACAATTTTCCACACGGGCAGCCTAGAGTCAGGATATCAATTGTTCTGGAGCAAAGTCTAGAAAAGTTGCTGTGAAGATCTGGAGTTAAAGCTGGATGGCGAGACGTATCTCTATACTACGTAGTGTCCGCTGCATGTGGTTGGTGCAAAGTAAAATTTTCATGTACTTCAAGTTATACCTACTGCTAGTGTTGTAACATGTCATTGTAAACTCTGATAATGTGATGTCTAAACTGATATAGTGTTTTGTTTTAAAGATATTCATTTATCTATTATATGTTGTTCCGCTGTGAAATGTGAGATTCTATTATTGTTTCTGTTTCTTCTTCTATCTTCTTCTTCTTTAACCCTAACGGTTTGGTTTTTCGGCATTCGATTGTGCGACATTTGATACAGTGGACGTATTAATGTTGACTCTCGAAAGTCGAAAAATTGGACTGTTACATGTGGTATCAGAGCAATTGGTTTAGCGACAACCTTGGCTCTGTTTTTGGGTGTTACTCATTAGAGATAGAGTCAGTAGTACTCTAGAATGAGTTTGAGTGTAATAATAAATATGAGCTCGTATTTGTTAATAAATGTAAAATTGTTTTATATTGTGATGATTGGTTTGTGGAGTGGTATATGGATTCTGTTCGGTATAGTCTGTACAACTCTATCGATAGGGATCTCTAAACACTCGTACAGAACAATTCGACACGATATTGTTTTAAAATAGGGTAAGTGAAATAATTTTACCCAAATTATTTTTGTATATAAAAGAAATCATTTTCTGTAAATTATTATAGTATATGGTTGCTTGATTGTAAGGAAGTGATAATATTAAATTATTATCATTGGTTATTGAATAGAAATTGAAAACGTAGCCAAAAGCTAAGGTATAAATTTGTATACAAATGGGATTTGTAAATATAAATTTAATTGTGATTTATAATTTGAAATGAAATTCCAGAGAAACGTTTTATAAAGAATTGAAAGGATTTGAAATTTGGAAGTTTTGGAAATTAAATCCCTTTTTGAGTTTGAAAATCATTTTTGGAAAAAAATGTTTTTGAAGGGATAAAAGCAATAAACTCTTTTCGGTCGCTGGAAAATAACTTCAGTGATGACTTCAGCATCATCGATGTTCATTTTCGAGTTTCCAAGAGAGGAATTGCTGCCAAATTATTTAAAATTTGTGGTTGTTTGGAAAACTGGGTTTGGTTTTGGGAATTCAAAAGGTAATTTGGAAATGATTTTTTTTAAAGGTTGAAAAGACTCTGGAATCTGATAAAAAATAGTTATGGAATAATAAATAAGTTTAAAAACTTAGAAAATTCAGATTTAAACTGAAATTAACTTGAGTTAATTTGAATAAAGGTGAATTTGAGAAGTCTTATAGACTAAATGTTTGGAATAAAATCTATTAAGGTGGAAAATAAAATTGTGAACGAATAAAAAAATTTACAATTACAATTAAATGAAAGTGAATTGAATGTTGAAAATTCATTTCAAATCAGTAAGCAAATAGAATTGGAATTGAATTTGATTTGTAAAGCAAAGTATTAAAATAAAATTAGTAAGTGAAATTAATTGAAGGAATGACCAAATAGATATGGTTTGGAATAAATTGAATTCAATATTTATAACTAAAAGGTAAATTAAATTCATATGGAATTTGAAATCCAGTTTAAATATAAGTGGTTGTAAACCAAAATGGTGAATTGAAATTGAATTGTGTTTGGAAATGAACAAAAGAATAAAACTGGAAATGAAACTGAATATTGAAAACTAATTTGAATTGTGTGAAATAAAATGAAGTTGTAAAATTAGTTCAAAGCGAACTAAAGTAATAGAGGTGGAAATAAAAAAATGAATTGGAATTTATAATGGATTAGTAAATGAAACTAATTTAAAATAGAGAGATGAATCAGTTGTGAATGAAAGATAATTGATAAATTCAATATTCGGAAGGAAAATTAAATCCAAATAGAATTGAAGTGTAAATTGAATTCAAATGAAATTGAAAACGTAAGATTGAATGAAAATGGATATATAACTTCAATAGTGAAGTAAAGATGGTATAAGAAGTAAGTATTCAAACTTTTGTAATGGAATGTGCAAAATGATTTTTGAATGTAGAAACTGGATATGGTTGTTAAGTAGCATACAGGTGATGTAAAGAAAAATGGAATTGGGATTTTGATTTCGAAGATAAATTTAAATTGCTCAAAAAAAGTATATATTTGAATTTCAGTATGAAATTGGACGATTTTCTTGTCCATCCGCTTGGCGTTTTGTTTTCTTTTTGAATCTAGTGGCCCGTTGTGACATTTCGTAGTAGTACCGAGGTAGCCGCGCGAAGGAGACGTTGGCGAAATTTTTCGAAAATTTCGAGAGTTAGAATAATTTTGAGAAATTTTTGGAAATTTAAATTTGAATTGTTAAAGGAAACAATGTTATTTGGAATCTATGAAAGATTTTGGGAAGTTAATTGAAGTAATGATGGATATTAAATAAAAAGATTTGTTTTGGAAAGTTGATAAACTGTTTGTTTTGGGAAAATAATGAACGGGATAAGGATCATTTTTTCTAACTAGTAATTTCGGGACGAAATTCTTTTAAGCGGGGAAGAATGTGACGACCTAGAATTTTGAGCATTTGAAATTGAAAAATATTTACTTACTTTTAAGTATTGGAAGTAATTTTAAAAATTGAATTTCAATTATAACTGTGAATTTGACAATTTAATTATTGAATTCAATTTATTGAAACTTGGGTAAAAATTTGAATCTTCAATTTTTAGCTTGTTAAAAATAATTTGAAGTCTTGGAAAATTTATATTGATAATACTGAAGATAATGGAAGCTTTAGAATTGGATTTGGAAATGGTTTGTTCGGCTTTGAAATTATATCGTTTAAATCGATATTTAAAAATAGTCATCTGAGGCACAGTCTCGGATTTACACGAAACCAATTCCATTGGATCTGTAATAGTGTATTATTATCGGATTTCAATTTTCATAGCATTCGGAGTTGTTGTGTGGCCGTACGATAAGAAAACGCGCTGAATTATATCGAAATTTCAATTTAATAACTGGATTCGAAAAGCTATCTTCTCCATACGATCGAAATTGAACTCGAAACCTTTTCCATTGCGTTCGGAATAGGCGTATAACATTATGAATGCCTAGTAGCTATGGAGATCTGGAGTTATCAATTGTTCTGGAGCAAAGTCAATAAAAGTTGCTATGGACATCTGGAGTTAAAGCTGGATGGCGAGACGTATCTCTATACTATGTAGTGTCCATGCGTGTGGTTGGTGCAAACTAAATTTTTAATGTAAGTCAAGTTATACCAACTGCTAGTGTTGTATCGTGTCATTGTAAACTCTGATAATGTGATGTATAAACCGATATAGTGCTTTTGTTTTAAAGATATTCATTTATCTATTATATGTTGTTCCGCTGCGAAATGTGAGATTCTATTATTGTTTCTGTTTCTTCTTCTATCTTCTTCTTCTTAACCCTAACGGTTCGGTTTTCCGGCATTTGATACAGTGGACGTATTAATGTTGACTCTCGGAAGTCGAAAAATTGGACTGTTACATTAATCCCTTGAAATTTGAATTTTAAATTCAAAAATAATAATATTTTAATAATATTTCAAATATTAAATTATTAATATTTAAGTATTATTATATTTAATGTTATCACAGGAATTATATAATTAGAATATAGGATATAATATTTACATTTATTAGAAATTAGGAATAGAAACTTGTTCTTTGATTCAATAGGCATATGTCGACATACCCGGATACCCCATGTCGACATGCACCTTAGAATTTGATTTCAAAATTTGAATTCAAACTTTTGAATTTCCCTCCATCTTTTCACCAACTTCAATGCTCTGGAAAGATGCCTCTTGACTAGAGAACATGTCTATCGAATCTCTATTTATCTCACTCTCTGTATCATCAGTTTTCACTTTTATTTCAAATTTCAAATTTATCTTCATTATCTTATACTCCTCTCAAACTTCTTCAATGGCCTCTTCAAGCTCTCCTAACACCATTAGGCTTCCAAAATCTGTCAAAAAATTTCTTTTTAATGACCCGAAAGCTACCAAAGCTTACATCAACTATGTAAACTTTGGTAAAATTCATACGGGAAAATTTTCTATTTTTGAAGATTTTCCTTCTTTTGAATTTGAAAATCTTTTTCAACAATATTCTATTCTTAGTTTAGTAGATAACAAACAAAATAATTTAGTATGTTATCCACATCTTATTAAGATGTTATGCGAATTTGAATCGTGGTTTTTATGATGGGGAAGAAGGACAAATTTGCAGTAGTGTTAAAGGAGCACAAATTGTTTTAGATTTTGAAATTTTGGGAAATATTTTGGGATGCAAGTATACCGAAATGAATCTCTCGGAATTTGAAATAAATGAAAATGATCGAGACACATTTCAACACATCTTTGAAGGGGTTGACAATTTTGAATTCAAAAATCACTATTTTCATTCTAAAGCAAGAATTGTTAATCTCCTTATCCAACACACTCTTATACCAAGATCTGGAAACTACAGCAATCCGACTTTGAAAGTTTGCAAAGCTCCTTTTGCAATTTTTGGAAATTATGATATAATTGGGCTCAAGTTATTTTGGATGAGCTAAGGCCCAAGAATTTTTTATGGGCGAAATCACATTATATCATGGAATTTATCACACTCGGATTTCTAATTACTTTGGAGTTGATTTCAAATGGGAAGAATTTATAACTAGAAAAGTGTTCAACCATGGAAACATTTCCCTTATGCAAATTCCATTAGTGTTTCAACCATATGAAACACTTACGGAAAAGGAAGAAAGACTTGCTCATGAAGAGATGGAAGAAATGGAAGAAGAAGAAGAGGAGGAAGAGGAAGGAATGGAAATTGAAGAGGAGGAAGAGGAAGATCAAGAAACTTCCTTTGAAAGTATTGAATATCCTACTAATCTCGCTAATCCATTCAATAAGACCATTCTCAATAATCAAAGAATTATAGTGGAAAATCAAAGTCACTTAAAAGATCAATGAGTAAGAATATGGACAAGATTTCCACTAAAATCGACAAGTTCTTCGAGAAAATTAGTAGAAAGCTTGGACTATCATCTTCTTCATCTTCATCTTCATCTAACTAGTTTTAGTTCATGTTATCTTAAGTCCTATCTTTTTATTTTTTTTATTTTAGTTAATATTATATTATCTTATGTAATGTTAACTAGAATTGTTAATGAAATCTTTCATTTCCTGTTATTCAATTTAACTTGCCTCTGTAATTGCTTGTTTTTATATTATACAAATTTTAGTTTAATATATTTGTTTGTAATATTCAAAAACAAAGCAAAATGTCACTTTAGGCAGAGGCATGTCGACGTCTACCATCCCCCCATGTCGACATACATTGAGCAGAAAATAGTTATACTTTCAAATTTTACTTTCATGTAACTAACTTGTGTCTACTCATCTCAAAAAAATTTCTACCCTATTTATATCTGTTTCTTCCAAAATAAATTGTCAAACTTCATCTCTAATCACTCCCTTTCATAGTTCTTCCTATTTATTGAATTTTGGCTTGTTCGATTAATAATCTAAGTTATAATCTTAAAGAAACTCTCATTTCCTCCAATAATATTCTTACATTCATACTTCGTAATCAGCGTCACTTATAATTGAGTCAAATATAGATGATCAAAGAGCAAGAGAGACATTTCGATGCCCTTCGTTGGACGATCACAGCCCTTAACAAGGACAATCTCAAAGGAAATCCACCAGTCACTCTCGACAAAGATAAAGAAGAATGGGATGCCATAAAAGCAGACCCTATCTTTGGAGAAGATGGATGGGTGGAAGTACTAAGGAATGTCTAGTCATTCTGTATGTTATTTGTTTGATTTTATTGGTGTATTTTAAACTTGATTGACGTAACTTATTTGGTATAGTTAGTATATATGTTTGGATTGAATAATTACTATAAATATGATTGGCTGATGATTGATTTACTTTTTGGATAACACTTATGATCACATTTCATACTTATGATCAAACTTAGCACTTGTTACACTTATATATGGATTACTCTAATTTATTATGGTTGATTATCTTATATCAGGTTTAGGGAATTTATTAGTTAGAAGTTTTTGTTGATGACAAAGGGGGAGAAGTTATAAAATAGTTGTTGACTTAGAGTAAGGGGGAGTTATGAATGGAATAAGGGAGAGTCATGGAGTAAAAGGGAGTTATGGTTTCGTAAATATATTTTATAAAAACAGGTTGTCATCATCAAAAAGGAGGAGATTGTTAGGAACTGAGATGTTGGTTTTGATGATAACAACCTTTTAACTTATCTGATTATAAAATATATACTAACACTATTGTCTAGATAGATATGTATATGCAGGATATATAGAAATAGATATATATCTATATGTAGGTATTGATTACTGAAGACTGATATGTATAAAGACTCAAGACTCAAGATTGAAGACTCTAGAGTGTCAAGATTAAGATTTCAAGATACGTGTCTAGTTTTTGTTAAAACTTCATAATAGCATGGAAATCTTCATTCCAAATTACATTTGGGATGGAACCCATTTTTACCTTCTTAGTGGCTTACAAACCCATGATAAGTAGCTTACAAACCTACGACAAGTAGCTTACAAACCTACGACAAGTAGCTTACAAACCCACGAACATCCTAGTTTTATACAAGTTCTCGAGTCCTGATGTGATGAGATATTCTACAGGAAGAAGCTTGCCAAACCACTTCAAAATGGTTTTTCAAAATGATTTTCAAAATTTCTTTTCAAAATATTTTAGCCATAAAATTATCTTTTCAAATGATTTTTCAAAAAGATGTTTTAGCCTTAAAATATTATTTGTTTTTGTTTTAAAATAAACTCTTGTTTTAAACTTCATTTTCAAAAACAAATTTACATTGTCTTTAACATAGGGATGTCGACATCATGGGATACCCCATGTTGACATAGTGGCCATTGAATTCAAAAGTTTCAATTTTCAAAAGAAGTGTATATTCGTTTAAATCGCTTCATGAAAGGCTATGACCATTGATGCTTTATAAATAGCCTTCACAAATGAATTTTTTAACTAACTAATTTCATATTTTCTTCACTTCTTCTTCTCCACAAATCCATATTCTAAAATTTTCATATTTTTAAGATCGTGCCAAAAATTCTGCCGAATTCTTAAGTGAATCAAATTAGAATCTCATTCTTGTTTGATTCTCTATCCTCTCTCGAAAATCAAAGTGATATTCAGAGTTATAGGATCAATTTGTAATCAAAAGTTTATCGAGTCTCTCTATAAGGTGGGGTTGTGCCTGAAAATCAATTGGGTGATCTTGAGTCCCGTAAATCAAGAGAATTTGCCAGGACTCGTGAGACAGGAGGGTACCTCAAGGCCTATAGAAATTGAGGATTGTAATCTCGACATTGGTATAATAAAAATCTGTATGAGGCAGTTTGCCTTGGTATAGGACTGGATGTAGGGTAACTCCGAACCAATACAAAATCTGGTGTGTTCTTTCCCTTTACTGCTTTTTATTTACTTTCTGTATTTTTGTTTGATTCTGTGATTGTTCTATGATTAAGTTCTGCATTTGTTTGTGTCATAATTTCAATTCAGTCCATATAAGTCTTAGAATCCATTAAACACTATTCACCCCCCTCTAGTGTTAAATTAGCCTTAAGATCCTTAATCCACTGTTCCTTTCCGTTGTTTATCGCAATCGATGGATGATCATATTCGATACTATCCAGTAAGGCTTACGCCGGTCCTATGTTGGTAGCGAGTCTAGACAAGGCCCTAGGCACATTTTTATAGAGGTGCACTGTGGCAGGCGATACCCTAGGGGTTGGTCATTGTATGGAATATGTTGACTAAAAATTCCATCAGCGAGACAGAATGACTAATCAACCTCGGAAGTTGTGAGAGATTGGGGTTTTAAAGATGTTGTTAGATTTTCAATATATGATCTTGAATTAATGATGGAATGTTAGTAATAAAGAGACACAGCTTTTAGAGTGGTTCGGCCAAAATAAATGCCTACGTCCACTGTATATATCATTCTCACTATATATGTATATTATTACAATGGATACATGGAGATGATAAAGAATGATTGTAGTGATAAGAGTATAGGACAGTATTATCCTTCTAAGTTTTCTAAATCCCACCTTTTGCTTGGTGAAATGCTTGGGCTGTTTATATAAGTAAGCCTCCCTTGATCTACGGTTGAGATTGCCTAGCATATTCACAATCTGTATGGCAGATCAGATCGTGGGATGATTCGAACCGTAGGATGCTTGCCAGCTGGAGGGTTGGAAATGATACATGCATATATAGTGACAAACTGCCTTTCCATACTCTAGTTGCTTCTTTTGCAAAATGTCAGGCGGCATAACTCAGAGTTTTTCGCTGTTTTCCACATCAGATGGGAGCAGTTGGTGGCAGGGCGGCTGTATTAGCGGTTTTTTAGGGTTGCAGGACTTTAATAGGCATGCTTTTCTCTACCGGTCTGACGATTCTCTCTCCTTAGAGCCACTTCGGCCGGTTTTCTGTCCTTATGTGAGAGGAATCTAGGCGTATAAATCGGTCGGCCCTTGAGTCCGTCAGTTCCCAAGGAAGCTCAAATTAGCTTGGCCGATGCGTTTATCTTTCTACGGACGACCTCCATGCCCTATTAAACTTTTGCGAAAATTTTAAGGAACATTTTCCCCCTAAGTCTGTCCTCATGGGTGGGGGCAGACTTGCATATACGAAATAACATGATTTGATGGACACCTACAGTGTAATTAATGCTGCTGTAACATGTCTTTCTATGGTTGTCTTCGAAGGTCCTTTTTTCCCTGTAACTTCTAAACCAAAGGATCTGAATCGACCCTAACATCACATC
The DNA here is from genome assembly GCA_030765085.1 of Allium cepa. NCBI lineage: Eukaryota > Viridiplantae > Streptophyta > Magnoliopsida > Asparagales > Amaryllidaceae > Allium > Allium cepa. Next base: position 636,439,658 of record CM060941.1, read on the forward strand.
TCTTCATAAGGTCCGGATTTGGTCGTTTTTTCGAGATGAAGTGTCATGATTTAGCTGGTGTGGATCTATAAATAAATGTAGCTACCTCTTTTTCTCCTTTTACCGTTTCCCCCTTTCTTCTGCCTTTGTTGTAAATCTTTTGATACTTTTCGAAATTCTCCACTAACAGGCACGTCCCTCTCACCATTGTCGTTTATCATTGTCATTAGGTCATCAATGGTTCATTTCTCCGCTATGGTGTGACTTTTGGTGGTGTTCCTTTCGGTGGTTTTCTTCTCTTTTTGACGGTCCCCATCCTCATTTGACCATGCTTTGAGGCCGGTCAGCCTAAGAGGGCAGCATCCATAGTGCTTGTCTTCTAATGTTTGCTATGATCTTGTCACGTGATGGCTGCTTCCCATAGTGCTTCGATCTTCACCTTCATAGTCCCTTCTGACTTCATGGATGGACCAAACAGTGTGGTCAGAGAGCTGAACCTATTTTGTTGTACCTCTGGCTTGATCGAATTTCTAAAACCCATGAATAAGCTGACACTGCCCCACTAAACTACTGCACATTCTTTTTGAGTTACTTGAAAGTCGAAGTGGCCTTGCCCTTGCATCCAATTATCATATCCATTTTGAATGGGCTCAGCCTAGGTCCGGATCAACTTATTCCGAACAGCTATCATCATCAGGTGGGCCTTTGCATAGCATACCATCTCTTAAAGTTAGGGACACCTTTTGCTGGCCTTGTTGCCTGCATCTTTAATATTAACAAAGAGCCTGGTCATCGCCTCGGGACCTACTACCACATCTAGATGAAGAAGAAGAGAGAAGTGGTCTTTATTCGGATTTCAAAGAAAGGTGTCTTTGAGTGGAAATCTAAGTATTTCTTTGTCCTGCGGGCTGTGAATGAGGGGTTGTATTTTCGGTCTTTTTGACCTTTTGATGAGACTATCTTTGTGATTTTTTATCCCTTTTTCTCTTTCATTTTCCTTTTTGATGTTCTTACAATTTTGCCATTATAGGGTCCCCAATGCTGAGCCAGGCTAAGCTGACGTTTGTAAAGAGGCAAGTGTTGGGTCTTCGGGGAGTCGAAGATATGCTTCGAGATTTGGATAACTTAGTGGCTGACAAGATGCTTCAGAAAGTTGGGCTACTACTAGAGGATCAGTTAATTTGTGCTTCCATAAAAAGGAAAAGGCGCAGAAATAAGCCGGAAGAGAAAGATGAAGGAGACGATTTTGAAAGCCCGCAAGTAGTCGCTCATTTTATCTCCTTTACACAAGCCCACACTTTTGTCTGGGGACGGCCAGGGGAGCATTGGTACGGACGATTACGCTGGACTTAGGGATGTTGAGGGCTGGCCCTTAGTTGATGCGGACCTCTTTCTGATGTGCCATCGAAATGGCAAGAGTATAATCAGATGAATTATGATGGAACTTCTAGTCAGCCTCTACCTTCGGGCCTTGGTGAAGTATGGCTTGGTCTTTCTTAGGCGATGGTCCTACTGTAAATAGAGGTCATGATGCGAGACCATAGGGCGTAGGAAGAGCAGGGCCTACAAACTCTAAAGGGGATGATTCTGAGCCTTGTGCACCTCTGATTAGGAACCGAAACCCCGGGGTTCTCTTCCCGATAGTTAATTATGTTTATCTTTAACGAGGCCAGTTCCTTGTTTTCTAACTCACTATGTTTCCTTGTTTCAGCGGGCTAGGTCAATTTTAAGGAGCTGGATGATGCAATCCCTCCATAGATTTCCTAGGGAAAGATGTCAGGTGGAAAACCGTGATGGCCACTCCTTTGCCACCCCTCGAAGTGGTGGCCGACGCTTCTTGCTTCGTGATTCATGTTGATGAAGAGTTCGGCACCGAGGGGTCCCGAGGTAGCAAACTGGCAAGGACGGTTGTTGCAGAGGAGGAGGAATCGATGGGGACATAGGAGGAGAGGAGCCAACAGTGGATGATACATGGGTGGCTCGTGGTGAAGCTTATGAAGACGATGTTAATGTTTCCATGTATCGTGGGCCTAATGTAGAGGGTGAAGAGAAAGTTAGGAGGAGGATTTCCATGCGGATTGATCTGAGATATGATAGGGAGGGCTTGGATAGACTCTTGTGAACCTTCCATGTGGTTGCTGCTCATTCTTTAGGGATTTCCCACTGGCCACGCTTTTATAGGCCAGATTAAGGATTATAGGCTGTTGTTGATAGCTTGTGCAAGGAACTAGCTGTGGTAAGACCTATTTACCTTCTCATTTTTCTTCCATCTCTTTTTGCCAATAAACTTGGATTGCCTTTTTTTCAGGCGGGTGCGTGTGTGATGCGGGTCTACGATGAGCTTGTTAATTTGCAGGCGAGACCTACTGGAGGGTAGGAAAAGAAGTAAGGGAATCTTCTCGTGGTGGTCCTCGGCAGATGGTGAAGACTGCGGATGAACTGGGGGGAGGTCATGACTGGTTGACTCCCCTGAGGGAGAGTTGGAGGAGAATAGGGCCCACGCAGCAGATAAGATGGTGGTGTTGGAAGCAGTCAGGCCAATTTGTTGGGTGGAGATTACATACTTGCCCAATTCAGGGAAGAGTTGACAGCTACGAGGGAGGAGGTTGAAGCAGCCCAAGTGGCAGCTGAGCTGGCCTCTGATGAGCATGAGGCGGCTATTGCAGCCAAAGGTATGGTCAAAAAGGACCGTGAGTCGGAGATCACGCTTGGAGCAGATGAATTTCGGGTCGGGGAGTTGGCTGAGCAAAAAGTGGTAGAAGCCAACCATCGTGGGGTCGATGCCGAAGCTGTCAGAGACCAAGTTGTTGCTGGTCGAAAATCACTTGAGGAAGAGGTTGTACGACCGAAGGAGGTGGAGGAGAGTTTTGAACAGGTGGTATGGAATCTTCGAGAGCTTTTGAATGCCCATCAGACTTTCTTACCCCCGAACGACTTTGAAGGGTTGAAAGAGAGAGTCTATCAGGAAAGGAGCACTCGTTGGTCGACTCGTTTGACTAACATGGCGGTTGGCACTTTCATGAACAACTTCCATCTTCCTATTGTGATCCGGGTGTGATGATCGCTTTGGTCCAAAGGTATCGGGGGGAGGTAGCCACCAAACTGTCCAGAAGGGGTAAGCATGTCCCGGCCATTTTGACGGTTAAGCAGGTTGACTCTCTGACCCAACCAAATGAGTAAGGACGTTGTCTCGCGTTGGTGGTTGTAGCCTGATTGCCTTGGTTGTTTCTTCTCCCTTCCCCCTTCTTTTTTCTCTCCCTTTTTTGGTTATCATTTGTTGATTTTGCCTAGCAAGATGGGCCATGTGTCATGCCCCCCTATTTGTTATGAACTTTTTTTGCATCGTGTGGTGTTTGAAATTCTCATTTTTTGTTATTATACCTGTAAATAAAAGAAAAGCACAAGGTATGTTGTGGCGAGTATATTTCGCCTTGGGAGATTGAGGCCTTATCGAGACCCATGGGGTTTGCGTAGAAGGGTCGTTTATTTGCTTATAGGCACCCTTTTCGACACATAGGGATTAGAGTTGAGGCTCGTGGGGTTTGCACGGAAGGACCCGGCTTATTTACTTGCGGGCACCCTTTTTGACACCTAGGGATTGGAATTGGCGCCCGTGGGGTTTGCATGAAAGGATCCGGCTTATTTACTTGCAGGTGCCCTTTCTGAAACCCCGAAGTTGAAATAAAGCCCAGCTTATTTGTTTTTGGACACACTATGGATGTCAGACCTCGGAAATACTATCATGGCGTTGCACTAATTTATCATGCGCCAGTCTCGACAATAATGTCTTGTCCCATCGGGACGAGGAGCATCACGGGCTAGGGCAATCAGACCATTGCGGTCACCATCCAGCTCATTAATGCACCCTAAGAGGCAAGAGTTATATCTTGGGATAGTCTGCCTGAGCAGGTCGGGTAGCACCAGGACGACTTGCAGGTCATTGGTAATCCCTGACGTGCCAAGGTGAAGTGGATGCACGTTAATTCACCCTCGCCAAGGACGTCCCTCTATCAGGGAGAGAAGCGATGGCTCACGCGGTCCCTTGACAGGATGTAGGCTATCGCCGAACTGAGTGAATGAGCATGTTAGAACGCATCCCTATCCAGGCATTTCGAACTTGCGCTGCTAACATTATCTTGGCAAATAGAGATGACCTTCAATTGATCCCTTTGCATTGTAATGTTTTGCAACTTTTCTTTTATATGCCTCGGTACAGATTTCCGCTTCCATTTTTCACTCGTCGATTGTGTCTAGATCGATTCCGAGGAGCTTGTTATTTTGCTCACGGTTGTAGGACACCCTACGAGGGGACAGGACAACCATCTCGATTAGCAGCATGGCCTTGTGCCCGTACAAAAGAGAGAAGGGTGTGTGGCTAGTCGAAGTTCGGATGGAGGTGCGATATGACCACAGTACAAGAGGCAGCTTCTCTGCCCAATTTCCTTTCGATTTGGCAAGCCTTTTCTTGAGAGTAGACATTATAGTTTTATTGGCTTCCTCAACCTATCTATTGACTTGTGGGTGAGCAACCAAGGAAAAACTCTTTTCTATTCCATTTCTACTGCAGAACTCTTGGAACATCGTGCTTTTGAACCGATTCCCAATGTTTGTAACAATTTTCTCTAGGAGGTCGAAGCGGCAGATGATATTCTTGATAATGAAGTTGAGAACCTTTGGAGCCATAACATCGGCCAGAAGTTCGGCTTCAACCTATTTGGTGAAATAACTATGGCTACGATTGTGTTTTGTATCTGCCTTTGGCGTTAGGGAGCTTCCCGATTAGATTGATCCCTTATGTATCAAACGGGAAAGGGGACGTCATGAAGACCAAAGGGGCTGGCCAAGCCCTAGGACCTTTAAGAATCGTTAGCACCTATTGCATTTCTTCACATAGTTCAGAGAATCCTTTACTATGTTGGGCCAGTAGCACCACTATTAAGTGGCTGTTTTTGCTAGACTTTTCCACCCAGCATGATCTATGCCGAAGCCCTCATGCAACCCCTCTAAAATCTAGGCGGGTTCATCTTTAAACACACTGCGTTGCATTGGGGTTGAGTATCGTTACCTACAAAACTTCCCTTTGATGATCGTGTAATGCAACGAATGATGCAAAGTTTTTCTGGCCTCTTTATGGTCTGTTGGTAGCTCGCTATTCATAATATACCTATATATGGTCGTCATCCAATTTCCGTTGGCTGGCTAATCAATTTCCATGACAAATGCCTTTGGTTCAAAGCCGGGAGTGCTCCTGTGTCCAGTGGAACCCATGGGAGAGTCTCTCCCGGTCGATTGCTGCTTTTGCTAATTGGTCCGCCTTACCGTTTTGCTCCCGGGGGATTTGTTCAAGTCAGAATTCTCCGAAGGCTTTGGCAGGTCTTCGGGCTTCAGTGGCATAAAGTGCCGGAACCTTTCTCTTTGTCTGAAAGTGGTTGTGTTGGGCGCATTTCTAAACAATGCTGAACCATACCATCTCCAAGCATTGCCGGTCCAAGCCACCTCCCATCCACTACCGGTCCATCGCCACCGAACCAGAGTCCCCTCTCCTCCATCACCGAACCAAGCTCCACCGGACCAAACCTCACCAACTCTCCACCGAACCAAGGCTTTGCCGAACCAACTCTGCCAGGCCAGATTGCTTCAGCCCAGGCCCACCAGCAGCTATATACATCCAAGACCCCTGCCCGCAGCCTCACTCTATAAATAGAGGGGCAGGGGTACAACAATGGCAGACAAGTTTGAGAGCTTAAGCATGGAAGGAACTTTCAAACAACTTTCATATACTTGTATACAAAGCTTTGTACTTGTAATTTGAAAGAAAAAGGAGAATAACATATAAAGTGGACGTAGGCACGTTCTGGCCGAACCACTATAAATTTGTGTGTCTTTTACAGTTTAGTCCCTGCTTTTTTATATATTTGCGTAAATCACCCAAATCACTAGAAACAACATAAAATCAACTAATTCACACGACTTAGAGGTGTTTGCCCATTTTTGTGCAAACATTTTTGGTTCTTTCACTGAGAACAAGGAGCTCGAAGCTTCAGCTTCTCCCACTTAATCCTTTTCCTGTCAGCGTCGTTCATTTGGAAAACATGGCTCCCGGACGGAAGAAAGATGCTAACAAAGGAAAGGACATCGCAACTGGCAGCATCCCAGATCCAGTGATCAGAGACCAAGGCAATCGTCCAGTTCCAACAGCAAATTTAAATCAGGCAAATCCGACAGCCCCAGCTACGGAACAACCAATTACAAGGGCGGATCTGGACAAGGTTGTGGCTGAAGTAACTAACCGCTTCGCATCTCAACAAGAAGCCTTGGTGGACCAACTCAAGTCACGCTTAAGACATGCTGAAGAATCCAACCGCAACACTGAATCATGGGGTGAGTCCCGGTCTGGAGGATCCGAGAGGCGACAAAGGTCTTTCTTCTTCGAAGAGGCTAACAACAGAAACAACCATGGTAGGAGCCGAGCCCGGACTCAGCCCGAATTCCGACCCGAGGAAACACTTGCAACCGAACCCAACGGGGGAGGTGCCAGGCAGGGGTCGGATATGACTGAGCCTGTTATGCTACCTAACCATGAAAACACCAGTAGACGGGGCCGAGCTGGAGTCCGGCTCGAAGTTGGACCCGAGGAAGTGCTGAGAACAGAACCCAGCAGGGAAAGATCAAGGCAAGGGCTAACTGTGGCTGACCCCAGCATGCCCCCGGAAGACCAGAGGCAGCCATTGGAGAATGTCAGGAGTGATAAACGATACCATCCTTACAGGTCATCTGGACGAAATCAATCCCGCAGGGAAGAACCAAACTCATTTTTATCCGCTCCAAGTTCTGATGAAAGGATGGCGCGGTTGTTCAGAGAGTGCGTCCAACGGGAGCAAAGGGATCGGGGGATAGGTGCTAGGGTAACCAGCCCCTTCACCCGCAATATCGAAACTTCCATCACCCCCCGGGAATAGAAAATGCCAACGATGGAACCTTACAAGGGAACCTCTGACCCCATCGTACACTTACAGAGATACACCCAGCATATGCTCATGAGCGGAGCAACGGAGGGAGTATTGTGTAAATGCTCTCCACTTTTCTTGGCAGATCTAGCTACCTCCTGGTTCTGCCACCTACCCCAAGGGTCCATCAACTCATGGGAAATATTGAAAGAAAAGTTCATCAGTCAGTTCCGTATTCATGTGGAACAACCCAAGGACACTTATTCCTTATCTAATATCAAACGGAAACCCGGAGAGACAGTGCAACAATATCTAACTCGATTCAACGCCGCGGCGGCCGCAGTCCAAGATGCCGACGAGAAACTTATCCTAATGGCCCTCTGCAGTGGTGTACATCCAGATACTAAATTTGCTAGAAGACTAACCAAGGAAAAACCAGCTACTTTACCTGATTTCTTCCATGAAGCTGGAAAGTATATGAGACTTAAAGACGCTGCCACTGAGAGGCGGTCAGGGCAACAGGCTAAGACAGCTACAGACAGGGTCCCCGCTGCAGCAAAGGATGTTCGAAGAAGTGACTCTAGAGACAATGCTGGGGCAAGAAGGGAGAAAAGCGCTTATATCGACCAGGACCAAGATTTGACTCTTACACTCCTTTGAATGAAACAATCGAAAACATCTTCCTAGCCACTCAAGACGAAGTTAGATAAGCGCCCCCCGCACAAGAAGGAGTCAGATAACGCACTCAAGTCTAGAAAGTTCTGCCGCTTCCATGAATCCCATGGACATGACACCAATGAATGCCACCATCTCCGGGACTTGATTGAAGAACACATCAGAAGGAAGAGACTGGAACGCTATGTAAAAAGCCAGAACAAGACTTCAACTCCTGCCAATGAGAATCTTGGACTACCCACCCCCCCCCAGAAGCAGGCGGAGGAAATCGCAACACCAGCGGCTCTAGTCAAGAGAAGATAGTGGTCCATACCATATCAGGAGGGCCGCACATCGCCGGCAGAAGCTGGGCGGAGATGGAAAGATACAGTAAGTCACTTAGGAACGATGAAGGCTACGTTAATTCAGTCATGGAAGAACGCCACCCGAAACGGAAAGAGAATGACGACATCACATTCAGTAGGCGTGACCTAGAGGGAAGACAGTACCCACACATGGATCCTATGGTCATCTCTGCTTGGTTCGGTCCAGCCAAAGTTTTTCGAATTTTAATAGACACTGGAAGCTCAGTAAATATCCTATTCAAGCATGCTTTCGACAAAATGAAGCTGTCAATGAAAGATGTGTCTCCCTGCAACAAACCACTACATGGTTTCACTGGAGATGCGAAGATGCCCCTCGGGCAACTGGACCTTTTTGTTGAAATAGGAAGTCATCCCCGCTCCATTGTGCGAAAGCAAACATTTGTGCTAATAGAGAACCACTCGGCCTACAACGCCTTTTTGGGAAGACCAGCCTTGTCTGACTTCCAAATTGTCCTAGCCCCATGGTGCCTGAAGATGAAATTTCCAACAGATAATGGAATAGGAGAAATAGAGGGAGATCAAGACGCTGCTCGAGACTGCTATGTAACTGAACTTCGTAATAACCGTAGAAAAGATAAAGGGAAAAATGCAGAGACTACTCTCTGCATGAAAAACTTGGAAGCATAGCAACTAAAGAAAGCCCCTCCTCTTCGATATACCAGTGACCCTTTCAATGAATTAGACCCCAGGGACAAAGAGGAGGAGGCCACCGCCGAGCCTGCAGAGGCTATGGAATTCGTAGCTGTAGACAAACATGACTCATGTAGACTATTGAAAATCGGATCTCAACTAAAAGAAGAGTTAAAGGATCAACTCATTGATTTTCTTCGCCACAACATGGATGTATTTGCATGGACGCACGCTGATATGACAGGAATCTCCCTAGATGTAGCATGCCATGTACTAAACATCGATCCCACGAAGGTGCCAGTAAAGCAGAAAAAGAGAAGCATGGGGGCAGAACGATCAGCATCCCTAGAGGAAGAAGTGAAGAACCTACTTGCCAATGACTTCATACGAGAAGCCATCTACCCAGAATGGATCGCCAATCTGGTACTGGTAAAGAAAGCTAACAGGAAGTGGCGAACATGCATCGATTTCTCCAACTTAAATGACGCTTGCCCGAAAGACTGCTTCCCACTCCCCCGAATCGACCAACTCGTGGACAGCACTGCCGGACACGAACTCTTATCCTTTATGGACGCATACTCAGGATATAACCAGATCCCTATGCACGCCCCCGATCAAGACCACACTAGTTTCATCACTGACCGGGGATTGTACTGCTACAAAGTAATGCCTTTTGGACTTAAAAACGTCGGAGCTACTTATCAGCGCCTTGTCAACAAGATGTTTGCGGAACTAATAGGACACACTATGGAAGTTTATGTAGATGACATGCTGGTAAAATCGAGGAAAGCCAATGATCATATAAACCACCTGGATGAGATGTTTCAAGTACTTCGCCAATATGGAATGAAGCTGAACCCTCTAAAGTGCTCCTTCGGAGTATCGTCGGGAAAGTTCTTGGGATTCATCGTTCATGCCAGAGGGATTGAAGCAAACCCCGAACAAGTTCGAGCTTTGCAAGACATCAAGATACCATCCACTCGAAGAGAGATGCAAAGCCTAAACGGGAAAGTGGATGCCCTAAGTAGGTTCATCTCTAAAGCAACCGACAAATGCATCCTTTTCTTCGAAGCTCTAAAGAAAGACAAAGGAAAGTTCAAATGGACTGACGAATGATCGACAGCCTTCCTTAACTTAATCGGACACCTACAGAGACCACCGGTACTCTCAACTCCAAATGAAGGCGAGGAACTATACTTATACCTTGTTGTATCGTCCCATGCTTTAAGCGCCGCTTTGGTGAGAGAAGACAACCGCGCACAGTGGCCCGTACACTTTGTAAGCAAGAGATTTACAGGGGCAAAAGCCAGATACCCTAAACTTGAGAAGCTAGCATACTATCTGCTAATCACGTCACGGAAACTGCGACACTATTTTCAATCTCATTCCATCAGAGTTTTAATCGATCAACCGCTAAGGCAAGTACTCCATCGCCCCGACACTTATGGGCGATTACTTAAGTGGTGCATTGAACTGAGTCAATATGATATCACCTACCATCCTCGCACCGCTATCAAGGGGCAAGCCATAGCTGATTTCATTGCCGAATTCACTACTAACGAAGGTAAGGAGCAATCTGAAATAGCAGAAGATATCAAGTGGAATCTCTTCGTAGATGGAGCATCAAATGAACAAGGCTCGGGGGTAGGTGTTGTGATAATCACCCCCAGGGGAAGGAAGCTGCACTACGCCCTAAGGTTGGAATTCGCTTCCACCAACAATGACGCAGAATACGAAGCAATGATAGCCGGATTAGAACTTGCCCTGGAGATTGGAGTCGATTCTTTATGTCTCCCTAGTGATTCTCAACTTATTGTAAATCAAATACTGGGAGAATTCCATGCTCAAGGAGAATGACTCACAGCATATCTAAGGAAGACCAAGCTGCTGCTCAATCAATTGGATCACTATTTAATCAAACATATTCCCCGAGAAGAGAATCAAGAGGCCGACGAACTGGCAAAGCAAACTAGCATGAAGGACGGCACCGCTTCACGAACAATAACCATCTCACAGCAACTAGCCCCGAGTTACGAGACAATGAATATGATAGCTGCAATCGAAGAGGAAAATTGGATGACTCCTATCCGAAAATATTTACAAGATGGCACACTGCCCGACGAGCGTAACAAAGCTAAGAAAATCTTAAGGAGAGCTTCCCGCTACACATTACAAGAAGGCATCCTCTATCGGCGCGGCTTCTCTAATCCCTTATTAAGGTGTATCGCTGGAAGGGAAGTCAGGGAAGTCTTATCCAACATCCACCAAGAAAGTTGCGGAGATCACACTGGAGGGCAGACTCTGGCAAAGAAGATACTCCGATATGGATATTACTGGACCACTTTAAACAAAGATGCCTTGGACTTCGTCAAGAGATGCGACAGATGTCAGAAATTTGCTAAGATTCCTCGACTACCCACGAAGGAGATTACTCAAATGACCAGCCCTTGGCCCTTTGCAGTACGGGGAATTGACTTGATTGGCGAACTGCCAACGGGCCGATGCGAAGCCAAATATGCTATAGTAGCAGTCGACTATTTCACCAAATGGGTGGAAGCGGAACCTCTAAATAAAATATCTTCGGCAAAAATAATCAACTTCTTGATCAAAAATATTCTATGCAGGTACGGAGTCCCACTCAAGATCATATCGGACAATGGACTTCAATTTGACAGCGAGGAATTCGTCGACTGGTGCCAAGAGCAGGGAATTCGCAAAAGCTTCTCATCTGTGGCTTATCCCCTGGCAAACGGACAAGTCGAAGCTGTCAACAAAATCCTCAAAACTCTAATCAAGAAGAAACTTGAAAAGTCAAAAGGCGCTTGGGTGGATGAACTTCCTACGGCACTTTGGGCCTACCGCACATCTTACAGAACATCAACAGGGCATACTCCTTTCTCTTTGGCATACGGAGCGGAGGCCATGGTCCCAGTTGAAACTGTAGTGTCTTCCCACCGCAGGATCCACTACAACCCAGAAGAGAAAGAAGAACTCCTCGACATGTCTTTGGATCTAATTGAGGAGAGAAGAAACGATGCAGCACTCAAAGCAGCAGCTCATAAGCAAAAAGTTGCAGCACAATACAACTCCAAAGTCAAGCACCGCAGCTTACAAGAAGGAGATCTTGTCCTCAAGCGGATCTTCCCGCGCCCCGGAGCGCTAGATCCAATCTGGGACGGACCCTATGTAATTCATAAAGATCTCCACAACGGAGCTTATATTTTGTCAACAGTGGACGGAGAGGTGTTCCAGAGGGCATGGAACATCCAACACCTCCGTCGATACTTTTCTTAACTTGTACTGCCCATATGAAGTGAATTAACAAAGAGAATCAGTGGACTTAGGTATTTTCGTGCCGAACCACTCTAAAAATATTGTCTCTTTTTAACTTGTTCCTTTATATTTTGGCTGCTTGTTAAGCTTTATCCTTTTCTGTTGAACAAAATCATGTATAACAACATTTCCATTCTGGACACTTCACGGTACAACCTCACCTGGACAAGACCTAACAGGTACTATACGATTCTATGCACTCGCCAATGAGACACTTTTGCTCCAGCATCCCTCTGCTGCGGGTTAGCTCATTGCTCGCGACTGCCCTCAAAGCCAACTGTAATGAGCCGATTATAAGCTATCAAGAAGGCCGACTATAGCCGATGGCAGCTCATTACGGCGTTCGGCTCGTCGGAAACTGTGAACCTACTTTAAGCCCCAACACAAGGTGTGGCCAGGCAGGGGTAGTTCACGGTTGACGATCGGCACCCACGCTAGCCGGCCACAGTAAATCGAATAATACCCACGATTACAGGCCATAATGGCTCGGGTAGTTACTGTGCGCGATCTCGTCTCTGATATGTCTTAAGTGCGGCTGTGGTAAAAAGGATAAACTCCTCGCGGAGGCGTAAGATGGGTGACAAATGTCTCCAAGACCCACAGCTAGGGAAAGTGACTACAAAACCTGTTTGCCATGAACTTAAGCATATCGAAGGCCTTCCGTGATTGGAAGTTTTACTGTTTCTCATATTTCCATTTCATTCAAAAACTTTTCTCCTATCCTATATAACAATCCCTAAAGTACAGGTCACAAAATAGGGGAACTCTCGCTTGTGGAAATATGAACTCACATCCGGATGACGGAGCATTCAGCTACATTCCATACTTAGTCACGCAAGACATTCAAAGCAACCCTCTACAACTAAAACACGAAGGGCGGTACTATCTTCTCTTGTATACAAATATGTAGCTTTAATTTATTCACACGTCATATTGGCATTACAAGACATGAAACAATATTTTGAGCAGAAACTTAGCATCAAATGCGATTAAATCACATGCATAAACACGCAGCTGTATTTCTTATGCAACATATCACAATAACAACCACATTCAAACATAACAGAATCAACTTATGTTATAAAATTACATAAAGTCATTCTTTACAAATAATATAATTACAAGTTGCATTAATGTTTCGAACTAACATAGACAGAAACCAAAATATGTACAAGTCAAGTCAAAGAATCGGAGCTTCGCCTCCATCCCGCTAGCCCTCCTAATCTACTTAACTACAGGGTCAGAACTCCCTGCATGTACTCCAGAGGCCTCGCCTGCTCAATTCAAAAGAGAATCCATCAATAGTCGTGAAAGATAAGCAATCAAATCATGAAAAGATCTAAAGGAAAGACTTACCAGCGTCTGCTCCCTGATCATCATCATCTAGCTGCACGCCTACTTCATCCGCAGCAAGCAGCCGCATGCCCTCCTTAACCGCCACCTTCTCTTCCTTAGTGTATTGGGCCGTAACCACATCCATCCTGAAAGCCGCACCACCTTCCCTATCCGCATCGGCCTTAGCTTCCTCCAAAGCCCGGAGATATATCCTAGCCATAACTCGGGGATAATCGTCCATCCAGGACAAGTTGCCCTGCCTTCAAGTATGGAAATACATGTCCTGAAGCATCTCATCCATCATCCCCTCGTTCTCCTCAAACTCTTTCATCCGGGCCTCAGAAGTCGATAGCCGTGCGACAGCAGCATCTCTCTCCAATCGGTATCTCGAGCAGTCGGCCTGAAGGGACTTCTGCATCACTTCCATCTCCTCCTTCAACTTGGCCTGAGCAAGCTCTGCGGCCTCAAGCCTCCCAGATAACTCTTCTACCTGCTCAAGATCCGCTCTCCGAACCTCGTCCACCGTTGCAATGGCCATGTCAATCCGTTCCTTGCAGTCAGCCTCCATCTTTCGTAGTTCTGCCTTACTAGCCTCTTCCATAGTCTTCTTCAACCGCCTGGAGGCTGCCTCATGCTGAGAAATCTGAATGGCTTGATCGGCGAGCTGCTTGGCCTAGTCAGAAACCATTAACCGTAGTCGGATGTTGGCACTCCCAATCTCCTCTCCAGCCTTGACCAGACGGGCATGATGTCCCATCAACTTCCTGGTCTCCTCCGCGACCCGGTCGATATTATCCTTGGCTTCGTCCCCCATGGTAACTATCTGAGTAGTAAGCAAATCAAGATCTAAGGACTTAGCCTCATCAAGCACCCGTACCATGGGGTTGCGGGGAAGAAGATGCTCACCCGTGGCCTCGTCAAAAGAGATGTCCTGAAAACTCGGGTCTAGATCCGGGTGGCCGGCAAATGGGTTGCGAACCAAACAAGGGTGGTCTATCGGGGTGACGGTTGGATTTTCGGACGGATGTGGGGAAGGCATAAGCTCGGTATCTTCCTCAGTAATATCATGGATAGGCTGGACTGGAGGCTGAGGGTCAGGTGAAGGTTCAAACGAAGATCGCCCCCTCTTCCTCTTTCGCATATCTTCTTTAATAACTCCGAGAAGAGGGCGATATCTAACCACATCTTCAGGACGGCTAGTTGACGGCTTTGGTTTGGCAGAAGCTTTGAGTAGCTTGTACTGTTCAAGGCGGTGCCGAATATCTGATGTCTTGGCCACCTTACCTATTCCTGGAATAAAAACCAGGAGTTACAAGCATGCATGAAACTATGATCCAAGAAATATGTTAAGTAGGAAGACACGCTTATTTTACAAACCCTGAGGGGGAGTGGGATACCGCAGTAAGTCCTGGATCTCATTCCAGGACGGGAGTTGGCCATAAAATATTACTAAGTCCTTATCATAAAGGGAGTCTGCGAAAGTTAGGAATTCACCTTGAACCACCGGAGTTGCCTTAGCTGAAATACCCTTAGAAGATGGATCGGCACCAATCCCAGCCTTATCAACCATCTTCGCCTTCTCCACCGAGGCTGATCCTTCCTCCAATCCCTCAAAAGCCTGGCGAAAGGAATCATCCTTCCACTCCTGGATCTTCCCTGCCTGCTCAGAAGACAAAGCCCCGGCACCACTACCACCCTGTCCTTCACCTTCTCCATCTCCTCCGCTCTCCTCCTCGCCTCTTTCCTCCTCTCCACCTTCCTCCTCCGGAATATCTGGGCATGTGCTAGGGGAGGGTCCGTCAGACTTCTTAAGCTTCTTCCCCCCGACGATTGGAGGTACCGAGAAAGGTCTCCTCTTGCTACTCTTCGCAGTGGCCCCATCTTTAGCTTTAGCAGCCCTATCCTTGGCTGTATCTCTCTGCTTAACCACAGATTGACGTGGCAAAATAAAGTTGTGCTTCAGGAGAGTGGCATTCCGGATCAGGTAAGAAGCCGACCTATTCCTTCCTGAGATAGCCTCTACCTCCACAGCCATCTGTATAAGGTAATCGTTCTCCACGACCGCAAAGCCACCTGTCGCTAGCAAGAAATAAAAGCACATAAGAAGAAGCATTGTAGTCAGGACAAGGAAATTACGAATGGAATTCAACTTACAACCAGAAGTGAAAAGGCGAAAAGGCGAAAAGAAACGAAGTCGTCCTTGACAAAGAACCATTCCTTTTTAAACATGGTAAACTTCGAGTATAAGTCCAAGACCGGCTTGAAGGACACGGCCGACTCTAAACTAATGTACGGAGACCCCTTCTTGTAGCCCCTCAGATTATATAGATATCAGATTTCCCGGTTAGAAGGGGGCGCCCATATCTCCTCTGGAAGATAACGAATAGACACACCAAGATGGCGTAGGAGTTGGGCTGAAGCTGAAAAGGAGCCACTTTCAGGTAAGTAATGAAGCTGACTATCCACGCATTGATCGGAGGAATGGCCCCGCACATGCAATGGTATCGACTATACGCGAAATATCCTTCAGGGGGATTGTACGGCATCACTCCGTCCACCGGCAACAGCATGCTCGCTCTGTCAATCCCAAAGGAGCGAGAGATAACATCAAGCTGCTCCTCTCTGAGAGAGCTCGAAAAGCAATCAGGAGGAGAGTTCAGAAGCTCTTGGGGACCATACCCGTCTACTAGCGACCTCGGGATGGGCCCACGACGTTCCGGTCCTGGCTGGGCTAGGGGCACAACGGGGGACTCTCGTCTATCCGTAGATTTTCTCTTTTCTGATCGAGTTTCCACTTTGCGAGACATTTATCTGCAACACAAGAAAAGTATATCGTTAAAACATACAAACAATGTAGTCTGGAATTTCACCCATAAGTCAAAACGCTCAAGCTCCCAGTGTCATTCGGTAAAGAAATGTAAAATTTCATTTGGTATTCAAAGTCTCAGGGTTCATCCGGTGGCTCAAATACAAGTTCATTCGACATTTCCCCTTCTCATTCGGCAATTCAAATCCACAAGGTTCATTCGGTACTCAGAATCCACGAGTCCATCCGGTGATTCAAGTATATAAGATCGTTCGGCAAAAGAATGTCTCACCTGGTTCGGCAATCAGAATTGATTCGGCACTTCAAATAGTTCGGCAAACAAGACTGGTTCGACACTTGGTTGACTCGGCACTTGGTTGATCCGGTATTCGGCTGATTCGGCTATCTCAAAACGATAAAGGGATAACGAAGGCCTAACACCCCTATTTATAAACGAATGTAGGATGACCGGACCGTATGGTTCGGCACACAAGACCGGATGAAAATCACCTAAGCTAAAACAAAGCGCGACATATGGTGGCATATGCCCCACTTTGGGGGGCAAGTGTTGGGCGCATTTCTAAACAATGTCGAACCATACCATCTCCAAGCATTGCCGGTCCAAGCCACCTCCCATCCACTACCGGTCCATCGCCACCGAACCAGAGTCCCCTCTCCTCCATCACCGAACCAAGCTCCACCGGACCAAACCTCACCAACTCTCCACCGAACCAAGGCTTTGCCGAACCAACTCTGCCAGGCCAGATTGCTTCAGCCCAAGCCCACCAGCAGCTATATACATCCAAGACCCCTGCCCCCAGCCTCACTCTATAAATAGAGGGGCAGGGGTACAACAATGGCAGACAAGTTTGAGAGCTTAAGCACGGAAGGAACTTTCAAACAACTTTCATATACTTGTATACAAAGCTTTGTACTTGTAATCTGAAAGAAAAAGGAGAATAACATATAAAGTGGACGTAGGCACGTTCTGGCCGAACCACTATAAATCTGTGTGTCTTTTACAGTTTAGTCCCTGCTTTTTTATATATTTGCATAAATCACCCAAATCACTAGAAACAACATAAAATCAACTAATTCACACGACTTGGAGGTGTTTGCCCATTTTTTGTGCAAACAGGTTGTTCATTTGGTTGACGATGATGGTGGAGTCACTATAAGAATGTAGTAATTCTACGTGAAGTTATTTAGAGATCTTTAGGCCAGCCAAGAGAACTTCGTATTCAGCCTCGTTTTTCATGGCCTTGAATGTAAGCCGGACGGAGAAGTAGAGATTTTTTTCCTCGGGGGTAACTAGGACCATTCCTACTCCTGCCACCTTCTCGTTGGATGCACCATCTATATATAGGTTCCAAGTTCATTTCGATGGGTTCTCCTTCTCTCCTTCGTCACCCCGGTCAGAACATTCGGCTATGTAATTAGCCACCGCTTGTCCTTTGATTGATGGTTGTGGGAGAAAATGGATGTGGTGCTTGCACTACTCGAAAGACCATTCGAGGAGCCTCCCCACTATATCGGGGTGACTTAGGATCTATTTAAGCGGTTGGTTGGTTAGAACCTTGAGAGGATGAGCTTGGAAATACGGTTGCAATTTTTGGGCCACCATCACAAGACAGAAGGCTAACTTTTCGGTCCTTGTGTACCTTATCTCAGGTCTAGTTAATCGCTTGCTTACATAGTAGATTGGCCGCTATACCTTTTCATTGACGAGTAGGGCGCTGATTGCATGGTTAGTGGACACCATGTATAAGAAAAGATCTTCCCCATTAACGGGTTTTGACAGAATAGAAGTCGGGGCCAAGTGTTGCTTCAAGTCTTTGAAGTCCTTCGTGCATTCATCATCCCAGATGAAGGTTTTCCCTTTCTTTATGAGGTTGAAGAAGGGTAACCATCGATCCATAGCCTTTGAAACAAACAGCCTTGAGCGGCCACCATCCCATTGAGGCTCTATATCTACTTCAGCGTTTTAGGAACATGCATTTCTTGAATAGCCCGAATCTTGTCCGAGTTGGCCTCGATTCCTTTAGTGCTCATAACATACCCCAAGAATCATCCAGATCGAACCGCAAATGAGCATTTCTTAGGATTCAGCTTTATGTTGTACTTTCTCTGAATGCCAAAAGTGTCGGCAAGGTTGGGTACATGGACGTCAACGCTCTCTAATTTCATCAACATGTCGTCGACGTACACTTCCATCGAACGACCCAGTTGTTCTGAAAACATCCCATTGGCTAAATGTTGGTAGGTTGCCTCTGCATTTCTCAAACCAAAAGGCATGACCCGATAACAATACAGTCTGATGTTGGTGATGAAAAGAGGCATGTTCTTGATCAGGGCTATGCATGGCGATCTGGTTATAGCATGAATAGGCATCCATGAACGTGAGGAGTTCGTTCCCGCTAGTTGCGTCCACAAGTCAGTCGATGCGAGGCAGAGGAAAGTTCTCCTTTAGACACCCTTTGTTATGATCCCAAAAGTCAACGCATGTCCTCCATGAACCATTTGGTTTGTGGATTAAGACTGGGTTCATGACCCAAACCGGATAGTTCGCCTCCCTTATAAAGCCATTAGCGAGCAGCTTCTCTACATCTTCCTTTAGTCCCTTGTATCTTTTAGGGTTTAAGGGTATTTGCTTCTGTCGAATGAGGGTTGCTTTTAGATCGATGTTTAGCACATGGCAGATTATGCAAGGATCGATGTCGGTCATATCGGCATGCCCCCAGGCGAAGACATCCTTGCTTTGTCTAAGAAATTTTATCATATCTTTCCTAACCCTAGGACTAAGCTCAGTCCCAATCTGGATGACTTTGGTGGGATCGACTTCGTCGATGGATATGTATTTCAAGGGGTTGCGGGGCCTCCTTCGGGCGCTTGGTCCCTCATTTGTGAATCTAGCGGGCTGTCTTCAATACTTATGTTTGTCTTCATGTCACACTGATCCAAAACGTAGAAAATGCATTATATTATTTCTTCGACCGGGATAAACGGGTTGGCTACATCATGCCCACCCTCAATGGATTTTCCCACTAAAGTGTTGTTAGTCGGCCCAAGTAGCCATCGGGGGTCGTCTGCTCATTCCAATTGGAGAAGAGTTTCTGTGTCCTTTGAGGGGACGTAAGGAAAACCGACCCCAAAACCTCAGTTTCTTCAGTGGACCGGGGACCGCCTACCATGTTGATGACTTGGTCACACATCCGTAGTGTTACGCTTAAGGGAGTCGTGTTCTCTGGTTCTAGTAGGGCATTGACATCGGTGGTAGGTTCCGCCTGAATCATTAGGACACCTTTCTCTACCTGATGGATGGAAGTCCCATAGCACCGCCTCACTTTATGTTGGTCTCCCTTAACCTCGCCAATCTCGTTTGGCGTTGGGAATTTCATTATTAGGTGGTTATATGACACGTTGGCATCCAATTCAGTTAGGGACGGTTGCCCGTTGAGCAAGTTGTAAGTAGATGGGCAGTCCAGGATCACATAACTGACTTGAATCTTTGTTGCGATGGGTTCCATTCTGATGGTATTATGAGTGTTGCTACTCCGATAGTGACTATCCCAACTCCATCAAGCCCATAAATAAGCAATACAAGGGCGAGATTGGAGGCTGGTAGCCTGAGCGTGTCATAGGATTCTTTGAATATAACGTTGACCAAGCTTCCCCCATAAATGAAATCCCGGTGGACGTTGGTGCCAGCCATTGACATGGTTATAAGCATTGGGTCATGATAGGGGTGCACTATTACCTCCCGATCCTGAGCAACGAAGGTCATTGGAGGATCTTCCTCTTTTGTTCTTGGAGTCTTAATGGCCCGTCATTCCAACGAATATATTTGGCCGGAGGTGGCGACTTCCCTCTGATATCGGGTGAGAACCATCCAACTGCTCCTTGTTATGTGTGGCCCTTTGCATATGGTAAGAATGTCGGTCATGGCCATAGTGTCCTAGGATGATTGTGGGGAAGGTCGGGTCGGATGGTTTTCGCAAGCCATCCTTTGATCTACATGTTGTTTGACATATTCCATAAGCAATCCTTCCCTAATCGTCTCTCGATTTCATCCTTTAGAACATGGCAGTTGTTAGTAGAATGTTCATTAACCTGATGAAAGAGATAATATTGACTATTGCTATAGGGTGGTTACCTCGCCAGCTATTCTGTGGCCTTCAGAAGGGCACTTGATTTCTGGTTGCGAGGAAGATGGATTCCATGTCTTTGTTCAGGGGAGTATAGCTAGCATATCGAGCCCGATACCTCAGGCTGTCATCATGGTACCTGGGGCCATAATTTCGCCGATTCCATTCTCTTCGGTCATGGTTTCCTTTTTGGCAAAATTTGAGGGGGCATTGCGCCTTGTTATCACTATTTGAAAAATCTACATCTTTCGTCCTCATGATTCCATTCGCACGCTGATAGAAATCCACAAAGGACGAGGCCAATCTCTTCTAAAGTTCTTTCCATATCCGGGATTTTTATCACATACCTGAGCATAGGGCGACCATCAGACTGTTCTTGTCAGCCCTATGGGCTCGGGTTGATTCTTGATTAAATCGATTGACATAGGCCCGAAGACTTTCTAACAAGCCCTCCTAATATTGCCAAGTTCGCTGGCCATCATGACATGAGTTCTTGATGCAAAAAATCTAGTTTCTAATTCGAAGCATAGTTGTGCCTAGACCGGATGCTACCGGGAGCTAAGTGTAAGAACCAACAAGATGTCGACCTAACAAGTGTGGAATAAAATAGTAAACACTTTGCATTACCGGTTTGCTGGCCGGCTCTACTGATTGAGTTGAAAGCGGCAAGGTGATCCAATTGGTCCATGCTCCAATAGTATTTGTCTATTTACGGTAGCTTGTATCGTCTTGAGAGGTGGGTTTCGAGGATTTCTACGGAGAATGGTTCTCTGTCCTCCTCATCGGACAGGCCCCCTCCACCAACACTACGGGCCTATATTCGGTTGATCTATTGGCGCAACCGGATCATTTCATGCCTAAGGTTGGCTTCCACCTATTGCGGGAACAACCTTGCATCGACGGGTGGAGGCTCCTGATGGTATGACGGCTGATCATGGGAATACGGTACATGATAGCGACCTAGGGAAAGAGATCTTCTGCATGACGGAAGTGATTGTGATGGTCGGGCTATGCAGTTAAAGCGCTCGATAGATTCAATGCGGTAGAGGTGCAAAAAATCATAGCGGGGATACAGCGAGGATATAGCGGGATATGGTAGATGGCTTTAAATAGCATATAAAACTCGTATTTGATGTTTTTACAAATATATAAATGGTAATTAAATGAAAAATTAACATTCAATTGAATTTTATTTAATACATAAATAATTTTAAATAAAAACATGTGCTAATGTACTATAAATAAACATAAAACTATTATATAACATAAATGAATTTAGTAGAATATTATAGAATTTTCATTTCTGAAAATATATTAAAAATTCAGTTAAATAAATTAATTTCAATTTTTATAATGTATAAATATTATTTTTATATTCATTTCTTTTAAAGAAGATATAGCAGAAATAGCGGAATATAGCGGGAATAACAGGATATAGCGGAAATAGCGGGGCTTAAAGCGGAAAGGCTATATTTGGGGTATATGGAAAAATCATAGCGGTAGAGATCCGCTATGAATATAGCAGGGTTATAGCGGGGTAATAGCGGAGAATTAACTGCACAGCGATCGGGCTTGTTCGCCTCCAGGCACTGGATGAGGTACTTCCCTATACGAGTGGGAGTGTACAGAGGTAGCTCTGGGTCCCTTGGCCATGGTTTGGGATTGATCGCTTAGGCGCTCAGGGCACGACTCGTAGATTTAACCATCCAGATGATCGTTCGGCTCTCCCCCAACTATATTGTTATGTCCCAGCTCCGGGGCCACATGGATGGTTGTTTCATATGCCAACCGCGTGCTTTGGGGGATAGCTAATACATAAGTGCTTTGGATGACCAGCAGTATTAGGAAGTTGTTAACCGCCTGAGTTGATGGTTGTCCTGAGCCTGTGGTGATGTGAGTTTCTAGCGCGGCCCTTAGACCGTTTACTTCTTGGCTCAGGGTATCCATCCTAGCGATGTGATCGGATATGGTTTGCCAAAATTCGCTGCCAACTCCAAGCAACAGGGCCGGGAGTACCAACGGGTGTGTTACTGTTGGTACCTCGATCGTGTAAATTATCATTCGCATTAACACCATTCATTTCCATGTTGAGTGTGGAGTTTAGGCAAGGTTGAAGGGAGCTTGTCAAACCCTCCTAGCACCAAAATGTTGACTAAAAATTCCATCAGCAAGATAGAATAACTAGTCAACCTCAGAAATTGTGAGAGGTGGGGTTTTAATGATGTTGTTAATTTTGCGGTATATGATCGCGAATTAATGATGGAATGCTAGTAATAAAGAGACATATATTTTAGAGTGGTTCAGCCAAAATGAATGCCTATGTCCACTGTATATATCATTCTTACTATATATGTGTATTATTACAATGGATACATGAAGATGATGGAGAATGCTTGTAGGTGATAAGAGTATGGTGAGAAGTATTATCCTTCTAAGTTTTATGAATCCCATCTTCTGCCTAGTGAAATGATTGGGCTATTCATATGAGCCTCCCTTGATCCGCAGTTGAGATTGCCTGAGGATATTCATGGTCCGTACGATAAATCGGGCCGTTGAATGGTTCGAACCGTGGGATGGTTGTCAACTTGAGGGTTGGTAGCGATACATGCATATATGGTGACAAACCACCATTTCGTACCCTGGTTGCTTCTTTTGCAGGATATCAGGTGGCGTAACTCAGATTTTGTTATTGCTTTCCATATTGGATGGGAGCAGTTGTGTGGTAGGGCGGTTGTATTAGCACTTTTCAAGGGTGGCAGGACTTCACTAGGTATGCTTTTCTGTAACGACCCGGATTTTTAGCCATCTGATATTGGGATAAATAAAAAAATTAGTTATTGAAATATTAATTTTTATAAGTCAAGTAAATAGATTTTATGATATTTGAAATATCTGAATCTATAAATTTTGGAAAAAACTATGTTAAATTTTAAAATGTAAATTTTTTGGATATGATAAATATATATATACACACACACATTCATAAACTTCATGATGCAAATTTCAATCTTTTGATGACAAGAGTGTGTGTGTGTGTGTATACTTACATATTTCACCATTTCAAACTTATGATAAAAATATCTATATATCTATATACAAATATATACAAGCTCCATTATGGAAAATTTCAAACTTATGATGACAAATATATATATATATAAGTATAAACTTTATGATGGAAAATATATGGTATATGTATATGTAAATATGTAAAGAGGTATATGGTAAAAATAAGAATTTGTAAATGTACATATCTATATATGTGTGTGTGTGTGAATATATATATATATCACGTGGTAAGCTTTATAATGGCAAATTTCAAACTTATGACTATATATATGAGTATATGTTTAAAAAAATAGTGCATATGGAAATATATATATGTATGTATGTATGTATATGTAAATACGATAAATTGAATATGTATATGTGAATATATATATATATATATATGTATGTATGTATGTATGTATGTGTGTGTGTGTATACATACATACATACATAAGGAGCATCATAATGGAAAACATCAATTCAAGCCACAAATACATAAAATCAAGCATGCCATGAAATCAAATCAAGTTCACATAATAAATCAAATCAGCTACCAAAGGTTGGAAAGAAAAAAAATAAAGGGAATCTAAAGCCTGTACATGAAAACCTGCACATGAAAACTTCAGCCACCCTTGTGTACCTCAGCCTCCTTTTTGTTGCTATGCTTCCCTTTCAATCATATATATATATATATATATATATATATATATATATATATATATATATATATATATATATATATATATATATATATATGGCCAGGTTTGCTTCTCTTATTAAAAAAATCTGCCATTAAATCAAAAACAAGTTAAGTGTTAAAGGCCTGGAAGATAGGTATCGTAAGGCTGAAAAATCAAAACAAGCAGTATGTTCATCCATGGTTAGCTGTGAGTAAAACAACTCACATTCATAACTGGATATCATTTTCATATATATAACAGTGAATATATGGATGAATAAATTGATCTATGACAAGTATATCTATATTTGTTGTATGCACATGTCATTGTATATGTTTGTAGCCATAGTTAGGTCACCTGCAACCCAACATTGTTCTTCTTCTTCAAAAAAAGGTTGCTCTGTCATATTCCTTTTCATATAAAACAGTTAATGCATGGACTTCAAAAGGCAATAACTCAACATCTAATGGGTTTTAAACTACGGTTTCAAAACAAAAGTTGTTTGATTTTGAGTGTAGATTGTTTTAAAAATTATTTCATCAATTTTCAACAATCATGGAGGAAGGAAAAACCCACATTACAGTAGGTAGGACAGCTAAGGCAAGAATTCAACCATCACAATTTAACGAATGGACTATATCATTGAAATCGTTACCGAAAAACATGATTTTTGAGATTGAATTAGGAATTTTTATTGGCGTGAGGAAGGAGAATTTTGTAGATGAACGGTTTTAGGGTTTTCATCAAATTCGGGTGACACAGCTGATTTCGTGGCTCGGCGAATAGGTGTGGAAGAGCATGGGATGAGGGCGCATACGAGAAAAATGGCATGGAATTTTTTTGTGGTGTGGATAGGTGAGTCGAGGTGGAACTAGGTTTTTGGGTGGTTGTTGGTTGGTTTTCGGGATGATCAATGGCGAAGAAAAGAGAGTGAGGTAGGCGTGCGCTGGGGGAAAAGGACGAGGAGGTCATGGTGGAGCTCGAGGTAGACTCTGGTGATGGATGGTGGTAGGAGTGGTTATGGCGAGGTGTTGGAAGAGGCACTGCTTCGTTCTATGTTTGGGTAGAGAGTTCGAATTTTCGAACTGAAGACTTGTTTATGTGGTTAGACATGGTGTGATGGTCGAGAGCGACATATGAGGGTGGTCGGCGGCGAGAATAGTCGACCGGAGGCAGTGTGTGCATGCACACATACGTGCATATTGGTTCAATTCAAAGGAATAGAAGAGGGGAGGAAGAAACCGGGGGAAGGAAGAGGGAGGTTGGGCTGGAAATGGTTTGGGCCGAGTGGAACATGGGCTAGTGGGTTTAGGCTGAGTGATGTTTGGGAAAAAAAATAAGAAAATTATCTTGTTTATAAACCTTTAAACTTTAAAACAATGTTCTTTTTTATTTTAAAATTAAATCGTTAAGCAAATTTATACGTCGAGAGTCTATCGCAGAATATTTTTGTATGAACTAATATCGTTAGGTTTCCGGCCATGAAAAATTAAATGTTTAAACTATTGAATTGAATATGTGAGTAATGTCTTAATTATAAATATTACGTTAATTAATTTATTATGAATTGTTAAAATTTTAAGAGTAAATTATTTTATGAAATTTCTTGGACTTACAAATAATCTGGATTTAAAATACATAACTCGACTCTGTTAATTGATAACTAATTCAATTTTGAATTGTAAATTGATTAATATAAATTATAAATCTTTGATTGAGTTATCGATCTATGCTTTGACTGATGTTGCTTTTAGATATTGATTTCAATTATATATAGCTCGTGCCATTAAGTAGCCAAAAAAATTAAGGTAATCGGAATAAAACGTTGACACATTTTATTGGAAGTAAATCGACTCGTACTGATCACTATTTTAAATTTCGGAAAAATGTGATGATTACAAGCGAATTAATTTTGATGGACAGGTCATGTTAAAGTTGATATATGGATTGAATTTCCATATGTGAATATTGACACCCTGATTGTAGAACTGTTTATCCAAATAATTTGGCCTTAAAAATTTACCATTTGGATTTGATGAGACCGTGATCGGATATCAGCATTATCCGAAAACCACTTCGAGCCAATAGCCACTACGAATTTTTACGGTTTTGATCGTGGAGTCTAGTATGCTGGAAATTAATTAGCAATAATTCGGCTATTTTAATAAGTTTTTGTATTATACACTATTATAATATCACTGGATTTTATATAAAAATGTTTTGCTTATCGTAAGGGAAAAACCTGTCGTGTTTATGTGTGACGCGGTCTTATAAGATACCATTGTTTTCAAAGGATTTTGATAACTTAAATAATTCAAATTTAGTGTGTTTACCCACACTGGTTTTCCAGACTGGCTCGAATATTATTTTATTATAATGCTCGGGTCAGACCGTGTATTACAGATTTAGGTTATAGCGTTTTGGAGCTCAGCACACGAGCTGGATGACAGAGACGTACATCCATACTTGAGTATATTCCATTGTCCGTATATAGGTTGTGTGGTAAGCACTGGTGGGGACAAGTTATAATAACTGTCCATATTGATGTATTGATGGTTGTACTTTGATAATTTGTATGTATGTTAATAGCTACAGATTCTTTTGTATAAAATTTGTTATTATATATCGTAATTTGTTACACTGCAATTGTAAGATTTTGTGTTGTTGTTATTTCTGCTTTTTCTTCTATCTCTTTTCTTCTTAACCCCTAATGATTTGGTATTTCCGGCACTGGTATTCTATAAAGTGAATGTATTATAATGATTTTCGAGGGTCAAAAATCCAGGATCGTTACATTTTCTCTACCGGCCTAACCGTTCTCTCTCCTTACAGCCACTTCGGTCGGGTTTCTATCCTTATGTGAAAGGAACCCAGACGTATAAATCGACCGATCCTTGGGTCGGCCGGTTCCCAAGGAAGTTGGATTAGCTTAGTTGATGCGTTTATCTTTCTAGGGACGGCCGCCATGCCCTATTAAACTTTTTAAAATTTTGAGCAACAGAAACCATTTTCCAATAAGTGCCTTTATGGACTTAGTTGTATACCTATTATATTGGAATGTAATTAATGTAACCACTTCGACTATGATTATTTATTTATTTTAAACCTTAGATATTATTATAATATCACTAGATTTCCTAAAAAAATGGCCTGGTTATCGTATGGTGTAAAACCCATCTTTGTTTATGTGCGGCGTGGTCTTACAAAATACCTTTATTTTTAAAGAGTTTTTAAGTATAACAATTCATTTGTTTGGAATTTACTCATACCAGACCCATGTCTGATTTGGAGTTTTTCTTTTTTTCCTTAAAACTCTTTGGTATTCAAATTTGTATGAGTAGCCAAGTAGTCCAGGTTCTTACGAATGCATTTTGGAGGAGCATGGAGTAGGAGGCTCTGCGGTTACCAAGTTATATATTTTATTTCCGCTATGTATGTATGTTATATATTAACATTGTGAGGGCAGACAGTTATAACTGTCTCTGGTTTAAGTTAGTACCTGTTGTAACTTTGATGTTTTATTTTTGAAGTGACCATATATATTATCTTATATTCTAATATATATGATTTCTACACGTTGTGAGATTCTGTGTTTCTTTCTTCTTGTTTTTTCTTTTCTTTTACCCAAATAGTTTATCTTTCAGATACTTAGATGATTGGTACATGAATACCGTGGATGTATTAAGTGTTATGTTTAGGAGTAAGAAAGGCGGATCGTTACAATCCTGTTAACTATTTTAGTACACATTTAGGCAAGCAAAACCAAATTAAAGAGAAGACTAGAACACCATCATTGATAAAGTTAGAAAAGGCTACCATCCTGGAAATCCAGCTATTTTTTTAGGGCGAGAAAAGCGGTTCTCATTAATTTGGTTTTATCGGTAATTCCAATCTATTGGCTATCCTATTAAAGGTTTCCCAACTGAATGATTAAATAAATTAATAACATAGAATGAACTTTTATGGAAAGATAGACCTAAAGGCTCCAACGTAAAATACCTTATTAAATGGAATCTAGTGTGCAAGCCCAAAATCAATGGTGGTATAGGCATTACAAATCTAAAAGCCTAAAATATCTCCCTGCTAAGAAAACGACCACGGAAATTTCTAGACAACGAGATAATAACATGGAAAGACATAATTAGCCACTTTTATTGCAATAGCTGTAAAAATTTATATAAACGCAACACGCCGTTAATCTTCTTTTTCTAGAAAAGTATTTCTAATATGTTTCACATATATAAAACCTGGTCTTCAGAAACAAAACATCCTTCTAGAATGATCCATGGGCTTCCCTAATTGCCTTTAAGTACAATTTCCTGATCTTTACTTGGCAACTGATTTAATATGAATTTACTGATCTTCTGGAATGGATGTATTCAAAGTACACTATATATTCAATTGGAATATCTCTTTTGATCAAAATTTAATATGCAACATGTTTAGGCAATTCCAAAGACTTGTTAATATTACTGATAACATTAATATGTATGAACATCATGACCATCTGACTTTTTATTAGAACGAATCAGAAAAGTATGCTTCAAAATCCATGCATAGTTTTTTAATTTTTTTTTTCGAAAACTCAACCCGATAGCCGTTATTGAAAAAATAAATCCTTCTAGGCCTTCGTCTGGACCACGCCTAGGCGCTAGGCGAGACTCACCACCCAACATTTGCTTAGGCCCGCTTAGACAGGGTTTACCGTCTTGCGTAAGAATCAAAACAAGTATTTAGGCACTGGATAGACAATTTAAGGTTTAATGTCATATATAAACATCAATGTGCTAGTTTTGGACGATCTTGCCTCTTGGCTGCTCCAAAGCACATTCAAAATTCCAAAATTACAAGTTTTATCAATTGATACTATACAAAACACTAAATTTGTTTCTAAAATACATGAGTTATCAAAAATTCCTAACTTTGATTAATCCTTGATTAATCCCTGCCTAAAAGATTAATCCTTAATCCATATTAACTATCTAGTATCCGCTTGGCGATCTTTACAACTTGCCGATGACACTTTAAACCTATTTGAAAATTTAATGCTTCGCCTAAATTTAAAATTCACATATGGATTGTATCAAACGATAAAGAAACATCATCGCGAGGCAAACACTAAACTAATCAATAATCCCAACAATAACCCTTGTTATTTTTGCAACATAGCATTCGAAACCATCACACATTTGTTCTTTGAATGCCACTTCACTTGGCATATTGTAAGAAACTTACTTGCTATTTTTGATCCAGACATTAATTCGACTATTCCGTTTTCGTGCGAATATTGGACCTATTTTAGATTTAACTACAACTATTCTTTTACGAAATTTTTAGATACATTTTTTTCTACTACATGCTACGGTTTTTGGAATGAAAGAAATCAACGAATATTAAACAATTCGTATAGAAATCCATCTGGTATTTATACTTAATTTTTTGACATGTTTATCTTTGGACAAGAGCTTGTAGAAGTCGCACATTGGAGATTTCATCCATATCCGGTTATGAGCAACTTTCCACCATCGACTTTCATCTTCTCCTTTTGAAAAACCTACTGAGAGATTAGTGGGTTTGACTCATCTCATATTTGCTAGGGCATTTCATTACTTTTTCCTCATGTTTCTTCTAAGTTCATGTTTCTCACGTTTTATCTTTACATTTTGCTCTCCCGTTCTAGACTCATTACTCGCTAATAGCCAGTGGTATAGTTATTACTTTTGCTTATGTACATAGTTGATCATCTAATGATGATCTCTAATTCTATTTCGCTCCTTACCTATTACGCTTAGTGATCCATTAGACTTATCATGGTTTTGAATATTCGTTTTAGTTTTTGTATAATAACGTCAAATTGAGGATCAAGCTTTATATATTAAAAAAATAAATTCAAAAGTGTATTCTCAAACTTAAAAAAAAACAAAAAAAAAACAAAACAAAAAAAAAGAATAAGTTTTCACGAAACTTCCTATTATTTTAACTTCTAAGAAAGGTTGTTGCCTGAACTTCCAAATTCATATCCAAACCAGCTGGTTCTTAGTCTTTAACAAATAATGATAAAGTCTGGAGGATTAATTAACCAACTTTGCCGAACATAATTAACACAAACCAAAAAACAATCTTCTAAAACCGCGACTGCCAAAAACCATCCAAAATGCTCTCATCCTCTTCTCCACCCACGCCCACCCTATCCAAACCCAGAACCCAAAAACACGAAACCCAACCTTACTCGAGGTGGAAAACCCAAACCCAACAACGCGTCTACAATCGCCGCCTCCTCGACGCCCTCCGAACCCACCAACCCGCATCTGCAAGATCCATCAAAGAAGCAGCCGACTCCGCTCTCGCCCTCACCGCCCACGGCCAGACCCGATGGAGCCGGGCCATACTCACGACCCGACGGCCCAAACTCCGACTCAAAAGGAAGAAGCCAAAGAAACCATGCTTTAAAAAGATCGAAATCGTCAATAAAGTGGAAGGCGAAGGCGAGAAGAAGGTGAACGAGAGGCTGAGGAAATTGGGGAATTTGGTTCCCGGGTGCAGGAAGCTGTCGGGCCCGAGTTTGCTGGAAGAGGCGGCGGATTACGTGGCGGCTTTGGAGGTGCAGGTTAAGGCTATGAAAGCTTTGGCTGAAGCTTTGGCGGCGGTTAGGGTTTCGGGTGCACGAGAAGGGGACAACGAAGACGGTGAAGGTAACTGATTGGATGATTGGTTAGTGAATTTTATTTCAAACATGAGTGGTTGATTACTTCTTTTAATGTGTTCTTCTTGATATATTTGTATAGATTGAACTTGAACATGTAATTTATTAAGAACTTGTCTTGCGGTAAATAGTATGTTTGATTATAATCATGTTGTATGGTTTATTGGAGAAACTTTTGATTTCTGATTGAATTATTTGACTTAAATCTTTATTGCTTTATAGATTATATTGGTTTTGTTAGTTTAATTTCTGGATTAGAATTTATGATTTCTTGAACATTGCATCTGACGTAATATTTGGAGGGGAACTATTTTTCTTCTTCTTCTTTGTTTGATCATTGCCTTTTAACGTGACATATCTCACTTATGCTTTTAAAACTCTGAAGGTCATACGTATACATGTATGATATATGTATAATGAATTATTAACTATTATTCATGTGTGTGTATTATATACACATACGATATATGTAATTACATACGTATACATGTGGCATGCTCGTTACTTCTAATAATTTGTACGACGTTTTTTTTTTTTTTTTTTACCGCCTTCGATTGGACACAATAAACACTCATTGATATAGCAATATATACTTCAAGTATTACTATTACACGTTTCATTGATATAACGTATAGATTTACCATTACATGTTCCATTAAAACCTATGTATTTATAACTTTATGCGATAGTGTCGTTTCAGAGCAATTGCAATGCAAATTTGTTTCTATATAAAAAAAGAGGTACTTGGGGGCCAATGGCAATGAAAGATATACCAATGGACCATGCAAGCATTCTCCAACCAAGTTGACATTTTATCTTCCGAATGTATTAGCTGAGAGATGTATATTTAATTATTAATTAAAGAGCTGGTTTTATAAGTTAATTAATAAAAGTGCCGGTTAGTGGAAATTTAGGTGGCCGAAAGTACAGACACAAACATCTGTTTACAAATATTGTATTTGGCATGATTGATATGAGAAATTAACGAAGAAGATAACATATACAAGCAAAGAATTGTTTGATATTCAAAATAAAAATACATAAGATATAGCTAGTGGATGATAAAGCCCAAAAATGCTAAAGTTAAAGTTGAAATAAATAAAGCAACTCCATAAATTTATAGGCGCTAAAAATTTTGATTTCTTCCTGCCTATTGAATATTGATGGGGATATGGTGTTAATGAAACGTGAAGGAAATTAAGGTGAAAAGTGGTTTGTTGGTCATTGTCATCACCTAGAGTTTAGCTAATAAAAAGAATAAATGTATATATCAATATCTTCGTGGAGCGTGATAGCCATTGCAACAAATATAACATTGATGAATTACTGTTGAACGTTAAGAAACTTAATTGTCGTCTTTTAACAGATATTTAATTCCTCTAATCATGACGGAATTTGACGGGGAATCTCTTTTAGTATATAATAATAAATTCCGTTTAATTCCAGTTTTGGGTAGGTTGAATCAAATCAACACACTGTAGTTTATCACGATGGAGTACTTGACAGAATGAAAGTGACTTGTTTTTATTTCGAAACTATTAAATGAGTTTGGTTGTATAGAGGGTTCTATTGGAGGTGATGACCATTCGGTGAATGGATATGATTGCTTGCAAGCAAATAGTCAAGTTTGGTTCGAAAACATAACTACTCAAAGGTTTATATATCTATTATTTAAGCTAAAACTCCCTCGATCCCTACAGAAGGTACATGAGGAGGTATATGAGGAGGAGGATCGGTTTTACCTTATGGGTTGCCCTATGCAACATAAATAAACCACATGGAAATTGAAGCCACAACATCATGGAGAATGATTGAGTACACAGTCAACCAAACTAACGCATCTTTGTAAAACTATAGACGCCAAAACAAGCCTGTTTAAAATAATTTATTCATCGTCAGGGCACCTCTAGGGCTTCGCTTGTTAAGCAGCTGTCTAGGGCAACCTCTTTGACGAGCCCCGATGAGAACGTAACACTTAAAAATGTGCTAGCCTCATAATGAAAAAGAGAAAAAATGTGCGGAAAATGCATGTAACCAAAGAGCGAAAGTTTTTTAAAGTGGTTCAAGGATGACTCGCCTCACATGTAAATGTTAGTGTTATCACATGGTTCCATACACAATTATATTTGAAAAGAGAAAAAATGATATAAAAAAACAATAGCACAAGTTACTTCAAACAAACTTTATTAATTCACTAAGAGATTACAAAGAAAAACTCCTATAAGTTAAGAAGAAACCAGAATCTTCAAATCCGAATACAATAACTTTTCTCTTCTTTTGCTGCTCCATGCGACTCCTTTCTACTTCGTTTTGGAAATATATCTTCACTTTGATACCATATTTTCGTAAATGTCATCCAAGCTACACATATAACTTCATGCTTCAAACAATCTCCAATATTAACATGGAAATAAAAGTCCCCATCATCAAAAGAAAATTTAACATGCATATCATCAATTAAACATAAATTGTTTGTAATACCACAAAGAACTCCATGAGGGATTTGCGGCTTTTCATTGCTAATTCCACCTTGATTTAGATATATTTCTCTCCAACACCACATTTAGACCTTTTTACATTCTCTACCATTGTTTCAAGCAAACTGTATACGTTATTGCTTCTTCATTTTGTGCTTAGAACCTCTCTATCCCCCTATTGAACCTTGTGACTCCGCTAGAGTTGAAAAATTGTAGCTTTTTCTTCTAACTATCCGGTTGAAATAAGATTATTCTTAATTTTTGGGACAAGCATAACTCCCGTGAGTTTCTTCATTCTTCCATCATACATCTTCAGCATAATCGAACATATACCTTACACCTCAATATCTTAACCATCGTCGGACTCCACCTTGTTTTCTTGCATTTTATAATCAATGAATGCTCCTTTTTGGGTACATATGTAGAAAAATGCACCTGAATCGAGCACCTACTCGTTTTCTTTTCTTCTGCCAATACAAAGCACATCTTTGCTAATACCGAATTTACCTTTGTCATCACTGCCTTCCTCAAGCTTGTCATTGCCTTTCTTTAATTCTTTCATCCTTTCTTTTTCTCTTTTTAGCTTATTACAAAATCTGAGCCGGTGACCTGGTTTTTCACAGCAATAGTAGATGAACCACTTTATATGTTGATCAATTTGATAGTATTTTCATATCTGGACGGTTTCCTTTCCATGCAAGATGCACCTCTTCAATTAGATTTCTTTTTCCCCTTTCTTAATTAACATTTTCTTCCATTAGGTTCATCCTCCACATTTCCTCATTAAGCAGATTACTAATCACCATACTCATTGAAACGACTCCATTCAAATTTGAGTTGTTTAATGCAACCATAAGTGTTTTCCCACTTTCCAATAATAAACTCATCAACATCAAGGCTTTTGTTGCATCATCAACCTTGTAATTCATGGCTGCCATGTGATTGAAAATTACATGAAAATCATTAAAGTGCTATCCAATTGATCCACTTTCCTTAAGTTTCAGATTTATCAACCTTTTCATTAGAAGAGCCTTGTATGTCACAGAATTCTTAGAATAAATTCCTTCAAACTTCTTCCAAATTGAGTAAGTGGATGCTTTATTAGCAATAATAAAAAACTTCATATTCTCCCAAAAAACATTGAATAGCCATTGCAGCCTTCTTATCCAAAATTTCTCACTTTGCTTCTGTTATATCAGTAGGTTTCTCCCTTTTGTTCTTTAATAATTGGTAAGATCATTGTGTATAGAAAGTCCTTCATCTTTCCCTTTCATAATCCTCAATTTCTGTTGGGGAAATTTGAATTAACACCCCAAAATGCAGAAGAAATAATAGGATCGTGTTTATGATAGGATAGAACAAACCTAAAACTAATATCCCAAAATAATTAATCACAGATCGTACATGCATAAACAGAAAAGAAAATCACATATAGGATTTATAATGCTTCCATCATCACGAGATAGTGCATATCCACTTTGAAGAGAGAATATTTTATTACTTTCCGAGAAAAGAAGATTACGAGATTGATAATGTAGACTATGAAAAAGAAATATGAAGAAATAAAATTTGTATGGACGATGTTAATCTATAAAGAACGACTATCTATTAGAGATTATTACTTTGGGTTGAAGTAATTGATTTATGGCAATAACCAAATGCCTCATTAATTCTTCTGTTCATATGAAAAATGTTTATCTATTTGATTTTTCCAGCGTCTTTTAATTTTGCATGCACCTGATAAAATACCTTCTTTAATCAGCTGATTAAAGAATTGATTGATTACATCAATCTCTCAAAATAACTTCTCGTTTGGATAATTTATTATCTTCTTTAATGCATTAACAAAGGCAATAATTTGAGTCAAACAATGACTCAATTATCTCCTAAATCTTCTTAAATATTGAAATTTGTATCATTGAAATCTAATAATATACACCTTGATACATTATTTCCATGTAAGCTTACCAACTCCACCCATATTCTAATACTCCAAGCAACTTTCGGACAAGACACCGTGGATATTTTCCCAATGAGCTTCAACATGACTATTATCCATTACACTTTATCAACGAACTCCGACAAGGCCACTATTTCCCAACAAAATGTTGAAAGTACCCTCTCCGTGCAAGACCTATGAATCTCAATAATGAAAACAAACGTCACCATCTACCAACTTCAACTTACCCATGTGCCACCATATGGCACCTACCACCTTAATTAGAGTATCAAGTTCGAGCAATGCTCGAACTTTATATTAGGTAATGACTTGGTAAACATATCTGTTGCATTCCCCTCCATTTGAACCTTCTGCAGATGAATTATCTTCATCCATCGAGACAAGAAAGAACTGTCTCACCTCTATATGCTTCGTCTTTTAGCTGAAAACTAGATTTTCAACTAAGTGAATTGCACTTTGACTATCACAACTCACCACAACTTCATCATATACGAAGCCCAAATCACACATCAACCAATTCAAATAGAGTTCCTCCTTAGACGCTTCAACAGTAGCTATCAATTCTACCTCTGTAGTAGACAAAGCAACTATCATTTGTAGTCTTGCTCTCCAACTAGTAGTTGTCCCTCCAAGAGTGAACACATAACTTAAGGTTGACTTCCTTCGATCTCTATCTTCGACATAGTCAGAATCACAAAATCCAATTAAGCTGAAATCTTTATGTCTGCCGCTAAAAACAAGCCCATGGTCTGGAGTTCCTTCAAGATACCTAAAAATATATTTCACTGCCTCACATGCATATTTTCTGGATTTTCCATATATCTACTAATCCAGCAGTAGGTGGAATGTCGGGCCTAGTGCAAACCATAATATACATCAAGCTACCAACTGCATTCGCATAAGGAACCTTCTCTATGTAGACCTTGTCCTTTTCTGAGATTGGAGAGCCTTTACTAGAAACTTTTTATGCAAAGACATGGGTGTATTAATTGTCTTTGCTCCCTTTATGCTAAATTGAGCAAGCACCTTCCGAATATATTCCTTTAGTGAGCCTCAAAAGTCAAAGATTTTTATCTTTTTGGTTATCTAAAATCTTCCTTGCATCCCCAAGGTCTTTCATCTTGAATTTCGCTTTTAACTTTAATTTATTTATTTCATCTCTATCCTCTTATACTATTGTCTAGGCGATTTTTTAAGTTCATAAAAAAAATTCGTCAACCTGCAAACCCAATTTTCTTTCCTACTTACAAAAAATCCTTATGGCCGCTTCATGCAAATGGTCTTCTCCAAATCACCATGCAAGAAAGTGGTCTTCATACAATTTTCTCCAACTTCAAGTCCTGAGTTGCAGTTATAACAAGAAAAATTCGAATAGAGATATGTCTCACTACAGGTGCAAATATCTCATCATACTACATTCCCTTCCTTTGTAAAAATTCTTTTGCAACTAATTTAGCCTTGTATCTCTCATCATTTTTGCCTCAAACACCCACTAGCAACTATGGCTCGGCTTCTCTAAGGAGGTGGTACCAAATTCTAAGAATTGTTATTCTTCAATGGCAGTAACTCCTCTTCCATATCGCAAATCCACTTCGAGCTATGATTCAACTTCATGGCTTCTTCAAGGTTAAATGACTCAAATGAACCTATTAGAATTGAGCCAACCCATAGTAGAAGAAATAGATGAAATTTCAAAAAATTCTACCATATTGGATCTTTATTAAGCTTATGAAGTCTAAATTATTTAGAACATTCCCAAGTTTCTTTTAAATAAAATCATTATTTTATTTATATTTATAATATAGTTTTGTATTACGTGATTAATATTATATTATGTATATGCATGTGTATCATATATATCAATGATATTTGAATGATTTTTTTTATATATAGCTATTAATCCATCATATTCACAATCTAAGATTACGTCAATGATATTCTAAGAATAACATATTTTGGGAATTGAATGTTTTAGGTTTTTTATTCTTTTTCATTTTTTATTTTTAGTTGGGAAATTGGTTTAGAATTAAGAACACCATTTATTTGTTGCTCTTCAATTTACTCCTTGTATTTTTTTTTTGCTTAGTTGGCTTGTTAATGAAGATAATAACGATTGTTTTTTATTATTATTACCACTCATAAGAAAATTAAAGATTCATATGTTTCATACTTGAAGGTAGTAATATATTTGTAATGTTCTACCAAAATTGTTATCCAAAGTATTTAATATACCATAAGTCTAATGGTGGTTTTACATTGCATCTTAATTTTTCCAAAATGTTTACTTTAAAGTAATCTTATCATCTTAGCATCATTCGATGGATAGATATTCACCCCAAAATCATAGCAATTTCAATTATAGATATTGTTTCAAACTTCACTTTAGGAAAATAATAATAGCTATTTCATGTTACGTTCTTTAACATGATATCGAAGTTATTAACAATACATACTTTGTCCTTTGTCCACTCTACACATAAAAACATTATTAAAATATTTCAATGTCCCATAAATGTTACTTTTCCTTGGAAAATAAAAACATTTTCATTGCCCCACATATAATCATATAGTTATATTGATTTTTCACACGGTTATTCTTCTGGATTGAAATTATTATGTTTGTCCCGTAAGGTGATTTTTATTAAAGTATGTCTATTGATTTTACTGGGTATGTTGCCTTTGATTTATTCTCTCTATATTAACAGTTGATAATGAAGTCATATAAAATATGTTCTTCCCAAATAAAATGAGCACCATGACTGTCAAAAATGTTCGCTCTTGGGATAAGTACCATGCTCCAACTTCATATGGTACAACGCTAAACGCGCAGCTCAGTTTTTATAAACTTAGCATGGTCGGTTTCATCAACTGAACAATCAGTTTATAAAAATTGAGCTAGCTCATTATTTTTACTAAATGTACTGCTTAATTGATAACTAAGCGGTGAAGCTCGGTTACAAACTGAGCGATGAAGCTCAGATTTTTAACTGAACAAAGCGCTTAGTTTTTATTATCAAATTTGGTGCAATTTGATTTTCAAGTACAATGAATCTTTCCTTCTGTCTGTTTCATAAACTGACATTGTTTCTGTATATGCAGGCTTTAAATGTTGCTGTAGAAAAAAAGAAAAAAAAAGAAAAAGTAAGCAAAATTTAGTCGAGTTGGTTGGTGGATGTTTTTTTACTTTAGCCAGAAAGTCGAATTCATTGTTTGTAAGCTTTTAGATTTTTAATACTAGTAAAATTTGATGTTACCATACAATGAACTTAGTATTATGATGTTTGTTTTAAAATTTGGTGATGCGTTGGTTCTGAAATTTGGTTACATGTTTGTTGTAACTATAAATTTGAATTTTTATTGTTGCATGAAATATGTTTGATTTTTGTTGATACATGATATGGTTTAACTAAACGAAATTTGTAACACTTATAAGCGTTGCCGATCAAAATGGTTACTAACGGTTAACTAAACCAAACTTGTAATACTTATAAGCATTGCCAATCAAAATGGTTGCTAACGGTTATAATCATTGGTAAATGATGTATATTAGTAATATATTTACCAATGGTTATAACTGTTGGTAAATACATTATTTGCGAACAGTTATAACCAATGGGAATATAGAAATTTCCAACGGTTATAACCGTTGGAAAATATGTTGCATATTTTGTCACGTATCCATTTGTAACGTTTATAACTGTTGTGAAATGACAATTCGTATGTTGTGATGGAAAATAATTTAGTGAGGACAAATGTCAAAGATGAAGGAAAGTAGGCCACCAATTCCATAGAAATAAACTATGAGGTTCATCATCAAAAGGGAACCGATTACAACAATCCACTATCGGCAATCCGTCCGGGTGATCTCCCTATCATAAATAGTCCAATACATCAGAAAGCTAGAGTTGAAAAGATCAACAAAAAGTGGGAGCTACACATATATATATGCATACTGTATAGTCAGATGATTATGAACAATATATGTAAAGAGTAAAGCAAGAAGAGAATTATTAGTTTTCTATCAAGAGAAGAATGTTTGAAGTGTTATCATTGGTAGAAATATTTAAAAGGTCAATGCCTAAGGCCATATTGCGACTCCCATTGCTGTAAACAAATTTTACTTTTAAGAGATCAATGCGACTCCTTAATTTTTTCAGAAAATACTTAAAGTATATATTTTGGCCAATTTATAACAGGATTTGCAACCTAATGGTAACTAATAAGCATAACAACGTAGGTCAGATTATCAAAGGGAGTATTAACATTGTTAAACATTTTTTTGTTCCTTTCAAACCATAGGTACTAGTAAGTAATAGCGACGATGGTATCAAGTAAAATTCTACAATCTTTGGTGTATATATAAAATGTAACGACCCACAAATTTTTCACTTGGATAAATTATATTTATTTTTAAAATATTTAGATATGGATTTAAAAGTAAAAAATAATCATGTTTTAGATGGCCAATAATAATATTTATTTTGTTTGGAAAAATATTTGTAGACAAATTACCGACGTAAAATATTGATAATTTACAAATATCGTCCTAGATAGAATATCGATAAAACAATCGGAAATCCTTTTATTAATAAAGCTGCTTTTAAACAATAAAAATCGTGCATGGCTCTAGATACATACATAAATATATGTATTCAAACAATATTATGAAATAAAATATTTTATTTCATTTTTAGAAAATAAAATGTATTTATGCCATCGACTGTTGAGATCTTCAGTTTTATATATTTCTTCGAAAATTCAAGTTAGGTTTAAATAATAAATCAATGTGTTTTTATTTACAAATAAACCTATTTTAATTATTTAATAATGATGGTAAAATCATTTTTAAAATTTGTTTATCAAAATAAATAGTTTGTAGAAAAATAGAAAATGTGACCGAAGAACGTTTTTCAGAATTTTGACTTTTCGACACCGGAAGTTGTCGGGAGCGTTGTTCATCTTTGTGCACTATACACACATATATAAGAGTTCATTAACCAAAAATAATAATACATTAATAGTACATTATCTTATATTAATTATGTTTAGCAAGTGATGTGACAAACTAAGGTTTTAAAAAGGATAAATTTTCAAAAGAGACTGATTTTCAAAACTACTTGCATGAGGCTGGTTTTAAAACTATTTGTAAACATAGGCTATTTTTGGCCAGCTCAACGATGAGCTGACCTTTTTTTAAAAAAAAATTACGGGGCGTATTTCAGAAATGCGCCCCTACAAATTTGCACTGGCGCATCTGCGAAATGCGCCAGTGCAAATCTTTATGTCCAAACCTGGACAGCAAACTAATATTAAGCAATTCAAATTCAAATACACGAAACCAAAATCCAAATGCACAGTCTTAAATGATAGCAAACGTTTATCAACATGATAGCCAATAAATAAAACTACCATTAAATAAGTTCTAGCATAACATAATTAAAATTCGATTACATTCGAATTAAAGCAGAAGTTATAGTTTGATTACAAAAGCAAACTAATAGTAAACTACAAATAGGAGTACTCATGGTTGAGTTGGACCGTCTTGGGTAGGTGGGGGTTGAGAAGGTCCAGCCGGTTGCGATTGGTGTGTTTCCTGCCTTCTTTTAGTTCTTCGCTCTCTAGTCCGCATAGCTTGTTCGAAAGAGCTTGGTCGTGTTAATCGATTTCTAAAAAGAAGCGTGTCAATAAGTTTCCTCAAATCAAGACACCATGGTTAGACTTCTCGTTCGAGTACTCTACCATGTCTGATATCATCTAACGCTCCTCCTACCTTCTCTAGTACATCGACCTACAAGTTGTAGTTATTTATTCAAAATTAGAAATATAATTCAAGTGAACAAACTAAAAATATCACGATAATGTGAAGATTTACCACATCTCGCTCAAGCGGTGCACGAGCGGTGTATGCTCGTTCGTGAGAAGTCCGATCTGCAACAATGAATCTTCGAGTAATCGACCAGTACCAAGTCATGTATCTCGAAATAGGAATCGTAGGAAACTGTTGGTGTATGATACGGTTATGTCTATCGTTCCACTGGCCGATAGCAAACTCAAATCCGGTTTTGGTTCGCATGGATCAGGTATGTGTTGCTGAAGACCAAACTGTCGCATCACTCGATCAGGATTATACATTTCTACATCTCGCATGTATATGATAGGTGTCTTACAAAGTCAACTATGCATCCCACTTAGACATATCTACGGAAGATCGACTAGCACATCCTGTATGTACAGATTCCATATAACAGGTTCATCTGTTAACATGTCGAGCTAGTCGTGATAGTAAGTGGCCACCTACTTTGGAGACTCAACTCAACTCCTTGAACCAAACTACCTATATGAATAGTTATACAATTAGAGTTTTATTAGTACAAAAATACACACATGTAAATGTAGTTGGAAATTCACTACCTTGCACTATGAGGCAATGTTCTGTCGATCTGCATGGATGAAGTCACATTTGGACGACCTATGGGAAGATGTGTCCATGCCCAAAGCTGTAAAATAAATAAAACTTTGAATACATTAGAATTAAATATTACATATGAGTTTATAGAAAATATATCTATGCATATTATACATGAAAAAGCGAGAGACAACCAGCTATCGATTTAGATTTCATGAGTTAACTCATTATATAATGTTGCCAATATAGCACTGCCCCAAGAATATCGTGCACACTCATCCAGATTTCGCAAAAACAATAACCAAAAAATGTTTAGTCGTCCTTTAGAATGATCGGGAAATAGATGACAAGATATCAAATGTAGAATAATAGCTCTCGCATGATATTCAATTTCCTCTTCTGAATCATCCGGTGATGGCTCATCTACAAACATATCGCGAAGCCATGTCAACTTAACTGTTGCACCTCTTATCTCACTCCGAGGTGGAACCACACCTGAACACTGTTGACAAATATCTTCGTAATTACTTAGTTGTCTAATAGTAACAGGATTTCCTTCTACTTAACACCTAGAAGACAACTAACATCTGCTAATGTGATGGTAATTTCACCAGTAGGAAAATGGAATGTTGAAGTCTCGGGTCTCCATCTATCTACCAAAGATGTAACTAGCGCATGATCTATTTTGAAAACGCCCAATCTAGATATTTCCCTAAATCTCGCTCTTTGTAATGCAAGTTGAACTCGTGGAGTATTAGACGTGATGAATTTTAATTTGCTTGAATGATCATGACACTCAAGTAGCTCATCGCTCTACACATTCATAAACGAACAAAAGGTAAAATAGTGGAAGTAGTAACCAAATAAAAACATTCTAATGTAACCAAATAATACCTGCATCAAGTTTCTATTATTGCTTCGATGTTCATTCTTAAGATACAAAACACTTGCATTCACGGGACCGGGCACCAACTCTTTAAGAAAAAAATGTTCAAGTGGGAATAACATGCAAGTGAATGCAAATTTGAACAAATGACTTTGATGTAATTGAATGTAATTGCTTCGATTTCATTTTGAATGTAATTGCTTTGATGTAAATGAATGTAAGTGCTTCGATGTACATTTTTAAGATACAAACACTACACCTGTGACGACCCAGAATTTTTGTATATTTGAAATTGGAATATTTAGTTTATTTTAAATATTCAAAGGTTAATTTTTTAACTTGAATTTCAAATATCAATATTTATTGGATAATTAATTGTTAAATTTAATTATTGAAATCGGGTAAACTTATTAGATTTGGAATTTTAAGCCGGTTAAAAATGATTTGAAGGCTTGTAAAATTCATATTAATAATACTGAAGATGGTAGGAGTTTTAAAATGGAATTCTAGAGTTTTTTGTTCAATTTTTAAAAATGTATCGTTTAAGTCGATATTTAAATATAGCTTCCGGGTGATAGTCCCGGAATTTGACGAAACCAGTTCCATTGGATCCGTAATATTGTTTTATTATCGAATTTCAATTTTCGTAGTATTAGGAGTTGTTGTGTGAGCATACGATAAGTAAACGCATTGAAAATTTAATCGAAAAATTTAATAATATTGTTTCTTTATTCCTTTACATCAGCTGCTCCTTATCACTTCAGCCTACTTTCTTTCACTGTCATAACTTTTCCTTTCACTTCATATCTACTGTAGCCGACCATCTTCTGAAGCAAGCCGTTCCTTTCCGTTTTAAAATCATTACGTCTCCTTCCATTTCTCTCAGAACAAATTAACTTCAAAAAAAAAAAAATGGTCGCTTCCTCTGTTAAAACAAATCGAAACCCTGGCTCC
This sequence comes from Allium cepa, assembly GCA_030765085.1. NCBI lineage: Eukaryota > Viridiplantae > Streptophyta > Magnoliopsida > Asparagales > Amaryllidaceae > Allium > Allium cepa. Next base: position 636,482,990 of record CM060941.1, read on the forward strand.
TCCCTTTCCTCAAATTTGTTCAGGAACCGATACCCCTCCTCCAAACTACAAATTTCCCTTTGCAAAAATTGAACGGCATCTTCCCTTCCTCCATTCTTTAGTTCAATACTCAAAGGATACTCGCGATTCCCACTGCCGGTCAAATCGCGACGAGTTCTAGCGAGCTTCAAGGGGTTGCGTGGTGCCGCGAGGGAAGTCTGGTGGTGATCTCGAGGCGCGAGGGCTGGGATGACGCGATGAACCTCGCGACTGCATTTGAGGGTTCGACTTTGTGGTCGTGGACGACTAGCAGAGTCGATTTTGCGATTGCGTGGGTTGGGCTGGGTCATGGTCGACGACAGTGGAGACGAAGAACAACTCTCGATTCTGGAATTTGGAGTTGGCGAACGAGGGACCTCGTGTAAAGCTGAGTTAGGTATTCGCAGATTATTTTCATTTTCAACCTGATGTTATATTTTTACTGTTAGGTTAAGTTTGCTTTTTAAAAAATAAAAATCAAATTACTAGTTTAAAACCAAATGATTTATTTAAATTTTGATGATTAGTTGATGGAATCTATTAAATTAAAATTAAGTGTTTATTTACAATTTAAGTTATTGGTTTAAACTTAATTATTTGTTTAGATTAAATCTTTCGTTTTAAATGAGAACTATTCAAATAAAATCACGAGTAAATTAAATTAATCAAAGGAGAATTTAAGTTATTCGATTGGTTCGAATATTAATGAAATAGTCTAATGTTATACAAGGTTAAATTCTGAAAGAAATCAAGCCGGTGTGGATCGGATTACAAATCTTTGGTCAAAGGTGAGTTAATCTCACTCAGTTAAATTTAAATTTAATTTAAATGGTTAGATTTAAATAATTGTTGGATGGTTGAATTGATTGATGTGCTATAGTATGATATATTTTGGAATTGGTATTGTATGTTGTGCTAACGGCTATGGATGCAGGGAGAACAGGTTGGAGGGATCCAACTGGGTCCCTCAATATATATATATATATTGTTTATTATTCTCTGTTAGGCTTTGTGGATATTCTGTGATGAATTATATCGAAATATTGAATGCTATAGTTGCTTGGATATATTATGGTACTCTGAGTTACCAAATTATATAGCATTGGATTTTTGGTAAGAAAATAATTATAAAGAATGTACATACATTAAAATGGACTGAATAAGAACATTAGTGTTTTCAAAATGCTAATTAATGAATCCTGTATAAAGAAAGGAATTTTGAATAAACAGAAAGTTAAGAAACTTATACTTCAATGTTACTGTTTAAAAGAATAAAACAATTATTTTAAATTTAGGATTTAAATTATCCTAGAAGAATAAAGAGGAAATGGGAAAAATCTGAAATTTGTATATCTCAGTTAAAGATTTAAAATCAAACGGAAAATATTAACAATTATAATAAAGTCAATAATTAATGAATTTTGAAATGAACTGAGTAAGTAAAGGAAATTATTTCAATGGAATAAATTGGGAATCAATTTGGAAAATTGATTTAAGTGGTTGAGATTGGAATTCTCCCTGGATAACCAAGTACGTTTCAAAGTAAATTTTTTAAACAAAAGTTAATAGATTTAAAGTCGTTTTAAAAAGCAAGTTTTGGAAAATATAATATTTCTAAATTTTTAAATTCTAAAGTAAGTATTTTCTTTTAATCTATTATGGCAATAACTATTTAAAGAGTGACTTAGTACATTATTTTTAAAAAATGAAAATCTAGTTTTATATTTTATTTAGTTACCTTATTTTCAAATATTCATATAGTATGTATTTTTTTTAACAATGAAGTAGTTTTAAAATAAATGTTTTAAAGTATATTTCAAAGTAAAGTGTTTTAAATTATTTTAAAATCTAGCTTGGTGATTTCAGAGGAGATAGAAAATAATTGGGAAAGTTGATTCTGAAAGGAAGGACGGTTTTGAAATTGTTTTCAAAGGATTGAAAATGGAAATATATCTTGTGAAGATATTTTGAGGTTAATAAATAATTTAGGAAATTATTTATTGTTGGATGGTTGTTTGTGAATATTAATTGATAGTTAAATAACCGACTATCAATATTGGACAAATGCGTTGATCGTTTCGAAGAGACCGGGATCGAGATTTATTTCTCGAAAACCACTTCGATCCGGTTTGTACATTTTGTGGAAACGATTTGGATTCGAAGATGGAGCAGTGAAGTGCAAGGGCTAGTCGCTATTAATCCTGAGGATATTTCCAAAATGGATGTAGTAGGAATAGTGCCTTCGGTTCCGTTCGAACTCGGGACGGACTTGTATGGATGAATGCTTGCGAAACATCGTCAGGTGGCGATAAGCATTCTAAGGAATATGTTCTAAAAGGTAACGCTTAGCCTCAAGCCTCATCAAATGGGAATGACTGTAAATCAGAGGATATGCAGCAAGGCTAGGTGGGTAGCACCCAAGCAGGGTGAGGTCATTCCAGTCTAAATGTCCCTTTTTATTTCGGCTTAGTGGGTGGTTGCTGATCCCAACCGCGGGGTGATCTCACTTGGGATTATCTAGTAAGGGGTAATCTCGGCCTTGTGTTGCAGGGGAGCGGGCGTACTCCTCGTTACGGTGATCTAGGCCCCGTACTGTGACAGGTGGTACCCCAGTGCCTAGTCATTGGTTGGAAATCCATTTTCCCTACGAGCCTTGTACGAGTTTTGTTTGTATTACCCACTCTGTGGCTAGTAGCTGGAATTTAATAATGTAACAATTTCGGCTATTTTATAAGTATTTGTATATAGACCCTATTATAATATCAGAGGATTTCTATGAAAATTGTTTTAGCTACCGTAAGGTAAAAACCCGACATGTTTATTTGTGGCGTGGTCTTACGAGATGCTTTTGTTTTTCAAAGGATTTTGAAACTTTAATAATCAATTGGGTGTGATTTTCTCACGCTGGTATTCTAGACTGACTCGGGTATTATTTAAATGTAATGCTCGGGTCAGACCGAGTATTATAGAATACAGGATATGATGCTGTTAAGCTAAGGAGACGAGCAGGATGGCGATACGTACTCCCGTATTTATATATATATACATATTCCGCTGTGTTGAGTTGTTGAGTATCCATTTGTATGATATTGATGTTGAGCTGTGATTGATGTACTCTGATGATGTAATATATATATAGACAGATATATTTGATTTTGAGTAAAGATCATTTATTATCTATTATATTTTATTCCGCTGCGATGGTTAGATTCTGATGTTGTTCTCTATTTTTCTTCTTCTACCTCTTCTTCTTTAACCCAAATGGTTCGTATTTCTGTACAACTTGAGTTGATTTAGGTAGAATAGTGTTGACTCAAGGAGTACGGACTGCGGGTCATTACAACACCATAAACGATATTTTGATACGGCTTTTAGCCATATCTAATCTTATTAGATACGGCTAAAAGCCGTATCAAAATATGCCGAGTTAATATTGTGATACGGTTAAAAGTCGTATCTAATGAGCCAATTAGATAAGGTATCTAATTGGCACATTAGATACGGCTTTTAGCCGTATCTAATGTATCAATTAGATACGACCATTAGCCGTATCTAATTGACACTTCTAATTGATATAGCCGTATCTAATTGACACTTCTAATTGATACAGTCGTATCTAATTGACACAATAGATACAGCCGAAAGCCGTAATCAATATCCAATATATAATATTATAGACCTACTCATATCTAATATATAATCAACAATCATTCGGAGACATCAAAACAAATAATATTATAGACAGTGCACATTCAAATGATTCAATAATCCGCATTGCAGTGCGTAATAACTTAACAATATCATTACATAATATCATTACATAACACTAGCATTTAGCACATTAATATATCGTTGGCATTACAAGTCTTTATATGGTTACAATTCAAGAATCATAGTTAACGATAATGATAATCATAGGAGATTGTATTGTTATATAATAACAGTAGCAAACACAAAAGGCCTACATTTTAAAAAATACACACACTCCATGCCAAGGAAATGCCCAACACCTTTGAAGTCCTCAAATCTTGGTACAACTGCATTTGAGAAGGAATCATACACCAATAAACTTATCGTACCTGCAACCAAAAATAAGATACAAATAAGCATTCACATTTTGTACTTCGGTGTAACAGTTAACTGTAAAAGAAATAAGACTCAAAGGAACCCCAGATAGTTATACGCTTCTTTTATTATCCTGTTGCATTAATAGTATAACGGTAAACAAAAAAAATCAGGTTGGTCCATATCCGGCAGTTTTAAGTCATACACTGAATACACTGCATCCGACGACTCTGCTGTTTATCCACTGCAATATTACACACATCGTTTAATTTGTAGCCTACCTTCCACCCTGTATTTACTGCTTGCGGTTTCATTGAATATATTGTACTTGCTTATTTTATCTAGCGATTTTTCCCTGCCTGCTTACAAAATTATTAGCAGATGCTTGACTAAAAATTAAATAAAGGCACCGTAATATTACAGGCCGGAGCTTTAATCCTATTATATGCGGTTTCTTATTCCATTTCTATTTTTGATATTTTAACTGTTATTACCAACTGCGTTAAACAATTTGCTTTTATGCAGTTATTTATCTGTACACTGAATTACTTCTGTTTTAACAGTTAAACTTGTTGTCGTACTATTGAGGGTGGAGCCGATCACTCCATGTCAGTTGTCGCTTGCAATCCATGGAAATAAAGAGCTCTGTACTCCGATAAGTGGAATCATTGCAAGAGATGAAGTATCATGGTATCATTATATCACTATTAGTAATTCTGCCAACTAATGTGATATTTATTCCAGTTTTTGCTAGGATTATATTTATTTTTAACTGGTCTCTTTGTTCGTCTGATTTTTTATGGATTTGCAGTGATATGTTTGGTATTTGTTTTCCTAAAAGAAATGGGTAGAGTAGCTCATGCATGTTAATGTTGTCTTGTGTTGTACAATTGATTCACTGTCTGGTGTTATAATGTTAATTTGAGTTTTCGCATTTCTTATCACTATCGATTACTGTAGTTAACAAAACTGTTAGATTGCGCATTCGGGGCTGTCAAATGTCGTAGGTTCCTCATCCTACTCTCTCTCAGACCAAAGAATGTTACCATGGTGTATCCATTGACAAGAAATAGGGATACATTTTGTGAAAAATCCTTTTTATAAGTCCATTTAACATAAACTCTTTATTACAGCAAAAATGTATCATAAATACGTATTTGACTCTTATGAATAATTACCTTCCAACTACTGTATCATATTATAATAAATTAACGGCCAACATACATAATTCAAATTGTTCAATACATTACTTTATGAAACACATTATTTTGCTATATTCGAAGTCAACTGAACACATGAAAATGTCAGTTACGTCACAACATAGGAAGAATCTGGATAAAATATAAGAATGAACTATAAACCTTTGGAATATAAAGATTATGAACACTACCAACTCAGTATTAATTGGTTTGAACTTGCAAGTTAGTTGCAGTTACTCCTATTATAGTCTATCAATTTGCAAGTTAGTTGAAATTGTTGTACTCGGTTGGCAGATCAACCAATGTATCTGACTTCTAAAAAAAAAAGCATATATGAGTTACATTGTAGAAACTTAAAGAAAAGACACACTTTCCAAAAATAATATTTGAACTATAATTTTAGCACTTATCCTAGTTGGTTTTTAATTACCTTGGTCGACCTGTAAAGCAATTCAGGCGCTCCCTAAGTCGAACTCTAATTCACTGTCAAACTTTGCTTTCTCATAATTATATACAGTTGCGCGTATTTTGTGTCCCTTTATGGTATAGACTTTTAATGGTTGTTACCTGAACTTCTAAACCGGATACAATGACATAAAAACAGATGGAAAATATCTAAAGAACTGATTGTTTATTTAATTCATAACCAGGGAATGTACAAAAACTTCACTGCTAGAAGGCTAGGTCAGAATAAGTAGTTTGATGCATTAGATTACATATTACATAAAATAGAGAAGCATAAATGATTGTCAATGGTTCAATGTTGATCGATGTAGATCAGTAACGAGTAGGATATGAAAAGCATGAGAGGCCAAGTACGCATCATGTGATTGGTGCATATTATACAAATGATTCAATGCAAAAAACCATGTGATTTTTGAAGGACAAGAAAGGTATATCATTGGAAATTTGGGTGCATGAATTCCTTGACCATGAAATCTATGTCGTTTCAGGCAAGAAAAACGCTGGTCACTAAGAATATTCTTAGTGTCCGGAGGAATATGCGTGAAAACAAACATTTAGTTGGTGTTAGGTGTTAGCCTTAGAAATGAGCTAACACTCCCCAATTACAATGATAAATTTATCCACCCACTCCAACATCATCTAGAGAAAGGTGGACCACATAAACAGAAAATATACCTGCTCCATCATCTAAAGATATTGAATAAGACACTTTGGATGGCACACATATCCACCCACTCCAACATCGGCAAAGGTCTCTGCAAATTGATGATTCATTTTGCTGGTTCTCTCATCTGGGAGCAGTATACTGTCCAACACCACTTTTTCATGTGTGGATGGTACAGATTTCACATGGATGTTGGACAATGTAGAATCTCGGCATATAGTACCTATTCCTATTACTTCTGAATCAGAGATGAGGATTTCACATTTTTGATTGTTCGTAACATTGGTCAAATCCTGGAACAACGAAGCAATGAATTCAGGAGCATTGAATTGTGTGGCGCGTCCTCCATCAGAAGAATTGACCGGTGCACGAATTCCCTGTTCTATATTTCCCACCATGTTGATCAAAACCTCCATTTGTCCAGACAAATTTCCCACTGTACCCTCCAAACTTCTCACCCTCATTTTCAACTCATTCTGCTCGCCGTGAACATGTCGGAGTCGTTTCTATGCAATGGCACAAGCCTTAACTTTAGTCTTTGGCATAGCGGTCCCAACACCGCGGCTCCTACCTCTTGCATCCTTACCAAGCACTTGTGATAAGATGTCTTCACCCACTTTCAATTTTTCTGCATCACTTTCAGTGATCTTTACCTTCTCTTTCGCAATTTGATCCTGTAATACGATAATACTTACATGAATAAGGAATTTTAAAGAATATGCAAGTTAATATTTGTTTAACTTACAAAGTATGAAGAAATGGCATCTGATATGCTACCATCTTTTTTCCTGTGTGTCTTCTCCCATACTTGACGATGACTGATATTTATTGATAGACTAGCAACGATCTGCAATACAAGTTGATGCAACGACATGAATATCCAATCACTATGTGTAAATCATTTGAATGAAAATGAATATAAATTACCATTTCTTATTCTATTTTAGCGTGACTTTTACGTCCTGCATGATGAGCATAACTGAGCAATGCTCTGTTCTTTTTGCCTACCTCCCTTCTTCCGCTCGATTTAGGCATTGCTTCATTTTTTATGAACTCTGCCCAATCTTCTTGAGCAACTGTAGGTGGGCAATTTTTCAACCGTTCTTTGTCATTGTTGAAAGGGTCATAATAAACTACTCTCAATTTTTTCTTGTATCTCCTAAAAGCCTCGGCCATTCTCTTTAAAAACATTTCCTTTGAAAGCGGATCGGGTTTATAATTTTTCTGCAAAAAATATATTAAATTATGTGTTGTGCAAAGAGTTGAAACCATAAGGCTATTGAATGAAATAGTTGTTGTCAAACAGATAAGGATACTTACCACCAATTCGTTCCAAATGTTGTCCTTGTATATTCCAGGTACTTTATTCCAACTTATATATGATATCGGCACATGAGCTCTTACTAGTTTACCGAGCATAGTAGCGATTTTTCCAGCGTTATCTGAGACCGGAATACCAAGTAAGTTTTGATCAACTCTCTTCGCCTCTGAACATGACGAATGTGAAGATGGTGGATTTTATGACATAATTTCCTGCAAAATATAATATTACTAATTATTTTAATAAGTCACGATAATAATTATACATGTATCAATGTCAACACTCCATAATATAACACACTTGCACATACAAAATTATTAAGTGACAACACCTGGAATTGCATTGGAATGTATAAAATATTCAAAACCATACATACACACAATCGTGCAATTAAAAATATACAGACACACAATCATGTGATGTACGAATACTAATAAGTTAACATATGGATTTGGTAAGGTCTTCTAATTTTTCATTGTCTTCAAAAGCTGATTGATAGACGGTAGGGAACTCAATGTCATCCACATTTGCAGTCAACCGTTTTGGTGTATGCAAGACCACAGACCATCCGTTATTTTTTAAATCTTTTGAGTAGAAAACTTGACTCGCTTCTGATGCAAGAATAAATGGCTCGTCATTCACGTTATTTTTGTTCTTTAATTTCCCTAAATTTACCATGATGAGGTTCGAAATGGGATCTATTTTGCAACCATTGACCTTATCCTCGACTTTACCCAATCACAATAAAAACTGTTTGTTTGAAGTCAGTGTAATCCAACTCAAGTATCTGTTGAATGACTCCGTAATACGTTGTTTCTGCTTCCTTATAATTTTTATCCTTGCCACTCGCTCTAAATTTTGTAATTGCTCTCATGCATACACCGCTATTTTGTGTTACCATACGATCTTCGTACTTTTTCGTGGAAAATGAAAATCCATTCACTTGGTACTTCATATAACTACGCGTTAAGAACTTCGGCCCGTGCACTAATCGCCACAGAGTTGGATCAACATCGATGGTATTTAACAGCTACATAAATTTTAATAAGTAAAAAAGCATGGTCACAAAGGTGTATTGCACACTTATAAACACATGAAATACTTAAGACGAAGTTAAACCTCATTACGTAACCATAGATTAAAACTTTGAACTACTTCCACGGTGGTAGCCCTGCCTCTAGGTTGAAATCTAGTACTTTTCACGTAGGAGTTATACCTCCTACGAAAAACACATATCAAAATGTATATATAAATTGAAATAAAAAAATTAAAATTCCAAACAAGTTCGTGAACTTACTTCTTCCATTCATCCAATCCATCATACTTATTAAGGACCCATCTATGCACCTGTTCAAACTGCACTTGGGTTAACGTTATGTCTTTACCATTATCCAGAGGTATCTCATCAACAAACTCATCGTCGTCGTCTAAAAATGCTTCGCGGGTATGTTTATGATTGCCATCACCTCCGTTTGGCATGTATTCCATGCAGTAAAGACTAGCTTCTTGTACGATATATATTTCTGCAATACACCCTTCAAAGTATCTTTTGTTGCGTACATATCCTTTATATGTTTTCATCAACCTATAAATGTGATCAATTATATACTATAGACGGTAGCTATTTATATGAAATAATGATGTGCATAACTGAAATTAGAAATTTACCGTTCAAATGGATACATCCATCTATATCTGACAGGGCCACAAATCAACGCTTCATCGGCTAATGAACCATAAGGCGGACACTGATATCAAAAAATGCAGGTGGAAAATGTTTTTCAAAAACACGTATTGCTTCTACTAAGCTAGCCTTTGCTTTTAAAAGATGTTCCCTATTGATTACCTTTGAACACAAAATGTTAAAGAATAAACTAATACGATGAACAACATTTCGTAGATCCTTATGTTGTGGATAAGAATGTTGAAGCAATACCGGAAGCAAATGCTGCATTATGACATGGTAATCATGTGACTTCATATTTCTTAGTTTAGGAGGATTGATGCTCACATTGTTGTGAAAGTTAGAAGAAAATTTGTTAGGCACTTTCAGATTTTCCAAAACGGTGCAAAACCGTATCTTTTCTTCTTTGCTCAAAGCGAAAGTTGTCTTTGGTATGATTGTTTTATTTGTTTCAAGATCTTCCATCACCCACAACTTTTGTTTTATACCCATGATTTTCAAATCCTTGCATGCATTGATGCCATCTTTTGACTTATCTTTATGGTCCATAATGGTGCTGATGAGATGCTCCGTGACATTCTTCTCCGTATGCATAACATCAATATTATGTCAGACCAAATTTGCTTTCCAATATAGTAAATCAAAAAAGATAGACATCCTATACCATCCAGAAATATTGTCAACATCTTCATTGGTTGACTTTTTCCGTTTTCGACCAATTTCTTCTTTTTGTTTACCAACTTTCATTCTGATATTCGCTACTTTCTTTTCAACTTGAAAACCAGTTAATGGCCATTTAGGACGACGAAGTTCTTGTTCGTTGTTGAAATTTGTCTTATCGTATCGAAACTTGTGTTCGTTGGGAAGAAACATTCGATGTCCCATGTAACACATCTTCTTATTTTAAGGAAGATAATAAGAACAAGTGTTTTCCCCACAAACAGGACATGCAAAGTAACCGTGAGTTGTACATCCTGATAAAGTCCCAAAAGCAGGGTGATCATGGATTGCCCACAACACCCTAGCTCTCATTGTGAACTCAGATTTATTTAACGAGTCAAATGTAACTACTCCTTCCCATAACTGCTTTAACTCATCTATCAACGGCTGTAAATAAACATCAATATCCTTTCCTGGTTATTTTGGCCCAGAAATCAACAATGTTAACATTGAGAACTCCCTTTTCATGCATATAGACGGAGGAAGATTATATGGTACTACAATTACTGGCCAACAGCTGTAAGGGTTAGAGAGAGAAGCATGTGGACAAAAACCATCTGTTGCTATTCCAAGTGTGACATTTCGTGGCTCGGCAGCAAAAATTTGATCAAATGAATCTGCGACTTTCCATTGAGAAGTGTCACATGGATGACGCATTAAGGTTGGATCAGACCTGGCATGACTATGCCAGGTCATCGCATCTGTCATCCATGGTACAGTGTACAGTCTCTTCAATCTAGAAATTAAAGGAAAATGTCTTAATGTCTTTTGAGGTACTTTGGTGCATTTTCTCTCTTCGTTTAATGATGTCATATATCTTGGTTCATTGCAATTTGTACAAGAAACTTTGTTCACATCATCTTTCAGTACAATATGCAATCATTGATGCATGCATTATAAGTTTTGTAATTCATCCCAACTTGCTTAATAATCTTCTTCACGTCGGAGTACTTTGTTGGCAGCGTGTTACCTTCGGGGAGTAACTCCTTTATTAGTTCGAGAAGTGCAGTCATACCATTATCTGAAAAGCTGTATTGGGTCTTCAAGCTATTCAGTTTCACAATGGCATACAGCTTCATAATCCCTTTTGAACATGAAGGATACAGTGGCTCTTTTACGCTACCAAAAAGCGATTTATACTTCTTACTTTCATTGGCCTGCCAATCTGGATAATCAGTAGGATGCTCTCCAACATTAGCATGATCAGGCAACGAATTTGTAGGTTGAAAATGATAAAATCTATCTGCATCATTGACCAGATTTTCCATCCTAATATGTTCAGACTCAGCAGTATTTCTGCCATGACTAACTGGTTGCTGTTTTTCCATCTCCGCCATTTTTCCCTCATGAAAATACCACGCTGTATACGATTGGATAATACCCCATCTAAGCAAATGAAAATGAATGTCATCTAATTTGATCATCTTCATATTTTTGCACCGGGTGCAAGGGCATAAATACAATCCTTTCTTACCACCGTTTTCTTCAACAAAACTAACGAACTTCTGCATCCCATCTATATAGTATGTAGATCGTAGATCTGATTCATTTATCCATTGTTTGTCTATGCTGAAAGACATACTGCCCTCCTATATCATATTTAACGGAACATGAGACTTTCCCTTCAATGGGTCCTCGTTCCAACTGCTCGAAAAGAATATTTTTGAAATTATATTGAGAAATTAAACTCATTTCTCCAAGCTCAACAATTTGGAACCATAACATTCACTAGTTATCACCAAAAAATACATCCAAAACATACTGATTTTTGAAATTCCTATTTATAAACTTTTTGAAATTGCTTATATAATTTTTTGTCAGCTAACTATTTTGTTGAATATGCGCTTTGCGCTTATAAGATTTTTGTTTGATGATAATAAACATATATACATTTATTTAAATGTATTTGGTAATGTACTATTTTGGTTTTCACAGATTAAATAAATATTTGTTGAATAAAATTAAATAACACAGAATTTGAATTCAAACGAATATTTTATTCAAACTAATTTATTACAATTTTAAATAGTACAATTTCATGCTCTCACTATACATATACATTTTTGATTACAATCACATCACATTTCACATTTACAGTTAACCTCACTACATATCACTCACACTCGTGTTTTTGTCTTCAACTGCATTCCGGTTTGAATCCAGCATCTGAGTAATCTGCAAAAATATTATCAAACGCAGTAAAATTGAAAGAGAAATATTTTTGAAATTTGAAAGAAACGATGATTTTAAAAACATTGTTTGCCTCAGTTATTTGGGTTGTTCGTCATCATTTTTGACTGTGCAATATCTGTGCATATCAGTATTTTTATCAGGGACAGGCAATTATAAGTGGCTGCAGTACACACGTGTACATTCGTATACGTGTGCACTGCCTCGCCAACTCGTGTGCAAAAATCAAACAAAAGCACAGAAATAAAAAACAAGGTCAAACCCAAGATAGGTTCAACTCAAGGCAAATGAATAGACAAAGCAATTGACTACAAACAGTTCAAGACTAAAGCCACTAACAAATGCAACAGCAATATGCTTGAAGACTCAAGCACGACCAAGTATGGAGTGTACAAATGCAAATGTCCAAACAACAACATGAAGTGAATCAAGTTCAAGGCAGTAGTGTATATGAATACAACTCGACTACAACAGCCAGTCCAATGATTAAATGAACTAATGAATGGATGCAAAGACAACAGCTCAGTTTAACAAAATGAAAACTACAGTGATCTCAACAGAAGAGGCCATGACCAAGTGATACAACAGCTACTACCAGATAACTACAAGGCATGAAACCATACTTGAAACAGTGGTAACTACACAGAGCTCAGTGCAACCAAATGAAATGCAACAGTGAAGTTCAACATCATCAGAGACAGTGTCAACAACCAAGTAAGTGCAATGGACAGTTCAAGTCAGAGACAACATCAGTATGAAATTGAAGACTCCGACAAATGTTCAGTACAGCAACAATGAAACTGACTCAAAGCACAAAAGTGCAACAGTGAAGTTCAGCTATGCAAGTGAAACAACAAGCAAAAGTGAAGCATGTACATAGACCACCAGGCAATTAACCAGAGGCAACCACAAGTGCAAGAATAAACCAGCATGAATGCAACATGGCTAAGATGTCTCAAATAAACAAAACACCAAATAGACCATGGAACAGCAAAGTGATTGCAACAAACATCAGCAGATACAAAATGACCAAGTGCATCTGAACTACAGCATGACCAAATGGTCAAGATGAAAAACCAGAGTTTAATGCATATGAGATCATGCAGTACTACAAAGACTATGTCAAACACAGAGGCAACATGAATGGAAACTGCATCAATGCAAATCAAAACAGAGAGTATGGTGATGCAGTCAACAAGGCAACAGTGCAGGTGAACAAATGTGCAAATGCTCAAGACCACACACTGCATATATGTCAAACATGAATGCTACGACTTCAAATGAACAAATAATCAGACAACATAACTGATCAATGCAACTGATCAAACTACAGTATGTAAAGCATGCAAGATCTAACAGCTACATGAAGCATCAAAACTCATGAATACAGTAGCAAGGTTGCAAGTATATGAAATGCAGACTACAAAGTGTACAACTACAAAATCAGGCCAAAATAAAGCATGAATCACATGAACAAGTTCGAGCATTATAAAGAAACAAAGTACAAATGAACGAAGTTCAACAGTACAAAAAATTCGAATTCATGACAGTGTATAAAGTACGCATCTTTGAGAAAGTCAAAGCCGTGACTTTATCCAGAAATCAAAACAATTTCAAGATGAACGAGTCAAGGCCGAAACAGTAGAAATCAACACCGTGGTCATCACGAAATAAATCAAAGCCGTAACCATCAAGCAACCAAAATATACGATTACGAAAGAGTCAGTGAAATCATCAGCATCAAAATATAATCGAACGGTCGAACAACTTATTTGACAAATTCAAATAAGTTTATACGAACGAAGATAAAGAAGTTCGAACGCATATTTAACCCAGATCATCATCGGCATAAAAGAAATGAGTTCGAATACAAGTATCAGAAAAAAAATTGTTACCGAAGCAATAATCGAACTCACCGAAGCAACCAAAGGAAGCAACACGAAATCGATCAAGGCAGGTTAAATCACGAACAATCAACAAAGATCGAAGTAGTATCGGAGCTTCGCAAAAGCCCTAATCTGGAACAGAGAGCGCAAGGACGAGATCCCCAAATTTTAAAGAGACGAGAAGAACAAATGGCCACCATTATCAAGAGAAAAAGGAAAGGGCTGAAGTGTTTAAAAAAAAGGGAATTAAAAATATTATTCTCTCCTTTTTGGGCCGGCCTTATTATTAAAAGGGGGGATTTGGTTTTTAATTTTATAATAGGGGTTTTTAGTTTTTATTTTGAGCAAAAATCACGTGTCCAAAGTTCGTATTTTAATTTTTGCTCCTGGTTGTATTTTTGAAGTTGTTTTTTCTTTTCAAGTCAAAGGAGTAGTAAATCACCACCTAGGTTTAGGTAGTGTCAGATTGTCTATTTTGAATTAGTTCAGTGAGCAGGGTGTGCGAGTTTGCAAAGCTTTATAGGCGGGAGCAGTGTTTGCGAGTAAGCGAAACTCTATAGGCGGGAGCAAGGTGTGCGAGTCTAGTAGAGTGTTTGTGAGCGGGAGCAAAAGGGTCTGCGAGTCTAGTAGAGTGTTTGTAAGCGTGATACTGTTTAATTCTAATAGAAATCTGTGAATGCAGCAGTAGGCAGGGGTTGCCGAAGCTGGGTAAATTTTGTGTGTGATTTACTTTTCAGCATATTTATTTCTGCAGTTTATTTCTGTGTTTAAATCGAGAAAATTTGCTATAACCCTATTGACCCCCCCTCTAGGGTTAATCTAGATCCTACAATTGGTATCGGAGCCCGGTATATTTTTATTTAACTCTAGAGTCATGAGTCTACAAAATAATGTTTTTCTGAGGGACAATCTATTGCTAGGCCACCCATGTTTAACGGGAACGATTATGCTTATTGGAAAGTTAGGATGGGCATTTATCTTAGTTCTATTGATTATGATGTTTGGGATATTATTGAAACTGGCTATAAACCTCCCACTATAATCGTTGGTGGTACTGAGATTCCTAAACCTAAGGAAAGGTGGGATGCCAACAATAAGAGATTGAAAACGACAAATGCTAAAGCCATGAATGCTTTGATATGTGCTCTTGATAAAAATGAATTTAATAGAATTTCTCATTGTACAACAGCACAGGAAATCTGGCATACTTTGGAGGTGACACACGAAGGAACTTCTCAAGTCAAGAGTCTCGTCTAGCCCTATTCAGCAACGAATACGAAAACTTTGTGATGGACAAAGGCGAGAGCATAAAAGACATGTTTGGACGTTTTTCAACCTTGGTATACAACGCTAGAGCGCTTGGGAAGGTCTTCACTGAGGTAGAGCTTGTGAGAAAGGTGCTACGAGTTTTACCAATGAACTTTGAGGCAAAAATCACGGCAATCCAAGAATCGAAAGATCTGAGCAAACTAAGCATGGAGGAGTGAATTGGCAACTTGATGACATATGAGCTTGAGTTAAAAGCAAAGGAAGAACGCAACAACTCCGAACCAAAGAAGAAGACGATTGCCTTAAAGAGCAAAGAAGAAAGCGATGAAGAAGATCCAATTGAAGAGCTTGCAATGGCTGTCAATAATCTTAGAAGATGGTCTAGATTCAAGCCACGCAAGAAGAAAACAAAGGGCAATAGGTCAAAAGATTCCGAAAATTCCGATAATGAACTGACGTGTTATAACTGCAACAAGCCTGGCCACATCAAACCAAAATGCCCACTTCTCAAAAACAACAAAGGAAAGAAAAAGGCGAAGAAGGTATTTGCAGCGACTTGGGATGATGAAGAAGGAGAGGAAGCTTCGGATAGCAGCTCAGAGGAGGCTAACTTGTGTTGCATGGCAAAATCAGAATCAGAAGCAACCTCCGACGAATCTAGTGAGGCAGGTGAGTTTTCTTATAAAGAACTTGTTTTTATGTGTTCTGATCTTACTAAAGTAGTCGATGCTCTTGAATCTAAAATTGAAAAACTGAAAACTGATAGGAGAGAACTTGCTCGTAAAAATTTTAGATTGGAAACTGAACTTGAAAATATTCAAAACCTAGAATGTAAAAGATGTAAAGTTTTAGATTCAGAATTGACAATACTTAAGAATAACTCTGAGAATCTTGAAAAAGAAAACTTGAATCTTAAGGAAACCATCGACACTAGGAAAAAGGATTTTATAAATCGATGCACCTCACTTGTCACTGAAAATACAACACTAAAAACCAAAGTCCAAAATCTTGAGAAATCTTTGAATAACTTTTCAAGAGGCGAAAAATCCTTCAACATGCTATTGGGAAATCAAATTTTTGCTAACAATAGAAAAGGACTAGGCTTTGGGAAATCACAAAATGATGAAAATGCAAAAAGTAAAAGTGTTTTTGCTCGATCTGAAATAATTGGAAATCATGTTGAAAATCATAGTCATAGGAACACAAAATTTAATCAAGTCAATTTAATGAGCACGTTTTGTAGAGAATTTGGACATAATCGAAATAATTGTTGGTATAGACCCAAACACGTGAAAACTATACCAATTTGGGTTCCAAAAGGCACAAATATAAAATCTTTGAAAGTCAAACAAATTTGGGTGCCAAAAGGAACATATATAAATAGTTTTGGGTCTCCACAAACATATGTTTCATATTCTGCCACTAACAATTATGGACCTATAAAACCAAATAGGTCACATAAATCTTTCATCGTGTAGGTGTGGTGGCAGGCTAAGGAACAACAACACTGTTCTCTGGATTTTGGCTGTTCCAGAAACACAACGGGCGACAAAGCAAAGTTCCTTAGCCTAGTTCAAAGGTGACAGAATCACAATGGACAATGACGAAAAATTATCGTAAAGGTAAAACAGGTAAATTTATTTTTGAACGATATATCAAATGTGATAATCTGCACCATAATCTGAATTAAATCAGCCAATATTGAGATAAACAAAAGATGATGATTTTGATGCTATGATTTTTTTTTCAAAATATTGACCAGCCATCTTTAAATAGAATTACTTGGAGTAATTATGATGGTTGACTGATTCGAACTTAATTGATATGATTTTTTTTTGACTTGTTCTTATTTATGACATTGATTTGTGCTTAATTGATGACCAGTCAGATTTTCAACTTTGAACTAATCCATATAAATTTGTTCGGTCAAATGATGGTATTTGATTACTCATGCTACATGTAGATATATTTTGGTCACTACTTGTAAATTTGCACGATTTCAAATTTCATGTGAAAGCTGTTAAAAAGGATTTTTTGAAATTGTTGAAACTTTATGAAATTGTTGAAACTTCAAGAAATTGTTTTTGAAATAATTATGATGATGATTGACTGTTGATTACTCAGGAATATAATTGTTTATCCTATGGTTTCTGAAATTAACATCATGATATTTGTTTGAGTGTTAACACGGCTTAAATTCAAATTCAAAAGAATGATGTTAAGTTTGAAATTTTTGGTGCACATTTCAAGGTTTGATTCAACAAGTGAATATTGAGTGAAATTTAAATTCAGATGCAGATTACACTGGTAATATAGTTGATAGAAAAATTATTAGTGTAACGTGATTAATTTTTGAAACATTCATTTGCTGCATCGTTTTTTTTTCAAAGAAAATATCTGCATATTTTTCATTTGAAATAATTTTCAAATAGCAGAAAATTTTCTTATAAAACCCCCTCGAGAAAATCATGTTTGACCATATTTACAGCTTAATCATTTTTGAAAAATTGATTTTATAATTTTTAATTTGATTTTAAATGACAAATTTTGACTAATCTGACTCCCTTTGATTATCGAAAAGATGAATAGTGATTGAAAAAGAGATGAGTGTTGATATTTATCATATATTATAACTCGAGAAAGTATAATTAGAAAATTTCTTTAGAATTTCATAACAAGAGTTATAAAAACTTTTTGTTGGGTAAAAATTCCATGACCGTTTCTATTTCTATCATCTTTCTATCGACCATCACTCGTCAAGATCATATTTAGTAGGTAAATTTGTGGTAGTTTACAAAGGAAATCATTTGTTCTTCAATATCTTTAAATCTGTGAAGGAAATTATTTGTGCTTCAACTTATTATATTTAGCAATAAAAATAAATATCTAAAGTATTCACTCTCATTTAAAAGTCCTCACGGTTATGCATGGGTGAATTACTTGAATTGTTGATTATGTGCTTCCATGCTCATTTAAAAGTCCTCACGGTTATGCATGTATGGAACGCACATCAAAATTAATTGATTCAAATAGACAAGTTGATTCTAATCCCATTTAAAAGTCCTCACGGTCATGCGTGGTTAGAAGATACTTGATTTCATTTTTTAAAAAATAAAAATTGTGCATACTACTAATCTCATTTAAAAGTCCTAACGGTTATGCATGGTTAGTAGATATTCAAATTTCCTGAAATAAATATACCACAAATAGACAGAATTGTATGATTTTTGATGATTTTATCCACATCACTTCTGAAAGTGGAATATGCGCTTGACAAGGGTAATTATGATTTTTGTTTGAGTTTTATTGAAATTTAATATTTATATTCAATTGAGTTAAATGTTAGATTCATGTTTATCACTTCATCCTTATTTTTACAACACTGTTATTCTTTTGCTGATAACAAAAGGGGGAGAGAAAAGTTAAGATTTTGTCAAATAGAATCAAGCAAATGTCAAATAATTTTCCATTTGCATATAGGCTCATTTACATATTTTTATTTGTATGCATATATGTAGGGGGAGTATCATGTAGAGAGGAAGCATTTAAATAGGGGGAGCAAATTGAACGATCAAATACATTTAACATATTCAAAATCTTAAATATATGTTTGTTATCATCAAAAGGGGGAGATTGTCGGATATGCGCTTTGCGCTTATATGATTTTTGTTTGATGATAATAAACATATATACATTTATTTAAATGTATTTGGTAATGTACTATTTTGGTTTTCACAGATTAAATAAATATTTGTTGAATAAAATTAAATAACACAGAATTTGAATTCAAACGAATATTTTATTCAAACTAATATTTATTACAATTTTAAATAGTACAATTTCATGCTCTCACTATACATATACATTTTTGATTACAATCACATCACATTTCACATTTACAGTTAACCTCACTACATATCACTCACACTCGTGTTTTTGTCTTCAACTGCATTCCGGTTTGAATCCAGCATCTGAGTAATCTGCAAAAATATTATCAAATGCAGTAAAATTGAAAGAGAAATATTTTTGAAATTTGAAAGAAACGATGATTTTGAAAACATTGTTTGCCTCAGTTATTTGGGTTGTTCGTCATCATTTTTGACCGTGCAATATCTGTGCATATCAGTATTTTTATCAGGGACAGGCAATTATAAGTGGCTGCAGTACACACGTGTACATTCGTATACGTGTGCACTGCCTCGCCAACTCGTGTGCAAAAATCAAACAAAAGCACAGAAATAAAAAACAAGGTCAAACCCAAGATAGGTTCAACTCAAGGCAAATGAATAGACAAAGCAATTGACTACAAACAGTTCAAGACTAAAGCCACTAACAAATGCAACAGCAATATGCTTGAAGACTCAAGCACGACCAAGTATGGAGTGTACAAATGCAAATGTCCAAACAACAACATGAAGTGAATCAAGTTCAAGGCAGTAGTGTATATGAATACAACTCGACTACAACAGCCAGTCCAATGATTAAATGAACTAATGAATGGATGCAAAGACAACAGCTCAGTTTAACAAAATGAAAACTACAGTGATCTCAACAGAAGAGGCCATGACCAAGTGATACAACAGCTACTACCAGATAACTACAAGGCATGAAACCATACTTGAAACAGTGGTAACTACACAGAGCTCAGTGCAACCAAATGAAATGCAACAGTGAAGTTCAACATCATCAGAGACAGTGTCAACAACCAAGTAAGTGCAATGGACAGTTCAAGTCAGAGACAACATCAGTATGAAATTGAAGACTCCGACAAATGTTCAGTACAGCAACAATGAAACTGACTCAAAGCACAAAAGTGCAACAGTGAAGTTCAGCTATGCAAGTGAAACAACAAGCAAAAGTGAAGCATGTACATAGACCACCAGGCAATTAACCAGAGGCAACCACAAGTGCAAGAATAAACCAGCATGAATGCAACATGGCTAAGATGTCTCAAATAAACAAAACACCAAATAGACCATGGAACAGCAAAGTGATTGCAACAAACATCAGCAGATACAAAATGACCAAGTGCATCTGAACTACAGCATGACCAAATGGTCAAGATGAAAAACCAGAGTTTAATGCATATGAGATCATGCAGTACTACAAAGACAATGTCAAACACAGAGGCAACATGAATGGAAACTGCATCAATGCAAATCAAAACAGAGAGTATGGTGATGCAGTCAACAAGGCAACAGCGCAGGTGAACAAATGTGCAAATGCTCAAGACCACACACTGCATATATGTCAAACATGAATGCTACGACTTCAAATGAACAAATAATCAGACAACATAATTGATCAATGCAACTGATCAAACCACAGTATGTAAAGCATGCAAGATCTAACAGCTACATGAAGCATCAAAACTCATGAATACGGTAGCAAGGTTGCAAGTATATGAAATGCGGACTACAAAGTGTACAACTACAAGATCAGGCCAAAATAAAGCATGAATCACATGAACAAGTTCGAGCATTATAAAGAAACAAAGTACAAATGAACGAAGTTCAACAGTACAAAAAATTCGAATTCATGACAGTGTATCAAGTACGCATCTTTGAGAAAGTCAAAGCCGTGACTTTATCCAGAAATCAAAACAATTTCAAGATGAACGAGTCAAGGCCGAAACAGTAGAAATCAACACCGTGGTCATCACGAAATAAATCAAAGCCGTAACCATCAAGCAACCAAAATATACGATTACGAAAGAGTCAGTGAAATCATCAGCATCAAAATATAATCGAACGGTCGAACAACTTATTTGACAAATTCAAATAAGTTTATACGAACGAAGATAAAGGAGTTCGAACGCATATTTAAACCAGATCATCATCGGCATAAAAGAAGTGAGTTCGAATACAAGTATCAGAAAAAAAATTGTTACCGAAGCAATAATCGAACTCACCGAAGCAACCGAAGGAAGCAACACGAAATCGATCAAGGCAGGTTAAATCACGAACAATCAACAAAGATCGAAGTAGTATCGGAGCTTCGCAAAAGCCCTAATCTGGAACAGAGAGCGCAAGGAAGAGATCCCCAAATTTTAAAGAGACGAGAAGAACAAACGGCCACCATTATCAAGAGAAAAAGGAACGGGCCGAAGTGTTTAAAAAAAAGGGAATTAAAAATATTATTCTCTCCTTTTTGGGCCGGCCTTATTATTAAAAGGGGGGATTTAGTTTTTAATTTTATAATAGGGGTTTTTAGTTTTTATTTTGAGCAAAAATCACGTGTCCAAAGTTCGTATTTTAATTTTTGCTCCTGGTTGTATTTTTGAAGTTGTTTTTTCTTTTCAAGTCAAAGGAGTAGTAAATCACCACCTAGGTTTAGGTAGTGTCAGATTGTCTATTTTGAATTAGTTCAGTGAGCAGAGTGTGCGAGTTTGCAAAGCTCTATAGGCGGGAGCAGTGTTTGCGAGTAAGCGAAACTCTATAGGCGGGAGCAGGGTGTGCGAGTCTAGTAGAGTGTTTATGAGCGGGAGCAAAAGGGTCTGCGAGTCTAGTAGAGTGTTTGTAAGCGTGATACTGTTTAATTCTAATAGAAATCTGTGAATGCAGCAGTAGGCAGGGGTTGCCGAAGCTGGGTAAATTTTGTGTGTGATTTACTTTTCAGCATATTTATTTCTGCAGTTTATTTCTGTGTTTAAATCGAGAAAATTTGCTATAACCCTATTCACCCCCCCTCTAGGGTTAATCTAGATCCTACATATTTCACCCTATAACACTACTTTTTGGACACTTTAATATGATACTTACCTCATTAAAATCGTGTCAATAAAATCCGAGTGAATGTTAAGAGGAACGTGTGGAAATCGGTGTAATAGCATACTAAACATGTTTTTACTATGTTGATTTAGTAGAAAATATCAAACATCATCAACTGATGTATTCAAGTCTGAAAATACTTTTGATTGTATGAATCTGGACTAAAAGCCAAAAAAGAAATATTCGTCTCGTGATACAAATTTGGATTAAATCAGACGGTGACATGGATAACTTCTTACATATATCACTTGTTGGAGTTCATCTAATAGCGGTTAAGGGATGACAGTGATCTAGTGCTTAGTCTTTGGGTATGTGCAATTAATTTAAAACAGGGTCAAAAATTACAGCAGATTATTACTCATTAATATGATTATTGTAATGCATTTATCAGTGAATAAAAAGTACAATGTGTGCAAATTGACCTTTCTAACAATATTTTTCATATGCTTTTCAGATGGTAGTACAAAAGATGGGCATTATACTTCTACACATGAATCTTGATGTTTGATTGATGTATAACCGAGACGTTCAATTGATGAGGTTCTTCTCCGTATATGGGTTACACAAAGCCTTCATTTTGGTGGAACTGTCTTAAGATAATCCGTTGGAAAATATTCTAATGCTGCTGCTGTTATTATTATTATTATTATTATTTTATGTTATTATTATCAGGGGTTGACCAAGTAGTAAACTTCCACAAAAGATAAGGCAGATAATTAATTTTTTAAACAGGAGACCACATGGACCTGAATTCAGAATTTTGACCACTGTTGCAGTTTAATAAACCAAGCCTGAATTTGGAAAATCTCTCATTTTTCAAATCAATTAGCTTAATGAATCACTTGCAAGAAATATCTCTGGTATATAATGACCTGAATTTCTTGTTATTTGCAAGTGATTCAATGAGCTTAATGAAATTCTTATTTCAATGAGCTTAATGAAATAAGATTTAATGCAAATCATTAAGCTCATTGTTATTTGCAAGTGGTTCAATGACCTGAATTCTTGCAAGTGGTTCAACGAGCTTAAATATTATTTCATTAAGCTCATTAAATCTTATTTCGTTAACAGAAATATTTCTGTTAATGAATTCTTACAGTTTAATAAACCAAGCCTGAATTTCTACAAATCAGAATTTTGACCACTGCTACAGTTTAACAAATAGAATCACTTGCAAATGTGCATCACTGTCTCATTACATCACTGTCTCATTGAATCACTGCTACCGTTTCCTTTTCATGAAATTGTTTGTTCGAAATGATTATTGCTTATTATCGCTCTCTTTTGTTGTTCCTGCTCGCAAATATTGTTTACTTCTCTTGCATGGGGTTTGGGTTTTTGAAGTTTTATTACAGGCTGCTTTAGGCTTTGGATTTTTTATCTCTCAATTAGTTTAAATTCCAACTGGTTCGATATAACATGGTTTCTTTAACTGACGTCCTCATAACCATGTTTGATAGTTTGAAAGCTGTTCAATTAAGTTTCATTTTATCATTGCAAAATTAGGGTAGCTTGTGAAAGTCCTAAGTAATAATAATTAAAAAAGAAAGTGTATTACCATTTTATTTTTTAAATAAACGTGACAGCTTTCCTTTCACCTTTAACATAATATTTTAGTTGATTTGAGAATCAGTAGATAATACTATGTACTTGTGTAGTTGTGGTGTGCGAGAAAGAGTAACTTTAACTGATCTTTTTATGCAAACTACATGTGAATTAATATGTTATGAATTCCTATGATTTAACATAAGTGTAAAATGTGGATTTTCGTTTCCAATATACTATGATTTTAAACATTTAATTAATTTCAAATAGTTAAAATATATGGACTATTTAAATTTTAATAAATGGAACTCAAAATATAGGGTTTATTTTAAACATTAGCACCAAACTGTTTCCAAAAAATTTGCCATTACAACAGCGCCATTTTGTAGCACCGGAGTAATGTCTATGCATTACCCCTCTCCTGATACTTGGCTTGCGCCATTAACAACAATTTTATCCACTTATACAACAATGTCAGAACAATATACAACATTAGCACCAAACTGTTTCCAAAAAATTTGCCATTACAACGGCGCTATTTTGTAGCACCGGAGTAATGTCTATGCATTACCCATCTCCTGATAATTGGCTTGCGCCATTAACAATAATTTTATCCACTTATACAACAATGTGAAAACCATATACAATGTCAGAACCATATACAACATTAGCACCAAGTTGTTATATAAGCCTATGCCATAAAAAGAAAGTGACATGTCTTTAATATAAACATAGGCATAGAGAATATGTAAACAAAGCATAACATGCACATGCATGCATCGGGTTTTTGTTTTTTTTTCTTTATATAGCAGCATGTAATTTTCGAAACCAACATATGCTTATATGCAAACTCTTTTTTTTAGTCCATTTGTTTTTTTTAGTCTAAGACTATAAAAATGAAAGCATGCTTACTAAAATAGGTTGAATTCCAAGTATCAAAACAAATTGAAATTTATACGTATTGCTGCTCTTAAACAGGTTTTGGTACTAAGTTTGTAAGACAAATTACTACCCATTCATTCATATATCATGTTTAATAGTTATATAACTAAAGTTTCAACAGAATTTATAATGCTCTCAAGCTCACAAAGACATCACAAGCTGTCCAAAACAGTAGATCAACTAATATATATTTCAGCAAAAACAAGACGAACAAACATACGGGAATATAAACTCACTAAGTAAAACAAAATCCTGGAACCAAATTGGTTTTAGTTTGGCAGTCGATGACATTCCTGAAGCCAATGAGGCTCCAGGTTAGCTTTAGTCGATGGGAATTATGAGTTTCGGCGAGTAATACTTCATATTGATCAGCTACCAGGCAATACAACAAGCATGCATACATTCATAATTAGACAACCATCTACTAGTTCTAGTGTTTTACTTTACACTAAAAAAAGAATTTTGGTTTATGCTTAACTTGACAAAGGGTTTTATTCTACAATAATTAAGATTGTCAACAAACAACAATTCTAGTTAATGCGATCAGATTAAATTTAGCATAAACCCACTGTTGGATTTATAGAGATAGATATGTCATCATAACCTTAACCATCAACACTATCTGGCTCAGACTCTATCAACCAACTTATGAATTTAACACTTCATTCTCTTCCAGACAGGTAGGGTTTTCAGTCCTAATCATCTTATGAATTTTTCTTTTTGAATTCGAATCCATTCATCTCCTAAAATCTATGACTTTTGAATTTCAAGTAAAATTGATACTAGCTGAATATCAAGCATCTTTTAAATTTCAAGCCTCAATCAAGATCGATTGATTTATCAAAAAATTTGTATGCAAATTGTAAACTCGATGTTTCACTTGATAATTTCGCAGTAAAGTGTAATTTATTTTTATTTACTTACTTTTTATTAGAGAATCACATATTATCACAAAATCATTTAGCTTTCTTGACGCGGAAGAAGAAAATGGGTATCGATCTCATTACCTATGGCAGGAGCAAGAAGACAAAGCGCACAACGACAAAATCTGACGAGATATACCTAAAGCCCACTTGATCTCATTACCGATGGCAGGAGCAAGAACAAGAAGATTTATAAGTTTTTAGCGAGAAGGACCGGAAGTAAGTTTAATGCTGGAAATGAAAAAAAGGAGGGAGGGTGTGCGTTTTGGGGAAAATTATCCCACGAAAAGAGGCACAGATTTGATATGGCTACAAACCGTATCAAATGTACGGCTTACAGTCGTATTAAAAAAAATATAGATACGGCTATAAACCGTATTAAAATTTAATACGGCTTATAGCCGTATCAACTGTGCCGCCTAAGGTCGCGCCAAAATCCTATCTGTGGTGTAGTGAAAACTAAATTGATAAACAAAATCCCAAATTGATAAACAAGGGTGTATACTTCTAATTTGAAGATTATACCTCTAACTTGAGAAGATGATGACGATCCTTCCATTTTTTAGCAGATTTGACGAAGAAATAATTGCAATTGATATTGGGGTTGAGAATTAAGAAAAATTGGGGTTTTAGGGATTTTGAGTGGAAGGGTGGAATATGGTAAAGTGAGGAAGAAAGGATGGCTTCCTTGGTATATAAACAGCATGGGGCACATTTCGTAAGTGCGCCTTTGCAAAATTACAAGGACGCACCTAGGAAATGCGCCCAGGCAATTTCAGATATGGGCGCATTTCGTAAGTGCGCCTCTGTCAAATTTCAAAGGCTCACCTGTGAAATGCGCCCAAACATTTAACAAAGAAGTGTTGCCTAACTGACAATAGACAACATACAAATTTGTCAAATTCCAAATATTATTGAATAAACTGCAGCTAACAGACAATATACAAATTGAAGAAAAACATTCACTGCAAAATACGTTCAAATCATTCACTATAAAATACGTTCAAATCATTCACTACAACATACGTTCAAATCATTCACTACAAAATATGCAAATTATTTGGACGGACAAGTTGATCTTTTATGCCCTTTTTGACCACATTTGCTACAAGTATTTTGTTTACTTCCTCCCATTTTATCCATCATGCCTTTGATTCTTGTCGACCTTGGACGTCCCGTCTTTCTTTTTATAGGCGGTGGCAATATGGTCAGACCGTGAAATGCATCCCAATATCTACTATCTGGAGTAGGATGAAAACTTGAAGCGTAAGTTTCTTTATAATTTTGCACTGAAAACCACATTGAACAAAAATCGTAATATGATCTATTCGCTCCTCTAATGGTTCGAGCACAAGCAACCATCACATGCAAACATGGCAACTTTTGCAATAAAGGTATGTTGCAAGTGCAACTACATATATTGTCATGTAATGTCACTGTAAATGCTTTTCCAAATTGATCATTCACTTGCCATTCGGTTTGATTGAATCTAACAATTCCACAATATCTTGCTTGTTTTGCTCTTTTGGCTAAAAGAGTTTCGACTTTTGGACT
Source organism: Allium cepa (assembly GCA_030765085.1). NCBI lineage: Eukaryota > Viridiplantae > Streptophyta > Magnoliopsida > Asparagales > Amaryllidaceae > Allium > Allium cepa. Next base: position 636,510,205 of record CM060941.1, read on the forward strand.
CATTTGCATTTCAAATCCCTCGGCATCGGAACGACGTTTCACGAAATAGTCGTTTAAATGATAAAACGTTCTTGCTACTAACAACTTAACTGGCAAAGCACGAGCATCTCTTAGAACTCCATTAAAACTTTCGGACACATTTGTTGTTATCGTCATAAATCTTCCACCATTATCCTTACATAGAGCCCAATTTTCCAATGCACCTCGTAAACTCCTTTCAATCCAAGCATGTGCATCTGGAGCAATAGTTTTCAAGTGTCCCCTTAACTCTTTGTACTGCAAATCATCTGTAGCACTAGCACATGAATAAAACAAGTCTACCAATTTTTTTTGAGTAAATCTAGCAACTTGAAAGTTAGCTTTGAGATGTCTATCACAAAAGCGGTGATGGTGTTCTTATGGCCAATTATCTAATGCTCTCAGAATACCTTTCATTCGATCGGATATAAAAGTTAAACACCTATTGCGAACACTATGTATATAGTAGTACATGCATCTAAGAAACCAATCCCAACTATCTTTTGATTCAGAGTCTACGATTGCATATGCTAATGGAAGTATACCATCATTTGCATCTACTCCAGTCGCAACTAACAACGTACCTTGATATTTACCATATAGATGAGTGCCATCAATGCAAATCAACGATCATTTTCAATCAATGCAAAGCAACGTACATTTTCAATCAATAATGCTGCCATAATTTTAGCAGTACATAAATCATCTGTCAAAGGCATCTCAAATTCCATATGTTCATCGTTATCATCATCATCTTCTTCTTCCACCAAAGATGCTTCATTATTTTCATTTTCTTTCTCATGATTATTTCAAACTCTAGCGCTTCATTGTTAACTTCCATATTATCCATCCATGACATATCTTTATCCATTGAAGCAATTTGCATACTATCTATATGCGGTGAACTACGACCTCCATCATCATTGTTAACCTCTCTAGCATTTGAAGGAACACAGTGTAAAAATTGATCATTTGCCAATCTAGAGCTTGAACCACCCAGATGCACCGTAGAACTATGAAAAAAAGAGTATGAGATCAAAACGCTATAAATTTCAACTACTCGAATGTAAATACTTTAACAAATTAATTACTTTGTATTCACACAAGTAGGAAATATTGGACTTGGATTTCTCTAATACGGATAACTCGGAATAGTACCAAGAATTTGAGTAGAATGTTGGTTCAAATTAGTGGTAATTGCATCTTCAAAATGTCTCTACTCCTCTTTTATTACAAATAATTCGATCACTTTCATATTAACAGAAAACATAGCATTGGTATCTTCATCATCATTTACGTCGATAGCAGAAGATCCAAAATCAGTAACCCACTTGCTTACTAGTTTTACATCATATTCTTGTGAATTAATTTTTGTCACCCTATACACTGTTTCTTTTAGTCCATGATAGGAGCAAAAATTTTTAACCTTTGAATCTTTTTGTTTACCACCAACATATACCAGTGTATTGTTTTCTATTATAGCCAATTTTCCATCAAAGTAGCAAATAATTGGGATGAAATCCGACATACTTCTAAAAGAGAAAACATTATTAATTTTAGAACAATCAATTACTACACAAATACTAACGACATGATAAAGCACAAAAATGAAAGGATGGACATGTGAAAAGTAGAATATGAAAATACCCAAAAATTGAGCTAGGGTTTGAGTTTAAACTAGAATTTTACCTTCTAATTGATACCAAATAGTTGATAGAAGTAATCCGGCTAGTAATCCTTGTATATTTTGAGATTTTAAGTAGATATTGATCAATTTTTGAGCTGAATGGAAGAAAGGTTCAGAATTGGGTTTTAGACTAGTATGTTTTGTTTTGAGTGAGAACAGTGAGTTGGGTATTGCCTTCTGCTTTCTGTTTTGTGTAGAAAAATTTACACTGGCGCATTTGGCAGTTGCGCCAGTGTAAATTAACAGGGGAGCATTTTAGAAATGTGCCCCATATTATTTAAAAAAAATTCCAGCTCATCGCTGAGGTGGCAAAAATTAGCCTATAAGTGCAAATAGTTTTCGAACCGGCCTATTCATGCAAATAGTTTTGAAAATCAGTCTGTTTTGAAAATTTGTCCTTTTAAAAATAATAACTTATATATATAAGTATATATCATTATCTCTTGTCATATCTTAACATTGTCATCTTATCCATCATGACCAAGAAGATGTACTAGAGAGGGGGATGTGACATATGAGGGGGAGGAAGGTAGTGATGTGACTTGTCAAAATAATGACATGTTAGGATATTTTAATCTAAGATCACTTTGATAATTTTCCTACTTTCTTGTGTCTATAAATACACATCCATTTCACCGTTCATATACTTCTCCATTTCTGGTTTCCTAAAGCTTTCTTCATGTTTCATGGCTTCTTATGTTAGTTTAAGTTTTTTTAAAATAAAAAGATTTAAATTGTTTTAAAGCTGCAAACTTGTTTTTAAATTATTTCTTCTCCATTTTTCCTCCATTTTATTCGGCCATAACTTCTTCTATTTTACGCCGAATCAAGGTTTTCTTTTTTTAAAATCGTATAAAATTTTAGTAGATACAACTTTTCTTTTACCACTTTTTCTAATTTTAAGCTTATCTTTGTCAAAATCTCATTTCTTTGCAGTGTGCTTTTAAACTCAAAAATTCAGGTCCGAAAATAGCTCTTCTTCTTTTGACCATATCCACCTCAAACAAAATCTAATTTAAGTGATTATTTTTTTAAATTGTAGAGAAAAGTATTTTCTAAAACTTTTTTGATCACTTTTTAAAAATCCGAGAGTAATATGTCCAAAAATCAAGCAGAAGATGACATATTATTGGGGTGATTTTTGGTGCATCTAAGTTTTCAAAGATTTTCGATGGGTAAAACTACTTTGTTTCGAAAAACTTTTGACTTTATTATGATGTGTTATTGTGGTAATAATATGATGATAAAATTGAATGGCTATTATATTGGTTGATGGTGATTTGATGGATGTTATGTTTGGTAATGAATTTAAGATTTGAATGCGATGTCGTCGAGTTAGTAAGCATATAACCTTATATTTATATGTGTTTTTCATTGTGATGTTAAGAGTATGGTGTATGGACATATGGTTGTGATTTAAGAATCAAAGTATTTTGATTTGAAACAAAGTTAACAACTTTGTACGTTGCAACGGACGTGAGATTCAATTGAAATCAAAAAACTATGTTTTCTTGTTTTAAAGTTTGAAAACTATTTCAAAGTTTGTATCTTTGTTATACGTCTCAAAAACTTTAAAAGTTATGATTCTAAACATTAAATAGGAAATAATAAGCAAGTGTTTCGCTTAAAGTACGTTTAAGCAAACTGCGCTAATAGCGATAGTCGCAATGGGCGCGGTTCGACAAAATTATCGATTTTCGTTTTAAAGCTATTTCTTTTGAAATTATTTTGCCAAAGTTCTCCAAACTTAATTAGTAACATAAAAAGATACTAATTTTAGTTAAGTTAATATTTTATTATTTAATACATTTATTAAAAATAATTAGTACTTAACTGATAATTAAGTAAGTGATTAAGGGTTAGTAACACTTAAGGAAGGCTAATGATTAATTAATGATTAGTAAAGTTTTTAATTAGTGATTAATGAAGTTAATAAATAATTAAATGGCAATTATTATTTAATTAAGTTAATTAGTTGATTGATTATTATATTTAATTAGGTGATTATTTAATTAATTAGGGTTTAACTAATAATAAATTGTTTTAACCATAACTAAGATGCATTAGGAAGTATTTAGGACTTAACTAAGTTCACTAAGTTAATTAAGGTTTAATTATGAATTGATCTTGATTTAATTAAGATATAATTATGGTTTAAGCTAATTGAATACACTTTAATCTTTCGAGGCTATTTTAAACTTAATGGACTATATTTTAAGTCGGTTTTCTTTTTAAGGTTAATTGATTTCAAATCAAAGGATCTCTCATCTGGGCCATTAAGTAGCCAAATGAATTAAAGTAGTGATTACAAAACGTTGACACGTTTTATGGGAAGTAAGTGACTTGTGTTTAGCACAAATGTTGAATATCAGTAACGTGATAAACATAAAGAATTTAATTCTAATAAGCGGGTCATGATAACTTAAGCATATGGAGTATACTTCTATATATTAAAAAATTACACCTGATAATGGATGTATCTTTATTTGTAACTTGGACATCTACCTATGACTGATTGTATGTTATGTGTGAATCCCTTACATATCTGATGTTAGGCAATACCCATGATATAACTTGGATAAGTTAAACCCAAATTCAATGATCCGTTGTAGTCATTGAGCCTCTGTTTGGATTTGAAAAGTTAATATTTCTTTTTCTTTTAAAATGGTCTTCAATGTTATTCTATTTTGAACAAGATATTTGAAGAAGATTGGACAACTTTTTTGAATATTATATAAAGATATTTACGATAGAGCAATCATAAAAGCAGTTCTAGAAATGGTTTTGAATGTTTATATGAAGATTTTATAAATGGATTTGATTGTCTATGTAGGGAATTTTTTTACAAGGTTTGAAAGTTTATAAAGAAGTTATATAACAAGGTTTGAATAATTATAAAAAGTTTCATAAATGAGTATGGAAGTTGGTAAATGTTTTGTAAACGGGTTTGGATTAAAGCAAAGAGGATTTCAGGGATAAAGAAATTTATAAAAAAAATTATTGAAAATATTTACAATAGGAGATTAAGGTTTGGTTTCTCAAGGCCGACCTTTTAAAAATGGTGGTATGGAACATCTGTTCCATACTTTACACTAAAGGAATAACGCTTAGAGTTATCCTTTGCTCCAATAATGTAGTTAAATCCTTTTCAGAGATTTGGTAATGGGAAATCTTACAAATGTTTTGTGAATATACTTATGTCAGATATATAAGTATATGAACATTTTCAAAAGAGATTTATTAAACAAAGATATGCTTTGAGGCTTAGTGGTTGCTATGGATAAATAAATCTCAAATGGAATTGGTTATTCTTTGTTTATTTGATAGTTAAATAATCGACTATCAAGTTTGACCCAATTTGACTTAGGAAGTATGAATATAAATTCAAGTTCCCCAATGAGGACTTGAAAACTTACTTCCAAAAGAACTGGGAATGAGTCAATCAAAAATTATCGGTTGTTTATACAGAGACACCGGGATTGGATCAATGTCCAGAAACGACTCTGAACCAACATGTACGTTCGAGTGGAAAACATCTTGATGATGATTGAAGATGGTGATCTTTGAAGTGCAAGAGCTACTGCTACTAATTCTGAGGGTGATTCCAAAATGGATGTAGTAGAGTTAGTGTCTTCGGTTTTGTTCAAACCCAGAAGAATTTGTATGGATGAATGCTGGTATTGCGTTGACACTTGAAGGGCAATGTTAACATTCCAAGATGGATTTCTATTCAGAAAGATAAAATATAGCATCAAGTATCATCAACTGGGAATGACAAAAATGGGGGATATGCAACAGGGCTATGTGGGTCACACCCATTAGGGTATATCATCATCCTTCTAGATATATACGCAATCATCAATGAATTCGTGTACGCGGGAGCACTCGGTTAGAGGTTACAAAGCAACTGGGGTGATGATATATTCGGTACTATCCAACAAGGGGTAGGTTGATCTTGTGCTGGCAAGGATTGTTAGGTACGACCTCGGTACATTTTTCTTGAGGTGTACTGTGGCGGACGGTACCCTAGTAGCCCAGTCATTAGTTGTAATCCATTCTCCAATATATGCCTTATGTTTTCAATTGTAAAGCCTAGTATGTTGGAATACGAGATGCAAGCATTTCAACTATTTTGTCTATTTATTTTAAACCAAGATAATATGATAATATCACTAGATTTTGATATAAAATGTTTTGGTTATCGTAAGGTAAAAACCTATCCATTTTTATGTGCGGTGTGGTCTTACGAGATATCCTTTATTTGAAAAGTTTTCAAACATAGAAATCAGTTTGGTTGTTACTTATTATCGAGTTTTACACATGCTGGTTTACTAGACTTGCCAGGGCGTTATTCTATGTAATGCTCTAGTCAGACCGAGCTTGTTTTCCAAGGTTTAGCTAGATACTTTGGGGTTGGAGAGGAGTTGGATGGTCAAGAAGTATTCACGTATATTTTTCTTCCACTGTATTATAGACTCTACACGTTGTCAATGTAAGGATAGGTTTCTATAACTGTCCAAATTTAGGATACGTCTAGTGTACTCTGACGTTGTATATATGAGTAAAGATGTTTCCTTTTTGTTAAGATCGTTGTTGCATTATATATTATTCGCTACGTTGTGAGATTCTGTGTTGTTTAATTTTCTTCTATCTTCTACCTTCTTCTTTCATCCTAACAAATCGATATTTCCAGCACTTGAATGTTCGGCATGTGATACAGTGGACGTATTAATGCCGATTTTCGAGGGTCGAAAATCTGGTTCGTCACATAAATCTATTCCAGTAGTTGTCACGGTAAAAGTCATGGTTGGTAATATTATAGTCAAACATATAAACTATGTTTACAAAAATGGGATTAGTTAATGAGCAAATAAATTATAGACGTGTAATGTTTTCTAAGCCTAAGTTTCAAGTCTAGTTTTGTTTTGGAAGGAGCGTTTACTTTTCAAAAAATTTTAAAAATATCTGATTTATTCCCAAACAAATTAAAAAACTTATAAACTTATTTTGATGAGCATAATTTACTTTTTTCCCAACATCAAGTTTTGATATCACTCGTGTTATTTAGGTTATGGCATTCAAATTTATTATACAGTGATACGTAGTATTGTGTTGCCTATGAGAGCACAATTAGAATTAAAGTTCCAAGGAAAATTACTAGTAGATCTGAAAACCCTTGAAATTAAAGCATTTTTAAAGTAACAAATATCATAAAGATCTTTGTATTCAACTCTTAAAAGATAATTGAAATCCATCTATCGTACCCAAAGGATGTGTTATTACCTAAATGAACTGTATATTGTTTCATTGCAAATATATGAATCAACTGAACACACATTTCAACTTGAAAATTCATGTCGCCTTAAGTCGGCTTTTTTTGAGTTTGAGTGTGTAAAAATGTGTTTATAAAAAATAAAATGGTCGAATCTCAAAAGACTTAAACGTGAAACCATCTCTTTTAAGCCCAAACAAAAGGAATATTAAACAACACATTTATAAGACAAAACCTTTAACAGTCAAAACAACACAAATTTGAGAATTCCAAACAAAAAAAATACAAGACCAAACTTAACAATATATTTGTATTGTTTTAAGAAAGGACCAAAAATTTACATAAAGTGCTAATTTTTTTACATAAAGTACTAAAATTTTAATTACTCATGTGTTTAATAGTACACAAAATATAATTACTCATATGTTTAGTAGTGCACTAGACTACCAACATCCACTTAAATATCCTAAATATTTAGCCTGCAACTGCGTACTAATCAATGGTACAATCAAAATCAAAGTCTTATAATCATAAAGAAAAAATTAGAATTTATATCTTCTTGCGTAGATGAATCCAGATTACATAGATCTGTCCATATCAAACATAAACTAAAATAATTATACATCTCAAATCCAAATTATTTCTTTCAATAAATAAACTTCACGATTTTTTACCAAATATATCAAAAAAAAATTTAGAACTTCTAATCAACGCAAGGGATTTTTGATATTTAGGCAACTAAGATTACTTTTCAAAAAATAAAATCATCTCAAAATTTTAATTTATTTCATAAAACATACACAAATCATTTAAATCCATCTTCCTATATCAAAATTGTTTTTAAACCTTTTAATTTAGAAAAACAACTATGGTACCAGATCAAATCCAAAATTATCACACACAAAAAATCTCCATACATGGATCTAGTATTCTTCAAAAATTGATCAAGTAGATCTATAATTTGAGTAAGATATCACATGAAGTTAATGACTTATAAATGAAGTTCAATTCAAAACTTACTCAAATATGAAAAAAATTAAAAGTTTCCAATGAAATCAATGATGAGTGGCTCTGATATTACTTGTTAGAAATTTTAAATCAATTCAAAATGAACCATTGATCAAAAACTAATTTAGAAAGAATAAAAAATATTGATTTCAACGGGAATAAATGTAAAATAAGTAATCTAAGAAGTCATACCTGATTTCGTTAATTGATCAAGAGAAAGAGGTGGATTTAAGTGAAAAAGAATGGAACTGATATTCTAAATTATCAGAAATCTACATTTGTATTTCTTAGTTAAAGATTATGTTGATAACGTGCTAAACATATAAGATAAGAAGTTATTAGCAAAAGAAAGAAGAGATATTTCATGTACTGTAGGTTTAAATATACAATGCAATGGAGTTCTACTTATAGGCTTGTGATATAAAATAAAGATTAAAGTAATGCACATATATTATTTAGCATATTCACCCTTATATTTTGTATATATTACAATAGTTAGTCCATTGTCTTGTTCCATGCTAAGGTGGCTCTTAATTCAAGACATATTATGGCAAAAAAAAACTCACGGTTCATTTTTTCTTAAAACCAACGAAGTTCACTGGAAAATTATAATCCTTTATTAATTTATTTAAAATCCCTTAGTATCTCAATACATGCTCATCCAAGGAAGTTACTAGAGCAATCAAGAAGTCATTTATCCCAGTTATATATTCTTGGATAAGGTAACCATTTGAATATATAAAGAACTATACTAAGAACAATCCAAGCAAGCTTTTAATGCGGCCACACGGGCCTAGCTAAAGCAACCGTTAAAAAAAGAGTATGGATGGTGAAATAATTGAGCATATTTGATTGTCATCACGCTTTTTCACAAACGACGATCGATGGTATTGGACTATAAAATGATGAGGAAATTGATACTAAACTCAAAGATGATCAAGCAAACCGTAGAAAGAATTACGAATGGGTAAATTTGTATTAATCCATCAAATCTCCTTTTAGCTCATCACTCTCAATGAAATTATTGAAGAACACTGAATCGAACCAACAAGGAAGGACAAATACATGAAATAGTAAACACAAACATTGGAAGAGCATCAAAGTCTATGGATCAGTACCAAACCACGGAAGGATCGATGTCGATCCATGGACTTGGTCATTTTTGATATGTTATTGCGTATTTTTCTTAGATCTTGATTTATGATGTGTTTTAACAGGTTAGCAAAGAAGATTGGCAACTCATGGGCCTATAACCGGTAGGTTACAACCCTAAACATCGATCTACTTGAAACAAAAATGAGAGCTTGCCAATTTGTTGTTTCATATTTAAGATAAAGTATTGCCATTGTAATTCTTGACTGAATTTGAAGGTTGAAATTGAATTTACTTCTGGACCTAACACATAGACGTCCTAAAGTTTTGTGAATGTGATAGAATACACACATGTACATCAACGGTTTTAGGTGCTATACCACTTCAAATCAATTGAAACTTTGGAGCTTTTCAATCTACACTATGAAGATCATGCCCACCAAAAATAAGATCTCTTGGGAATTTCTAACATGTTCAAAATGTTAAGTCAAATAGCAACCTTTAAAACACTTACTTTAACCGTTGATTTGAAACATGATTTTCAACATAGTAGGATTATTCAAATTAAGCCAAAAATTTTAGGGATGATCTTCAGTCATGTAAGAAAATATCTACAAATTTTTGTTCGATTTCAGATGATATAGATCGAAAAATAAAAGGGGTGTAGATGAGATGTAGCAGAACTCTTCTTTATAAACACACACACATAAATATATACATATGTGTATGTGTGTATCATGTGCATAAAAAATATCTCAACGGTAAAACTACAGGTAGAAATAGCCAACAAAGGACATACTGAACTATGAATAAATTAAGAAACGTACAATTTGATAATGATGTTGTAAAATATAATATTAAAAAATATTATTTGACCTCTTTATTTTTGTCATACAATATATACTTTCTCATGCGAATTGAATAATTATTTTATTTCTTTTGAAATAAATGTGACATTAATTGAATCTGATACTTTGTTTTTTTGAAAATTTGATATTTTAAGCTGAATAAATGTTAATCCATTATTTTTATGCAAAACATTATTAGTAATGGATACATCTAGGTTCATACAAAAAATTTACCTGTTAAAGAAAGATAATGTAGACCCATTGTCGTAAGATAAAAAAGGTAATCACGAAAATTATCATGAATACTAGTGCATAGGGAATATATTTACAGAGAAATATCATGAGTTTAGTTGGAAAGATTGTTTAGAGGAATGTTGGGATAAGAAAATAGTAAAGGGGAAATGAAATCTATGAGTAAAATCATTTCAATGAATGCTAAATTACCAAATAGATTTGTATTTGGATTTTTCACTGCAGTTGAATTATATATATATATATATATAATAGAAGAAAATTAAGGAAAATATTACCGGTTTTTTTATTGTCAAAATCATAAGGATCCGATGTTAAAATGATAGAGGGAATTAAAAATAAAAAATAAAATTAGATTTGAAACCAAACTATTAAATAATAGTAAAGTAGAAGAATTTCTAGCTCTCCTATTCATTCTAAGAGTTTTCTTTATTCACCTTAATTCTCTTTTGATATTTTATTTTCAGGGTTTTAAATGATCACTTTACACTTACTTTACCGATCCTCTCTCATGATTTTACATTATGGTGTATATTTAAATGTTTATACGGTTATTTACAAATGATTCACAATTACATCCTAACTTCTTATATTTAAATCCATATAGGTTAATTAAATAATCTAAAGTTTAAACTATTCAAATAAATTTAGTTAACTAATACTTTTTTTAATTATTTCTAATAAATGCTAAAGATCGAAAATTTCAATATGTATATCACTATTGTACTAACCAAAATTTAAGAAAAAGGTCAAATACAATATATGACTCGCATAAAACACTAATGATAAATTTAACTTGTAATTCATTTATCTTAATAAAACACTAGTTTTAACTTCAAATACCAACATTCGAAATTATCACAATTATTTACAGCTTCTAATATTTAACGTTTCAGTCCAAATATTTAATTTAATTAAGCAATCTCAAGTTTAAACTAAATATATAAATCCAATTAACTAATATTCATCAATTCGTCTATTAAATAATGAAAATTTCATTATGTACACCATATCAATATTAACAAAAATGTTAAAAATTACCTTTTCATTAGATTACCTTTTCATTAGACTAAAGATACATGAGTCATATGAGATAAAGCCTACACATAAACCGTGATAACAAATTCACTTTATAATTCTTTTATCTAAATTAAGTCATCATATACTGCATTTACAAAATTATGTTTTTCCACACTTCAAATACCTTCATTTTAAAATTTCTATAACGATTTAAAAAAAATCCCCTCGTTTATCTTTTAATATTTTACATTTAACTCTATATACTAAAATTAATTATGTAATGTTTAAACAATTTAAACAAATTCAATAAACTATCATTCATTGGTTTTTCTACTGAATCATAAAATATGAAAATTTTAATATTTATACCATATTTATATCGATAAAAATTATATAAATAATTCATTTAGCTATATAAATACATCAAACACATAACATAAATTATATACATAAACAATTATGGGACATTTCTTCAAACATCAAAAAATATATTCAAAATTCACTTCAACCCTCTCTCAAAACAAGTTTCAAGGAACACCTTATCAAATTTTCCACTGAAAATATGCAGTTTAAACCACATATGTTTGAGTTAGAACTGCAAATATTTTCATTCTACACTGCAATCATTTGTAGTTTTAACTACATGTTTTTGTATGAAAATTTTGCAGCCCGCGCTGCAAGAATTTGCATTCTAACCTTTAAATATTTGCAGTCCATATTGCAAATTTTCATTTTATAAAATCATGTAATTAGAACTGCGAATATTTATATTTTAAACTGTGAGTATTTGCAGTTCTAGCTGCAAATATATGCAGTTTAAAATGCATATTTTCTGTTGCAACTTTAATATGAGTGTTTTGTGAAACTCATTTTTAAGAAGGGTTTTGAGGTATTAAGTTTGAAAATAAGGGGTGGATCCTAATTTCTACAATAATTCTTATGAATTTAATTTATAATCATTTATATCCATATATTACGATGCATTGCACCATTAAATTCATTTTTTAACATCAAGTGCCTACATTTTAAATTTTCTACATTTACTTATAAAACTCTTTTCAATATCACCAAATATTCTACGTTCAAGTATATATATTATCATTACTATTTAATCTTGAAAAATTCGCGTAAATCCAATTATAATTCATCTATAACTCCTAATATGACGATTTTAATATATAAAATTGGTTTTTCATTCAAATATAAAGATATATAAATCATATGAATAAAATACACAAACAATATTAACAAATTTAATTTATTATTCATTTATCGCAATAAATTTATCATACATTGCATCGTAAAATTATAGTTTTAGCTTCAAATACCTATATTTTAATGTTTTTACAAATATTTAAAAATTCCTCAATTCTTTCCTAATATCCAATATTTAAATCCATATGTTTAAACTGTGTTTACAAAATCTCAAATTTGAACTATTTAAATTGTCTCAGTAAATAAATAATTAATCTGTTCTTATAATAAATCCTAGAAATATACGTTAATATATATATATATATATAATAAAAATGGTATAATTATTTTTTCCAATCAACTATAAAAATTATAGGATGAATTTGTAGGATATTAGTTATTTGTCTAACGTAGGACTCACATCGACACTGTGTTGGAGCCAAAGATGGGCAAAAGGCCATACTATTATTATCGTTTATAATAGATATTATTTGTTAAGTCTAAGGGCTACAAGAGTTTGGCATCATCATATGTCAGATCTTTGATGCTACCATGTAATGATTTATAGTTTGCCCCTTCATAGGCACAATTGGGAATTTTAAAAAAAAAAAAAATACTATTATATGCAATAAACATTATTTAGTTGCCCTGCTTATTTAGATTGTTTTACAAACATACGCACATACATATATAGATATATTATGTACTAAACTCATTATAATGCTAAAAGATAATTTCAATACGGCTGCAACACATTGGGATTCCATCATTGTATTTATGAATAGGGGATCAAATACATCAATATGTAAACAAATAATGACAAAGTTAATTTGTAAATAATTATAATCATTTATCTCAAAAATGTATCTTATGCTGGACTACAAAAAAAATCTAACCTCAATAATTCCGCACTAAAAATTTTATAATTTTTACCAAATTCTTCCCAATTATTTCCTACTATTTACCTTTAAGTCCAGATATGTAAACTAATTACGTAATTTTAAATTTAACATATTTTAAAATACTAATTAAGCAATATTTGTTAAATTCATCTAATAATTCATTAAATTATGTCGGTTTCAATATGTATACCATATTATTTCGAACAAAAATGATAAAAAAAATTTTTTACTTAAAGGTGCATAAGATAAATTATACATAAATAATTATAACAAAATTAATTTATAGTGTTAGTCCATGAGATAATGGTTTTGATGACAATTAGTCCGTGAGATGATGGTTTTGAAGACAACAACCTAAGAAAAGATTATAAAAAATAAATACTGACATTATAAGTTTAGATATATATGTATATGCAGGATTTAACCATGCAGGTACCAAGAATGAAGACTGTACAGTATAGAGATCCCAGATATCGAGATAGAAGACTCATGAGTATCAAGATTATCAAGAGTTCAAGATTTCAAGCATAAGTATTTTTATTAGGAATTTTTGTTAAAACTCGTAGAAAAGCACTAACATCTTAAAATCCAATTTATTCGTGGAATGGAATCCACTTCGAGCTTGTTAAAGGGATGGAACTCTAAGTAGGATCGAACCTACGAAAATCCAGTGGAACATTGTTTTGTATCCACTAATTTTAATTCAAATGATTTTACAAAATTATCCTATTTTCAAAATGATTTCAAAACTTTCCTTTTAAAACACGTCAAAACTCTCTATCCTGATTTTAAATAATTTTAGCCTCAATATTATCTTCAATTTCAAAGTCAAATTACTCCTGATTTTAAACTATCTGTTTAAATTATATATTTAACTTTTATACTCAGATTTAAATATAAAATTATAGTTAAAATCTATATGTATTATTCTCTATATTTACTTATGAATTTTAACTATAGTCAAGTATATTTGTAAAGTTTAAAATAGTTTTAATATAAGATAAAGGTTATTTTCTAAGAAAATCAAATCACCAAAAATTACTTTAGGATGTTGACATGCCTAGGGTAACCATGTCGACATGGCGTCAGTTGAATTCAAAATTAAATTTCAAAAGAAATGTCTATTCGCCATAACTCTTCATGAATGGACATGGCTATTGTTCTTCTATAAATAGGGGTTAGTTTCAACGAATTTTACATTAGATTTTCTGGTTTTTCACCCCTCTTCTTCTTCTTCCACATTTATTAATACATATTCTTACCCTTACTCTATCGAAATCAACATTGAATCAAACTCGATTACTTCTTGTTTGATTCTCTATCACTATCTCTACAAGGTTCTCAATGCTATTCAGAGTTATAGACTTCTTTGTAATCTATTAAGAGAGAAAAGGTGTGGTTGTAGCCTTGGAAATCAATCAAGAGAGAAAATGTGTGATTGTAGCCTCGGTAAATCAATTGGGTAAACTTGTGGCCCGAAAATCAAGTATCTCTACCCAGAGGATAGAAATTCTGGAGGGCGTACCTCGTAGCCTTGAAACCGAGGTGTAACTGTACAATTGTTTTGAAATGAAATCCGTACTTGTGTTGCGGGAGTGGTGTAGGGTAACTCCGAACCAGTATAAAATCCGGTACGTTCTTTCCTTTACTGCTTTTATTTTATTTCTGCATCTGTGCTTGTTTCTGTGATCATATCTGTGTCTGTATATTGCATACATCGGTGTGTAAATTAACATAAACTCAAAAAGATTTAGTAATTCTTTATTAACACTATTCACCCCCCTCTTGTGTTAATTCTAGCCTTAAGATCCGTAATCCATATTTCTCACAATTGGTATCAGAGCAAGGTTTTCAAAGTTTCATAATCTGATTTTTGAAAAAGTTTTTAAATTGGCTATATTTGTTAATACTAATTTAGAAGTATTCAAACCATCATTGTTTCTTGAGTCTGCATATAATCAATATTCAAATTCAAGTTGTCTATCAAGATTGTTTTATGTGCATGAATCATGCTTTATGGGTGTTGAGGAATCAATCCACAACGGACAAATTGTGCAGATCAGAAAGAACAAATGGACACTTGATAGTGGGTATTCTAGACACACGACTGGCAATCCAAATATACCGAATGATATAACATACAAAGGCAGAGGACTGGTTAACTTTGGAGGCAATTCAAAAGGATATGTGATTGGCATCGGCAAAGTTGGTAATTCTGAAACTCCTACTATTACTAATGTTGTGCTAGTTAAGAATCTGAAACATAATCTACTAAGTATAAGTCAACTATGTGATAAAGGATATAAAATTAAATTTGAAAAAGATAAGCATCATATAGAAGATAATAATTCAACCATTATATTTGAGGGAGTCAGGAAAAAGAATACTTATTTTCTTAGTATGAAAGTTTCAAATGATAACCTGTGTCTGTTGGCAAATACAAGTGACCCTTGGATTTGGCATAAGAGATTTGGGAATTTGAATTTCAAACTCTTATCTAGACTGTCAAAACATAATCTAGTAAGAGGTCTCCCTAAAATGAATTTTAAAGTAGATAGTTTATGTGATGCTTGTCAATTAGGAAAACTTAGAAAAAGTTCCTTTAAGTTAAAAGATATGGTTTCAACTTCAAAACCTCTTGAATTACTTCATCTTGATTTATTTAGTCCATCTCATATTCTATCATTAAATCATAGTAAATATGTATTTGTAGCTGTAGATGATTATTCTAGATTTACATGGACAATATTTTTGAAACATAAAAGTGATACTTTTGAATGTTTTACGACATTTTCAAAAAGAATTCAAAATCAGTTTTCTCTAAAAATTATAACTATTCGAAGTGATCACAGTGGTGAATTTGAAAATGAAAAGTTTGAGGAATTCTGCTATAAGAAGGGAACAACTCATAATTTTTCATTTTCGAGAACTCCACAACAAAACGGAGTAGTAGAACGTAAAAACAGGACGATTCAAGAGTGTGCGAGAACTATGCTTACAGATTGTAACAGCCCTAGTTTTAGATATTTATTTTATTATAAATTATTTAATTTTAAAATATATTTATATAAAGTGTGTTTAACAATATAGTTTAATTATTTAATTTGAAGATATATTTTATAAAATTAAATAATAACAGTAAAATTTTAAGGTATGTTTGAACTGGTAAATTTCGCGTTCAAAGGACGCGTCAATTATAGGGTATAAGCGACGTAATAAAACATGTGTTTTTAAAATGTTATTTTTATCAAAATTTTTGATGTTTTAGACTGCGTCTGTTTAACGTAGCATTAAAAAAAAAAAAATCATATTTTCAATTTATTTTGAAGAAAAATATCAGTCAGTAATTTTATAGCAACCAGTACTTTGTTAACTAACAGTCTGATTTTGAATAAACGTATATACGTTTTCATTCCTACTGACTACACAGATTTACCTCTTGCATTTAGTACTTTCAAGCTAAGAATCAAAATGTATAGATGAAATGAAAATAAACATAAAGTAACGTACACTATCACGTCTTCATAATACCAGAGAAACAAGATTTTGTTTGAAACTGATATTTCTTCAAGCAATGAATGCACGTAAGGACTGAAACGTGCACACATCCTACCCTCTCCCATTCTTCATTTCTAACAGCCCTACTACTACCAAAATCAAACATGAATCACGCGCATATATCACGCAAGCCATTCATCTAGTGATCAGTTTTATCAAAGCTTGCCTTTATCTGGTTTTCAAAGGACATCAACAAGCCTTCAGTTTGAAACCTCTCGGCCTTCCACTAATCACGCATGTATATTTTCATATTTTCAAACTTCATATGGGTTGTAACTCTCGGCCCCTTCTCACTTTATTTCTTTTGTAACTGATGTCATAAATCACTGATTCCTCCTCCTCTGATCTGGCCACAAATCATATTGTTCAAATTCTGCAACGTTCAAAGATAAATCTCTACTTCCCCTGATCAAGCTGCCTTTTTCCAGTACTCTATGACATAAACGTATGTCATATCACACAATTTAGTCTGGCATTTGAAATTTTCAAGCTTGCTTTAGCTTTATCACGTATTCATGCTACAAAATTTAAACTGACACATGATTATCATCAAACCCATGATCATGCTATTAATAAATGGGTATCGTGGAAATCAAAGTGTATAAACTGGAATGTGCAAAGTTTGCAAGCTTTCCAAATTCTCTCGGCCCTTTTAATTCCATTCAGATTCATTGCCTTCAGTTGAGATTAGTACACAATTTACTTCTATATATTCGAAACTTATCAACGAAATCGGATTTCCACCAGCCTTCTCTCCTTAAATTCACAAATATTATCTATAACACCCACCATCCCTCTTCTCTGAATCCAAAACAACTCTGACTTCACACCATTCTTTGTTCGAGCTCATCAGGTAAGTACTTTTCCAGTTTTCTTTTGTTTTCTCCATTTGCTTGCTCGACCTCCCCATGTTGTATGTGTTTGCATCTATGTACAAGTGGTCTGCATATATAGCTGCATAATAAGCAGTGCATATCTTTATATTGTAACCCAGTGAGCTTGTTTGTCTGGACTGATTGGGGGGAAGGCAATGCAGATCTGGGAAAAGAAGATGGGGTGTTGGGTTACAGTTTTACACAAGGGAAGTTGCTTTGTATAAGGTAGTATGAGCTGGTAGAAAATGTCAGTTTGCATTTATATTCTAAAGAAGTCTGCATATATGGTTCAGATTTGCATGTATGTCATAGGATGTATTGTGTCACAAGTTTGGGCCTTTGTATCATTTTCAGTTTTAAGTGCTGAGGAGTTTATAAGTTAGAATGTGAAATAACTGAAACAATATGGTAAGCAAAGTTGAAATAGGAAGTAGGATCTGGATATGAGTTGTTCTTAGGCAGAAAATCTGGGAAGGTGGTAAGGATTAAGCTAATAGGCTAGGCTGTTTGGTGAAGTCTGATTTAGGTAGTGTTCATCTGACCTGATTGGGAAGGTAGAGGCTGATCTGATTTGGAGAAATAGGTGACTAGAGTAGTGAATTTCCAGCGTTGCATTTAGGATTGGATAAAAGTCTGCATACATATATATAGAATTGGTATTAGGCTGCATATGTACCAAAAGTTAAGGAGATGGAGATGTTTTGGGGTGTGCACGTGTACACATCGGTATCATTGTGTACATGGGTGAAACTGACATGAGTGAGATTGCATAACTAGGATGTTGGTTATAGATTGAGTTGGTAGAATGTCGGAGAGGGAAAAGGAGAAGTCTGACTTAATAAAATTTTTCAGAAGGAGGTTTCAAGTTTAAAACTAAATAAGGTAAGAAGAGTAGTGCTTGACCCGAAGCACTCCACATGTTTTCTCGAAGCATATGAGGAGGTAACTCGAAGTAATATAGTAACTGGCTCGAAGCAGTAGTTTGCCTGTTGCAAGTTCTAGACTGGGAAGTTTAAATTTTAAGAATAATTTGACCGTAAAGCAATGTATAAAACCAAGTCTAAATTTAAGATTTAAATCTAAGTTACAAATGTTAGATGTTGATAGTTGCGTGAGTTCATATTTCACCTGGATTAGCTCTGTATGTTCAGTTTGAGGACTGGGTATAGGTTGCATAGCTAAATAGTGTTTGTGTCAGTAAGCATTTATGCAGAGAAATTGTATGAATTGTCAGTATAAAAATAGGTTTGAATGTGATTATAGGGTGAAGCTTGCATCTATGAAGCAAATCTGCATATCTGGGAGTCTGTTTGTAATAAGATGTATCACTGTGTACATGTTAAAATGTGCACCTGTGCACGCAGTGGTAAGGATTAGGCATATTTGAGTAATAGGCTGTGCATGCATAAGCCTGTAGGATGAAGTGTTGAGATGTGTGCAAGTATCTTGTCTGCATATACCAGTGCACCAGAAAAGCTTGGTCTCTGACTAAACATAGGGTGATGATTTACAGTAGGATCTAAGTATGAATTTTCAGGCTAAGTTAAAAATGTTGGGAGTGGGTTCAGGTGGTAGTATTAGTGTGCACGTATGTGTTGGAGTGAACGTAGTGTGCACGTGTGCACGTGCATGTCACGACATATAGTAGAGAGCCTTCACCTTTTGTCGGTCGGCCTTTAGAAATTTTGTCGTAAAATTTTAGGGTTAGCCCGGTTCACATTTTGGGTACATTTTGGTCATATTACACGATGGAGTGGTCGAGCAAGTCAAATCATCCTCGTTCTATTTTAATTTTCTTTGACCAAAAATTCTAAAGTCGCATTTCAAAATATTTGAATTTTGTTCTAGATTTGAATCTAGGCGACGTTCGAGAATTTTGATCGTTACCTTCTATTACTCTTTACCGGTGAATCGTCGTTTTAAAATCCAAAAATTTTCTGCAACCTTCAGGTGAGTATTTCTCACCAGACATACGTATTTATATTTTAGTAAATTATTGCAAGTGTATGTGTAAGAATTTATGTCACTATTATCTGTCTGCAGTATAATATAGAATGATGAACCCCATTGACACCTTATCAGTTATTTACCTGTTGTATTATATCTGCAGTTATACTATGTTATTGTTTATGTACTGCTTAAATCACACTGCAAGTTCCCTGTTAAATATATATATTGTCATGGGCTGAAATGATAGGCCAAATTGATTATTACTGTTCACTTGTTCTGTTAACTGCTGTAAATTTACTTGGGATTGCGGGTTTGAAATGATAGAACCCGGGGTTTTGTAAATTACGGATTGAAATGATATACATCCGTATCACTTGACCCAGGCTAGAAAACTATATACAGGCCCGTGGTCCTTATAATATTTTCTGAAATATTTAAAGTTATTCTGGAAGTTAAATATTTGATTTTATATCTTTAAAGGAATTTATATTGACTTTTAATAAGTTATAAATAAAGAAATAAATAAATATTTGGATAAAAATTATGGAATATAACTTATTTGGTAAATCGGGATTTTGAAAGATTAAGACTTCAGTTAATAAATAAATAGATAAATAAGTTATATTTAGAAATATTTATTAAGTTAAACAATCTACTACAGCATTTAAATGCTGTCTTTTTGAAATTGGACTAGTTTTACCCGTGACTATAGGTAGCATTTCCTAAGTGCTACAGAATCTAGAATTTGATTGTTTTAAATTTTATGGAATTTGATAAATTTTATTTTATCTTAAGTTTTGGAAAAGCTTAAGACATAATATTTATAACTGGATTTTCCTTAATAAATTAAAGATGAATATTCTGGTATTAAGTAAATTTTGGAAAAATTTAGTGGCTAAAAATTTAGAGTTTTATTTATGGAAATTATGGGAATATTCAAGACTAAAAAAATAAAACATTGATTTGTGAAAGAATAAAACCCAAACTTAGTTTTGAATAGTAAATACTCCAATTTAATATATATATGGGAATTGTAATGTTTTGGGAACATAAAGTGATATTTAAATTATGGTTTAAAACTTTAAATAAAGAAATATACTTGTAAGGCTATGTAAATTATCTTCTTTACAAAGTAACCATAAAGTTAAACCATTTATTCTATATACCGTTGAAGGTCCAAACCATTGTGTTTGGGAGTTATGGTTTGAAGTAAAGTTTCCAAAATATTGTCTTTTGAAGATATAATTCAAATATTTGGTCTCCAGATATTATAAGCAGTATGGTTTTGGAAAGAATTATATTTGAATATAACGGTATCATATTGTTTTGGTTTTAAATTGATATCGTATTTATAGTTCGAAATGGAAATGTTTACTCTGTTTTTAAAAGTATAAACTGTTTTTAAATGGCCACGGGTTATAATAACGTTTGGTTGGCAAAGAGACCGGGATCGGATATGGACATACTCTCTGTCGATACCGAAAACCACTTTGACTAACCGTGCACGCGGTGGAGATTCCAGAATGAAGTAGGTTGGTGGTGACGGTTTCTTGAAAGGTATATACGTGGACCCGACTTCCGTGAGTTGGCTTAAGGTGGCTAAAACAGGAGCGATTCTCGGATTAATGAGGTAGCTCCTCTGATCGAACGCACTTCTTCGTATACCATTCTATTACTCTTGTGATTGTTTGGGTGCACCCTTTGATTTGGGAGTGTTGTTCGAGGTGGGCGGTTGCTGCGGCTTCGCGTTACCACCGGTCCGGATAGCAATTGGTATATCTACCCTGGCATTGCCTAGTTGTGCCGTGTCATCTACCATATCGAGCCTTGTACGAGTTTGGTTTTCTCCCGTAGCCCGTGTGGTATCCTCTAGTTGCTTCCCGAGTAGGAGGAGCTATGATATTGGATGGACTACTGGGACTATTACGTGTTAAGGGCTATATGGGTAACCCCTTAATGCTAAGAAATAAGTATGTTTACTTTATAAATAGACACTATTATAATAGCGCAATATACTACATAGTAAATAGTTTAACGGATCCTTAGAGGATGGGCGGTCCCAGGCATCCTTTGAGTTACTTGCTATATATTCAGTACACTTGATTTAGCTTACATTATATAAGTATGTATGTCCTGACTCGAGTGTTTTGTTTTATTGTACGCTCGGGTCAGCCTGAGTTGCAGCTTCAGTTTCTTCTCCGTAGCTAGGACATTCCGTAGACCATTCGTGCTGCTGGAAGTTTGTTTCAGTCTTTATCTTTTCTGGAATCCCAGACTTTGAAGACTCTATCTCTATTTATGTTTTAAAATTGTATTGAGGATTATAAACAATGAAATTCCTGTTTTGTTAAAGATGTATCAGTGGCTTCATGAACCACTAAATTTTAATTTCCGCCGCGAGATTCTGATATCTGTGTATGTGATTCTGTGATTTATTTATTATATATTCCGAGTTTTTTCCAAATTTATTCTACAACGCAGTATTTTGAACAATTCAAGTCCGACATGTGCGGATGCGAATGGTTGAAAATATTGGGTCGTTACACAGATAGTAATTTACCAAAGAATTTTGGGCAGAAGCAGTTGCTACCACCTGTTATATTTTAAATAGAATTTAATTAGACCTTTAACCGATAAGACATCTTATGAACTTCTTTATTCAAAGAAACCTAAGCTATCTTATTTCAGAATTTTTGGAAGTAAATGCTTTATTTTAAATACAAAAGATAATTTAGGCAAATTTGATCCTAAATCCAACAAAGGTATCTTTATCGGATATTCTAATAGAAGTAAAGCGTACAGAGTGTTTAATTTAAAAACCAATTCCATTGAAGAAACAATGCATGTTTCATTTGATGAAAATTTCAAAATTTTTGAAGATACAAATGATGAAGAGGATTTAATCACTCAAAATCAAGAATCAGTTGAAACTAATAATGAAATTAATCATCCTAACAGAAGGAATAAACTTTTAAAAGATCATCCTATAGAAAATATACTGGGAGATATGCAATCTGTTGTTAAAACTAGAAATCAACTAAGTCAAGTGAGTAATGTAGCTTTTATATCAACTATTGAACCCAAAAATCCAAAAGAAGCATCAACTGATGATTCATGGATTTTGGCAATGCAAGAATAATTAAATCAATTTACTAGAAATGATGTTTGGGAACTTGTTCCTATATCAGAAAATAAAACTATAATTGGAACTAAATGGGTTTATAAAAAAAATGAATGAACAATGAGAGGTAGTTAGAAATAAAGCTCGATTAGTCACTCAAGGTTGTTGTCAAGAAGAAGGAATGGATTTTGATGAAACATTTTCTCCCGTAGCAAGATTCGAAGCTATTAGGATTCTACTTGCTTTCGCAAATCATAATAATTTCAAATTATTTCAAATGGATGTTAAATGTGCCCTTTTAAATGGATTTGTAAAAGAAGAAGTATATGTTGAACAACCACCACTTTTTGAAAATGATAAATTACCAAATCATGTTTACAAA
Source organism: Allium cepa (assembly GCA_030765085.1). Taxonomy (NCBI): domain Eukaryota; kingdom Viridiplantae; phylum Streptophyta; class Magnoliopsida; order Asparagales; family Amaryllidaceae; genus Allium; species Allium cepa. Next base: position 636,533,384 of record CM060941.1, read on the forward strand.
CTTAAGAAAGCGTTATATGGCCTAAAACAAGCTCCTAGATCCTGATATGATAGACTAAGATCTTATTTATTGCAATCTAATTTTGAAATTGGTAAAGTAGATAATACTCTTTTTATTAAAAGAAATAAAAATGATATTCAACTAGTACAAGTTTACGTAGATGATATCATTTTTGGTTCAACTAACTTTGAAATGAATAAAGAATTTTCTGAAATAATGACAAAAGAGTTTGAGATGAGTCATATGGGTGAATTAAATTTCTTTTTAGGATTACAAATAAAACAATTAGATAATGGTATCTTTATTAGTCAAGAAAAATATGCTAAAGACCTAATTAGTACATTTGGTTTGACTACTGCGAGTGGAAACCCACTCCCATGGCAACCAATGAGTACCTTAGTAAAGAAGATCTCTCGAAAGATGTAGATCAAAAACTATATAGAGGAATGATTGGATCACTACTCTATATTACTGCCAGTAGACCTGATATCATACATAATGTTTGTCTCTGTGCCAGATATCAATCCCAACCTAAAGAGACCCACTTAAAAGCCGTAAAACGAATCATAAGATATGTTAAACACACATCTGATTATGGTTTATTCTACCCTAAAAATGATTCTTTTGACTTAATATCTTACTGTAATGCTGAATATGCTGGTTGTAAATCAGACCGAAAAAGTACAAGTGGGACTTGTCACTTTTTGGGGGCATTCTCTGATTTCTTGGCTTATTAAAAAGCAAAACACAGTTTTTTTATCAACAACTGAAGCAGAATATATTTATGCTGCTTTGGCTTGTTTTCAAGTAATATATATGCAACAAACCTTAAAAGATTTTGGTTTAAAAAATTTCAAAATCACCAATTTATTGTGACAGTACAAGTGCGATAAAATTATCCAAAAATACTACTCAACATGCTCGAACTAAACATATTGATATCAGACAATATTTTCTCAGAGATAATATAAGTAAGGAAGTAGTTACTCTCGATTATATCAATTCTGAGAATCAAATTGCTGATATCTTAACAAAACCCTTAAATGAATCAGTATTTACTAAATTAAGATGATAATTAGGTATTTGTTCTATAACTGAAATATAAAATACAAATAACAAGTATAATTAATAATTAATTTTAAAATAATTCAAAGAGTTAAAATATAAAAGACCATGTCGACATCCCCTATATACCCATGTCGACATGCAACGTTTTTAAATTTTGAAATTTTTCCCACCAAAATTCAAAATAATTGGTTATAATTCTTCACATTTTCGAAATTTTATTCATCCTTTCTGTTATCTCTCTGTTCTTCTCTCTGAAATCAAATAATCAATGGCCTCCTCTTCCAAATCAAACATAAAATCAACCTTTTCATTCCCCTCTCCTACATCTGGTCCATTTTAACATACTACTCTCGCTCGTGTGACTAAAATAGAGGACTCTCTGAAGGATGCACTTTAGATGATGACTGAAATTCAAGTGACTCAACTTCGTATGGCAAAGAAACAAGAGAGGCAAGATTCTTTGGAATTTGAAAAAATTCCTAATGGATAACCAGGCCAATCCTATCTTGAGTGATAAAGACTCTTCACTCAATCAAGAACAAGAGGCCAGCGAAGAAGAAGAAGAACCCATGGAAGAAGAAGCGAAAGCGGAAGATGATGACCAAGTCGTGTGTGTTGGAGAAGTGTGTTTTGACAAAAAATGGGAATCTTGTCGAACAACGTGGAAATTTCTGTTTCCACTATCCAAACTGTTCGATTCATAGATCTCCTATGTTTAAAAACACACAATAGTTTCTTTTCTTTCTTCTCCATTGTTGTTTGTGTTACTTTATGTTTTCTATACGCTCATGTATATACAATTTCACACGTAATAAATAACTCGTGTTCTTATACGTGTTTTAATTATAAGTACTATCGTGAATTCTTAGTTAGGATAGTTAATTCTTAGTTAGGACTATGTTTTAGTATTAGATTTAAGTGCTGATTACTTATGTTGACATTATCATTATAATCACATGTCATAGAGTGTTAGTTTTAGGGGGAGTTATATAGTTTGGAGTGAGTTTTTGTTGATGAAAAAGGGGGAGAAATATAAAATAGGGTAGTAGGCATAAATTAAGGGGGAGTTATTAGGATAGAAGTAATATTTTATAAACAAAGGTTGTCATCATCAAAAAGGAGGAGATTGTTAGTCCGTGAGATGATGGTTTTGATGACGATTAGTCCGTGAGATGATGGTTTAGATGACAACAACCTTATAATAGATAATAAAATATGAATACTGACATTACAAGTTTAGATATATGTGTATATGCAGGATTTAACCATGCATGTACCAAGAATGAAGACTGTACAGTATAGAGATTCAAGATATTGAGATAGAAGACTCATGAGTATCATGATTATCAAGAGTTCAAGATTTCAAGCGTAAGTATTTTTATTAGGAATTTTTGTTAAAACTCATAGAAAAGCACTGGCATCTTAAAATCCAATTTCTTCGTAGAATGGAATCCACTTCGAGCCTATTAAAGGAATGAAACCCGAAGTAGGATGGAACCTACGAAAATCTAGTGGAATATTGTTTTGTATCCACTAATTTTAATTCAAATGATTTTACAAAATTATCTTGTTTTCAAAATGATTTCAAAACATTCCTTTTAAAAACATCAAAACTCTCTATCCTGATTTTAAATAATTTGAGCCTCAAAATTATCTTTAATTTCAAAGTCAAATTACTCCTGATTTTAAACTATCCATTTAAATTATATATTTAACTTTTATACTTAGATTTAAATATAAAATTATAGTTAAAAAATATATATATTATTCTCTATATTTACTAATGAATTTTAACTATAGTCAAGTATATTTGTAAAGTTTAAAATAGTTTTAATATAAGATAAAGGTTATTTTCAAAGAAAATCAAATCACCAAAAATTGCTTTGGGATGTCGACATGCCTAGGGTAACCATGTCGACATGGTGTCAGTTGAATTCAAAATTTAAATTTCAAAAGAAGTGTCTATTCGCCATAACTCTTCATGAATGGACATGGCTGTTGTTCTTCTATAAATAGAGGTTAGTTTCAACGAATTTTATATCAGATTTTCTGGTTTTTCACTCCTCTTCTTCTTCCACATTTCTTAATACATATTCTTACCATTACTCTGCCGAAATCAACACTGAATCAAACTCGATTACTTCTAGTCTGATTCTCTATCACTATCTCTACAAGGTTCTCAGTGCTATTTAGAGTTATAGACTTCTTTGTAATCTATTAAGAGAGAAAAGGTGTGATTGTAGCCTTGGTAAATATATTGGGTAAACTTGTGGCCTGGAAATCAAGTATCTCTACCCAGAGGATAGAAATTCTGGAGGGCGTACCTCGTAGCCTTGAAACCGAGGGTGTAATTGTACAATTGCTTTTGAAAGGAAATCCGTACTTGTGTTGCGGGACTGGATGTAGGGTAACTGCGAACCAGTATAAAATCCGGTGTGTTCTTTCCTTTACTGCTTTTATTTTATTTCTGCATCTGTGCTTGTTTCTGTGATCATATCTGTGTCTGTATATTGCATACATCAGTTTCTAAATTAACATAAACTCAAAAAGATTTAGTAATTCTTTATTAACACTATTCACCCCCTTCTAGTGTTAATCCTAGACTTAAGATCCGTAATCCACATTTCTCACAATTGGTATCAGAGCAAGGTTTTCAAAGTTTCATAATCTGATTTTTGGAAAAGTTTTTAAAATGGCTATATTTGTTAATACTAATTTAGAAGTATTCAAACCATCATTGTTTCTTGAGTCTGCATATAATCAATATTCAAATTCAAGTTGTCTATCAAGATTGTTTGATGAGCATGAATCATGCTTTATGGGTGTTGAGGAATCAATCCACAACAGACAAATTGTGCGGATCAGAAAGAACAAATGGACACTTGATAGTGGGTGTTCTAGACACATGACTGGCAATCCAAATATACCAATGATATAATATACAAAGACGGAGGACTGGTTAACTTTGGAGACAATTCAAAAGGATATGTGATTGGCATCGGCAAAGTCGGTAATTCTGAAACTCCTACTATTACTAATGTTTTGCTAGTTAAGAATCTGAAACATAATCTACTAAGTATAAGTCAACTATGTGATAAAGGATATAAAATTAAATTTGAAAAAGATAAGTGTCATATAGAAGATAATAATTCAACCATTATATTTGAGGGAATCAGGAAAAAGAATACTTATTTTCTTAGTATGAAAGTTTCAAATGATAACCTGTGTCTGTTGGCAAATACAAGTGACCCTTGGATTTGGCATAATAGATTTGGGCATTTGAATTTCAAACTCTTATCTAGACTGTCAAAACATAATCTAGTAAGAGGTCTCCCTAAAATGAATTTTAAAGTAGATAGTTTATGTGATGCTAATCAATTAGGAAAACTTAGAAAAAGTTCCTTTAAGTTAAAAGATATGATTTCAACTTCAAAACCTCTTGAATTACTTCATCTTGATTTATTTAGTCCATCTCAAATTCTATCATTAAATCATAATAAATATGTCTTTGTAGCTATAGATGATTATTCAAGATTTACATGGACGATATTTTTGAAACATAAAAGTGATACTTTTGAATGTTTTAAGACATTTTCAAAAAGAATTCAAAATCTTGTGCTGAAACCGAGGGTGTAATTGTCAATTGCTTTTGAAAGGAAATCCGTGCTTGTGTTGCAGGACTGGATATAGGGTAACCCCGAACCAGTATAAAATCCGGTGCGTTCTTTCCTTTACTACTTTTATTTTATTTCTGCATCTGTACTTGTTTCTGTGATCATATCTGTGTCTGTATATTGCATACATCGGTGTATAAATTAATATAAACTCAAAAAGATTTAGTAATTCTTTATTAAAATTATTCACCCCCTCTCTATTGTTAATCCTAGCCTTAAGATCCGTAATCCGCATTTTTCTCATATAGTTCATCCATTTCAATGAATTTATTGTACGTTATATATCAAACTTCTAATTTTAACATTAAAACTAATGAATACTATATTTTATTATATCACTATGTGCAACACACGTGTTACGCACTAGTTGTTAAAGGAAGACAAAAGTAGCAAAGATGAATTAAAACACCATGGGACATCCAATGATGATCCATTATGGAAGGACACAGGAAGTCAGGAAATCTCAAAAGACGGAATGATGTTGTAAAATTATCAAAATACAAAGAAGGTGAATAAAAAACTAGAGAATATGAATATCAAAAAAAGAACTTCCAAAGTTAAAGATCACATACCATTGTTGTGAAAATTCATTAAACCTTAGCATTTAAATCTCATTTTAAATGGAATCTCTCCTATTACAGTTCGATTTACACTCCAATTCAAATCTAGTTAAACAACTGAGAAAAATCATCCAATTTATGTTAATACATTTAATATGGTTATTTAGATCCATTATTTGAATTTTAATATTTTTCAAATAAATTAAAATTGGAACAAAAGAAAAAAATAAGTTTGGGATTTAGATTTAGAAGTTCAAACATAAAATCAAGTTCAAAGTGTGTACAAACATTAATGAGTGTTCTTAAATTAGGTATCACCCTTGTTATTAAACAAAGTGATGCGTGTAAAACCTTAAAATATGGATCTTTTGTATCAACAATTTACAATTTGAACCACATCTGTAATGACCTGGAATTTTAGTTAATTGATTTTGAAATATTTAATTATTTTTAAATATTGATATATTAATCTTTTAAGTCAAACAACTTATATTTCAAAAATAGAGGTTTATCTGAATACTACATTTAAATAATTTAAATTGTTTAAATAATTAAATCTTGAATTTTATGTGGATGAAAATGATTTAGGAAGTTGATTCAAATTCTATTTGGATAGGAATGAAGATAGTAAACTTCTAATTAGATTTAGAAGTGACTTATTTGGTTTTTATAATAATTTGTTTAAATTAACGTGTAAAAATAGCCATCCAAGGCACTGTCTCGGATTTCGAAAAAACTACTTCCACTGGGTCCGTAATAGTGAAGTATTATATGTCGTCAAATTTCGTGGCGATTGGACGTACCATTTTGTCATGCGAGTTTGAACTGCTTAGAAACTAATTACAGAAAATTAATATAATATGATTGGGTTTGAAAAGCTATCTTTTGTATATGATCGAATTAGGTCTCGAAACTAGTTTCATTGAGTTCGAAATAGGGGTATAGCATATAAAATGCCAGGCAATACGTCTCCGTAGGAGTTCGAAAATTTCAGACATTTAAAAGCTTAGTATTTTTCATTAATATAATATATATATTTTTCCATACTCTAATCATACCACCCCACGTCCAGGCCATACCCCCACACCTTTATAACCATTCCTCATCTCTTCTTTTCCTCCCTTCTCATTTTTGCAGCAAATCAAAAATTTAAAAAAAACGGCCAATGTATAAAAATTCAAAACAAATAAAACAAAAGTCAGGAAAATGTAAAACAAGCTTCCTTTATCTTGTTTAGCCAAGATCTTCATGTGGTGGAGGGGGTTTTGGATAGATGCAGCTGCTATTGGGACTCGGCACGGTGCTTGATCGTGCTCTTTTTGTAACTAGGGTTAGTTTTCCTTGTCGATTTAAGATGCAGTAGTTCGGGGCAAGGGTAGATCGGAGTTTTGGAGGTCGAAAAGCAACCTTTGGATCGAATTACGGGTATGTGGTGCTCCGTGGAGGGACGCGACATGGAAGAAGTAGCATACAGGCGTATGGGTCACGATGAAGGAAAGCGGTGCAGATGGTCATATGTATTGCGATGTTCTGGTAGCCCGCAAGGCGAGGAGGACATTGGAGAAGGCGATTTGGAATATCGTTAAGGGATGACGGTGCGGCAATTATAGGAAATCGTGGCCATGTCTTTAGGAGTCAGCAGTTTTGAGTTTTGGAAGGAATCTCGTAACGATCCATAATTTTCGATAATTAAAAATTGTTAATTTAAGAAAGTTTTGTGATTTAATGTTGGAAGAAATAAAAATTTACGATTAATAATAAGAATATAACTGGAATCAAAATGAAATGGTATTAATTTAAGGTAATTGATAACTTCTTTAAATGTAATTCAATTGATTAGAAGGATACAAAAGCTTGTAATTAGTTAAATTGTAAATTTATTGGAATAATGAATGGATTAATTGATAACTAAATTAAAAGAGAAATTGATAATTTAAATGTTATATTAATTAAATAGTAAGTAATAAATTGTAAATCGGAAAAATGAATGTTGCGTGAATAACTATAACATTTGTGTGTAGATAACAAACATACAAATGCGACTAAAAGTTAATGGTGGCAATTATTATATGTTATCTATTTATTTAGCGTGTTAAATTAAAATTGGAAATCAATTGCAATTAATTCACTTAATTAATGCAGTTAACGTAGGTTAAATTGATAATTGTAGAATGTTAACTCAATAAGATGTAGCCAATGAAATTTTACGCATAATATGACAATTGATTTAATTAAAAGAATTGGAATCAAGTTGCTCAATTTACTGGAATTTAAATTATAATAACTGATTTATTACAATAAGGTGTAATTAAACATTACGTTAATGAAAAGTATGATGAAAATGGTAGAATATTAATGTAATAAAATATATAACAATGATAACTATGTAGATAGAGAAATAATTGATTGAATCAAAAGTCGAAACCAAATTAAGTAAATTTATTGTAATTATTATTAATTGGATTTAATTACAGTTGAAATTAAACACTATAATTAGTGCAATAGCCAATATTGAATTGTTATGTAAACTTGTATCAAGTCATTGTAAGCGTCTAAGTGATTGAAAGTGATAAGATTTGTTAACTATCAAATTTGAATGAAAAAGTGATTTAGTTAATTAATTATTAATTTATTTAGTTAACGTGAAGATAACCATTTTGGCCACTGCCTTGGATTTCGACGAAACCAGTTTCATTGGATCCGTAACGATGAATTATTATAGAATTTCCAGTTTCATAACGATCGAACTTTTCGTTCGATCATATAGATTCGAAACTTCTAGAAATCAATTCAATTGAAATCAATATGAAATAAGCCGATTTTAAGCCAACTTCTTCATACGATGGAATTAGGACCCGAAACCTGTTCCATTGAGTTTAAAAACATCGAACACCTGAAGCCAACTCCTTCTCAAACTTAATTCCCAAATTCCAAAACCTAATTTCAAAAAAAAAAAAAAAAACAGAAAAAAAATTGTTCCAGGTTTACTTCGAGTTTCAAAGGAGAAAAACCTGCAGCGACTTGGGATCAGAGGGAGTTCGAGGCCAAACAAGGCGGATCTAGGCACGCTTCGAGTTCCAAAGGCGAAAACCCTAGAGCGTTTTCGGGTCAGGAGCCTAAGACTCGGGTCTTGGGTCATTTGGGCAGAAAATCAGATCAAGCACCGAGTAACTGAGGCGGTGACTCAAATTAAGACCCGAAGTCGAAATTTTCCAATCTTCAAAACTTAATATATTTTGCATACGAACTTGGATTCATGTACGGTTTTTTCCGCTGGGATCGTATCGAAATTTCGGACATTTTGACGATAGTTTGGACGAATTCTAAGACTGTTCAATTTTGGGGCCTAAATTAGATTTTTATTCGATTTAAAATCGAAGATGGGTGTTTTAACCCACTCACAATTACTAAACTATCTTATGTTAGTTAAATTAAATTAATAATGTGATCAGAAATTTATTGATCGATGTTTGGTATATTTAAATTGTCATTGTAGTTAAATTTGACTTTTATTGCATTTGATCATCGTCTAATTTAATATTGAATTTTGGATTGTCAATTTATTACCTATATTAATTATTAGTTATCTACTGATGTTCATTGATTGATATGATTGTGATGTATGTTTGATTTGGTGATATTGGTTGACTGGATGTTGTATTTTATATTGTTATAATATTGCAAGTTCTGTATGGGTGAAATGATACATACCCAAATGATCTATAGATTGAGGAAAAATCATTATAGGTTGAAATGATAGACTCGAGCGATTTTACGGATTTTTATTTAATTCGAGATTGTGATTTGAAATTATATATAACCGTAAAATTTTAAATTGGGGATTGAAGTAATAAATGTCTGTATCACTTGACCTTAGGGTGGAGTATATACGAACACCGGATTGGTTAAATTAAATGAGTTTTGAATCATTGAAATTTGGATTGAGTTAACCAGCATTTTGAAATAGAAATTGATTTATATAAACTGAATTATTTTGGACAATCCATACGTAATGCTGAAATCGAAATTGATTTAATGAATTGTTCAAAGGATTTAAATTGGAATTTTAAAGTTGAAGTGTTGCAATATAATTGAATTTATTGGAATTGAGTTATTGAAAATGTTTGGACATAATTTTAAAATCTATTTTTTTAAACTACTTTAATCAATTTAAAACTATTTTAATTTATATAGTCCATATAACCTATTTAACCCAATTTAATCTATTTTAAACTAATTAAATTAAATTTATATTTTTAAACCTATTTAATATAATTTAAATCTATTTAATATAATTTAAATCTATTAAATCTATTTAAAATCTATATAATATAATTTTAATCTATTTAATCTATTTAAAATCTATATAATATAATTTAAATCAACTTAATCTATAATTAATCTATTTAAACCATTCTAAACCTAATAAAATCCGTTTAATCTTTTTTAAATCTATTTAAAACATTTTTAAAATAATTAAATCAAATTATTAATCTATTTAAACTATTTTTACCATTTAAACTATTCTAATCTATTTAAACTATTAAAATTATTTATGATTATCTAAACTATTTTCTAAAATTTCAGACTGTGTAAAGTCGAAGTTTTTAATATTTAAATCCTTGATGATGATACAACCTAAGTTGAAACTTGAAATTGATGACTTTTATGAAATGACATATTTGAGTAAGTATGATTTGTGAAGTGAATGTGATTTTAATAGTGAATGTGATTTGAAAATAATATGGTTTTGAGAATATGATATTTTGATATCAATTTTAAGATGGACTTTTTGAAATCTAAAAGAACCATCCGGTGTGAAATAAGCCTTTGGTTGTTAAAGAGACCGGGATCAGATTTTGTCATACTCTCTGCGAATACCGAAAACCACTTTAACAATAGTGCGCATGATGGAGATTCCAAAAATAAAGTATGATGGTTTGGTGGACGATTTCTGTATAAGGTATGACATGACCCCGACCACCGTGAGTCAGCTTAAATGTGATTAAAACAGGAGCCATGCCGGGCCAAGTGAGGTCGCACCTCCGATCGGACACATTTTTTCGATACATATTATGACTTTGTGAAGATTTGGTGGCCACCCCTTGATTTGGATTATAGGAGTGTGTTCCAAGGTGGACGGTAGTAGCTGTTATTCGTTACCACTAGTCCGGGTACAGAATTGGTATATCTACACTGGCATTGCCTCGAGTGCCGTGTTCACATGCCCTAGCATGCCTTCTACGAGTTTGTTTGTACCATACCTATGGAGTGCCCTCTGGGTGAACCTCGAGTTTATGGAGGAGTATACGGTACTGTATAGACTATGAGAATATATAAAATGTGTTAAGGGGGATATAGGTAATGCCTTTATGCTATTTTAGTACTCTTACTTTACTATAGGCATATTATAATAGCGTATTGTACTACATAGTAAATAGTTTAATGGATTCTAAGTCGATGTGAATCCCGAACATCTCTTAAGTTACTGCACTCACGTTAGGTACTGGGTGGGAGATGTCAAACCCAGTAAACATCTATGACGCCGTCAAATGCATATTTACCGTTCATTTAACTTACATAAGATCTTTTAGTTCTGAGTCAAGTGTTTTTATCTTTTCAATTCGCTTGGGTTTGCCTGAGCATTTCAGGGTTGAAGACCTTATTTCTGGAGGATGAAACGAAGATTTGTACGATTATTATTGTTATATTTATTCCACTACATCATGTTGTTCCGCTGCATTTATTTATTTATTCATATTTATGTAACTCTGATGTTGTGTTGTAAAGAATCAAATGTATTTATAAACCAGCTTCATGAACTGTTATTTGATTATTATATTTTGTCATTCTGCTGCGAGAATTTTTATTTCTTTTATTTATTTCTTTTTTCTTAGTTACCCCATAACAATATGCCCCTTTGAATGGTTTGAGTTTGACGTATGTGTCTGCATAAAACGTCCAAAAAGGCAGGTCGTTATAGTTGGTATCAGAGCAAGGTTTAGCGATAACCTTAGCTTCGTGGGGTCCGACTCTTTAAAAATAGGGTAGTAATAACCTAGAATGAGTCGCTGAGTGTATCTATATGAGAGAGCGTATTTGTTATTGTTATAAAAGATTTTTGTACTGTGTTAATTTGTCCCGTTTTGTATTTATAAATTCTGGTCGGTGCATAGGATGCTATGACATCAATCGGGATTTCTAAACACTAAATAGGGTAAACCGACACAAAATTTGTTTTGAAATATAGGTAAATGAAATAATTTTGCCTATTATACATTTTGTATATAAAATAATAAATTTTACAAATGATAGTTGGATGCAATATGTTTTTTGTTAGGTAGAAAATTTTATAAGTATTGATTGTAATATAGGATTTACAAGTAAGGTAAATATAAAGTGGAAACTTTAGACTTAAATTCCGAGATTTTTGAAATTTCTTTCAAAGGGTTTTGGAATATAATATTACAAGTATTCAGAAGTATTTTCTAACATGGATATTTCAATATGATTTGAAAGAAATGTTTTAAAGGAATTTTGGAATGAAATAAGTTTGTACTCCCCTTTTAGTCGCTGGAAAATAATTTCGGTGATGAGTGCATGCATTGTCGACGTTCTTTTTCGAGTTTCCAATTGGGAAGACCGTTGTAGTAATTTTACTGCACACTTGTTTTGATAAATTAATCTTTATTTTAAATTCCAAATGTGATTTGATATATATAAAAGATATGATTGTATATATTATTTTAAAATACTTGAAATGAAACCTGGCTGTTTAGTTCTTAAGTTTATGTAAATTAGAAATTGAAATTATTGTAATGATTGGAATCTTGACTACATTAAAAACTGGAAACTTCTAAAATTATGAAGAAGAAATTGAAATTTTGTAAACTGTAAATAAATGGAAATGAAAATAAGGAAATGTAACTATTGAACATTTTGATTTAAAATAAATATGAAAACTTGTGTAACCTCTTATTGCATTCTAAAAGACACACACACACACACACACACAGAGACACGCACACACATATATATAACTTACCAAAATAATAAAAGTTGTAACGTTAAATAAGATATGTGATAGGATATTATACATGTAAAACTTCAGAAAATGAAGGTGTTCCATAGACTTACTTTTATAAATAAGCATCTAATGTTATAAATTGTTATAAACTAAAGTTAATAGTTTGAAATGTCACTAATTAAATGTAATAAAAGTGAATAATGTAAGGAAATGATTGTAAACTTAAGTTAACATTTTAAGCTATTTAAAATCAGATTAAATAGTAAAAGGTGAATGCTGTAAGTAAATAATTATAAACTTGAATTAATATTAAAGCCATTTATAGTTAAAATGAATACTATATAAATTAAACGAGTATAACTCCAGAACATTGAAATGATTTAGAAACGGAGTTAATGTTCAATAATACTATATAAGGATGAATGAATGTGCGAAAAAAATATAAACTATAAATGGTGAATTAAATTGTAAAGAAACTTACCTAAAAATGCATAATCCAATAATTGAAAAAAAATAACTTATTTAAGCAATAAATGTAAAGTAACAAAATGAAAGAAAATGGCACTGAATGAATAAAGGATAAATGAACTTTTGTAAGTAATAATGAGTGTAAATTAATGAAAATAAACATTATATGGATGAGAAAATAAAAGTAAATGATGAAATGAAAAAAGGGAAATTCAAACTAAATAGTAATGTGAAGTAAACTGGAATAAAATGTATACTATACTTATGAATTCATCTGCAACCAAATAAGTGAAATGGATATAACTTATATTTGTAAAAAATGTTAATTAAAGAAATAAGCCCTACAGGAATGAATGAAATTAAAAAATTTGTAAGTGATGAAGGAGAATTAAGGAAAAATCATTGTATGCGGAAAAAAATGAAAAATTAGGAATATATAAACAATAAATGATGTGAAAAAAAGGTAAACTTCAAAAAATGATGCCTCCCTCTCTTTCCGAATGGTAAAAAGAATGGCGTTTGCGGCTTGTAATTTTTAGCTTCCTTTTGCCTCGCGCCTGCCCCTCCCCCTATTTCCCGTCCGTTCGCTTCATGCCTGAATCACCTCGCCTTCGCCCTGTGCCTCCCTCTCTTTCCGATGCCGATTTTCCTCCATTACCTCCTTCCCACGCTGCTGTTTTTAGCTCCTGCCCTCTTTCGGTGGTCTCGTCTTCGGCGCCAGGTGAAGTTTGTTTGTCTGACTTTGGTGGTATGTTGCTCATTGCGACTGTTTTTATGGACTCCAATGCTGTTGTGGCGGAGTTTGGAATGTCTGGCCATGAGATTGGTGTTTCAGCTTCTAATTGTACAAACTTTGCTCAATGCTCACCTTTTGTTCGTGAAAATGCCAATGAGAAGTGTGCACCCATTCACAATGCTTTGGGGTCTGTTGAATCTATCCAAACTGTTGCTGCTGTGAAGCCCTTTATTGAGGTGCCTCCCCGTCCAGCAGCTCCTTCCCTTCCCTGTACGAAATCTTGGTCTTCGCTATTTACTTCATTGCCTCGTAATGCGGGGGATTACAATCCGATTGATTTTGAAATTATGGAGGAAAATGCAGTGAGGATCCCTCCTTATATCGTTATGCAAGCTGGTTTGGACTATTGGTCAGAGTACTTGGTTGGATTCTTTCTTGACCCATCACATCACCTTCATGATGCGGCTTCGGTTTGTCGAAGAGCTTGGCGGTTTCGTGGCGATATTCATGTTAGGTTGATTGACTCTATGTATTTCCTTTTGTTCTCCTCCTGGGATGATCGCTGTCGTGTTCTTGAGGCCAAGCCTTCATTTTTTGGTGGGCAACCTTTTATTATTACTTCTTGGACTCCGACAGTTGCTTGTGCTCGTGAGCAAGTCCTCTCCATTCCTGTTTGGGTTTACTTCTCCCATATCCCCTCTGCTCTTCAACCTTTACTTGGTTTGAATTGGCTTGCTTGTAATGTAGGTAAATCGAAATATTTTGACTCTAAAACGGTTGCGCGAGAAAAATTGATGTTCGCAAAGGCTCTGATTGAGATTTCCCCTTCTAAGCCCCTCCCTTCCTTTATACCTGTTAAGCTAGCTGTTGGCACGTGGTGGAAGTCCGTGTTCGCTATAGTTAGGTTCCAGATATTTGTTCCTCCTGTCACTCCTTTGGCCACCTGGCTATCGCCTGCTCGCATTCTGTTGTTACCGCGGCTGCTCCTAAGATCCCTCTTCCTCGGCCTCCGCTCAGGAAATGGGTTCCTAAGGTTTCTACTCAGGTTGCTCCTTCTCTTGCAGCTCCTTTATCTGTCTCGGATCCCGCTCCCTGTATTGCTCAGCCTGCTTCCCCTACATCTTTTGGGGAGCCTTCTGATGTTTCTGCGCCTTCTGATGTCCCAGTGCCTTCTGATGTTTCAGCGGTTCCTGTTCAGGTTCATGTTCCGCCTCGTTTGCCATTGGTCACTGGTGATGGTTCTGCAATTCCTGTGGCTGCCCTTATTCCTGGTCTACCTTGTCCCTTTATTTTATGGGATGATGCTGAGAGGTGTTGGGTTGATCACATTTCTGACATGAGATTTAACCCCTTGGACGATTCTTTCTTTAGATTTGTTTCTGATGGTTATCTAGACCTTAGATGCTTTTATTATAGACCGTCTGGTGACTCATTAGCTCTTGTTTTGGATAGTTATTTTGCGAGATCGAATTCTGTCTTGCTTGCTGATACATCCTGGGATCGTTCCTTTTTGTACTCTTTTGATTCTGTGGCTTATGATCCTTTTCTTGCATCCCATTTCCGCCCCTATGCTGGTCTGTTAGGGAATGTGCCTTTGGAGTCTACCCAGGATTTAGCAGATGATAGTGTTGCTACCTCTTCGAAGGAGTAGTTGTTTTCGACATTCATTTTGTAGTTGTGATATGTCTATCACACTCCTGTGCTGTCTTTTTTCTTTTCTTAGTAGTTAAGGTGTTTTTACCTTTCTCTTGTACTTCAAAATTTTATTACGTTCGTAATAAAAAGTGGACGGTCCACTATAAAACCGGCTGGCCTTGCCAAAAAAAGTAAACTTAAAAATGTGTTAAATTATTGTTGTTTGACTTATGAATTGGTTGGAAAAGGATACTTCTATTTTGTATAAAGATGTATATATAATCGACAGAGCTTTATCTGCGACTGTTGAGTGTATCGTTTACTTCATGGTTTATTTATCATTTTATATGATTGGAAGTTCTGAACCCGAACAAACCATTTGTTTTTGGTCGCTATGGATGGATGATTGCTCTCTTGTTGAAATGATGTTTATACAGTTGTTTGTTTGCAAATGAAATTATTGTTATGTTTTGTTTGTTAATTATTAAAACAACTGAAATATTTCACTTTTTAATAACTATTAACTCTTTTGGATTATATAAGTGAAATACGGGTATGGAAGCAATAACCACTGCTTTTTGTTTCATAAAATAAGCCTTAATTGCCCGACAAATAGGTACGTTCTTGTGTTACGATTTTATAGCGATATTAGATGTTTTTCCCGTTGTTTGGATATATTATTTGGAAAAATATGATATATTGTTATTATTGATATTATTTTATCTCCCAGACCTCTCCGTGCAAAGAAGACTATGCCGGTTTTTTTTTTGAATTTTGGACTTAGAAAATTTTGTAAAATGTTTTTCAAACTTTTGTTAACTTAAATATAAAGGATTTAATTGTTATAAATTGAAATATTTTATTTAAATTATATAATTATGTAAATTAATTGTTTATAAACTGAATATTTTGAATAAGATATATTTATTTTATAAATACCTTCTTTTCCTGTCGTTTTCCTTTACGATGACGAAAAGTTTTGAGTGGGGGAGATTTTAACGACCCATATTTTTTGATAATTAAAAATTGTTAATTTAATAAAGTTTTGTGATTTAACGTTGGAAGAAATAAAAATTTGCAATTAAATAATAAGAATATAACACGAATCAAAATGAAACGATATTTATTTAATGTAATTGATAACTGCTGTAAATGTAATTCAACTAATTAAAAGGATTAAAAAGGTTATAATTGGTTAAATTGTAGATTTATTGTAATAATGAATGTATTAATTGATAACTAAATTAAAAGAGAAATTGATAATTTAAATGTTGTATTAGTTAGATAGTATGTAATAAATCATAAATTGGAAAAATGAATGTTGCGTGAATAACTAACATTTGTGTGTAGATAACAAACATACAAATGCGACTAAAAGTTAACGGTGACAATTATTGTATGTTACCTATTTATTTAGCCTATTAAATTAAAATTGGAAATTAATTGTAATTAATTCACTTAATTAGTGCATTAATGTAGGTTAAATTGATAATTGTAGAATGTTAACTCAATAAGATGTAGCCAATGAGATTTTATGCATAATATGACAATTGATTTAATAAAAAGAATTGGAATCAAGTTTTCAATTTATTAGAATTTAAATTATAATAAATGGATTCATTATAATAAAATGTAATTAAATATTATGTTAATGAAAAGTATGATGAAAATGGTAGAATGTTAATGTAATGAAATATATAACAATGATAACTATGTATATAGAGAAATAATTGATTTAATTAAAAGATCGAAACCAAATTAAATAAATTTATAGCAATTAAATTATATTAATTGGATTTAATTACAATTGAAATTAAATACTATAATTAGTGCAATAACCAACATTGAATTGTTATGTAAACTTGTATTAAGTCATTGTAAGTGTCTAGGTGATTGAAAGTGATGAAATTTGTTAACCATCAAATTTGAATTAAAAAGTTATTTAATTAATTATTAATTTATTTAATTAACGTGAAAATAGCCATTTTGGTCACTGACTCAGATTTCGACAAAACCAATTCCATTGGATTCGTAACGGTGAATTATTGTAAAATTTCAAGTTTCGTAACGATCGGACTTGTCGTACAATCATACAGATTCAAAACGCGTAGAAATCAATTCAATTGAAATCAATTTGAAATAAGTTGATTTTAAGCCAACTTCTTCATACGATGGAATCAGGGCCTGAAACCTGTTCGATTGAGTTTAAAAAGTTTGAAAACATCTATTTTGATATATAGGATGACCTATTTTCGTTTCGGCGTCAGAACGATCTTTTTGGGTCGTGTAGTCGTTTCGATTTAACCTTGCCTATATATAGGCTGTTATAAAACCTAGTTGTTTCTCATATTATTATTTTGTACATACATCTTCTCCTCCTTCTCAAACCTAATTCCCAAATTCCAAAACCTAATTTCAAAAAAAAAACTGAATTTTTTTTGCTCCAGGTTTACTTCGAGTCGGGAAGGGTTTACTTCGAGTTTCAGAGGAGAAAACCCTGGAGCGACTTGGGATCAGAGGGAGTTCGAGGCCAAACAAGGCGGATTTGGGCGCGCTTCGAGTTTAAGAGTGAAAATCCTAGAGCGACTTCAGGTCAGTAGAAAAATGACTCGGGTCTTGGGTCATTTGGGCAGAAACTCAGAGCAAGCACCGAGTAACTGAGGCAGCGACTCGAATTAAGACCCGAAGTCTCCAATCTTCAAAACTTAATATCTTTTGCATACAAACTCGGATTCATGCACGGTTTGTTCCGCTAGAATCGTATCAAAATTTCGAACATTTTGACACAAGTTTGGACGAATTATGAAATTGTTCAATTTAGGTCCCTAAATTGGATTTTTATTTGATTTAAAATCGAAGGTGAGTATTTAACCCACTCACAATCAGTAAACTATCTTGTGTTAGTTAAATTAAATTTATGATGTGATTAGAAATTTATTGATCGATGTTTGGTATATTTAAATTGTCATTCTAGTTAAATTTGACTTTTATTTCATTTGATCATCGTTTAATTTAATATTGAATTTTAAATTGTCAATTTATTACCTGTATTGATTATAAGTTATCTGCTTATGTTCTTAATTGATTTGGATGATGATTATGATGTATGTTTGATTTGCTGATATTGGATGATTAGATGTTGTAATTTATATTGTTATAATATTGTATGTTCATTATGGGTTGAAATGATACGTACCCAAACGATTTATAGATTAGGGAAAAATCGTTATGGGTTGAAATGATAGACTCGAGCAATTTTATGGATTTTTATTTAATTCAAGGTTGCGGTTTGAAATGACATATAACCGTAGATTTATAAATTGCGGATTGAAATGATAAATATCTGTATCACTTAACCCTAGGGTAAAGAATTATATACGGACACCGGATTGGTTAAATTAAATGAGTTTTGAATCATTGAAATTTTGAATTCAGTTAACTAGCATTTTGAAATAAAAACTGATTTATATAAACTGAATTATTTTTAATAATCCAAACGTAAATTGGAATTGATTTAATAAATTGTTCAAAGGATTTAAATTGGAATTTTAAAGTTGAAGCGTCGAAATATAAATGAATTTATCAGAATTAAGTTATTGGAAATATTTGGATATAATTTTGAAATCTATTCTAAATTAATCCAAATTACTTTAATCAATTTAAAAATATTTTGATTTATATAATCCATTATAACCTATTTAACCCAATTTAATCTATTTTAAACTAATTAAATTTATTAATCTATTTTAAATCTATTTAATATAATTTAAATCTGTTTAATCTATTTTAAATTTATTTAATCTATTTAAAATCTACTTAATATAATCTAAATCAATTTAATCAATAGTTAATCTATTTAAACCATTCTAACGTAATAAAATCCATTTGGTCTACTTTAAATCTAGTTAAAACACTTTTAACATAATTAAATCAAATTTTAAATCTATTTAAACTATTTTTACTATTTAAACTAATTTAATCTATTTAAACTATTTTAAACTATTAAAACTATCTATGATTATCTAAACTATTTTCTAAAATTTCAGACTGTGTAAAATTGAAGTTTTTAATATTTAAATCCTTGATAATGATACAACCTAAGTTGAAACTGCATGCCTTCTACGAGTTTGTTTCATATCATACATATGGAGTGCCCTCTAGTTTAACCTACGGAAGAGCGTACGGTACTGTATAGACTATGGAAATATATAAAATGTGTTATGGAGATATGAGTAATGCCTTAATGCTATTTTAGTACTTTTACTTTACTGTAGACATATTATAATAGCGTATTGTACTACATAGTAGATAGTTTAATGGATCCTTAGGAGATGTGAATCCCGAGCATCTCTTAAGTTACTGCACTCACGCTAGACACTGGATATGAGATGTCATACCCCATAAACATCTCTGACGCCGTCACACGTATATTTACTATTGATTTAACTTACATAAGATCTTTTAATTCTGACTTGAGTGCCTTTGTCTTTTCAATTCGCTCGGGTCAGCCTGAGCATTTCAGGGTTGAAGACCTTATTTTTGAAGGACGAAGATTTGTAAGATTATTATTATTATATTTATTCCACTACATCATGTTGTTCCGCTGCATTCATTTATTTATTTGTTCATATTTATGTAATTCTGGTGTTGTGTTCTAAAGAATTATCAAATGTATTTATAAAACAGCTTTATGAACTGTTATTTGATTATTATATTTTGTAATTCTGCTACGAGATTTTGTATTTTTTTTTCTTTCTTTTTTCTTAGTTACCCTATAACAATATGCCCTTTGAATGGTTTGAGTTTGACGTGTGTGTCTGCTTAAAATGTCTAAAAAGGCAGGTCGTTACAAGTCTGTTATGGGGAATATGGTTTAAGGGTAGGGTAAGTAGATTAATTTTCATAATTAATGTTTTATTTTAATTAATTTAAATCATTAAGTTATAAATTGTTTATCTCATCCATACGAGGTCCGATCGAGGTGTTGATTTTTTCATTACACTCGTAATGACAAAAGCTTCACGAGAACTGGTTTGGTCAAATCCTAGCATGTTGAAAATTGGGCAAAAATCAGTAGTCGCTCGATTTTAGTTCTAAAACAGAACGCCTCGACGACAATAGAAATTTCGGTGAGTTAAACTCACCATTTTTGTTAACTAGAAATGTTATATAGTTTATAAAATTTACTGATTAGATGTTTGGATGATTTACTATTATTATTAGTTGGTTTGGATTTATTCCCGCCCTTGAAGCGGATAACCCTTTATATATACCCGCATAGTAGTGGGTGACCCATATATACTGTATGTGATGCAGGGAACATGTTAGAGGGATCCAAAGGATACCTTACCACTGTAGATTTTATTTACATATAAATGCGCTTATATATATATATATTGTTGGATCATAGGTTTTGATTGCTGACAATACACAACAATTCACGATTCTACGACTACGTAACATCCAGACTCATCGGCTCAATATATGGTTTGTATAGTTATATATTTTAACAAGAGTCATCAAATATGTATATAGAGTCTAGTTTAGTGCTTTGTTAAAATCTTTCCTCAAGAATCATCATTCACATTCAAATAAACTTGCTTGCATATTTTAATCAAAATCAAGTTTACAAAAAATGCATGGAGCGGAGATCGAACCCGGGTCACTAATTTGAAAGGCAAGTACTCTAACCAAATGAGCTACTACTGTTTTTTTTAACAATAGGTCGGCTGACCGACCAGGATCTTCGGTCGACCGACCCTGTGTTAAGTGCACAGATACTCTCTGTTTTGTGTACGATTTTAAACTCAGCTGACCGGCCAGTTTTTTCGGTCGACCGACCTGAACATAACGGCTAGTTTTCTGAAGAGTTGCGATTGTTTCATGAAGAGGAATGTCCCTCAATCCAAGAGACACGGACACAACTTTTGATTGAAACTTTTCATGAAAGATTGTAACTATTCTACAACTATATAAACATGTTCAAATCACTTCTACAATCACCGATTCTTGTTTATAATTCTGAAATCTATTCTCTATTTATTTCTGCAAATAAAAGCATTCATTCTTATTTAATATCACTAGAATCCTTGATTTAAATCATAAACTTCGATTCTACGTGATTATCTTCCTTCTAAATCTTCACACACATATGTACTCTTGAGGATTTGATTATAGGAAAGTTGTACTATCAAAAAACAATCAGTGTTATTCAGAACAGATTCGTCAACAAACTATTTGTATTGAAGTTAAAGTCCTCTTTGGCTGTTGAGGCGGAAAAATTCCTGTTCGGCTGCTCAGGTGTCGTATACCTATTCCTCCGGGTTAAGTGAGGGGTTTAGTTTAAATCCAGAGGATATTCTGGGACTGGACGTAGAATGGGAAGTTCGAACCAGTATAAAAATTCCTGGTGTGCTTACTTTAATTTTTATTTTACTGCTATTATCAGTTTCCGCATTTATATACCATATTACACGATCCTCATTACTACACATACACTTTCATATATATATATATATATATATATATATATATATATATATATATATATATATATAAGTTGTGACGTGGAGGGAAACATGTTGGAGGGATCCAACAAGATTCCTCGCCATTGTTTATTTTAATTTTAAAATTATTCCTGATATGCGATTACTGAATATGAAACCAGATTGTGGACACTACGGTTTATGACATTATTATATGTTCAAACTTAGACCCTGTAGTGGTGGGAATTAAATATCAATATTGGTTAAATGTTGGATAGCTATTGGCCTCAAATTAGTATTTTAAAAATACTATAAATTTCCATTTGAATTCGACTTGGTTTTGGAGACAGGAAATTACTTTAAATCTGAAATATGGTTTTGGAAATATTTTGTTCCAAAGGATTTAATTTCTATTTTATTCCCAACTTTTTATCGACCTTTTTCTAAGTTATTTATTTAAGTTTAATATTATTTTAAAATATTATTTATATTTAATATTGTTTTAAAAAGTTATTTATTAATATTTAATATTGTTTTAAAGTTACTTATAATTAATATTGTTTTAAGGTTATTTATCAATATGTTAATAATTTAAAGATTAATTATTTAAATAATTAATATGTGTTGAAATTGATTATAGTGATTTATTATACTGTATAGAAATTAATTATTATTATTTATAATAAGGTTGAAAATTAATTATTAGTGTTTTAATTATAAAGTCTTTGAAATTATTCATTATTATTTTAAGGTGTTTTAAGGTTAATAATTATTATTTATTTATAATGTTATTTACTAATCATTATTATTATATAGTAGTGTTTGAAGTAAATGTTTATTATTTATTTATAAGTATTCTAGATTTATAAATAGAGTTGTATAAACAGGTTTGGGTTATAAGAGGAATCTTATAACATGGTTTGGAAAACTTAAAGGAAGATTAGTTAAAGAGTAAAAAGAGTTTTATAAATAATTTTAGAAATTTATAAAAGAATTTTACAAATGGGTTATAAATTTATAAGGAGAGTTTTATAAATAGCTTTATGGATTTGTAAAGAGTTTATAAATGTCTGAAATTTATAAATGGGTTTATAATTGGAAATGAAGGTTAGGTTTTACAAGGGGGTTTCTATAAAGAATTTATAAACAGTTTTAGAAATTTATAAAAGAGTTTTATAAATGATTTGTTTAGATTTATAAGGAATGTATAAATGAGTTTTGAATTGTATAAAAAGGAAACCTTTCTCTGTTTTGTGAATATACTTATACCATGGAGATAAATATATAAATATTTTCTAAGTATTGAAATATAAGGATCTGTGAATGAATCTTTGTAAAAGTACCTGGATACAAGTATTTACAAAGTGGTTTTGATTAATGAAAAATTTGGTTTAGGAGGCTAGTGGTTACTTATGTGCTTAACCAATGTTTGTTTTCCCTATGAAATTAAATCCCTGATTTGAATGTTTTTTATTCGATAGTTAAATAACTGACTATCGAATTTGGATCCAAAACGTAACTTTGAAAATATCTAGAAGAAACATGTGAGTTTGAGTACCGAAAATTATCGAAAGTTGTTTCAAAGAGACCAAGATTGGATATGTTATCCGAAAAGCACTTTGATCCAACTCAAGCGCTGCGAAGTGAAGACATCTTGAAGATGAAGGGATTGAAAACGGAGCTCTTAAGCGTTTTGTTCAGTCTCTAAGCGAACTTGTATCGATGAATGCTGGCATTGCATTGTTCCCTGAATGATAGTGCTAGCATTCCAAGTGAGAAGTGCTATATAAAAATTAAAACATAGCCTCAAGCCTCATTAACCAGGAATGACTAAAACATGGGAGACGCAGCAGGACTAAGTGGGTCGCTCTCAAGTAGGTTATGATCATCCCTATCTAGGGTCGATAGTATCTCTCATTTGTATGCTTCGAGGCCATTAATGAAGGGGTAATCTTATTTGGTACTACCAGTCACGTGGTAGGCCTGTTCTGTGCTGGCAAGGGATCCTAGCGAGGTCCTCAGTGTTATTTTATCTAGAGATGCACCATGACGGACAAAACCTGATGTGCACGTAAATGTGTATGTATTTACATCCATATTTTATCGATTTTTATTTAAATAAATATCATACTTGGGCATTTTAACATGTTTAAAACCAAAATTCAATTATTTTCAAATCATCATATATTCATCTTCATTCCGGGGCAAAATGGTCGCTTTTGTGCATGTGTTAATTTGACAATTTTTACGTAGACATTTTTTATGATTTTTATAGGAATTTGGATGCATATGGAAGAGGCCTTCAATGAAGATAAATGCATGCATAAGAGAATACAAAGGAATGAAGATGAAATAATTCAAGTTCATGATCATGGAGGACCCCACCTACCCACTTACTTAAATCTATAATTAGAAACTAATAGATAACTAAGTGGAGGTTAAAGCTTTATGCACATTTAATGATGGATTAATGAGTGGCTAATTGTTATTTGGTGGCCCCACTTCTTAAAGGATATTTTGAAAAACACACTAGAAATTGAATTAGGGTTTTATGCATGTATAAATAGTCCTCTTATGCACATGTAACTATCTTCTACTCTTTCACATTAGTTAGGAAATTGAAATGCAAGTTGTAATGTCAATGTTTCATGAAATAAAAATGGCTTCTTAGACTCTTTTCTTTTCTACACGCTTCCTTTTACTTTTATGTTCATTTTTACTTCTATGCTCTCTTCTTTCCTTTGTTAGTAGATTAGATTTACATCCATGCAAGTAGTGTAGTTTTGTTTTATTTTTTTAATGCAAGTGCTTAATAGTTAATCTCATTTTCCTCCTTTTTTAAGTTTCTATTTCTTTTGTTTTAATGTTGAAATTTACACATGTTGATATAATAACAAAAATGAGTAGTTAAACCCCTTCAATTTAGGGGCAATGAAACTCTCTAACTTAATGTAATTTCAGCATTTTTATGATTTATGATATCTTTTATTTGTACTTCATGAATGTGAATTTTGATGTAGGTCTATACAAGTGGGTTTGATAGTTTATGTTGCTTTTGCAAATGAGTTATTCTTATTCAACATAAACACAATTTACATCATCATTTGCTAATTGATATTTGATTTTGAAATGAAAGTAAAAACAAAATTTGATGATTTATATTACTAATTACAATAGTAAATAGATCATACTTAAAATAGCTTTTGCTTTGGCTTCATTTTCATGAGATTTTATAAGTGGTTTATTTGTTGTATTATAGTTTGATGGTTTAAGTTATGTTATTTAATAACATAAATAAACCATACTTATGATAAATGCAACAATTACTTTACTTAATATCAAAAGTAGAGATCACAAATTATTTGTTTATTGATTTACAAAAATATGAGAGTCGATTTGCCTCAAAATTGTTCTCTCATCTTATAGTTTTTAATCTCATTTCAATTCTAGCTTTAGCTTCATTTTGCTTGTAGTTAACAATTTTCTCTTCATTTGGTATAATTTGATTGAATTGATTTTTAAAATCTAACAATTCCTGCGGATCAACCCATACTCGGCACGTACTAACTTTTGTACGCCATGCGGATGCGGTTATTTTCATTTGAAATTTATCGACGGTTTTCTAATTCGATATAAATTTCGTCGTTAAAAAACTTTTTGACGCCATTGCCGGAGAATTGTTTTGATTTTAATTTCTATTATTCGGATTATTTTTGTTTGATTTTTGTGTGTTTATATTTTGTGTGTGTTTTTATTTCAAAAATAAAAATAAAAAATTGTTGTGTGTTTGTTTCTAGCACTTGTTTGTGTGTGTTTGCATTTGTGTTTTCCTATTTGGCATTTGCATTTTAAAAAAAAATTCACAATTTCATTCCAAAAGTACTTCTTTTTTATTATTCAATTTCATTTGCTTTCGCATTTACAATTCAACTGCAATTTCATTCCCAAAAAAAGATTACACTGTGCACATTTCAACAATGCAACAACCCATTGCATCTACACACAACCCATATGTAACGCCCCACTCCGAGACCCACTCTAGTAAAGAGTATTACGGAGTAATACCGTCTACTAGAACGGAGAATAGAGTATAATGGAAGCGACCATGTGTAATCAAGCTATAACTAACTACTGAATACGTCGAATAGGTGGTTTTCTTTTCTCAAGTGGTTCGACATATCCAATAGATATTTATAAAGAAACTACAATGGCTAAGGAAAATAGGTTCAGAACAAACATAATACTAACAGTCACATAACAGTCACAGAACATAGGCACAACATATCGTCAATACAGATCCAAGTATCAAAAGGTGGGTACAAAGCCACCGCTCACACATGTGAGTCAAAAATATGTACATAAGAGTCTGAAATAACAGAGTAGTTGAATAGTGGACAAATAAAAGAGCTATCTATCAGCATAGCAGATAATGTCCAAGTGGAAGCACGGAAAGCTAAGTCCAGAGACCTAACCTGAAACAACTCGGTCTGACCCGAGCGAAAACACTCGGGTCAGGCTAGCTAAACAATCAGTAATAACTGAGATATACATAATAATGCAGTACATAAATAAAACAGTACTTCTCTAAAGCGAAGAGTAATATGGACTACATGAATATGATGACGATCCATAATCATCAATAAATAGTACAAATCTCCAAAGAGAATATCAACATCAAAATGTGGAATAAATAAAATCGCCTCATATCATCGGCGTAGCCAAAGCTATATAAAGTTGCCCATAGGAAATAATCCCAAGAGTGACCAGAGTCAGTAATCAATGCCCAAGCAAAGATCGATGCTCCAAAGAGCAATAGGGATATACTGGAAAGTCAATGAAATCAAACACTGAAAAGCAGTGTCCAGAAACACTGTGAATCCACAAGGTAATCACACTTACATCGTATGGTTCCATAGAATCAACACCGAATGGCGATACTCGAATGGATATAAAATTATCAGATAATACAAAAATTGCACGTGCACCGACCAGAGTCGTTGTTGCCAAGTACTGTAGAGTTGTGATCGATCACTCGCACAGATGCGCAACGCGCGAGACGACGAGATCCTTCACAAAAGGATAAAGGCCCAGAGGCGCACGCCGAAAAATAAACTGCTCCATAGAGCAGGTGTCCAGAGACGGTTGCCCAGAGGCGTGGTGACCCAGAGGTCCAGTACTGCCCGCCCAGAGGCTAATGTGTCACTAACTTCTTAGAGAGGAACCCGTAAAGTGTTAACAATGAGTCCCATACCCCACGTTCTCACTAAACGGTTTGCTAACCAATAGCAAGCTCACACTCCAAACAATAAAAATTCCACCTCGTATCATCGATAAACTAGACCCAAAGGTCAAAACGATCAACCGAATAGGTCGGGGATTAACCGGAAAGAAAATACACACGGTTCCATAGGCCGAAAATTTCCTAACCGTTTAAGCACCTTTCCACTTCGCTCGACGTGCTAAAAAGTGAGTGTGAGATTTTTATTATAGAAAATAATGGTGCGAAACAGATTTTAATTGATTTTGAAATCACTTTAAAACGGCTTTTGAAACCTCTCCTATTATGGAGTAATTAATTTAATAATTAAAATAATATTATATAATAATTTCGAAAGCCATTTTGGAGTGAAAAATCCTTTTAAAATAGTTCATAAAAACCCGTGTACGAAATCCAGAGACAAATCTCAAAGAAATCGATAAAACCAGAAAATCACCGAAAATATTCCAAGTGTTGGAAAATAGTCTAAAACTGACGCGAATCCAAGTTCGGAGAATTATTCGGACCAGCAAACTGAATCCGAATGGCATCAAAATTGGTAGAATTGTAGTCTGACATTCCTACTTCAGAACGCAAAAAGAATTACTCGATTCCGACTTGAAACGAAGTCGCAACGACGCTCCAAAGTCGGACCCGGAAACAGTGAATACACTGTTTCAGGCTGAGATCCGGGTCCCCCTTCGACAGCAATTTCGAAGAGTCAAATGAACTCGGATACTAGTCAAACTTTCTGCAGATGGAGTTCGGAACTCCAGCTTTCCAACGAGTCCAAAAACGTTGGATTTCGACAACGGATGTGACCGTGGCGATGTCACAAAGTTCAGTCCCAAAACTGAAAACAGGGGGAAAAAAATGCTTTCATTTAAATTTTTTTTTTTTTCGGACCCCTAGCCCGCTTGGTCTGGGAAGGTTCCATCCCCAGCCCAATTGGGCTGAGGCGAAACGCATGCCCCCAGCCCAATTGGGCTGGGGCGGAAGGCAAGCACCCAGCCCAATTGGGCTGGGGCGAAACGCATGCCCCCAGCCCAATTGGGCTGGGTGGAACGCAAGCCCCCAGCCCAATTGGGCTGGGGCGAAACGCATGCCCCCAGCCCAATTGGGCTGGGCGGAACGCGTGCCCCCAGCCCAATTGGGCTGGGGCGGAACGCGTACCTCCAGCCCAATGGGGCGAAACGCGTGCCCCCAGCCCAATTGGGCTGGGGCGAAACTCGTGCCCCCTGCCCGAAGCGGGCTGGGGTGATGGGATGTGCGCCAGCCCATGCGGGCTGGCCTGCTTCTGGCTAGTCCCACTGGGCTAGCCTGTTGTGCCTGGGTGCAGCCCAGGCCTGCCCTGGTGCACCCAGAGCCCTGTTTTCAGCCCATTTTCAGGCTGTGCATTTCCAGCCAGCATATTTTGATGATTTTAGTGCTTTAGGGATGTTTTTTTCAAGTTTTTGGCCTCAAATTTCACTAATAACAATCACTAACTACCATATAATGATTAATACACTAAATTAGAGGAAACAAAGGGCCAAAGCTTAGCATTACCTTATGAAGCAATATCACAAACACCTTATGTGTAACCCCAAATTGAAAGTAAAGTTGATCAAAAATTTATGATACACATGTTACATGATAAAACATGTATTAAAAAATGATTTATGACATCAAAAGAGGATTAAACACATATTAGAAGAGGTTTTTAGCAATATACCTCTCTAGAAAGCAACAATGAACATTCTAGCATCAACCCAAGTTAGCAAAAGATGATTAGGAGGCTATAAGATCATAAAAACACATAAAACATGTGTTAACAAACTAATTTAAAAAATTAGAAAGTTATAAAAGTTGGATTTGAGGTGGGTATTTGCATTACCTTTGCATAAAGTGACTTGCATAAGCTAAAACTTGAAGGAGATGAAGGTGGAGGCCATTTTTGTTAAGAAAGCTTTAGTAAATGATTAGGGTTTTGATTAGGGTTGAATGAATGAGGTTATGAGAGTTTGAGATAATATATAGAGGAGGTTTAGGGTGGGTTATTGGGTTAAGTTTAGTAACCCAATAAGAAGAGGGTTATGAACAATGTTTCCAAAAAAATTTCTAAGTGTTCATGTATGCATATAAACTCATTTTTCTTACCCAAACCCGTTTTAAATTTCTCCTAAAATATTTAACTTCCAAAAATAACATTTTATCCTCATTTTAAAATCCCATATTTCCCAATTTAATTAAAATAGCCTTTTTCAAATAATTTTGTTATTCCAAAATCCTTTTATGCTTCATTAAAAATAAATAAAAATCCTAACTTTTATTTATTAATAGGTAATGCAAATCACGGGTTGTTACACCATATCACTAGTTTTCAGACCTGCCTTGTATTTACCTCAAAACTGCTGACCTCACTGTTAACTGCCTTAACTTCTACCATGCTGCAACAGAACCACCATCTCCACTGCTTACCACTTCCCTGACCCAAACTGTCATACCTTCTAGACCAATAACCTTCTCACATTTACATTTCCTCCTCAACAACCATTTACTGCCTGTACCATTCCCTACACAGCTGCTCTCCTAAAACTCCACAACCATCAAACCCCTACATACAAGTGCCATTAACCCAAACCAAACCAAACCAAACCAGAACACACTAGTCAACCATTACATATAATCTCCCTGTAACACAGTGCCTACATCATATCACGAAAACTATCATTGCTCATCCATCCACCATTTCCTTCACCACCAGTCACCATAAGCCACTTAACAGCCTATAAACTACCCCACATTCAATTGCCACACCATATCAGCACTTGTCCACCACCACATACAACAACAAAACTATCATAACTGTGCACATCTACTGCAAACTTGCTTTCACCTCTGCTTCCATATTCAACAATCCCTGACTTCATCACAATATTATTTACGTGCATAATATCATCCCAATATCACAGTATCATCACTGTTACATACTTCAGCCCATACTACCCTTCACCACAAAACACTACACATCCATTTCACTCCTGTCGTCACCTTCTTTCCACTGCACTGTCATACAATTTCTGCCACATTCTGCTTACGACATCGCAACTACAATACTTATAACCTACTCCTCCAACCATCACCAAAAAATTGCATCACCTCAGTCCAAATTCCTTAACCATTTTCGTGACTTGCTTCACGAACCTCCTATAATTCACGATCACTAAACATCATCGCAACCCAAAATTGAACTCCAGAATCATAGCACTTCACCCATTCACCTCACGAAATCCCCAAAACAACCACGAGTCGAACCCCCCAATCCACCTCCTCACTCAAACATACACATTCCTCTTCTAAAACTACCTTCCACGAAAGCCACGAATCCCCTAAATTGAACTCACCAATCTCCAGCAATCCTCCTTTGACCCAATCACCGCTTCGAACACAGTCCTTCAACCACCTTCCCTCCACGATGAATCCTACCACCATCAACCTTAAACGCGACTAGAATCAAATTGCAATTGCCATCGCCTCCCCAATTCCTAATTCGACACCCTAGGCAACCATAATCGAACATCAATCACCGCCTCAAACCCTCGCTCAAATAGCAGCCTACTCCACTTCGATTTGTGATTTTGAGTGACCGAATTTTTGTTAAGAAAGCGATTGTGAATTTGGCCGTTGATTTTTGTGGTCCTTGATAGTCTGCTTATTACGTTTACAATTGGGCCGGACACCCTGTTAAGTTTTTATAAAAAAGTGAGTTTTAGTCTTCTTTATCCAAAAACTCAATATAAAAGGAAAAAAAAAGGAATTTTTGTTATATTTTTAAGTTTCTTTCCTAATTAAAAAAAGGTTTCTCTTTCGACTTTGTGTAATAAACAAGAATTTTTAAGTTTTGTTTCTTTCAATTTCATAGATTTTTGCTTTGTTTTGGTTATTTCTTTCATATAAAAAAATGTATGTATCATGTTTTTAGTTTCAGGTTGGCAAAGTAGATAGAAAAACTTGCTTGCTTCACTTAGCTTGCTAGACAATAAATTGCTTGCTTGCTTATAAAACAAATTGCCGCTAAAAATAAATAAATAAATTGCTAATAATCTACATGCTCTAGTATCATGCTCTGAAACCTTGTTTTATTTTATTTGCATTGTTGGTTGCTTGCATTTGCATTTATAAAAAAAATTCAAAAACAAAAAAAACTTCATATTGGTTGCATTGTAAATTCACGTTTAATTTTTGTTTTGCATTCATCTCATCTTGTTTTATTTTCTAAGGGCAATGCTCTAATTCACATAAGGTGGGGATTTTATCACCCTTTTCTTAGCCTACAAATTCGCATTTCATAGTAGAATTTGACTAATAATAAATGCCAGACATTCGACATAAGGGTGTCGCGGGCTAACTTAGGGATTAATTGTATCTTCAAAATTGTTTTCTTTGAACAATTTTATTTCTTGGTGTCTGCACTACGCAAAGTAATAACCATTTATAAATATTACGGTGACTCGTAAATATTGCAATGGTTGTTCCTCTAAAGGTATTTAAACCTTCGACTACATTGCTACGGTGATTCATGGTGCACTGATAAACCCTGCCCATTACCTGGCTGAGAATTTTTTTTGTTGATTTAAGACAAAGTGTGATTATACAATTTTGGATTAGGAGCTACTAAGGATAGAAAACTGTAATTAAGTCCTTTGCATTCATTTAATTGCATAAGTTCATACATATTTTAAAAAAACTAAAAAAATCCAAAATCCAATTTTTTTTTGTAATTTTACTTTACTTAGTTTTTAACCAAAAAAATCCATTTTCCTTTCCTTTGAAAATTTTCAATCCAAAAAAATAAAAAATCTTTTCAGAAATAAAAAAATTAAAATTCAAAAAAGAAAAAAAAGAAAAAAAAAATCAAATTCCCATTTTGTAAAAATAAAAACAATTTTTTTCCTTTTGGTAATATTTGAAAATATGAAAACTTAAAAAAATAAATTAAAAAAACATATAAAAGAATTTAAAAAGCCAAAACAAAACAAAAATCAAACTTCTCTTTTGAAAATAAATTTCACTTGGTAAAAAGTTTTCTTCCTTTTTAAAAAAAAAACAAAAACAATTTTTCATTTCATTTTCCAAATCTTCTCTCATTCTCTAAACTCGTTTCTAACTTCTTTCTCTTCTCAACTTTCACTTGTGCATGAGTACTTGGACTCATGACACAACAACAAATTGTTGGACTCATGACTCAATAACTAATCATTTAACTCGAATAGACGATCCTCCCGTAATGGCAAACGAGAACGCCCCTCGAACTCTTATGGATAGAATCTTTCTTGGTAGAGTTTCTATTCCATCTTGCATCACATTACCTGCCCCTACGGGTAACAATTTCGAAATCCACTCGAATCATATTGCCACACTTCCGAAATTTGGCAATTTTGAATATTTGACCGTACATTTTCTTGACTAAGTTCGAACAAGTTTGCACAACCATAAACTCCAACAATTTTCCGATGATGGAATCAAACTTCGATTAATCCCATTCGCTGTTACGGATTACGATGAAAAATGGTTGTACAGCTTACTATCAAACTCGATTAAAACTTGGGAAGAATTCGTAAAAGCTTCTTAAAAAAGTTCTACCCTTGGAAAAATTGAGTAGAATCCGAAATAAAATTGTATATTTTTATCAATTCAAGGGAGAACCAATCGAAATTTTTTTTGAAAGATTCAAAGAGATTTTTATAAAATGTCCACACCATAACATCGAAAAATTGACGATTTTCCAACTCTTATACGATGGACTCGAAAATAGCTCACGAACCATGCTCGAATCAATGTGCTAAGGCAACTTTCTTGCCCAATATCACAACGATGCTTGGCAATTTCTTCAAAACCTCGCTAAAAAATCATCCCAATGGGAACGTTCGAACGAAAAATCAACTTACTTATGATCGAGTGCACATTCGATAGGATCTTCTTCTGCTTTGGAAACTAAGATCGACGGCGTGATTAAAAAATTCGATAACATTTTCACATCGAATCAAATGAACCAAGCTTCCCAACCAATGTGTTATAAATGCAACGATCCTAATCATATAGCCGATCAGTGTCCTAATTTTGTTGAACAAATCAATGTTTTCAATAAATCCAAATATGACTCGTTTTCTCCAACGTACAACCCTGGTTGGAGAAATCATCCAAATTTTGCTTGGAACCAAAACAATTCCAACATGAATACGGTTCGTCCAAATTTTCAAGCATTCCCGAATAATGCTTCGAATCCTCCCTTTCAGTCCAACCATTTTCGACCAAACTTTGCGGGTCCGTCTCATTATCAACCGCAACAATCAAATTTTCAACCAAATTATGCTCATCCTCCCCAAGACGATAAATGAATCTCATTTCATAAGCATTCAACCATAATACAAGTTTTGTTATTTATTAGATCCCAAAAGCAAACAAGTGGGAAAGCTGAAAATGTAAGAAAATGCGGCCTACATCTAATACATGGGCTTTTACATAAATGGGCTTTAGCATAAGTAAATATTAGAAAATGTGCAACACATCCATGCTTCCTGATTACACTCCCCCTCAAGTTGGAGAATACATTTTCATTCCCAACTTGCTGCATAGATACTCTACACGTGATCCATTCAAAGCTTTTGTGAAAATATCTGCAATCTGCACTCCTGTTCGAATGAACCTGTTTCAACTATTCCCTATTGAATTTTTTCCCTGATGAAATGACAATCTACTTCAATGTGTTTTGTTCTTTCGTGAAACACTAGATTTGATGCAATATGAATGACAGCCTGATTATCACACCACAGCTTTGTAGGCAATCTTAGTTTTACATCAAACTCATTCATTAAATGAGTTATCCACATTATTTCACATAAGGCATTTGCCATTGCCCTATACTCTGATTCTGCACTTGACTTTGAAACCACTAGTTGTTTCTTACTTCTCCATGATTTCAGATTGCCTCCAACAAATACACAAACCCAGAAGTTGATCTTCTATCAGTTTTCGAGCCTGCCCAATCAGCATCATAAAAACTTTCAATATTCATATGACCATGATTCATATATACAAGACCCTGACCTGCCGAACCTTTAACATAACATAAAATTTGCTCAAGTGCAGGCCAATGATGAATAGTGGGCTTTGTCATGAATTGACTTACGACACTAACTGAATATGCTATGTCAGGTCTGGTAACACATAGATAGCTAAGTTTGCCTACCAATCGTCTGTATCTTTCAGGGTCATTAACTAGCTCACCCTCTTCATTTAGACTATGATTAGGTATCATAGGAGTACTGCATCGCTTAGCAGCTAATTTTCCAGTCTCCCTTAGTAAATCAAGTGTATATTTTCTCTGTGACAAAAATATTCCCTCGTTTCTTCATGTAATTTCAACACCTAGAAAATACTTGAGCTCTACTAAATCTTTAGTATGAAATTGAGTCTGAATGAATAACTTGAGAGCAAGAATGCCAGCTTCATCACTTCCTATAATGACTATATCATATACATAGACAATTAACAATATAATTCCTTTGTCAGAATTCTTGTAGAAAACAGAGTGGTCTGATTTACTTCTCATGATTCCAAATTTTCTACTGCTAAGCTAAAGTTGCCAAACCATGCTCTTAGACTTTGTCTAAGTCCGTACAATGATTTTTTAAGTCTACGAACCAAGCTTGCCTCCCCCTGAGCAACAAAGCCAGGCGGTTGCTCCACATACACCTCTTCAGAAAGATCACCATGTAAGAAAGCATTTTTAATGTCCAGTTGATGAAGCTTCCACTTATATCGTGCTGCCATGGAGATGAACAGTCTAATAGATGTCAGTTTGGCCACGGGTGAGAAAGTTTCAGAGTAATCAATTCCATATATCTGAGCATAACCTTTGGCAACTAGTCGAGCCTTTAGTCTTTCCACTATTTCATCTGCATTCATCTTAATTGAGAAAATCCATTTACATCCTATTGCTTTTTATTTGGTGGTAACTGAACTAAATCCTAGGTTTTGTTTTGTTCTAAAGCCCTCATTTCTTCTATCATTGCTTCACACCGTTTTGGTGAAGCTATAGCCTCTCCTACAGTCTTTGGTATAGTAATCGAATCCAATGATGAAATGAAAACATGTGATGAATGTGGTAGTTTATTGTATGTCATACAAGAAGAAATAGGGTAGGTACATTTTCTCTTCCCTTTTCTAAGAGTAATAGGTAAATTCAAACTTGAACTTTCTTCAATTTGAGGTGTATCATCTGTCTGTGGATCATCTACATGTATATTATATGTATTATCCACTTGAGACATTCCACTAGGTATGGTTGAATATACCAAAAACTCTTCATTGTCTTCCTGTACATATGGTGTACTAGTTTGGTAAAATGGTGTATCTTCTATAAAAGTCACATCAATTGATACGATATATTTTTGTAAACCTGGACAAAAACATCTATAACCTTTCTGAAGTCTAGGGTATCCAACAAAGATGCACTTTAAAGATTATGATCAAGTTTACTCAGCTACTGACTAACATCTCTAACAAAACATGTACACCAAAATACCCTAGGTTTAACTGGAAACATGTTTTTATCTAGTTGAAGAACTTGATAAGGAATCTCATTGTCAAGAATAGTTGAGGGCATTCTGTTAATGAGAAAGCATGTGGTGGATACAGCATCAGCCCAGAAAACTTTTGGTACATTCATTTGAAACAATAGTGCTCTAGCAGTATCTAATAAATGTCTATTCTTTCTCTCAGCTACACCGTTTTGGGAAGGAGTATCAACACATGAAGTTTCATGGAGGATACCATTTTGAGTTAGATAATTGTCGAATTCAGTAGACATATACTCTTTAGCATTATCATTACGAAGTGTTTGTATAGTGGTATTGAACTATGTTTTAATCTCAGCATTGAACTTACAGAAGATAGAAAATAATTCAGTTCGAGACTTCATGAGAAATAGCAATGTTATACGAGTGTAATCATCCACAAATGTTACAAAATATCTATAACCCGGTTTAGATACAATTGATGATGGTCCCCAAATATCAGAATGAATTAAAGAAAATGGACTACTTGCACGCTTATTAACTCTAGGATAAGAACTACTTCTATGATGCTTTACATACCAATA
Organism: Allium cepa; assembly: GCA_030765085.1. Taxonomy (NCBI): domain Eukaryota; kingdom Viridiplantae; phylum Streptophyta; class Magnoliopsida; order Asparagales; family Amaryllidaceae; genus Allium; species Allium cepa. The sequence goes on from CM060941.1 coordinate 636,569,439, forward strand.
TGCTTCACAATTTATTGTAGGTAGATTGCTATACTGAGGGAAGAGCTGTTTGAATAAAGTGAGAGAAGGATGTCCAAGTTGACAATGAACTTTTAATGCTGGATCCATGATCGAACAAGCTGTAGGTTTTGAAAGTGTATCAAGAGTATATAAGCCACTAGACACACTTCCTCTACCAATAGTCTGATTCGTCACAAGATCTTGAAACACACAGTGGTTAGGAAAGAAAGTGATACTGCAATTAAGATTGTGTGTAATTTGGCTCACTGAGAGTAAATTGAATGATAGGGAGGGTAAATATAACACAGATGTTATTGGTATAGAAGAGTTGGATATTACTTCACCAGTTCCTTTAACTGAAGATTACGATCCATCTACTAATGTAACCATGTGAGGAATTCTACTTACTTTTAAGCTTGCAAACAGATTTTGATTACCTTTCGTGTGATCCGAAGCACCTGAATCAATTATCCATTTTGATGTAGCTGTGCCAGTACTAATGTTTGTAACTGAAGTTGTTGCTGATGTAGCTCCAGATTCAGATGAATTACTATGTAATGAGTATTGAAATTTAGAGTACTTGTCAAATTCTTCTGCTGTCATGAGCACAGTTTTGATATTATAGGGGTTTGTGTTTCTTTGATTCCACTGAAGACTTCTACATTCAGATATCACATGTCCAATTCTCTTACAATAGTTGCAAATCTTATTTTGTTTCACTGGTGGTCTCCATGACGATCTTTGAGATCTTCCAGGTTGTCTAGGTGGTCTCCAAGGTTGTGCATTGGGTGGTCTCTGTGGTCTCCAAGTTTGTGCATGTTGTGGTGCATTGAGTTTTCTAGTATCAGATTGATTATTTGAAGCAAGATTTCCGCTACTACTAATAAAAGCACTGTTGCTTGCATTAGCACTTGTGCTACCAGTATTAGATATATTTTCAGTTCTAAGAATACGGCTATATACTTCATGTAATGAAGTTATATCTTTGTTTGCAAGAATCTGTGATTTAGCACTTTCAAATTCAGGTGTAAGTCAATCCAAGAAACTCATAATTGCCATTTGTTCTCTTTGTTTTTGTTGAACTTTAATATCAGTACTCATTGGTAATAGGAGATTGAACTCTTAATAAGTTTGTTTGAATGTCGTGAAGTAATTCATCAAATTCATATCCTTAGTTTCAGCTCTATAAAAAGCTTGACACACATCATACATTTTTGTTAAATTCCCTTTGCCTGAATACAGAAATCTAAATATTCCATTAATTCTTTCACTGTTTCACAATGATTAATCAATCCAATAGCTTCATTCTCTACTGAATTTCGAATTTGCAGAAATAGGCGAGCATCATCACGAAGCCAGTTCTGATCATCTTTATCTTTTGAATCTGATTGAGGTGGCTCATTAATCAAATGATCATTCTTATCCATACTTCGAATATAAAGACGAATTGTCTTATTCCAATCGAGATAGTTAGAACTATTCAACTTTCGATCTGTAATCTTTGGCATCATTGACATTACATTGATTCCCTTAGTTTCCGTCATGATTCACAGATTCAAGAATGAGATTGAAACAGCACAGAGGAAGTTGAAAGTAGAATTGGATTTCAGACTTTTGAAACCCTAGATCGAAGTAGCTTTGATACCATGTTATTTACATAAAAGATTTAAGATGAAGAAGCCATGAATCTCATTTCATTAGTATTCAACCATAATACATGTTTTGTTATTTATCAGATCCCAAAAACAAACAAGCGGGAAAACTAAAAATGTAAGAAAATGCGGCCTACATCTAACACATGGGCTTCTACATAAATGGGCTTTAGCATAAGTAAATATTAGAAAATGTGCAACACATCCATGCTTCCTGATTACACCGAATAATGCTTCGAATCCCTCGTTTTAGTCCAACCATTTTTGACCAAACTTTGCGGGTCCGTCTCATTATCAACCGCAACAATCAAATTTTCAACCAAATTATGCTCATCCTCCCCAAGACGATAAATGTTTAAGTTCACTTGAGAAAACTCTTGAAACGTTGGCTAAGGAACCTACTCAAAGTCTTCAATCAAACAACAATTTGCAAAATTTATTGGCCTCGTATATGCAAAACACAAACCAATCGGTTGCAAAACTAGAAATGCAAATGAGTCAATTAGCCATGTTTGTAAGTAAATAGGAATGAGGCACATTCCCAAGCCAGCCAATTCTAAATCGCAGAAATCAAAATGCAAAATCAAATCAAGCCCATGTTGTTCAAGATAGCAACGTCACCCAATTGAATGCTATCACAATTCTATGTTCCAATAAACAAATCGATAATCAAGTCGTTAGTCCAAATAATTTACCAAAACCTTTCTCGAGACTTCTAAAACAACAAACAAATTAGAATAGAACGTGAAGCCAAACGTTGAATCGAATGCTAACCAAAATTCTTCTTCTTCTACTCGATAGACCTGCTTACCAAGTATCTTGTTCCATTTCCACATCGTTTTCGATCCAATAAACACTCGGACTAGATGGAAAAGATGTTGAAAATTTTTAAACAAGTGAAAGTGAACATCCCACTTCTTGACATTGTTCAGTAAGTCCCAATGTACGCGAAATTTCTTAAGGACTTGTGTACCCAAAAGCGACACACTCAAGTGCCCAAAAAAGTCTTCTTAGCCGCCAATTTGAGTGAAGTATTGTCCCAATCCATGCCCATTAAATACAAAGATCATGGCCGCCCTATGATTTCATGTACAATTGGAGACAAGATGATTAACAAATGCTTGATAGACTTAGGTGCGAATGTCAATTTGATTCCATATTATGTGTACGAATAATTATGCTTAGGTGAGCTCAAACCCACAAAGATCACGCTTTAATTCGCCGATCTTTCTATTAAGAAGCCCATGGGAGAAACTGAGGACGTGCTCATTTGAGTAGGGCAATTCATATTCTCCGTTGGTTTTATCATTCTTGAAACAAACCTATGACAAATCCGGCGAACCAAATTCCATTGATTTTTGACCGACCATTCTTAGCCACCTCAAATGCCTTAATCTATTGTCGCAACGGTTCGATGAAAATCTCTTTTGGAAACGTGACTTTGGATCTCAACATTTTCAATCTTGAAAGCCAATCAAATGAACCTCATGATCAAACGTTGGAAGATAGTGCCATTCACGAAAACTTCGAAAATAAGACACTTGATCTTAACGATGAACGCGATGTTGATTATGAAAAATTGTGTCATGAAATTCCTAACGAAATTGAATACACTCTTCCCATTGAATCGCTTCCAATTGAGTCTGAATCTTAGCCCAATTCTTTAATCAAGAAACTCTCAAAGTTGGACCTCAAACCACTTCCCAATCACCTTAAGTACGCATACTTAGGTGATAATGAAACATTTCCCATCATAATTTCTATGAGTCTCTCTTAATCAAGAAACTTCTTTACTTTCATTCCTGTCCAAAAACAAGGAAGCGATGGGATGGTCTACCTTCGATATAAAGGGAATTAGTCTCGCTCTTATTCAACACTGCATCCACTTAATCGATGATGCCAAGCCTCTTCGTGACACGCAACAAAGGCTTAATCCAAAAATGAAAGATGTGGTGCGTGATGAAATTCTTAAACTTCTCAAAACTGAATCATTTACCCAATCACTGATACTTCATGGGTTAGCCCAATTCACGTTGTATCGAAAAAGTCTCGGCTAACCATTGTCAAGAATGATTCAAACGAACTTATTCCAACTCGTACTCAAACAAGTTGTTGTGTTTGCATTGACTATCAAAAACTAAATGCCGCAACACGTAAAGGTCATTTCCCTCTTCCTTTCTTTGAACAAATGCTCGAATGTTTAGCCAGTCATGAGTTCTACCGCTTCCTCGATGGTTATTCCGAATATAACCAAATTCCAGTTGCTCCTAAATATCAAGAGAAAAAGACTTTCACGTGTCCGTTCGGTACCTTTGCCTATCGATGTATTCAATTTGAACTCTGTAACGCTCCTGCTACTTTCCAACGATGCATGGTTGGCCTTTTTTCGACATGATTGAATGCTTTCTAGAAGTTTTTATGGACGATTTCTCTATCTTTGGCAATTCTTTTTCCAATGTTTACACCATCTCGAGTTGGTTCTAAATCGACGTTAAGAAAAACTGTAATGATCCGAATTTTTCTTTGTTCGATTTTAAAAATCTAAATGGTTTTATGTGTTGAATTTGAATTATAGAGTAATTTTTGAATATGAAAATTTGGGTTTATGTTATAAAATAAATTCAAAATTTGGATATAGAAATTTGTTGGATAATTTAATTATTGAATTTTATAATTGAATATTGATTAAAATAGTGAATTAGGAGTTTTAAGCCTGAAAAAAATTAATTATTTAAAGGCTTGTAAAATTTATATTAATAATAATAAAGATAATAAAAGTTTTAAAATTGAATTTTTAAGCGATCTGTTCAATTTTAAAAATAGCTTGTTTAAATTGTCATTTAAAAATAACCTTCCGAGACACAGTCTCGGAATTCAACGAAACTAGTTCCACTGGATCTGTAATAGTGTATTAATGTTGGATTTCAAATTTCGTAGATTTTGGACTTATCGTTTGGTCGTACTGGATACAAATGCGTTGAATTTAATATCAAAATTTAATATAATAATTGGGTCCAAAAAGCTATCTTCCATATACGACCGAATCAGGACTTTAAACCTTTCCATCACATTCGGAATAAGGGTATAACTTTAGAAACATTTAGCAGCACGCATCAATAGGAGGTCGAGGCTTCAGGGTAGCTGATTCGAGATATTTTGAGAATAATAATAATAATAAAATAAAAGTGAATATCAATGAACAGTGGCACATCTTATCCATTAGCTGACCAACTCTTTCTTTTCATTCTAAGTCAAGATTCGACCGCCCCTTTTCTTCTTTTAAACAGACATTTCCTCCTCTCCTCGGTAATTCATGAAAAATCAAGTTCGTTTAAAAAAGAAAAAGAAAAAAGGAAAGCAACGATCAAATCGCAAATCATGCACGAGAGCAGAAGGGCCAGAGGGTCGTGCTCACAGGGGCGACTGGGTGAAGGCCGGTGAGTAAGCGATGTAAGAGGGAGCATTGATTGAGGAAGAAGACGTGGTCGTGATCGAAGACGAGTGAAAATTGAGCTCAGTCTTGATTTCGTGCACATGCGAGCATTGGGGAAGGGGGAAGCTTGTACGCGCGGCAGCAGGTGGCGCGACGTCATGAGCAGCGACTCGCGATGAGGCCGTAGTGAATGTCGGAGGGTTTGCGTGCAACAGTGGCGTTCGTGCGGGTAGTTAGGGGAGAGGGATTAGAGACTTATCAGGATAACTATCTTAAGCTAAAATTATGATTAAAGGGATATTATATATATACATATAAATTTGTGAAAACTTATAAAGTCGTAACATGTTTATATGAGGAACAAATTCGAATAAAAACAAGTTGCAATGGGTTCTTGTTAGAAATCTATGCATAGGACTTCGTTTGCGATTTTTTGGAGGCAGCTGGAACTTTAGAAAATTCAAAAAAAATCCAAGTGTTCGGAAAATTAAAAATCAAAGGTGAGAAATTTCTCACTTATTTGGATTACCTCTTTTAAATTTAAATGTTTAAATTTAAATCATTAATGCTTGATTCGATTGATAAATTTATAATTATTTGTTGATGTCATATATATAGTAGTGTATATATTAGTATTGGAGTGATATTCCCGCACATTATAGCGGATGAGACCCTATGCGCCCGCATAATAGCGGATGACCCCATATACCATGATATCCCCCTCGAAGTGGGATTGGTATTTTTATTATTGTTTAACATCTATGGATGCAGGGAAATAAGTTGGAGGGATCCAACTGGATTCTTCAAAATATATTTAGTGATTTTCATATCTATAAATATATGATGTGAATGGATAATCTGCTGGGCCATTGTGTGGTGTAATTTTTTTTAAAGGTTAAAATAGCATGGAAATTTAAATTGGTTATATTTAATACTATAAATATCATTTTGAAACTTTTAAGTGTTAAAAGGATATTTTTAATATAAAATTATGTCAATTATTTTTAAAAGGAATTGAATTGAATAAACAATCATTGGATTTGATCGTATTAAATAATGCCGGGAAAATATTTTAAATAGAGAATCTAAAATAAATTATATAAAGGAATTTTTAAAGACTAGATTTTAAAATGATATTCGAAAAATATGAAAAGAATTTGAAATCGATATTGAAGATAGATTGGTAAAAATAAATGGATTTTAAAGGAATTGAATTTATAAATTGGAATTTTATTAATGAGATATTTTTAGTGAAACTCAAAGGAGTTATAAAAATTCATAAACGATGTTTATAAATAAAGAAAAATTGATATCTGGGGATAAATTGGAAATATAAAATTTACAGGAAGAATTTATATTCGAATATGGGAATAGGGTAACAGAAAAAAAAATTGTAGATACTATTTTAAAATGGTAATGTTTAAGGAGACCGAAATGGAAGTGATGTGATAGAAATCGAAAGGCGTTATAGATTGAAATTTGGTTATTGAGATTTAAAATATATTTTTATTAATAAATTAAGTTTTTATTTAAAAAAGGAAAATTTTGTTTATTAGACTATGTAATTTAAAGTTAGCTAGTATTGAAATACTTTAGAAGCGAATTTTCAAATACTTAATATTTATCTTAATAAATCCTAGATTTTAAAAACCTGCTTTGGAAAGTGATGTTATAAAAGTGTTTTCGATATTAGATAATTATTTGAACATGCTTAAAAAAATAAACAATTATTATTTTTCTTTAAATACTTATTTTTATTTACATATGTATATATATAAAGTTTTGAAAATAGTTTAAATGTATTTACAAGCCTTCTCGAGAGGTAGGAAATGGTTATTGAGTAGGTGGACTTATAAGAGAATTCTCAAAATGAAAATTGGGAAAAGTAAGGAAATTTCCAAAGAAGTTGGATAAAAGAGAACTTCGAAAATGAAAACAGAATTCGTAAAGGAGTATAAAGTGAATTGAGTTTATAAGCAAGTATAATTGGTTTTGAAAATATTAAGGGAATTAATTAAGAAATTCTGGAATTTATAGAATTCGTGTAAAACGAGTTGAGATATTTACAAATAAAATTATAAATGATTTTGAGAAAGAGAAATAGGAAATAAAAGGAGTATTTTCTAAGTGCTGAATATAATACGAAGTGGGGAAAATATTCCAAGTGTTGGAAAAGGGGTAGAAATATTCCGTTGAAGGTATAAGGATTTGAAAACTGTTTTCAAAATTTGAAGAACTGGGAGTAATATCTTTAAGAATATTTTGAAATAAATTTAGGAAAATTTATAAAAAGGCCAGATGATTGTTTTATGGATATGTGTTGATAGTTAAAAACAGCTATCAATTTTATCCAATTACGTTAATCGTTTCGAAGAGACTGGGATCAGATTTAGTTATCCGAAAACCACTTTCGGTTTGAACGTTACGAATGAATATCACGAAGATGATGAAGACGGTGATTCGGTTTGTCCAGACCCAAGACAACTTGCCTCGAGCCTCATTAATCGGGAATGACTAAAACGGGAAAGATGCCGCAAGGCTAAGTGAGTAGCACCCAAGTATGGAATGTTATCACCTTTCTAGATATCCTTAGAAACCTATTATTTATGGATATGTTTGTGCATGGAAGGGGCACTCGATAGTAAGGGTGGGAACACTCGGGGTGACAACATATTCGGTCTATCCAGCTTAGGGGTAGGCTGGTCTTGTGTTGTAGGGGATCCTGGTAGGGTCCTTGGTACATTGTTCTAGAGGTGTACTGTGGTGGACGGTACCCTAGTGGCCCAGTCATTCGTTGGAATCCATTCTCCAATACGAGCTTACGGTTTTGTTTGTAGAGTCTAGTATGCTGGAATTTAATTAATGTAACAATTTCAGCTATTTGAGTAAGTGTTTGTACTTAGACGCCATTATAATATCACTGGATTTTCTATAAAAATGTTTTGGTTACCATAAGGTAAAAACCCGTTGTGTTTAAGTGTGACGCGGTCTTACGAGGTACCTTCGTTTTTTGAAGGATTTTGATATCTCTAATAATTCAAATTGAGTGTGTTTTCTCAAGCGGGTTTTCCAGATTGACTTGGGTGTTATTTCATTACAATGCTCGGGTCAGACCGAGTATTACATATTCGGGATATGATGCTATGGAACTCAAGAGATGAGATAGATGACAAGGCATATTTTTGTAGATTTGTATTTCCAATGTGTGAGGACAAGTTATTATACTATCCAGATTGATTGTTGTGTGTTGTACTCTGATAATGGTATGTGTATTAATAGTACGGTTCTTATATTAAAAATCTGTGTTATATATTATATTTGTTCCGCTGCGATTGTGAGATTTTTTGTTCTATTTTCTACTACCTTTTATTTCTTCACCCCTAATGAACTGATATTTCCGGCACTCGACTGCTTGGCATTTTATACAGTGGATGTATTAATGTTGATTTTTTAGGGTTGAAAATCCCCATACATTACAATTGGTATCAGAGCTGAAGGTTAAGCGAGAACCTTGGCTCTGGTGGGGATTACTCATTAGAGATAGAGTCAGTAGTACTCTAAAATGAGTTGGAGTGTATTAATAGACATGAACGCGTATTTGTTAGTAAATATAAAATATTTTATATTGTGTTGGTTGATTTATTGAGTGGCTTATGAACTCTGGTCGGCACAGTCCGTACAAGTGTATCGATCGGGATTTCTAAACACTTGAATAGAGTAATTCGGCACAGTATTGTTTTGGAATGGGGTAAATGAAATAATTTTACCCAAATTATATTCTGATATAAAGGAAATAATTTTATGAAATTATTATATATATTTGGAGTGTTTTGATGATAATATTATAATCAAATAAGAGTATAAAATTGGAAATGGTATATATAACCAAATGGAAATTTGTACAAGGGTAAAATTATACAAATGGATTACAATTAAAATTTGGTTCAAATCAAATCTGGAAATTTAAATCCCAAAAATTTTTGGAAATGTTTTCCAAAGTAGTTTGAAAAAAGTATAGAGTAATACCATTCTAGAGATATTTTTGAAAAGAAAATGGTTTTAAATTGACTTTTGGAAGTGATATAGCACTAAACTCACTTCAATCGCTGGAAAATAATCCTAATGATGACTGCGCATCATCATCGGTATTCATGTTCAAGTTTCTAAGTGAAGGATTGCCACCGTAATTGATTTGTTTAGATTTGCTGGGCAAACTAGTTTTGTTTTGGAAATTCCAAAGGGAATTTGTTTTGGATAAAAACCAGGTTTGGCTTGAAATGTAAAAAGTGTGATTTCGGGACATTTGAGATTCCAAATGATTGGAAAACAAATGTTGGGTGTTTGAATTTTGGAATCCTTATTTAAATAATTTAGAGGTCATCGAAAAATAAGTTATGAACTTATAAATTGAAAATGATTCTAAATAAGAAAAGTATGGAAATTAGATTTCGGTTTTAAATTTTAACTTGAGTAAAGTTAAATGGATAAAATTAAAACTAAGCAAAGCAAATTGAAATAAATTAAAAAAAATTAATTTGACTCATAAAAGTTAAATAGATTGTGCTAGTAAAGAAAAATTTGAATTCAACTTAAGCCAAGTAAATGTAATCAATAAATGAAGTGAATATAATAAATGGGATTTTAACTTAGGTGAGTTAAATTCAATTGAACAAATTGAAATTTGGCTTAAGCTAAGTTAAACAAAATTGAGTTGTGTTTAGATTGAATTGGAAATAAAATTGAAATAAGTTATAGATGGTTTTGAATGAAAAAAAATTCAATAGCTTATAAAAATTTTAAATATACTTGAGCTATAAATAAGTGTATAATCTCGAGTAAAAATGAAGTGTGAATATATTCGAGTATAAAATTGATGGAAATGGGGGAAATAAGTCGTGTGACTTATAAAATTGAAATTTGGAATAGATAAGCCAAAACAAAAGGAGTTTTATATTTTGGAAACGAAAAAAAACCAAAACTTGAATTATAAAATAAATTTGAACTCATGTAAATTGTTTGATGTGATTTTTGAATAAAAATCAGAAATTGAATGAGGAACTTTAGTATAAGTTAAAATTCGACAAATGAAAGCGAATTAAACATATTTTGAAATGTGGACGAATAAAATGGGATTGGATTGAAATAAAAATGGCCTAAATTATAAATGGATTCAATTTGAGTATAAATAAATTGAATTGGGCCTTGATACCATTTAATGAATTCAAAAATGAATTTGAATACGGAATTGAATTCGAACTGGATTAAATGAATGAACTGATTAATTGATTAACTAGTAAACGAGATGGAAGTTAGTTTAAATAAAACATACTTAAGTTATGGAGTTGAAAAGATTGAAGTAAATAAATTAACTTAGTAAATATTCCAAATAGAAGCTTGGCTTGAATTAAGTGGTGAAATGGTTATTGAATATAATACCGTGGAATAATTCCGAGCAAATAAATTGGATTTAAAAATAATGTGGTTATGAATAGAATGCCAATGAATGGGTTGAATTTGAAATGGAATAAAAATGAAATATAAATTTATTTGGAATCAATTTAAAGTAGCAATAAGTAAAATGGTTATTTTATAAAATGGATAGTGCCGAATTTGTGTAGAAAAATGGTTGTTTGACGCAAACAAAAGTAAATAAAATTCTATGAATGAATAGAATGTGAATAAATTGACTTTTAATCAATTTGGGATAAATATAAGTTTGTTTGATATAAATATGAAGTTAATGCAAGAAAAATGAGTTGTAAATCATTCAAAGTCGAGTATAAATTGATTGAAAGTAATTAAATTAGTATTGGAGCCTTGTGATCGCTTATAAATACTTATTAAACATGCTCGCTACACAAAGTATGTGTTTTGACTATTTAAATAAATGAAATGTTATTAAAATTCCATATTTTGGTACTTACGCGTCTAAATTAAGTAAGCATAGGTACAGGGAGGCTATTGGGCTAAATTCGGGTTGCAAAATTTTATATAAAGAAAACTTGCTTGCTAAATAATGCTTAAAAACGCTAAATTAAGGTACGCCTACGTAATCAAAGAAATAAATGATAATATACTATTATATATTTAGTTTTTCGACCGTGTGGGTCGATGTATATATATTTATCTCTTTCATCAAATTGCAAAAGGACCTCCGTACAAAGGAGACTGCCAAAAAATTTCAGAAATATAGGGTGTAAGAAAATTTTTGAAAATTTTTTTGTTAAAAAAAATTGTAATTTTAGATTTGTAATCGAAATAAAGGATTTTGGTTTTGGATGGAAAATAAATTGTTTGATTGAAAACTAAGGGATTAGAAAAGTGGAATGCAAAATTTGCTAAGTGGGTTTTGGATAAGTAAATGGGTCGGGATCATTTTCCTGTCTTTTCAATTTTGGGGACGAAATTCTTTTAGGGGGGAGGAATTTAACGAATTGGATTTTTCGTTGTTCGATTTTGAGTATTGAAATGGTTTAAAGTATTGAATTTGAATTATAGAGTGATTGTCAATATGAAAATTCGAGTTTATGTTATAAAATTAATTCAGAATTTCAATATAGAAATTTATTGGATAATATAATTATCGAGTTTATAATTTAATGTTGATTAAAATAGTGAATCTGGAGTTTTAAACTTGATAAAAATTAAATTATTTAAAGGCTTTTAAATTTATATAGATAATAATCAAGATAACAAAAGTTTTAAAATCGAATTTTAAAGGGATCTGTCCAATTTCAAAAATAGCTTGTTTAAATTGTCATTTAAAAATAGCCTTCCTAGGCAAAGTCTCAGAATTTGAAGAAACCTGTTCCATTAGATCCGTAATAGTGCATTATCATCGAATTTCAAATTTCGTAGATTTTGGAGTAATCATTTGGTTGTACGGGATATAAACACGTTAAATTTAATATCGAAATTTAATATAATAATTGGGTCTAAAATGCTATCTTCTCCATACGATCGAATTAGTACTCAAAACCATTTCCATCGCGTTCGGAATTGGGGTATAACATTATGAACGCTTGGCGGCATTCATCAATAGGAGTCCGAGGTTTCATGGCAGGCGATTCGAGATATTTTGAGAATAATAATAATAATAATAAAAGTGAAAATTGATGAACAGTGACACATCCTATCCATCAGCCGACCTACTCTTCCTTTTCATTCTAAATCAAGATTTGACCGCCCCTTTCCTTCTTTTAAAACGACATTTCCCCCTCTCCTCAGCAATTCACGAAAAATCAAGTTCATTTAAAAAGAGAAAAGAAAAGGAAAGTGGCGATCAAATCGCAAATCATGCACGTGAGGAGAAGGGCCAGAGGGTTGCGCTCGTAGGGGCGACTCGGTGAAGGCTAATGAGTGAGCATTGTAAGGGGGAGCAGCAATCGAGGAAAGGGATGTGGTCGCGATCGAAGACGAGGGGAAATCGAGCTCGGTCATGATTTCATGTGCGCGAGCATTGTGAAAGTGGGGGAAGCGTGTATGCACGGCAGCCGGTGGTGCGACGTCGTGAGCATCGACTCGCAATGAGGCCGTGGTGTATGTCGGAGGGTTTGCGCGCAACATTGGTGTTCGTGCGAGCAGTTAGGGAAGAGGGATTAGTGGCTTATCTGGGTAATTATCTTAAGCTAATATTGCGATTAAAGGGATATTATATATATACATACATTTAAATTTGTGAAAACTTATAAATGTTGTAACATGTTTATACGAGGTCAAATTCAAATAAAAACAAGTTGCAATGAGTTCTAATCAGAAATCTATGCATAGAACTTAGTTTGTGATTTTTTGGAGGTAGCTGGAATTCTAGAAAATTCAAAAAAAAAATCCGGGTGTTCGACAGATTAAGAAATCAAAGTTGAGAATTTTCTCACTCATTTGGATTACCTCTTTCAAATTTAAATGTTTAAATTTACATTATTAATGCTCGATTTGATTGATAAATTTATAATTATCTGTTGGATTTCATATATATATAGTATATATATTAGTATTGGAGAGATATCCCGCACATTATAGCGGATGAGACCCTATGCGCCTGCATAATAGCGAATGACCCCATATACCGCGATATCCCCCTCGAAGTGGAATTGATATTTTTTATTATTGTTTAACATCTGTGGATGCAAGGAAATAGGTTGGAGAGATCCAACTAGATTCCTCAAAATATATTTAGTAATTTTCATATATAAATATATGATGTGAATGGATAATCTGCTAGACAATTGTGTGGTGTAATTTTTTTTAAAAGGTTAAAATAGAATGGAAATTTAAATTGGGTATATTAAATATCGTAAATATCATTTTGAAACTTTTAAGAGCTAAAAGGAGATCTTTAGTATAAAATTGTATGAATTATTTTAAAAGAATTGAATTGAATAAACAATCATTGGATTTAATCACACTAAATAATGCTGGGAAAATATTTTAAATAGAGAATAAAAATAAATTATATAAAGGGATTTTTAAAGACTGGATTTTAAAATGATATTCGAAAAACATGGAAAGAATTTGAAATCGATATTGAAGATAGATTGGCAAAAATAAATAGATTTGAAAGGAATTGAAATTATATAATGGAATTTTGTTAATGAGATATTTTTAGTGAAACTCAAAGGAGTTATAAAAATTTATAAACGATGTTTATAAATAAAGAAAAATTGATATTTGGGGATAAATTGGAAATATAAAATTTACAAGAAGAATTTATATTTGAATACGGGAATAGGGTAAGAGAAAGAAAAATAGTAGATGCTATTTTAAAATGCAAATGGTTAAGGAGACCGAAATGGAAGTGATGTGATATAAATTGAGAGGGGTTATAGATTGAAATTTGGTTATTGAGATTTAAAAATATATTTTTGTTAATAAATTAAGTTTTAATTTTAAAAAAGGAAAATTTTGTTTATTAAACTATGCATTAACAAGATCCCCCACGTTATCTACTACGCTAGCATGACCTGAACGACGCTCAACTTAACTATAAAACAACTAAAAAGAGCTTCTAGTGGCAGTTTTTGCTCCCGAAAAATTCGGACAATATTTGATCGGGTCAATATTACTGTGTACACGGACCTTTTTCCGCTTCGATATCTCTTCGCTAAAAAGGATGCTAAATCCCATTTGATTCGTTGGATCCTTTTATTACAAGAGCTTGATCTTACAATCAAGGACAAAAAAGGATCCGATAATGTCATAGCCGATCACTTATCGCGTCTCCCGAACGCATCATCTTCTTTGCCAATCAATGAAAACTTTCCCGATGAACAACTTCTTTCAATTTCTGTCCATCCATGGTAGGCTGATATAGCGAACTACTTAGTCACTAAAGAAACTCCCTCATCTTGGTCCAAACAGGACAAATACAAATTCTTGTCCCAAGTGAAATATTTCTATTGGGACGGTCCATACTTGTTCAAATATTACCCCGAACAAATCATCCGGCGTTGCATTCCGGATAATGAGATCAGGTATATTCTTTTATTTTGCCACGATCAAGCATGCGGTTGACGTTTCGATCCTTGAAAAACTATGAAAAAGGTACTTCAGTGTGCTTTATATTGGCTTTCTCTTTTCAAAGAATCATTTGAATTCTTAAAAACTTGCGATTGATGCCAAATGCTTGGACGAATTTTTCAATGAAATATAATGTCTCTAAACCCCATTCGTATGATCGAAATCTTTGATGTTTGGGGTATTGACTTTATGGGACCTTTTCCCAAAACTTTTGGAAACATTTAAATCCTTCTCATTGTCGATTACGTCCTAAAATGGGTCGAAGATGTTCCTTGCAAAACCAACGACCATAGAGTTATTGTGAAATTTCTCAAAGAAAACATCTTTTCGAGCTTCGGCTCACCTCGCACAATAATCAGTGATAAAGAGACCTATTTTTGCAACCATTCATTTGAAACTTTAATAAAAGAAGTACTCGATAGCCCATAAGTTATCCACTTCATGTAATCCTCAAGCTCGTGTGCAAGTTGAAGTTTCAAATCGTCAAATAAAAAAAATCTTGGAGAAAACGGTAAACAAAAGTCGAAAAGATTGGTCTTAATTGACCGACGCGCTTTGGGCTAACCGTACTGCTTTTAAAACTAATCTTGGGATGTCCCCATTCCATTTAGTTTACGGTGAAGCTTGCTATTTACCCATTGAAATCGAACACAAAGCATCGTGAGCAATAAAGAACTTAAACTTTGATCTTGAGAAAGTTGGCGAAAACAGAAAACTACAACTCAACGAACTAGAAGAATTTATGAACGACGCGTATGAAAATGAGAAATCTACAAAGAAAGAACAAAAGTTTTTCACGACAAGTCAATCCTAAGGAAAAAGTTTCCACATAACAAAAAAGTTCCTTTATATGAATCAAGACTTCATTTATTCCCTGGGAAAGTTAAATCGAGATGGACCAGACCATTTGTGGTACGAATTGTTTTTACACATGGTCCCATAGAAATAGAAAACCACAAGGATGGATCGACTTTCAGAGTCAGCGGCCATTGTTTGAAACCTTTCTTGGAGTTTCCCTATAACCAAGAGGAGGAGCTCATGATTCTTCGTGAGCCAAGCTACAACTAGTAAGAATGTTAACCCATTTTGTAAATATGTACATATTTTTCCCCATTACACTCATTATATCGTGCATTGACTGTGGGGACACAATTAAATATTAAGTGTGAGGGGGGAGTCTCAATTTCTTTTTTTAAAGTTTCATGGCATTTTTGAATTTCATTTTCTTTTAACTAATAAAAAATCTTAAAATTTCTAAATCTTAAAAACATTTTATTTTTAGCATTTTGACACTATAGGATAAGTATAAGTTTTGGTTAATAAATTGAAATTTCTGAAAATTTGTTTGTCTTAACAAAAATAAAAATGAAGTTTGATTACAAATAACAATAGTTTAACTAGTATATAGGAAGATTCATATGTGTTAATTATGAAATATATTCTAAATGAAAATCTTTGTTTAAAAGTGGTAAATTTAAAGTAAAGGATATAACACTTTTATCTTCTAAGTTAAATGGTGCTATGATAATTTTGCAAAACTCTCTCTTTTCAAAAAAATAATATAAAAAAAGACAAATATATATATATATATATATATATTGTGTATATGTATATATTTTAAACACCTAGAGTCATGTGTTCACACTCGTATGTTCACTCGCCGTGCTCCGTACCCTTCTCACGTAAGCCCGAAAGGCAGTGCACGGTCGGTATATCTAGCCTCAGTTTATCTGAGTTGGATGTATGTATATAAAATTCTTTTCAATAATTCATACAGTCGATAGGTGTTCACACTTATGTGTTCACTCGCCACGCTCTGTATTCCCCTCACATCAGTCCACAAGGCAGTGCATGGGTAATATATCTGGCCTTAGTTTACTTGAGTTGGGCATATGTAAATATTGTTAATATCAATAAAATTTTCAAATAAGTGAGAGTAAGCAATTGAAATCCAAGCATCATTTTAACTTGTTTAATTTGACTTATTATTGGAAAGAAATGAAAATACCACTTTGATAAACTTTTATAATCAACTAAGGATATATTTCATAGTTACACTATATTATCGACCGAAACAACGAGTTAAACAATTGTCTATTTGTTATGATAACTTAATTTTTATTGAAAATTTTTACGAGTAAATTACTTAAATTTTCAAACTTATATTTAACTTAGTTGTATCTATTTTAAAGTAAATCCCAAATTTGAACTATTTAAATTATCTCAGTAAAAAAATTAGTCTGTTCCTATAATAAATCCTAGAAATATATGTATAAAGAAAAATGGTAAGATTACTTTTTCCAATCAACCATAAAAATTGCAGGTTGAGTTTATAGGATTTCGGTTATTTGTCTAACGTAGGACTCATATTGAGGCTGTGTTGAAGCCGAAGATGGGCAGAAGGCCCTACTATTATTATCATTTACAATGATAATATTTGTTAAGTCCAGAGGCTACAAGGGTTTGGCACATCATATATTAGATCTTTGATGCTACCATGTAATCATTTATATTTTGCCCCTTCGTAGGCATGATTGGGCATATAAAAAAATGGAAAGACTATTATGTGCAATAAACATTATTGTAACATCCCACCTTTTTGTACGCTTTGAATCAACGATAAACCACACACGTCAGACTCAAACCATACAGAAGGGCGGACTGTTATTGGGGTGAATAAGAAAAGCAAAGAAAGAAAGGAAAAAAACAGAATCTCACAGCGGAATGATAAAATATAATAATCAAATAACAGTTCATGAATCAGTTTTACAAAACATTTGATTATTCTTATACAACACAGAATCAGAGTTACACATACCAAAGAATAATAAATAACAATGCAGCGGAACAGTATAAATGCAGTGGAACAATATAGTAAATAATAGTAATAAAATCTTCGCCTTTGTCTTCTAAAAATAAGGTCTTCAAAACCTGAAATGCTCAGAGCGACCCGAGCAAATTGAAAAGACAAAACACTCGAGTCAAAACTAAAATATCTTATGTAAGTTAAATCAAGGATAAAATATGAGTGGAACGGCATCAGAGATGTTTATGGGGTTTGACATCTCCTATACAGTGTCTAACGTGAGTGCAGTAACTTAAGAGATGCTCAGGATTCTCATCTCCTAAGGATCCGTTAAACTATTTACTATGTAATAATATTTCGCTATTATAATAGTGTCTAATGGTAAAATAAACTTACTTTTAAATTGTGTTAAGGGGTTACCCATATAGCCCTTAACACGTAATTGTCCCAGTAGTCCATCCAGTATCATAGTCCCTCCTGATCGGGAAGCCACCAGAGGATACTCCACGGGCTACGGGAGAAAACCAAACTCGTACAAGGCGCGTTAGGGTAAGGGACACGACACAACTAGGCAATGCCAGGGTAGATATACCAATTAAGCTTCTGGACAGGTGGTAACGTGTAGCAGCTACTACCGCTCACCTCGAGCCACATCTCCAAATCAAAAGGGCCCCAATCAATCACAAAGTAATAGAATGGTATCGAAGGAGTATGTCCGATAAAAGGTGACACCTTCTTAGCCCGTCGATCGATCCTGTTTTAGCCACCTTTTGCCAACTCATGGGAGTCGGGTCGACATATATACCTCAAAGGAAAGCCGCCACCATCCTACTTCATTCTGGAATCTCCACTGCATACACGGTTGTTAAAGTGGTTTTCGAAGTTGGCAGAGAGTATGACAACTTCCGATCCCGGTCTCTTTAACAACCCAACGTTATTATAACACCGCGGTCATTTTAAAATAGTTTATACTTCAAAACCAAAATATCATTACCATTTCAAAACCAAATACGATATCATTTACATTTCAAATATATCCTTTTCCAAAAATACACTTTCAAACTTATAACATTTCGAAACCAAAACACTTGAAATGATACCACTTTCAAAACATAATACTTTGAAATTCATAACTTTGAAATATAACCTCCACCACTTAAACGGTTTAGATATTAAATACTTTATATAATTAAATAGCTTCTTCAATTTCATAATTCAATTCCAAAACAACTCAAATTCCAAAATTTTAGATTTTACCAAATCTCAAATCATAAATTCCAATTCAATTCAATTTCCAAATAAACCATTCCTAATTATATTGATTTCAAGATAGATTTGGTCCACAAATAAACCATTCAAATTCATTATATTCCCAACTTAAGTAGTCAACAATTTAAAAACTAAGTTTGGTAGTTACGATTCAATAATTCAATTTTCTATTATTTAGTTTCGAAATATTTTACATAATAAATCCATTACCATTTATATAAAACTCAAATTACAAAAAACTAAATATTTCCTTCAATTTATTTATACTTGAAATATTCATTGAATTCGCCTTAAACCAAAATCAAGTTATAAAAATCATACTTTCTAAATTTTCAAATTTAATAAATTTCACATCAAGCATATTTAAGTTTAATTCTTAAATAAATTCATTTCAAATAAATCTCAAATTTATCTTCCAACCTCAATTTTATTTAAATCATTATAAACTCTATATTGAAATATAATTTAAATACTTAATCATGTTATCTTCAATAAAAATCAAACTTATTATTAAGCTTATTCTATATTTAAAACCGATTATACATAGCTTAAAATAAAGGATAAAATAGCATTTAGATAATATCAAAAATCACTATTTATCTAAAACCATATATTTCTTTACAAAACCATAGAAATCATTTCAAAATATTTTTATATATAGACCACGGTGTCTGTATATAATTTTATATCCTATGGTCAAGTGATATAGATATTTATCATTTCAATCCGCAATTTAAAATATAAATACGATTATATATCATTTCAAACCGCAATCCCGAATGAAATAAAAAATCGCAATAACTTGCAGTATATAACAATATAAAATACAACATCCATTCATCCAATATCAATCATCAAACATCTATCACAATTATCACCCAATCCAATCAATAACATCAATATAGAACAGATAATAAATAACAGGTATTTATTGGCAGTTTATATTCAATTAAATTAAATAACTAGTTTATCCAAATAAATTTAAATAGACTGATATGATGATTCAAAATATGCAAAAAAGTCATAAATAAATTTTTAATCACATTATAAATTAATTTAAAAAACATAAGAAATTTTAGAAGTTGTGAGTAGGTTAAAACACCCACCTTTTGAATTTAAATTGAATTTAAATCCAATTTAAACTCAAAATTTGAACGGTATCAGAATTTGTCATACCTGCATCAAAATGTCTGGAATTTCAGTAAGATCCCAACGGAACAAACCGTGCATAGATCGGACCTCGTATGCAAAAATTATTCACGTTCGAAGGATTGAATTAGAAATTTTATACAAAATAAAATAGAATGAAATAAGCGAATCGTGGCCTTACACATCACCTTGCCAGATCGTTCCGTCCTCTCTCCTGAAATAGAACGTGAACCCAAAGCACTGCGTATGCTACCGCCTGATATCGTGCTTCTAGGCCGCCGTTGGCCATCGAGGCCACGCCGCTGCCGCCTCCAAGTGTCGTGCCACCAGCCTGAGCCTCGTGCTCCTCCACGACATAGCCGATCAAACCCATAAAGCCCAATCGCCGCCGGTAAATCCAAGCCCTAATCAAATTTTAGGGGCCAATCAGACCGCCCGTTCGATGTATAACCCATATAGATGCACTCCACTCACTGCTCTCTACCCAGCTGTACCCACGATTTATCGATTCGTTAAAGTTCATCAACGATCAACGAATGGCCGTGACTGCTTTGAGAAATTATGGCCAAACAGAACCAACTTGAAAAACGAACAGTAGAATTGACTTGCGCTCCTCGAGAGCTTCAAATTGATATATAGTTTGATATTATTTGAGGAGTTTGAAATTTTGATTTGATTTTGATTTTGAAATCAATTGGGAATTTAGGGTTTGTCTACCATTGAGAAAGAGAAGCAACAGAAATTTTTGTACATACAGAAATGAGAAATAGAAAGGCTGCTAGGGTTTATAACGACATATATATAGGTTGAGCACAATAGAAACAAATGGGCTTGATTGGTTTGGAAAAATTGAACGATAATGACCCGAAAAGCGCATTTCGACTCCGGAATGAAAATGGGTCAACCCATAATCAAAATAGATGTTTTTAAATATTTTAAACGCAATGGAATGGATTTCAAGTCCAAATTCTATTGTATTAAGAAGTTATGCTAGAATCAAGTTATTTCAAATTGATTTCTAAGCGTTTCGAGTCCGTACGATCAAATGACCAGTCCGATCGCTACGAAACTTGAAATCCTACAATAATTCACCGTTACAGATCCAATGAAACTAGTTTGGCCGAAATCCGAGTCAGTGGCCAAAATGGCTATTTTTACATTAATTAAATAATTGATTAATTAAATCAAATTTTCAATTTCAATTCTATAATTGGCAATTTTTATCATTTTTAAATTTCTTAATCATTTACACTGATTAAACAAATTTAGATGTCAATCTAGAGTTGATTAGTTTATCAATTTCAATGTTAACCTCAATTTCACTAAATTAAGAAATTATAAATTTAATTCCCAATAATTCCATTTAATTTACTTTTCATTCTATTATTCAATCCATTGTTGTCAAAATGGATGAAATTAACACTGGATTCAAGCCCTATTACATTAATATTCTCAAATTCCATCTTAATTTCAATTAACGTAATATTTTATTTAGATTTATTACAATTGATTCCAATTTAATGGATTAAAATTATATCGGTAACTTATAATAATTATTGCCACTAACTCTTAATCATCCTTTTATAAGTTATCATTTCCAAAAAAATATTATAATTACTTACAGAACATTGATTTTATTCAATTACTATTTATTATTATTGTTAATTCATTAATTAATTCCATTTTTACGTTCGTTTTCTTATATTAAATTTATTATCAAGTATACATTTACCTTATTTTGACTAATTGGAATTCCATTCATGTTGTAAATAATTAACGATAAATAATATTGTTACGTTTCACTTTAGTTATTATTTCGTTACAAATTTTTTATATCTTCCAATATTTATTCATAATTTATAATTAAATTAACATTTTAATTATCGAAAATTTCGGGTCGTAACACTCTCCCCCACTCAAAACTTTTCGTCCTCGAAAAGGAAAAGAAGGAAAAGGAAGAATTAAGTAAACAATACATCTTATGCAAAAATCTTAATTTTGTAAACATATAAATTTACAAAGTTAATTAATTTAAACAAAATATACAAATTTATAACCATTAAATCCTTTTATATTCAAGGAAAAAAAATTGAAAAATATTTCATAAAATTTTCTAAGTCTAAATTTCAAGAAATTTTTTGCCAGTCTCCTTTGTATGGAGATGCACGGGAGAATATATAATACCAAATATAACAATATATAACACAATATCTCAGAATAATGTATCCCAACAACGGGAAAAACAATATAATGTCGCTAGAAAACCGTAATCCGAGAACGTACCTCTTTGTCCGGCAATTAACGCTTAATTATGAAACCAAAAAGCAGTAGCAATTGCTTCCATAACCTGTATTTCACTTATATAATCTAAAAGAGTTAATAATTATAAAATGAAATATTTAAAGTTGTTTCAACTACTAACAAACAAATCAATATAAAATAACAATCACTTGCAATCACAACATACAGTCATCAATATAAAAATCAATATAATCAATTACTATCCACATCAAAAAAACAAATAGTTGTTCGGGTTCAAAAACTTCAAATTGTACAGAATGGAAAATAAACTACTAAGTGCACCATTTACTCAACAGTCTTATATGAAACCAAATAGATTATTCATACATCTAAACAATTTTAAAGTGTTCTTGCCCAAACAACCATAAACCAAACAAACAACAATTTCAAACAATAGATCAATTTCATTCTTATTAATTTCATTTCATACATTTGTTGTATGATTTCCTTTTCCTTCATATAATGATTTATCTTTTTAATTTACATTTATTTCTTGCAAATTTTCATTTCCATCCATTGATTCAGTGTTTATTTCACTTATTTGCACTTACACTTACATAAATTCATTTTAATTTATTTGTATCATATAAATTTTCTTTTTATTACATTACATTCATTCATTTCTCAATTTCATTTATTTTCATTCATTTATCCATAGTATTCATGTTCCATTAAATTTCTTAGCATTTCAATTCATTTACTTAAGTTTATAATCATTTATTTATAATACTTACCCTCTATTATATTTACTTAGTAACATTTCAACTAAAGCTTTAGTTTATAACAATATATCCTCAATTCTTACTGATTAAAGGACTTCATTGAATCCTTTCATTACTTTAAGTTTTACTTGTGTATTTTCCATTACATTTTCGTATTAGACAGTTCAACTTCTAAATCTTTGGTAAGTTATATATATGCTTTTTAAGAATGGAATTGAAAATTTATACAAGTTTATCTCATTTCTTTAAATTAATTTAATGTTCAATGCTTGTAATTTCATTTAGAGGTTTCAATTAATAGTTAAATTCCATTTCCCTACACTAACTAAAACTATTACTTAACAGAAACTTAAGAACCAAATATCGGGTTTAATTTCAAATCATTTTAAAATAGTAGATAAATGTATATACTTGCAACTTATATATCCAATTATATTTAAAAATAAAATAAAATTTATGTTTGTTTATCAAAATAAATCTGCAGTAAAACTACTACAGTGGCCTTCCAACTTCGAAACTCGAAAATGAATGTCGATGATGCGTGCACTCATCACCGAAATTATTTTCCAGCGACAGAGAGGGGAGTACAGAACTTATTTCCTTCTAAAATATCTTCAAAAAAAATTCTTTCAAACATATTGAAATATTTATATTGGAAAATATTTCTAAATAGTATTATTATTATATTCCAAAATCCTCGAAAAGAAATTTTTTACAACCCCAGAACTCTAAGTTCTAAATTTCCAATTTATTCTCATTTATTTTACTTTTCAAATCTTATTTCCAACCTATATTCATAAATTTCTCTACCAAACAACAATTATATAACAACCAAATATATATCATTCATAAAAATTTATTTTATATATAGAAAATATAATAGGCAAACTTATTTCATTCACCTATATTCAAAACAAATATTATGTCGGCTGTCCTATTAGGTGTTTAGGAATCCTTATTGATGTCATAGCGTCCTATGCACCAACCAGAATTTATAAATACAAAACGGAACGAATTAACGCAATATCAAAACCTTTTTTATGACACTAAAAAATACGCTCTCTCATATATATACACTCAACGACTCATCATAGGGTATTAATACCCTATTAGTAAATAGTCCGACCCCACAAAGCTAAGGTTTTCCCCAAACCAAAGCTCTTGTACCAAATGTAACATTCTGCCTTTTTGTACGCTTTGAATCGACGATAAACCACACACGTCAGACTCAAACCATACAGAAGGGCGGATTGTTATTTGGGTGAATAAGAAAAGCAGAGAAAGAAAGGAAACAAACTAGAGTCTCATAGTGGAATGACAAAATATAATAATCAAATAACAGTTCATGAAGCTGTTTTCCAAAACATTTTATTATTCTTATACAACACAGAATCAGAGTTACACATACCAAAGAATAATAAATAACAATGCAGCGGAACAGTTAAATATAGTGGAACAATATAGTAAATAATAGTAATAAAATCTTCACCTTCGTCCTCCAGAAATAAGGTCTTCAATACCTAAAATGCTCAGACTGACCCGAGCGAATTGAAAAGACAAAACACTTGAGTTAGAACTAAAAGATCATACGTAAGTTAAATCAACGATAAAATATGAGTGGAACGGCGTCAGAGATGTTTACGGGGTTTGACATCTCCTATCCAGTGTCTAACATGAGTGCAGTAACTTAAGAGTTGCTCGGGATTCACATCTCCTAAGACTCCGTTAAACTATTTACTATGTATTAATATTTCGCTATTATAATAGTGTCTAATAGTAAAATAAACTTACTTTTAAATAGCGTTAAGGGGTTACCCATATAGCGCTTAACACGTAATAGTCCCAGTAGTCCATCCTGTATCATAGTCCCTCCTGATCGGGAAGCCACCAGAGGATACTCCACGGGATACGGGAGAAAACCAAACTCATACAAGGCGCGCTAGGGTAGGTGAAACGGTAAAACTAGGCAATGCCAGGGTAGATATACCAATTAAGCTTGCAGACCGATGGTAATGCGTAGCTGCTACTACCGCTCACCTGGAGCCACACCCCCAAATCAAAAGGGCTCCAATCAATCAAAAAGCAATAGAATGGTATCGAAGGAGTGTGTCCGATAAAACATGCTACATTCTTAGCCCATCGATCGCTCTTGTTTTCGCCATCTTATGCCAACTCACGGGAGTCGGGTCCACGTATATACCTCAAAGGAATGCCACCGCCATCCTACTTCATTCTGGAATCTCCACCGCGTACACGGTTGTTAAAGTGGTTTACGGAGTTGGCAGAGAGTATGACAACTTCTGATCTCGGTCTCTTTAACTAACCAACGTTATTATAACACCGAATTCAAAAATACCGGAAAATTCAAAAATACCGGAAAAGTTTCACAAATTATTTAGATAAGAGAGATAACACTTTTCTCATCTTGAGGGCTTAAAGAATAAAATGATGCCTTCAAAAATTTGAAATCGGAATCACAAGAAAAAATAGAAATCTGCTTAACAGATAGAAAATGTCGAAGATGAATAGTCCACTCGAAAAATAGGATATGGGCTTCACAATGATTAAGCTGATCCCTTCAAAAAAAAATCAATTCCGAAGCCTAAGTAAAATATCGGCTTGGAAAGATAAATCACATAAAATAATTTCGACATCAATAAAAGCGAATTGAGTGTTGCAAATCTACCATCCGGATTCGCAACTCTCAAAGAAGTCATCAAGCCCAAAATGTTTAAAGAAAAAGAATCAACAAGTTCTTTTGATATAAAATAATGAGATGGAACACATATCAAAAAGAACTCAAGTAAGAAGATCACGAAATAAAACAATGCCATCAAGGATTGAGTGAAAAATACCTTGACCAAGAGAAGAGTTGTTAGGGGCTTGCACAATATTTAGCTTTCTCATGTCCTTATTCAAAAGTTTGGGACATGTAGATAAAAGATGACCCGGTTTCTTGCAATAGCGACAAGAATGGGGTTTTGGACACATATTAGCATAGTGTTCCATAGAATTACAATTGTAGCATCCTCCACGATTAGCGATTGGAGTCTTTGCTACAAAAGTAGTTTGCTTCACTCTCTTATTGGGATTAAGGCTCTTGAACTTTATATGCCTCTTCTTAGAAGTCCCAATATCACAAACACTTCCTTTACCAACCTCTCCATGAAGAAGAGTAACTTCCATAAGTTGATTGAAAGAAACTTCAAGTTTCAAAGGTAGAACCATTTCGGGGTTCTTACTCAAAGCATAGATAAACTCTTGATTCCTTACAAGATCCAAAAGTTGTTGAGCAGACATAAAAACTCCATCTTGGGGAGTAAAACTAGATTGACTGACGCTGGGACGGCCTGGTCTAACCATTTCTCTTCTTTAAAAAAAAGAAAGAAAGAAGAGGAAAAAGTTATTCTCAAAATGAATATCAAGCAATCTTGATAGATAAAACAAGGAATCATAAAGAAAATAGGATGAATCGGTGCGAAGACTCGAATAAAATCCTAAAGCACGACTCCTAAGAAAGACTTAGGACGATGATCCTTGTTATAATATTCCATATTGTTCCGAAGTTTGGCTCTGATACCAAGCTGTGACGCCCCACCTCTATACCCACGCTAGCCAAGAACATTACGGTGAATGCTATCAACTAGCACGGAGAATAAGGCTGTTGAGGAGCGACCATCCATGTAATTGCTTTGTGCGAGCATCGATATGTCATATAGTATAACATGCATTTCTTTATCAAGAGGAAATCCGACATACCGACACAAACTCAAAGCTACTACACAGTGGCTATAATATCTTCAGAAACAAATATAGAAATAAACATAACATAAATCAGTCATAGATGATTCATATCACAAAGGCGGAAATAGATATGAATATTACACATGAAAGTGCACATCAGAGTAGTGGTCAAACAAGATCCACAATATCAAAAAGAATAGATACAAGTGCTAGACAAAAGAATAAGTATACATCATAGAGTCTGTATCTCAAATGTATACAACAAAAACTACTAAACTTAAGTAGTTAGCCAAAAGATCAGATGAAAGTCCGATAAGGAGTCAAGCAGAAGCACCTGTAATATCTCAGTCTGACCCGAGTATTATTTAAGAAGAAAATAATAAACGGATCAGTCTAGCTATAAATATCAGATGAAGTGATATATAATAAGAGATATGACATAAACATATAATAATCACAATGCCAAGCTGTGATAAATAAGTAATTGAAAATCAACAAGAGATTAATCAATATCACAATAATCTACTCAAGATAAAAAGGAATGTCATACTCCTAATTTCATTCACCAAGCCACAATAAATGACATATATATCAATGCCCATCGTAAAAGTTGGTGAAACATAAATTCCAGAAATCAACACACGAAATCCAGAAATCACAATAAAAAGGATGGCCAATCCCATAAAAATGAGTCGGAGCTCCTCCAGACAGGGTATAGTCCCCCATTGCGGACATTGAGCCGAAGCTCCTCCTGGTGAACCGAAGTTCCTCCTGACAGGGTATAGTCCCCCGTTGCGGACATTGAGCCGAAGCTCCTCCTGGTGAATCAAAACTCCTCCTGACAGGGTATAGTCCCCCATTGCGGACATTGAGCCGAAGCTCCTCCTGGTGAACCGAAGTTCCTCCTGACAGGGTATAGTCCCCCATTGCGGACATTGAGCCGAAGCTCCTCCTGGTGAACCGAAGTTCCTCATGACAGGGTATAGTCCCCCATTGCGGACTTTGAGCCGAAGCTCCTCCTGGTGAGCCGAAGCTCAATAAAAACGACGTACAGTCCTCCACGTGGACAAAGAGACAACGCACAATGCTAGTCTAAACCATAAAATGATCGTCATGATCAAAGAGAAGTGTCGATTACAGTAAGCTAGTAAATATATGAGCTTATCTTCATGTCCCATAACCACTAGCTTAACTTAAATATTTACGAACAAATTGTAGATCTCCACTAGAAAATTGTCACAAGAGATTCAATCGAACAAGTCCAAGAATTAACCGACGAAGTAAACGCAAGCGTTTCATACCACTCGTTTTACTAAGTCGTTTAATTAGATTTCTCATACGAGTGAGGTAAAGGCTTGTATATACTAATAGATTGGAAAACGGTTTGAGAAAACGAGCTTTGTAATAAAATAGTGTTGAAATCCTTTGAAGAAAGAGTTTTGATATTTACTACTAGTATAGAAAACCTTTATATTTTTAAAGTGACAAATCATAGAAGTGATTGTAGAAACAACCGGGCATAAAAATTCACATTCGAAGACGTGAATAAAATCCAAAGAAATCGATATAAAATCCATCAAAGTGGATATATCCAAAATTCCCAAAGAAAAGGTCATCAAAGTCGATAATAAATGACAACAACAAAAGGGAGACAACACGAATCGATTAAAGTTGGATATTCAAACGAATTAGCAATATAGGCTAATCTGGCAAATAGTAGCAGGTCGGTCGACCGGACTCCCTGAGTCGGTCGACCGAACCAGAGGTTGGAAGTGCTCGGGGCACCAGGTCGGTCGACCGGCCCAGGGGGCTCGGTCGGCCGAAGCCTGTAACCAGCACTTCCAAACGGAGGCAAGAAGTGCCTGGACTACAGGTCGGTCGACCGGCCCAGGGGGCTCGGTCGGCCGAACCTGTATGTTTGCACTTCCTACCCTATTTCAAAAGAGGTGCAACTCTCGATCAAATTGCAATCGCACGAGCAACGGCGCTAAGGGTTTATGCCAATCGACTACCCGGCCCTATATGCTCCTCGATGCATCACCAAAAACATGTTCAAACATCAAAGTTAGGATTTTTAATGAATTGAACTCAAAACACTAAAAATTGGAATATTCACAAAAGCAATCAAAATCAAAATCAAATGCACATGAATAAGTGTTAGGAATTCATACCTAATAATAGAAGAGAATTATAAGCATAGATGTGAGATTAAAAATCTCACCTTTGAACCCAAACGAATGAAGAAGATGCTATGAAGCAATGGCAAGAACAAGCACTCTTTAATTCCAACTCAACAAACTTGAATCTAAGCTTAAAAGAGAAACATTCCCTAAATTAGGTTTAGGAAATTTCTGAAATCAAAGAGAGAATGAGTTGGAGAAGAAGAAGAGGAAGCTTACCAATGGGTTCTCATGAACTTTGGAGCTAGGAGATGGATTTGCAAAGGAAGCTAGGGCTTGGAGTTTTAATTTCCACTCTCCACCTCCATTTTCAGTTTTGCTAGAGAGTTAGGAGTTGGAATGAAGTAATGAAGAGGAGAGGGGGATTGGGACTGAGTTAGTAAGTGGAATTGGCTCAGCCCAAACCAAAGCCCTAAGCGGGAAAAGTAGCAAAAATCAACTTTCTACAAACATATCGAAGCTTATACTCAAAAAGGTCGCAAACGGCATTTTGAACTCAATGGGGGTGGTCTCGAGTCCCAATTCGACTGTTTGCACAAAGTAGCTTTTCGGACCAAAATCCGACCAACGATAAAATATTTAAATAAAATATTTAAATATAAAATCGATAAATATGCGGGTTGTTACAAACTATTTTATCCAAATAAATTCAAATAGACTGAGATGAAGATTCAAAACATGCCAAACAGTCATAAATAAATTTCTAATCACATCATAAATAAATTAACAAACATAAGAAATTTTAGAAGTTGTAAGTGAGTTAAGACACTCACCTTTTGAATTTAAATTGAATTTAAATCCAATTTAAACCCAAAATTTGAGCGGTCTCAGAATTTGTCCAAACCTATGTCAAAATGTCTAGAATTTCAGTACGACCCCAACGGAACAAACCGTGTGTAGATCGGACCTCGTATGCAAAAGTTATTCACGTTAGAATTATTGAGTTAGAAATTTTATACAAAATAAAATAGAATGAAATAAGTGAATCGTAGCCTTACACGTCGCCTTGCGAGATCGTTCCCTCCTCTCTCTTGAAATAAAACGCTAACCCAAAGCACTGTGTATGCTGTCGCCTGATATCGTGCTTCCAGGCCGCCGCTGGCCATCGAGGCCACGCCGCTGCCGTCTCCAAGTGTCGTGCCACCAGCCTGAGCCTCTCCCTCGTCCACGACTTAGCCGATTGAACCCATTAAGCCTAGCCACCGTCGGCAAATTCAAGCCCTAATCGAATTTTAAGGGCCAATCCAACCGTCGGTTCGATGTAAAACCCATACGGATGCACTCCACTCGTTGCTCTCTACCCAGCTATACCCACAATTTGTCGATCCGTTAAAGTTCATCAACGATCAATGAACGACCGCGGCTGCTTTGAGAAATTCCGCCAAACAGAAATCTAAATTGAAAAACGAACAGCAGAATTGACTTGCGCTCCTCGAGAGCTTCAAATCGATATATAGTTTGATATTATTTGAGGAGTTTGAAATTTTGATTCGAATTTGATTTTGAAATTGAAATTGGGAATTTAGGGTTTGTCTGCCATTGAGAAAGAAAAGCAACAGAAATTTCTATACGTACATAAATGAGAAATAGAAAGGCTGTTAGGGTTTGTAACGACATATGTATAGGCAGAACACAATAGAAACAAATGGGCTTGATTGGTTTGGAATAATTGAATGATAACGACCCGAAAAGCCCGTTTCGACTACGGAACGAAAATGGATCAACCCATATATTAAAATAGATGTTTTTAAATATTTTAAACACAATGGAGCAGGTTTCAAGTCCAAATTTCATCGTATGAAGAAGTTATGCTAGAATCAAGTTATTTCAAATTGATTTCAAGTGATTTCAATTAAATTGATTTCTAGGCGTTTCGAGACCGTATGATCAAATGACAAGTCCGATCGCTACGAAACTTGAAATCATACAATAATTCGCCGTTACGGATCTGATGAAACTAGTTTCGTCGAAATCCGAGTCAGTGGTCAAAATGACTATTCTTACATTAATTAAATAAATTAATAATTAATTAAATTAAATTTTCAATTTCAATTCTATAATTGACAGTTTTTATTGTTTTTAATTTTTTTAATCATTTACACTGATTTAAGAAAATTTAGATGACAATCTAGAGTTGATTAATTTATCAATTTCGTTGTTATCCTCAATTTCATTAAATTCAGAAATTATAAATTTAATTTCCATTTAAATTACTTTTAATTCTATTATTCAATCCATTGTTGTCAAAATGGATGAAATTAACACTGGATTCATGATCTATTACATTACCATTCTCAAATTCCATCTTAATTTCAATTAACGTAGTATTTTATTTAGATTTATTGCAATTGATTCCAATTTAATTTAATGGATTAAAAATATATCGGTAACTTATAATAATTGTTGCCACTAACTCTTAATTATCCTTTTATAAGTTATCATTTCCAAACAATATTATAATACTTACAGAACATTGATTTTCTTCAATTACTATTTATTTTATTGTTAATTCATTAATTAATTCAATATGTACATTCGTTTTCTTATATTAAATTTACT
Organism: Allium cepa; assembly: GCA_030765085.1. Lineage (NCBI taxonomy): Eukaryota > Viridiplantae > Streptophyta > Magnoliopsida > Asparagales > Amaryllidaceae > Allium > Allium cepa. The sequence goes on from CM060941.1 coordinate 636,600,770, forward strand.
ACCAAGTATACATTTACCTTATTTCAACTAATTGGAATTCCATACAAGTTATAAATAATTAACTATAAATAACATTGTTGCATTTCACTTTAGTTATTATTTCGTTACAAATTGTTTATATCTTCCAATATTTATTCACAATTTCTAATTAAATTAACATTTTAATTATCGAAAATTACGGGTCGTAACAATTATTTAGTTGCCCTGGTTATTTAGATTGTTTATAGACGTACGTATATACATATATAGATATATTATGTACTAAACTCATTATACCGCTGAAAGATAATTTCAATATGACTGCAGCACATTGAGGGTTCCATCATTGGATTTACGAATGGAGGATCACATACATTAATATGTAAAAAAACAACAATGACAAAGTTAATTTGTAGATAATTATAATCATTTATCTAAAAAAAATTATCTTGTACCATATTATAAAAAACATCCAACCTCAATAATTCCGCACTAAATTTTTCATAATTTTAAAAAAATTCTTCCCAATTATGTCCAACTATTTACCTTTAAGTCCAGATGTGTAAACTAATTACGTAATTTCAAATTTAACATATTTTAAAAACAAGAAAATAGGCATAGGGAAGAAGTTGCGAAAAAATTTAGTCTCAGAGACAAGAAGTTTGCTTTTTAGTCTGAAGGACACTTTTTAGTGTAAACAGAAAATGAAAGTTACAACTATCATTTTGTGATTTACACTAAAAGTGTCCTTCAGCCTAAAAAACAAACTTCTTGTCCCTAAAACTAAATTTTCCTACAACTTCTTCCCTCAGCCTAAAATCCTCTTTTAAAAAAATAAAATAGGCAGTAATTGTTAAATTAATCTAATAAATCATTAAAATATGTCGGTTTCAATATGTATACCATATTATTTCAAACAAAAATGATAAAATTATTATTTTTTACTTAAATATAAAGATGCCTAAGATAAATTATACATAAATAATTATAACAAATTTAATTTATAGTTCATTCATTTCAATGAATTTATTGTACGTTATATATCAAACTTTTAATTTTAACCTTAAAACTATAAATACAATATTTTATTATATTACCGTGCGCAACACACTTGTTACGCACTAGTTATTAAAGGAAGACAGAAGTAGCACATATGAATTAAAACACTATGGGGCTTCCAATGGCGATCCATTATGGAAGTACATAGGAAATCGGGAAATCTCAAAAAACAGAATGATGTTGTAAAATTATCAAAATATAAAGAATGTAAAAAAACTAGAAAATATGAAAAATTCAAAAAGAGAACTTCCAAAGTTGTAGATCACATACCATTGTTGTCAAAATTCATAAAACCATAGGATTTAAATCTCATTCTAAGTGGAATCTCTCCTATTATGATTTGATTTACACTCTAATTCAAATCTAGTTAAACAGCTGAGAAAAATCATTCAATTTATATTAATACTTTTAATATGGTTATTTAGATCCATCATTTGAATTTTAGTATTTTCTAAATAAAATAAAATTGGAACAAAAGAAAAAAAATTATGTTTGGGATTTAGATTTAGAAGTTCAAACATAAAATCAATTTCAAAGTGCATACAAACATTAATGAGTGTTCTTAAATTAGGTATCACTCTTGTTATTAAACAAAGTAATGCATGTAAAACCTTAAAATATGGATCTTCTGAATCAATAATTTACAATTTGAACCACATCTATAACGACCCAGAATTTTAGCCAATTGATTTTGAAATATTTAATTAATTTTAAATATTGATATATTAATCTTTTAAGTCAAACAACTTAAATTTCAAAAATAGAGGTTTATTTAGATTAATATATTTAAATAATTGAGATTATTTACATAATTAAATCTTTAATTTTATGTGAATGAAAATGATTTAAGAAGTTGATTTAAATTCTATCTGGACAAGAATGAAGACAGTAAACTTTTAATTTAGATTTAAAAGTGATTAATTTGGTTTTTATAATAATTTGTTTTAAATTAACGTGTAAAATCAGCCTTCGAGGCACTATCTCAAATTTCGATGAAACCAATTCTATTGGATCCATAATAGAGAATTGTAATATGCCGTCGAATTTTGTGGCGATAGGACATATCATTTGGTCGTGCAAGTTTGAAACGCTTAGAAATTAATCACATAAAATTAATATAAAATAGTTGGGTTTGAAAACTATCTTCTGTATATGATCAAATTAGGTCTGGAAGATAGTTTCATTGAGTTCGGAATAGGGGTATTACATATAGAATGCCAGACAACACATCTCGATAGGAGTTTGAAAATTTCAAACGTTCAAAAGCTTGATATTTTTAATTAAAATAATATATATTTTTAATTTCAAACTAGTTCCACTGGCTCCATAATAGTGAATTATTATATGTCATCGAATTTATGGCAATTGGACGTATCATTTTGTCGTGCAAGTTTGAAACGCTTAGGCACTAATTACAGAAAATTAATATAATATAATTCGGTCTAAAAAGCTATCTTCTGTATATGATCAAATTAGGTCTCGAAGCTAGTTTCATTGAGTTTGAAATAGGGGTAAAACATATAAAACGTCGGGCAACATGTTTCGGTAGGAGTTCGAAAATTTCGGACATTTAAAAGCTTAATATTTTTCATTAAAAGAATATATATATTTTCATATACTCTACCCATACCACCCCATGTTTGCGTCAAAATTGACCACAAACACCCAATATCACGGAAGCACCCGTTTACGATCACAAACCAACAACAATCAATGTAGTACTCAGGTCTAAGGAATAGCAATCACAATGGTTCACAAATAACAATCACAAACACAGGGTTTATAGTGGTTCGGCGATCTTGCCTACGTCCACTCTGAAGTTTATGACTTTATTGATATTCTCTTGATGATTCCAATCGATTACAGCGGATTACAATTGGTGATAGCTTTCAAATCTGATTACAACAGTGATAGTGAAGTATGGAATTGACTCCGGTAGAGTCTTGGCGCTTCAGAATTCCGATCCCCTTTTCTGAATGACCCGAGGCTCTATTTATAACTGCAGAAGGCTGATATTTCGCCTAAAATCCGGGAGGACCACTTCTGGCACGTAAGGGGGCCCATATGGCCGAATTCTGGAGATCCGGGCCCACTTTGGGATCGATTCGACCCTTGGTTCGAATCGATCGAGAAAGTGTCCAACCATGATGAAACTTAGCGTGGACATTCTTCTATGTATATGCAAGCTCCTGTGAAAATTTCATAGCATTTGGACTTGTAGATCTCGAGTTATGATCGATTCAAGATGGTGCTCCTCGTCCTATGGATTCGTTCGAATCGATATGGTTGGAATCCATAGGTTCGAATCCATGCTTCTGCATGTGAAGATGATGATGTGGTCCGTGTGCTTCGGGTCAATCCTCCTTTTCCTCTGAGTTTACTGGGTCTAATCCTTGGTTTTAGCTGCATGGACTTGGTGGATTCGAGGTGATCGATTCGAAGACGTGCCTCCTTCGTGTTAATTGAACCAATGCTCCTTCGAATCGATCAGGGCAAGTCACTATTGATCGATTCGAATTTGCCTCAACAGGGTGGATTCGAAGACAGTTATTAGATGGAGTCGAAGTCCCTACAACTGCATGGATTCGAAGGGTTTCAGCTTAACGGACTCGAAGATAGGAATACTCTGATGGATTCGAACTAGGAAGGGTTTTGGATGGATTCGAACATAGACATGCGAGGATGGATTTGAAGTGAGGGCTTTCTCGATGGAGTCGAAGCAGAGGAACTTCTCATGGATTCGAAGCAATATATACCTGATGGATTCGAACTAAGGCATACGAGGGTGGATTCGAACTATTGCTATCTTGATGGATTCGAGGCACGGCCATATCTCATGGGTTCGAACTAATGCGAGGATGATGGATTCGAACTAGGTAGACGCGAGGCTAATTCCTTTCTAACCGGTGCGAACGCAATGGACACGAAGTGGCATGGAGTCGAACTAGATGGAGTCGAGCTGAGACATGAGGATGGGTACGAACTTCATGGATTCGAAGTATTCCAAAGTGATGGATTCGAAGTAGGTGGAGTCGAATCAATGGATTCGAACATAATTTCTGGCCATCGATTCGAACTATGGGGTATCCTATGGGTTCGAACCGAACAAGGGCTATCTTTCTCAAACTGAATCCATCATATCTTGATCATACGAACTCGGATTGGCTTGAAACTTGAAACGCTGGCTTCTACAGCTTTGCTCATCATGACTTGTCAATTCTGGCACAATCCGTACTCGGACAGAATTCATCGATATCCATAGCGAAGTGAAGTACAACCAATCTCTGAGACGACCTGTCTTTTGTTTTTGACCAATCTTTTGGTATCACGGTTTTGCCAAAAAGCGGGATAACATTTCCCCCCGAAACATGCCTTGCGGTAGGAAGGCGTGTTTTGTAATGCCATGAGCTAGACGTTCATATCATGTTGATGTCCTGCAAAGGAAGGTATAGTTATATGTGACCTCAAATAACGACCGTTCGGGATCAAGATATTTGAGATGAAGTGCGACCGTTCATGGTCAAGCGCCTGACTTCAAATGACGATCGTTCGGGATCGAGCCATTTGAGGTGAAGTGCGACCGTGCGCGGTCAAGTGGCGGACCTCAAATGACGACCGTTCGCGATCGAGCCATTTGAGGTGAGATGAGTTGTGTCATTCGGGGCGAGTCGTGCCTGTTCGAGGCGAGTTGTGCCTGTTCGAGGCGAGTTGTGACCGTTCGCGATCGTGTGCCGTTCGTGGCGAGTTGTCACTGTTCGAAGTCGGGTGTCGTTCGGGACGAGAAAGTGTGCCCGGGAGGGCTTGGTATTATCGATACCAGGCTCACGTTCGCGTGGGTCCCTGGATCATTTGTCAGGGCGGTTTATCGCCATCTCAGAGCATGCCTAAGGACCGTTCGCGACCCCGTACATGTGTAAGTAGCTTAGCCATTTCAGAATTATCAGGATCAAATATCTATTCAACGGATGAATTTTAAAACAGAAATGTCCAAACAAACCAAGTTCAAATGTCCAAATCAACATGAAACAAAGGCAAAGCAAAGATGTCAAAGTGTAAGTTCCCACTACGAAACAATCAATGTTCATTCAGAGCATGCCTGGAGAACGTTCGCGATCTTCTACATGTGTAAATGATTTAATTGTGTTAGTGGAAGCTTGCGACTTGTTCATTGTTATTTTAATTAATTGATAACCAAACGATGTCCTGGTTCAGGGTCACCCCTAGCTGATGTAGACGATGACCGCTCTGACTCTACCGCTGGGGCTCGACTCCTCACATACTGAAGCAGCATACCATTCCTGATGTGTCCTTCTACCTTATCCTTTAGATGCCTACAGTCGTTTGTGTTATGACCGTTCAACTCGTGGAATAAGCAATATCTGTCTGATTTTCTCTCGTCAGCAGTGGGGTCCCTTCGTATTGGCCTACGGTATGGAACTTGCCCTTGTGTATCTCTGTAGATTCGCTCCAAACTCTCATTCAGCTCGGTGTAAGTGGTGAATCGCGGCTCCCTCCGTTGCCGCTTTGACTTGTCATTATAATCCTCAGCCTTTCGTTTTCCTTTATCCTTGTCTGAGTCCTTTTCGAAAGGCTTTTTGTCTTTAAGCACATAAACTTCTATTCCCTCTCCTTCTTCTCTTTCTGGATTCGCATCCTCTAATCGTAAAAACTTTTCTGCCTCGTTGTAGAATTTCTATAGATCCACGGGTGGATCTTTAGTCAATGAATTTTTGAACTCTATGCCGTTAGCTACTCCGGACATAGCTGCCATCACCACCATAGATGGATCTGCTCGATCCACCGAAGCTGCTGCTGCATTGAATTGCGTTAGATAACTCCTCAAGGTCTCTCCGGCTTTCTGCTTTAGGGTTGCCAAAGTCATCACATTCTTGGGTCTTGTAATGTGAACCCTGAATTGCCTCATAAATCTCTCAATTAAACCATTCCATGTTCCGATGGATCCATTCTCCAATTGTCTAAACCACAATGCTGCAATATCCGCCAAGTACAATGGAAATCACCGGGCCATAACCTCCTCTGATGCCCCCAGCACTTCCATATGCCTCATATACTTCGTTAGATGAACCGTGGGGTCTGTTCTTCCGTCATACATGTCCAATGATGGTAAATTGAAATCCGGTGGGTTCCTAGCTCCTCTGATTGCTGGAGTAAAAGGACTCCTATTAACATCCTCCAAATTTTTTTTTTACCAAACCGCCTCTCATAGCTCTTCTAACCATCTCCGCCAATCTGTCGTTGTCACCGAGATGCAACCTTCGTTCATTAGTTTCAACCTGCCCCCCGAGTCCACGAGGGAATTCTGGGATGTGCCCCCTTGTTTGAGCGTTCACTCCTCTGCTACTCCTAGCTTGGGTAGATGCATCTCTCTCTCTCTCTCTCTCAGGGATTGGATCAACATTCTCCATGTGCGCGTCCCCTAGTTCAGGTGCTACGCCGGATGGTCCTGCTCCGTTTTGAACTCCGTTCGCTTCTCTATTCTGTGCTCCAAGTTGTCCTATCTGTTGGAACAAACTTTGGATCACCTCCTCCTGTTTCTTCATCATTGTCTCCATCTCGTCCCTAGTGATGAAGATCGATGTTTGATTCGCTCCTTAAGAAGCCTCTTGACTTCCTTGGTGTTCACTTCTCTCTGGCCTTGGCCTTCTGCTCGATTGTCTCGTCATGGTTCTTAGATCTAAATCTTTAAGCCTTCAAATTCAAATTATCCTGAATCAGCAGTTCTCAGTGAAAGCACCAAAATGTTTGCGTCAAAATTGACCACAAACACCCAATATCGCGGAAGCACCCATTTACGATCGCAAACCAGCAACAATCAATGTAGTGCTCAGATCTAAGGAATAGCAATCACAATGGTTCACAAATAACAATCACAAACACAGGGTTTATAGTGGTTCGGCGATCTTTCCTACGTCCACTCTGAAGTTTATGACTTTATTGATATTCTCTTGATGATTCCAATCGATTACAGTGGATTACAATTGGTGATAGCTTTCAAATCTGATTACAACAGTGATAGTGAAGTATGGAATTGAATCCGGTAGAGTCTTGGCGCTTCAAAATTCTGATCCCCTTTTCTGAATGACCTGAGGCTCTATTTATAGCTGCAGAAGGCTGATATTTCGCCTAAAATCCAGGAAGACCACTTCTGGCACATGAGGGGGCCCATATGGCCGAATTCTAGAGATCCGGGCCCACTTTGAGATTGATTCGACCCTTGGTTCGAATCGATCGAGAAAGTGTCCAACGGTGATGAAACTTGGCGTGGACATTCTTCTATGTATACGCAAGCTCCTGTGAAAATTTCATAGCATTTGGACTTGTAGATCTCGAGTTATGATCGATTCAAGATGGTGCTCGTCGTCCTATGGATTCGTTTGAATCGATATGGTTCGAATCCAAAGGTTCGAATCAATGCTTCTGCATGTGAAGATGATGATGTGGTCTGTGTGCTTCGGGTCAATCCTCCTTTTCCTCCGAGTTTACTGGGTCTAATCCTTGGTTTTAGCTGCATGGACTTGGTGGATTCGAGGTGATCGATTCGAAGACGTGCCTCCTTCGTGTTAATTGAACCAATGCTCCTTCGAATCGATCAAGGCAAGTCACTATTGATCGATTCGAATTTGCCTCAACAGGGTAGATTCGAAGACAGTTATTAGATGGAGTCGAAGTCCCTACAACTGCATGGATTCGAAGGGTTTCAGCTTGACGGACTCGAAGATAGGAATACTCTGATGGATTCGAACTAGGGAGGGTTTTGGATGGATTCGAACATAGACATGCGAGGATGGATTTGAAATGAGGGCTTTCCCGATGGAGTCGAAGCAGAGGAACTTCTCATGGATTCGAAGCAATATATACCTGATGGATTCGAACTAAGGCATACGAGGGTGGATTCGAACTATTGCTATCTTGATGGATTCGAGGCACGGCCATATCTTATGGGTTCGAACTAATGCGAGGATGATGGATTCGAACTAGGTAGACGCGAGGCTAATTCCTTTCTAACCGGTGCGAACGCAATGGACATGAAGTAGCATGGAGTCGAACTAGATGGAGTCGAGCTGAGACATGAGGATGGGTACGAACTTCATGGATTTGAAGTATTCCAAAGTGATGGATTCGAAGTAGGTGGAGTCGAATCAATGGATTCGAACATAATTTCTGGCCATCCATTTGAACTATGGGGTATCCTATGCGTTCGAACCGAACAAGGGCTATCTTTCTCAAACTGAATCCATCATATCTTGATCATACGAACTCGGATTGGCTTGAAACTTCAAACGCTGGCTTCTACAGCTTTTCTCATCATGTCTTGTCAATTCTGGAACAATCCGGACTCGGACAAAATTCATCGATATCTGAGACGAACTGTCTTTTGTTTTTGACCGATCTTTTGGTATCACGGTTTTGCCAAAAAGCGGGATAACACCCTACATCCAGTCCATACCCCACACCTTTATAACCATATCTCATCACTTCTTTTCCTCCCTTCTCATTTTTGCAGTAAATCAAAAATTCAAAAAGAAATGGCTAATGTATAAAAATTCAAAAAAAATAAAAGAAAAATCGAAAAAAGTAAAACAAGCCTCCTTGATCTTGTTTATCCAAGATCTTCATGTGGGGGAGGGGGTTTTTGAAAGATGTGGCTGCTGTTGGGACTCGACATAGTGCTTGATCGTGCTCTTTTTGTAACTAGGGTCAATTTTTCTTATCGATTTAAGAGGTAGTAGTTCGAGGCAAGGGAAGATCGGAGTTTTGGAGGTTGAAAAGCAACCTTTTGCTCGAATTAGGGGTATACGGTGCTCCATGGAGGGACGCAACATGGAAGAAGCAGCATGTAGGCGTACGGGTCGTGATGAAGGAAAGCGGGGCAGACAGTCATATGTAGTGATGTTCGGGTTGCCTGCAACGCGAGGAGGATTTTAGTGAAGTCGATTTGGAATATCGTTGAGGGATGATGGTGCAGCAATTAAAGGAAGTCGCCGCCATATCTTTGGGAGTGAGCTATTTTGAGTTTTGGAGGGAATCTATTATGGGGAATATGGTTTAAGGCTATAGTAACTAGATTAATTTTTGTAATTATTGTTTTATTTTAATTAATTTAAATCATTAAGTTATAATTAATCGAGGTGCGGTTTTTTGCATTGCGCTCATAATGACGAAAGCTTTGCGAGAACAGTTTTTTCAAATTCTAAGCATGTTAAGAATTGGGCTTAATCGGTAGTCGTTCGATTTTAGTTCTAAAACAGAACGCATCGGCGACAATAGAAATTTCGATGAGTTAAACTCACCCTTTTTGTTAATCAGATATATTATATAGTTTATAAAAATTGTTGATTAGATATTTGAATGATTTACTGTTATTATTAGTTGGTTGGGATTTATTCCCGCCGCTGAAGAGGATGACCCATTATATATGCCCGTATAGTAGTGTATGACTCATATTATATAATTATATATTGTATGTGATGCATGGAACATGTTAGAGAGATCCAACATGATTCCTTATCACTGTTGATTTTATTTACACATAAATGCGCTGATATATATATATAGGTTGTGATGCAGGGAAAACGGGATGGAGGGATCCAACAGGATTCCTCGCTATTGTTGATTTTGATTTCAAAAATATTCATGTTATACGATTACGGAATATGAAACCTGATTGTGGACACTACGGTTTATGACATTACTGTATGTTCAAACTTAGACCCTATGGTGGTAGGAAATCAATATCAATATTGGTTAAACATTGGATAGCTAATGGCCGCAAATTAGTATTTTAAACATACTATAAATTGCCATTTGAATTGGAGTTGGTTTTTGAGACAGGAAATTACTTTAAATCTGAAGTTGGGTTCCGAAAATATTTAGTTCTAAAGGATTTAATTTCTATTTTATTCTTTTATCGACGTTTTTCTAAATTACTTATTTATGTTAATATTGTTTTAAAAGTTATTCATATTTAATATTTTTTTAAAAGTTATTTATTTATATTTAATATTTTTTTAAAGTTATTGATTTATAATTAATATTGTTTTTAAGGTTATTTATCAACATGTTAATAATTTGAAGATTAATTATTTAAATAATTACTGTGTGTTGAAATTAATAATATTGATTTATTATATTGTTTAGAAATTAATTATTATTTATAATAAGGTTGAAAACTAATTATTAACGTTTTAATTATAAAGTCTTTGAAATTATTAATTATTATTTTAAGGTGTTTTAAGGTTAATAATAATTATTTATTTATAATGTTATTTACTAATCATCATTATATAATAGTGTTTGAAGTAAATATTTATTATTTATTTATAAATATTCTAGATTTATAAGTAGATTTGTATAGACAGGTTTGAGTCAAGAGGAATCTTATAACATGGTTTGAAAAACTTAAAGGAAGATTAGTAAAACAGTAAAAAGAGTTTTACAAATAATTTTAGAAATTTCTAAAAGAATTTTAGAAATGGGTTATAAATTTATAAGGAGAGTTTTATAAATAGTTTTATGGATTTATAGAGAGTTCATAAATGTTTGAAATTTATAAAAGGGTTTATAATTGAAAATGAAGGTTAGGTTTTACAAGGGGGTTCTACAAAGAATTTATAAACGGTTTTAGAGACTTATAAAATAGTTTTACAAATGATTTTTTTAGATTTATAAGGAATTTATAAATGATTTTTAATTTTATAGAAAGGAAACCTTTCTTTGTTTTATGAATATACTTATACCGTGGAGATAAATATATAAATATATTCTAAGTATTGAAATATAAGGATTTGTGAATGAATCTTTGTGAAAGTACCTTGATACAAGTATTTAGAAAGTGATTTAATTACTGAAAAATTAATTAAGGAGGTTAGTGGTTACTTATATGCTTAACCAATGTTTGTTTCCCCTATTGTAAATCCCTGATTTAAATGTTTTTTTATTCGATAGTTAAATAACTGACTATCAAATTTGGATCCAAAACGTAACTGTAACAACCCGCATATCTATTGATTTTATATTTAAATATTTTATTTAAATATTTTGTCGTTAATCGGATATTGGTCCGAAAAGCTACTTTTTGCAAATGGTAAAATTAGGACTTGTGACCACTTCCATTGAGTTCGAAATGTCGTTTACAACTTTTTTAAGTATAAACATTGATAGGTTTGGAGTTAGTGGAATTTCACTTACTTTTGCCGCTTTGGACTTTGAGTTAGATTAGCCATTATAACTCAAACCCACTTCTCTCCTTCTCCTCACTCTTCATAAATTCCTACCAAACACAAACTTTTACATTAATGGTGAGTGGAAAGGGAAATTAGAAACTCCAAGCCTAGGTTTCAACTCCAACTCCATCATTCAACTCCAAATTCAAGGAAAAGCATTGGATTCAAGCTTGTAGTTGCTTCTCCATTCACCTTCAAGCTTTACCTTCATAATTTGGTGAAAAGGTGAGATTTTTATCTAATAATTCTTGCCTATAACTATCTTGGACTGTTGGGAATAATTCCCTATCACGTTTGCATGCACATTTGCATTTGGTTTGAATCGAATTGGCGAAAAACTAAAATTTTTAGTGTTTTTGGTGAAATTCTGCACTTAGGTCATTCTTCCTATGCTAGGTCGATCGCGTGGAAAAGTCTCGGCCTCAAAATAGCTCGTTTCCGACCTTAAAATGGCCTACAACGTTAGGTCGCTCGGCACTCGAAATTAGGTCGTAGGTCGTTTGGTTTTAGGTCGCTAGGTCGTTGGGCTTTAGGACGTAGGTCCCTGGTTGAGTTAGGTCGCTCGGATTTGTATGCGGCGTTAGGTCGTTCAAGCCCCTAGGTCACTAGGTCGCGACACTTTAGGTCGCATACCTAATAACTTTAGGTCGTTGGACCTTTGTGCTGTTAGGTCGCGTGTCCAGCTGGGTCGCGCGCAACCACTAGGTCGTTCGCCTTGTAACTCGCTCGGCCTTATATTGTTAGGTCGCTTGACCGTTTACCCCGTTAGGTCGTAGGTCGCTGGTTGAGTTAGGTCACTCGCCCCTTTTATTTCGATAGGTCGCTAGGTCGCGGCGTCTTTAGGTCGCTTGACCCGATGTCACCTTAGGTCGCTTGACCTTATTAACTTTAGGTCGTATGGCCACTTAGGTCGCACGAGCATTTTCCCTAGGTCGTTAGGCCTTATTTCTACGATAGGTCGCTCGCCCCTTGCTTCCTTAGGTCGTTCGAGTGTTACGTCGCTCGGCCTTGGTTCCCTTAACTCGCGAACACCTCTAGGTCGCAACCACTAGGTCGCTTGATCCCTTAGACCCCTAGGTTGCAACCATTAGGTCGCTCGATCCTATCCTCCCTTAGGTCTTCACTGGGTCGTACCGTTTTGGATGGGGCGCTGCCCCCTGGACCCCCACGACCTGACCGGGCAGGTCGAACCCCATTGCGGGGGCGTTGCCCCTGCACCCCCACCTTGGGGGGTTGCCACCCCCCTGGACCCCCCTCCGTAGGGGATCTTATCTAAAAAACATTCAACAGAACTTGCTTTGTTGAGATGCTGAGTTAACCATTCTTCGAGACAAACTATCTTAGGCTTCTTGGTCGATTTTATGGTATCACGGCCTTGCTAAGAAGGCGGGATAACAACTTTAGAAATATGAAGGTTTCAATACTAGTAGTAAATATCAAAACTCTTTCATCAAAACAATTTTAACCCTATTTTACTACAAAGCTTTTTCCTTAAACCGTTTTCCAATCTATTAGTATATACAAACCTATACCTCACTCGTATGAGAAATCTAATTAAACGACTTAGTAAAACAAGTGGTATGAAACGCTTACGTTTACTTCGTTGGTTAATTCTTGGAATTGTGCGATTGAATCTTTTGTGACGATTTTCTAGTGAAGATCTACAGTTTGTTCGTAAATATTTGAGTTAAGCAAGTGGTTATGGGACTTGAAGCTAAAATTTTATATTTACTAACTTAGTGTAATTGACACTTCTTGATGATCATGACGATCATTTTTGTGTTTTAGACTAGCAACTGTGCGATGTCTCTTTGTCTGCGAGGGAGACTAGACCCCGCTCTTGTGATGTTTCGCCATCGCATTTGTGTGATGTTTCGCCATCACATATGTGGGGTAGCGCCCCACGGTCTTCGGGCCATTCGTGTGTCAAAATTAATGGCTTGCAACCATGAGATAGCATCTCGCTTTGTGTTACACGTGTAGGTGAGTTTTCATGCTTCCATTTTGTGAGTTTTCATGCTCCTATATTGTAATTTATGGATTTCTTGTGTAGTCTTCTGGAATTTGTGCTTCACCTATTTTCATGACTTTCATTGTTATGATTTTCCAACTTTTATGTTTTGGTGAATTTGTGTGTCATCACCTTTTTTTAGGTGATTTTGGATCTTTTAGAAGATTCTTTTGATATTGTTTGATCTCTTGATGATCTTCATTTAGATGCTTATCATAGTATGTCTTTATGGTTTCTATATGTTATTGCCATATCTATTGTTTTATATCATGTTATCTGATATTTATAGCTAGACTGATCCGTTTATTATTTTCTTATAAATAATACTCGGGTCAGACCGAGATGTTACAGGTGCTTCTGCTTGACTTCTCCCCCATGGATTTTCTACTCTGACTTTTGGCTAACTATTTAGATTAGCAGTTTTTGTTGTATACACTTGAGACATAGACTCATAGTTGTATTCTTTTGTATAGCACGTGTTGCTATTCTTTTGTATTATTGTGGATCTTTTTGACCACTACTCTGATGTACACTTTCATGTGTTAGTTATATATATTCATATCTTCTTCCGCCTTTGTGATATGGATGTCTGTGACTGATTTGTGTTATGCTAATTTCTATGTTTGTTTCCGAAGATTATTTATAGCCACCGTGTGATAAGCAATCACATGGATGGTCGCTCCTCAACAGCCTTATTCTCCATGCTAGTTGACAGCACTACACCGTAGTGTTCTTGGCTAGCGTGGGTATAGAGGTGGGGCGTCACAGTAACTTTGGAAATATCTAGGAGAAACACGTGAGTTATAAGATACATCTTCTCTGATGAAGCTGTACTATGTGTATAAATCTCGTTTTGTTCCCCTAGAACAAACGATAAAGAAATATATCCACTAACGGTTAGGAGAAGATCTCCGCACTATCTTTGACTGTTTATTTCCTAAAGAACCGGGTTTGAGTACTGAAATCATTGAAAATTATTTCGAAGAGACCAGGATTGGATATGTTATCTGAAACCACTTTGATCCAACTCAAGCGTTGCGAAGTGAAGACATCTTGAAGATGATGGAATTGACGACAGAGCTCTCAAGCTTTTCGTTCAGTCGTAGAACAAACTTGTATGGATGAATGATGGCATTGCATTGTTCCCAGGAGGATAGTGTTAGCATTCCAAGTCGGAAGTGCTATATAAAAAGTAAAACGTAGCCTCAAGCCTCATCAACCAGAAATGACTAAAACAGGGGAGATGCTGCAGGACTAAGTGGGTCGCTCCGAAGTAGGTTATGATCATCCCTATCTAGAGTCGATATTATCTCTCATTTGTATGCTTCGGGGCCCATTAACGAAGGGGTAATCATATTTGGTACTACCAATCAAGTGGTAGGTCTATCCTGTGCTGGCAAGGGATCCTGGCGAGGTCCTCAACATTATTTTATCTAGAGATACACCGTGACGGACGATACTTGATGTGCATGTAAATGTGCATATATTTACATCCATATTTTATCTATTTTTATCTAAATAAATATCATACTTAGGCATTTTAACATGTTTAAAACCAAAATTCAATTATTTTCAAATCATCGTATATTCATCTTCATTCAGGGGCAAAATGGTCATTTTTGTGCATGTGCCAATTTGAGAATTTTTATTTGGACATTTTTTATGATTTTTATAGGAATTTGGATGCATATGAAAGAGGCCTTCGTGAAGATATATGCATGCACAAGGGAATACAAAGGAATGAAGAGGAAATAATTCAAGTTCATGATCATGGAGGACCCCATCTACCCACTTACCTAAATCTACAATTATAAGCTAATGGACAACTAAGTTGAGGTTAAAGCTTTATGCACATTTAATGATGGATTAATTAGTGATTAATGGTTACTTGGTGGCCACAGTTCTTAAAGGGAATTTTGGGAAGCACTCTGAAAATTGAATTAGGATTTTATGCATGTATAAATAGCCTTCTTATGTACATGTAAATATCTTCTACTCTTTCACATTAATTAGAAATTTGAAATGCAAGTTGTAATGTCAATGTTTCATGAAATAAAAATGGCTTCCTAACCTCTTTTCTTTTCTACATGCTTATTTTTACTTTTATATTCATTTTTACTTCAATGCTCTCTTCTTTCCTTTGTTAATATATTAGATTTACATTCATGCAAGTAGTGTAGTTATTTCTTTTATGCAAGTAGCTTAATAGTTAATCTCATTTATCTCCTTTGTTTAGTTTCTATTTCTTTTGCTTTCAATGTAGAAATTTACATGTGTTGATATGATAATACAAATAAGAAGCTAAACCCCTTCAATTTAGGGGTAATGAAGCTCTCTAACTTTATGTAATTTCAACATTTTTATGAACTTTTTTATTTGTGCTTCATGAAAGTGAATTTTGATATAAGTTTATACAAGTGGGTTTGATAGCTTATCTTGCTTTTGCAAATAAGCTATTCTTATTCAACATAAACACAATTTACATCCTCATTGGCTTATTAATTTTTGATTTCGAAATGAAAGTAAAAACAAACTTTGGTTATCTATATTACTAATTAAAATAGTAAATAGATCATACTTAAAATAGCTTTTGATTTGGCTTCATTTTCGTGAGATTATATAAGTGGTTTATTTGTTATATTTTAGTTTGATGGTTTTAGTTATGTTAACTAATAACATAAACAAACCATGCTTATGATAAATGCAACAATTATTTCACTTAATATTAAAACTAGAGATCACAAATTATTTGTTTGTCGATTTACAAAAATATGAGAGTGGATTTTCTTCTAAATTGTTCTCTAATCTTATAGTTTTTAATCTCATTTCTATTCTAGCTTTAGCTTCATTTTGCTTGTAGTTAACAATTTCCTCTCAATTTGGTATAATTTGATTGAATTGATTTTTAAAATCTACAATTCCCTGCGGATCGACCCGTATTCACCACGTACTAAATTTTGTACGCCGTGCGCTTGCGGTTATTTTAATTTTATCGATGGTTTTCTAATTTAATAAAAATTTCATCGTTAAACATTACCCCGATAGCACGGTCATTGTATGGAATCCATTCCCCAATAGGAGCCATTACAGTTTTAATCGTATACCTATTATGCTTGAACTTGATTAATGTAACAATTTCGGCTATGATTAATAAGTATTTGTATCATGAACTTATAATATCAGAGAATTTCATATGAAATGGCTTGTTATCATAAGGTAAATACCCATCAGTATTAAAGTGCGGCATGGTCTTACGAGATACTTTTGATTTGAGAGGTTTTTATAACTTTAAAATCCAGTTGGGTGTGTTTCCTCACACTGGTTTCCTAGACT
The DNA here is from genome assembly GCA_030765085.1 of Allium cepa. Taxonomy (NCBI): domain Eukaryota; kingdom Viridiplantae; phylum Streptophyta; class Magnoliopsida; order Asparagales; family Amaryllidaceae; genus Allium; species Allium cepa. Next base: position 636,617,396 of record CM060941.1, read on the forward strand.
AACTATGGTGTTATTTTATTATAATGCTCGGGTCAGATCGAACATATTACAGATTTAGTTTGGATGCTTTAGAGCTTTAAGAGACGAGCTGGAGGCCTAATATGTATCTACGTATTTTATTATGTTCTGTTGAACTGTGTATTAGTTGTATTTATCAGCAATTATGAGGACGGGTTGTTATAACTGTCCGGGATGAAATATGTTAGTGTACTCTGATTGTTGTATGTATATATTACATTTCTTCTTTGTGTAAAGATTTGTTGTATATTATAGATTATTCATTCTACTGTTAGATTATGTGTTGTTTAGTTGCTTCTTTCTTCTTTCTTCTTATATTTCCTAACTCCCTACCGTTTTCATTCGATTTGAGTGGGTCAAGTGTGGTTTATTTTCCGCTTAAACTGTACGAAAAAAGTGGGTCATTATGGCCTGGTATCAGAATGCAAGGTTAAGTGAGAACTTTGGCTTTGGTGGGCTTACTCATTAGAGATAGGGTCAATAACCCCCCAGAATGAGTCTGAATGTGTATATATATATAAGCGTGTATTTATTAGTGATATAAAAACGTTTTATATTATGTTGATTGATTTGTTGGGTGGCTTATGGATTCTGGTCAATACGAGTAATTAGTGTTATTGATAAGAATCTCTAAACACTTGAATAGAGCAATTCAACATAGTATTGGTTTGAAATTGGATAAATGAAATAATTTTACCTTGGTTATATTTTATGTATTAAGGAACAATTTTTTTTCAAAAATTATTGTAGTATATATGGTGTGTTTGGTTGTTAGAGAATGGTAATATTTGATTATTATCAGTTTCGTTTGTTGTTTGTGTTCTAACAAAAGTTGTTATTGTTATAATGAAAACAAGATAAACAATTAAGGAATGCTTTTATATAACCAAAGTGAAACTATATAAACATGCTTTATAAAAGCGGATATAAAAAAAGATTTAAAAGATGAGAATTTGAGAATTTAAATCGTACTGGAAAATTGTTTTTCAAAGTTTTGGAGAATAATAATATTATTTGGAAAATATTTTTGAATGGAAATATTTAAAAGTGTTAGGAAAGCACTGAACTCACTTCGATCGCTGGAGAATAATTTCGGTGATGACTACAGCATCATCGACATTCATTTTCGAGTTTTCAAGAGAGAAATTGCTACCAGTGGAGTTTTATTTTGGTAAAACCAGTTCTGGTTTTAAAATTCAAAAGTATGATTTGGAATACAAAGAAATTATTTATAGTATTATTCAAAATAATTTAAAATACGGACTGGATGTTTAACCTCTGAAAATTTTCAATCAAGTGTTTTATGAAAATATGAGAAAATAAAGAATTAGTAAGTAAAATAAATTTTAAATTTTTTTGAACATGAATGTTAATTTGAAATGAAATTTACCTTAAATTAAGTTAAACAAAATGAATTTTCAAAAGAAATTTAACCTAAAGTTGGGTTGAATGAGATATTTTTTGAAATTAAATTGGTTATGGTTTGAAATGAATTAATGAAATGAACTAATTAAATAAATTAGTAAATACCGTCGGAATACCATCACTAGCGGCCGTCACCAACCGTCAGAAATACCGTCAGAATACGGACCATGATTTCTGTCCGTTTCCAATGGCTTCGATACGATAATAGCAATGACCATCGACGGTTGTTCCGACGGAATTTTTGATGGTGACGATGTCCACGTGGCATGGTAATTTTCCACTAAGCCGCCGGAAGCCGTTGCTAGCTGTCGGAATATTCGTCCAGATTTTTCGTCGGAAGCCGTCGCTGGCCATCGGAAAAAGTGGTCAATGGTCTGTTGGGAGCCGTCGATAATCTGGGAACAAAAAATTTTCTACAGCCTAACTTCGCTTCCATACCAATATCAATATATAACTCATCAAAATCAATATATAAGCTACATATGTAAGTTGAAATCAATATCAATATCAATATAAAACTCGAACATCATAATATCAAACGAAAACATATTTACATTCAACATCAAACTCCAATATTTACAAAAAAAATCTTCCATCATCACTCTCACCCATCCAACTTCAATATTTACATCCAACATTTACATTTAACATCAAACTCCACATATCAACTCCACAAATCAACCACCAAATAATGTCAAACACCACATATCCATAAATTAGCATCACCATCACTCAATGTTTATATACACAAACTATATCCAACACCACATGTCCATAAAAAACTGAGAATCGTACCTCAAGACTGATCATCGACTTCGGAACCACCGGACGAAGAGAATGTACTATGACGTTCCATATACTCGGCTAAATGCTGGTTGAGCTACTCCATTTCCATTGCTCAGAGGCGTTCCTACTCCTGCAGCCGTGCAATCTGTTGTCTAAGCTCATTAATCTCCGCGTTGTCTTGAGCCTTTTGGTAAGCCCTTTATGATTTCCAAGCCTACAAAACAAATCGAAATATGTTTAAGTTATTACGTAACATAAAAAAAATTAAGCAAATTTTACAACATAGTTAATTTTTATAAATTACCAATTGGTTGTCGTAGCCGTAGCGCTTGTTTCTCTGGGTGGGGTCCATAACAGGGTCAAAGATCGCATCCTCCTCGTCACTGGTCAACTGCTCCTATCCGAAATACTCAAGCATCTGCGCACGTGCCTACACAAATTTTTCCTACAATGTAAAATTAAATAAAAATAAATACTACGTGACATTATTATAATATTTTATGATTAATTAATCAAAATGACCATTATTAATAACGACATAACTTAAAATATACTTACATGTACGGTGTACGCTCTATCATCCTCATGGAAGGCATAAGGCACTGAACCCTTGTCGTCTGTCTACCTAACGGCATGGGTATGCTCAATAACGTCCATATACGAAACGGGACCCCCACGCTCTTACCTGCAATAATTGGTGTATATTATTGTTGTTCAAACAAATTTATAATAAAAATGTAATAACTGTTGGTAATTACAATTAATTAATTTACCAGGTCCTCACGATGGTGCTAGAATGATTTTGAGCCACCATGGTGTGTGATAGGATTTTTCTGCCTGTTCGTAGTGTTCCTGTCCGACTCCGTGTGCAAATTAAAAATTAAGATTATATTTTAAAGGTATAAATTATGTATTATGTGCTAAATAAATAGAGGTGATATCCGATAGACTTACCTTGAATTCGTCGCTACCCCCACCATGCGACCCAAGCATCCCAGACACTGGCGCCCATCCATTGTGGCTTCTTCCTAGATTTTCTTATGCCAGACATCATATCTCTTTAAAAAAAATCCACTTTTGAGTTCCAGTGGCGGTGCCAAAGAGACTCATCCTTCTCTTTTAAGTCAATTGCCCCTTGTATATATGTTGAAAAAAATATAAGTTATACATTTATACTTAGTCAGCAAATTGTAAAGTGATTAGATGTAATGGTATATAATTTTACACTTATCATGAAGTGCCATTTTCTCTCCCATACATGGTCCGGGATCCTGCTCCACTTTGTCCAGCATGAAGACATGTGACTCATATACGCCTACTTCGATATGCTGAGCGCAATGTTAGAAGGCTTAAGCTCAAAACCCCCGCATCAAATATGATATAGACAAATCAGGACTAATATATCATACAAAACATTTATAAATGCTGGAGTAAATTTAATACTTACAAACCGTTGGCTTTCGGTAGCAATCTAACTACCGTACGCGGCTCCTCTTGTGAAGTTCCGCTGCCCTCACCACTGCTACGACCTGTCCCTCTCTGAGACCTAGAGAGAACCAGTCTGTGAAGAACTCCGTCGCCTAAAAGTTGATATCTGTAATACTTGTGGCATACATATTATTTTATTATAGCAGAATATATCATTCAATTATGAGTAAACATATCAATACTTAACATCAATAATGCAAGTAACATACAAAAAAACTGTAATAAAAAAATTGCAAATTCGTCATTTTCCTCGATATTCGCTTGGTACGCTTGTTCGTCTTGAATATTCTTTCCATCAAACGAAAATCTTGCCTTCGTTTTAAAAACCTCAGACCAGTCTACTTTATCTCTTTTTAGAGATGGATAAAGAGCATAATAAACTTGTAGGGACTGTTTTTCTAGTATAAAACGGATCATAAAAATGATAACGTGATGTATGCTTTATTTCAATAATAATATATTTTTGATGCACGTTGATTTCAGAACCTGCAACACTACTGAACCAGTTTCATCTTAACAAATAAACTTCTTCCGCAGGTCTGGCGAAATATGTTAATTGCAAAACCTGAGTTGACACGTCGTAAAAATAATTTATGTGATCATTTGGATCATCACTACTTTAACATATACACCAGTATTATTAGTTAATTTTTCAGCCCCGTATTTTTTGGTGTTGAATTTGTATCAATTGGGAAAGAATATTGGATATGTCGTGACTTTTCTTTTTGGTTCTATCGTAAGACGTTTCAACCCTTCGTCGAACACACAATTTACTGGATCATATACGTGGTACGAAACCAAGTAGTAAATTTTTTGCTGATATCCCCGCTTGGATGTTGTGATTCATAAATACTGCATATACAGAAAATATATTACATTATAATTAATACACACATGTATTATTCAAGTAAATAATTTAAAATGTGTTATTCATTAGTTTCTAATAAATGGCGCACTTCTGCAAAGTTAATAAGAACAGATATGTGGGCAACATTGTAACTTTTGTCGTTTAACCATACCTCCACACATTTTCCAGCAGGGCGTTCCTGCTGTCTAAAAATAGATAGCGTTGATTCAGAAGAATCTTGTTCAATGCCCTCATCATTTCGTGTAGCGCTTTCAAAATATAGGTTCACATGGTCGTTGAAATAATGAGAGAAAAGGAACGAAGCTTCTTCTTCGATATAGGATTTGCATATCGAACCTTCAATTCGTGTTTTTTGTCTCACTTTTTTCTTTATATGATTTAAGTACTTGTTAAGAATAATTATAATTAAATTTTATTACATGTGGTTAAACTAAAATTTAACAACTCAATATTAATACCTTTCAAATGGATATATCCATTCACATTACACAGTACCTTGAAGACATGCTTCAAACAGAACATGAACAGGTAAATGCTCCATTACATTAAAGAAACCAGGAGAAAATATTTTGTCCACTTTGCAGAGCGGTATAGGAATTTCTTCCTCAAGTTTACATAGACGATCAACTTTTAAGGTAGTTAAACAAAGCTCCTTATAAAACAAACTAAGTTCTGTTACAATCATCCAAACTTTTGTGGGCAATAGTTCTTTGAAAGCGATGGGTAACTAATATTCCTCATTACATGACAATCTTGACTTTTCATCCCACTCAGTTTACCGTTCTTATAGTTGACATATGTACGAAAATTAGAGGAAATCTCATCAGGAAATCTGAATCCTTGCACCTACTTTAACAGTACTTTAACTTGGTTATTGTCGAGCTCGTAGTATTCTTTGAGTGTTTTTGTGTCATTTAGCTTCATATGAAGCACATAACGATTGCATACTGCTTCTATATCACGTCTTCATTTCAAATCGTCTTTGGTATTTCCTTTAACATTCAGAACCGTGTTAAATAAATTATCGAACATGTTTTTCTCATTGTGCATCGCGTCGATATTATGACGAATTAAGAGATTTTTCCAATATGGCAACTCCTAAAATATGCTTTGTTTGCACCAATTATGAATCGTCGATTTACCTTGTATTTCAATTTGTTCGCCGGTTTCATGTACCTTTGGATAATCCTTTACAAGCTCATAAATATTTTCGCTTGACCAAAACGATGGTGGTCGCAAGGTCTCAACTATATTACTTGTAAAGTTTTTTTTTTATCTTTTCTAAAAGGATGATTAATGTGGAGAAAACATCGATGACAGTCAAACCGCGAAATTTTCTTCCCATGCGGTAAAGAAAATGCTCGTGTTTCTTCCATGCAATAAGAGCAAGCTAGACAACCAGCTGTACTTCAACCTGATAGCATTGCATACGCAGGAAAATCGTTTATAGTCCACAGTAGAGAAGCGAATATACAAACTTATTTTGAAATGTCGTATGTTTCAACACCTTCATACCATAGTGTTTTCTACTCTTGAATCAACGGTTATAAGTATACTTTGATTCCTTGTGTCAGATCATCAGGGCCAGGGATGACAATAGTGAGAAACATATACGGGGTTTTCATACACATCCACGGAGGTAAATTGTAAGGCGTAACGATTATAGGCCAAGATGAATATTTTGAACCAAACTGAGAGAATAGTGAAAATCCATCCGTACATAAACCAAGTCTAACATTACGGCTCTCCGCTACGAAAGCGGGGTATGTGTTATCAAAATGCTTCCATGCTTCTCCATCAGCTGGGTGTGTTAATGTACCTTCTTCCTGTGTTCTCACACAGTACCATCTAATACAATGCGTGGTTGCAAAAGATGCATATAACCTTTGAAGCCTAGGAGCGATGGATAAGTAATGCATAAGCTTGTACGAAACTTCATTTCTCTTATATATTTTTTGTTTATATCTTTCTTGATTACATATTTTAGAATTCCTAATACTGATGTCTTCTTTCCAAAGCAACATGTAACCATTTAAACATGTATCTTTTTTTGATATGATGAACTAAAAGCAGACATAAGTTTTTTTCACTTCATAATGATTTTCGCACATTAAATTATCGGATGACATATGTCGTTTTGCAGCTTGTATTAGCTGTAAACCCGGTTTCTATGAAGTTGTATTTTGATTTCATCGCAATATATTCTGCAGTTACTAATAGTTGAGTACCGCTTGTACAACCATCCTAAAAGGATTTTTTAGCAGCCTCCAATAAATCATAAAAAAATTGCTCTAATACTTAGTTCTTCTTCTACATTAACATCGTTACCATCAAATTCAACTATAGGGAATGTTGAACGTGCTGCATCTTCAACCATATCTTCTATGAGATCATCGAAACAAGTTCATTATCCACCTCCCCCTCCGAATGTATGGGATTAGGTGCTATAAGTTTTCCAATGACGATCTCACACCAAATAATTCGACACGAAACCATATTGGTGCAAATGAACTTTTACCATATCTGGTATCAAATGCTTCAATGTTTGCATCTACTACATGGACAATGAATTTCTTCATCGTTTCCATTATTACGTTAAGCGATTCAATAAAGACATGTGCACCATTTTGAAAATATTCACTTATTGAGCCTCCAATTTCTCTTCTTTGTTGGTACATTCAACTCCGATCGATAAAATAATTAACCATTTTTACTATTTTAAAACATAAAAGCACATTAATCATTTAGGTCTTGACATTTTATTTTTCAAATAAATCATACATTTAAATTTTCACAAATACACAATATTATTCTATGTAATTTTATTTTCAAACAGATTTACATAAATTTTTAGGTTATTGTTTTACACTTTGATGGTTAGTCATCCTACTTCTTATTACAAACATGGTAGTAATTATATTTTGCAAATTATTTTATTTTAAATGATTAAACAAAATTTCAGCTGTACTTCCTCTTTGTTCCATGTATCGTACACATATGTGTGTACACATGAAATAAAAAGAAAGTGTTGTCAAAATTTTATGAACCATTTAAAATAAAACGATTTGCAAGATATAATTACTACTATGTTTGTAACTTGTCTAATACAGGGACAAATCCGACAATTATTGTATCAGATGAAAAATGTCTGTTTTATGATAAAAATGAATATTCATACAACGATCATATACAATATTTGTCAAATGGGGCTAAAAACTCTTTAAGAGATTTACAAAAAACAAAGTGTATTATGCAACAATTTTTACAATAATTTATTTACATTCTAAAAAACGCATACACTAAATCGTCATTTTCGTCATCTTGAAAGCGTATACACCAAATTTTGAGCATCGACTCTAATTAATCCAAAGCAGCTCTAATGTGCGTATACACTAATTAATCAACGCATATACACTAATTAATGCACATATACACTAAACAAAAAAATTCTTAACATTTCAATGGTAAACAATTGCAATAATAACCTAATTAGCATTCAATAGGGTATACCAAACAATCAATGTGGTATTACACAACTATAATAACAAATTAACCATAATTTAACAAATCAAAATTAAATATAGAGTTTAGAAATTAAACATTCTTACCGAGAAATAAATAATGGAGCTAGCTGAAAATCGAAGATAAAGACCTACTAGCGGCGTGGAAGCTTGTTGACAGCGTGGAGGGGTTGAAGAAGGGTTTGGAGGAGAGGATAATCGATTTGGGGAAGAAAGGAAATGAAAGAAACTATCGGTCTTGGCAGTAGATATTCACGATTTTTCGACGGCTTTCGACGGCCGCCCACGACTAAATTAGCGACGGCTTCTAAAGATTCCGACAGTTAGGATATTTTAATTTCAATTATCGGCAGCCTTCGCTCATTAGGCGACGCACCGTCGACTGCCATCGGAAACGGTCGTCGCTATTTAGTGTGCTTCTAGTAGTGATGGTTTAGAATGTTGTTTGATAAGATTGAGTAATGAAGTGAATCAATGGAATGAGTCAAATGGAATTGAATTTGACTTAAGACAAATATGAACTTAAGCTATGAAGCGATAATAAACATGAGAAGGGTCGTATATAATGTTTATAATAAACTTAAGTAAAAATTGATGGAATGGTTCTTAAGTGACATTAGTATTTAAAGGAATATACTAAGAAATAAATGAATGTGGATAAAGCAATGCGGATAATGATTATGAATAAATGAATGTAAATAAAAGAATCTGAATGATAAAAAACAAATTGAAATAAATATGTAAGTTGTATGTATATTATTTTATACGCATAACTATTTAATCCAGATTCGGATATACGATTTCGAGATGATTTACATCGGTCCGAACAAGGATTTTTCACTCGATTCTTGACGACGAACACTAGATATGGACTTTTGATTGATTCTGCGATTCTCTATCATTGTATATGTCTATGCAAGGAGAATGATGGTTTCTAATCAAAGAGCCGGATCGGAGTCCGCACGAGAGTGGTCGAGTGGACGATACTAGTTCGGAAGTGAAATTGTGTGATCGGACGGGTGATCAGATTTGATATTGCATATGGATGTTATATGTACATCATACGGGCATTAATAAATTAAATGTTGGCAGTTGAAAATACAAAATAATATGGTTTTGAACTATATGATTGGATATCATTAGTAAATAAGATGCAAGTATATAGAGCAAAAGCTAGTTTAATGCCTTTGGATTCAAGAGTAGAATTTGGTGGTTCGACAAATAGGTACATGTTTATATTGTTGTTTGGTTAGATGGTTTTATGATTGAGCGACTTGGCTTTTGTTTTCTTTGTTGGTTTAGCCACTTAGTGGCGATTTATAGTTTTTCCAATCAAGCATTGCATAGGAGACGCTGGCGAAATTTTCTTTAAATTTAAGCCGTTAAAATATATTTTTAAGAATTTTGGAAAAATTTTGATAACCAAAATTTGATGTTTATGTTATAACTTGGAATGGTATTATTTAGTAACTATGAATGAATTTAAAGACTTAGAAAAAGGTGATAGCAAAGTTCAACAAATTGATTTCAAAAAGTTAGAGGCTTGAAAAAATTTGGTAATCCATTTCAACTAATTGATTTTGAAAAGTAAATAAGATTGTGGCATTTTTCGTACGTTGGTAATTTAGAGAACAAAATTCTATTAGGGGGAATGTAACGACCTAGAATTTTAGTCAGTTGATTTTGAAATATTTAATTAATTTTTAAAATTGAGGTATTAGTCTTTTAAGTCAAATAGCTTAAATTTCAAAATAGAGGTTTGTTTGAATAATACATTTAAATAATTGGAGTTGTTTAAATAATTAAATCTTGAATTTTATGTGAATGAAAATGATTTAGGAAGTTGATTTAAATTCTATTTGGACAAGAATGAACATAGTAAACTTTTAATTTAGATTTAAAAGTGATTAATTTGGTTTTATAATAATTCAGTTTAAATTAATGTGTAAAAGAGCCTTCCGGGGGACTGTCTCGAATTTCGACGAAACCAATTCCATTGGATCCGTAAAAGAGAATTATTATATGCCGTCGAATTTCATGGCGATTGGATGCATCATTTGGTCGTGCAAGTTTGAAAAGTTTAAAAACTAATTACAGAAAATTAATATAATATAATTGGATTTGAAAAGCTATCTTCTATATATGATTAGATTAGATCTGAAAACTGGTTTAATTGAGTTCGAAATAGGGGTATTACATATAGAATGACACGTCTCCATAGGAGTTCGAAAATTTCAAACGTTAAAAAGCTTGATATTTTTAATTAAAATAATATATATTTTCCCACACTTTACCCATACCACCCCATGTCCAGGCCATACCCCTACTATAACGACCCAAATTTTTCGATGTTTTGATTTTGAATATTTAAATGGTTTAAGTATTGGATTTGGAATTACAATTGAGTCAATAAGTTTTTAAAACTGAAATTTCAAGTGATTTTTTAAATTTTTGAAATTTCAATTTAATCAACGCATTAAAATAGCGATCCAGAGCACAGTCTCGGAATTCAACAAAACTAGTTCCACTAGATCCGTAATAATGTATTAGTATTATTGGATTTCAATTTTTGTAGCGTTTGGATTAAACGTTTGGTTGTGCGATCTGAAAACGCCTAGAAAAAATTTAATTGAAATTAATTTAAATCGTTGATTTAAAAAGCTTACTTCCACATCGATCGAATTGGATTCTGAAACTTGTTCCATTATGTTCAGAATAGCGGTATAATATTAGATATGCCAGGTGGCATGCATAAATAAGGGCTCGTAATTTTGAGTTATGCGGAGGAGGAATATTTAGATAAATATGAAATCAAATCAATTTAATTGCAGCACCTTTTCCTTCAAATCAACCGCCTGCTTCTGTTTTTTTTTGACATATATTTTGTATACTTCTCCTTCATCTTTCCAAAATCGAATCATTCGATTAACAAAGAAAAAAAATAAATCAAACAAAAAGAAAACGAAGGGAAAGAAAAAAATTGGCGAATGGTATTTGAATTCATGCTCGCCCATGACTTTTGAGCTCGTGCACGAAGGAGGAGGGTTCGCGAGGTGGTGACGTGCTGATGGAGGCGGTCTAGGGGGTCGCGATTGGAGATGGATGTGATTTTGGGCATCGCGATGGCGATGGCGACTAGTAGCTACAACATGAAGGAAGGGAGGCTCAGTCTGACGTGATGTGTGCGACATGATTGGGTTTGCATACGCGAGAAGCTTGGAGACAGTGGCGCGTGATTTGATGAGGCTCGAACGGCAGCTAGAGTTTAGCGATTGAATTCTGGTGAAGGACTACACTTTGATGATCTGTATGTGGTTGAAAGAGGACCGCGAAATAGCAGCACTGGTGGAGTTGGAGTTGCGAGGTGGGTGTTCGGCTTTGAGCTAGTGATGTCGTGATCGTTTGGGATAAGATGATGATGGCAGATATTAGATGGTCATAGTCGAGAGGTGGAGGCGTCGAACGAACACAAAATCAGAGACGCGGTCACGCTCGTGTACACGATTTTTACTTGGGGAATAAGGTATAGCGTTAGTAATTAAATTAATTACTGTGATTAAGGATAAACATGTCATTAGTTTATATTATTATTAATTAATTTAAATATCGAGAACTTATAAATCGTATAACGTTTTCATACGAGATCGAAAATTGAAAGAAAAATATGTTGCATTTCGATCGTAATTGTGGAACCTATGCATTTGAGTTGAATTGGAACAAATGACAATTTAAAAACCAAGGTGAGTAAAATCTCACTAATTTTTGGATTTGCTGGTTTAAACTAAAATGTTGAAAATTGAATTATTGGTTGTTTGGATGATTTGATAATTATTATTATCAATTGGATGTTATAATATATATAGTAGTATATATTAGTAGTTGGATTGATATTCCCGCGTACTTTAGCGGATGAGACCCTATACGCCCCGCATGATAGCGGATGACCCTTTACTACTGCGATATCCCGTCACGAAACGGGTTGGTATTTTTATGTTATCTAACATCTGTGGATGCAGGGAAACAGGTTGGAGGAATCCAACTAGATTCCTCAAATATATTGTTTATTTTTTATATATAGTGATATATGATGTGTTAGAATAATCTGTTATAGATTATAGTAGTGATTTTGATTTATTGGATGCTATGGTAGCAGTGGCCTAAATTTTGGTTTTGTAAATACCACAAATATTATTTTTGAATTTGAATGAATAAAAAGAAATTTCGAATATAAAAATATTTATACTGGAATTTGGATTATTTTAAAGGAAATTGAGTTAGAGAAGAAAAAAAGAAATAAATATTTGTTTTAGTTGTACTTAACTATTCATAAATTTTTTAAAATAGAGCTTTTTAAAAATGAATTATGTAAAAGAATTTATAAATGATATTATTGAAAATATGTAAAGGAGTTGAAGTCAATATTAAAAATAGATCCGAAATATAAATGGAATTTATAAACGAATTTATTTATAAAATGGAATTTTATAAACGAGATTAGTTTTATAAAAAGTGAAACTGAAAGGAGTTATAAAAATTTATAAACGATGTTTATAAATAAAAAAATCGATATCAGGATGATAATTGGGAATATAAACCTATGGGATGAATTTATATTAGAATATGAAAATACGGTGAGAAAAATAGTGGATTTTATTTTTGAAAAGTGAAAATGGTTACGGAGATTGGAATGGAAGTGATGTGATTCAAGAGGAATTTATAAATTGAATTGGTTATTGAGGCTTTAAAAATATATTTTTAATTTTAAGAAGTTAAGTTTGTTATTAAAAGGAAAATTTTATTATTTAAAACTATAAAATTTTAAACTAGTTAGGATTGAAATACTTCGATAAATAGATTTTCAAATATTAAGTATTTATTTTAGTAAACTCTAACATTTAAAAATCGGCTTTGAAAATTGTTTTGTTATCTAAAAATGTGATATTGATGTTAATAAAAGTGTTCTCGATATTTAAATAATTACTTGAACATGTTTTAAAAATAAGTTATATTTTTTTAAATGCTTATTATATATATAAATATAGAGTTTTGAAGTGATTGAAAATTTTATTTATAAATTCTCTCAAGATTCGTAAATGGATCTTCTAAATGGATGTCTGGAAATTTAAGTAAATTCCAAAGTGTTTAGATATAGAACTTCGGAAAATGAATTAAAATCCATAAAGAAGTTGTAAATCGATAAACAAGAATTTAAGTGAGTATAATCGACTTTGGAAAATGAAAAGGAACTAATATAAATTTTCGGAAATGTAGGATATAAGCTAAGAAATTTCCTAAGTTTGAATATCTGAAATGATTTTGTAAAATAAGACTTACAATATTTTCCTAAATATTAAAATGGAAATTAGGACGTATTTCTATGTGTTGAAATGTTTTAGGAATATCCTGTTATGGTTTAAGTATTTGAAATTGTTTTCAAATATTGGAATATGGAAAGGGATTTGAGTATATACCTGGTAAAGGTACTTTGAAAAGAATATTTTTTTGGAAATTTATAATAAGGCCTAGTGAGTGTTTTATGAATGTTTTATTGATAGTTATATAACCGACTATAAATTTTGGCCAAATGCGCTTATCGTTTCGAAGAGACCGGGATCGGATCTAATTATCCGAAAACCACTTCGATCCGTTTTGACCGTTATGAATGGATATCGTGAAGACAGTGAAGAAGGTGACTCAGTTTGTCCAGAACCAGGACAACTTGTATGAACGAATGCTATCAGAACATCGTCACTGGAGGACGATGAGCATTCTAAGTGAAAATGATGTTGAAAGGTAATCGTTAACCTCAAGCCTCATCAACCGGGAATGACTAAAACAGACGTGATGTAGCAAGGCTAAGTGAGTCGCACCCAATTAGGGTATGTTTATCACCTTTCTAAATACCCTTAGAAATACATATAAATTATGGATATGGTTGTGCATGGAAAAGAGAGCGCTTAATAGGATAAGGGTGGGAACACCCAGGGTGATAATATATTCGGTACTATCCAGGTTAGGAGTAGAACCGGTCTTGTGTTGTAGGGGATCCCGACGAGGTCCTCGATACATTTTTCTGGAGGTGTACTGTGATGGGCGATACCCCAGTAGCCCAATCATTGAATGGATTCTATTCTCCAATAAGCGCCGTACGGTTTTGATTTTGTCCAACCGTGCTGAATTTTGAGATGCAAGCATTTCGGCTATTTTCTATTTACTTTCTATAGATACTATTATAGTATTAGATGATTTTGATATCAATTGTTTTGGTTATTGTAAGGTAAAAACCCGTCGTGTTTATGTGTGACGTGGTCTTAGAAGATACCTTTGTTTTCAAAGGATTTAACAACTTCAATAATTCAAATTGATTGTGTTTTCTCACGGTGTTTTCCAGACTGACTCGGGTGTTATTTTATCTTAATGCTCGGGTCAGATAAAGTATTACAGATTTAGGATAGGATGTTATGGAGCTCAGGAGACGAGCTGGATGAAAAAAACGTATTATTTGTACTCCGATGATTGTAAGTATAAAACAGTTACATATTCTTTGGTATAGAAATCTGTTATTATATATTATATTTTGTTCCATTGCGATTGTGAGATTCTGATGTTGTCTTTCTAGTTTCTTCTATCTTTTTCCTCTTCACCCCTAATGATTTGGTATTTCTAGCACTTGAATATCGGCATGCTATACAGTGAACGTATAAATGTCAATTCTCGAGGGTCGAAAATTCCATTCGCCACACCCACACCTTTATAACTGTACCTCGTTGCTTCTTTTCCTTCCTTCTCATTTTCGCAGCAAATCAAAAATTCAAAAAAAAAGGCCAACGCATAAAAATTAAAAATAAATAAAAGAAAAATCGGAAAAATGTAAAACAAGCTTCCTTGATTTGGTTTAACCAAGATCTTCATGGGGGGAGGGAGTTTCTGGCAGATAAGGCTGCTATTGGACTCGGCACAGTGCTTGGCCTTGCTCTTTTTGTAACTAAGGTTAGTTTTTCTTGTCGATTTAAGAGGTAATAGCTCGAGGCAAGGGTAGATCGGAGTTTTGGAGGTCGGAAAGCAACCTTTGGCTCGAATTAGGGGTATGTTGTGCTCGGTGGAGGGACGCGACATGGCAGAAGTCACGTACAGGCATAGGGTCGCTATGTAGGAAGGAGGTGCGGACGGTTAGAGGTGGTGATGTTCGGGTAGCCTGCGAGGCGAGGAGGACATTGGTGAAGTCGATTTGGAATATCGTTGACAGATGATGATGCAGCGTTTATAGGAAGTCGCGGCCATATCTTTGGGAGTGAGCAGTTTTGAGTTTCGGAGGGAATCTGTTTTGGGAAGATGGTTTAAGGGTAGGGTAATTAGATTAATTTTTGTAATTAATGTTTTATTTTAATTAATTTAAATCGTTAACTTATAAACTATGTATCCCATCCATACAAGGTCCAATCGAGGTGTGGATTTTTGCATTCACTCGTAACGCCGAAGGCTTCGCGATAGAGCTGGTTTGGTCAAATTCTGAGCACGTTGAAAATTGGACTAAAATCAGACGTCGTTAGATTTTAGTTCCAAAACAGAACCCCTCGAAGACAATAGAAATTTCGATGAGTTAAACTCACCTTTTTGGTTAACCAGAAATGTTATATAATTATAAAATTATTGATTGGATGTTTGAATGATTTACTGTTTTTATCAGTTGGTTTGTATTTATTCCCACCCCTGGAGCGATGACCCTTTATATATACCCGCCTTGTAGCGGATGACCCATATTATATAATTATGTACTGTATGTGATGCAGGGAACATGTTGGAGGGATCTAATAAAATAGCTCGTCAATGTTAATTTTATTTACATATAAATGTACTGATATATATATAAGTTGTGATGTAGAGGAAAACAGCTTGGAGGGATCCAACAAAATTCCTCGCCATTGTTGATTTTAATTTCAAAAATATTCATGTTATACGATTACTGCATATGAAACCTGATTGTGGACGCTATGGTTTATAACATTATTATATGTTCAAACTTAAACCTTGTGGCGGTAGGAAATCAATATCGATATTGGTTAAACATTGGGTAGCTATTGGCCTCAAATTAGTATTTTGAAAATACTATAAACTGCCATTTGAATTGCAAATGGTTTTTGAGACAGGAAATGACTTTAAATCCGAAATTCGGTTTCAAAAATATTTTGTTTCTAAAGGATTTAATTTCTATTTTATTCCCACATTTTTATCCATCTTTTTCTAAGTTATTTACTTATGTTAATATTGTTTTAAAATGTTATTTATATCTTTTAAAAAGTTATTTATTTATATTTCATATTATTTTGAAGTTATTTATTTATAATTAATATTGTTTTTAAGGTTATTTATCAATTTGTTAATAATTTGAAGATTAATTATTTAAATAATTAATGTGGGTTGAAATTAATAATAGTGATTTATTATACTATTTAGAAATTAATTATTATTATTTATAATAAGGCTGAAAATTAATTATTAGTGTTTTAACTGTACATCTTTGAAATTATTAATTATTATTTCGAGGTGTTTTAAAGTTTATAATTATTATTTATTTATAATGTTATTTACTAATCATTATTATTATATAATAGTGTTTAAAGTAAATGTTTATTATTTATTTATAAATATTCGAGATTTATAAATAGAGTTGTATAAAAAGGTTTGGGTTATAAGACGAATCTTATAACATGGTTTGGAAAACTTAAAGGAAGATTGCTTAAAAGGTAAAAAGAGTTTTATAAATAATTTTAGATATTTATAAAAGAATTTTAGAAATGGATTATAAATTTAAAAGGAGAGTTCTATAATAGTTTTATGAATTTATAAAGAGTTTATAAATCTTTGAAATTTATAAAAGAGTTTATAATTGGAAATGGCGGTTGGCTTTTATAAGGGGGTCTCCATAAAGAATTTATAAACGGTTTCAGAGATTTATAAAATGGTTTTATAAACGGTTTTTTTAGATTTATAAGGGATTTATAAATAATTTTAGAATTGTATAAAAAAGAAATATTTCTTTGTTTTGTGAATATACTTATACCGTGGAAATAAGTATATAAATATTTTCCAAGTATTAAAATATAAGGGTTTGTGAATGAATCTTTGTAAAAGTATCTTGATACTTGTATTTACATGGTTTTAATTAATGAAAAGGTTAATTATGGAAGCTAGTGGTTACTTATGTGCTTAACCAATGTTTGTTTTCCCTATGGAATTCAATCCCTGATTTGAATGTTTGTTTATTCGATGGTTAAATAACCAACTATCGAATTTGGACTCAAAACGTAACTTTGGATATATATATATATATATATATATATATATATGAGAAACATGTAAGTTGTATGGCACAATCATCTCTGATGATGATGTACTGTGCATATAAATCTCGTTTCATTCCCCTAGGACAAACGATAAAGAAATCTGACCACTTACGGTTAGGAGGTGATCTCCGCTTTTATCTTTGACTGCTTATTTCCTAAAGAACCGGTTTTGAGTTTAATGGAAATTATAGAAAGTTGTTTCGAAGAGACAGGTATTGGATATATTATACAAACACCACAACAAAAATACCTTGTTACAACGCGCTTTTTACAACGAGCATTCGATGTCCGTTGTAATAGAGGACTATTACAACGGTCCATACAGGCCCGTTGTTGCAGATGCCCTGTACAATGCCTTTTTATATGGGCACTGACTGCCCGTTGTAATAGAATGCTATACAACGGTCTTTTCATGCCCTTTGTAGTAGATGCTAATTTTACAACATTCACAAAATGTCCATTGTGATAGATGACAATTTTACAACGGTCACAAAATGCCTATTGTAAGAGGTGCTAATTTTACAATGCTCATAACGCGCATTGTAATAGGTGCCAATTTTACAACGAGCTTAAAATACCCATTGTAATAGATGCCAATTTTATAACGGTAGTAAAATGCCCGTTTTAACCGATGTCAATTTTACAACGATCATAAAATGTCCGTTGTAATAAATGTCTATTGCTAATTTTCAACAATCAGTATTTATTGATAATTAATAATTACTCATTAATAAAACTATATCAATCGTATTTACTAATTACTAATTATAATATTATATTACTAATTACTAATTACTAATCATTGATAATATTATATTATTTATTAATATCTAATAATTAATCATTAATAATATTATATTAATCATTTATAACTTATGGTAATTAATGATTATTTATGAATAATCACTAATTACCAATTTTTATATATAATCAGTATTCCAATAGGCTTAATTTTACTTTCCAGTTATTAGTAAGTAATATCGAGTAATTAATATTAAATATATAATAATTTATATTTAATAATAAATATTAATAATTTATGATTTATTGTTTATTATAAATAATGGTTTATAGTTAATAATTTATAAATAAAAATTATATTTAAATTTATGTTTTATAAGTAGTAAATTACTATTAATAATTTTTTAATACTAATTTACAAATGATAATTGATAAAAAAACAAAATGTATGGCGGTAAAACTTAAATTTTAAAGCCCACCATATGTTTGCTTTCTTTCCCTCGCTGCTAAAACTTTTTTTTTTCGGTAACCCTAAATCTCAAATCAAACATTCCTTCCCAAGATCTGGAATCCCCAGATTCGTCGACCTCTTCTCCATTGCAATCCAACACCAATGCAATATGTTATTGTAACATACTCATCATTTTAGGGACATCCTCACCCTTCTTCGCTCTTAACCCAACTACAAACCCAACCTCGTGCTCCGCTCCTAGCTAATCAAATCGCTCTATAAAAACAATCATCTCGATGAGTTGGCTGATTTGACCGACCGATTGATGCAGGAGTTGGAGGAAAGGGGTGGGATTGGGAAGGAGGGTAGGCTGAGAGGGCCGGCGAGGTTGATGAAGAGCTTGGTAATGGCGGAGAGTGCGGATGTGGTGAGGAGGGTGTATGGGATGATGAAGATAGGGGGATGTGAGTTGGATGAGTATCTGTTAGGGTTTGTTGTGAGGGGGCTGAGGAGGTTGGGTGATGAGAAAGGGGCAGCGATTGTGGAGCGTGATTTTAAGATGTGGGATACAACCAGTGAGTTTTATCATTGTCATTGCTATCGTGTCTCGTCTAGGTATTTATCTCTTCCAAATCCAATATTGGTATGTATGTTTAGATGATGCTGAGTTTCAGGCATTTTTTGTTTTGTTTCACCTTGGAGTATGTAGGAATTAGGATGAGACAAAATGATTAGAAGTATTGAAACTTGAAAAGTCGGTTGTGTAGAATTTACATCAGGTGGAGAAGAAGGATTGTAAAAACTCCGAAATTTGTTGTGTCATCACTGTATACTCAGACATTTCACTTGAGAAAACATGTTATTTATCAAGTGATCATTAACGGTTAAAGTGTTTAAATGTAGAAGTATGTATAGGCCTGTGAGTTCTATCAATGTCATAACCATGTATGTTCCATCCAGGCATGTATGTTCAGATTACATTATTGATTTTTCTAGCAATCCTTGTTTTTGTTTCACATTCGAATAGGATATGCTAATGTATGTTTCATTTAGGTTTGCTTTCCTTCTAATGCCTGATATATTTGCAAATTAGCTTGGGAATGTGTTCAGATGACATTTCACTCAAGCAAATTACACACATGCACATCTCTCTATTACTTAAAATAAAAAAAAAGGAACCACCAACTACTTACGCGTCTCTGTTGTTTTACAGCTTTGTAAAATAGCGATATACCGTTTACTTAATTTTTTTTAACTTGCTGTAAAAACAGCCGCCTTCATCCACTTCTTTTTAAAAAACACTCGTATCATTAATTATTGACATTTAAAAATCTGTACACATAAGCAGCACCATAAATATGAACACTATTTTCAAGAGCATAAATTCTTTTAAAATATTATTTTACTCGAAAATTGTCCAACAAAAGTCAAATACATTTTTAACAAAGTGGTGTGATTGACACAATTTATGAGCTTAGGCGGATACAAAATATGATGAAATGAATAATTTTGGCAATTTTGTAACTGTGAGAAGACAGAAGTAGTACATGACTAGGTAGAAGTTATTCTGTCAGGGGTATGAAAACTAAGTTAGTAATATGTTTGACGGAAAGAATATTATATGTCGAAAAATAAAATTAATTATTTGATTTACAGATTTAATGCAGTGTACAGCTCGAATTGAGTACAACATATGTAAGTGCTCCTGTAAATGTTGTATACATGGTACGGAAAAATTTGATCAACAAGGTATGCTACAATACAGTCAGTTATTTGTTTGCTCACTAATTTAAGGGCTTTTTGTCCAATTTGGATATCCTTAGTGCTACTTATTTTATTTTTAGATGAATTTTTCAATTATAGACTGTAAGTTGTTCATGTTATGAATGGTTTTCAATTAAAAATCTTTCGCAGCCAGAGATTGTTCGAATTTGGTTAATTTGAGGTTGGTTCGATTGAGTTGTTCGACTTGGAGTCGCGAAGTCCGAGGCTGAGATTTTATTGGGGGTTGTTCGTGGTTGTGGAATTGGGGAGGGCGAGAGTCTCGATTGAAGGCATGTGCTTTAGGCAATTCTGAGTGGAGGAATTTTTGGTTGCAGTTCGAATGTTGGTTGGACTAGTTTGGGCGATGCGGTGAGATGGTATTCGTGGGTGATTCTTTTGGGGATTGTGGTCGGCTTCTGGTTGAAGTTGCGACAGTGTCGTTTCTGGTTCGCGATGTTGATGGTCAGTGTAGGTTATGCTTTGGTGGTGTGGCAGTGAATGATTAAAGGGATGTTGATCTTAGGGGATGAAGAAATGTTGTGGATGTTTGGTTTTGGATATGTTACAAATATGCACAATTACAAGTAGCAGATGTGTGAAAGGGTAGGGGAAGTTGTGGGATGTTTTTGCAGTGATCCAGACGGTTGAAGTGGTACTGACTGTAATGGATGATAAGAAGTGGTGGCTGCAGCACTCTGTTTAGTTAAGTAGGAAGTGAAGTAAGTTGGTGCAGCAGCTTGTTTTGTTTGAAATGGAGTATGGATGTATGGATGTTACAGAGATGGTGGAAATGCAAGGGTGCTGTTGAAGCAGGTTGTGTTTGAGTTGCGTGACAGTAATGGAGAAGCAAGCAGTTTGAGTTTAACTTGTTATAGTTGGTAGCTTGTCAACTGTCAGGGGAGTTTGTAGGCTAGAATTTTGTGGTATTTGATTGCTGCAGCAGTATGAAGATAGGTTCAGTGCACAGTTGGGTCTGGTTTGGCACGGTATGGTTTGGATTGGATGATGTGTAACGAAAAGTGGTAGACGTTAATCAAGGTGGATGAACTGATGTGTTGATGTAGAGGACAGTGGGTTTAAGTTGGAGGTTGTGTTGTGACAAGGATGTTGATAGGGAGGCAGTGAAAGTTGTTTCTGTAGTGGTGGAGGAGTTCTATCAGTGGGGGGAGATATAGTTAATGACAAGTTTGGCTAGAGGTTGATGGAGGAATGTTTCAGTTAAAGTGTGAAGTGGGAGGAAAATGTGGAGTTTGTTTGTGAGGCGATGTGAAGTGGTTCGTGGGTTTGGGCGTAGATGAAGGCACTGGATGATGTTGTATGACAGCAGTTGGTCAGTGAGGAGGGAATAAGTGAAGGAGATCTAAAGAGGTAGCAGGTTGAAATGTCATTGTTGGTAGAAGAATGATGTGCACAGGGTTATGTTGAAATGTCACTGTTGAAATATAAAGTGCACAGGCAAATAGACTTGTATGATAATGTCACTATTGAAATGTATGAGAGAAGTGAAAAATAAAGAAAATTGTAAACAGAGAGAAGTGAAGTGAATAATATTTGTTTCGAAGGATATAATATTTATTACTCGTTAAATTATTCATTATTGGTATGAATATACTGCATGCATGTTGCTGTTGTTTTTCTAATTTGCATTTATTTTGCAACGGTCAGAGCATGTTGTTATACAACCTTTTTACCACGGTCAAAGCATGTTGTTATAAGATATTTTAACAACGGTCCATGCATGTTGTCAAAAGGGATTTTGCAACGGTCAATGCATGTTGTCAAAGAGTCTATTGCAAGGGCCAATGACTGTTGTAAAAAGGTGTGTTACAATGATCATTTACAACGTTTTATTGCTCGTTGTAAAATACAGTGGACCTATTACAACGAGGCCTAATACGACGGACACATGCCCGTTGTGAAACATATATTACAACGGGCATTATCCATTGTAGAAAGGTTGTTTTCTTATAGTCGAAAACCACTTCGATCCAACTCAAGTGTTGCAAAGTGTCTTGAAGATGATGGAATTGAAGACAGCGCTCTCAAGCATTTTGTTCGGTCCCAGAACAAACTTGTATGGATGAATGGTTGCATTGCATTGTTTCCTATAGGATAGTGTTAGCATTCCAAGTGAAAATTGCTATATAAAAGGTAAAACGTAGTCTCGGACCTCATCAATCAGGAAAGACTAAAACATGAAAGATGCGGCATGACTAAGTGGGTCTCCTCCAAGTAGAGTATGATCATTTTTATCTAATGTCGATATTATCTCTCATTTTGTATGCTTCGGAGCCCATTAACAAAGGGGTAATCATATTAGTACTATCAATCAAGTGGTAAATCGGTTCTATGTCGGCAGGGGATCCTGACGAGGTTCTCGGTGTTATTTTATCTAGAGATGCACCGTGACGGACGGTACCACAGCAGCCAGTCATTATATAAAATTCATTCTCCAATACGAGCCTTTACGATTTTAGTTGTATACCTATTATACTAGAATTTAATCAATGTAACAGTTTCAGCTATGATTAATAAATATTTGTATCATAGACTCTATTATAATATCGAAGAATTTCATATGAAATGGTTTAATTATCGTAAGGTAAAAACTCATCCGTGTTTATGTGTGACGTCGTCTTACGAGATACTTTTGATTGACTTTTTATAACTTCAAAATCCAGTTGGATATGTTTTCTCATGCTTGTTTCCCAGACTGA
Source organism: Allium cepa (assembly GCA_030765085.1). Lineage (NCBI taxonomy): Eukaryota > Viridiplantae > Streptophyta > Magnoliopsida > Asparagales > Amaryllidaceae > Allium > Allium cepa. The sequence continues at coordinate 636,640,519 of CM060941.1, forward strand.
CTCAAGTGTTATTTTATTATAATGCTCGGGTCAGACCGAGCATATCACAGATTTAGTTTGAATATTCTGAAGCTTCAGGAGACGGGTTGAAGGCCCAAGACGTATCTACGTATTAAATTGTGTTCCGTTGTGTTGTGTATTGGTTGTGTTTATCAGCAATTGTAAGGACGGGTTGTTATAACTATCTGGACTGAAATAGGCTAGTATACTCTGATTGATGTGTGTGTGTGTGTGTATTATATTTCTTCTTTATGTAAAGATTAGTTATATATTATAGATTATTCGTTCCACTATGAGATTATGTGTTGTTTAGTTGCTTCTTCCTTTCTTCTCAAATTCCCTAACTATCCGTCTTTTTCGTTCAATTTGAATGGGTCGCGTGCTTTTATTGTCCGCTTAAACTGTACGGAAAATGTGGATCGTTACAACATCTCAATTTAAAATTTGAACTTTACGATTTGAATTACATTTGAAAACATTCATGTACTTGAGTAAAAAAGAAGGCTAAATCATCGATCACAAACATAAAATATAAGAGGTTAGAACAACATTTCAAACTAAGGTTGAATATATTACAAAAACCACCTTATAAAAGTTCTGATGACACAAACAAAAATAATAACCAACAATCGGAAAATCAACCAAAATGTGAAACCCCAGGGAGTTAAACTGGAGTAAAATGGGTACATGGCTACTTGGAACTCCTATTATGCATAAAGTTATCATCATATTAACCATTTACCAAAACTGATCTACGTTAATCAGGAGTGCGTGTTATGAGATTAAAAAGGAAAATATTGAACAGTATCAGGAAGCACTAGCTAAGCTTTTTAATCTTGGATTTGGGACGAAATCTCAAAATCTTAAAATAACATCTCGGTACATACGTAGAGTTGATAATTTAACATCTTGGATGTTAAAGTATGTGTCTGAAAATTCATCTCCCTCGAGTGAGGAAAAAAAAAGTGATCCCAAGGGAGATCTTGGAGGAGTTGAAACAGATTTAAAAGAACATACAGTCAAAAATTTCAGCAGTAACATGAGTATTTGATTTATAATTATTTATTTACCTTTCAGAGGTACATACATATAAAAGGTTTAATTTCGAGACCCAACCAAAAAAGTAACCAGAAGTAACAGAAAAAAATCTTGTTAGGAAAAATAATAAGAGAAATCTGAATCAAATAGGGCATTATGCTGAGATCATTTACGACTGTTTTAAGTAATGAAATCACTATAACCTATTCAGGAACAATCTTGAAAAGGCACAGGTTCATCTTCTTAATATCTTGGTGCCTATATTAAAAGATTCAGTAAAGTCTAGACTGCATAGTATCAACTTATTTTGCAACAGTTACGTGCACATTTATATATCTAAGATAGTTGAGCAATATAAATACATCGTTCTCATGTAATTAGATGCAGTTCAATGAAATATAGCCAACTCTCGGAGAACTATACCTCACATTTTGATTCACTAAACTAATTATAGTATCCAAGTAGTGTAAAACTAATATCGCATTAGCATTTTCTCTTATTTACTCAACATCATAAGCATCAAGTGAAGCATCAAACCAATTTGTTGTAACTATGAGAAGTATAAACTAACAAGGATCAAAAACATTCACGTGGAAAATATATCACAAATGACAGTGTTTAATGATGGTTAAAGCGAATCCAACAAGGATGCAAGTGAGCAAAAAAATCACTTGCTCGCTCGCTTTATCCTGAACCACTCAAGCAGATATAGCTAGTGGAGGACTGTTAATTTGCTATTTATATATCATATCTATTTGTCATGCATATTTAGAGTCCATTTAGCAATATAATGTCTGAGTGAATTTACACCACTGATTTCAAGATTTCAGGCAGCAAAAGGAAATACAAAATGAAATCATTTGTGCCGGGCTTTGAATGATTATTGTGGCGTTTAAACAAATCATGTATATTTGATACATTTGTTATGCATATTCAGTGACCGTTTGCGCTTTCAAGGAGTTTTAAATAAATATTTTGAACCGTAATTTCCAAGCAGTTTTAAACAAGTACTTTGCACCAAAGTAGTTTTAAACACATGTTAAAATGGAGGTGTTTAGATAGGTAGGTTAAAAACTTAAAATTCAAACAGTCAAATGTTTGTTTTTTTATAACTTAAGAATAGATTTGCTATTTTTTCAAGTCAAAAAACAAAGTTGTTGCCAAAATAACTTTTAAGCCACTTTTGTTACTTTATATATTTGTTGTGTGTGTGGTGTTGTTTTGTGTTGGAATTAAAATTGATTTCTTGAAAGGGTAGAAATTGCAGGTAAGTTGAGAATAAACTGACATTACTGGAATTGGGAATGCTGATGCTATGGTAATACGATGATCCTAACAAACAAGGTATGAACGACCGGTTCCATGGCAAAAAAACTATTTACACCTACAATGTAACTAAATACATAATTCATGCGTGGAAACAACGTATAAAAGTACTATATACCTAGCTGGTGCACCAACTGTACATGCATGTACAAAAACACATTTATTTGGGGAAGACAAACCCTAATTTTGAATAGGGACGGGCGTTTATCTCACGGTGTATAGGAGATACCTAGAGCAATTCTGTTAGACTCCACAAGAGTTTTATTCCAATGATTTGACCCTTTTTGAATAGCTTTTGGGGGTTTTTTTTTTTTTTACATTAGATCCAGTCAAAACCAATGTTGGATAATTTTCATTGTATATTTCAGCCAATCAATAATTAAGAGTTTTTCAAATGTATTCCAATTTCCCCATTTATAAAAACATACATTGTATCAACTTTCAATATACATCAACAATGCTGCTATATTTAATTATTTTCTCCCCTTGCCTAATGAAAGAAGATGAGCTCCTTGAAACATTTAAATGCGCACCTTTAAGATTAATATCAATGAACACCATTTATAGCTGGGGTTTGTGGTACCAATTAGAGGAGATGGCTTTACTTGTTAATAAGAGTTTTAGTTTTAATTGGCTTTTTTGAAATATGATTTGATAGAGAAATAATAGAGAAGTCCTGAAGTCAAGGTCCGTTATATGTTCCAAACTCAACTTCACAAGTTTTTTTAGTATATTTTTATGCAGTATTATTCAAAGGCCATTCATATATGCCTTGTTATTGTTGTTGATGCTGCTGCTGTGACTGTTACTATTATTATTTTATAATTATATCTTATTCATATCCATGTCCACAATGTTTATAATCACCTCTTTTAAATATAAGCCGATGATTGTTGGTTTATTGAAAAATAAATTAATTAGTAGAAGCTTATATATATTTTCAAGTTTTATGGGATCAAGATGTTTAGAATGTTGATGTTCTTGTTAAGCCCTTTCAACACATCTCTGTTCGGACAAAAAATAAAGTGGGTTTCTTTTATAAAAAAAAAATTTATGCAAGTAACTTATATGGCAAGATACAGAATTTATGAAAATTGATTCAAATAGAGACTACTTTTACTAATCATATTTTTTTTTTGGTGATTTTAACAATACTCCTAATATTTCCAATACAAGTGGTGGATTTGTCACATCTAGTGAAACTCAAGGTTCCAATAATTGTTTGCTAGCTTCTAGACTGATGGGGTCAAAGTATAAATAATTAAACGAGTGTTAAGGCACGAGCTCCGTGCGTAAATTGTTTTTCTTATAAATTGCATATATTTAAATCGGTCAATTTTTTTTTTTCAAGTGATATTAAGATCTGTGCATTTATAAAGAATATTTTGAATTTGTAAAGAAAGTTTAACTTTAGATCTTATTTTTAAAAACGTTTTGAATCTGTAAAACATGTTTAATTGTTAAATCCTACTTTCAAGTGCATTTAAATTTGTAGTATAAAGAGGGGCGTTTTTGGTAGTTCACGTTTACGCCAAAAAAGCGTGACTCCAGAGCTACTACAACTATTATTACGAGCATTACAGCACGTGCTTCGCGCTTGATGATGGAATGTGCTTCGCGCGTGAATTGTTTTTCTACAAATTATATATGATTAACACATTCAAGAAAAAATGATATGCACAAATATTTGACCATAATATGTAGTTAATTTAAAGTTTTATTTGTAAGTTGGAATTTTTTTGGTCAGTTTGAGTTTTATTTTTTATTAGTTACTAAATAACGAATTTGTAAATTATGTTTACTTGTTAGGTCCTATTTTTAAGTGTAGAAGAACATTTTGAATTTGATAGAAGTTTAACTATTAAATCATGTTTTTAAGGGATGTTAAAAATTGTTATTATCTATAGAGGGACATTTTTTATAGTTCACGTTGATATCAAAAAGTGTGACACCAAAGTTATTACAACTATTATTAAAAATGAGATAAAGAGGTTTAGAATGTTGATGTTCTTGTTAAGCCCTTTCAATATATCTCTGTTCGGACAAAACATAAAGTGGGTTTCTTTTAAATATTTTTTGTTTTGTTTATGCAATAACTTGTATGGCAAGATACATAATTTATGAAAATTGATTCAATAGAGACTTCTTTTACTAATCATATTTTTTGGTGATTTTAACAAAGTTCTTAATATTTCCTATAGAAGTGGTGGATTTGTCACATCTAGTCAAACTCAAGGTTTCAATAATTGTTTGCTAGCTTCTAGACTGATGGGGTCCAATCTTTGAAAGTATAAATAAATAAATATACATGAGAAATAGAAGGGTAGTTATGTAGATTTAAAAGGATCTTATAAATAGTGTGGTCTTCAAATTACCAAATTACACTTTTGTAGCTCTACACAATTCTACCGACTATCAGTTATCATACCCTGCTTTTGGTAAATTTTATGATCATATCAGTATTCAAAAGGGTACACATTATCGTTATGTTAATAATTGTGCTATTTAGTGGTTATTATGATTGTATAAAAAAGATTTGAGTTACACCAAACCGATGCATATAACATATATAATATTGTTTTAATGCTTAAACGGGTTAATGCAACATAAGGCGTAGAATGAGACTGGAAATAAAAACAATTTACAAATTTTGAAAACTACTTTCTAGGATGCTCTTTTGGCAGTTGCCAGTGATCCGCAAAATGAGGAAGTATTTGAGCAAATGCTTACTTTCCAAAAATAATATGAAGCTCCGTTGAAATGCCGAAACTACAAAATTAGGTGAAAAGCGAAAGTAGATGGCTTACTCTTTTGATGGACAATAATGGCAAAAAAATGTAAAGTTGGAAAAGAGAATAAATCGGAATAATATATTGGCATTAATGGACAATAATGGAACTTCTATCTTTTAATGATTCAATTTTTGAATCCCAAGCTATTAACTATTTTAATGCATTTTATGATTCGAACGAAGATAATTTGGCTAATGTTGTCTAACCCGACATTCAATGCAATAATTTAATCAACAATAAGGATGTGGTTTTCCTTTCTTGTAGTCCGACTTAGGAAGAAATTAAAGAGGTGGTCTTTAACATTAAAGACAATAAAAGCCCGAGAACGGATGGTTTCACTTCAGAAAAAATAATTAAACAATATTGGGAATTATTAAAGGATTTACCACTAAAAGCAATAAAGGAGGTTTTCTTTGCTAGGAAACTAGTAAAAGAAACTAATCATCATGTGTTGCTCATGTGCATAACAAAGAGAACCCTACTCGTGTTGCTGATTATCGACCTACTGTTTGTTGTAACATCTAATATAAAATTATTTGCAATGGAATCAACCCATATTTTTCTTATCTCATTTCCGAAAACCAATCAATTTTCTTACCGGGTAGGAAAATACATGAAAAAATCATCCTTGCTCATGAGCTGATTTGGGCCTTTGAAAAGAATAGTTGTTTTAAGATGTGTCGTAAATTTGATTTACAAAAAGCATACAATAGAGAATTTATTTATTTTATGGTGAAGAAAATGGATTTTCTTGATGAGCCAATTGAACTGATTGATGACTACATCAGCACTCCTACCTTTTTAGCTCTTATCTTGGATGCTCCAAGAGGAATTACATTTGGCAATTAAAGTATTAGACAGTAAATTCTCTTTCTCCTTATCTTTTTGTGCTGCTACAGAGCTACTTTCAATTTCTATGTATAAGTGAAATTTGGGAGGATTTACCCTATTTTTAAAACTGATAATTTGGGAGGATTTACCTTATTTTTCAAAATGGTCATGGTATTAAACATTTATTATGTTTATGACTTAATAATTTAATAAAGGAAAATGTTGAAGCTGGTATGTTGTTTAAGGAAATTTTCAAAGACCTCAAATAGATGTACGGATTAAGCGTAAATCAGCTGAAATCTAACATATTCTAAAATCGAAGATGCAACTATGCAAGTTGAAAGCAGAAATTAGAAGCATCTTTGGACTTGAAGAAGGTTATCTTCCTATTACATGTCTAGGAGTTCCTCTATCTACGAGCTCAATCACATATTTGGGTTATGATTCTTTGATTAGAAGAATTAAGGAAATATTTAACGGAAGGAATTTGTTCTTCTCGGTATGGCAGACTGAGTTGAACTTATACATTCTGTTATTTCATTAATGATGCTTTGTTGGATTCAGACCTTAATATTTCTATGGCCACTACTTGTAAAATTGATTCTTTATGCACTATTTTTTATGGAGCGGCAAACATCATAACATTCCTTGGGAAATCTTTATGTGCTTCTAAAGAAGGAAGAGGTATTGGCTTAAGGAATTTATCTAACATTAAAAAAGCGATTGTTACTAAGCGCCTTTAAAACTACCTAAAAGGTTACTCTATGAGGTCCAACGAAAATATCAAAATCTTAGACTTTACGAGACCTTAATTTAAGGGGAGGAATTGGTTAGATAGCTCTCATGTGCTTTTATAGCATCTTGGCATTTTTTTCTATATTATAAGCTTCACGCTTAATTACTTGTTTTTGACACATACATTGTATCATTTAATGTCAGACAATATAATAGTTGATTGTTGTATTTATCAATTAGCAATAAAACTCTACCCATTTTCAACATATATATGGAAGCTATTAATCCATCATGTCTAATGTCTTTGCAACTAATTTTGTCATAGTTCTAACAAACTCATGGGCTTAGATTATAACTAATATTTCACTTCCTAATCCTACCTCAATAAAATCAACCTCAACTAAAACTCTCATTAACAATCAAAACTGTATCATTGTAATCAGTAGATACCCAGCAGCAAAGCATTATAATTGTTGTTCCGTGTTCATGTATTTTTCATCTAATGCTTCAATTAAACCAGTTCAAAGCATTTAAGTATGCAACACCAACTAATATATAACCATTTTTATGGTTATGACCTACCAAAATTTAGATTTTTAGTGCAAAATTGCAGCTGAAAATAAAACCAAGATTGACACCTTTTTTGATTGGCTCTACTGAGTTGAAAGAAAAGATTTTTATAATGGTTTTTAAAATCTTCATATGTTTAAGATTATCATAATTAGTGCATCTGTCAAATTTACAAATTATAGAAGTCAAATCTGAAGAGTGGTAATAAAAGTAGAAATCCAAAACCGCAGAATCGTTAACAAAAAGTATTCTAAATAGATTGAACACTTATACAATTCATAGTAACCGCAAAATAAAACATCATGCCCAAATAAAAATACCTCCAGATCTGATAAAATCACCGCAAATAGTAAGGAATCTTAATCCTAACGAAAAGCATGGCCATAACATACCCAACAACAACAGCAGAGATCCCAAATGCCCCAAATGAAATCCTAACACTACGAGCCCGATTCTTGTCCAAAGCAAGGTCCATCAAAATTAATCCAACCCCACCGAGAAGAAACATGAAGCCAGACGAGATCCCTTCAATGATGTACTGGCCGTTGACGCGTCCAGCCATGAAGACAACGGGACGCACGGTTCCAGTAGAGGGATCTTGGGTGGATCCGATGCCAGGAGGCTCGACTATGACGTCGTAGACGAGGCCGGAAATGACAGCGAAATAGGTGAGTAGAAGTAGGGAGAGTATTGTCGTTGAGGATGGGAGTGGGATGGTGGATGGGAGCTTGAGGCGGAGGCGCGGTGGACGCAGAATGGAGAAAGGGAGAAGGGATAGAATGGGGAGAACTGGATCCATTTTTAGGGTTTGAAACTAGAAGGGTAGCGGAAGTTAATCGGTGAAGACAAAGCAATACCGTAAAGCTATTGACCCCTCTACAAAAAAGAAGAAAATAGCGCAGTGTAAATTTTGTAGAATCGTCCGAAGTTCGGCTCAGTCCGAGCTGTAAAGTTTTTGAAGGTTGTGTGCGATTTTCACCTAGGACATGAGAAATGTAGGAAAACATATTTGTTTCAAATTATCCAATGTATTTATATTATTTGAATATTGTTCGTCTGTTATTTGGCTCGTACTGAAGCTTAATGTTCGTCTGGTCCGTTGTCCATCCGAATCACTTATAAAACAGGATGAGGACACACCTTCGTTCGGTTCGGTTCGATCCGTTTACTTCCCTAAAAACAAGGCTAATTCCATTAACCCCTCTAGGTAAAATTCTATTCATACATCAAATTTTACTTTACATACGCTACTATCTATTTAGATAAATTTACTACAAAATTATCCTTCTTAAGCGCATCTTTATGTTGAATATGCGCTTTGCGCTATATGATTTTTGTTTGATGATAATAAACATATATACATTCATATAAATGTATTTGGTAATGTACTATTTTGTTTTTCATAGTTTAAATATATATTTGTTGAATAAAATTAAATTACACAGAATTCGAATTTGAATTCAAACAGAACAAGTTAAACAGATTTTGAATTCAAACAGAAATTTTTATTCAAACAAATATTTATTACTATTTTAAATAGTACAATTTCATGCTCTCACTATACATATACATTTTTGATTACAATCACATCACATTTACAGTTAACCTCACTACATATCACTCACACTCGTACTTTGTCTTCAACTGCATTCCGGTTTGAATCCAGCATCTGAGTAATCTGCAAAAATATTTTCAAACGCAGTAAAATTGAAAGAGAAATATTTTTGAAATTTGAAAGAAACGATGATTTTGAAAACATTGTTTGCCTCAGTTGTTTGGGTTGTTCGTCATCATTTTTGACTGTGCAATATCTGTGCATATCAGTATTTTTATCAGGGACAGGTAACTATGAGTGGCTGCAGTACACACGTGTACATTCGTATACGTGTGCACTGCCTCGCCAACTTGTGTGCAAAAAATCAAACAAAAGCACAGAAATCAAAAACAAGGTCAAACCCAAGATAGGTTCAACTCAAGGCAAATAGACAAAGCAATTGACTACAAACAGTTCCAGTACAAGCCTGCAGAATGCAAATGGACTCGACCAAGTATACAAATGCAACAGTCAGACCAAAAGGCTACATGAAGAACCAGAATACAAGTACAGGAGGTAGTTCAATATAAACATGCTCAGGTCAAAGACAACAAGTACATCACTGTACAAGTGCCACAAGCAACATCAACAAGCAGTGCAGACTCAAAGCACCACTGACTAGAATACAATGCAACAACACAGTCAACAAGGCAACAATGCAAATGAACATCACAATGAACCAACAGGTCAGAGGTGAATCTCAAGCAAGCCAGACCAACACTGCAACTCAAAATGAAACATGTATCAAGTCAGAACACAGTGAAAACTCGAGTCACAGTACAGGCCAAGACCACTGCATGCAACATGGAATGCAAAAACAATGCACCACTGCAAATTCAAACAATGTCCAAACATGAAAATGAACCAAAGTAATACAGCAGCCCCAAAATCAGTGAACAACAACAAAAGTGCAAGCAATGTGCAACTGCAGTGATACATAGGCAACATGAATACTGCAACAACAAGTATGGTGAAGCACTGACTCAAATAAACAACTACAAAGACCAGCTATTCAATGCAACTCAGTGGCAAATGAGTACAACATGACCAAAAGTGTATGCAAACAGTCAAAGGCAAGACACATGGAACAATGCAACACAGACCAAATGCTCAAGCCACCAAGATGACCAAGCAATGATCAGAGACCAGAAAGGTCAGAAGCACAGTGACAATTTTATGAAGACAAGCACACTTGAACAACAATGAACAAGTGTAACATCTGTGTCAAAGAAAATGTCAACATAAAGTGTATGCAATTCAAAGTAATATATCAGCAAATACCAGCATCATCAAATCAAGTCCAGCTACTAGTTGCAGACTCCAAGTTGCAGACTCAAAGCAAACATGACACCAAACTACAAAATCAAATGCAAACTCAGTATACACATATGTACAAGTACAAACAACAGTGAGCAGACTCATATGAACAAATGCAAAGAACAGTGAAGCATGCACATAGGCCACCAGTGAAACAAAGCAATATATACATGAACAAGTGTAGCATCTGTTACAGTGAAAAGCCTAAGTCAAGATGGAGTTACAACAATGCATCAGTGAGGAACACAACAACAATGAATACTGCAACAACCAAATGGAGATGGCATCCCACAATATCCAGAAGTTTAGAAAATCAAATGGCCGAAGTAAACACTCAGTATCAAGGCCGAAGTGACAGTGAATCGCAAATTCAATGATGAACAAGTCAACAAAGTGAAAACTCACGAAATCAGTATTGTCAAAGTCAAACAAGTGTTCACCGTGGTAGCCAAGCAAAATTGATCACGAAATCAAAATCGAAGCCGTGTCAACCAAGCATCAAAATACGAAATTGAAAAAGTCAGAATCGATCTCAATCATTCAAGCATCATCAAGTGGCCGAGATAAAGAATTTGACAAATTCAATCAAATTTATACGAACGCAAATATAGGAATTCAACCTATATAAATGCCCTAATCATCATCGGCAAAAGATTATCGAGTTCAAGTATCAATTTAGAAAAGCAAAAGGAGACAGTACATACCGAATTCACAAGCAACGAACTCGATCGAGCAACTGCAAAACGAGCAATAGTCAACCATCAGAGAAGCAGCGAGCTAGGGCAACAAATCACAGATCAATTGAAGAAACCGAAGCACTAATTGAAACAAAGAGCCGAAGCCCTAACTGGAACAAAAGGGAACGAAGCCCTAATTAGAACGAAGCCGCCATTATTCTCACGAACGAGACAAAAGGGGATCGGACTGGAGATAACAAAGAAAGGAACGGGTTTAAGTGGGCCGGTCTAATTAAAATCAAAAGGGGGTTTTGTTTTAATTTGAGGCTTTATTATATTAATTAGTTTTTAGGGTTATTTTCTATTGTTTCTCAATTACTGTTTTTTATTTTACGAACCAAAGAAGCTTGGTAAATCACCACCTAGGTTTAGGTAGTGTCAGATTGTCTATTTAGAATTAGTTCAGTGAGCAGGGTGTGCGAGTTTGCAAAATTCTATTGTAGGCGGGAGCAGAGTTTGCGAGTAAGCGAAGCTCTATAGGCGGGAGGCAAAGTTTGCGAGTAAGCGAAACTCTATAGGCGGAGCAGGATGTGCGAGTCTAGTAGAGTGTTTGTGAGCGTGGAGCAAATGTTTGCGAGCAGGGTGTGCGAGTCTAGTAGAGTGTTTGTGAGCGTGGAGCAAATGTCTGCGAGTCTAGTAGAGTGTTTGTAAGCGTGATACTGTTTAATTCTAATAGAAATCTGTGAATGAAGCAGTAGGCAGGGGTTGCCGAAGCTGGGTAAATTTTGTGTGTGATTTACTTTTCAGCATATTTATTTCTGCAATTATATTTCTGTATTTAATTTGAGAAAATTTGCTATAACCCTATTCAACCCCCCTCTAGGGTTAATCTAGATCCTACAAGTGATATCAGAGCCCGGTATATTTTTTATTTAACTCTAGAGTCATGAGTCTACAAAATAATGCTTTTTCTGAGGGGCAATCTATTGCTAGGCCACCCATGTTTAACGGGAACGATTATGCTTATTGGAAAGTTAGGATGAGTATTTATCTTAGTTCCGTTGATTATGATGTTTGGGATATTATTGAAACTGGCTATAAACCTCCCACTATAATCGTTGGTGGTACTGAGATTCCTAAACCTAAGGATAGGTGGGATGCTAACGATAAGAAATTGAAAACTACAAATGCTAAAGCCATGAATGCTTTGATATGTGCTCTTGATAAAAACGAATTTAATAGAATTTATCATTGTACAACAGCACAGGAAATATGGCATACTTTGGAGGTGACACACGAAGGAACTTCTCAAGTCAAGGAGTCTCGGCTAGCCCTATTCAGCAATGAATACGAAAACTTTGTGATGGACAAAGGCGAGAGCATAAAGGATATGTTTGGACGCTTTTCAACCTTGGTATACAATGCTAGAGCGCTTGGGAAGGTATTCACTGAGGTAGAGCTTGTGCGGAAGATACTACGAGTTTTACCAATGAACTTTGAGGCAAAAGTCACAGCAATCCAAGAATCGAAAGATCTGATCAAACTAAGCATGGAGGAATTGATTGGCAACTTGATGACATATGAGCTTGAGTTAAAAGCAAAGGAAGAACGCAACAACTCCGAACCAAAGAAGAAGACGATTGCCTTAAAAAGTAAAGAAGAAAGCGATGAAGAAGATCCAATTGAAGAGCTTGCAATGGCTGTCAATAATCTTAGAAGATGGTCTAGATTCAAGCCACGCAAGAAGAAAACAAAGGGAAATAGGTCAAAAGATTCCGAAAATTCCGATAATGAACTGACATGTTATAACTGCAACAAGCCTGGCCACATCAAACCAAAATGCCCACTTCTCAAAAACAACAAAGAAAAGAAAAAGGCGAAGAAGGGATTTGCAGCGACTTGGGATGATGAAGAAGGAGAGGAAGCTTCGGATAGCAGCCCAGAGGAGGCTAACTTGTGTTGCATGGCAAAATCAGAATCAGAAGCAACCTCCGACGAATCTAGTGAGGCAGGTGAGTTTTCTTATAAAGAACTTGTTTTTATGTGTTCTGATCTTACTAAGGTAGTGGATACTCTTGAATCTAAAATTGAAAAACCGAAATCTGATAGGAGAGAATTTGCTCGTGAAAATTTTAGGTTAAAAACTGAACTTGAAAATATTCAAAACCTAGAATGTAAAAAATGTAAGATTTTAGATTCAGAATTATCAAAACTGAGGAATAACTTTGAAAGTCTTGAAAATGAAAACTTGAATCTTAAGGAAACCATCGACACTAGGAGAAAGGATTTTATTAATCGATGCACCTCACTTGTTACTGAAAATTCAACATTAAAAACCAAAGTCCAAAATCTTGAGAAATCTTTGAATAACTTTTCAAGAGGCGAAAAATCTTTCAAAATGTTATTTGAAAATCAAATTTTTGCTAACAATAGAAAAGGACTAGGTTATGGAAAATCACAAGATGATGGTAAAGGTAAAAGTGTTGCTCGATCTGAAATAACTGGAAATCATGTTGAAAATCATAGTCATAGGAACACAAAATTTAATCAAGTCAATTTAATGTGCATGTTTAGTAGAGAATTTGGACATAATCGAAATAATTGTTGGTATAGACCCAAACACGTGAAAACTATACCAATTTGGGTTCCAAAAGGCACAAATATAAAATTTTTGAAAGTCAAACAAATTTGGGTGCCAAAAGGAACATATATAAATAGTTTTGAGTCTCCAAAAACATATTTTTCATATTCTGCCACTAACAACAATGGACCTATAATAAAAAATAGGTCACACAAATCTTTTATCGTGTAGGTGTGGTGGCAGGCTAAGGAACAACAACAGTGTTCTCTGGATTTCGGCTGTTCCAGAAACACAACGGGCGAAAAGCAAAGTTCCTTAGCCTAGTATAAAGGTGACAGAATCACAATGGGCAATCACGAAAAATTATCGTAAAGGTAAAACAGGTAATTGTTTTTAAATGTGATTATCTGCACCATACTCTAAATTAAAATTAGCCAATATTGAGATGAACAAAAGATGATGATTTTGATGCTATGATTCTTTTTAAAATATTGACTAACCATCTTTAAATAGAGTTACTTGGAGTAATTATGATGGTTGACTGATTCGGACTTAATTGATATGATTTTTTGACTTGTTCTTATTTATGACATTAATTTGTGCTTAATTGATGACCAATCAGATTTTCAATTTTGAACTAATTTATATAAATTTGTTCGGTCAAATGCTGGTTACTCATGCTACACGTAGATATATTGGTTCTGACATTTTGATCACTGCTTGTAAATTTGCACGATTTCAAATTCATGAGAAAAAGGATTTTAAGAAATTGTTTTTGAAATAATTATGATGTTGATTGACTGTTGATTACTCATGAAAATAATTGTTTATCCTCTGGTTTCTGAAATTAACATCATGATATTTGTTTGAGTGTTAACACGGCTTAAATTCAAATTCAAAAGAATGATGTTTTGAAATTTTTTGGTGCACATCTCATGGTTTGATTCAACAAATGAATATTGAGTGAAATTTAAATTCAGATACGGATTACACTGGTAATATAGTTGATAGAAAAATTATTAGTGTAACGTGATTAATTTTTTGAAACATTCATTTGCTGCATCGTTTTTTTTTAAAGAAAAATCTGCATATTTTTTTCATTTGAAATAATTTTCAAATAGCAGAAAATTTTCTTATAAAACTCCCCTCAAGAAAATCATGTTTGACCATATTTACAGCTTAATCATTTTTGAAAAATTGATTTTATAATTTTATAATTTGATTTTAAATGACAAATTTGACTAATCTGACTCGTTTTGATTATCGAAAAGATAAATAGTGATTAAAAAAGAGATGAGTGTTGATATTTATCATATATTATAACTCGAGAAAGTATAATTAGAAAATTTCTTTAGAATTTCATAACAAGAGTTATAAAAACTTTTTGTTGGGTAATAATTCCATGACCATTTCTATTTCTATCATCTTTCTATCGAACATCACTCATCAAGATCATATTTAGTATGTAAATTTGTGGTAGTTTACAAAGGAAATCATTTGTTCTTCAATATCTTAAATCTGTGAAGGGAATTATTTGTGCTTCAACTTATTATATTTAGCAATAAAAATAAATATCCAAAGTATTCACTCTCATTTAAAAGTCCTCACGGTTATGCATGGGTGAATTACTTGGATTTCTGATTATGTGCTTCCATGCTCATTTAAAAGTCCTCACGGTTATGCATGTATGGAACGCATATTAAAAATAATTGATTTAATAGACAAGTTGATTCTAATCCCATTTAAAAGTCCTCACGGTCATGCGTGGTTAGAAGATACTTGATTTTATTTTTTAAATTGGAATACTACTAATCTCATTTAAAAGTCCTAACGGTTATGCATGGTTAGTAGATATTCAAATTTCCAGAAATAAATATACCACAAATAGACATATCTATATGAATTTTTGATGATTCTATCTCCATCACTTCTGAAAGTGGAATATGCGCTTGACAAAGGTAATTATGATTTTTGTTTGAGTTTTATTGAAATTTGATATTTATATTTAATTGAGTTAAATGTTTGATTCATGTCTATCACTTCATCCCTATTTTTATAACACTGTTATTCTTTTGCTGATAACAAAAGGGGGAGAGAAAAGTTAAGATTTTGTCAAATAGAATCAAGCAAAGGTCAAATAATTTTCACTTTGCATATAGGCTCATTTACATATTTTTATTTGTATGCATATATGTAGGGGGAGCCATGTATGTAGGGGGAGTATCACATAAAAAGGAAGCATTCAAATAGGGGGAGCAAATGAAATTATCAAATACATTTAATATATTCAAAATCTTAAATATATGTTTGTTATCATCAAAAGGGGGAGATTGTTGAATATGCGCTTTGCGCTATATGATTTTTGTTTGATGATAATAAACATATATACATTCATATAAATGTATTTGGTAATGTACTATTTTGTTTTTCATAGTTTAAATAAATATTTGTTGAATAAAATTAAATTACACAGAATTCGAATTTGAATTCAAACAGAACAAGTTAAACAGATTTTGAATTCAAACAGAAATTTTTATTCAAACAAATATTTATTACTATTTTAAATAGTACAATTTCATGCTCTCACTATACATATACATTTTTGATTACAATCACATCACATTTACAGTTAACCTCACTACATATCACTCACACTCGTACTTTGTCTTCAACTGCATTCCGGTTTGAATCCAGCATCTGATTAATCTGCAAAAATATTTTCAAACGCAGTAAAATTGAAAGAGAAATATTTTTGAAATTTGAAAGAAACGATGATTTTGAAAACATTGTTTGCCTCAGTTGTTTGGGTTGTTCGTCATCATTTTTGACTGTGCAATATCTGTGCATATCAGTATTTTTATCAGGGACAGGTAACTATGAGTGGCTGCAGTACACACGTGTACATTCGTATACGTGTGCACTGCCTCGCCAACTTGTGTGCAAAAAATCAAACAAAAGCACAGAAATCAAAAACAAGATCAAACCCAAGATAGGTTCAACTCAAGGCAAATAGACAAAGCAATTGACTACAAACAGTTCCAGTACAAGCCTGCAGAATGCAAATGGACTCGACCAAGTATACAAATGCAACAGTCAGACCAAAAGGCTACTTGAAGAACCAGAATACAAGTACAGGAGGTAGTTCAATATAAACATGCTCAGGTCAAAGACAACAAGTACATCACTGTACAAGTGCCACAAGCAACATCAACAAGCAGTGCAGACTCAAAGCACCACTGACTAGAATACAATGCAACAACACAGTCAACAAGGCAACAATGCAAATGAACATCACAATGAACCAACAGGTCAGAGGTGAATCTCAAGCAAGCCAGACCAACACTGCAACTCAAAATGAAACATGTATCAAGTTAGAACACAGTGAAAACTCGAGTCACAGTACAGGCCAAGACCACTGCATGCAACATGGAATGCAAAAACAATGCACCACTGCAAATTCAAACAATGTCCAAACATGAAAATGAACCAAAGTAATACAGCAGCCCCAAAATCAGTGAACAACAACAAAAGTGCAAGCAATGTGCAACTGCAGTGATACATAGGCAACATGAATACTGCAACAACAAGTATGGTGAAGCACTGACTCAAATAAACAACTACAAAGACCAGCTATTCAATGCAACTCAGTAGCAAATGAGTACAACATGACCAAAAGTGTATGCAAACAGTCAAAGGCAAGACACATGGAACAATGCAACACAGACCAAATGCTCAAGCCACCAAGATGACCAAGCAATGATCAGAGACCAGAAAGGTCAGAAGCACAGTGACAATTTTATGAAGACAAGCACACTTGAACAACAATGAACAAGTGTAACATCTGTGTCAAAGAAAATGTCAACATAAAGTGTATGCAATTCAAAGTAATATATCAGCAAATACCAGCATCATCAAATCAAGTCCAGCTACTAGTTGCAGACTCCAAGTTGCAGACTCAAAGCAAACATGACACCAAACTACAAAATCAAATGCAAACTCAGTATACACATATGTACAGGTACAAACAACAGTGAGCAGACTCATATGAACAAATGCAAAGAACAGTGAAGCATGCACATAGGCCACCAGTGAAACAAAGCAATATATACATGAACAAGTGTAGCATCTGTTACAGTGAAAAGCCTAAGTCAAGATGGAGTTACAACAATGCATCAGTGAGGAACACAACAACAATGAATACTGCAACAACCAAATGGAGATGGCATCCCACAATATCCAGAAGTTTAGAAAATCAAATGGCCGAAGTAAACACTCAGTATCAAGGCCGAAGTGACAGTGAATCGCAAATTCAATGATGAACAAGTCAACAAAGTGAAAACTCACGAAATCAGTATTGTCAAAGTCAAACAAGTGTTCACCGTGGTAGCCAAGCAAAATTGATCACGAAATCAAAATCGAAGCCGTGTCAACCAAGCATCAAAATACGAAATTGAAAAAGTCAGAATCGATCTCAATCATTCAAGCATCATCAAGTGGCCGAGATAAAGAATTTGACAAATTCAATCAAATTTATATGAACGCAAATATAGGAATTCAACCTATATAAATGCCCTAATCATCATCGGCAAAAGATTATCGAGTTCAAGTATCAATTTAGAAAAGCAAAAGGAGACAGTACATACCGAATTCACAAGCAATGAACTCGATCGAGCAACTGCAAAACGAGCAATAGTCAATTATCAGAGAAGCAGCGAGCTAGGGCAACAAATCACAGATCAATTGAAGAAACCGAAGCACTAATTGGAACAAAGAGCCGAAGCCCTAACTGGAACAAAAGGGAACGAAGCCCTAATTAGAACGAAGCCTCCATTATTCTCACGAACGAGACAAAAGGGGATCGGACTGGAGATAACAAAGGAACGGGTTTAAGTGGGCCGGTCTAATTAAAATCAAAAGGGGGTTTTGTTTTAATTTGAGGCTTTATTATATTAATTAGTTTTTAGGGTTATTTTCTATTGTTTCTCAATTACTGTTTTTTATTTTACGAACCAAAGAAGCTTGGTAAATCACCACCTAGGTTTAGGTAGTGTCAGGTTGTCTATTTAGAATTAGTTCAGTGAGCAGGATGTGCGAGTTTGCAAAATTCTATTATAGGCAGGAGCAGAGTTTGCGAGTAAGCGAAGCTCTATAGGCGGGAGGCAAAGTTTGCGAGTAAGCGAAACTCTATAGGCGGAGCAGGGTGTGCGAGTCTAGTAGAGTGTTTGTGAGCGTGGAGCAAATGTTTGCGAGCAGGGTGTGCGAGTCTAGTAGAGTGTTTGTGAGCGTGGAGCAAATGTCTGCGAGTCTAGTAGAATGTTTGTAAGCGTGATACTGTTTAATTCTAATAGAAATCTGTGAATGCAGCAGTAGGCAGGGGTTGCCGAAGCTGGGTAAATTTTGTGTGTGATTTACTTTTCAGCATATTTATTTCTGCAATTATATTTCTGTATTTAATTTGAGAAAATTTGCTATAACCCTATTCACCCCCCCCTCTAGGGTTAATCTAGATCCTACACTTTACTTATCCTTCCAATGTCCCATTAAATTAAAACTTTAAGATTAATGAAATTTATAGAATCGATATGTTCTAATAAAGATGTTAATGATTTTTTCTATCATGAGACCAAAAAATATCATAAGTTAAGACAACTTCCACCACTAGGTGCTCTAATTTAAATTGCATCGGTTTGTTTTTTTTTCCATTAAATCATGGTTGATTTTATTCAAATTGATAAATTATAAGTAATAGTAAAGAAGTTACAATACTAATGCTAGAAAATAATGTCCATTATGATTATTTTTTATTTAGTTTAAATCCGTGAATCTTATTTTTGTGTATATGAGTTTTATGTTTGAACAAGTGAAGATGATGAAGATGAGAACAAGGTTAATTTTGTGAAATAACGGTGTATGCGTGCAAAGTAATTTTTGATATTTAAAAGTTGGTTATATGTTTTTGTGTATTCTATGTAATTAGAAAGAACTACCCACCCCCAACCATTATACAAATACAACGACTCTATTATCTTTAACTGTATAGACTAGATTATAAGTTAACGTTTCGATTTCATTATTCTTTTTCTCTCTTTTCTTTTCTTTTCTTTTTTTCCTTTTTTTTTGAAACCTATGAAGAGATAACGATGTTTCCCTATTGGTTACTTTGATTATACATCTACAACTTTGGATCCATTTCACACCACGGCACTAAATAGAAAAAACTAAGACCAAGATGTAAAATTTTATCGTAGACGCCTACAAAAACCATTGGACGGAAACAAAAGTAGGCATTAAGCCCAAAGGGAAATGGGTATCAATCCATCCTCTATTCTTTCATTCCATAATTCCTAAATTTAAAAATCATAACTTTTAGACATCACACAAGTTACGTCAACTAGAATAAATTTCAGTTTTCCTGATTACATCAATTAGAATAAATTTTGGTTTTACGATTTACATCAACTAGAATAAATTTCGGTTTTACGAAACCATGTTGTTCTAATAGCACATTTATTGCATTATTCGAAGAAAAAACATATCATTTAATACTTTTATTGTTGTCTTACCCAAAAATATTAATAAAATTAAGACCACCGTTAAAAAAAATTGTTTACTACTACTATTAAAATTTTCCTTAAAAATAATGAGAAATTAAGAACAATAATTAACATGCGTAGTTAACAAAGCAAAAACCTTTCGGCTGATAAGAACCAATTGCAAAACAATAAAATAGGTTGTACTTACGTTATTTAATGGATGGTATGAGAAGAGGCAATTATGATGTATTATTAGAACTGGGCCAACGCCCAGATGATTAAATGAGTGAATTTAAAAAACTTTCACCATTTTGGATCTTACAGGCATACAAAGTCTAAATTTATTTAGATCTAATCTAAATCAATTTTAAACAAAATCATTATTTTATTTTACTGACGAAGGAAAGAGTTTTTTTTCTCCGCAAGGCAAGCGGTGTTAGCTGGTCCACTAACAGTTTATTGAAGACAATTAAAAAAGAAAATATGATTGTGAACAAGCTCATAATCACAGTAACAAACAAGGAAAACCACATAAAGGCAGAAAACAAAGAAAACACACATTGGAAAAACGAGAAAGGTTGAAGAAAAACAAAACAAGGGAAGACACATAAGGCCTGAGCTTATACACCAATTTCAATAACAAGATTACTGAAATCAAAATGGCTATCGGTCATTCCAATGACGATTTCATGCTTGAAAGCGGCCCAAAGTTGTTCCTTACTTCTACTTTTGTTTTCAAAGCATCTCAAATTCCTTTCCTCCCATACAAATTTCATGTATTTCTTTAAATGGAAAAAAATGCAGTTCTAAGTGTTGAACATGCACATGTGCGCATATGTGCACATGCAACATATACATTGTACATGGTTGAATATGCTTGTCTGTAAGTGTTGAGGCTTATACTGCAGTGTACATGTTAACCCTTCAAATACACAATTGTTGCCAATAATATAATATTAATATAATATAAAATATATTTATATTTATGTACACATACATACATACATACATACATACATACATACATACAGATACTATGATGTTAATTACACACACATTTTTATGAGAGTACGAGTCCTGGGAGCCGCATTAAGTGATCCAAAGGGCTTGCTTAATTTGGAGATGCAGTTGTGGCGGAGCAACGTGTATTCCCCTTAGTTGTTACCGGTGGCGCCATATTTTTTGGGATTCCAAAAAAAAATCAAAATATAAAATTTTAAGTTAAGAAATTTAGATCTAGATTTGAAAAATCTTTAAAATTCATTCAAATTTTGAATAACTAAATTGGTTAAAAATCATATTATATATATATATATACACACACACATACATACATATGCTAATTTTTTTATTTGAAGATATACATAAGTTTGTGTATGTGTGTGTATGTATGTTTGTATGTATGTATGCATCATATTTTAAATTACATAAATCAAAAAGATATATATTTATATTATTACATTACAAACACACACATATACAATTCAAGTAATTTATATATTTTGAACACATATTTTCGACCATGAATTAGTTTGACAAAAACAAAAAAGCTAACGTTTAAATCCGTAAGGATTTAATTCCCCTTTTTTAATTTAAATTTGAAATCCCATACGAGATATTTTAATTTTCATAAAGCATTATGCTTACATAGTATACATATTTATTTATACTTACGTGTGTATATGTGTGGTGTAATTATATAACAAACAATTTTACTTTAAAGTTTTATATTAATAAATATTAATAATTAATATCTTATGAAAAAAAATTATATAAAAAAATTATATACTTCGAAAATGATATATATAATATATAAGAATTAATTTATTATATATATATATATATATATATTAACTTATATACCTACTACTTTTAAAAATTCAATTTTTTTATTTTAAAACCTTTTGAAATTAATTTAATTTTGGAATTCTTTTATAGTATATCGTTTTCATGCAAAAATTTACTTTTTTTAATTTACAACACTATCTCATGATATAAACCAACAACAAACATATAATTTATAACATGATAACACAACTAACTGCATCTTTGAGATTGTAGTAAATAAGAGAATTACCTTAGTTATAGCCTAATTATCGAATGTTGTATTGCAACTCCTAGAATTAAATTTAATCTCTTCCAGAAAATGCTACCTGTAGGATCGTTTTCATCTTAAAGGAGGGTAAATAGGGTGATACTGAAATTAGTGTGGAAATAAAAATAATAACAGAAAGTAATGCAGTAAAAATCACACACAGATTTATCCAGCTTCGGCAAAAACCTACCTACGTGTTGCCCCCAAAGTTTCTACTAGAAATTAAGTGGTCAAACGCTTACAAACACATGTAAACTTACGACACCCGCTAACTTGACTAACTTAACTCTAAGCTCAAAACTCTGCCACAACTCAGCCACTGAGTTGTGAATTCTCGAACTACAAAACCGTAGTTCATAAACCTAGTTAAACTAGAGTCTGATATAAATAAGAATTAAAAACAAATAAAAAACAACTAAAATAAAAAATCCCTATTAGTTAAAAACTTAAGCCCAAAATAAACCGGCCTAATAAATAATAAAAAGGAGACTGATTTGCATTTGTTCGTGTCTTCTTTTGACCGATTGTTCCTCCTTTTGAATTTAGGGTTTCCTTCAAAATTGAGGCGTCGCTTAATTATCGATCGATTGAAGTGGTTATTATGCTTTGATTGGCTTCACCAAGCAACTCCTTGGTTGACGATTGCTCACGGTCACTTCTACGTTGAGTTCGAATTCTGGTATGCGATTTTCCCTTTTTGATTTGTGATTATGCTTGACTCAATTTGCTTTCGAACTTAATTCGAGTTCTGGATTGGTGCTTGCTCTCTGGATTTTCTTGAACTCGAATGCAAATTTGTCGATGATGAATTTGGGTTAAATAGGGATAAAAACCCTATATTTTCATTCATATTTTTTGTTTGAATTCTTCAAGTGATTTGCTCGGCCATTAGATTTTTGCTTGAACGATAAGATGATTTTTGACTTGTTCATTTGTTACGTGTTACTCCATAAATTTGAATTTTTCTTCGTTTATTTCTCCTACGACTTGTTCATCATTCGTTTCCATCTTGCATTTGAATTCGACTTCGACTTGTTACCCTCTTGACATTGTTCCAATTTTTGTTGGCCTTGACTTGTTCATCGATTCCTTATAACTTTTGATTTTGTTAAAAACTTGACTCATGGCTTCACAGTTTTTACTGTATATTTGTGTGTCACTCTATGTATATACATACATATATGTGTGTGTGTGTGTGTGTGATGGCTATGGATTTGGTTGTTTATCTATATACATGGTGCACTTGAAATTGTTCATGCCTCTATTTCATGTGTTTGTCACTGAATATCGACCATTATGTTGCCGTGTACATTTGTGGTCTTGATTTCATGATCAAATTGTTGTCCTTGTTCATATTGTTGTTTTGTATTCCTGAAGCTTGTTGTTGTTATGGGCATTTGAAGTCTGGTATGAGTTTGAATCCAGTTATATGTGTTGCATTGTTTTCATACTTCGAGTTAAGATGTGTACATGTCCATTCCGGCCTGCATTGTGCTTCGAGTTGAATTGCCTGTTGCTTCGAGTCAAATTATCAGTTTCTTCGAGTCATTACAATTAAGTCTGGTTTAGTTATATGTTTTTGTGTGTGTTCACTTCATGCTGCTTTGCATCCATTTAACATGTCTGGTTCAATTTGTTGCCATTGCATTTTGAAGTCTGCTCTGGTTTTGTGTTGTGGTGTTCATGTTGCAGTGATTAGAAGACTGCCTTGAATTATTTTTGAAGTCTGGTTCATGTGTGGTTTGTTTTGGTTAAGTCATTTCATGTGTACGTCACTTTATACATATGCACCATGTGTTGATATACTGCACTTAACCCTGAACACTTCATGTTGACATGTGGTTTGTATGCATGTTGCATGTTTATATCTAGTTGTAGTGTTATTGTGTTCATGAGCATGTTTGCTTTGTGGCCCTGGTTGCATATCAACTTCAAGTGCTTTCCATGTACGCTGGTCTAGCGGTCCTTTTTGTATTCATTCTGGTTATCTCTTACCATTGCACCTGAGTGGAATCCAGTTTGGGTTTGACCTTATGCTCACCTGTCCCTGCCAATTTAACAAGTAAGTGTATATTGGTGTGCACGACCTTGTGGCATGTACAGTGATACACTGTGCATGTCAAAAGTTGTTCGTGCAAGATGAATTAAAGTAACCCAAATAACTAAGGCAGACAATGTTTTCAAAACACACACTTTATTATGCACTGCAAAATATTTTCTTTTCAATTTTACTGCGTCGGTGTTTATTTTGCAGATAGTTCAGATGATGGATACAGGCTGGAGTAGAGTTGAAGATCAAACACGAATGTTGAGTGAATATGTAGTGAGGTGTAATATATAAATTGAAAATTGTGTTGTAATTGAAATTTTATTGTAATTGAAAATGTGTAGATGTAGTGAGAGCACAAATTTGTACTATTCGAATTTATAATAAAATATTTGTTTGAATAAAATATTTGTTTGAATAAGAATTCAGAGTTATTTATTTTATTGAACAAATATTTATTTCATTATGTGAAAAATAAAATAGTGCAACAACAAATACATTTAAATGAATATATATATATATATATATATATATATATATATATATTATCATCAAACAAAAATCAAATACTATCATATTCTACACTACCAATCAAGGAGACCTATACAACGTTCGATGTAATATAATTTGAATTTGATTTTGTATTTGGCTTGAAATGGACAGGAGCAATGGGGCAAGTGCTTGCAGCCTATGGGTAGAGGAGGAGTAGAGAGTGATCAAACTCAAAAAAGAAAGAGGTAGTGGGTTTAAATAAGTAATGAGGGAGAGAGAGAGGAAAAAGAGGCTCCTAGACCCCTTCTTTTCTCCATTCATTCAAATCCAAAATATCAAAAATATTACACCCTTTTACCCATACTATGGCCAGCCATTCTCTGGGCTTATGGGCTAGCATGCTTCTTCAAACCATTTAAAATAATTTACATTTATATCAAATTCAAATGTATATCAATATGTGTCTACATAATATATATATATATATATATATATATATATATTATTTTCAATGTTACTCAATAAAAATCAAATAAAATTTTATAATCAATATTTTGTAAACATTAATTAATTTATAATAATTGTAATTTAATTAAATTGAGTAGCATTCGGAGTATTCAACGTTGTGGTCTTGTGAGCCTGAGGTGTAAATTCGATTTACGATTAATACTAAACAATTCGAATATTAACATTTGCATGTCATTTAGTTAGTGGTGTGATAGTTTGGCTGAATTCATCGCTTTTACAGTTTTGGTAAAATCCAGTTTTACTATTTTAAGTGGTTTTCATAGTGAAAATTATTTATACAATTTCTCCTCGTCAAAAGTATATATTATTAGGATTTATGGAACTTTAAATTGATCAAAATTCTAATATCATCCATATTCAACTTGTATGGTCTAAACAAAAATCCCTTGCTTCAATAACAATAATTATTATTAATCGAACTACTCCAGCCATGTATTTTGACCTTAAGTAGACTAAAGTTGTCCCTGATATTAACTTCAGATAATTAAGGAGACAAATTCTCTATTGAATTGTGTTTTACTTCCAATGCTTCAACTTAGACCCACTGTGACTCCCCATCTCTATACTCACACTAGCCAAGGACACTATGGAGTAATGTCATCGAATAGCACAAAGAATAAGACAGTTAAGGAGTAACCATCTGTGTAATTGATTTATGCGAGTACCGATATGCCAGATAGAAGGACATGCATTTCATTCCAAGAGGAAATTCGACATATCGAATACTAACTCAAAGCTACTACACAGTGGCTAAGTGGACTTCGAAAACAAATATAAAATAAACATAACACAAAGTCAGTCACAGATATTCATATCACTAAGGCGGAAATAGGTATGAATATAACACATAGAATTGTACATCAAAGTAGTGGTCATATAAGATCCACTACATCACAAAAGAATAGGTACAAGTGCTAGGCAAAATAATATGAATACATCAAGGAGTCTCTATCTCGAATGTATAAAAACAAAAACTACTGAGCTAAAGTAGCTAGCTAAAAGTCAGAAGCTATTCCCTGCTAAGAAGTCAAGTGGAAGCACCTAAAAAACCTTGGTTTAACCTGAGTATTATTTAAGAAGAAAAATAATAAATGGATCAGTCTAGCTATAAATTATCATATAAGATGAGATAGGATAAGAGATACGGTAAATATATATGATAATAACAAAAATCATACAATATCTCAATTTTTCGCAAACACCAAAAAGAATGTCATCTTCTTTATTTTTATTCACCAAATCACAAATATTGATAAAGCTTATCAATACAAATCACAAAAATTTGGTAAAACACAAATTCTAGAAATCAATAATTAGAAATTCAGGAAAACACAAAGGGTGGACCTATCACAAACGGGAGCATGAAAACTCACCAATATGTGACGACCCGCCCTTCTCACTACCAGAAAGACGCATCATCATTAAGAAAGAAAGGGATAGAAATAGAAAAGAATAGAAAAGAAAGAAACAAAACATCAGAATCTCACAGCGGAACGGAACAAAATATAACATATCACATATCTATTACATAGATTTCATATATCAGAGTTATACAATATCAATGCACATGACAATCAGGCATATCTGTCACACTATTTACATCAGAGATACAGTATACATCAACTAACACAGCGGAACTAGATAGATATCTACATACGTCTGGAAACTCCTGCTCCAAGCTCCTCCAGAATCAAAATCCAAACCTATCACTTGGCTACTCGTAAAAATTTGAGTACCCAAGAGTTTATGAAAAACAAA
This sequence comes from Allium cepa, assembly GCA_030765085.1. Taxonomy (NCBI): domain Eukaryota; kingdom Viridiplantae; phylum Streptophyta; class Magnoliopsida; order Asparagales; family Amaryllidaceae; genus Allium; species Allium cepa. Next base: position 636,667,433 of record CM060941.1, read on the forward strand.
ATATAAACTCCGGGTCAGACATGGGTCTGGTATGAGTAAACGGTTTAAATTGTTTAATTTTGAAAACCTTTTAAAATCAAAGGGTATCACGTAAGACTCCCCACAAATAAATACGGGTAAGTTCTTTACCTTACGCTAACCAAAACATTTTATAGGAAATCCAGTGATATTATAATAGTGTCTAGGGTTTTCAAGTAAAATACAGAAATAGCTGAAATGCTTACATCTCACATTCCAACGTAGTTGGGCACAATCAAAACGTACGGTGCTTATTGGAAATTGGATCCCATACAATGGCAGGGCTACTGGGGTACCGCTGGTCACAGTACGTGGTCTAGATCACTTTACCGAGGAGCCACCCTAACTCCCCTGCAACACAAGACCGGAACCATTCCTTACTGAACAATCCCGAACAAGATAACCCCGCAGTTGGTGCGCATATCCAACCGCCCACATAGCCGAAATAAAGGGACATCTAGACAGGGGTATATCTTGTCCTGCTTGGGCATGACCCACCTAATCTTGCTGCACCTCCCCTGTTTTAGCCATTCCCGGTTGATGAGGCTTGAGGCTGCGATTACCTTTACAGGACAAAATTTCTTAGAATGCTCATCGTCCGCCTGACGATGTGTTGAAAGCATTCAATCCATACAAGTTCGTTCCGGGTTCGAACGAAACCGAAGGCATTATCTCGTCACACTCATTTTGGAATCACCCTCAGAGTCAATGACGATAACCCTTGCATTCTGAAAGCACCATCTCGATCTTCACTTAAGAATTTACGACCTAGCGTTTATTTTGGATCGATGTGGTTATCGAAATATCAATTGGATACCCGATCCCGGTCTCATCGAAATCCAATCGCCATTTTAAAGGCCAAGTTGTCTAATTAACTTAAACAGTTTAATAATTTAAATTCAACAATTGAATTAATATAACATTTATCACAGATGAATCATATCGAAATATTATAGATATATCACAGCATATCACAGAGCATCACAAAATATCACCGAATAACTATCACAACCAGATGTTCTATAAACATAACTATTCAAAGCAATCACCTTGAATTCTCAATTTAATCAAGTCAATTAAATTAACTACTTGAGGATTAACCTCTTAATCCTGTTAGATTAATCATTAGTTAATAATTCATTACTTATTCCATTTCAAGTTATTTAATTAATAAATCATTTCTTAATTAATATTTATATCTAAATTGCTTAATTACTCAATTACCTTATTCACATTATTTAACTAATTACTTTCTTAATCAAATTATCTAACTTTAATTACTTACTGATCAATTAACAATCTAAATGAGACGGATTACCTATTTATTTACTGCTAATTACTTCCTTAATTCTTAAGTAAATTACTTGATTAATTAACTGTTACTCGTTCATTAATTAATTAAGTAGTTAATTACAATTTCACTTTTTTTATAATACACTTACTAATTAAATTACAAAGTAATTACTCTTAATTACTTCTGAATCCAATCAATCACTATTGATTATTCACTTAATAAACATTCAAGACTTCTTGAAATTTGATATCAACTAGATTACTAACTGAAACATTATTTGTTAATTTACTTAATTTGCTACTTATTAAAAATATTAACAAGATTTTTAAAACATGGTGAAGCTTAACAAAAGAAATCAGTTACTTTAAAATAATTAATCAAAAATTAACTTGTTAATAGACCTTAACTATGATACTTAATACTTGAATTAAATTTTTTACTTAAACTTTGAACAGTATTCATTTTTATGTGACACTTTACTGAAACCTATGTTTACTAACAAATTTTATAAAATCTTATACTCAGGTATAAAAGAACCCGAGACTTCCCAGTTACACTCACTTCACTGCTTCGAGTAGATCGCTCCTTCACCCGAGTTCCCATCCCAGTAACACGACTTCGTCTTCTTCTCTTTTTTTTATACTTTAAACATCAGTACAAGCTAAAAACTACAGAGGATTCTCGCACTCGAACTCGACAGAAACCCGAAGCATCCAACCAAAATTCTCAAGCATAACTCGAGACAGCGCCCCTTCTTCCCAACTTCAAACACTGATACGTTGCCATGTCGTGCACGTGTACAACGCCGCTCGTGGCTCCGGTGATCTTCTGATACTTCACGCAAATCCCAAATTACACCAACACAAGAAAGCAAAGGTCGATTTACCCAACAAGATTCGAATTCGAAATTATGCAGTTCGAATGAAAGAACCGGTCGACCACACTGAAAAAAACATCACGCCACCCAAGCACGGTTCACCAGAGGCGATGGAAACTCGACTACACCACGTCAACGTCACCAGAAACCCTCCAACCAAGCCTCGATTCACTCGGTCATAGGTACGAGTCGAATCTCACATTTTACTGACATGAACAAAAACATGCAGTAAAACCCTATATCGTTCTCGCATGAGAATTTTACGCAATGGAAAAATTAATGAATATTTTTCCTAAGTTCACTGACCTTCATACTTGCTTCGATTTGAATTTCAGCATTTTATAGTGAGTAATTTTCGAGAATTTGATAAAAGTTCAATTTATGATCAACATCGAACTGCTCGTGAAATACTTAAGTAAAAGACTTCGTTTTTGTTTCAAAAATCATGAATTCCAGTAATATTTCAAATTATAAACATGAATTAACTTATTTCATCAGTTGTACTTATCACATTTTTATTTCATTTCCTGTAATCATGGTTTCAGGTTTACTGTTCTTGCAACATGCTTAAACAAATTTAAAAATCTTGGTTTAGGTTTTAAACATCTTGTTTGTAAAAACAAAAAATCTAAGCTTTACATAATTAGATGAGAATAATTTGAGTTTGATGAGAATGTACAAACTGTAACACACAGATAAGTACAGAGCATCATATAATACACACAGAATTATATTCCAATCCAAAAGATACAATACCACATAAATAATGAATTATCTTTACTAATTTTAATTAAACTTAAACTTAAAATTGATGTTTACTCACCTCAAATAATTGTTGAATAGGAAACCCTTTTGATATCTTGAAAACTGCAGATGGAAACAACCTGAGTTATTCATGAATCTGCCTTTTCCCTTTTTGATTTGAATATGTTTTCTCTTTTTCTTGTTTTAGCTTCTTCTGGTTTCATTTTTTTTTCTTTTTGTTTCACGAACTTGCAGTAGCATGATAGATACATATAAGTAAAGAACAGGGTGGGAAGGCTTCAACTGGACAGAAGTTTCTTAATTGATCAGATTACTAAATATCGTGAATTAACAAAGGTTAGCTGAGAAGATGGGTCATTTAATGCCTTGTTTACCTAATAAGTTTACATACTTATTATGTTTGGCTGCTCATACATATTCATGTATAATTGTTGTACTATGCAGAAATATATTGATGTGTCTTTATGTTGCAGGCCAGCATAGCTTGCACAAGAAGCAATTCATTTGTTCATATTTGCTTTGTACCTTAATTAGTTTGCATAATTATTAAAATATTTACATAGTTATCATGTTTTGTTATGTAAAAGAATTTTGTATGACTGTATATACTTGCAGGTAGATCTAAGGCTTGTGAAAGAAGATGTGTTTATCTTATTATTTCCAGTTTGAACTTCAATATACAAATATGTTTGTGTAAATATATTTGTCTTCTTTCTTGATTCATATACACTAGTCTGACTTATAATTCTAACTTAATAATTTGTAAGTGAAAATAAGTTGTTTTGTTATTTTTGTTTGTGCATAACATTTGCAGATATATATACATGTGTATATGAAGTTAATTTGTTTTATTATTTTATATGTTATGCTTATCTTATTTTACGCTCTCAAATTAACAGTTTACCCATGTTATTTTATTTTATTTTATACATTGTTTTTATTCTACTCTATAATTTGTTCTTAATTTAGTTATAGTCATGTGTTATACTTAATGTTCTTATATTTATATTTTAACTGTCCATAGATTCAGGAGTTTACTCATTCTTTATATTTATTTTATTTGTATTTAACTATAAATATTTAAATTATGTACAATATGATGTATTTACATTTATACTTATTTTATATTTATCTCCATTTGTATTTTATTTAAATTATGTGCATAAGTTTGACTTATATTTCCATTTATATTTTGATTCTATTTCAAACATTATCACTCATATGTATACTCACCAAATATAAACAAAGTAAGATATTTTAATTTAATCATAAAAGAAAATTTTTATTATGAATATTATTGAGAAAATTTATTGAACTTCTAAATCAATTTCCTTTTAAAACTATCATTTATATAAACAATGGCAATTATTTCAAAATCATATCCGTTTCAAATGGATAAGTATACATTTTATTTAAATTGAATTGAATATTTATTAAAATAAATAGGGCCAAAATCCAGGGTCGTTACATTCCTCCCCCCTTAAAAGAATTTCGTCCCCGAAATTTAAAACAAAGATAATTTAAAAGTCATGATATCAACCATTCAAACATACATATCATTCATATATTAACAACCAACATCCTATCCTAACAAACATCGCTAGCTATTCGGACACAAATCCAGATAAACTTTTCTAAAACTATCCAGAGTTTCCTGGTGAAAACTCCGGAATCCTCGCTCCACTACACTATGACCAGCTATGCTACTATACTCCTGAGTTGCTTTTCACCTTAACTAACAATCCGAACTGAATTTCTATCCACGGTCACATGCGGTTCATCTTTCAAGTCTTCCTGTACTATTGATTCTACAACTAATACCGAATCAAGAACAAATTTCTTTAGATGGGTTACATAGAATACACTATGACTTCCAAACATCTGTTCTGACAATTCGACTCTGCAAGCTACAATTCCAATCTTTAAAATATCCGAAATAGTCCAATATATCTCAGGTCAAATTTTTCCCGCCTTCCGAATCTAATAGTTCCTTTAATCGGGAAACTTTGGCCAAAATAAATTACCAAACCCAAATTCCTATTGTCTCCTTCTTATTTGCGTACTTCTTCTAACAGTCTTGAGAAGCTCTCATCTTAACCTTTGATAAGCCTAACCTAAGCAAAAACTTCACAAAACAAAACTGGTCCAAACACAAGATAGTCTTTCCACAATTCACCAAAACCCAAAACTCAAACTTGCCGCATATCCTCTAAAATACGGTTCAGTCTCTCTGTTCGTCCGTCTGAGGATGATAGGCTATACTAAATTTCAAACTCGATCCCAAAGTCAATTGTAGAACCTTCCAGAATTTTGCTGGTGAAAAATAGGGTCACGATCACTTACTATACTAACAGGAACACCACACAATTACTATTTTCTTCAAGAAAATTTTTGGCCAGAAACTGTAGTCCAAGTTATCTAACTAGTATATAATGAGCATTCTTAGTTAATCTATCCACAATAATCCATATTCCATCGTTTTTTTTCTTGGTTCTTGGCAAACCGTCGATGAAATCCATCGAAATCATCTCCCACTTCCATCTGAGATTTCTAAAGATTGCAATAACCCTAGACGACTTCTATTGATCACCTTAACTTGCTGATAGAAAGTACAACTATAAACGAAAGTAGCTACGATCCTCTTCATGCTCGGTCTCCAGAAAATTCTCCCCATATCTTTATACATCTTAAAGATTCTTGGTGAATATTCAGTTTTGAGTGATGTCGTTCATCTAAAACTTATTCCCTCAATTCATCCATATCAAGCACTCAAACGGCCACTAATCCTTTAAGCATCTTGATCATCTACCATACAATCTGAACACCGTCTATCCTAAGGTTAAGAATCAATTCCTCAAAAGACCTATCCTCCCTTGGATTACTTATGATTCTGCTCTGGAGAGGCATAACTTTCAAAAGAAAAAAAAACCGCATTCCTACTAAGAGCATTAACTACCACATTCGCTTATCCTGGGTATACAGCATATCCATAACATATGAGGTCAGAAATTCGACTCACCACGGCTACCTCAGATTAACATTCCCTTAGAGAAAAGATATCTCAATGGTTTGTGGTCCGTTAATAACCCAAATTCTCTCCCAGTAGATAGTGCCTCCAAATTTTCAAAACTAACACAATGGCTAACAACTCAAGGTCTTGCGTAGCATAGTTCCCTTCATGTTGCTTTAATTGCTGTCACGCATACGCAGTTACTCTCCACTCTGCGTCAACACTGCTCCCAAACCAATTATACATGCATCCGTATAAATTCCAAATCTACCCTACCCTTCCGGAGTAACAATCACTGGAGCACTGGTTAGCCTCGTCTTCCATTCTTAGAATAGATTCTCCCTTCGCTGGGTCTACAGAGATATCTTCACCCAAAATAATGTGCCCCAAAATAACTTCCGATTTCCAAAAATGGCACGTAAAGAACTCGCCTTCAAAACATGCCTCCTCAGTGTCGCCAACACCATTCTCGAATACAGCTTGAGCTCCTCTTCAAACTTATAATATACCAAAACAAACTTATTCATACTCTTATCGATCCATCCGATTTAGCGACAACACCGTCACAGAATCCTAACAAGGAAAAACTAGACTTGATCATCTCCTTCCCAGAAGATCCTGAATCTGCTCAACTAACTCTACTTCCTTTCTCGGAACCATCCTCCAACTATGCTGAATTACTAGAACTACCCTGAAATCAAATCAACACGAAACTCTATCTCTCGATGGGAAGACAAACAATTAACTTCTCGAATAAATCAGGAAAAACTTGGTTCACATCAATACCTTAAAAAAAAATCTCAACTCCATGAAAAAGATTACACAAATGAATTCCAGAATTGTCGCACAACACTCTGGCAATTCTATCCAAATAAGTTTGTAACAAAACTGTTCTCCCTTCACAATTCAGAACAGTCATATACTGTTTGGTTCAATCCTTCGAAGAAATGAATTCACTCTGCTACTTCTGAAATCACCTCAAGAAAACTGCTAATCAACAAACCTTCTCGACAGTACACAGAACACTTCCAGCTATAGGGCTAACCTCAATGTCCAAAAGACTTCTATTCAAAGCTCTTCGAGAAACTCGGGCCTCAATCAAACAAAAATACCCTTCTGAACTTAGTCACAATTCCGAAACGGACATACCTCCTTAACTTGTTCCAAAGAAACATCTTCGGAGACATCCAAACTCACTGAGTCTTATTACGCATCTACTACACCCTGAGATATCAAGATATCATAACTTGCTCCTGTCCATCCGATAGATCCAAACTCAAGTTCATCCAAAATGACATTCCAACAATGAAATCCTTCCATTACCCAAAGCTCACTCGAGACGGTAATAGGTCTGCAGTCTCAACAGATACACTCCAACTACAAATATTCAAAACTCCAACCATCGGTAGTCGTATTTCACACACCACTATCTTATCTACCTTTATAACTTATATTGGAATACCCGAACAGGTAACCCAATAAATAGGTAGAAATAAATAAATATATATATATATATATATATCAAAATTACAAATACGCTCTCTCAAGAAAGAAATCACTCAAGAGCCTAGGTATTCACTCAACCTAGCGCTCTGATACCAAGTGTGACGACCCGCCCTACTCACTACCAGAAAGACGCATCATCATTAAGAAAGAAAGGGGTAGAAATAGAAAGAATAGAAAAGAAAGAAACAAAACATAAGAATCTCAGAGCGGAACGGAACAAAATATAATATATCACATATCTATTACATAGATTTCATATATCAGAGTTATACAATATCAATACACATGACAGTCAAGCATATCTGTCACTATTTACATCAGAGATACAGTATACATCAACTAACACAACGGAACTAGATAGATATCTACATACGTCTGGAAACTCCTGCTCCAAGCTCCTCCAGAATCAAAATCCAAACCTATCACTTGGCTACTCGTAAAAATTTGAGTACCCAAGAGTTTATGAAAAACAAAATATAAACTCCGGGTCAGACATGGGTCTGGCATAAGTAAACGGTTTAAATTGTTTAATTTTGAAAACCTTTTAAAATCAAAGGGTATCACATAAGACTCCCCACAAATAAATACGGGTAAGTTTTTTACCTTACGCTAACCAAAACATTTTATAGGAAATCCAGTGATATTATAATAGTGTCTAGGGTTTTCAAGTAAAATACAGAAATAGCTGAAATGCTTATATCTCACATTCCAACGTAGTTGGGCACAATCAAAACGTACGGCGCTTATTGGAAATAGGATCCCATACAATGGCAGGGCTACTGGGGTACCACCCGTCCAAGTACGTGGTCTAGATCACTGTACCGAGGAGCCACCCTAACTCCCCTGCAACACAAGACCGAAACCATTCCTTACTGAACAGTCCCGAACAAGATAACCCCGCAGTTGGTGCGCATATCCAACCGCCCACACAGCCGAAATAAAGGGACATCTAGACAGGGGTATATCTTGTCCTGCTTGGGCATGACCCATCTAACCTTGCTGCACCTCCCCTGTTTTAGCGATTCCCGATTGATGAGGCTTGGGGCTGCGATTACCTTTACAGGACAAAATTTCTTAGAATGCTCATCGTCCGCCTGACGATGTGTTGAAAGCATTCAATCCATACAAGTTCGTTCCGGGTTCGAACGAAACCGAAGGCATTATCTCGTCACACTCATTTTGGAATCACCCTCAGAGTCAACGACGATAACCCTTGCATTCTGAAAGCACCATCTCGATCTTCACTTGAGAATTTACGACCTAACGTTTATTTTGGATCGATGTGGTTTTCGGAATATCAATTGGATACCCGATCCCGGTCTCATCGAAATCCAATCGCCATTTTAAAGGCCAAGTTGTCTAATTAACTTAAACAGTTTAATAATTTAAATTCAACAATTGAATTAATATAACATTTATCACGGATGAATCATATCCAAATATTATAGATATATCACAGCATATCACAGAGCATCACAAAATATCACTGAATAATTATCACAACCAAATGTTCTATAAACATAACAATTCAAAGCAATCACCTTGAATTCTCAATTTAATCAAGTCAATTAAATTAATTACTTGAGGATTAACCTCTTAATCCTGTTAGATTAATCATTAGTTAATAATTCATTACTTATTCCATTTCAAGTTATTTAATTAATTAAATCATTTCTTAATTAATATTTATATCTAAATTGCTTAATTACTCAATTACTTTATTCACATTATTTAACTAATTACTTTCTTAATCAAGTTATCTAACTTTAATTACTTACTGATCAATTAACAATCTAAATGAGACGGATTACCTATTTATTTACTGCTAATTACTTCCTTAATTCTTAAGTAAATTACTTGATTAATTAACTGTTACTCGTTCATTAATTAATTAAGTATTTAATTACAATTTCACTTTTTTTTATAATACACTTACTAATTAAATTACAAAGTAATTACTCTTAATTAATTCTGAATCCAATCAATCACTATTGATTATTCACTTAATTAACATTCATGACTTCTTGAAATTTGATATCAACTAGATTACTAACCGAAACATTATTTGTTAATTTACTTAATTTGCTACTTATTAAAAATATTAACAAGATTTTTAAAACATGGTGAAGTTTAACAAAAGAAATCAGTTACTTTAAAATAATTAATCACAAATTAACTTGTTAATAGACCTTAACTATGATACTTAATACTTGAATTAAATTTTTTACTTAAACTTTGAACAGTTTTCATTTTTATGTGACACTTTACTGAAACCTATGTTTACTAACAAATTTTATAAAATCTTATACTCAGGTATAAAAGAACCCGAGACTTCCCAGTTACACTCACTTCACTGCTTCGAGTAGATCGCTCCTTCACCCGAGTTCCCATCCCAGTAACGCGACTTCGTCTTCTTCTCTTTTTTTTATACTTTAAACATCAGTACGAGCTAAAAATTACAGAGGATTCTCGCACTCGAACTCGACAGAAACCCGAAGCATCCAACCAAAATTTTTCGAGCATAACTCGAGACAGCGCCCCTTCTTCCCAACTTCAAACACTGATACGCCGCCGTGTCGTGCACGTGTACAACGCCGCTCGTGGCTCCGGTGATCTTCTGATACTTCGCACAAATCCCAAATTACACCAACACAAGAAAGCAAAGGTCGATTTACCCAACAAGATTCGAATTCGAAATTATGCAGTTCGAATGAAAGAACCGGTCGACCACACTGAAACAAAACGTCACGCCACCCAAGCACGGTTCACCAGAGGCGATGGAAATTCGACTACACCACGTCAACGTCACCAGAAACCCTCCAACCAAGCCTCGATTCACTCGGTCATAGGTACGAGTCGAATCTCACTTTTTACTGACATGAACAAAAACACGCAGTAAAACCCTATATCGTTCTCGCATCAGAATTCTACGCAATGGAAAAATTAATGAATATTTTTCGTAAGTTCACCGACCTTCATACTTGCTTCGATTTGAATTTCAGCATTTTATAATGAGTAATTTTCGAGAATTTGATAAAAATTCAATTTATGATCAACATCGAACTGCTCGTGAAATACTTAAGTAAAAGACTTCGTTTTTGTTTCAAAAATCATGAATTCCAGTAATATTTCAAATTATAAACATGAGTTAACTTATTTCATCAGTTGAACTTATCACATTTTTATTTCATTTCCTGTAATCATGGTTTCAGGTTTACTGTTCTTGCAACATGCTTAAACAAATTTAAAAATCTTAGTTTAGGTTTTAAACATCTTGTTTGTAAAAACAAAAACTCTAAGCTTTACATAATTAAATGAGAATAATTTGAGTTTGATGAGAATGTACAAACTGTAACACACAGATAAGTACAGAGCATCATATAATACACACAGAATTATATTTCAGTCCAAAAGATACAATACCACATAAATAATGAATTATCTTTACTAATTTTAATTAAACTTAAACTTAAAATTGATGTTTACTCACCTCAAATAATTGTTGATTAGGAAACCCTTTTGATATCTTGAAAACTGCAGATGGAACAACCTGAGTTATTCATGAATCTGCCTTTTCCCCTTTTGATTTGAATATGTTTTCTCTTTTTCTTGTTTTAGCTTCTTCTGGCTTCATTTTTTTTTTCATTTTGTTTCATGAACTTGTAGTAGCATGATAGATACATATAAGTAAAGAACAGGGTGGGAAGGCTTCAACTGGACAGAAGTTTCTTAATTGATCAGATTACTAAATATCCTGAATTAACAAAGGTTGGCTGAGAAGATGGGTCATTTAATGCCTTGTTTACCTAATAAGTTTACATACCTATTATATTTGGCTGCTCATACATATTCATGTATAATTGTTGTACTATGCAGAAATATATTGATGCGTCTTTATGTTGCAGGCCAACATAGCTTGCACAAGAAGCAATTCATTTGTTCATATTTGCTTTGTACCTTAATTAGTTTGCATAATTATTAAAATATTTACATAGTTATCATGTTTTGTTATGTAAAAGAATTTTGTATGACTGTATATACTTGCAGGTAGATCTAAGGCTTGTGAAAGAAGATGTGTTTATCTTATTATTTCCAGTTTGAACTTCAATATACAAATATGTTTGTGTAAATATATTTGTCTTCTTTCTTGATTCATATACACTAGTTTGACTTATAATTCTAACTTAATAATTCATATGTTTATGTCAGGCTTACATTTCTTTGGACTTGTAAGTGAAAATAAGTTGTTTTGTTATTTTTGTTTGTGCATAACATTTGCAGATATATATACATGTGTATATGAAGTTAATTTGTTTTATTAGTTTATACATTATGCTTATCTTATTTTACGCTCTCAAATTAACAGTTTACCCATGTTATTTTATTTTATTTTATACATTGTTTTTATTCCACTCTATACTTTGTTCTTAATTTAGTTATAGTCATGTGTTATACTTAATGTTCTTATATTTATATTTTAACTGTCCATATTTAAATTAGATTCGGGAGTTTACTCATTCTTTATATTTATTTTATTTGTATTTAACTATAAATATTTAAATTATGTACAATATGATGCATTTACATTTATACTTATTTTATATTTATCTCCATTTGTATTTTATTAAATTATGTGCATAAGTTTGACTTATATTTCACATTTATATTTTGATTCTATTTCAAACATTATCACTCATATGTATACTCACCAAATATAAACAAAGTAAGATATTTTAATTTAATCATAAAAGACAAATTTTATTATGAATATTATTGAGAAAATTTATTAAACTTCCAAATCAATTTCCTTTTAAAACTATCATTTATATAAATAATGGCAATTATTTCAAAATCATATCCGTTTCAAATGGATAAGTATACATTTTATTTAAATTGATTTGAATATTTATTAAAATAAATAGGGCCAAAATCCAGGGTCATTACACAACACGTGTATCACAAACAGATCGCTATCCCATGGGTCGCTAACTTATAGAGTCGGTGCAACGACGTAGCCCAACGGTACGCCCGAGGAACCAAAAACTCAAATAAGCTGGAACAATGACGTAGTACAACGGTGCCTTCGATGAACTAAACTCCATAAAATGGTCAAAAGAGCATAGGTCGCTATCCCATAAAAATGAGACGAAGCTCTATAGAATGGGGTATAATTCTCCATATGGACAAAGAGACATCGCATATCGCTAGTCTAAACCATAAAATGATCATCATTGGTTAATAAGAAGTGTAAATTACACTAAGCTAGTAAATAAATGAGTTTGGCTTCACGTCCCATAAACATTGGGTTAACTTAATTATTTACGAACAAATTGTAGATTTCCACTCGAATGTTACAAGATTTCAAGCGAACAAGTCTAAGATATAATCAACAAAGTAAATGCAAGCGTTTCATACTACTTGTTTTGCTAAGTCGTTTAATTGGATTTCTCATACGAATGAGGTAAAGGTTTGTATATACTAATAGATTCGAAAATGGTTTTAAAATGAGTTTTATATTAAAGGAATGTTGAAATCATTTTTGTGAAGGAGTTTGAGTATTTACTAAAAGTATGGAAACATTTGATTTTTAAGTGATAAATCATAGAAACGATTGCAATAACAATCTATCACCAAAAATCCACATTCGATGCCGTGAATTAAAACCATAAAAATCGATATCAAATCCATCAAATGGATATTCCCAAAAATCTAGGAAAGAAGTCATCAAAGTCGATAATAAATGACAACAAAGAACCAGATCAATAAAAATCGATCAAAATGGAAACCCATATAAAAAATAGGCAAATAGGCTGAATTTAACAGCACCAGACGTTTGGTAGTTTTCCCAGACAACTGAGCTGAAGGTTTGGAAATTTTCTTCCAAATCGCCCAAATGTCTGAGAATAACCTTAGACATCTGAGCTGTAAGTTTGGAATTTTCATTCCTATGTGCCAGACGTTTGAGTGTTTCCCTAGACGTTTGAGCTGAAGCTCAGCGCAAAATTTTCTTAGGCCATTGATGGCCAAATCATCTCGGAGGCGATCGAATGAGCGACGATGGCTAGGGATTTATGCTAAGCGACAAACCGGCGTTATAAGCATTTCAATACACTTTGAACAATATGTCCGAACATCCTTAGTGGGATTTTCATAGATTTTGACTTCAAAATACCCAAAATTGTAAAATTCACCAAATCAATTCAAATCAAAAGCAATTGGACATGAAATAGGTGTTAGGAATTCATACCTAGCAACAATGAAAGTTATACACATAGATGTGAGTTCAAGAACTCACCTTTAAACTCAAAAACAATGAATAAGAAGCTCCAAAACAAAGCAAGATCAATTCCTCTTCAACTACACCTCGAATATCTTCAATCTATTATCACATGCAAAATTTCCTAAGTTAGGTTATAGGAAATTCTAAAAATTAAAGAGAGATTGAGATGAAGAAGATGAAGAGCATGTTTACCTAAGCTTCTCCTTGATTTTAGACTTGAATTTGAATTTCTAAAACTAGGGCTAAAGAATTTCTAATCTCCTCTCTTTCCCTCCATTTTTCCTAGGGCTTGAATATTAGGAATTTATAAAATGGAATGAATGAAGAGAAGTGGAGTGGAGTGGAAAGTATTTGGTAGAGCGTCTGGGTTCTCTTATTGGGTTAGTGGGCTAGAACACAACCCAAAGCTCAAATGAAAATACCAAAATCCTAACCAACTCCAAATATATCGATGTTTATACTCAAACAAGTTGTAAAAGTCGTTTTGAACTCAATGAAAGTAGTCTCGAGTCCGGATTCGATTATTTACAAAAAGTCACATTTTGGACTTTAAATTCAACGAACGATGCTATATTTAAATAAAACATTTAAATATATAAAATCGTAAAATATGCAGGTTATTATAGACTCCCCTCCTTAAATAAATTGCATCCTCGCAATACTTAAGAAGAAAACAAAGAGTAACAACCACTCTAAGGCATGACAACATAAAAGATTTTTTTTAAAATGAGAAGTTCACCTTAAGGAGCACGAGAGAGTAAATCCGAACGTGTTCACTCGATGAATTCTCTGGATTCCTAAGAGCAATCCTTAGGATTTGCGGACCATTGAACTTTCACAAGCGGAACAGCTTTATTACGAAAGAGTTTAACCTCCATAGCAATGATTGATGTTGCACATAAGTCAAATTAGGTGAAACTTCAATTTCTTCAATAACACCAAGCTCAAGAACAAAATTGGAATCTCTAAGGCACTTCTGTAGTTGAGAAACGTGGAATACGTCATGAATAGCAGAAAATTAAGCTGGTAATAAAAGGCGATAAGCCATGGAACCAATGCATTCGGTGATGGAAAATGGACCAATATATCGAGGTGCTAATTTTCCCAATCAACTGAAATGCACAACACCCTTTATAGGTGAAACACGAATGAACACCAAATCTTCCACAGAAAATTCCAATTTCCTTCTTCAGTTATCGACATAGGATTTTTGTCTACTTTGAGCTTATTTCATCGTATGACAAATAAGGTCAATCTTTTTGGTGGAATCACGAATAAAAACAGGACTAAAACCAGCTTCTCGTCGGCTTTAATCCAACGCGAAGGAGATTGGCATGGCTTTCCATAGATAGCCTCAAAAGATGCCATACCGGTACTAGATTGGAAGCTATTATTGTAAGAAAGCTCAACAAGAGAAATATGATCTTCCCAACTTCCACCAAAATCAAGAACACATGCATGAAGAAGATCTTCAAGAGTTTGACTCACACGCTCTGTTTGTCCATCGGATTGAGGAAGATAAGCGGTGCTAAAATTAAGCTTCTTTCCCAAAGCTTTTTGAAGACCTTTCCAAAATTCACTAGTAAATAATGGATCACGATCACTAACAATAGAAGTAGGAACTCCATGCAATTTAACAATTTCTTTAACATAGAGTTTGGCCAAAAGAGGTACGGTCCGGTTGGACCGAATGGGAAGAAAATGGACGGATTTTGTAAGTCTCTCTACTATCACCCATTGACTGTCATGACCCAAACGAGAATGAGAAAGACCGTCAATTAAGTCCATGGAAACTTGATCCCACTTCCAGACTGGAATGTCTAAAGGTTGCAATAACCCACCGGGCCTTTTATGCTCAGCCTTTACGAAGTTGCAAATCATGCAACGCTTAACAAAGTTAGCAATATCAGATTTCATCCCAATAATAAAGTCATTTCATGTCCGCATACATTTTACTACTACCGGGATGAATGATAAATTTAGAACGATGAGAATCTTCTAAAATGCCTTTACGGAGATCATTAATATTTGGCACAATAAGTCTACCAAATTTTCGAATGCCTCCACGAGCATCAATTTCAAAGTCTTTCAAACCATCAATATTTCTATCCCTACAACTTTGGCTAAGATGAACCAATTTGGGATCATGGTTTTAAGCTTCAAGAATGCGGTCTAAATGAGAAGGATGAGCCTCGTGGCTACATAAAATAAGAGATGAACATGAATCGGATTCACGATCTCGAATCTCACAAGTGGACAAAGTCTCAAGATCATTCCATTCGGATATCATCATGGAAACAACCACTTATTGCTTACAACTAAGGGCATCGACAACATGATTTTCCTTTCCAGGAGTATAAAGAATATCAAGATCATAAGATGCAAGGAATTCAAGCCAACGTTGTTGACGCAGATTGAGTTCCTTTTGAGAGAACAAATACTTTAAAGATTTATGATCGGTGTAGAGAACAAATTTCTCTCGCAAAAGATAATGACGCCAAATTCTAAGGGCGAAAACAATGGCCATGAGGTCTAAGTCATGAGTGACATATCTAGTCTCGGTAGGCTTTAATTGCCTAGAAGCATAAGTGATAACATGTTCACATTGCATGAGAACGGCTCTCAAACCAACACGACTAGTATCGGTATAAACAATCAAGTCTTGGCTCCAGTCGGGAATCACAATAATAAGAGCATTGAAAAGTAGTTCTTTTAATTTTTGAAAAGCAGCTTCACATTTATCTGACCAAATGTACTTAACTCCTTTCTTTGTCAAAGTAGTAAGTGGTACGAAAATTTTAGAAAAGTCTTTTATGAACCGACGGTAATAGCCCACCAATGCAAGAAAGCTACGAATTTCTGTCACACTCTCCGGTCTCTTTCAATTTTGAATCGCTTCAATCTTTGAAGGATCCACGGAAATGTCGGATTCAGAAATAATATATCCTAAAAATTTCATGCGAGATTACCAAACGTGGCACTTAGAAAATTTTGCTTTCAATTGATTGCTCCTAAGAGTTTCCAACACAATCCGAAGATGTCTTTCATGCTCTTCCTCAGTTTTAGAACAAGCAAGAATATTATCTGTAAAGATGAGAGCAAAATCGACCGAGGGAGTCTTTGAAAACTCGATTCATAAGGTCAACGAAGTAAGCAGGAGCATTCGTTAAACCAAATGGCATAACAAGCCATTCATAAGATTCATAACGAGTATAGATCAATGTCAAAGGAATGTTATCCTCTGCAATTAGAAGCTGATGAAAAATGGCTGCTAAGTCTAACCGTGAAAAGACTCTAGGTCCGCTAAGTTGATCGAATATATCATCAATCCAAGGTAAGAGATATTTATTCTTGATGGTGAGATCATTAAGCTTGCAGTAGTCAATGCAAAACATAAGTGTACCATCGGATTTCTTCACAAAGATAGCTGAAGCTCCCCAACGAGAGGAACTAGAACGAACAAACTATTTTGCTTCCAACTCGGATATTTGTTTACGCATCTCCTCATTTTCTTTATTGGACATACGATAAGGAGGATGAGTGATAGGTAGAGCTCTAGGGATTAGAGTAATTCTGAACTCAATTGCTCGCTTAGGTGGTAATCCTAAAACGGGCTCAAATATATAGGGAAATTCATGAACAACGTGAACGAGGGAAATGACATCTTCCTAATCATTATTATCGTCATAATGCAGATTTAGAGAATATAAGGATGCTACCAAATTAGAATATAAATCTTTAAGTACAATAGAAATCTTCTTTACAGATTGGGGATGTCGAAGATGGATAGTCCTCTCGGGACATAGGATATGGGCTTTATAAGGGTTAAGCCAATCCATTCCTAAAATCATTCTGAAACCTAAGTAGGACATAACATGGAAATCGGCACAGAAAGCACAATCACATAGAATAATCTCGACATCTTTACAAAATAAACTGAGTGTTGCGGATCCACCAACCAGATTCGCAATTCTCAGTGAAGTCATCAAACCCGTAACATTCGAAGAAAAAGTATCAATAAGTTCTTTTGATATAAAAGAGTGAGATGCACCCGTATCAAAAAGAACTCGAATAGAATGATTTCAAAACATAATAATGCCATCAAGGACAGAATGAGAAATACTTGACCAAGAGGAGTGTTACTAGGGACTTGCACAACATTCAACTTTTCCTCTTTCTTGCTTTGAAGTTTGGGACATGAAGATATAAGATGACCCAGTCTTTTACAATAACAAAAATAAAGGGGCTTCGGACACCTATTAGCATAATGGTCCTTAGAACCACAATTGTAGCATTGTCCACGACTAGAGGTAGGAGTCTTTGCTACCGAAGTTGCTTTCTTCCCTTTCTTGTTGGGATTAGGACCTTTGAACTTACTGTCAAGTTGCCACTTCTTATTGTTTTTTGAAAATTTGTTTGACATCCACAACTTCAACATCACTTTCTTTATCGGCCTCTTCAAGACGAAGAGCGATATCTATAAGCTGATCGAAAGAAACTTCTAGTTTCAAAAGTAAAGCCTTTTTGAGGTTCTTATTCAACCCGTAGATAAACCTCTGATTTTTCTTCAATGGGGTATTAATATACTCGACCACATATTTAGAGAGGAATTCAAAAGATGCGACATAATATGTCACAAAAGATTCACCTTGGACAAGGTCAATAAAATGTTGGGCTAAAGTCACCTTTTCAGCTTTCGGCACAAACTTTAACTCAAACCTTTCCCGGAATTGCTCCCAAGTAAGATCCTCTTCAACAATTTCGGAAATCAAAAGCTCATACCAATCTAATGCTCTCTCCTGGAGCATGCTAGAAGCCACTTGGACTCGATGTAGATCCACAAGATTCATGCGAGAAAAGATGCGATCGCATGTTCTAAGCCAAGCTTGACTTCTATAATGCTTTCGGAACCCTTGAATGGCCTTTCACCCAAATTGGTATAATTATTGTACAAGCGTGCAAACCTGGATTTAGGATGAGTAGGGTTAGGAATGGATCCGACAGCTTGGGCATTCTTTACAAGATTTAAAAGTTGTTCGGCAGACATGAATACGCCATCTTGAGGAGTAGCACTAGATTGAACGGTGCTGGGACGGCCAGGTCTAACCATTTCTCTTCTTTAAGAAAGAAAGAAAGAAGAGAAAAAGGTTATTCTTAGAATGAATATCAAACAAACTTAATTGATAAAATAAGACATCATAAAGGAATATAGGATAGAATGGGTCCTAAGGCTCGAATTAAATCCTAAGGCATGATTCCTAAGAGAGACTTAGGAGAACGATCATTGCTAGATTATTCTACATTGTTATGAAGTTTGGCTCTAATACCAAGTTGTGACACCCCACCTCTATAGTCACACTAGGCAAGGACACTATGGAGTAATGCCATCGACTAGTACGAAGAGTAAGGCTGTTGAGGAGCGACCATCTATGTAATTGATTTATGCGAGTATCGATATGCCAGAAAGAAGGTCATGAATTTCATTTCAAGAGGAAATCCGACATATCAAATAAAACTCAAAGCTACTACACAGCGGCTAAGTGGCTTTTGGAAACAAATATAAAATAAATATAACACAAAGTCAGTCACGTATATTCATATCACTAAGGTGGAAACAGATATGAATATAACACATAGAAGTGTACATCAAAGTAGTGGTCATACAATATCCACTACATCACAAAAGAATAGGTACAAGTGCTAGATAAAGGAATATGAATACATCAAGCAGTCTCTATCTCGAATATATAAAAACAAAAACTGCTGAGCTAAAGTAGTTAGCCAAAAGTCAGAAGCTATTCCCTGCTAAGAAGTCAAGTGAAAGCACCTGAAACACCTTGGACTCGAGTATTATTTAAGAAGAAAAATAATAAATGGATCAGTCTAGCTATAAATTATCATATAAGATGAGATAGGATACGAGATATGGCAAATATATATGATAACAACAAAATCATACAATATCTCGATTTTTCTCAAACACAAAAAAGAATGCCGTATTCTTTATTTTTATTCACCAAATTACAAATATTGATAAAGCTTATCAATACAAATCACAAAAATTTGGTGAAACACAAATTCTAGAAATCAATAATTAGAAATCCAGAAAAACACAAAGGGGGAGGTCTATCACAAATGGGAGCATGAAAACTCACCAACACGTGTATCATAAATGGGTCGTTATCCCATAGGTCGCTATTCCATAGAGTCGGTGTAACGACATAGTACAATGGTACGCCTGAGGAACCTAAACTCAAATAAGCCGGAACAACGAAGTAGTACAACGGTGCGCCCGATGAACCGAACTCTATAAAACGGTCAAAAGACCATGGGTCGCTAGCCCATGAAAATGAGACAAAGCTCTACAAAACGGGTTATAGTCCCCCATATGGACAAAGAGACATCGCATATCGCTAATCTAAACCATAAAATGATCACCACTAATCAATAAGAAGTGTAAATTACACTAAGCTAGTAAATAAATGAGTTTAGATTCACGTCCCATAACCACTGGCTTAACTAAATTATTTACGAACAAATTGTAGATTTCCACTCGAAAATTGTCACGAGATTTCAATCATACAAGTCTAAGAATTAACCGACGAAGTAAACGCAAGCGATCCATACCACTTGTTATCCTAAGTCATTTAATTGGATTTCTCATACAAATGAGGTAAAGGTTTGTATACACTAGTAGATTAAAAAATGGTTTTAAAATGAGTTTTATATTAAAGGCAATGTTGAAATCATTTTTGTGAAGGATTTTGAGTATTTACTACGAGTATGGAAACCTTTGTATTTTAGAGCGATAAACCATAGAAACGATTGTAATAACAATCTATCACCAAAAATCCACATTCGACGGCGTGAATTAAAACCATAAAAATCGATATCAAATCCGTCAAATGGCTATTCCTAAAAATCCAGGAAAGAAGTCATTAAAGTAGATAATAAATGACAACAACGAACCGGATCAACAAAAATTGATCAAAATGGAAACCCACACAAAAAATAGGTAAATTGGCTGACTTTAACAGTGCTAGACGTCTGGTAGTTTTTTCTGATGTCTGAGCTAAAGGTTTGGAAATTTCCTTCCAAATCATCCAGACGTCTGGGAATAACCTCAAACGTCTGAGCTGTAAGTCTGGAATTTTTATTCCTATGACCCAGACGTCTGAGTGTTTCCCTAGATGTCTGAGCTGAAGCTCAGGGCAAAAATTGCCTAGGCCATTCATGGCCAAATCATCTCGGTGGCGATCGAATGAGCAATGGTGGCTAGGGATTTATGCCAAGCGACAACCCTGCCCTATAGCCTCTTCAATACACTCCAAACAACATGCCCAAACTTCCTTAGTAGGATTTTCATAGATTTTAACTTTGAAATACCCAAAATTGGAAATTTCACCAAACCAATTTAAATTAAAGCAATTGGACATGAAATAGATGTTAGAAATTCATACCTAACAACGATGAAAGATATAGACATAGATGTGAGTTTAAAACCTACTTTAAAGTCAAAAACTATGAATGAGAAGCTCTAAAACAAACCAAGATCAATTCCTCTTCAACTACACCTCGAAAATCTTTTATCTATTATCACATAAAAAGATTTCCTAAGTTAGGTTATAGGAAATTTTGAAAATTGAAGAGAGATTGAGATGGAGAAGATGAAGAGCATGCTTACCTAAGCTTCTCCTTGACTTTAGACTTGAATTTGAATTTTGCTAAGAAAACTAAGGTTAAGGAATTTCTAATCTCCTTTCTTTTCTCCCATTTTACTAGGGGTTGAATGTTAGGAATTTAGAAATTAGAATGAATAAATGAAGAGGAGTGGAGTGGGAGGTATTTGGTAGAAGGTTTGGGTTCTCTTATTGGGTTAGTGGGCTAGAACACAACACAAAGCCCAAATGTAAGTACCAAAATGCTAACCAACTACAAACATATCGATGTTTATACTCAAGTTGTAAACGTCATTTCGAACTCAATGAAATCGAGTCCGGATTCGACTGTTTACAAAAAGTCACATTTTGGACTTTAAATTCAACGAACGATGTTATATTTAAATAAAACATTAAATATATAAAATCGTAAAGTATGCAGGTTGTTACACCCACTATAGTCGTTTGATGGATGTCATGCCATAATTTAATTATAATAAAAGTGAAATGTCCACATTGAAGTTCAACGGTATTCTCAAGTTGAGAGTATGTTGTATTGTCTCTTTGATATTCTATATTTGACCTTAGTTACATTAACTAATAGAAAACTATTGAGTGAGACACTGTATGGTTATCCAATAACTATCAGTACATAACCCCTTGGCGCCCCTCGACTGCTATGAGTAATACATTGTCCAATATTTGAAAAGCGTTACGTGCTTTAGTCTCAATTATATCCAGTCTTGATACATCTTGATTATGAATATATAAAATGATATGCTTACTTTCATTGTGATAAATTTATCACGATCATAAAACATGTCATTTATGGATTTTATATTAAATACCTAAATTAGTTAAATAATTAATATAACACATTATATCAAAAATATAACAGAAAGAAAAAACCTTTTATTTTGAGTGATTTTATTTTAGAGTTAATAATTTATAGTAAAATACATAGTTACCCTTAGAGAATACTCCTAACTCTATCAATTTTCTACTTTCACTTGAGGCTAATTATGGAATCTCTATCCCATCCATTTCAATTGGTTTGATGGAAACTAATCAAGTTAGTCGCTTCGTGAGTTGATCTGCTATGTTGTTTTAATTATCCACTATGTTAATCAACTTTCTCTGATGTTGGTAAACTGCCTTTATCATATGGAACTATTCAACGTATACTTCTTGACTTCTAGTGTGCTTTTATCATTACATTATTTTCATATAACAATGACGTAGTGCTTTCAATGCTTGGAATCATCCTTAGCTCATTAATAAATTTTTGCATTTATATTTCTATATTATTTTTATCTTGGTGCTATTCAAGGCAATGTACTTAGCTTTTTCGTTAATCAACTACAATCTTTAGTTTGAAACATTTCCAACTTAAAGCTCCTTAATTAAGGTTTTAACATGAATTTAATATTGACATATTACACTCGATATCATTTATGAAATTTAAGCTCAAATACTTCTTCATAAAGAGTTCCTTATTTCTATTAATGTTTCTCTAATATTTCGTAAATACTCAAGTACACTCAAAATTATCATTTATCAATCTTAATTTTAATTTGTTATTTGCTTCATGTATCAAATATATAGGCTAAATACGATATTGTAGACAATACAACATTTATAATAATTCCTATTGTCAATGCACGAGGAATCCATTTTACATGCTCCATATTGAACATTTTATCATGATGTCTAGGAACATCATTTGGGACTCCCAATATCCTTTTATATCGATCGTAAAAGATATCTTTTACATACCAAATGTTGAGTATTAAAAAATCAAACTAGAACTAGTTTTAACATAGGTACATCGTTAATAATCAATATATATTGCTTACTTATAGTTTAGAAACATCCACATACCTTTTTAATGTTCTTTATTACAGACACATGTGTCCCCTGCATTTTAACTGAAATCAAACTATTTGATATTTTTATCATATACTTGTTCAACTCTGATGCTTGTTGAACAATACATTGGTATCCATTCTTGGGTCATATTAAACTCATAAACTAAACATCGCTCCCACTGACTTGGGAACATTATTGTAACATCTCACACGTCGAGACTTGAAAATAAACACCAGTGATGCTGCAGTCATCAACGAAATCATTTTTCAATGACAATATGAATTCAGTATTATTTTTCCCACTATAAGAAAACAGAGTAGCTAAACAACATTTTCATTACATCAATTTGAATAACATAGTTAATTACGTCATCTTTAACCTAAATCGAACCCACGCAAGGGTAAACACAATAGATAATAAAAGTAGTATTATGTCCGACTTATGAAGATGTCCATACAACACATAACCGTTCCTGGTTTTACACTGTAGAAATTTAAAAACATTTTTATTTAGATAAGCCTCTCCCGAGTGAAGTGAGGGACATTGACTCGGTTCTAACAGATAGAAATTTGAGAACCGTCGCGCTGATTAAGCGGAAATAGAGTATAAGGCGTGAGGGAACGCTAAGAGCTATCTCGAAGAAGCGAGCGAAGCGTAATAGTCTTCTAAATCTTTATTCATCCTTCCAACATATATTTGTATAATCCATAAACTCACCTGCTCGAATGAATACCCATGAGTTTATGGGAAATAATAAAAACATGGGTCGGTCATAAAACCTGGTATGAGTAAAACCCTTACCGTAATCATCCATTGTGATACCATGCTACTAACAAGGAAAGGGATCTTCAATCACTTTATCATCATCTGGATACATCATATATGTAAACAACATTACATAAAAAGCAACTATATGCAAATATTCAAACAAGAAGTGTACCGTACACTTACCATCCCATAATGAACCATGTCCTATATCAATTCTAGTCAAGTATGCCCTATACTTATCAATATGTTATGAACCATGTAATATAATCATTCTTCACCGAATCCAACATCACCTAATATCCTGTTTTAGGCATTCGTCATTACGTTATCATTAACTTGGTGATTACCTCCTTTAGCCTGTCTATCACTAATTTATCCTTTCTTGAACAATGTTCAATGAAATGACCACTTATTCCACCATTGGGAGCCACTCAGACTAGATCCACCCTGACTCTCTTACGAGGTTGAATATAAGCACCTTGAATACATTTTAGTAAGCGTCCTTATGAAGTGTCAATAACCCATTTTAGTTCTTGAATCATTATCGTTCACGTTGCTAATTTTTTTTATATTATAACGCCACCCTAATGTTTTGACACCCTTCCATAACTTCCCTTTAGAGTTTATAAATCTTTTAGGATTGAAACCTATCTTGGCACCTGGCCATATACTGTTGGAATTTAGATTAATAGTCAAGAAAACCTACCATCCAATAACTCCATGAGCCAGTATATCTCTGCGATCATAGTTCAATGTATTTTATTCATTTATAGTGTACCCTACACTTTATTTAAATAAAACATCTTTGTCTTTTAAATTAAATGATACCCTGTCATTTATTAGTTTCTCTAAGCTTTCCTCATTTCAAAAATAAGTTAACACTGTTTTTACTCATTAAAATTTATCCTTTATTTCATCCCTGTGAAATAGTCCATTAACACTTGGAAACCGTCTTCCATGGTGCCTTAAGCATTTCCCATTTTACTTAGAAAAATATGGCTTTCCAAACTTTCATGAATTGATCTAGTTATCGAATGATAGCTATGTTATAGCTTTCAAACGTTGAACCTAGTCATCATGTGTTAACTATCCCAAAGCCATCATGGGCTGATTTCCACTAAGCCAACGCTAGTTTATTTCCTTTATTTCCTTCCCTTAGCTATTGCGTATTAGCTTCTCAAGTGCCTTTGTGGGTTAATAGCTTTTGCATATTAAACTTCATGTAGTGGTTGTGGGTTGTCTCCCTTCTATCCATTATATGTTGAATTCATCGAAGCCTTCATGAGTAAATAACTTTCTTAGGTTATCGCGTGTTATCCCCTTTATAGCCATCATGAGTGTTAGTTTCTCTATGTCTTCGCATGTTAAGGTTCTAATAGCTATCGTGGGTTCAATCTCCTACAATTATCATGTACTAACTCCATGAAGTTGTCATGCATCACTTATGTTAAGGCCTTCGTATAATAACTTTAAATGGTCATCGTGTATTCATGGCTTTCTGGAGTTAAGCTCGAAGATTTATCACGCCATGACTTTGACAAAGCCATTTTGTATTCAAAACTGAATGTTATCATAGGTTAAACATATCGGTGACAATCGTAGGTTAATTGGCACATTTGTAATTATAATGAAAAGTGATTTATTTTCCTACTAGGCATTTACTTTCTACCAACCCTCATTTGGAGTTGAGTTTTCATTGGTCAATTTCCCTCTTTACCATTTAATATCTGGATTAGCTAATTATATACCTCGCCAATTAATTAACTATCCTTATTTAGACAATCCTTTCATTTACTAATAAATTCATATAAAATCAAAAATCGATGGGAAAATCCATAAAATTAACCATAAATTAAATTCATTATATTTTACCTTATCCTAAAATTTGTAAATAAAAATAATAGATTTTATTATTTTTAATAATTAGTTTATTAGAAATTAACCATTTTCTCAACTTAGGAAATTTACAGTAACTATAAATTAATTCCAAAAATAATGAATTTTAAAAATCCATCGTTATTTCAAATTATAAATATCATATTTTAATTTAAAAACATCTAACTTAGATTAATTCATGTATACCCTAAAATATAAACAAATTCACTTTATTAAAACTTCCAAACATAACTAAACAATGTTTTAATCATTTAAACATGTTTGTCATCATTAAAACATTCATACATGGTCAAATCCAAACCCAAATGGGTATGGATAGTTTTAAGTAAACCTCTCACCTTTGATTTAAAAAAACCTTGTTCAAACTTTTTTCTTTTTAAAGTTGATAGCCTGAAACTTCTAGCTAAAATTTTCCTCTTGTTTTTAGGAAAGTGGTGGTCGACCTTGACTTAAGTTTTAAGGACTTTGTTTACAAAAATGAAATGAGGTAAAAATAAGGGGACGTGGCCAAAGAATGTGGAATTGTGCTTTTAGCTTAGGCTAATATCTCATTCTACCTAGGTCACACCATTACACATCCCTTAACACAATCCTTGCCATTTAAAATTTGAACTGTTTATTTTCATTAACAAGGCTAACCTTGATTGCTTTAAGTACCCTTGGTCCATCCAATTAACATTTTAAACTTTCCTAAACCTAATTAATTAAATCTCCTATAAGAAATTATTACAATTAAACTGTTTTATTTATCTTTTGATAATTTCTTATAATTTATCTAATTTAATTTCCTATAACATGGACCTTCAAAACATGGGGTGTTGCTGTCTTCCCTCCTTACTAAAATTTCGATAAGGAAAAACAAGATTTACACTAACACCCTAAAAGTGAAAAGTTGTTATCATATAAGTACAACACGCAAAAACAATAGACTACACTAGTATCCTGCTAATGTAAACTAACAATCATCAAACCAAAGGCAACGATGCAACTGCTGATTCATAGTCATATCATATATGAATATACAAGTACCCTACTAGTCCATAAAATAAACAAAAAAAAGCACCGCGCTTTATATGCATGAATGTCTAAAAAACTTCGGATAGATAATCTTTATGCCATCCTTCACCTCCCAGGCATAATCTTTTTTGCCATTGCTCCATTAGATGCGAACAAGTGTAACATTCCTGATTTTTAAGCCAAATTTATTTAGTAATTAATATAAATTTTGGATTTATTTGTGAATTAATTGAGAATTAATTTGAATATTTGGAATATATATATATATATATATATATATATAAGTAAGTTGTGAAAATAAATTTGGATTGGGAATTTGAGAATAAAATATATTATAAAATTAATTGGATTTAAAAGTTATATTTTGAAAAATAATGTGTGTATATATATAATTAGAATTGTAAATATAATATGATATTAAAACAAGGTTTAATAAAAGTTAAAAATATACATATCTTTTGGAAATTAATAAGAAAACATGAATAGAATTGGTTTGTAAATTTATAAAATAAGATTTAATTAAAAGTTTATATACCTTCTTTTTAAATTTGTTGAACTAAATTTGTATATATATATATATATAAGAATATATAAATGTAAGAAAACAAAATAGATAAACATGTTTTATAAATTAAATAAAGTAAAGTTTAAAAACATGAATTTGTAAGTAAATTATAAACCAAGGTTTAAAACACAATTTAAGTAACATATGACATTTGTAAAGATATAAAAACATAAAATTAACAAGTGTAAAAGAATTAATAAATACACATAGCAAGTGTAACTTAATTTTACAAATGGCAATCCTATTCTTTAAGATTTTAAAATGTGAATAAATATCACAAAATAAAAACCAGGCTAAAGTCTTTCATCTTCATTTTCTGGAAATGAAAACCTGAGAATAAATTATCAAAATCCTTAACTCAGAAACCCGAAGATCAAAGAAAAATCAAACAAAAGCAAACAGAAGAAATCTGGAAATCAGAAAGGAAACTCAACCTTGAAGCAAATTACAAACCAAATTCAAGTGTTCAAATTTCAACAGAGCAAAGCAAAACAATATCAATGTTCAAGCTTTCAGCCTGGAAACAACAAAATCATGTAAGATCAAAGTTTAATAACAAACAAAAGCTGCAGTCTGGAATCGAACCTGAATCAAAGCAAGAATTCAAGTCAAACAATAAGCAAACTTTCATATCATAAAATAAAAGCAGTTTATGATTTTAAAAGAAAAATATATACTGTCTCTGTTCAACATCCAGGTGAGCGAACTTTTCAGCCCTTGATTTATTTCTATGTTAATGCTTGTGAGTAAACTCTTTTTGAAATATGGATTTAACTTGTTGCTTGAAATCATGAAAGTTGTTTGCATGTATACAATCTTGTGTATATATAAGTGAATATGAGATGTGTATGTCTGGAAACAAGAATATGGGATCTGTTCCAGATTTTACAGGTTTTCAAACATGTTTTCAAAAATCCACAACTCTTCCTCCAATCCTCTATAGACTCCAATGTCTACATAAAACATGTTCAAATTTGCGTGATCAAAATTTTAAAAATACCTTTAAATATTTAAAACGAATGGTTTTATTGAAAAACATAATAACACAGTAAAATCCAATTTTGTCCAAAAATCAGTTGTTTAAAATTTGGGTTTTGACTACATAATGTTGTTCGTTTTCTTAAACTATGAATTTTAAAGGAAAAATCAAGATTTTTTATGTCATATTGATTGGGGAACTTGAGGATGAACGGTTTTAGGCTTATTGGCAATTCACGGCGATCGTAGTTGAATGGGTGATCGTGGTTGCTTCTGAAGGTGTCTGGGAGATTGTTGAGCTCGGAAAAATTGTTCGGAGATTTTTCCGACCAACGAGGCGACGTCACGGCGAAGTTTTTGGGTTTAAACCTAAGTTAGATATAGGGTCGGAATTCGATTAACTACGTCGTCGACGTTGTATCGGACGAGGTCGGACCTAGGGGGATAGAGGCTCGGGGGTGTGACGTTGCTCTGGACGGAATTGTAGAGGTTCTAGTGAGCTAGATCGTCGACGTCGAGGAAATATCTGGACAATGGTTTGGTTCCAGTTTTCCAATCGAACAGTTAAATTTCGAATCTTAGGCGGAATCAAACTTCTGGGTGTTTGCCTGAGGCGAGGTGATCAGCGTCGACTTGTGAGTGGTCGCGGTAGTAACCAGGGATGATCATGGCGACGGTACACGTGCACGCGTCAATTTGGTGCATCTGGTTCGTTGTGGATTTGGGAAGATGAAAGCTTCTTGGGGATTTGCTCGGGGTTGATGTGGGATTGGCTCGAAGGAAATAATGAACTGATTAGCTCGAGAATTATGTAGAAGTGGCTCGGATTTTCATTCAATTGTTTCGGGTTTGTTATTTTGGTAATTTACCAGATTTTAAAATGTCTAGGTTTTAAAATACAATTATGTTTTAAAGTTATAAAGTAAATTTTGTTTTGTTTTTAAGAAAATAAATACCTTATTTAAGTTTAAGATTTAATAAAGGCTTTTGAAAATGATTTATCTTAATAAAATAAGCTTAAAAGTGTTATATATATATATCTTTCATTTTGAAAGCTATTTTTTTAAATAAACTTAATAATATCAAGAAGTTAATTATGAAAAGATGTTTAATTGTTAATTAACTTTAAAATCTAGGTTAATTTATTAATTAATTATAATCAATCACAAGTTTATTAAATGAAGATTTTTAATGATAATTAAAGTAATTAGCTAAGATAAAAGGATTATCTTTTAATTTAATTAAAGTCTTAAGTAATTAAAGAATAATTACTTGATTTAAGATAATTAATAAATTAATGGTTGATTAAAGGTTAAGTAATGGTTGATTAAAGGTAATTAATTAGTGACAATTAATTATGTGATCAATTAAAGGTTAATTAATTAGTAATTAAAATTTATTAATTTAAAATTAAGGAATGTATTAAGGTTAGTTAACTTTATAATTAAGATTTTTAATTACATAATTAAGACGAATTAATTATTGATTAAAGATTAATTAAATGATTAAAGTTGATTAATCAAGTGATTAAAGAATAATTAATTAAAGGATGATTAATTTATGTGATTTATTAAGATAATTAATTAAGGATAAATAACTAAAAGATAATTAATTAAGGATTAATTACTTAAGGTAATTAATTAAAATTTATTAAAGAATAATTAAATAATTAAGGGTTAATTATTTAATGATTAAGATTAATTGATTTATTAATTATGGTTAATTAATAAATGATTAAAGAATAATTAATTAAAAGTTTGTAATTAATTAATGTTAATTAACTAGGATTAGAAATTTATTCATAAGTAATTAATCTGATTTAAATCAGATAAATAATTGATCCTACTTATGAATGTTTGAATTGTATTGAATATTGAATTATTTAATATCCCCGATGTGTGATGCCTTGTGATATGAAGTATTTTGATTTGAGCTATGATGAATGTAATTTATTTATCTGTGATGAATTTATATTGTTTATCTATGAATCTGTGAATGAAAATAAGCGTTATAGGATTATACCGCTTATCAATATTTGTTTTGCTTGAATCTGTAATGATTGATGATGTTGCACTATTGTGTAAAACCCTTGGACTACACTATATACACACAAATATGGATTGCACGATGAAATTGGTTAAGTCGCAGATTTTTGGAATGGTTTTAAAGTTGAATTCTAAATCCAAATGGTTTTGGAAATGGAATTGGGTTCAATATGAAAAGCTTTTGAAAAGGAGTTTTAAAGATAAAGGTTATTTTGAATAACTTGATAAAGTTTTGTAATTTAAATAGTTTGATTTGAATTAAAATTCAAGATTTGAAATTGAATTCTATGTTTGGAAATTATGGTTTAAAAAGGTTATACAAGTTATAAATGTGTTTGTATGGGTTTTAAACCATTTTTAAAATATTATTTTGGAAATTTGATTTAATCTAAGTTTTAGACTTGAAGGCCTTTAACTTGTGCAAATGTAATCAGGTTTTTCCGAAATGAAAACCTTTGTTTTTTTTAATAATAATAGCTTTCATATAAAGAAAGGATTTCCAATTTGTATTGAAAAGATATCAAGTTTTGAAATGGTATTGCTTTTGAAAGCTATGAATGAATCTTTGTTAAAGATTGGTGAATTTTGTTTTCAAGTTCATTAGGATCTTAAAGGCGTATCTTTTGTATAAAAGATTTGGAATTGAAATGGTCTTGAAAGCTATGAATGAATCTTTGTGAAAGATTGTGAAACTTTATTTCGATTTGAATGTGATGATTAAAAGAGTGAATCTTTTGTTTAAAAGATTAAAATGGTAATTTGTTTAAACCATTTGAAAGAAAGGTTTTGGGCAATAAGTTGTGACTTAACTAAGATCCCATATATCCATATGTTTTTAAAGTTAAGCGCTCATTATTCAGTTTAGCCGGAAGAGGCCCTTTGTGTCATAAAACCCATTCTGAATAATGATACGACGATAAGGATAGCATTTGAAGACCGATGGTGAAGACCGGATATTTTTGAAAGCGAAAGGATTACCTGTCGAATGTCTCTGCGTCGACTGGTCCTCGGTACAGATATTGATTACCCTTTGTGATGGGGAGTGCGGACGTGATCAGGGATTATCCGGATTGCAAGGACTTCTTTGAAGTGCCTTCGGTTCTGTTTGAACCCTGAACAGACTTGTATGGATGTATGTCTGATGTTACACTTTGAGATGTAAAGCTGGTTTCTATCAAATACATTTCTGTATGGTGGCGGAGAATTTTTCTCTTAGCTTAACACCCTTCTCTGAGACGTACGAGCTCAGAGGTTATGTAGTTGATGGTTACTAACGATACATTCCCAATTTGGTAACGTGGCATACGAAGTGCTGATGATCATGTGTTGATCGAAGCATGGCTATTGTGAAAAGCGTAGCTTTGTGAATAAGACCTCGTCGAACCTCACAACCCGGAATGGTCGAAACAGGAAAGATGCAGTAAGGTTATTTGGAGGTAGCACCCCCTGAGGGTATGTACATTTCATTCTGGATAGAGGTGGTATCATAGTATGGAGCCAAGATACTTAACCTATGTGGTTGCTGCAAATCTATTGCTTTGTGGTTGTTGGTTGAGAGCTCTCAGATAAAGGTTGGTTATGACCGAGGGATGGCGTTCTCGTGTAGTAGTTACCTAGTTACAGAGGTAACCCGGCCTTGTGTTGTTAGAGATCCGATTAGGTTCTCGGGACGTCCCTCCGGAGGCATACCCATGTGGCCCAGGAGGTTCCTTAGCCTGACCATTGTTGGAAATCCAATCACTAATATGTGCCCTTTACGATTGCGGTTGTATAACCTGCCATTCTTAAATGGTAGCTATAGTAGTCATAGTATAATGGTACCTATGCTGGCTAAGATTAATATTATACTTTCAAAATGTTTCCTGCACTATGCACTAATAATAATATCAAAAGGATTTGCGTATCAAGCATGTTTGATTATCATAAGGAAAAATCTCCCCTAAGTGTGCGATTGCATTGTGTGTGTGCCGGGAGGCCTTGTGGTAGTTTTATTTTTCAAAAAAGCATTGCGAATTTCAAATTTAAATTCTTTTGTTTGTTTTGTTTCAAATAAAACTGTTTTTGTTTGCTCACACCAGTCCCATGACTGACTAGAAGTTTATTGTTCCCTATCTAAACTCTAGGTGCCCACGATTTTCCACACGGGCAACCTAGAGTTAGATTTTAAGATTATCAGCTAGTAGATGTAGATTCGATATCTTTGAAGCCTTTGGATCTTGGGGATCACATTTGCTTCATTCTGGAGTTACCTAATTTGCTTAATAGAACGTTATGGGGTTTCTCGCTTCGCGTTTGGAAAGCATGTTGGTGGTTCTAGCTTTTAGAGTTTTGGAGCAATTGGTGTCGCAATGTTGGATTCTTTCTTTCCTTCTCTTTTAAAGATTAGCATTGAAGATGTTATCTCTTCTTCTGGTGCTATTATATTACCGGTTTTATGTATCTCTGATAATGATGGTATTCAATTGTATCATTGTTGTATCGAACATTGTATATCAATGATATTATTCATTTTCTTCCGCTGTGTTGTTGTACTTAATGTGTTATAAGCTTCGACGAATTGGATTTTTACGGTTGAATCTTCAGCATTCGAATACGAATGAAGTATGGATGTCGATTTTCGAACGCCGAAATTTGGGCCGTCACATTTCGTATCGGAGCTACAGGTTGAGTAAGAACTTTAGCTTTGGAGTATAACACATTAAGTGACTCATCAGAGATAGCGCGAAGTATACCTTAGAATGAGTAGAACCCGGAAACTACGATAGAAGAGTAAGCTTGGATTCAATATTCTGAGAGAATTTTCACAAGATTTTAAAGGATTTGAAATAGGATGAATTGGAATGAGACATAAACTGCAGATAGTATTAGGAATTGTTTGGATGAATTGGTTGCTAGGATATAACTGATAGGTACACTTTGGTTTCTTAAACCAAAATTTTTTGGATTGTCCTCACTTTCAAATTTCGAGGATGAAATTTTCTTAAGGAGCGGAATCTGTAAAAATTTTGATTTTTAAGCCAAATTTATTTAGTAATTAACATACATTTTGGATTTATTTGTGAATTAATTGAGACTTAATTTGAATATTTGGAATATATATATATATATATAAGTAAATTGTGAAAGTAAATTTGGATTGGGAATTTGAGAATAAAATATATTTTAAAATTAATTGGATTTTATATTTTGAAAAATAATATATATATATATATGTATAACTAGAATTGTAAATATAATATGATATTAAAACAAGGTTTAATAAAAGTTTAAAATATACATATCTTTTAGAAATTAATAAGAAAACATGAATAAAATTGGTTTATAAATTTATAAAATAAGATTTAATTAAAAGTTTATATACCTTCTTTTTAAATTTGTTGAACTAAATTTGTGTGTGTGTATATATATATTTATATAAGAATATACGAATGTAAGAAAACAAAATAGATAAACATGTTTTATAAATTAAAATAAAGTAAGATTTAAAAACATGAATTTGTAAGTAAATTATAAACCAAGGTTTAAAACACAATTTAAGTAACATGTGACATTTGTAAAGATATAAAAACATAAAATTAACAAGTGTAAAGAATTAATAAATACACATAACAAGTGTAATTTAATTTTACAAATGGCAATCCTATTCTTTAAGATTTTTAAATTTGAATAAATATCACAAAATAAAAACCAGGCTAAAGTCTTTCATCTTCATTTTCTGGAAATGAAAACTTGAGAATAAATTATCAAAATCCTTAACTCAAAAATATGAAGATCAAAGAAAAATCAAACAAAAGCAAACAAAAGAATTCTAGAAATCAGAAAGGAAACTCAACCTGGAAGCAAATTACAAACCAAATTCAAGTGTTCAAGTTTCAACAGAGCAAAGCAAAACAATATCAATGTTCAAGCTTTCAGACTAGAAACAACAAAATCAAGTAAGATCAAAGTTTAATAACAAACAAAAGCTGCAGTCTGGAATCAAACCTGAATCAAAGCAAGAATTCAACTCAAACAATAAGCAAAGTTTCAGATCATAAAACTAAAGCAGTTCCAGATTTTAAAAAAAAAATATACTGTCTCTATTCAACATCCAGGTAAGCAAACTTTTCAGCCCTTGATTTATTTCTACGTTAATGCTTGTGAGTAAACTCTTTTTGAAATCTGGATTGAACTTGTTGCCTGAAATCATGAAAATTATTTACATGTATACAATCTTGTGTGTATATAAGTGAATATGAGATGAGTATGTCTGGAAACAAGAATATGGGTTCTGTTCCAGATTTTATAGGTTTTCAAACCTGTTTTCAAAAATCCACAACTCTTCCTCCAATCCTCTATAGACTCCAATGTCTAAATAAAACATGTTCAAATTTGCAAGATCAAATCTTTAAAAATACTTTTAAATATTTAAAATGAATGGTTTTATTGAAAAATATAACAACACAGTAAAATCCAATTTTATCCAAAAATCAGTTGTTTAAAATTTGGGTTTTGACTACATAATCTTGTTCGTTTGCTTAAACTATGAATTTTAAAGGTAAAATCAAGATTTTTTATGTCATATTGATTAGGAAATTGGATGAACAGTTTTGGGCTTATTGGCAATTCACAGCGATCGTAGTTTAATGGGCGATCGTGGTTGCTTCTGAAGGTGTCTGGGAGATTGTTGAGCTTGAAAAAATTGATCGGAGATTTTTCCGACCAATGAGGCGACGTCACGACGAAGTTTTTGGGTTTAAACCTAAGTTAGATATAGGGTCGGAATTCGATTAACTACGTCGTCGACGTTGTATCGGACGAGGTCGGACCTAGGGGGATAGAGGCTCGAGGGTGTGACGTTGCTCTGGATGGAATTGCAGAGGTTCTGGTGAGCCAGATCGTCGACGTCGAAGAAATATCTAGACAATGGTTTGGTTCCAGTTTTCCAATCGAACGGTTAAATTTTGAATATTAGGCAGAATCAAACTTCTGGGTGTTTGCCTGAGGCGAGGTGATCAGCGTCGACTTGTGAGTGGTCGCGGCAGTGACCAGAGTGATCGTGGTGACGGTACATGTGCATGCATAAATTTGGTGCATCTAGTTCGTTGTGGATTTAGGAAGATGAAAGTTTCTCGGGGATTTGCTCGGGGATGATATGGGATTGGCTTGAAGGAAATGATGAACTGATTAGCTCGAGAATTACATAGGAGTGGCTCGGGTTTTCATTCAATTGTCTCAGGTTTGTTTTTCTGGTAACTTACCTGTGACGACCCGCAAATCCGTACCCCTTGAATATACACTAATCTCCATAGATTAATTCAAGATGAACAGAAATACGAATTATCAATGTTTTAGAAAAAGAAAGAGAGAGAAGAAGAGATAAGAAGGTAGAAAATAGAGGAAAGAAAATAGAAAATAGAACGGAACAGAAAACAACAGAACAATAACAGAATCTCACAATTCGCAACGGAACAACATATAATAATAAATGAATAATCTTTAAACAAAGAACTATATCAGTTATTACATTTTATCACATTACATTACATTACATCAGAGTGTACTACAACAAACAACAACAAACAGCGGAAAAAGAAATACTATACATAATAATACGCCATGTCACCCATCTTGCCTCCAGCAACTCCTGAATATCCAGAATATCCTGATAAACCTTTACTCTTGACTGCCCGTGTGAAAATTGGTGGGCACCCAGAGTTTAGGAAGGAAAACAATAAACTCCGAGTCAGTCATGTGACTGGTGTGAGAACTCAAA
Source organism: Allium cepa (assembly GCA_030765085.1). Classification (NCBI taxonomy): domain Eukaryota; kingdom Viridiplantae; phylum Streptophyta; class Magnoliopsida; order Asparagales; family Amaryllidaceae; genus Allium; species Allium cepa. The sequence goes on from CM060941.1 coordinate 636,703,734, forward strand.
ACAGTTTATTTATCTTTAAAATCAAATAGAGGAATATTTTTAAAGTCAATTCGCAATGCTTTTAAAAATGTGACTACCATAAGGCCTCCCGCACACACACACATGCAAACGCAGAATCGGAGGAGATTTCTCCTTATGATAGCCAAAGATGCTTGATACGCATTTAAAATAACATTTGATATTTTTACTAGTGCATAGTGTAGGAAAAAATTCATTTCGAAAGTAGAATATAAATCTTAGCCAACATAGACATTTCGAACTATGCCTACTATAGCTACCATCCAAACAGTGGGGCGCCACCATAAGTGAATGGCAGGTTCTACAACTAATACCGTACAAGTTTCGTATTGGGAATTGGATTTCCAACAAATGGTCAGGCCAAGGAACTTCCCATTGCCACATGAGAATGCCTCTGGAAGGACATCCCCGAGAACCAAACCGGATCTCTGCCAACACAAGGCCGGGTTACCCCTAACTGAGTAACAACTGACCGAATATGCCATCCCCCGGTCCTTTGGGACCTTTCAACCGAGCGCTCGTAATCAATTCACACAATCATAAAGTGTTTTCAACATGAGTAAGTATCTGGGCTCCATACCATGATACCACCCTTTTCCAGAAGGAAATGCACACATCCTAAAGGGCGTACCCCTCATAACCTTGCCGCATCTTTCCTGTTTTGACCATTCCGGGGTGTGAGGCTCGACGAAGTCACGTCCACAAAAACATACTTTATACAAAAGCCATGCTTTGGGTCAACAAATGATCATAGAAATGATCACCAAGATAGACGATCAAATAAATGATCCTATCACAAATAATCAACACAATGATCATTTAACAGCAACACTCAGCATGTCACATTACCAAATTGGGAATATATCGCTGATAACCTTCAACTACATAACCTCTGAGCTCGTACGTCTCAGAGAAGGGTGTTAAGCTAAAAGAATATATTCTCCGCCACCAACAGAAATATATTTGAATGAAATCGGCTTTATATCTCAATTTGTAATGTCAGACATACAATCCATACAAGTCTGTTCCGGGCTCGAACAAAACCGAAGGCACTTCTCACGAAGCCCTTGCAATCCGGGTATTCACAATCCCGATCGAATTTCCCATCACTTAGGAAATCTCTATACCAGGAGCTACGCAGTGCAGAGACAATTGATAGGTCATCCTATCATTTTCGCAAATACTCGGTCTTCAACACCGGTCATCAAATGCAATTCATAACGATGTATCACATATTCGGAATGGGTTATACGACCCCATGGTCCTTTCCCGGTTAACCCGAATAGTGAACGCTTATTCAAAAATAAGTGTGGCATTCACATTCAAACAATTCACATCAATTACCCATTCAAAGGGAAATATTGATAGTCGGTTATTGAACTATCAATGGATATGCACAACATCACCAGTTTCCAAATAATTTTCCAATTATTTATTTTCCAAAATATCTTTACAAGATATATAATTTCACACTTCAAAATATCTATGAATATTCGATTTCAATTATTCATTTCAATTTATCTTCAAAAAGATAAATTCTCTAATATTCACTTTATATTGGAAAAACATTTCCGTACTTATTAAATAAGTAATTCACAATCCCTTTTATTTTCTACACTTGGAAAATATTCTATATACTTTAATCGAAATTAAGTATATATTTCATTCTTTAAGGAAATCATTCTCTTAAACATATTTATTTGGGCCAAAACGAATGTTGCGTAAAACATCGTTACGACAACCCAAAATCACTAGTATAGGGATTCGAAATTAAAATAGATATATAAATCCCAATACTATACAAAACATTTCCTTTCGGAAATCATTTACTATAACAACAGTGTTATAGTCCACTATTTCCTTATATTTCTCGAAAACATCTATTTCAACAATAAATGTTGAAATCTATGGTTTCGAATCTTAACATAATTAAAACATCGTTAGATCGTTTTAATTCTATTTAAAACATCACATTCAAAACAATTTCTTTAACATATTATTCACTATTCAAAAACGTGAATATACTTCAATTAACAATTTCATCATTTCTATACATTTCATTTTAAAGGATTATTCACTGTCTAAAACGTGAATATAACTCCATTAATAAGTTTCAACAATTTACTTATCGAAATAAGTCATTTGCGAATTTATAAAACAACGTTTATAAATCCCTTTATTAACCTGTTCAATTTATATCTCAATGATATACTAAAAATTCATATTATAAGTCAAATGCTTATAAAACGATTATTCTACAAAATCGTTTCTTTGAACTTCATAATTATAAATCTTATAACTTATAAGATTCAATTATTTATCCAAATATATTCTTTAATAACTTCACAAAATTTATAAATCTTACTATTTATAAATTTCATTTATAACTTCACCATTTATAATTTTATAATTTCCATTCACTTATGCAATCCATTTTCACTTCATTCAAACACTTATAAAAACTCATTTTATAATGTCAATATTTCAATTTATAAATATCCATTTATAAATCTCTTAATATAAATCAATTTATATTATTCTTTTAAAACGTCTTTAATCTCCTTTATAATTTCATCCTTTTGATTTATAAAATAATTAAATTTCATAAATCCTATATTTAAACTTTTCACAATAATTTCAAAAATCCCGATTTTACTATTTTATAAAATCATTAACCCCATATTTTCAAAAATCAACTTTTAACTATATTTCTCAAAAATCATAATTTTTATAACATTAAAATTATAACGTTTAAAATAAATCAATTCAAAAAATATATTTTATAAACGTATACTTTCAAAAATCACTTTAAAATCATTTTAAAGTTCCAAAACTTGGTCCAATGATGCTACACACCAAATAGTCAATCACGACTACAACGATATCATATATCGATATGATAGCAACGAATATCAAAATATCCATAATCAAATAAATACTGTTGAGGAATCCAGTTGGATCCCTCCAACCTGTTTTCCTGCATCCACAAACATTAGCACAATACCAATTTCGCTCCAGTACGAAATTATCGCGGTATATGTTTTTATTAAATATTATCCGCTTAATAGACGGCGCAATAGGGTCTCATCCGCTAAAAAATGCGGGGAATCAACAACTGCAATATATACATATGCCAATATATATATATATTGATATTATATATAATACCAATTTCACTGTTTATGAAATATTCGCGGTATATGTTTTTAATAAATAACATCCGCTTACTAACGGCACATAATGTCTATTTTAACAATCAATAGATAGCAATCATCATTCAAACATGCATTCAACAATTTTAAATCTAACTATTTAAAATAAAATCGAAACCGATTCGATTGAGTGAGAAGTTCTCACCTTGATTTCAATTTCGTTTTAGCGATTTATTTCGAATAAAATTAAACGGACGTTTAATTTTACCCGAAATTCTCACTAACTCCAAACGACTCCAATCCAATTGCATCGCGTAGTGCTAGACGATACGATTCCAACGCAACTGGTTTCGCGCGTTTTCGACCTCGTATGAAAAAGATATGCAATTTTAAACATTGCACGATTTATAATATAAATTAAATCACAATATCTTTTATAATTTTAACCTAGATTAAACCACAGCCGTTCGATCCATTTTCTTCAAATCCTGGCCGCACACGCTTCATCTTCTTCTTCTCAGATCGTAACACGCACGCGAAACCCACCTCTGCCGCCTCCATCCACTAATTATCACAACCAATTCGATACACCATAAGACGATCAGGGACCGCCGTTCTCTTGCCCTTGACGAGAGCCATCATCGGCCCCATTTTCAAGAAGCTCGGTCGCTTATACGGCCATGAAACTCGTGCGAACACAAGCATGAACGCGGCCTTCTTTTGGCCACTACGATGCTTCGTTTCCCATCTCGACCGTTGATCTTATAGAGCTCTTCGTGCTCTTCGATTCTCTAGTTGAGAGTTTGTTGAATCGTTGAGTGGATTGGGAGAAAAATAAAGAAGAAAAAACGAAAATCTTGGCCCTCGGTTGTAACTGGCGGCGGCTGTAGTTTAGGTTTAGGGTTTTTTTTTTAATTTAGAGAGAGAGGGGGCTATTTATAGAAGAACGAACGAACACTATTCATCCGGGAATTCCGAACTCCGATTCACGCGCCGTAACCAACGTTTCTAGGGTTTACCCCGCGTTTCAGACACAATGGAACATGTTTCGGAAGCTAATTCGGACATCTGTGCGAGTTATGGATACAAACGTTCAATTTAAATTAAATCGATTTAAACGATTTTCTAGGCGTTTTAATTTGTACCAGACAAACGGTAAATCCAATTGATTTGAAATTTGAAACCTTACAATAATATCACATTACGGATCCGATGAAACTGGTTTCGTCGAAATCCGAGACTGTTTGAAAAATGGCTATTTTAACTCGCCAAATTAATATTAAAAACAATTCGATGCGTTTCGAACTGCCACGATCAAACGATAAATCTGGTTGCTACGAAAATTGAAATCCGGTAATAACTAACTATTACCGATCCAATGGAACTAGTTTCGTTCAATTCTAAGACTGTTCAAAAATTGGCTATTTTCACAAGTCGATTTAAATATTAAAATATTCAATTTTCACAAATTAACTTTTAGTTCGATTTTAAAAGTTCTAAAACATCTTTATAACTCCAATATGATAAAATAAAATTTTACAAATCATTTTCAATCATATTTAACTCAATTTTCAATTATTTCCATAATTTAACATATTAAATTATCGATTTAATTATCCAATTAAATCCAATTATTCGAAATAAAATTTATTCGACTTATAAATTCACTTATTAATATTTAAAATTAATTAAATATCCAAATTTTAATAAATTAAAATTCCTGGGTCGTTACAATCATCCCCTCTTAAAAGAATTTCGTCCTCGAAATTAACAAGTAAGAAAAGTTACAATATCTATTAATTTTCCCAAAATTCATAGTTAAACTTCTTACAATACCTTACTAAGTTTTCAAATCATACTTAGTTATCTTTTCAAAACCAAACTATATCATTTAACTTTCAATTCCAAATCAAAGTTATAGTTTTTCAAAAAAATTTCAATTTTCTCAAAAAATTTCTAACGCTTTAAATTTTCGAAAAAATTCGCCATAGTCTCCTTTGCGCGGCTCGATCCGAAAAAAAAATGACAGTATATATATCACAAATATACATCTCATCAAGTAATGAGGCATCCCGCAGGGAAAAAGTGTAAAAGTACGATATTTAATCCGAGATATGTACCTTATATTTTATTAGCAAGCGTATATGGCTAATATGCGTGAAAGCGAGCTCCAAATGCGAAGCAAACGCGATCTGCTCCTACTAAACACTCAACAAACAACATGAGAACATGTATATATGAAAATAGTATCGATATACAAGATATAGCAACATAATAACTATATATGCCTACATAGCAAATGTAGTAAAAGCAATATATATTCAACCATCAACCAACTACATCCAACTAACATTCATAACCAATAAATATTCATTCATATTTTCATTAATATTCAATGAAATAGGTTTTCTATCTAATCACATTTGATTCATTAACAGTGGTGTTTTTACTAACATTCATTTTCAATTAGTTTATATTTACTAATTCATATTCAAGTTGGTTCACTTCCAAATTAAATTCAATTCTATTTAAGATTCATTTAACTTCCAATTGAATTCCAATTACTTTAGCTTTCAATTTCATTAACACTTAATGAATTATATACAATCATCTAACAACCATATAACAACCAATGTATATTAATTACAACCAAATTCCTTTGCTTATCAATTGGTTTAATTAATTGATTTTCATTCAACTATTCAACTTCCAATAACATTAGATTTTAAATGAATTAACACTTACACTTACATTCATTATTTCATATCAACTTCATTCAACATTTCTTAAGTTATATTCCATTTAATAACATCACTTGTTTTTACATAACTTAAATTCCTAAATATATCCATATAGTTTCACTTCTTATATATATATATATATAGGTTTATTTCACAATTGTAAATCACTTTAATTATAATTCAATTCTTATAATTCTTTTGCTTATACAATTATTCTTTTATTTAGATTATTCAAACAACCTAACAATCAACTTATTTTCACTTTAATAATTCTGAAAAATTATTTCTTTATATATAAAATATAATCAAGGCAAAATTATTTCATTTACCCAATTTAAAACAATACTGTGTCGAATTGTTCTATTCAAGTGTTTAGAGATCCCTATCAACGACGTTAATTACTCGTATTAACCAGAATCTATATACCACTCAACAAACCAATCATCACAATATAAAACAATTTTATATTCACTAACAAATACGCTCTCATAGCTATTATTACACTCAAACTCATTCTAGAGTACTACTGACTCTATCTCTAATGAGTAATACCCAACAGAACCATGGTTGTCGCTTAACCATATGCTCTGATACCACCTGTGACGACCCGCAAATCCGTACCCCTTGAATATACACTAATCTCCATAGATTAATTCAAGATGAACAGAAATACGAATTATCAATGTTTTAGAAAAAGAAAGAGAGAGAAGAAGAGATAAGAAGGTAGAAAATAGAGGAAAGAAAATAGAAAATAGAACGGAACAGAAAACAACAGAACAATAACAGAATCTCACAATTCGCAACGGAACAACATATAATAATAAATGAATAATCTTTAAACAAAGAACTATATCAGTTATTACATTTTATCACATTACATTACATTACATCAGAGTGTACTACAACAAACAACAACAAACAGCGGAAAAAGAAATACTATACATAATAATACGCCATGTCACCCATCTTGCCTCCAGCAACTCCTGAATATCCAGAATATCCTGATAAACCTTTACTCTTGACTGCCCGTGTGAAAATTGGTGGGCACCCAGAGTTTAGGAAGGAAAACAATAAACTCCGAGTCAGTCATGTGACTGGTGTGAGAACTCAAAACAGTTTATTTATCTTTAAAATCAAATAGAGGAATATTTTTAAAGTCAATTCGCAATGCTTTTAAAAATGTGACTACCATAAGGCCTCCCGCACACACACACATGCAAACGCAGAATCGGAGGAGATTTCTCCTTATGATAGCCAAAGATGCTTGATACGCATTTAAAATAACATTTGATATTTTTACTAGTGCATAGTGTAGGAAAAAATTCATTTCGAAAGTAGAATATAAATCTTAGCCAACATAGACATTTCGAATTATGCCTACTATAGCTACCATCCAAACAGTGGGGCGCCACCATAAGTGAATGGCAGGTTCTACAACTAATACCGTACAAGTTTCGTATTGGGAATTGGATTTCCAACAAATGGTCAGGCCAAGGAACTTCCCATTGCCACATGAGAATGCCTCTGGAAGGACATCCCCGAGAACCAAACCGGATCTCTGCCAACACAAGGCCGGGTTACCCCTAACTGAGTAACAACTGACCGAATATGCCATCCCCCGGTCCTTTGGGACCTTTCAACCGAGCGCTCGTAATCAATTCACACAATCATAAAGTGTTTTCAACATGCTTAAGTATCTGGGCTCCATACTATGATACCACCCTTTTCCAGAAGGAAATGCACACATCCTAAAGGGCGCTACCCCTCATAACCTTGCCGCATCTTTCCTGTTTTGACCATTCCGGGATGTGAGGCTCGACGAAGTCACGTCCACAAAAACATACTTTATACAAAAGCCATGCTTTGGGTCAACAAATGATCATAGAAATGATCACCAAGATAGACGATCAAATAAATGATCCTATCACAAATAATCAACACAATGATCATTTAACAGCAACACTCAGCATGTCACATTACCAAATTGGGAATATATCGCTGATAACCTTCAACTACATAACCTCTGAGCTCGTACGTCTCAGAGAAGGGTGTTAAGCTAAAAGAATAAATTCTCCGCCACCAACAGAAATATATTTGAATGAAATCGGCTTTATATCTCAATTTGTAATGTCAGACATACAATCCATACAAGTCTGTTCCGGGCTCGAACAAAACCGAAGGCACTTCTCACGAAGCCCTTGCAATCCGAGTATTCACAATCCCGATCGAATTTCCTATCACTTAGGAAATCTATATACCAGGAGCTACCCAGTGCAGAGATAATCGATAGGTCATCCTATCGTTTTCGCAAATACTCGGTCTTCAACACCGGTCATCAAATGCAATTCATAACGACGTATCACATATTCGGAATGGGTTATACGACCCCATGGTCCTTTCCCGGTTAACCCGAATAGTGAGCGCTTATTCAAAAATAAGTGTGGCATTCACATTCAAACAATTCACATCAATTACCCATTCAAAGGGAAATATTGATAGTCGGTTATTGAACTATCAATGGATATGCACAACATCACCAGTTTCCAAATAATTTTCCAAATTATTTATTTTCCAAAATATCTTTACAAGATATATAATTTCACACTTCAAAAATAAATCAATATTTATTTTTAAACATGTTCCCTTTTCTTATTTATAAATTCCATAGTGAATTTATAATCCAAAATATCTATGAATATTCGATTTCAATTATTCATTTCAATTTATCTTCAAAAAGATAAATTCTCTAATATTCATTTTATATTGGAAAAACATTTCCGTACTTATTAAATAAGTAATTCACAATCCCTTTTATTTTCTACACTTGGAAAATATTCTATATACTTTAATCGAAATTAAGTATATATTTCATTCTTTAAGGAAATCATTCTCTTAAACATATTTATTTGGGCCAAAACGAATGTTGCGTAAAACATCGTTACGACAACCCAAAATCACTAGTATAGGGATTCGAAATTAAAATAGATATATAAATCCCAATACTATACAAAACATTTCCTTTCGGAAATCATTTACTATAACAACAGTGCTATAGTCCACTATTTCCTCATATTTCTCGAAAACATCTATTTCAACAATAAATGTTGAAATCTATGGTTTCGAATCTTAACATAATTAAAACATCGTTAGATCGTTTTAATTCTATTTAAAACATCACATTCAAAACAATTTCTTTAACATATTATTCACTATTCAAAAACGTGAATATACTTCAATTAACAATTTCATCATTTCTATACATTTCATTTTAAAGGATTATTCACTGTCTAAAACGTGAATACAACTCCATTAATAAGTTTCAACAATTTACTTATCGAAATAAGTCATTTGCGAATTTATAAAACAACGTTTATAAATCCCTTTATTAACCTGTTCAATTTATATCTCAATGATATACTAAAAATTCATATTATAAGTCAAATGCTTATAAAACGATTATTCTACAAAATCGTTTCTTTGAACTTCATAATTATAAATCTTATAACTTATAAGATTCAATTATTTATCCAAATATATTCTTTAATAACTTCACAAAATTTATAAATCTTACTATTTATAAATTTCATTTATAACTTCACCATTTATAATTTTATAATTTCCATTCACTTATGCAATCCATTTTCACTTCATTCAAACACTTATAAAAACTCGTTTTATAATGTCAATATTTCAATTTATAAATATCCATTTATAAATCTCTTAATATAAATCAATTTATATTATTCTTTTAAAACGTCTTTAATCTCCTTTATAATTTCATCCTTTTGATTTATAAAATAATTAAATTTCATAAATCCTATATTTAAACTTTTCACAATAATTTCAAAAATCCCGATTTTACTATTTTATAAAATCATTAACCCCATATTTTCAAAAATCAACTTTTAACTATATTTCTCAAAAATCATAATTTTTATAACATTAAAATTATAACGTTTAAAATAAATCAATTCAAAAAATATATTTTATAAACGTATACTTTCAAAAATCACTTTAAAATCATTTTAAAGTTCCAAAACTTGGTCCAATGATGTTACACACCAAATAGTCAATCACGACTACAACGATATCATATATCGATATGATAATCAACGAATATCAAAATATCCATAATACAATAAATACTGTTGAGGAATCCAGTTGGATCCCTCCAACCTGTTTTCCTGCATCCACAAACATTAGCACAATACCAATTTCGCTCCAGTACGAAATTATCGCGGTATATGTTTTTATTAAATATTATCCGCTTAATAGACGGTGCAATAGGGTCTCATCCGCTAAAAAATGCGGGGAATCAACAACTGCAATATATACATATGCCAATATATATATATTGATATTATATATAATACCAATTTCACTGTTTATGAAATATTCGCGGTATATGTTTTTAATAAATAACATCCGCTTACTAACGGCGCATAATGTCTATTTTAACAATCAATAGATAGCAATCATCATTCAAACATGCATTCAACAATTTTAAATCTAACTATTTAAAATAAAATCGAAACCGATTCGATTGAGTGAGAAGTTCTCACCTTGATTTCAATTTCGTTTTAGCGATTTATTTCGAATAAAATTAAACGGACGTTTAATTTTACCCGAAATTCTCACTAACTCCAAACGACTCCAATCCAATTGCATCGCGTAGTGCTCGACGATACGATTCCAACACAACTGGTTTCGCGCGTTTTCGACCTCGTATGAAAAAGATATGCAATTTTAAACATTGCACGATTTATAATATAAATCAAATCACAATATCTTTTGTAATTTTAACCTAGATTAAACCACAGCCGTTCGATCCATTTTCTTCAAATCCTGGCCGCACGCGCTTCATCTTCTTCTTCTCAGATCGTAACACGCACGCGAAACCCACCTCTGCCGCCTCCATCCACTAATTATCACAACCAATTCGATACACCATAAGACGATCAGGGACCGCCGTTCTCTTGCCCTTGACGAGAGCCATCATCGGCCCTATTTTCAAGAAGCTCGGTCGCTTATACGGCCATGAAACTCGTGCGAACACGAGCATGAACGCGGCCTTCTTTTGTCCACTACGATGCTTCGTTTCCCATCTCGACCGTTGATCTTATAGAGCTCTTCGTGCTCTTCGATTCTCTAGTTGAGAGTTTGTTGAATCGTTGAGTGGATTGGGAGAAAAATAAAGAAGAAAAAACGAAAATCTCGGCCCTCGGTTGTAACTGGCGGCGGCTGTAGTTTAGGTTTAGGGTTTGTTTTATTTTATTTTTAATTTAGAGAAAGAGGGGGCTATTTATAGAAGAACGAACAAACACTATTCATTCGAGAATTCCGAACTCCGATTCACGCGCCGTAACCAGCGTTTCTAGGGTTTACCCCGCGTTCCGGACACAATGGCATAGGTTTCGGAAGCTAATTCGGACATCTGTGCGAGTTATGGCTACAAACGTTCAATTTAAATTAAATCGATTTAAACGATTTTCTAGGCGTTTTAATTTGTACCGGACAAACGATAAATCCAATTGATTTGAAATTTGAAACCTTACAATAATATCACATTACGGATCCGATGAAACTGGTTTTGTCGAAATCCGAGACTGTTTGAAAAATGGCTATTTTAACTCGCCAAATTAATATTAAAAACAATTCGATGCGTTTCGAGCTGCCACGATCAAACGATAAATCCGATTGCTACGAAAATTGAAATCCGATAATAACTAACTATTACGGATCCAATGGAACTAGTTTCGTTCAATTCTGAGACTGTTTAAAAATTGGCTATTTTCACTAGTCGATTTAAATATTAAAATATTCAATTTTCACAAATTAACTTTTAATTCGATTTTAAAAGTTCTAAAACATCTTTCTAACTCCAATATGATAAAATAAAATTTTACAAATCATTTTCAATCATATTTAACTCAATTTTCAATTATTTCCATAATTTAACATATTAAATTATCGATTTAATTATCCAATTAAATCCAATTATTCGAAATAAAATTTATTCGACTTATAAATTCACTTATTAATATTTAAAATTAATTAAATATCCAAATTTTAATAAATTAAAATTCCTGGGTCGTTACATTACCACATTTTAAAATGGTCCAGGTTTTAAAATACAATTATGTTTTAAAGTTATAAAGTAAATTTTATTTGGTTTTTAAGTAAATAAATACCTTATTTAAGTTTAAGATTTAATAAAGGTTTTTAAAATGATTTATCTTAATTAATTAAGTTTAAAAGTGTTTTAATATATATATATATCCTATGTTTTGAAAGCTATTTTTTAAAATAAACTTAATAATATTAAGAAGTTAATTATGAAAAGATGTTTAATTTTTAATTAACTTTAAAGTCTAGGTTAATTTATTTATTAATGATAATTAATCATAAGTTTATTAAATGAAGATTTTTAATGATAATTAAAGTAATTAGTTAAGATAAAAGGATTATCTTTTAATTTAATTAAAGTCTTAAGTAATTAAAGATTAATTACTTGATTTAAGATAATTACTAAATTAATGGTTGATTAAGGGTAATTAATTAATGATAATTAATTATGCGATAAATTAAAGGTTAATTAATTAAATAATTTAAATTTATTAATTTAAGTTTATTAATTTAAATTTTTAAGGTTAATTAACTTCATAATTAAGATTTTTAATTACATAATTAAGACGAATTAATTATTGATTAAAGATTAATTAAATGATTAAAGTTGATTAATCAAGTGATTAAAGAATAATTAATTAAAGGATGATTTATTTATGTGATTTATTAAGATAATTAATTAAGGATAAATAACTAAAAGATAATTAATTAAGGATTAATTAATTAAGGTAATTAATTAAAATTTATTAAAGAATAATTAAATAATTAAATAATTAAGGGTTGATTATTTAATGATTAAGATTAATTGATTTATTAATTAAGGTTAATTAATAAATTATTAAAGGATAATTAATTAAAGGTTTGTAGTTAATTAATGTTAATTAATCAGGATTAGAAATTTATTCATAAGTAATTAACCTGATTTAAATCAGATGATTAATTGATCGTACTTATGAATGTCTGAATTGTATTGAATATTGAATTATTTAATATCCCTAATGTATGATGCCTTGTGATATGAAGCATTTTGATTTGAGCTATGATGAATGTAACTTATTTATCTTTAATGAATTTATATTGTTTATATGTGAATCTGTGAATGAAAATAAGCATTATAGGATTATACCGATTATCAATATTGCTGTACTTTAATTTGTAATGATTAATGATGTTGCACTATTGTGTAAAACCCCTGGACTACACTATACACACAAAAATATGGATTTCACGAGGAAATTGGTTAAGTCACTAATTTTTGAAATGGTTTTAAAGTTGAATTTTGAATCCAAATGGTTTTGGAATGGAATTGGGTTAAATATGAAAAGCTTTTGGAAAGGAGTTTTAAAGATAAAAGTTATTTTGAATAACTTGATAAAGTTTTGAATTTAAATAGTTTGATTTGAATTTAAATTCAAGATTTGAAATTGAATTCTATGTTTGGAAATTATGGTTTAAAATGTTATACAAGTTATAAATGTGTTTATATGGGTTTTAAACATTTTTAAAATATCATTTTGGAAATTTGAATTTAGCCCAAGTTTTAGACTTGAAGGGCTTTAACTTGTGCAAATGTAATCAGTTTTTTTCGAAACGAAAACCTTTGTTTTTAATAATAATATCTTTCATATAAAGAAAGGATTCCCAATTTATATTGAAAAGATTTCAAGTTTTGAAATGGAATTGTTTTTTAAAGCTATGAATGAATCTTTGTTAAAGATTAGTGAACTTTATTTTCAAATTGAAGAGGATCTTAAAGGTGTATCTTTTGTATAAAAGATTTGAAATTAAAATGGTTTTGAAAGCTATGAATGAATCTTTGTGAAAGATTTGTGAAACTTTTGTTTCAATTTGAAAGTGATGATTAAAAGAGTGGATCTTTTTTAAAAGATTAAAATGGTAATTTGTTTAAACCATTTGAAATAAAGGTTTTGGGCAATAAGTTGTGACTTAACTAAGATCCCATATATCCATATGTTTTTAAAGTTAAGCGCTCATTATTCAGTTTAGCCAGGAGAGGACCTTTGTGTCATAAAATTAATTTCGAATAATGATACGACGATAGGTTTAGCATTTGAAGACCGGTGGTGAAGACCAGATATTTTCGAAAGCGAAAGGATTACCTGTCGAATGTCTCTACATCGACTGGTCCCCGATATAGAGATTTGATTACCCTTTGTGATGGGGAGTCTGGACGTGATTAGGGATTATCCGGATTGCAAGGCTTCTTTGAAGTGCCTTCGGTTCTATTCGAACCTGGAACAGACTTGTATGGATGTATGGCTTACGCTACACTTTGAGATATAAAGCTGGTTTCTATCAATTACATTTCTATTTGGTGGCGGAGAATTTATTCTCTTAGTTTAACACTCTTCTATGAGACGTACGAGCTCAGAGGTTATGTAGTTGATGGTTACTAGTGATACACTCCCAATTTGGTAATGTGGCATACAAAGTGCTGATGATCAAGTGTTGATTGAAGCAGGGCATTTGTGAAAAGCGTAGCATTGTGAATGAGGCCTCGTCGAGCCTCACAACTCGGAATGGTCGAAACAGGAAAGATGCAGCAAGGTTATTTGAGGGTAGCGCCCCCTAAGGGTATGTGCATTTCCTTCTGGATAGAGGTGGTATCATGGTATGGTGCCCGGATACTTAACCTATGTGGTTGCTGCAATTCCATTGCTTTGTGGTTGTTGGTTGAGAGATCTCGGATAAAGGTTGGTTACGCCCAGGGGATGGCATACTCGTGTAGTAGTTACCTAGTTATAGAGGTAACCCGGTCTTGTATTGGCAGAGATCCGGTTAGGTTCTTGGGGTGTCCCTCCAGAGGCGTACCCATATGGCCCAGGAGGTTCCTTAGCCTGACCATTGTTGGAAATCCAATCACCAATACGCGCCCTTTACGATTGTAGTTATATAACCTGCCATTCTTAAACGGTAGCTATAGTAGGCATAATATAATGGTACATATGCTGGTTAAGATTAATATTATACTTTTGAAATGTTTTATGCACTATGCACTAATAATAGTATCAAAAGGATTTGCGTATCATGCATGTTTGACTATCATAAGGAGAAATCTCCCCCAAGCGTGCGATTGCATTGTGTGTGTGCTGGGAGGCCTTATGGTAGTTTCATTTTCCAAAAAAAGCATTGCAGATTTCAAATTTAAATTCTTTTGTTTGTTTTGTTTCAAATAAAACTGTTTTTGTTTGCTCACACCAGTCCCATGACTGACCTGGAGTTTATTGTACCCTATCTAAACTCTGGGTTCCCACAATTTTCCACACGGGTAGCCTAGAGTTAGATTTTCAGATAATCAGCTAGTAGATGTAGATTCGGTATCTTTGAAGCCTTTGGATCTTAGGGATCACATTTGCTTCATTCTAGAGTTACCTAGTTTGCTTAATAGAACGTGATGGAGGTTTCTCGCTTCGCGTTTGGAAAGCATGTTGGTGGTTCTAGCTTTTAGAGTTTTGGAGAAATTGGTGTCGCAATGTTGGATTCTTCCTTTCCTTCTCTTTTGAAGATTAACAGTGAAGATGTTATCTCTTCTTCTGGTGCTATTATATTACCGCTGTTGTATATCTCTGATAATGTTGGTATTCAATTGTATCATTGTTGTATCGAACATTGTATATCAATGATATTAATCATTTTCTTCCGCTGTGTTGTTGTACTTAATGTGTTATAAGCTCCGACGAATCGGATTTTTACGGTTGAATCTACGGCATTCGAATACGAGTGAAGTATGGATGTCGATTTTCGAACGCTGAAATTCGGGCCGTCATATTAAGTCTGATAACTTTGTTCCTTAACTCTATATCTTGACCTACTATTCCATTGGATGTCTCCCATATGTTAAATCAGGCTCTATATATAAATCCTTTACCGCCCTCAGTTCCGTTATCGAATTTAAGTTGCACACACATTTTCTCAAATGCAATATATGAAAAACATTATGCACATCCGCAAAACTACTTGGTAACTCGACTCGGTAGGCGAACGTATCGATCCACTTGATCATTGGAAATGGTCCTATGTATCTAACTGCCAACTTCTCTGCCTTCCCAAAGTGCATAACCCCTCGCATTAGAGAAACCTTCACGAACACATGACTGCCTACTACAAACTCATGATCCTTCATTTACTTGTCGGCATAGCTCTTTTACCTTAATTGCGCTATCTTTATCCTGGCGTGAATCAATTCTACCTTCTCGGTAGCATCTCTAACCAAATCGAGCCATAACACAAGTCTATCTCCTATGTCCAACCAACATATCGGTGACTTACACAGTCTACAATATAGCGCTTCAAACGGTGCCATCCTAATACTCGACTTATAACTATTATTATAGGAAAACTCTACTAGAGGTAATCCCAAAATCCTCTAAAATCCAAATCACATGCTTTCAGAAAACCCTCGAGTATATGGTTCACCCTCTTGGTTTGTATAACAACCCCTACCTAATTAAAACCCAAATCTCGATAAAATCAAAACCAAAGTTCATTAGGATACGGATCGTTGGTGTTGGTAACCTATAATAAACATAAGTATATCAGAGAGCTACCTACATTAACTCACGGTGGAATATAAAAATATAATAGAACATATATACCAACTAAAGCTACTACCATGTAATCAATATTATTTTTTAGATATCTACCACCTTGTCATTATCGAGCATGAATGAAAAAAAATTTCATTAACCTTTTTCCCATCTTGCACCAACAGATTTTCCCCTCTAGATCTATTGTAAAGGCAAGCCTTTTCGACCCTCAAAAGTCGACATTAAAGCATCCATAATATTCACAAGCCGAGCATCCAAGTACTAAAAAAAGATTGTTGGAGGAAAAAAGAAAAAAGATAGAACGAAAACTCACATTATGATGAGTGATACATAAAACACAATAGATCTTTACAAAAGAGAACTATACGATACATACATCAAATCCGAGTACACTAATCTATCATTAACCTGGATATTTATAGCAACATGTCCTCACAAATGCTGATAAATACAGCCCAACAACTGTAGAGGAAATAAAGATACGTAAATACATCTTGGAGGCATCCAGTTTGTCTTTTAAAAACTCCAAGCATCTATGACTAAATTTGAAAATATGCTTCATATGACCGGGGCATTATAAGAAAATAATGCTCGGAACACTCTATAAACCAGCATAAGAAACACACATCAAATGGAGTTTAATGTTATAAAACCTTTCAAAAATAGAGATATCTCATAAGATCACAACGCACATAAGCACAGATGAGTTTTTACTTTATGATAATTCAAAAATAAAGGTATCCCATCAAATGGTAATTTGAATATTTTACAAAATAAAATTATAGAAAATCAAATAAATTAGATTAAAAACATGTCAGTAAAAATTGAATCGTTATACTGATACGTGAATTTTTGAATTATTTATTAAATTTGGATCAAATATGAATATTTAAACAAACTGAATATTCATATTCAAAACATTCAAAACCTTAGGTCATTACTTTCTTCGCCTCTTAAAAGAATCTCATCCCTGAAATTCCCGAAGAAAGAAAAATGTCTCCACACCTTATACTTATAAAACCAATTTACTAAAAATGAGTATTAAACTTTTAGAATCTCAAATGTTATGGAAAATTTTGGGAGCACCTCCTGTGCATGGCTTGATCGGAAAAAACTGTAAATCGCCATTACGAGCCTAAACTAGCAAAAGGAAACAAAGACCGAAAGTGGCCTTCCATATCTGGGGCATAAAATCATCAAACAATAATATAAACGTGTACTTATTAGTCGAGCAAATCAACTCTAATCATGAAACCAAAAGCATCAAGCCAGCCTTTGCTTCCATAAACCTACATTCTACTTACAAATGATATCCAACCATATAACTTGCAAATTCTAATATAAAAAGCATATAATTATATTAAAGCCCGTACGATGTACATACGTCATCTGTATGCAATACCAAATCCGATTGCTCGCTCAATCACACAAATTTCACGTTCCGAACTTATATTGCTTACTCGACTACTCTAGCGTGGACTTTGATCAGGTTCCTTATTTAAAAACCTCCACTCTCATTACATTGCCATATACTATGATCGAAAACTTCAGATCAAATCAAAAATCTATATCAATAGTTCGCCATCAAGAACCGAGTGAAAAATCCTTGTTCAGACTGGTGTCAATTACCTCGAAATCATATACTCGAATCTGAATCAAAATAGTTATGAAAATAAAATGATCTACATATGACTTACATATTCCTTTCATTGGTTTCTTAACTAACCAAATTCTTTTTATTCACATTAATGTTAAATCACAATTGGTTGTACCAATAATATTTCATTTAATACTAAAATATACTTACCAGTTCATGCAACTTTTAATTAAGTTAAATTTCATTTCTTAACTCAAGTTCGTATTAATATAATACTCTCCTATATCCAAAGGTGTGTGTGTTACACACAAAAAATTTTCAACTTTGTTAACTTAACCCAATGTCCCATAATTAACATTTATTTTAACTTACTATTTCCTCAATTTTATAAGTTATAAAAAGTTCTTTTCTTCTGTTTCCATTTTTATCAACTTGGAAGTTTTCGACTATCCAAAATCATAAAAAAATCCATTTCATTTCAACAAATGAAAAATTATCAGAAAAACATATCCTAATGAGATACACAATATCCTAATAGATATAGTACACGAGTCCAAATATAATACTTAATTGAATGCTTCAGACTTAAACATTTGGGTATTATTTTCAACATGTTTTAAAATTAATATACACATCTCCTTTTGTATAACAAATTAAACTTTTGTATTTCAAAATAACATTTATTTTACTAAAATAATTATAAAGCAAAACTACTATGGTCACAATCCCTCATTTAGAAACTCGAAAATGAATATTGATGATGCTGCTGTCATATCATGAATTATTTTCCAATGACAAAAATGAGTTCAACACCTCCTATCTCCCTTAAAATCCGTTCTAAAATATTTCTATACACAATCACCTTCAAATAATGCCATTATAATTTTTCACTGTTACTTTTAAAAAATCATTTCCAAAATCACCGGGATTTAAGTTGTCTAATTCTCAGTTTAAATTCTTTCACTTGATCGAAAAACTGTAAATCGCCACTACGAGCCTAAACTAGCAAAATAAAACAAAGACCGAAAGTGGCCTCCCATATCTGGGGCATAAAATCATCAACAATAATATAAACGTGTACCTATTAGTCGAGCAAATCAACTCTAATCATAAAACCAAAAGCATCAAGCTTGCCTTTGCTTCCATGAACCTACATTCTACTTACAAATGATATCCAACCATATAACTTGCAAATTCTAATATCAAAAGCATATAATTATATTAAAGCCCGTACGATGTATATACGTCATTTGTATGCAATACCAAATCCGATTGCTCGCTCAATCACACAAATTTCACTTCCAAACTAGTATTGCTTACTCGACTACTCTAGCGCGGACTTTGATTAGGTTCCTTATTTAGATACCTCCACTCTCATTACGTAGCCATATACTATTATTGAAAACTTCAAATCAAATTAAAAATCTATATCAATAGTTCGCCATATAGAACCGAGTGAAAAATCCTTATTCGGACTGGTGTGAACTACCTCGAAATCATGTACTCGAATCTGAATCAAAACAGTTATGCAAATAAAATGATCTACGTATGACTTACATATTTCTTTCATTGGTTTCTTAACTAACCAGATTCTTTTTATTCACATTAATGTTAAATCACAATTGGTTGTACCAATAATATTTCATTTAATACTAAAATATACTTACTAGTTCATGCAACTTTTAATTAAGTTAAATTTCATTTCTTAACTCAAGTTCATATTAATATAATACTTTCCTATATCCAAAAGTGCGTGTGTGTGCACACAAAAAAGTTTCAGCTTTGTTTACTTAACCCAAATGTCCCGTAATTAAAATTTATTTTAACTTACTATTTCCTCAATTTTGTAGGTTATAAAAACTTATTTTTTTACGTTTCCATTTTTATCAACTTGGAAGTTTTTGACTATCCAAAATCACAAAAAGTTTCATTTCATTTAAACAAATGAAAAATTATCAAAAAAACATATCCTAATGAGATACACAATATCCTAATAGATATGGTACATGAGTCCTAATATAATACTTAATTAAATGCTTCAAACTTAAAAATTTGGGTTTTATTTTCAACATGTTTTGAAATAATGTACATATCTCCTTTTGTATAGAAAATTAAACTTTTGGATTTCAAAATAACATTTATTTTACTAAAATAATTATAAAGCAAAACTACTACGGTCGTAATCCCTCATTTAGAAACTCGAAAATGAGTATTGATGTTGCTGCTGTCATATCATGAATTATTTTCCAACGACAAAAATGAGTTCAACACTTTCTGTCTCCCTTAAAATCCGTTCTAAAATATTTCTCTACACAACCACCTTCAAATAATGCCATTAAAATTTTCCCCATTACTTTGGAAAAATCATTTTCAAAATCACTAGGATTTAAGTTGTCTAATTCTCAGTTTAAATCTTTTTTATTTATAAAGCATATTTATAAACTATACTTGTAAAATTTCACTAGCTTATATAGGCTCTTCGAACCGACAATGATAGTTTTTAAAAACTGGCCAACATTTGATAGTCGGTTATTTAATTATCAAATAAGAAACAATTTAATTAGAGATTTAACCAAATATGATTAAGCACAAAGCAACCCCAGAGCCTTTTTAATTAATCATTTCATTAATTAAGACCACTTTGTAAATACTTATACAAAAATACTTATACGAAGATAAATCCACAAATCCTCTTTACTCTTTCCAATACTTATTTGTAAATACTTATTTGTAAATACTGTTAATCTGTTTAGCCAATCTTATTCGTAAATACTTATACAAAAATACTTATACGAAGATCAACCATATAAGATATTAACCAATCTTAAGTAAATATTTCATTTCCAATCTTCCTTATTTGGGTTAACAAATGTAACATAAAAATTTATAAAAATAAATCCAAACAAATTCGCTGTAAGTAAACTGGTCGTACGGAAATTGGACCAAATATACTCACTACCACTTCTCGATTTTGAACAGTACTATATTTCAATTAACAATGAAATCAGACAAGTTAAAAAACTAACTTTGGGTCAATACACATTCTTAATTATCAAGATAGAGACAAGTTTTCATACCTCGTAATTTGATGTTAAGTATAGAAAGAATACTTTCTATACCACCATAATTAAAATGATCATATAAGGAAATCAGGTCTCGATCTTTTATAGATCCTTTTTATAAATTACCTTTATAAAACTCTTTATATTTACAGACTTCTTTTACAAAAATATTATTTATAAATTCCTTTATAAATATCTAAATATAGTAGAATGTCCTTATATAAATTTTCAAAGTTATTTAATAACTCCTTTATAAACATCCTTTATATTATTTATAAAATACTTTCATAAAACTTCTTTCATAAAATAGTATTTATAAAACTCATTTATAAATCCCCAAATTCATTTACAAAAATCCTTTTATAAATATCTAAATATAATTACTAAAATACTTTCTATAAGCCAAACTCCAACTACAAAGCCAAAGTCCAATCTAAAATATAATTATAAACTTGTATACTTTCCATAACATGATCATTCTATACGTTTCAATAAATTCACAACTGTGATTTATTTCTCAAATTTATCAAATGAAAATATTTTCTCTTTTATAAAATAATGCCACTTATAATTCTCTCTTTAATTTATAAAATACCATTTATAAATCTGTTCTTTTTTATGACATTTTATATAATTGTTTCACAAATATTTATACCAAAATATTTATATACTCTTTTAAAAACAAAAATCACTTTCAAATAAAAGGCAACCCCTTTTTGTTTCATTTAAAACTAAACAGTCCTTATATAATAACTTTCCTATGAAGATAAATACTTTCCAAAATGATTTTTTAAAACATTCACATATGTGCATATATTAGAAATAATAATAAAAGAAGTTGAAGTAAAATAGAGAAGTACGAAAAACTACTTTTCAATTAAACATCATAGAAAATACAAAAGGTCAGATTTAAACCATTTTTCAAATCGAAAATCGTTTCCAGAATCAAAAGGTAATTAATAGTATTCTCAAAATACTATATCGAGGCCAATAGTTACTATAGCACTTGACCGATGCTATTACTACCTGTTTTTCTAAAAGGTTCAACTTTTAACATATGTCACTGCCACATCGAATATAGCTAAACAGATTAATTTTTTTATATTTAAAAATCTCTAAATAGATGTACGATTGGAATGAAATCAACAGATATACATAACTAGAATTAAAAATCATGATGTTAAGAAACCCAGGTTTCTCTATTATATTCTAGTTCAATTTAAATGTCAATCGCTTTTCAAAAGCGGATATTTAACCAAATCAACCAATAGTTTATTTAAAGACAAATAATAATTACTATATATCATATTGGTTATCCAAAAAGGTGAATTTAACTCACCAAAATTCCAATATACGCTTAGGCATTCCGATTTGAACTAAAATCGAACGATGGTCAATTTTAGCCTAAAATTTCACTTGCTCTTAGTTTAGCCAAACTAATTCCATCACGTAGCTATCGCTAATGTGAGCACAATGCAAAAAGTCTTGTCCAGATTGGACCTTGTATGAGAGAGTTGCGCATTTTATAAGTTTATAATTTTGATTTAAACAATCAAAACCTTAATCACCTTAATTAACACTTTACTTGCTCCTTAACTTCTTCTTCCCAAACGAACCTGAGACCTACTTCCTATACATGCATGCATATGCATGATAACATAGGATACAACGCACTGAGGCACAAATCCAAAAACC
Organism: Allium cepa; assembly: GCA_030765085.1. Taxonomy (NCBI): domain Eukaryota; kingdom Viridiplantae; phylum Streptophyta; class Magnoliopsida; order Asparagales; family Amaryllidaceae; genus Allium; species Allium cepa. Next base: position 636,726,693 of record CM060941.1, read on the forward strand.
AATTTCTCCGCTAAACCAAGCATCAAAATCTCCACCCCTCCCCATCCCCTCAGACACCCTAGGTAAAGGCCTGATTTCCCGTAGCCAATCACGACTTGAGCTCCCAGTCACGACACTGGGAATGTCACATTCAACAATTTGAGGCTAAGCTCCACCAAACTTGGCCCGGAGCTGCTCCTTGTCCCGACAATCCCAAATACAACCTCAAATGCGACAACCGCTTCCCTAGTCAAAGCCTAGCCAAAACATTAGTCGGCCATGGCTATGTCGAGCTTTCTCAAACTCAGCCACACACTTCAAAACCCATGATAAATTGTAGATCTCACCATTTTACACTCAAGATCCTCACTTTTTATTTTATTTTTGTTTTTTAATTCATTTGTTTGAATTTTCATAAGAAGAGGATATATATTATTTTCATTGTTTCAGGAATGCAATGGAACAATATAAGTAAAGATAGAGAGAGGAATATTAATTTTTTAAATATTAGGCTAGTTTTATTTAAAAAAATTCAGCATCTCATCACATAGAATTTTGTTCACGTACAACACGCAAATAGCAAAACAAAAATATCTTCGCACACAAAAGTGCGACATGATCGCAAAACAATAATAATATACACTAGTTAGCTGATTTTGTAAAATCGTACAAACACTATCATTCTTCAAAAAATTGTCAAACGATAATTTAAATATTCTCTAAATTAAAAACTATGGAGAATCAAGTAAATTAAATTTAAAATACATCAATAAAAATCGAGTCATTATATTAATAATTGATTTTCGATATATCTATTAAATTTGAATCAAATCTGAATATTTAAACAAGTTAAATATTGCTATTCAAAACTTTTAAAAAATTGGGTCATTACATCTATCATGTGTATTGTAATGAGGAAAGGATCAAAACAATGTTTTGGTGATTGGTAAATTATATGCTTTATCCATAAAATTGGTTTATGCCAATTGATTTATATTTAAATGTTATGTCTTCTATTTATGACTTATCTGTTTAATTCCATTTGCGCGTACTATATATCCAACCTTCTCTGAGATATAACTATATAGAACTATATATCCTTATATATATAAACATTGTACTACCTAAAAAGAAACCCTGACATTTGATGCTTTTTAAATATGGAGAAGGCAGACCGGTCGGCCATTTAATACCTCAACCCTGAAGTGGGCCCTCCATAACATAATTGCTAGTCAATCGGTACTATCTACAAAGACCGATGGTTACTAGCATGACTTTGTGATTTAGTTTTCATATTATTAATGCATCTCAAATAGTTATCTAAGGGTTAACCATCCCCCGTCCGCTAAGCAAACAATAAATAAAACTTTGAAGTCTTTGCGTATTCCATACTGATTTAACACTAGCAAGAAGTGAAATCCATCAGGGCATGACCTAAGTTTGCTAACGACCGCTAGGGACCGCTGGTGGTCAAAGCCTATATATCAATCCTACTACTAAATACCGGTCCAACAACAACACTGACATAGCCTGCCGACCTCCCATGGTCGAAATCTCGTTTATAATAACCTAATTTTGGTCAAGGAAAGTACCTATCTTAGTTACTTAATACCTTTTGTTAGAAATGAAGCATACCTAATTTTCCTATTAGGTACCACTATAGGTCATTTAAGACTTTTTATATATGGAGGAAGCAGACCCAACGACCATTTAGTACCTTCCACCCCGAAGTAAACCCATTGACATCCCTAAAGGTACCGAGTCATTCAATACTTCAAATCTAAGGTGAACCCTTAATATGTTTTCCTACACCTATACGCTAACATATATCCCTTCCCCATTGGTCCTTTGGTTGGAGATGTCTCACATCAATAGTACATATACACAACTGCAGGTAGCCTTTAGGTGAAGGGGAGATTTTTGTTGAGTAATTCTATTGACCTTGCATACTAACCCATTCTAAACCAAATCAATTATCCTAGGCCTAAATATTGGGTTAGGCCCACTAAATCATGCTTGTTCTTAACGTATTATTAAGACTATATAATCTCCTACCATGAAAATTATACTGCCTCCTAAGTTTATTTAGTAATTTTAATTCACTTATTCGTTGCGAACCTACTCCTATTTTATGCCTTATCTCCTATACTCCTCACTTCCTTCTATGTCATATAAATGTTAATTATCCGTAATAAATGGTTATTATTATTCAAATTGGACAATCACTAATGAGATTTATTTATCCATTTCAAATTCAGCTTATTATTTCTGTTTTGTTTCCACTAATCAATTTCATTAAAAGCAATTATGTTCCTATTTAATTCTTATAACTCCTTATTAATTACACATTATTGCCCGCTAAATATGTAGTCAATGATAATAAATTTTGGGAACTATCTCTTTTCCATTTCAACCTCTTAGTCCTATGATTTACTACACTATTAATAACTAGTCATCCTTATTATAACTAATACAAATATCGATGTACATTACACTTTATTTTTTGTCCTATGTATTTATGTACTTTTAATCGATAGGCACGGTTATATGCATACACATATATTTGTTCCTTCCTCTAACTCATTAACTCCTATGCTTAGGAAGTTTAGAACATATTCTTATTGCATGTTCTGTAAAAACATTTATTTTCACATTTTAATATATTAGAGCTATCCTTCTTGAAAAGGATTACTGTTATAACTTCCATAAATTATCCAAAAGTGACACTCTTTGCTCCATTTGAAATTACAAGGAATCAACTATTTTCATTTTTTGGAATAGACAGTGCAAACTGCGAAGGAAAACATCTGTACATTATACATCTCTTACCTTTTTGGTATATTTCTTATTATTCCAAACGATGCATTTTTTATACATTATTGTGGAGTTAGATAATTTATGAAAATTACATGGAAATAGATACAACTAAATTATACCCACTACCTCTACCAATAAATTAAAACACATAAATTCACATTTCAAGTCAGATTGTGGAAATCTAAATTAATACTAATATTTTACAACCTAATCATCATTAATTTGGAATAAACCTTGCAATCCTATCGCTTTAACAATTCAGGGAGTAATTTCCAAATTACTTGATTAGGGTGTAAATACCATTCCATTCTAATTACCTAACTTATAGAGTATGTAGGCGAGATTTCAATTAAATACGTTCTTTCTTAGCCTACAAACCAATAGATCTTGCATAGGCATAATAATTAAATAAGACTTAACGATATAAATTTTAATGTTATATATAAATCATATAATTTCCCACTCATCTTTCAAAATTTCCCAAATCTGAACTTATCCCTTTAGTTTGCCCTTTTCTTTTCTAATGGAAATATATATATATATATATATATATATATATATATATATAACAAGATATATGCATATCCGCTAGAATTGTACATCTGAAAGGAGATTTGAGTTAAGTGGAATATAGATTTATAATTATAAAATTTTAGCTTTTCGTAGAATCGATGCCCTCCTTCTCTTCTTTTATTTTCTTTTTCCGCCCTTCTTTGATTTATATGTATGTGTGTGTGTGTGTAATATAACATTTATAATTTCTAGAAATAGTGGAGAAGGGAAATGGCAGAGCTCCGCTGTTTGAATCAGAAAATATGAGAAGAAAGGTAAAGGGCTAGACCTATATTTATAGGTGCTCGAACTAATCGTATAGTTAAATTTAAATTAATTAAATCCGAGTCATTCGACGGAGGTTCAAACTTATCCGCCACTATTACAACCAATCGACCGACCCAAGGAGGGGGTCGACTAGTGGGGTCCATATGGTTTTATTATTAATTTCCTTTTAAATTTGTATTTAATTATTTTTATTCCAAAAACTTCAAACGTTAGTACCTCCTTTGTTTGACTCTAATCGTAAAATTTCATACATTAAAGTTTGTTAGAAAATCACCACAAACACAATGGTGCAAATTCTATGACCAAATTCTGATATTTGCTCAATTTCCATTTTTGAGCGTTAACAATTATTTATTAATTACCATTAATTTTATAAGGTAATATAGTTTTACCATCAATATTTAGGTGGTAAGCCATGCTCAATCTCAATTCCATACCAAATGCACTTTGCAAACTTCTCCGAAACTCACCGGTAAACGATGGGTCTTCATCACTCACAACACTACTCTAAACCCCATGTAGTCTCGCCTCGTTCTTCATATATAGCTTTCCTAAGCTAGCTGCCATCCTTGTTGATTTAAATGGGATAAAATGGGCACTCTAATTAGTCTATCGACTGTCACCCAAATGCTATCATTTTCGGTTAATGAAATCAATAAAATCCATAGACATTTAATCCCACTTCCAAGTCGGTACTTCCAAAAGTTGAACTAAACCGCTCGGCTTCTGATGCTTAGCCTTTACTTGCTGACAAATGAAGCACTTCTTCACACATTCTCTTATGTCTCTTTTTATCCCTTCCAAAAAGAATACTCTCTTCATATCACATATATCTTCGTGCCTCCTGAATGAATAGTAAACTTTAACTGATGATCTCCATCCAAGACTTCCTTTCAAAGATTTCCTATATTCAGAATGCAAAGTCTTCCTTTCTTTTTATGTCATCCCTTCGAGTCTATCTTGATTCCTTTTAGATCCTTAACATCTGCCCCCATCGGTAGTCCCTTAATCCTTTCAGCAATTAGTGGGTCCTCCATTGCCTTGTAGTAATCCTATCCACAAGTGCTGGATGTGCACCAAACTTGCTAACATGCTTGGATCTCTACTTAGTCTAGTATTCCGTCTATAATGCACTCCGCAAGAGACTAACATCTCTAACGTCTTTTATTCTTCAAACATGGCTAATATTCAGTTCTGATGCTTCCTACTTAAAGCATCGGCGGCCTTGTTCCCATTTCATGGCATATATTCTATCCTACAATCATATGTCACCAAGAATTCTAGTCATCTCTACTACCACATATTCAACTCCTTCTAGAAGAATAAATACTTAAGAGATTTGTGATCTGTATACAACTCAAATCATTCTCCCTACAAGTTGTGTCTTCCAATCTTCAGCGCAAACACAACTACTTCCAACTTTAAGTCATGAGTCTGATGCCTAACCTCATATGGCCTCAACTTCCTTTATTCATAAGTAACACCCATCATTTTTGCATCAGCACCACCCCTAAACCTATTCCACAAGCATCGATATACACTACCAGATTCTAGTTCCCTTCAAGCACAATTAACACAAGAGTGTTCATCAATAACTTCTTTAACTCCTAGAATGATCCTTCCCATTTATTAGTCCACATGAACTTCTCGTTCTTCCTGGTCAACTTAGTTAAGGGCACTATTATACATGAGAAATCTTTGATGAATCTACGGTAATAAAAAACCAATCCAAAGAAACTTCTCATTTCCATGACCGTCTCTGGCTTCTTCTAATCATTAATAGTTTTTATCTTTGATGGATCCATAGCTAATCCATTTTTCCAAACCAAGGAACATTACCTTCCATTTCCAAAAAGGCATTTTGAAAACTCCGCCTTCAACTTGTGTTGTTTGAACATCTTTGACACCAATCTAAGATGGACTTCATGATCTCTTTCATCCTTAAGATACAATAAGATATCACTAGTTAAGACCAACAACAATCTATTCAATAAATTGTGAAAAATTCGGTTCATATGGTTAATGAAGAACGCAAGGGCATTAGTCAGTCCAAACGACATCTACAATCATTCATATGAACCATACCTTATTAAGAATGTGGTCCATGGAATATTATCTTTTGCTACTCTTAGTTAATGGAAATTCATTACCAAGTCTAGCTACGAGAACACTCGAGCTCCACTCAACCGATCAAAGAGACCATCTATCCTAACCAATAGAGAATGATTCTTCACCGTCGACTCTTTCAGCTCCCGATAATCAATGCACATCCTTAAGGAACCATCCGTCTTCTGTACGAACACCACGGATGCTCCCTACAATGAACTACTTAGCATAATGAAACATTTATCATAGTTCCACTGGCTGCTTCTTAAATTCCTCCATCTCCTTCGGCGGCATTCTGCTGGGCGGATTACTAACAGGCTGCGGCCTTGGCATCAAGTCTATTCGATTGGCTTGCTTGGTAGTAATCCCATATGCAAATTCCTGGACTACATGTACTCTACTATTCTCATCTTCTTGTTATTCCAAAGAAAAATATATCAAGTCCAACTTCTCCTTTATTACCTTCTATGCTATCATAACTCTTTCTCCTCCCCTTGGATTTTGTACGACGATAATCCTATCAGCACAATAAATCCTAGCATCATTACACGCTAACCAGTCCATACCCCAAATCACCCTACAAAGTCAACCATATATGGTCACACACATAAAAATGTCTTTACAAATCCAACTCAAGGTCAGTGCCCCTCAATCTGAGATTCGTATACACATGATCTAATTAACCATGTGCAGAGGCATAATCAAATAGGCAGCATCTAATTCAAACCGATCATTCAAAATTTTCCAAATAAAAGAGTGAGTAGCACAAGTATCGAATAGAATTCTGACTGATATACTATAAATCAAAATCGTACGTCCAAGCACATCGTTTCCTTTCCCTTTAGAGGTCGGTTCAGACGAAGGCCCTTTCAAAGCATAAACCTTTGCATGCTTAACTCCAAGCAATCCCTCTTCTTATGGTATGACCTATTACAGATAAAGCATTTAGCCCCTTTTTATTCCCCAGTTGGGTACACTTAGTGGAGTAATGCCCCTTCTGGCTATAGTTATAATAGATGACATATATTAGAAGTAGGCTGGCTCATAGCGGAAGTTATGCATGAATTTAAAAAAATTCCCAGATGGGTCTGTATTGGGCCTATGAAGTCTAATTCATTTAGAAAATTTCTATTTTTTTTAAATAAAATCTCTTATTTTAATTAAATTTATAATTTACATATTTTTATTTTATACACACATAGATGTATGTATGTGCATGTTTTACATGTCATTCCATGCAAGGTATAACAAGCCCATGTATATTGAGATTTACATCGTAATGGACATGTTACCACATCCGATATGTAATGTATGTTCTCCAAATATATGTATGTATATAAACTTATCAATATATATAAATATTATACATGTAGGTATATGTTAATTTTTGTTTAAATAATTATATGTAAATGAAAGGTTTGTATGTATGTATGCATATGCATATATAAAATATAAATAATATATACATGCATATTATTATAAAATATCTATTTAAATATAAATAAGTTATTTAAATAATATATATATATATATATAATTTTCTTAAACCGTGAATAATATATGTATCAATATATGTATAATGATGAAATAATATTTTATTAAAAATGATATATACATACAAGCCTATAAATATATATAAATTAACAAAATAAATAAAAAATTAAATTACAGACCGCATAAACAGCACAAAAAGTTTTACTGCTAGTGTTATTATTTTAAAATATATTTCAATTGAATAAATATTCAAAATTGCATAAAATTTTAGTAAAGAAATAGTTTTCGAAACATTTTTTCAAAATTTATATTTTCTTTAAACCGTATATGATATTTTGAAGTTTGAAATTTTTCCATATTATTTCTTAGCCAAATTATACTTTTATTAATTTATTAATTTTTGGCTGATTATAATAATAATTTTCAAAAATAGAAAAGATGATTTTTTTTAATTTTTATTTTCTAACCGAGAGCTTATCATATGATAAATTATTGTATAAAATTTTAAAAATAATTTTCATGACATATTTGACTTTACATGGTTTATTTATGTAATATATTGATTTAAATAATATTAAATGTTAATAAATAATTATAAAAATTTATTTCCTGCTATCAAAAATTACTATTGCTATAAAGTTATATATGTAATTATATGATCAATTTTAAACATAGTAAGATATTTTAATTAAATATAAATCATATATATATATATAATTAAATGATATATATATATATATATATATATATATATATATATCGAAAAGGTAAGCTTGTGTGTATATATAATTTGTTAACATATTAATTGATATATATATATATAAATTAAATAGCTCTATAAATTTGCTACGTATATAAATAATTGATTTTTTAATTTACTGGTATTAGTATATACATACATACATACATACATATACATATATATATATATATATATATATATATATATATATAACCAAACTAACTTATGACAACATTAATACATATTAGAATCATCACCTAACTAACATTGCATTAATAATAATAATATATACATAATAAAATATTATTCAGAAAATTGTAAATTATTATTGATAAAAACATACCTAAGTACCAGTGTCTTAAAGCATACTTTTAAATGATGAACTCACCCCTTTGAAACCTTTTCGGTTCAGTAGGTTGCTAGTCCTTGAACTGTTGTGACCATTAGATAGTGATCGACTTTGAGTTGATTTGATCTTGATATGGTGGAGTACCTCTGGTGTATTTTTGGGTAACAATGATGGATGAAGAGGCGGCTGAAGATCAATTGCAATTAGGGTTAGGGATGTCTAAATAGTGGATAAAAGAAAGAAAATAGTGGATCTTATCTCATACCAATTCTCCCTTAATTCTAGCCATCCAAAATCTAATTTCTCTACCCCATTTTGAGCCGTCCCATATGTCCATATTGTAGTCTGATATTTATATAGTTATTGTGCCAGTCAGAACTCGTAGTCCAGATTTGATCAAGAATTAAGAAGAATGAAAGATGCAAGATAATAGTTTTTAATCAATCAGTATTGGTTTATAAGTAGTGTATTACTATCCATATCCTTCGTCAAGTGCTCATAAACATGCAGTAACAATTTAACAATTATTTAGGGGCTCTTACTGTTGATTAATGTCAAAAGCAAAAGTTTGGAATATGTATTGTTAAATTTACTTAGACAACTTGATGTGAAAAGAGTAATAGACGACTAAAAATTAAGTAATTTAGCATATTTAGACATATATAAAAAAATATAAAAATAAGATGGAATTTTGTGCACATGGATGATGATTAAAAATGAATTTGGATCCAAAAAACCTCCACCGAAGGATTTTTTTTATCAATTTTGGCAGATACTTGTTACTCCTACACTAAGAAGAAATACACTTTAAATAAATATATAGATACTTGTTGATGTTCATTCCTATCCAGTTTAAATTTAACTAATGTGTTTTATTTTATTTTAAAGACAGTAAACTAACATTACCACTTTACGGTGAATACGACCTACAATTTTTATAGACTACAAAATAAAATAAAATTCAAATTTATCCACTCAAATCCAATTTCAATCATATCTGTCTTATTTTTGAAAGATATATTGTTGGGCATAAATTTTGAATTTAATTTATTATCCCTCATCTGTATAAGACGTTTACTTATTTTTATCTTGTCTAATATATTAAAATTAATTTTAGCCATGACTACCCAGTCCTAATTTTAACAATCCTTGTATTTAAAAAAGCTATTATTAGACGCGAACTATTTTTTGAACATTATTTAGTTGTTGGCGAGGGGATTCAATGCCAACACATCTTCACGGACAATCAAGAGAGATACCACTATCTCAAAAAGATATCCTATTGGAATAAAAATTTAAATTTTGAATAATATTCATTTAATTTATACTGCACATTCATATATGACTTATATATTTTTGTTCTTGTTCAAAAGATCAACAATTTGATTAGTACCAAAATAGTATCATGATCATATACTTTTCTCTCGCTTGTATACACAAAAGACTTGTCTTTGGAAAGAAAGTTAAACACACTACTTAAGAAATAACATTAGACGTATTATTTAAAGATTACAACTAATTTGAGACTGATTTTTTAAAACAAGTAATATATTTTCTAAATAAAATGTCTGGGGAAAAATTTGGGATAAAAACATTACAAGATGTATATGTATTCTATTAAAGAAACAGATAAGTTTGTTATGAAATATTGAATTTATGTGTAAAATCATTGAACTTTGTTGTCGAATTATTGAACTCGGTTTGTTCAAATATGTCTATTGGTTTGATTTGGAAAATTACTGGATTAATTTGCAGATCATATTTTCAATATAGTGTTCCTAGTTTTTAAGAAGCAAAAGTTCTATTTAAGACATAATTTTGTTTGATTTCCTTGTGCTAAGAAAAAACTCCGTTTGCTAATTTGAGTGGTATAAAATAAATAACATCTTTTACATGTTGATTATTTCAAAAGCTTATCATTCTTGGTTATTAGTAGAGTGTGCTATTTTGCTGACATATTTTCCTGAAAGGTAACCCATACTAAATATCAGACAACAAAATTGTGTACTATAATACAATATTTTCCTATGTTTTACCACTAAAATTAACAAAATTGTCCACATTTAAAGTAAAACCAAGGGGATTGGTTTATGAGTTATGTTCTCTTTCAATGTTGCAATGCATACTCTCCATAACACAAGCAATATTTGTTAAATGTGTACTAGACGCATCCATTGAAGTGGATTTTTGGCCTAGCTTTGTTGAAAATTAAGCTACAAATCAGCTATAATTGAAGCTATGAATGATAATTTCTCATGAATAACATATATATGGCGAGTAAGCTTCTACATCAATAGGAAAAATGTTTCAAAAAGTAGAACGACAAAACAAATGTACCTTATGAACGTACTCTTGAAGCATTTTAATTCTTCCCATATAATCCTGATCTTCTACGGACAATGTTATAGCCTTAGGCTCCAGGTCCCTCAAATTGAAGTGGACTAAGATTCTTGTATACACCATCTAGTAGAAAAATAGAAGCATTTTGTCTCAACAACCTAAATCGTGATCTCTAAGTGTTAAAATAACTCCAATAACTCGTAAATTACACACACACACACACTTACATACATACATACATACATATTACACACACACACAATTGCATATAGCTCTCACACGATTACATACACACAGTTACATACATACACACATACATAAATACATATAAATATTTCAATAAATATCACATGAAATAATATTCAGTAGCTTTTTACAAGCGATGCTTATATCCCTCACATAGTTGCATAGGGTAACGTGTAAGATACTTTTGGTTTATTTGCAACTATGTGTTTCCTTACAGCCCTCTTCTCCTTATCAACATCATAACAAATATATCACAATTTTTTTTGCCTTAACTCCTATATAAGTTCCTTTTTTTGGATTCTTCTTATTTTGAGTACGGTCATTGACTGGCTGACACGTAACCCGTAGACTCTAGTGTGCAAAATTATTTTACTTATTATTTCCTTTCAAAGTTTCCAGGAAACTAAAAATGAAAAGAGTGAAAAAATAAACATATATTAGTATCTATGATACAATGGTAATTGTAATGTTAATGGTCACAACGTAAAATTCTCATAAAACTGATATCTATCTTTACCAACAGTAGGCAGTTGTTAACACCAAACAATGTGAAGGTAGAAAATTAAGTACTATGACCAAAGATTGTCGCCATATAATCCAGAAACCTTAGAGTTTAACAAAGTTTACCTGAAGAGGCAGATGCTGTCAGCAGCAAATAACATGATTTTAGCTATTTTTATATCGTGTTGTTGTAACGCCCCGAAAATTTTCGACTTTCGAAAATTCAACATCGATACTCACTTTATCGACTGCCGAGAAATCGAAGGCCAAAAACCCGAAATGTTATGGTTTAAGAAAAAGAATTTAAGAAAAAAGAAGAGAAGAAAAGAAGATAATAGAGGGAAAAAGAAGATAGAAAATAGAACGGAACAGAAAAACAATAGAACTACATCAGAATCTCACAATTCGCAGCGGAATAACATATAATAATAAATGAATAATCTTTAAACAAAGAACTATATCAGTTATTACATTTTATACATTACATTACATCATCATCATCAGAGTGTACTACAACAACAACATACAATGCAGCGGAAAAAGAAATACTATATACTAGAAATACGCCATGCCATCCAGCTTGCCTCCAGCAATTCCTGAATTTCCAGAATATCCTGATAAACCTAACTCTTAACTGCCCGTGTGGAAATTGGTGGGCACCCAGAGTTTAGGAAGGAAAACAATAAACTCCAAGTCAGTCATGTGACTGGTGTGAGAACTTAAAACAGTTTATTTATCTTTAAAATCAAAATAGAGGAATATTTTTAAAGCCAATTCGCAATGCTTTTTAAAATGAGACTACCATAAGGCCTCCCGCACACACACACAATGCAAACGCAGAATCGGAGGAGATTTCTCCTTATGATAGTCAAAGATGCTTGATACGCATTTAAAAGAACATTTGATATTATTACTAGTGCATAGTGTAGAGAAAAATTCATTTCGAAAGTAGAATATAAATCTTAGCCAGCATAGACATTTCGAACTATGCCTACTATAGCTACCATCCAAACAGTGGTGACCACCATAAGTGAATGGCAGGTTCTACAACTAATACCGTACAAGTTTCGTATTGGGAATTGGATTTCCAATGAATGATCAGGCCAAGGAACTTCCCATTGCCACATGAGAATGCCTCTGGATGGACATCCCCGAGAACCAAACCAGATCTCTACCAACACAAGGCCGGGTTACCCCTAACTGAGTAACAACTGACCGAATATGCCATCCCCCGGTCCTTTGGGACCTTTCAACCGAGCGCTCGCAATCAATTCACACAATCATAAAGTGTTTTCAACATGAGTAAGTATCTGGGCTCCATACCATGATACCACCCTTTTCCAGAAGGAAATGCACACATCCTAAAGGGCGCTACCCCTCATAGCCTTGCTGCTTCTTTCCTGTTTTGACCATTCACGGGGTGTGAGGCTCGACGAAGTCACGTCCACAAAAACATAATTTATACAAAAGCCATGCTTTGGGTTAACAAATGATCATAGAAATGATCACCAAGATAGATGATCAAATAAATGATCCTATCATAAATAATCAACACAATGATCATTTACAGCAACACTCAGCATGTCACATTACCAAATTGGGAATATATCGCTGATAACATTCAACTACATAACCTCTGAGCTCGTACGTCTCAGAGAAGGGTGTTAAGCTAAAAGAATAAATTCTCCGCCACCTACAGAAATATATTTGAAAGAAATCGGCTTTATATCTCAAATTGTAATGTCAAACATACAATCCATACAAGTCTGTTCCGGGCTCGAACAAAACCGAAGGCACTTACAAAGAAGTCCTTGCAATCCGGATATTCACAATCCTGATCGGATTTCCCATCACTTAGGGAGTCTTTATACCATTGCAACTCAGTGCAGAGACAATCGATAGGTCATCCTATCGCTCTCGCAAATACCGGGTCTTCAACACCGATCTTCAAATGCAATTCATAACGACGTATCACATATTCGGAATGCGTTATACGACCCCATGGTCCTTTCCCGGTTAACCCGAATAGTGAGCGCTTATTCAAAAATAAGTGTGGCATTCAAATTCAAACAAATCACATCAAATACCTTTCAAAGGTAAATATTGATAGTCGGTTATTGAACTATCAATGGATATGCACACATCACCAGTTTCCAAATAATTTTCCAAATTATTTATTTTCCAAAATATCTTTACAAGATATATAATTTTCACACTTCAAAAATAAATCAATATTTATTTTTAAACAAATTCCCCTTTCTTTTATAAATTCCATAGTGAATTTATATTCCAAAATATTAATGAATATACGACTTCAATTCGATTTCTAATATTCATTTTCAATTTATCTTCAAAAAGATAAATTCAAAATATTCACTTTATATTGGAAAACAATTCCATACTTATTAAAAATAAGTAATTCAAATCTTTTTATTTTCAACCTTTGGAAAATATTCAATATACTTAAATCGAAATTAAGTATATATTTCATTCTTTAAGGAAATCATTCTCTTAAACATATTTATTTGGGCCAAAACGAATGTTACGTAAAACATCGTTACGACGTCCCAAAATCACTAGTATAGGGATTCGAAATTAAAATAGATATATAAATCCCAATACTATACAAGACATTTCCTTTCGGAAATCATTTACTATAACAACAGTGTTATAGTCCACTATTTCCATTTATTTCTCGAAAACGTCTATTTCAAAAATAAATGTTGAAATCTATGATTTCGAATCTCAACACATTTTAAAACATCGTTAGATCGTTTTAATCCTATTTAAAACATCAAATCTAAACATTTTCTTTAACATATTATTCACTATTCAAAAACGTGAATATACTACGTTAATCAATTTCATCCTTTCATTCATTTTATTTCAAAGGATTATTCACAGTCGAAAATGTGAATATAACTCCATTAATAGGTTTCAACAATTTACTTCTTAAAATAAGTCGTTTGCGAATTTTATAAAACAACGTTTATAAATTCTATTACTATTTATTTTATAACAACTCCTTTTATAAATTCCTTTATTAACCTATTCGATTTATAACTCAATTATAAAACAAAGGTTCATATTATAAGTCAAATACTTATAATTTATTTGTTTGCAAAATCGTTCCTTTGAACTTCATAATTATAAATCTTATAACTTATAAGATTCAATCATTTATCCAAATCTATTCTTTAATAACTTCACAAAATTTATAAATCTTACTATTTATAAATTTCATTTATAACTTCACCATTTATAATTTTATAAATTCCATTCACTTATGCAATCCATTTTCACTTCATTCAAACACTTTTAAAAACTCGTTTTAATAATTCAAATATTTTCATTTATAAATTATCAATTTATAAATCTTTTTATATAAATCAATTTATATTATTCTTTTAAAACGTCTTTAATCTCCTTTATAATTTCACCATTTTGATTTATAAAATAATCAAATTTTATGAATTCTATATTTTCAACTTTTTATAATAAATCCAAAAATCCCGATTAAACTATTTTATAAAATCATTAGCATCATATTCTCAAAAATCAGTTTTTAACTATATTTCTCAAAAATCATAATTTTTATAACTTTAAAAATTATAACTTTTATTTATTTAAAATGGATCAATTCCAAAATTATTTTATAAAATGCATACTTTTCAAAATCACTTTAAAAATCATTTTAAAGTTTCAAAATTTGGTCCAATGATGCTACATACCAAATAGTCAATCACGACTACAACGATATCATATATCGATATGATAGTCCATCAAATATCAAAATATCTGAAATTAAATAAATACTGTTGAGGAATCCAGTTGGATCCCTCCAACCTATTTTCCTGCATCCACAAACATTAGCACAATACCAATTTCGCTCCAGTACGAAATTATCGCGGTATATGGGATTTTAAATATTATCCGCTTAATAGACGGCGCAATAGGGTCTCATCCGCTAAACAAATGCGGGAAATCAACTACTCCAATATATACATATGCCAATATATATATATTGCTATTATATATAATACCAATTTCACTGTTTATGAAATATTCGCGGTATATGTTTTTAATAAATAACATCCGCTTACTAACGGCGCATAATGTCTATTTTAACAATCAATAGATATCAATCAACATTCAAACATGCATTCAAATATTTTAAATCTAACTATTTAAAATAAAATCGAAACTGATTCGATTGAGTGAGAAGTTTTCACCTTGATTTCAAATTCCGTTTTAGCGATTTATTTCGAATAAAATTAAAAACGCGTTTAATTTTACCCAAAATTCTCACTAACTCCAAACGACTCCAATCCAATTTCATCGCTTAGTGCTCGTCCATACGATTCCAACGCAACTGGTTTCGCGCGTTTTCGACCTCGTATGAAAAAGTTATGAATTTTACAAGATACACGATTTTATATTCAATATTTACAACATAATTTATAAAATTTTAAACCTAAATCAATATTGGACGTTGGATCTCCATTCACTGCATCAGGCCCGTCCACCCCCTTACTCCCTCTATCGCGTCTTCCTCCAGAAACATGAACGCACGCATATGAACCCATCCATGCCCTAACTAGGGTTTGAAACTCGAGCCTCTTCACTCGATTAAAACTCGATCAGAGACTTGCATTCTCCTCGCCTCCCCACACTACACCTTCGGCCAAAGTGGCACAAGGCTCGGCCCCCTATGTTGCACGCAGTTCTAGGCCGAACGGCCCCTCTTTGAACTCGAATCCCCATTGATTTACTTCAAGTTTTTCAATCATAACCGTTGGATGCCAAGAGCTTGTTGAGCTCAACACTTTTGTAGTTGATGACTTCGTGAATTGATTCACGGATTTTGAGAAAATTGGGGGAGATTGACGATGCTTTTTGGCCGTTCGTTTGAGGGGTGGCGGCTAGGGCAAATAGATTAGGTTTTTATTTTATTTTTTTTATTTCTAAAGAGAAGGGTGCTATTTATAGAAGAACGAACGAACACTATTCATCCGGAAATTCCGAACTCCGATTTACGCGCCGAAACTGACGTTCCTAGGGTTTATCCCACGTTCCGGACACAATGGAACAGGTTTCGAAAGCTAATTCGGACATCTGTGCGAGTTATGGCAATAAACGTAATTTAAATTAAACCGATTTAAACGATTTCCTAGGCGTTTTAATTTGTACCGGACAAACGGTAAATCCGATTGACACGAAATTTGAAACCTTACAATAATATCACATTACGGATCCGATGAAACTAGTTTCGTTGAAATCCGAGACTTTTTGAAAAATGGCTATTTTAACTCGCCAAATTAAAATTAAAAATAATTCGATGCGTTTCGAGCTGCCACGATCAAACGATAACTCCGATTGACACGAAAATTGAAATCCGGTAATAACTAACTATTACGGATCCAATGGAACTGGTTTCGTTCAATTCTGAGACTGTTCAAAAATTGACTATTTTCACTAGTCGATTAAATATTAAAATATTCAATTTTCACAAATTAACTTTTAATTCGATTTCAAAAGTTCTAAAATATCATTCTAACTTCAATATGATAAAATAAAATTTTACAAATCATTTTCAACCATATTTAACTCGATTTTCAATTATTTCCATAATTTAACGTATTAAATTATCGATTTAATTATTCAATTAAATGCAATAATTCAAATAAAAATTTATTCAACTTATAAATTCACTTATTAATATTTAAAATTAATTAAATATTAAATTTTTAATTAATAAAAATTCTGGGTCGTTACAATCTTCCCCCCTTAAGAATTTCGTCCTCGAAATTAACGAGTAAGAAAGGTTACAGAATCTATTAACTTTCCAAAATCCATAGTTAAACTTCTTACAATACTTCACTAAGTTTCCAAATCATACATAGTTATCTTTTCAAAAACAACTACTATTGTTTAACTTTCAATTCTAAAATCAAAGTTAAAGTTTTCAAAACTTTCCAATTTTCTCAAATTTTTCTAACGCCTTAAATTTTCGGAAAAATTCGCCATAGTCTCCTTTGCGCGGCTCGATCCGAAAAAAAATGACAGTATATATATCACAAATATACATCTCATCAAGTAATGAGGCATCCCGAAGGGAAAAAGTGTAAAAGTACGATATTTAATCCGAGATATGTACCTTATATTTTATTAGCAAGCATATACGGCTAATATAGCGCGAAAGCGAGCTCCAAATGCGAAGCAAACGCGATCCGCACCTACTAAACACTCAACAAACAACATGAGAACCATGTATATAGACAATAGTATCGATATACAACATATAGCAACAAAATAACTATGTATGTCAACATAGCAAATGCAATAAAAGCAATATATATTCAACCATCAACCAACTATCATCCAACTAACATCCATAACCAATAAATATTCATTCATATTCTCATTAATATTCAATGAAATAGGTTTTCAATTTAAATCACATTTGATTCATTAATAGTGGATGTTCTTACCAACATTCATTTTCAATTAGTTTGCATTCACTAATTCATATTCAAGTTGGTTCACTTCCAAATCAAATTCAATTCTATTTAAGATTCACTTAACTTCCAATCGAATTTTAATTACTTTAGCTTTCTATTTCATTAATGCTTAATGAATTATATACAATCAACTTACAATCATATAACAATCAATGTATATTAATTACAACCAAATTCCTTTGCTTATATTCATTCAATTATTCAACTTTCCAATAACATTAGATTTTTAATGAATTAACTCTTATATTCACTATTCCATATCAACTTAATTTACATTCAATTGATTATCATTCAATCCATTTAACTTTAAATTCATTTTCATTTACAACTCATATTCATAAATATATCCAAATAGTTCCACTTCTTATATATATATAAGTTTATTTCACAATTGTAAATCACATTAATTATAATTCAATTCTTATAATTCATTTGCTTATACAATTATTCTTTTATTTAGATTATTCAAACAACTAAACAATCAATTTATATACACTTTAATAATTCTGAAAAATTATTTCTTTATATATAGAATATAATCAAGGTAAAATTATTTCATTTACCCAATTTAAAACAATACCGTGTCGATTTATCTTGTTTAAGAGTTTAGAAACCCCTTTCTACGATAGTTAGCTAGACTACATCGACCGAAATCTATAAACAATCAACCGATAAGTCAACACAATACAAAACAATTATATATTCACTAACAAATACGCTCTCATAGCTATTATTACACTCAAACTCATTCTAGAGTACTACTAACTCTATCTCTAATGAGTAATATCCAACAGAACCATGGTTATCACTTAACCATATGCTCTGATACCAGATGTAACGCCCCGAAAATTTTCGACTTTCGAAAATTCAACATCGATACTCACTTTATCGACTGCCGAGAAATCGAAGGCCAAAAACCCGAAATGTTATGGTTTAAAAAAAAGAATTTAAGAAAAAAGAAGAGAAGAAAAGAAGATAATAGAGGGAAAAAGAAGATAGAAAATAGAACGGAACAGAAAAACAACAGAACTACATCAGAATCTCACAATTCGCAGCGGAACAACATATAATAATAAATGAATAATCTTTAAACAAAGAACTATATCTGTTATTACATTTTATACATTACATTACATCATCATCATCAGAGTGTACTACAACAATAACATACAATGCAGCGGAAAAAGAAATACTATATACTAGAAATACGCCATGCCATCCAGCTTGCCTCCAGCAATTCCTGAATTTCCAGAATATCCTGATAAACCTAACTCTTAACTGCCCATGTGGAAATTGGTGGGCACCCAGAGTTTAGGAAGGAAAACAATAAACTCCAAGTCAGTCATGTGACTGGTGTGAGAACTCAAAACAGTTTATTTATCTTTAAAATCAAAATAGAGGAATATTTCTAAAGTCAATTCGCAATGCTTTTTAAAATGAGGCTACCATAAGGCCTTCCGCTCACACACACAATGCAAACGCAGAATCGGAGGAGATTTCTCCTTATGATAGTCAAAGATGCTAGATACGCATTTAAAAGAACATTTGATATTATTACTAGTGCATAGTGTAGAGAAAAATTCATTTCGAAAGCAGAATATAAATCATAGCCAGCATAGACATTTCGAACTATGCCTACTATAGCTACCATCCAAACAGTGGTGACCACCATAAGTGAATGGCAGGTTCTACAACTAATACCGTACAAGTTTCGTATTGGGAATTGGATTTCCAACGAATGATCAGGCCAAGGAAGTTCCCATTGCCACATGAGAATGCCTCTGGATGGACATCCCCGAGAACCAAACCGGATCTCTACCAACACAAGGCCGGGTTACCCCTAACTGAGTAACAACTGACCGAATATGCCATCCCCCGGTCCTTTGGGACCTTTCAACCGAGCGCTCGCAATCAATTCACACAATCATAAAGTGTTTTCAACATGAGTAAGTATCTGGGCTCCATACCATGATACCACCCTTTTCCAGAAGGAAATGCACACATCCTAAAGGGCGCCACCCCTCATAACCTTGCTGCTTCTTTCCTGTTTTGACCATTCACGGGGTGTGAGGCTCGACGAAGTCACGTCCACAAAAACATGCTTTATAAAAAAGCCATGCTTTGGGTCAACAAATGATCATAGAAATGATCACCAAGATAGATGATCAAATAAATGATCCTATCATAAATAATCAACACAATGATCATTTACAGCAACACTCAGCATGTCACATTACCAAATTGGGAATATATCGCTGATAACATTCAACTACATAACCTCTGAGCTCGTACGTCTCAGAGAAGGGTGTTAAGCTAAAAGAATAAATTCTCCGCCACCTACAGAAATATATTTGAAAGAAATCGGCTTTATATCTCAAATTGTAATGTCAGACATACAATCCATACAAGTCTGTTCCGGGCTCGAACAAAACCGAAGGCACTTACAAAGAAGTCCTTGCAATCCGGATATTCACAATCCTGATCGGATTTCCCATCACTTAGGGAGTCTCTATACCGTTGCAACTCAGTGCAGAGACAATCGATAGGTCATCCTATCGCTCTCGCAAATACCGGGTCTTCAACACCGATCTTCAAATGCAATTCATAACGACGTATCACATATTCGGAATGGGTTATACGACCCCATGGTCCTTTCCCGGTTAACCCGAATAGTGAGCGCTTATTCAAAAATAAGTGTGGCATTCAAATTCAAACAAATCACATCAAATACCTTTCAAAGGTAAATATTGATAGTCGGTTATTGAACTATCAATGGATATGCACACATCACCAGTTTCCAAATAATTTTCCAAATTATTTATTTTCCAAAATATCTTTACAAGATATATAATTTTCACACTTCAAAAATAAATCAATATTTATTTTTAAACAAATTCCCCTTTCTTTTATAAATTCCATAGTGAATTTATATTCCAAAATATTAATGAATATACGACTTCAATTCGATTTCTAATATTCATTTTCAATTTATCTTCAAAAAGATAAATTCAAAATATTCACTTTATATTGGAAAACAATTCCATACTTATTAAAAATAAGTAATTCAAATCTTTTTATTTTCAACCTTTGGAAAATATTCAATATACTTAAATCGAAATTAAGTATATATTTCATTCTTTAAGGAAATCATTCTCTTAAACATATTTATTTGGGCCAAAACGAATGTTACGTAAAACATCGTTACGACGTCCCAAAATCACTAGTATAGGGATTCGAAATTAAAATAGATATATAAATCCCAATACTATACAAGACATTTCCTTTCGGAAATCATTTACTATAACAACAGTGTTATAG
This sequence comes from Allium cepa, assembly GCA_030765085.1. Lineage (NCBI taxonomy): Eukaryota > Viridiplantae > Streptophyta > Magnoliopsida > Asparagales > Amaryllidaceae > Allium > Allium cepa. The sequence continues at coordinate 636,747,946 of CM060941.1, forward strand.
TCCACTATTTCCTTTTGTTTCTCGAAAACGTCTATTTCAAAAATAAATGTTGAAATCTACGATTTCGAATCTCAACACATTTTAAAACATCGTTAGATCGTTTTAATCCTATTTAAAACATCAAATCTAAACATTTTCTTTAACATATTATTCACTATTCAAAAACGTGAATATACTACGTTAATCAATTTCATCCTTTCATTCATTTTATTTCAAAGGATTATTCACAGTCGAAAATGTGAATATAACTCCATTAATAGGTTTCAACAATTTACTTCTTAAAATAAGTCGTTTGCGAATTTTATAAAACAACGTTTATAAATTCTATTACTATTTATTTTATAACAACTCCTTTTATAAATTCCTTTATTAACCTATTCGATTTATAACTCAATTATAAAACAAAGGTTCATATTATAAGTCAAATACTTATAATTTATTTGTTTGCAAAATCGTTCCTTTGAACTTCATAATTATAAATCTTATAACTTATAAGATTCAATCATTTATCCAAATCTATTCTTTAATAACTTCACAAAATTTATAAATCTTACTATTTATAAATTTCATTTATAACTTCACCATTTATAATTTTATAAATTCCATTCACTTATGCAATCCATTTTCACTTCATTCAAACACTTTTAAAAACTCGTTTTAATAATTCAAATATTTTCATTTATAAATTATCAATTTATAAATCTTTTTATATAAATCAATTTATATTATTCTTTTAAAACGTCTTTAATCTCCTTTATAATTTCACCATTTTGATTTATAAAATAATCAAATTTTATGAATTCTATATTTTCAACTTTTTATAATAAATCCAAAAATCCCGATTAAACTATTTTATAAAATCATTAGCATCATATTCTCAAAAATCAGTTTTTAACTATATTTCTCAAAAATCATAATTTTTATAACTTTAAAAATTATAACTTTTATTTATTTAAAATGGATCAATTCCAAAATTATTTTATAAAATGCATACTTTTCAAAAATCACTTTAAAAATCATTTTAAAGTTTCAAAATTTGGTCCAATGATGCTACATACCAAATAGTCAATCACGACTACAACGATATCATATATCGATATGATAGTCCATCAAATATCAAAATATCTGAAATTAAATAAATACTATTGAGGAATCCAGTTGGATCCCTCCAACCCGTTTTCCTGCATCCACAAACATTAGCACAATACCAATTTCGCTCCAGTACGAAATTATCACGGTATATGGGATTTTAAATATTATCCGCTTAATAGACGGCGCAATAGGGTCTCATCCGCTAAACAAATGCGGGAAATCAACAACTCCAATATATACATATGCCAATATATATATATATTGCTATTATATATAATACCAATTTCACTGTTTATGAAATATTCGCGGTATATGTTTTTAATAAATAACATCCGCTTACTAACGGCGCATAATGTCTATTTTAACAATCAATAGATATCAATCAACATTCAAACATGCATTCAAATATTTTAAATCTAACTATTTAAAATAAAATCGAAACTGATTCGATTGAGTGAGAAGTTCTCACCTTGATTTCAAATTCCGTTTTAGCGATTTATTTCGAATAAAATTAAACGCGCGTTTAATTTTACCCAAAATTCTCACTAACTCCAAACGACTCCAATCCAATTTCATCGCATAGTGCTCGTCCATACGATTCCAACGCAACTGGTTTCGCGCGTTTTCGACCTCGTATGAAAAAGTTATGAATTTTACAAGATACACGATTTTATATTCAATATTTACAACATAATTTATAAAATTTTAAACCTAAATCAATATTGGACGTTGGATCTCCATTCACTGCATCAGGCCCGTCCACCCCCTTACTCCCTCTATCGCGTCTTCCTCCAGAAACATGAACGCACGCATATGAACCCATCCATGCCCTAACTAGGGTTTGAAACTCGAGCCTCTTCACTCGATTAAAACTCGATCAGAGACTTGCATTCTCCTCGCTTCCCCACACTACACCTTCGGCCAAAGTGGCACAAGGCTCGGCCCCCTATGTTGCACGCAGTTCTAGGCCGAACGGCCCCTCTTTGAACTCGAATCCCCATTGATTTACTTTGAGTTTTTCAATCATAACCGTTGGATGCCAAGAGCTTGTTGAGCTCAACACTTTTGTAGTTGATGACTTCGTGAATTGATTCACGGATTTTGAGAAAATTGGGGGAGATTGACGATGCTTTCTGGCCGTTCGTTTGAGGGGTGGCGGCTAGGGCAAATAGATTAGGTTTTTTTTTTATTTCTAAAGAGAAGGGTGCTATTTATAGAAGAACGAACGAACACTATTCATCCGGAAATTGCGAACTCCGATTTACGCGCCGAAACTGACGTTCCTAGGGTTTGTCCCGCGTTCCGGACACAATGGAATAGGTTTCGAAAGCTAATTCGGACATCTGTGTGAGTTATGGCAATAAACGTTCAATTTAAATTAAACCGATTTAAATGATTTCCTAGGCGTTTTAATTTGTACCGGACAAACGATAAATCCGATTGACACGAAATTTGAAACCTTACAATAATATCACATTACGGATCCGATGAAACTGGTTTCGTCGAAATCCGAGACTTTTTGAAAAATGGCTATTTTAACTCGCCAAATTAAAATTAAAAATAATTCGATGCGTTTCGAGCTGCCACGATCAAACGATAACTTCGGTTGACACGAAAATTGAAATCCGGTAATAACTAACTATTACGGATCCAATGGAACTGGTTTCGTTCAATTCTGAGACTGTTCAAAAATTGACTATTTTCACTAGTCGATTAAATATTAAAATATTCAATTTTCACAAATTAACTTTTAATTCGATTTCAAAAGTTCTAAAATATCATTCTAACTTCAATATGATAAAATAAAATTGTACAAATCATTTTCAACCATATTTAACTCGATTTTCAATTATTTCCATAATTTAACGTATTAAATTATCGATTTAATTATTCAATTAAATGCTTGGATATTCACTTACCGAATAAAGACTTCTTTAATTTCACTTCACTGATAATAGTTTGCAGAATTGTAAAACCAGCCTCATTTATGATTAATCAATTTATTTTTCCTTGAGTGCTACAACTCATACATGAATTTTTGAGTTAGATTTGTATTTTATCATACTCCTTGTTGAGGCGTTGATCGAATGGATAGTCATCAAATGCGATTTTTCAATTATGAGCATCTTTGTTGGAGCATTGTTGCAGTGTCACTCTCTTTTAACTCTCACCGTATTCCACTCTTGCAACCAATTTATAATAATTTTTAGTAATAATTTTGATCTTTATTACTATCTTGAACATGTCATTTTCTTCCACTTTAGTCGAGCTATTTACTTGGATTGGCTTGTTTCACCCTACATGTAAATACTAATGATTAGCATATCTAAATGGTTTGCCTTTCCTATTAATAGATTATCATGTAATTCAACTATTAAATAACAATGGTTGCTCCTAGAGCTGAACATAACTGTGACTTAAAACTAGGAATGCTTGAAGTACTGTGGGGTTCACCCAAACTCTATCTAGTTATATCCCCACTTCCCTCATTTGTAGCGTAAACTATCAAACCGGTGGCATAGAAGCAGTTTTTGTTATTAATACTACTACTACTATTACTATTTAGTTATATTTTTATAATAATTAGTCATTTTTTATAAATTTATTGAATTTTAATAAAACTTAGTTAATTTTTATAAATTACTTAATTTATTATTATAGACTCGTTTAATTTTTATTACTATTATTATATCTTAGTTAACTTATTATTATTATACATATTAGTTAATTTTTATAAAGTTATTTATTATTTTATTATACTTAGTTAATTTTCCATAAAATTTGTTATTATTATTTAGTTATATTTTTATAAACTTAGTAAATTTTTATAAACTTATTGAATTTTTATAAAACTTAGTTAATTTATATAAACTTAGTTAATTTATTATTATTATAATATTATTACTATAGACTCGCTTAACTTTTATTATTATTATTATTATTATTATAAATCTTAGTTAACTTATTATTATTTTTATAAATTTTAATTAACTTATTATTATTATAAATCTTAGTTATTTTTTATAAAATTATTTTTAATTATTATACTTAGTTAACTTTTCATAAAATTTATTATTATTATTTAGTTATATTTTTATAATACTTAGTAAATTTTTATAATATTAAATTATTATTATTATTATCATTATTTAGTTATATTTTAATAATACTTGGTTTATTTTTATAAAGTTATTGAATTGTTATAAAACTTAGTTAATTTTTATAAACTTAATTAATTTATTATTATAGACTCGTTTAATTTTTCTTATTATAAATCTTAGTTAACTTATTATGATTATTACTACTACTATTATAAATCGTAGTTAACTTATTATTATTATATGGAGTAACTACATCCTGCAGCTTATAGGGTATTGTGGAATGATTCATTAATATTTTAACAAAGAGGTTTGCTATTGTAAAGTAAACCTTATTTAAAGGACTAGATTCGTTATGCATATTAATACAGTTGTTAATTTGGAACAAGTGGTTCTCGACACTTGTAAGAGCATCCCAATATAAATTTTTTGGTCATGGTACACGTCATAAATTGTCACATAGCTTAAAGCTGCGTGAATCCATTGCAATTGAGAAATTGTTGAAGTTGCATGAAGCTGAGCTCAACAAGCATCAGAATTAGTGCAACAAAGGGTGCGACCCCACCCTTTGAGTGAATTATTTATAAAATTCAATTTCTGAAGTTATTTAATAATTAGTTTCCACATTTTTTAACTATGACAATTCATTTATATTTTTACGTTCCAATTAAGCTGTGACGCCCCATCTCCATACTCAGGCTAGCCAAAGACACTACGGTGTAATGCCGTCAACTAGCGCGGAGAATAAGGCTGTTGAGGAGCGACCATCCGTGTAATTGCTTTGTGCGAGTACTGATATGCCAGATAAAAATATAACCTGCATTTCAAGAGGGAACCCGACATACCAATGCAAACTCAAAGCTACTACACAATGGCTATAATATCTTCGGAAACAAATATAGAAATATCATAACACAAATTAGTCACAGAAGTTCATATCTCAAAGGCAGAAACAAATATGAGTACTACACTAGAAAGTGTATATCAGAGTGGTGGTCAAACAAGATCCATAATATCACAAAAGAATAGTTACAAGTGCTACACAAAAGAATAAGTATACATCAGTGACTCTATATCTCAAATGTATACAACCAAAAACTACTAATCTAAGTAGTTAGCCAAAAGTCAGGATAATAATCCCAGATGAGAAGTCAAGCAGAAGCACCTGTAACATCTCGGTCTGACCCGAGTATTATTTAATAAGAAAATAATAAACGGATCAGTCTAACTATAAATATCAGGTAAAATGATATAGAATAAGAGATATGACAAAAACGTGATATAACCATAAAGCCATACTATGATAAGTATGTAATTGAAAATCAAGCAGAGATTAATCAATATCACAAGAATCTTCTCAAAGATCAAAAGAATGTCATACTCTTTAGTTTTATTCACCAAGTCACAAATATCGACATCATATCGATGCCAATCATAAAAGCCGGTGGATCATAAATTCTAGAAATCATCAATAGAAATCCAGAAATCACAAAAAAGGGGGAAGGCCTATCACAAAATGGGAGCATGAAAACTCACCAACACGTGTATCACAAACGGGACGCTATCCTATGGTCGCTAACCATAGAGCCGGTTCAACGACGTAGTACAATATCGGCACACCCGAGGAACCTGAAACTCGAATAATTCGGAACAACGGCGTAGTACAATGGTACGCCCAATGATCCTGATAAGCTGGTACAACAACGTAGTACAAAGGTACGTACGATGGACCAAACTCCATAAAAGAACATGGGTCCCTAGCCCACAAAAATTGAGTCGAAACTCCAAATAATACATAGGTCGTTAGCCTATAAAAGAAATGAGATGAAACTCAATAATACATAGGTCGTTAGCCTGAAAAGAAATGAGACGAAACTCAATAATTCATAGGTCGTTAGCCTATAAAAGAAATGAGACAAAACTCAATAATACATAGGTCGTTAGCCTATAAAAGAAATGAGATGAAACTCAATAATGAGGTACCGTCCCCTACGTGGACAAAGAAACATAGCACATCATTATAAATTACAAAATGATCATCATCGATCATCAAGAAGTGTCAATTACACTAAGCTAGTAAATATATGAGCTTAGCTTCATGTCCCATAACCACTAGCTTAACTTAAATATTTACGAACAAACTGTAAGTCTCCACTCGAAAATTATCACAAGAAATTCAATCGAACAAGTCCAAGAATTAACCGACGAAGTAAATGCAAGCGTTTCATACCACTTGTTTTACTAAGCCGTTTAATTAGATTTCTCAAACAAGTGAGGTAAATGTTTGTATATACTAATAGATTGGAAAACGATTTAAGAAACGAGCTTTGTAATAAAATAGTGTTGAAATCGCTTTAATGAAAGAGTTTTAATATTTACTACTATTATAGAAAGCCTTTATATTTTTAAAGTGACAAATCACAAAATAATTGTAGAAACAATCAATCACTAAAATTCACATATGAAGACGTGAATTAATTCCAAAGAAATCGATATCAAATCCATTAAAATGGATATTTCCAAAAATCCCAAAGAAAATGTCATCAAAGTCGATAATAGATGATAACAACAAAGGGAAATCAACACGAATCGATAAAATTAGAATTCTTAAACAAAATAGGCAAAATAGAGCCCAGACAACAGATTCAGACGTCTAAAATCAAGGATTCAGACGTCTGAATCTGGAAAAATAAATGTTTTCCAGAACACAATTCAGACGTCTGAACCTTATATTTCAGACGTTTGAAATAGGCATTTTTTGCCTATTTCCTTTCTGGTTGTTCACGAGCAAATTCAGACGTCTGAATACCGGGGCATAAAAGTTCCCAGTATAATATTCAGACGTCTGAATATCTTGTTTCAGACGTCCGAAACTGTGGTTCAGGGGTCTGAAACTGTGGTTCAGGGCATTCCCTGAACCTAGGCCAAAAATGGTCAAACGATATCGGAAGCGATCAGACGAGCAATGACGACTAAGGATTTATGCCAAGCGACAACCCAGCCTTAACAGCTCTTCGATACGCCTAAATTATCAATGTCCAAATATCCATAATAGGATTTTCATAGATTTTGATTTTAAAACACCAAAAATTGAAATATACACCAAATCAATCCAAACCAAAATCAATTGCACAAGAATAAGTGTTAGGAATTCATACCTAATAATCTAAGATAATTATAGACTAAGATGTGAGATAAAAATCTCATCTTTGAACCCAAAACTATGAAGATGAAGCTATAGAGCAATGGCAAGAACAATCACTCTTCAATTCCAACCTAAAGAGCTTGAATCTAAGCTTAAAAGAGAAACATTTCCTAAATTAGGTTTAGGAATTTCTGAAATTGGTAAGAGAATGAGTTGGAGAAGAAGAAGAGGAGGCTTACCAAAGCTTCTTCTATAAATTTGGAGCTAGAACTTGATTTGCAAATGGAAACTAGGGCTTGGAGTTTTAATTTCCCATTCCTCTCTCCATTTTTGCCGAAGCTTGAGTATTAGGAAATAGAAATGAAGTAATGAAGAGAAGAGGGGTGAGGCTTGGGTCTAATGGGCTGAAACAAAACCAAAGCCCTAAGTGAAAAAGTAGAAAAATTCCACTAACTCCAAACATATCAAAGTTTATACTCAAAAAGGTCGCAAACGTCATTTTAAACTCAATGGGGGTGGTCTCGAGTCCTGATTCGACTGTTTGCAAAAAGTAGCCTTTCGGACTAAAATCCGACTAATTATTTTAAATAAAATATCTAAATATTCAATCGTAAAATATGCAGGTTGTTACAGACTCCCCTCCTTAAAGAAATTGCGTCCTCGCAATATTTAAGAAGAAAACATAAAGTAACAATCATAAAAGCATATTCAACACAAAAGAAATTTGAAAATAAAAAGTTCACCTCAAAGAGCATGAGAAAGTAAGTCCTGACGTGTTCGCTCGATGAATTCTCCAGATTCCCAAGAGCAATCCTTAGGATTTGAGGACCATTGAACTTTCACAAGCGGGACATCTTTATTTAGAAGACGTTTGACTTTCGAAGCAATAATTCGAATAGGATGTTGCTCATAAGTTAAATTAGGCGAAACTTCAATTTCTTCCACAACACCGGGCTCAAAAATAGAATCGGAATCTCGAAGGCATTTCCGTAATTGAGAAACGTGAAACACGTCATGAATAGCAGAAAATTGAGCCGGTAATAAGAGGCGATAAGCCACGGGACCAATACGTTCGGTGATGGGAAATAGACCAATGTATCGAGGTGCTGACTTTCCCGATCGACTGAAACGTACAACACCCTTCATAGGTGAAACACGAATAAATACAAGATCTCCCACAGAAAATTCTAATTTTCTTTTTCGGTTATCGGCATAGGATTTATGTCTACTTTGGGCTTCTTTCATCCTATGACGAATGAGATCAATCTTTTCTATGGAATCACGAATAAAGTCTGGACCTAAAACTAGCTTCTCACCGGCCTCAAGCCAACAAGAAGGAGAACGGCATGGCTTTCCATAATGTGCCTCAAAAGGTGCCATACCAATACTAGATTGGAAGTTATTATTATAGGAAAACTCAACGAGAGCAATATGATGTTCCCAACTTCTACCAAAATCAAGAACACACGCACGTAGAAGATCTTCAAGAGTTTGATTCACACGCTCGGTTTGTCCATCGGACTGAGAATGATAAGCGGTGCTAAACTTAAGCTTCGTTCCCAAAGCTTTTTGAAGGCTCTTCCAAAATCCACTAGTAAACAATGGATCACGATCACTAACAATAGAAGTGGGAACTCCATGTAATTTAACAATCTCTTTAATAAAGAGTTTGGCCAAAAGAAGAACGGTCCGGTTAGGCCGAAGGGAATAAAATGGACGGATTTAGTAAGTCTATCAACTATCACCCATAAGCTATCATAACCCGAACGAGAACGGGGAAGGCCGTCTATAAAATCCATGGAAATTTGGTCCCACTTCCAAATTGGAATTTCTAAAGGTTGCAATAACCCACCTGGCCTTTGATGCTCGGCCTTGACAAGTTGGCCATGCAATGCTTAACAAAGTTAGCAATATCATATTTCATTCCATCCCAATAATAAAGTCGCTTCATATCCGCGTACATTTTACTGTTACCGGGATGAATGGTAAATTTAGAACGATGAGAATCTTCTAAAATGTCTTTACGAAGATCACTAATATTTGGCACGATAAGTCTACCAAATTTTCGAATGCCGCCACGAGAATCAATATCGAAGTCTTTCAAACTTTCAATACCAATTTTATCCCTACAACTTTAGCTAAGAAGAGCCAATTCGGGATCTAGCTTTTGAGCTTCAAGAATGCGGTCTAAAAGAGAAGGATGAGCCTCAAGGCTACATAAAGCAAGAGATGAACATAAATCGGATACACGATCTCTAATCTCACAAGTGGATAAAATCTCGAGATCATTCCACTCAGATATCAACATAGAAACAACTGCTTGTTGCTTACGACTAAGTGCAACGGCAACGTGATTTTCCTTTCCGGGAGTATAAAGAATGTCAAGATCATAAGATTCAAGGAATTCGAGCCAACGTTGTTGACGCCAATTAAGTTCCTTTTGTTAAAATAAATACTTCAAAGATTTATGATCGGTATAGAGAACAAATTTCTCTCCCAAAGGATAATGACGCCAAATTTTAAGGGCGAAAACAATAGCCACGAGCTCTAAATCATGAGTGACATACCTAGTCTCAGCCGGCTTCAATTTCCTAGAAGCATATGCAATAACACGTTCTCTTTGCATAAGAACGACACCCAAACCAACGCGACTAGCATCGGTATAAACAATAAAATCTTGGTTTCCCTAGGGAATCACAAGAATAGGAGCATCGAAAAGGAGTTCTTTTAATTTCTGAAAAGAAGCTTCACATTTGTCCGACCAAATGTATTTAACACCTTTCTTTGTTAAGCTGGTAAGAGGCACGACAATTTTAGAATTTTTTTTGATAAAACGACGGTAATAACCCGCCAATCCGAGAAAACTACGGATTTCCGTCACTCTCCGGTCTCCTCCAATTTTGAATCGCTTCAATCTTTGAAGGATCCACGGAAATTCCGGATTCAGAAATAATATGACCAAGAAACTTCACACGAGAATGCAAAAAGCGGCATTTAGAAAATTTTTCTTTCAATTGATTGCTCCTAAGAGTTTCCAACACAATTTGAAGATGCTTTTCATGCTCCTCCTCGGTTTTAGAATACACAAGAATATCATCAATAAAGATGAGAACAAATCGATCGAGGAAGTCTTTGAAAACTCTATTCATAAGGTCAACGAAATAAGCCGGAGCATTCATCAAACCAAATGGCATAACAAGCCATTCATAAGATCCATAACGAGTACGGAATGATGTCAAAGGAATGCTATCCTCTGCAATACGAAGCTGATGAAAACCGATTGCTAAGTCTAATTGTGAAAAGACTCTAGCACCACTAAGTTGATCGAATAGATCATCAATCCGAGGTAAATGATATTTATTCTTGATAGTAAGATCATTAAGCTTGCGGTAGTTAATGCAAAGTTTGAGTGTACCATCAGATTTCTTCACGAAAATAGACGAAGCTCCCCAAGGAGAGGAACTAGAGCGAATAAATTGCTTCATCTCCAATTCGGATAATTTTTTACGCATATCCTCATTTTCCTTATTGGACATGCGATAAGGAGGACGAGTGATAGGTTGAGCTCCAGGGATGAGATTAATTCTGAACTCAATTGCTCGCTTAGGTGGCAATCCTAAAACGGGCTCAAATATGTCGAAAAATTCACGTGCAACGTGAATAAGAGAAATGACATCTTCCTTATCATCATTATCGTCATCATGAGGATTTAAAGAAATAAAGATGCAACCAAGTTGGAATCCGAATCTTTAAGATCAAAAGAAATCTGCTTAACAGATTGAGGATGTCGAAGATAAATAGTTCGCTCAGGACAAAGGATTTGAGCTTCATAGCGGTTAAGCCAATCATTCCCAAAATCATTCCAAAACCTAAATAATGCATGACATGCAAATCGGCTCGAAAAGAAAAATCACACAAAATAATGTCGACATCTTTACAAAGTAAACTAATTATTGCGGATCCACCAACCGGATTCGCAATTCTCAAAGAAGTCATTAAAGCAACAAAAATTAAAGAAAAAGTATCAACAAGTTCCTTTGATATAAAAGAATGGGACGCACCCGTATCAAAAAGAGCCCGAATAGGTTGATCATGAAATAAAATAATGCTATCAAGGATAGAATGAGAAATACCTTGACTACGAGAAGTGTTGCTAGGGTCTTGTGCAACATTTAACTTTCCCTCCTTCTTGCCTTGAAGTTTGGGACATGAAGATATAAAATGACCCGAACTTTTGCAATAACGACAAAAGAGAGGTTTCAGACATCTATTGGCATAATGGTCTTTAGAACCACAATTATAGCATTGCGCACTACTAAGGGCAGAAGTCTTTGCCACCAGAGTTGCTTGCTTCCCTTTCTTATTGGGATAAGGACCTTTGAATTTAATAGGCCTTTTCTTGTTATTGTTGAATTTTGGTTTGGCACCCACAACTTCAACATCACTTTCTTTATCTGCCTCTTCAAGTCGAAGAGCGATATCAACTAGTTGATCAAACTAGTTGATCAAAAGAAACTTCTAACTTTAGAAGTAATGGCTTCTTGAGATTTTTGTTCAAGCCATAGACAAATCTTTGGTTCTTCTTCAATGGGGTGTTTATATATTCGACCCCGTATTTAGAAAGTGACTCGAATGATGCGACATAGTCTGCCACGAAGGATTCACCTTAAACAGGGTCTATGAAACGACGAGCCAATGTCACCTTCTCAGCTTCTGGCACAAATTTTAACTCAAATCGTTCCCGGAATTTCTCCCAAGTAAGATCCGCTTCAATAATTTCAGAAATAAGAAGCTCATACCAATCTAATGCTCTTTCTTGGAGCATACTTGAAGCCACTTGGACACGGTGAAGATCAATTAGATTCATGCGAGTAAAGATGCGATCACATGTTTTGAGCCAAGCTTGGACTTGAATAACGCTTTCGGAACCCTTAAATGGCTTCCCACCCAAGTTGGTATAGTCACTGCACAAATGTGCAAATCCAGACTTAGGGTGAGTAGCCTCTAGATTGTGTCCGGCAGCTTGAGCATTCTTCATGAGATCTAAAAGCTGATGGGCAGACATAAATACTCCATCCTAGGGAGCAGCACTAGATTGACCGGCGCTGAGACGACCAGGTCTAACCATTTCTCTTCCTTAAGAAAGAAGAAGGAAGAAGAAAAAGGTTATTCACAAATTGAATATCAAACAATAATGATTGATAAAACAAGGTATCACAAAAGAAAATAGGATAGAATGGTTCGAAGACCCGAATAAAATCCTAAGGCACGACTCCTAAGATGGACTTATGACGATGATCCTTATTAAATTATTCTACATTGTTCCAAAGTTTGGCTCTGATACCAAGCCGTGACGCCCCACCTCTATACCCATGCTAGCCAAGGACACTACGGTGTAATACCGTCAACTAGCTTGGAGAATAAGGCAGTTGAGGTGTGACCATCCGTGTAATTGCTTTGTGCGAGTACCGATATGCCAGATAAAAATGTAACCTGCATTTCAAGAGGGAATCCGACATACTAATGCAAACTCAAAGCTACTACACAGTGGCTATAATATCTTCGAAAAAAATATAGAAATATCATAACACAAATCAGTCACAGAAGTTCATATCTCAAAGGCGGAAACAAATATGAATATTACACTAGAAAGTGTATATCAGAGTGGTGGTTAAACAAGATCCATAATATCACAAAAGAATAGTTACAAGTGCTACACAAAAGAATAAGTATACATCAATGACTCTATATCTCAAATGTATACAATCAAAAACTACTAATCTAAGTAGTTGGCCAAAAGTCAGGATAATAATCCCAGATGAGAAGTCAAGCAGAAGCACCTGTAACATCTCGGTCTGACCCGAGTATTATTTAATAAGAAAATAATAAACGGATCAGTCTAACTATAAATATCAGGTAAAATGATATAGAATAAGAGATATGACAAAAACGCGATACAACCATAAAGCCATACTATGATAAATATGTAATTGAAAATCAACCAGAGATTAATCAATATCACAAGAATCTTCTCAAAGATCAAAAGAATGTCATACTCTTTAGTTTTATTCACCAAGTCACAAATATCGACATCATATCGATGCCAATCATAAAACTAGTGGATCGCAAATTCTTGAAATCATCAATAGAAATCTAGAAATCACAAAAAAGGAGTGGAGGCATATCATAAAACGGGAGCATGAAAACTCACCAACACGTGTATCACAAACGAGGCGCTATCCCATGGTCGCTAACCATAGAGCCGGTTCAACGACGTATTAGAATATCGGTACGCCCGAGGAACCTGAAACTCGAATAATTCGGAATAACGATATAGTACAACGGTACGCCCGATGATCCTGATAAGCTGGTACAACAACGTAGTACAAAGGTACGTCCGATGGACCGAACTCCATAAAAGAACATGGGTCGCTAGCCCACAAAAATTGAGTCGAAACTCCAAATAATACATAGGTCGTTAGCCTATAAAAGAAATGAGATGAAACTTAATAATACATAGGTCGTTAGCCCATAAAAGAAATGAGGCGAAACTCAATAACGAGGTACCGTCCCCTACGTGGACAAAGAAACAAAACATATCGCTAGTCTAAATTACAAAATGATCATCATCGATCATCAAGAAGTGTCAATTACACTAATCTAGTAAATATATGAGCTTAGCTTCATGTCTCATAACCACTAGTTTAACTTAAATATTTAGGAACAAAATGTAAGTCTCCACTCGAAAATTGTCACAAGAAATTCAATCGAACAAGTCCAAGAATTAACCGACGAAGTAAATGCAAGCGTTTCATACCATTTGTTTTACTAAGCCGTTTAATTAGATTTCTCAAATGAGTGAGGTAAGGGTTTGTATATACTAATAGATTGGAAAACGGTTTAAGAAACAAGCTTTGTAATAAAATTGTGTTGAAATCGCTTTAATGAAAGAGTTTTGATATTTACTACTAGTATAGAAAACCTTTATATTTTTAAAGTGACTAATCACAAAAATGATTGTAGAAACAATCAATCACTAAAATTCACATACGAAGACGTGAATTAATTCCAAAGAAATCGATATCAAATCCATCAAAATGGATATTTCCAAAAATCCCAAAGAAAATGTCATCAAAGTCGATAAAGATGATAACAACAAAAGGGAATCAACATGAATCGATAAAATTGGAATTCTTAAACAAAATAGGCAAAATAGGGCCCAGATAGCAGATTCAGAGGTCTAAAATCAAGGATTCAAACGTCTGAATCTAGAAAAATAAACGTTTTCCAGATTATATTTCAGTCGTCTGAACCTTATATTTCAGACGTCTGAACCTTATATTTCAGACGTCTGAAATAGGCATTTTTTTTTGCTTATTTCCTTTCTGGGTTCTCACGAGCAAATTCAGACGTCTGAATACTGGGGAATAAAAATTCCCAGTATAATATTCAGACGTCTGAATATCTTGTTTCAGACGTCTGAAACTGTGGTTCAGGGCATTCCCTGAACCTAGGCCAAAAATGGTCAAACGATATCAGAAGCGATCAGACGAGCAACGAAGACTAAGGATTTATACCAAGCGACAACGCAGCCTTAACGGCTCTTCGATACGCCTCAAATATCAATGTCCAAATATCCATAATAGGATTTTCATAGATTTTGATTTCAAAACACCAAAAATTGGAATATACACCAAATCAATCCAAACCAAAATCAATTGCACAAGAATAAGTGTTTGGAATTCATACCTAAAAATCAAAGATAATTATAGACTAAGATGTGAGATAAAAATCTCACTTTTGAACCCAAAACTATGAAGAGGAAGCTATAGAGCAATGGCAAGAACAATCACTCTTCAATTCCAACCTAAAGAGCTTGAATCTAAGCTTAAAAGAGAAACATTTCTAAATTAGTTTTAGGAATTTCTGAAATTGGTAAGAGAATGAGTTGGAGAAGAAGAAGAGGAGGCTTACCAAAGCTTCTTCTATAAATTTGGAGCTAGAACTTGATTTGCAAATGGAAACCAGGGCTTGGAGTTTTAATTTCCCATTTCTCTTTCCATTGTTGCCAAAGCTTGAGTATTAGGAAATAGAAATGAAGTAATGAAGAGAAGAGGGGTGAAGCTTGGGTCTAATGGGCTGAAACAAAACCAAAGCCCTAAGTGAAAAAGTAGCAAAATTCCACTAACTCCAAACATATCAAAGTTTATACTCAAAAAGGTCGCAAACGTCATTTTGAACTCAATGGGGGTGGTCTCGAGTCCTGATTCGACTGTTTGCAAAAAGTAGCCTTTCGGACTAAAATCCGACTAGCGATGAATTATTTTAAATAAAATATTTAAATATTCAATCGTAAAATATACGGATTGTTACAATTAAACTATTTGCATTTAAAATGAATGAAAAAGATTATTAACCGGACTAAACAATTTTAATCTAATCAAATAAGAACAAGAAATTGTTTTGGATCATTCTCTTCAAAGTTTCTCAAAATTCCTCTGACATAAAATTAAAACCTTTTATTAAACATAGTACACAAGGGATGGTAAGTCCAAATGGCATGAGTTGACGTAAAAGTATGTGAATGTGACAAAAACGCTTATATCTAATGCAATAAATGAAGTATTTACTATTCATTTATGTATGTTATTAAATTAATTAATTGAGATGTGTGCTATATGACGGAAGCAAAATTACTAAAAAGCATTGTGAACTGCATTATACTGGTTTAAAAACAAACAAATTAAAATATTACAAATTAAGAACTTAAGCAAGTTGCTTACTATTTGCTCTTTTCTGTGGGGGCAACATAATCAAGCAGTCAGGAATGTAGCATAGAGAAAAACCAAATGAATGGTCCTTGACATAATGAAGTGAGAGTGATGTGTACGTTTTTATGCAAACTAAGAAAATAAGAAACCAAAGTGTACTTCAACCACGCATTGCTATTTTCATGCCATCCGTTATAACTCATACAAATATCCGATGGTATCTTTCCTTTATAAGTTGCATGAATATGGTCTTGTCATAGATTTGAAGCATATTTGTTAAGGAAGTTTTGTCCTGCATCATGCTACTCCTATTAAATCTCAATATATGAATTGCTACTTTATGACCATAAAACTAGGGAGCTGGTTCATGTCCATCCTAGAAAATTGGGTGCAAATTTAGCAAGATGATGCAAAGGGCATGAAATGAACATCCCATATGAAGCAAACTACAATAATGTGGATAAAAAATGAAGTGATTAGTAACATAAACAAGCATTTGCGATAGGTACAGCTGAATCAACTAGAACTGAAGATGGAGGTAGAGATTGAAACAAACAGAACTGTAGCAGGATTGAAGGCGGAGACCGAATGATTTATACTAAATATAATTGTGCAAGCCTAAAAGAGGGTTGAATCAAATGCTAAATGAAGGAGGATGTCTAAGACAAGGAGACTGGGTTCTGGACCGAATGGTGGATGGAGCAAAATTTTATAAACTAAAAAAAGCATGGTTTGAAATAGTTTGTGCAAATTTATAAACTTGTTTTTTGGAAAAAATGAACTTGATAGACAAAATATATGCATATACTTTCATAATATGCCTCATTAAAACCTTACAACTCCCTTAACCTAAATGGATGCCCTACAAAGAAAAAGAGAACATATTATGCCCATATATTAACAATACAACTAAATTACAGCCAGAAAAACCAGGTTGTCAAATAGATGGAGAAGTAAAATAATGGAGCAACACACTTAAAACCATTCATACGATCAATTTGGGGATACAATAAAAGGGAAAACAAAAGAAAATAAACAAACACTAAATGCATGACACATGGACCGAAAGCGAGCTGGCACAAAACAACCTTCTAGAATCATGAATTCTTCCATTGACTTTACCAAATCTCAAATCTAAAGTGGTATCTCCACCGACTCAAATATGGTAGTCGAAACATTAACCGAGCATCCTGGAAAAAATATGAAAAAGATGACAACAAGATATAGAAGGACACGACCAATCTCAAGGAGGTTGAAACTCCATGCTTGGGTTCATTTCTATGCCGAAGTTGGATAAAATAAGCTCAATTACTTTGTTTATCATCTTAGTATCGATTTTTCTTGAATTAACTTATTGCATTCTTGCATAATTAGTATTGTTCTGACTTGACATGGTAGTTGATTCCTTTAAATATCCATGCATTTCTTTCACACCATATGTTCCATATCAAAGCATTAAAGGCTATGTTCTTCAGATATTAACGATCCCTAATTTTCAACAATTAAAAATTGTTATTTTAATAAAATTTTAGCGATTTAATATTAGGACAAACCAAAATTTGTGATACTAATAAAATAATAAATAGGATAAAATGTTACAATGTTTATTTAAGTTAATTATTAACAAATTTAATGAAATTCTAGATAACTGAAGTGATTGAAAGAATATACTTGGTCATAAATTAAATATAAGAATACTAAGGTAAATATTGAATAAACTAATGAAATAAGGTGTAAATAAATTGTAACTAATGTTGTATAAGTTGTTATAACATTTGGTTGTAAATAATAAACTTATCAATTTGACTAAAAGTTAATGGTGACAAACTATTATATGATACCTATTTATTTAATCTGTTAAATTAAATTGGAAATCAATTATAAATAAATGTAAGTAAACGTAAATTAACGTGAGTTAATACAATAACTACAATTGTAATGTAATACAAGGTATAGAAATGTTAGTTATATTTACCCAGGCAATAACTGATTCAATAAAAGAGTGAAACCAGGATAAATAATTAATTGGAATTTTTTCAAAATTATAATTTATGTGTAAAATTGACAAGATTCAATATAATTGAAATATAGTAGTTAATACAAATAAATGATGGAAATTGGAGAATATTAATGTAATAAAATATAAAACAATGTTAACTATGTCTATAGAATAATAACTGATTGAGTATGAAGATTGAAATCCAATAAAATCAGTTTACTGGAATTAAATTATAATTAATTGGATTAATTATAATTTCACTGTAATTAGTGTAATAACAAATACTAAATTGATATAAACTTGTATTAAGTCATTGCAAACGCCTATGAAATCAAAAATGATGAAATTTGTTAGTTTATAAATATTGAATAAAAAGGTGATTTATTTAATTTAATATTATCTTATTTAATTAACATGAAAATAGCCATTTTGGCCACTGACTCATATTCAACGAAACAAGTTTCGTCGGATCCGTAACAGTGAAGTATTGTTAAATTTCAAGTTTCGTAGCGATCGGACTTGTCGTCTGATCGTGCGGACTCGAAATGCCTAGAAATCAATTTAACTGAATTCAGTTGAAATGAATTTAACTTATTTTAATATAACTTCTTCATGCAATGAAATTTGGACTTGAAACCTGTTCCATTGAGTTTGAAAATATCGAAATCATCTACTTTGATATATGAGATGACCCATTTTCGTTTCGGAAATGAAATGGGCTTTTCGGGTCATTTATCGTTTAAACCCAAATCGATCTAGTCCATTCGTTTCTATTTCTGATCTGCCTATAAAAAGCCTATCATAAACCCTAACTATTTCTTATTCCATTTGTCTGTACGTACATTTCTTTCTCATCTCCTCTTTCCAATGGCAGACAAACCAAAAACCCTCAGTTCAATTCCAAAATTTAAACTCCTCAAAATATATCAAATTATATATCGATTTGAAGCTCTCGACAAGCAAAAGTCAAATTCATGGTTAGTTTTTTCGATTTTGGTTTACGTGTGTCCAGAATTCGAAGAATTATTTTTGGCCATTCATCACTCGTTGATTAACGTCGATGGATCGACGAATCGATGATATGGTAGCATGGAAGGGAGGAGAGGAGTTCATATGAGACGTTGGTTGGGTGAATGAGTGGCGCGATTATCGGCTATAAGGGGATTAGGGTTCGTACGAATGGTGGCGGCTGCTCCCTTTGATGTCGTTCGTTGGTCGATTTGAGTGTCCGGCGGGGGTTTGCGACTCTTGGCCTCCTCTGGTGGCGTGGGGACTGATGTAGGCGACATGGCAAGCATTGCACGATGGCGCCTGATCGATGAGGAGGTCGCGATTATCGTTTAGGGCTCGACTATGAGTTATAGAGATGGTGACGTGTCATCATGGTAACGGTCATTATTTTATTTTCTAATTTTAATTTTATTTATATTCCAATCGTTCTAATATGTATAACTTTCACATACTAGATCCATTTCATGTGCGATTTCTTGCATTAGGATCGTATTAAAATTCCAAACGTCTCCACCCTGGTTTGGATGAATTCCAAGACTGTTTGAATTTTGGGCCTAAATTGGATTTTAATTCGAATTAAAATCTAAGGTGCGTGTTTTAACCCACTTACAACTTCTAAAATTTCTTATGTTAGTTAAATTAAATTTATGGTATGACTAGAAATTTATAGATCGATGTTTGGTATATTTAAATTGTCTTTTTAGTTAAATTTGACTTTTATTGCATTTAATCATCGTTTAATTTAATATTGAATTTAAATTGTCAATTTAATACCTGTTATTAATTATTAGTTATCCATTGATGTTGTCGATTGATTTGCATGATGATTGTGATGAATGTTTGATTGTTTATATTGGATTACTGGATGTTGCATCTTATATTTTTATAACTCCAAGTTCTATATAGGTTGAAATGATACATATTTGAACGATCTATAGATTAGGGAAAAATTGATATGAGTTGAAATGATAGACTTGAACGATTTTATGGATTTTTATTTAATTCGAGATTGCGGTTTGAAACGATATATAACCTGTTACCCGGCACCTTGGGCCGGCTACAAAATGACAGTTGAAGATTATATTATTAGCACTAGACAAGATTCTGACCAAGAAGATTTTATTATTAGCACTAGACAATTGAAGATATTATTATTCCTATGCCAAGCGGCATCCAGGCCGAGCCGCATCCCTATGCCGAACGACATCCAGGCCGAGCCGTATTCCTATGCCGAGCGGCATCCAGGCCGATCCGTAAGCCTATGCCGAGCGGCATCTAGGCCGAGCCGCATTCCTATGTCGAACGACATCCAGGCCGAGCTGCATTCCTATGCCGAGCGGCATCTAGGCCGAGCCACATTCCTATGCTGTAAGGCACCCTGGCCGAGCCGTAAGCCTATGCTGAACGACATCCATGCCGAGCCGCATTCTTATGCCAAGCGACATCCGAATGCCGAGCCATACGTTTATGCCGAGCGGCATCTAGGCCAGCCACACGTTTATGCCGAGCGACATCCAGGCCGTGCGACACATCCAGGCCGAGCGACACTTCCAGGCCGAACGACATCTAGGCTGAGCCACACGTCTTTTACGAACCCTATTTTCATAAAAAAACATTTTCGGGTACGACCCAAATTTTCAAAAAAGGGCTAAAACTCCAGATAGTGAATTCAAAACTCAACTTAATAAAGGAACATTATATCCACTTCCCTTACATCCTATGGTCAACCAGGGCATAGACGATCTAGCGACAGCTTCTGAACGACAACAAGGGATGGACAAGCAACCGCTACTCAAACGATACTCCTAAAGGTTGGAGAACATAGATGATATGACTCTAGGCAAATGGAAAGATGACTCCAAGCACCATTCTTCACTGACCCAGCACTTCAAATTTAGTGACTCCAAGCAGACCAACGTTTGGCTCTAAGCAATTTATTCCAAATTCTATAAAGGATGTCATACTAATCGTGTTTGAGGAGAGTCAACCTCCAAATATATTTTGGCAGCTAGTTAGATAGAGAGCCTCCTGCGACCATGGATGGTTTCTACGCCAAAAATGAATCTAAAACAAAGTGTGGAGGAGCGTAACAGACTAGGAAAGATAAAAATGAAGGCTCGTTGGCTAAGGACGTTGATCCCAGTAGACATAACAAGATCTCAAAATTCGACTCATATGCTCTTTGAAAGATTCGATCGACAACCTCTACTTGAAGACTCGCGACTCAGAGTGGTACTGGAAACCAACCTCGAGAGAGTACAACAAAGTCTAAATAAAATCAGGGGAATGTTGTATATTCCAATATGCTCACTGATCCTAACACGGGAGATTACAAACACCTCCGAGGTGTGATCGAAAAGCTGATCTAGAAAGGAAAGCTTCAATAGTATGTACAAGTCCTGTAGAATGGTGGGCAGCGAACATCCGATGCCTATTAATAAAAGGGCTATCATTATCAATTGGACTGCTGACGGCCGGCATCCCTTTGAAAGGAGCCAGGGGCAAAAGTTAAATAGCGAGCACACGATGCTGCTTCACTTATCAATGAGATTTATTCCAATCTTCTTTGAATCATTCCCATTTTCTATTTCTATTTCGATTGTTCTATGAACTACGACCAACTTGAATTAAACTCTTTCAAAATGATGCAGGTGACCAGATACTCTGATTTGGCCGCCAACCAATCCACGCAAACCATAATCGGACATGTGGAGTTTCATCTAGATGAGCATGATTCGACTGCTCACCATCAACCATATGCCTTCGATTTGGGGCTATGGACTAGAGATTGAAAGCTCATCATGATCAAAGCCCAATACAAAGTGAACACGACTGATCGTTCATTCGTCGACCTCCACATTTGATTTGAAGGCCTAATCAAGGCTTGAAATGAATATAGCCCGATCATCCACTCAAATCGAGTCATAAGACAAAGTTCAACAAAATACACATGCCTTTCCTGAAGCTCAGTTACACCAGGATCTATCTACAGTAGACGTGGTTTGATCATCTACACATCAAATCATACCCTGAACACAAAAGGTTATTCGAAAGCCCGACTTGGAGTAGCTGTGATGGACTACCTACTCGCCAACCATCGCTCTCAATACATGGACGCGACTACACCTTGAAACATATGCAACTTGCTTTGTCTACTCAATAATCCATTATCCTTATTTTCTAGAAAGAGATACGAAGCAAATTGTGTGAGATTTGACTATCTAACCCAGTATGGATGTGATCTAACCATCTGTCATATGCCTCCTTCCTTGACTTGATTGGAAGAGCTATAATTATCAAGCGGATGAGAATCGACCGTCCATTTTTCAAATTTCGTCCCTCATGCTGGGGGTAGAATCCCATTCCGTGAGCAAACTTGGGTCGATCGTTCATTCGATAACATTTGCCTCAATATGGTAAATGAAATATAAATTAAAGGGTGGAAATACGACAGCTCTCAATAAAAACCTCTAAGTCCTTGAAGCGGACTAGAGTACTCTATGTCCCCTGAGTGCGGACTAGAGTATAAACGACTTAAAAACCTGCACGTCCCCAGAGTGCGGACTAGAGTACTCTAAGTCCCCTGAGTGCAGACTAGAGTATGAACAACTTAAAAACCTCTACGTCCCCATAGTGCGGATTAAAGTACTCTAAGTCCCCTGAGTGCGGACTAGAGTATAAACGACTTAAAAACCTCTAAGTCCCAGAAGCGGACTAGAGTACTCTAAGTCCCCTGAGTGCGGACTAGAGTATAAAGGACTTAAAAACCTCTACGTCCCCAGAGTGCGGACTAGAGTATAAATGACTTAAAAACCTCTACGTCTCCAAAGTGCGGACTAGAGTACTCTAAGTCCCCTGAGTGCGGACTAGAGTATAAACGACTTAAAAACCTCTAAGTCCCTGAAGCGGACTAGAGTACTCTCAGTCCCCTGAGTGCGGACTAGAGTATAAACGACTTAGAAACCTCTACGTCCCCAGAGTGTGGACTAGAGTACTCTAAGTCTCCTGAGTGCGGACTAGAGTATAAATGATTTAAAAACCTCTACGTCCCTAGAGTGCAGACTAGATTACTCTAAGTCTCCTCAGTGCGGACTAGAGTATAAACGACTTAAAATCCTCTACTTCCCCAGAGTGCGGACTAGAGTACTCTAAGTCCCCTAAGTGCGGACTAGAGTATAAACGACTTAAAAACCTCTATGTCCCCAGAATGCGGACTAGAGTACTCTAAGTGCCCTGAGTGCGGACTAGAGTATAAATGACTTAAAAACCTCTATGTCCCCAGAGTGCGGACTAGAGTACTCTAAGTTCCCTAAGTGCGGACTAGAGTATAAACGACCTAAAAACCTCTAAGTCCCCAGAGTGTGGATTAGAGTATTCTATGTCCCCTGAGTGCGGACTAGAGTATAAACGACTTAAAAACCTCTACGTCCCCAGAGTGCGGACTAGAGTACTCTATGTCCTCTGAGTGCGGACTAGAGTATAAACGACTTAAAAACCTCTACGTCTCTAGAGGGCGGACTAGTGTACTCTAAGTCCCCTGAGTGTGGACTAGAGTATAAACGACCTAAAAACCTCTAAGTCCCCAGAGTGTGGATTAGAGTATTCTAAGTCCCCTGAGTGCGGACTAGAGTATAAACAACTTAAAAACCTTTACGTCCCCAGAGTGTGGACTAGAGTACTCTAAGTCCCCTGAGTGCGGACTAGAGTATAAACAACCTAAAAACCTCTACGTCCCAAGAGTGCGGACTAGAGTACTCTAAATCCCTGGAGTGCAGACTAAAGTATAAATGAATTGACAAAAATCTCTACGTCCAAAACTATGGACTAAAGCATAAACCATTCGACAAATCTCTAAGTCCCCGGAGCATGGACCGAAGCACGAACACAAATTGGACGTGAGTCAACCGAGGAGAGAATAACACTAAGTCACCAGAATGCAGAGAGTGTTGTATAAACATCGATAAATAGACGAGTGGACTCCGACCATTCTCTATTCCGCAAACTTCGGCCTGAAATCGACAGGAGGATTATTAACTTGCTAAGGATGGAGTTCGACCATCCAACTAGTGGCCTGGCCAAATCAATGCTGGGAGCAGGAGTACAAATCACTAAAAGACGAATACGAAAATTTACTATAGCTCTAGCTTGCCGTTCTTTACAACTTTAGGCAACGACTACAGGAGGCCTCAATACAGAACCAATCGAAACGACATCCAAAGCTACGGGCAACCAAATATATCATACCTTAAATCGAGGGTCAATACTGATCTGCACCAAGCACATATGAACGTGCCTCGAATATTCCTTGAAAAACTATGACCTCCAGAGTGTGGAAAGGAGAGTAAACTACGAATACTTGGTCAAAAATTCTCTAGCACCCTCCTTCGATCCGTCAGGAGGAGTATGAAACTGGATGAGCATGACCCGACTGCATTTGTAGCCAACTATACCCCGAGATCTAATTACAGAACATGAACCAAAGGGGACGTGGATAACCGTCCAGCGTCCAAATTATGCCCTAAAACTGACGAGGAATCGAAGTATTCCTCTTGGAATGAAAAACCACGATAAAATCCGAGATAGGCGAGACCCAGTCTCCCATCGACTGACCTGATCCCATGATTCAATGGGAAAGAGAGTAAAGCTAAAGTGGGCATGGCTGGCCTTCCTACTTATCGGTATATGCCCCAGAGCTGGGGGCATGAGCGAGAAGCAAGATGAATGCGAACCGACTATTCACCGATCAACTCTATGTCTTTGGAGTTTAGGTGGGAATATAAGCATAGCTAGGGCGAGACTCAACCGTCCATGCTGTACATTTTTCAACCCGAGTCTGGGAGCAGACGCATGCTCATCCAAAGACTGGCTACGATAGCTCAATATTGAAACTTATATATAGTGCTTACAGCTACACAAGGCTACGACCGAAAGAATGCCTAGAGATAGAATCATTAAATCGATACCTAAGCTCGTGGGTAACTGACTGTCACTCCAACCCAAAGCATGGGTAAAGGATCATGAATGCATTGAATAGAAAGTGCTTTACTCGAATATATAAGCAGATTGAAACTCATATCAAGATCCAGCTATGCAGCTACATGCAACTTGAGGCTGACCCCTACTCGACGTTTCCTTCAATGTGCTTTTAGGCCTAATCCTTGGCCATTTGCAGATAATCGATTAGAGCATCCAGAGCCCATCGCTATTAGACTTAATAACTCATGCTAAGACTCGACTAGAGTAACTATCATCATTGACCGTCCCAACCATATTTCACATTGAATGTTATGCAAAATAGTTACATATGAACTCAAAGAATCTAGGATTGCACCTGCTAAGCTGATAGTCGAAATTATAGCCAGCCATGGCAACCCTTTTCCGGTGCTGAATATCGGATCACAGCTTAGTGCAGTGATGATAAAAGAATTAGTTTGATTTTTCTGAATAAAGAATGATATGTTCCCTTGGACCCATTCTGACATGCATATGTGATTTCATTAACTATTGTGAGCCATGCATTGGACATCAACCCGGAGCTAAAAAAGTTAGCACAATATCTATTGATTTCATCATGAAAGGTCCACTCTTACTTTTAGGCTCACCCCATCAACGTCTATGCCTACCAGCCATTGCGACAGGGCATACAACGGCCAGAGATGTCTGATTCGATATCACTAATTTCCCTCGAAGGGCAATCCAAGGATGGAAATTAGCAGACCTCACATCCGAATTCACTGCATCAAATGACTACTTGAAGAGTAGTAGAGAACCAACCAACAGATGGGAAATGTACGCGGATGGAGCATCTAGTAATCAGTATTATGGCACAAGAGTCATGTTAATGACTCCTGAGGAACGATCGATCTGCTACGTCCTGAAACTCGATTTCCTATAACAAACAACGATGCTTCGTATGAAGCCTCAACCACTAGCCTCAAACTTGCTAGAGGATTTGGAGTGGAAACTTTACATATCTTTTGTGACTCTTGATTGGTAGTATGCAAAGTTAAGGAAGTTGATCTTGCTAGGGGCAGTCTTGCTCCTTATCTCAGCCAGGTCCAAGAGCTACTAGCCGACTTCACGTATTACATCATTACATACATACTCAGCGAACAAAATGAAAAGAGTCTAGTCACTGGCCAAGCTAGCCAATTTTAGGCACACGCAACAGACATACATTGTTTCGGTTGAAATACTTAATATTCCAAGCATTGACATCATCTTCTTACCGATCCTAAAGGTGGTGCGCAATACGCCATCATAGCAGTTGATTGCTGCACCAAATGGGCAGATGAAAAACTTTTAACCACGACCAAGATGAAGAAAGTAGTCAATTTCATTGTCCGTAACGTCATCGTCCTTATGACCTTACATGATCCATTATAACTGCAAATGGACAGGTTGAAGCTGTGAACAAAATCATAAAGCCTGTTCCGAAGAGATGTTAGGAAAATGCTAAAGGTAAATGGGTGGATGAACTCCCAATAGCATTATGGGCTTATAGAACTACCCATGAGTCCATGACTAGCCGTACTCCATTCGCCCTTGCTTACTGCTCTAAGATCGTCATCCATGTAAAACTTGAAGTCCGCTCTCATCAAGTGGCTGATTACAACCCTTATTTCGCAAAAAATATAAATAACGAATCGCAATTGAATTGCAGTTAAACTATATGGAATTGGCGATGACTTATGATCATATAAAACACATCCGATAGCCAATGGCAAGAACATGTACCCGAACATGCATGTGTACATTCGAAAAAAGTTCGACTTTTTGAAATCAACAGGGAACTGAATTCTCGCTTAAGGTTATTACGAAAAGACTGGATCAAATAGCCAAAGCTTATTGGCCCTGTAGAACCAAACACGGATGCCCACTGATGAACTACAACCCTGGATTTATAATATTAGGAATCGACCAAGCGTCATGACGATCAAAGAATGATACAACACCTTGGGAGGATAAAACTGAAAAATAATGACTATTCAGGAAACATGATGGATTTCTTTTTGTAAACATGGAATGCTCGCTGATTCAAAGCGTGTCATGTTGCTTCACACGACACACTTTGGGGGGAAAGTGTTACCCGGCACCTTGGCCGGCTACAAAATGACAGTTGAAGATATTATTATTAGCACTAGACAAGATTCTGACCAAGAAGAGCCTGAAGGTATAAGGGTTTGATGCAATCGACATGTTTCGACATGCCTAGCCCGGTGCTCAGAAGTCACCTACTGTGGGCCGAGATACGTTGTTCCTAACCCCATGGGAGAAGTCCAACCCATCTTCGTCTATAAATAGAAGGGAAGGGGCACAGTGAAAGGGACCTTTTTCCAAGAACACTGGGAAGACCCTGCCATTTTTGATACTCTCATCTTTTTAATTCAAATTTGTATGCAAATGATTGGTTTACGGATTGTATCCGTGTTCAAGTGATTGAGAAAGCAATAAAGATTAAACTCAAAGTGGACGTAGACAATCACGCCGAACCACTATAAATCTGGTGTTCTCATTTTTATCGTTCTTTTTTGCATTGAATTACACTATTCTTCCGTTCTAATTTATTCCCTTCATTAATCTCTCTACATAACTCTATTCAAGGGTGTTAGTGACCAATTTTGGTGCTAACATAACCATAAAATTTTAAATTGTGGATTGAAATAATGAATATCCGTATCACTTGACCCTAGGGTAGAGAATTATATATGGACACCGGATTGGTTAAATTAAATGGTTTGAAAATCCTTAATTTTTGAATTTAGTTAAATGGTATTTTGAAATAAAATTTGGTTCAAATAAATTGAATTATTATCGAAATTCAAGTTATATGTTGAAACTCGAATTGATTTAAAGGAATTGGATGAAGAAATTAAATTGAAATTTTAAGTTGGATTTTGAAGCATAAATGGAATTTATCAGAATTGAGTCATTAAAATTGTGAAATATAACTTTGGAATATATTGATTATAATTGATAAAGAATTAAATAGTTTACTAAAAATTTGAATTGAAAGATTTGAAATTGAGTTTTTTTGATTTGGAAATTTGAAATGGTCCGGATATGTTGAAATAGAATAAATAGTTAAATTGATACAAATCTCAAATTCATATTTCAATATAAACTGTTTAAAAATATATTACTTTAAAATTTCTAATTATTAAGATTTCAAAACTATTTAATTATTTTAACCTACATTAATTATATAAATTACTTTAACCTATTTAAACCAATTTAATTTATTTTAAACTAATTAAAACATTTAATTTATTTTAAATTTAATTAACCTATTTAAAGCTATTTAATCTATTTTAATTATATTTAGTCTATTTTAAAATCTATTTAACTATCTTAAATCAATTTAGAAGTATCTTTCATCTATAATTAAACTATTTTAGAGTGTTTTAACTATTTATAACTATTTTAACTATTTATAACTATTTAAACTATTTTCTATTTTTTTAGACTAAGTAGAGCGAGGGTGCTTATATTCAACTTCATTGGTTTAAAAGAAAATGCGGTTAAATGATGTTATAATCTAAGTTGGGATTTAAATGTATGATTAATTGAATATGTTGATTTTGGAGTGAGGATTTAACCTAATTGGAAATATCATTTTTGAAAGAAATTATGATTTCAGAAACGATATGATTCAAAAGGTGAATATGATTTCAAGGTGAATTCGATTTCGAAAGTGATATGGTTTTGAGAATATGATATTTTGATATAAATTGTGAATTGACTATTGAAATTTAAAAGAACCATCTGGTGGGTAATAAGCGAATTGTTGTTAAAGAGACCGGGATTGGATATTGTTATACTCTCTGCCAATACCGAAAACCACTTTAACAACTGTGTACGTGGTGCAGATCCGATAATGAAGTAGGATGGTTTGGCGAACGATTCTGTATATGGTATGGTGTGACCCTGACTACCGCGAGTCAGCTTAGATGTGACTAAAACAGGAGCCATGCCGGGCCAAGTGAGGTCATTCCTCTGATCGGGCACATCCCTTCGATACCATATTTTGACTTCGTAATGATTTGGTGGCCACCCCTTGATTTTTATTTGGGAGTGTGTTCTAATGTGGATGGTAGTAGCTGCTATGCATTACCTCCAATCCAGATCCGCAATTGGTATATCTACCCTTGCATTGCCTCGAGTGCCGTGTTCACATGCCCTATCGCACATTCTACGAGTTTGTTTTATACCATACCTATGGAGTGCTCCCTGAGTATCCCATCAGTTTGGTGGGGCACAATATCTGTATAGGCTAATAGAATATATAAAAATGTGTTAAGGGGGATGTGGGTAATGCCTTAACACTATTTTGATACTTTACTTTACTTTAGAATCTATTATAATAGCGTATTGTACTACATAGCAGATGGTTTAACGGATCCTTAGGAGATGTGATCCCGAACATCTCTTAAGTTATTGCACTCACGTTAGACACTAGATAGGAGATGTCAAACCCCGTAAACATCTCTGACGCCGTCACACTCATATTTACCGCTGATTTAATTTACATAAGATCTTTTAGTTCTGACTAAAGTGTTTTGTCTTTTCAATTCGCTTGGTCAACCAGAGCATTTTAGGGTTGTAGACCTTATTTCTGGAGGATGAAGACGAAGATTTTGTATTATTACTATTTATTATATTTATTCCACTGCATCATGTTATTCCGCTGCATTTAATCATTTTTCTCTTTATTCCTGTTTTATGTAACTCTGTTTTTTATGTTGTAAAAGAATAATCAAATGTATTTATAAAACAGCTTCATGAACTGTTATATGGTTATTGTATTTTGTCATTCCGCTGCGAGATTCTGTATTTCTTTTTTTTCTTTCTCTGTTTTTTCTTATTTACCTCAATAACAATCTGCCCTTTTGAATGATTTGAGTCTGACATGTGCGGTTTATCGTCAATTTAAACTGTCCGAAAAGGCAGGTCGTTACACAGATGATTATATAAACTGTTATTTTTTAGACATTGGCACATAATTTCTATAATCTGGTCAATTTCAACTGCATTACTAGAACTAATATTAAGATTTTGCATAATGGCTTCTAAAAGATGTCTAGAGTATGAGTAATTAAAAAACAAATGGTTTCTATCTTCAATTTGATTTAAACATAAAACAAAAGATAGATCAATGTTATTATTCCATCTGCTAATTCTATATTTAATATTCAATTTGTTTAACTTAGCCAGCAACGAACAGGTAGACATTTTTGGGGCACAAGCATCATCCCAAATAACACTGGTCTAGTTAAGTTGAGTGTGTTTTTCTCCTAGTATGGTTCCATGCCAAATTCATACTAAATTGACCAGATCTATTAAGTAGCCAGAACCAGTAATCATCTTGCATCTGATAATGTATTTTTATATTATGCACTATGTTTTGCATTTGAGTACACACACACTCAATATTCTTTCCATTTATTATCTGCTATCAGTGTAGATACTTTTCTGTTGTTACCATTGTAAACTATCATTGAACTCCAACCAAATTTACCCACCAGGGAGTAACCATTAATCCATGGGTCCATCTAAATCTCAGTATTATCACCATTTATAATTTTTCTATCAATAACACCTTTACACCATTTTCTAGCTCTAAGAATGAATTTCCATGTATAGGATGCATTGTTATTCATAGCAGCAGTCTAGAAGTTTTTATTTTTATAGTATTTGTGCATATCCATTTGGCCTATAGAGTTTCACCTTGGATGAATTTCCAAATAAATTTTAGTTCCATAGCTTTGGTGATTTCCTCAATTCTTCGAATACCAAATCCACCCTCATTTTTGTTTTTATATACATCTTCCCAGCACATTTTATGTGATTTAGATTTCCATATAAAATTAGCACAGAGAGAATTTATTCCTTTTAATGATAGTCGTAGGAAATTGTGTGAACAGCACCCAAAATTGAATCATCAGATGAATAACAGTTTTCACTAATTCCATTCTACCAATGATATTG
The DNA here is from genome assembly GCA_030765085.1 of Allium cepa. Classification (NCBI taxonomy): domain Eukaryota; kingdom Viridiplantae; phylum Streptophyta; class Magnoliopsida; order Asparagales; family Amaryllidaceae; genus Allium; species Allium cepa. The sequence continues at coordinate 636,779,050 of CM060941.1, forward strand.
AGCATTTTACTATTCCAATGATTGAATTTTTTTATTGGTTTTGTCTATTGGGTATTCAAAATCTCATACTGGAATGCCTAAGTAGATCATAGGGAGATTTCCTATTCTAATATTTAGAATTTAAGCTATATGTTGCTAACTCCTTTGCTAAAAAACAAAGTAGATTTGTTTTCATTCACATCAAGGCCTATTACGTGTTTCATAGTCTAGAAAATATTATGAATGCATTCGGCATTTTTCATAGTGGATTTGACCATGATTAGAATATCATCCGCAAATAACAAATGAATGATCATAGGTTCAATTTTATAGATAGCGATAGTATTACCTTTCAAGTATTCCACATCTAGATTGATTGTGAGGAATTCCTTAGCAGTAGAGAATAAGTATGGCGAAAGAGGATTTCCTTGTCTTAGTTCCCTTGAACTTTCAATAAAACCAATCGGGGAACTATCAATTAACACCGAAAATGAGGGAGTCGATATGCATTCATAAATGAGATTAGCAAAAAATAAAGGGAATCCCATTGTAGCATATGTTGAATAAATTCTCTTCTTATTTTATCATAGCCTCATGCAAATCAATTTTCAGGCAAAAATTGTTTCAATTTTTCCGGTTAAATCCTCTTCATAAGCAAGTAAAGAGTTTTCGTAAATGATTCTCCCTGGTATGAAGGCATTCTGATTATAAGAAATAAGGTCATTCATATCAGGTTTTAGTCGATTATATAGAAGATTGGCTAAAATCTTATAAGTGACATTGCAAAGAGAGATAGGTTTAAAATCAGATATATCACTAACATTGGTTTTTTAGGGATAAGATAGTTAAATGTATGATTGATTTCTCTAATAATTTTACCCGAAAAGAGAATGCCATTTATAACATTCCAAATATCATTTTGTAAGTGATCCCAAAGCATTTTATAGAATTTCGAATTAATTCCATCTGGACCAGGGGAGCTGTTGTCATTAGTATGAAATACAACATCTTTTATTTCCTTTAATTGGAAAGGCTTGCATGAATTATTTCTAGCACTCTCAGATAGAACTTCTCTACAAATTATGCTTGGGAATTGATATGTGGGCTATGATGATGAAAATAAATCGGAGAAGTATTTTACAGCTTCAGTCGCATGATTTTCTGATGCTGATGACCATGAACTATTAGGATTGAGGATATATTTATTTCTGCGAATAGGATTAATTCTACTGTAGTAAAAACTAGTAGGACTATCCCCATTAATCAACCAGTTTATTTTTAGTTGTTTCTCATTTTCAACAGCATGTTTTTTCATTATTGAATGAATCTAAACATTTTTTGAAGTGTACCGCTTTATCAAGTTTTCATTCAAAGGGTCGGTAACAAGTTGATTATATATTTGACTAGCCACTTCCTTTATTTTCTCTATAACTTTATGAATGTTGTTTTTATTTTTTCCCCATGTCTTTAAAGCATTTTTTTCTTCAGATTTCAGTCTGCACAACAGCACATGAAGCAGACCGCCATGAAATTCCTTATTCGATGCCTTATATAGGGAAGATTGGTATCCTGGTTGAAGGTGCCAAGAATTACAATATCTGAAAGTTATTTTGAACTTTTTAGTATCTTGTGACAAAATCTATATTGATAGGAGCATGATCACTAATAGAATGATTTCCAAAATTAACACGAAATTGTTAAAACACATCCATCCATAAACTGTTGACAAAACTCGATGTATTTTGATATGAATAGAGAAATTCTCACTCCTTCACCAAGTAAAAAAATTTCTAGAAATATCAGGTTCTATAAGATTAGAAGTAGAAATACAATCTATAAAACCATAGTCTCCCATCGAATTAAATAATTCATTATTAATTCTATCATTAGGCGATAGAATATAGTTAAAATCTCTAGCCACAATCCATGGGAGATTAAATTTTTTTGATTGCTCAACGATATAATTCCATAAATCCATTTGCTTCGCCTCATCATTAAATGCATAGACAGTAGTACATAGAATACTAACACCTTTTGCATTATGGAGAATACAAGAAATAAATTGTTCGCTGGAGTGAAGAATAATATTGGACCATTGAGAGGAATCCCATAAAATAATAATTATACTCTTTTGTCCATTAGAAATATTATGAATATGCATCCAGCTATTATTGACTTTGATCATGAATCTATCAATGCTCTCATAGATAATTTATTTTCAAGAATACCAAGAAATGAGAGATTTTTATTATTTAACAAATGCAAAATTTCCATCTTTGGTAAACCTTCTTTTGGCTGCCATACACTCACTACCATAAATATCAAAGGTACATGTGGCTAAATTGCGATATTCTGTTCGTTTCCATACTTCTATGTAAGATAAGAGCAAAAAATAGGCAACAGTCCACTAATTTGTCAAAAAAGTAACAAGAACTAACCTTTAGAGGCTATACTTGCCTACTGGCTATGTGGTCATGCCTCAATGTACACTCCTATCTCATGTCATCCACATAACATCTCTTCCCAAACATACTGCAACCAACCAAACTCCTGCAACAACAGTTCGTAGGAGCACTCATCTCTCTGCCTCAATCTTACAGCAGCTACATGAAAAAGGAAGATTGAAACATGATTCTAAATGTTCTGGTCTAAACATGTAGAAACACTGCAAGTCAGTGCATCGTCTGGGTCAACTGACTTCTACTCTTATCCATTACTCTTTTTTTCCTATTCTCAGCTAACGCTCCTATGTTTATCATTTCACTATACCACTTATCAGCAAGTCAGTGCTGATTTACTAAATTTGCTAATGACCATCTCTAATAGATAAGAGTAGAGCATCATTTAGAGATCTGGAATACATAGAATTGTCAATGTGATGTAGAAAAGTTTATATGTTATATCTTCTTGAATTATATAAACATGTTGTTTTCTAGTATATTCGGGTAGAGTAAGATAGAGGTGATATGAAATTTGAGCTCAGCTAATACTATGGGCAACATAGTATTCTTAGATAATTTTTTCATGTTACAAAAAAATGATATCTACCCTAATCTTTTATTTGTATTGAGCATCAAAGTTGAACTAAAGTGTGTATAAATTTGTAGTCTGATATTTAAAATGTGGTGCCAATACCATATTTATTGCAAAGCCTTTCTCCAACGTCTCATCATAATCACTCCTTTATAATATTGTTATGTAAAGCAATCCCAAACTAAGCAAAAGACACAACAAGAAAATAATTACAACAAATGTCAATAGCAAACCAATATAAACGTAAGAAGAAAAATATCAAATAAATTAAATATGAGAAAACAAAAACACATGGAACATTTGTAAATACCTTTTTTAAGTTTCGAAATAATCGGCGTCTTTTCTCATAAACGTATGATAAAACACATTTTGTTTTTAGTTTCAACCAAACTGAAAAAATATGTAGTTATACTAGCATACATATTAAATAAAGACCTACAATAAGTTAGGAATTGATTTTCAAAATAAAAAAATTATCTACAATAGTTTTAGAGAAATACTTTAGTTATTTTTCCTCCTTTTTCTAGTTTTGGTTCTTTCAAACAATTTTCCCCTCCTAAAACCATGAATATAATCGATACTAACATATTATCGATTATTTTCACATGCGATCATGATATGTTGAATATCTACCTTATTTTCTTCTTTTAATTTTTTGGTACCGGCATTAGTCAATTAATATCACCAGGTTTTCTCACAGTCTTCCCCTAACCAAAATGTATTTATTCTTTTTCCAATAATGGTGAATGTTTCATTACACGTGAACGTTTGTTAAATTTTGAATTTTATTAACTCTCTCAAACCGATAGATATCAAAATGAATTTTGATACTTATGTTTGCATCTAATAATATATCATTCATCATTCAATATTGGATAAGGTAAAATGAAAGTAATAAATGTTGATATAATTAATAACCACATGACAAATATCAAGTTGTATGCAAATCACTTTATATAATGAAAACCTTTAAAATAAATGCACTGGTAATATATGTTTTTCCCCCAACCAATAAGTATATATACATTATGAATTATGATTATAACCATAAATAAACTTGAAATTCTAGCATAGTGAATTCCATATTAACAATTGCACACAAGTTCATATATTTTACATGTACGTGAGGCATATTATCCTAACGAACAGAAGTTTGGTTGAATTTCGTACTCATGCTTGGCAAAATTTTCGACCAAATCACAGTCTTGAATACAGTAAATTACGTTAAAAATTTAAGTAAAGAGTAATATACATAATGAGTGTTTCAAATTTAAATCTTAACATGTGAGGCTCATGTTGTGAAATAAATTATGTGAAATGTCAATGATTTTGGAAAAAACAAAGGATCATGGCAGACTATAAACAAAAGTAATTAGCAGTTTATAACTAATATCTGATGTAATCAGCATTTCAACCGTATACCTATTAAGCAATATTAAGAATATTCAACCAAGTATCCTTAATTTAAATGGGTGGGGAAAGAAGTAATCCTTAATTGAGCTAGGAATTCTATTGAACATGTTTAGTGATGAGTGGTTGATCCACTGATTGGCAACTAACATGTAACCAATTTTACTGAAAGTTATTGCAAATCAGTGTTACATATTCCAACAACAAGGGGATTATAAAAAGGACATAAATTATTTGCAAACAAACATAGATATTAAACTCAGGTACTCAACTCAACCGAATTACTTCCACCTTAATAGATCAAACCAACACTATAAAGAGGGGGACAAATCTTTTTCTAAAGACCTCAATGTGATTTCGAAATGGAAGTTAAATATCATTTGCCAACTTATTGTTCAAATCTGCGATATGCTATATGGCAGTGAATATAAATATCATATGTTCAAATTTCTGTTGTTATACCCTCCTATGCCTAACGTAAACTTGTAATTCCAAAGATACTTTGAAGAAACTAAATACACATCATAGCCAGTATAATGGTTTGAACAATTTAATTTTCAAAAATGTCATTTATAGTTCAATAAGTAGGGACTACGATGCAGTGTGGTGCATATCTTTAAAGACCGACATAAGTAATTTGAATGGGTGTTGAAGAACAAGGTCTTCTAGAGATATGGAGATGTAGAGTGTTGCAAAATTTCTAAAGGTCGAGGAAGACGGAGGGTTGCTGAAGCTCATGAGAGGTTGAATCGATGGTGCAATTGTGGCTTGAGGTTTCAATGAGCATATTTTAGAGACCGTCGACGGATTTGTAAGAGAGAAAGAAGAGTTTGATTATTAATTAAAATTTAGCATAAAGTATGTGAAGGAGATGGGTTGATGTTGAGCGATTTATGAGAGAGGCGACATATTCTTATGTTCCCACTTCATGTTTTGCCGCTGCTTCCTGTACATTCTTAAGCAGTGTTTTAGGAACTGTTTATTCTTTTTTTGAATAACCTACCCAGATAAACGTAGCTTTTCTATTAAAATGCAGAGCCTTCTTGCTGTGAATAATATATTTTCTTATAGTGACCCAAATCCCATTTAAGCTCAAAGAAAATATTATTTAGTTAATTCAATTCAATCGCTTAAAGATATCATATATCGATTGATATACTTATAACTATTATAAATATATTTAATAATATGTTCCTCAAATAAAATTCAAAATTTTATCACTAATGATTCATAAATATTAATTAATTTATAAGAATTATAAACTAATTTATAACAATTATAAACTAATTAAATCGTTTGGTCAAAGGAGAATTCATCATTTCAGTTGTGTGGCTCGTTATGTGCAAATTTAGTCAGGGACAAAGATTAATATCTAAATATTTGAATATTAATGCTCACATATCATTTAGCAGGTGGTGTGACATTTTGGTAAAATTTATCGCTTACTTGATTTTTGTAAAATTCAATTTCACTTTGTTAAGTTTTACCCGGTTATGACTTATATGTACACCAATTTTCTTCGTCAAACATATATCGCTATAGACTTGGTAATGGTCAAAATTCCAATATCGTCTATTAAACTCTATATTCCAAAAACAAGGTCCCTGGTTCAATAATAACAATTATTATTAACCATACTACTCTAGTCAAAGATTTTGACTTTGAGTTGACTTGAATTGATTATGATAATAACCCTGACAACAGAGGAGATGAATCCTCTCTTGAATATTGCTTCACTTCCACTCGGCAAGCAATAGAAGGATTATGAGGTAGCCAAAGGTTATTTGAAGTTAGGGTTAGAGAAGTTTAAATAGTGGATAGAAGAGAGAAAATAGTGAATCGCATCTCATACGCTCCTTCAATCTGAGCCATCCAAATCCTAACTACCCCATTTTGGGCCACCGCGTTTGTCCATGTTATAGTCAAAAATCTCAACCGCCATGATGGGCCAAAATCTCATTTAAGCCCAAAGAAAATGTAACATCCCCTTTCTTGGAGGCTTAAATCTAACGGCTACGGATGCTGCAGTCATCCATAGTTATTAATCTTCGACGACCAAATACGGCATTGTTAGGTCATTGATACACAGATCAAAGAAATATGTAAAAAGAATTAACAATTCAAAATATTTCCACATTCAAATCAAAACATTTCATGTTCATTTGAATCAGACATTCTCACTCACTAGATGTGTTGAGTATTGACAGGTTGTTGGGACTTCGGTAGCTAATTGGATTCTTTTGGCAGTTATTTATATGGTTCACCTTCACTTCGAGGACCATGCGAGGCCTTCTCGCCTCATTTTTGATGCTGCATGGGGTTTCCTTTGCTCCTAAATTATCTTATTTTTCCTGCATTTTAGTTTTTTTAGAGTTTTATAGGGAGGGGATTTTTTTGTATACGGGTTCATGGGAAAGAGCCACCTACCAGGCTTGTTGATAGCTCTATTTTAAGTGTAGAATAAAATTACATTAGTGCTTTCCTCTTTATAGTGGATCACTCATGTTTATCAATTAAAATCTAATTTGTTTATTTTCATTAACATGGTCGACCTTAATTGCTTTAATTACTCCAGTCTATTCAATTAACCTTTTAAAATGTTCCATGCTTAATTAATTAAACCTCACTAAGGTAATTCTTGCAATTAACCTATTCTATTCATGTTTTGATAATTTTTTATTGTTGGTCTAATTTGATTTCCTATATTATAGACCCTTCAAAATATGGGGTGTCATAACTATGGTTGTTATATGCAAACAACCTATTCTAAATAACTATTTAGAAATTTTATTTCAACATATGTATATCAAAATATAAAGTCATACAAGGCAATAATTTTCTGAGTAAAATTTGAATCAACTTAAATACATTAAATGGTGAATCTGTTACACTAGTTTCAATAATTGAATTTTAAGATGTTATTCAACATTGCTCATAATATTCCAACTGCATTAGCTTTTCTGTTAAAGATACATTTGCGGTGATGAAACATATCCCTTAGGGTACAACCGTTAAAATCATATTTTGATAATGTACTTGGAATCCTTTTCGTTTTGCACATCATACCATATGATAGAGTCAATACTATTATTTGATTTTATTGGCAATTGAGGATTATCTATAATTGGCATTGATACGAAAGTCATTATTTTTCATTAATGTGTGAGAATACTTATTAAACATTAGATAATCTATCTTGATTGTTTAGATTTTATTAATTTTATTTCATTCCTCGTAATCTATGTTATACTTGGATCGTATCCAAATTCATTTTACTACCAATAATTTCTGAAAGAAATTCATTCGACACAAAGTTGATGCTTCTTGAAACAACAATTGTTTCTTAATATAATGAAATAGGTATTCATAAACAATTTATGTATTGCCTTACATATTATTGCACATGTTTTCTCCTACAACATGTATAGCGTAGGTCATATATTGCAACCACATGAAAAAACTATGCATATCAGACGAATTTACGATGATGAAAGATGCAAACTAAAGGATAAAGGTGCATAGGCAAATAACCAAAAATCAAAACCAAAAAGAAAATATCACCAAGGCGTTAACAAGCAGCACATAATCGTCCTTTAAGGAACTGTGACACAATCCTGAAATAGTAGCACATACTCCAATTTCAAAGAACCGCGCCACAATCCTGAAACGACAACTCATACTCCAGCTTCAAAGAACCGTGCTACAATTCTAGAACCATAACACATACTTCCCCTATAATCAATTGTGCTGCAGTTCTGAAACTAAACCCATATTGTTTTAAGAAGTTGCACCATGCTTTAGGAATAATAGGTTATACGCTTCATAATACTGCACTCCAAGAAGAGTACCCTAGATTCTATGTATGGATTGCGCTCAATTTCCATCAAGGACAGTGGCACAAACTTCTCTAATGAATGCATCCTTATCTTTGGAGGGAAAATCTCATAAGCTCAACTTGAAAACTGCACTGCAACTTTCCTAAGCCATTGGTTAGCATGATAAGACTGCACCGCACTTGCAAAAAGTCATCTACATTGATAAGCGGACCACATCTTAATTCCAATAAGAAGCATCCTAGTTTCATAGGAAAAGAACTTTATCTCAATCGTAAAAAACTAATATGTCTCCTTCGAAAGAGTAGATCGTATCAACCTAGGGCATGTCAAGCAAATATGATCGCACTCCACAAGCTGAACACTGGGATAGCTTGGTAAACTCACCCAGAGTTCAAATCTCCCACCTAAAGATTAAAATTTCAAAACTCCCGCCTCGAACTAAGATTCTCCTACCTAATCGCAACCATCAAATTCTCTTAGCCACTTCAGTAATCCAAGGGAAAATAGCCTAAAGGCAAGATGAATGAAACGCGGCATAATCAAATGGTGGCGGAAGAATAGGCTGTATAAGGAAATTGATTATCCATATGACTTCACAATACTATAAATAGAATAGAACTATTGTAGAGAAGGGGACTTTTTGTTTAAATCTTTGTGAATATACCTTAGATTCTTATACTCACTCTATCACTAAAAGCATTGTATGAGGAAGAAGAAAGATAATAAATGATTTAATCTATGGATGTAGGATTTTCTGAAATCCAAACCACAAAAATTTTCGTGTCCTTTACTTTATTGCACTTATTACTTCATGTTTTTAGTAGATTCTATTTAACTTTTATTTTGCTAAGTTCAGCAATTAAACCAACCTAGGTATTTTAACAAATATTAAAGTATTTCTTCATAATTGTGTAAGCACATCGCAACATAATTTCTACATTAAAGGCAAATTAAATATCACTTAAATTTTTTGATTTATAATTAATAGGGTAATTGATAATATAATCAACCCGCTAGATATCTAGTATTATGGGAAGAAAAGCCTCAACAACATTTTGGCAATAGAAGGAATGAACCCTACTAGCAAACCTTGATTGAAGTCATAACCTAATCGACTCACCGACACTTTCTAAAGAACCCTAAATGATGTGGACAAGAAATTCCTCTACTCCTCCACTAAAAGAACTTGAGCACTTAGCCGCAAAACTAAACAAACCATTAGCCACCTCATCAAAAACAAACTGCTTATCCTAGAGAAATAGCCTCAAACTCCATCCTTGACACACTCAACACTTTCATTACTCAATCAACGAAAGGATAGCTAGTATCAAGAAGTCGATAAACCAAAATAAAAATAGATCTTTAGACTCCTATAGCTCCATGGCCCACCATTAACTTTCTTTTATTTTATGAAAAGTGCAAGTAAGAGAAAAACACGACCTTCTCATCAACGAGAATAGTGGCATCAGAGTACTTAGCTTGGGGAGAAAACCAAAAGGCAAAGCACTAATAAACCAGAATATTAAAGGCAAAACTGTGAATAGAAATCCATAATTGTTGGAGAAAATCAAGAACCAAAAGGAGAATGAGGCTAGCTCAGACTATAAGGATGCTTCCTCATGCATTAACGAGAAAGATGATGGGATAAGAGAAGCATAGTCTCACATGGAATACTTGGAAAGAATGCGTAAACAAGGAAATAAGGGAAGTGAAAACAATAAGTGCTTGTCTCTATTCAGCGAAGCCATTGTTGAAGCAGATTTCCCAAATAGCTTTCGGGCTCCAACCATTGAAAATTATGGCAGGTAAACAAATCCAATCGACCATTTATGCACATTCAAATACTAGACATCCTAAAGGTCAAAAGGCTGACCCGTTGTAAATTATACTTTATATACAGTACGAGGATAGCATTAAGATGGTTCAGAAGATATGTACTCCGATAATCCATTCCTAGATGCAGCTATCTGCAGATTTTCGTAGATAGTTTCACGTCGGTCATGAAAGCTCCCTACATCCCTATACCATATCTTCGGTTAAGCAACAAGAAAATAAAATATTGTGAAGTTTCATTAAGCACTTCAAAGAAGAGGCAACAAGGACTAGAGTTATGAGCAAAGAAGCACTTTTGATGGCAACAAACTCTAGAATATGAAGAAATACCAACATGTGGGACATAAATAGTAGAAAGCCATACAGAAGCATGAAAGCCTTTAATGAGAGGGACAATGGCTATATACAGATAGAGAAGGCCAACGTTTTAGTAAGCGCTCTAGTCGAAGGGATAGTTCATGCCTCTGAGGAAAGAAATATGGTGTAGAGATATATAATGACCCACTAACGAAGAGACCAAGAGAATTCAACTTCATGGTCAAAACTCCGCTCACTCATGCACCAAACCAAATTTGTAAGGTAACTAGGACCAAGTTAGCTTACAATGTACCTAATAAGGGAAAGAAGGCAGAGCTTAAAAAAGGAGGCACGCATTACAGATTCCATAGAGTTAATGGGCATCATACCGACAATTTCCACCACATAAAAAAGAAATAGAAAAACAAATCCAAAAGGGATGTTTGGGAACCTATGTGAAAGGCAATTCCATTACTCAGGTGTAGAAGCAGACCCCTGACCTATGAAGATTTGTTAGCAAGGCAGACCTACCTTATTGCATTTATCAGTTGAGGACCTCATCTAGCAAGGCAGAGTAAAAAGGCGCAAGAGAGGTATATGCAAGAGGGATACATAGAACATTGAACAATATATCACATTAAGAAGAGGCAGTTCGAAACATTACTTTAACTTCTTAAGACTTAGTTGTAGTGATATTCCCGCACTATGACCCTCTTGTAGTAACCGTGCAAATCTCAAATTGCATAATGAAAAAGATGTTTGAAGATTCAGTCAGTTCTATGAATGTTATCTTCAAAACAACTTTTCATAAAATGGAGTTGCTAAGAGAAATTTCGAAACCAAGCCCTGAGCCAATGTATGGTTTGAAAAACACGGTGATAATCCCAATAGGAATAACATCTCTACTCGTTATAACTAGAACTTCAGCTCTTCACAAGTCCTTTTATGTAAACTTTCTGATCATCGACCAGAAGTCTCCATACAATGCCTTTCGAGGGAGACCTATGCTAATAAAGCTGGGTGCAGTACTCATGCAAAAGGATTTTCTCATGAAATTTCCTATCCCAACAGGGTAGGGAGTGAGAGGGGAGAATAATTATTAGCCAAGGAACTTTATAATATGATTTGAGTTCTAACAATAAAATTGCTCAGGACTATACTATTATGTCTTTTGATTTAAAAGGTAACAAAAGAAAAAAAAGAAAAGTCGATTAAAATAACTGCATCAAAATTAAGTTCTAAGGCAGGCATTGAAACATGTCATTCTATGACCACAGTATCTATAGTAAATTTTAAGCAGCCTTATCTGCACATGATTGAAACAGATGATTGTATGTCGGTGTATGCACGATTTCTATCATGTAAACCCTCTGCATAAAGTATTGCAAACTCACCTAAAGAAGACGAAGTTGAGAGCGAAGTAGACCTCTAGTTGGGGATGAAGAGCAAGGGATTAGAACTATTGGACGATTTGGAAGAAATAGAGCTAGATCCATCTGATTCCTCAAAGACATAGAAATCAAAAAATATTTGACAATAATTGTCTGAAGAAATCAAAGGATCATTTGCTTGGATCCATTTGGACATAACATGAATTGATCCTGCAATTATATGTCATGCTCTCAATATTGACCCCTTTGTGCATCCCACGAGACAAAAGTGCTGTACATTAGACGAAGAAATCAAGAAGCTAAAGGAAAATGGGTTCATCCATGAATTATATTATCTAAAGGGGATATGGAGTCCATTTTTAATAAAGAAACCAAATGGAAAGTAGAGGAGCTGTATAGATTTCACAAACCTCAACAGAGCTTGTCTAAAAGAAAGTTTCCTATTGCCTAGAATAAATTAATTAGTGGGTGCAACAAGCTGGTATGAATTGTTCACCTTTATGGATGCTTGCTCGGGTACAATCAAATAGGAATGTTTGAAAATATCAGGAGCACACAAGCTCTGTAACCAAAAAACAGCTTTATTGTTACAAAGTAATGCCATTTGAGCTTAAAAATGTGAGAGAAATGCACCAAAGGCTTGTCAACATGATGTTTGAAGATTAAAGAGGGAAGAACGTTGAAATCTATGTATATGACACGTTAGTGAAGTCTAAAAATACATCAGATCATGTGAAGGACCTAGAAGAAACCTTTGTGACTTTAAGGTTAAATGGAATGAATTTTGCCTTGCAAAACGGTATGTTTGCAATACAGCCAGTAAAGTCGCAAGGGTACATAGTAAACGATAGTAGAATATAGGCCAACCCAGAAAATATTAATACAATCAAAAAGATGAATGCACCAGAGAAGTCTAAGGATGTGAAGAGTTTGAATGGAAAGGTATCTACCTGGAGCAAGTTCATTTCCAAAGCCACAAATAAACGCATCCTCCTTTTTGACCAGATCAAAAAGGGTAAGAATTTTGAATGGACCTAGGAATACAAAAAAGCTTTTCAAGTATTAAAATCCCATCTAGCCATCCCATTGATACTTTCTAATCTGGTCCAGAAGAGAACCTCTACATATACATAATAATAACTAATCAAGCAACAAGCCTAGCAATTGTAATAGAGGAGGAGGGCATCCAACGTCCAATATATTTTACAAGCAAACATCTTAGCGAAGTAGAGTTGAGATACATAGTGATGGAAAAGCTAGCGTAAAACTTGCTCCTAATGATAAGAAAGCTTCGGCCATGCTTTCGAGCACATCCTATAAAAGTCATAATGGACAAGCGTTTGAAGTAAATATTGCGAAGACCATAGACATCAGGATGCCTTCTAAAGTGCGCCATTGAATTGATTCAATATGATATCACATGCTGCCCTTATAACGCAATTATGGGGCATGAGTTAGCGGACTGCATTACAGAATGCTCCTTGTAGGAGGAACAATCCTATGTAGAGAAGGAAGATGTCCCGCAAAGCTGGCGACTATATGTTGATCGCACATCTAACGAGCAAGGTGTAGGAATAGGCTATATACTAGTTACCTCGCAGAAGCAAAATTCTATGGATCAGTTTAGCTAGAATTAAAGCAACTAATAACCTAGCAAATGACGAAGCATTGATCGCTGGCCTAAAAATGGTGCAGATAATGAAGTGACCCATCTCAAAACCCATAGTCGTTCTCGGCTTGTAATCAATTAAGTGTAGGGGAGCTTTTCAACGAAAGAACCAACGTTTGCCAAATATATGGAAATAGTTAAACGATTACTTTCTCATTTTGAATAGTTTAACATTGAAAGAATCCCAAAGGAATATATTTCGATTGTAGACACATTGGCTAAGTTAGCAAGCACTAAGGTTGCACATGAAATGAAGGAAATCCCAGTAGGGAATTTACTGGAACAAGGCAATTCCAAATCCCGAAAGGTTCTAGTGCTAATTAGGTCACAATGGGCCTGGGGCTAAAGAAATGAAGGGAATTGAAGACAAAACGAGACTTAAGGTAATCACATTCCATCAACTATGAGTTGGAAGAAGTAGAATCCTAGATGACCCCTATCAAACATTTCTTATTAGAAGAGATTTTTCCAATGAGAAAAAGTAAGTCTAGGAAGAGAAGATATCAAGCCTACCACTACACATTCTCTGTTAGAATAATGTACAAAACAGGATACTCTAACCCTTATTTGAGGTGCGTAACCAAGGAGGATAGGATCAAAATTATATAATGAGTTCATGAAGGATACTATGGAGATTATTGAGGGACAAAATTAACACAGAAGATCTTAAAGCAAGGATATTTTTGGCCAAAAACATTGGCAGATTCGTGAGAGTTTGTATGATGATGTAAAAGGTGTCAAAGAATTGCAAGCATTCTAAGACTTCCCACTCATGAACTAATCTCGATGGTTAACCTATAGCTATTTGATGTATGGGAAATCGATCTAATAGGGCCTCTCTACATGTCTAGAGGAGGGGAAAAGTACGTCATTGCGACAGTGGATTATTTCACTAAGTGGGTAGAAGCCGAGCCCTTATAAAAATCGTAGCAAGAAAGTGGTCACTTATGTAGTTAGGAATATTATTGCCAGAGTTGAGATTCCTTACAAAATTGTGCCAGACAATGAGACGCAGTTCAAAAGTAAGGAGTTCATAAATCTATGTGAAAGAAACAGAATCATAAAAAATTTCCTTTGTAGCCCATCCTTAAGCCAATGGGTTAATTAAAGTCGCGAATAAGACAATAAAGAAACTATTAAAGAAAAGGCTAGCAAAAGCTAATGGCGGATGGATAGAAGAGCCGCCTTTGGCTTGGACATATAAGACATCAACAAGATACCCTATCGGACACATCACATTTTCTCTCATATATGGATATGAAGCCATGTTTCCTGTCAAAGTTGACATATTATTACATTGATAAATATCATATATGGTGGAAAAGAATACACACTTGAAGGAAGCCGCTCTAGGCCATATTCAAGGAAGAAGGGAAGAAACTGTGGTTAGGTCCATTGTCTATAGACAACGAATGGTGAGGACATATAACTCATGTATTAAGGAAAGTTCTGTAAGGGATACCTAGTATTAAGAAAAGTAATGGATAATGCAAAGGATCCTGCAAAGTGGGTGCTAGGCCCAAATTTGGGAAGTACCACTGGTTATCATAGAAGCTATGTCGAACAGAGCATATCATCTCTCCAAAGTTCAAACATGATGGAAATTTGGTTTTAAGAACCTGGAACTCTGAGCACCTCAGACCATATTATGTTTGAGATACTTTTCCTTTTTTACAACCTTTTTGGTATGTAAAAGATCATTAATGATCAATATAAGCAATAAAAGTGTTAACTGGACGTAGGGATAATAGGCGGCCCTAACCAGTATAAAAATCCATTCGCAAAATTTTCTTTTCATGTACTTACAAATTATATAAGTTTCAATTCAGAAGCATGGCTTGTCAATCACATACTACACTGGAAGTGGGGATATTAGAAGGCCCGAACCAACTACTAAAAGAAATGCACATGATTAAAAAGATGTAAATGTATAACCTGACTTCTCAATCAAAATACAACAAATCAGCACCGTTAATGGAGTGGACTATGCCAAGCGTATGACATGCATAAGAAATATAGAAGGAATGAAAAGGAAAGTGGCATATATAGAAGGAGGTTGAAAAAGCAGTCCATCACAAAAAAGACAACAGTGATAGAGTTCGCTAGGTAAAAACATAAGTTACAGTCTTTCTTGATTTACATCTACTCTTTTATGCATCATACACATACATGACATATTAAGAGTATGATATTAATTCTCAGGCTTAATCCTAAAGGAATCTATCTATTCTATAACTGTTACAGCACGAATTACAATATAAATCGGAATTCAAATCAGAAGGATTGCTAACGATAATTCTTCTATTATGGAGATGCCTCTGAGTGCGGGCTTGCCTTCGAGCAATCAACACAGGCCACAAAGTAGATTATCTTACAATGTTAGAAGGCCAATGGAGATCTGTATGATCAGTAATTACTACCGATGAGCGACGTTGAGGGCTACCAAAAGTACTATGAGGACAGTAGTTGGCCCCTACACAACGATTTTCTAAATTATAAAGAAAGTTTGAGTCCAAGATCAGCAAAAAGTGTGTGAAGGCATCCGTAAAGCGTGTGAAGATGTCATCTGCACATTTAAAAGAAATATGTGTCCATGACACATAACTTTTCCTCTTTAAGCTTCTAATCGAATCAGACTACACCGACGCAAGTGAAGCCAAATAGGAGGAAGATGTAGCCAAAGTCTGTGTGATAGTATCTAAATGCAATATCCGCTCTTTTAGATTGATTAATCCTTTCGATCACAGTATGTTGTGTTAATACCTCGATTATCGATTTTGATGAAAAACAACCACATAAAATATAAACACTAATGTTTTACTAAGTTATATAGTATATAGTGTAGAATATTACACAAATATTTAATCGAAGACTATACAATATAAAGACTCAAGATAAAAATTTGAAGACTCATGAGTTCAAAGATAAAGAAATGAAGAGTTCAAGATTATAATTTAGTATTTAGAGCCATTAGAATTTATTGTTAAAGTCCTTAATGGCAATCTCTGATCCTTATCTCAAATTTCTGATTCTTGATATTTTCGATAAAATTAAATTATTTAAATTTAAAAATATATTTAAAAATATTTTATAAAATGTTTTCGATAGTTCAAAATATCTAAAAACTATATTCAAATTATTTTATAAAGTATAGAATTTTCAAAATAATTTAAAATAAAACACTTTTCAAAATTCACAAGGATATGTTGACATACATATTTCTATATGTCGACACATAGTCTATTAAATTGTTTTTAAATTCGAATGGTAGTGTCTTTTGGACACAATCCTTTACGAATGGATATATTTGTTCATTTATTATATAAAGGGAAATGCAAATGAATTTTTTACTAATTAATTACTTACTTTCTTCCCACTCCTTACTTCTTTGAAAATTCTCTTGAAAAATATACTATATTCTATTTAAAATCATATAGAATCAATTCATACTATATTGTATTAAGTCACTACTACTTACTCACTATTTTGCAAGCATCTCTCTCATTTCAGAGATCAAAGTACTATCGAAGGGGCTATAAGATTCACTATATCCAAAGTAAAACTATTTATTTTTATAAAAATATCAACTCTACTCTTGTTTGTAAGGGTGTGCTTATAACATATTCAAATCAAGTGGATATATAGTAGTTCGTTAAAATCAAGTGGATGTACTTAATGGCCCGTTCAAATTAAGTGAGTTTTCCTTGGACTCGAAATACTGAAAGTTGTGTCTCGTAGCCTTGAAGTCAAGATTGTAATTGGTTTGCTTGCTACATACAAAGCAGGTGCTTGAAAAGAAATTTGTATAAGAAATTGGATGGGACTGGATATAGGGGAAACCCGAACCAGTATAAAATCTCTGGTGTCATCACTCTAACTGTCTACTTCTTACTTTATTACTTTTATATTTATCTGTGATTGCATCCGCGGTTGATTGTTAATATAGATCTATGTTGTTAATCTATGATTTGATATTAATCCTAAAAGAATTTTAAAAGATTTACATAAGTTAGAAAATACTATTCACCTACCCGGTTGTGTTAAATCAGCCTTAAGATCCATTATTTAGCTACCCAAATTTGGTATCATAGCGCCAGGTTTTCAAAAACTCGTAATTTGATTTTTGAAAAATATAAATGGTTAGTAACACTGCAAGTGCACTTTTTAATACTTTTATGGGAGGACAATCTACTACTAGCCCCCACTTTTTAATAGAAGTAATTGCGCTTATTGATCATGTAGGATGAAGACCTATTTATAGTATAATGGTCTAGATATTGGAATGTTACACAGAATGAGTACACTGAACCCCAAGCTGAATTGTGAAAATGTGTGCCAGACTAAAAGGCACAAGCACTCAATAATTCTAAGGCAATGAATATTTTGTTTTCCTCGTTGGATAAAAATTAATTTAATAGAGTTCTATTTTATAAGTCTACATATGAAATCTAGAGATCACTGTACGTTACACGTGAAGGCATTAGTAAAGTTGAACAGACAAAAATTTCCATGTTAAGTAATCAATTTCAATTATTCAAAACGAATTAGAATGAGTCTATTTCTGACACGTATTGTGCATTTCAAGATATAGTAAATTTGTTAGTATCATTAGGTAAAAACTTTTCTGAAGTGGACCAAGTTAGGAAAATCCTTAATACACCCTATTTAGAATGGGACCGAAAGGCAAAAGCATTAGAAGAGGCTAATGCCATTCGTACTTTAAAAACTGAAGGGTTGGTAGGTAAGCTAATGTCCTATAAAGCATAATTACAGAATAGAAAAGAAAGCAAGGCAATAAGAAAGAAATCCATTGCTTTTAGTGAAATATCCGACGATCAGGATTCAAATGATGATAATAATGAGGAGCTTGCCTTCTTGACTAGGAATTTTAGAAAGTTCCTAAAGTACATAAATATGAACAATTTTCGTAGACTTAAAACAAGACTTCTGAAAATGGAACTACAATTAGATGTTTCAATTGCGATGAACCTGGTCATCTGCAAAAAAGACTATCACATCAGAATAAATCAAGGATCTCACCAATTATTGATTCATCCAGAAAACCAAAAAGGGTTTACATAGCAACATTAGTTGATTCATATACTACTTTAAGTGATAATGAAAATGACATTGATGATGCAAACATGCGTTTCACGGCAATACTAGATTAATCAGAATGGATCAAAGGAAAGGAGCAAATAATGGTACCTTTTACATTTAATTTTTTTAGGATTTTTGAATTTAGGAATAAAATATCGATTAATAATAATATTGAATGCATATAAATATATGGATATGTATACGAATCTTTTACCCTAGTTTTATTTTTATGATTTTTTGGCCCAAATGTTGACGTACACAAAGTCTGTATGCCAACATATCAACCTGAATTTTGAAATCCATTTTCGAAGTCAAAATTTTGAATTTACCTCTCTTTTGCATTTATTCCAAAAACTTAAAAGGCAACTATTCAAAACTAAAATGTCAATTCACTCTCTATTAAATCATCCCATCTCTATCCATTTATTCACTCACTTTATTCAAAATTCAAAATATCTCTTCTCTCTCTTATCTCCTAAGCTACTCATAAATGGCCTCCTTAAGCTAACCACCAACAACCATAAGGCTCTCAAAAAGAATCAAAGGGATTTTTTTCAATGACACAGAAGCCATGACACTTATGTTGAATATGCTACTTCCAAATGCTACTTCCAAAGAGGTATTTCCTAAAATATTGTTAAAATATAATGATTTTTTTCTTATATTCTTCAAGATCTTTGTTCTCAAAATAATATTCTTAGTTAATTTTAATCTTCTCAAAATTATTTTGCTTGTTGTGTAGATTTAGCGATAATTTTTTATATAAGTCTAAATGGAAATATCTTAAAAGACGAAGAGGGAGTAGTGTGGAAGGCACTACAATAATTTTAGATTGTGAGATTTTGGTTTAAATATTTGGTTGCAAATTTAGTGGAATTGAACTCTCCATCTTTAAAATTAATGAAAAAAAATATGAATTTTTTCATGATATTCTTGAAATTGATGGAGAATTTGATTTCAAACACAAAAAACCTAGACCAAAATCGAGATTTATGAGTCTTATTTTACAAACAAAGCATCACTCCGGGAATGGATAATTATAATAACCCAAGCCAAAAAGTTTTTAAGGCTCTTTTGGTGATTTATGGAAATTATGACATTAACTGGCTATAAGTCATCTTAGTTGATTTTCTTCAAAGGAATATCTGTAGACATAGGAACACACTTTATCATGATTTGTATTTCACTAGAGTTTTTAATAGTTTGGTGTCGATTTACGGGGAGAATCCACTTCACCTCGAATATTTTTGAATAAATCCAACATATTACTCATGCATATTCCTTCCTATTTTGAACCTTATGAGACTCTTTCCCAAAAAGAAAGAAAGACTAGTGAGGGAAGAGTAACAAAAAATTAAGGAAGAAGAAAGTTACAAAATTCAAGGAGAAGATGAAGAGGAGAAGGAGGAAGTAGAAACTTCTATTGAAAGTTTTGAAAGACCATCCAAAACTTAAACAAAGGAATTCTAAACAATCAAGAAAAGATTATAAAAAATCAAAAGAAGCTAGGTAAGAAATTCACTAATCTTTTCAACAAAGTGGATAAGTATTTTGGAAAGATTATGAGGAAACTTGATGGATGCTTATCTTCTTAACTATCCTTTTCTATTTAGTTATCCATTATAATTTTCTAGCTTTTATTTCTTTATATTTCCTTAGTTTAATTCATGTTTTCTTCTTGTATTTTCTTACATGCTATGTATCATCTTATTCCAATCAATGAAAATTTGTTCTTATGTTTCATATTGTTCTATTAGTCTTTGAAAATTAATGAAATAGAATGGTATTAAGTTGAAACAAAACTATATCAAAAACTAAAAAATTTAAATTTTAAGCATATATGTCAATATACACATCTAGATACATCAACATACTATAGCCATTTGCAAAATTTAAAATATCGTAACTACCATCAAGTTAAATATTCAAAATAGGTTTTCACTCCTATATAAGCCTATTTCTTCCAAAAAAGTTCATCATCATTTGATTTTCCATCCCCTTCCATTCCTAACAATTTTCCTTTAGTAAAATGTCTTCTTCACACCAAAAACTTTGTAGAAACCTTAAAGAGACACTCCAATCATTCAAAGATATTATCTCTTTTATTTTAAGGAATCAAAGGCATTTGGAACTAAGCCAAATGTAAATGATAAAAGATCAATAGAAGCATTTTGATGCTCTTTATTGGTTGATTTCCTCCCTCATCAAAGATGATCAAACAAACAACCCATAATGATTAAACACCAAGGACATGAAGATTGAAATGCCATCAATGTAAATTCAATCTTTGGATCTGAAGATTGGGTAGAAGTCCCTAGGACTATCTAGATTTTTTTTTGTTTTAATTTGTTAGTGTGTATATTAAACTTATTTATTTTTAATGTTGATATGTAAATAATTAATACCCTTTGGTTTGGACTGATTACTATAAGTTTGATTTGGTGCGACTACATGGATTATACATTAATTATGATTACATTAGTTAAGTATTAGATTTTAATTTGATTGTGTGTATTATAAATAAAATAAATAAATAAATTTGCTTTTCCAATTTATTATCCTTAGTGTTTAGTATATAAATTAATAATTATTCGTTGTACATCTTAATATATGTTGTGACTATATCATATTAAATATATAGTGTTTTCTTTATTTATGTCTCATATATTACATCATGATAATGTCACATTTAATATCCTTATTTTATGCCTTATGTATTTCATTTCAAACCAATCACAATTATATAAGTAAATTCATATTAATTAGCATAGCACTTAATTCTTAATTCTTAATTTTGATTCTATAGTTTATAAATATATCATTTAAGGGAGTTTTATTTTCACCTATTTTTGTTGATGACAAAGTGGGTGAAAAGAATAAAATATATACGTGCAAATATTTAGGGGGAGTTATGTAACTCATGGATTATTGATTTGATGACAACAACAATATAAAATATAGGTATTAATGTTTTTTCAAGTTATATAGTATATAGCGCAGAATATTACATAATTACTGAATCGAAGACTATAGGTATAATGAAGATAAAAATTTGACGACTCTTGAGTTCAAAGACAAAGAAATAAAGAGCTCAAGATTATAATTTTGTCTTTGCAGTCGTTAGAATTTATTGTTGAAGTCCTTGATAGCAATCTCTCATCCTTATCTCCAATTTTCGATCCTTGATATTTTAATTAATTTTTTTTAAATTTAAAATATATTGTAAATTTTTTTTAAGAGTTCGGAATATTTAAAAACTATATTCAGATTATTTTACAAAGTAAAGAATTTTCAAACCAATTTAAAAGAAGAATTTTCCAAATTTCACTATGATATGTCGATATACATATTCTAGATGTTGACATATAAGTTGTTTAATTGTTTTTAAAATTTTGAATGGAAGAACCCTTTGGACATAGCCCTTCACGAGTAGATGCATCTACTGATTTACTATGTAAAGAGAGTATAAATGAATTTTTAACTAATTAATTACTTACTTTCTTCCCACTCCTTACTCTCTTGAAAATTCTCTTGAAAAACATACTCTATTCTATTCAAAATTATATGAAATCAGTTCATACTTCATTGTATTGATTCACTTCTACATACTCACTGTTTTGCAAGCATCTTTCTCTCATTTCAAAGATCAAAGTTCTATCTAAGAGGCTATAGAATTCATTAAATCCAAAGTATAACCATTTATTTTTGGAAAACATCAACTCTACTCTTGTTTATGAGAGTGTGCTTGTAGCTTATTCAAATCAAGTGGATGTGCTTAGTAACTCGTTCAAATCTAGTGGACATGCTTGTAACCCATTCAAATCAAGTGAGTTTGTCCTGAACTTGAAATACATGAGGGTATCTCTCATAGCCTTGAAATCGTGATTGTAATTGATTTACTTGCTACCATATAAACTAGGGGCTTAAAAAGAAATCTGTACAAGAAATTGTATTAGACCAGATGTAGGAGAAATATGAACCAGTATAAGATCCCCGGTGTCATCTTTTTAACTCTTTATTTTTTACTTTATTGCTTTTATATTTATCTGTGATTGCATATTGACTCATTATTAGTATAAATTTGTGTTTGTTAATATATGATTTGATATTAATCCTGAAAGAATTTTAAAAAGATTAACATAAGTTAAAAAACAATATTCACAGTCCTCTGGTGTTAAATTAGTCTTTAGATCCATTATTCTACAACCCACATGACGCATGTTTAAATCGTCCAAGGCCTCTATTTTTTTGGTCTTTTTTAAAAATATGCTAAACAAATCGTGAGCAGAGGATATTTTATCAACCTTCACACCACTAGTCAGATCTTTCAGTTGTTTATCGTAAACGACTTTCGACCCATCAACTTTATTTTGATAGCATGTTATAAACTGCCTCTTCTATTGAAAAATCTCATCCACATCCATACTCGAATGAGCGATAGGAACTGCTTCGTAATGAAGCATTTTAGGATCATCCTCCTTAGATAATTGGATGGCGACCTATTGAGACAATCCATTATCTTCCTTTTTTTAATCTTATGACCTTCTTAATTAATAACCTATAGTGGTTCTCTGCATCTTAAATTGTTTTCCAACTAAGCGATCCAATCCTAAGCAAGCTTAACTTTTTTTTCTAATTCTCCTACCGACAAGCATTATTTGGTAATGCAATAGTATTACTGAATATTAGCCCGTTTAGATTCTTCAAGTTCACAAGTTTGCTCCTTATATTATGAACGCAGTTCTTCCTGCACTTCATCAATAGCTTTATTATTTTCTCTAACAAGATCAGCGTTAGTAGCTTCAAGAAATTTAAAATGAGTCCCAAAGTCATTATTAACGTTCGAAGAAACCTGCTCCCTTAGACAAGAACTGGAAAGAACATGTGAGGATGACCGCCTTCTCAAATATCCAACCGAACAGCGTCAGTTGAGAAGTCTAGAACAGCTTATGAACTTAAAGTAAGCAAGTAAAGAACTAATTAAATGATAAACATGAAAAAGAAGGTGTGTACATATGACATAGGAAATTACTTTGTTCAATAAAGTGGTCAAAAATACATATAACTTACGGTTAATCCTATTTTTAAACCATGTCAAGTAAGAATGCCCTAGCAGCAGTGGCTCATTCCTTAGTATAGACTCTGATTGACGCGGTACCAACTCACAAAGTGTATCCCTTTATTGAATCAATTTAGCAATCCTGAATACCAACCTTGGAACTCTCTCCTCAGCCTAGCGGTGGATTTTTCAAGCTCGGCTTCTTTCCTCCAAATAAAACCCGACCTTGCTGTCAACCTCTCTAAAGCTTTTTTTTCATTTTCTTAATATATTCTACCAAGCCTAAGAACAATTTACTACTTTTTGAAGGCTCTAACAAAAGAGAATTAACAATGTTAACCATCCCTTCCTGAAAAGAAAAAAAAGAATTAAATGTAAAACCATAATTGAAAAAGAAGATCAAAACAATTCAAAATGTAGCATGCATCATAAAGCTAAAATGAATAAACCTGGCAGTTCATTGTTAGAAATAAGCATATAAACCAAATCACAATTAACTAACCATATCCATAAGATAACATGTATAACCATATTAGAAAAATATAATTACGGAGTTCTCAAAAAAGGCCATTAAAATGTCAAAAATATGAGTTTAAGCTTTTAGTTTATTAGTGTTGAGGGCACCAACGTCAAGGTTAGTTTCAACATGGGACACATCATAGCAAGCCTCATCTGCATCAGAGTCTTTGGAGGAGCTAAGGACTGCGACCAAGGAACCGGCTCTATTTCAATCCTTGAACCCTAGATGGCGATAATGCTTTTTCTCTTTCTTAGCGACTGCTTTGTTAGCCAAGAACCCAAAGTCTATTTCAGCCTCAGTGTCATCTGGGAATTCAGCAAAAAACCGTCTTTTGACTTAAGCGTAAATTTGGTAAAGAACATTACAAGTCTCTCTCGAAATCCTTAATGAACCAAGCTGGCTTATCCTTCACTTATTTCTCTCTTTCGTCATATTTATTTAGCGACTTCTTGGTATTATCCAGGTTTTCCCGATTTTCTTTGAAGCATCTTCAGCCTTATTTAAGCGACATTCAAGGTTGGCCTACTTTTCTTTAAACTCGCCTGGCTCTATCTTATAAGTTTTGACCTCAGCTTGGAGCTGGTCAGAGACTCAATAATTTCAATGTGCTTCTACATCTCCATAACAAAAGCATTGCCCTACATAAACAATAGACGATCCGAATAAACCATAAACATTTAAGTTAAAAGTATGTAGGAGGGACCTTCAGTCATTATGTAAAACATGCTCTTACATCTCCATAACAAAAGCATTGCCCTACATAAACAATAGACGATCCGAATAAACCATAAACGTTTAAGTTAAAAGTATGTAGGAGGGACCTTCAGTCATTATGTAAAAATGCTCTTATGAAAGCTCGGGAAGAGCCTGATAGGAAAGACCTTGGGGGAGGCAAGGGTAGCTGAGGAAACGAGGCTGAATCAA
Organism: Allium cepa; assembly: GCA_030765085.1. Taxonomy (NCBI): domain Eukaryota; kingdom Viridiplantae; phylum Streptophyta; class Magnoliopsida; order Asparagales; family Amaryllidaceae; genus Allium; species Allium cepa. The sequence goes on from CM060941.1 coordinate 636,804,101, forward strand.
AGGTGGATATGTCTTCAAGCATCAACCGCCCTATATGCTTAGATAAATCAGATATAGTCCATCCCATAGGAGATGCAAAACTTAAAGAAAAGTGGAGTCAATCGGCTGAGCCTTTTAGGCATGGTTGAAAGCGGAAGGAGATCGATGTGGATCAGCGGAATAGGGACTTTAGTGCTAAATTAACACTAAGGGGGAGGTGAATCATATTTAATGAATTATATAAATAGTTTTCAAATTCTTTACGATTCGACTTGGAATGATGTAATTAAAAATCACAAAAACAACCATGAAATCAAAGTGCAGATAAAAGTAAATATAGAAAAGAAAAAAAAAAGGAAAGAACATACCATGATTTTTTCCTGGTTCAGAGTTATCCTACATCCAGTCCCGTACAATTCCTTGTATGGATTTCTTTTCAACTAGTAATTGCAAATACAATCTTGATTTCAAGGCTACGAGACACACCCTTCAGAATCCCAACTCTGGGTAGAGTCACCTGATTTTCAGGTTACAAGCATACCCATAGATTTACAGGCTACAAGCGCACTCAATTGATTTTATGGGCTACAACCAAACTCACAAGTATAACAATATGATTTGGTAGAGTATTACAAACTCAGATCTTTGATCTTGATTACAATTGATCCTATAAGTCTTGATAACACTTTGATCTTGGTTTGACCGAGAGAGATGGGAGAAATCAAAGAGTAGATGAAGGAGACTCAGACTAGTGATAATTGAATTTGATTCTGGTTGAATTTTTATAGAGTTTGAGTATATTTTAATTTAGAAAATGAGAGAGTGGAAGAAGGAGAGATGAATAAGAAAAGTATGATAAAAAATCATTTGGAAGTCTAGTATTTATAGAGGAACAACGTTCATACCTACTCGTGAAGAGATACGACGAAAAGACACTTCTTTTGAAATTTAAAATTTGAAAAAATTAGCCAGTATGTCGTTATACATACGTAGAATATGTCGACATACTCTTTTAAAATTTAATAATACTTTAAAACATTATTTTGAAAAATCATTGTTTTGTAAAATAGTTTGATACTTTGTAATATCATTTAAGTATAATTAATACATATTTTAATCGTAATCAAACTTTGTATAATAATATTAAAAATTTTAATATAATTTAAGTAATATATATATAAAATCAATATAATTATAACTTATTAAAGTATAAACAAATATTATGTATATATAAACTTAAAAACACAACAAAAATATCTTTATAAGAGATTGAAAATCATTTTGAGAAATATTTTGAAAAGATTATTTTAAAATTAGTTTAAAAAAATTAGAGAAGGAGAGAGAGATCATGAAAGCGCCATTAAGGTTTTAACATAACTTCCATGACTCTATATCTTATCTGGAATATCTTGAAATCTTGAACTCTTCAATATTCGTGAGTCTCCATTCTCCTACTCTTGAAACTCTATATCAGCATTTTAAATCTACTTTTGATACTGCAAAATCTTCCTAATCAACACTTGTCTTCTATCTTGCACTGTATACTATATGTAACTTGTTAAAACATTAGTATTTATATTTTATATAATGTCTATTGTTGTTATCATCTATACCAATGTCTAAGATACTAACAATCTCCGCCATTTTGACGTTGCCAACACTCTATATAAAATGTAATATAATTCCCCCTAGGTTACAAACTCTCCTTTAATCTACGCCTAGATCTTTTATATTTCTCCCTCTTTATCATCAATAAAATAACCATCTAAAACTATAACTCTAACACTAATTCTTACTCTAACTCTAACTCCCCCTAGTAAAGTATTATAGACTAATGGCATATAGTGATGATGAGAATGATTTATATAAGAACAACAAGTTATATTTAAAACGAGATAATCATGAAATGGAAACAATGATAAGAATGATATATAAGAATTGATAAGCGATAGCACAAATTATTAATAGTAACCAAACCAATTAATATATTCATTCAATACCACACCATAATCCGATCACAGCTTAAAATGTACATATATGTAAGTAAAACAAATGTTAAATTAAATTAAATATATACACCATCCAATCAAATTAACGAAGACAAGTACCATCCTAACGTGATTTCTCATGATTAGGATTTGTGAATAGGACGATGAGGATAATGAAGGAAAAAGTATCCCTTTTCATTAGATGAGATCAGCATCTCGATCGAAACATACTTTTCTGACGCATCCGACTTTGTCATCTTCCTTCATGTGTTCTTCCTCCTCCTCCTCTTATTCCACTTTTTCCTTATTATCACTGTCTTGATGGAGTTATGAATGGCCAAATTTGCATAATCATCTTCCATAACCATTGGATTCGTAGGTTCATCCAATAGATATTTTTGCAAATTGCGAAGAATTCTACTTTATTTCTCTTGTTCTTTGGACATATGAAGTTGTACAATTATACTTCATTCAATATCTCTGAAACATTCTTCATTTCTCCTTCCAATTTAATAACTAAGGTCATGGTAGAGTTCTAGAAGGGGCCTTGGGTAGAAGAAGGAAAGAAAAACGATGAATTCTCTTCACTAGAACGTTTAGGATTAGAGGAGGCCATGGTTTATTTTTTTAGAAGTTTAAAAAAAAGAGCATATAGAGAAATGAAGAAGACGAAAATTGGTTATTATATAACCACCAATTTAAATTTTAGAGGAAAATTGGAAAAACAAAAATTAACGTTGTATGTTGACATAAGGGGATAGAATACGTCAACACATTTGTTATAATTTTTATTATTTTGTTTTCGTTTATATTTTGTAATTTTTAATTCATTACTTTTATATTTCTTATAGAAAACAAATTCCTAACTCTCTTCATAACTTAGTAAAAGATGTTTGATTCAATGGTTTTGTTAATATTCGACCATTTGACTTTCAACGTCTATAAATTCAAATGATGTTATTTCTTTGTTTATATTCGCTCTTAGAAAATGGTGTCTCATATCAATATGTTTAGTTCTAGCATGATGAGTTGGTTTTTCAGATAGATCGATCGCACTTGTATTATCACATTATATTGGTGATTTAGTAAAATTTAAACCAAAATCTTTTAATGTTTGCTGCATCTAGATAACTTATGAACATGCTAATGCTACTGAAATATATTCTACTTCTATCATAGTGGAGATACAGAGTTTTTCTTCGCCCTTAACTAGGAAACCAGAGAGTGTCCCAATAAGTGACAAGTTCCACTTGTATTTTTCGATATTGTTAGCAACTAGTATAGTCAGCACCACTGTATGAAATTAATTCAAAGGAGTCTTTTTTTTTGTATAAAAGAGTCCATAGTCTAATGTACTGTTTACAAACCTCAAAAATCATTTTATGGGTTTCAAATGATTTTCTTTAGGTTAAGATTGATATCTTACACAAAGATAAACACTATGCATTATATCAGGTCTATGAGCAGTTATATAGAGTAGTGATCCAATCATTCCTCTATATAATTTTTGGTCTACATCTTTTGAATTTTCTTCTTTACTTAATTGTTCAATAGTTACCATGGGAGTTAGTTTACGACTAGTATGTGACATACCAAATTTCTTGACTAAATCTTTAGCAAATTTTTCTTGATTAACAAAAATTTCATTACTTAGTTGTTTTATTTGTAATCCTCGAAATTATTTAGTTTTCCCGTAGGACTCATTTCAAATTCCTTAGTCATTATTTCTGTGAATTCCTTATTTTGTTTATCGTTGGTAGATCCAAAAATGATATCATCTACATATATTTATATTAACCGAAGATCATTTTTATCTCTTTTAATAAAAACTGTACGATCTACTTTGCCTATTTAAAAGTTAGGTCGTAATAGATAGGATTTAAGTCTGACTACCATGCTCTTATAGCTTGTTTCAGATCATACAAAGCCTTCTTTAATTTGTAAACATGATTAGGTAGTTTTCAATCTTCAAAAAGTGGAGGACGTTCTACGTATACATCTTCTTTAATAAAACCATTTAAAAATGCACTTTAACATTCATTTGATGTAACTTAAAATTATTATGATTGGCGAAAGCAAGTAAAATTTGTATAGCTTCTAAGCTTGCTACGGGTGCAAAAGTTTCATCAAAACCTATTCCTTTTTCTTGACAATAACCTTGTTCAACTAATCGAGCTTTATTTCTCACAACCTCTCTATGTTCTTCATTTTGTTTCACATATGTGACGACCTGCATTTCGAAAGGTTAAATCGACAATAATTCACACATGTCCAACTTAAACAATCCGGAACATAGATAATCAGTGAGAATAATTAAGAAAAATAAGGAAAGAAGAAGAAAACTGTAACGCCTGATTTTTAAACGCCCGAAAATCGACATCAATACAGTCCGCTGTATCAAATGCCGAACAATCGAATGCCGGAAAACTGAACCATTAGGGTTAAAGAAGAAGGAGGTAGAAGAAGAAATAGAAAACAACATCAGAATCTCACAAACGGAGCGGAACAATATATAATAGACAAATGACTAATCTTTAAAACAAAAAGAATTATATCTGTTTATGCATTACAACATTAGAGTACAACAAAATTCATAACACACATCTGGACAGTTATCATAACCTGTCCTCACAAACTGACTATACAACTTACACTGCACAATGGAATATAAATCTATGGGAATACGCCTCGTCATCCAACTCGACTCCTGAGCTCCACAGCATTCCATCCAGAATATGTACTCTATAATACTTGGTTTGACCCGAGCATTATAATTAAATAACACCTGAGTCAGTCTGGAAAACCAGCGTGAGAAAACACACTCACTTAGATTATTAAAGTTTTCAAAATCCTTTGAAATCGAAGGTATCTCGTAAGATCACGCCACAAATAAACATGCCAGGTTTTTTACCTTATGATAACCAAAATATTTCTTATAAAAACCTCTGATATTATACTAGTGTCTATATAAAAATACTTATTCAAATAGCTGAAATTGTTACATTATTGAATTCCAGCTAATAGGTATACAAACAAAACCGTAAAGGCACGTAGAGAGAATGGATTTCCAACTAATGATAAGGCAATGAGGTACCACCTGTCACGGTACCTGGTCTAGATCAACATACCGAGGATCCCCCTCAATCCCCTGCAGTACAAGACCGGAGCTACCTCTTACTGGATCGCCCGAATAAGATCATCTCGTGGTTGGGATCAGTAGCCGCCCACACAGCCGAATAAAAAGGGATTCTAGACAGGGATGACCTTACCCTAATTGGGTGCTACCTACTTAGCCTTGCTGCACAACCCCTGATTTTCTGTCATTCCCGGTTGATGAGAATCGAGGCTCAGCGTTACCTTTTTAGAATATTTTCACTTAGAATGTTCACCATCCTTCCAACAATGTTCTGAAAGCATTCATCCATACAAGTCCGTTCCGGGTTCGAACGGAACCGAAGGCACTATTAATAGGAATAATCCTCAGGATTAATAGTGATTAGCCCTTGCACTTCACTGCTCCGTCTTCGACTCCAAGCTCTTGTCTTCCTCACGAAAACGTTCAACCTGATCGAAGTGGTTTTCGGGAAATTAATCCCAATCCCGGACTCTTCAAATGATCATCGCGTTGGCCAATATTGATAGTAGGTTGTTTAACTATCAAATAACATTCATAAACAATCATCAGACCTTAATAATTTTCCAAATTATTTATCTCAAAAATTGAAGGGTGGAGAAATATCTTCATAAGATATTTCTCCACCCTTCAATCTTTTGAAAATAGTTTCAAATTATGTTTCTCTTATGGGAATAAATTTCCACCTAATTGTTTATTTCCATTGAAAAATCACCAAGCCTTAATATTTAAATTTTAAAACACTTTATCCAAAAATATACATTAAACATTTAAATTAGAAACTATTTAAAACACTTTATTCAAAATACTAGTTATGAAATTTATAATAATTTCTCATGTAAAACTTAAGCCAAACAAATCTTAAAATAAAAGTTTTGAAATTCTATACAAGTTTTTCAAATAAAAACTTTAACCAAACTATCTTTAAAATTAAACTACTTTATAAAATATAATTACTAATAATTATCTTTTTAAATCAAAATACCAATTAACCCTTTAAATTTATCACTACTATAACTAATTTAATAAATATTCACCTTTAAAATTTTAAACAACTTAAATAGTAATTTCTCAAAAGCTTTCTTTTAAAACAACTCTAAAACTTTTAACTTATGCTTAAAAATTTGCTTTGAAAACATACTTGGCATTTCAGGGAAACACACTTTTCTTTCACACCTTTAAAAATAAACCACAATTTATTTTTAAAACAAATTACCCATTCCTTTATAAATTCCCACCGTGAACTTATACTTTCAAATATCCACTGATATCTTATTTCACTTTATAAACCCATTTTATAAAATCCATAGTCTCAATCTCCTTTAAATCTCCGTTTCAACACTTAATCAGTTTCCAAATCGATTTTCAAATCTAACTCCAATTTTAAAGTAAATTCCTTTATTTATCCAAATTTATTTTAAAATCCATAAATTTCCAGGTTTCACTCCTTTATTATGATTTAAAATCTTATTTAAACTGAAAATACAAGAACACATTATTCGACGACGACCACTCGAGCTTCAAAATGAACTCAAAAACGAAATCCATCCTGAGCGAACCCAAATATGGAAGAACCATCACCCAAACTCCTCCTTGTGCTGCCACCTCCGGTCACCAGTCATCTCGATCCTCCGACCAATTCATCTTCACAGGCCCATGCACCTAACCACCTACTCGCGATCAAGCCCGAAGTCCTGTCAACGTCGCAACGACCCCGAAATCGATTATGATCCAAACCCAGGTCTATGCCCTAGTTCGCCAATCTTTCGCCGCCTCAGTAATCGATAGGACTAAACACCATTTTTCCTTCCATCCCCGGCCTACGACCTTCCTCTTACCACAATTCTGATGCCTAAAATCCTCACGATCGCCTGAAATTGACGAACACGCCACTTCCGTTCATCAAGAAAATCCTCGACATTACCTAATCTAAAAATCATGAAATCCATACCTAAATTCATGTTATCCCATGCCGAGTCTAGTTATATAGACGAAATCATGAATTAAAGAAATTGATTTCTGCACATACTTTTCTTTTCACTGTAAATTTAATCTTTTCTCAGATAATAACTAAATTTTTTTTACCTGAGTTAAATTTTAAAATAGGATTTCGCAAATTCAAACATAATCCCTTTAAATACTATATCCTATAATTGATTTAGTGAAGAGATTTTTAGTTGTAAGTGATTTGTTTAATCTGTAAGTCAAAACAGAATCAGGATATCATACACTCAAGCATGCACAAAATTTTCATATACATACATAAACATGCAACATTTTATACCTTCATGCAACCATTTTCACAACATTATATCAAGCATTAATCTCAGGCATCAAAGTTTAAACAAATCCAGTAAAAATAATAGTTAACTCACTATGTTCATATAATCAGAGAAAGCTTGGAAGTTTGATTTCTGGAATTTGATCTACTGTTTGATTTTTACTTGATTCATGTTGATCCTGAATCTTTACTTAACTTCAGGCTTGAAATTGGTAAAAATTGCATCTGAATTTGTCTCTGATTTTTTTTTTGGGAATTGCAAGATGAAATAAAAATGAATATAGGGTAATGATATGCATAGATAACTATTTTTAATTTTCTATTATTATTTTCTTTTAAGAAAATGCCACTTGTTATATTTTATGCTAAAATTATTACACTTGTCACTATATACATTTCTTTTGCTTACATTTGTTATTTTACAAGCTTTATGTATTTACAAATTTTTAAAAAAAACTTATTTTATATATCTCTTATAATTTATATGTAAAATTCTATATCATATTTCCTATTTAAATCAATATTTATATATGTATGTGTATAATTATATTTAAACTTTATCATCTTAGTTTAGATTTGTGCAATATAAAAATCCAATCATACACTCATAGATAATTATACATATGTATACACTAACCTTTAAAATATAGAGTTTTTTTAGAATCAAATTTATTTTTAAGATGTTTGAATTTCAAATCCAAACTTTTATTTGCCATTTACTAATATACATTAAAATAGAAAACATATTTTTTTGTAAAAGATAAATTCTGCCAAATTAAATAATAATAAAAAAAGATCATTAAACAGATATTATCAAATTTAAATAATTATATCAGGAAATTATTAAATGAATATTTATCCAAATATTTATAATTCAGCATTTATTATAGTTCAAATTCATCTATATACATATCTAGATACACGTGTGTATATATATATATATCAGAATTTCATTTGTTCAACTAACAAATGAGTATTTTAATAATTTTTGTCCTGTTAATTTCCAATTAACAGATGTCCAAAAATTCAGGTTATCACATTCCTCCCCTCTTGAATTTTTTCATCCCCGAAAAGAAACGAAGCCAAAATTTATTAAAATTTTTGTTATCAGGAAAACCACTCTTTTATTTTTAAAACACTTTTAAAATCTACATAGTGTTACAAAAATACTTTTATAAATACTTTTTATAACTCGATGTCCCAACCATTCCATCCTTGTTCTCACAGAAATTCGGTCATGCGTTGATCAGGCGTAAGACTGAAAATCTATAAGTACTTGGTAAACCTATTTTCAACACCCAGTGAAAATACTTGAAAAATAATTTTATTGAAAATATAGAAAACATTTTTGAAAATAGAGGAAACATCTTTGGTAAGAATGCTCTGGAAATCATCACCTCCATCCATGGTCGCAGTTACATCGTAGGTTACGTTGCCATCACAGCAAAAGTACATGTAACTGTAGGCACTCCGCGCCCCTCGATTACGCCATGGAACCCGTCATAGATCGCAGTAACATCCTAGGTTATATTGCCATCACAGCAAAAGTCCATGTAACTGTAAGCACTTCGCGCCCCTTGATTATCGCTGCCAAAAAATGAAACTTCACCACTCCCACATAGGTCGTAGACTACATCAGTCAATTCCTAATGTAGCTTTAGGCTCTCACGGCCTCTCGACTTTCGCTATGTCTTTATAGATCGCAGTCTACCGATGTAAAATCAAACCTAGACTGTTGGCTCTCAGCAGCACACACGACTTTCGCTATATTACCACACGTCACAGTCTATCGATGTAAAATCAAACGTAGACTGATGGCTCTCAGCAGCACGCATGACTTTCGCTATGGTTTGTAGTAGATCGCAATGACATCGAGTTTCACTGTCCTGACAGCATAACCCAAATGCCTCTATAGGCATCAACGCCCTCTACTTTCGCTACCCAATAATCCTCAGGAACTAGTTTGTCCGGACTCCTCACAGGATCAACTTTAGAGCCTCCCCCTCTTTGAGGCTCAAGGCAGTACCAACCTATGGCACTCCTGAGAAGTTCATTTCAAGGGAGCCCTTTTTCTCCAGAGCCATTTTCAAAACACTTTATACTATACACATATAGTATCTTCCAAATCATATACATAGTATAAATCCCATATAAATCTCCTTTTCACAAAATTGATTCCCAAAATCGATAATTCTCAAACTAGGCATTCCAAATTTACAATATTGATTTTACCCAAAAATCAAAAGCCTTTACAAATCCATAGGTTCCAAAAACCTTTTCTCAAAATAATTCTCATAAGATCCTTTATATATATATATATATATATAACTTTAGAAATCTTTGGATCACTTCAAACTTGTATAAATTCCCTTTATACTTCAAACACTTTCAGAAACCCTTTTTTTCTGGCAAAAGATTCAACAAGGGGAGTTTTGTCATATATATAATAAAGATACATAACTTGTTTATTCCAAATCAAATATTCAAATTTTATTACTCTATAAAGTTACTTACCAAATTACTGACTTCCATAAAGAAAATTTTTACCGTAGAAATATCCAATTTCCACTTTACTTCATCATATATTTCACAAAATATACCTTTCATTTCAAAAACCATTTCACATTTCTTATCCACAAATTCCCAGGATCAATTTCATTCAAACCCGTACGATGTACACATATCATACGTACGCTATACCAATCTGATTGCTCATTCGATCACACAATTTCACTTTCGAGCTAGTATCGTCCACCTGACTTCCTAGAGCGGACTCAGATCTGGTTTCTTGATCAGAAACCGTCATTCTCCTTGCATAACCTAACTATGAAAGAGAATATTCAGAATCAATCAAAAATCCATATCCAAGTTCGCCGTTGAAAATCGAGTGAAAAATCCCAACTCGGATCGATATAACTATCTTGAAATTCTATGCTCGAATCTAGACAAATCACTATGCGAATAGAATAATATACGTACATCCTACATATTTATCTTTATTGGTTATTAGCCAAAACAATTCTCTTTCTATTCACCTTCACTTTGATTTTCATTCACTTACTCACAATTTCTTAAATCTTTATTTGGATTATCACCTCAATTCTTATCTCAAATGGATATTTAATCATAAACAGTTTGAACTCTGTCCAGCTTGAACTTAGAAAATTGCTTGAAAAGTTAAGAATAAATAAGTAGTTGAAAAATTAATTATTAGTTTTTAAAATAGCTATAAAATAGTTAAGTAATTGTAAAATAGTTGGAAAATAGACAAATAGTTATAGAAATTTTAAATAATTGCAAAATAGTTGTAAAATAGTAATTAGTTATAAAGTAGTTGAAAAACAGTAATTAGTTTATAAAACAGTTGAAAAATTGTTAAATAGTTCCAAAAATAATTGTAAAACAAGTATAAGATAGTTTTAGGTTTAAAAAGAAAAGTTATATAGTAAATAGTTTGTAAAATAGATTTATATTAAAACAAATTATTCTGAAAATAGTCCAGAGTCAAACTGTTCAATTCCCAACCTCCATTTCTAATCAATTCAATTTAAGTTTCCACTTCCATTTAAATTGACTCAATTTCAATTTAAATAACTTTAATTTCCATTGAAATTGATTTAACCCCAATTCAAGTTGAATAAGTCCTCAATTTCTTTCCTAAATTCAAATCAAATTCCATTTAAATTTTCTTATTCAACTTTAATCACAGTTTCAATTAATTCAAATAAATTTCAATTTGAACTAATTCAATTCAAATTTCAAATTTAAACCATCCCGAATTATATAAATTCGAGTTAAATTTTTAAATGTTGATTTAATCCTTTAAATCAAATCAACTTATATCTTTAAACCATTTAATTCTGAATCCAAATTCCATTTTTAACCTATTTCAAAGTTCAAATAATAATTCAAATCCTTTTTAAACAACTAAATCTTTGAAATTGAATTTGTCACCAAATTTTAATTTTGAAGCCAAACTTTTGAAGTTTTATCTTAAATATTTAAATCTGAAGTCCAAAATGATTCCATTTTATCTTAGTAATGGATATACTACCACCCCATTTCTTCAGTCATTTAAATAAATCCAATTTCAGCTTAAAGATTATTCATAACAACAGGATGGTATCATTCAAATTATTTTAAAACATCCATCCATTTTCAATTTCCAGATCTTACACCCATTTTGAAATCATATAAACTCCCAATTCAAATCAACCATTTAACTTTCCAAGTTAAATCTCAATTTCATCTTGAAATTTCCAGTTCAGGTTGTTTGTGTTAAACTTATTTAACTTCCCCAAAGTTAAATTTCAATTTATTTAATCCATTCAACTTTTCCCAATTTGAATTTCCATTTCAAATTTTAAACTTCTTATAAATAATCTTCCAACTTATAGGTTCAAAAACATATCACTTTGGGTTTTCACATCATAGTCCAAGTAAAATTCAAAACTCAACCTTAGAGTTTATTTCAAATCACCTTTGATATTATGTATATCCCTAATTTATACATATTTATTTCCTTTACACACCAAGTTATCCTTAAATTTTAAACCATCTTTGGTTTTTAATTCAAAACAAATTCCTTTGAATTTTCAAACAAAATCTTGTTTGAAACAGGACCCTTCATTCAAATACATTAAATATCATTATTTATTATTTCCTTATCGCTTTGAAACAATTTTCAAATTCTGGACCTAGATTTAAAACTTCACAGCTCATATCATTTTCAATTCCAATTTATAAGTCATACTCACCTAAATGTTTTATTTCCCTAAAACATTTCATTTTGCTTACTCATTCATACATATTTTATCATTAAATGCAACAACCATTTATGATAATTACCAAGATTATCTTATCTGGAAACCAATTCATTATTATCTCATTCTGAAACTCTTTCCCAAATTCAATATTTTAATTTCAGTTGAATCCATTTCAAACTTATCTTTATTTAATTTCAATTTGGTTGTATTTCTATTACCACTTAATTTAATTCCAATAATTTGACAACCAATTACCTTAATATTTATTAGAAAGAAATATTGCTTTATATATCAAAATATATTCTTATATAAAATCATTTAAAATCTTTATATAAGAAAATAACAAGTACGCTCATACACACACGCACACACACACATACACTCAACTCATCCTAGTGTACCATTGACCTATCCTTAATGAGTAATCCCACCAGAGCCAAGTTTCTCGCTTAACCTGGCTTTTGATACCAAATGTAACGACCCGAAATTTTCGATCTCGAAAATCCCAGATAGTTAGAGAAAAGAAGAAAAGAGATAGAAGAAGAGAACAGAAACACTAAAGCATAATCTCACATAAGGAAAAATGTACTTGTCAAATTACACTTTAATACATTAGAGTTACAACATACACAAACACTGGACAGATACAATCCACATGTCCTAGATAAACTACAATACCACAACGGATACACTCCATATGTTCCTGCCATCTAGCTCGCCTCATGAGCTCTAGAACGTCCGTACCTAAAATCAGTAATACTCGGTCTGACCCGAGCATTACATCAAAGTAACACCCTGGTCAGGCCGGAAACCAGCGTGAGTAAACCCATCTAATATGGAATACAAAAGCATAAAGCTTATATAAAACCTGGGGTAACTCTTATTAATTTACAAATTCACAATTTGTTAAATACATCGCACATCAAATTCTAAGTACCAAAACTTAGATTAATTGGTCCAATTAGCTTGAATCATTCCATCTCAGCTTATTGATTTCACATATCAATCTATAAAGAATCAAAGTGGTTCCGGGTATACCCGACTCCGGTCTCTTCGAATCTAATGTCATCTTAACCCAAGTTATTCAAGTGAAATACAATTCAACTATAAATAAGATGTCACTTATACAGAGCAATTTATCATCGATAAATAACTACATTATCATTGTCCACCTAATCATATCATATCACAAAACATTTCATATCAGAGATAGCAACCAATTCAAGGCATTTACATCATTCAATCATTCATAAGCAAGATTGATCCCTTCCAAAATTAATTTAATTTATTTCTATTAAATTAATTACTAATCTTTAATCACTTAGATTATCCTTACTTAACATTCACTAATTACAAACCAATTAATAAATCACCTTTTGATTATCTATCTTAATTAATCACCCTTGACTAATTATCCTTTAATTACAATAAGTAATTAACCCTTAACTAATTTCACAAATTAATTAACCCTTTCCCGTCCATATTAATTACATTGATCCTTAACTAATTACTTGAATTAATTATCCTATAATCACTTATATTGATTAGTTATCCTTTAGTTAATCACACTCATTAATTAATTAATCCTTAAACAATTTCCTTAATTAATTAATCCTGAATTAATTACACTAAGTAATTAATCCATAACAAATTATCTTTTAATTACTTATATTAAGTAATTATCATTTAAGTAATCATCCTCCAATTACTTACATTAATAATCTTTAACCCAATTAATTACTAATTACCAATTAATTAATCTCTAATTAATTAATTACATCAAGCAATTCTCTTTTAACTAAAGTTATTATCATTTAATTAATTACATTAGTGATTAATCTATAATTAATCATCTTTTAATTAATAGCTTAATCTAGTGATCACATTAATAAATCAATCTTTTAAATTGATTTCACAAATTAATTAAGCTTTAATTAATTAGTTATACCCTGATTACATAAATCAATTAACCATCCTTAATACATAAATAATTTGTGCTTTATTTAATTACAACTTTTAATTCAGCCTAAAACATATAGGATTTAACCTATTAAATAATTTCTTAATACAACAATTTGAAACATTTTAAAACTTTGGAAATTGATTTAAAACTTGCTAATCCTTTGTTTAAAACTTGGTTTATTTTTATTTTGAAACTTACACACTTGATAAGCTTTTAAACTTATACCTCAACCTAAAAAAAACTCAAATCAAAGCATATAGAATGCCAAGCCAACCACGTTTCTCCTCATCGCCTCATCTTTGAGTGAATACTCAACTACTCGAGCCAAACTCAAACATTCCCGAGCAAACCCCCAAAAACACTTGAGTTCGATAACGTACAGAACTTCGATTACCCGAAGCTCCTAAATCCCATCGCATCGCATACACACAGGTGAACTTATGCACATACATCAATGCACGCGACCTCTCCGACCACTAACTCCATCACCGGCCAGTCGACCCTGACCACACTGTTCAACGACGACCACTCGAGCTTCAAAACGAACTCGAAAATGAAATCCATCCTAAATGAACCCAAATCTAGAAGAGCCATCACCCAAACTCCTCCCTGTGCTGCCACCTCCGGCCATCAATCATCCCGATCCTCCGACCAATTCATCTTCACATGCCCACACACCTAACCACCTACTCGCGATCACGCGAGAAGTCATGTCAACATCGCAATGACCCAGAAATCAATCCTGATCCAAACCCAGGTTTATGCCCTAGTTCGCCAATCTTCCACCGCCTCGGTGATCGATAGGACTAGACACCATTTTTCCTTCCATCCCCGGCCTACGACCTTCCTCTGACCACAATTCCGATGCCTGAAGCCCTTACGACCGCCTGAAATTGACGAACACTCCACTTCCGTTCATCCAGGAAATCCTCGACATTCCCTAATCTAAAAATCATGAAATCCATACCTAAATTCATGTTATCCCATGCCGAGTCTAGGTATATAGACGGCATCATGAATTAAAGAAAATGATTTCTACATATACTTTTCTTTTCATTGTAAATTTAATTTTTTCTCAGATAATAACTAAATAAATTTTACCTATGGTAAATTTTAAAATAGGATTTCACAAATTCAAACACAATCCCTTTAAACACTATATCCTATAATTGATTTAGTCAAGAGATTTTTAGTTTTGAGTGATTTGTTTAATCTGTTAGTCAAAACAAAATCAGGATATCATACACTCAAGCATGCATAAAATATATATACATAAACATGGAACATTTTATACCTTCATGCAACCATTTTCACAACATTATCAAGCATTAATCTCAGGCATCAAAGTTTAAACAAATCCAGTAAAAATAATAGTTTACTCAGTGTGTTAATAAAATCAGAGAAAGCTTGGAAGTTTGATTTCTGGAATTTGATATGCTGTTTGATTTTACTTGATTCATGTTGATCTTGAATCTTTGCTTAACTTCAGGCTTGAAATTGGTAAAAGTTGCATCTGAATTTGTTTCTGATTTTTTTTAGGAATTGCAAGATGAAATAAAAATGAATATGGGGTAATGATATGCATAGATAACTATTTTTAATTTCCTATTATTATTTTCTTTTAAGAAAATGCCCCTTGTCATATTTTATGCTAAAATTATTACACTTGTCACTATATACATTTCTTTTGCTTACATTTGTTATTTTACAAGCTTTATATATTTATAAATGTTTAAGAATACTTATTTTATATATCTTTATAATTTATATGTAAAATTCTATATCATTTTTCCTATTTAAATCAATATTTATATATGTATGTGTATAATTATATTTAAACTTTATCATTTTAGTTTAGATTTGTACAATATAAAAATACAATTATACACTCATAGATAATTATATATATGTATACACTAACCTTTAAAATATAGAGTTTGTTTTAGAATCAAATTTATTTTTAATATGTTTGAATTTCAAATCCAAACTTTTATTTGCCATTTAGTAATATACATCAAAATAGAAAACATATTTATTTTTTTGTAAAAGATAAATTCTGCCAAATTAAATAATAATAAAAAAAGATCATTAAACAGATATTATCAAATTTCAATAATTATATCAGGAGATTATTGAATGAATATTTATCCAAATATTTATAATTCAACATTTATTATAGTTCAAATTCATCTATATACATATCCAGGTACACGTGTGTGTGTGTGTGTATATATATATATATATGTATGTATGTATGTATGTATATCAGAATTTCATTTGTTCAATTAACAAATGAGTATTTTAATAATTTCAATCCTGTTAATTTCCAATTAACAGATGCCTAAAAATTTGGGTTATCGCAAGGACGTTCTGAAGCTCAGGAGTCGAGCTGGATGACAAGAACGTATGGAGTATATCCCGTTGTGTATTTGAATCTGTATTGATTTTATTTGGGGACAAGCTAATTATAATTGTCCAGTTTATTTGAGCATTATTGTACGTTGATATATTGTATGTAAAGTAACAATTACAGCTTTCTTTGTATAAATGCTATTATTTTTTATTATATTTAATCCGCTTCGAATGTAAGATGATGTTGTTTTCTGTTCTTCTTCTACCTCTTTCTTCTTTACCCTAACAATCTGGGATTTCCGGCGTTTGATTTCTCGGCACTTCTACGGTGAATGTATTAGCGTTCGAATTCTCGAGGTTGAAAATTTTGGGTCATTACATCACATAAGCAGCCTCTCGAATCAAGGCGGCAACGGAATTCGGTAAGGAGGAAATCAAGTGCTTGTTCGACCCACTCATTATTAAACATAATGTAAGGGTTCTCTTCCACCACGATTTAACTTTCTTGGGTGAAGGTTATCTTGAGTTGCTTGCCGAAGCTTGGGATACTCTTATCAAGATTAAGAAAGTGGAGCTGGGTGTGGCGGAGCTTGATGAAGAGGCACTAGCACAAGAAGTGCTCCGAGGAAATAAGCCATCAGACTTGGCTGCTGCAAAGATTCAATTTGACATAGCTCCCACACCACTTAAGGAAAAAGGAGATATTGTCGGGACATCCGGCATTGAGCCCCAGGGTTCCTCCCCCGTTCAACTGGCTGGGACTTCGTCTTCCCAAGCTCTCGAGCAACACGTCGGTTACGACCCGAAGAGGCCTGGACTTGGCATACACTTACTACCCCCACCCATTGAAAGGAGCACTCCTATGACCACCAAAAGCCAACCGAACACTGGTACTATCCTAAGCTCTTTCTAATCTAAAGAGTTCTCATTCTTGACGAACGATGGCTGTAATCGAACATTTTCTTTCCACTAAACCTTATAGGTCATCTTGGTCCTGAGTCAACTCTAAGGAGCAACATCGCCATAGAGCAGGAGGTAAAAGATGCTAAGGCTCCAGCCATAGCATATATCACTAGGCCCGATGCTCAAGTGATTGGGATGCTTGATGAGGACAAACCTGAAGACCCATCACTTACAAAGGAGCACGGTGATGTTATAGCTACCGGCGCTTCTGAGCACACCGCCAAGTTCAGTTTGAAGGAGCAGATTGAACATGAGGAGAAATCAAAGCTTGAAGTTAAGGGTGAGCCCGACATTGTAGAGGTCGATGATCCTCTTAATAGGCCTCTATGATTCATCCTTCTTGGCGGGTCTATTCCCATTGCATTTCCCCCTCCTTCCTCAAGTACCTCCTCCCAAGGAAGCAAGGGGTCCCGAAAGAACCATTTGAGTGAAACGCCCCCCGAAAAGACGAAGAAGGAGAAAAAGACAAAGAAATAGTCCGGGTCTTGTAATGTTTTGCTTAGCTCAAATAAGTTAAATTTGTGTAGTTATTGTTTTCTCTTTCGTTTTCTTTTTAGCAGCACATGTACAGACTTTACCTCCGAACCTTCGGGGTGACTGCATGGAATTTTAGAGTCATAAATAAAATTATGTTCCTTAGCCAATCATCGAGTGTATTATAATTTCAGTTGTAGATTTACTTTTTCCGCTCCATGTGTTTGTGATAACTTTTTTGGGTTTTGTTGATAGTTTATCATCTTAATCTCAGAGCTCTAGTGCAGACTACATTAGAAGTTTCCATTGACTCCAAGCCAGAATCGTAGTCGCATTCTGTGGCTAACGGTTTGAGCATCTTCCGTTGATCTTAGGTTGGAGTTCTTGGCATAGTGAACGGCCGAAAGTTCTCTTGTCTACCTACTGGTTTGGACATTTGACATTTTTAACTCTACCTCGTGGACATAGAAATTTTATCACACCGTTTATAATCTAGTCTCCAATCAGGGACTTAGAGACTTTCAAGTCGTTTATACTCTAGGCCACGCTCCAGGGATCAGATTACTCTAATCGCACTCTAAGGACTTAGAGATTTTTTATGTTGTTTATACTCTAGTCCACGCTTTGGGGACTCAGAGTACTCTAATTCGCACTCCGGGGACATAGAGATTTTCAAGTCGTTTATAATCTAGTCCACACTCCAATGACTCAGAGTACTCTGGTCCGCACTCTAGGGACTTAGAAATTTTTCAAATCATTTATACTCTATTCTACACTCTGGGGACTCAGAGTACTCTACTTCGCGCTTCGGGGACTTATAGATTTTTCAAGTCGTTTATACTCTAGTCCACGCTTTGGGGACTCAAAGTATTCTAATCCGCACTTCGGGACTTATAGATTTTTCAAGTCATTTTGTACACTAGTCCACGCTTCAGGGACTTAGAGCACTCTAATCTACACTCTAGGGACTTAAAGATTTTTCAAGTCGTTTAAACTCTAGTGCATGCTCCGATGGCTTAGAATACTCTAATCCGCACTATGGGGACTTAGAGATTTTTCAAGTCATTTATACTCTAGTTCATGCTTTGGGGACTTAGAGTACTCTAATCCACACTCTAGGGACTTAGAGATTTTTCAACTCGTTTATACTCTAGTCCATGCTCCGTGGACTAAGTGTACTCTAATCCGCACTTCGAAGACTTAGAGATTTTTCACTTATGGAAATCACCGGCTGATCGAGCTCACGCGGCGATCCCCCTTGTTCATTTTCATCAGAGGTCGGCCTAACAAATCAATTTTTATTTTTATCTATGTTTCATACACCATAGGTGCTAGTATTAATTAATTCTACCACATAATCATCACAACACGAAACAATCGTAGTCCATAAAAAGGCAGCTTCAAGCTTTTATTCATTAAAAATATAGTGGCAGAATAATCTATCTTATTACATATCTAAAACAAGATCAACACAAAGCAACTATTCAAAGCAACCACTAGTGAAATGCAAAAGAAACAGTCTAGGTAAAATAGCGACGTAAATGCTTGTTGGTCCATGCTCTAGGGAGCGTTACACTGTCAATGGTCGCTAGCTTGAAAGTTCCTTCCCTAATCCTCGGTTCGACGACGTACGGACTTCCCATGTAGGGTTTATGTGAGATGGGACTGGAAAGACTCACTTCAGGACAAGGTCTCCAACATCAAAGGTTCTAGGTCGGACTTTCACAGTATAATGTCGGGCGACTTAGTGCCGATGTGCGGCCGCTTTCAAATCCGCCTCCTCATGCTTCTTGTCAATAAAGTCCAATGACTTCAATAAGAGATCTTGATTTTTTCCGGGATCATAGTAAGTTTCCCGATGGGAAGGAATTTCGAGTTTCATGGGTATAACTGCTTCGGCTCTGTAGGCCTGGGTGAATGGGGTATGGCCAGTTGATGACTTATGAGTGGTCCTATATGCCAAAAGTGTCGTAGGAAGTTCGTCCACCCACTTGCCTTTAGAATTTTCCAAACATTTTTTCAAGATGGAATTTATTATCTTGTTTTATAGCTTCAACCTGTCCATTCGTCCGAGGGTGAGCGACTGCTGCAAATCTCTTCTAAATATAGTACTTTCGACAAATTTCCTTAAACTCAACACTATGAAATTGGGTCCCGTTATCCGTTACATAGTTTGCGGGAGACCGAAACGACATGTAATGTTTTGCATAATAAAATTAATGACCTTTTTGGTTGTGATTGTAGCTAACAGCTCTACTTCGGCCCACTTGGTGACGTAGTCAACCGCGACAATTGCATGTCTCGCACCACCTTTGGAAATCCGCAATGAGCCGACAATATCAATTCGTCACATCGCAAATGGCCATGGACTAACCATTTGCCTAATTTCTGTTAGCGGCACTCTCTAGACTTTTGCTTGTATCTGGCATTTTTCACATCGTCTCACATAATATGTAGCGTCCCCATTCACCGTTGGCCATAAGTACCCATAATAGAGTATATTTTTAGCTAGCATCTGCCCCTAGTGTGATCGCAACATTCTCCTGCATGGACTTCTTCCAAAACTCGTTTTACTTCATCATAGGCGATCCACCCAAGTAAAGGAATAGAAAAACCCTTTCAATACATAATTCCATGTTGCATAACATACCATGAGACCTTGCGAAGGACTTGTCGCTTATCGCTCTTTTTCTTAGGCAAGGTTCCATGCAGCAAGTAGTTTTTCTTTAAATGGTGACACTCATGATTCCCTTTCGGTCTTCGTTTCTGGAACATAATCAGCTTCCATCGCATTTATACTCGAGGTATGTACGGATTTGACTAGAGCCAAGACCATCTGTTATGCATCGTAAGTGCTTGCGCACTTTGTAGTGAGTCGACTTCCCAGTTCTACTCGCGTGGGATATGCGAAATGCCATGTATTCGAGGTCCGCAGACAACTCCTGAACTCGGTAAGGTATGGGGCAATCCTTTGTCCCTTCGCATGGCTGTCCCCTCTAAATCGGTAAACTACCAATTGTGAGTCACAAAAGATTTTGATTGATTTCACCCCGAGCTCTTTAGCAAGCTTCAGTCCCGCGATCAACGCCTCATATTCGGCTTCATTGTTCAAAGCAGAGAAATCAAGCTTCAAAGCATAGCAGATTGATAGGTTCTCGGGCATTACAAGAATGACACCAACTACAGAACGATGATAATTGGATGCCCCATCGGTATATAGTTTTTATCGTGCAGTAGGAACCACACCACTTCCACTTGGCTCATCCCGAACAGTAAACTCCGCTATAAAATCTGCCAATGCTTGTCCCTGGATACCTTTTTGAGGTAGATAAGTGGTCATGTCGAACTGGCAGAGCTCGATGTTCCATTTAAGAAGCCTTCTAGATATCTCGGGCCGTTGTAGGACCTTTCGCAAAGGTTGGTCAGTCTAGATGTTGATTGGATGTGCCTGGAAGTATGGGCGAAGCTTGCGCGATGTAATCACCAAGTAATACACTAATTTTTCTTTCTTCAAGTAATTCTTTTCTGCCTCCATTAATCATTTACTAACGTAGTACATTGGTCTCTGGATCTGGTTCTTCTCACAAATCAAAGTGGCACTTATAGCGTGCGGCGATACAGCTAAGTAAATATATAGCTCCTCATGGTCTATTGGCTTTGAAAAAACAAGGGGTCTCTCCAAATATTAACTAAAGCCTAGAAAGCGCCTTCATAGTCTTGTGTCAATTCAAAATTTCTCTTCCCTTTCCTTATCGAATCGAAGAAGGGGATGCACTTATCAGTTGCCCTGGAGATAAATCGACTCAATGCAACGACCTTCCCGTTCATGCTTTATACTTGCTAAATAGTATAGGGTGCTCGTATATCCCGAATGGCTTAAATCTTCTTTGTATTCACTTTGATCCCTCGTGCATTGACAATGAAGCCCAGAAACTTTCCTGATGCGACATCAAGTGAGCATTTCAATGGGTTGATTTTCATGCTATAGAATCTGAGGATACCGAACATCCCTTAAGTCTCGAATGTGGTCGTTTGATTGTGGTGACTTCCCAAGGATATCATCCACATAGATTTCCATCGTCCTACCGATCTGAAGTTTAAACGTTCGATTAACAAGACGCTGATAGGTTGCTTCTGCATTTTTCAACCTAAACGACATTGCTACAAAATAGTATAATCCAACTTCCATGACAAATTAAAGTGCTAAGTATATGAGATGTACGTTAGGATTTGATTGTACCCCGAGTATGCATCAATAAACGACCACAATTCATGTCCCGCGGTCGAGTCAACAAGCAAATTGATTCTAAGCAAGGGAAAACTATCCTTGGGACACATTTTGTTCAGGTCCGAATGATCAACATATGTTCTCCATTTTTTATTTGCCTTTCTTACCAGTACAGGGTTAGATATCCATTTAGGATAGAGTGCATTGCAAATAAACCCGTTGGCTTTAAGTTTATCCACCTCCTCCTTGAGAGCAATAGATCTCTCCGGATCCATGCCTCATCTCTTTTGTTTTACAGATACGTACTTTGGATCAATATTCAGCGTGTGGCTCATGATAGCAGGTGAGATCCCACACATGTCATAATAAGTCCAAGCAAATACATCAAGATTTGCTCAGAGAAAGTCAATAAGTTCCGTCATCGTCGAAGGGCTAAGTTATGATCTGATTTTCAACACTCATGACGGATCATCGTGGCTGACTGTGATATCGATCGTCAATTCAGCCGGTGTTGACTTGGCCTCCTTGGGTTCCTCCTCATCATCTCTCGGATCTATATCTCTGTAGAACCAATTATGGTGCCAAAGCCACGGCTTAGGCACTATTTGTCAATCTTTAGCAGCTTGGATGCAGACATATTTGTCCACACCTTTTCCCTTTTCCTTTCGTTGGGATTTTGTCAGCTCATCAACATAACAAGTAGGCCAGTCGTCTGATCGCACAACACCGACTCCATTATCTGTAGGAAATTTCATTGTCAAGCACCACAGAACAAGAGCTGCCCTAAACTCAGCCAGGGCCGGATGGCCTAAAAACATATACGGCGAATCAACATCCAAAACAATAAACGGTAGGACCCGCACACTCTTACATTCACCTTTACCCAATTCAACTGGTAACTCAACAGAACCTACGGCTTTAGTAGCCACACCATTAAAACCATGTATACGGGCCTTAAATGGTTCCAAATCCTTAGCCTCCACTCATTTGATCATAAGCCTTATTAAAAATGATGTTCATAGAACTCCCACAATCAATCAGTATTCTTCTCACCAACGCAGGTCCAATCAAGGCAGAGATAACCATCAGATCAATAGCAGGAGCCTCCACTCGGCTAGCATCTCTACTTCTGAACACTATATCGACTGTCATCATATGCTGTTGTTTTTTCGAAGTTCCATCCTATGTGTTTGAATAGTATTCAAAGTCCGCATGTCTCATTGAACTGGCATAACACTCTATTTCCTACCAATTCCTTTCCATAGGATATGGTCCACCAACTATTGTGTTTACTACCAATATTCTAATGGTCTGAGTGGTTGCTCAGGCCGGAGCGAAATTGGTCCTTGATTGGGAGCAGACGTTCCTGTGTATCGTCCTACGGATTCTTGAAAAAATGCTGCAACTTTTTCTAGCGAATCAACTTCTTAATGGCATGGTAGAGGTACCTACACTCATCAGTTTTTTACCCATAGGACTCTTGAAACCAACATTACTTTTCGGTTTGTTTTTGTTCCTCGTTCGATTCGTTTGGACGTGGCTTTCTGTACTAGAAATTGTTACAGGTAGACATGTAGGTGTTTTCTAAAGAAGCATTCAAGGGCGTATAATAATTACAAGTATGGATTCGTGGCTTCCGCTTTCTGGACTCCCACTTTCGATTGGGATTTCCTCCTCTGCTCCTTTTTTATTTCCCCGGTTTATTCAGGGCGTTGACTTGAACCTTTCCAGAGCTCTCACCAGATTGCTTCACTACAATGTTTCTTTGTACCTCTTCCCTGTTTGGTCCTGTAGCATTGCTCCTTTTGGAAAACCTAGCTTCCTCCTTTCTTATGAACTAATTCGCCTTTGAGTAGGAACGTTCCAGCGTCGCCGACGGTTTTCCAACTAGCCAATCACTGAACTTGGATTATGGATCAACCCCTTGTCACACCCTTAAGTATGACATGGTCGTTTGGATTACTAACTTCAGTAGCAGCAACGTGAAACCTCTATAAATAATCTTTCAATGACTCACCTAAAGCCTAAATTATACTGGATAATGACGTCACATCTTTGGGGCGAGTAGCGTGAATCCAGAACTGCTCTACGAATCTTGTTGCCAGCTTATAAAACTTCAAGATTGACTGCGAGGGTTCTTGTGAACCACATTGCAGAAATTCCAGATAGAGTTATAGGGAAGCATCTGCATTTGGTTGCATCATTCAACTTAAGTGAGTCCATCAACCATTCGTACGTAATAATGTGTTGCTGGGGATCATTCTTCTGTTCTTAAGAAGGCATCATAGGTCATGAAACCTCTAGTGATATTCGGCCAATAAAATGTTATCGATGAATGGAGTATGACTCCTATAGACCCCCTAATCATCATTAGTCAAGCCCTGGTTCTCCCTCATCAGTTGCTTGACCATTGTGGATAAGTCCGGAGTTTGAATAGGAGGTGCCAGGTCGGGTTATACCCTACGTGAACGTTCCAGCTACCGTATCAAGGGAATTTCATACCTTCTTGGCATGTTGTCATCTAGATGTGTATCTCGAGGATCCATTTCTATATCATCCTGGCAATGTAGTTTACCAACATACAAGCATGCTTCGGTGCCTAAGTTCCCTATTCCAGGTTGAGTACGACTTCCCAAGTGTATTTGAGGAGTGATTCTTCTAGTTAAGGGGTCAATAGTTACCCTAATTGATAGCTCACGGTGGTCTGCTGTAACGATCCGAAATTTTCGACTTCGAAAATTGCAGATTGTTAGAGAAAAGAAGAAAGAAGGCAGAAGAAGAACAGAAACAACAGCATCTCACATTCACAGCGGATCAAATATATTATATCAAAATAATAGCATTATACAAAGAAAAATTGTAATTGTTACTTTACATTCAATACATCGGAGATATAATCATATATACATAATTGGACAGTTATATCAACCTGTTCCAGACTACTATCAATACAATTCTCAAATACACAGCGGTAAACTCCATATGTTCCTGCCATCTAGTTTGCCTCTTGAGCTATAGAACATCCTCACCTGAAAATCTGTAATAATCGGTCTGACCCGAGCATTACGTCAAAGTAACACCCGGGTCAGGCTAGAAACCAGCATGAGAAAACACATCTAACATGAAATCTAAAACATAAAACTTATTTTAAACCCGAGTAACTCGCACTTCACTACAAGTTCTTAACTTGTTATAGTCAACATTCATTTCACACATCAATCCCTAAGTATCCTTACTTAGTTTCAATGGTCCAGTTCACTTAAATTGTTTCATTCCATCCTGTTGATTTCACATATCAAACCTATAAGAATTATAGTAGATTACAAATCGAAGTGGTTTCGGGTATGTAATGATACCGACCCCGGTCTCTTCGAATCCAATATCATCTTAAAACAAAGCTGTTTAAGTTTTAATCAATTCCATTTATATCCAGAATTACATATTTACATTGCAACTCACCACAGATAGACAAACCATATTATCACAGTTCAACCTAAACATAACATGTCATATAGCATCACAAATCACTTATCAAAGATATCAAATAATCCAAGGCATATAATATTATTCAATTATTCATAAGCAAGTTAAATTAGTCACACCATTCCAATTATTTTAAATAAATCAAATTAATTTCTTTAATCACTTTTAATCCTACTTACTTAACATTAATTAATTACAAACCATTAATTAATCATCCCTTAATTATCCTCTTTAATTACATTAAGTAATTAGCCTTTAATTAATAACACAAATTAATTAACCTTTACCTATTCACATTAATTACATTTAACCTTAATTAATTACTCAAATTAATTATCCTATAATCACTTACATTGATTAATTATCTGTTAATTAATCACACCCGTTAATTAACTAACCCTTTAATTAATTTTCTTAATTACTTAATCCTTTAATTAATTACACTAAGTAATTAATCCTTAATTACTTCCTTGAATTAATTTACCTTTAATTACCTTCATCAAATAATTATCCCATTGGTTAATTATCATCAATTAATTAATCTTAATCATTAATTAATTTATCCTTTAATTGCTAATTAAATTAGTTAACCCTCAACAGATTAATCCTTTAATTACTTACATTAAGTAATTATCATTTAAGCAGTTAATCTCTAAGTAAAAATTAATTAATCTAAAATTAATTAACTTATAACCCTTAATAATTAATTAATTTATCCTTAACCAATAATTAATTAATTTCACTTTTATTCCTTAATTAAATTGATCTTTAATCACCAAAGTCCTTGATTAACTTTAAGATAACCCATTTACCTTTATTAATTACTTAATTATCATAATCATATCAAAAAATTTATCTTTATAATTAACTTACTTAATTAAATCATTTAATTTAAGTTTAAAATAACTTAAGCATTTAACAAATTTAAGTTAACAAATCATATAACTTCCTTAATCAAATAATTTTAAAACATTTATCATTTAACATTTTAAACTAAATTCGTTTAAAATTTTAAAACTATTTATATTTAAACTTAAAAACAGTTTAAGTTTAACTTCGGGTCCAACCGGTATGGTACTCGAGCCTTGACCCGAGAAAACACCTTCCTTCCTTTTTTTTCAAACTTAGTTAAGTTTTAAGGTTTTAAACCCGAAAACAACACACACATGGAAAACTCGAAGACCTACCTGAGCCATAACTCCTTTTCCCCAAGACCTACCCCAAGTCATAAAACTCCATCACAACACTGACACTCGACTTCGACATGCACGTGCATCGTCGATAGACGGAGCATTGACCATCACCGCCACTTCCAACATGTCATCGTGCACCACCTCAAAGCGTTCGACCACCCAGAACATCATTACGTACCCCTAATTAAAATCGAGCGCACTCAAACCATCAGGCAGAAAATCTGATCTCTAATTTCACCTGACGCCACCCAATTATGATTATCGGAGTTAATATTATCCTGCCTGGAGCTACACCCGAGTCCCCTCTCTCTTTTCCCTTACGACCGATCACCCCCGATGTTACGACGACGATGTAGTAGCCTCAATTCCGACCTCGACCAAATTCCATGCTAAAACCCTAAATCGACCATTCGCCCACGCCATGGCGAACTAAAAATTCGTCTACCATTTTTGCCGAGCTTACCAACCCTCAGGCTAGCTACAGCAGAGACCACGACCTTTTCGATACACCCGATCACCAGAAATTGTCCAAAACTCCAAATCTGATCAAGTATGAATTACACACTCGATCTAACATTAACAATCTGGATTCACTTCTTAAAATTCATGATTCTTGATGGCAAACAAGATTATATAAATGAATCTAAGATTTTGATATTTGATTTTAACATGTTTCCAAAGTCTTCACTATCCTTTCCATTAACCAGATGATATTCAAATCTATCCTACTTAAATATATTTTCAAATTTTAATTTATGTTTAAACGAACATACTTTGTTCAGAGATCAAAGCTTAAAAATCATTCAGTTGGATGATTTAAATTTTTGAATCATGATTAAACTTATAATATTTGGAACAGAGTCATGTTTTGCCTATTCCCAACCATAAGCACAGATACTAACAATATACATAAAATCAACATGCACAACATAATCCATATCATACTTCAAGGGTCCATCACATACCAAACCAAGATATATCCATTTCTAAGAATTTACTCGCATGTTAATGAATGAACAGAGAAGTTTGAAACTGGGATTGAAAGATGGAAACTTGATCGGCTACTTGAAACTGGAATTTTGTTTTGCTTAATTGAATCTGTATTTGCTTTGATCTGATTGGAATTTGAATTATGTTGAGCTTCAGGTTTTAGATTGCAAAAGCTTGATGTAGTTTTGAATTTAATTTCTTCTCCGATTTTAAGTATATAGGTTCTGTTTTGTTTGTTCTGTTTTGCAAATGTACTAATAAAAAAAGAGTGAAGTAGAGATAATTTATAACCAGGATTAATCTTTTATTTATTATTTTTAAAAATAAAAAGAAAATAATGCCACTTGTTGAAATAACTTACACTTGTCATTATTATTTAATAAATTGTTTACACTTGTTATAATGTATAGAGAATTGGTTTACATTTGTAATTTTGTATATTAATATATTTTTAATATATTTATTTAAAATATTTTCCATTTAGTTTTGTATTTATAAATGTTTTAAGTGTTTTTAATATTTAAACTTCTCTTTATTTATCTTAAATATAATTTGAATGAAAATGAAATAATACCTAAATTATATACTTAATATATCATTTATTTATCTTTATAAAACCTTTTAAAGACAATGACATGAAACTAATCATATACTAATAAAAATCATATATAATTATTTTTAAATCCAATTTATTTCTAAGGTGTTTACAATTGAATCCAAATCCAAATTTTATTTACTACAATATTTATTTAATAAGGCAATCATTTCTTATTATAATTTTTTTTCCAAATCACATAATTCTATAGATATCTTATATATGAATGGTAACAATCATATTTTATTTTCCTTTTGAAATAGAAATTTATATTATCAGAATTTATTTTGTTCAACTATAAATCAGTATTTTTCAATAGTTAAAATCAGGAAACTTTCCCATTATCCGATGCCCAAAAATCCGAGTTATCACATTCCTCCCCCCTTTGAATCTTTTCGTCCCCAAAAAGGAACGAAGCCAAAATTTATTCAATACTGCTAATTATCAGTTTAAATTGCCATTTGATCATTTTTAATTATAAACTCTTTTATTAAGAATTTTTAAAACACTTAAAATCTATATAATATTACCAAAATAGTTTTAGAAAAATATTTTTATAACTCGATGTTTCCACAAGTCCATCCTCGTTCTTACAGAAATTCGGTCAGGCGTAGAACTGGAAATCTATAAGTACTTAGCAGACCATTTTTCAACATCCAGTGAAAATACTTGGATAATATTTTGTTGAAAATATAGAAAAAAAAATTGAAAATAGAGGAAACATCTTTAGTGAGAATGCTATGGAAATCATTACCCCCTCCATGGTCGAAATTAACCTGATGGTTACATTGCCATCCCAGTATAATCCATAGATAACCATAGGCACGCTGCGCCCCTCGATTACGCCATGGAACCCGCCACAGATCGCAGTTACATCTTGGGTTATGTTGCCATCACGGCAAAAGTCCATGTCACTATAGGCATCAGCGCCCTCGATTTTCGTTGCCAAATGAAACTTCACCATTTGCACATAGGTCGCACATTACACAAGTCAAGTCCCAATGTAGCCTTAGGCTCTCACGACCACTCGACTTTCACTATGTCTTCATAGATCGCAGTCTACCGTTGTTACATTGCCATCGCGGCAAAACCAACATAGACCGTTGGCTCTCAACAGCACACACGACTTCCGTTATGGTCCGCAGTAGATCGCAATGACATCGAGTTACACTGTCGTCACAGCATAACCCAAATGTCTCTGTAGGCATCAGCGCCCTCGACTTTCTCTACCCACTACACATAATCCACTGGAACTTCGGTTTATGGGACTTCCTCACAGGATCAACTTTAGAGCCTCCCCTTATAGCTCAAGGCAGACCCACCCCGTGGATCTCCTAATGAAGTTCATTTCAATGGAAGCGCCTATTTCCTCAGAGCCAATCTCAAAATACTTTATACTATACACTTATAGTATCTTTCAAATCATACTCTTTATGATTTACATCAAAATCTCCTTTACACAAAATCGATATCTCAAATCGATAGTTCCAACTTGGCTTTTCAAATTTCCAAAATTTGATTTTCCTAAAAATCAAAAGCCTTTCCAAATCCCTAGGTTCGAAAACCTTTTCCAAATCATTCTCAAAAAAACCATATATATATATATATAGATGTATAAAATCTTGAAAAATCTTTGGATCACTTCAAACTTGTATAAGTACCTCTTTATACTTCAAATACTTTCAAAACCCTTTCTTCTAGTTTGTAGATTCAACATAGGGGAAGTTTTATCTTATATAATAGATACATATAACTTTATTTATACCAAATCAAATATTCAAAATTTGATTTCTCTTTTAAATTTCTTCACCATAATACTTACTTTCCAAAAAGAAATTTTCAATAACAGATATTCAACTTCCACTTTAATCATCAAATTTTTTCTCATAATATACCTTTCCTTTCAAAACTATTTCTCATTCTTTCAAATTTCAATATCTATTTCATTTAAGCGCGTACAATGTACATATACCATCCGTACGCAATAGAAAATCTGATCGCTCACTCGATCACACAATTTCACTTCCATACTAGTATCGTCCACCCGACTTCCTAGTGTGGATTAGGATCTGGTTTCTTGATCAAAAACCATCATTCTCCTTGCATAGCCTAACTATGATAGAGAATATCCAGAATCAACCAAAAATCCATACCAGGGTTCACCGTCGAAAATTGAGTGAAAAATCCTTACTCGGATCGATATACTATATCGAAATTCTGTGCTTGAATTTGGATCAAATCATTATACGAATAGAATAATATACGTACATCCTACGTATTTATCTTCATTGATTATTAGCTAAATCAATTATCTTTCTATTCACCTTAATTTTGGTTCTATTCACTTAACTACAATTTCTCCCAATTTCTGTTTGGGTTAAAACTTCAATTCTTATCTCAGTTGGTATTCAATTATGGACAGTTTGCACTCTGACCTCTTGATTAGAATATAGTTTGAAAGTTTAAAATAGATAAGTAGTTGTAAAATAGTTATTAGTCGCAAAATAGTAGTAAAATAGTTAAATAACTGTAAAATAGTTGGAAAGTTGCAAAATAGTTGTAAAATAGTAACTAATTTGTAAAACAGATGTAAAATAGTAATTAGTTTTCAAAATAATTGTAAAATAAGTATAAGATAGTTTGAGTTTTAAAAAGAAAGGTTGCATAGTAAATAGTTAGAAAAATAGATTTAAAACAGATATTAAACTATCTATTGAAAATAAAATAGTTCAGAGCCAAACTGTTTAATTCCCAATCTCCATTTCCAATCAATTTCCAATTTCCCACTTCTATTTAAATTGATTCAATTTCAGTTCAATTTAAATTGACTTCAATTCCTATCCCAAATTCAAATCAATTCCCATTTGAATTTCAAACTTATACAAATTCAATTTCACTTCAAATTAATTTAATTCAAATTTTCCATTTGAATTATGTGCTTATCCATCTTCAATCACAATTTCAATTAATTCAAATCAAATTCAATTTTAACTAATTCTATTCAAATCTCAACTTAAAACCATCTCGAATTTCATAAATTCGAGTTAAATTTTTAAATGTTGACTTAATCCTTTAAATCTAACCAACCTTTAATTTTAAATTAACAACTTAAATTTTTAAACCATTTAATTATGAGTCGAAATTTCAAAATTCCATTTTAAATTACCTTTGCTTAACTTATTACAAAGTTCAAATAAGAGTTCAAGAAACAACTTAATCTTCAGAATCCAATTTATTACCCAATTTTAACTTCAAATTGAAACTGATTCTTAAATAATTTTAGTTTGCAAATTCAATTCTTAAGTTTAAAGTGACTCCATTCTATAATTACAATTTCATTTTATAAATTAAAATCACATAAATAATTTCAATTTTAAGTTCAATTCCATTAAATTTTCTGCAGTGGATATGTATTACCTCAATCCATTTCTTAATTCAATTAAAATAATCCAATTCATAGTTTCATGGATTATTAATAACAACAGGATGATAATAGGATAAGTCAATATGATGTAAACATCCAAATTGTTTAAAACATCCATCCATAGCATCCAATTTATAAGTCATACTCTCCTAAATGTTTACTTCCATAAAACATTTCATTTTTGCTTAATGGTTAACAAATATTTCATTATTAAACACAACAACCATGTATGATAAGAATCAAGATTATCGTATCTGGAAACCCAGTTCATTATTACCTTATTCTGAAAACACTTCTACAAATTCAGGATTTTAGTTCCAGTTTGGTTCCATTTCAAACTTATCTTCATTCAATTTCAATTTGGTTGTATCACTTAATTCTCATTATTTTATTTAATTCCAATAATCAAAAACCAATTTCTTTAATATATTTAATAATTAGAAACATTATTTCTTTATATATCAAAAGATAAACTTATATAAAAATCATTTTTAAAATCATTTATATAAGAAAATAACAAGTACGCTCTCATATATACTACACTCAACTCATTCTAGGGTACTAGTGACCTTATCCTTAATGAGTAAACCCACCAGAGCTAAGGTTCTTGCTTAACCTTCAGCTATAATACCAAATGTAACGACCCGAAATTTTTGACTCCGAAAATTTCAGATTGTTAGAGAAAAGTAGAAAGAAGGTTGCAGAAGAACAGAAACAACAACATATTACATTCGTAGCAAATCAAATATATAATATCAAAATAATAGCATTATACAAAGAAAAGCTTGTAACAACCCGCATATTTAACGATTATATATTTAAATATTTTATTTAAATATAGCGTTGTTAGTCGGATTTAGGTCCGAAATGTTACTTTTTGCAAACGGCCGAATTGGAACTTGAAACTACCTCCGTTGGTTCCAAAATGGCGTTTGCGGTCTTTTTGAGTATAATCTTTGATATGTTTGGAGTAAGTGAAATTTTGGCTACTTTTTCTACTTGGGCTTGAGTTTGGGTTCAGCCCAATCTCCACTTAACCCTCTAGCTTAGCCCTTTCTCTTCATTTCATCTCCATTTCATTTTCATTTCTCAAGCAAAGCTGAAAATGGTGGAAGGGAAGAGGAAATAGAAATTGCAAGCCCTAGTTTCTCCTTTGTAACTTGATTTCTTGCTCCAAAAGCATAGAGAAGCCATAGGCAAGCCTCTCTTCTTCTTCTCCAACTCTTTCTCCTTCAATTTCAGAAAGTTTTCCTAAACCTAACTTAGGAAAATACTTGTTTGTTCTTAGATTGAAGCTTGTGGGGTTGAAGTAGTGATTAGTTGGTCTTCTCCTTGTGTTTTAGCTCCTTCATCTTCTTTGTTTGTGAGATTAAAGGTGAGTTTTGAACTCACATCTACCTCTTTTGATATCATAGATGTTGGGTATGAATTCCTAACACCTTGTTCGTATGCTCTTGCTTTTGGTTTGGATTGAATTGGAGAATATCCAAATTTTTAGTGTTGGGTTCAATTCTTTAAAGATCCTAACTTTGATGTTTGAATACGTTTTTGGTTGCGAATCGGAGAGCTAATGGAGCTGGGGTATCTATTGGATAAGGCTCCTTAGGTCCATTGCTCGAACGATCGCGTTTTGGAAGAAATTGCAATTCATTGGAAAAAAAAGGGCAGAAACTGCAAATTTATGCAGTTCGGCCGACCAAGCCCTGTAGCCGGTCGACCGACCTGGTCATGTCGAGTTTTTTTATTTCCTGCATCTGGCCAGCCGACCGAGCCCTGCAACCGGTCGACCGACCTGCTCATGTTTTGCCCGTTTTGCCTATTTTTTCATATTTTGATTGGTTATCCAAATTTTATCGATTCAAGTTGCTTTTTAGTAGTTGTTATTGCATCTTTGACTTTGATAACTTATTCTTGACTTCATCCATGGGTTTTTATAAAATAATCACTCGAATCATATTTAAAAGCTCGTTTCTCCAATTTATAAATTCTATTTAAAACACACACTTTCGCACTTCGAGCGAAGTGGAAGGGTGATTAAATGGTTGGGCAAAACACGGACCTTGAATCTGTGCGTTTATCCTTCCGATTAATTCCCGACCTATTTGATTGATTGTTTTGACCTTCGGGTTTGGTTTATCGATGATATGAGGTGAACTTTGTACTGCTTTGAGTGTGAAAGTGGCTGACGGATAGTAAATCGTTTAGTGCGAACGAGTGGTTATGGGACATACGTTAACGCTTTTCGGATTCCTCTTCGAGAGTTGTGACACATTCCTCCAGTTAGTGGTGTCCAGTACTGGGTCTCTGACCTTCACCACTACGGTTTGTTGCCTTCGGGTATGTGCCTTCGGGTTTGTGCCTTCGGGTTTGTTGCCCTTTAGTATCGCTTCCGATGTTGGTCGTTACGAGCCGCATGGGTGATATTGGGTTGCCCTTTAGTATCGCTTCCGATGTTGGTCGTTATGAGCCGCATGGGTGATATTGGGTTTGGAGTCTTCGGGCTCATGGATCCTTGTTTGTACAGTACTGAGCTCGAGCAATTTTTCTGATGTTTCATTCATATGTATATTCCCTAGGTATCGCCCTTCGGTGTTGGTCTTTTTGAGCCGCATGATATGTAGCGTTTACCTTGCGGAACTTGTGTACCCTATTGGTATTTGTTATTTGCCTTTTTGGCTTGCTTTAGGATATTCTTATCCTTTGTTTCTATATGTTGCCGATGATATGAGGCTTGTTTTATATGATTCATCTTTTGTTAGATGATTATGTTATCTCCTTTAGAGATATTTGTTATGCTTTGTAACCTTGCAGGTTTATTGTTCAGTTTATCTAACTGATTTGTTTAGCTAGACTGACCCGTGCATTTATACTCGGGTCAGACCGAGATGTTTCAGGTTAGTTGCTTTTGGACTTAGCCTATTTTGCTTCCGCATGGACTGCTCCGCTAGCTTCTTTTTGTCATAGCTTTTTGTGTAGTCCCATTTTGTAGTAACTCTGATATATGTATTCATCTGGAACTCGTCTGTATATTGTGGTTTATTATACCACTTGACTTGTATTATTTTGTATACTCTGTTATGTATTCAGTATATGTGTATATGATTGTTTACTGTTCTGTGATGTATATTACATTTGAGTTATTATATTCTGTTCTGATAGATCCAACCACATATGGTTTTGTTTTAAGTATGCATTGGATATGTCGATCTGTTTGGTATGATTATTGTCAACGTATTTAATGGATAATTAGAGCAAGGCTATAGATGGTCGCTCCTATCCAGCCTTATTCTTCGTGTTAGTTGACGGCATTACCCTGTAGTGTCCTTGGCTAGCATGGGTATAGAGGTGGGGCGTCACAAAGCTGTAATTGTTACTTTACATTCAATACATCAGAGTTACAACCATATACACATAATTGGATAGTTATATCAACCTGTTCCAGACTACTATCAATACAATTCTCAAATACACAACGGTAAAATCCGTACGTTCCTGCCATCCAGCTCGCCTCTTGAGCTCCAGAATGTCCTCCCCTTAAAATCTGTAATACTCGGTCTGACCCGAGCATTACGTCAAAGTAATACCCAGGTCAGGCTGGAAACCAGCGTGAGTAAACCCATCTAACATGAAATCTAAAACATAAAACTTATTTTAAACCCGGGTAACTCGCATTTCACTACA
Source organism: Allium cepa (assembly GCA_030765085.1). Classification (NCBI taxonomy): domain Eukaryota; kingdom Viridiplantae; phylum Streptophyta; class Magnoliopsida; order Asparagales; family Amaryllidaceae; genus Allium; species Allium cepa. The sequence goes on from CM060941.1 coordinate 636,839,594, forward strand.
AGTTCTTAACTTGTTATAATCAACATTTATTTCGCACATCAATCCTTAAGTATCCTTACTTAGTTTCAATGGTCCAGTTCACTTAAATTGTTTCATTCCAGCCTATTGATTTCACATATGGAATCTAAATGAATTATAGTAGATTACAAATTGACGTGGCTCGGGTATGTACTGATACCCGACCCCGGTCTCTTCGAATCCATTATCATCTTAAAACAAAGCTGTTTAAGTTTTAGTCAATTCCATTTATATCCAGAATTACATATTTACATTACAACTCACCACAGATAGACAAACCATATTATCATAGTTCAACCCAAACATAACATATTACATAGCATCACAAATCACTTAACAAAGATATCAAATAATCCAAGGCATACAATATCATTCAATTATTCATAAGCCGGATAAATTAGTCACACCATTCCAATTAACTTAAATTAATTAAATTAATTTCTTTAATCACTTTTAATCTTGCTTACTTAACATTAATTAATTACAAACCATTAATTAATCATCCCTTAATTATCCTCTTTAATTACATTAAGTAATTAGCCTTTAATTAATAAAACAAATTAATTAACCTTCACCAATTCACATTAACCTTAATTAATTACTCAAATTAATTATCCTATAATCACTTACATTGATTAATTATCCATTAATTAATCACACTCATTAATTAACCAACCCCTTAATTAATTTCCTTAATTACTCAATCCTTTAATTAATTACACTAAGTAATTAATCCTTAATTACTTCCTTTAATTAATTTATCCATAATTACCTTCATCAAATAATTATTCCATTGGTTAATTATCCTCAATTAATTAACCTTGATCATTAATTAATTTAACCTTTAATTGCTAATTAAATTAATTAACCCTCAAAAAATTAATCCTTTAATTACTTACATTAAGTAATTAATCTCTAATTACCAATTAATTAATATAAAATTAATTAACTTATTACCCTTAATTATTAATTAATCTATCCTTAACCAATAATTAATTAATTTCTCTTTTATTCCTTAATTAAATTGATCTTTAATCACCAAAGTCCTTGATTAACTTTAAGATAACCCATTTATCTATATTAATTACTTAATTTTAATAATCATATCAAAAACATTTATCTTTATAATTAACTTTTTTAAGTTTAAAATAACTTAAGCATTTAACAAATTTAAGTTAACAAATCATATAACTTCCTTAATCAAATAATTTTAAAACATTTATCATTTAACAGTTTAAACTAAATTCGTTTAAAATTTTAAAACTTGTTTATATTTAAACTTAACAACTCTTTAAGTTTAACTTCGGGTCCGACCCGTATGTTACTCGAGCCTTGACCCGAGAAAACACCTTCCTTCCTTTTTTCCAGACTTAGTTAAGTTTTAAGGTTTTAAACCTGGAAATAAAATACACGTGGAAAACTCAAAGACCTGCCTGAGCCACGACTCCTTTTCCTGGAGACCCACCCGAAGTCACAAAACTCCATCACAACGCTGACACCCGACTTCGACGTGCACGTGCACCGTCGATAGACGGAGCACTGACCATCACTACCACTTCCAACATGTAGTCGTGCACCACCTCAAAGAGTTTGGCCACCCAGAACATCATCACGAACCCCTAATCAAAATTGAGCATACTCAAACCATCAAGCAGAAAATCTGATCACCAATTTCACCCGGCGCAAACCAATTCCGATCACAGGAATTCTCCCTGGAGCTACACTCGAGTCCCCTCTCTCTTTTCGCCCACGACTGATCTCCCCCGATGTTACGACGGTGATGCAGTAGCCTCAATTCCGGGCTTAACCAAATTCCATGCTAAAACCCTAAATCGATCATTCGCCATCGCCATGGAGAACTAAAAATTCGCCTACCAATTTTTGCCAAGCTCACCAACCCCTAGGCTAGCTACAACAGAGACCCCGACCTTCTTGATACACCCGATCACCAGAAATTGTCCAAAACTCCAAATCTGATCAACTACGATTACACACTCGATCTAGCATTAAAAACCTGGATTCACTTCTTAAAATTCATGATTCTTGATGGCGAACAAGATTATATAAATGAATATAAGCATTTTGATATTCTATTTTAACATGTTTCCAAAGTCTTCACCGTCCTTTCCATTAACCAGATGATATTCAAATCTATCCTACTTAAATATATTTTCAAATTTTTATTTATGTTTAAACCAACATACTTTGTTCAGAGATCAAACCCTAAAAAACATTCAGTTGGATGATTTAAAATTTTGAATCAGGTTTGAACTTTAAATATTTGGAACAGAGGCATGTTTTTCCTGTTCCCAATCATAAACACAGATACTAACACACATATATACATAAAATCAACATGCACAGCATATTCCATGTCATACTTCAAGGATCCATCACATACCAATCCAAGATATATCCATTTCTAAGAGTTTACTCACCTGTTAATGAATGAACAGAGAAGTTTGAAACTGGAATTCAAAGCTGGAAACTTGATATGCTACTTGAAATTGGAATTTTGTTTGGCGTAATTGAATCTGGATTTGCTTTGATCTGAGTTGAATTTGAATTATGATGAGCTTCAGGTTCTAGATTGCAAAAGCTTGATGTAGTTTTGAATTTAATTTCTTCTTTGGTTTTAAGTATACAGGTTTTGTTTTGTTTGTCCTGTTTTACAAATGTACTGATAAAAAAGGAAGAAGAAAAGAGTGGAGCAGAGATAATTTATAGCCAGGCTTAATCTTTTATTTACTATTTTTAAAATTGAAAAGAAAATAATGCCTCTTGTTGAAATAACTTACACTTATCATTATTATTTTATAAATTTTTTTACACTTGTTATAATGTATAGAGAATTAGTTTACATTTGTAATTTTGTATATTAATATGTTTTTAATATACGTATTTAAAATATTTTCCATTTAGTTTTATATTTATAAATGTTTTAAGTGTTTTTAATATTTAAACTTCTCTTAATTTATCTTAATTATAATTTGAAAGAAAATGAAATAAAAATCAAATTATATACTTAATATATCCTTTATTTATATTTATAAAACCTTTTAAAGACAATGATATGAACTTATCATATACTAATAAAAATCATATATAATTATTTTTAAATCCAATTTATTTCTAAGATGTTTATAATTGAATTCAAATCCAAATTTTATTTACTACAATATTTATTTAATAAGGAAAAAATTTCTTATTATAAAAAATTTCCAGATCACACCATTCTATAAATATCTTATATATGAATGGTAACAAACATATTTTATTTTTCTTTTGAAAAAGAAATTTATATTATCAGAAATTATTTTGTTCAACTATAAATCAGTATTTTTCAATAGTTAAAATTAGAAAATTTTCCAATTATCTGATGCCTAAAAATCCGGGTTATCACATCTGATGCGAGTAGTTCCATTGCTCCTGCTTGTGTCGTTTCAATTCTACGACGCCTATGCTTGGGGTGCCCGTCTGATGAAGCTGAGCCATCAGATGCCAGGTATGAAGCGGGACTTCCTCCGACATTTTGGCGTTGCTGTTGGGCAATTTGGTTCATCAGGTTGGCATTTGCCTAGATTTTCTCATTTAGCTGCCTCCGGCTTTCCATTAGCTCCCTCATTAGGTCATTGAATTTGGTCCGGGTGATGGAATCAGTAGGATTTTGGGCTGCCATGGGTTCCATATTCGCATTGGCGGGCTGGTGGCTGGGCCCTCTTTATTGGACACTAGCAGTTTCGTTAGCATCGACAATGTGGGAGGTAGACCTTGTGCATCTTACCATGTTAAAGTCCTTTGCTTAGACCTTGGAAAATTTGAGTAGTATCTGCAAACTTTCCAGATCTCCTTTGGAGGATTTCTCCAATCCAGTAGCAACAAAGGCGATCCTAATGGCCTGAGAATTAAGTTTTCTCACTGAAAGCACCAAAATGTTAGCACCAAAATTGGTCACTAATACCCAAGAATAGATTTAAGTAGCGAGATAAATGAAAAAGTTAAATGGAACATGAGGAATAACACTATATATCGCAAGAAAGAACAGCAAAAAGTAAAAACAACAGGATTTATAGTAGTTCGGCGTTGATTTCCTACGTCCACTCTGAATGTTCTCTTTATTTCTTTATAAATCTCTTAACTACAGATACAATCCACAAGGAATAACTTGAATACAAGTTAAAACAAAGAGAAGCTGAGTATAAAAAATGGTAGAGTATTCCCTTGGTTGCCAAAAAAGACCCATTAAAGTGGCCCACTGCCTTTGTATTTATAGATGGAGGCAAACTTCGGCCTGACCATTCGGGCCCACGGTGAGAATGCTCGGCCCAACTCACTACATTGATCTACATCATTATGCTGACCCGACCACCTCTATGTGTTGTGCCGACCCTAAGTTGTATGTTGATCCAAGTGTTGCATGACAACACTAGAATTGTGTGCCGATCGAAGAGTTGCATGCCGAACCCAACATTGTATGCTGATCCGTTAGTTGCCTTCCGACCCCACAGTTGTATGCCAATCCGAAAGTTGCATGACGACCCCAAGGTATTATGCCGATTCGGTATGCTTCTCATTAATGCTGACCCCAAGTGACACGATTCGATCTCAATGCCGACTCAAATTAGGGTCTACGTCGACCCGGAGCAAACTCTTCAGCGACTCAAAGTAGCCCTAAGCAACTCATCTCTTTCCAATATCTATATTCCAAGTACTCGGTGTCGTTCACCCATCGACCATGCTGAATCCCAACTTCATATTCATATTTATTATCCATAAACGATTGTTTATCCACCCATTCGAATCAAACCCATAATATTCCAGCCTTGATAACCATGCAGTCGATTGAGTCAAATCTGCATATATGCTGCCTTACCGAAAGGCGGGTTAACAATATAGCTGCTTAGAAATCACCTCTTAGTCATATCGATCTCATCTCTCGGCCATTCTTCCATCAATAGGTAATTCTGATCTTTGTAATTACCTTTGTGTAGCCGGACCAAGGCTCCGGTTAACAAATTAAATGTCATTAAATAATAATTTATTCATGGTAAGATTTATTACTATGTCCAATGTATTATAAATGTACAAATTGTAGTTTGAGATTTATTTAATTGTGTTTTATTTATTTACATAAGTATGTGTGTGCGCATATATACACAGATATATTTGTGTGTGCATGTGTAAAGTCATAATCCGTGAAGGGTACAATGTGCCCGTATATAGATGTTGGGATTTACATTGCAACATACGCATTAGCTTATTTTGTATGTACTATACTTTGTTTAAATATGTGCTTGTATAATATGTCAAAACATGATACTAATATATGTATCTATATGAAAATTATAGGGGAGGACGTCTATTTCTTATATGTAGCCTTAAAAATAGTACCTGAAAAAAGAATTCTAGTTAGCTGCCCTGTAAGCTCTTTTATGCTCAATAGAATTTTTCGTTATTTAGTATATCACAGGTAGATAAAATGGCAATAGAAGACTCGAACGAATATATGTATGTATGTATGCATCTGTGTGCGTGTGTGTTTATACGTTATTGAATAAAACAGTTTCTGCCATAATAAATTGATGTAAAATAATCACATGATAAAAATACAAGTTTTATAATTTAAGAAAATATGGAAATATATTTTGGGTTTAATATTCATTAAATAGTTGATAATATCCCTTAATCAAATCAATTCTTAAAAATAAGAAATCAAGGTGAAAATTCAGAAACTTCTTCTGAAGGTAAATGAGACATATTATTGGCTTAATTTTTTTTAGAATTCCCTCGAGTGAAAATATATTTTTAATTAAATAATTAACTGTAGTTCAAAAAAATCAATTATAAGAATATTAAATTAAGTCTTAAAAATCTGATATTTTTTCTATAGGTACCAGTAAAACATGTAATGCTTATGAAAAATTTCGAGAATTTTATCAATTGAATTTGTAATTTTAGTTAAACAATTGATTGCAGGCTGAAAGTAACATAATTTTAAAAAATAATAAATTAATTTCAAAAAATCTTAAAATTTTACTGTAAGCATCTTACATGGTGCAGAAAATATGAAAATATAAAATTGAAATTTTGAACTATTAATTATTTTTTACATAATAAACAGTTCACAAAATCATTAAATAATAATAAAATATGTATATTCATATTTAATAAAATAACTTTATATTTTATGATTCACAATAGGTATAAAACATCATAAGAATTTTTTTAGATCAATATAAAAAATTAAACATGTATACAATTATACGTACATGCAATTTGCAAATCTATAAACATTTAATCTAGATCTATTTATATATATTAATATAAATCAAAATTATTATTTTTTAAATTCAACAATAAATAAATTAGAAAATACTAGAACAAGCACATAACCAATTCAATTGTAACAAACATATGTGCTTACAAAAATATCACATAATCTAAACAATAAACAAATCTTAATACAAACAAGTGATTTCATGCAAAATCGACATTCATACGATAAACTTGAAACTAAAAAAGTAAAATAAAAGTTCATTTCCATACGAAGTCTTTGAGTCCACGTTGAAAAACAAATTCCCTTCTAAGAATAACTCCCAATCCATCAAGTTGCTAATCCGAAATTGGAGACCTTCTACAACAAATTAGTATTTTTTTAAATTTAGATTTGGTTTGAAAATTTTTGGGATAATTTTAGAGGAGAATTGATACCATTAAAATGAGGAAGGAGAAGAAGAAAATGGCTACTTAGAAAATGAATTAGCCTATGACAAGGGTTTTGAGATTAGCTTTTATATGATAGGATAAGATAGCAAAAAATTATCTCAACCACACATCTCAAAACCTTAATATCATGCATAGTAGCTTCCCCCTTCCTTTATCAAAATTAATGACTTTCTCCTCAAAAATTCATGGGTTATGAGCCCATTTGACCCGATTTAAATATACATAATTATACTCAACTAACTTTGTTGTTGATTTCTCGTATTGATCAACATGTTTATAGCTTTTGATAAATACATGAAACAAATTTATTTCTCAAATCATATCCAAATTTTATAACTAATATTTATGAATATTAATTAATTTAATCGATTTATAATGATTACAAATTACTTAGATCATTTGGTCTTAAGAGAATTCATCGATTCGATTATGTGACTCTTGGGTGTAAATTCGGTCAGCGATTAACATTGAGCCATTCGAATGTTAATGTTCAAACTTCACTAGCTGGTGTTGTGACATTATGACCAAATTTATTGCTTACTTGTTTTTGAAAAATCTTATTTAATTTAATAAGCGTTATCCAGTTGTGATAATTATTTACACCAACTCTCTTCGTCAAAACTATATCACTTGGGACTTATTGAATTTGATAGTGGTCAAAAATTCCAACGTCGTCCACATTCAACTCTATAGTCCAAACAAAAAGTCCTTGGTTCAAAAATAACAATTATTATTAACCAAACTACTCTGACTAGAGATTTTGACTATTTCTTGACTTGAATTGACCGTGATACTAACCCCATATAATCGGTTATAAACGAATTCTCTCTTGAATAGTGCTTCACTTCCAATACTTCCACTCAGTCCAACTATAGTCACTCAATGGACATCTTTCCATGATTTGACTGTAACCAAAGCGGAGCTTTCATATTGAAGATTCACAGTATTCTTAAGTCGAAAGAACCATGTAAAATATTCGCACTAATATTTTCTTTTTGGCCTTAGTTATATTAACCAATAGAAAACTATCAAATAAGCCATTCCACAATTATCCAATAACTATTAGTACGTAATCCTTAGGTGCCCATAGCAGTCACAAGTAATACACTGCCCAAAATTTAAAGAACGTTGCGCACTCTAGTCTCAGTGGATACATTGATATCCAGTCTAGATGCATCTTGACTGGGAATAATTAAAATGGTATGTTTATTTTTATTGTGATAAATTACTCGCAGTTACAACGCTTTGCAACTACTATCACAAAACATACCATGTATGGATTTTCTATTAAATATGCTTTCAATTAATTAATATAACTACATTATATCAAGTATATAATAGAAAGGAACACTTCTATTTCGAACAAGATTAGTCAACGAGTTAGATATATGTAACAAATTACATAATTTTCCTTAGACATATCCCAATCTCTATCACATATGTTATAATATATTCAATAACTGAAACGTATGATTGCTAAGTCAACTTGATGCATATGTATTATCAAACCGGATATTTTGAAATTATTATGTGATATTTAAGGATTCATATTGACATCAAGTAAAAACGAAAATTAATAGTTTGGATCCTTATAATAATTTGTTCTTAAGTCACTAACTCAAATGGGAAAGAATACAAAAATCTGTAACATGCATATATAATATGTGGATGCACGTAAATATCATATCTACAAATATTTAACTAACAACCTAAAGATTGTCTGACTAAATACGTATGAACTCATTATATAGATTATGCGTAAATGTCATTTCGTAATTTAAAATTAATTAACTTAAATATTAAACGACCTTAAGGCTAAAGTCATGTTTGTATTTAGCTAGATCAATGAATGAGAACAAACTTGAAAAAAGTAAGCAATATTACTTGAGCGCATCTTATTAACCGATAAAGAATTATCCTCCTATAATTGATATATATATGTCGCTAGTAGAATTATCATAATGGATATATTTTTATTTTGAGTATTAAGATTAAATATTTGTTAGCATACGTAATGATGCAAAATATTATGTAACTTGACTAACTTATTGTTGTACCTCAATATGAATCCGTAGCATCTTTTTTCTTTTTTTGGCTGAGTCATGGACTAGGTTGCTCTCTTCAAGGTAACTCATAGTTTAGCCTCAAAGCGCAAAGCTATCTATCAACCACTCTGTCCCCAGGACAAAACAACCTTTGAAATTTGGTCAATTTTCAGTTTGAACTACAACAAATTGTTTTGAATATAGCACTTTCTAATTTAATTACTCGTAAAGTTTCTTACAGAGAGAAAAATGCAGAGGACAAAGAAGAAGAAAGAAAAATTGTCTCTTATTTACATTTTCTCTTCTACCTATCTATCATTTAAATTGGCAGAATGGAAATTGTATGAATTACTGAAGTGATGGAATGTTAATGGATTTGAACTTATTGTCATTTAAAATAAATTTTTGATATCATTAACTTTTGCAACGGCTCAATAATAATGGCTTATGAATATAATATTGTAATATATTTGCAAAAGCTTAATTATAGTAGTGACCCATAAATATATGATTGTTATACATTTGCAACGACTCAATTATAATAATAGCTCATAAGTATATATTACCGTTAACCTATTTTATATATTTTTTAATCAATTCACTTAAAGTTCAAACAATCCCCCATTTAAACCTTTGCATAGTGAGTAAGATTCAGTTTACTAGAGTGACTCACAGCCTTGAACTCTATTCTTGACATCAAACCACATATAACCTTTCTAAAGTGCTATCAACTATGCTATCAACTAAGCCCATGCATTTATGGCCATGCACGTCTATCCTAGCTTAGTGAGTGTTGTAGGAATCTTACACAAAATTCCATAGCAAACGACCACATTCCCACATCTATAGCGGTAAGTATATCAAGAGTACTCCTTTAGATAGGTACTCCACTCCATTTGGAGCATAGATTTCATTAAGAGTTTCTATTAACTCACGCTCTAATCACTTCAGGAATACATTCTTCTACGTATATAAAAATAGCATATTCAACTCATATCACTTTATAACTTGTTATTACCTACTGAACCTAGTTCTTGGGATCTCTAGTCATTAGGTTGGATTACTATTGTGCATAACTTAACAATCTAAGGGTAATATTACCATTCTTTTAGATGTAGAAAGGACTTTCTCTCTATCCAGTTCCCTTTATCAAAGTATCCACCAATTTCTCATCAGTGCTTATATGGTCCACTCTTATAGATCCTAAAGAATATACTCTCTTACAGTATTGTGCTTATGACGAATTTGTCATCTCTTACCATGTAATAATGGTTCTCAATTTTGGCAATAGCCGCATTACTATTACAATGGATCAACACAGCTGGTATTGGTTTTTTCCATAAAGTGATCTCGGCTAGCAATTTCTTAAGTAATCTACTTCTTCACTAGCATTAGCTAGTGCTATAATTTTTGGCTCCATAGTTGATTGAGTCAGGATAATCTATTTCGTAGATTTCCAAGAAATAGTTCCTCCTGCAATACTGAAGACATATCCACTAGTATCTTTGGAATCGTTTGATAAAGTATTCCAATCTGCTTTCCTGTAACATTCAAGGACAGGGGGAAACTTCTGATCATGTAATCTAAGATTCGTAGTTCTTTTAAAGTATCCCATAACCCTTTCAATAGCATGTTAATGTTCTATACTAGGTCTGCTAGTAAACCTGCACAATAATCCCACGACATATACAATGCCGGTCTAGTACAATTAGTGGTATGACGAAGATTGCCAATGATGCTCGCATATTGAGACTGTCTTACACATTCACCATCATTCTTAAATAGTTTTATACTTGAATCATATAGTGTACTAGCAGGTTTACATTCAAAGTAATTATATCTCTTCAACATCTTATCAGTATAATGAGATTAATTCAAAGAAATTCCCTTTTCACACTTAGTCATCTTAATACCAAGAATCATACTTGTCGCATTCATTTACTCTAAAACCATGCGAAATAATTAGATTATCAAAAAAATTCATGCCATTGTTTCTATACCTATTTAAGACCATACAGAGATTTATCTAATTTACAAATTTTATGCTCTTGACCAAGTATAAAAAACCTTCAAGTTCGTCGATATAAATCTCTTCTTCTAATTCTCCATTTAGAAAAGTAATTTTTACATATGTTTGGTGAATTACTAGACCATATAATGCAGCAAGAAAAAAATAATACTCAAATTAGTAGATCATATAGTAGGTCAAAGAAGTCAATGTTTTATTTTTTTCTAAGTCCTTTAGCTATAAGACGAGCCTTATATTTATCGATTGTACCATCAGGTTTCGACTTCTTTTTAATTACCCATTTACAAGCTATAGTTTTACAACCTAGTGATAAATTCAAGAGATTCCATTTCATTTATAGGTTCTTGCTAGAGATCCGAATCCAAAGGAGACACATCTTATTTTAGATTAGCACGTCCTCTTCTAGTGCATAAGCATAGTATTCTAGATCAAAATCTTTAGCTATCCTAGCTCTTTTACTTCTTCTAAGTTCAGATTCACTTTCCATATTATGTTCATTATTTCTGACCATTGGATTATTAGTGGAAAAAGTGCCCCACTATTCTTAAGTTGAAACTGAAATTTATTTTCAAAGAAATCAACATCATTTGACTTAATAATTACTCGAGCATTCAAATCAATAAATCATTGCTTTACTTTTAAAGGAATAACCAATAAAAACAAATTTTTATGCTCGACTTGCTAATTTAATTCTTTTTGGTTCAGGAAATATAAACATACGCTAAACAACCACAAATTTTAAAATAAGACAAATTGGTTTATGATTTTCAAAAATCTCAAAGCTGAAATTTTGCTATTAGATTTAGGAATTCTATTTATGATATAACAAACAATTAATAAAATTTCCCCCAACCAGTGAGATGTTGCGCCTGAATTTAATAAAACAGCTACTACTAATTCGGTAAGGTCCTATTTTTTTCTTTTGGTTTTACCATTCATTTCAGGCAAATTAGGTAAAGTTCTCTCATGAATTATGCCATGTTATCATAAAATTCAACGAAAAAGTTAATTTCATACTCTGTTCCTCAATTACTTTGAAATCTTTCAATTTTCTTATTAGATTGATTTTCAATTTCAATGACAAATAATTTAAACATATCTAACGCATCACTTTTATTCTTCATAAGATAAACATAAGTAAAATCAAAGAAATCATCAATATAAGTAATAAAGTAGCATTGCGATCTCTAGTTAGACTACCATCAAGTTCTCATATATCAGAGTGTGTTAAATTTGAAGATTCTGTCTCTCTATACACAAATTTATGTGGGTTCTTTGTAATTTTAGCTTAGCTAAAATATTCCTATTTTTCTAAATCATTAATGTAAACCTTAGGGATTAGGCTTAAGTTATTCAGGTTATAAGTTAGTCACTTATTAAAATGACAAAGTCCAGCATGCTAAATATTAAAATCACACAACATATAAACTGAGGCATGAAATTCAAAATTCAACTTAAATGTCTTATCTACATCATATCCTTTACCAACAAAAACACCATTTTTAGTGATGGTGTACAAGTTGGATCCAATGGTTTAAGTAAAATCAGCTTTATTTAACAAGAAAGCAGTTACTAAATTTTTTCTCATCTCTGGAGTATGCATCACGTCTTTCAGCAATAAGCTCTTTCTAGAGATAAAATTTAACTCCACTACTCCAATTTCAACAACATTAGTGGTGTGAGAATTTCCCAATATCACTTTCATGTCATTAGCAGCATTATATGCTTTAAATATTTCATGCTCATAACAGACATGGTGAGAAGCACCAATGTATATTCACTACCCTTCTGATCTATCAACTAGGTTGATCTCAGTAAGCATGGTCACAAGGGCTTCTTTAGTCAAGTTAGCCTGCGGTATAGGATTTGGCTTGTTCCGACACTTTCATGCGATATGGCCTAGTTTTCCATAGTTGTAACACAAAAAGAACTATCTATTACCATTTTTAAGGGGGTAGTATGTTGATTGTTGTGTTTTTACTCAGTTCACAATTCCTATTTTTAAAAATTTTCGCACTTGGTTTTAGACTCTTGTTTGTGTATTTCGTAGTGTTGTTGGTAGATACAATAAGCACCTCTTCTATCTGGTCCTGTTTTTAGGCCTCCTCTTCAATATGAAGATAAGTTATCAAACTCTCTAAGGAAAATTTCTTAGCCTTATACCTGAGATTATTTTTAAAATCTTTATAACTAGGGGGTAATTTATCCATTAATACAACACCCTAATGCTGTTCGTTTAAAGCCATACCCTCGGAGATGATCTCATGTGCAATTTTTCTGAGTTCGTGTGGGTGTGTTTGCATGGATTTGTTATCCATCATTTTAAACTTCAAATAGTGATTAACAACATATTTTCTGCTCCAGGTTCCTCGGTATCATATTTCTTTTGCAGTGCACCCCCGATCTCTTTTGTTGACTTATTTCAGTTGTAGTGATTGGAAAGATCATCGCTCAAGCCACTAGGAACATAATTTTTGCAGAGGTAGCCATGTTCTATCCAGTCCTTCAAAGTCTTTTTCTAATCATCTATTGTTTCTTCAAGCAGCGTTGGTTTTTCGGTCGTCGGCACATGTGCCACCTTTTGCGTCGTCAAAAAAACTCCTTCTTTTGGCACCATCGTTTGAAATGCAAGCCATCGAATCTGAATGGCACGACAGATATAGTTAGAATCTCAAACATCGACATCGGGGGAGCAGTGTTGTCAACGATTAAAGCCATGTTCATCTTAAATTGTTATACCTCAACTTGAATCTGCAGCATCTTTTTTTCTTTTACTTTTGGCTAAGCCGTGGACTATATAGCTCTCTTTAAGACATTTTATGGCTTAGCCATAAGGGATAAAGATATTTATCAATCGCTCCGTCCCCAAGATAAAACAGCCTCTAAAATTTGAACAACTTTCGTTTGCATTGCAGCAAATGATTCTGAATATAATACTTTCTAATTTAATTGCTTGTAAAGTTTCTTATTGTGAGAAAAATGCAGAGGACAAAGAAGAAGAAAGAAAAAAAATTCTGTTATTCCCATTTTCTCTTCTGACTATATATTGTTTAAATAGGAAGAATGAAAATTGTATGCATTACTAAAGTGAGGGACTGTTGGTGGATTTGAAATTGTTGTCATTTAAAATGAATTTTTAATACCATTAACTTTTGCAGCGGCTCAATAATAATGGCTCATGAATATATATTACCGCAATATATTTGCAGCGGCTCAATTATAATATGATTTATAAATATATATTACCGTTCTACATTTGCAACGCCTAAATTATAACAATGGCTTATAAATATATATTGTTGTTAACATATTTTTATTTACGTTTTAATTAATTCACTTAAAGTTCCAACAGTTACTGATAATATCTCCAATAAAGTTGCTCTATTATTAGTTGAAATCCTTAAAGGATAAAAAGGGCATGTTCATATCTGAAGTGTAGTAGAGAAGTCGGTTCAAAATATTTTTAGGGTAAGTAATAAAGATACCAAATTAAGAAAGTAATTATTCTTTAAGAAACACTAAACGATCATTTGGAAGAGACTCATGAAATAATTATCAAGTAAACTAAGAAGTGGTTTAGGTACCTAAAATTTGATAAATAAAGTGATCCCAATAAATTATGTCTAGAACCCACAGGAAATTATCATCGATTGTAAATTTGTAAATAATGTAGTGCTTACGTTTATAAACAAATTAAAAGAACTTAAATTAGAGAAAAATATGATCGCCCTTCATGAATACTTTCCTAAGTGAGAAATATGGGAATATAGCTTGTAACATATAATTAAAAACATATATAAAGTGGTAAAGGCACACCGAAATTACTTAAGTACATAGTGTCAATAATATGTTAAGTGCCTTAGAAATGATAATTTAGAAATAATTTAATTACTTAAAGTAGTGAAAGTGTTTGAAACACTTAAAATTCTTTACAAAGCATGAGAAGCGTAGATTACAACCTTCATTTAAGTATTGTTGTGATAAAATTCTTTATATACTTCATGATGAGTAGATTACTTTGTGCTTTTAAGTATTGTTGTAATGACACTCTTGATATCCATCGAAGACGTAGTTGCGATATGCGTAACTGATTTAAGGCACCAAAATGAAAGCACATAAAGTGTTTTTTTTATTAAAGTATCACAAGAGGTGCATAAATTGCAAAGCGTATTTGGGAGAAACAATCTGAAAAGATTGATTGTATTAGAGGCACATGCATGCACACATACACACAGATATATGTATATATGTATGTGTGTGTATTAGAACAGTGATAATCATAAATGGTTCGATTGAGTAAAAAAATGTTCTTTTGATGGAAAAACATGCTTGAAGCATGCAAATGCACATGAGATAGCTAAAAGGATGTTCATTATACCTCAATTGTGACATTGTACTTTTTTTCCTTCTTGTTGGTTTTCTCTCTGTTAGGTTTTTCCCTAGTAGGATTTTTAATAAGGCGACTATTCATCAACGATGAACATGAGGAGAAGCATAATTATTATCTTTTGATTTCAATTTTTTTAATGCATGTCTAAGCAATATTATACATATCTATAGATCCAGAAGAATCCATAGCTGATACGAATTATCAAGACATGTACTTTAATTCAAAGGGAAATTGTTAAATCATCTATAGCATCCACACGTATGTTATACTGTACTCTTTTTCCTTCACTAAAGTTTTCGTGCTGGGTTTTCCTTATTAATGTTTTAATGAGATATTACATTGATCCAGAGTATCAAACTTCCATTGATGCAACAAAATATTAAATATGTCATATCGTATTATACTTGCTTTCCTTCATGAAGATTTTTCCCACTATGTTTCTATCAGTAAGGTTTTAATGAGGTGTAACATTGATCTAAATAAAACCTCCATTTGATATACTATGATATTAGAATATGTCAAAATATATTGTACTCTTATTCCTTCACAGAGATTTTTCTCATTGTGTTCTTCTTAGTAAGGCTTTAACGAGGCACTATATTGATATAGAAGTATTTAACTTCCTAGAAGAAAATATTGTTTTTAATATGATATCTATGATTTTACAAGATGCACTGTTTTTCTTATTTACGGTTTTTTCCATTGGGTTTTCCTAATAGAGGTTTTTAATGAGGCAACATAATATCTATATCGATTGAATATATATATATATATATATATATATATATGGAAGCAAGATAATGAGTAGGAGCAATCATTATATATGTTTCAAAAGGGACTGCTGCAAGTTACCATATGAACATCCAAGATTTCGAAGTCGCATATTCAAAGGGAAGCGTTATACTATATATAAACTATAAAGGTGAATATGCTAAATTTTGCATGGGCATCATTGTAATCTTTAACTTTTCTAATATATATAGAGCTCTACTATATTGTATGTTGATATTTATAATGAATGAAATATCCCATCTCTATGTAACTAATGGCTCCTTATTTTCTTATATTTTTAACATAAAAATGAAGAAAATAGATGAGTAGTACTTCATGGATAAGAAAACATAGTTTATACTTCTTACTACCACACATGATATCACTAAGAAAAAAGGGTTAACATAGAATACTGAAAATTTCTACTTAGAAGCAGTATGATATCACCGAAACATGGAAAATTACATTAAAGCATGGTAGGCATCTACCATTTCAATCTGAATTGTCAGTAGAAAATAGGTAATTTTTTTAACTTTTTACTAGTTGGATGAATTTTCATGTACCTCTCATAAAAAATTAAATACTATTCCTTTTGGCCTTTTGTGAAGTCCCTTTGACCGTCGCTATTTATAGGAAAATTGTATATATCTTATATTTTATTTCCTTTCTAAGATTATATGTCTATTTCCATATGTAATTCTTTTATTTTCTTTCTCTTCAAATATTGTGCTTTCTTATTTGAATTTAAGTTATATTATATGGACCAATTAAACATTAATGGTATTCAGTTCAATAATCATTTGCTTAACATAAAATATAATTCAAACACGAGACATTGTAATATCCATTAACTACATATCTCATTAACTACAATAATTATATTGAGATTTTAATTAAAAGCGAAAATATAAGTACTCATATCATGTTAAGTTGGTGTAGATTAAGATGGAGAATGAGATAATGGATAGTGTTGAGATTGAGATGGATCCTCCCTCATAATCTTAACTTTTGATAACCTATTTTGAGATATTAGGATTTTAGATTTTTGAGATAAAGAGGTGGAAGGAATAGTCTTGTAGGGACATAAAAGTACGTGAAAGAAGAAAATATAAGAATTGTGGAAATGTTATTTTGGTAATTTTGCTTTATTTTTACAAGGTATTCCTTATAATTTTATATTTTCAACAAATAAGACATCATGGAAATTGGATAACAAAATCAAAGTTTATGAGAAAAGACGGGATGCATTATATTTAAAAATTTAAGTGCAAGCCAAAAATATTTTTCAACTACAGCCAAAATTTAGAATGGTAAGCTTTAAATTTTCAAAAACTATTCAATATATAATTTGTTCCTTATTTAATTATCCTTTTGAAAAAATTGAAATGATTTAAAGAATTTGAGGTGTCAAATTTGAAATTTGCTACCTATTTGTATGATATAGTTTTCAAATCGTTTACTAATTGTCAATGGTGTTATTTTTTCAAAGCATAAACCAAACCAACAACCATTACATTTCAATACATATACAAAAACAATTATCAACCACTAAAATGAACAATGTTAAAGTTAAAAATGTTTAGTTTAAAGGTGAGATTTTACTCACAAAAGTGGGATCAAACTAAGTCGAACAACCACTTCACCTTGACTGACACTTGATTTACCTTTTCTCTCAGTAAAGCTTGGATTTGGAACCCTAAACGGGCTTAAATGATTGGCCATGGCGGCCTTAGTATGGTTGAGGTTGTAAGGCTTTGTTCTGAAGAGGTGGTATCGTAGGAAAAGAAATGAGAGGTCTAAACAAGTTATTCATTCATTAAAAGTAAACCAAACTAATGTTTCTAAACTTTGGAGAGACTATGGAAGCCATTAAAAAGGTTTTGAGAGCTTAAAGCAAGATTTTAGAAAGTGGAAATGAATGGAGACATGAGAAAATAAATTAGGAAATTGGTATATATAGAAGTTAGATTAATAAATTACCAAAATACCCCTATGTACTTTACCCTCCACAACTTTATGCCACCTTACCATGTCTCCTTCCACCCTTGTACCTCAAGCCCCCAATTTTCCCCTATTATCTCTTCCTATGCCAACATGCAATTAATGCTAATAGTACTTATATCTCTTGATGTTTTATATGACATGACACATACTTTTTATTTTATTTTTATTTTCATAAAAGGTCATCATCCATACTTTGTATGCTTAGGTGTATATATAAACAAAAATGTATCCTAATCTAAACTTATTCTATTTATAAATATGTATATCCACACTAAAGAGTTCACAACATTCCCAACGCTTTTAGCCAACGAAAGTCGAAAATTCATAAGACGAATTCAAGTCACATTTTTGATTTTTCTTCGAAATAAATATTTTTAAAACTAATTTTAAAAAATATTTCACCATAATTATCTATTATTTAATAGAGTTTTATTTTAATCATAAAGCCTACTATTTGATATTTAAAATTAATTAATTAAATATTTGCAAATCAAAGCCGTGAAATTTCGGATCATTACACTCTCCCCCACTTAAAAGAATTTTGACCTCGAATTTTACCACGACCTAACCCAGAAAACAAACCAAATAAAGAATACATAACACAGTATATCAGTTCGTATAATATACATAGATCATTCTTATGCGAAAAATCTGATTTGATCGCTTACTCTAATGCATAGCTTTTACTTCTGAATTAGTATTACTCACTCGATTCCTTAATGCAGACTCTGATCAGGATTCTTAATAAGAAACCTTCATTATTCTTACATATTCATATACTACAATATAAAACTTTAGTCTCACATTGAAAACCATCACCATTTGTTTGGCATCGAAAATGAGTGATGGATCCTTATTCGAAACGGTGCGGGACACTTAAAGTCATGCACTCGAATCTTGGATTCAACTTGTATGAAAAAAGGAATGATATATGTTCAACATACGTACTTATTTTATTAGTTTTTACCAATACTAATTCTGTTTCTGCTAAAATTATTTATGTAAACATTTCATAGAACTAATTTAAGCTTAACTTTTATAATATTCTACAACATCCTGAAAGTTTGTACCCCTATCTGATTCAAATTTTTCCATTTTGAACTTATTTCTCTTAAGAAATTTCGAGATCCAAATAACCAATTTTATCTTAAAACTCTTCTTGAAATTATTTTTATACATTTTAACCATTAAAATATGTTCAATAGCCTGAGTAACCCTAAAATGATACTAAGAAACTGGGTACTACCAAATAGTATCATATATTCCCTTACTAAGAAGGGTAATACTTAAGAAACGCCTACCATCTAAAAACATAGCTTTCCCATTTTTAACTGCTTTCAGATCCTTGTACTAGTTGACATAAAATTCTTCTTTTATTCAAAACCATTATAAAATAAATAAAAATATACACATACTTACATAATTTTACCCCTTTTCTAATAAAATATTTCATAATGTTTATTCTTAGTTTAGATTATAATACACAACTCCTATTACAGTCAAATTTAAATTTAATTTTTAATCCCAATATTATCACCGAACGCCATGTAGTCAAATTGTGAAACTGAATTCACAAGGTGTTAGTGTTCAATTTAAGTAAGATAATAATTTCTTATAAACTCTATCTAAGCCTAACTAGGCAACAACAAATGATAATGATCAAACATTATCATTCTCTAACAATAACCATATCCCATTTAACTATATTTTTTTAGAAAATCTTCCTTTATATATAAAATATAATCTAGGTTAAATTATTTCATTTACCTAAATTTAAAATAATATTATGTCAGTTGGCACTGTTTAAGTGTTTTAGAGATTCCTTTCAATTCCATAAACCACTAAACTGATCAATCAACACGATAAATACACACTCTATTATATATATATATAAATATATGTATAACCGTGTGTGTGTTCAAACCCATTCTAAGGTCTCGCTTATCGTATCTCAAATGAGTTAACCCCACCAAAGCGAAAGTGTTCACTCAACCTAAGCTCTGATACCAACTATAACGATCTATCTCTCTTACATCTAAAGACGACACTTAATACATCTTGGTATTCGTGTGCCGATCATTTAAGTTCTAAAAGATAGGTCGTTTGAGATGAAGAAAGAAGAAAACATTACAGAATCTCACAATAACATGACGAGTAACATATAATATATATATATATATATATATATATATCAAGTCTTTACAAATGAAAGAACTTTATTATAAATAGTCATCGGAGTACACTATCTTACTATCAGCGTTGACAGTTATAACAACCCGTCCTTACAAATGCTGATAAATTCAGCAATCGATAGAGTGGAAAAACAAAGAAATACATAGATATGTCTTAGGCATCTAGTTCGTCTCATGAACTCCAAAGCATCTGAAGCTAATCTGGAAAATATGCTCCGTCTGACCCGAAAAATAAAATAAAATAACACCGAATCAGTCTGGCAATACTAGGGTGAGAAAAATCAAGTAATGAGGTGAATATATAATAATTCTGTGAGACCACACCATTAACATGGAATGGGTTTTTACCTTACAAGAACAACATTCGTAGATGAAGAAATGGGAAACAATTAGAAACAAATTCCAAACAAGAACAAATAAGCATAGACTATGTAAAAATCCAAATTTAAATAATGAACATAAATAATAAATATCGAAAAGAACCTTAGTCACTTCACGGTGGAGTTAAGAAAGAAGATAATTTAAAAACTTGGAACCAAAGTAAAGAATACGAAAATTTTCCAACAAATGACTAGGAGGGTGCTCCCTTCTTACTGAAAGTATGCATCTAGAGATATACTTGAAAACTCAAGTTGGTCTCGATCATGTCCAAGCCAGACCCTGCTAACGGTTACCGAGTATCTGAGCAATTCAAACTCAATGCACTAAACCGAATCGTATCTCGAGTGGATATAAAAATAACCTAATGGAACCGACCCCACATAGCTTGGCCTCTACTCGCTCTTTGGGTTTAGTTATTCTAACAAAGAATAATAAAGCTCATATGTGAAACATATCCTCTAAAAATAACAAAATACAACATGAAGAAAGCTGAACCGATAATTAATAAATCAACTATTGGGGGTAATTTTAAAATGATCGTATATGGAAATTAAATTTCGCAATCTTACCACTACTAGTCAATTCCAAACAAGTGCTATCCTTTAATTGAAAATAAAGTTTGGCAAGTTGAGATAGTGTTACCTCTAGGTATTGCCTTGACGATATTTTTAGTTTTCGAGACAGAAATGAATGCAAGCCTCGACATTTAATGCTAAAAATATGACTAAATCCTTTCCATATAAGCGATATCGTTTATGGAAACTACTTTTCCATGCCGAATCGAACTTTATTTTTAAAACCAAACTTACGCTAGGGTTTCACATTAAAAGTATTAACTTTAAACAACTTTATCAAAATGACTGATTTATTTAAAACCAAATTTATTACTTCAATATCTTTATTTAAATTGATTAGTTAATTTTTAAAACAATGGTTAATTATTTTATACCGCTTTATTTAAAATAATAAATTATCTTTAATCCAATTCATTACTTCAAAAAACACTATTTTAAAAGATTAATTATCTTTAATCATCCTTGTTAAATGATTAATTGACTTCAAACTTTTATTATTAAAAGTAATTTATCAACCTTTAAAACCTCGTTATTTGAAATGATTAACTAATTTAAAACCATCATTAACAAAATGATTACTTAAATTTAAAACATTATTATTGCAGTGATAAATTGATCATAAAACATGAATAGCAAAATGATTCATTTATATTAAAACACCTTTATTAAAGTAATTAACTTATATTAAGTCCTTATTATTAAAATGATCAACTAATTTAAAAACCTTGTTAATGAAACAATTAATCTATTTTAAACCATCTTTACTTAAATAATTAATTATCTTTGTAAAACTCATGCACAAGATTTAACAAAATACTTCAAGTGGATAATATTTCCATTCAAATATGATATAAACTAAGTGTGGGGATATATACAAAAGAAAATAACATTATGCACATATACAAAACATCTCTTATCAAATATAAATTTGTTGGTATAGAATTCAATGCTCAAAACAATATAATAGTAGAACTGGGATTTATTCTGCTAAATAGATGTAATTTGTATTTTATCTAACTAAATGATAGCAAATGGAGTTTTATTCTGCTAAACGGACGTCAATTACAATTTAATTAGCAGAATAGGTTTTTATTCTGCCAAACAAATTTCATTGGGTTTCATATTCAAATGGGGTTATTTAAGGGTAATCGACAAAAAAATCCATTCGATAAAATACTCTTTAAAAGAGAGTTTGTTTTTAAAACAAAACCGATCTTTTAGTAATAAAGTTGGTTTGAATTTAAAACTTTTGTTTAATAATTAAATAACATTTAAACTCCTTATTTAATTATAGTTAAGCATTTCATTAATAATTAATAATAATTAACTATTAATTAAATAATTATCCAATATTATTTAAAATAGTTAATCTTTAAATAAATCATTATCTATTAATTAATTTCAATTAATAATTAAATAATACTTAATTAAAAATTAAATAATAATTAAACCTTTACTCAAAATAGCTGAGATTTAATTAAATGTTAACTTAATTAGTAATTAATCAAACTAATTAATTAATAATTAATTAAATAATTAAGCCTTAATTAAATAAAATTAATTAAATACTTAATTAACTCTTACTTAGTTAATAATCAGTTAAGACTTTCTTAATTAACTAATTATAATTAACTTACTTGATACTAAGTGCTAATTACTTAACTTAAATTATTAACTAACTACTAATTATCCTTAATAAACAAATAAACAAATTATTACTCATACTTTATTAAGTAATATATAATTATATATGTATGTATGTATGTATCTTTGTACTCAATTAATGATTTGAAATGGTTTTCAAAAACATTAAAAAAAAACACTTTATATTTATAAAACGTTATGCTTTTCCGAACTACATCCATGGCTTGCTATGGATACCATAACTTTAAGACTTGTTTTACATCTCAAATGCTCCTTTAAAACTTTTACTTTAACTTAATTAAAAATTGCATAAGGATTTTGGAAATTAAAAAGCAAAGTTTAAAACTTTAAACACTTCTAGAAAACATTTAAGTGAACTCAGATTTTTGGGATAAGGATCTCAACTTTACAACAACCACAAATCAAGTATTAACCTACTCCTTAACATTTCAAATACATATACAATAAAACAACACATAAACATAAACTCAAATAGCCAAACGTGTAACATAACATAAGTAAATGCCACATTTTTACAACTAGTTTTAAATTGCTAACTAACTACCGAAAGTATCATCTTTTCAAATCATAAACTAAAGCAATAACCTTTACATTTCAATACATATACAACAAGTAATTATTGAACACTAACATAAACAATGTTAAAGTTAAAAACTTATAGTTTTAAAGGTGATATTTTACTCACAAAAGTACGACCAAACTAAGTCGAACAACCACATCACCTTGACTAACACTCATACCTTTTCCTTCACTAAAGCTTGGATTTTGGACCATAAATGAACTTATATGATTCGGCTATGGCATGTAGTGGGCTCAGCCATAGGGTGGTTGAGGGTGTAAGGCTTTGTTTTGAAGAAGTGGCGTCATAGAAAAGGAAAGAGAGATCTAAAAAATATTTCATTTATTAAAAATGAACCAAGCTAAGGTTTCTAAACTTTGAAAATGCCATGGAAGCCAATAAAAAGGTTTTGAGAGCTTAGAGTAAGATTTTAGAAAGTGAAAAAGAATGGATAACTGAGAAAATAAATTAGGAATTTGGTATATATACAAGGTAAATTAACAAATTACCAAAGTACCCCTATGTACTTTACCCTTCAAATTTCATGCCACCTCACTATGTCTCCTTCCACCCTTGTGTCTCAAGCCTCCAACTTATCCCCTTTTGTAACAACTCTTGTTTTAGTGATTACCTGTGATATTAAATTATAACGGTGGTTATAATTTAATAATAGAGAAATAAATTAATTTGGAAACGGGAAATTTGTTAAAATTGTTTGTTTTAAATAAACAATGGGTTTTGAATAAATAAAAAAAGAATTAAGATAGTTTGGTTGGTAATAAAATGTGAATATGGGCATTTCACTAGAAGGACAAACTTTGCAGTCCAATTAGTTCCTAGGGCACACATCCACGAAAATTAATTTCAAGGCTAATGCCAGCAAAATAATTACTTTTAAGGACAAAGTCAGCAGTCCAATATTTTCAAGGACATAATTTCGTAGGTTTTTAGGCCTTAAAACTAATTATTTTGCATTTTGTCCTTAAAAGTAATTATTTCAGTTGTGTGTCCTAGAAACTAATTGCACTTGCTAAAGAGGCCCTTCTGGCTAATTTCCACTTGTGAATAATGGTATTATGTTAATTGGGTGATTAATTGAATTAATTAAGTGAGATAAAAGAATTTAATTCAATATCATTTGTTGAAATAAATATAAAATTTTATTATGTTAGTTTGGTGTAAAAGTGAGCATTACGTGGTTTTAATTTGATAAAATGCAATAATTTTAGAAATTATTGCCAAAATGGTGAATTTTGTTGATTTTAATGAAGTATTAGAATTTAGTATGAAAATTATTGTAAATAAAAAAGTGGAATATTGGTTAAAAATAATATTTCGATCTAAAAATAATCTTAATAAGGTTTGTTACATTTAATCAAACAAGAGAAATGATTTTATGTAATTTTGGTTGTTAAAATTATGATTTATTTAAATAAAATTGTGTTTTATGTAAATAATAATGTAAAATAAAGTATTTAAGTAAAAATAAGAATTTAATGATGTAAAAAAAAATTAAATGCCTAAAATAACTTTTATGTGTCGATAAAACAATTTTTAACATAAACATAGGTTGTATAAATTTATTTGGTTAAAATATGGTGAAATAAAGTGATAACATAGAATAACTTAATTAATTTTAACTAAGTATTTACATATAGGCTAATGGGCAATGGATTCAAGCCCAAACCCATTTCTGGAATGATCAGAAGAGGCTGTACATTTTTTTCTTCTTTCTCGTTTTGCCTCTCCTTCCTAAAACAAACCAGAGAAAATAAAAAAGGGCAGCCTCCTTTTAGTTTTTAAACTAACTTCAAATTTAGCAAAATCAAAAGGAAAAATTAGCAAACTAAAGAAATTAATAGGTAATCAATTC
This sequence comes from Allium cepa, assembly GCA_030765085.1. Classification (NCBI taxonomy): domain Eukaryota; kingdom Viridiplantae; phylum Streptophyta; class Magnoliopsida; order Asparagales; family Amaryllidaceae; genus Allium; species Allium cepa. The sequence goes on from CM060941.1 coordinate 636,864,822, forward strand.
AAAAACCAAAACCAAATTCATCTATTTCAATTTTCATAAGTATGTTGTCTGTAACCTCTATTTTTTTGCCTGCATGATCTTTTTTCAGCTTTCGCAGGTCAGTAAAGCTTCTCGAAGTAAAAAAGATCTTAACTTGCAAGATTAAATCACTCAAAATCGTGCTAAGATGAGCTATAACTCACACATCTCGCTTAAAACAAGTTTATATGCTGAAATTTGTTAATTTTGGCTTATTGTAAACAAAAATCTATTGTTTGAACTTTACAGTAAGAAACTGTTCTAGAGTGCTTCTTCTTGTGTTCATATAACTTTGTTCTTGTCATGAATCCATGCCAGAATTTTCTCGGATTGTTGTCTATGTGTAGCAATTTTTGCATCTCAAATTTCATTATCTAAATCATTTGGGAACAGCCTAAAATCATTGCTTAAAAAATGGAATGAAACAGGCAGAAAATGCCTGTAAGAATCGCGACCTTCGGATCGACCAAAATGCCATGGGGTTTGACCTGGGCATGTTTATTTGCCCAGGTCGATTTATTTTTCCTCCTTTATATTATTTTGTTCTTTTTACTTATTCCAGTGACTTTTGCAACCAGTTCTTGTGATATTTTAGAGTATTTTTGAAGGGGTTAAACCTATCAATAGGTAAGACAACATTGTTGTTGACCCGTACTTCAGATTGATGTGTTTTTGAGACAATTCCATATGCCGATTTAATGGCATTTTCGATGATTTTTGCTGTTTCGAGCACGTGTTTTCTAAAACGATTTTGAAATGATTTTTGTAATAAAATATATTTCAAAATAGATATTTTACAATATTTGTAATTATTTTTTAAGCTATTAAAAATTTATATTCTCTATAATAAAGAGAATTTTAAAGCCTTGTTTTCCAAACGATTTGAAAAATTATTCTGAAAACTAGTTTTCGTGAAGCAAAGTATTTTCTATATAAAAATACACGTTTTTGCACTCTTTGAGCAATTGAGGAAGAGAACTAAATGATAAACATGTGGTATGGGACACATGCGTTTAATTTTTTGGTTAATTCCGGATTTGTTCGTTTGAAACTATACACGTTTTATGGGCCTTTGTGTTGTTTGCCAGTACCGGACTTTCGAGTCATTTGGGCTTTTTAATTATTTGTCCTTTGGGATGTTTGTCGTTTGGGATGTTTGATCTTCGGGTTGGTTGTCCTTCGGTCGTATTAGGCGCCTTATTTGTGATACAATACTTGGCGAGATTCGACCATTTTGATGAGCACGTGCATTTTTTGTGATATTTCATGATTTATTTGTGATTTTTGAATGTTTTCGCCATTTCGAGATTATTGGGCCTTTTCAGCCATTTGGGAATTTATGTAAAATAGTGATTACATTTTGGGGTTTTGAACTCTTAACCGAGTTTTACATATGGAGATTTGTGGTTGCCATCCTTTGGCGTATTTTTGAGATTTATGATTTCCTATTGAGGAGTTATTTGTGTTTGCCATTCTTTGGTGGATTTTGAGACTTGTGATTGTTTATTTAGGAGTTATGTTTGATGAAAGCCATTCTATTGGCTATTGTACATGTCGATGATATGAGGCGATTATTTGTGATTAATAGATATTGTCGTTGAACTTTCCTATTTTGAGAAACTCCCATATGATGCATTTTAGTGGTATTATCTCATATAAAGTAGTTGACATATATTTGGTGTGCTTCTTCTCTTTTGAGAAGAAATTTTATCATTTATCCTTATACTTTATCTATCTTATGCTAATCGGTTTATTTAAGCTAGCCCGTGTATTTTATGTACTCGGGTCAGACCGAGTTATTTCAGGTTAGTCAGCTGCTATAGGTTACCACTATGCTACTTCCGCTATGGATTTTCTTGCTTTCTTTTTTATGCTAGGCATCTTTTGTGTAGCTTTATAGTGTTTTGTAAACTTTGATATATACATATTCTTTTGAATCGATGTATATATTATGGTCCATGTATCACCATTATCGTATCATTTTGTAGTGTACTATGATGTATCTATTTATATGTATGTGTGTGTGTGTGTGTGTGTGTGTATGCATGAGTGCTTTCTTGTAATATGTTATATTTGTTGTTATTATATTTTGTTCTAATATGTCCATTAACCACCATAGCTATATATTAAACTTTTATTGAGTATGTCGATCCACTTGAGAAAGGTAAAAGAAAAAAAATTGAGCACCCAATCAACGTATTCAAAACATGTTTAAGACAAAGCTTACGGACGGTCGCTCCTAACCAACCCTATTCTCCGCATTAACAGACAGTATTACACTGTAATGCTCTTTATTAATGTGGATCTTGAGGTAAGGCCTTACAACTTGGTATCGAAGCTGAGTTCGAAACAAAATATGATAAACACAGAACATAGCATATATTACAGTACATCAGAGTACAGTATAAGTGTTACATTTTTCCTAATCATCCTGTCCTTAATCTTTCAGTGTCCTTGGGGTTAGATATAAGTTAGGAATACATCTAGGAATGCATTTTAATTCCATAGTATTCCATAATTGAATTAATGATATCTACCCTTTGAATGATCTTTATCTTATCTTATACTTTCAACTTATGGCTGGAAGAGGCAGAGGTCACCATTCTGATGATGGATCGTCCAGTGGGTCACATCCAGATGGTGTTTATATGTCTGTTGATCGGTTCATGGAGTTATTCAGGAGCACTCAGCCTCCAGCTCCTACTCCTTCGTCACCTTCGCGCAAGTCTGCTTTTGCACGTATGTGCGGTGATTTCTCTCATCTTGGAGGCAAGCCTTTCAAAGGCTCAGAGTCTGTTCTTGAGGTCCAGGCAAGGCTTTATACATGCAGGCGTATCTTTACTCGCATGGATCTTTTCGACCACTGCCAAGTTCTTATAGCATCGAGTATGTTACAAGAGCGTGCACTTAATCGGTATGAGTGCCTTATTACCGAGCTTTTAGGGAGCAATTCGAACATAAGTTTGTTCCTTAGTCTGAGAAAGCCCTCTTAGCATGTCGCTTCCTTGAGTTGAAGCAAGGGAACTCTTTAGGTTCTAAGTATGTTTCTTCATTTGAGACCTTGTCCAAGTATGGTCTCGAGTATGTTTGCAATTCTTATAAGAATAATCTCAAATTTATTTCTGGTCTCAAGAAATATTTAAAGAAATCTTTGATGCTTCAGCTTAAGCTTTCATTTGAGGAGTTAGTTGACTTGGCACTTCACCTTGAAGCAGTCGAGAATGAGAGGGATAGTAGTGATGAACAGAGATTCATAAGAACCCCAACAAGAAGAAGTTTCCGTTTCAGAAGTTTAAGTCTTTTCCTCATAGCAAGAAGAAGTTAGTTTGTTCTGGCTCTCAGCCCAGTGGAGCACCTTCTATTCAGAAGGGGTGTTTCAATTATGGCTCTTTCGATCATTTGATTCGAGATTGCCCCAAGCCTCATGTGTGCCGTTATTGCAAGAAAGAGGGACATTTGATTTCTTCTTGACCCATTGATCCTAGTAGTGTCAAGTCGGGCAAGCTTAATGTGGTGGATGCTTCTGGTGGTTCTTCTCAGTGCAAAGGCACTTCTCCTTCTATTGACGAAGGTTCCATATTATTTTATGACCAACTATTGGAGTTCTCTTTGATACGGGTGCTTCACACTCATTCGTATCGAAGGAGCTTGTTGATGATATACCTTTGGATGTTTCTTGTCTTGTTGCTTCTTTGAGGACTGCGAATCTTATTGGGGGATCCACAACACTTAGCATGTTGTGTGAGAATGTTGAGATTATTCTTTGTGGTTTTTCTTTCCATGCAAATCTGCACATTATTCAGTGTCTTGAAGTTTATTTGATTTTGGGATGGATTGGCTTGCTTGTTATCAAACCTGAATCCTATGTATTGAAAGGATCCTATATCTTAGGCATCCTAATTTGGCTGATCAGTTGTCTTTTGTTCTTCGGAATGTTGATGGTGATTCTAAAGCATCTTTATTTGCTCTTGAGTCTCAAGATGATGATGATGTATCTTGAACTCCAATCGTTTGTGATTTTGCTGATGTATTTGAGCCTATTTTGGGTTTGACACCCAAGCGGGCAATTAAGTTCTGTATTGACCTCATTTCCGGTGCTCAGCATGCAAGTCGTCCTCCCACGAGGATGTCCACTAAGGAAAATTAGGAACTCAAAAACAATTGTTGGGAGCTTGAAGCCAAGCAATTCATTCAGTCCAGTTCTTCACTGTAGGGTGTCGTGGTCATCCTTGTTAAGAAATCTGATGGTACTCTTAGGCTTTATATCGATTACCACAAGCTTAACGAGTTAACCAGTAAGAATAAGTATTCACTGTCTAGGATTGATGACATGTTTGATCAATTGAGTGGTGTTAAGGTCTTTTCTTAGCTCGACCTTACCACCAGTTTTCATCAGCTACGAGTTATGGAGGATAACATTCCTCTTACCACATTCCGCACTCGTTATGGTTCTTATGAGTGGCATGTTATGCCATTCGGTTTGATGAACACTCCAGCTTATTTAATCGATCTCATGAATCGAGTATTCAGGGAATATCACGGTAGGTTCATCCTTGCATTCATTGATGACATCCTTGTCTACACTAAATCCAAAGTCGATCATGCTCGTCATTTGAGGATTGTTTTGAATACTCTTCATCGGCATCAACTTAAAGCCAAATTTTCCAAGTGCCACTTTTAGGATGATAAGGTGAAGTTCCTTGGCCATGTTGTAGATGACATTTCTGTCGATCCATCGAAGATTGAAGCCATTAGAATTGGAAAAGGCCAATGAACGTTTCTGAGATTCGAAGTTTCCTTGGATTGGTGGGTTATTAACACCGGTTCATCAAGGATTTTTCCCACATCGTGCTTCCTCTTATTAGACTTACTAGAAAAAGCATTTGATTTATTTGGTCTGATAAATGTGAAGCTTCTTTTCAGAAATTGAAAGAACTTCTCACTATTGCACCTATCCTTGTGGTTCCCGAAGGGAATCAAGATCTTGTTGTCTGCCCACCTCTCAATATCTTAATTAGCCAGTATAAACACTGGCGATGTTTGTAGATGTAGTCTCGATGCCATGCTTATGCAGAGCAATCGTGCAGCTGCCTATGCTTCTAGGCAATTGTGTCCGAATGAAGTTCGCTATGCCACCCACGACTTAGAGTTTGCCACCATAGCCTTTGCCTTGAAAATTTGGCATCAATACCTTTTATGTGAGTGCTTCATTCTTTATACCAATCATAAATCATTGAAATATCTGTTCACCCAAAATGAGATTAATATGCGACAACAGTGTTGGCTCAAGTTCCTAGCCTATTATGATTTTGATATCCATTACATTCTTGGAAAGGGGAACCAAGTTGCAGATCCACTAAGTCGCAAGCACTCAGCCGTTGTTTCTATGATGATAGCCGAGTGGGATGTGTTGGAGACTCTATCTCTTTGTGATATTCATGATCATGCTCCGGCTTCAGATTCTCCTATCTTTTTATTTAGTTTGGAAGCTCGTCCTAACTTATTGGATCGTATCTTCGATGCTCAGCGGAAAGATCCAGATCTTGTGTGCCTTATTCAGCTATATAAGACCGAATCCTATGACGATGAGTTGAGAGATTTCAGCATTGATATTCATGGTTATATTCATAAGAAGAATCGATTGATTATGCCTTGTGTTTCTGATCTTAGGCGGGACATTCTCGATGGTTGTCACCATTCGAAGTATACTATTTATCCCGACAGTAGCAAGATATATGCTGATATGAGACGCTTGTATTATTACAAAGGCATGAAGCATGATGTGAGTAACTGAAGGACTTGTCAACTTATTAAAGCTGAACATCAACATCCCAGTGGTCTTCTTCAGCCTCTTGAGGTCCTATTGTGGAAATAGGATTAAATCTCTATGGACTTTATTGATGGCCTATCTCATTCAAGATTGGGCCATAACAGTGTTTGAGTTATTGTGGATCGCTTAACTAAATCTGCTCATTTCATTCCTATTAAATCTAATAGGATAACTTCTAATTTATCTAAGCTATATATTAAGGAGATCATGAGACTTCATGGTACTCCTAGTTTGATCGTTTGTGGTAGAGATGCACTTTTCACCAATAATTTCTAGGAGAGTCATCATAAAGCTTTAGGTACAAAGCTTAACTTCTATACAGCTCATCATCTGTAGTCTGACAGACAGACTAAATAGTGAATCATATTCTTGAGGATCTATTTCGTGCATGCATTCTTGATTTTGGTGGTAGTTGGGAAGACCACCTACCGCTTGTTGAGTTGTCTTACAACAACAGTTTTCAGTCCAGTATCGATATGGCACCTTTTGAAGCCCTATGTGGAAGGCCATGTCAATCACCTTCTTGTTGGTTGGAATATGGAGAAAATTTGATTTTAGGCCCCGATTCTATTCGTGAAACTTTAGAGAGGATCGATCTCATTCGTCAGAGAATGAAAGAGGCACAGTGTCGTCAGAATCCTACACGGACAACCGTAGGAAGCCTCTTGAGTTCTCCATTGGTGATCTAGTTTATATTTGTGTATCTCCCTTGAAGGGGGTAATGGATTTCAGTACGACTGGGAAATTGGCTCCGCGATTCTTAGGAGCATTTCCTATTACTGAGCGTATTGGCCCTGTTGCATATAGAGTATCAGTTCCAGCTCATTTATCTTATATTCATTACGTGTTTCAGGTCTCTAAGCTTCGGAAGTGCCTTCATGATTCGGATTCTGTTATTCATTCTCCTTGTCTGCAAGAGCTTGAGGTCTCACCTGATCTATATATTGTGCAACATCTTGTCTGTATTCTTGCTTTGGAGATGAAACGCCTTCGAAATAAGGATGTACTGCTCGTGAAGATTCAATGGTCTGCAAATCCCAATGATTGTACATGGGAAACCAAAGAGTTTATCGAGCGATCTTATCCTCGATTTCTATCTTCTTGTGTTGGAGGTGAGAATTTTAACTCGAGCCTATCTATTTTATTTGCTTAATGAAATAAATCGTGTCGAATACATCTCTTCTCTAGAATTGCGAGGATGGAATTTTTATAAGGGGGAGTCTGTAATAACCCTAGTTTTGGTGATTACCTATGATATTAAATTACAACGGTGGTTATAATTTACCAATAGAAAAATAAAATAATTTGGAAATGGAAAATTTGTTAATTTTTTTATTTTAAATAAACAATGAGTTCTGAATAAAAAAAATAGAATTAATATAGTTTGGTTGGTAATAAATTATGAAAAATGTTATCATGTTAATTGGGTGATTAATTGGATTAATTAAGTGACATAAAAGAATTTAATTCAATATCATTTGTTGAAATAAATATAAAATTTTATTATGTTAGTTTGGGGTAAAAATTGAGCATTATATGGTTTTAATTTGATAAAATGCAATAATTTTGGAAATTATTGCCAAAACGGTGAATTTTGTTAATTTTGATGAAGTATTAAAATTTAGTATGAAAAATATTGTAAGTAAAAATGTGGAATATTAGTTAAAAATAATATTTGGATGTAAAAATAAAGTTAATAAGGTTTGTTACATTTAATTAAACAAGAGAAAGGATTTTATATAATTTCGGATGTTAAAATGATGATTTATTTAAATAAAATGGCATTTTATGTAAATAATAGTGTAAAAAAAGTATTTAAGTAAAAATAAGAATTTAATAATGAAAAATAATTTTAAATGGTTAAAATAACCTTTATGTTTTGATAAAACATTTTCGTAAACGTAAACATAGGTTGTATAAATTTATGTGGTTAAAATATGGTGAAATAAAGTGATAACATAGAATAACCTAATTAATTTTAACTAGGTATTTACATATAGGCTGCTGGATAATGGATTAAAGCCCAAACCCATTTCTGGAATGACCAAAAGAGGCTGTACGTTCTTTTCTTCTTTCTCATTTTGCCTCTCCGTCCTAAAACAAACCAGAAAAAAGAAAAAATGGCTGCCTCCTTTTAGTTTCCAAAACTAGTTTAAATTTAGCAAAATCAAAAGGAAAATTAGCAAATTAAAGAGAGTAACTAGTAATCAATTCAAAAACCAAAGCCAAATTCATATATTTCAATTTTCATAAGTATGTTGTCTATAACCTCTCTTTTTTGCCCGCGTGATCTTTTTTCAGCTTCTACAGGTCAGTAAAGCTTCTCAAAGTCAAAAAGATCCCAGCTTGCAAGATTAAATCACTCAAAATTGTGCTAAGGTGAGTTACAACTCAGAAATCTAGCTCAAAACAAGTTTGCATGCTGAAATTTATTGATTTTGGCTTACTGTAAACAAAAATCTGCTGCTTGAAAGTTTACAGTAAGAAACTATTCCCGAGTGCTTCTTCTTGTGTTTATATATCTCTGTTCTTGTCATGAACCCAAGCCGGAATTTTTCTGGATTGTTGCCAATGTGTAGTAATTTGTGTATGTCAAATTGCATTGTCTAAATCAATTGGGAACTACCTGAAATCATTGCTCAAAAACTAGAATGAAAACAGGCAGAAAATGCCTCTAAGTGTCGCGACATTCAGGTCGACCAAGATTCCATGGGGGTTGACCCAGGCAATACATCGGTCGACCTATGGGTCGACTGGGCATGTCTATTTTCCCAGGTCGATTTCATTTTCCTCTTGTGTATTATTTTGTTCATTTTACTTATTCCACTGACTTTTGCAACCAGTTGTTGTGATATTTTGGAGTATTTTTAAAGGGCTTAAACCTATCAATATGTAAGCAAACATTATTGTTGATCCGTACTTAGGATTGATGTGTTTTTGATGAAATTTCATTGTCAATTTAATGGCATTTTTGGTTATTTGTGATGTTTCGAGCACGTGTTTTCTAAAACGTTTTTGAAATGATTTTTAGAATAAAATAGCTTTCGAAATAAATATTTTACAATATTTATAATTATTCTTGAAGCTATTAAAAATTTGTGTTCCCCATAATAAAGAGAATTTCAAAGCCATGTTTTCAAACGATTTCAAAAATTATTCTGAGAACTAATTTTTGTGAAGCAAAGTATTTTCTATAAAAAAATACATGTTTTTACACACTTCGAGCAAATGAGGAAGAGAATTAAATAATTCAATAAAACATGTGGTATGGGACACATGCGTTTGCTTTTTCGGTTAATTCTGGACTTGTTCGTTTGAAGCTATACACATTTTATGGACTTTCGGGTTGTTTGCGAACACTGGACCTTCGGGTCATTTGGGCTTTTTAGCTGTTTGTCCTTTGGGATGTTTGTCTTTAGGGATGTTTGACCTTCGGGTCATGTTTGGCGCCTTATTTGTGATACAGTACTTAGTGGGCTGTCCGTTTTGATGAGCACGTGCATCTTTCGTGATATTTCATAATTTATTTGTGATTTTCGAATGTTTTCGCCATTTCGAATTATTGGGTCTTTTGAGCCCTTTGGGAATTTATTATATGGTGATTACATTTTGGAGTTTTGAACTCTTAACCAAGTTCTACACATTAAGATTTGCGGAAGCCATCCTTTGGCGTATTTTTGAGATTTATGATTTTCTATTTAGCAATTATTTGTGGTTTCCATTCTTTGGCATATTTTGAGACTTGCGATTTCCTATTTAAGAGTTATGGTTGATGAAAACCATTCTATTGGCTATTGTACATGCCGATGATATAAGGCGGTTATTTCCGATTAATTTATATTGTCATTGAACTTGCCTCTTTCAGATACTTCCATACGATGTATTTTAGCGATATAATCTCATATAAAGTAGTTGACATATATTTGGTGTGCTTCTTCTCTTTTGGGAAGAAATGTTATCGTTTATCCCTATATTTTATCTATCTTGTGCTAATCAGTTTGTTTAAGCTAGACCAACCCGTGTATTTTATGTACTCAGGTCAGACCGAGTTATTTCAGGTTAATCACCTGCTGTAGATTACTCTTATGCTGCTTCCGCTATGGATTTTCTTGCTTTCTTTTTTATGCTAGACATCTTTTGTGAAGCTTTATAGTGTTTTGTAAACTCTGATATGTACATATTCTTTTGACTCGGTGTATATATTGTGGTCCATGTACCACCACTGTCATATCACTTTGTAGTGTACTATGGTGTATCTGTTTATATATATGTGTGTGTGTGATTACTGTTTTGTGATCCGTTATATTCGTTGTTGTTATATTTTTTCCTAATAGATCCGCTAGCCACCGTAATTTTGTGTTAAATATTTATTGAGTATGTCGATCCACTTGAGAAAAAGAAAAGAAAAAATTAGAGCACCCAATCGACGTATTCAATACACGTTTAAGACAAAGCTTACAGATGGCCGCTCCTAACCAGCCTTATTCTCCGCATTAACAGATGGTATTACTCCGTAACGTTCTTTTTTAATGTGGGTCTCGAGGTGGTGCGTCACACCCTTATCTCTTCCTATGCCAATATGCATTTAATGCTAAAAGTACTTATGTCCCAATGTTTTATATGACACGATACTTAATTTCTTAATTATTTATTTTCATAAAAGGTCATATCATCCATATTATGTATACTTACGTGTATATAAACCAAAATGTATCCTAATCAAAACATATGCTATTTTCGAACGTGTATATCCACACTAAAGAGTTCACAACATTCCCAACAACTTTTAGTCGACGTTATTCGTTTGGTTAGTTGTTGGTTTCTGACTAAAAGAAATTAGATTAAAACTATACCTTGGATTTCCAAATCAATAATATGAGATATGTATGTATGTATGTATCCATAACTTCATCAATTTAACAAAATATCAAGATAATGGTATAAAATTTCTTTAATAATTCAAAGTAATTGATAAATTATGCGATATTACTTAGTTTATCTAAAAAATAATGATATATATCATATAATATTACACGATTTTATGAATCTTGAATTTGTGGGGTTAAAAACAACTTCTTTAATTTCAAAATATAGTTTAGTTTTCTTTTTAAGCATAAAGATTGCTATAGCCACAAAATACATAGATTATAAGTACAATATATATAACTTTTTAAAAATTTCTGTTTTAAATTGTTATAATATGGTGATTATGATTCTTATATAGTGAGTTAAAACTCGATTTTATATGTGTTTGTGTGCGCACGCATATGCGTGCATATAGATATACATATCGATAATGAATAAGTATTCATTATTTAATTTAATAACTGTAATATGTGTTTTAAAAATTAATTTATTTTCTGTAATTATCTCAGTTCATACATCAAAGTATGTACTAAAATAAATATATTTAAATGATTTACTTTATTTTTTAAATATAAAGACTTTATGTCATTTATAATAATTTTATAGTACCAAAAATTTCCATTCTCAAAAACTCATAGATCATTTTGATTTATATTTTCTATTTTTTACTTTTATAAAACCTATCTTCTACATATTCTTCCTCTATAAAAGAATATTATCATACACTTCTCCAAAATATTTTTAATTATATAATTTTTGTATTTTGTAGATATTTCCATTTATTTTAACATAGTTTATTATCTTAGGCTTAGTTTTAAAATAATAAATTCATTTATTAAACAATTTATACTTCACTAGAGTATATATACATTTTCTACTAAATAACTAGGAAAATGATTTGATGTTTTGATGATAATAAGTATATGAAAATGGAACCATTACGTTTATTAGTATATTACCTAATTAATGAACGAATTAATTAAATTAATTAAATAATATTTAATTAATAAAAATAACATAAATATTAGATTATTGTATAAGTTAATTAAATTATAAAATGTTATACGAGAATTAAATTTATATAGTATGTATGTATAATAAAAGGTGGAACGGTAAGAAAACCAAATTAGATATAAGGAATAAATAATATGTGCATTACATATACCTTGATTTCATATGTACCTAACACTTGAATCACGAGGGTATTTTATGAAAAATACATTATTCCGTTAGTCAATATAACTCAATTATATATATACATTAAAGATAATGAATTTTTAATATAATTTTTGTCCTCTAACATTTACATATATAGATTACTTGAATACTCCTTAGTTGTTGATATTCCTTAAGCTAAGGATGTTACGTGAAGTACAATTAATATATTTAAAACATGAGATAAGATATATACACATATTTGTTGATATTCCTCAAAGTACGTGCATTTATACTTAGGTCATCATGAGATGGTAGGTATGAACAAATAATATTTTTTTGATTTTTTGATGTTCCTCAAGATCAAAATGAAATTAGGATAAAGACCATGGGTTAGGATTTGTATATGATACAACTGATAAAATGCTAATCATTGCTTGCGGACCTATAGTTTGTTGATATTTCTCAAGGTCGGAATCCCAAGTAAAGCGAATCCGAACACCTACTAGAGAAGTTGAAAGACTTCTACGTTTCATCTTAGGATTTTAAGGAATATAAAAGTCTAGTGGAAGCCTTATTAGAAAAATGAAATGGTAACATTTAACCTTTCTAATATTGGAAGAACATCTACTATGTATAAATTAAACTAATCTATTTTGATAGATTTGTGTAGTTAATATAATTGACAAAATGTTTATCAGTTAAAATATACAAATGAACTGAATTAAGATCGATAAATCGAAATATAAAATATACTTACCATTAAATTTTTGCACATTGACTCATGCAAGTGCCTAATTTTACAACTACTAAGTAGGTTCGTAACTTGGTTACTTATTTTTTTGTTGATTGGACTATGTATTATCTTTTATGAGTTTCGAACTTTAAAAATAACACAAGCATATAGATATTTGATCCATATTCAATCATGTATGAATGTTATATGTTGAACAATTGCAATTCGTAGCATACAAAACCTTGATGAAATTAGTTCATTCAAAGTTAACAAGTAAACTATAGTTCCAAATTATGAATTCAATATGATTGGTTGCAATAAGGATCTTATTACGTCAGACGTAACACTAGACCAAGAGTTACAAGATAAATCTAAGGATTAGATCAACGAAATACCATTTTACGTAAATTGCAACTTATTTGATATCCTTAAATGTTAAGGATGACCAAATGCATTTTTGCAAAGAATTCATTAAGGCCTTGTAGTAAGCGTTTTCTTTTAAATGGTCTGACTATTCAGTGTTTAGAAAGGAAAGTGAATGGATGAGAGTGGATGTAACTTAAGGTACAGTTGGGCTGAAGAGAGAATGGTCACTACTACTTTGTGAAAGTATATTGGACCCAAAAATTGTATAAAATAATAATAGATAGTTAATAAGAATAAGAAACATGATATCTTGTCCAAATTTATATCTACATAGAAAAATTGTTTTCTATGAGATTTATTTCTGTAAGCTTAAGATATTTGATCTAAAAACTCAAATGTAATTAGGTTGCAGTAAATGAAATAAATAGTCAATATTAGGTAATTGAATGAATCTTCATGTTTCATATGCTTGTATAGTAATGGCAGAAATAATGGGAGCATTTCATATAAGACTTACTAGTTGCATCAAGTTATAAAAATTATTTTTGTAAAACATACAAGCGTTATTTATGAAATAATAACCATTTTTAGAGTTAGCTGAAAAAAATACATATTTTATTTCAATATGAATGTTCGTTGTAAAATAGAAATTTAATACCGGTATTTTTTTCATAACAAAAGTGATGCATTGGAAAATACATAAGGATCTAAAATTACTTACAATTATTTTAGAATTATAAAATAAGCCACATTTTCGAGAAATAATTCTTTGATTATAAGATTATGATGTACTAGTGAATTTTACCTCAAATGATAAAAGGCAAAGCACACATTTATTGAGAGCAATATAAGAATCGATGAACTCTTTGAATTGATATATATATATATATATATATATATATATATATATATATATATATATATATATATGCAATTAGAAGTTTAATACTGCTAAAACAGTTTTGTATACTTCATAAATTCATCGAAGAATTACGATGAACAAGAATATGTGTATCTGATGCAGATGTAGTGCCTCCACTACAACAAAAAGAGCCTATTACAATGCTTTTTTTAAAACATTGTTAAAAACAGTCTTACAACGTTTTTGAAGCAAACATTGTAAAAATATTGATTTTTACAACGTTTTTATGCAAACGTTATAGTAATACCCTTTTAATGACTTTATTACAAATAGGTTGTAAAACCATGGTTATTTACAACTTTTGTATTACGCGTACGTTTCCCTAAATGTTGTAAATATCAATTTACTCCAACAAAAGTTGTATTACGCGTACGTTGTAAAAATCTTCGAGGAAATGTTCACTACAGAAAAAGATTGAATTAACGTTAATTGTTTTTTAATATAGTTACTATTGTTTTAAATATTATAATAATTAATAATTAGTAATTTATAACTAATAAATAATAATTAATACTAACTTAATAATAAATAATTATAAATGACAACTTATATAGGTCGTCATTTGTAATTTATTATAATTAATGATTATTAATAAATAATTTACAATCACTGTATATTATCTATAATCAATAATTACTTTTGATATTTAATAATTTATTATGGTTAACTATTAATAATTAGTAAATTATAATCAATATTTATTGATTACATTTGATAATTTAAAAATATAATTGATATTAAAAATTAATATTAAATAATTACTATTAAATAATAAATATTTGCTAATTTTTAATCATTAATATTTAATAAATTTACTATTCTAATAATTAATATTAACTCATTTATTATATATTTGATAATTAAAGTTTAATATTTAATATTTAATTAATGCATTACTTTGATATTTAATAATTAATACCCACTGTTTAATAATTAATAAAAATAATCAGTTTATTATTTAATAACTTTTACACTTAGTCATTAATTAACTATCTAGGTTTTACTATTAATATTTAATATCTAGTATTTAACTTTTTAATGAATGAGAAGTAATATTTAATAATTTAGAAGTAATATTTTACCCAATGTTTAGGAAGGTAGTAAGTGTGATAGTGTCTTTAATAAAAGATTGTTTAGGTGTGTTAAAACCGTTAATTTTGGGAAGAAAAATTAGCGGGTTGTGGGACATTCCTCTTAACTAGTAATTTCAGGGAGGAAATTCTTTTAAGGAGGGAGGAATGTGACGACTTGGAATTTTTGAAAATTTGAAATTGAAATATTTAATTGATTTTAAATATTTGAAAGTTAGTTTAACTTGAATTTCAAATATCACTGCTTATTTGGAAATCAAATTATTGAATTCAAGTTTTGGAAATAGGGTAAAATATTGAATCTTCAATTTTATGCTTGTTAAAAATATTTCAAAGGTTTGGAAAGTTTATAATTATAATACTGTAGATAATATAGGTTTTAAATTTGAATTTGAGAGTGTTCTGTTCAGTTTTTAAATTCTATCGTTTGAATTGATATTTAAAAATTGCCTTCCGAGGCACAGTTCCGGAATTCGACAAAACCAGTTCCATAGGATCCGTAATAGTGTATTGTTATCGAATTTCAATTTTCGTAGTGTTTGGAGTTGTCGAGTGATTGTACAAGAGTAAGCACGCTGAATTTATATCGAAATTTAATATTATAACTGGGTCCAAAAAGCTATCTTCTCCATAACATTGAGTTAGGCCACGAAACCTTTTCCACCGTGTTCGTAATAGAGGTATAACATTATAAATGCCAAGCGACACGCCTCGATAGGAGTGCGAGATTGTGAGATGCGATAATCGAGATAATTTAAACTTGAATTTAAATATAAATAATATAACTGAAATACTATAGCAAGCAGACATGTGAAGTACATTTTAAAACACGTATTCACTAGTATAACACGCGTCCTTTAAAAAAATGATGATAATGAATATCTCGTTCATAAAGGAAATGAACGAAACCATTTTCGTTCAAAAAAACAAAAAAAAACACAGTAGCTTCGAAAGAATCATGGCCGATGTAACGACCCGATATTTTTTAATAGTTTTATTTGTTTTATTTATTTAATTAGTTGAATTTTTGTGAAATTTGAAATAATAAAAATTTGAAATAAAAATTTGATATTTGGAATACGGCTATTTAAACATATTCACTGGTAAATTTTCATCAGAAAATACCTAAGTTTATTTTCTAGTGTTATTTTATTTAAATCTATATCAGTTAATATTTGATGATAATTAAATGTTTTCCAAACCTGAATATTTTTCAATAAAAAAATTGTAAATCATCTTCTGAGCAAGACATCACATTTCGTTTCTCAAAATTTTGACTGTTATTGCTCCATCGATCTTATTTTCGACGAAATAACAATTGAATTTAAAAAAATTTCGAAACCTAGATATGTCAACATGAGAAAATTTATTTAAAGTGCTCTGAATAAGACTGCGTAATTCGTTTCGCAAATTTCTGACGTTTCTAGCTCCGTTTGGATTTTTTCGTACGGAATAGCAACGTATATCAATGTCTGTATCGAATATTCGTACCATTAATACATGTATGCTGTTTTGATCGTCTTGTCATGATGATCTCCATAATATATTCATTTTGTATTCAGATGTCCGTTACGCGACGAAAATCGCGAAACGGATATCCGTATCGGTTTGAAAATGTAACAACCCGCATATTTATCGATTGTATATTTAAATATTTTATTTAAATATTTCATCGTTCGTCGGATCTTAGTCCGAATAGCTACTTTTTTTCAAACAGCCGAATTAGGATCGAGACCACTTCCATTGAGTTCAAAATACCGTTTGCGACCTTTTTGAGTATAAGCTTCGATATGTTTGGAGTTAGTAGAATTTTCCTACCTTTTCTATTGGATTTTGGGTTTGGGCTCAACCCACTAGCTAACTTAATACCCTAACTCAGCCCTCTCCTCTCCATTCACTCATTCCCACTCCTCAAACTCAAGCTAAAACTGAAAATGGTGGAAAGCAAAGGGAATTAGAAATTCCAAGCCCTAGTTTCTTCTTTCAAACTTGAATTCTTGCTCCACATTCAAAGAGAAGCATTGATAAGTATCATCTCCTTCTTCTCCAACTCATTCTCTCTTTGATTTCAGAAAATTCCTAAACCTAATTTGGGAAATATTTCTCTTTTAAGCTTAGATTCAAGCTTCTTGTGTTGAGATTGAAGTGTAGTTGATCTTCCTTTGTCTTCAAGCTTTTCATTCATTGTTTTTGGGTTCAAAGGTGAGATTTTTATCTCACATCTATGACTATAATTGTCTTTGGTTGTTGGGTATGAATTCCTAACACTTCTTCATGTGCATTTGCTCTTGATTTGGATTTGTTTTATGAATATTCCAATTTTTTGGGTTTTTAAGTCAAATTTGTGTGAAAATCCTTTTATGGATGTTTGATCATGCTTTGGATGATGCATCGAGGAGCATATAGGGCCGGGTTGCAGATTGGCATAAACCCTTAGAGCCAATGTTCTTCCGGTTGCATTTTGGAAGAGTTTGCTCTTCATTTGGATAGGCTGAAAAACAGCCCAGGCATGATTCAGTCGACTGAAATCTCTGTTCAGTCGACTGAAATCTCTGTTCAGTCGACTGAAATCTCTGTTCAGTCGACTGAATCCGGAACCCGAAAGTTTCCATGCAGGGTTTAGTTGACTGAAAATCTCTATTCAGTCGATTGAACCTGGAAACAGAAAGTTTCCAGGCAGGGTTTAGTCGACTGAAATCTCTGTTCAGTCGACTGAAGCTGGAAACAGAAAGTTTCCAGGCAGAATTCAGTCAACTGAAAATCTCTGTTCAGTCAACTGAAATCTCTGTTCAGTCAACTGAAATCTCTGTTGAGTCAACTGAATTTGCTATTTCAGCCATTTTGCCTTTTTGGATTGAATTTCCAATTTGAATTGATTCGTGATGATCCTATTTGTTGTTATCATTTATTATGACTTTGATGACTCCTTTTTAGGGATTTTTGAATATCTATTCTGATGGATTCTTTATCGGTTTCTATGGATTTGATTCATGTCTTCGTATGTGAATTTTGTTTATTGATTGTTTCTACAATCATTTCTATGATTTGTCACTTTAAAAATATAAAGGTTTCAATACTAGTAGTAAATATCAAATCTCTTTTCATCAAAACGATTTCAACACTATTTTATTACAAAGCTCGTTTCTTAAAACCGTTTTCCAATCTATTAGTATATACAAACCTTTACCTCACTCGTATGAGAAATCTAATTAAACGACTTAGTAAAACAAGCAGTATGAAACGCTTGCGTTTACTTCATCGGTTAATTCTTAGACTTGTTCGATTGAATCTCTTGTGACAATTTTCTAGTGGAGATCTACAATTTGTTCGCAAATATTTAAGTTAAGCTAGTGGTTATGGGACATGAGGCTAAACTCATATATTTACTAGCTTATTGTAATTGACACTTCTTGATGATCAAAGATGATCATTTTATAGTTTAGACTAGCAATGCGTGATGTCTCTTTGATTCGGTTCATCGGACGTTACGTTGTACGACGTCGTTGTTCCGTCTTATTGTGTTTTGGTTCATCATACGTTACGCCGTACGACGTCGTTGTTCCGTTTTACTGTGCTTTGGTTCATCGGACGTTACGCTGTACGATGTCGTTGTTCCGTTTTATTGTGCTTTGGTTCATCGGACGTTACGCTGTACGACGTCGTTGTTCCTATTATTGTGTTTCTGGATCATCGGACGTTACGCTGTACGACGTCGTTGCTCTGAATTATTTGATCTTTGGATTTCTAATGGTTGATTTCTAGAATTTATGCTTCACCAACTTTTACAAATTGGCATTGATATGTATGTCGTTATTTGTGGCTTGGTGAATTAAAATAAGAATATGACATTCTTTTTAATCTTTGAGAAGATTCTTGTGATATTGATTAATCTCCGGATTGATTTTCATTTGCATGCTTATCTAAGTATGGCATTTTGGTTACTACACGTTTTTGTCAGATCTCTTATTCTATATCTTTTCATCTGATATTTATAGCTAGACTGATCCGTTTATTATTTTCTTCTTAAATAATACTCGGGTCAGACTGAGATTTTACAGGTGCTTTTGCTTGACACCCTATCGGACCATCATATGATATTTTGGCAAACTACTTTAGTTTGGTAGTTTTTGTTGTATACATCTAAGTTACTGACTCCTTGATGTACACATATTCGTTTGTCTTGCACTTGTATCTATTCTTTTATGATATTGTGGATCTTGTTAGACCACATCTCTGATATACACTATTATGTGTTATATTCATATCTATTTCCGCCTTTGTGATATGAATTGCCTATGACTGATTTATGTTATGTTTATTTCTATATTTGTTTCCGAAGATTATATATAGTCACTGTGTAGTAGCTTTGAGTTTGTGTCGTTATGTCGGATTTCCTCTTCAGATGAAATGCATGTTATATTTTATCTGGCATATCGGTGCTCGCACAAAGCAATTACACGGATGGTCGCTCCTCAACAGCCTTATTCTCCGCGCTAGTTAACGGCATTACCCCATAGTGTCCTTGGCTAGCGTGGGTATAGAGGTGGGGCGTCAAAGCTTGGTATCAGAGCGAAACTTCGGAACAATGTAGAATAATTTATCAAGGATCATCGTCCTAAGTCTATCTTAGGAGTCGTGCTTTAGGATTTTTATTCGACTCATTGGACCCGTTCTATCCTATTTTCTTTTATGATTCCTTGTTTTACCAATCAAGTTTGACTGAAAATTTATTTTTGAGAATAACTTTTTCCCCTTCTTTCTTTCTTTCTTAAAGAAGAAGAAATGGTTAGTTCTGGCAGACCTAGCGCTGGTCAATCCAATAGCCCTTCTTTGGATGGCGCATTCATGTCTGCCCAACAACTTTTGGATATTTTAAAGAATCAAGAGTTTATCTGTGATTTGAGTAAGAAACCCAAAATGGTTCTACCTTTGAAACTTGAAGTTCCATTCAATCAGCTTGTGGATATCACTCTTCGACATGAAGTGGTTGGTAAAGGAAGTGATAGTGATATTGGGATTTCCAAGAAGAGGCATATTAAGTTCAAAAGCCTAATCCCAATAAGAAAGTGAAGCAAACTACTTTGGTAGCAAAGACTCCAATCCCTAATCGTGGAGGATGCTACAATTGAAATTCTAAGGACCATTATGTAATTAAGTGTCCGAAACCCATTACTTGTCGCTATTGCAAAAATCCAGGCCATCTTTTATCTACATGTCCCAAACTCCGTAGCAAGAGGGAGGGAAAGTTGAAAGTTGTGCAAGCCTCTTGTGACACTTCTCTTGGTCAAGGTATTTCACATTCAATCCTTGATGATATTTGTTTTGTGATCTTCCTATTTGAGTTCTTGTTGATATGGGTTCATCTTATCATTTTTAAATCAAAAGAACTTGTTGAATTCTTTTTCTTTAAAACATTTTGGGCTCGATATCTTCCTTAAGAATTGCGAATCCGGATGGTAGATCCACAACACTCAATTTGCTTTCTATTGATGTCGAAATTATTTTATGTGATTTTTCTTTCCGAGCCGATTTTTACTTAGGCTTCGGAATTGATTTTTGTAAGGATTGGCTTAATCGTTGTAAAAACCATATCCTATTTTCCATGTGGACTATTCATCTTCGAAATTTTCTATCTGTTAAGCAGATTTCTATTTTTTCTTGTGATTTCGATTTCAAATTTTTGAAGGCATCATTTTATTATTTAAGCCCTCAAGATGAGAAAAGTGTTATTTCTCTTATCTAAATAATTTGTGAAACTTTTCCCGTATTTTTGAGTTTGTCTTAGGATTATCACGTAAGAAATCTTTTGTGTGGTGTTAAGGTCTTTCTAGTTCGACGTTGCCTCCGATTTTCATTTGGCTACGAGTTGCGGGAGTTCACATTCCACTTACCGCATTCCACACTCGTTACGATTCTTATGAATGACTTATTTTGTCATTCAGTTTGTCCAGCTTATTTCATCCATTTTATAAATCGAATATTCTATAAACATTTCGATGAGACCATTCTTGTGTTTATTGATTTTGGATGAAATTAGCAATTTAAAATTTTTGCAAATCTTTTTCATAAGATTTATTTATAAGTATAAATAGGATTTCTGTTTTTAGAACAAACAAAGAGAATTTTGAAAAGTTTTTAGAAACATGTTTATCCTATAAAAGATGGTTTTGTGATTGTATTGCCCATTTAGTGTTTTAAGAATTTTGGTCGATGCGCTTGATCAACGTTATCGATAGGAATTTCCTAAACGCTTTGATGAGACAATCAGACACGATATGTTGACTTGTAAAAATGTAAATTTTTCTAGAAAGATTATTACATAAAGATAGATGTAATTTTAAAAGTTTTAGCTTTTCGAGAAAGAATATTATTTGAAAGAATTCTTTTCCAATACACTTATTCTTGTGTTTCTCGAAGGGAATTTTATATTTTGTACCAATTCTAGTCATACTGGTTTGGGTGTCGTCCTCTTGCGAAAGAGAACGTTCTATCACTTGTGCTTCCAAATCATTAAAAGCCGATTGAGACTAGATATGCCATTCATGATCTAATGCTCGCGGCTATTGATTTCACTTTTAGAAATTGGCATCATCATTTTTGGATGAGAAATTTGTTCTCTACCCCGATCATAAATCTATGGAATATATATTTCCCATAAGGAACTTAATTTGCGTCAACCTCATTGGCTTGAGATTCCTTGTATCTTATGATCTTTTTACCAAGTTCATCGGACGTTTAGATGTACTTCGTTTTATTGAGCTTCGTCTCATTTCTTTTATGGGCTTGCGTCCGATGTTCTTTTATGATGTTTGGTTCATTGGACGTACCGTTTTTGTACTGCGTCGATGTTCTAAATTATTTGAGCTTTGGTTCATCTGGCGTACCGTCATTGTACTACGTCGTTGTTCCATATTATTCGAGTTCCTAGTTTCTCGGGCATACTGTTATTATACTATGTCGTTGCACTGGCTCAATTTTCTGTTATTCATGACGTTTTCTCACATCTTTCTACTACGAAAATGCCTTAGGGATTCCGATTTTTATTCTTGAGCCCGGTGTTATTGAGGAAAGTGAAAGTTTCACCAGATTTGACTTAGGAGCAATATTCTATTCACATCATTGCTTCGAAGGTTGAGCGCCTTCGGAATAAAGATGTTCTTCTTGTGAAAGTTCAATGGTTCTCAGATCCTAAGGATTGCTCTTGGGAATCTTGGGAATTCTTCGAGCGAACTCCTCCGGGTTTACTCTTTCGTGCTCTTTATGGTGAACTTTTTATTTCTAATTTTCTTTTGTGATTGATATGCTTCTATGGTTTTCTTCTTAAGTATTGCGAGGACGCAATTTCTTTAAGAAGGGGAGTCTGTAACAACCCGCATATTTGTCGATTGTATATTTAAATATTTTATTTAAATATTTCATCGTTCGTCGGATCTTAGTCTGAAAAGCTACTTTTTTCAAACAGCCGAATTAGGACTCGAGACCACTTCCATTGAGTTCAAAATGCCGTTTGCGACCTTTTTGAGTATAAGCTTCGATATGTTTGGAGTTAGTAGAATTTTCCTACTTTTTCTATTGGGTTTTGGGCTTGGGTTCAGCCCACTAGCTAACTTTATACCCTAACTCAGCTCTCTCCTCTCCATTCACTCATTCCCACTCCTCAAACTCAAGCTAAAACTGAAAATGGTGGAAAGGAAAGGGAATTAGAAATTCCAAGCCCTAGTTTCTTCTTTCAAACTTGAATTCTTGCTCCACGTTCAAAGAGAAGCATTGGTAAGTATCATCTCCTTCTTCTCCAACTCATTCTCTCTTTGATTTCAGAAAATTCCTAAACCTAATTTGGGAAATATTTCTCTTTTAAGCTTAGATTCAAGCTTCTTGTGTTGAGATTGAAGTGTGCTTGATCTTCCTTGTCTTCAAGCTTCTCATTCATTGTTTTTAGGTTCAAAGGTGAGATTTTTTATCTCACATCTATGACTATAATTATCTTTGGTTGTTGGGTATGAATTCCTAACACTTCTTCATGTGCATTTGCTCTTGATTTGGATTTGTTCTGTGAATATTCAAATTTTTTGGGTTTTTAAGTCAAATTTGTATGAAAATCCTTTTATGGATGTTTGATCATGCTTTGGATGATGCATCGAGGAGCATATAGGGCCGGGTTGCCGATTAGCATAAATCCTTAGAGCCAATGTTCATCCGGTTGCATTTTGGAAGAGTTTGCTCTTCATTTGGATAGGCTGAAAAACAACCCAGGCATGATTCAGTCGACTGAAATCTCTGTTCAGTCGACTGAATCTGGAACCCAAAAGTTTCCATGCAGGGTTTAGTCGACTGAAAATCTCTGTTCAGTCGACTGAACCTGGAAACAGAAAGTTTCCAGGCAGGGTTTAGTCGACTGAAATCTCTGTTCAGTCGACTGAACCTGGAAACAGAAAGTTTCCAGGCAGAATTCAGTCAACTGAAAATCTCTGTTCAGTCAACTGAAATCTCTGTTCAGTCAACTGAAATCTCTGTTCAGTCAACTGAAATCTCTGTTTAGTCAACTGAATTTGCTATTTCAGCCCACTTTGCCTTTTCGGACCGAATTTCTAATTTGAATCGATTCGTGATGATCCTATTTGTTGTTATCATTTATTATGACTTTGATGACTCCTTTTTAGGGATTTTTGAATATCTATTCCGATGGATTCTTTATCGGTTTCTTTGGATTTGATTCATGTCTTCGTATGTGAATTTTGTTTATTAATTGTTTCTACAATCATTTCTATGATTTGTCACTTTAAAAATATAAAGGTTTCAATACTAGCAGTAAATATCAAATCTCTTTTCATCAAAACGATTTCAACACTATTTTATTACAAACCTCGTTTATTAAAACCGTTTTCCAATCTATTAGTATATACAAACCTTTACCTCACTCGTATGAGAAATCTAATTAAACGACTTAGTAAAACAAGTGCTATGAAACGCTTGCGTTTACTTCGTTGGTTAATTCTTAGATTTGTTCGATTGAATCTCTTATGACAATTTTCTAGTGGAGATCTACAATTTGTTCGCAAATATTTAAGTTAAACTAGTGGTTGTGGGACATGATGCTAAACTCATATATTTACTAGCTTATTGTAATTGACACTTCTTGATGATCGAAGATGATCATTTTATAGTTTAGACTAGCAATGCGCGATGTCTCTTTGATTCGGTTCATTGGACGTTACGCTGTATGACGTCGTTGTTCCGTTTTATTGTGCTTTGGTTCATCGGACGTTACGCCGTACGACGTCGTTGTTCCGTCTTATTGTGTTTTGGTTCATCGGACGTTACGCTGTACGACGTCGTTGTTCCGTTTTATTGTGCTTTGGTTCATCGGACGTTACACTGTACGACGTCGTTGTTCCTATTTATTGTGTTTCTGGATCATCGGACGTTACGTTGTACGACGTCGTTGCTCTGAATTATTTGATCTCTGGATTTCTAATGGTTGATTTCTGGAATTTATGCTTCACCATCTTTTACAAATTGGCATTGATATGTATATCGTTATTTGTGGCTTGGTGAATTAAATTAAGAATATGACATTCTTTTTAATCTTTGAGAAAATTCTTGTGATATTGATTAATCTCTGGATTGATTTTCAATTGCAGGCTTATTACAGTATGGCAGTTTGGTTATTATACATTTTTTTCATATCTCATATTCTATATCTTTTCGTCTGATATTTATAGCTAGACTGATCGGTTTATTATTTTCTTCTTAGATAATACTCGGGTCAGACTGAGATTTTACAGATGCTTCTGCTTGACACCCTATCGGACCATCATATGATATTTTGGCTTACTACTTTAGTTTGGTAGTTTTTGTTGTATACATCTAAGTTATTGACTCCTTGATGTACACATATTCGTTTTTCTTGCACTTGTATCTATTCTTTTGTGATATTGTGGATCTTGTTAGATCACATCTCTGATATACACTTTTATGTGTAATATTCATATCTATTTCCGCCTTGGTGATATGAATTTCCTGTGACTGATTTATGTTATGCTTATTTCTATATATTTTTTCGAAGATTATATATAGCCACTGTGTAGTAGCTTTGAGTTTCTGTCAGTATGTCGGATTTCCTCTTCAGATGAAATGCATGTTATATTTTATCTGGAATATCGGTGCTCGCACAAAGCAATTACACGGATGGTCGCTCCTCAATATCCTTATTCTCCACGCTAGTTGACGGCATTACCCTGTAGTGTCCTTGGCTAGCGTGGGTATAGAGGTGGGGCGTCACAGAAAATTTCAAATCTTTGTTTCATTTGCCTTTTATTTTTCCACCGTGAGAAGACTAAAAACCAACAGCCATTTGCCTTTAATATTCATAAAATAATGCACGAACTTCACTATTCCCACTGTTAACACATTTTCATTCTCTTCCTATTCCTTTTCTATTTTGTGTGAAAATATAACGGCACGTGAAAGATTTAATTCTATATTTGCATACTAGAAGCCAGCTCCTCCTGCATTTCCTTACCACTTCCCTTTTCTTTATTTCACTTTGGAAAGAAATTCAAATATATAATCTAAGTTTCCATTCACTGTGCTTTTTGAGATAGCATGTTAGTTCATCAGCCACCTACTTTCTTTTCATCCATATTTGCCTTGAAATCATACTCCTCCAAAAAAAAATGATGAATATATATCTGGTGCATACGTCCATCTACTTGAAGGCCGATTGTCGTTGCCTTCTCCGAGCAGCATGCTCCATAAATATTTCACCACTCTTACTTCGTCCAACACTGGTTCGTCGACTACCCCATCCTCCTCGGGCCACCCTTGTTTCACCTCCGATCCGCGCCTCAAACTCCATGCCGAGCTCCATGTCAGATGACCTAGATCTGTTCTCGTCTGCCACTCCTACACGCAGCAACTCTGCATGCCCACCACCGTTCTCCTTTCTCTGTTTTACGTTTGCTAAATATACGTAAGTATATAGATTTCATTTTTAAGTGTTTATGTATAACATTTTAGTTTATATTTTAAGTATATAGGTGTAACAAGTTTTTTTTATATTGATAGCATGTATACTTGTTGTATAGTATACTGGAATGGTATATATATGTTAATGTGTTTTTAAATCTAGGTTAAGAATATAGAGACATATTGTGTTTTGTTCAAAAAGGAAAGTATACTTTTGGGGTATATACAATTTGCGTATATAATTTTATATGTTTATAATTATTGTATCATATTATATATATATCATATTTGAAGCTTTGTTGTTAGATTTGTTTTATATATTACTATATACCTGTCTTCTTAGGTATGAAAAGGTGTATATATAGTTTATACATATAATCTACTGTTAGTATGTTAATGTGTATGTGTATATATTTTAATTAGCATACATTTCTAAATTTTACTTGTTGCATATATGTTTTGAAGAAGTGTGCATGTACACTAGAGCAAGTTAATGCGTGTGTGTATATATATAGATGTTAAAAAAAAATTCTTCAGAGATAGATAGAGGCGTATTATGTTTTTAGAACTTTGGGCCTGTTATTTCCACACTCAAATGTTATGTTAGTACGCAGTAGCTCTTTTGTGTTTAAAAAGTTTACCCATTTAATCTAAGGTTCCATATTGTTAAGTATTGTCTGAAATTATAAAAACTTTTTACCTTGAGTTATATGGACTTTAACTTGAATATTGATTTTCAAATATACGCGTTTAAGGATAACGAAGTTTATATATATATGTATG
Organism: Allium cepa; assembly: GCA_030765085.1. NCBI lineage: Eukaryota > Viridiplantae > Streptophyta > Magnoliopsida > Asparagales > Amaryllidaceae > Allium > Allium cepa. The sequence continues at coordinate 636,891,557 of CM060941.1, forward strand.
TATGTATGTATGTATGTATGTATGTATGTATATGTATAATTTTATCATTCGTTTTAAATATTGATTTAATAAAATAATAATAATAATATATTGTGTATATATATATAGATAATTTCAGTTTCTATCGAGCCGATTCTAATTGTTTCATTGATTCCTGTTATCATCTCTATTCGTTGAATTTGTGCCAACCTTGTTTGATTTGGATTCATGCCAGGATTTCGTGACTGAATTTCATTGTCTATCTATCTAGTTACGAAAGGTGAGCATTCAGTCACAATTAATGTTCTTATATTTATTAAATTTGATTTCAATTGAAACGACAATTTAAATATGCTGTTGTTAGTTATTTACACTGTTATATACATGCTATTACCTGTATCTGTTCACCTGTGACATCTGACACCATTATCTATTATTTATATTGATGATACATACCTGTTATATTATTATTATATATATTATCACTCTGCAATTTCCCTGTTAGTATAGATTCCCTATGGGTTGAAATGATACATACTCGAACGATCTGTAAAATAGAAGAAAATCATTACGAGTTGAAATGATGAACTCAAGCGATTTTCATTGAATTGAATTTGGGATTGCGGGTTGAAATGATATTTATACCTGTATATATTTAAATTGCGAATTGAAATAAATAAATATTTGTATCACTTGACCATAAGGTAGAAAATTATATACAAACAACGTTGGTTTATATATATAAATAATTTGAAATGATTACTATAGTTTTTGGAAGGAAATATATGATTTTATATAAATATTGATTTAGATATTATATAAATGTTATTTTATATATAGTTAAATTCTTGATTCTAAGCTATGCATAAATTTGTTTAATATAAAATAAGCTTAATAATAAAGTTTGATTTTATTAAAATATAATATGGTTAAGTATTTATCTAAGTTATATTTTTTATATAGAGTTTATAATGATTTAATAAATTAAGGTTAAGAAGATAGATTTGAAATTGTATTTAATTAAGAAATATATTTAATTAGAAATCAATTTGAAACTTATTGAATTTGAGATTTTTAAAGGATATAATTTTATTACTTGATTTTGGTTAAGGTGATTTAAATGAATATTTCAAGTTTAAATAAGTTGAATGAAATATTTAGTTTATTTGTAATTTGGGGTTTTATTTAAATAATATTAGATTTATTAAGTGAATATTTCTAAACTAAATACTAATAAAGTTAAAATAAGATATATATGAAATTATCAAATTTAGTTTTGAGACTGTGAAATATTTAAAGCTTTGGAATATATTAAAATTTAAATGGTTTATTTGTGGTTCAAATCTGTATTTAGAATCGATATAATTGTTTACTGAGAACAGAATTGAATTGAAATTGATGATTTGAGATTTGACTAAATTTGAAATTTTGGGATTGGTGTTGATTTGGAATTGATTTGTGAAATTTGAGGAAGCTATTTTATTATATAAAGTATTTTTAAATTATATTTAAAACTATTTACATATGTTACTTTATAAATTTATTTCATATAAACTATTTTAATATAAATTATTTTTAATATAAACTATTTTAAACTATAACTATCTTTATATAAACTAATTTAAATTATAAACTATTTTATTATATAAACTATTATTTATAAACAGTTAAGTGGGAATTGTTATGATTCCAAAGCATTATGATTTCTAAATTTTGGTTTCCAAAGTATTATGATTTCCAAAGTGTTTGATTTAGAAAGTGTTATAACTTTAAAGAGATTTTGTAAATGGATATATTTGAGATGGATATATTTGAAATGGCAATGATATTTTGGTTTTGAAATATAAACTATTTTGAAAAATTTATTAAATGACAAATCGGTGTAATAATTACGTAGTTATTGAAGAGTCCGGGATCTATTAGGGACATACTCTTTGTCTAAACCGAAAACCACTTTAATAACCATTATACGTGGAGTGTGATCCAGAATGAAGTGGTTGAAATGATGACGTTGCTGGATTTGAAGAAAGAGAACGATAATGGATAGCCTTGACACTTGTGTCAAATTTGAAATGACTTAAATAGGAGCCGTGCCAGGCCAATGAGGTTAGCCACCTCTAGTGGACAAACTTCTTCGTAAACTACTCATTACTTGTTTTTGATTGGGGCACACCCTTGAATTGGGAGTGTCGTTTTAGGTGTTGCGATCGTTGCGGCGATGCATTCTCACCAGTCTGGATCAGGCAAACGGTAGTTTCACTACCTTGGGTATTGCCTCATGTGCCTTGTCATACTTGTATCCCTATACACGACCACTACGATTTGTTTTGTGTTATACCCATGGAGTACTCCCTGATAGCCCACTAGTTTACGGTGGAGTTTGAAGTGTTGTATAAACTATGACGCTTATATATAAATGTGTTAAGGGGAATTAGGGTAACGCCTTAACGCTATTTTGATACTTTATATTACTGATAGGCATTATCGACTTAGCATACATATAAATAGTTTAACGGATTCTTAGAGGATGGTTATCCCAAACATCTTTTGAGTTACTTGTATTTTCAGTTGTTATTTCACTTGAGTTGGATTTATTGATACAAGAATGTTAATCCTGATTCGAGTGTATTGTGTTTTGCTTTACGCTTGGGTCAGACTGAGTGATACAGCTTTTGTGTGATATTCCGGAATTTCAAACCCAATTTAAATATGATAATCTTTTTAATAAATTAATTGAAATTGATAAATTTATTATTTTAAATAATAATAATAAATGGGTTGTAATTACATATTGATTTTAATTAAAATTAACATATACAAATGGAAATGGATTTGTTAAAATTGTGTACATATCAAATTTAATTTTTGAATTGAATTTGAAATTTAATTTGAATTTTAATTGTTAAATTGAAATTTCAAAATAGGGCTATTTATATTTTAAATTATACTTTGATTTTAAAAAGTGTATTTCTTTGATTTTATTTGGAATATAAAATTTGTTTTATATTTATTTCTTTTAAAAAGAATTGATTTATATAAATTAAAAATGTATTTTAAATTTAGAAAATTAATTAATACAAACATTTAAAAATCCTTTTTGTATGAAGATTACATTTGTTAAAATTTAAAGCACACTAATAACACGTGTTAAGAGGATAACATTGTGTAATGACAAGTGTCATAATTTTTAATTTATTTTCTTTAATTTTTGTAAAACAAAATTTTTCTATAAAAGGCTATTTCATATCCTTCCTCTAAATTTTTCCCATTCTCATTTTCCAAAGCAAGAAAAATCACTCCTTCATCTTCAAATCTGAAATTCATCAAATCTTCACTCTTTCAACAAAAAATTAAGCAAGAATTCAGGTCCCATTTCAAAATCTCAAATCCGCAAAACAAATTACAGAAAAATCTGCAAATAAATCAAGGTTCCTGAAAAAAATCAAATTTCTGAAAGGAAAAATTCAAAGCTCTTCCATCTTAAGTGCTGATTGATTTAAAGTTGGAAGCTACATCATCAAGCAATTCCAAGTCAAAATCTGCAGTCGTTTTTCTTTCCAGGATTTAAAATTTTGGGTCTCTGCTTAAGAATAATACAGGTGAGTAAATTTATAATCAAAAAATTTAAGTAACAAAAATTTTTGCATGTGAATTTTCGATATGTTTGATGCTTACATGTACCTATTTCTGTAAGATCTTTGTTTACATGTTATAATTCAACTGTGCATGCTTGAAATTTATTGATGCTTCTCTTTATTTTTAAGTTGCAGAGTAGATGTAAACACAGAGTTCAAAATTTCCATTTCAAATCACTATTAAGTAGAATCTTCAAATGCAGTTTGTTATTCAAACATGATTAAGGTTTAAAATCTTATTTAAATAGAAATTGTTGAAAATCTTCTTAAACTAAGAAGATACAGTAAGAAAATTAATAACATGATAAAATCATGTATTATGTTTTGTTGAATAAATTTTATTTCTTAAATCTACTTAGAAAAACATGATTTTTAAAATAAAAATCCTGATTTTTAGTTTGGATTTGGGGTAGAAATTGTGTGTTGACCGGAAATTGGTCTCTGGGCAAAATCTGGCGACTAGGTAAGTTCCCAAGGCTGAGCTTTGGATCGGGCTTGTATTGATGATCGGTGAACCCAGAAAAATCATTGAAGTGGAAATCATTCATCGAGGAATTGGGAATTGGGGGAACTAGGGTTTTTGTGCTGTGTTTTGGTTGCGTTCGAAAATTTCGTGTCTGGGAATTTTTAAGCGGATTGAGTTGCAAACGGTTTTGGGAGCAGAAGCGTGGAGGCCTTGCGGTGATGTGGCCATGATTTCGAGGCGATCGATGGTCGCCATCATGGGGTTGATGTGATTTTCTGGCAAGATGCAGTTCTGGTGATGGGTTCGAGTTATCTTTTTTTGATTTAGCTCGCGTTATGGATGGTCGAAGGCCAGTGATGTGTCTATGGTCGACATGGGGCTTGCACGCGGTGTCGTAGGTGGCGGCGGCGGTGTTGGCGTGACGTGCATGTGCACGTGTCAGCGTTCGTGTCAATGAAGGTGGGTGATGTGGTGACTCGAAGCGTCGATCGAGTAGAATGGTTTCTGGCTCGTGTTGTGCACGAGAAGATGTTGTAGCTGCTCGTACCTGGGTTCAAGTGTGATGCTTCCTTCCTGTTTGTTTTTGAAGTTGGAATTTAAGTTTTAATTTAAACTAAGAAATGGTAAAAAGGGAGAAGGAGGGGTTTGAATCAGGTTGATCTCGTGTTTGGGTCGGTCGAACTCATAGTTAGTATTGTTTAAAAGGGTTTTCAAATTTTGATTTAGGGTTTAAAATTTTAAATTTATTTAAATTGCTTTGTGAAAATGTTAAACTTTTCAATTTAAAATATTCTATACTTTGATAATTAAATTTTGAGGTAATTTTATATTTATTTAAATTTATCTTTTAAAAGTAATTAGTTTAAACAAAATGGAAATGTTTTAAATATGTAATAATTTTTAGTAATTAATGAAATTGTTTTGTTATTGAAAATTAATTAAGTTTTATGGTTAAGATTGATTTATAATTAATTAAGTAATTAAGATTAAATTAATTAATAATTTTAGATTAATTAATTTATTAAGGTTTAATTAATTAATTATGGATTAATAAATGGATAATTAAGAATTAAATTAAATTATGATTAGTAGATAATTAATTAAATAATTAAAAATTAATTAATAAGTTATTAGTAATTAATTAATTAAGTGATTAGTGATTAATTAAATTAGTGATTAAGAATTAAATAATTAATTGATTAGGGTTAATTAAAAAAGTAATTAAACATAAATTAATTTATAACTAATAGTTAATTAATTAGTGGTTAAGGCTTAATTAATTAAATGATTAAGGTTAATTAATTTATAATTAGTTAAGTAATTAAGATAAATTAATTTAAAATTTGTAATTAATTAGAAATTAATTAAGATTAATTAATTGTAAATTAAGGGTTAATTGGTAATAAATTAAGGAATGATTAATTTTTAATCAAGTTTTTAATAATGAATAGTTGGAGTTATTAATTAATAATTAAAGGATTATTAATTAATTAAAGATTAATTAATTGATAATGAGGTTAATTAAGAAGCGATTAATTAAATTAAATAATTGTGATTAATTAATTATTGATTGTTTAAGCAATGTAAAGTGATTAATTCTTAAGTAATTAATTTAATTTGAATTAATTAAATTAATTATAATATGAATTAGAGATGTGCTTGCTTATGGATGATTGTTTTGAATTGAATATGTGGATTTGGTTGATATCTGTTGGATGATAGTCTGAGATATTCTGTGATGAGATTTTGTAAATATATGTGATAGATGTTTTTTATTATCTATGGATAATACTGTGTGGATGCTATGTTTAAATTGAATTGAATTGTTTAAATCTTTAAACAACTTGACCTTTAAGACACGTTTGGATTTCGATGAGACCGGGATCGGGAATCAAATTTGAATTTCCGAAAACCACATCGATCCAAGTTAAATGTTAGGTCATGACATCTCAAAGTGTAGATCGAGATGGAGTTTTAGAGTGCAAGGGTTATTGTCGTTAACTCTGAGGGTGATTCCAAAATGAGTGTAACGAGATAATGCCTTCGGTTTCGTTTGAACTCGGAACGAACTTGTATGGATTGAATGCTTTCAGAACATTGTCTGGTGGATGATGAGCATTCTAAGAGATCTGTTCTCTAAAGGTAATCGTAGCCTCAAGCCTCATCAACGGGGAATGGCTAAAATAGGGGAGGTGCAGCAAGGGTAAGTGGGTCATGCCCAAGTAGGACGAGATTTTCCACTGTCTAGAAGTCCTTTATTATTTCGGCTGTGTGGACGGTTGTTGGCCACAACTGCGGGGTTGTCTTGTTTGGGACTGTCCAGTAAGGGATGGTTCCGGCCTTGTGTTGCAGGGGATCGGAAGTGGTCCTCGGTACGGTGATCTAGGCCCCGTACTATGACAGGCGGTACCCCAGTATCACTGCCATTGATGGAAACCCATTTTCCCTACGAGACCCTACGGTTTTGATTGTATTACCCACTTTCGTGGCTAGTAGCATGAATTTAATAGATGTAACAATTTCGACTATTTTCTATTTACTTGAAAACCCTAGACCCTATTATAATATCACTGGATTTCCTATCAAATGCTTTGGTTAGCGTAAGGTAAAAACTTACCCGTATTTATTTGTGGGGAGCCTTATGTGATACCTTTTGTTTTCAAATGATTTTAAAGTTAAACAACTTTAACTTGTTTACTCACACCAGACCCATATCTGACCCGGAGTTTATTTTGTTTTTCATAAACTCTTAGGGTACTCAAAATTTTACGAGTAGCCAAGTGATAAGGTTGGGATTGGCTAATGTTTTGGAATCTGGAGCTGGAGTCCAGACGTACTTATCTATCTCTATCCGCTGTAGTGACTTTTGATGTTGTATTTTGGGTTGTATGGTTTGGCAAACTCTTATAAATGTCAGATGTAATGAAATCGTATTATTTTGTGTACTCTGAAATGTAAAACTATGTAATGGATATGAGTAATATTATATTTTGTTTCGTTTCCGCTGTGAGATTCTGATGATTGTTGTTCTTTTCTTTCTATCTTTTCTATTTCTATCTCTTTCTTTTCTTACTGATGATACGTGTTTTTGGGAATTGAAAGATGGGTCGTCACATTATGAGACTCAACTTTGGAGTTGGAGCTTCGCTTGGAGATCCAGCTATCTATCCAGCTTTCAGATATTCAGTTGATTCCAGTTATGTATTCTGATCTTGTATTTAACTATTGTATTCGAGACATCTGTGTATCTTGTTTAACTCTGTTATATATATAGTAGCTTCATGAACTACTATTCTTTTGTTTCCGCTGCACTATTGTTATATTACTCTATGTCTGTGATTTTGTGATTATTTGTTCACTATATTTATGTTGAGTTTTGCCAAATATAAACTTACAATCTGGTATTCCGAGCAATTCAATTCCGGCAATTTAGTTGCGAATGGTTGAAAATATCAGGTCGTTACATTTGGTGTCAGAGCTTTGGCTCTAGAAAAAACTTTGCATGTATGGTAAATTTAATTACGGAATCACTTTCGTTCGAGCTTTAATTCTTTCCTCTTTGATTTGAATTTCCTTTGAATTTTGGAACGTCCCTCGGTTCCAAAATCCATCATTGCCTCTCCCTATCTGTATTCCGGAGTATTCATAACTCCGCTTCAAGTGATCTTTGTAATGAATCGACGGTCTCGCCAATCTTCGAATGATTTGTAAATGGGAGAAGCTCCATTACAATAGGCATCGATTTACCAGAGATTTATGTATCCTCGGTTTACGATGCTGTTATCTTTTGCCATACCCGAATTCTATTTCTTGTGATCTGATGCCGATTTGCCTCAGAATTCTGCATCGATCTTATTAGTGAAGTCATGGTTGACTCGTTGAGGTTGTCCGTGATTTATATAAACTTATCCATCTTCCTATTTTGTTATTTATTCATCTTATCTTTGTTTCGAACCTATCTTCGAATCAAAATTCTTTTGATTTGAGCCCTTGAATTTGAATCTCTATCCTTGTTATGGAATCTATTCTGTATAATCGAGTGAGGGAGTGTATTTGTATTAATATTAAAATGTTTTATATATATATTGTGTTGTTTGAGTTGTTGATGTTGATTTGGGTTTTCGATTGAATCGTCTGATTAACATTATTGATAGGATTTCCAAAACATTGAACGTAACAAACTGACACAATATTGATTTCAAATTTGGTAAACAAAATAATTTTGTATGATTATATTATATATAAGTATAAATTTCTTTGAAATTAAATTGTTAATGAATTTGTTGTCAGAAATGATAATATTTGATTTTCATTTATTGTTTTTTAAACCATTGACTATTGCATAATATAAATAAATGAATTTATAAAACTTGGTTATAATTAGATTTAGAATTTGAAATGAATTTAAATCAAGAATTTGAGAATTTAATTTCTACCGATTTCAAACTTGGGCTTTAAAAGTTTAAAGGATATATTATTTAAAGTATTTTCAAATAAGAATGGTTTCAGAGAATTTTAAAATGTTAAATTTGTGCTCTTCTCTTTTGTCGCTGGAAAGTAATTTTGGTGATGGCGGCTGCATCATCGACATTCTTTTTCGAGTTTCAAAGTGGAGAGACTATTCTGTAGCCCTGCTACACTTTTGTTTGGAAAAAGAAATTGATTTGAATTTCTAAACATGACTTGATTTATAATATATATTGAAGATATAAAATTTGATTTGATATATTATGTGTATATACATATATTTATTTTACCACTATATGGTTTGAAGTTAATTGGAAATTTAATTCTTAAATTTTATTTTTAAGGGTGATTCCAAATTTTAAATGAAATCAAAATTTTGAATAAATATTTAAACTTGAATAATTGAATTGGGAAAATTTTACTGGTATAATACTCAATTGCGTTCCAATATAACTTACCTTAATCATTCAGAAGTTAACTATGTAATTGAATAATATACAGTATAAAATGATGTTAAAGTAATTTATAAATAAATTTGAGTGGTTACGATAAGTGTAAATATACTTCATATATTTGATAAGATATATTAAGTGGAGTAAATTTATAAATAAGTTGGAATGAAGAAGAATTAAATTTGTCGAATAAAATATGATTATAATAAATGACTGTTCAAATTTATGATCTTCGAAATTGTTAATTTAAGATAATTGGATAATATACAATATAAAATGTCTTTATAAATAAAATTTGAGTGCTTATGATAAATGTTATACACTTAAATTTTAATTATAAATTGATTTATAGAGATAAATAGATTACTAAGTTAGTTGAATAATAAATGGATTAATAAAACAAATCGTTGTTTGAAATAAATTTTGTAACAAACAACAATAAATTGAAATAAACCAACTTAATGAAATTCCTTGTGTTTAAAATCAATTATCGATTATTAATTAATTCAACTGAAATTTATTTGGTTTTAAATTAATTGTTCTATTTTGTATTTCAAATTGGTTTTTCTTTCTGGTTGTTTTTATTCTCCTACCTCCTTCCTTTTCGGGGATGAAAAGTTTTGAGTGGGAGAGATTGTAACGACCCGATAATTTTTAATAATTTTATTCGTTTTATTTATTTAATAAGTTGAATTTTTATGAAAATTTAAACAATAAAATTTTGAAATAAAATTTTGATATTTGTAATACATCTATTTAAACATAGCCACTGGTAAATTTTCATCAGAAAATATGTAAGTTTATTTTCTAGTGTTATTTTATTTAAATCTATATCAGTTAATATTTGATGATAATCAAATGTTTTCCAAACCTGAATATTTTTCAATAGAAAAATTGTAAATCATCTTCTGAGCAAGACATCACATTTCATTTCTCAAAATTTTGACTGTTATCGCTCCGTCGATCTTATGTTCGTAACAGTTGAATTTAATTTTTTTCAAAACCTAAATATGTCAACATGAGAAAATTTATTTAGAGCACTCTCAATAAGACTGCGTAATTCGTTTCACAAATTTCTGACGTTTCCAGCTCCTTTTGGATTTTTCCATACGGAATAGCAACGTATATCAGTGTCCGTATCGACTTTTGATAGGATGTTCGTACCACTAAAACTTGTATGCCGTTTTGATCGTCTTGTCACGATGATCTCCACAGTATATTCATTTTGTATTCCGTTGTCCATTACGTGACGAAAATCATGAAACAGATATCCGTATCGGTTTGAAAATTTCAAATCTTTGTTTCATTTTCCTTTTATTTGTCCACCGTGAGAAGACTAAAGACCAACAGCCATTTGCCTTTAATATATTCATAAATCAATGCACAAACTTCACTATTCCCACTGTTAACTCTATAATTTCTATTCACTCACATTTTCATTCTCTTCCTATTCCTTTTCTGTTCTGTGTGAAAATATAACAGCAAGTGAAAGCTTTAATTCTATATTTGCATACTAGAAGCCAGCTCCTCCTGCATTTCCTTACCACTTCCCTTTTCTTTGTTTCACTTTGGAAAGAAATTTAAATATATAATCTAAGTTTCCATTCACTGTGCTTTTTGAGATAACATGTTAGTTCATCAGCCACCTACTTTCTTTTCATCCATGTTTTCCTTGAAAGCATACTCCTGCAAAAAAGAAGAAGAAAGAGGAATATATATCTGGTCTATACGTCCATCTACTTGAAGGCCGATTGTTGTTGCCTTCTCCGAGCAGTTTGCTCCATAAATCTTTCACCACTGCGACCTCGTCCATCACCGGTTCGCCCACTACCCCATCCTCCTCGGGCCGCCCTTGTTTCTCCTTCGATCCACGCCTCAAACTCCATGCCGAGCTCCACATTAGACGACCCAGATCTGCTCTCGTCGGCCACCCCTGCACGCAGCAACTCTGCATACCCACAACCGTTCCCACGTTCTCTGTTTTACGTTTGCTGAATATACGTAAGTATATAGATTTCATTTTTAAGTATTTATGTATAACAGTTTAGTTTATATTTTAAGTATATAGGTGTAACAAGTTTTGTTTACATTGATAGTATGTATACTTGCTCTATAGTAGACTGGAATGGTATATATATGTTAACATGTTTTTAAATCTAGGTTAAGAATATAGAGATATATTATGTTTTGTTCAAAAAGGAAAGTATACTTTTGGGGTATATACAATTTGCGTATATACTTTTATATGTTTACTGTATCATATTATATATATCATATTTGAAGCTTTGTTGTTAGATTTGTTTTATATATTACTATATACCTGTCTAATCAGGTATGAAAAGGTATATATATATAGTTTATACATATAATCTACAGTTAGTATGTTAATGTGTGTTTTTAATTAGCATACATTTCTAAATTTTACTTGTTGCATATATATTTTGAAGAAGTATGTATGTACATTAATGCAAGTTTATACGTGTGTTTGTTTATGTTAAAAAAAATTGTTTACAGTTAGGTAGAGGCGTATTATGTTTTTAAAACTTTGGGCCTATCATTTCCACACTCATATATTATGTTAGTACACAGTAGTTCTTTTGTGTTTAAAGTGTTTATCCATTTAATCTAAGGTTCCATTTTGTTAAGTATTGTCTGAAATTAAATATATTTTGACTTTAAGTTATATGGACTTTAACTCGAATATTAATTTTCAAATATATGCGTTTAAGGATAACGATTTTCATTTTATATATATTATTTTATCATTCGTTTTAAATATTGACTTAATAAAATAATAATAATAATAATAATATATTGTACATATAGATAATTTCGGTTTCTATCGAGCCGATTCTAATTGTTTCATCAATTCTTTTGATCGGCTCTATTCATCGAAGTCGTGCCACCCTTGCTTGATTTTGATTCATGCCGGGATTTCGTAACTCAATTTCATTGTCTATCTATCTAGCCACGAAAGGTGAGCATTCACTCACAATTAATGTTTTTGTATTTACTAAATTTGATTTCAATTGAAACGACAATTGAAATATGCCGCTGTTAGTTATTTACATTGTTATATACATGCTATTACCTGTATCTGTTCACCTGTGACATCTGACACCATTATCTGTTATTTATATTGATGATACATGTTTGTTATATTATTATATATGTCATCACTCTGCAAGTTCCCTATTAGTATAGAATTCCCTATGGGTTAAAATGATACATACCCGAACTATCTGTAGAATAGGAGAAAATCTTATGGGTTGAAATGATAAACCCAAGCGATTTTCATTGAACTGAATTTGGGATTGCGGGTTGAAATGATATATATACATATATATATTTAAATTGCGGATTGAAATAAATAAATATTCGTATCACTTGACCATAGGATAGAAAATTATATACAAACACTGTTGGTCTGTATATAAATAATTTGAAATGATTACTATGGTTTTTTGAAGGAAATATATGGTTTTATATGAATATTGATTTTAGATATTATATAAATGTTATTTTATATATAGTTAAATTCTTGATTCTAAGCTATACATAAATTTGTTTTAATATAAAATAAGCTTAATAACAAAGTTTGATTTTATTAAAATATAATATGGTTAAGCATTTATTTAAGTTATATTTTTTATATAGAGTTTATAATGATTTAATAAATTAAGATTGAGAAGATAGATTTGAAATTGTATTTAATTAAGAAATATATTTAATTAGAAATTGATTTGGAACTTATTGAATTTGAGATTTTTAAAGGATATAATTTTATAACTTGATTTTGGTTAAGGTGATTTAAATGAATATTTCAAGTTTAAACAAGTAGAATGAAATATTTAGTTTATTTGTAATTTGGGGTTTTATTTAAATAATATTGGATTTATTAAGTGAATATTTCAAAACTAAATAATAATAAAGTTAAATTAAGATATATATGAGATTATCAAATTTAGTTTTGAGATTGTGAAATATGTAAAGCTTTGGAATATATCGAAATCAAAATAGTTTATTTGTGGTTTAAATCTGTATTTGGAATCGACATAATGGTTTAGTGAGAACTGAATTGAATTGAAATTGATGATTTGAGATTTGACTAAATTTGAAATTTTGGGATTGGTGTTGATTTGGAATTGATTTGTGAAATTTGAGGAAGCTATTTTATTATATAAAGTATTTTTAAATTATTATTTAAAACTATTTACATACGTTACTTTATAAATTTATTTCATATAAACTATTTTAATATAAGTTATTTTCAATATAAACTATTTTAATTTATAACTATCTTTATATAAACCATTTTAAATTATAAACTATTTTATTATATATACTATTATTTATAAACAGTTAAGTGGGAAGTGTTATGATTCCAAAGCATTATGATTTCTAAATTTTGATTTCCAAAGTATTATGATTTCCAAAGTGTTTGATTTAGAAAGTGCTATAACTTTGAAGAGATTTTGTAAATGGATATATTTGAGATGGATATATTTGAAATGACAATGATATTTTGGTTTTGAAATATAAACTATTTTGAATATTTATTAAATGGCCAATCGGTGTAATAATTATGTAGTTATTGAAGAGTCCGAGATCTGTTAGGGACGTACTCTCTATCTAAACCTGGAATGATGACGTTGCTGGATTTGAAGAAAGAGAACGATAATGGATAGCTTGACACTTGTGTCAAATTTGAAATGACTTAAACAGGAGCCGTGCTGGACCAATGAGGTTAGCCGCCTCTAGCGGATACACTTCTTCGTAAACTACACATCACTTGTTTTTGATTGGTGCACACCCTTGAATTGGGAGTGTCGTTTCACGGTGTTGCGATCGTTGCGGTGATGCGTTCTCGCCAGTCTGGATCAGGCAAATGGTAGTTTCACTACCTTGGGTATTGCCTCATGTGCCTTGTTATACTTGTATCCCTATGCATGACCACTACGATTTGTTTTGTGTTATACCTATGGAGTACTCCCTGATAGCCCACTAGTTTACGGTGGAGTTTAAAGTGTTGTATGGACTATGACGCTTATATATAAATGTGTTAAGGGGAATTATGGTAACGTCTTAACGCTATTTTTGATACTTTATATTATTGATAGGCATTATCGACTTAGCATATATATAAATATTTTATCGGATCCTTAGACGATGGTTATCCCAAACATCTTTTGAGTTACTTGTATTTTCAGTTGTTATTTCACTTGAGTTGGATTTATTGATATAAGAATGTTAATCCTGACTCGAGTCTTTTGTGTTTTGCTTTACGCTCGGGTCAGACTGAGTGATACAGCTTTTGAGACTCACCTTTGGAGTTGGAGCTTCGCTTGGAGATCCAGCTTTCAGATATTCAGTTGATTCCAGTTATGTATTCTGATCTTGTATTTGACAATTGTATTCGAGACATCTGTGTATCTTGTTTAACTCTGTTATATATATAGTAGCTTTATGAACTACTATTCTTTTGTTTCCACTGCACTATTGTTATATTACTCTATGTCTGTGATCTTGTGATTATTTATTTACTGTATATATGTTGAGTTTTACCAAATATAAACCTACAATCTGGTATTTCGAGCATTTCAATTCCGGCATGTTTGGATGCGATTGGTTGAAAATATCAAGTCGTTACATTTGGTATCAGAGCTTTGGCTCTAGAAAAAACTTTGCATGTATGGTAAATTTAATTATGGAATCACTTTCGTTCGAGACTTAATTCTTTCCTCTTTGATTTGAATTTCCTTTGAATTTTGGAACGTCCCTCGGTTCCAAAATACATCATTGCCTCTCCCTATTCGTATTCCGGAGTATCCCATAACTCCACTTTAAATGATCTTTGTAATGAATCGGCGGTCTCGCCAATCTTCGAATGATTTGTAAATGGAAGTAGCTCCATTACAATAGGCATCGTTTTTCCAAAGATTTCTGTATCCTCGGTTTACGATGCTGTTATCTTTTGCCGTACTCGAATTCTATCTCTTGTGATCTGATGCCGATTTGCCTCGGAATTCTGCATCGATCTTATTAGTGAAGTCACGGTTGACCCGTTGAGGTTGTCCGTGATTTATATGAACTTATCCATCTTCCTATTTTGTTATTTATTCATCTTATCTTTGTTTCGAACCTATCTTCGAATCAAAATTCTTTTGATTTGAGCCCTTGAACTTGAATCTCTATCCTTGTTTTGGAATCTACTCTGTATAGTCGAGTAAGGAAGTGTATTTATATTAATATTAAAATATTTTATATATATTGTGTTGCTTGAGTTGCTGATGTTGATTTGGATTTTTGATTGATTCTTCTGATCAACGCTATCGATAGGATTTTCAAAACACTTGAACATAACAAACTGACACAATATTGTTTTCAAATTTGATAAAAAATAGTTTTGTATGATTATATTATATATAAGTATAAATTTCTTTGAAATTAAATTGTTAATGAATTTGTTGTCAGAAATGATAATATTTGATTTTCATTTATTGTTTTGTAAACCATTGACTATTGCATAATATAAATAAATGAATTTATAAAACATGGTTATAATTTGATTTGAAATTTGAAATGAATTTAAATCAAGATTTTGAGAATTTAATTTCCGCTGATTTCAAACTTGGGCTTTAAAAGTTTAAAGGATATATTATTTAAAGTATTTTCAAATAAGAATGGTTTCAAAGAATTTTAAAATGTTAAATTTGTGCTCTTTTCTTTTGTCGTTGGAAAGTAATTTCGGTGATGGCGGCCGCATCATCGACGTTCATTTTCGAGTTTCGAAGTGGAGAAACTATTCTGTAGCCCTGCTACACTTTTGTTTGGAAAAAGAAATTGATTTGAATTTCTAAACATGACTTGATTTATAATATATTGAAGATTTAAAATTTGATTCGGTATATTATGCATATATATATATATATATATAATTAATCTCTATATGGTTTGAAGTTAATCGGAAATTTAATTCTTTAATTTTATGTTTAAGGGTGATTCCACATTTTAAATGAAATCAAAATTTTGAATAAATATTTAAACTTGAATAATTGAATTGGGAAAATTTTACTAGTATAATAGTCAATTGCGTTCCAATATAACATACCTTAATCATTCAGAAGTTAACTATGTAATTGAATAATATACAGCATAAAATGATGTTAAAGGAATTTATAAATAAATTTGAGTGGTTATGATAAGTGTAAATATACTTAATATATTTGATAAGATATATTAAGTGGAGTAAATATATTAATAAGTTGGAATGAAGAAGAATTAAATTTATCGAATAAAACATGATTATAATAAATGACTATTCAAATTTATGATCTTTGAAATTGTTAATTTAAGATAATTGGATAATATACAATACAAAATGTCTTTATAAATAAAATTTGAGTGCTTATAATAAATTTTATACACTTAAGGTTTAATTACAAAATGATTAATAAAGATAAATAGAATACTAAGTTAGTTGAATAATAAATGGATTAATAAAATAAACTGTTGTTCGAAATAAATTTTGTAACAAACAACAATAAATTGAAAATAAACCAACTTAATGAAATTCCTTGAGTTTAAAATCAATTATCGAATATTAATTAATTCAATTGAAATTTATATGGTTTTAAATTAATTTTCTATTTTGTATTTCAAATATGTTTTTCTTTCTGCTTGTTTCTATTCTTCTACCTCCTTCCTGTTCGGGGATGAAAAGTTTTGAGTGTGGAAGATTGTAACGACCCGATAATTTTAAATAATTTTATTTGTTTTATTTATTTGATTAGCTGAAATTTTATGAAATTTTAAATAAAAAAAATTTGAAATAAAAATTGATATTTGGAATACGTCTATTTAAACATAACGATTGGTAAATTTTCATCAGAAAATATGTAAGTGTATTTTCTAATGTTATTTTGTTTAAATCTATATCAGTTAATATTTGATGATAATTAAATGTTTTCCAAACCTGAATATTTTTCAATAGAACAATTGTAAATCATCTTCCGAGCAAGACATCGCATTTCGTTTCTCAAAATTTTGACTATTATTGCTCCGTCGATCTTATTTTCGACGAAATAACGTTTGAATTTAAAAGTTTTTCGAAACCTAAATATGTCAGCATGAAAATTTTTATCTAGAGCACTCTAAATAAGACTGCGTAATTCATTTCGCAAATTTCTGACGTTTTTAGCTCCGTTTGGATTTTTTCGTATGGACTAGCAACGTATATCAGTGTCTGTATCGACTTTTGATAGGATGTTCGTACCACTAATACCTGTATGCCGTTTTGATTGTCTTGTCGTAATGATCTCCACAGTATATTCATTTTGTATTCCGGTGTCCGTTACGCGATGAAAATCGCGAAACACATATCCGTATCAGTTTGAAAATTTCAAATCTTTGTTTCATTTGTCTTTTATTTGTCCACCGTGAGAAGACTAAAGAGCAACATCCATTTTCCTTTAATATATTCATAAATCAATGCACGAACTTCACTATTCCCACTGTTAACTTTATAATTTCGATTCACTCACATTTTCATTCTCTCTCTATTCCTTTTCTCTTCTGTGTGAAAATATAACAGCACGTGAAAGCTTTAATTCTATATTTGCATACTAGAAGCCAGCTCCTCCTACATTTCCTTACCACTTCCCTTTTCTTTGTTTCACTTGGGAAAAAAATTCAAATATATAATCTAAGTTT
Source organism: Allium cepa (assembly GCA_030765085.1). Classification (NCBI taxonomy): domain Eukaryota; kingdom Viridiplantae; phylum Streptophyta; class Magnoliopsida; order Asparagales; family Amaryllidaceae; genus Allium; species Allium cepa. The sequence goes on from CM060941.1 coordinate 636,909,268, forward strand.
CCATTAGCTGTGCTTTTTGAGATAGCATGTTAGTTCATCAGCCACCTACTTTCTTTTCATCCATATTTGCCTTGAATTCATACTCCTCCAAAATAAAGAGGAATATTTATCTGGTGCATACGTCCATCTACTTGAAGGCCGATTGTCGTTGCCTTCTTCGAGCAGCTTAATCCACAAATCTTTCATCACTCCGACCTCGTCCATCACCGGTTCACCCACTATCCCATCCGCCTCGAGCCGCCCTTGTTCCTCCTCCGATCCGCGCCTCAAACTCCATGCTGAGCCACACGTCAGACGACCCAGATCTGCTCTCGTCGACCACCCCTCCACGCAGCAACTTTGCATACCCACCACCGTTCCCACTTACTCTGTTTTACGTTTGATGAATATACGTAAGTATATAGATTTCATTTTTAAGTATTTATGTGTAACAGTTTAGTTTATATTTTAAGTACATAGGTGTAACAAGTTTTGTTTATATTGATAGTATGTATACTTGCTCTATAGTAGACTGGAATGGTATATATATGTTAATGTGTTTTTAATTCTAGGTTAAGAATATAGAGATATATTATGTTTTGTTCAAAAAGGAGAGTATACTTTTGGGGTATATACAATTTACGTATATACTTTTATATGTTTACTATATCATATTATATATATATATATATCATATTTGAAGCTTTGTTGTTAGATTTGTTTTATATATTACTATATACCTGTCTGCTCATGTATGAAAAGGTGTGTGTATATATATAGTTTATACATATAATCTACAGTTAGTATGTTAATGTGTGTGTGTGTATTTTAATTAGCATACATTTCTAAATTTTACTTGTTGCATATATGTTTTGAAGAAGTATGTATGCACATTAAAGCAAGTTTATACATGTGTGTATATATATATGTTAAAAAAATTGTTTACAGTTAGATAAAGGCGTATTATGTTTTTAAAATTTTACGCTTGTTATTTCCACACTCATATATTATGTTAGTACGCAGTAGCTCTTTTGTGTTTAAAGTGTTTACCCATTTAAACTAAGGTTCCATATTGTTAAGTGTTGTCTGAAATTAGAAAATATTTTGACTTTAAGTTATATGGACTTTAACTTGAATATTGATTTTCAAATATATGCTTTAATGATAACAATTTTTATTATATATATATATATATATTATTTTATCATTCGTTTTAAATATTGATTTAATAAAATAATAATAATAACAACAATAACATATATTGTATATATATAGATAATTTCGGTTTCTATCGAGCCGATTCTAATTATTTCATCGATTCTTGTTACCAGCTCTATACATCGAATTCATGCCAACCTTGTTTGATTTGGATTCATTCCGGGATTTCGTAACTCAATTTCATTGTCTATCTATCTAGCCACGAAAGGTGAGCATTCGCTCACGATTAATGTTCTTATATTTATTGAATTTGATTTCAATCGAAATGACAATTGAAATATGCCGTTGTTAGTTATTTACATTGTTATATACATGTTATTACCTGTATCTATTCACCTATGACATCTTATACCATTATCTGTTATTTATATTGATGATACATGCCTGTTATAGTATTATTATATATGTTATCACTCTGCAAGTTCCCTATTAGTATAGAATTCCCTATGGGTTGAAATGACACATACCCGAACGATCTATAGAATAGGAGAAAATCGTTATGGGTTGAAATGATAAATCCAAGCGATTTTCATTGAATTGAATTTGGGATTGCGGGTTGAAATGGTTTATATACCCGTATATATTTAAATTGTGGATTGAAAAAAATAAAAATTCGTATCACTTGACCATAGGATAGAAAATTATATACAAACACCGTTGGTCTATTTACAAATAATTTGAAATGATTACTATGGTTTTTGAAAGGAAATATATGGTTTTATATAAATATTGATTTTAGACATTATATAAATGTTATTTTATATATAGTTAAATTCTTGATTCTAAGCTATGCATAAATTTGTTTTAATATAAAATAAGCTTAATAATAAAGTTTGATTGCATTAAAATATAATATGGTTAAGTATTTATTTAAGTTATATTTTTTATATAGAGTTTATAATGATTTAATAAACAAAGGTTGAGAAGATAGATTTGAAATTGATTTGAAATTGTATTTAATTAAGAAATATATTTAATTAAACATCGATTTGAAACATATTTAATTTGAGATTTTTAAAGGATATAATTTTATAACTTGATTTTGGTAAAGGTGATTTAAATGAATATTTCAAGTTTAAATAAGTTGAATGAAATATTTTGTTTATTTGTAATTTGAAGTTTTATATAAATAATATTGGATTTATTAAGTGAATATTTCAAAACTAAATAATAATAAAGTTAATTAAGATATATATGAAATTATCAAATTTAGTTTTGAGATTGTGAAATATTTAAAGCTTTGGAATATATCGAAATTTAAATGGTTTATTTGTGGTTTAAATCTATATTTGGAATCAATATAATGGTTTAGTGAGAACTAAATTGAATTGAAATTGATGATTTGAGATTTGACTAAATTTGAAATTTTAGGATTGGTGTTGATTTGGAATTGATTTGTGAAATTTGAGGAAGCTGTTTTATTATACAAAGTATTTTTAAATTATATTTAAAACTATTTACATACGTTACTATAAATTTATTTCATATAAACTATTTTAATATAAATTATTTTTAATATAAACTATTTTAAATTATAACTATTTTTATGTAAACTATTTTAAATTATAAACTATTTTATTATATATACTATTATTTATAAACAGTTAAGTGGGAAGTGTTATGATTCCAAAGCATTATGATTTCTAAATTTTGATTTCCAAAGTATTATGATTTCCAAAGTGTTTACTTTAGAAAGTGTTATAACTTTAAAGAGATTTTCTAAATGGATATATTTGAGATGGATATATTTGAAATGGCAATGATATTTTTGGTTTTGAAATATAAACTATTTCGAAAATTTATTAATTGACCAATTGGTGTAATAATTACATAGTTATTGAAGAGTCTGGGATCTGTTAGGGACATATTCTCTGTTTAAACTGAAAACCACTTTAATAACTATTATACGTGGAGTTTGATCCAGAATGAAGTGGTTGGAATGATGACGTTGCTGGATTTGAAGAAAGAGAACGATAATGAATAGCTTTGACACTTGTGTCAAATTTGAAATGACTTAAACAGGAGCCGTGCCGGGCCAATGAGGTTAGCCACCTCTGGCAGACACACTTCTTCGTAAATTACTCATTATTTGTTTTTGATTGGTGCGCACCCTTGGTTATTGCCTCATGTGCCTTGTTATACTTGTATCCCTATGCGCGGCCACTACGATTTGTTTTGTGTTATACCTATGGAGTACTCCCTGATAGCCCACTAGTTTACGGTAGAGTTTTCGGTGCTGTATTGACTATGACGCACATTTATAAAATGTGTTAAGGGGAACTATGGTAACGCCTTAACGATATTTTGATACTTTTTATTACTTATATGCATTGTCTACTTAGCGTACATATAAATAGTTTAACGGATCCTTAGAGGATGGTTATCCCAAACATCTTTTGATTTACTTGTATTTTTAGTTGTTATCTCACTTGAGTTGGATTTATTGATATAATAATGTTAATCCTGACTCGAATGTTTTGTGTTTCGCTTTACGCTTGGGTCAGACTGAGTGATACAGCTTTTGAGATTCACCTTTGGAGTTGGAGCTTCGCTTGGTGATCCAGCTATCTATCCAGCTTTCAGAAATTCAGTTGATTCCAGTTATGTATTATGATCTTGTATTTGACCATTGTATTCGAGACATCTATGTATCTTTTTTAACCCTGTTATATACATAGTAGCTTCATGAACTGCTATTCTTTTGTTTCTGTTGCACTATTGTTATATTACTCTATATCTGTGATTTTGTGATTATTTATTTACTGTATATACGTTGAGTTTTGCCAAATATAAACTTACAATCTGGTATTTTGAGCAATTCAATTCCGGCATGTTTGGATGCGAATGGTTGAAAATATCAGGTCGTTACAGCCGAAATCAAATCTGGTATAATACATTGATTCGAACTCGTTTGATTCAAAAAAAAACAAAATGGGGTTTCGCAAGCAAGGCTATTTAGGAAGGCAGTGGGACCGGCGCATTCGCAAGCAAGCAAAAAAAGGGGGTTTCGTGACGAAATCCGAGGCGGTGGTCATGGCACGGTGATGAGGGCTGGGTCGTCTCGAAAGTTGATCGAGTCAGTGGGGTATTCCATTTGTTTTTTTCTTGCAATTTAAAATTTAATTTAGTCATATAAAAATATACAGCACAAAGTATATATATAATTTTATATAGAAAACCTTTCTATCCAGAAAAGTGTATATATATATATACACAAATTTTTTTTTTATATAAATATATCCGTGTATATAGATAATCTGTAGAAAATATTCTTTTTAGCAGCCTATTATAAATTTAAAAAATATACATTGAACAGAAAATAACTATGTATATAGATAAGTTGTAAAAGATAAATAAATAGGAATTTAAAATATTGAAAGTTTATAATATAATTGGATTTTTTTAAACTTATGTAGATTGTTTTATAAGTGTAACTTCAAAGTAAAATAAAAATACATATTCTCACTTAACTATTTTATTTTAAAATAACGTATTATAGAGATTTAATTGTTTGGTTGACTTATCTAAACTATTTAAGTTACTAAAAAGATTAATTAAAGGAAAATCAGTTTTAAACTAGGTCATTAGTTAATTAAATTTGAAAATGGCAATTAATTGTCCGATTTATTTTAAATATTTATAAACCGTATAATGTTTATACAAGGTCATAAATCATGGAGAATCGGGTCGGTGTAGATCAGATTGCAAATTTAAAAGGCAAAGGTGAGTTAATCTCACTCATTTGGACAACCATTTAAATTTAAGTGGTTAAATTTAAATTATTTGATTGATTTCTTGGATTGATGATTTAATAACAGTTTGGATGTGGTATATTATATATAGTAGTATATACATATTGGAGTGATTGATTTTCCGTATTATATAGCGGACGAGACCCTATGCGCCCCACATAATAGCGGATGACCCTTTATACCACGATATTCCACCTCGAAGTGGAATTGGTATTTTATTTTGTTGTCAAACATTTGTGGATGCAGGAAAACAGGTTGGATGGATCCAACTGGATTCCTCAAGTAGTATAATTTATTTTATAGTCGATGTTTTATTACATAATCTGTGACAGGTTATTGATTATTGTTGGAAATTGAAATATTGGATGCTATGGTTGGACCGAATATATTTGGGTATATTGAGTTATCAAAATATAAAGATTGGATTTTTTGAAGGGAAATAAAAGTGAAATTTTTTATGTAAAATAATTATAAAGAATTTGGATAATTAAAGAATGTATTGGAAAAAAAGGGATAGAAGTTAATTTTAAATTCAAATAAATAATTTCGAGTATGGGAAAGGAGATTTTAGAATAAATGGAAATAAATGGATTTTTAAACTTAAGTGATATTATTTAAAGAAGTAAAAGATTTATTTTTAAATTCAGGATTTAAACGGTTTAGGAAAAAAAAAACAAGAAGAACTTTGAAATAAGGTATGCGACTGGCCGATGATGGAGTTAGTGGTCGGAGAGGTCGCGTGCGTCGGTGTATGTGCACAAGTTCACCTGTGTGTATGCAATGCGATGGGGTTTAGGAGGTTCGGGTAAATGAAGTTCTATATGTTATCGAACTTGAGTGTTTTTGGGGGTTTGCTTGGGAATGTTTGAGTTTGGCTCGAGTAGTTGAGTATTGACTCGAAGCTGAGGTGGTGAGAAGAAACGGGGTTGGCTTGGGAATTCTGTATGTTTTGATCTGAGTTTTTTTTAAGTTGAGGTATAAGTTTAAAAGCTTATCAAGTGTGTAAGTTTCAAAATAAAAATAAACCAAGTTTTAAACAAAGGATCGGCAAGTTTTAAATGAATTTCCAAAGTTTTAAAATGTTTCAAATTGTTGTATTAAGAAATTATTTAATAGGTTAAATCCTATATGTTTTAAGGTGAATTAAAAGTTGTAATTAAATAAATCACGAATTATTTAATGTATTAAGGATGGTTAATTGATTTGTGTAATCAGGGTATAACTAATTAATTAAAGCTTAATTAATTTGTGAAATCAATTTAAAAGATTGATTTATTAATGCGATCACTTGATTAAGCTATTAATTTAAAGATGATTAATTAAAGATTAATCACTTAATGTAATTAATTAAATGATAATAACTTTAGTTAAAAGAGAATTGCTTAATGTAATTAATTAATTAGAGATTAATTAATTGGTAATTAATAATTAATTAATTGGGTTATAGATTATTAATGTAAGTAATTGGAGGATGATTACTTAAATGATAATTACTTAATATAAGTAATTAAAAGATAAATTTGTTAAGGATTAATTACTTAGTGTAATTAATTAAGGATTGATTAATTAAGGAAATTATTTAAGGACTAGTTAATTAATGAGTGTGATTAATTAAAGGATAATAATAAATATAAGTGATTATAGGATAATTAATTCGAGTAATTAGTTAAGGATCAATGTAATTAATATGGATGGGAAAGGGTTAATTAATTTGTGAAATTAATTAAGGGTTAATTACTTATTGTAATTAAATGATAACTAGTCAAGGGTGATTAATTAAGATAGATAATCAAAAGGTGATTTATTAATTGGTTTGTAATTAGTTAATGTTAGGTAAGGATAATTTAAGCGATTAAAGATTAGTAATTAATTTAATTAGAAATAAATTAAATTAATTTTAGAAGTGATCAATCTTGCTTATGAATGATTGAATGATGTAAATGCCTTGAATTGGTTGATATCTCTGATATGAAATGTTTGTGATATGATATAATTAGGTGGACAATGATAATGTAGTTATTTATCTATGATAAATTGCTCTGTATAAGTGACATCCTATTTAAAGTTGAATTGTATTTCACTTGAATAACTTGGGTTAAGATGACATTGGATTCGAAGAGACTGGAGTCGGGTATTAGTAAATACCCGGATCCACTTCGATTCTTTATATATTGATATGTGAAATCAATAAGCTGGGATGGAATGATTCAAGTGGATTGGACCAATTAATCTAAGTTTTGGTACTTAGAAATTGATGTGCGATGTCTTTAACAAATTATGAATTTGTAAATTAATAAGAGTTACCCCGGGTTTTATATAAGCATTATGCTTTTGTATTCCATGTTAGATGGGTTTACTCACGCTGGTTTCCAGCCTGACCAGGGTGTTACTTTGATGTAATGCTCGGGTCAGACCGAGTATTACTGGTTACATGTAAGGACGTTCTGGAGCTCAGAAGGCGAGCTGGATGGCAGGAACGTATAGAGTGTATCCGTTGTGATATTGTAGTTTATCTGGGACATATGGATTATATCTGTCCAGTGGTTGTGTATGTTGTAACTCTGATGCATTAAAGTGTAATTTGACAAGTACAGTTTTCCTTTGTAAACTGATATTATTAATATTATATTTTATCTGTTGTGAATGTGAGATTGTGCTTTGGTGTTTCTATTCTTCTTCTATCTCTTTTCCTCTTTTCTCTAACTATCTGGAATTTTCGGGATTGAAAATTTTGGCTCGTTACAGTCCTAACCTGAAAATCTGTAATACTCGGTCTGATCCGAGCATTACAACAAAGTAACACCCGGGTCAAGCTGGAAACCAGCGTGAGTAAACCCATAAAATTTGAAATACTAAGTTTAAAACATAACCGAAACCCGGGTAACTCGTGCTCCACTACGAGTTCTTAACTTGTTCTAGTCATTCACTTACTACCACATATTTAAACTATTACTTATTTCAAATGGTCATGTTACTTAAATTATTCCATTCCAGCCTATTTGATTCTAAACTCAATTTATAAAGAATCGAAGTGGTTTTGGGTATTTTCTGATACTCGGCCCCAGTCTCTTCAAATCCTGTCCTCTTAATCCAAGTTGTTTAAGTGAAAACAATTCAATTCATTAAACAGGATGTCAGTTTACACAATATCTCATCACAGATAGATAACTTACATTATCAAAGTTCAACCAAGCATTGCATATCACAGAGCATCACGCACTAATCAATTTAATCATAACTTAATCATCCAAAATCAAGATTAATTGATTTCATACTTAATTTAAACCAATAAATTAATTACTTAACCTTGCTTAATTAACATTAATTAATTATTGATTTATCCTTTAATTATTAATTAATAATCTTAACTACTACTTAATGAACCCTTAATTACAAATTAATTAATCCCTAATTACCAATTGATTAACCCTTAATTACAAATTAAGTAATTTCTAATTACTTAATTAATTAATCCTCTAATTAATCATGTTAATTAATTACCCTTTAAATAATCACATTAATTAATGATCTTTAAATTAATCATATTAAGTAATTATCATTTAATCAATCACTTTAATTAATTTCCTTTAACTACTTGCATTAATTAACTAATCCTTAATTACTTCTAGTAAGTAATTATCCTTAATTAATCTAAGATAAACCATTTTCTTAATAAATTACTTAATTAAATCATTATTAAATTTTATTTGAAATCACCTAGGAATAGTTATATAATTTACTTATTATATAATTATATTAAACCAAATAGTTTAAATTCAAAAACATTTGATTTATAGTTTATACTTGAAAATTGTTTAATATTTAACTTTGAAACCTTGCTAACATTCTCATTTACTTTGAAAACCTTTTATTGTTTTATTTTTAAACTTGTCATAATTTTTACTTTTGCCTGGAACTTCGTTAATACTCACTTTGGAAAACTTATTCACTAATTACTTCCACTTTAAAACCTGGTCAACTTCCCTTTTAAAACCTGGTACATGTTCCTTTTAAAAATTTAAAACCTGATACAAATATTTACTTTTAAAATTTTAAAGCCCGGTAATAAAAAACTTGGAATCAAACAACAAGCTCGTGCCTACCCAAACTCCCCGAATCAAAACTCGAGCCAAAAACTCCATCCCTCATGCACAAACCCGAGTCCTCACCCATCTCTTCTTCTCAATACAGCAACACCTCAAAATCCAGACTTACACACTGATACCCGTGCACATGCACCGCCATTCCGTTCATCTCCGACCTTCGCCCAGATCACCGTAAGTCTTTGACACCCTCCTCGACTGCCTCGGCTTCCCAGTTCCACTCGAAGATGCTCGAATTACTTTTCGAACATTTCACCTCAACCATAAATGGAACTCTACTCCAACATCCTCCTCGAACCACCGATGCAGGCCACCGAAATCCCGGCCTTATCTCCACCAGCACCGCCAGACATCCAGCTTCCTATTCCCCCTAACCACAAGGCCCTACCACCACCTAGTCGTCGCCATCACCGCAAAACAGATATTACCCCAAACTGGACATCCAACCCTAGATCAACCTCGGCCGGTCAACCCCTTCATTTGAAAAATACAAACCCATTTTTCTAAAGCTTGCCACCACTTCACTATCCTTCGGCCAAAAATTGACCCTCCTTCCATCGCCGATCGCCAAAAGTCGAGCAAACACTCGATTCTGGTCAACTCAAAATTCTCTTGATTTAAAAACTTTGATCTTATCTTTTAAAATCGTAGTTTTCTACTATGAATCAGATGATACAAACACGAACCAAGATTTAGACAACTAATTTCTGATACAATTTTATTTTTACACTGTTCTTCTTCCTTCCAGTAATCCTTTTTTTTTAATTTCACTTAAAAATATTTTTATAAATAAAAGTTAGTTATAAAAAATAAATTTCTTTTAAAAAATCTCAACCTAAAGTTGTTTATATAAAGAGATATGAATTTGTGAACTCGATTTAGTTGATTAAAATCGAACAAAGGCCAATTCATTTATGCACAGACATGCACGTATATAAGTATATACACAGTGATTAACTGTACTTCAACAAATTACATCCACGCAACATCATTCACAAAATTTCCTCAAGAATCTTCACATGCATCAGTAAATATATGGATTAAAATAGATGTTTACTCACCTGGTTGAAGAAATAGAGACTGGAAATAAAATTTGAAAACTGGAGATTTTGTTTTGATCTGCTGCTGGATTTGATGATCCTTGAAACTGAAATGCTTTGAATTGGTTCTTGGCTTTGATTGAATTCTAAGTTGAACTTGATTTACTCTAAACTTTGCTTGAGCTTTGATTTTAATTGTCTTAGGTTTGAATGAAATTTGCAGTTGTATCTGACCTTGTTTCAGATTTCTTTTTTGGTTTTTTTAAACCTTTTTCTTAGTTTCCAAGTTTTAGTTTTCTTTAGTTTGGATTTTTTATGAAAGAAAATGAGAAAGAGTTTAGAGTAATGTATACGTATAATGTTGTTCTATTTTTATTTTTAAAATAAAAGATAATTAAAAGATATGACACTTGTTTAATACATGATATCATTACTTACACTTGTTAAATCTCATGCTAAAATACTTACACATGTTTAAATGTATGCTAAAGTCTTTTACATTTGTAAGTATGCATGTATTAATGATTTTTAATATGTTTTAATATAATTTTATATTATATTCACTATTTACTTTCATATATATATATATATATATATATTCTTTATGTTTTAACTCTTTGTTTATTAATATATATATATATATATATATATATATATTAAAGCTTTTTATTTAATCTTGTTTTTATACTATATTTTTAAATCAAAATATAATTTCCAAATCATAATATATATATATATATATGTATATATATTATATATACACTGTGACGCCCCACCTCTATACCCACGCTAGCCAAGAACACTACGAATTAGTCCTATGTCGAATAAGTTCAATCTTCTCTGTGGAGTCTCGAATAAAATCTGGACCTAAAACCAGCTTCTCACCGGCCTCAAGCCAACAAGAAGGAGATCGGCAGGGCCTTCCGTAGAGTGCCTCGAAAGGTGCCATACCAATACTAGATTGGAAGCTATTATTATAGGAAAATTCAACAAGTGAAATATGATCTTCCCAACTTCCACCAAAATCAACCACACAAGCACGAAGAAGATCTTCAAGAGTTTGATTCACACGCTCGGTTTGTCCATCGGACTGGGGGTGACAAGCAGTGCTAAAGTTAAGCTTCGTTCCTAAAGCTTTTTGAAGACTCTTCCAAGATCCACTAGTAAACAATGGATCTCAATCGCTAACAATACAAGCAGGAACTCCATGCAATTTAACAATTTCTTTGATAAAGAGTTTGGCCAAAAGAGGAACGGTTCGGTTAGACCGAACGGGAATAAAATGGGCGGATTTGGTAAGCCTATCAACGATCACCCATAAGCCATCATGACCCGATCGAGAACGGGGAAGGCCATCTATAAAGTCCATGGAAATTTGATCCCACTTCCAAATTGGAATTTCTAAAGGTTGCAATAACCCACCAGGCCTTTGATGTTCGGCCTTGACAAGTTGGCAAGTCATGCAACACTTAACAAAGTTAGCAATATCAGATTTCATTCCCTCCCAATAATAAAGTCGCTTCATATCAGCGTACATTTTACTACTACCGGGATGAATGGTGAATTTAGAACGATGGGAATCTTCTAAAATATCTTTACGAAGATCTCTAATATTTGGTATGATAAGTCTACCAAATTTTCGAATGCCGCCACGAGAATCAATATCAAAGTCTTTCAAACCTTCAATATCAATTTTATCCTTAACATTTTTGCCAAGAAGAGCCAATTCAGAATCTAGCCCTTGAGCTTCAAGAATGCGGTCTAAAAGAGAAGCATGAGCCTCAAGGCTACATAAAACAAGCGATGAGCATAAATCGGATACGCGCTCTCGAATCTCACAAGTGGATAAAATCTCGAGATCGTTCCATTCGGATATCATTATAGAAACAACTACTTGTTGTTTACGGCTAAGAGCATCGGTGACACGATTACCCTTACCGAGGGTATAAAGAATATCAAGATCATAAGGTGCAAGAAACTCGAGCCAACGCTGTTGACGTAAATTAAGTTCTTTTTGAGAAAATAAATATTTCAGAGACTTATGATCCGTATAAAGAATAAATTTCTCTCCCAATAGATAATGACGCCAAATCCGAAGGGCGAAAACAATAGCCGCGAGTTCTAAATCATGTGTGGCATATCTAGTCTTGGCCGGCTTTAATTGCCTAGATGCATAAGCAATAACGCGTTCTTTTTGCATAAGAACGACACCCAAACCAACGTGACTAGCATCAGTATAAACAACAAAATCTTGATTCCCCACGGGAATAACAAGAATAGGAGCATCGGAAAAGAGTTCTTTCAATTTCTGAAAAGAGGCTTCACATTTGTCCGACCAAATGTATTTAACTCCTTTCTTAGTCAAGCCAGTAAGAGGCACGGCAATCTTAGAAAAGTCCTTAATAAGACAACGGTAATAGCCCGCCAAACCGAGAAAACTACGAATCTCTATCACACTCTCCGGTCTCTTCCAATCTTGAATCGCTTCAATCTTTGAAGGATCCACGGAAATCCCGGATTCGGAAATAATATGACCGAGAAACTTCACACGAGATTGCCAAAAGTGGCATTTAGAAAATTTCGCCTTTAATTGATTACTCCTAAGAGTTTCCAATACAATCCGAAAATGTTTCTCATGTTCCTCCTCGGTTTTTGAATACACAAGAATATCATCAATGAATATGAGAACAAACCGATCGAGGAAATCTTTGAAAACTCGATTCATAAGGTCAACGAAATAAGCTGGAGCATTCGTTAACCCAAATGGCATAACAAGCCATTCATAAGATCCATATCGAGTACGGAATGATGTCAAAGGAATGCTATCCTCAGCGATACGAAGCTGATGGAAACCGGTAGCCAAGTCCAATTGTGAAAAAACCTTAGCACCACTAAGCTGATCGAATAGATCATCAATCCGAGGTAAAGGATATTTATTTTTAATAGTCAGATCGTTAAGCTTGCGATAGTCAATGCAAAGCCTAAGCGTACCATCGGATTTCTTCACGAAAATAGCCGAAGCTCCCCAAGGTGAGGAACTAGAGCGAATAAATTGCTTCGTCTCCAATTCGAATAATTGTTTACGCATCTCCTCATTTTCCTTATTGGACATGCGATAAGGAGGACGAGTAATAGGTTGAGCTTCAAAAACAAGATTAATTCTGAACTCAATTGCTCGTTTAGGTGGTAAACCTAAAACGGGCTCGAATGTGTCGGAGAATTCACGAACAACGTGAATACGAGAAATAATATCATTTTCATCATCATCATCGTCATCACGAGGATTTAAAGAATATAAAGATGCCACCAAACAGGATTCTGAATCTTTAAGATTGACAGAAATCTGTTTAACAGATAGTGGATGTCGGAGATGAATAGTCCGCTCAGGACATAGGATATGGGCTTGATAACGGTTAAGCCAATCCATTTCCAAAATTATTCCAAAGCCTAAGTAACGCATGACATGCAAATCGGCTAGGAAAGAAAAATCACATAAAATAATCTCCACATCTTTACAAAGCAAACTAAGAGTTGCGGATCCACCAACAAGATTCGCAATTTTTAAAGAAGTCATCAATGCAGTAACACTTAAGGAAAAAGTGTCTACCAGTTCCTTTGATATAAAAGAATAGGATGCACCCGTATCAAAGAGAACTCTAATAGGTTGATCATGAAATAAAATAATACCATCAAGAATGGAATGAGAAATACCTTGGCCACGAGATGTGTTGCCAGGGGCTTGAGCCACATTTAGCTTTCCTTCCTTCTTGCCTTTACGCTTGAGGCATTGATGTATGTAATGATCCGAGCTCTTACAATAGCGACAAGATTTGGGCTTAGAGCACTTATTCGCATAATGATCCCCAGACCCACAGTTGAAGCAACTCGCACCACTAGGAGAAAGAGACTTTGCCACAGGGGTTGCCTGCTTACTCTTTTTGTTGGGATAAGGACCCTTGAATTTGTTTGGCCTCTTCTTGTTGTTGAAGTTTGGTTTAGCGCCATCCACTTCAACATCACTCTCTCTATCAGCCTCTTCAAGACAAAGAGCGATATCGACGAGTTGATCAAATGCGACTTCTAGTTTCAAGAGTAGTGGCTTCTTAAGATTCTTATTTAAGCCATAAACGAACCTCTGGTTCTTCTTCAATGGGGTGTTGATGTATTCAACCCCATATTTGGAAAGCGACTCGAAGGCTGCGACGTAATCAGTCACAGAGGATTGACCTTGAACAAGGTCTATAAAACGTCGAGCCAAGGTTACTTTCCCAGCTTCTGGTACAAACTTTAACTCGAAGCGTCCCTGAAATTTCTCTCAGGTGAGATCCGCTTCATTAATTTCTGAAATAAGGAGTTCGTACCAGTCCAATGCTCTCTCCTGGAGCATGCTGGAAGCCACCTGAACGCGATGGAGATCGATAAGGTTCGTGCGAGAAAAGATTCGATCGCATGATTTTAACCAAGCCTGGACCTCGTTGATATTTTTCGAACCTTTGAAGGGCTTCCCACCCAAGTTGGTGTAATCGCTGCACAAGCGTGCAAATCCCGACTTTGGGTGAGTAGGTTCCGGGTTAGCTCCAGCTGCTTGAGCATTAGTTACTAAATCAAGAAGCTGTTGAGCAGTCATAAAAACTCCATCTAGGGGAGCAGCACCAGATGATCCAGTTCTGGGACGGCCTGGTCTAGACATTCTCTTCCTTTAAGAAGAGAAAGAAGAGAAAGAAGAAGGTTATTCACCAATGAACATCAAGCAATCTTGATAGATAAAACAAGGAATCATAAAGGAAATAGGATGAATCGGTACGAAGACTCGAATTAATCCTATGATATGACTCCTAAGATAGACCTAGGACGATGATCCTTGTTAAGTAATTCTATATTGTTCCGAAGTTTGGCTCTGATACCAAGCTGTGACGCCCCACCTCTATACCCACGCTAGCCAAGAACACTACGAAGTAGTGCTGTCAACTAGCATGGAGAATAAGGCTGTTGAGGAGCGACCATCCATGTAATTGCTTATCACACGATGGCTATAAATAATCTCCGGAAACAAACATAAAAATAAGCATATCGTAAATCAGTTACAGACATCCATATCACAAAGGCGGAAGAAGATATGAATATATAACTAACACATGAAAGTGTACATCAGAGTAGTGCTCAAAAGATCCACAATAATACAAAGAATAGCAACACGTGCTATACAAAAGAATACAACTATCAGTCTATATCTCAAGTGTATACAACAAAAACTACTAATCTAAACAGTTAGCCAAAAGTCAGAGTGATGAATCCCTGGGAAGAAGTCAAGCAGAAGCACCTGTAACATCTCGGTCTGACCCGAGTATTATTTAAGAAAATAATAAACGGGTCAGTCTAGATATAAATATCAGATGACATGATATAACATAAAAGATATGGCATAAACATAAAATATCCATAATGACATACCACTATAAGTATGTAAATAATGATCAACAGAAGATCAATCAATAAGAGATAATCAATATCACAAGAATCTTCTCAAAGATTCGGAAAGGGCATCATACCCCAAACTTGTACTCATAACAAGTCAATGACATAAATTCTAGAAATCAATGCAAGAAGTCCAGAAATCATAGAAAAGAGAAAGAGGCCTATCACATGACGGTCCGAAGACCAAGGGGAGCTACCCCACATGTGTGAATAGAATCACACAGATTAAGGTCTAGACTAACCAAAAAGCAAAAAGGTATGTGTGAGTGGAATGACACAAGTGGTGTCTAGTCTAACCTCGCAACAAGAGACATCAGTTGCTAGTCTAAATCATCAGAATGATCGTCATGATCAACGAGAAGTGTCAATTACACTAAGCTAGTAAACACAGAAGTTTAGCTTCATGTCCCATAACCACTTGCTTAACTTAAATATTTACGAACAAACTGTAAATCTTCACTCATAAAATTGTTACAAGAGGTTCAATCGAACAGGTCCAAGAATTAACCGACGAAGTGAACGCAAGCGTTTCATACCACTTGTTTTACTAAGTCGTTTAATTAGATTTCTCATCCGAGTGAGGTAAAGGTTTGTATATACTAATAGATTGGAAAACGGTTTAAGAAAAGAGCTTTGTTATTAAAAATAGAGTTGAAATTGTTTGTTAAAAGAGTTTTGATATTTACTACTAGTATTGAAACCTTTATATTATAAAGTGACAAAACACAGAAGCAATTGTAGAAACAATCAGTCACAAAGATCGCATACGGAGAAGTGAATAAAATCCAAGGAAATCAGCTCCACGTTTTTCAGATAAGATCCCCTACGGAGGGGGGGGGGGTCCGGGGGGGGTGGCAACCCCCCAAGGTGGGGGTGCGGGGGCAACGCCACCGCTTACGGGGTTCGACCTAGTGAAGACAAAATGAGGTCTAACGACCTAGTGAAGACAAA
This sequence comes from Allium cepa, assembly GCA_030765085.1. Taxonomy (NCBI): domain Eukaryota; kingdom Viridiplantae; phylum Streptophyta; class Magnoliopsida; order Asparagales; family Amaryllidaceae; genus Allium; species Allium cepa. The sequence continues at coordinate 636,925,786 of CM060941.1, forward strand.
ATGAGGTCTAACGACCTAAGGGTCTAAGGGGTCAAGCGAACTATCGGGATAAGGTCCAACGACCTACGAGTTTAAGGTCTAACGACCTATAGGGTTATAAGGTCACATGACCTAACGAGCTATGGCCAAACGACCTAGTGTTGACTCGCGAGCGACCCAACTGAAGCGACCTAACCTATAAGGTTATAAGGTCATACGACCTAAGGAGCTATGGCCACACGACGTAACGACTCAAGGGTCTAACGACCTACGACCTAAGGGTGTAACGACCTAACGACTCAAGGGTCTAACGACCTAAAAGTATAAAGGTCATGCGACCTATCGGTTTAAGAGGCGAGCGACCTAAGTGTTACGACCTAAGAGTCGAACGACTTAAGGGTCTAACGACCTAACGACTCAAGGGTCTAACGACCTAAAAGTATAAAGGTCATTGCGACCTATCGGTTTAAGAGGCGAGCGACCTAAGTGTTACGACCTAAGAGTCGAATGACTTAAGGGTCTAACGACCTAACGACTCAAGGGTCTAACGACCTAAAATTATAAAGGTCATGCGACCTATCGGTTTAAGAGGCGAGCGACCTAAGTGTTACGACCTAAGAGTCGAACGACTTAAGGGTCTAACGACCTAACGACTCAACGGTCTAACGACCTACGACCTAAGCTCAAATGCGAGCTACGAGCTAGCGACCTAGCGAAGTGAGTGAGGCCGAGCGACCTACGACCTATCCCCACACGACCTAACTCCGAACACACCAAAAATGGCCAGAACGACCTAGTGTTGACTCGCGAGCGACCCAACTGAAGCGACCTAACTCCGTACGTGCCAAAAACGGCCAGAACGACCTAACAGCAGTTTCTCCCCAAAAACACTAAAATTTGGAGTCTTTAGCCAATCCAATCCAAACCAAATGCAAATGTGCATGCTAAAGTGATAGGGAATCATTCCCAACAGTCCAATATAGTTATAGACTAGAATTGCGAGATAAAAATCTCACCTTTGCACAAATTCAATGAAAAATGAAGTTTTAAGCAAGCAAGAATCAATCCCTCTTCTATCTAAGCACAAGAAGCTTGAATCCAATGTCTTCTTCTTGAATTTGGAGTAGAAAGATGGATTGCAATTGAATTTGAGTTTTGAAATTTTAGTTTCCCATTCCCTCCACCATTTTTGAAGAAGCTTGAAGACTTAGGAAAATAGAAATGAAGTTATGAAGAGGAGGGGTGAAGGTTGGGTCTAATAGGCTAAAAGCCCAACCCAAAGTCTCAAGTGAAAAAGTAGTGAAATTCTACTATCTCCAATCATATCAATGTTTATACTTAAAAAAATTGTAAACGGCATTTCGAACTCAATGGAAGTGGTCTCGAGTCCTAATTTGACCGTTTGCAAAAAGTAGCTTTTCGGACCAATATCCGATTAACGACAAAATATTTAAATAAAATATTTAAATATAAAATCGATAAATATGCGGGTTGTTACATACACTTATATACTTATATATGTATACACTTAAAGTTTTCAACACTATAACGTTTGCTTATATCTATTTATAGGATTCATTAATTCACTATAAAATTTATCATTTTTAGATACTTATAGTCTAACATTTACTATAGTTTCAAATCCATTTATAACATCCTAATATTTTTAATCATCGGAATACTATGTGTTCAACCTATAAATTAGTATTTCTATTAATTCAATCTAGTTAATTATCAATTAACAGATGTCAAAAAATTCGAGTTATCACATTCCTCCCCCTTTTAAATCTTTTCGTCCCCGAAAAGGAAGGAAGCCATAATTTATTAAAATGAATATTATCAGTTAAATTACTCTCGATCATTTTGAACTATAAACTCTTTTATTAAGAATTTTAAAACACTTTAAAATCTATATAATATTACCAAAATAGTTTTATAAAATCCTTTTTATACCTCAATGTCTCAAGTAGTCCATCCTCGTACGTATAGAATTTCGATCATACGTTGATCAGGCATAGGACTGAGAATCTATAAGTACTTGGTAAACCCGTTTCAACACCCAGTGAAAATACTTAGATTTTTTTTTAAAATATAGAAAACAATTTTTTTGAGAATATAGGAAACATTTTTGGTGAGAATACATTGGAAATCATCACCACCTCCATGGTCGTAGTTAATCTGATGGTTACGTTGCCATCCGGCAAAATCCATAGATAACTATAGGCACTCTGCGCCCCTCAATTACGCCATGGAACCTGCCATAGATCGCTGCTACACCCAGGGTTACGTCGCCATCACAGCAAAAATCCATGTAACTGTAGGCATCAGCGCCCTCGAATTTCGTTGCCAAATAAAACTTCACCACTCCCATATATATTGCAGGCTACATCAATCGAGTCCCAATATAGCCTGTAGGCACTCACTGCCACAGGACTTTCTCCATGTCTTCATAGATCACAGTCTACCAATGTTACATTGCCATCACAGCAAAATCAAACGTAGAGCGTTGACTCTCACGGCCACACGACTTCCGCTATGGTCCGCATTAGATCGCAGTGACATCGAGTTACACTATCGTCACAACATAACCTAAATGTCTCTATAGGCATCAGCGCCCTCGAATTTCGCTACCCACGCACAATCCCCAGGAACTTCAGTTTGTCCAGACTTCTTCCCAGGATCCAATTTAAAGCCTCCCCTTTAGGGATCAAGGCAGAACCACCCCGTGGATCTCCTGTGAAGTTCAGTTCATGGGAGCGCCTTTTTCCCTAAAGCCAATCTCAAAACATTTTATACTATAAACTTAAAGTATTTTCCAAATCATACTCTTTATGATTCACATAAAAATATCTTTTATACAAAATCGATATCTCAAATTGATAGTTCCAAACTTGGCTTCCTAAATTTCGAAAATTGATTTTCTCAAAAATCAAAAGCCTTTCCAAAATTAGTGGGTTCCAAAAATTCTTTTTCCCAGAATTGTTTTCATAAAAATCATTTATATACATAGATATATAAAATCTTGGAATCACTTATATAGATTCCCCTTTTATACTTCAAATATTTTTCAAAAACCTTTTCTTCAGGTTTTAGATTGAACATAGGTGGAGTTTATCATATGTAACTAATATATATATATATATATATATATATATATATATATATATATAACTTTACTTATGCCAAATCAACATTCAATTTTGATTTTCCTTTATAAAGTTACATACCACATTACTTACTTTTTATAAAATGAGTTTAAATTATAGAGATATTCAACTTCTATTCTTATTCATCATATATTTTTCAAAATATACTTTTCTTTTCAATCATCATTTTTCATTTATTTCAAAATTTCAATATCTATTACATTTAAGTACCTGCGATGTACATATACCATCCATACGCAATATCAAATCTGATCGCTCACTCGATCACACAATTTTACTTCCGAACTAATATCGTCCATCCGACTTTCTAGTGCGGACTCAGATCTGGTTTCTTGATCAGAAACCGTCATTCTCCTTTCATAGTCATAACTATGATAGAGAATTTTCAAAACCAATCAAAAATCCATATCCAGGGTTCTCCGTCGAAAATCGAGTGAAAAATCTCAACTCGGATCGATATACAATCTCGAAATTCTATGGTCGAATCTGGATCAAATCATTATGAGAATAGAATAACATACGTACATCCTACGTATTTACCTTCATTGATTCTATTCACTTATTCACAATTGCTTCCATTCCATTTGGGTTATCACTTCAATTATAAACAATTTGCACTCTGACCAACTTGAATTTTGAAAATAGCTTGAAAAGTTTAATGTAGATAAGTAGTTGTAAAATAGCAATTAGTTGTAAAATAGGAGTAAAATAGATATGTAATTATAAAATAGTTAAACAGTGGCAAAATATATTAAAATAATAATTAGTTATAAAGTAGTTGTAAAACAGTGATTAGTTTGTAAAACATATGTAAAATAGTAATTAGTTTTCAAAATAGTTGTAAATTAAGTAATATAGTTTGGGTTTTAAAAAGAAAGGTTGTATAGTAAATAGCCTGGAAAATAGATTTCAAACAGTTTACTTTAAAACAATTTATTCGAAAATAATTTTAAAGTCAAACTGATTCAATTTCCCAATCTTTATTTCTAATCAATTTCCCATCCCATTAAATAGATTCAATTTCAACTCATGTTAAATTAACTTCAATTCCTATCCCAAAATTCAAATCAATTTCCATTTGAATTTAAACTTATTCAACCTCAATCTCACTTCCAATTAATTCAAATCAAATTCAATTTGAACTAATTTCAATTCCAATCTCAAATTTAAACCATGTCGAATATATAAATTTGAGTAAAATTTCAAATGTTGATTTAATCCCTTAAATCAAATTAACCTTTATTTTTAATTTAGCAACCTAAAATTTTAAACAATTTAATACTGAGTCCAAGTTTCAAAATTCCATTTTAAACTACCTTTACTTAACTTATTTCAAAATTCAAATAAGAGTTCAAAACTTTTTAAACAATTTAATCTTCAGAATCCAATCTATTACCCAATTTAACTTTTAACCTTGAAACCAATTCTTAAACAATTTCAGTTTGCAAATTCGTTTTAGACATTCAAATCTTTAGTTCAAAGTGATTCGATTTCCACAATTACAATTTTATTTCAAAAATCAAAATCATTTTAATAATTTTAAATTAATGTTTATTTACATTTAATTTCAGCAATGGATATATATTATCTCAGCCCACTTCTTAATTCATTCAAACAATCTAATTCACAGTTCCATAGATTATTAATAACTACAAGATGATATGAGGATAAGTCAAAGTAAATAAACATCCAAACAACCATTAATAGCATCTATTACCAAATTTTAGAACTCAAACCCATTTTGAGATCACATACAACTCCTTTTTCAATTCAACCCATTTAACTTCCCAAATTAAATTCAATTCATTTAATCCAGTCAACCTTACTAAATTTGAATTCTTCATTTTAAATTTTAAACTTCTTATTAATATCCTTTCCCACTTATAAGTTCAAAAACTTAGTTTGGTTTGGATTCACATCACATTTTTAGGAAAATTCAAAACTCAACACTTAGATTTTATTTCAAATCATCTTGATATATGTATATCAACTTTTATATACGTATTTCTTTCATTTGCTCACCAAGTCATACTTTAAAATTTAAATCATTCTTAATTTTTAATTTCAAAACAAATTCCTTTTAAAATTTTAAAATAACTCTTGTTTTAAAATAAAATTCCTGCATTTAAAAATATTATTCATTATATCTTTTAACACCTTAAAACAATTTTAATTTTCTGGACTTAGATTTAAAACTTCACAATTTAAATCCTCCCAATTTACAAGTCATACTTAGTTAAATTGTTACTTCCTTAAAATATTTCATTCTGCTTTTCATTAGCTATCATTAGAAAACAAACATCCCATTATTAAATACCATAACCATTTTATGATAATATCCAAGATTATCATATCTGGAAACCAATTCACTATATATTATCTCATAATTTATTGGAAAACAAACAGGTTTACTTAATTCAACCTTCAGAAAACACTTCTACAAATTTAGGATTTTATTTTCTAGTTTGAATTCATTTCTAGCTTATCTTATTTATATAGTGCATATTATCCAATTCCCATTTGGTTGTATTTCTATTACCACTTAATTCTTATTATTACTTTTAATTTAAATAATACAACAAACAATTACCTTAATATATTAGAAAAACTATTACTTTATATATCAAAATATAAAATTATATAAAAATACTTATTCAAACCATTTTTAAAATCTTCACAAGAAAATAACAAGTACGCTCTCATATAATACGCTCGACTCATTCTAGGGTACTATTGACCCTATCCTTAATGAGTATCCTCCACCAGAGCCAAGGTTCTCAGTTAACCTTCAGCTCTGATACCAAAATGTAACGATCCAAAAATTTCGACCTCGAGAATTCGACACTAGTACGTTCACTGTAGAAGTGCCGAGAAATCAAACGCCGGAAATCCAAGATTGTTAGGGTAAAGAAGAAAGAGGTAAAAGAAGAACATAAAACAACAGCATCTCACATTTGCAATGGATTAAATATAATATCAAATAATAGCATTTATACAAAGAAAGCTATAATTATTACTTTATATACGATATATCGGAGTACAACAATTCTCAAATAAACTGGGCAGTTATAATTAAGTTGTCCCTAAATAAAATCAATACAGATTCAAGTATACCGCGGGATATACTCCATGTGTTCCTGTCATCCTGCTCGACTCCTGAGCTCCAGAATGTCCTAACCTGAAAATATGTAATACTCAACCTGACCTAGGTGTTACTTTGTTATAATGCTCGGGTTAGACTGAGTATTACAGATTTTTTGGATAGGACGTTCTAGAGCTCAGGAGTCGAGCTGGATGGCAGGAACGTAAGGAGTGTATCCCGCTATGTATTTGAGTCTGTATTGATCTTATTCAGGGACAAGTTAATTATAACCGTGCATTTTATTTGAGCATTTTTGTACTCTGATATATTGTATGTAAAGTAATAATTACATCTTTCTTTGTATAAATGTTATTATTTGATATTGTATTTAATCCGCTGCGAATGTGAGATGCTGTTGTTTTCTTTTCTTCTTCTACCTCTTTCTTCTTTACCCTAACAATCTAGGATTTCCGGCATTCCATTTCTCGGCACTTCTACAGTGAACGTTTTAGTGTCGAATGCTCGAGGTCGAAAATTTCGGGTGGTTACATGTGAGCCCTGCTTTCCTGCCCTCTTCGCGAGTGGCTTCTTTCAACGCTTCAATCTAGGAGAGTTGCTCGTCGAGCTTCGCCTTTAAGTTTTTTTTTACGATCTCCTTATAATATTTCTGTGACTCCTCTTGTGCCTCTACTTTATCGTCCCTCTCCTTAGATAGCAATTTTTCTAACTCCTCCACAAGGTGGACTAGAATGTCTTTCTCCTTTTGCAAGGAGTCCTTTTCCAAAGCCAAAGTGCCGCTATGTTGGGGTGCATCCTTTAATTCCTTTTTATGAGTAGCCTTTAAGCAACTAACTGCCTCCGCCATGTTTTTTGCATTCATTTTCGCCTCCTTGAGCTGGGATTTGAACAAGAGCAACTCGCCATCTTAATGCTTTATTTTGTCCTGGTCATGGAAGACCTCTAACTTAAGGTGGTTGATCTCATGTTGGCGTTCTATAGAACCCTCGAAGACTTTTTCAACCGTGTGTATGAACGCTTCATGTTGTACATATATGTCATTCACGCATGCAAGTGAATTTTTTTGATAGTCCTAGGGATGGGATGTATAGCTGGGAGGAACTTTAGCCCAACGAAGTAAATCTTTGGAAAGGTGGCTTTAAGCTCGACTAATTTCTCTACCATAGTCGAGTCATGAGCAGGAACTGGAGGAACTTGTTCTGACGAAATCAATGTTTGTTTACGATGCTCATGAGACTGCCTAGTGCTTGAGGAGCTAGAATGCTGGTTGTGTAGAGCATTGAATTGAGAGCCTCGGTGTATGGGCTTATCTCCACTACGTGCAGGAGGATTTGTAGGGTCGCTTTGATGTAAAGTATGTCCTTGGGGTTTCCTTTTGGAAGGTGAGGATGATTCTCGAAAATGATTATCTCTCTCCCAGCCTTCATCTCTCTCTCAACGTCTTTCGAACTCAGAATCCCGGCCTGAATGGTGGAAGATAGAAGAGCCGCGAAGGCGATCGAAGGTGTGTGAATGAGACATTGCACCTATAAATAGGGTCAAATGAGAACATGTTAGTAGATGTTACGTCTAAAGTTCAGTGCTAGTGAATGGTGGAGTGTAAGTGCTTGTGTATGTCCTAGTGCATCCCTCCAACAGACCAGTGACGTTTACTTAACTCATATGTCTCTTCCAATAGAACCGGTCATCATAGTTGAAAGGGTCGTACATTGCATATGTCTACCCTAGCCTATGTGAATCCGTCGAAGGATCGACATGCCGAATGCCGACCCCACTATTGAAAAAAGTGAACAATGATAATAATAATAATAGAAAAAAGAGATGATAAACATAAATAACAAAATAAAATATAGGAGAATGATGATGGAAGTTCAAACAATGAAAGGGAAAAAGGGGCGTGCTTAAATGGAGGATAGCTTTGAGATTTGAAAAATTATTATAAATTCAACCTTTGAAAGGTTATGCCGAAAAGCCTGGGGGTTTCATACGACTGGACTTACAAATTCAAATGGGATAGGACTTTGTCAAAGGTTGGTGAAGAACAACGAACTGCCAATGATTGAACGAGCATGCCCCAGGAAACAAGGGGTTTTCACTAATTTAAAGCGCGTCGTGTTATTACAATACACACTTTGGGGGGCAAATGTTATAAGGTGCCTAGGCTCAGCTACGCAAAGGTAAGTATAGAGATCAGAATTAACTATTGATGGAAGAATGTTCAAGAGACGAGGTTGATATGACTAGGAGCTGATTTCTAAGTAGCTATGTTGTTAACTCGCCTTTTGGCAAGACAACATACATGCAGATTTAGCCCAATCGACTGCATAGTTATCGAGGCTGGAATATTATAATTTGAATGAGTGGATAAACAATCGATTTCAGATAATAAATATGAATATGAAGCTAGGTTCAGTGGTCGATGGGTGAATGACGCGAGTACTTGGAATATAGATTTTGAAAAGTGATGAGTTTCTTAGGGTCTACTTCGAGTCGCTAAAGGGTTTGCACGGGGTCGATATAGCCCTTATTTCGGGCCGGCATTGAGATAGAATCAAATCACATAGGGTTGCATTAAAGAGAAGTACACCGGATTGGAATAATACTTTGGGGTTGGTGTGATATCCTGGAATTCTAGACATCTGTAGTTGATAAATAATTGGGTTAATTAATAGAATATTGTTTATAGATTGAACAAATAAATCTGATAATAAATATTTATATGTGGATTTGTGTATAAATGAATTTTAACTATAATAAATACTAAGTTTTAAATATTTGGATAAATATTCATTTAATAATATCCTGATGTAATTATTGAAATTTGAAAATATTTTTTTAATAATCTTCCTTTGGCAGAATTTATCCTTTACAGATAAATATGTTTCTATTTTAATGTGTATTAGTAATTGGCAAATGAAGTTTGGATTTCTTAAATAAAAAAAAAGTTAAATAATAAGCTTTGATAATGTTTATATCTTTTAAAAATATAAGTAAAAAATTTAAAAGTATATAACATTTAAACCATAATAAGTATAAGATTTGAAATTTAATACATATGTCATAATTTATTAAATGAGGGTTTAAAACTTAAAATTATAAATAAATTTACTAAAAGGGGTTTAACACAATTTAATCAAAAGTGACATTTGTAAAACAAGTGTCAATCCTTTTTTTCAAAATAAAAGAAAAGAATAAATAAGTATAGTTTATACATATAATTTGAACATAATTCATATTAATATAATATATATATATATAGGTAAAATATCATTTAAGTTTAGACACTTGTAAAATATTTAATTATTACTTTTGACAATTGTGGAATACGATAACATGTGTAAAATTATATCATGCAAAATCAACAAATGGCAATTTGTTCTAGTTCAGTTCAAACATTTTTTTCCATTTCTCTTTTCTAAACTATTCTTGCAATTTACAAATTAAAGCTATAAAAAAATATGAGAAAACTAAATTAAATCCTGCTTTCATCTGAAGCAAATCATGGAAGCAACTCCATTTTAGTTTTAAAGCAAGGATCAGATCAATTCAAAAATAAAGTAAATAAGGATCAAAGGAAATCAAGCTTGCAGCATCAGGATTTATTCTCTTCTTAGATTTTTATAGGTGAGTGAACAGTTAATCTTAAACTTAGAAAAGTAATAATTGTTGCCTGAATAATTGATGGGTGGTGATGCTTGTTTATGTATATAGGAGTATAAAGTATGTGAATATGAATGTTCCTGAATACTCATGACAGATGGCTGTGCTACTCTGTATTTTTGGATCACAGAGATGTTAAAATGAACTAAATTTCAAAAGACTTTCCATCTAATCTCTCTGGAGTTTTGAGTTTCAAACAAATCAATTTAGTTTGAACATCATCTAGATTTCGAAATCAAGTTTAAGTATTTTAAGCATGGAAATCACCTGTAAACATGGAAATACGGTTGAAACTCAAATAATGGAATAAATAAATTGTTGTAATGTATTGATCCAAGAATATATCTCGAATCATCTTTAGAACCTATGATTTTTAAAACAAAAATACAAGTTTTTAATATCATATTGAATGTAAATTTTGGGTTTGTCTGTAAATCGAGTTTTGGGTGAATTCTGAATGGTGGAACATTTGGGGTGGTCAGGAATGATGCTGGAGGTGGAGAGGTGATCACAGAATTTAGGAAAGATATCTGATGGCGTTTTTTTTCATTGAGAAGGCAGCAGAGTTGGATTTTTCCTAGAACCCTAGTTTTAACCGGGTTTAGTGATTCGATCGCCACCGCTTCTACAAGTGATCGAGTTCAACGGGATCTGGTGTGAGGGAAGCTTGGTCGTTGACGAGTTCAAGGCCGGGATTGTAGATTTTTCTGGTGGTCAGAGCCTTGGGATGAGGCGTTTCGAGGTAGGGAATTTGATGGTTAATAGTTGTTTCAGGTTTAGTCATCACAGCTCGAATTCGATTTCGAGCTAGAGATGAAGTTTTGAGGATTTCGAGAAGATGTTAGGGTGATGGATGAGGTGGGAAGATCCTCGATGATGATCAGTAATGATCATCATCACCGTGTGTGTGCACGGTGCACTGATGTCCTGGTGAGGTTTGGTTTTGGGGTACTCGAGCTACTTCATGCGTTGACTCGAAGTACAGGGTAATTTTTACTCAGGGCAGTGGGGTTTGGTCTCGAAGCAGCAGTATGGTTGCTTCGGGTTGATAGTTGTTTCAGTTTGTAATAAAACCTGTTTGTTTTGTTTTTTTCAAATTATTAAAAGAAATTTTTGAGACCGAATTTTCGATATAAGTAAAGTTTAAACCTGAGTTTTAAACCTGATTCAAGTTTAAAATCTCAGTTTTAAAAAGTAGAATTAAGTTTATAAGTTTAAAATGTTAAAGTATAATTTATTAAGGATTTAAATTCAAAATGAATTGGATTAAAACTCTTTTAAATTTGTTTTATAAATGACAAATGTTTCTTTAACGTTGGATTAAAAAGGGGTTTTTGTAAACTGATTTATATTTTGTTAAAGTTAAAACTTGGAATTTATTTTAAATCTTTATTTTGAATAAATTTAAAGGAAGATTTAAAAGTTCAAAGGTTTTGCTAATGGTAATTGAGTCATTTTAAGGGTTAATGTTTCATCTTAAAGATAATTAAGATAAAATGATTAATTAAATCAATAAGGTAATTTAGTTTATTAAAGACCAATCATTTGTAATTAGAGATTAGTTAATTACTTAAATAATAATGTACCTAATGGAAGTACTTGGGAATTAATTACTTATAATTAATTAAAGTATGGATTAAATAAGATAACTTATTAAGGGTTAATAAATTATAAGTATGATTTACTGAAGGATAATTAATTTGAGAAATTAATAAGAATGGATGAAGATTTATTAATTTTGTAATTAATTGAGAGTTAATTACTTATTATAATTAAAGTATAATTACTGAATGTGATTTATAAAGTATAATTATATTTTAAGTAATTAATTGATAATAACTTAAAAAAATTACTTAAGAAAATTATATAGTGAATAATTACATAATAGAAGTAATTAAGGATTATTTACTTAGTATAATTAATCAAGGATTGATTAATTAAGGGTTGATTAATTAAGGTTAATTTATCAAAGTATGTGATTATAGGATATTTAATTTGAGTAATTAATTATGGGTAAATGTGAATTAATGTTGAGCATGTAGTATTAAGGATGATGGAAGTAATTAATTTAATTAGAATAGCATGACTAATCAACCTTGTGTATGGATGATTGAATGACATTGAAAGTCTTGGTTTAATTGTTATCCCTAATATGTGATTCGTGATGCTATTGATATGATATGTTCGATTTAAGCTGTGATGATGGGGTCGTTTATAATGATGTATTGCTGTGACACCCCGTATTTAAATTTGTATTGTATTTCACTTGAATAACTTGGGTTAAAATGATATTTGATTCGAAGAGACCGGAGTCAGGTGTTAGTTAATACCCGAAACCACTTTGATTTATAATCTATAATAATTCTATATAGATTTGATATGTGAAATCAATAGGCTGAAACGGAATGATTTACGTGGATTGGACCATTTAATCTAAGTTTGGTACTTAGAAATTGATGTGAGATGTAAGTGTTGTCTATAACGATTTGTGAAGTTGTAAATTGATACAAGTTACTCCGAGTTTATAAGTTGTATGCTTTTGTGTTCCATGTTTGATGGGTTCTCTCACGCTGGTTTCCAGCCTGACCCGGGTGTTACTTTGATGTAATGCTCGGGTCAGATCGGGTATTATAGATTTTCAGGTAAGGACGTTCCGAAGCTCAGGAGGCGACTTGGATGTTAGGAACGTATGGAGCGTTTCCGCTGTATTGTATTAATGCATATATCTGTATCATGTTGAATTGTATCTATCGAATGTTTGTAAAAAAAATTGTTGTAACTCTGATATATTGATGTAAATTGATAAATACAGTTTTCTTTGGTATAACTGTTATTATTTACCATTATATTTTATCCGCTGCGAATGTGAGGTATTGGTATGTTTGTTCTTTCTTTCTTCTATCTCTTTCTTCTTTTTCATAACTATTTGGAATTTTCGGGATCGAAATTTCCGGGTCGTTACATTTGGTATCAGAGCCAGGTTATGCGAGAACCTTGGCTCTGGTGGGATTACTCATTAAGGATATGATAAGTAGTACCCTAGAATGAGTTGTGTGTAGTATATATGAGAGAGCGTACTTGTTATTTTCTTATAAAATGATTTTTAAATAAGTTTTTATTTTGAATATATATATATAAAGCAATAGTTTTTCCAATATATATAAAGAAATTGGTTGATGACTATTGGAATTAAATTAAGTGGTAATAGAAATACAACCAAATTGAAATTAAATAAAGTTAAATTCGAGATGGATTCAAACTGAAATTAAAATCTTGAATTTGGAGAAGAATTTTCAGAATAAGATAATAGTGAATTGATTTCCAGTGGTAATAACCTTGGTTATCATCCTAAAATAATGAAATGTCTGTTAATGATTAAGTTTTAAGGAAGTAACCATTTAAAAAGAGAATAACTTGTAATTTTGAAAGGATGTGAATTAAAGTGGGTTTCCAACTATGAAGTTCAGAATTCTAAATCTAAACATTTGAAATTGTTTTCAAAGTGTTAAAGAAAATAATATTATTCAGACTATTTTGAATATAATCTTATTTTAAAGAAGTTGTTTGTAAACTTTAAAAGAATTTGTTTTGAATTAAAACCAAGGGTGGTTTAAATTTTAAAATTCGGCTTGGTGGGCCAAGAAGTAAATATGTGTATATGTGTTGATATACATAATATAAAAAGTGGTTTGAAATAAACTCTAAATGTTGAGTTTTAAATTTGGAAAGAGATGTGAAAACCCAAAGTGATAAGTTTTTAAACTTATGGATCAGAAAGTATTTTGAAAATTTAAATGGGAATTCAAATTGTGTAAATTTGACTGAATTAAGTAAATTGAAATTTAATTTGGAAGAAGTTAAATAAGTTTGAATGATCTACCTGATTTGGAAAACATCATGATGAAATTTAGATTTAACTTTGAAAGTTAAATGGTTGATTTGAATTGGGTGTTTGTGAGATCTCAAAATGGCTTTGAGATCTGGAAACTGGAAATGGATGGATGTTTTGAAATAATTTGGATAATACCATCCTGTTGTTATTAATAATCTTTTAGCTTAAATTGAATTTGCTTAAGTAAATGAAGAAATGTGGTATAGTGATATATCCATTATTAAGATAAAGTGGAATTTGGGTTCAGAATTTAATGGTATAAAGAGGTAAGTTGATTTGATTTAAAGGATTAAATCAACATTTGAAAGTTTAACTCGAATTTATATAATTCGAGATGATTTAAAGTGAAATTGAATTTGAAATTAGTTTAAATTGAAAGTGATCTAAATAATTTGGATTTGTGATTAAAGTTGAATAGTTTTAAATTCAAATGGAATTTGATTTGAATTTGGAAAGAATCAAGGATAATTCAACTTGAATTGGGATTAAATTCAAACTGGGGTTGAAAAGAACTGAAAATTTAAAATTGGTTCAGTTTGAAATTTATTTAAATTAATTGGAATTATGATTGAAGATGGATAAGTTTAAAATTCAAATGGAAATTTGAATTGAATAATCTAAACAGGAATTGATGTTGAATGAGTTCAAATTCAAATAGGAAGTTGATTTGAATTTGGGATGAGAATGGAAGTTAACTTAAATTAAATTGAAATTGAAAGTTAAAATTTATTGGAATTGGGATCAATTCAAATTGGAATTGAATCAATTTAAATAGAAGTGGAAATTTAAATTGAATTGATTGGAAATGGAGGTTGAGAATTGAACAGTTTGACTCTGGACTATTTTCAAAATAAATTATTTCAGTACAAATCTATTTTCCAAACTATTTACTATACAACCTTTCTTTTTTTAACCTAAAACTATCTTATACTTGTTTTACAATTATTTTTAGAACTATTTAACAATTTTTCAACTACTTTATAAACTAATTATTATTTTTCAACTATTTTACAAATTAATTACTATTTTATAACTATTTTGCAATTATCTAAAATTTCTGAAACTATTTAGCTATTTTTCAACTATTTTATAATTAGTTAACAATTTTACAGCTATTTTGCAAACTAATAATTATTTTTCAACTACTTATTTATTTTTAAAATTTTCAAACGATTTTCTAAATATAAACTGGTCGGAGTTTGAACTGTTATTGATTTAAATACCCAATTGAGATAAGAATAGAGGTGATAATCCAAATGGGATTAAAGCAGTTGTAAATAAGTGAATGAAAATTAAAGTGAATGCTAATAGAAAAAAAATTGATTTGGCTAATAACCAATAAAGATAAATACGTAGGGTGTACGTATGTTATTCTATTCGCATAATGATTTGATCCAGATTCGAGCACAAAATTTCGAGATAGTAGGTCGATCCGAGTTGGGATTTTTCGCTCGATTTTCGACGGCGAACCTGGATATGGATTGTTGATTGGTTCTGGATATTCTCTGTCATAGTTATGGCTCTGCAAGGAGAATGACGGTTTCTGATTAAGAAACCAGATCTATGTCCGCACTAGGAAATCGGGTGGACGATGCTAGTTCGGAAGTGAAATTGTGTGATCGAGTGAGCGATCAGATTGATATTGCGTATGGATGATATGTATACATCGTACGGATTGGAATGAAGTTGATATTAAAAGTTGTGGATAAGAACTGTAAAAAGGTTTTTAAAGTGGAAAATACATTTTTTGAAATATATGATGAAATAAATTAGAAATTGTATATTTCTATGGTAGAAATTTACTTTCTGGAAGTAAGTAATTTAGTTAATGAGTTTATAGAGTAATCAAATTTGAATATTTGATTTGGAGTAAATAAAGTTATATAACTTTTTTATATAAGATAAATCTTCCCTTGTTGAATCTATTGCCAGAAGAAAAGGATTTTGAAGGTGTTTTGAAGTATAAAAGGAGTTTTATACAAGTTTGAAATGATCCAAAGTTTTAAAAATTATATATATCTGTGTATATATATATATATATAAAGGGTCTTATGAGGATTTTGGAAAAGGTTTTGGGAACCTTTGGATTTAGAAAGGCTTTTGATTTTTGGGTAAAATCAATATTGAAATTTGGAAAGTCTAGTTTGAGAATTATCGATTTTGGGATAATCGATTTTGTGTAAATGAGCTTTGTATGAGATCATACTAGGTGTATGATTTGAAAGATACTATATGTGTATAGTATAAAGTGTTTTGATGATGGCTCTGGGGAAAAGGCGCTTCCTTGAATTGAACATCTCAGGAGTGCCACCGGGTGGTGCTGCCTTGAGCCCCAAGGGGGGTTCTAAAGTTGATCCTGTGAGGAGTCCGGACAAAACTAGTTCCTGAGGATTATGAGTAGTGTGTACCATAGCGAAAGTCGTGTGTGCCGCTGAGAGCCAACAGTCTGCGGTTGATTTTATATCAGTAGACTGCGACCTATGGTAACATAGCGAAAGTCGTGTGTGCCGTTGAGAGCCAACAGTCTGCATTTGATTTTATATCAGTAGACTGCGACCTATGGTAACATAGCGAAAGTCGTGTGTGCCGTTGAGAGCCAACAGTCTGCGTTTGATTTTATATCGGTAGACTGTGACCTATGTAGGAGTGGAGAAGTTTCATTTTGACAGCGAAAATGTTGTGTGTCGCTGAGAGCCAACAGTTACATGGACTTTTTCTGTGATGGCAACGTAACCCTGTAATGTAACCGCGATCTGTTGTGGGTTCCATGGCGTAATCGAGGGGCGCGGAGCACCTATGGTTACATGGACTTTTGCTGCGATGGCAACGTAACCCAGGATGTAACTGCGACCATAGATGGGGGTGATGATCTCCAGAGCATTCTCACCAAAGATATTTCCTCAATTTTCAAAAATGTTTTCTATATTTTCAGTAAAATATTTTCCAAGTATTTTCACTGGACGTTGAAAATGGGTTTACCGAGTACTTATAGATTTTCAGTCTTACGCCTGATCAACGTTTGACCGAATTTCTGTAAGAACAAAGATGGACTTATTGAAACATTGAGTTATAATTTATTTTTTAATTGGTAGTATTACAGATTTTAAAAGTGTTTTAAAATGATCAAAGAATATTTTAACTAGTTTTAAAATATTTAATAAATTCTGGCTTCGTTCCTTTTCGAGGACAAAAAGTTTCAAAGGGGGGAGGAATGTGATATCCCGGAATTCTAGACATCTGTAATTGATGAATAATTGGGTTAATTAATAGAATATTGTTTATAGATTGAACAAATAAATCTGATAATAAATATTTATATATGGATTTGTGTATAAATGAATTTGAACAATAATAAATAATAAGTTTTAAATATTTGGATAAATATTCATTTAATAATACCCTGATGTAATTATTGAAATTTGAAAATATTTGTTTAATAACCTTCTTTTGGCAGCATTTATCTTTTACAGATAAATATGTTTCTATTTTAATGTGTATTAGTAATTGCCAAATGAAGTTTGGATTTGAAATCCAAACAACTTAAATAAAAAAATAAAATAAAAAGTTAAATATTAAGCTTTGATAATGTTTATATCTTTTAAAAATATAAGCATAAAATTTAAAAATATATAACATTTAAACCATAATAAGTATAAGATTTGAAATTTAATACATATGTCATAATTTATTAAACGAGGGTTTAAAACTTAAAATTATGAATAAATTTACTAAAAGGGGTTTAACACAATTTAATCAAAAGTGACATTTGTAAAACAAGTGTCAATCCTTTTTTTTCAAAATAAAAGAAAAGAATAAATAAGTATAGTTTATACATATAACTTGAACATAATTCATATTAATATAAAATATGCATATATATATATATATATATATATATATATAGGTAAAATATAATTTAAGTTTAGACACTTGTAAAACATTTAATTATTACTTTTGACAATTGTGGAATATGATAACATGTGTAAAATTATATCATGCAAAATCAACAAATGGCAATTTGTTCTAGTTCAGTTCAAACATTTTTTTTCCATTTCTCTTTTCTAAACTATTCTTGCAATTTACAAATTAAAGCTATAAAAAATAGGAGAAAACTAAATTAAATCCTGCTTTCATATGAAGCGAATCAAGGAAGCAACTTCATTTCAGTTTTAAAGCAAGGATCAGATCAGTTCAACAACAAAGTAAATAAGGATCAAAGGAAATCAAGCTTGCAGCATCGAGGATTTATTCTCTGCTTAGCTTTTTGTAGGTGAGTGAACAGTTAATCTTAAACTTACAAAAGTAATAATTGTTGCCTGAATAATTGATGGGTGATGATGCTTGTTTATGTATATAGGAGTATAAAGTCTGTGAATATGAATGTTCCTGAATACTCATGATTGATGGTTGTGCTACTCTGTATTTTTGGATCACAGAGATGTTAAAATGAACTAAATTTCAAAAGACTTTCCATCTAATATCTTTGGAGTTTTTAGTTTCAAACAAATCAATTTAGTTTGAACATTATCTAGATTTTGAAAACAAGTTTAAGTATTTTAAGCATGGAAATCACCTGTAAACATGGAAATACAGTTGAAACTCAAATAATGGAATAAATCAATTGTTGTACTGTATTGATCCAAGAATATATCTCGAATCATCTTTGGAACCTATGATTTTTAAAACAAAAATACAAATTTTAAATATCATATTGAATGTAAATTTTGGGTTTGTCTGTAAATCGAGTTTTGGGTGAATTGTGAAGGGTGGAACATTTGGGGTGGTCAGGAATGATGCTGGAGGTGGAGAGGTGATCATAGAATTTAGGAAAAATATCTGATGGCGTTTTTTTTCATTGAGAAGGCGGCAGAGTTGGATTTTTCCTAGAACCTTAGTTCTAACCGGGTTTAGTGATTCGACCGCCACCACTTCTACAAGTGATCGAGTTCAACGGGATCTGGTGTGAGGAAAGCTTGGTTGTTGACGAGTTCAAGGCCAGGATTGCAGATTTTTCTGGTGGTGAGAGCCTTGGGACGAGGCGTTTCCAGGTTGGGAATTTGATGGTTAATAGTTGTTTCAGGTTTAGTCATCACATCTCGAATTCGATTTCGAGCTAAACATGAAGTTTTGATGATTTCGAGAAGATGTTAGGGTGATGGATGAGATGGGAAGATCCTCCATGATGATCGGTGACGATTATCATCACCGTGTATGTGCATGGTGCACTGATGTCCTGGTGAGGTTTGGTTTTGGGGTACTTGAGCTACTTCATGCGTTGACTCGAAGTACGGGGTAATTTTTACTCGGGGCAGTGGGGTTTGGTCTCGAAGCAGCAGTATGGTTGCTTCGGGTTGAAAGTTGTTTCAGGTTGTAATAAAACCTGTTTGTTCTGTCTTTTTCAAATTATTAAAAGAAATTTTTGAGACCGAGTTTTCGATATAAGTGAAGTTTAAACCTAAGTTTTAAACCTGATTCAAGTTTAAAATCTCAGTTTTAAAGAGTAGGATTAAGTTTATAAGTTTAAAATGTTAAAGTATAATTTATTAAGGATTTAAATTCAAAATGAATTGTATTAAAACTCTTTTAAATTTGTTTTATAAATGACAAATGTTTCTTTAACGTTGGATTAAAAAAGGGGTTTTTGTAAATTGATTTAGATTTTGTTAAAGTTAAAACTTGGAATTTATTTTAAATCTTTATTTTGAATAAATTTAAAGGAAGATTTAAAGGTTCAAATGTTTTTCTAATGGTAATTGAGTCATTTTAAGGGTTAATGTTTCATCTTAAAGATAATTAAGATAAAATGATTAATTAAATTAACGAGGTAATTTAGTTTATTAAAGACCAGTCATTTGTAATTAGAGATTAGTTAATTACTTAAATAATAAAGTACTTAATGGAAGTACTTGAGAATTAATTACTTGTAATTAATTAAAGTATGGATTAAATAAGATAACTTATTAAGGGTTAATAAATTATAAGTGTGATTTACTGAAGGCAAATTAATTTGAGAATCTAAAAAGAATGGATGAATATTCATTAATTTTGTAATTAATTGAGTGTTAATTACTTATTATAATTAAAGTATAATTACTAAATGTGATTTATAAAAGTATAATTATATTTTAAGTAATTAATGGATAATAACTTAAAAAAATTACTTAAGAAAAGTAAATAGTGAATAATTACGTAACAGAAGTAATTAAGGATTATTTACTTAGTATAATTAATCAAAGATTGATTAACTAAGGGTTGATTAATTAAGGTTAATTTATCAAAGTAAGTGATTATAGGATATTTAATTTGAGTAATTAATTATGGGTAAATGTGAATTAATGTTGAGCAAGTAGTATTAAGGATTATGGAAGTAATTAATTTAATTAGAATGGCATGACTAATCAACCTTGTGTATGGATGATTGAATGATATTGAAAGTTTTGGTTTAATTATTATCCTTAATATGTGATTCGTGATACTATTGATATGATATGTTCGATTTAGGCTGTGATGATGGGGTCGTTTATTAATGATGCATTACTGTGACACCCTGTATTTAAAGTTGTATTGTATTTCACTTGAATAACTTGGGTTAAAATAACATTTGATTCGAAGAGACCGAAGTCGGGTGTTAGTTAATATCCGAAACCACTTTGATTTATAATCTATAATAATTTTATATAGATTTGATATGTGAAATCAATAGGCTGAAATGGAATGATTTACGTGAATTGGACCATTTAATCTAAGTTTGGTACTTAGAAATTGATGTGAGATGTAAGTGTTGTCTATAACGATTTGTGAAGTTGTAAATTGATACAAGTTACCCCGGGTTTATAAGTTGTATGCTTTTGTGTTCCATGTTAGATGGGTTTTCTCACGCTAGTTTCCAGCCTGACCCGGGTGTTACTTTGATGTAATGCTCGGGTCAGACTGAGTATTACAAATTTGAGGTAAGGACGTTAGAAGCTCAGGAGGCGACTTGGATGACAGGAACGTATGGAGCGTTTCCGCTGTATTGTATTAATGCATATATCCTTGTCATGTTGAATTGTATATATCCAATGTTTGTAAAAAAATTGTTGTAACTCTGATATATTGATGTACATTAATAAATACAGTTTTCTTTGGTATAACTGTTATTATTTACTATTATATTTTATCCGCTGTGTATGTGAGGTATTGGTATGTCTGTTCTTTCTTTCTTCTATCTCTTTCTTCTTTTTCATAACTATCTGGAATTTTCGGGATCGAAATTTCCAGGTCGTTACAGTTGGCATGCAACTCTGGGATTGGCGTGCAACTCTGGGGTCGGCATGCAACACTCAGATCGGCATACAATACCGGGGTTGGCATGCAACTCTCGGATCGGCATACTACTCTGGGGTCGGCAAGTAACTCTCGGATCGGCATACAACTCTGGGGTCGGTGTCACTCCGAGTCGGCTACAAGTCTACTCCAGGTCGGTACTGGAAGTAGCTTGGGTCGGCACAGCACATATAGGTTGTCGGGTTGGCATAAATATGTTGGTCAATATGGTGAGTTGGGCCAAGAAATCTCACTGTGGGCCTGAATGGTCGAGCTGAATGCTGTCTCCATTTATAAATACAGAAGTAGGGGGCCACTTTAGCGGATCTGTTTTGGTAACCAAGAGAATACTCTGCCATTTTTTATACTCAACTTCTCTTTGTTTTAACTTGTATTCAAGCTATTCCTTGTGGATTGTATCTGTAGTCAAGTGATTTATAAAGCAATAAAGAGAGCATTCAGAGTGGACATAGGAAATCAACGCCAAACCGCTATAAATCCCATTGTTTTTACTTTTTGCTGTACTTTCTTGCAATATATAGTGTTATTCCTCATTTTCCATTTAACTTATTCATTTATTTCTCTCCTCAAATCTACTTGGGTGTTAGTGCCCAATTTTGATGCTAACATAATGTATCGGTTAATTTAAATTAAAGTGAGAAAATAAAAGGTTTCTCTATCCATTTAATGCAATTAATGCTCTCAATTAATTCTTATTTAAGGGAAAGAAAGAAAGGTTTCGTTCCCTATGCATTGACTAAATGTTAGGTTAATTTGATACATTATGCATTTGAAATTAAAAAAATCTTTTAACTAATTTAAATAAAGTAAATGATTTTATTTATAACAAATTTTGAAATGTTTTATGTAACAACCTACCTTTTTGATTATCGAAAGTCAACACCAAACACTACCATTGTGTTCCAATGTCGCGCATCCAATCGACAAAAGGGAAGACTATTAAGGTAAACAAAGGACAGAAAAACAGAATCTCACTACAGAATTGACAACATATAATATAACAAGGATAGTAGAAACTGTCTCTCTAATCATACAAAGTATCAAAGTTAAAAACAAACCTTATTGGCTAGACTGAAAAGCTTAACCTTACAAATTTCGATAGGTATACTATATAATATAGCGGAAAATTAAAATACCACAATAGGTGAACCTTAAGCTCCCCTTTCAGGACCTTCATAACACCATGGACAACCTGGGAAAATACTCGGTCTAACTCGAGCATTATAAATAAATAACACCCGGATCAGTTTGGAAATACCAGCATGAGATAACTCGAATAATTGGGGAACATACATAAAAGTTTTGTGAGACCATACCGCTAACGCGGAATGAGTTTTCACCTCACGAGAATAACATCCATACGGAAAAGAGTAGAAATAAATATGAATAAAAAAATCCAAATATGAATGAGTATAATTAATATTAAATCAGACTTGAAAGAATGAATACTAAACGAGTAAAATCCAAATTCGAGAGAACAGACAGAATAAAGAAAACTGTCTAACTTGATAGAATGGAGTAAATATTGTAACCATAAAAACTTGATAAAATGGATAGGATAAGGTAATCATCCAACTTGATAGAATGGACAGAATAAGGTAATAGTCCAACTTGATAGAATGGGCTAAATCAATATTTAAATGCCATGATGAGGAGTTGGCTCTACTCGTGGAAATTTAAAGCTAAAACAGATACAGGGATACGAATCAAATAAGGAAAGGAAATTTTCCAACAAATGACAAGGGAGGTGCTCCACCCTTGAAGCATGCCTCAAGTAATATACTTCTGAGAAGCTAATAGACTCCATGACACTTCTCGGTCAATTCCAAGCCAGACCCCACCAAAGCTTACCGAGAATTCGAATTTCCACATCTAAGTTCGCAACTGAATCCAAACCCAATGAGATGCGAAAATATCCTTTTGATGGTAGCAACCCGGTATAACTTGGCCCCCTCTCGCGCTTTGGATTTATTCATTTCAGACAAAGGATATCAACGCTTAATGAAGCAACAAATCATCTTAGAATGATGATAATAAATTAGCTAAAGTAACCGATAGCTGAGATACCGACTATCAAGGATATAAAACGATTGTATATGGAAATTAGATCTTGTATGCTTATCACCACTCATTAAATTCAAATTTTTACTTTTTCTTAGTTAGCAATAATACTGGACGAGTCATGGTCGAGTTATGTAACGACCCGGAATTTCCGATCCCGAAAACTCCAGATAGTTAGAAGAAGAAGAAAGAGGTAGTAGAAGAAGAAACAGAAACACAACACAGATTCTCACATTCGCAGCGGATCAAAATATAATATCAAATAATATCAGTTTACAAAAGGATACTATATCTGTCAATTACATTTTAATACATCAGAGTTACACACATACACAATTACTGCATATACACAATCATCATTCTCAGATATACAACAATATTATACAGCGGAAACACTCCTTACGTTCTCGCTTTCCAACTCGTCTCCTGAGCTCCAGAATGTCCTTACCTGAAAATCTGTAACACTCAGTCTGACCCGAGCATTACACCAAAGTAACACCCGGGTCAGGCTGGAAACCAACGTGAGTAAACCCATCTAACATGGAATACAAATGCATACAACTTATATAAACCCGGGGTAACTTATATCAATTTTACAAATTTACAATTTGCTATGGACAACACATATTTCACACATCAATTTCTAAGTACCAAACTTAGATTAAATGGTCCAATTCACTTAGATCATTCCATCCCAACCAATTGATTTCACAAATCAATCTATAAAGAATCAAAGTGGTTTTGGGTACTTACTAATACCCAACTCCGGTCTTTTCGAATCCAATGTCATCTTATCCCAATTATTTAAAATGAAAAACAATTCAACTTTAAATACAGGATGTCACTGTTGATCCCAACATATTTTATCACATAGCATCACACATCACTTGCCATAGATATTATCTAATATAAGGCACACAATATCATTCAATCATTCATAAGTAAGATGAATCAACCATAACATCTCTGATTAATTTAATTAACTACAATTTAATTAACCAATTACTTTAATTACTTTTAACTCCTGCTTATTAATTATTTACAAATCAATTAATCAATCATCCAATAATCATTCATCTTAATTAATCCTCCTTGATTAATTTTGATTACATTAAGTAATTAAACTTTAATTGATCACATAGATCAATTATTCTTAACCATTCCAACCCAAAACTAATCCCAATTTATAATTAATTACATCTCGTAATTATCATCACTAATTACTTCACTAAGTAATTATACATTAAATAATTATACTTAACAATTTCCACAAGTGATTATCTTTTATTAATCAATTTAATTAATTATTAAAATTAATCACATTAATTAATTATTTAATAATCCCAAGTTAATGATCTTCCTTAACTATTAACAATTCTTTAATTACTTCTCTTAAGTAATCAAACTTAAACTTAAATTAATTATTGTTAACTACAATTTAATTAATCTTAAATCATTAACTAATAATCTAACCTTATCCAATTAAAGATTTCTTAATTACAATTTAATTATTCCTTAATTAACTTAAACCTTAATTACTTAATAAATTAACCCTTAATTTACTAACTAACAGTCCATAATTACTAATTAATTAATACTAAATCATTAATTAATTAACAGACTTAATCAACATTAATCATTAAACCTAAATTATTTTAAGATAATTCCTGACTTAATTTCACTAACATATGCAGTTAAAACATTTCATTTTAAAATCTACTTCCAAACTTCATTTCAAACTTAAGGTTTAATATGATTAACAAATTTAAACTATAACCAAATTTTAATTCAATTTATAAAACATTTAAAATCTAATGTTAAAGAAACTTTCATAAAGAATTTTATATAAGTAAAGTTTTAAACATTTTATTGGAAAAATATATCTTAAACCTTCAAACTTGTTTAAACAATTTAAATTTCCAAAACTTTATTTATTTTTAAAACTAGGATGCAAAAGTTAATTTGAAACCATACTTTAAACTGGGTTTTAAAATTTTATTTAAGAGCTTGCCTTAAATTTCAAATTCATTTCAAAGTTTAAAACACTAACATGCTTAAAACCTGTAATCAACAGTTTGACCCGAGCCATACCTAAAAATCTTCGAGTCACACCCTACATCTTCGAGCTATCCTTGAATTTTACTTGAGAAAACTCGAGTCCGCTTCCCTACTTCAACCCAAAACTTCATCAGAGGTCAAAATGTGCACTGTGCACATGTAACAGCAAAGCCGTTGCTTCCGACCATCAACGATGATCCTCACAAGTCGGCGACCAATCTCACTCCAGATTCCGACCATCATCACTTCGATTCCCACTCAAAAACAAAATCGAGCAACCTGGCACAAAACTGGAACAACCATCGAATCTTGGAAACCCCTCGTTCTTGCTCCTCCGACCACAGGAGTGCCAGCGGCTCCAGCCATGCCTTCAGTAACGACCCAGAATTTCTGTCATTTGAAATTCGTATATTTAGTTGATTTTAAATATTAATAAGTAAAATTTGTAAGTCGAATAAATTATATTTCGAATATCTAGATTTAATTGGATAATTAAATCGATAATTAAATATTTGAAATTACAGAAATAAATGGAAATTGGGTTTAATGTGATTAAATTTGATTTGTAAAGTTTTATTAAATCATATTGGAGTTAGAATGATGTTATAGAACTTTTAACATTGAATTAAAAGTTAATTTGTGGAAATTGAATATTTTAATATTTAATTTACGAATAAAAATAGCCATTTTTCAAACAGTCTTGGATTTCGATGAAACTAGTTTCATTAGATCCGTAATGTTAAATTTTTGTAAGATTTCAAATTTCGTGTCAATCAGATTTACGGTTTTTCTGGGGTAAGCTAAAACGCGTAGAAATCTGTTTAACTGAATTTTGAATTTAAATAGTCAATTTGAAAACCTATCTTCCTAATATGATCGAATTGGCTCCCGATATATATTCCATTGCGTTCAAAATAGGTGTAAAACATTATAAACGCCAGGAGGCATGATTCGTTTGGAGTTTGGAAAAATTTCGGATGAATAGTGCGCGAATATTTTCTATATAAGGACCTCAACATTCATTATTTTCACCAAAACCTAATTGCTTAAACCTAGCCGCCACCTTCAGATTTAATGGCCAAAAACCTTCCTCCTTCTTCCTCAATTTTCTTCAAATCCGTCAATCGATTCGGAAAACTCTCAACTACAAAAATGAAGAGCATATCGAGCTCTATGATCTCAACGGCGGAGATCTGAAACAACATCGAATGGAGGCTATAATTCGCTCGCGTTTGTATGACGTTTGCACACGAAATTCGAGCAAGATAAAGGGCCGAGCTTCACCATACTCAGGCTGATAGTGGTGCTTGAGTAACGCTTCGATATGGCGGTGTTCGATCGCCTTCAAGTGGCCTATCGTGGTTGCGAAAATCAAGTGGATAGTGGCGCATGGGTTCTTCGGCCTGGGCTTTTATGTGATGGAGGATGAAAGAAACAAGCGGCCGAGATTCTAGGGTACCAGATCGTGCGGCCAGAAATAATGAAGGTTATAAAATAAAATAAAAATAGAAAGGAAATTGGAATTTTATATAAATAAATTCGTATAAACTTCTTAATGCTGTATCTTTTTCATACGAGGTCCATTTCGCACGAAACAAACTGCGTTGGGTCCGTATTGACAAGCACAACGCAATGGAGCTGGATTGGACTTGATTGGAGCTAGTGTGAATTTTGGGTAAAATTAAACGCGTGTTTAATTTTATTCGGAATGAAACACTACAACTGTTATTGGAAGCAGGGTGAGAACTTCTAACTCAATCGAATTTGTTTCGATTTAAATTTTAAATAGTTAGATTTAAAATTGCTTGATTGTGTTGATTGTATGCTTGGTTGATAAATTGCTATTTGTTGTATTGAAATAGACCCTTTACGCAACATATTAAGCGGAGGTTATTTTATTAAACACATAAACCGCGATATTCCACCTTGAAGTGGAATTTGTATTATATATGTAATTGTAGTTGATTTCCCTCATTATATAGTGGATGAGACCCTATTGCGCCGCATAATAGCGGATAATATTTTATATAAACCCATGTACCGCGATATTTCGTCTTGAAACGGGATTGGTATTGTGATAACATCTGTGGATGCAGGGAAACAGTTTGGAGGGATCCAACTGGATTCCTCAAATAATTGAATTTGTTTCAATGTTGTGTGTTGATTATTTAAAATCTACGTGTGATTATCTTTGTGATTGAAATCGTTGAAGGCTAAAATTTAGCCGAATATAATTTTGGTATCGTTGGATGCCGGAAATAAATAAAAATTTGATTTTTGAAAATTCAGGTTGAAAGTTTATATTAAAATTTAATTTTGAGAATTGGGTAAATTTAAAAGAAGTAATTCTAAAATAACAATGAATAAAATTTCAAAATATGGAAAAAGCTTTAATAAATGGATTTCGGGTAATACAATTTAAAAGTTGAAGAATTTATTCAAAATATGGGTTTTAAAGAGTTTGAAAAGTAAAAGAATTTGTTTTCTTTAAAAGGAATTTATTTTTAAAAGGAAATAAAATTTGAAACCCATTTGGGAATTGATTTTTGGCGATTGAATTTAAAGTATTTTGAAAATCCATTTGGAAATTTATTAGGTGTTTTGAAAAGAATTTAAAATCAATTTGAAAATTGATTTGGGGTTTAGTAGAAATTGATTTCATTTTGAGATTTGAATGAAATTCACTTGGTGTTTAATTTCTTGGAAAAATCAATATGGAATTTGATTTGGTTGTTTTGGAAATCAATTGAAAAATTGAATTGTCGTTGAAAGTGAATATTTGAAATCGACTTGAAAATCGTATATCAGTGGATATTTGGAAATTTAAATTCACCATAGAATTTAGAAAGGAAAGGGAAATTTGTTTAAAAATAAACATTGATTTATTTTTTAAGCGTGGAAATAAATTTACGGATTTGGAACGTAAATTTAAAGTAAATCGATAAGGATTTATTTAAATTGGTTTAAATGAACCATTTTGAAATGAAAGTGTATTCTCCCTGGAAAGCCGAATAAAATTTCTGTATAGCTTTGAAAGGTATATACATATGTGTATATATATATAATTCTAGAATTGGTTTTGAAAAGGATACTTCGGAAAAATTAACTTCTTAAATTGTTTTAAATCCTTTAAGTAAAGATTTTTTAAGTTGATATAGAAATGATTATTTCTAAGATTTAATTAATAATTGTTTTAGAAAATAGCTATTTAAATAGTTATACTCTATCTACTAATATTATTTTGAAAATTAGTTTGGACTTAAGTTATATGTAATATTGGTATAATATTTTTTATAACTAATATTTTAAGTAAAGTGTTTAAAGAAAAATAGTTTTATTTCAAAGTGTTTTCCTGATATATTTTGGATAAGTGTTATAAATTATTTTAAAGTATTTGAACTCGGCAGATTTCCAGTGAAAATGAATAATAATTTGGAAGTGTTTCCGCGTAAGGAAAATGATTTGAAATTTGTTTTCAAAAGTTGTAACGGTGAAAAGTGATTTGAAATTTCTTTTCAAATGGTTGAAGTGTGGAAAGATATATCTTGTAAAGATATTTTTGAAAAATAAATAATTTGGGATATTATTTGGAATCTGGTGATGTTGTGCATATCTATTGATAGTTAAATAACCGACTATCAATATTTACCTTTAATGGGTATTTGTTGTGATTTGCTGAATGCAACATTTATTTTAAAATAAGTGCTCATTATTCGGTTTAGCCGGGAGAGGACCTTTGGGCCATAAATCCCATTACGAATAGTGATACGTCGTAATGGATAGCATTTGAAGACCGGTGTTGAAGACCGGATATTTTCGTAAACGGAAGGCTTACCATCGAATGTCTCTGCATCGGCTGATCTCCGATATGGATATTTTATCACCCTTTGTGATGGGAATTCCGGACGTGATTAGTGAATATCCGGATTGCAAGGGCTTCTTTGAAAGTGCCTTCGGTCCCGTTCGATCTCGAAACGGACTTGTATGGATGTGTGTCTGACGTTACAATTTGAGATGTAAAGCTGGTTTCTATCAAATACATTTCTATTGGTGGCGGATAATTTATTCTCTTAGCTTAACACACTTCTCTGAGACGTACGAGCTCAAAGGTTATGTAGTTGATGGTTACTAGTGATATATTCCCATTTTGGTAATGTGGTATACGAAGTACTGCTGATCATTTGTTGATCAAAGCATAGATTTGTAAAAAGCGTAGCTTTGTGGACGAGACTTCATCGAACCTCACAACTCGGTAATGGTCAAAACAGGAAAGATGCAGCAAGGTTATAGGAAGTAGCGCCCCTTAGGGTATGCGCATTTCCTTATGGATAGAAGTGATATCATGGTATAGAGCATAGATACTTAACTTATGTGGATATCGCAATTATATATGACTTTGTGATTGTTGTTGGTTGAGGATCCTCGGATAAAGGTTGTTTACAACCGGGGGATGGCATACTCGTGTCAGTAGTTACCTACTTTTGCAGAGGTAACCCGGCCTTGTGTTGGCAGAGATCCGGTTAGGTTCTCGGGGTGTCTTTCCAGAGGCGTACCCATGTGGCAATGGGAAGTTCCTTGGCCTGACCATTTGTTGGAAATCCAAACTCCAATACGCACCTTGTACGGTTTTAGTTGTAGAACCTGCCATTTACTTATGGTGGCCACCACTATTTAGATGGTAGCTATAGTAGGCATATGATAATGGTCGTATGTTGGCTAAGATTTATATTATACTTTCGAAATGTTTTCCTACACTTTGCACTTATAGTAATAATATCAAAGAAATTTGTGTATCAAGCATGTTTGACTATCATAAGGAGAAATCTCCTCCAATTCTGCGTTTGCATTGTGTGTGTGGCGGGAGGCCTTATGGTAGTTACATTTTCTAAAAGCATTGCGGATCTATTTTGAAATATTTCTTTGTTTGTTTTTTTAAAGATAAACTGTTTTAAGTTCTCACACCAGTCCCATGACTGACTTGGAGTTTATTGTCCCCTTCCTAAACTCTGGGTGCCCATCATTTTCCATACGGCAGCCTAGAGTCAGGTTATTAGGATATTCTGGAATTCAGGAGGTGCTGTGGAACACAGGAGGCGAGCTGGTTGGCGAAACGTATCACTTGTATATAGTATTTCTTTTCCGATGTTTGTTGTTGTAAACTCTGATAATGTAATGTAATGTGATGTATTGTAATAACTGATACATTTCTTTTGATTTAAAGATATTCATTTATATATTATATGTTGTTCCGCTGCGATTTTGAGATTCTGATATTATTTCTGTTGCTTCTTCTTTCTTTCTTCTTCTGCTCCTTCTTCTTAAACCCTAAGGGTTCGGTTTTCTGGCATTCGATTATTCGGCAATTGATACAGTGGATGTATTAATGTCGATTTTCGAAATTCTAAGAATCGGGTCTTTACAAAGTGGTATCGAAGCGATTGGTTAAGAGACAACATTGGCTCTGTTGGGTGTTACTCATTAGAGATAGAGTCAGTAGTACTCTAGAATGAGTGTGAGTGTAATCATAGGTACGAGCGCGTATTTGTTAGTGAATATAAAATTGTTTTGTATTGTGTTGACTTATCAGTTGATTGTTTATAGATTCTAGTCGGTGCAATCTAGCTATCTGTGTCGATAGGAGTTTCTAAACTCTTAAACAAGATAAACCGACACGATATTGTTTTGAAATAGGATAAATGAAATAATTTTACCCAGACTATTTCGTAAATAAAACGAATGATTTTTCGAAAATTATTATGGTTGCTTGGTTGTTAGGAAATAATAATATTAAATTATTATCATCGATTATTGAATAAGAAATTGAAATCA
Organism: Allium cepa; assembly: GCA_030765085.1. NCBI lineage: Eukaryota > Viridiplantae > Streptophyta > Magnoliopsida > Asparagales > Amaryllidaceae > Allium > Allium cepa. The sequence continues at coordinate 636,956,858 of CM060941.1, forward strand.
TAATCAAAAGCTGAGAAATAAATCCATATACAAATGAGATTTGTATATATAAATTGTAAATGTGATTCATAATTTGAAATGGAATTCCAAAGTAATATTTGAAAACAAATTTAAAGAATTTGAAATTTTGAGATTTGGAAAGTTTAAATTCTTTGGAGTTTGAAAATGATTTTCAAGGGTTTTGGAAATTTTTTTTGAAGGAAAGAATGCACTAAACTCTTTTCGATCGCTGGAAAATAATTCGGATGATGATCGCGACATCATCGGTGTTCATTTTGAGTTTCCATGAGAGGAATTGCCGCCGAATTATAATTAAAGGGAAGTTGTTTGTGAAATTGAGTTTGGTTTTGAAAATTCAAAAGATAATTTGAATAAATTTCAAAAATAATTTTTGAAAGATTGAAAAGACTCTGGAATGTTATATAGAATATTTATGGAATAATAAATAAGTTTGGATGACTTAGGAAATTCAGATTTAAACTGAAATTGACCTTAGTTAATTGGAATAAAGGTGAATTTCAGAAGTCTAATAGACTAAATGATTGTAATACAATTATTAAGTTGGAAAATAAATAGTGAATGAATAAATAAAATTTGCAATTGCAAGTGCAAGAAAATGAAATTGAATGTTGAAATTCATTTCGAATTTGTAAGTAAATAGAATAGGAATTGGAACTGAATTTGATTTGTGAAAAACAAAGTGAAGTATTAAACTAAAATTAGCAAGTGCAACTAATTGAAAAATGATTAAATGGATAAGGTTCAAAATGAATTGAATCCAATATTTTTTTTATGAAAGTAAATTGTATTCATACAGAATTGGAAATCCTGTGTAATATATGTAAGTGAAACCAAATGATAAAATGGTTAAACAATTTTTGTTAAGCAAAACGAGATATGAATTTGAATAAGTGACGAAATTTGACTTTGGTAAAAGTTAAATAGAATTTACTTTAGAATTGAAATCTGAATTGGATTTATAAGTGGAAATTTAAGTTAAGTTAAACAAATGATGTTTGAAATGGAATATAACTTAAATAATGTTGAATGAAGTTGGTTGGGTATCGAAGTAAATTAATAAAGTGAAGTGATGAATATGAACTTGAGTTATGTAATGAAATTCAACCTTATTTGTTAAATGAATCAGCAATTGAATTAATAAATGGATTGAATGTTAATCAATCTAATGTAAATGAATTGATATGGAATAATAGATGTAAGGGTTAATTCATAAAAAAACTAGTAAATTGGAAATTGAATAATTGAATGGAAGCCAATTTAATATCAACTAATTGGAATTAAAAGTGTTAAACCAAATTGAAGTTAGACAAAGTGAATATGAATTGTTGAATGTGAATTTAATAATTTGGTTATGTTGGTTATGATTCGGTTGTTATATGATTGCTAGTTGATTGTATAAAATTCATTAAGTGTTAATGAAGTTGAATTGATAAATGGAAAGCTATGTAATTGAATTTGAATTTGAATTGAAAGTGAACTAATGTGAATTGGTTGTAAGCAATTAAAATTTGTATCGAAACCTTATAAAATGCTTATGGGAATTATTTTGATTGCATTGCTTATGAAAACTATATGTTTTCTATTGAAATTAGTGAAATGTAAATGAATTTCCTATATATGTCACTTACATGTTTAAATTGAGTAAGTACAAGTACCGGGGTTGTAGTTGGCTGGATTTGGTCACGCTAAAATGGTAATAAATAACTGCTTTTCTTAAAAATGCTAAAAATGGTACGCCTACGCAATAAAAATAGGAAATATGAACTGTTTTTTGTTTTCCGACCGTGTGGGTCGATGTATATATATTTATATCTATTGTAATATTGCAAAAGCTCCTCCGTACAAGGGAGACTCCGCCAAATTTTCCGTAAATTTTGGGAGTTAGAAAAATTTTGAAATTTTTTGGAATTTTTCTTTTTAACGAAAAGTCAATTTCTAAATTGAAATGAAAATGTAGGAATTGAACTAGAAAAGTGTAACCATCGGATTTTGAAAAAGTTAAAATGTTTAAATGAATTTGAAATTTGATTTGAACAAATGGTTTTGAAAAATTAATGGATTCTGTAACTTTTTTCTTACTTGGCAATTTCGAGGCCTAAATTCTTTTAAGGGGGAAGTTTGTAACGACCCAGAATTTCTGTCATTTGAAATTTGTATATTTAGTTGATTTTAAATTTTAACAAGTAAAATTTGTAAGTCGAATAAATTATATTTTGAACATCTAGATTTTATTGGATAATTAAATCGATAATTTAATATATGAAATTACAGAAATAATTGGAAATTGGATTTAATGTGATTAAATTTGATTTGTAAAGTCTTATTAAATTATATTGGAGTTAGAATGATGTTAAAGAACTTTTAACATTGAATTAAAAGTTAATTTGTGGAAATTGAATATTTTAATATTTAATTTACAAGAAAAAATAGCCATTTTTCAAACAGTCTCGGATTTCAATGAAACCAGTTTCATTGGATCTGTAATGTTAATTTTTGTAAGATTTCAAATTTCATGTCAATCGGATTTACGGTTTGTCCGGGGCAAGCTAAAACGCGTAGAAATCGGTTTAAGTGAATTTTGAAATTAAATAGTCAATTTGAAAACCTATCTTCCAAATATGATCGAATTGGCTCCCGATATATATTCCATTGCGTTCTGAATAGGGGTAAAACATTATAAACGCCAGGCGACATGCTTGTTTGGAGTTCGGAAAAATTTCGGGTGAATAGTGCGTGAATATTTTCTATATAAGGATCTCAACATTCATTATTTTCATCAAATCCCTAATTGCTTAACCCTAGCCGCCACCTTCAGATTTAATGGCCGAAAACCTTCCTCCTTCTTCCTCAATTTTCTTAAAATCCGTCAATCGATTCGGAAAACTCTCAACTACAAAAATAAAGAGCATATCGAGCTCTATGATCTCAACGGTGGAGATCTGAAACAACGTCGTATGAAGGCTATAATTCGCTTGTGTTCGTATGACGTTTGCGCATGAAATTCGAGCAAGATAAAGAGCCGAGCTTCAACGTACTCAGGCCAATGGTGGTGCTCGAGTAACGCTTCGATATGGCAGTGTTCGATCGCCCTCAAGTGGCCTATGGTGGTTGCGAAAATCAAGTGGATAGTGGTGGCATGGGTTCTTCGGCCTGGGCTTTTACGTGATAGAGGATGAAGGAAACAAGCGGCCGAGATTCTAGGGTACCAGATCGTGCGGCCAGAAATAATGAAGGTTATAAAATAAAATAAAAATAGAAAGGAGATTGGAATTTTATATAAATAAATTCGTATAAACTTCTAAATGTTGTATCTTTTTCATACAAGGTCCGTTTCGCACGAAACGAACTGCGTTGGGTCTGTATTGACGATCACTACGCAATGGAGCTGGATTAGAGTTCATTGGAGCTAGTGTGAATTTTGAGTAAAATTAAAAGCGTGTTTAATTTTATTCGGAACGAAACACTGCAACTGTTATTGGAAGCAGGGTGAGAACTTCTCACTCAATCGAATTTGTTTCGATTTAAATTTTAATTAGTTAGATTTAAAAATTACTTGATTGTGTTGATTGTATGCTTGGATGATAAATTGCAATTTTTTGTATTGAAATAGACCCTATACGCCGCATATTAAGCGGAGGTTATTTTATTAAACACATATACCACGATATTCCACCTTGAAGTGGAATTGGTATTATATATGTACTTGGAGTTGATTTCCCGCATTATATAGCGGATGAGACCCTATTACGCCGCATAATAGCGGATAATATTTTATATAAACTCATGTACCGCGATATTCCGTCTTGAAACGAGATTGGTATTGTGCTAACATCTGTGGACGCAGGGAAACAGGTTGGAGGGATCCAACTGGATTCCTCAAATAATTGAATTTTTTTCAATGTTGTGTGTTGATTATTTAAAATCTCTGTGTGATTATCTTTGTGATTGAAATCATTGAAGGCTAAAATTTAGCCAAATATAATTTTGGTATCGTTGGATATCGGAAATAAATGAAAATTTGATTTTTGAAAATTCAGGTTGAAAGTTTATATTAAAATTTATTTTTGGGAATTGGGTAGATTTAAAAGAAGTAATTCTAAAATAAGAAAGTTTTATTTTTAGTCCTATTGAATAAAATTTCAAAATATGGGAAAAGCTTTAATAAATGGATTTCGGGTAATATAATTTAAAAGTTGAAGAATTTATTCAAAATACGGATTTTAAAGGGTTTGAAAAATAAAATAATTTGTTTTCTTTAAAAGGAATTTATTTTTAAAAGGAAATAAAATTTGAAACCCATTTAGGAATTGATTTTTGGCGATTGAATTTAAAGTATTTTGAAAATCCATTTGGAAATTTATTAGGTGTTTTGAAAAGAATTTGAAATCAATTTGAAAATTGATTTGGGTTTAGTAGAAATTGATTTCAATATGAGATTTGAATGAAATTCACTTGGTGTTTAATTTCTTGGAAAAATCAATATGGAATTTGATTTGGTTGGTTTTGAAATCAATTGAAAAATTGAATTGTCGTTGAAAGTGAATATTTGAAATCGACTTGAAAATCGTATATCAGTGGATATTTGAAAATTTAAATTCACCATGGAATTTATAAAGGAAAGGGAAATTTGTTTAAAAATAAACATTGATTTATTTTTGAAGCGTGGAAATAAATTAACGGATTTGGAACGTAAATTTAAAGTAAATCGGTAAGGATTTATTTAAATTGGTTTAAATGAATCATTTTGAAATGAAAGTGTCTTCTCCCTGGAAAGCCGAATAAAATTTCTGAATAGCTTTGATAGATATTTACATATATATGTATATATAATTCTAGAATTGGTTTTGAAATGGATACTTTGGAAAAATTAACTTCTTAAATTGTTTTAAATCCTTTAAGTAAAGATTTGTTAAGTTGATATAGAAATGATTATTTCTAAGATTTAATTAATAATTGTTTTAGAAAATAGCTATTTAAATAGTTATACTCTATCTACTAATTTTATTTTGAAAATTAGTTTGGACTTAAGTTATATGTAATATTGGTATAATATTTTTTATAACTAATATTTTAAGTAAAGTGTTTGAAGAAAAATAGTTTTATTTCAAAGTGTTTTCCTGATATATTTTGGATAAGTGTTATAAATTATTTTAAAGTATTTGAACTCGGCAGATTTCCAGTGAAAATGAATAATAATTTGGAAGTGTTTCCGCATAAGGAAAATGATTTGAAATTTGTTTTCAAAAGTTGTAAAGGTGAAAAGTGATTTGAAATTTGTTTTCAAATGGTTGAAGTGTGGAAAAATATATCTTGTAAAGATATTTTTGGAAATAAATAATTTGGGAAATTATTTGGAATCTGGTGATGTAGTGCATATCTATTGATAGTTAAATAACCGACTATCAATATTTACCTTTAATGGGTATTTGTTGTGATTTGCTTGAATTTGAATGCTTCACTTATTTTAAAATAAGCGCTCGTTATTCGTTTTATCCGGGAGAGGACCTTTGGGTCATAAATCCCATTCCGAATAGTGATACGTCGTAATGGATAGCATTTGATGACCGGTGTCGAAGACCGGATATTTTCGAAAACGGAAGGATTACCATCGAATGTCTCTACATCGGCTGATCTCATCTTATCACCCTTTGTGATGGGAATTCCGAACGTGATTAGTGAATATCCGGATTGCAAGGGCTTCTTTGGAAGTGCCTTCGGTTCCGTTCGATCCCGGAACGGACTTGTATGGATGTGTGTCTGATGTTACAATTTGAGATGTAAAGCTGGTTTCTATCAAATACATTTCTGTTGGTGGCGGAGAATTTATTCTCTTAGCTTAACACCCTTCTCTGAGACGCACGAGCTTAGAGGTTATGTAGTTGAAGGTTACTAGTGATACACTCTCAATTTGGTAATGTGGCATACGAAGTGCTGCTGATCATTTGTTGATCAAAGCATAGCTTTTGTAAAAAGCGTAGCTTTGTGGAAAAGACTTCGTCGGACCTCACAACCCGGTAATGGTCAAAACAGGAAAGATGCAGCAAGGTTATAGGAAGTAGCGCCCCTTAGGGTATGTGCATTTCCTTCTAGATAGAAGTGGTATCATGGTATGGAGCCCAGATACTTAACTTATGTGGATATCGCAATTATATATGACTTTTTGATTGTTGTTGGTTGAGGATCCTCGGATAAAGGTTGTTTACAACCGGGGGATGGCATACTCGTGTTAGTAGTTACCTACTTTTGCAGAGGTACCCTGACCTTGTGTTGGCAGAGATCCGGTTAGGTTCTCGAGGCGTCTTTCCAGAGGCATACCCATGTGGCAATGGGAAGTTGCTTGGCCTGACCATTTGTTGGAAATCCAAACTCCAATATGCGCCTTGTACGATTTTAGTTGTAGAACCTGCCATTTACTTTTGGTGGTCACCACTGTTTAGATGGTAGCTATAGTAGGTATACGATAATGGTCGTATGTTGGCTAAGATTTATATTATACTTTCGAAATATTTTCCTACACTTTGCACTTATAGTAATAATATCAAAGAAATTTGCGTATCAAGCATGTTTGACTATCATAAGGAGAAATCTTCTCCAATTCTGCGTTTGCATTGTGTGTGTGGCGGAAGGCCCTATGGTAGTTACATTTTCTTAAAGCATTGCAGATCAATTTTAAAATATTTCTTTGTTTCTTTTTCTTGAAGGTAAACTGTTTTAAGTTCTTACACCAGTCCCATGACTGACTTGGAGTTTATTGTTCCCTTCCTAAACTCTGGGTGCCCATCATTTTTTACACGGGCAGCCTAGAGTCAGGTTATCAGGACATTCTAGAATTCAGGAGGTGCTGTGGAGCTCAGGAGACTAGCTGGTTGGCGAAACCTATCACTTGTATATAATATTTCTTTTCCGCTGTTTGTTGTTGTAAACTATGATAATGTAATGTAATGTGATGTAATGTAATAACTGATACAGTTCTTTTGATTGAAAGATATTCATTTATCTATTATATGTTGTTCCACTGCGATTGTGAGATTTTGATATTGTTTCTGTTGCTTCTTCTTTCTTTCTTCTTCTACCCCTTCTTCTTAAACCCTAAGGGTTCGGTTTTCCGGCATTCGATTGTTCGGAAATTGATACAGTGGACGTATTAATGTCGATTTTCGAAAGTCGAAGAATCGGGTCTTTACACCTTCGACAACCCCCACGCTTCCACGTCCCTGAGTTATGGTGAACTCGATGCACCAGAGAAGGCGAACCAAATCCAAAACCCGACTATGCCAAAAACTGGGTTTAAAGATTAAAAATCCAACACCGCCACTTCCACGATCATCTGAATACCCATCCAAAATTCTTACTCGATTTCCGATCACTCTTCCATCTCCAGGAATAATCACGATACCCCAGATCAACTAGATCGCCAGGAGTTACTCAAACTCAAATCTCTGGTCAAACCAGATTCACACCCAAATACCTTTACTAAAAATCATGATCTTAATTTCAAAAATCAAGTTCTAGTTTAAGAATTTGATTTATATCCCTGAATTCATCAATCATGCTAATTTAATTTTGACTTATTTTAAGGTTACTCTGTTTTTTTTATTTTCTAGAGAAAATACAAATTTATTTTAACTTAAACAAATTTTTAAACTAAATTCTATAGTATAATAATCATATTTTGTTCAAGACATAAGCCTTAGCGAAGATCGTATCATGAGCAAATGATTTTTGATTTGATCTTGAGCCTGGAACCAAAATCAAAGAAAATTCCAAACACACAGCAATGCTTACATCCATATGTTCATATGTACACACAGGGATTTACTTACAAATATACTCACCAAACAAACTTATCTCAGAGAGTAGCATGCCACAGAATCATTTACTTTTAAACATTTAAATAGTGATGTTATTCACAGGCATTTCAAACATAATCAGAGGAAACCAGGTTGGAATACTCACCTGTAACAAGAGTTTGAACAGAGAGCAACTACTTGTTTTTCTCTGAAACTGCTAGCCTGATCTTCCTAAATCTTCTTGCTTTGTTGAGTTGTTAATTAAGCTTTAGTTGTAAGATGACATGCCTACTTATTTCCTAATTTGCTATGTTGTGAACGAACTGGAACAAGGGGGGTATGCATATATAGAAAACAGGTTTTACAGGGGTAGGCTTTGCTGTACAAAATTGTCTTTTTCTTCTCGAGTCAAAGATTTTTCTTGACCAGGCAAGATTTTTATGAAAATGAAATGATTTATAAAGGTTGCGAATTGACCTTATGATGTGCTTGAGATGATTGTATTTAACGCAATGTTTCCTTTCAAGCTTACATACTTATCCTATTTGATATGTATGTAGATATTTTTTTCCTTTTTACCTTGCATTCACACATGTATTCCATAGAAGTTGCCTTATATTTTTATTTCTATTTCTATTTTAAGCTTAACATCAACGCTTAATTAATATTCATATATCTTATTACTTATATTTATATTTATATTTATAAGATTAATTGTATTTTAAACATTATTATCTATATTTCATTCATATGCATATATTTGAATTAAATGTTAATAAGGTAGAGCATTAATCAAATTGAATAAGATAGATTTTAATTTAAATATTTTTGAAAGACTTTATTTTAAATTTTCAGACCATAGTTTTCTACACAAATACCCATATATATAAAAAAAGGGCAAATGTCCCAAAAGTTTTATTCATTTTTAAAATAATAAGTTTGTATTTTATTTATTTAGATTAAATGCTTATTAAAATAATATTGCCAAAATCCCGGGTCGTCAAATTCCTTCCCCCTTTGAATCTTTTCGTCCTCGAAAAGGAACGAAACCAAAATTATTAAAATGCTTAAAATCAGATAAATTTTCTTTGATCATTTTTAAACTACTTTAAAAAGTTAGATAATATTACTAAAATAGTTTTTATACAAATACTTTATAACTCGATGTTTCGACAAGTCCATTCTTTTTCTCACATAAATTCGGTCATACGTTGATCAGACGTACGACTGAAAATCTATAAGTGCTTGGCAAACCCGTTTCCAACATCTAGTGAAAATATTTTGAAAAATAATTTTATTGAAAATATAGAAAACAGTTTTTGAAAATAGAGGAAATATCTTTTGTGAGAATGCTTTGGAAATCATCACCCCCATCCATGGTCCCAGTTACATCCTGGGTTACGTTGCCATCACAGCAAAAGTCCATGTAACCGTAGGCATCAGCGCCCTCGATTTTCGCTGTTAAAAATGAAACTTCTCCACTCCAACATAGGTCACAGTCTACTGATGTAAAATCAAACGCAGACTGTTGGCTCTCAACAGCACACACGACTTTTGCTATGTTACTATAGGTCGCAGTCTACCGATATAAAATCAAACGTAGACTGTTGGCTCTCAGCGGCACACACGACTTTCGCTATGGTCTGCAGTAGATCGCAGTGACATCGAGTTACACTGTCGTCACAGCATAATCCAAATGCCTCTGTAGGCATCAGCTATAACGACCCGCCTTTTTGGACAGTTTAAACCGACGATCAAATACACATGTCGATTCCAAACCATTCAAAAGGGCAGATGGTTATTGGGGTAAATAAGAAAAGAAAAGGAAAAGAAATAAAGGAAATGAAACAACACAGAATCTCGCAGCGGAACGATAAAATATAATAGTCAAATAAACAGTTCATGAAGTTGTCTACTATACTTTGACAATTATTTATACAACATTTATCAGAGTTATCCATATACAACAGAACAATTTAAATAATGCAGCAGATAGCATAATGCACAGATAATAATAGTAATAGTATACCAAATCTTCGTCTCCATCCTCCAGAATAGATCTTCAAAAATTTGAAAAACTCAGGACTGACTCGAGCGTAAGGAAAAGACAAAGCACTCGAGTCAGGATTAAAATATCCTTATGAAAGTTAAATCAATCGTAAATAAATATGAGTGTAACGGCGTCAAAGATGTTTACGGGGTTTGACATCTCCTATCCACTGTCAACATGCGTGCAATAACTCAAGAGACGTTACGGGATTTTCCATCTCTCAAGGATCCGTGAAACTATCTACTATGTAGTAATATACGCTAAGTAGATAATGCCTATCAGTAATATAAAGTATCAAAATAGCGTTAAGGCGTTACCATAATCCCCCTTAACACATTTTATATTCCCAAAAGCATATACAAGACCGTAGTTTCCCCAAAACCGGAAGTCACCAGAGGGCAATCCATATACTCAAGGTACAAATCAAAAACGTAGTGGTCGCGAATAGGATAATCAGTATGACAAGGTACATGAGGCGATACCAACTAGGATACTAGTAGTTGCGTGATCCGGACTGATGTTGAGCATAGCCAGCAGCTACCCCAACACCGCGAGACAACACTCCCAAATCAAGGGGTGCACCCAAATCGAATCACAAATGTAATAGAAATGGTATCGAAGAAGCGTGTCCGCTAGAGGTGGCGAACCTCAATGGCCCGGCGCGGCTCCTGTTTTAGTCATGTCAGGGGTCATCCAATATCGTTCTCTTTCTTCAGTCAACGCGTTCACCAAACCATCCACTTCATTCTGGATCACCACTCCACGTATAATAGTTATTAAAGTGGTTTTCGGTATCGACAGAGAGTATGTCCATATCCGATCCCGGTCTCTTTAATAACTACGTATTATTACACCGTTGGCTCTTTTACATTTCAAATCGATCATGATTGATATCAAAATATAAAGTTCGCTTCAAAAATCAAATCCATTTCAAAATATCATCGTATCTATTCAGATGTAAGATTCGTTTCAAAAATCATTTTTCGCATCAATATCTCATCTCGTTTTCAAAATCATTCCGAATTTCAATTTAGGTTGCAACTTCAATTAACTCAATTCGTATTTAAATTCAAGATTTAAATATGAACGTTTCACCTTATTAACCAGCTTAGGATTTTAGAAAAATAGTTTTAAGTAGTTTAAAAGTAGTTTTAAATAATTAGAAATAGTTAAAATACTTTAAAATCTTAAAACGGATTTGAAATAGATAAATTTAGTTTAAAATAATTTAAATTTGGTTAAGTAGATTTAAAATAGATTAAAATAGTTTAAGTATTCAAATGGTTTATATAATCGAGTAATTTGGAAAACAAAATAAGACAGCTTCAAAATCAGTCCATTTCAATTATGACTCTCCAATTCAAATCAATTCCAATTTCCATTCTACCGACTCAATTTCGATTTCAATTCAATCAACGTCAATTTTTACTTCGAATTAACTCAATTTTTCATTTACCTTTAATTTATTCCATTTCAATTTATATCGAATTGGAGCTTGATTTCTCAAAATATCAATTTATAACACTTAACAAAATTTCCAACAATATTCAAGTTTAAATCCAAATTCCAAATACGATTCAATTCCAAACTCGCTTTCAAAATATCATTTTTATATCACTTTTACTTGGTAATATTCAAAGCTCGAATTAAGGTTAAATCTTTAAACAAATCAATTTTCGACGTTCAATCATATCCAATTTCAAATTTCAAAGTCTCGACTTAATTATTTAACAAAATTCCTTTAACTAAAATTTATTTCAACATTCCAACTCAATTTTTCCGATGAATTCAATTTCTATAAATCGATTTCTATTTATAACTCTTAAATCAAAACATTTAAGTAAATTTCTAATCGACGATTTCAAAAATTATTAATTTAGCTAATTCGGTGTCCGTATATAATTTTCTATCCTATGGCCAAGTAGTTATTTATTTCAATTGAGTGTCAGGGATGAATATATATCACTAAATTAAATCACAGTATCATATGTATGCATAACAGGATATATATAAGCAAATAAACATCCAAACATTCAAATATCAACCAATAGCATCCATCGACATACATCACCCAATAACCAATACGATTCATAGCAATTTCAAAGTTATCAATGTCAGGTAATTTAATTGCAATTTAATTTCAATTTCAATTTTAATTTTACTGTCAATTTAATTTTCAACGGTTAATTCAAATGACAAAATATATGACAAATAATTTATCAAACAACGACAAATCAAATCATAACACATCATAATGTCAAATTTAACTAGCATGGAGATATTTAGTACGTTGTGAGCGTTATAAAACACTCACCTTGATTTTCCGTTGTCACCGAGACGTTCCGGTTTGGAACTAAACCGGACGACTCCCGATTTTAGCCCAAATTTCAACTGTCTCCAATTTCACCCAAACCAGTTTCTTTTTGGAGCTCTCGTCATTACGATCGCAACGCAAAAAGTTTCGTTCCAATCGGACCTCGTATGTAGAAGTTATACATTTTATAAGTTATCGACATTTGAATTTTATAAAACAATTTATATTGGTATTTAAAATAAATTCATACCCAAGAAAAGAAGCCCAGCCCACTCAAGCTCCATCTTCCCCCAACTTGCCTGTACGTGCACGAGAAAGAAACCCACCAAGCCGTGCACTAATCTCCAGTGATACGGAGCTATAGTTGACGAAATTCGAATCCGTCTTCACCGACGAACTCTCCTTCATGAACTCCACCTCCCGGTACCCTCCACTTCGAGCTCGGCCTCCAGTATCAAAACGCGACATGCACTCCCCCCTTCGTCCACGTACAGGTCGCACCTCACCATACGCGGCCGCACGCTCCCAAACTCGGCTCCAAGGTGCTATCTTCGACGACGAGCTCAAATCCAAGCTCCATTTCGCGAATCGAAGCCTACATCCTCAACAAATCCTAACCCTAGTTCTCAATTCCCACATCCATCTTCATAAACCACGGCCGCACCCAGCAACGAGCATACCAGGTCGAAGCAAACGATGAAATAGGATTTTTAAAACTAGTCGGAGATTTTTTTATCAAGTAATGAAGGAGTGATAATTTTCTTTCTTTTTTTTGAAGCTTGCTTTTCTTTACTGTAACATTGCGTGAGCAGTTATTAAAAGGGAAGAAGAGGCGAATGCGTGTTTGAATAGGTCAAAGGTTCGGTGAAAAGATGGGATAGCAGCTGAAAAGGAGATTTGACTAATTAAAATATTTATTTAAATTTCAAAATACCCCGATCTACGCAACTCGAAATCTCAAACCCCCATAAGGGCATGCCGCTAGGCGTTTATAATGTTATACCCCTGTTCCGGACGCAATGGAAAAGGTTTCAAGGCCTAATTCGATCGTATGTGCGAGTTACGGTAATAAACGATCAAATTCAAATTTAACCGATAAAACGAATTTCTAGGCGCCCCAGACAAACGATAAATCCGATTGACACGAAATTTGAAATCTTACAATAATATCACATTACGGATCCGATGAAACTGGTTTCGTCAAAATCTGAGACTGTTTGAAAATGGCTATTTTTACTCGTCAATTAAATATTAAAATATTCAATTTTCACAAATTAACTTTAAATTAAATTTTAAGAGTTCTATAACCTCATTCTAACTTTAATATGATAAAATAAAATTTTACAAATCTTTTTTTTTCATATTAAACCTGTTATTCGATTATCCAATAAATTCCAATTTTAAAATCTTATTAACTCCATTACAATCCCGATATAACTTACATTCACTTTGGAAACCAATTTGAATCATATTAAATCAAATTTCAATTATTCACTCTATTATGATATATTAAATTTCAATATCAAATTGATCATATCAATTTCGGAATTTAATTATTCAAACATTTGTAATATTAAATTTAAACAAATTTGATTATTCTTAAATCACTATCCTTTTAGACATTCAAAACGAACTTAAAAATTTAACTTTTGAAACGAATTAAAATTATAGAACAACCATTTCCATTATACGGTTATTCAATTCCCATTATTAAATTATTCAATAAATTCCAAATATTAAATTTAAACAATTTCCCTTATCCAATAATTCATTATCTTTTGAAATATTGAAATCGAACTTATAAGATTCAACCTTTAAAACCAATTCACAATCAAGAACACTATTTTCATTTTACAGTTATTCAATTATTCAATAAGTTTAAATATTTAATTTAAATAATCTATCTGTTCAATGTTCAATATTTGATTTTAAATAGATTTTACTTATCAATCAATTACTCTATTATACCCAATGAATTCAACATTTATTATCCTATTCCACTATTGATTGCAAAGGCATTCACTAAGTAGCTTTTATTTTTCCTTTCTTGGATAATTATTGTCGCAATTCATTCCAGTTATTATTATTCCAACGAATTACAAAAAATTTCTAACATTAAATCTCGAAATCTTATTAAATCTGCTATTTTAATTATCGAAAATTTACGGGTCGTTACACTCTCCCCCACTCAAAACTTTTCATCCCCGAAAAGGAAAAAGAAGGGAAAAGGAACTAAGTATAGAATTCAACATTAGATATATTTTATTCAAAGTTACCTACATATGAAACAAGATTCCATCTATAAAGTCATTACTACACTTTTACTACGTTATTCCAAACGCCTTTCTAACTTAAAAGGTTAGTTATCAAAACAAGTTATAAATAATTTTTTTAAAAACTTGAAAAATTTTCTAACACCCGGATTTACGGAAAATTTCGGCAGAGTCTCCTTTGCGCGGCTCGATCGGTACAGCTACAAAACGCCTCTACGGGCCCCAAACTAACGAAAGAAAATCAAAAGCCAAGTGGCTCATCAAAAATCACCAATTCCAATAACAAAATAAACATGTACCTTATATTTTATTAGCGAGCATATACGACTAATATAGCGCGAAAGCGAGCTCCAAATGCGAAGCAAGCGCAATCCGCACCTACTAAACACTCAACAAACCATGAGAAACATGCATATATGAAAATAATATCAATATACATCATATAGCAACATAACAACTACATGTGCCAACATAGCAAACGCAACAAACAACAAACGCATCCAACAAATCAATTGTCATCCAACTATCATCCAACAAATGCATAATCAATCAATATCAATTCACTTTTTATTAATGTTTATTCACTTGGTTTTCAATTTTAATCACAGTTGATTCATTAACGTTGGATTTTTACTAATATTCATTCTCCATTCAATTAGTTAACATTCCCTAATTTATATTTACATTAGTTTACTTCCAATTTGATTTCAATGATTTATTGCTTTCAATTTCATTAACACTTAATGAATTATATACAATCATCTAACAACCAAATCATACCCAACATAACCAAATTATTAATTTTACATTCAATTTGGTTTATCTCTTTTATATATATATATCTTGTTATATAATTTTAAAAGAATCATTTTATATATGGCATCATATATTTCCAATATTAACTTTAATTAAGTCCGTAAGCCGTACATATATCATCCGTGAGCAATATCAATCTAATCGCTTATTCGATCACACAATTTCACTTCCAAACTAGTATCGTTCACCCGACTCTCTAGTGCGGACTCAGATTTGGTTCCTTGATTGGAACTGTTACTCTCCTTGCATAGCCATA
The DNA here is from genome assembly GCA_030765085.1 of Allium cepa. Taxonomy (NCBI): domain Eukaryota; kingdom Viridiplantae; phylum Streptophyta; class Magnoliopsida; order Asparagales; family Amaryllidaceae; genus Allium; species Allium cepa. The sequence goes on from CM060941.1 coordinate 636,972,378, forward strand.
TACTATGATAGAGAATTCCTGAATCAAATTAAAAATCCATATCCAGGGTTCGCCATCGAAAATCGAGTGAAAAATCCTAACTTGGATCGATATAAATCATCTCGAAATTTTATGCTCGAATTTGGATCAAATCGTTATGCGAATAAATAATATACGTACAATCTCAAGTATTACCTTCCAATGGATTTCTATCCAATTTATCTATATTAAATTATTTTATTTACAATTAATTATTCACAATCCATTATTCAGTTAATATATCCATTTCTTTACATAGCATATTCTTCAACATTATCTTTTCTTAAACATCATATCAAAGAATTTGTTTATTCAAGTTCATTTTAAACATTCTATATAATTTAAATAAACTCAATTTCTTTTCCCAATTGATTCTTAGCTATAAGAAATTCCTTTGTTTATATTTACCTCAATTTCATAATTTTAGTTAATAACAAATTTCTTTATGGAACATTTTATTAACCAGCACTTTAGTTTATTAATCATCTTATAAGAGTCTAATATCTCATAAATGACTTTTCTTAGTTACAGTTACCTTAAAGGTTACAATCCCTTTTCAATTTTTATTTATTTTCTATAACCAATTTACAAAGATATATTATGATTCATTTATCTTCTTTCTTAAGTTCAGTTACTTGTTCCATTTATCCATTCATCATTTCATGCTATATTTAAGTATATAACATTTTTATCACAACCAAAATTTCATTTGTATACATTTTAATTCCTTTTTAAGTTTTCCTTACTTGTATACTTCAATTACTTTCAGGTTCTGTTTATTTGTACAATATCTCATTACATATCCAAAACATTATTTCAACTTCTTAATATTTGGTAAGTCATATTATATGTTATTAGAATGCAAATTCGGTATTATAAAAATTTATAGAATTTCATTTTTCTTGATTAGAATGTACACAAATTTGATTTATTTAAATCCTCTTTACCTTTCAACTTTAAAGTTTTCCCAAACAATAAGCTTAGATATCTTAATCCTCTTATTTTATAAATTCTGGTTATTCACATTTCATTCAAATAATTTGAATATTATCAATTAACAAAACTTAGAAGTATAAATGTCCGGTTCTTTTCAAATCGTTTGAAATAAACATATACACTTATATCTTTAATACATCCAATCATACCTTTGGAGTTTAAACCAAAACCCATTTACCCAAAATAATTTCGAAGAAAAGCAAAGCTTCTTAGAAGTCTCCCCCACTTTGAGACTCGAAAATGAACGTCGATGATGCTGCGCAGTCATCACCGAAATTATTTTCCAGCGACATAAGAGAGGAGTACTATATTCATTCCTTCGTAAAAATCCTTTCAAAATATTTCCATAACCAATTTCCAACTAATATTACCATATATTTCTTCAAAACTTTGAGAACCATTACAAATCCCTCTTCAATTCACCCTATAATTCCTTTCCTCTGTAAAATCATTTTCAAAAGCAAAATGAAAATCTGCATGCAAATTTAATCATCAAATTAAGTAGCCTCTGAAATTCTTTGAATCTGGGCATATAAAGATTTAAATCTGAAACTGGTTCAAGTTTTGAACAATCTTCATGCAAATCTGCATCCAATTTAAAGTCTGCAACTCAGTTTTCAAAATTCCATAAGCATGCAACTGCAAGCTTAGATCAGCAAGTTCAAGTTCATTAGCATGCAAATTACAGTTTTAAAGCAAGGCACACTCGTTTTTGAAATTTAAAACAAAAGCTTTTCAGATAATTTGGGCTCTGTTTCATATATTTCCAGGTGAGTAACTTTTTTTTAGAAATTTAAATATAAGTTGGTTGCTTAGATAAGTATGTTTGTGTATGTTATCTGGATTGCATGTTGATTAGCATGCTGGTGTATATGATTTTAAATGTATTGCTGAATATATGCATATAAATGTTTGAATGTATGTGATGTATATCTGCTCTTTCCTGTACTTAACTTTAGAAGTAAAGATATTAATAAAAACCCCTTTTTCTCTTAAACAAGTTTATGTTAGGATTTAAGATTTAAATAATATCTGATTGTTTGATCATAAAGAAAGCTTAAAAATTGTATTTAAGTTAAAATTATTTGTAATTTGCTTTGGAAACTAAAATAAGCAGTGAAGTTTAAAATTTTGGGAAGATTCAAACTTATGAAATCATGAATTCAGGATTAAATTATAAATGCTTATACTAAATCATGATTTTAAAAATCAAATTACAAATTTTAAGGGAAGATTGAAAGAGCAGTTTTGGTTTTAGTGCAAATGAGTATTTGGGGGTTTGCTGATGCTCTCGAGGGTCAGGGAGGTTGAGATTTCTTCTGGTGATAGTGGGGGAAACGGTGATGATGGGAAAATTATTGCGGTGGTGAATAAGTAATGGTGGTGGCGGTGGTAGCTGTTGCAAGTTTTTAAACCTAGTTTCTAGGCAGTGGGAAATTTTGATCGGCATGAAGACTATAGAGGTTCGAGTGCTACAATATTCGAGGAGATGGTAGCTTGGGTATTGGAGAAGGGTTGGACGGAGTTTCAAGACCGCCGGTGATCGGAGGAGAGAGAGTGAGGTGTTTTACAGGTTTGAGGGTGGAGGTGCCTGTTGCTGCCAGGTTTTGGATTGGGATTCTCGAATTCGATTTGGAGTGGATTGAGGGGTTTTGACGGTCACGAGGTGATGCAGGGATGGACGTCGACTTGCTTGTTGATTTAGTGGTGGTCGGAGGTGGCTACAACCATCGTGCATGTGTACGGTGAAGAAGAGTGTAAGGGGAAAATTTGGGTTTTGCAGTAGTTTTTCTTTGGGGTAGCAGCAATGTTGGTGTCGAGTGACTCTCGGGTATTTCTAGTAAGTGACTTGAAGTTATTTGGTTTACGACTCGAAGCATTTTATCTAGGCTCGGGTATTTTAAAATGGTCATAGGTTTTCAAACCTGTTTGTTCTGGAAATTTAAAATGAAATTTTTAAGAGGTAAAGTAAAGGTTTCAGCAAAGTTTGAACCAAGTTTTGAAATCTGTATTCAGAATCGAAATTGAATCTTAGTTTGAACATAATTTAAGTTTTGAAATTAAGATGTTTTAAAAAACTTTAAATTTTTTAATAGTGTGAATTTAAAAGCAAAACTTAAAATAAAAATAGAGATTTAAACCTATGTTTAAATTTGAATTCAGATCCAAATTTGAATCATAGTTTAGAAATAAAGGAAGTTTCAAAATTTAAACTGTTTAAATACAACTTTGAATGTTTAAGCATATTTAAAATATGATTTGTATTTTAAATGAATTTAGGGTTTAAATTTCTTTTAACTTCTTTTATAAAATAAGAAAATCTTTAGTATAAGTTTTAAAAGGGTTTAAAAATGTTTTTAAAACTTTGATAAAGTTAACTTTGATTTCAGTTTAAAATTTAAAATGTAACTTGAAAACAATTTTAAGTTAAGTTGTTTTAAATTACTTTGTTAATGATGAAGTAATCATTAATAAGAAATGTTTTATTTTAAAGTAAATTAAGGATTTAATGATTTTTGTTTCATTAAATTAGTAAGGTAATTTAAGTAATGTAATTAATTAATTTGTTTAATTAATTAAAGATTTGAAATAAATTAATTAAGGTTAATTAAATTTGAAAATTAATATTAACTAATTTAAGTTAATTACTTAAGAAAGGCAATTAAGGAAATTGTGGATAAGTTAATGAAGGTCATTAACTTGTGATTATTTATTAATTAATTAATGTAATTAATTTTGATAATTAATTGGATTAATTAATTTAGAAAATCAATTATGGTATTTGGTTAAGTATGATTACTTTATGGAGATAATTAAAGATATTAATTACTTATTGTAATTAATTTATTAATTTGATTAGTTTAAATTAATTAATTAAGTTTAATTAATTTAGAGTAATGATTGTATGGGTTGATAAGTAATCAATGAGGAATACTTACTTAGAGAAGTAATTAAGTTAAGTAAATTACTGGAGGTAATTAATTAAAGTAGTGAAGAGTTTTGGAAATTAATTACTTTGTGTAATTAAAGGTAATTTCTTTATGAAGTAATTAATAATTAATTACTTTGTGTAATTAATTTAAGCATTGATCAATTAAGTCTTTTTGAAATAATTAAGTGATGTAATTAATTAAGGGTAATTAATTACTAATGAGATTAATCAAGATTGATTAATAAATACAATTAATTATTAAATGTAATTAATTTGGGAGTAATTAAGAAGTAATTAAGAGTAGTTAATTACCAAAGGTGATTAATCAAAAGTGATTAATAATTTTGGTTTAATTAAGGTTAGTTACTTAATATAATTAATTTAAATAAGTAATTAATTTAAATTTAATTAAGGATCATTAATTAATATGATTAATGATGTAATTAAGGATTAATTAATTAAGATTAATTAATCAATGATAAGTGATTAAGGAAGTAATTAATTAATTAATGTAATTAATTAAGCATTAAAGTAATTAATTAATTAATTAAGTAATTAAAGGTTAATTACTGATTTTGGTTAAGGATAATTAATTTGTAAAATTAAGGATAATTACTTGAATGTAATTAAAGAATAATTAATCAAGGGTGATTAATTAAGGTAATTAATTTGAGGATAATTGATTGATTGATTTGTGATCAATTAATGGTTAAGTAAGCAAAATTTCAAATAAGGAAGTAATTAATTTAATTCATTTTTAATTAATTAAAGATAGGAAATTAATTTAATTCACTTTAAATTAACTAGAGATAGAAGTAATTAATTTAATTCATTTTAAATTAATTATAAATGGTGCGATTATAGATCTTTGCTTATGAATGAATGATATGGTTTGCCTTGAATGGTTTGAATCTCAGATATGAGATTAGTATTGTGTGGTATGGATGCATTGGTTGCATTGTGATGATGATATAGATTATCTATTGGTTATGATAATATAGATTATAAATTTGTGATGATAAACTGTTTATGATAATAATGATGATTATCTATTATGATGATGTGAAGTATCTATCTGTGTGTATATAGATAATTTGATTGAATTGTTTTAAACTTAAAACAACTTGGACCTAAAAGACACGCTTTGGATTTCGATGAGACCGGGATCGGGTTTTCCATATTTGGATATCCGAAAACCACATCGATTCCAATTAATGTTAGGTCGTGAATCTATGTGGAGCAAGTGAAGACTCGAGGTGTAAGGACTATAAGTCAGTATAACTCTGTGGGTGATTCCGTAATGAGTTTGACGGAATAGTACTTATAGCTTCAAGATGGTGATTCAGAGTGCAAGGGTTATCGTCGTTAACTCTGAGGGTGATTCCAAAATGAGTGTAACGAGATAATGCCTTCGGTTTCGTTCGAACCCGGAACGAACTTGTATGGATTGAATGCTTTCAGAACATCGTCAGGTGGACGATGAGCATTCTAGGAGATGTGTTCTCTAAAGGTAATCGTAGCCTCAAGCCTCATCAACCGGGAATGGCTAAAACAGGGGAGGTGCAGCAAGGCTTCGTGGGTAGCTCCCACTGGAGAGAAAGATTGGTCCCTTTCTCCTTTTATATTCGGCTGTGTGGGGCGGTTGATTCGCGACAACTGCCAGGGTTGTCTTGTTTGGAACTATTCAGCAAGGAATGGTTCCGGCTTTGTGTTGCAGAGGATCGGGAGTGGTCCTCGGTACGTTGATCTAGGCCACGTACTGTGACGGACGGTACCCCAGTAGCCCTGCCATTGTATGGAATCCAAAATCCAATAAGTGTCGTACGTATTAGTTGTGCCCAACTATGTTGGAACATGAGATGTAAGCATTCCAGCTATTTCTGTATTTTACTTGAAAACCCTAGACACTATTATAATACCATCAGATTTCCTATCAAATGTTTTGGTTAGCGTAAGGTAAAAACTTTTCCATGTTTATGTGTGGGAAGTCTTACGTGATACCTTTCTTTTAAAAGATTTTTTAAAAGTTAAGCAACTTTAACCTGTTACTCACACCAGACCCATGTCTGACCCGGAGTTTATTTTTGTTTTCATAAACTCTTGGGTACTCAAATTTTTACGAGTAGCCAAGGGATTCAGGTTAGCTTTGACGAATTATGGAGGAGCAAATGGAGCAGGAGGCTTCTGCGTTGTAGTTATCTAGTATTCCGCTGTGTTGGTATCTCTGAGTCGTTTGTATTGAGTTGTTCTGTATTGTTGTATAACTAGACAGGTGTTTATAACTGTCTAGTATGTGTTGTATTATCTGTGTAACTCTGATAGTTGTGGTATGTTATGTAATACTTATGTTATTAATATAATTTATTCGTTCCGCTGTTTAGATTCTGATGTGTTGTTTCTTCTTTCTTCTCTTTCTTTCTATTTATATCCCTTTCTTTCTTATTGCGATGCGTCTTCCTGGAGATAGGAAGTCGGGTCGTTACAAATTAAATTAACCCTATGTTTTAAATCAATAATCCAAATCTTTAAACAATTTAATTCTGAGTCCAATTCTCAAAATTCCATTTTAAATTATCTTTACTTACTTATTTCAAAGTTCAAATAAGAATTCAAAACAATTTTTATCCTAAAAATTCAACTTATTACCCAATTTTATCTCAACAATGGATATATTACCACACTTCATTTCTCATTCATTTAAACAAATCAAATTCGGAATTTAAAGATTTTTAATAACAATAGGATGATATCATCCAATTTATTTTAAAACATTCATCCATTTCAAATTTATAGATCTCAAACCCATTTTGAGATCACACAATTCCCAATTAAATTAACCATTTAACTTCCCACTTAAGTTTAACACTTACTTCACTTTGGGTTTTACACCACATTCCAAGGAAAATTCAAAACTCAACCTTAGAGTTTATTTCATATTTATTTCCAATGAGAACAAACTCATTTAACACTTCACGAAGTACTCGGGTCATCCGGTCTATGAAATGTGCAGGGGCGTTGGTTAGTCCGAAGGGATAACTAACCATTCGTATAATATATCGGGACCCCAAAGAATAGACAATGGATACTCAACTCAGGTCAGAATATCCCAAAATATACACTAGCTTGTCCCTCTTCGGACTTGGATCCTCACAAGAAATAACAAAATTTTCAAATTTGCTTTTTTGACCGAAATTGTTTTATAGATACAATTCAATTTAACTTCATATTTTATTAATCAGTTTATTATAAATAAAATTTTAAATTCATTGAAGTTAAAAACGAAAAGCTGATAGGAAACTAACGAAGAGAATACGAAAAGGAACTTATCTACAACAATTCGCAGGGCCACCATCACACCAAATCTTCTCCTTGCAGCTGCCACGAAGCCATCAATGAATTGAAAGTGAACGATGATCAAAGAGATTGATAGAGAAAAGATTGTTTCCTTGTTGTTGCAGCGACCATTTGTAGTGGTACTCCCCTATCTCGTCATCTTCTTGCACTCATACTCACTATCAGTGGATAGTAAGAGAATTTACTTAGGCATAAGGAGGAATATCTTAGGGATACTCATTCTAGGGCATTTATATCCCTATCTCTAATGAGTTACCTAATGTGTTATACTCCTGAGCTGAAGTTCTTACTCAGCCTTTAGCTTTGATACCAAATTTAACGACGCTGACTCGACCTTCGAAAATTGGCACCAAATACATCACCCATATTCGAATGTCGCAAATTTAACGTCGAATCTGGTTCGTTGAAGCTTATAACACATTAAGTACAATAACACAGCGGAAAAAAATGAATAACTTCTATTGATACACAATAGATACAATATTTTGTACTAATAAATATCAATATCATAGCCAAAATATAACAGCGGAAAGAACTGCAGCGGAAAAAGATATCTTCATAGACTCCAAGAGAAAGAGAGAATCCAATAGAATGCATCTCCACTTCCAAAGCTCCAACCCAAAGATAGCTCGAACCACCATTAATGCTGAATTTAAGCAAGTCCGGTCCGCAACACGATTTCCAAAATCCAAAGACTTCAAAGATTGCCAAAAGCTACTCCTATTATCTGACTATCTAAAAATCTAACTCTAGGCTGCCCGTATGGAAAATTGTGGACAGCTAGAGTTTAGAAAAGAAACAATAAAATCCAGGTCAGTCATGGGACTGGTGTGCGCAAACAAAACGGTTTTAATCTTGAAAAAAATCAAATAAAAAGAAATTCGTAATGCTTTTTTGAAAAATGAAACAACCATAAGGCCTTCCGCTACACACACAATGCAAGCGCACAATTGGAGGAGATTTCTCCTTATGATAGTCAAACATGCTTGATACGCAAAAATCCTTTTGATATTATTATTACTGCATAGTGTAGAAAACATTTCGAAAGTATAATATTAATCTTAGCCAGCATACGACCATCATTGTATACCTACTATAGCTACCATGTTCAACAGTAGGTTACCACCACATTCCATGGCAAGTTATACAACTAAAACCATATAGGGTGCGAATTTTTTCTTTGGATTTTCAACAAATGGTCAAGCTAAGGAACTTCTTATGCCATATGGTACTCCTCTGGAGGGACGCCCCGAGAACTTAGCCAGCTCTCTGCCAATATAAGGCCGAGTTACCTCTGTAACTAGGTAACTACTGACACGAGTATGCCATCTCCCGGTCGTTACCGACCTTTATCCGAGCGCTTAACACCAACAATCACAAAGTAATAAATTTGCAGCAACCACATGGGTTAAATATCTGGGCACCATACATGATACCACCTTTTTCCAGAAGGTAATGGACATACCCTAAAGGGCGCGACCCTCATAACCTTGCTGCATCTTTCCTATTTCGACCATTTCCAGGTTGTGAGGTATGACGATGTCACGTCCACAAAGCTACACTTTTCACAAAAGCCATGATTTGATCAACAAATGATCAACAACACATCCTATGCCACATTACCAAATTGGAAATGTATCACTAGTAACCATCAACCACATAACCTCTTAGCTCGTACGTCTCAGAGAAGGATGTTAAGCTAAGAGAATAAATTCTCCGCCACCAAACAGAAATGTATTTCATAGAAACCAGCTTTACATCTCTAAGTGTAATGTCAGACATACATTCATACAAGTCCGTTTCGGGTTCGAACGGAACCGAAGGCACTTCACAAAGAAGCCCATACAATCCTGGTATTTACAATCCCGATCGGACTCCCCATCACATATGGAGAATTCTTGTGACGACCCGGAATTTTCGAGCATTTAAAATCGGAATATTTAATTGATTTTAAGTATTCAATAGGGTAATTTTAACTTGAATAACGAATATTACAATTTATTTGATAATTAAATTATTGAATTATTCAATTAAACAATTTGAAGTTGGATAAAATATTGAATCTGGAATTCTAAGCCTATTAAAAATAATTTGAAGGCTTATAAAATTTATATTGATAATACTGAAGACAATAAAAGCGTTAAAATTGAAATTAACAGTGATCTGTTCAGTTTTGAAATTTTATTGTGTAAAATTGAATTTAAAAATAGCCTTCCGAGGCACAGTCTCAGAACCGATGAAACCAGTTCCTTTGGGTCCGTAATATTAAATTATTATCGGATTTCAATTTTCGTAATGATTGGAGTTAGTGTGTGAGGATGCGACATATAAATGCGCTTAAATCTATATTGAAATTTCGGGTCAATTTAAATTTAATTTTGAATCAAATAATACATTGTTTAACCCGTTAACCTTCAGTCGAAATAATTTCACGTCAGATCTTTTACTTTCTTTTCACATCGCTGTAGCCGGCAGAGCCTTGTTGAACACACTTTCCTTTAGAACAAATATCCCGAGCCTTCGTTCCATTCGAGAACATAACCGAACAATTTCTTTCCCCTCCTTTCCTTTCAAGTGCCGCTCCCCTTTTCCTTCTTCTTTTCAGTTATATCAAATTCGAATAAAAAAAAGGGTAAATTGCAAGCGATTTGTTCGATGGCGACCCTCATCTCTGCCTTCGTTCGATTTGTTCGATGGCGACGCAGAGTTTAGGGACGAGCTCGAACTCGAGACCGAGAGTCGCGCGCACAATAGGGGATGGCTAGGCGAGGGCTTCTCGTGTTCGAGGGGGGTTTGGATCAAGAATTTGGAGCCGAAATCGCTAGGGAGTTAGGGTTTTGGGGCTGCGCGCGTAGGGTTTCGGCTGGCGATGCATGGCGTTCGACTTGAAGGCGGCGTAGTGAGGCCGCGACGGGGTTCGCGAGTTCGAGATAATGGTGGCGCGTTGCTCTGAGCATCGGTGGAGGCCACGATTTTGGGATGATGGATCGTGATTTAGTCGCGTTTGCACGGGGGTGGCATTCCGTGGGTAGCTTGGAGGGGCAGAGATTCGACAGTAAGGTATAATTTAAAATTTTGTTTTAATTTAAATTAATTTATACATATGTATTCAACCCAGTAAGCGATGAATCTAACAGAAAAAATAGATTGTAGGAAAGGTTTAGGTAGAAGAAAACCTTTAAAACTGGTAATATAAATTATTCTTATAAGTGTATATATATATATATAGTGTGATGCCCCACCTCTATGCTCACAATAACAAAGAGTATTAAAAGAAATACTGTTTGTTATTACGAAGAATAAGGCTGGATAGGAGCGGCCATCCGTAGTTAGGCCTTACACTAGTATTGGTTATCTCGATAGGAGTGGTGTATATTTTTATTTTTTCATCTCTTATTTATTTACTCCCATCGACATACCCAATTCCAGTATAAAAAAAACTACGATGGTGCATAATAGTTTAGGACAATAAATATAATAATAACACAGATAATATAAATGCGGAACACGGATAAAACAAAAAGTCTCATATATATAATAACTGATGTCAGTTACAATACATGTGATACAGTCCATATGATACAACTATTACTGTCGACTCAGGAAGTTATATACACAAGTACATTATCATGATTAATATACATGGGTACATAACAACTTATATAAATATACTGACTACTAAATGACAACAACTACTCCAAAAGATAAGAAAAGACTTCATAGCTCAAGAAGCAATCCAAAGAAAGAGATCTACAACTTGTAATAACTCGGTCTGACCCGAGTATTACATTCAAAAGAAAATAATATACACGTCAGTCTAATTCAAACTCAGTTATTAATGCGCAGAAGCAATAATAATTAAATAATCAAATAGACGACAGTCCCAATAAATTTACCTATCCGATTCTTAAATAAAGAAATCAGATAACGATAAATATAACACATAACAGTGTTAAACAACAAATCAACAAATTCAAATTATTGAATTGGATTCACGAAACAATTCAACAATTGAAACATCAATTAAAAGGTCAACACAGTTAGGGCTGCAGTACACACACGCGTGTACTGTCTCGCCACTACGGCATATGGAATACGCAAAAATCCATAATCAAACGCAATTAGAATATCAATAAAAGCAATACCGTGTGGCTATAGTACACACTTGCGTGCACTGCCTCGCCACTACAGTGATGATGTACACAAAAGACCAACGAACCAAAATCAATGAAGATTCAAATATCAATGCCATGGCCTCAGTGGTCAAAGTAGACAGACATGGACAATGTGCACGTATGTAGACAATGAAAATTCACAAATGAATACAAGGTCAAACCCGAATACTGGATTCAACTCAAGTGAAACTAGAAAAACAAATCCAAATGAAATCAAGTGGTCAAGACAGCTAATTCATATGCAAACTGCCTCAACGCAACTGTAAAGCAACTCAACTCGAATGACCAAGTGCACATGAATACAGTGGTCAGTGCAATACAAAACAACAAGGGCCCAATAGCAACAGCCCCAAACATACAAGGGCAAACCGCAACAAAAACTCAGATGCAAGCACAAAACTCGCAATGATCTGAGCGTAAGCAAGAAGGCTCAAAGCTATGCAGTGAAACCAAAAGAACAGAATGAAGCAGAGAAGGCACATGGATGCGCAGACCAAAAGATGCAGCCTCAACAGTGCATCTATAGTGAACTACACATAAAAAGTTTAGCAACAACATGAAAATATCATGAAGACAATATGATCAAGGGTCTGGCATCAATAGAGACTCAAGACAGTCTATTTACTCAACTGAATGCACAATCACAACTATCAAATGAAACAGTGCAAATATGAAGTGCACGACAGGCTCAAGCCAATGCACATATATGGTAAGACTCGAGCATCAGATCAGAAGTGGTCAAAGAATAGCCATACACAAAGATAAAGCACCAGTACACAAGGCATGGCACTCTGGAATAAGTATTGCAATGAAGTGGACATGCAATCAACCAAAGGTAAGTCCAGACACTACAAGTTTACACTGACTCGAAGGAACAAGCCAACATGGCCACAATGCAAACACTGACCAAATGCCATCAAGAGTCAAAGACCAGAGATACCAGGCACTAACAGAAGCCACCGTGCAAAGTGTGAATGCATTTACAAGGAAATGGAGACAAGACTCAAGACAAAATACACCTATATACATACATAAGTGAGGCAATGTAACAGCATATAACATGCCAACACAGTGCAATTGACTCGCAGCAATATACAGTGACAATATGGTATAGTGACGGCCAATATGAAATGAAGTCTGTGTGCCACAAAGTCATAGACAATACAAGTTCAGTGCAACCTAATGCTACAAAAAAGTACCAGACTCGATTGTATCAAATACAACTTCAAGACCAAATGCACCAGGCTAAACTAGTCATCAACCAAAATGAAAGGCTTGCCAACACCAATAGATAATGCAGACAACTGGAGTGATATCAGTTACACGAAGAACAAAGACACAATAAGCCTGTACACGAATCATCAATCAAGTCAGAGTATAAAACTTTCAGGCTTTCACAAAATCAAGTTTGAAATGCAGGTCAAAAGAAATAATCAGACCACCAGTATGCAATGAAGACTTCAAGAAATACTACAGAGAATTAAAATCAACCATGAACAATGCAAGTCATGGAACAATTCAAAATCAATAACCATGAAAAATCGAATAAATTCATATTTTCAAAAAATCGAAGTCAAGCTCGAAGTCACCAGAAATTCACCAAACCAAACTGTGAAACCCAAAGTCACAAAAATATACGAATTCGAACAAAGTCCAAGTAAACAAAATTTGAACAAATCAAAACTCTAACTAGATTTGAATTAGATGAGAGCAATTAAAAATCGCTCACCTTAATTTCTGAAGAACACGAACTCGATGTCTTCGAATTTGTGAATACCCTAGTTGCTGAAGATTGAGTGAGCGCAGACTCCAAGCACAATGAAGTCGAACTCGATCGAATTGATGTAGCCACCAGCAGATAGGAGCGTCGATCGGCAAAGCAAGGTCGAGGTCATCGATGGAACGAGTCACAAAAGTTGGCGTCTTCAGTTTTGAAGAAGCCCTAGCTTCAAAAGAGGGACGAACGAGACGGGCCGCCATTATTTTCGTTTATTTGCTTTAGGGTTGCGATGGAGAAATGAACGAAGCAAGGCCTCAATCTCGATATAACGCAACCACAAAACAACAAATACGTGGGCCAAAATAAATTTCAAAGCCCGCATATCTTTAACGAATATTTGCAAAGAATTTCAAACAGGGTTTAAAAATTGCAAACAGCAATTAGCTATCAACATAAACCGAATTCGAAATGCCCAAACTACACTTAGCAAATTTTTAAACGAATTTCTACTTGATTTAGAATCTCAATTGCAATTTAACAACCAAATTACTCGTCATTTGACGATAATCAATTGTTATAAAACCCCGGGTTGTTACAGACTCCCCTCCTTATAAAAATTGGGTCCCCACAATTTTCATAATTAAGGTCGTCGCTAACTATTGTTTTTCTAACATAAATTGGTTAAGCTAGACAATAAAGGTCGAGAATACAAACGACAAAGAAATCTTTTAATCTCAATAAAAGAAATTAACAAATTCTCAACAAAATCTAATTATCAAGTAGATAATCAGAAAACAGCAAAACTGAATAAATGCAATTATCAGCAATATTCAATTATCAATTAGATAATTAGAATACATAAATCACGAAACAGCAATATCTAATTATCGATACGATAATTAGCAAACAGCCAAATCTAATTATCGACAAAGATAATTAGAAAACACAAATCACAATTCGCAAAACTGCAATTATCTAGTTATCAACCTGATAATTTAAAAACAACAACTATTCAATTATCAAACACGATAATCAAATCTCAAATCAACAAATATTCAAATCTCAAATCAACAAATATTCGATTATCAAAAACGATAATCAAATCTCAAATCAACAAATATTCAATTATCAAAAACGATAATCAAAAACAACAAATGTTCGACTATCAAAAAATATAATCAAATCTCAAATCAACAAATATTCGATTATCAAAAACGATAATCAAATCTCAAATCAACAAATATTCGATTATCAAAAACGATAATCAAATCTCAAATCAACAAATATTGAATTATCAAAAACGATAATAAAAAACAACAAATATTCGATTATCAAAAACGATAATCAAATCTCAAATCAACAAATATTCAATTATCAAAAACGATAATCAAAAACAACAAATATTCGATTATAAAAAACGATAATCAAATCTCAAATCAACAAATATTCGATTATCAAAAACGATAATCAAACCTCAAATCAACAAATATTCGATTATCAAAAACGATAATCAAATCTCAAATCAACAAATATTCGATTATCAAAAACGATAATCAAAAACAACAAATATTCGATTATCAAAAACAATAATCAAAATTCAACAAATATCCGATTAACAAAAATGATAATCAGAAGCAACAAATATTCGATTATCAAAAACGATAATAAAATCTCAAATCAACAAATATTCGATTATCAAAAACGATAATCAAATCTCAAATCAACAAATATTCGATTATCAAAAACGATAATCAAATCTCAAATCCAAAAATATTCAACTTTCAAAAACGATAATAAAAAACAACAAATATTTGATTATCAAAAATGATAATCAAAATTCAACAAATATCCGATTATCAAAAATGATAATCAGAAGCAACAAATATTCGATTATCAAAAATGATAATCAAAAGTAACAAATATCCGATTATCAAAAATGATAATCAGAACACATATCAACAAATATCCAATTACCTGCAGATAATTGAAAACAACAAATATCTAGAAATCAATTAAGATGATCTAGAAAATCAACATAAATGGTGGATCGATGCCAACAAATGGCGAGTTTTAGCTACGCCGCACGTGCATCAACAAATGGCCAAAGCCTACCAAGTACTATATTTTTGGCGCCTAACAAATGACCCGAAGGTCTAGTACTGGTATTGACCCGAAGGTCCAACAAATGACCCGGAGTTCCAACAAAGTGGCTCGAAAGCACACGAAAATCATCAAAACAGCAAATATTTCAATTAACGAGTCCGGAATTAACCAAAATAGCAAACGCACATGTCCCATAACCATGAGTTTTACTAAATCGTTTAATTCTCTTCATCGTTTCCTTGAAAGTGAAAAATTGTGTATTTCAAAAATAACATTTCACATTCTCAAACGGACAAGTCCGAAATTAAGCGAATCAGTAAAAGAAAGGGGTCATAGTCCTCGATTTTACTGAAACGTTTAAATCGCTTACTCACTCTTTTGAAAACGCAAACTGCAAAACTTCTGAAAACAATTTCATTTATTTTATAAAAGTAATAATCTACATTCTCAAACGGACAAGTCCGGAATTAAGCGAGTCAATAAAAGAAAGGGTTCATAGTCCTCGATTTTGCTGAATCGTTTAAATCGCTTCCTCATTCTTTTGAAAGCGTAAACTATAAAAATTTTGGAAACAAATTTATTTTTAAAACGATTTGCAAATCCGTGATAAAAACAGCAATATTAGTGACAATTTCGACAAGGAAATTGCACTTCTCAAAACACCGTAGAAACGGATCTCAAAATCAGCATTGCGGGATAACCGCTTGAAAATCCACCTTAAAATATGACGGTCAATGAAGTCAAAGCGACAATGATTTTTAAACGACAAAATCTCATCAAAATAATTTGCATCAAAATATAATATCAGTGAAATTTCATTCATCAAAATGTCAACAAAACACCGGAATTCAAAACTTTAGCATTGGTAAAAATCCCGTTATAAAAATAACGGCAACAAAATATGTTTAAAACCAAGCATCGGTTCAACGTAAAATTTAATGTAGTAAATTGCAACTTAAATTTGCTCGTATACTACAAAATGAACAAAAAATCAGTCGAATATATCTTCAATGAAGATAATTCAAAACAACAAAATCTCAACAAAATCACATAACTGCAATCGCTTCGAATCCTCAAATCGGATTCGAAATTTTCAAAGAAAACAAAATAAACACAGCTATGTAAACAACAATTGAAATTTATTTCAATTTCATATTTTGATTTTCAAATCAAAAAGGTTATCGACCGTACTCAGCGAAGACAGTGTCACTGTTTTCGCTGGCACTCTGATAAACAAAACACGAATCAACCAATCATCAAAACACAGTTTATCATTTTTATTTTTAAATAAAGATATTTAAAATTTTCAACATATTTTCAAAACTTTAGTTTTTACTCAAAGCACAAATAAAACATCGACTAATAGTTGTAACACATGTTCCATCTAAGTTATGTTTTATATTATGTCCATAAACCTTAAGCTCTGATACCAACTGTGACGCCCCACCTCTACACTCACAATAACAAAGAGTATTAAAAGAAATACTGTCTGTTATTACGAAGAATAAGGCTGGATAGGAGCGGCCATCCGTAGTTAGGCCTTACACTAGTATTGGTTATCTCGATAGGAGTGGTGTATATTTTTAATTTTTCATCTCTTATTTATTTACTCCCATCGACATACCCAATTCCAGTATAAAACGAACTACGATGGTTCATAATAGTTTAGGACAATAAATATAATAATAACACAGATAATATAAATGCGGAACACAAATAAAACAAAAAGTCTCATATATATAATAACTGATGTCAGTTACAATACATTTGATACAGCACATATGATACAACTACAACTGTCGACTCAGGAAGTTATATACACAAGTACATTATCGTGATTAATATACATGGATACATAACAAATTATATAAATATACTGACTACTAAATGACAGCAACTACTCCAAAAGATAAGAAAAGACTTCATAGCTCAAGCAGCAATCCAAAGCAAGAGATCTACAACCAGTAATAACTCGGGTCTGACCCGAGTATTACATTCAAAAGAAAATAATACACGGGTCAGTCTAATTCAAACTCAGTTATTAATGCGCAGAAGCAATAATAATTAAATAATCAAATAGATGACAGTCCCAATAATTTACCTATCCGATTCTTAAATAAAGAAATCGGATAACGATAAATATAACACATAACAGTGTTAAACAACAAATCAACAAATTCAAATTATTGAATTGGACACACGAAACAATTCAAACAATTGAAACATCAATTAAAAGGTCAACACAGGTAGGGCTGCAGTGCACGCACGCATGTACTGCCTCGCCACTACGGCATATGGAATACGCAAAAATCCATAATCAAAAGTATTAGAATATCAATAAAAGCAATACCGTGTGGCTGCAGTACACGCTTGCGTGCACTGCCTTGCCACTACAGTGATGATATACACAAAAGACCAACGAACCAAAATCAATGAAGATTCAAATATCAATGCCACGGCCTCAGTGGTCAAAGTAGACAGACATGGATAATGTGCACGTATGTACACAATGAAAATTCACAAACGAACACAAGGTCAAACCCAAATACCGGATTCAACTCAAGTGAAACTAGAAAAACAAATCCAAATGAAATCAAGTGGTCAAGACAGCTAATTCATATGCAAACTGCCTCAACGCAACTGTAAAGCAACTCAACTCGAATGACCAAGTGCACATGAATACAGTGGTCAGTGCAATACAAAACAACAAGGGCCCAATAGCAACAGCCCCAAACATACAAGGGCAAACCGCAACAAAAACTCAGATGAAAGCACAAAACTCGCAATGATCTGAGCGTAAGCAAGAAGGCTCAAAGCTATGTAGTGAAAACAAAAGAACAAAATGAAACAGAGAAGGCACATGGATGTGCAGACCAAAAGATGCAGCCTCAACAGTGCATCTATAGTGAACTGCACATAACAAGTTTAGCAACAACATGAAAATATCATGAAGACAATATGATTAAGGGTCTGGCATCAACAGAGACTCAAGACAGTCTATTTACTCAACTGAATACACAATCACAACTATCAAACGAAACAGTGCAAATATGAAGTGCACGACAAGCTCAAGCCAATGCACATATACGGTAAGACTCGAGCATCAGATCAGAAGTGGTCAAAGAATAGACATACACAAAGATTAAGCACCAGTACACAAGGCATGGCACTCTGGAATAAGTATTGCAATGAAGTGGACATGCAATCAACCAAAGGTAAGTCCAGACACTACAAGTTTACACTGACTCGAAGGAAAAAGCCAACATGGCCACAACGCAAACATTGACCGAATGCCATCAAGAGTCAAAGAGCAGAGAGACCAGGCACCAACAGAAGCCACCGTGCAAAGTGTGAATGAATTTACAAGGAAATGGAGACAAGACTCAAGACAAAATACACCCATATACATACATAAGTGAGGCAATGTAACAACATATAACAAGCCAACACAGTGCAATTGACTCGCAGCAATATACAGTGATAATATGGTATAGTGAAGACCAACATGAAATGAAGTCTGTGTGCCACAAAGTCATAGACAATAGAAGTGCAGTGCAACCCAATGCTACAAAAAGGTACCAGACTCGATTGTATCAAATACAACTTCAAGACCAAATGCACCAGGCTAAACTAGTCATCAACCAAAATGAAAGGCTTGCGAACACCAATAGATAATGCAGACAACCGGAGTGATATCAGTTACACGAAGAACAAAGACACAATAAGCCTGTACACGAATCATCAATCAAGTCAGAGTATAAAATTTCCAGGCTTTCACAAAATCAAGTTTGAAATGCAGGTCAAAAGAAATAATCAGACCACCAGTATGCAATGAAGACTTCAAGAAATACGACAGAGAATTAAAATCAACCATGAACAATGGAAGTCATGGAACAATTCAAAATCAATAACCAAGAAAAATCGAATAAGTTCATATTTTCACAAAATCAAAGTCAAGCTCGAAGTCACCAGAAATTCACCAAACCAAACTGTGAAACCCAAAGTCACAAAAATATACGAATTCGAACAAAGTCCAAGTAAACAAAATATGAACAAATCAAAAGTCTAACTAGATTTGAATTAGATGCGAGCAATTAAAAATCGCTCACCTTAATTTCTGAAGAACAAGAACTCGATGTCTTCGAATTTGTGAATACCCTAGTTGCTGAAGATTGAGCGAGTTCAGACTCCAAGCACAACTCGATTGAATCGATGTAGCCGCCAGTAGATAGGAGCGTCGGTCGCCAAAGCAAGGTCGAGGTCATTGATCGAACGAGTCACAAAAGTTGGCGTCTTCAGTTTTATAGAAGCCCTAGCTTCAAAAGAGGGACGAACGAGATGAGCCGCCATTATTTTCATTTATTTGCTTTAGGGTTGCAATGGAGAAATGAACGAAGCAACGGCCTCTATCTCGATATAACGCAACCACAAAACAACAAATACGTGGGCCAAAATAAATTTTAAAGCCCGCATATCTTTAACGAATATTTGTAAAGAATTTCAAACAGGGTTTCAAAATTCCAAACAGCAATTTGCTATCAACATAAACCGAATTCGAAATGCCCAAACTACACTTAGCAAATTTTTAAACGAATGTCAACTTGATTTAGAATCTCAATTGCAATTTAACAACCAAATTAATCGTCATTTGACGATAATCAATTGTTATAAAACCCGGGTTGTTACAGACTCCCGTCCTTATTAAAATTGCATCCCCGTAATTTTCATAATTAAGGTCGTCGCTAACTATTGTTTTTCTAACATAAACTGGTTAAGCTAGACAATAAAGGTCGAGAACACAAACGACAAACAAATCTTTTAATCTCAATAAAAGAAATTCACAAATTCTCAACAAAATCTAATTATCAAGAGATAATCAGAAAACAGCAAAACTGAATAAATACAATTATCAGCAATATTCAATTATCAATTAGATAACTAGAATACAGAAATCACGAAACAGCAATTTCTAATTATCGATACGATAATTAGCAAAGAGCAAAATCTAATTATCGACAAAGATAATTAGAAAACACAAATCACAATTCGCAAAACTGCAATTATCTAGTTATCAATCTGATAATTTAAAAACAACAACTATTCAATTATCAAAAACGATAATCAAATCTCAAATCAACAAATATTCAAATCTCAAATCAACAAATATTCGACTATCAAAAACAATAATCAAATCTCAAATCAACAAATATTCAATTATCAAAAGCGATAATCAAAAACAACAAATATTCGATTATCAAAAACGATAATCAAATCTCAAATCAACAAATATTCAATTATCAAAAACGATAATAAAAAACAACAAATATTCGATTATCAAAAACGATAACCAAATCTCAAATCAACAAATATTCGATTATCAGAAACGACAATCAAATCTCAAATCAACAAATATTCAATTATCAAAAACGATAATCAAAAACAACAAATATTCGATTATCAAAAACGATAATCAACTCTCAAATCAACAAATATTCAATTATCAAAAACGATAATAAAAAACAACAAATATTCGATTATTAAAAACGATAATCAAATCTCAAATCAACAAATATTCGATTATCAAAAACAATAATCAAACCTCAAATCAACAAATATTCAATTATCAAAAACGATAATCAAATCTCAAATCAACAAATATTCGATTATCAAAGACGATAATCAAATCTCAAATCAACAAATATTCAATTATCAAAAATGATAATAAAAAACAACAAATATTCGATTATCAAAAACGATAATCAAAATTCAACAAATATCCGATCATCAAAAACGATAATCAGAAGCAACAAATATTTGATTATCAAAAACGATAATCAAAATTCAACAAATATCCGATTATCAAAAATGATAATCAGAAGCAATAAATATTCGATTATCAAAAACGATAATCAAAATTAACAAATATCCGATTATCAAAAATGATAAACAGAACACATATCAACAAATATCCAATTACCTGTAGATAATTGAAAACAACAAATATCTAGAAATCAATTAAGATGATCTAGAAAATCAACATAAAAGGTGGATCGATGCCAACAAATGGCGAGTTTTAGCTACGCCGCACGTGCATCAACAAATGGCCGAAGCCTACCAAGTGCTATATTTTTGGCGCCCAACAAATGACCCGAAGGTCTAGTACTGGTATTGATCCGAAGGTCCAACAAATGACCCGGAGGTCCAACAAAGTGGCTCGAAAGCACACGAAAATCATCAAAACAGCAAATATTTCAATTAACGAGTCCGGAATTAACCAAAATAGCAAACGCACATGTCCCATAACCACGAGTTTTACTAAATCGTTTAATTCTCTTCATCGTTTCCTTGAAAGTGCAAAATTGTGTATTTCAAAAATAACATTTCACATTCTCAAACGGACAAGTCCGGAATTAAGCGAATCAGTAAAAGAAAGGGGTCATAGTCCTCGATTTTGCTGAAACGTTTAAATCGCTTTCTCATTCTTTTGAAAACGCAAACTGCAAAACTTCTGAAAACAATTTCATTTATTTTATAAAAGTAATAATTTACATTCTCAAACGGACAAGTCCGGAATTAAGCGAATCGGTAAAAGAAAGGGTTCATAGTCATCGATTTTGTTGAATCGTTCAAATCGCTTCCTCATTCTTTTGAAAGCGTAAACTATAAAAATTTTGGAAACAATTTTATTTTTAAAACGATTTGCAAATTCGTGATGAAAACAGCAATATTAGTGACAATTTCGACAAGAAAATTGCACTTCGCAAAACACCATAGAAACGGATCTCAAAATCAGCATTGCGGGATAACCGCTTGAAAATCCACTTTAGAATATGACGGTCACTGAAGTCAAAACGACAGTGATTTTTAAACGTCAAAATTTCATCAAAATAATTTGCATCAAAATAATTTGCATCAAAAAATAATATCAGTGAATTTTCATTCATTAAAATGTCAACAAAACACCGGGCTTCAAAAATTTAGCATTGGTGTAAAAATCCCGTTATAAAAATAACGGCAACAAAATATGTTTAAAACCAAGCATCGGTTCAACGTAAAATTTAATGTAGTAACATGCAACTTAAATTTGCACGTATACTACAAAATGAACAAAAAAATCAGTCGAATATATCTTCAATGAAGATAATTCAAAACAACAAAATCTCAACAAAAATCACATAACTGCAATCGCTTTGAATCCTCAAATCGGATTCGAAATTTTCAAAGAAAACAAAATAAACATGGCTATGTAAACAACAATTGAAATTTATTTCAATTTCATATTTTGATTTTCAAATCAAAAAGGTTATCAGCCGTACTCAGAGAAGACAGTCTCACTATTTTCGCTGCACACTCTGATAAACAAAACACGAATCAACCAATCATCAAAACACAGTTTCACTTTTTGATTTTTAAATAAAAATATTTAAAAATTTCAACATATTTTCAAAACTTTAGTTTTGACTCAAAGCACAAATAAAACATCGACTGATAGTTGTAACACATGTTCCATCTAAGTTATGTTTTATATTATGTCCACAAACCCTAAGCTCTGATACCAACTGTGACGCCCCACTTCTATGCTCACAATAACAAAGAGTATTAAAAGAAATACTGTCTGTTATTACGAAGAATAAGGCTGGATAGGAGCGGCCATCCGTAGTTAGGCCTTACACTAGTATTGGTTATCTCGATAGGACTGGTGTGTATTTTTAATTTTTCATCTCTTATTTATTTACTCCCATCGACATACCCAATTCCAGTATAAAACGAACTATGATGGTTCATAATAGTTTAGGACAATAAATATAATAATAACACAGATAATATAAATGCGGAACACAGGTAAAACAAAAAGTCTCATATATATAATAACCGATGTCAGTTACAATACATGTGATACAGTACATATGATACAACTACAACTGTCGACTCTGGAAGTTATACACACAAGTACATTATCGTGATTAATATACATGGATACATAACAACTAATATAAAATGACAACAACTACTCCAAAAGATAAGAAAAGACTTCATAGCTCAAGCAGCAATCCAAAGCAAGAGATCTACAACCTGTAATAACTCGGTCTGACCCGAGTATTACATTCAAAGGAAAAATACACGGGTCAGTCTAATTCAAACTCAGTTATTAATGCGCAGAAGCAATAATAATTAAATAATCAAATAGACGACTGTCCCAATAAATTTACCAATCCGATTCTTAAATAAAGAAATCAGATAACGATAAATATAACACATAACAGTATTAAACAACAAATCAACAAATTCAAATTATTGAATTGGACACATGAAACAATTCAAACAATTGAAACATCAATTAAAAGGTTAACACAGGTAGGGCGGCAGTGCACGCACGCATGTACTGCCTTGCCACTACGGCATATAGAATACACAAAAATCCATAATCAAAAGCAATTGGAATATCAATAAAAGCAATACCGTGTGGCTGCAGTACACGCTTGCGTGCACTGCCTTGCCACTACTGTGATGATGTACACAAAAGACCAACGAACCAAAATCAATGAAGATTCAAATATCAATGCCACGGTCTCAGTGGTCAAAGTAGACAGACATGGACAATGTGCACGTATGTACACAATGAAAATTCACAAACGAACATAAGGTCAAACCCGAATACCGGATTCAACTCAAGTGAAACTAGAAAAACAAATCCAAATGAAATCAAGTGGTCAAGACAGCTAATTCATATGCAAACTACCTCAACGCAACTGTAAAGCAACTCAACTCGAATGACCAAGTGCACATGAGTACAGTGGTTAGTGCAATACAAAACAACAAGGGCCCAGTATCAACAACCCCAAACATACAAGGGCAAGCCGCAACAAAACTCAGATGCAAGCACAAAACTCGCAATGATCTTAGCGTAAGCAAGAAGGCTCAAAGCTATGCAGTGAAAACAAAAGAACAGAGTGAAACAGAGAAGGCACATGGATGTGCATACCAAAAGATGCAGCCTCAATAGTGCATCTATAGTGAACTGCACATAACAAGTTTAGCAACAACATGAAAATATCATGAAGACAATATGATCAATGGTCTGGCATCAACAGAGACTCAAGATAGTCTATTTACTCAACTGAATACACAATCACAACTATCAAATGAAACAGTGCAAATATGAAGTGCACGACAGGCTCAAGCCAATGCACATATATGGTAAGACTCGAGCATCAGATCAGAAGTGGTCAGAAAATAGACATACACAAAGATAAAGCACCAGTACACAAGGCATGGCACTCTGGAATAAGTATTGCAATGAAGTGGACATGCAATCAACCAAAGGTAAGTCCAGACACTACAAGTTTACAATGACTCGAAGGAACAAGCCAACATGGCCACAATGCAAACACTGACCAAATGCCGTCAAGAGTCAAAGACCAGAGAGATCAGGCACCAACAGAAGCCACCGTGCAAAGTGTGAATGAATTTACAAGGAAATGGAGACAAGACTCAAG
Source organism: Allium cepa (assembly GCA_030765085.1). Taxonomy (NCBI): domain Eukaryota; kingdom Viridiplantae; phylum Streptophyta; class Magnoliopsida; order Asparagales; family Amaryllidaceae; genus Allium; species Allium cepa. The sequence goes on from CM060941.1 coordinate 636,997,173, forward strand.
ACAAAATACACCCATATACATACATAAGTGAGGCAATGTAACAGCATATAACAAGCCAACACAGTGCAATTGACTCGCAGCAATATACAGTGACAATATGGTATAGTGAAGACCAACATGAAATGAAGTCTGTGTGCCACAAAGTCATAGACAATACAAGTGCAGTGCAACCCAATGCTACAAAAAGGTACCAGAGTCGATTGTATCAAATACAACTTCAAGACCAAATGCACCAGGCTAAACTAGTCATCAACCAAAATGAAAGGCTTGCCAACACCAATAGATAATGCAGACAACCGGAGTGATATCAGTTACACGAAGAACAAAGACACAATAAGCCTGTACACGAATCATCAATCAAGTCAGAGTATAAAACTTCCAGGCTTTCACAAAATCAAGTTTGAAATGCAGGTCAAAAGAAATAATCAGACCACCAGTATGCAATGAAGACTTTAAGAAATACGACAGAGAATTAAAATCAACCATGAACAATGCAAGTCATGGAACAATTCAAAATCAATAACCAAGAAAAATCGAATAAGTTCATATTTTCACAAAATCGAAGTCAAGCTCGAATTCACCAGAAATTCACCAAACCAAACTGTGAAACCCAAAGTCACAAAATATACGAATTCGAACAAAGTCCAAGTAAACAAAATTTGAACAAATCAAAACTCTAACTAGATTTGAATTAGATGCGAGCAATTAAAAATCGCTCACCTTAATTTCTGAAGAACACGAACTCGATGTCTTTGAATTTGTGAATACCCTAGTTGCTGAAGATTGAGCGAGCGCAGACTCCAAGCACAACGAAGTTGAACTCGATCGAATTAATGTAGCCGCCAGCAGATAGGAGCGTCGATCACCAAAGCAAGGTCTAGGTCATCGATCGAACGAGTCACAAAAGTTGGCGTCTTCAGTTTTGAAGAAGCCCTAGCTTCAAAAGAGGGATGAACGAGACAAGCTGCCATTATTTTCGTTTATTTGCTTTAGAGTTGCGATGGAGGAACGAATGAAGCAACGGCCTCTATCTCGAGATAAAACAACCACAAAACAACAAATACGTGGGCCGAAATAAATTTTAAAGCCCGCATATCTTTAACGAATATTTGCAAAGAATTTCAAACTGGGTTTAAAAATTCCAAACAGCAATTAGCTATCAACATAAACCGAATTCGAAATGCCCAAACTACACTTAGCAAATTTTTAAACGAATTTCACCTTGATTTAAAATCTCAATTGCAATTTAACAACCAAATTAATCGTCGTTGATGACAATCAATTGTTATAAAAACCCGGTTGTTAAAGACTCCCCTCCTTATAAAAATTGCGTCCCCGTAATTTTCATAATTAAGGTCGTCGCTAACTATTGTTTTTCTAACATAAACTGGTTAAGCTAGACAATAAAGGTCGAGAATACAAACGACAAAGAAATCTTTTAATCTCAATAAAAGAAATTCACAAATTCTCAACAAAATCTAATTATCAAGTAGATAATTAGAAAACAGCAAAACTGAATAAATGCAATTATCAGCAATATTCAATTATCAATTAGATAATTAGAATACAGAAATCACGAAACAGCAATATCTAATTATCGATATGATAATTAGCAAACAGCAAAATCTAATTATCGACAAAGATAATTAGAAAACACAAATCACAATTCGCAAAACTGCAATTATCTAGTTATCAACGTGATAATATAAAAACAACAAATATTCAATTATCAAAAACGATAATCAAATCTCAAATCAACAAATATTCAAATCTCAAATCAACAAATATTCGATTATCGAAAACGATAATCAAATCTCAAATCAACAAATATTCAATTATCAAAAACGATAATCAAAAACAGAAAATATTCGATTATCAAAAACGATAGTCAAATCTCAAATCAACAAATATTCAATTATCAAAAATGATAATTAAAAACAACAAATATTCGATTATCAAAAACAATAATCAAATCTCAAATCAACAAATATTCGATTATCAAAAACGATAATCAAATCTCAAATCGACAAATATTTAATTATCAGAAACGATAATAAAAAACAACAAATATTCGATTATCAAAAATGATAATCACATCTCAAGTCAACAAATATTCAATTATCAAAAACGATAATCAAAAACAACAAATATTCGATTATCAAAAACGATAATCAAATCTCAAATCAATAAATATTCGATTATCAAAAACGATAATCAAACCTCAAATCAACAAATATTCGATTATCAAAAACGATAATCAAATCTCAAATCAACAAATATTCGATTATCAAAAACGATAATAAAAAACAATAAATATTCGATTATCAAAAACGATAATCAAAATTCAACAAATATCCAATTATCAAGAATGATAATCAGAAGAAAAAATATTCGATTATCAAAAACGATAATGAAATCTCAAATCAACAAATATTCGATTATCAAAAACGATAATCAAATCTCAAATCAACAAATATTCAATTATCAAAAACGACAATCAAAAACAATAAATATTCGATTATCAAAAACGATAATCAAAATTCAACAAATATCTGATTATCAAAAATGATAATCTGAAGCAATAAATATTCGATTATCAAAAACGATAATCAAAATTAACAAATATCCGATTATCAAAAATGATAATCAGAACACATATCAACAAATATCCAATTACCTGCGGATAATTGAAAACAATAAATATCTAGAAGTCAATTAAGATGATCTAGAAAATCAACATAAAAGGTGGATCGGTCCCAACAAATGACGAATTTTAGCTACGCCGCACGTGCATCAGCAAATGGCCGAAGCCTACCAGGTACTATATTTTTGGCGCCCAACAAATGACCCGGAGGTCCAACAAATGACCGGAAGGTCCATCAAATGACCCGAAGGTCTAGTACTGGTATTGGCCCGAAGGTCCAACAAATGACCCGAAGGTCCAACAAAGTGGCTCGAAAGTAAACGAAAATCATCGAAACAGCAAATATTTCAATTAACGAGTCCGGAATTAACCAAAATAGAAAACGCACATGTCCCATAACCACGAGTTTTACTAAATCGTTTAATTCTCTTCATCGTTTCCTTAAAAGTGCAAAATTGTCTATTTCAAAAATAACATTTCACATTCTCAAACGGACAAGTCCGGAATTAAGCGAATCAGTAAAAGAAAGGGGTCATAGTCCTCGATTTTGCTAAAACGTTTAAATCTCTTTCTCATTCTTTTGAAAACGCAAATTGCAAAACTTCTGAAAAAAATTTCATTTATTTTATAAAAGTAATAATTTACATTCTCAAACGGACAAGTCCGGGATTAAGCGAATCAGTAAAAGAAAGGGTTCATAGTCCTCGATTTTGCTGAATCGTTCAAATCGCTTCCGCATTCTTTTGAAAGCGTAAACTATAAAAATTTTGGAAACAATTTTATTTTTAAAATGATTTGCAAATCCGTGATAAAAACAGCAATATTAGTGACAATTTCGACAAGAAAATTGCACTTCTCAAAACACCGTTGAAACGGATCTCAAAATCATCATTGCGGGATAACCGCTTCAAAATCCACTTTAAAATATGACGGTCACTGAAGTCAAAGCGACAGTAATTTTTAAACGTCAAAATCTCATCAAAATAATTTGCATCAAAATATAATATCAGTGAATTTTCGTTCATTAAAATGTCAACAAAACACCGAGCTTCAAAAATTTAACATTGGTGTAAAAATCCCGTTATAAAAATAACGGCAACAAAATATGTTTAAAAACAAGCATCGGTTCAACGTAAAATTTAATGTAGTAACATGCAACAAGAAAGAAATCAGTCGAATATATCTTCAATGAAGATAATTCAAAACAACAAAATCTCAACAAAATCACATAACTGCAACCGCTTCGAATCCTCAAATCGGATTTGAAATTTTCAAAGAAAACAAAATAAACACAGCTATGTAAACAACAATTGAAATTTATTTCAATTTCATATTTTGATTTTCAAATCAAAAAGGTTATCAGCCATACTCAGCGAAGACAGTCTCACTGTTTTCGCTGCGCACTCTGATAAATAAAACACGAATCAACCAATCATCAAAACACAGTTTCACTTTTTTATTTTTAAATAAAGATATTTAAAATTTTCAACATATTTTCAAAACTTTAGTTTTGACTCAAAGCATAAATAAAACATCGACTAATAGTTCTAACACATGTTCCATCTAAGTTATGTTTTATATTATGTCCATAAACCCTAAGCTCTGATACCAACTATGATGCCCCACCTCTATGCTCACAATAACAAAGAGTATTAAAAGAAATACTGTCTGTTATTACGAAGAATAAGGCTGGATAGGAGCGGCCATCCGTAGTTAGGCCTTACACTAGTATAGGTTATCTCGATAGGAGTGGTGTATATTTTTAATTTTTCATCTCTTATTTATTTACTCCCATCGACATACCCAATTCCAGTATAAAACGAACTACGATGGTTCATAATAGTTTAGGACAATAAATATAATAATAACACAGATAATATAAACGCGGAACATAGATAAAACAAAAAGTCTCATATATATAATAACTGATGTCAGTTGCAATACATGTGATACAGTACATATGATACAACTACAACTGTCGACTCAGGAAGTTATATACATAAGTACATTATCGTGATTAATATACATGGATACATAACAACTTATATAAATATACTGACTACTAAATGACATCAACTACTTCAAAAGATAAGAAAAGATTCATAGCTCAAGCAGCAATCCAAAGCAAGAGATCTACAACCTGTAATAACTCGGTCTGACCCGAGTATTACATTCAAAAGAAAATAATACACGGGTCAGTCTAATTCAAACTCAGTTATTAAAGCGCAGAAGTAATAATAATTAAATAATCAAATAGACGACAATCCCAAAAAATTTACCTATCCGATTCTTAAATAAAGAAATCGGATAACGATAAATATGACACATAACAGTGTTAAACAACAAATCAACAAATTCAAATTATTGAATTGGACACACGAAACAATTCAAACAATCGAAAAATCAATTAAAAGGTCAACACAGGTAGGGCTACAGTACACGCACGCGTGTACTGCCTCGCCACTATGGCATATTGAATACGCAAAAATCCATAATCAAAAGCAATTAGAATATCAATAAAAGCAACATCGTGTGACTGCAGTACACGCTTGCGTGCACTGCCTTGCCACTACAGTGATGATGTACACAAAAGACCAACGAACCAAAATCAATGAAGATTCAAATATCAATGCCACGGCCTCAGTGGTCAATGTAGACACACATGGCAATGTGCACGTATGTACACAATGAAAATTCACAAACGAACGCAAGGTCAAACCCGAATACCGGATTCAACTCAAGTGAAACTAGAAAAACAAATTCAAATGAAATCAAGTGGTCAAGACAGCTAATTCAAATGCAAACTACCTCAACGCAACTATAAAGCAACTCAACTCGAATGACCAAGTGCACATGAATACGTGGTCAGTGCAATACAAAACAACAAGAGCCCAATAGCAACAGCCCCAAACATACAAGGGCAAACCGCAACAAAAACTCAGATGCAAGCACAAAACTCGCAATGATCTGTGCGTAAGCAAGAAGGTTCAAAGCTATGAAGTGAAACCAAAAGAACAGAATGAAACAGAGAAGGCACATGGATGTGCAGACCAAAAGATGCAGCCTCAACAGCGCATCTATAGTGAACTGCACATAACAAGTTTAGCAACAACATGAAAATATCATGAAGACAATATGATCAAGGGTCTGGCATCAACAGAGACTCAAGACAGTCTATTTACTCAACTGAATACACAATGACAACTATCAAATGAAACAGTGCAAATATGAAGTGCACGACAGGCTCAAGCCAATGCACATATATGGTAAGACTCGAGCATCAGATCAGAAGTGGTCAAAGAATAGCCATACACAAAGATAAAGCACCAGTACACAAGGCATGGCAATCTGGAATAAGTATTGCAATGAAGTGGACATGCAATCAACCAAAGGTAAGTCCAGACACTACAAGTTTACACTGACTCGAAGGAACAAGCCAACATGGCCACAATGCAAACACTGACCAAATGCCATCAAGAGTCAAAGACCAGAAGACCAGGCACCAACAGAAGCCACCGTGCAAAGTGTGAATGCATTTACAAGGAAATGGAGACAAGACTCAAGACAAAATACACCTATATACATACATAAGTGAGGCAATGTAACAGCATATAACACGCCAACATAGTGCAATTGACTCGCAGCAATATACAGTGACAATATGGTATAGTGAAGACCAACATGAAATGAAGTCTGTGTGCCACAAAGTCATAGACAATACAAGTGCAGTGCAAACCAATACTACAAAAAGGTACCAGACTCGATTGTATCAAATACAACTTCAAGACCAAATGCACCAGGCTAAACTAGTCATCAACCAAAATGAAAGGCCGGCCAACACCAATCGATAATGCAGACAACCGGAGTGATATCAGTTACACGAAGAACAAAGACACAATAAGCCTGTACACGAATCATCAATCAAGTCAGAGTATAAAACTTCCAGGTTTTCACAAAATCAAGTTTGAAATGCAGGTCAAAAGAAATAATCAGACCACCAGTATGCAATGAAGACTTCAAGAAATACCACAGAGAATTAAAATCAACCATGAACAATGCAAGTCATGGAACAATTCAAAATCAATAACCAAGAAAAATCGAATAAGTTCATATTTTCACAAAATCAAAGTCAAGCTCGAAGTCACCAGAAATTCACCAAACCACGCCGTGAAACCCAAAGTCACAAAATATACGAATTCGAACAAAGTCTAAGTAAAAAAAAATTTGTACAAATCAAAACTCTAACTAGATTTGAATTAGATGCGAGCAATTAAAAATCGCTCACCTTAATTTCTGAAGAACACAAACTCGATGTCTTCGAATTTGTGAATACCCTAGTTGCTGAAGATTGAGCGAGCGCAGACTCCAAGCACAACGAAGTCAAACTCGATCGAATTGATGTAGCCGCCGGTAGATAGGAGCGTCGATCGCCAAAGCAAGGTCGAGGTCATCGATCGAACGAGTCACAAAAGTTGGGATCTTCAGTTTTGAAGAAGCCCTAGCTTCAAAAGAGGGACGAACGAGATGAGCCACCATTTTTTTTTATTTGCTTTAGGGTTGCGATGGAGAAATGAATGAAGCAACGGCCTCTATCTCGATATAACGCAACCACAAAACAACAAATACGTGGGCCAAAATAAATTTTAAATCCCACATATCTTTAACGAATATTTACAAAGAATTTTAAACAGGGTTTAAAAATTCCAAACAGCAATTAGCTATCAACATAAAACGAATTCGAAATGCCCAAACTACATTTAGCAACTTTTTAAACGAATTTCAACTTGATTTAGAATCTCAATTGCAATTTAACAACCAAATTAATCGTCATTTGACGATAATCAATTGTTATAAAACCCCGGGTTGTTACAGACTCCCCTCCTTATAAAAATTGCGTCCCCGTAATTTTCATAATTAAGGTCGTCGCTAACTATTGTTTTTCTGACATAAACTGGTTAAGCTAGACAATAAAGGTCGAGAATACAAACGATAAAGAAATCTTTTAATCTGAATAAAAGAAATTCACAAATTCTCAAAAAAACTAATTATCAAGTAGATAATCAGAAAACAGCAAAACTGAATAAATGCAATTATCAGCAATATTCAATTATCAATTAGATAATTACAATACAGAAATCATGAAACATCAATATCTAATTATCGATACGATAATTAGCAAACAGCAAAATCTAATTATCGACAAAGATAATTAGAAAACAAAAATCACAATTCGCAAAACTGTAATTATCTAGTTATCAACCTGATAATTTAAAAACAACAACTATTCAATTATCAAAAACGATAATCAAATCTCAAATCAACAAATATTCAAATCTCAAATCAACAAATATTCGATTATCAAAAATGATAATCAAATCTCAAATCAACAAATATTCAATTATCAAAAACGATTATCAAAAACAACAAATATTCGATTATCAAAAACGATAATCCAAAACAACAAATATTCGATTATCAAAAACGATAATCCAAAACAACAAATATTCGATTATCAAAAACGATAATCAAATCTCAAATCAACAAATATTCGATTATCAAAAACGATAATCAAATCTCAAATCAACAAATATTCAATTATCAAAAATGACAATCAAAAACAACAAATATTCGATTATCAAAAACGATAATCAAATCTCAAATCAACAAATATTCAATTATCAAAAACGATAATAAAAACAACAAATATTCGATTATCAAAAACGATAATCAAATCTCAAATCAACAAATATTCGATTATCAAAAACGATAATCAAACCTCAAATACACAAATATTCGATTATCAAAAACGATAATCGAATCTCAAATCAACAAATATTCGATTATCAAAAACGATAATCAAATCTCAAATCAACAAATATTCAATTATCAAAAATGATAATAAAAAACAACAAATATTCGATTATCAAAAACGACAATCAAAATTCAACAAATATCCGATTATCAAAAATGATAATCAGAAGCAACAAATATTCGATTGCCAAAAACGATAATCAAATCTCAAATCAACAAATATTCGATTATCAAAAACGATAATCAAATCTCAAATCAACAAATATTCGATTATCAAAAACGAAAATCAAATCTCAAATCAACAAATATTCAATTATCAAAAACGATAATCAAAAACAACAAATATTCGATTATCAAAAACGATAATCAAAATTCAACAAATATCCGATTATCAAAAATGATAATGAGAAGCAACAAATATTCGATTATCAAAAACGATAATCAAAATTAACAAATATACGATTATCAAAAATGATAATCAGAACACATATCAACAAATATCCAATTACCTGCAGATAATTGGAAACAACAAATATCTAGAAATCAATTAAGATGATCTAGAAAATCAGCATAAAAGGTGGATCGATCCCAACAAATGACGAGTTTTAGCTACGCCGCACGTGCATCAACAAATGGCCGAAGCCTACCAAGTACTATATTTTTGGCGCCCAACAAATGACCCGGAGGTCCAACAAATGACCCGAAGGTCTAGTACTGGAATTGACCCGAAGGTCCAACAAATGACCCGGAGGTCCAACAAAGTGGCTCGAAAGCACACGAAAATCATCAAAACAGCAAATATTTCAATTAACGAGTCCGGAATTAACCAAAATAGCAAACGCACATGTCCCATAACCACGAGTTTTACTAAATCGTTTAATTCTCTTCATCGTTTCCTTGAAAGTGCAAAATTGTGTATTTCAAAAATAACATTTCACATTCTCAAACGGACAAGTCCGGAATTAAGCGAATCAGTAAAAGAAAGGGGTCATAGTCCTCGATTTTGCTGAAATGTTTAAATCGCTTTCTCATTCTTTTGAAAACGCAAACTGCAAAACTTCTGAAAACAATTTCATTTATTTTATAAAAGTAACAATTTACATTCTCAAACGGACAAGTCCGGAATCAAACGAATAAGTAAAAGAAAGGGTTCATAGTCCTCGATTTTGCTGAATCGTTTAAATCGCTTCCTCACTTTTTTGAAAGCGTAAACCATAAAAATTTTGGAAACAATTTTATTTTCAAAATGATTTGCAGATCCGTGATAAAAACAGCAATATTAGTGACAATTTCGACAAGAAAATTGCACTTCTCAAAACACCGTAGAAACGGATCTCAAAATCAGCATTGCGTGATAACCGCTTGAAAATCCACTTTAAAATATGACGGTCACTGAAGTCAAAGCGACAGTGATTTTTAAACGTCAAAAACTCATCAAAATAATTAGCATCAAAATATAATATCAGTGAATTTTCATTCATTAAAATGTCAACAAAATACCGGCCTTCAAAAATTTAGCATTGGCGTAAAAATCCCGTTATAAAAATAACGGCAACAAAATATGTTTAAAACCAAGCATCGGTTCAACGTAAAATTTAATGTAGTAACATGCAACTTAAATTTGCTCGTATACGACAAAATGAACAAAGAAATCAGTCGAATATATCTTCAATGAAGATAATTCAAAACAACAAAATCTCAACAAAATCACATAACTGCAATCGCTTCGAATCCTCAAATCGGATTCGAAATTTTCAAAGAAAACAAAATAAACACAGCTATGTAAGCAACAATTGAAATTTATTTCAATTTCATATTTTGATTTTCGAATCAAAAAGGTAATCAGCTGTACTCAGCGAAGACAGTCTCACTGTCTTCGCTGCACACTCTGATAAACAAAACACGAATCAACCAATCATCAAAACACAGTTTCACTTTTTTATGTTTAAATAAAGATATTTAAAAATTTCAGCATATTTTCAAAACTTTAGTTTTGACTCAAAGCATAGATAAAACATCGAGTAATATTTGTAACACATGTTCCATCTAAGTTATGTTTTATATTATGTCCATAAACCCTAAGCTCTGATACCAATTGTGACGCCCCACCTCTATGCTCACAATAACAAAGAGTATTAAAAGAAATACTGTCTGTTATTACGAAGAATAAGGCTGGATATGAGCGGCCATCCGTAGTTAGGCCTTACACTAGTATTGTTATCTCGATAGGAGTGGTGTATATTTTTAATTTTTCATCTCTTATTTATTTACTCCCATCGACATACCCAATTCCAGTATAAAACGAACTACGATGGTTCGTAATAGTTTAGGATAATAAATATAATAATAAACACAGATAATATAAACGCGGAACACAGACAAAACAAAAGGTCTCATATATATAATAACTGATGTCAGTTACAATACATGTGATACAGTACATATGATACAACCACAACTATCGACTAAGGAAGTTATATACACAAGTACATTATCGTGATTAATATACATGGATACATAACAACTTATATAAATATACTGACTACTAAATGACAGCAACTACTCCAAAAGATAAGAAAAGATTCATAGCTCAGGCAGCAATCCAAAGCAAGAGATCTACAACCTGTAATAACTCAGTCTGACCCGAGTATTACATTCAAAAGAAAATAATGCACGGGTCAGTCTAATTCAAACTCAGTTATTAATGCGCAGAAGCAATAATAATTAAATAATCAAATAGACGACAGTCCCAATAAATTTACCTATCTGATTCTTAAATAAAGAAATCGGATAACGATAAATATAACACATAATAGTGTTAAACAACAAATCAACAAATTAAAATTATTGAATTGGACACACGAAACAATTCAAAAAATTGAAACATCAATTAAAAGGTCAACACGGGTAGGGCTGCAGTATACGCACGCGTGTACTACCTCGCCACTACGGTATATGGAATACGCAAAAATCCATAATCAAAAGCAGTTAGAATATCAATAAAAGCAACACTGTGTGGCTGCAGTACACGCTTGCATGCACTGCCTTGCCACTACAGTGATGATGTACAACCAATATCAATGAAGATTCAAATATCAATGCCACGGCCTCAGTGGTCAAAGTAGACAGACATGGACAATGTGCACGTATGTACACAATGAAAATTCACAAACGAACACAAGGTCAAACCCAAATACCGGATTCAACTCAAGTGAAACTAGAAAAACAAATGCAAATGAAATCAAGTGGTCAAGACAGCTAATTCATATGCAAACTGCCTCAACGCAACTGTAAAGCAACTCAACTCGAATGACCAAGTGCACATGAATATAGTGGTCAGTGCAATACAAAACAACAAGGGCCCAATAGCAACAGCCCCAAACATACAAGGGCAAACCGCAACAAAAACTCAGATGCAAGCACAAAACTCGCAATGATCAGAGCGTAAGCAAGAAGGTTCAAAGCTATGCAGTGAAACCAAAAGAACAGAATGAAACAGAGAAGGCATATGGATGTGCAGACCAAAAGATGCAGCCTCAACAGTGCATCTATAGTGAACTGCACATTACAAGTTCAGCAACAACATGAAAATATCATGAAGACAATATGATCAAGGGTCTGGCATCAACAGAGACTCAAGACAGTCTATTTACGCAACTGAATACACAATCACAACAATCAAATGAAACAGTGCAAATATTAAGTGCACGACAGGCTCAAGCCAATGCATATATATGGTAAGACTCGAGCATCAGATCAGAAGTGGTCAAAGAATAGCCATACACAAAGATAAAGCACCAGTACATAAGGCGTGGCACTCTGGAATAAGTATTGCAATGAAGTGGACATGCAATCAACCAAAGGTAAGTCCAGACACTACAAGTTTACACTGACTCGAAGGAACAAGCCAACATGGCCACAATGCAAACACTGACCAAATGCCATCAAGAGTCAAAGACCAGAGAGACCAGGCACCAACAGAAGCCACCGTGCAGAGTGTGAATGCATTTACAAGGAAATGGAGACAAGACTCAAGACAAAATACACCTATATACATACATAAGTGAGGCAATGTAATAGCATATAACAAGCCAACACAGTGCAAATGACTCGCAGCAATATACAGTGACAATATGGTATAGTGAAGACCAACATGAAATGAAGTCTGTGTGCCACAAAGTCATAGACAATACAAGTGCAGTGCAAACCAATGCTACAAAAAGGTACCAGACTCGATTGTATCAAATACAACTTCAAGACCAAATGCACTAGGCTAAACTAGTCATCAACCAAAATGAAAGGCCGGCCAACACCAATAGATAATGCAGACAACCAGAGTGATATCAGTTACATGAAGAACAAAGACACAGTAATCCTGTACACGAATCATCAATCAAGTCAGAGTATAAAACTTCCAGGCTTTCACAAAATCAAGTTTGAAATGCAGGTCAAAAGAAATAATCAGACCACCAGTATGCAATGAAGACTTCAAGAAATACCACAGAGAATTAAAATCAACCATGAACAATGCAAGTCACGGAACAATTCAAAATCAATAACCAAGAAAAATCGAATAAGTTCATATTTTCACAAAATCAAAGTCAAGCTCGAAGTCACCAGAAATTCACCAAACCACACCGTGAAACCCAAAGTCACAAAATATACGAATTCGAACAAAGTCCAAGTAAACAAAATTCGAACAAATCAAAACTCTAACTAGATTTGAATTAGATGCGAGCAATTAAAAATCGCTCACCTTAATTTCGGAAGAACACAAACTCGATGTCTTCGAATTTGTGAATACCCTAGTTGCTGAAGATTGAGCGAGCGCAGACTCCAAGCACAACGAAGTCGAACTCGATCGAATTGATGTAGCCGCCAGCAGATAGGAGCGTCGATCGCCAAAGCAAGGTCGAGGTCATCGATCGAACGAGTCACAAAAGTTGGCGTCTTCAGTTTTGAAGAAGCCCTAGCTTCAAAAGAGGGACGAACGAGACGAGCCGCCATTATTTTCGTTTATTTGCTTTAGGGTTGCGATGGAGAAATGAACGAAGCAACAGCCTCTATCTCGATATAACGCAACCACAAAACAACAAATACGTGAGCCAAAATATATTTTAAAGCCCACATATCTTTAACGAATATTTGCAAAGAATTTCAAACAGGGTTTAAAAATTCCAAACAGCAATTAGCTATCAACATAAACCGAATTCGAAATGCCTAAACTACACTTAGCAAATTTTTAAACGAATATCAACTTGATTTAGAATCTCAATTGCAATTTAACAACAAAATTAATCGTCATTCGACGATAATCAATTGTTATAAAACCCCGGGTTGTTACATATAGGCTGAAATGGAATTTTTATTTTCTTAGAATTCAATAAAATATGTTTATTGGTAAACAACAAATAAAATATGTTTCAAAAGGAAGATAACTTTGTAATTTACTTGTTTAATTAATTTAGAAATGATTAAAGAGAAATTATTTTTAAACCCAAAGTATTAGTTAATTATTTATGACAAGTGATTATTCAATTAGTTTAAATAAAAATTATTTGTTAATTTAATTAAATTTAGGAAATGGAAATTATTTGTTCGATTTATTCGAATGTTAACAAAATAATTAGTTAATTAAATTTATTGAATTGTAATTGATTATTCAAGTGGTTCAAATGTTAATAAACTGTAAATATTTATGCAAGGTCTAAAGTTTTGGGGAAAACCAGGCGTGTTTGAATTGGATGGCAAAACAAAAATAGAAGGTGAGTTAATCTCACTCAGTTTAAATTTAAATTTAAATTTAAATGATTAAATCTAGATAATTGTTTGTAAGATTGAATTGGTTGATGTACTATAGTATGGTATATTTTGGAATTGGTGTATTATATTGTGCTAACGTCTGTGGATGCAGGGAAAACAGGTTAGAGGGATCCAACTGGATCCCTCAACATTTATTTAAATTATTAAACACCCACAGATGTGATTAATGTATATTCTGTGATGAATTATATTAGAATATTGAATGTTATAGTCTGCTTGAATATTTCGGTACTCTGTTTTATCCAAATATATAGAACTGGACTTTGAAAGGAAATCAAAGAAGTGAACTCTTAAGAAATAATTATAAAGAATATATATAAATTAAAGTGAACTGGATAAGAATATTAGTGGTTTCAAAATGCTAATTAATAAAATTCTGTATATGGAAAGGAATTTTTGAATAAACAGAAAGTTAATGAAGTTTGAAACTTCAATGATATTATTGAATAGAACAAAACATTTATTTAATATTTAAATTATTGAAAAGAATAAAGAAGAAATTGGGAAAAGCCTAGAATCTGTATATTTCAGTTAAAAGGTTTAAAATCAAACGGAAAATAATAACATTAATAACAAGTCCATAACTAATGAATTTTGAGATGAATTGAGAAATAAAAGAAACTTATTTCAAATAAAATAAATTGGAAATCAATTTGGGGAAACTGATTTAAGCAATTGAAGTTGGAACTTTCTCTGGATGGCCAAGTACATGTTTTAAAAGTAAATTTTTAAATATAAATTAAGTGTTTAAAAGTTGTTTTTAAAGAAAGCAAGTTTTGTAAAATTTATTATTTCTAATATTTATAGTCTAAAGTAAGTATTTTCCTTTAATCTATTTTAGCAGTAACTATTAAGAAGTAACTTAGTATTTTGTTTTTTTTAAAATAGAAATCCAGTTTTATATTTCATTAAGTAACTTTATTTCCAAATGTTAATATAGTATGTATTTTTAGTAAATTATTGAAGTAGTTTTAACTTAAATGTTTAACGGTAAATTCTAAAGTAAGTACGTTGTTTAATCTATTATCGTAATAATTATTTAGAGAAAATGATTTGGTATCTTGTTTAAAAAGGAAATCTAATGTATAGTTATAAGGTAACCTTATTTTAGTTATTTCTAAAGTATTATTATAAATTAAGTATTAAAGTAAATTTTCCTAAATTAAATGTTAAATATATTTTACAATAAAGTGTTTTTAAATTATTTTAAAAATCTAAAATTTTGTGCTTGGTGATTCCAGTGGAAATGGAAATACTCAGAATTTATTCTGAGAAAAGGAAGATAGTTTGAAAACTGCTTTCAAAAGGATTTGAAAGTGAGAATATATCTTGTAAAGATATTTTGAGATAAATAAATAACTTGGGAAATTATTTATTGTTTGATGGATGTTTATGAATATTAATTGATAGTTAAATAACTGACTATCAATATTGGACAAAAGTGTGTTAATCGTTTCGAAGAGACCGGGATCGAGATTTATTTCTCGAAAAACCACTTCGATCCGGTTTGTACGTTTCGTGAAAACGAGTTTGGATTCGAAGATGGAGCAGTGAAGTACAAGGGCTAGTCGCTACTAATCCCGAAGATATTTCCAAAATGGATGTAGTAGGAATAGTGCCTTCGGTTCCGTTCGAACCCGGGGCGGACTTGTATGGATGAATGCTTGCGAAACATCGTCAGGTAGACGATGGGCATTCTAAGGGATATGTTCTAAAAAGATAACGCTTAGCCTCAAGCCTCATCAAATGGGAATGACTGAAAATCAAGGGTTATGCAGCAAGGCTAGGTGGGTAGCACCTAAGCAGGGTGAGGTCATTCCTATCTAGATGTCCCTTTTTATTTCGGCTTAGTGGGCGGTTGCTGATCCCAACCGTGGGGTGATCTCACTCAGGATTATCCAGCAAGGGATAGTCCCGGTCTTGTGTTGCAGGGAGCGGGCGTACTCCTCGGTACGGTGATCTAGGCCCCGTACTATGACAGGTGATACCCCAGTGCCTAGTCATTAGTTGGAAATCCATTCTTCCTACGAGCCTTGTACGAGTTTTGTTTGTATTACCCACTCTGTGGCTAGTAGCTGGAATTTAATGAATGTAACAATTTCGGCTATTTTATAAGTATTTGTATATAGACCCTATTATAATATCAGAGGATTTCTATAAAAGCTATCGTAAGGTAAAAACCCAACATGTTTATTTGTGGCGTGGTCTTACGAGATGCTTTTGTTTCAAAAGGATTTTTGAAACTTTAATAATCAATTGAGTGTGATTTTCTCACGCTGGTATTCCAGACTGACTCGGGTGTTATTTAACTGTAATGCTCGGGACAGACCGAGTATTATAGGATACATGACATGATGCTGTGGAGCTCAGGAGATGAGCTGGATGACGATACGTACTCCCGTACTTGTTTATACATATATTCCGCCGTGTTGAGTTGCTATGTATCCATTTGTATGTTATTGTTGTTCAGCTGTGATTGGTGCACTCTGATGATGTAATATATATATATATAAATAGATATATTTGATTTTGAGTAAAGAATATTTATTATCTATTATATTTTATTCTGCTGCGATGGTTAGATTCTATTGTTGTTTTCTATTTTCTTCTTCTACCTCTTCTTCTTTAACCCAAATGGTTTGTATTTCTGTACAACTTGAGTTGATTTAGGTAAATTAATGTTGACTCAAGGGGTGCGGATTTGCGGGCTGTTACATTTCTATACTAGCGTGACTCAGTGCAGAGACATTCGACAAATAATCCTTTCATTCTCGAAAATACTCGGTCTTCACCACCGGTCATCAAATGCTATCTATTTCGTCATATCACTATTCGGAATGGGTTATATGACACAAAGTCCTCTCCCGGCTAAACCGAATAATGAGCGCTTATTATTTTAAAAACATATGGATATTGGGATCTTAGTTAAGTCACAACTTATTACCCAAAACCTTTCTTTCAAATGGTTTAAAAAAATTACCATTTTAATCTTTTAAAATAAACGATTCACCTTTTAAAATCCACTTTAATTTGCAACAAAGATTCATCAATCTTTCACAAAGGTTCATTCTTAGTTTTAAACTATTTCCTTTTCAAATCTTTTATATAAAAAATACACCTTTAAGATTTTCTTCATTTGAAAACAAAATTCACCAATCTTTAACAAGGATTCATTCATAGCTTTCTAAACAATTTCCATTTCAAACTTGAAATCTTTCAACAAAAACTAGAGGTTCTTTCATTATATGAAAGCCATTATCATTTGGAAACAAATACTTTTTGTTTCAGAAAAATCCGATTAAATATGCACAAGTTATAGCCTTTAAAGTATAAACTTGGGTTAAATTTAAATTTCCAAAATAATACTTTTAAAATACTTTAAAAATGGTTTCAAAATCCATATATATATATATATATATATTATAACTTTTATCACTACTTTTAAACTGTAATTTCCAAAATAATTTCAAAACTTAACAAGATATATTATATTCAAACTAAATTTTAATTTCAAAACTTCCTTTTCAAAAGCTTTTCATATTCAACCCAAATCCATTTACAAAATCATTTTGGATTCAAAATTCAATCTTTAAAACCATTTCATAATATTAAATTCAAATATATGTGACTTAACCAATTTCCTCGTGCAATCCATCTTTGTGTGTGTGGTGTAGTCTAGGGGTTTTACACACAACAATATAATATCATCAATCATCACAAGTCCAAGCACAATAATATCGATAAGCGGTATAGTCCTATAACGCTTATCTTTTATTCACAGATTCACAGATAAATAAATTACATTCATCATAGCTGAATCAAAATAATTCATATCATAAAGCATCACACATCAGGGATATCAAACAATTCAAAGCATTCAATACAATTCAAACATTCATCGGTAAGATCAATTAATTATCTGATTAATTTAAATTAGATTAATTAACTATGAATAATTTACTAATCCTGGTTAATTAACATTAATCAATTACGAACTATTTTAATTAATTATCCTTTAATAATTTATCGATTAACCTTTAATGATAAATTAGTTATCCTTCAATTACTAATTAATCGATCTTAATTAATAAATAGATCAACCTTTAATCATTAAATAATTAACCTTTAATTATTTAATTATTCTTTAATTAATTACCCTTAACTAATTAATTAATTAACCCTTAATTAATTACCTTTTAATTAATTATCCTTAATTAATTACAATAAGTGATTATCCCTAATACATTTCATTAATTAATTAACCTTTAATTAATTATCCTTAAATTAATTAGCTTAATTAATTAATCACATTAATTAATTATCCTTTAATTAATTATTGTTTAATCACTTGATTAATCAACCTCTAATCATTAATTAATTACTTTAAATTACTTTTATTAATTAATTATATTTAAGTAATTAATTACCTTTAATTACTTTCATTAATTAACCTTAATTAATTAATTATCCTTTATTGTAGTTACACAAAGTAATTATACCTTAATTACATTAAGTAATAATCTTTTATTAATTACACTAAATAATTATCCTTGACCGACTTCATTAAGTAATTACTCCTTAAATAATTAATCTTTAATTATTTTCATCAATAAATCATTAATTACTTAAGATCTTAAAAGAAAAAACATTTTATCTTAATTAATTACTTTAATTATCATTTAAACCTTGTTAAAAATATTGTAATTAATTATTATTAACCACTTAACTTAAACTTTTAAGTTAAATTAAGGATTTAATACACTTCATCCTTTAATCATTTACTTGATCACAATATTAAGTTTATTTAAAATAAATTTTTCACAAACTATGGTTATATATATATATATTAAAAACACTTTAAACTCAAAATAATTTATTTTTTAAATACATTCCAAACTTAATTAGACATTTATTATATAAAAACAATAAGTTAAGAAAATTGTTTAAATTAAAAATTTGATTTGTTTCAAAATTTAAACCTTCCATTTCGAATACTCAGGACCAACCCGAAAACAACCCCGACACATACCCAAGCTCCCGCGTACCATCTTCTTCTCGAGAAAATCATGAAACACCCTCGGGCTATAACCCGAGCAACTTTCTTTCTACCCACATTTCGCAACCAAACCAGATATCCTGATACTCGTGCACGTGTACGATCATCTGGTCGACTTCCAAACATTGCTGAGACCTCCGGCACGACGACGAACACGCCCTCATCCCTCACAAACACTCAGATCATTCAGTTCGACAAGAATTCAAAATCGAGCTCTCAACTCAAACTGGAACCCAACATAATTCGTCGAAAGACACCACGCACTGCCTCGTCATGACGCCAGGACCCTCGCGACTCCGACCATAGTTGCTTCGAAGGCCCACGAAACTTTTCCCCCCATGCGATCGATCGTAGATCACCATTGATGACACAGTCGATTCGATTTCAACGACGAACCCAATAACTTGCTAAACCCTAAAATGGCGTCGCCTAACCGCTCCGATGATTTGATGACCCTGTTGCCACTTTTCTTTTGACCCTCGATGATCGAACCACCTTCCGATCAAAGCACGACGAGCCAGTTGTCGTCGATCATCGGAATTTACCCAAAACAGATTTCTCGCTCAACTCGAAAATTCTCATTATTTACAATTCTGAAAATCATGAAATTTCTTTTAAAAACCATCATTTTTTAACACTAATCTAATTATGGGATCCAAGCATGAAATTGAGTTTATTGATTTTTGACTTTAAAATGAGTTTACTATAAATTTTTTAACTTTGAAATGATTATTCAATGTAAATATTTGAAACCACTTTTAAAACTTGAACCAGGTAAATACAAACACTTTTCCTTTGATGATCGTAACCTAATTTTGATTAGATGAGGAGATATGGTTTTTCTAGTGAACCTAAGCCTGTAAATACAATAGAGATCTATGCCTGTATGAACACAGTCACATATATATGTATATACATACATATTCATACCCATTCAAACATATTTCACAATTTACTAAATATTAATCATATGCAAACCAAATTATATATATGATTTTAGGAGTTTTCTCACCTTTTTGTTGTTGAATAGAGGAAACCTAGAACCTGATTGATCTGTATTTTTGATTTTGTTGATCTATTTTTGAGTTGCATTTTGTCTTTTTTTCCGTTGAATCTGACATTTGCTTTGATTAAACTAAGTTGAACTTGCATGCTTTCAGATTCAAGATGCTTTTGAATTTTAGTCTGAAATCTGTATTTGCTTTCTTTTCTAGGTTTTTGGTTTGTTTTTGAATCCTGCTTGATGATGTGAATTTGATTGCTAATGAAATGAATCTTTTGTTTGATTTAAATCTGAAACTATGATTGTTATTTACCTTTAGTTTTCCTTTGGTTTTCAGATTTTAGATGAAGGAAAATTTTGAATAGATAAATGGAATAATGAGCAGCCTGCTTTCTTTAAATTATATGTTATTTGTAAATTAAAACAAATGTGCCACTTGTTTAAATTAACTAACACTTGTAATTACATACTTTCTTTCATCTACACTTGTTAAAACAATTAATTTTATGTTTAAGCCCTTATTTCAATTAATTTATAAATTTTATTTTAAACCCTTATATTTTATATATTAACATATGTTTATATTTTCTTATGTTTTTGGATTTAATTATTTATACAAATTTCATTTATCTCAAGTTAAATTTCAAAAGAGAATGTATTAAGCCCTCTATTAAATCTTTTTCAACTAAAACAATATATCTAATATTAATAATTATTTATCTATAGGTATTTTTTATATATAGAATTTAATCTTTAAATAGCCTTTTGAAAATCATTATATTTATCTCAAAATATATCTTCCAAATATATATACCTATATTTATTAAAATTAGAAAAAACATTTTTATTAAATTTAAAAAGTAGAGTATTTAAATCCAATTTATTTAAAAATATTTATCTTGAATTTCAAATCCGAATTGTATTTAAAATCAATTTATACACATATATTTAAATAAACAAACAAATATCTTATTTTATTTGGAAAATTCAAATAAATTCACAATTTAATTCAAAAATTTATATTAATTAGCAAATTAAATTTGACTCAAAAATCGGGATCGTTACGGAGAAAAATGGTTTTAACTAACTAAAACATATAATTTAAAATGAAATAGGAGAAATATGAATAAAAAAAAGAATTGAATTCATACTTTACAAATAATGAACATCCTTTTTTGAGGCTAAATTAATCATTAATTTTCAATCGAGTTGTCATACAACATGATATCTTCTATATATTTGATCAATATAGTATGTAAACATATAAATATAAAGTAAGATCTACTCACTAGGAGATTTTTGAAATCTGTTGAGTGTTGTATATACTTTTAGTTTTTGCAATCTTATCACTTCACATAGCCTAAAGAAAGCTTCGGGTTTATATTTTATGAATTATTTCAAGCTCATTAATTGATGGCAAATTTTAGGTTCCTATAGCTTTTGCAAACTTCTAGTTTAGAAGCCCATATACTTTGTTGATTAAAAAATTTATTGATAAGACTTCAAGTTCACGAACTTTGTCAATAAATTTTTTTATAATTCAACACTTTAGGCCTTAGAGTTTGAATTATTGAACTTCTAGTTCAAAATTTTACTCCACACAACTTCAAGAAGTTGTTCAAACATATTTCTTCCATTAAACATATATTGCTTTCCTAAATAATACATCAAATAATAACCTATATTTCTATTCTTATTGCAAATATAAACATACAACATTTTATATCGTAATCAATGAATTCTGTGCACTAATGGTAATAAGTAATTTAATCATTAATACGACAACTACATTTGATATATTTATGATAAAGATAAATCCATTTAACTATTATATGGTCTAAATTATGAACTTAATCACAACAAAATGATTTCATTACTTATATGAATCAAGTAAACAAACGATACTTAAAGTAACATAATTTCATCTCAGATCTTGGTTTATATTACTTAATAATAAGATAAAATGAGAACTTTAAAAAGAAATTTTATTTCTCAACATTCAAAATTTCTAAAATAACCAAAATACCTCTTATATATAATGCTCAATGAAAAATGGAAAATTCTATTCAAACGCCATAAATAGTTTTCCATGTACCATAAAAAATTTAATAATATTTTGGACTAAAATTACATTTGTTGAAAAATTAAAACTAATATTAAAGAAAAACAAATTCATTATATATTCAACATATTTTCTTTCATTAACTAAAATTTTTACACATCGTCAATCAAATTATATTTAAATTCATTTCAAATATCAAATTCTATTCGTATAGTTACAAGCTGTATTCATCCGCATTCATGTTCAATTTTTCACTTCAAACTGAACGTAAAAATTAAAATGTAAAATTTTATACCAAATTTTATATAATTCATCGAATGCTAAGTTTTTCTCTATCTTCTAACTAAAATAAATCGAGTATTTGATGTTAGAATTTAAATAGTTTAACGTTCTAATATTGAAAATTTTAATTTTGATTTCTGTATACAATTTTTTTGATAACAAGATTGATATTTTATACAAGCAGAGCACTCATATTTATATATAAATAATTGAATAAATTAAAATTCCAATTAAAGTATCAAAATTTGAAATTTGTGAAAGTGAACTTGGAGGCTTTGGAAACCTTGGTTTGATTAATAGATGAGAGTTAATGAGATAAGTGCTTTGTTTTATTTCCAAATAAGGGCGATTTTGTAATACATCAAGTGTATATTAAGTAAAAATAGTATATGCGATTTTAGTAATCTTTTGATGTATATTACGTAGTTTACGGTATATGAATAGAATTTTCCATCAAAAAATTGAGTAAAATAATACAATCATAGAATCAAAATATTAAATTCTCTTACTTAATTGGTACTAAATTATGTAGATCTATCCATATCATTATAAATCAAAAAAATAGCTATACATCTTGGATCCAAATTATTTCCCTCATAAAAAACAGCTCCATAATTCTTACCAAATATATCAAAAAATTAAGTAGATCTAGAAATCGCAAGTTACTTCTGAAATAAGATAGTTTCCTAAAGAGTAGATCATTTCAAAATTTTATTTTATCACATAAACCATATATAGATCATTTACATCTTTTATTCTACATCAAAATAATTTTTCAACCTTTTAATTCAGGTAAACAACTTTGGTACCAGAACAAATCCAAAATTTTCATAAAAAATCTTCCATAAATAGATCAAATTGATCTGTAATTTGAGTAAGATATTACATTCATTCATCGATTTATAAACAAAACCATTCAAAACTTACTTAATTATAAAAAACTTAATATTCCAAATGAAATCAACGATGAGTAGCTCTAATATCACTATTTAAAAATTTGAATCAATTCAAAATGAATTATCGATCAAATACAGATTTTAAAAGAATGGACAATATTAATTTCAATTAGAAGAAATGTAAAACAAGTATTCTCTGAAGTGATACCTGATTATTAATTGATTAATAGAAAGAAATGGATCTATATGAAAAAGAATGGATCCGATCTTCTAAGATATCACAACTTTATATCTATAATCTTCCTTAAGATATCATGCTGATAACACATTATAAGCTACAAGAAGTGTGACGCCCCACCTCTATACCCATGCTAGCCAAGAATACTACGGTGTAATGCTGTCAACTAGCACGGAGAATAAGGCTGTTGAGGAGCGACCATCCGTGTAATTGCTTTGCGCGGGCACCGATATGTCAGATAGTATAACATGCATTTTATTTCAAGAGGAAATCCGGCATACCGATACAAACACAAAGCTACTACACAGTGGCTATAATAATCTTCGGAAACAAATATAGAAATAAACATAACACAATTCAGTCACAGATAATTCATATCACAAAGGCGGAAGAAGATATGAATATATAATAAACACATGGAAGTGTAAATTAGAGTAGTGGTCAAAAAGATCTACAATAATACAAAAGAATAGCAACACGTGCTATACAAAAGAATACAACTATAAGTCTATATCTCAAGTGTATACAACAAAATAAACTACTAATCTAAGTAGTTTGCCAAAGGATCATATGATAACCCCAGAAGAGAAGTCAAACAGAAGCACCTGTAACATCTCGGTCTGACCCGAGTATTATTTAAGAAGAAAATAATAAACGGATCGGTATAGCTATAAATATCAGAAGAAATGATATAGAATAAGAGATATGACTAAACGTATAATAATCACAATGTCAAGCTGTGATATATAAGTAATTGAAAATCAACAAGAATTAATCAATATCGCAAAGATCTTCTCAAAGATAAAAAGGAATGTCATACTCCTAATTTCATTCACCAAGCCACAATAAATGACATATATATTAATGTCAATCGTAAAAGTTGGTGAAACATAAATTGCAGAATTCAACACACGAAATCCAAAAATCACAAGAAGAGGATAGCCAAGACAATGATGTAGTGCAAACGGTACACCCAATGTATCAAAGCATATCATTGATGTAGTGCAAACGGTACATCCAATGTATCAAAAGCAAAGACATTGATGTAGTGCAAACGGTACATCCAATGTATCAAAAGCAAAGACATTGATGTAGTGCAAACGGTACATCCAATGTATCAAAAGCAAAGACATTGATGTAGTGCAAACGGTACATCCAATGAATCAAAAGCAAAGACATTGATGTAGTGCAAACGGTACATCCAATGTATCAAAAGTATATCATTGATGTAGTGCAAATGGTACATCCAATGAATCAAAAGCAAAGACATTGATGTAGTGCAAACGGTACATCCAATGTATCAAAAGCATATCATTGATGTAGTGCAAACGGTACATCCAATGAATCAAAAGCAAAGACATTGATGTAGTGCAAACAGTACATCCAATGTATCAAAAGCATATCATTGATGTAGTACAAACAGTACATCCAATGAATCAAAAGCAAAGACATTGCACATGCTAGTCTAAAACATAAAAATGATCGTCATGATCATCAAGAAGTGTCAATTACAGTAAGCTAGTAAATATATGAGCTTAGCTTCATGTCCCATAACCACTAGCTTAACTTAAATATTTACGAACAAATTGTAGATCTCCACTAGAAAATTGTCACAAGAAGTTCAATCGAACAAGTCCAAGAATTAACCGACGAAGTAAACGCAAGCGTTTCATACCACTTGTTTTACTAAGTCGTTTAATTAGATTTCTCATACGAGTGAGGTAAAGGTTTGTATATACTAATAGCTTGGAAATCGGTTTGGGAAAACGAGCTTCGTAATAAAATAGTGTTGAAATCGTTTTGATGAAAGAATTTTGATATTTACTACTAGTATTGAAACCTTTATATTTTGAAGTGACAAATCACAAAGAAGATTGTAGGAACAATTAATCACTAAAGTTCACATTCGAAGACGTGAATAAAATCCAAAGAAATCGATACCGAATCCATCAAAATGGATATTCCCATAAATCACGAAGAAAATGTCATCAAAGTCGATAATAAGTGATAATAACAAAAGGGAATCAACACGAATCGGTTAACATTGGAAATTCAATCCAAAAAGGCAAATTGGACTCAAACAGCAGGCTCAGTCGACTGAACAGAGTTTTCAGTCGACTGACCCTGTACTTGGAAACTTTCCAGGTTCAGGAAACTTTCTGTTTCCAGGTTCAGTCGACTGAACAGAATATTCAGTCGACTGAATCATGCCTGGAAACTTTTGGGTTCCAGGTTCAGTCGACTGAACAGAAGATTCAGTCGACTGAATCATGCCTGGGCTGTTTTAGCCTATTCAAATGAAGGGCAAACTCTTCCAAAATGCAACCGGACGAACATTGGCTCTAAGGGTTTATGCCAATCGGCTACCCGGCCCTATATGCTCCTCGATGCATCACCAAAAGCATGATCAAACACCCATAAAAGGATTTTCACACAAATTTGACTTAAAAACCCAAAAATTGGAATATTCACAAAACCAATCCAAATCAAGAGCAAATGCACATGAAGAAGTGTTAGGAATTCATACCCAACAACCAAAGATAATTACAGTCATAGATGTGAGATAAAAATCTCACTTTTGAACCCAAATCAATGAAGGAGAAGCTTTAAAACAAGCTAAGATCAATTCCTCTTCAATAGCAACTCAAGAAGCTTCAACCTAAGCTTAAAAGAGAAACATTTTCTAAATTAGTTTTAGGAAATTTCTGAAATCAAAGAGAGAATAAGTTGGAGAAGATGAAGAGAAAGCTTACCAATGGGTTCTCTTGAGTTTGGAGCTAGAAGTTGGATTTGCAAAGAAAGCTAGGGCTTAGGAATTTCCTTCTCCCATCTTTTCCACCATTTTTACTTTAGCTTGAAGTATTTTAATTAAAGAGGAGAAGTTATGAAGAGAAGGGGTTGGGCTGAGCTAATAAGGGTGCAGTCCAAACAAAAGTCATAAGCGGGAAAAAGTAGCAAAAATCAACTTTCTCCAAACATATAGAAGCTTATACTCAAAAAGGTCGCAAACGGCATTTTGAACTCAATGGGGGTGGTCTTAAGTCCCAATTCGACTGTTTGCAAAAAGTAGGTTTTCGGACCAAAATCCGACGAACGATAAAATATTTAACTATACAATTGATAAATATGCGGGTTGTTACAGACTCCCCTCCTTAAAGAAATTGCGTCCTCGCAATACTTAAGAAGAAAAATAAGAAGTAACAACCGTAGAAGCATATCAACACAGAGGAAAATTTGAAATAGGAAGTTCACCTTAAGGAGCATGAAAGAGTAAGCCTGAATGGGATCGCTCGATGAATTCTCTAGATTCTCAGGAGTAATCCCCAAGATTTGAGAACCATTGAACTCTCATAAGAAGAATATCTTTATTCCGAAGGCGCTCAACCTCCGAAGCAAGGATGCGAATGGAATGTTGCTCATAAATCAAAACTGGTGAAACTTCAATTTCCACAATATCACCGGGCTCAAGAATAAAAACCGGAAACCCTAAGGCATTTTCATAGATAAAAGACGTGGAGAACGTCAAGAATAGCAGAAAATTGAGCCAGTGCAACGGCGTAGTACAGAAACGGTACGCCCGAGAAACTAGAAACTCAAATAATTTGGAATATCAGCGTAGTACAAAAACGGTACGTCCAATGAGCCGATAAACCGGAACAACGATGTAGTATAATAATGGTACATCCATTGATCCAGATAAGATGGAACATCGATGTAGTATAATAACAGTACATCCGATGAACCGAACACCATAAAAGAACATCAGACGCAAGTCCATAAAAGAAATAAGATGAAACTCAATAAAACGAAGTACATCAAAATGTCCGATGAACTTGATAAAGATAAATCCATTCTGACAACATCAAAGAATCAACAACTCGTTGCCTACGACAAAGCGCGTTGGCAACACGATTTCCAGAATATCAAGATCATAAGATTCCAGGAACTCGAGTCGACATGAAGTTCCTTATGAGAAAATAAATATTCCAAAGATCTATGATCGAGGTAGAGAACAGATTTCTCATCCAAATATGATGATGCCAAATTCCAAAAGTAAAAACAATAGCCGCGAGCACTAGATCATGAGTGGCATATCTAGTCTCGATAAGCTATAATGATTTAGAAGCACAAGTGATAGCACTTCTCCTTTGCAAGAGAATGGCATCCAAACCAATACGACTAGTATCGGTACAAATAGCAAAGTCTTGGTTCCCCTTCAGGAATCACAAGAATAAGAGTATCGAAAGGAAGGGTTCTTTTAAATAATCCTCTTTCCTGAAAAGTTAAAACTTTCAAAATTACATTTATCTTTATGTAATAATCTTTCTAGAAAATTTTACATTTTTTTTTACAAGTCAATTTATTGTGTCTGACTGCCTTATTAAAGCGATTAGGAAATTCCTATCGATAACGTTGATCAAGCGCATCGACCAGAATTCTTAAAGCACTCAATGGGCAATACAATCACAAAATCATCTTCCATATAATAAACATGTTTCTTAAAAACCTTTAGGAATATTCTTTGCTCGTGTAAGAAAAAAATCCAACTATACTTATAAATAAATCTTATGAAAAAGATTTGCAAAGATTTTAAATTTCTATTTTCACCCAAAATCAATAAATACAAGAATGGTCTCATCGAAATATTCATAGAATATTCGATTTATAAAATGGATGAAATAAGCTGGACAAACTGAATGACATAATAATTCATTCACAGGAATCATAACAAGTGCGGAATGCAGTAAGTGGAATGCCAACTTCCGCAACTCGTAGCAAATGAAAACCGGTGGTAAGGTCAAACTGAAAAGACTTTAGCACTACACAAAAGATTACTTAGGTGATAATCCTAAGACAAACTCAAAAATACCGGAAAGTTTCACAAACTATTTAGATAAGAGAAACAACACTTTCCTTATCATGAAGGCTTAAAGAATAAAATGATTTCACCAAAAATGTGAAATCGGAATCACAAAGAAAAATTAGAAAGCTGCTTAACAGATAGAAAATGTCGAAGATGAATAGTCCACTTGAAAAGATAGGATAGGGCTTCACAATGATTAAGCCAGTCCTTTCCAAAGATCAATTCCGAAGCCTAAGTAAAAATATCGGCTCGGAAAGAAAAATCACATAAAATAATTTCGACATCAATTGAAAGCAAATTGAGTGTTGCGGATCCACTAATCCGGATTCGCAATCCTCAAAGAAGTCATCAAGCCCATAAATGTTTAAAGAAAAAGAATCACAAGTTCTTTTGATATAAAAATGATAAGATGAACCCATATCAACAAGAACTCAAATAGGAAGATCACAAAACAAATGTCATCAAGCATTGAATGTAAAATACCTTAACCAAGTGAAGAGTTGCTAGGGGCTTGCTGCGCTCCTTTTCTCTTGCTTGGAAGCTTAGGAGACGAAGATAAAAGATGACCCAAACCTTTGCAATAACGACAAAAGAGGGGTTTCGGGCACTCCCTAGCATAGTGGTCTGTGAAACCACAATTGTAGCATCGTCCACGACTAGAGGTAGGTGCTTTTGCTACCGGGGTTTCTTGCCTCCCTTTCTTGTTGGGAATGGGGCCTTTGAATTTAATAGGCCTCTTCATGTTGTTGTTGAATTTTTGTTGGGAACGCACAACTTCAACATCACCTTCTCTATCGGCCTCTTCAAGACGAAGAGCGATATCAATAAGCTGATCAAATGAAACCTCAAGTTTCAGGAGTAATGGCTTCTTAAGATTCTTATTCAAGCCATAGACAAATCTCTGATTTTTCTTCAATGGGGTGTTGATGTATTCAACCCCGTATTTGGACAAAGATTTGAAAGATGCGACATAGTCTGTCACAGAAGATTCACCTTGAACAAGGTCTATGAAACGCCGGGCTAAAGTTACTTTCTCAGCCTCCGGCACAAACTTTAATTCGAATCGTTCTCGGAATTGCTCCCAAGTAAGATCCGCTTCGATAATCTCCGAAGTCAAGAGCTCATACCAATCTAACGCTCTTTCTTGGAGCATGCTAGAAGCCACTTGGACTCGATGTAGATCAATAAGGTTCATGCGAGAAAAGATACGATCGCATGATTTGAGCCAAGCTTGAATTTCAATAACACTCT
Organism: Allium cepa; assembly: GCA_030765085.1. NCBI lineage: Eukaryota > Viridiplantae > Streptophyta > Magnoliopsida > Asparagales > Amaryllidaceae > Allium > Allium cepa. The sequence continues at coordinate 637,027,103 of CM060941.1, forward strand.
CGGATCCCTTGAATGGCCCTCCACCCAAATCGGTGTAGTCTCTGCACAAGCGTGCAAAACCGGATCTAGGATGAGTAGGCTCTAGATTGGGTCCGGCTGCTTGAGCGTTCTTTACTAGATCAAGAAGCTGCTGGGCAGACATAAATACTCCGTCCTGAGGAGTAGCACTAGATTGACCAGCGCTGGGACGGTCTGGTCTAACCATTTCTCTTCCTTTAGAAAAGAAAGAAGGAGAAAAAGGTTATTCACCAAATGAATATCAAGCAATCTTGAAAGATAAAACAAGGAATCATAAAGAAAATAGGATGAATCAGTACGAAGACTCGAATAAAATCGTAAAGCACGACTCCTAAGAAAGACTTAAGACGATGATCCTTGTTATAATATTCCATATTGTTCCAAAGTTTGGCTCTGATACCAAGCTGTGACGCCCCACCTCTATACCCATGCTAGCCAAGAACACTACGGTGTAATGCTGTCAACTAGCACGGAGAATAAGGCTGTTGAGGAGCGACCATCCGTGTAATTGCTTTGCGCGAGCACCGATATGTCAAATAGTATAACATGCATTTTATTTCAAGAGGAAATCTGGCATACCGATACAAACACAAAGCTACTACACAGTGGCTATAATAATCTTCGGAAACAAATATAGAAATAAACATAACACAATTCAGTCACAGATAATTCATATCACAAAGGCGGAAGAAGATATGAATATATAATAAACACATGGAAGTGTAAATCAGAGTAGTGGTCAAAAAGATCCACAATAATACAAAAGAATAGCAACACGTGCTATACAAAAGAATACAACTATGAGTCTATATCTCAAGTGTATACAACAAAATAAACTACTAATCTAAGTAGTTTGCCAAAAGATCATATGATAACCCCAGAAGAGAAGTCAAACAGAAGCACCTGTAACATCTCGGTCTGACCCGAGTATTATTTAAGAAGAAAATAATAAACGGATTAGTCTAGCTATAAATATCAGAAGAAATGATATAGAATAAGAGATATGACTAAACGTATAATAATCACAATGCCAAGCTGTGATATATAAGTAATTGAAAATCAACAAGAGATTAATCAATATCGCAAAGATCTTCTCAAAGATAAAAAGGAATGTCATACTCCTAATTTCATTCACCAAGCCACAATAAATGACATATATATCAATGTCAATCGTAAAAGTTGGTGAAACATAAATTCCAGAATTCAACACACGAAATCCAGAAATCACAAGAAGAGGATAGCCAAGACATTGATGTAGTGCAAACGGTACACCCAATGTATCAAAAGCATATCATTGATGTAGTGCAAACGGTACATCCAATGTATCAAAAGCAAAGACATTGATGTAGTGCAAACGGTACATCCAATGTATCAAAAGCAAAGACATTGATGTAGTGCAAACGGTATATCCAATGTATCAAAAGCAAAGACATTGATGTAGTGCAAACGGTATATCCAATGTATCAAAAGCAAAGACATTGATGTAGTGCAAACGGTACATCCAATGTATCAAAAGCAAAGACATTGATGTAGTGCAAACGGTACATCCAATGTATCAAAAGAAAAGACATTGATGTAGTGCAAACGGTACATCCAATGAATCAAAAGCAAAGACATTGATGTAGTGCAAACGGTACATCCAATGTATCAAAAGTATATCATTGACGTAGTGCAAACGGTACATCCAATGAATCAAAAGCAAAGACATTGATGTAGTGCAAACGGTACATCCAATGTATCAAAAGCATATCATTGATGTAGTGCAAACGGTACATCCAATGAATCAAAAGCAAAGACATTGATGTAGTGCAAACGGTACATCCAATGTATCAAAAGCATATCATTGATGTAGTGCAAACGGTACATCCAATGAATCAAAAGCAAAGACATTGCACATGCTAGTCTAAAACATAAAAATGATCGTCATGATCATCAAGAAGTGTTAATTACAGTAAGTTAGTAAATATATGAGCTTAGCTTCATGTCCCATAACCACTAGCTTAGCTTAAATATTTACGAACAAATTGTAGATCTCCACTAGAAAATTGTCACAAGAAGTTCAATCAAACAAGTCCAAGAATTAACCGATGAAGTAAACGCAAGCGTTTCATACCACTTATTTTACTAAGTCGTTTAATTAGATTTCTCATATGAGTGAGGTAAAGGTTTGTATATACTAATAACTTGGAAATCGGTTTGGGAAAACGAGCTTTGTAATAAAATAGTGTTGAAATCGTTTTGATAAAAGAATTTTGATATTTACTACTAGTATTGAAACCTTTATATTTTTAAAGTGACAAATCACAAAGAAGATTGTAGGAACAATTAATCACTAAAGTTCACATTCGAAGACGTGAATAAAATCCAAAGAAATCGATACCGAATCCATCAAAATGGATATTCCCATAAATCACGAAGAAAATGTCATCAAAGTCGATAATAAGTGATAATAACAAAAGGGAATCAACATGAATCGATTAACATTGGAAATTCAATCCAAAAAGGCAAATTGGACTCAAACAGTAGGTTCAGTTGACTGAACAGAGTTTTCAGTCGACTGACCCTGTACCTGGAAACTTTCCAGGTTCAGGAAACTTTCGGGTTACAGGTTCAGTCGACTGAACAAAAGATTCAGTCGACTGAATCATGCCTGGGCTGTTTTTCAGCCTATTCAAATGAAGGGCAAACTCTTCCAAAATGCAACCGGACGAACATTGGCTCTAAGGGTTTATGCCAATCGGCTGCCCGGCCCTATATGCTCCTCGATGCATCACCAAAATCATGATCAAACACCCATAAAAGGATTTTCACACAAATTTCACTTAAAAACCCAAAAATTGGAATATTCACAAAACCAATCCAAATCAAGAGCAAATGCGCATGAAGAAGTGTTAGGAATTCATACCCAACAACCAAAGATAATTAGTCATAGATGTGAGATAAAAATCTCACTTTTGAACCCAAATCAATGAAGAGAAGCTTTAAAACAAGCTAAGGTCAATTCCTCTTCAATAACAACTCAAGAAGCTTCAACCTAAGCTGAAAAGAGAAACATTTTCTAAATTAGGTTTAGGAAATTTCTGAAATCAAAGAGAGAATGAGTTGGAGAAGATGAAGAGAAAGCTTACCAATGGGTTCTCTTGAGTTTGGAGCTAGAAGTTGGATTTGCAAAGAAAGCTAGGGCTTAGGAATTTCCTTTTCCCATCTCTTCCACCATTTTTACTTTAGCTTGAAATATTTTAATTAAAGAGGAGAAGTTATGAAGAGAAGGGATTGGGCTGAGCTAATAAGGGTGCAGTCCAAACCAAAGTCCTAAGCGGGAAAAAGTAGCAAAAATCAACTTTCTCCAAACATATCGAAGCTTATACTCAAAAAGGTCGCAAACGGCATTTTGAACTCAATGGGGGTGGTCTCAAGTCCCAATTCGACTGTTTGCAAAAAGTAGGTTTTCGGACCAAAATCCGACGAACGATAAAATATTTAAATATACAATTGATAAATATGCGGGTTGTTACAAGAAGATAATAAGCCATTAGAGAAAGAGAGATGCGATATTTCATTTATCACAAATATCAACATATGGTACAATAGATGTAACGACCCAGAATTTGACTACTTTAAAATATACTATTTAGAGTAATTTTAAATATAAATTAGGCAAGATTATATGATTCAAACAATATTAGATAGGATTTGGAAAGATAAGTATACATAAAAATAGTAATATTTGCTTATATCGACAGAAGTGACAAAATGCTGATTTTAGAAAAGTTAGTCTTGATGGTTAAATAAATTATTTTAATTAATTTATAAGCATTTATATTCTTAAATAACATTGTACAAATTTAGTTTTAAATTTGGTTTACATAAATAAATATTTTAATCAAAATGTCAAAATGTGACCATAAAACATTTTGTCGGAAATTAATGTTTTGTCGATTAAAAGTTGTCGCAACGTCGCTGCACCTTTATTTTCTTATATATGAACATATATTCAAGTAGTATAAGTATTAATTAATTCACTAATTAATTTTACTTTTACTGAACATACTTAGAAAATTCTAGAATGTAACCAATAAAAAGTAAGCATAAAAAGACAAAAAGCGTTATAGAAGTCAAAAAGTAAATATCAATTCAAACAAACATAATTATTATATTATTTACTTAACACTTAAGTGAAAATGACATAAAGTAATGATTTGACATTTTATGTTAAGTGTTACTTTTCTTAAAATTAAAGTAAGGGTATATCGGTCGTTTTACATAATAATATTTTATTTCAACTTTTTTCTACAAATTCCTACCACTTCTTTCACAAATTCTACATATTTTCCATTTTTCTTCCTTCTTTTCTAGGCTCCTTTCTTCTTCTTCCTTAAAGCTTTAATGGATTTTTCTCTTCCGTTTTCTTACTAACTTTTTCAACGCCATATGAAACAATGTCAAAACTCCACCAAAATTTGCCAAAGACCTTAGAATACCACCAAAATATGGTTTAGCATCTAAGAAGTGAAGAAATGATGAAGGAAGGGGAGGATCAAGGGAAGGCCGGACCTTATTGATGTTGTTGGAATGTTTGGCCAAGGGAAAAAAAGAGGGAAAGATTTGTGATCGAGAGAAAGTGGAAGTGAAGTGATGGCCGAGCACTAGAAAGTAAGGTGGAGTTGTTTAAGTGATGGTTTGGTAAATTTAAGATGATTTAGTGAAGTGTTAGATTTAATGAATGTTGGTAGGAAGTTAAACGATTTGGTCAAAGGTGGGTACTCATATTTTAAGTTACTAATTCTTAAAATAAATATTTCAAGTTAATTATATGAAAAGTTTGTTATATGTTGAATGATTTAATGGATGATAACTTGGTTGATATTATGGTTGATTATATGTTTGTGATATGAATGATAACTTGGTTTGATAAAGGATAAAAGAAATAGTTAGTGAGTATAGTTAATTTTATGGAAATTAAATCCATATAATTGTGTATTAAAATTATTTAGCCTCTTAATGATTTCAAAATATCTAAAAAGATTGAAAATGATATTATAAAAGTATAATATTATAATATGAAATGAAAAAAATGAGTTTGAAATGAAGAAAATGTTGTTATAAATGAGTTAACATAGTTAAAATATGATTTAAAACAAATTTGAAGTGTTTCGGACTAGTTCCGAAGCAATTCACAAAATTGATCAAAATTGAGCTCGTCGCGTAGTGGCAGTTCGTAAATTTCGACCCATAACTTCAAATTAACGTAGAGAATAATTTATAAGTCAGATTTCATTGAAATAAAAATTATTTGGTTCGCAATGATAATAGTTTTCAAATGAAGAAAGAAAATCAAAATTTTACTAAGTAGATTTTGAAATATGTCCAAAACAATTTTCTAAAAACATCGTGGTTTTGCAGTTTGGAATTCAGAAGGGGATTTCTCTATAAATGATATTTTTAAATGACTAAAAATATGAAATTAATATAATAAATCTATTAGAATGGTTTAAAAGAAATTTGGAATGGAAAATATAAACATCAAATATTAAAAAGTTCTTTAAATCAAATAAGCTTATAAAGCACTTTCCACGTCACTTTTCTGCTGCTGTTTCTATGACCTTTTAAAAGAAAGTTTAAACTTAATGAATTTTTCTGGAATTAATTATAAATGATTTTTTAAAAGCAAAATTAAGAGGAATTGTTTATACCACTTAAAAAAAGTAAAGAATATTGAATGTATTAATAAACCAAGTATGCGGAAACGACTAGTACATTTGTCCCAACTATGAGATCCAAGAAGATAAAATAAGGCGTTTAACTAAGGTTAGGGATGGAACAACCAATGCCCTGAAATTACCTGGCCTATGTTTTCTCTTTTTAGGCGAGGGGTGGAAAATATCGAAAGGAAAGCCTGAATGCCATTTGAATGTTAATTAATCACTTAACATCTTTTATTCGATGATTGGTATGAAGGAATCAGAATCAGATTTGGGTGATTCCTATTCGAGAAACCAGGACGGATTTGGGTGATTCCATCTGAAAACCCCTTCAAAATAATTTTGAAATAAACACATTAAAGAAAAATATCTTCCTCGTGTAGGATTACTTGGCACTAGTCCCTGGAGGTGAAATTTACCATATTTTATATGGCAGTTGTGCTCTGTTATGAAAATCTTCGATTTGGTATAATATGATTTGAAGTTAAAAAAGAAATCTTTGATTAAGATTTAATAAATGATTTGGGAATGTTTTCACTAAGTTAAAAGTTATAACTTGAATATAAGAAATCTTTGACTAAGATTTAATAAATGATTTGGGAATATTTTCCCTAAGTTAAAGTTAAAAGTTGTAGCTTGAAAATAAGAAATCTTTGATTAATATTTAATGAATGATTTGGAATGGTTTTCCTAAGTAAAAGAGAAAACAATTTGGAATTATTCCAAGATTAAAGAAAGGGTTAAATAAATCAAATGATTAAATAAATAAGGCTTAATGATTCCACATACTCTTGAAAAGAAAATGGAATAAATTGAAAAGAGTATATCTAAGATTTAATTTAAATAAAAGATGAAGTAATTGATTGATGGTTGATATCCACTTATGAACTTAATATCTTTTAAAGCGTTGATTGGCTTTAAAGGAACTGAGGGTCGAATTTGGGTGATCTCTATCCGAAAACCACTTCGAGTCACTATATACGTTAACCGAAGACATTTTGAAGATGTTGATTATTAAAGACCGAGGATCTTCTAGTGTAAGAACTGCTTGTTGACATGCTCTGGGTCGCTTCCAATATAGAGTTATATATAGTAGTGGTCTCCCCATTATGGAGATTTTTTGGATTGCAAGGACTACTCGCTACTAGTGGTAGTAGGAGAGCGCCTTCAGTTTCGTTCTTTCCTAAAACGAACTTGTAAGGACGTTTGTTTGACATTGTATTCTAAATCATATTCGAGTGGTTTCTATAAACATATATCAATTGGTAGCGAAGAAGGCAACTTCTCTTAGCTTAACACCCTTTCTCGATACATACGAGCTCAGGAAGTAATACTTTTCTAGAAATCAGTCGTGTAACGTTGAATGACAATGTGGAATTCAAAGATGTGATATGTGATATGTGAAAGGTAATCATAACCTTGCGAGCCTTACACCCCGGTTATGATGGGATTCTATGTGGTCAGATGTATGCTTGCATATCAGATAGTAGTGATTTGGGTTATCATATGTTCTGAGTCCTAGGTACCAGATACGTTTGGGCCTCTTGGCGGGAATGCGCAAAGTCTGAGTCCTTGGATGTTATTCGCAGATAGTATCCCCTTTTAGCTATTTGTGTTGTTCTATAACGGCGTCTGAGTCTTAGACGTAAGCGGTGGATACAGATTGATCTTTACATTAGTTTTCTATCATGTTGGAAAATCCAATTCCAATATTAGCTTTATGGTTTTGATTGTATTCCCAAAATAGCTGTAATGACTTGCAAACATTTCAGCTACCTCTTTTGGTATCTTATATTCCGTTAGGTATATTTCGTTGACCCAGTCCGGATATATTACCTTAGACTTATTCCGGCTATTGATACCTTATTTGAATAAGTTTATTTGAAAGATTTTTTCCAAAAGAATGCTGTTAAAGATAATTTCAAGAGAATTTTGGTATAAAAGTGTTTTGGTTATCATAAGGTAAAAATCCGTCCGTGTTATGTGTGGGCGTGATCTTATGAGATATCCTTATTTTCAAAGGATTTGATAACATAATCATTTTAAATTTTAAGTATCTCACACTGGTTTCTTAAGCCTGATCCGGGTATTTTTAATACTCGGGTCAGATCCAAGTAGTCTCAGGTTTAGTTGAAGATGGTCGGAATTTTTAGAGGAGAGCAGGAGACCTTCATCATCCTATAGACGTATTCCATTATCCGCTACATCTTTTGCATTTTTTTTCAGCATTTGTAAGGACAGGGATTTATAATTGTCCACGCTGAATCTAGGTTAGACTCTGATATTTTATTTTATTTTATTTTTTGTAAAGGTTATCATTGAAATAATATATGTTATTCCATTCGTGTGAGATTTGGTTCTGTCTTTATTTTTATTTCTACCCTTAATGATCCGTTTATTCGTGCAATTTGACATGTGTGGTTTATTATCGTTCAAAGGGTATGGAAAAACGAGCCATTATAATTGAGCTATATTCATAGGCTTTCATGAAAAGTAAAGATTACAATGATGCACATGTAACATTTAGCATAGTCACCTTTATAGTTTATATACATTACAACACTCTCATTTGAATATGTGTATGATAACTTACAGATGTCCCTTTTGAAACTTATATAATGATTGCACCTACTCACTATTATCATGCTTACGCACACGCGCGTGTGCGTGCACACACACATATTCAGTCGATATATATATTATGTTTCCAAATTAAAACCTCTATTAGGAAAACCCGATAAAACAAAATCTTGAACAAAGAAAAGAGGTGCATCTTATAAAATCATAGATATCGTATTAAATATGATATTTTATTCTAAGAAATTAGATAGTTCTATATCAAAATAGTGAATCGTCAAAACCTTACTAAGAAAAACCTAATAGGAAAAATATTCATAGAGGAAAAGGAATGCAATATATTGCGACATACTATAATATCTTGTTATATCAAATGGAGGTTTGATACTTTCGGGTCAATGTTATGCCTCACTAAAACCTAACTAAGAAGAACCTAGTAGGGAAAATCTTCATAAATAAAAATAAGTACAATATGGTATGACATATTTCAATATCTTGTTGCATCAAAGGAAGTTTGATACTTCTAGATCAATGCAATGCCTCATTAAAAATGTAATAAGGAAAACCCAATGGGAAAAACTTTAATGAAGGAAAAAGAGTACATTATAACATACCTGTGAATGTTACACATGATTTAACATTTCCCCTTTGAATTTTAATAAATGTCTTTCTAATCCATATCAGTTATGGTGTAACTACCGGTCATTTTAACCATCGAAATTCGATACCGAACGCTATTAGTGTGTTACAATATCACACATCCAACTGACAAATGGGCAGATTGTTAGGGTAAATAAAAAGAAAAGAACAGGGAACAGAGAAAAAAAATCTCACAGCGGAATTGACAACATATAATATAACGAAGATAGTAGAAACTGTCATTCCAGACATACAGAGTATATCAGAGTTAAAAACAAATCTTATCAGATGGATAGTTATAAAATCCTCACCTTACAAATACCGCTAGGTAAACTATATGATACAGTGGAAAATAAAATACTACGGTATGTGAATCTTCAACTACCCTTCAAGACCTTTATAACACTATGGACAACCTAGGAAAAAACTCGGCCTGACCCAAACATTATAAATAAATAACACTGAATCAGTCTGGACATACCAGCATGAGATAACTTAAATAACAGGTAACATATAAAGTATGTGAGACCATGCCGCTAACGTGGAACAGATTTTCACCTCACAAGAATAACATCCCTACAGCTCAGAGCAGAAATAAATATCAAGAACAAATCCAAATATGAGTGAGCATAAATAATATTAAACCTGACTTGAAAGAATGAAAATAAACCAAGTAAAATCCAAACTGGACAAAATGGATAGAACAAGAAAAACGGTCCAACTTGATAGAATGGACTAAATCCGGTAACAATCCAAACTTGATAGAATGGACTGAATCAATACTTAATTGCCACGACGAGAAGTTGGTTCTACTCATGGTAATTTAAAGATAAACAAATTTATGGTTTTCGAATCAAATAAGGAAAGGAAATTTTCCAACAAATGACTAGGAGAGTGTGGCCTCCTTTAAATATACCTCCAGTAATATACTCTTTGAAAAGGTTATATGCTCCTCAGGAAAAGTACCAACCGGAGCCTATGAAACCTTCCGGAGGGTTCAAATATTTCACATCTAAACACAAACCTTTTTTCACGCGATGGTACACAAATATATATATATATATATATATATATATATATATATATGATATGATATGAAATACCCTAATGGGAGCAACCCATGTAGCTGGACGCCCCTTAGCTCTTTGGATTTCGTCGTTTTCGATAAAGGATAAGTAAGCTCAACGGAATAATAAATCATCTTAGAATGACAGTAATAAAGTAGCGAAGTAACCGATAGCAGAGGAACCTACTATCAGAGGTATAAAACGATCATATATGGAAATTATGCCTTGTATACTTAGCACCACTCATAGAATTAAAACTTGTGCTTTTTCTTGGTTAACAATAATACCGGATATGTCAATATAATGTTACCTAAAGTCATGTCTAATGATTGCTATTAACTTTTGAAATAGCTACAAGTTTACTTCTTCGATGTTTAGTGCTAATTATACAAGTAAGTCATTTCGATATAAGTGATTTGTTTACTGAAATAATTCATTTCCATAAACGAAACAAACCTTTTCGATTAAAAACAAACCGAACTTGTGCTTGATTTCCTTATTTCCATATTGGTAAAACACTTTTAGAATTAGTTCTTGATTGTTAGAATGTTAAGAAAATAATTTTTCCAAGTACGCAACCCTAAAGGCCTAAACCAATATCAGACCGACACCCAGAAGATTATCCAACTTCACATCCCAATAATCGAGTTCCAATTCTTTTTTAACTTACCCAAACTTTTCCTTTATCCTATCAAAACTTTTGTGTGAACATGGATAGGTATCTGGATTTTCTTTTTAAAAATAAATCGTTTATCTTTATATAAAATAGTTAATTATTTCCAAAACACTTTCATTAAATCGGTAATTTATCTTTAAAACAAATCAGATAACTTAATTAAAACTCACTTATTAAATCAATTAATTAACTTGAATTTTACATGCTAAAAGATCTATTAAATTCAAATAATCATTAATTAAATGAATAATTAATCTCAAACATTATTAATGAAAATGACAAGTAAAATTTAAATACCATTAACTAATATAATAAATCAAGTTCAAATAATCAAAAATTAATTGGATTAATTAAATTCAAACTCCACTAGCTAAAATGATTAATTAAAACATCATTTGTTAGAATGACTTATTTAATTATAAAACATCATTTGTTAAAAATGATTTAACTAAATTCCAAATATCAATAGTTAAAATAATTAATTAAATTAAAAATAAACGTTAATTAAAATGATTAGCTAAATTCAAATTTCATTGTTTAAAATGACAAATTACTATTAAATATCATTAAGTAAAATGTCAATCATCATCAATTAAAATAATTAAGTTCAATAAATTAATTAAACTCCATTATCGTTAAATAAAAGAATTAATTAAACTTAAATAATCATTAGTTAAAATGATTAGCTAAGTATAAAAAATCATTAATTAAAATGATTAACTAAATCTAAAAATAAAACAATTTAATCATCATTCGTTAAATTGGTTAATTAATCTCAAAATCATCAATTAAAATATTTAACTATTTTAAATTATCAATAATCCGAATGATTAATGAATTTTACTATTCTGTTAGTGGAAACACAAGCTCATGTTCATACGATAGGGTTTTGGGTATGAAATTTAATAAATGATGATATAGCGAAATTGCTATGACCAAACTTAACAAATTGAATGGAATTTTAGGATTTATTTTAATTAACTACCAATATAACAATAGAATGAATAAATAATTATTGGCGCTAAACCTTTAGGGCCGCTTTACAGATTTCCTTGCAAAACAATAGGTATAGACAGTATATATAATCAAATAGGTTTATAACGATCAGATTAATATGTCATCCTTTTTCAAACAAAAATTCAACCAAACAATCACTTAAAAAAATTTAATTAACATCCAAGCAATCATAAATGTTTTTAACGTTATAGATATGATATAATAAAATTTAATGTGCATTAAAATCACATTAATTTTCGTTTTCATTGAAACGTTTTGATTTTGGACTAAAACCGAAAGTTGTTTGGTTTTAGCCTAAATTTTCAGTTTCTCCAAATCCAACCAAACCAACTAAATCACGAAGATCTCGAAGACACGATTCCAAAGCAAAGACGGCGTTCGAATCCGACATTGTATAGGTAAGATACACATTTTGTAGTTTATCGAATTAAATTACATAATTAAATAAATTAACTAGGTTAATTAACCATTAAACTAATTACCATCTCCCCTTAATCCATCTTCTCCAATATGATAATGCACAGGCTTTTCATTTCGAGTGTACACAAACCTAAACCCAAGAACTTCAAATAGCGATATCTCCCTCGTTTCTCAACGAAACGAGCTCCCATTTCCGCCAACACATTCGTATTTGCAAGCTCTTCCTCCCCAGCACAACCAACATGAAGCCACGCCCCTAGGTCAAAATACGACCATAAAATAGCCCCAAGTCCCTCCCATAAATGCACTTCACCATAGGAGGTCGGACCCTCCAAAATTTTAGCCATAGGAGCTATTCGACCTCCTGAACTCAAACCCAAGCTTTCATTTCCTAATCGATGCCTCAATCGGATCCTAATCCAAACCCTTGCTCACAAAACAAGCACGTCCTCATCCGAAACAATGATCGAACATCACCAAAGCATACCTTGATGAAGCTAATCACCATATGAATTCAGCTGTAACGATCCCGAATTTTAATTTATTTTAAATTGATAATTAAATTCATTTTTGATTTAAAATTGTGAAAGTAAATGATATATTGATTTGAGTTTCTCTAGATTTAAATAAAAAATAAAAATATCTCAAATAAGTTTATAGTTATATAAAAGATAAATTACAAAATATAAAGTAAAACATATTAGATAAATTCTAACATCAAATTTAATATAGAACTTCATCCATATTTCAAAGTAATAAGTATAAAATAAAAATGAACAAGTAGATGTAATAGCTTGCAAAACAAACCAGGCACACTTAAACATTAAAACAAAAAGTATGAACAAACAAAACAAAGTAAAATAACAATATTATTTTGGCCACCACAATATCATATCATCTGAGACAAACTATGTAGGCAAGAACAAAGTAAAACAAAAATATTCATGAAGCTTGCAAAAGAAGTTATACAAATAAATATATCAAAGTGTGAAACAAGACAACAAAGATTTATAAATATCTATTAGCTTGCAAATCAAGACAAGCTCAATTAATGCAAAATCTTAGCATACAAAATACATATCACCTCAGCCAACAAAGAAATCAGCTAGTCAACAAATATATATATAAAAAAAAATCTCTGAACTTACTTTGTACTAAAAGGAAACAAATATCAACCTGTTTTCTACATATCAATCTATCAGTTTTGTTCGTTCATCCAGAGCTGGAAAAAAAAAATATACAAACCAGAGATAAACAAAAAAATCAGGACATCAAGTGGTGGATTAAATTCAACAACTCATCAAAATAAAACTCCAGTCCCCTGTATTCTCTGTTCTTTCCTACCACGGTGAGTAAACCTATTTTTCTAAACTGAAATCTGGATATTCAGTTTATGAATTTGTGCTTTGTCGTACATTGAAAAAAAAAAATATGTATATTTTTGTGATACTGAAATGTTTATATAACTTATTCTTTTATATTTCTGGTTATAGAGCAAAGAAAAGTAGGAAAAATTGGTACATCCACCCACAAACATTATAATCTAGGATTTTAAACAAAATAAGCTAGTTTGAACTTAAACCATGGCCCAGAAATGGTTTTAAGCTTGAAAATGAAACACTGGACTCTGTAAACCAAGTTTACAGTGAAAGACAGGAATCATATGATAAATTCGAGTGTTTTAAATCACTGATTTGATTATATAACTCGAATGAACATACAAAGATAGGATTTTTAAAGTTAATATGATGATTTTTTATTATGTATTCCAAGTGCAGTTCATATTTGAACAAAGTTTGCTTTTCGACCATTTCCTGATGATTGCGGGGACTGGAAGGATAGGGATTGAGGGTAGAGGAAGGTGGTAGGCCGGCGTATTTGGGAAAAATGGGTTTTTATTTTTTTGATCATCGCTGGCGATACTACGATGAAAACTAGGGTTTTAGAGGTGGATTCGATTTGGCTGGGTTGTCGAAGCAATTCGATGTCGTCAGTGGACTATCGGCGATCGGACCAAGTTGGATAGAGGTGTTATGAAGAGGCGAAGCTCTAGATCACGTTTCATGGTTGCTAGTGATCTTGGGTGCCGGTATGGGACGTTTTGGGGTGGTCGAGTTTCTCCAGTGGTATTCGAATCTATCCATTTTCGTTGTTGGAGATCGAAGTTTGTGCTGGATGGATGTGAGGGTCGGCGAGTCGATCGATGGTTTGTCGAGAGTTGTAGAGTTGATCGATGATGATTGTCGCGTGGTGTACGTGCACAGGTGCACGGTGTATCAGAGTGATTACGTTGTGGGGGAAGAAGGAGTAGGTGAGGAAGGATGGAAGTGTTTGGCCGATGTTTTCCTCAAGGAAGTGGAACGTTATACTCAAGTTGATCTCGAGTTCGATCAGGAAGAACTGAAGTTGGTTGACTCAGTTAGAACCAGGGATTACTCGAGTTTTGGGAAATGGGGTAGTGCTGGGTTTGTTCTGGATTGCAAATGAGTAGCTTTCAGAGTTAAGATAAACTAATTATTTATAAACTATATTAAGGAGAAAAAAATGGATTTATTAAATGTTGTTAAGTAAAGTTGAGGATATTTTATTTAAGTTTTAATTATTTAAGTTAACCATGGAAATGTTTTTTTTTAAATTAAGATGGTAATTAAGTAAATTTAATATCAATTTAGTTCCAAGGTTATTAAGTAAGATCGCTAATGATAGTTAAGATAAATGAATAAGCATTTAATAAATCGATAGATAATTAAAGATATACTAATAAGTAATTAAAGATTAAGTATTTATTAATTAATAATTAAAGAGCAATTAAATTATGATCAAGGGTTAATTAATCGAGGGTAGTTAACCAATAGGATTACTTTTTGATGAAGATAAGTTAAGGGTAATTAGTTAGGGGAAAGTAATCAAGAATGAATTTACTTAGTGTAATAAAAAAAAGGATTGATTAATTAAGGAAATTAATTAAGGAATAGTTAATTAATGAGTATGAATAAATTAATGGAAAATTAATCAATGTAGGTGATTATCCAATTAAATCATAATTAATAATGATTAATCTTAGTCACTTATTTTTGAGAAGTAATTAAAGAATTTTTCTTAGTTAATGAAGGCTATTAACCAAGATTATTTAAATAACCAATTAATTTATAATAATTAATTTAGATTAATTAATTTAATAATGATCATTCATAAGTGTAATTATCTAATGGAAATATTAAGAAATTAATTATTCAGTATAAATTAATTGGGTGTAATTAATTAATCATTAATTTTCCATAACTAGCGAATTTATTCATAGAAATAAATCTGATTTAAATCTATCAGATAATTAAATTAATCCTACTTATGGATGTTTGAATTGTATTGGATGTTGAATTGTTCGATATCCCTGATATGGGATGCTTTGTGATATATCTTGATTGTGTTGTGATCTGTAATCTATCTCTTTGTGACATATATATCTGTGATCTGTGAATGAAAGATAAGCGTTATGGTTTATACTGCTTATCAAATATATTGTTGTAGTTTGAATCTATGACGATTGAATGATGTTGCACTATTGTGTTAAACCCCTGGACCACACTATACACACACCAATATGGATTTCACGAGGAAATCGATTAAGTCACAGATTTTTGAAGTGTTTTTTTTAAATAGACAATTTGAATTCAAATGTTTTGGAAATGGATTGGGATTAAAGTAAAAAGATTTTGAAATGAAATTTCAAAGATGAACTTTATTTCGTATAACTCGGTGGAGTTTTGAAATTTAAATATTTTGATTTAAATTTGAATTCAATATTTGAAATTGAATTCTATGATCTAGAAACTAGGGACTAAAGATGTTATACCAGTTTATATGGGTTAAACTACTTCAAAGGTATTGATTTGGAAATTTGAATTTAAATTCAAAGGCTTTAACTCGTGTAAATATAATTGAATCTTTCTGACATGGAAATATTTTTTTTCGAATAATAAAAGCTTTCATATAAGAAGTGAACTTTCAAATTTTGTTAAAAAGGGATTTCAAGTTAAAAATGAAAATGATTTTCCAAGTTATGGAAACGGTTTGAAAGTTATAAGTTAAATCTTTAATTTAAAGATTTTAAACGAGTTAATCCAATTGAAATGGAAGTTGTTTTGAAATCCATAAATGGATCTTTGTGAAAATGGGTGAACTTTGTGAAATAAATCTTTTCGTTTAAAAGATTTGAAATGGTAATTTGTTTAACCATTTGAAAGAAAGTTTTGAATCATTAAGTTGTGACTTAATTGAAATTCCTATATCCATATGTTTTAAGTATTGCGCTCACTATTCGGTTTAGCCGGGAGAGGACCATTGTGTCGTATAACCCATTCCGAATATGTGATTCGTCGTTATGGATGGCATTTGAAGACCGGTGGTGAAGACAGGGTATTTGTGAAAACGATAAGATAACCTATCGAAGTCTCTGCACCGAGTCGCGCCGGTATAGAGATTTCCTAAGTGATGGAAGGTCCGATCGGGATTGTGAATACCCGGATTGCAAGGACTTCTTTGGAAGTGCCTTCGATTCTGTTCGAACCCAGAACAGACTTGTATGGTTGTATGTCTGACACTACACTTTGAGATATAAAGCAGATTTCTTTCAAATACATATCTGTTGGTGGCGGAGAATTTATTCTCTTAGCTTAATACCCTTCTCTAAGACGTACGAGCTCAGAGGTTATGTAGTTGAAGGTTATCAGCAATATACTCCCAATTTGGTAGTGTGGCATGATGAGTGCTGCTGTGTGTTGATGATCATTTGTTGATCATTTGTGATTAGAGCATGGCTTTTGTATAAAGCGTAGCTTTGTGGACGAGACTGCATCAGGACCTCACACCCCGGAAATGGTCGAAACAGGAAAGATGCGGCAAGGTTATGAGGGTCGCGCCCTTTAGGGCGTGTCATTCCCTTCTGGTAAAGGGTGGTATTAGGTATGGAGCCTTGATATTTAACCTACGTGGTTGCTCCAATCTCATTTACTGTGTGGTTGTTGCTTAGAGGCGCCTCGGATAAAGGTCCCAAAGGACCGGGGAGTGGCATGCTCGAGTAGTAGTTACCTAGTTACAGAGGTAACCCGGCCTTGTGTTGGCAGAGATCTGGATAGGTTCTCGGGACGTCCCTCCAGAGGCGATCCCATGTGGCAGTAGGAAGTTCCTTAGCCTGACCATTTGTTGGAAAATCCAAAGAAACAATACGAGCCCTGTACGGTTTTAGTTGTATTACCTGCCATGGAATGTGGTGGTAACCTGCTATTGAACATGGTAGCTATAGTAGGCACAATGCGTAATGCCTATGTTGGCTAAGATTTATATTCTACTTTCGAAATGTTTTCTGCACTTTGCACTTATAATAATAATATCAAAGAACTTTCTACGTATTAAGCATGTTTGACTATCATAAGAAGAAATCTCCTCCAATTCTGCGTTTGCATTGTGTGTGTGGCGGGAGGTCTTATGGTAGTTTCATTTTCAAAAAAAAGCATTGCGAATTTACTTTAAGATTCTCTTGTTGTTTTATTTAAAAGATAAACTGTTTTTGTTACTCACACCAGTCCCATGACTGACTCGGAGTTTATTGTTCCTTTCCTAAACTCTGGATGCTCACTATTTTCCACACGAGCAGTCTAGAGTTGGGTTTTTTTCCAGATGGTTAGGTTCAGTAGATTGTCTGGAGCTAGTTTCAGTCTTTGGTTATGGACGAGACTTGCTTGTCTTAGTATATCGTGATGTTGGTTCGAGCTGCTGCTGGAGTTCTTCCTCGAAGACTATATTGGAGTAAAATGTTCCGCTGTTGGTGCTATCTATTTTCTTTCCGCTGCTATTTTATTGTATCATATCTCTGATGTATATTGATATCTATTGTATCATCTGTTGTATCAGGATGTTGTATCAGATGTTGTATATTGATATTCATTTTTTTCTTCCGATGTGTTATTTACTTAATTGTGTTATAAGCTCCGGCGAACCAGATTCGATTTTTGTATCTGCGGCATTTGAATATGGGTGACATATTCGGTGCCGATTTTCGAAGGTCGAGTCAGGATCGTCACATTAGCGAATCAAGAATTTGGATTTTTAGTTGAATAAATCTTTGGTTTTAGATTTTTGTAGTTTTATTTCAAAAGAATAGGCTCCAATTCTCATTCAGAGGAAAGCTTAAATAGAGGAAAAAGGTATGGGAGGAGGAAGGCTAAAAAATGATAGGGTATTGGCTATTGATATGGCAGAAATGGTGGGCATGGAGTTGAAAAACATGTACACATATTATTTTATTTAACGAAACGGTCAACATAACATACCCAAAAATTTCGAACTCCTAACGAGGGATGCTGCCTGGCATTTTATATGTTATATCCATATTCTGAATGTAGTGGGACTAGTCTCGGGCCTTAAATCGACCATATGTAGAAGATTGCTTTTGAAACTAGTTATTATATTAAGTGAACAAAATAAATTTATACGTGTTTCAAACTCCCATGACCAAATGATTTGTCCGATCGACATAAAATTCAATGACATATTATAATTGAATATTACGAATTCGACAAAACTGGTTTCATCGAAATTTGAGACAGCGTCTCAAAATGATAATTTCCCAAATTTAAATATTGTTTTACATTTAATTATCAATATTTTACCCAATCTATTTATAGTTGTAAATAAATTTATAAATTGAATTTACCAATATTATTTATTAATTAAAAGGTCTGGAATAAAATTATTAAGTACATTTGATTAACATTTAATTCACAATTCAAATATTTAATTATTTCATATATTTGAATTATAAGTTATTAAATTCCAAAATTCAATTATTTAAATATTTAAAATTAATTAAACATTTAAAATCAAATGACCAGAGTTTTGGGTTGTTACATTATCCCACCTTAAAAGAATTTCTTCCTCGAGATTCCTAAGGAGGAAAGTTTTTCCAAACCCTTAAGTTTAAAACTATTAATTAAAATGAGTTGTTAAACTTATTTTCAAAACCAATTAGTTAGAATATATTCCAAAGTTTCCAAGTCTTTTGAATTCGTTACCTGTACCAACTAATTTCTCACATTCATTAATTTCAAGATATAACCCAAAAATCCAATTTGTAGTTTTCAAACATTTTTCCAAAATTCTCAATAATTTTCTAGCTCTTGAATTTTCGAAAAATTTCACCAGCGTCTCCTTTGCTCGGCTCGATCAATATAACTACAAATCGCTCTATAGACTCTAATCCAATCAAAGGAAACAAAAGCCAAATGGCCTTCCATATTTGGAGCATAAAATCATCAACCAATTTAAATTTTCTAAATTTATTACGTACCTTTTTCCGTTTGATTTATATTTTGGCGAGTAATTTATTATCTCTACGCAAATGCAGGTGCACAAGAATCAAATAGCAATCTCTTGCATACATGTACTTACATAATTTAAAAGAAAATTGGGTTAACAAAAAAATATGATGTAACTCTACATGCAAAAACTAGTCTGGTATAAGTCTACATGCAACCAATAACCATACCTTAATCATATGTGACAAAATATAAAGAATGTTTTGTAATAGATGCTATGTATCTAATAATTTCAAATGACAAATTTAGATCTAAATACCAATTTTTCAATTCAAAAATCTATTTTCAAAATTTTCAAATGAGAAAAATCAAAGATAAAATAAAATCATAATGATAAGGAGGGAAGTTCTCAAAATAAAATGGTGAAACTTTAGAATCAAAACAACTTAGAGCATCCAATGGTATTTCGGTTTTCTAAAAACATCAACTAGAGTGAATAAATATCATTTCTTTCTCAAAATATTTGAAAATCATTTTTTTAAATCATTAGGAGTCCTAATAATAATAATTCTAAATCCTTTGCCTATAAATTTGAAATTTATAGACAATGATATATGAAATCACACAACCAATGAATTCACTTCAGTCAAATCAAATCAATCAAATTCCACGAATTAATAAACTAACACTAATAGTCAATCAAATTCTATAAGGGAAAACTGACCGCTTAACTTTGTTTCAAAATGTCAAATGACTAACCAACAAATCTTAGTTTAGGTCCAAAACTTTCTTGATTATCCAAAAATAGAGGTAATTATCTAAGCGTACCATTTTGCTTATTAGTCTTTGGTTATTACTTAGAAAATTATCAAAACTCAATCAGACAAAATGAAAGGTTATACTCTATATTTTACTAGTTTCTTAATTACATTAATTTTTTTCTAAAGTTATACTCAGATAATTACCCAACTCACTTGTTTTTTCACTTAGTATTTTATTCATTACTAAAATCATTTATGAATTATTTCATAAATTCTCACCTAAGTTCCAAAATATTTAATAAAGTCATTTCTTTATAAAACATCAAATAATAACTTATTCCACTTTATTCACTTGTATAATACACTCCTATATCCTAAGAGTACATACAAATTTTATTTTACCTTTTCAAAGATCTTGATGGAGATCAAACCAAATTATGGTTTCTTAAAATCGAGCCAAATTATTAACCTTTTTAACTTAAGAGTGTTAAAATGAATAATATGTACATGTTGACCCAATCAACAAATTGCTTAGACTACTAAGATGTTTTAAACAATTATAAGGTTTTAATAAAGACAATGTTTATCAAAGCCCTCTTATTTAATTTAACCTATCTTACCTATATTAAATTATCCCATATCTTATCTAAAGGAAAAATCTTATTTATCAAAGCAATCTCCTATTAGAAAAACCTTTTGTTTTGAAACCAATTCCTCCTAATTATCCTAAAGAAAATGGATTCCACTTAAAATTTTACTTACCAACATATTTTTACTTTCAATTACCTTCAAAAACTGTTATTTCATTTCTCAGAAATCTTTTTTGGAACTATCTACAAAAAAATTGAGATTTAAATTAAAAGATCCTTTTTAAAACATATTTCGTAAATTAAATTCATATAAAATTTCCTTTATAAAAAAATTTCATATTATATCCTTATTTATTATAACAGAATCTTCTCAAATATCTATTCTCAAAAGGTCATATCCCATTATTTAGATTATATTAACAACTTTTTATTAACGTTTAATCCTTAACTCACTAGTATTAAATGATGAAATTTTAACTTAATCATATTATTCGAACACCTTATAGTCAAATCGTGAAAATTAATTCACAAAGGGTTCATTTTAAATGAAGCGATAAATACATCCAAATAAACCGAGTAAAATTTTGCAAATAACAAACAACAGTCGATGCTTCTTATTTAAATTAAGAATAACCGAACAAACGATAGTGATAATTCATATTATCACATTTAAACCAACACACTTTATAACTGTATAAAGTTTGGAAATTATTCCTTTACATATATATAAAATATAAACCTAGGAAAAATATTTATTTTGCCAAATTATCAAAAATTCAATACCATATCCGTTGGCCTTAGCCGAGTGTTTAGAAACCCCTTCGATACCGTGGCATCCCACCTCTCGGCTAGAATTCATAAAAACTCAATGGACCAATTAAAGTAGTACATTTTAATAACATTAACAAATGCGCTCTCGTGTGTATATACTCTCAAACTCATTCTGGGGTGTCTCTTACCCTATCTCTGATGAGAAAAACCCTACCAAAGCCAAGGTTATCTCTTAACCTTCAACTTTGATACCATAAGGTAACGACCCACTTTTTTGACCATCGAAATCCGACACCGAATGTTATCACAGTGTTCCAATGTCTTGCATCCAATCGGCAAACGGGCAGATTGTTAGGGTAATCAAAAAGAAAATGTAACGACCCGGAATTTTCGATTTCGAAAACTCCAGATAGTTAGGAAAAGAAGAAAGAGAAAGAAGAAAAAGAAGAAACAGAAACACTAAAACATAGGATCCTCACATTCGCAACGGATCAAAATATAATATCACATAAAATAACAATTTACAAAGAAGAACTGTATCAGTGCATTTAAATTTTTATATATTAGAGTTACAACATTTACAATCATTGCACAGTTAAAATAACTTGTCCTAGATGAATATCAATATATATATATATATATATATAGACACACACATATATATATATATATCACAGCGGATAGACACTCTATACGTTCCTGTCCTTCAGCTCTCCTCTTGAGCTCCAGAACATCCTTACCTGCAAATCTGTAATACTCGATCTGACCCGAGCAATACATCAAAGTAACACCCGGGTCAGGCTGGAAACCAGCATGAGTAAACCCTTCTAACAAGGGATAGCAAAACATACAACTGATTTAAAATCCAGGGCAACTCGTTCCTTATCATGAGTTCTTAACTTACCACAGTCAAATTCACATCTACAATCATATCTAAGCATTACTACTCAGATTAAATGACCAATTTTATATCCTTTTATTTTATACCATCCTAAAATTCCAAAATTCATCCAATTCATAAGGAATTATTGCAGATTACAAATCGAAGTGGTTTCGTGTATTTACTGATACCCAACCCCGGTTTCTTTGACTCAAAGTCATTTCATAACAACTGTTTAAGTTTCAAAAATTCCATTTATTTGGAATTACATATTTACATTGTCGTTCATCACAGATGGTCAAACATATTATCACAGTTCAACCCAAAACATAACATATCACATATCATCACAAATCACTTATTGGAAATATCGAATAATCCAATGCATAACATATCATACAATCATTCATAAGCAAAATTAATTTGTCACACCAATTTTAATTAATTTAATTACAATAAAATAAATTTCTTCAATCACTTTTTAAATCCAACTTACTTAATATTAATTAATTAATTACAATCAATTAATAAATGATTCTTTAATTATCATCCTAATTAATCATCTTTGAGTAATTATCCTTTAATTATGTTATGTAATTAGCCCTTAATTAATTACACGAATTAATTATCCTTAACCCAATCACACTAATTAATCTTTAATTACCATCTTAGTTAATTAACTATAATTAATTACTTTAACCCTTAATTAATTAATTATACTATAATCACTTCCTTTGATTAATTATCCTATAATTAATCTCATTCATTAATTAACTAACCTTTTAATTAATTACCGTAATTAATCAATCCTTTGATTAATTACACTAAACAATTAATCCTTAATTGCTTCCTTAAGTAATTTTCTTTAATTACTTTCATCAAGTAATTATCCCATTGGTTAATTATCCTAAATTAACCTTTTCTTACTAATTATCCACTAATTATTAATTAACCCTTAACAAATTTATCCTTAATTACTTACATTAACTAATTATTATTTAAGTAATTAATCTCTAATTACTTAATTAATTTTATCCTTAATTATTAGTTAGTTAATCTCAAATTAATTAACTCATAATTAATTAAATTAATTAACTCATAATTAATTAAATTAATTAACTACCTTTTAATCATTAAGTAATTAAATAAATAAATAAATAAATAAATTACTCTTTAATTACTTTTTTTATTTAATTAATCCTTAACCATCGAAGGTCTTGATTAACCTTAAGATAAACCATTTATCTTTATTTAATTTCTTAAATATAACATTAAATTACATTTGAAAACACTAAAAAAATTAATTAATAATTTGCCTAATGAATTTATTCAAATCAAAATAATAAATCTTAAGAATATTTAACTTTTGAATCTTGAAAACTGTACGATAATTGATTTCTAAATTTGCTTTTGAAATCAGTTTACATCCTATTTTCTTAATTAAAAAGAAGATCTGGCCTCAGTGAATTAACTGGCCCAAGCCCGCACCTTCCTCCTCCTACTTTCTTACTTATTTTATTTTACAAATTTTTTTTCTTCGGCCCAGATTCTGGGCCCAATTTCCCCCCTTCTTCTTTATTCCTGAATCTTTCTTTTTTACTTCTTTCCCATTAAACTCGTCCCCTTATTGCATGAATCTGTGCACCACAGTGCACGTGAACATCAACCACGACCATCTATTTTGTCACCGAACATCTCCACTCATCGGCCCTGACCACCCCAAACATGGTCACCTTCAGCGAACATAACTACTCTTCAGTACCAAAATCGAGCTGCTCTCTCAACCCAAAAACAGTGACGAGCCACAACCCTTCACCGCCACACTACTACCTCCCACCGAACTCCACCAAAATCTGCCCAAAACCTTCCCACGACCTCCCCTTCCAATCTCCCTCTATGCGTGCGTCTCTATCCCCTGCTCGACGTCACCCTTGCCGTGCGACTCGAACCTTAAATAAGGCACAACAAAAACCTAATCACGTTAGTATTCCCCTACTTCCCTCAATTCACATCTAAAAACCATTAAACCAAACCCAAAATTCATTACTCGTAACAACAAACCTAATCAAGCGATCTTGTTGTTGAATTACGGTGTTTGATTTATTTTATTTTATTTTTATATCCTGCATCCCCTAACTATTAAAAGGTTTACCCTCTCCTTGCTTGATAAAAATAAATGAAACCAATTTTTAAAGAATCTAAACCTAAAAACAACCCAACTTTGTTTTAATTTCAAGATTTAAAACTAACCAAATAGCTGTTAAACATTTTAAAAGTCGATGTTCAACTGCATGTCAAAAGAAATATGAACAGAGCAATGCTAATAGAGGAGGATGTGCATGCATATGATTCTATCAAGCTAGTTACATAAGTTTATATACGAGTGTATATATGCATTACTGTACTAACACACATATCTATCATACTTCTATTTACAAATTTCAACAGATATTCCAGGTGGGTAGTATTAAAGAATAAGTCATACTCACATGTTTTTGCTGAGCAAAGAGGAAATCAAAGAACCAGCCTTTGAAGAAAAAAAATGAAATCTACACTTGCTTCTGATTTGAAAATTGCAGAGGATAATTTCCAGATTTTAGAACAGACTTCAGATTTGCTGATTTGGATCTACTGTTAGTTAAGTCTGAATTCACACTTGTTTTTAGATGATCTTGAATTGCTTCAGTTGTAAGCCATATAGATGATTAGTTTAGATTTATTTTTATTGCTTAAATTTTGGTTTGGTTCTAAAGGAAGATGAAAGAAGAAATATGGATTGAGAAATGAGGATCTGGACAAAAATTTCTTTGAACTGTTTTCAGCTTTCATTCCTAAGTTATTATATATATATATATATATATATATATATATATATATATATATATATTATTTTAACATATTGCCACTTGTAAATACATGTTGTGTTTATTTTACAAATGTCATAGTTATGTATTTTAAGTTTAAATCCTTACTAAATATTTATTTATATAGATTATTTATTCCTATGTTTACATATGAATTGTGTACTTTAAATTTTATACTTATATATTATTATATATATAATTTTTTTAAAGATATACACATATTGTAACAACCCGATATTTTCAACCATTTGCATCCGCACATGTCGGACTTGAATTGCTCAAAATACCGCGTCGTAAATAAAATTTGGCAAATCTCAGAATATACAGTAAATAAAAATCACAGAACACAGACATAGAGTAAGAAATGCAGCGGAAGTAAAGAGATAGTAGTTCATGAAGCTACTATGTAAATATATCAGAGTTGAATAAAATACAACAGACTAAATAAAGTACAACAGAAGTCTTAAGATGATAACCAAGTACAAGCTGAATAGAACAACAGAACTGGAATAGATAAAACTAGATAAGCAGATAATCTCTAGCGATTCCAATCTCCAGAAAGTGGAATCCAAATCTGTGAATAACTCAGGCTGACCCGAGCGTACATAAAAATACAAACACTCGAGTAATGTAAACCAACTCAAGTGAACTGTAATAAGGTACAAGTAACTTAAAGGATGCCTGGGACCGTCCATCCTCTAAGGATCCGTTAAACTATTTACTATATAGTAATAATTTTCTATTATAATAATGTCTATAGTAAAATAAACTTACTTTTAAATAGCGTTCCAGGCTACCCATATCACCCTTCACACATAATAGTCCCAGTAGTCCATCCAATATCATGCCATCTCCACTCCGGGTGACTGTCAGAGGATACCACACGGGCTACGGGAGAAAAACAAACTCGTAGTAAAGGTTCGGTATGGTAGGTGACACGACACAAAAGGCAATGCTAGGGTAGATATACCAATTACGCACACGGGCTGGTGGTAACGCAGCAGCCACATACGCCCACCTCGGAACACACTCCCATATCAAAATCGAAGGATGACCATCTAATCATTCACCAGTAAGAGTATAGTATCGAAGGAATGTGTCCGATCGGAGGAATGACTTCACTTGGCCCGAGATCGCTCCCATTTTAGCCACTTTATGCCAACTCACGGGAGTTGGGTCCACATAATATACCTCAAGAACGTCGCCACCATCCTACTTCATTCTGGAATCTCCACTGCGTACACAGTTGTTAAAGTGGTTTTCGGTATCGACAAAGAGTATGCCAGATATCCGATCCCGGTATCTTTAACAACCAATCGTTATTATAACCCATGGTTATAATTTTAAAATATAATATTTTATACTTCAAAATAAAATATCATTTCAAATCCAAATCTTTATCAAAATAAAGATTAAATCATTTCCAAACCATTTCAATATATAAAAATAGCATATCCTTTCAAAACTTCCTTTTCAAATCATTTCAATATATCGAAATATCATATCCTTCCAAAACTTCACAACAAATCATTTTAATATCAAAATATCATTCAAAGATAGTTTATACTTCGAAAACCCAAAATCATTTTTTTATTTCAAAACTATATTTATTTCATAAACAATATCATTTCCATTCCAAACATATATTCACTTTTCAAAATAGTTTATACTTTCAAAGTTATAACTCTTTCCAAACCAAAACAATGAAATCATTACACTTTAAAAACCAGAACATTTTGAAATCATACATTTGCAATCATCCTTTAATTCTACACATTAACAAATTTATTAAATTAAACCCATATTTAAATTTCAATTTAATTTAATTCAAACCATCATTTTCAATTCAAATTCAGTTTACTAACAAACCATTTCAAATCTTATCAAATTCAAATATAGGTTTAATCCACAAAATACAATATTCAATCTTTAGTATATTTCAAGGTTTGAATATCCCACCTTTCATAAATCCAATATCATTTAAATAAACTCAAATGATATATACTTCAAATATTCATTTATCAAATAAATTAAATAAATTAGAAATCAAATATCCTTTCAAAATATCAAAATGTCAAATATTATTCAAAACATCATTCATTTTTATTCATTTAAATAACTTTTAAATCCCTTCATTTTATTTAAGAATTAATTACCATTTCAAACTTATGTTTCAAAAGAATTTATATCAAAATTAAATCTCTCCATTTAAATCATTTAAAGTCGATTCCTTATATTTATTAATTAAATATTAAATTTCCAAAATTTTAATCCTTCCATTTAAAGCCATATAATGTCTCTTCATTATCTTTAGAAATTTAACATTTAATTTCCAAAATTTTATCATTTTTTCAAAGATATTTTTTTCATAAAAGTTATTAAAACAACAAAAATATAGTTTTCGTAGCACTTAAAAATGCTACGTAAAGTTATAGTTTAAAATAGTTCATTTGACAAAAGACAGCGTTTAAGTGCTGTAATAGATTTCCTTTAAATTTCAAATAACTTAAATGTTAAGTTTAACCACTATAACATTTACAAAGTGCTATAATAACCTTTATTTCAATTTAACTTTTTAGTTCATTTAAAACAACTATAGCATTTACAAAATGCTCTAGTACCCTTACATTACATTTCAAAAATACTGTTAAATCAAATTCAAGGCTTCAATGCAAATTTCACCAACGGTTAATTTTAATTTAAACCATTTAACTTATAAAATCATAAAACTTCACATTTTAAATTCATCATTTCAATACTCTTATTTTTATGATTTTTATAAAGTTAAATTTCATCCAAAAATCAAATTTTAACATAATTTCTTATTTAAATTAAAGTATTAAATCCCATTTCTTTAATTAATTTTATTAATTAACCATTAAGTTTTAAATTACCAAATTATAAATTATTTCTATTTACTTTACTTAATAAAAATGTCATTTTTAACAAAAGTTCAAAATTTCCCACAATAAGTTATATTTCAAAATTTTGACTCAAAACATTCATTTATTCCCATTTTCATTTATTCAAAAATCACTTTTATTTTTATAAAAAATTATTTTATTCATTTTAATTCAAATATTATACTTTTACTTTTAAAAATAATTTTAAAACATTTCAGAAAATAATTTATAACCCACGGGTCTGTATATAGTTTTCTAGCCTAGGTCAAGTGATACAGATGTATATCATTTCAATCCGCAATTTACAAAGAAAACCCAGGTTCTATCATTTCAAACCCACATTCCCAAGAAAAATTAATGATATTGAAAACCGCTCAGGCCTATCATTTCAGCCCATAACAATTTTCCGTTATTCTAGAGTCTGTTCGGGTATGTATCATTTCGACCCATAGTGATTCTAGTCTACAGGGAACTTGCAATGGTGATAACTGATATAAATAACCGAATAACATAAAATAACGATAACTTATGATATAACAATTGTAATAACAGGTATGAACATCATATGATAATAATGTAGCAGTAATAACAGGATGAAATGCATTACAGATTCAAGCGATGTCAGTTTATAACTATACAAGTACATATTAGTCTGGTGAGATTCACTCACTTGTTCAAAGCTGGAGATTGCTACCAAAGCACACACACTGACACTACGAAGGCAGGATGACACAGATATGACAAGTGAGTGGAGAGCCAAAGCTAATAGCCTTGTTCAAACATTTACACAAAATAATACAAATATATGTAAGTTTCAACACGATTTAAACATCAAATAACATTAGAATTCAAAGCCCAAAACAACATCGAATGAATTTGCACTTGTTCTCAACCTCATGTACTTCAGTTACGCGGTGATTAGGCTCAGCTAACATAGGAATTAGGTCTGGTTTGGGTGTGCAAGAGGTCGGCCTACATGGTGTTAAACGGTGAAGAGGTATAGGTGCATCAATCTACCACTACAAAGCAAAGTTCATCATTTTCTAGGCTACAACTAGGTTCAGCCATGGGTTATGTCAGCCCAACCAGAGATGCAGGTGGTGGTGGGTGATGTGGCGGGGGTGGAGGTCAGGTCAGTGGTGGTGGTGCTGGGGGAAGTGGCGGCTAGTGGTGGTAGAAGGTGATGGTGAACAAACTAGGTCTAGATTTGCACGTAGGTGATGGATTCTTGGATTTTTGTGGAGATGCAAGCCATAGGGGTGCTCGGCCTGGGGATGAGGGTGGTCTAGGGTGGTTGATGGTTGGAATATCAGTTGGTGGAGGTTGGCCTTGATCTGGAGGAGGAGTGGCCGATCCATATATGGTTGAGAACCAATGCAAAATCAAAGTAGAAAATAGAAAACAAAGAAAAAGAAGAGAAGAAATTTACCAAACTTTCTTCACAAGGCCATGGCCGAAAATTTTCAGTTTGAGGAATGGAAAAATAATGTACGTGAATGGTAATGAAAATATACGTCTGAAAGGTGTGCATATTAAAAGCTATTTGATGAATAATTATGATAAATATGAAAGGGTGGAAGATAAAGGGCCATTAGAAACCCAAAAATCAAAACCCTTTCAAATTTCTTTTAATTTATTTATATAAGATTAAATTACTGAGAATAACAATTATTTCAGTCACAATTTCGAAAATTTAACGAAATATAGAAATATATATAATATTTATTAATTATATAAGGTTAAAATGAGAAAATAGCACAAAATTGCAAACTAGACTCAAAAATTTTGAAAATAACATAATAAATTTTATAAAAATTATATGGACTTGGTAAAATATTTATAAAAAAGATAATAACAAAAAAATAAAATTCATTCACAAAATAAATAAATATAAAATTAAATTAAATATAATTTATATGAAGAAAATAGCAGAAAAATGGAAACTAGGCTTAATAAATTAAAATAAATTCAAATAAACTTTAGAAAAATTATATTATCACTTTAAATATAATAAAAGACCAAAATATACATATAATAAAATATTAAAAAAATTTAAAATAAAATATGACAAAGAAAACCTAATTTATATAATTTAAAATAGACAAAATTGCAAAATATAACAAATTATACTCAAAATTGAGATGTACATAACTTTCACAGTTTAAGTTCGTTTCCAACGAAACGAAAAGTAATATTCAAGTTATTTCATCTATTTTCATAATAAAAGATAAAATTTAATAATTTAAATAATTTAAATTTTAAGTTTAAAAGCCAAAGTTTGACCAGTTTGAACAGAAATTCACTTTTTAGTAAAATATTCAATCTATACTTGTTTGAACTATAAATCACTTAATAATCAACATTTATATTTTTAAAATGAAATGTTTGAAATAAAACAAGTTTAAAATAATTTAAAATAAAATAAATTCAAATTTAAATTATATACAAAAATCTAGGGTTGTTACACTCTCCCCCACTCAAAACTTTTCATCCCCGAAAAGGAATGAGAAAAGGGAAAGCACGGAAAAAATAGAGTGAAATAAGATTAAGAAAAGATGACAAGGAGATTGAAATTATACCTAATAACTATTGTTATAGGTAAGTTTAAAAAGGTTGAGATGATCTTCGCAAGATTCTCTAGAATCAGGAACACAAGCATGAAAAGATCCTTTAGAATCTGATTCACTCTTCCCGCTTGACCGATGGACTGTGGATGGAAAGCAGTGCTTAAATTCAAAATAAGTACCAAAGATTATTAAAGATTATAGATAAATAGAAAGATTATAGAAAGATGTCTATACCAGTCTATAGTAAGATGAGGAAAATAAGGACAACTAAAGACAATTTGAAAACAAAATAGGATAATAAGTTTGAAAAACAAAATAAGATAATAGGTTTGAAATTTCCATGGTTTCAACTTAATATTGATAATTAATTTTTACACAAGTTACATGAATCTTAAATATATCTAATTTCATTATCTTATCATCTAATCATCTTAAACTAAAAATTTCAAAATCACGAATTTGAAAAAAATCATTATTATACTCAAAATGTACTTAATAAATTTAATTCCTCTTTATTCCTAATTAAAATTAAAATTATTCCTCTCAATATATTTTATCACTTATGTTAAATATACTTACACTTATTATAACTATTTTAATTTATTCTTAATTCCTTTAACATCATTTATATTGTAAATTATTCAATTAACCTTTTATTCTATTTACCTCTGTTAATCTTTTTTTTTTAACTAAAATTTAAGTGTATTATAACCACTCAAATTTTATTTATAAAATCCTTTTATATTGTATATTATCCAATTACATTATTAACTTCTGAAAATTAAGGTAAGTTATATTTGAATGCAATTGTATTATACAAATAAAACTTTCTAATTCAATCATCTCAAGTTTGAATCATTTATTCAAAAAAATTGATTTTCTTTTTTTTATAATTGAAATTATTCTTTAAGGTAAAACTTAAGAATAAATTTCTGATACCCTTCAAACCATTTAGAGATAAATAAATATATGTACATAATATGTCAAATCAAATTTAAATCATATATCTATATAAAATCAAATCATATTTTAAAAATTCAAATCGATTAGATTTCGCAAAACAAAGCTGTAGCAAGACTACAGAGTGGTCTCTTCACTTCAAAACTCGAAAATGAAAGTCGATGATGTCGCGGTCATCACCGAAGTTATTTTCCAGCGACAAAGAGAATAGCACCAATTTCTTTAAACTTTAAAATTCTTTGGAAACAAATTTCTATTCAAAATACTTTAAACAATATATAATTTTAAAACTTGAAAACACAAGGTTTGAAACCATCGGAAATTAAATTCTCAAATTTTTGATTTAAATTCATTTCAGTTCCCAAATCAATTTATAAACAACTATTTATAAATTCATTTATAGAACTATAAATGATAAATCAAGCATTATCATTTCAAATAATCAATTTATTAAGTTCCATAAATTTACTTATATATCAAAATTTATTTCATTAACAAATTTAAAATAACATTGTGTCGGTTTGTTCTGTCAAAGTGTTTTACAAATCCTATCGATAGCGTTGATCAGACGAATCGATCGGAAACCCAAATCAACATCAACAACTCAAAAAACACAACATATAAAACAAAACATAGATTTACAAGTATAGTTCAAAATGTTTGGAGATATTTTAGAAACAAAAGACAAGATGGTTAAACAGAGTAGTGGGATGGATAAGCTTAAATAAATCGCAGGCAATCTTAACCGGGTAAACTGTGACTTAAAGAATAAGATCGATGTGGATTTTCTGGGGTAAATCTACATTCAATCTCAAGAGATAGAGTTTGAAAAATAAAGATATTAGCATCTAAACCAAGGGTAAAATCTCTGGTGAATCGATGCTAATTGTAAAGGAGTTTCACCGCTTTACATGAAAATTAGAATATTGGCGAGACCACCAATTCACTATAAAGATCATTCGAAATGGAGTTATGAGATACTCCAGAATCAAAAGAAAAGGAATAGTGAGGGACAAGAATGGATTTTGGAACTGTAGGGAACGTTCCAAAATTCAAAACAAATCGAATGAAAATGAAGAGATTCAAGCTCGAATGAAAGTGATTCTGAAATTAAATTTACCATATATTCTAAGTTTTGCCTCAAAGCCAAAGCTCTGATACCAACTGTAACAAGCCGATATTTTTCAACCATTCGCATCCGCACATGTCGGACTTGAATTGTTCAAAATACCGCGTTGTAAATAAAATTGGGCAAATCTCAGAATATACAGTAAATAAAAATCACAGAACACAGACACAGAGTAAGAAATGCAGCAGAAGTAAAGAGATAGTAGTTCATGAAGCTACTATGTAAATATATCAGAGTTAAATAAAATACAACAGACTAAATAAAGTACAACAGAAATCTTAAGATGATAACCAAGTACAAGCTGAATAGAACAACAGAACTGGAATAGATAAAACTAGATAAGCAGATAATCTCCAGCGATTCCAATCTCCAGAAAGTGGAATCCAAATCTGTGAATAACTCAGGCTAACCCGAGCGTACATAAAAATACAAACACTCGAGTCAGGACAATATATACTTATATAATGTAAACCAACTCAAGTGAACTGTAATAAGGTACAAGTAACTTAAAGGATGCCTGGGACCGCCCATCCTCTAAGGATCCGTTAAACTATTTATTATCTAGTAATATTTTGCTATTATAATAATGTCTATAGTAAAATAAACTTACTTTTAAATAGCGTTTCGGGCTACCCATATCACCCTTCACATATAATAGTCCCAGTAGTCCATCCAATATCATGCCATCTCCACTCGGGGTGACTGTCAGAGGATACCACACGCGCTACGGGAGAAAAACAAACTCATAGTAAAGGCTCGGTATGGTAGGTGACACGGCTCACAAGGCAATGCCAGGGTAGATATACCAATTACGCACACGGGCTGGTGGTAACGCAGCAGCCACATACGCCCACCTCGGAACACACTCCCATATCAAAATCGGAGGATGCCATCTAATCAATCACCAGTAAGAGTATAGTATCGAAGGAATGTGTCCGATCGGAGAAATGACCTCACTTGGTCCAAGATCGCTCCTGTTTTAGCCACCTTATGCAACCTCACGGGAGTTGGGTCCACGTAATATACATCAAGAATGTCGCCACTATCCTACTTCATTCTGGAATCTCCACCATGTACACAGTTGTTAAAGTGGTTTTCGGTATCGACAGAGAGTATGTCAGATATCCGATCCCGGTCTCTTTAACAACCAATCGTTATTATAACCCATGGTTATAATTTTAAAATATAATATTTTATACTTCAAAATAAAATATCATTTCAAATCCAATTCTTTATCAAAATAAAGATTAAATCATTTCCAAACCATTTCAATATATCAAAATAGCATATCTTTTCAAAACTTCCTTTTCAAATCATTTCAATATATCGAAATATCATATCCTTTCAAAACTTCACTACAAATCATTTTAATATCAAAATATCATTCAAAGATAGTTTATACTTCGAAAACCCAAAATCATTTTTTATTTAAAAACTATATTTATTTCAAAAACAATATCATTTCCATTCCAAACATATATTCACTTTTCAAAATAGTTTATACTTTCAAAGTTATAACTCTTTCGAAACCAAAACATTGAAATCATTACACTTTGAAAATCAGAACATTTTGAAATCATACATTTGCAATCAACCTTTAATTCTATACATTTACAAATTTATTAAATTAAACCTAAATTTCAATTTCAATTTAATTTAATTCAAACCATCATTTTCAATTCAAATTCAGTTTACTAACAAACCATTTCAAATCTTATCAAATTCAAATATAGGTTTAATCCACAAAATATAATATTCAAACTTTAGTATATTTCAAGGTCTGAATATCCCACCTTTCATAAATCCAATATCATTTGAATAAACTCAAATGATATATACTTCAAATATTCAAAAACAACTATAACATTTACAAAGTGCTATAATAGCCTTTATTTCAATTTAACTTTTTAGTTCATTTAAAACAACTACAGCATTTACAAAATGCTCTAGTACCCTTACATTACATTTCAAAAATTCTGTTAAATCAAATTCAAGGCTTCAATGCAAATTTCACCAACGGTTAATTTTAATTTAAACCATTTAACTTATAAAATCATAAAATTTCACATTTTAAAATATCATTTCAATACTCTTATTTTTATGATTTTTATAAAGTTAAATTTCATCCAAAAATCAAATTTTAACATAATTTCTTATTTAAATTAAAGTATTAAATCCCATTTCTTTAATTAATTTTATTACTTAACCATTAAGTTTTAAATTACTAAATTATAACTTATTTCTATTTATTTTACTTAATAAAAATTTCATTTTTAACAAAAGTTCAAAATTTCCCATAATAAGTTATATTTCAAAATTTTGACTTAAAACATTCATTTATTCACATTTTCATTTATTTAAAAATCACTTTTAATTTTATAAAAAAAATCATTTTATTCATTTTAATTCAAAATATTGTACTTTTACTTTTAAAAATAATTTTAAAACATTTCAGAAAATAATTTATAACCTACGGTCTGTATATAGTTTTCTAGCCTAGGTCAAGTGATACAGATGTATATCATTTCAATCCGCAATTTACAAAGAAAACCCAGGTTCTATCATTTCAAACCCCCAGTCCCAAGCAAAATTAATGATAATGAAAACCGCTCAGGCCTATCATTTCAGCCCATAACAATTTTCCCTTATTCTAAAGTCCGTTCGGGTATGTATCATTTCGACCCATAGTGATTCTAGTCTATAGGGAACTTGCAATGGTGATAACTGATATAAATAACTGAATAACATAAAATAACAATAACGTATGATATAACAAGTGTAATAACAGGTATGAACATCATATGATAATGATGTACTAGTTATAACAGGATGAAATGCATTACAGATTCAAGCGATGTCAGTTTATAACTATACAAGTACATATTAGTCTGGTGAGATTTACTCACTTTTCAAAGC
The DNA here is from genome assembly GCA_030765085.1 of Allium cepa. Classification (NCBI taxonomy): domain Eukaryota; kingdom Viridiplantae; phylum Streptophyta; class Magnoliopsida; order Asparagales; family Amaryllidaceae; genus Allium; species Allium cepa. Next base: position 637,062,873 of record CM060941.1, read on the forward strand.
TGGAGATTGCTACCAAAGCACATACACTGACACTACAAAGGCACAACGACACGGATACGACAAGAGAGTGGAGAGCCAAAGCTAATAGCCTTGTTCAAACATTTACACAAAACAATACAAATATATGTAAGTTTCAACACGATTTAAACATCAAATAACATTAGAATTCAAAGCCCAAAACAACATCGAATGAATTTGCACTTGTTCTCAACCTCATGTAATTCAGTTAGGCAGTGATTAGGCTCAGCTAACAGAGGCATTGGGTCTGTTTTGGGTGTGCAAGAGGTCGGCCTACATGGTGTTAAATGGTGAAGAGGTATATGTGCATCAATCTACCACTACAAAGCAAAGTTCATCATTTTCTAGGCTACAACTAGGTTCAGCCATGGGTTATGTGGGCCCAACCAGAGGTGCAGGTGGGTGATGTGGCAAGGGGTGGAGGTCAGGTCAGAGGTGGTGGTGCTGGAGGAAGTGGCAGCTAGAGGTGGTAGAAGGTGATGGTGAACAAACTAGGTCTAGATTTGCATGTAGGTGATGGATTCTTGGATTTTTATGGAGATGCAAGCCATAGGGGTGCTCGGCCTGGGGATGAGGGTGGTCTAGGGTGGTTGCTGGTTGGAATATCAGGTGGTGGAGGTTGGCCTTGGGCTGGAGGAGGAGTGGCCTATCCATATATGGTTGAGAACCAATCCAAAATCCAAATAGAAAATAGAAAACAAAGAAAAAGAAGGGAAGAAGTTTACCAAACTTTCTTCACAAGGCTATGGCCGAAAATTTTCAGTTTGAGGAATGGAAAAATAATGTACGTGAATGGTAATGAAAAATATACGGCTGAAAGATGTGTATATTAAAAGCTAATTGATGAATGTTATGATAAATATGAAAGGGTGGAAGATAAAGGGCCATTAGAAACCCAAAAGTCAAAATTCTTTCAAATTTCTTTTAATTTATTTATATAAGATTAAATTACTGAGAATAACAATTATTAGTCACAATTTCAAAAATTTAACAAAATATAAAAATATATATAATATTTGTTAATTATATAAGGTTAAAATGAGAAAATAGCACAATATTGCAAACTAGACTAGAAAATTTTGAAAATAACAAAATAAATTTTAGAAAAATTATATGGACTTGGTAAAATATTTATAACAAAGATAATAACATAAAAATAAAATTCATTCACAAAATAAATAAATATTAAATTAAATTAAATGTAATTTATATGAAGAAAATAGCAGAAAAATGGAAACTAGGCTTAATAAATTGAAATAAATTCAAATAAACTTTAGAAACATTATATTATCACTTTAAATATAATAAAAGACAAAAGTATACATAAAATAACATATGAACACAAATTAAAATAAAATATGACAAAGAAAATATAATTTATATAATTTAAAATAGGCAAAATTGCAAAATATAACAAATTATACTCAAAATTGAGATGTACATAACTTTCACAGTTTAAGTCCGTTTCCAACGAAACGAAAAGCAGTGTTCAAGTTATTTCATCTATTTTCATAAATAAAGATAAAATTTAAGATTTTAAATAATTTAAATTTGAAGTTTAAAAGCCAAAGTTTGACCAGTTTGAACAGAAATTCACTTTTTAGTAAAATATTCAATCTATACTTGTTTGAACTATAATTCACTTAATAATCAACATTTATATTTTTAAAATGAAATGTTTGAAATGAAACAAGTTTAAAATAATTTAAAATAAAATAAATTCAAATTATAAATTATACGCAAAAATCTAGGGTTGTTACACATATCAAAGCTTTATATCTATTCACGAATATACTAACTATATCTATTTCTAAGTATATAAAAGAAAAGTATTTTTTTAAATCTCGCATTTCATATTTACATACCAAACTTATATGTATGTATATAAATTTCCAAAGATCTATTCAAAGATTAAATCTTATTTTTATTTTTACACTAAAATAACTATCTATACATATATGTTAATTTCAGAACATGACCTCAATACAATATATATATATATATATATATATATCCATATATTATTTTGGAAAATTATTCTTATTAGCTTTGAAAAGATAAATTAAATCCTGTAAATTTTCAATTAACAGATGCCCAAAATTCGGGTTATCACATTCCTCCCCCCTTAGAATCTTTTCGTCCTCGAAAAAGAACAAAGCCAATTTTTTTTTAAAATGCTTATTATCAGAAAATTATTCTTTAATCATTTTTTATAACACCTTTAAAATCTACATAATATTATAAAATAGTTTTATAAAAATACTTTTTATAACTCGATGTTTCAATAAGTCCTTCCTCGTTCTCACATAAATTCGGTCGTACGTTGATCAGTCGTAAGACTGAAAATCTACAAGTGCTTAGCATACCCGTTTTCAACATCTAGTGAAAATACTTTGAAAATAATTTTATTACAAATATAGAAAACAGTTTTTGAAAATAGAGGAAATTTCTTTGTGAGAATGCTCTGGAAATTATCACCCCCATCCATGGTCGCAGTTACATTCCAGGGTTACGTTTCCATCGCAGCAAAAATCCATGTAACTGCAGGCTCTCCGCGGCCTCTCGATTATGCCATGGAACCCACGACAGATCGCAGTTGCATTCCAGGGTTACGTTGCCATCACAACAAAAGTCCATGTAACTGCAGGCTCTCTGCGGCCTCTGATTTTTGCTATCAAAATGAAACTTCTCCACTCCTACATAGGTTGCAATCTACCGATATAAAATCAAACGCAGACTGTTGGCTCTCATCGGCACACACGACTTTCTATGTCACCATAGGTCGCAGTCTACTGATATAAAATCAAACGCAGACTGTTGGCTCTCAGCGGCACACACGACTTTCTCTATGGTATACTCTACTCATAATCCCCAGGAACTAGTTTTGTCCGGACTCCTCATAGGATCAACTTTAGAACCCCCCTTGGGGCTCAAGGCAGCACCACCCGGTGGCACTCCTGAGAAGTTCATTTTAAGGGAGCGTCTTTTTCCCAAGAGCCAATATCAAAACATTTTATACTATACACATATATTATCTTCAGATCATACACCTAGTATGATCTCATACAAAGCTCCTTTACACCAAAATCGATTATCCCAAAATCGATTATTCTCAAACTAGGCTTTCCAAATTTCAATATTGATTTTACCCAAAAATCAAAAGCCTTTCCAAAACCAAAGGTTCCCAAAACCTTTTTCCAAAATCCTCATATGATCCTTTATATATATATATATATATATATATATATATTCAGATATTTTATCTTTAAAACTTTGGATCATTTCAAACTTGTTAAAATTCCCTTTATACTTCAAAATCCTTTTCTTCTGGCAATAGATTCAACAAAGGAAGATTTATCTTATATAACAAAGATATATAACTTTATTTATTCCAAATCAAATATTTAAATTTGATTACTCTTTATATATCATTTCATTCATATCTGTACGATGTACACATATCATTCGTACGCTATACCAATCTGATCGCTCACTCGACCACAAAATTTCACTTCCGAACTAGTATCGTCCACCCGACTTCCTAGTGCAGACTCGGATTTGGTTTCTTGATCAGAAACCGTCATTCCCCTTGCATAGTCCTAACTATGATAGAGAATATCCAGAACCAATCAACAACACATTTCCAGGTTTGCCGTCGAAAATCGAGTGAAAAATCCCAACTCGGATCGACATACTATCTTGAAATCCTGTGCTCGAATCTGGATCAAATCACTATGCGAATAGAATAACATACGTACACCCTACGTATTCATCTTTATTGGTTATTGGCCAAATCAATTCCATTTCTATTCACATTCCCTTTGATTTCATTCACTTACTCACAATTGCTTCAATCCATTTGGATTATCACCTCTATTCTTATCTCGATTGGGTATTTAACCAATAACAGTTTGAACTCCGACTGATTTATTTAGAAAATAGCTTGAAAATTTTAAAAATAAATAAATAGTTGGAAAATAATTACTAGTTTGTAAAATAGGTGTAAAGTAGTTAGAAAATAGTTAAAATAATTATAGAAATTTTAGGTCATTGCAAAATAATAGTAAGGTAGCAATTAGTTTTGTAAAATAGTTGAAATATAGTAATTAGTTTATAAAACAGTTAGAAAATTGTTAAACAGTTTCAAAATTAATTGTAAAACAAGTATAAGATAGTTTGGTTTTAAAAAGAAAGGTTGTATATATAATGAATAGCTTGGAAAAATAGGTTTATATTAAAAAAAATTATATTAAAAATAGTCCAGAGTCAAAACTGCTCACTTACCAATCTCCATTCCCGTCAATTCAATTTGAATTTCCATTTCCATTTAAATTGACCCAATTCCAATTTAAATAACTTCAATTTCCATTGAAATTGATTCAACCCCAATTCAAGTTGAATTAACCTCAGTTTCTTACCAAATTTAACTTTATTCAACCTTGATCTCAAATTCTACTAATTCAAATAAATTTCAGTTGAACTAGTTCCAATTTCAATTCATTTCAACTCCAGTTTGAATTAATCCCAATTTCAAACTCCATTTCCAAATCAAGTTGAATTATTCTTGATTTCTCTCCGAATTCAATTCAAATTCCATTTGAATTTAAAACTACTCAACATTAATTACAATTCCAAATTATTCAAATCAGTTCGGACTAATTTAAAATTGAATCCAACTTTAATTTCAAATCGTATCAAATCAATCCAATTCAAATTTTCCATTTGAATTTTATACTTATACATCTTCAATCACAATTTCAATTAATTCAAATCAAATTTAATTTGAACTAATTTCAATTCAAATTCCAAATTTGAACCATCTCGAATTATATAAATTCGAGTTAATACTTCAAATATTGATTTAATTTCTTTAAATCAATTTACCTTTAAAGTTTTTAAACAATTTAATTCACAGTTCAGACCTAACATATTATACCACAAATCAAATTAACCTTTAAACAATTTAATTTTGAGTCAAATTCTCAAAATTCCATTTTAAATTATCTTTACTTCACTTTTTCCAAAGTTCAAATAAAAGTTCAAAACAATTTTATCCTTAAAAATTTAATTTATTACTCAATTTTATCTTCCAATTTAAAACTAGTTCCTTAAACAATTTTAATTTACAAGTGTAATCATTCAAATTTTCAGTTCAAAGTAATTCCTTATCCTTAATTTCAAATTAAAGTGTGATTTTCCTTTTATCCCAATAATGGATATATTACCATACTTTATTTCTTATTTATTTAAACAAATCCAATTTCAACTTAAAGATTATTAATAACAACGGGATGGTATTATTCAAATTATTTTTAAAACATCCATCCATTTCTAATTTTCGGATCTCAACCCCATTTTGAGATCACACAAACTTCCCATTAAAATCAACCATTTAACTTTCCAAGTTAAATTCCAATTTCATCTTGAAATTTCCAAATCAGGTTGATCATTCCAACTTATTTAACCTTTTCCAAAGTTAAACTCAATTCACTTAATCCAGTCATCCTTACCCAGTTTGAACTTCCATTTTAAATTTTGAACTTTTCATAAATAATCTTCCTACTTATTAAGTTCAAAAACTTATCACTTTGGGTATCACTTCTCATTCCAAATTTTAAAACTCAACATTCAGAGTTTATCTCAAACCATCTTTGATATTATGTATATCTCTCATATATACATATTTATTCCTTGGCCCACCAAGCCAAATTTTAAAATTTAAACCACCCATGGTGTTAATTCAAAACAAATTTTCTTTAAATCTTCAAAAAACTCTTGTTTGCCTCAAGCTTTCTCATTTAATTAATAGTATTTATTATTCTTTTAATAATTTGAAAACAAATTTCAAATGCTTTTAAATCTTAAGATTCAAACTTCACAATTTAGATCAACTTCAATTTCAATTTATAACCCATACTTACTTAAATGGTTTACTTCCTTAAAACATTTCATTTTGCTTACTCATTAACACACATTTCATTATTATCTTATTCTGAAATTCCTTCCCAAATTCACGATTTAAATTTCAGTTTGAATTTATTTCAAACTTATCTTTATTTAATTTTCCATTTGGTTGTATTTCTATCACTTGTTAATTTTATTCAATAATTTAACAACCAATTAGCTTAATATTTATTAGAAAGAAATATTGCTTTATATATCAAAATATATTGTTTTATAAAATCATTTAAAATCTTTATATAAGAAAATAGCAAGTATGCTCTCTCATATATATGTACACTCAACTCATTCTAGGGTACTATTGATCCTATCCTTAATGAGTAATCCCAACAGAGCCAAGGTTCTCGCTTAACCTTGCTCTGATACCAAATGTAATGACCCGGAATTTTCAATTCCGAAAACTCCAGATAGTTAGGAAAAGAAGAAAGAGATGGAAGAAAAAGAAGAAACAGAAACACTAAAACATAGGATCCTCACATTCACAACAGATCAAAATATAATATCACATAAAATAACAGTTTAAAAAGAAGAACTGTATCAGTACATTTACATTTTTATATATCAGAGTTACAACATTTACAATCACTGGACAGTTAAAATAACTTGTCCCAGATGAATATCAATATATATATATATATGTGTGTGTGTGTGTGTGTGTGTGTGTGTGTGTGTGTGTATCACAGCGGATAGACACTCTATACGTTCCGGTCCTCAATCTCTCCTCTTGAGCTCCAGAACGTCCTTACTTGCAAATCTGTAATACTCGGTCTGACCCGAGCATTACATTAAAATAACACCCAGGTCAGGCTAGAAACCAGCGTGAGTAAACCCATCTAACAAGGGATACCAAAACATACAACTAATTTAAAATCTAGGGTAACTTCGTTCCTTATCACGAGCTCTTAACTTACCATAGTCAAATTCACACCTACAATCATATCTAAGCATTACTACTCAGATTAAATGACCAATTTTATATCATTTTATTTTATACCATCCTAAAATTACAAAATTCATCTAATTAATAAAGAATTATTGCAGATTACAAATCGAAGTGGTTTCGGGTATTTACTGATACCCGACCACGGTTTCTTCGATTCCAAAGTCATCTCATAACAACTGTTTAAGTTTCAAAAATTCCATTTATCTAGAATTACATATTTACACTGTCGTTCAACACAGATTGTCAAACATATTATCACATTTCAACCCAAAACATAACATATCACATATCATCACAAATCACTTATTAGAAATATCGAATAATCCAATGCATAACATATCATACAAAAATTCATAAGCAAAATTAATTTGTCACGCCAATTTTAATTAATTTAAATAAAATAAATATCTTCAATCACTTTTTAAATCCTGCTTACTTAATCTTAATTAATTAATTACAATCAATTAATAAATGATTCTTTAATTATCATCCTAATTAATAATCTTTGATTAATTATCCTTTAATTATTTTATGTAATTAGCCGTTAATTAATTACACGAATTAATTATCCTTAACCCAATCACACTAATTAATCTTTAATTACCATCTTAGTTAATTAACTATAATTAATTACTTTAACCCTTAATTAATTAATTATACTATAATCACTTCCTTTGATTAACTATCATATAATTAATCTCATTCATTAATTAACTAACCTTTTAATTAATTACCTTAATTAATTGATCCTTTAATTAATTACACTAAGAAATTAATCCTTAATTACTTCCTTAAGTAATTTATCTTTAATTACTTTCATCAAGTAATTATCCCATTGGTTAATTATCCTAAATTAACCTTTGCTTATTAATTATCCACTAATTTTTAATTAACCCTTAACAAATTTATCCTTAATTACTAAAATTAACTAATTATTATTTAAGTAATTAATCTCTAATTACTTAATTAATTTTATCCTTAATTATGAATTAATTAATCTCAAATTAGTTAACTCATAATTAATTAAATTAATTAACTACCTTTTAATCATTAAGTAATTAAATAAATAAATTACTCTTTAATTACTTTTTTATTTAATTAATCCTTAATCATCCAAGGTCTTGATTAACCTTAAGATAAACCATTTATCTTTATTTCATTTCTTAAATATAACATTAAATTACATTTGAAAACACTAAAAGATTTAATTAATAATTTGCCTAATGAATTTATTCAAATCAAAATAATAAATCTTAAGAATATTTAACTTATAATTTTGAATCTCGAAAACTGTATGATAATTGATTTCTAACTTTGCTTTTGAAATCAGTTTACATCCTATTATTTTATTTTACAAAAAAATTCTTCGGCCCAGATTCTCGACCCAATTTCCCCTCCCTTTTTCTTTATTCCTAAATCTTTCTTTCTACTTCTTTCCCATTAAACCCGTCCGCTTATTGCATGAATCTGTGCACCACAGTGCACGTGAACATCAACCACGACCATCTATTTCGTCGCCGAACATCTCCACACATCGGCCCTGACCACCCCAAACATGGTCACCTTCAACGAACACAGCTACTCTTCAGTACCAAAATCGAGCTGCTCCCTCAGCCCAAAAACAGTGACGAGCCATAACCCTTCACCTCCACGCCACTACCTCCCACCGAACTCCACCAAAATCTGCCCAAAACCTTCCCACGACCTCCTCTTCCAATCTCCCTCTATGCGCGCGTCTCTATCCCCTGCTCGACGCCACCCTTTCCATGCGACCCGAACCTTAAATAAGGCACAGCAAAAACCTAATCACGGTCATATTCCCCTACTTCCCTCAATTCACATCTAAAAACCATTAAACCAAACCCAAAATTCATTATTCCTAACAACGAACCCGATCATGCGATCCATATGTTGAATTACGGTGTTTGATTTTTTTTTATATCCTGCATCCCCTAACTGTTAAAAGGTTTACCCTCTCCTTGCTTGATAAAAATAAATGAAACCAATTTTTAAAGAATCTAAACCTAAAAACAACCCAACTTTGTTTTAATTTCAAGATTTAAAACTAACCAAATAGACTGTTAAACATTTTAAAAGTCGATGTTCAACTGCATGTCAACAGAAATCTGAACAGAGCAATGCTAACAGAGGAGGATGTGCATGCATATGATTCTATCAAGCTACTTACATAAGTTTATATACGAGTGTATATATGCATTACTGTACTAACACACATATCTATCATACTTCTATTTACAAATTTTAGCAGATATTCCAGGTGGGTAGTATTAAAGAATAAGTCATACTCACCATGTTTTTGCTGAGCAAAGAGGAAACCATAGAACCAGTCTTTGAAAAAAAATGATATCTTTACTTGCTTCTGATTTGAAAAATGCAGAGGATAATTTCCAGATTTTAGAACAGACTTCAGATTTGCTGATTTGGATCTACTGTTAGTTGAGTCTGAATTCACACCTGTTTTTAGATGATCTTGAATTGCTTCAGTTGTAAGCCATATAGATGATTAGTTTAGATTTATTTGTATTTCTTAAATTTTGGTTTGGTTCTAAAGGAAGATGAAAGAAGAAATATGGATTGCGAAATGAGGATCTGGACAAAAATTTCTTTGAACTGTTTTCAGCTTTCATTCCTAAGTTATTTTATATATTTTTTTATTTTAACATATTGCCACTTGTAAATACATGTTGTATTTATTTTACAAATGTCTTAGTTACGAATTTTATGTTTAAATCCTTACTAAATATTTATTTATATAGATTATTTACTCTTATGTTTACATATGAATTGTATACTTTAAATTTTATACTTATATATTATTATATATATAATTTTTCAAAAGATATACACATATCAAAGCTTTATATTTATTCACGAATATACTAACTATATATATTTCTAAGTATATAAAAGAAAAGTATTTTTTTTAAATCTCGCCTTTCATATTTACATACCAAACTTATATGTATGTATATAAATTTCCAAAGATATACTCAAAGATTGAATCCTATTTTTATTTTGCCACTAAAATAACTATCTGTACATATATGTTAATTTCAGAACATGATCTCAATACAATATATATATCCATATATTATTTTAGAAAATTATTCTTATTAGCTTTGAAAAGATAAATTAAATCTTGTAAATTTTCAATTAACAGATGTCCAAAATTCGGGTTATCATAGAAAAGAATAGAGAACAGAGAAAAACAAATTCTCACAGTGGATTCGACAAAATATAGTATAATAAGGACAGTAGAAACTATCACTCAAAATATACAAAGTATATCAGAGTTAAAAACCAACCTTATCAGTTCGGCAGTTATAAAATTACGGCCTTACAAATGCCGATAGGTATACTATATAATATAGTGGAAACTAAAACACTACGGTAGGTGAATCTTCAGCTTCCCTTCAGGATCTCCATAAAACCATGGATAACCTCGGAAAATACTCGGTCTGACCTAAGCGTTATAAATAAATAACACTTATAATAGTCTAGAAATACCAGCGTTATATAACTCAAATAATAGGGAACGTATAAAGTTCTATGATAACATCCATACACCTTAGAGCAGAAATAAATATCAGGAAAAATCCAAATATGAATGAGCAAAAGTAATATTAAATCAGACTTGAAAGAATGGAAATAAACCAAGTAAACCCAAACTGGATAGAATGGATAGATTAAGGAAAAGGGTCCAACTTGATAAAATGGACTAAATAAGGTAACAATCCAAACCTGATAGAATGCACTGAAGCAATGCTTAATTGCCGTGATAAGGAGTTGGCTCAACTCATGGCAATTTAAAGACAAACAGATTTAGGGTTTTCAAATCAAACAAGGAAAAAAAATTTCTAAGGAGAATGCGCCCCTCCTTAAATATACCTCTAGTAATATATTCTAGAGAAGGTCATATACTCGACGACCTCCTTAGGAAAAGTACCAACCGAACCCCACCAAACTTCCCAAAAATCCGTATATTTCACATCTAAACACAAATAGTTTTTCACATGATGGTACATAAATATATAGATGAGATGTGAAATTCCCTAATAGGAGAAACCCATATAGTTGGACGCCCCTTAGCTCTTTTAGATTTAGTCATTTTTGAAAAAGGATAACAAAGTTTAACGGAGCAACAAATCGTCTTAGAATGATGATAATAAAGTAGTTGAAGTAACCAATAGTAGAGAAACTGACTATCTGAGATATAAAACGAATGTATATGAAATTAAGTCTTGTATACTTATCACCACTCATTGAATTCAAACTTGTGCTTTTTCTTGGTTAATACTAATACCGGATAAGTCAAGGTAATGTTATCTTAAAGTTATATCCAACGATTATTCATAACTTTTGAAATAGCAACAAGATTATGTCTTTGATGTTTAGTGCTAATTATATAAGTAAATCATTCTCATACAAGTGATTCGCTTTACGAAAATGATTCATTTCCAAAAATGAACCAAACCTTTTCTTTTAAAAACGAACCAAACTTGTGCTTGATTTCCATATTTTCATATTGGTAAAACATTTTTAGAATTAGCTCCTGATTGTTAAAACATTAAGAGAATAAATTTTCCAAGTGCATGACCCCGAAGGCCTTATCCAACATCAGATCGGCACCCAGAAGATTATCCAACTTAATATCCCGATAATCGAGATATAATTTCTTTTTAACTTACCCAAAATTTTCCTTTGTCCTGTCAAAACTTTTATGTGATCTTGGACAAGTATCCGGATTTTCTTTTAATAAAAAAATCATTTATCTTTATATAAAATAGTTAATTATTTCCAAAAACTTTCATTAAATCAGTTAAAACAAATCAGTTAATTTACTTTAAACTCATTTATTAAATCAATTAATTAACTTGAACATTACATGTTAAAAGATTATTAAATTCAAATAATCATTAACTAAATTAATAATTAATCTCAAACATCATTAATTAAAACGATAAGTAAATTTTAAACCATTAACTAAAAAAATTAAACAAGTTCAAATAATCACAAATTAGTTGGACTAATTAAATTTAAACTCCACTAGCTAAAACGATTAATTAAAACACCATTTGTTAAAATAATTTATTTAATTATAAAACATCATTTGTTAAAACGATTTAACTAAACTCCAAATATCATCAGTTAAAAATATTTGTTAAATTTAAAATGATCATTAATTAAAATGATTAACTAAATTCAAATATCATTATTTAGAATGACTGGTTACTTTTAAATATCATTAAGTAAAATGGTTATTAATTTAATCATCATTGATTAAAATAATTAGATAAGTTCAATAAATTAATTAAACTCCATTATCATTAATTAAAAGAACTATTAAACTCTATTAATCATTAGCTAAAACGATTAATTAAGTATAAAACATCATTAATTAAAATGATTAATTAAATCTAAAGATAAACCAATTTTAATCATCATTTGTTAAATTGGTTTATTAATCTCAAAATCATTAGTTAAAATGTTTAGTTATTTTAAATTATCATTAATCCAAATGATTAATGAATTTTAATATTATGTTTAGCGGAAACACATGCTCAAGTTCATACGATAGAGTTTTGAGGATGAAATTTAATAAATGACGATGTAGCGAAATTGGTACAATGACACTTAATAAATTGAATGGAATATCAGGATTTATTTTAACTAACCATCAATATAACAACATAATGAATAAATAAATAAATATTGGTGAGAAACCCTTTAGGGCCTCTCTATAGGTTTGCCTGTAAAACAATAATTATAGATAACGTATGTACAACAATATGGGTTTAAAACGATCAAATTAATATGCCATCTATTTTTTCAAATGGAAATTCAGCCAAACAATCAATTAAACGATTTAATTAACATCCAAGTAATCAATAAAAAAAATTAACATCATAGATATAATATAATAAAATTTAATGAGAGTTAAACGTTTTCGTCGAAACGTCTCGATTTTGGACTAAAGCCGAACGGTTGTCCGATTTTAGCTTAAATTTTAACTTGCTCCAAATCCAACCAAACCAAGTCAATCGCCAAGATCTCGAAGACATGAGTCCAAAACAAAAAACGACGTTCGAATCCGACCTTGTATGAGTGAGATACACATTTTATAATTTGTCGAATTTAATTAAATAACTTAACTAAGTTAATCCATCTTCCCTTAATCCATCTTCTCCAATATGCTAATGTATAGGCCATGCATTTCCAGTACGCACAAACCCAAACCAAGAACTTCAAACGACGATATCTCCCTCTTTTCTCAACGAAACGAGCTCTCATTTCGCCAACGCATCCGTCTTCATGAGAATTTCCTCATTAACACAACCCAATCGAAGCCACACCCCTGGGTAAAAATCCAACCTAACAACAACCCCTTCCATCGATGTTCTTTACCATATGAGGTCGGACCCTCTAAAATTTTAGCCATAGGAGCTATTCGACCTCCCTAACTCAAATCCAAGCTCTGATTTCCCAATTAATGCCTCAATCGAATTCTAATCCAACCCCTAGCTCACAAACCAAGAACGGCCTCCCCCCAAACCATGATCGAACATCACCAAAGCATACCCAGATGAAGTTAATCACTATACAAATTCAATGAATCAAGAATTAGAATTTTTAGTTGAGTAGATCTTTGGTTATAGATTTTTGAAGTTTTATTACAAAAGTGAAAGCTCCAATTCTCATTCATGGGTTAGATTAAATAGAGGAAAAAGGTATGGGAAAGCATGGCTAAAAATGATGGGTTATATGCTAATAGTACGGCAGAAATGGTGGGTATGGAGTTGAAAAACATGCATATGTATTATTTTATTTAATAAAATATTCAACATAACATACCCAAAAATCTCGATCTCCTAACGAGGCATGCCACCCGTTGTTCTATATGTTATACCCCTATTCCAAATGAAATGGAACTAGTCTCGAGCCCTAATTCTATCGTATGCATAAGATAACTTTTTGAATCCATTTATTATAATAAATTAACGAAATAAATTTCTACTATTTCGAACTCGCAAAACCAAATGATACGTCCGATCTCCATGTAATTCGACGGCATATTATAACTCACTATTACGGAACAAATAAAAATAGTTTCATCGAAATCCAAGACATTGCCCCGGAATGACAATTTCCCAGATTTGAAAATCGTTTATATTTAATTATCTATATTTTATTCGGTCTATTTATATTTACAAATAAATTTGTAAATCGAATTCATCGATATAATTTTTAATTAAAAGGATTTAAATAAAATTATTAAATCCATTTAATTAACATTTAATTCACAATTCAAATATTTAGTTATTCCTTATATTTGAGTTATAAGTTATTAAATTCCAAAATTATTTATTTAAATATTTAAAATTAATTAAACATCTAAATTCAAATGACTAGAATTTTGGGTTGTTACATATGTATACTTCTTGACCTGTAAATATGTATAACGTTTCTTAGACAAGCGTTAAGAAAATTGAAATAAAAATGTAAAATTTTTGCTTCTCCTCATGTTCATCATTGATGAATAGTTGCCTCATTAAAAATCCTATTAGGGAAAAACCTAATAGGAGAAAAACCAACATGAAGGAAACAAAAATAAAACATCGTAGTTGGTATATGATGAACATTCTTTTAGCTATCTCACGTGCATTTACATGCTTCAAGCATGTTTTTCTATCAAAAGAATATTATTTTCCCAACCAATCGATTTATTATTGTCATCATTCAATTATACATATATACATGTATGTGTGTATGCCTCTGATACAATTAATTTTTTCAAGATTGTTTCTTCCAAATATGATTTGCATTTTGTGCACTTCGTATGCTACTCTTAGAAAAACACTTTATATGCTTTCATTTTGGTGCTTTAAATCAGATTTGCATATTGCAATTAATCTTTGATATATATTAGCATTTCATTGCAACAATTCCTAAAAGCAAAAATTAGTTTACTCATCAGGAAGTATATCAAGATTTTTTTTTTACAACAATACATAAAAGAAGGTTGCAATCTACGCTCCTTGTGCTTTGCATTCTTTAAAAAAAATCAAAGATGTGACTTCAATGATTTGTACCCTTTCATCATTTAGTATAATTTAAAAATATTTATACCTTTAGTTATCTTAAGTGTTTTAAACACTTTCACTATTTCAAATAATTAAATTATTTCTAAAATTATTATACCTAAGGCACTCAACATATTGTTGGCACTATATGTAATTAATTTTAGTATGCCTTTACCACTTTATATATATATATATATACATATATATGTTTTTAATTATATATTGTGGACTATGGGTTCACATTTCTCACTTAGGAAAGTGTTCGTGATGGAAAATCATTTTTCTCTAATTTAAGATCTATATTGTTTAGAATTATAAGCACTATATTATTTACCAATTTACGGTCGATGATTATTTCCTGTGAGTTCTAAGGTTACCTGATAATTATATCATAGGACTTTTCCAAAGTCCCTTCAATGTTTCTTGAAGAATACGCACCTTCTTAATTTGGCATCTTTATTACATACTGTACAAATATTTTGAACCGACTTCTCTACCATACTTCAGATGTGAACATACCCTTTTGATCCTTCAAGGATTTCAACTTATGTTGGAGGAATTTTACTAGGGATATTATTAGTAAGTTATTCAAGTTGCATAATATTTTGCATCATTATGTATGCTAACAATTATTTTCTCTCGATAGTCAAAATAAAATTATATCCCTTTTATCCTATCCCTCAATTTTGGCGAACATTGCCATATTAAATAATAATCTTCTTTTGAATTTAAATATATCCATTATGATAATTCTACTAGCGATATATATATAAATTATAAGAGGAAATTTTTTGTATCAGTTGATAAGATGTATTCAAGTAGAATTGCTTACTTTTTTTAGAGTTTGTTCTTATTCATTAATCTGGCCAAAGTACCAACATGACTTTAGGTAGGGCTGTAACAGATACTCAAAATATGTCTAAATCTATATCCGAAAAGCGAATAAATATCCAATATGCAGAAAAACTGATGTGGATACGAAGATATTCGCATCCGAAAATTACCCATCCCATTTTATTGAAGATTATAATTTAAATTATTTGTATTTTAGTAAAATGAAAGATATTTACTTATTATTTTACTAAATTAAAAGTTTATATTATGTGCACTAAATGCATATAACTATTAAAAGCTATTTATTATCGTCATATTTGTTTAGTTTTAACACTTTAATAATCGATGATATTGAGAAAATTTTCTGTTAGACTAAAAAATTCATTTCTATTTCTTGATTATCGATTGTTAATGGATAGGATAATTATCCGATATTCGTCTGTATCCATCGATGCTGATATACGAAAATGATTTCGGATGCATATACAAATATGGCACTATTCGTATCCGGAAGCATCCATCGACAAGCCTAACTTTTGGTCGTTCAACGTTTATGTTAATTAATTTTTATATCACTAAATGATGTCTATGCATAATCTATACGATGAGCTTATATCTATTTAGTCAAATAATATGTAGGTTGTAAGTTAAATATCTACATATATAGATATTTACGTGCGTCCACGTATTACATATGCATACTATGTATTTGTGCATTCCTTCCCATTTGAGTTAGTGACTTAAGAACAAACTGTTATAAGGATCCAAACTATTAAATTTTTTTCGATCAATGTCAACATAAATCCTTAAATACCACATGATAATGTTCAAAATGTCTAGTTTGATATACATATGCATCTTGTTGACTTATCAATAATACCTTTAATCTATTGGATATATTAAAACTTCTGGTTATTGGATATGTTGTAACTTCTAGTTACTTTTAACTTATCAATAATAAAGATCCTTAAGATTCCAGTTGTATATTTTTGTCAAAACATCATAACATAATATTGAAGTCAAACTTTTCTATGTAATAGATATCAAACATCAAGTTTGATAACAAAATTTCCAATATTTCGTATAAATTTAAATTTCACTTTTTAGTTAATCAAAATCCTTTGTTGATACCTTAAGGATTTGAACTATAAACTTCTTTTTATTTCCACTATCTAAATTGAGTATGATTTTGGATATTCTAAACATTATGTTTAGTGTTATCCACTTAAATATGTGAAACTACGTGGATATATAATATAATTGAGATTTTTTATATATTTTTATTTGGATATGCTAAATAATACAAACTATATACAGATCATTTTTCATTCTACATCAAAATAATTTTCAACCTTTTAATTTAGGAAAACTACTTTGGTACTAGACCAAATCCAAAATTTTCATAAAAAATCTTTCTTACATAGATCAAGTGGATCTGCAATTTGAGTAAGATATTACACGTATTCATTGACTTATAAACAAAACCATTCAAAACTTACTCAAATATCAAAATTCCAAATGAATTTAATGACGATTGTCTCTAATACCACTTGTTAGAAATTTTGAATTAATTCAAAATGAATTGTTGATCAAATCCAAATTTTGAAAGAATAAACAATGTTGTTTTCATTTAGAAGAAATGTAAAATAAGTCATCTCAGAAGTGATACCTGATTTCATTAATTGATTAAGAGAAAGAAATGGATCTATATGAAAAAGAGTGAATCCGATCTTCTAAACTATCACAACTCTATGTCTATAAATATCGTGTTGATAACGTGTTGTGAACTATAAGAATATAAGGATCCATTAGAGAAAGAGAAGTGGGATATTCTTTCATTACAGATATCAACATACGATACAATGAACCCCTATTTATAGGTTAGTCATGAAAAATGAAGATTACAATAATGTCCAAGTAATATATAACATCTCCATCTTCATAATATGAATATATTACAACGTTTTATCAAACCGGCTGTTAGGATGGTTTGTCTACTTTTACAAGTCAAAATAAAATACTCGAAAGTCCAAATAACGTTGCATCTTCTTCTCTTTGGTTCTGTAATTTTATCTCTGCTTTATCTGTTTTCTTATCCTCCGCTTGTTTTACCTTTCAATGCCATATTTCCATATTCACCCAAATCTCAATTTTAAAAATGCCTTATCCAAAACCCTATTTCTAAGGTTGTTATAGAGATCTCCATGTAATATAAAACCGTTAAGGTCAAAAATCAATTTCAAGAGAGAGATCTTATTAGCTGAACAATCTAAAACTCTAATCGATTTCAGATTTTCAAGGCCTATATCATACAGACTATTCATTTTTCATTCAATTGTCAACAACTTCAAGGTATTTGGAAACTCAAATCCTAAATCAAATATCAAAGTGCTGTCTAAGAGGTTATAGAATCCATTGTATCCAAAGTTCAAGAAACCATTTTTGGAAAAATCATCAAACTCTAATTGTAATTACTTAGGGATGATTGTAGCTTGTTCAAATCAATTGATCCGGAAAATCCGAATGAGTGTGCTTGTGGCCCATCTATATCCAGTGGGTGTAAAGGGTATGTGTCTCACAGCCTCAGAGTCGAGATTGTAATTGGGTTTGCCCTTTTCCCATTTATTGATTAGCATTTGAAAAAAAGTCTGTTTATGCAACTGGACGGGACTATATGTAGAAGAAATCCAAACCAGTATAACATCTTTGGTGTCATCTCTCTAACTCTCTGCTTTACTATATTCCGTTTTATTTTATCTATGATTGCATCTATGATTGATAGTTGATATTATTCGATGTTAAAGATTTATGATTTAATATTAAATTTGAAGAAATTTAAATAGATGTACAAAAGTTAGAAAACACTATCTACCCTCTTTCTATTGTTTAATTGACGCTAATATCCATAATTCCAAAATCCACATTTGGATTTAGAATATTAGGTTTTCAAGAACCCGTAATTTGATTTTTGAATATTTTTAATGGCTAATAACACTATTAGTACACTTGTTAACATTTTTTTTTGAAGGATAATGTATTGCTATACCTTTTAATGGCAGTAATTACACTTATTTGTCATGTAGAATGAAAATTTATTTACAATCTAATGGCTTATATATTTGCAATGTTACATAAAATGAGTACTTTGAACCCAGATTAACTTTGAATAATGGACTACTGATCAAAAGGCACTTGCATTGAATAATTTTAAAACCACTAATTTGTTGTTTTGTTTAATAGATAAAATGAATTTAATAGAGTCTCTTTTTGTAAATGTGCATATGAAATTTCGAGAACACAACAAGTTACACATAAGGGCACTAGTAAAGTGAAACAGATCAAAATTTTCATGCTAACTAACCAGTTTCAATTGTTTAAAATAAATTCAAATGAGTCAATTTCTAACATGTAATGTAGATTTCAAGATATGTTGCATTCTTTAATAGCATTTAGTGTCCTATGAAGCATAACTGCAGAGCAAAAAGGAAAGCTAGGCAACAGAAAAGAAATCCATCGTCTTTAATGGAGTAACTGATGATCAGGATTTAGACGATGGTAATGATGAAAAAAATGCTTTCATGGCCAGAAATTTTAGAAGATTCCTAAAGTATAGAAAGATGAATAACTTTCTAAATCCTAAAAACAAGACTCCTAGATATGGAATTGGAACTAGATGCTTCTACCGTGATGAACTTAGCAATTTCTAAAGAGACTGCCCAGATTAGAATGAATCAAGGATATCACCAACTAATGATTTAACCAGAAAATGAAAAGAGCTTATATGACAACACTGGATGATTTGGATATTTCCTCGAGCGGCAATGAACCAGAGTCTAAGAATGTGAATATGTCTTTTACGGCAATTACATACTAGTCAGAACTAATCAACCAAAAGCGAAAAAAGGTCCTTTTATTTATTAATTTTTATTTTATTTTTTGATTTTTTGGAATAAATTATAGATTACTAATAATATTAGATGAATGTAAATATATAAGAATATGTATAAGTACATGTTATCTTAGTTTTATTTTTGAAATTTTTGGGCTATATGTCAATATATCACTAGCATATATGTCGACATACATGCCAATCTTTAAAGTATCTTTTCAAATTAAAAATTTTAATTTCCCACTCTTTTGCATTTATTTAAAAAACTAAATAAACTTCTTTTCAAAATTGAAATATCATTTCTCTTTCTGTTAAATCACCCATCTCTACCTATTCAATCACTCATTTTATTTCAAAATTCAAAATATCTCTTTATTTTTTTAGCTCCTCAAAAACCTAAAATGGCCTCCTTAAGTCAAACTCCTAAGACTATAAGGCTCTCTGAGAGAACCAAAGGCTTTGTATTTTTAAGCCATTGAAACGTATATGAAGTACGCTACTTCCAAAAATGTTTTTCATATAAGATTTGATAAATTTGAAGAATTCTCCTCTTATGGTTTACAAGATCTTTGTTTTAAAAATGAAATTGTTGGTTTAATTGGCCCTTCTCAAAATGATTTTGTTTGTTATCCGAATTTGGTCAAAATGTTTAATGCAAATTTAAATAGAAATTTTTTTTTGAAAATAAAATTGTTGTTTAATTAGCTCTTCTAAATATGATTTTGTTTGTTATTCGGATTTGGTCAAAATGTTTTATGAAAATTTAAGTGGAAAATTTTTTTGGGAGGAGAGGGACAAATTCAGAGCAGTGTTAATAGCACTCAAATTGTTTCAAATTGTGAACTTTTGGTTCATTTACTTGATTGCAAATCTAGTGGAATTGGCCTCTCCACTTTTCAAATTTATAAACAAATCATGAATTTTTTCATGAAATTTTCGAAAGTGATGAAGAATTTGATTTAAAACAAAGAATTTGCGACCAAAATTGAAACTTATGAGTCTTATTTTACAACAAAATATTACTTCAAGGACATGTAATTATAATAACCATACTCACAAAGTTTTTGAAGCTATTTATTCTATTTATGAAAACTAGAACATCAAATGGGACACAAGTCATTTTAGATGACTTTGTCCAAAAGAACATTCCTAGACATGAGAATACACTCTACCATGGTGTATATCTTATTAGAAGTTTCGTATATTTTTTCATTGATTAAAGAGGAGAACAAACTCTTCCTCTAAAAGTTTTCAACAAGACCAACATCTCTCTTATGCACATTGCACCATTTTTCGAACCATATGAGACACTTTTCAAAACGGAACAAAGGTTGGCATATGAAGAGGGACAAGAAATTCAACAAGAAAAAGAAGAAGAAGCAATGAGATGGATGTGGAAGAATGTGATGCCCCACCACTATACCCACGCTAGCCATGGACACTACGAAGTAATGCCGTCAACTAGCGCGGAGAATAAGGCCGTTGAGGAGCAACCATCCGTGTAATTGCTTTGTGCGAGCACCAATATGTCAGATAGTTTAAGATGCATTTCATTTCAAGAGAAAATCCGACATGCCGATACAAACTCAAAGCTACTACACAGTGGCTATATATAATCTTCGGAAACAAATATAGAAATAAACATAACACAAATCAGTCACAGATATCCATATCACAAAGGCGGAAACAGATATGAATATTACACATAAAAGTGTATATCAGAGTAGCGGTCTATCAAGATCCACAATATCACAAAAGAATGATTACAAGTGCTACACAAAAGAATAAGTATACATCATGGAGTCTATATCTCAAATGTATACTACAAAATCAACTACTAATCTAAGTAGTTAGCCAAAAGTCAGAATAATAATCCCTGGTGAGAAGTTAAGCAGAAGCACCTGTAACACCTCGGTCTGACCCGAGTATTATTTAATAAGAAAATAATAAATTGATCAGTCTAAATATAAATATCATATGAAATGATATAGAATAAGAGATATGACAAAAACGTACAAAAACCAAAATGCCATATTTTGATAAGTATGTAACTGAAAATCAACAAGAGATTAATCAATATCACAAGAATCTTCTCAAAGATAAAAGGGATTGTCATACTCTTTATTTCATTTACCAAACCATAAATATTGACAATTATATCAATGCCAATCACAAAAGTTAATGACACACGAATTCACCAATGCACGAATATTGATAGAACTTATCAATGAAACCACAAAAATTGGTGAAACACAAATTCTAGAAATCGTCAATAGAAATCCAGAAATCACAAAAAGAGGAAGGCCTATCACAAAACGGGAGCATGAAAACTCACCAACACGTGTATCACAAAATGGAACGCTATTCCATGGTTGCTAACCATTAATTTTGAGCCGAAGCTCCACAAAACGGCCCGAAGACCATGGGTCGCTACCCTACCAAATTGAGCCGAAGCTCCATAGAAACGGGGTTTAGTCTCCCTCGCAGACAAAGAGACATCGCACATTGCTAGTCTAAATCACAAAAATGATCATCATCGATCATCAAGAAGTGTCAATTACACAAAGCTAGTAAATATATGAGTTTAGCTTCATGTCCCATAACCACTAGCTTAACTTAAATATTTACAAACAAACTGTAAATCTCCACTAGAAAACTGCCATAAGAGATTCAATCGAACAAGTCTAAGAGTTAGCCGACGAAGTAAACGCAAGCGTTTCATACCACTTGTTTTACTAAATCGTTTAATTAGATTTCTCATACGAGTGAGGTAAAGGTATGTATACACTAGTAGATTGGAAAACGGTTTGAGAAAACGAGCTTTGTAATAAAATAGTGTTGAAATCATTTTGAAGAAAGAGTTTTGATATTTACTACTAGTATTAAAACCTTTATATTTTTTAAAGTGACAAATCACAAAAATGATTGTAGGAGCAATCAATCATCAAAATTCACATACGAAGACGTGAATCAAATCCAAAAAAACCGATACCGAATCCATCAAAGTGGATATACCCAAAAATTACTAAAATAGAAGTTATCAAAGTCGACAAAGGTGATAACAACTAATCAGAGAAGAAGAATTCGATTAAAGATTGGAAAACAAAGCAAATTGATCATAAACAGGCAAAACAGGAGCAGGTCAGTCGAGTAAACTCCCTGAGTTAGTCGACTGAACACAGACCTGAAAAATTCTCGGGCTTCAGCTCAGTCGACTGACTTAGAGAATTCAGTCCACTGAACCTGATTTCCTGCATTTCATATCCCATTTTAAATGAAGTTCAAACTCTCTCAATGTGTAATCGGACAAGCATGGACGCTAGGGGTTTACGCCTATCGGCTACCCGGTCCTATAGGCTCTTCGATTCATCACCAAAAACATGATCAAACAACAAAGTTAGGATTTTTAAAGAATTGAACTCAAAACACCAAAAATTGGAATATTCTCCAATTCAATCGAAACCAAAAGCAAATGCACATGAGTAAGTGTTAGGAATTCATACCCAACAATCAAAGATAGATATAGGCAAAGATGTGAGATAAAAATCTCACCTTTAAACCTAAAACAAATGAAGAAGAAGCTATAGAGCAATGGCAAGGACAATCACTCTTCAATTCCAACCCAAAGAGCTTGGATCTAAGCTAAAAAGAGAAACATTTCCTAAATTAGGTTTAGGAGTTCTGAAATTGGTAAGAGAATGAGTTGGAGAAGAAGAAGAAGAGGAGGAGGAGGCTTACCAAACTTCTTCTTTAAATTTGGAGCTAGAACTTGATTTGCAAATGGAAACTAGGGCTTGGAGTTTTAATTTCCCATTCCTCTCTCCATTGTTGCTAAAGCTTGAGTATTAGGAAATAGAATTAAAGTAATAAAGAAAAGAGGGGTGAAGCTTGGGTCTAATGAGCTGAAACCAAACCAAAGCCCTAAGTGAAAAAGTAGCAAAATTCTACTATCTCCAAACAAATGGAAGTTTATACTCAAAAAGATCGCAAACGTCATTTTGAACTCAATGGGGGTGGTCTCGAGTCCTAATTTGACTGTTTGCAAAAAGTAGCTTTTCGGACTAAAATACGACTAACGATGAAATATTTAAATAAAATATTTAAATACTCAATCGTAAAATATGCGGGTTGTTATAGACTCCCCTCCTTAAAGAAATTGCGTCCACGCAATATTTAAGAAGGAAATAAAAGTAACAACCATAAAAGCATATCAACACAAAAGAAATTTGAAACCAGAAGTTCACCTCGAAGTGCACGAGAAAGTAAGTTCGGATGTGTTCGCTCGATGAATTCTCTAGATTTCCAAGAACAATCCTTAGGATTTGAGGACCATTGAACTTTCACAAGTGGGACATCTTTATCTCGAAGGCGTTTGACCTCCGAAGCAATAATACGAATAGGATGTTGCTCATAAGTTAAATTAGGCGAAACTTCAATTTCTTCCACAACACCGGGCTCAAGGATAGAATCGGGATCTCGAAGGCATTTCCATAATTGAGAAACGTGAAACACGTCATGAATAGCAGAAAATTGAGCCGGTAATAAAAGGCGATAAGCCACGGAACCAATACATTAGGGGATGGGAAATGGACCAATATATCGAGGTGCTAACATTCTCGATCGACTGAAACGCACAACACCTTCATAGATGAAACACGAATAAACACAAAATCTCCACAGAAAATTCTAATTTCCTTCTTCGGTTATCGGCATAGGATTTTTGTCTACTCTGGGCTTCTTTCATCCTATGATTAATAAGATTAATCTTTTCTGTGGAATCACGAATAAAATCTGGACCTAAAATCAGCTTCTCGCCGGCTTCAAGCCAACAAGAAGGAGATCGGCATGGCCTTCCATAGAGTGCCTCAAAAGGTGCCATACCAATACTAGATTGGAAGCTATTATTATAGAAAAACTCAATAAGAGAAATATAATCTTCCCAAATTCCGCCAAAATCAAGAACACATGCACGAAGAAGATCTTCAAGAGTTTGATTCACACGCTCGGTTTGTCCATCGGATTGAGGATGATAAGTGGTGGTAAAATTAAGCTTCGTCCCCAAATATTTTTGAAGACTCTTCCAAAATCCAGTAGTAAACAATGGATCACGATCACTAACAATAGAAGAAGGGACTCCATGTAATTTAAAAATTTCTTTACTGAAGTGTTTGGCCAAAAGAGAAACGGTCCGATTAGACCGAACGGGAATAAAATGGGCGGATTTGGTAAGTCTATCAACTATCACCCATAAGCTATTATGACCCGAACAAGAACGGGGAAGGCCGTCAATAAAATCCATAGAAATTTAATCCCACTTCCAAATTGGAATATCCAAAGGTTGCAACAACCCACCTGGCCTTTGATGCTCAGCCTTGACAAGTTGACAAGTCATGCAACGCTTAACAAAGTTAGCAATATCAAATTTCATTCCCTCCCAATAATAAAGTCGCTTCATATCCGCGTACATTTTACTATTACCGGGATAAATGGTAAATTTAAAACGATGAGAATCTTTAAAAATATCTTTACGAAGATCACTAATATTTGGCACGATAATTCTACCAAATTTTCGAATGCCGCCACGAGAATCAATATCAAAGTCTTTCAAACCTTCAATATCAATTTTATCCCCAAAATTTTGGGCAAGAAGAGCCAATTCGGGATCTAGCTTTTGAGCTTCAAGAATGCGGTCTAAAAGAGAAGGATGAGCCTCAAGGCTACGTAAAACAAGAGATGCACATAAATTGGATTCACGATCTCGAATCTCACAAGTGGATAAGGTCTCGAGATCATTCCATTCAGATATCATCATGGATACAACCGCTTGTTGCTTACGACTAAGTGCATCGGCAATTCGATTCCCCTTTCCAGGAGTATAAAGAATATCAAGATCATAAGATGCAAGGAATTCGAGCCAACGTTGTTGATGCGAATAAGTTCCTTTTGAGAAAATAAACACTTCAAAGATTTATGATCGGTGTAGAGAATAAATTTTTCTCCCAAAAGATAATGACGCCAAATTCGAAGGGCGAAAACAATAGTGGCGAGCTCCAAATCATGAGTGGCATATCTAGTCTCGGTTGGCTTCAATTGTTTAGAAGCATAAGCAATAACACGTTCTCTTTGCATAAGAACGGCACCCAAACCAACGCGACTGGCATCGGTATAAACAATAAAATCTTGGTTTCCCTCGGGAATTACAAGAATAGGAGCATCAGAAAGGAGTTCTTTAAATTTCTGGAAAGACTCTCCACATTTGTCCGACCAAATGTATTTAACACCTTTCTTTGTTAAGCTATTAAGAGGCACGGAAATTTTAGAAAAGTATTTTATGAAACGGTGGTAATAACCTGCCAATCCAAGAAAACTACGGATCTCCGTCACACTCTCCGGTCTCTTCCAATTTTGAATTGTTTCAATCTTTGAAGGATCCACTGATATTCTGGATTCGGAAATGATATGATCGAGAAACTTCACCCGATATTGCCAAAAGTGGCATTTAGCAAATTTTGCTTTTAACTGATTACTCCTAAGAGTTTCTAACACAATCCGAAGATGCTTTTCATGCTCCTCCTCAGTTTTTGAATACACAAGAATATCGTCAATAAAGGTGAGAACAAATCGATCGAGGAAGTCTTTGAAAATTCTATTCATAAGGTCAACGAAATAAGCCGGAGCATTCGTTAAACCAAATGGCATAACAAGCCATTCATAAGATCCATAACGAGTACGGAACGATGTCAAAGGAATGCTATCCTCTGCAATACGAAGCTGATGAAAACCGGTAGCCAAGTCCAATTGTGAAAAGACTCTAGCACCACTAAGTTGGTCAAATAAATCATCAATCCGAGGTAAAGGATATTTATTCTTGATAGTAAGATCATTAAGCTTGCGGTAGTCAATGCAAAGCCTAAGTGTACCATCGGATTTCTTCACAAAACTAGCCGAAGCTCCCCAAGGCGAGGAACTAGAGCGAATAAATTGCTTCGCCTCCAATTCGGATAATTTTTGTGCATCTCCACATTTTCCTTATTGGACATGCGATAAGGAGGACAAGTGATAGGTTGAGCTCCAGGGATGAGATTAATTTTGAACTCAATTGCTCGCTTAGGTGGTAGTCCTAAAACGGGCTCAAATATGTCGGAAAATTCATGAACAACATGAATAAGAGAAATGTTATCTTCCTCATCATCATTATCGTCGTCATGAGGATCTAAAGAATATAAAGATGCCGCCAAGTTGGAATCTGAATCTTTAAGAATAATAGAAATATGCTTAACAGATTGAGGATGTCAAAGATAAATAGTCCGCTCAGGACATAGGATATGACCTTCATAACGGTTAAGCCAATCCATTCCCAAAATCATTCCAAAGCCTAAGTAACGCATAACATGCAAATCGGCTAGGAAAGAAAAATCACATAAAATAATCTTCACATCTTTACAAAGCAAACTAAGTGTTGCGGATCCACCAACCGGATTCGCAATTCTCAAAGAGGTCATTAAAGCAACAACACTTAAAGAAAAAGTATCAACAAGTTCTTTTGATATAAAAGAATTGGATGCACCCGTATCAAAAAGAACTCGAATAGGATGATCACGAAACACAATAATGCCATCAAGGATAGAATGAGAAAAACCTTGACCACGAGAAGTGTTACTAGGAGTTTGTGCAACATTTAACTTTCCCTCCTTCTTGCCTTGAAGTTTGGGACATGCAAATAAATAATGATCTGGAATTTTGCAATAGCGACAAGCACGGGGCTTTGAACACTTTCTCGCATAATGGTCCTTAGAACCACAGTTGTAGCATTGCCGACTACTAGAGGAAAAAGTCTTTGCTGCAGGAGTTGCTTGCTTCACTTTCTTATTGGGATAAGGGCCTTTGGACTTATTAGGCCTTTTCTTGTTGTTGTTGAAGTTTGGTTTGGCACCCACCACTTCAACATCACTCTCCCTATTCGCCTCTTCAAGACGAAGAGCGATATCAATGAGTTGATCAAAAGAAACTTCCAATTTCAGAAAGTAATGGCTTCTTGAGGTTTTATTTCAAGCTATGGACAAATCTTTGGTTCTTCTTCAATGGTGTGTTTATGTATTCTACCCCGTTTTTAGAAAGTGACTCGAAGGATGCGACATAATCTGCCACAGAGGATTCACCTTGAACAAGGTCCATGAAACGACGAGCCAATGTCACCTTCTCAGCTTCTGGCACAAACTTTAATTCGAATCGTTCCCGGAATTTCTCCCAAGTAAGATCCGCTTCATTTATTTCAGAAATCAGAAGCTCGTACCAGTCTAATGCTCTTTCTTGCAGCATACTAGAAGCCATCTAAACTCGGTGAAGATCAATAAGATTCATGCGAGAAAAGATGCGATCGCATGTTCTAAGCCAAGCTTGGACTTGAATAACGCTTTCAGATCATATGAATGGCTTCCCACCCAAGTTGGTATAGTCACTGCACAAGCGTGCAAATCCAGACTTAGGGTGAGTAGGCTATGGATTAGGTCCGCCTGCTTGAGCATTCTTTACAAAATCAAGAAGTTGTTGCGCAGACGTAAATACTCCATCCTAGGGAGTAGCACTAGATTGACCGGCGTTGGGACGGCCTGGTCTAACCATTTCTCTTCTTTAAAAAAAAAGAAAGGGAGAAGAAGAAAACTTTTATTCACAAAATGAATATCAATCAATAATGATTGATAAAGCAAGGCATCACAAAAGAAAATAGGATAGAATGGGTTCAATGACTCGAATAAAATCCTAGGCACGACTCCTAAGATGGACTTAGGACGATGATCCTTGTTATAATATTTCATACTGTTCCGAAGTTTGGCTCTGATACCAAGCTGTGACGCCCCACCTCTATACCCACGCCAGCCAAGGACACTACGGAGTAATGCCGTCAACTAGCACGGAGCATAAGGCCGTTGAGGAGCAACCATCCGAGTAATTTCTTTGTGCGAGCACCGATATGTCAGATAGTTTAAGATGCATTTAATTTCAAGAGGAAATCCGACAGGCCGATAAAAACTCAAAGCTACTGCGCAGTGGCTATATATAATCTTCGGAAACAAATATAGAAATAAACATAACACAAATCAGTCAAGATATCCATATCACAAAGGCGGAAACAGATATGAATATTACACATAAAAGTGTATATCAGAGTAGTGGTCTATCAAGTTCCACAATATCACAAAAGAATGATTACAAGTGCTACACAAAAGAATAAGTATACATCATGGAGTCTATATCTCAAATGTATACAACAAAATCAACTACTAATCTAAGTAGTTAGCCAAAAGTCAGAATAATAATCCCTCGTGAGGAGTTAAGAAGAAGCACCTGTAACACCTCGGTCTGACCCGAGTATTATTTAATAAGAAAATAATAAAAGGATCTGTCTAACTATAAATATCAGATGAAATGATATAGAATAAGAGATATGACAAAAACGAATAATAACCAAAATGCCATACTGTGATAAGTATGTAATTGAAAATCGACAAGAGATTAATCAATATCACAAGAATCTTCTCAAAGATAAAAGGGATTGTCATACTCTTTATTTCATTTGCCAAACTATAAATATTGACAATTATATCAATGCCAATCACAAAAGTTAATGACATCCAAATTCACCAATGCATAAATATCGATAGAACTTATCAATGAAACCACAAAAATTGGTGAAACACAAATCCTAGAAATCATCAATAGAAATTCAAAAATCACAAAAAGGGGGAGGCCTATCACAAAACGGGAGCATGAAAACTCACCAACACGTGTATCTCAAAATGGAACGCTATTCCATGGTTGCTAACCATTAATTTTGAGCTGAAGCTCCACAAAACGGCCCGAAGACCATGGGTCGCTACCCCACCAAATAGAGTCGAAGCTCCATAGAAACGGGGTTTTGTCTCCCTCGCAGACAAAGAGACATCGCACATTGCTAGTCCAAATCACAAAAATGATCATCATCGATCATCAAGAAGTGTCAATTGAACTAAGCAAGTAAATATATGAGTTTAGCTTCATGTCCCATAACCACTAGCTTAACTTAAAAATTTACAATAAACTATAAATCTCCACTAGGAAACTGCCACAAGAGATTCAATCGAACAAGTCCAAGAGTTAACCGACGAAGTAAACGCAAGCGTTTCATACCACTTGTTTTACTAAGTCGTTTAATTAGATTTCTCATACGAGTGAGGTAAAGGTTTGTACATACAAGTAGATTGGAAAATGGTTTGAGAAAACGAGCTTTGTAATAAAATAGTGTTGAGATCATTTTGAAGAAAGAGTTTTGATATTTGCTACTAGTATTAAAACATTTATATTTTTTAGAGTGACAAATCACAAAAATGATTGTAGGAATAATCAATCATCAAAATTCACATACGAAGACGTGAATCAAATCCAAAGAAACTGATACCGAATCCATCAAAGTGGATATACCCA
This sequence comes from Allium cepa, assembly GCA_030765085.1. NCBI lineage: Eukaryota > Viridiplantae > Streptophyta > Magnoliopsida > Asparagales > Amaryllidaceae > Allium > Allium cepa. The sequence goes on from CM060941.1 coordinate 637,093,081, forward strand.
AAAATTCCTAAAATAGAAGTTATCAAAGTCGACAAAGGTGATAACAACTAATCGTTGAAGAAGAATCGATTAAAGATTGGAAAACAAAGCAAATTGAGCATAAATAGGCAAAACAAGAGCAGGTCAGTCGACTAAACTCCCTGAGTCAGTCAACTGAACACAGACCTGAAAAATTCTCGGGCTTCAGCTCAGTCGGTTGACTTAGAGAATTCAGTCGACTGAACCTGATTTCCTGCATTTCCTATCCCATTTTAAATGAAGTGCAAACTCTCTCAATTTGCAATCGAACAAGCACGGACACTAGGGGTTTACGCCTATCGGCTACCCGGTCCTATAAGCTCTTCGATTCATTAGCAAAAACATGATCAAACAACAAAGTTAGGATTTTTAAAGAATTGAACTCCAAACATCAAAAATTGGAATATTCTCCAATTCAATCCAAACCAAAAGCAAATGCACATGAATAAGTGTTAGGAATGCATACCCAACAATCAAAGACAGATATATGCATAGATGTGAGATAAAAATCTCACCTTTAAACCCAAAAAAAATGAAGAAGAAGCTATAGAGCAATGGCAAGGACAATCACTCTTCAATTCCAACCCAAAGAGCTTGAATCTAAGCTTAAAAGAGAAACATTTCCTAAATTAGGTTTAGGAATTTCTGAAATTGGTAAGAGAATGAGTTGGAGAAGAAGAGGAGGAGGCTTACCAAAGCTTCTTCTATAAATTTGGAGCTAGAACTTGATTTGCAAATGGAAACTAGGGCTTGGATTTTTAATTTTCCATTCCTCTCTCTATTGTTGCTAAAGCTTGAGTATTAGGAAATAGAAGTAAAGTAATGAAGGGAAGAGGGGTGAAGCTTGGGTCTACTGAGCTGAAACAAAACCAATGCCCTAAGTGAAAAAGTAGCAAAATTCTACTATCTCCAAACAAATCGAAGTTTATACTCAAAAAGATCGCAAATGTCATTTTGAACTCAATGGGGGTGGTCTCGAGTACTAATTTGACTGTTTGCAAAAAGTAGCTTTTCGGACTAAAATCCGACTAACGATGAAATATTTAAATAAAATATTTAAATACTCAATCGTAAAATATGCGGGTTGTTACAAAGAAAAAGAGGAAGAGGAGGAAATAGAAACTTCTTTGGAAAGTTTTTACAAACTATCTCACCCTTCCAATAAAGAGATCCTAATGAACCAAGAAAAGCTTCTTAAAAACGAAAAGAAGCTTAAGCGATCATTTAGTAAAAATTTCACTTCTCTTTCCATTGAAGTAAACAAATACTTTTTGAAAGATCATTCGCAAGCTCGATAGAAATTCATAATCATTGTTTACATCTTTCTAAGACTGTCTGGTTATTTCTTTATGATGCCTAGCTTTTTATTCCTTAGTATTGTGTGCTTTTAGTTTAAGTTCATATATTTTTTCCTTGAAATCCATGTATCTGTCAATTATAGGAAATGAAATATATTGTTTATTATTCTTAGAAAGCTATATATATACAATAGTATAAGCTAAAAGCAAAATTTACAATAAATAAACTTTTTTTGAAATTTCGGGTATGTATGTCGACACACATACCGTAGGCATGTTGACATATAATGGCCAGTTTGCAAAAAAATTGAAATTCAAAATTAAAATAACTACCACCTATTTGATCATTCCAAATGACATTTTACTCCTATATATGTCTATTTCTTCCAGAAAACCCACTCATCATTTGTTTATATACTCACTTTCGTTCTCAAACATCTTTTTACAAAAATGTCTTCTTTACATCAGAAATTATGTGAAAAACTTAAACAAACTCTTCGAGCTTTCAAGGATACTTCCTCCTTTATCTTAAGAAATCAAAGGCATTTAGAGTTAATTCAAATATAAATGATCAAGGAACAAGAAAAGCATTTGGATTCCTTTCGATGGATGATTTATTCCTCAATCAAAGATGATCCATCCAACAACCCAAAGTGTACTATTAACAAGGATAATGAAAATTGGGATGCCATTAAAGAAGGTCCAATCTTTGGGTCCAAACGGTTGGGTTGAAGTTTCACGAAATGTCTAGTTATTAGGTTTGAATTTGATATGTAAATACGCACACACTCTTTATCTCTCGGGATTTGATTTGATTTGGTTTGGTGCATACATTTGGATTGTTTGTAATTTACATTTGGATTTATGTGTTTTGATTGTTTGGATTTATTGTATAATATTTGTAATAAAAATAGGTTGTGTTGTCTTATTACATCTATATCATGTTTGGTATAAGATAGTATAGTTTCTATGTATATCATATACTCGTTATCTTATTTATCACATACATATCATAATCATCATATATATCATGTTTGGTATAAGATTTTCTATTTCAAATCATATTAAAATGACCAAAATTTTATATGCCGCAAAAATGGAGATACTAATAATCCAAACACTAATTCTTTCCATAAAACTCTTTTAGTTTTATAAATAAATATCTCCTCCACAATTTTCCATATCAATTTATAAAATATTTTATATGTCTCCAGTCTATTTATAATATCCTCTCTTATAAATCATAAGTCCTATTTATAGGACTTTCTGTGACGACCGCCCATGACTCCCGCACGAAAACAAGGGAATGGTGCGCTGAAGGTGTGCCAGGCAGCCATGGGTGACCGTCAAGGTAGAATAAACATCGCAGAATCTATCGTACAACTCACAGCGCATGGATAAAATACAATAGAGAAATATAATATAGTGAAGCTCCATAGAACAGGACATCATCATATAAGCATCATAATAGTTTTATACAAACATATGAATCATCCATACATCAAAGCCTCACTACATAACACTCAAACAAATACAGCAGCGGAACACCCAGTACATATAATATGAAAGAATATGCAAAAGCCTCCTGCTCGTCTTCGTCATCATCAGCGTAGATCTCCATGAACAGCACCTGTCACCTGCTACCTAGTCTGCCCATCCCAACATGGATGAACAGCCCAAGGTAATAAGAGGAGACATAAAACCTTGAGTCAGACAAAGTCTTAGTGAGCAGTAAATCAACTATCAAACATACCAAAAGAGCATATGGGATAAAAGGAATAGGAACCAAACCATCCCACTCCACCTCTTTCTACAGTGATAGCCCCCAGACACACATTAAGGAGAAGCAAGCATAACATAGCAGACAATTAAGGTAAAGCAATAACCACTCGAGTCAAGGTCGATGTTTTCCAAATACAAACCCCCAAGGCCTAAACCAAGATCAGATAAGCACCCAAAAAAAAAACACCGCTCTTGAGGCCGAATGATGGTATAATCAAATATCCATGACTCTGGCTATCACTGTTAACCTTGCTTCAAAATCACCGTTAATTGAATGACCGACTCCTTCCTGAGCCATCTATCAAGGGTTAATGGTAACCCCGGTTCTAGACATAACTCCGCACGTCATCATGACCCATGCCTAGGAATTTTCGCAACTACCCAGAGTACTCGACCACCTACCTGTAGTCTTTAGGGTGTCCAGACCACCTACCTGTAGTCTTTGGGGCAACCCTTGTACTCTTGCTTTGAGTCTGCTAGAACCTTCAACAACGATGAAATCCAAGCCTTCTAGTCATCCTCCTTGACGACTATTCTCAACCTAGCCCAAACTACCTCCTGAGCCATCCATTATCAATCAACTCGAACTACCCTTCAAGTTATCAACATGCTTGGAGTAATCCTTCCCGATTATACCAAGGTTACATCACATCATGCCTCGCCTCATCTTCATCATAGCAAAGGCTCATCTTAACATCATGGTTTGCCTCAACGCATCATGGCAAAATTCCATCTCAACATCATCCAATCCAAACATATGAGCTTCAACATCCACTACATATGCCTTAAGCAACTTTCACCATTCAAGAGCCTCTTCCGTAGCTTTTGAATCGTCTTTGACCATACTTGTCCAAATCTATCAACTAGATAACTCATTCACAACAATCAAACAAGGCAAACATTAATCCAAACAAATAAGTAGTCAATCAAGATCTAAATAGGCATTTATAACTAAAATGGCAATTTCGTAAATAAATGAGAATAGGTCTATCATACATGAATCATGGGTTTTTAGCATAGATCTAACAAATATAAATCATGGGTTTTGTCCCTACAACTTGATGAATGAACTTGCAAAAGTAAACATCTTCATAAGTAATGGATCTATACTTAGATCTAAGGAAAAATGCATAAAATCACTATCTACAACACTCCAACAAACCACCAAACCAATATACTCCTTTGGGTCCGCGTGAGAGATAACCACCACTCACCGAATCACCCAAACACTTCAAAAACTATCAACTTCAGATCTGGACAGCAAGGATTCAAGCTTGATTCGTCGAAATCCTGCTTGAAACGATGAAATCTAGCTTGGTTGGATGAAGATCTTCAACTTTGGCTCTTGGATCTTCGATCTTGATCTTCGATCTTGGATGGATGTTAGAACTAGATTGAAATGGAGAAAAGGAGATGAAGAAATGTTGTAGTCGAGCTCTCAAAATGGCAGCATTTCGTCGCTTCAAAATCCGGTGCCAAAAAGTGAGCCAAACCCCTCTATTTATAGGCTGAAATCCCCCATGAGTCGTCCGCCCCTATGAGTCGTCTACGACTCATGACTCACGACTCAACGCAGCTCAAGGAAAATACGACACAACACACACACACACGACATAGCATGCACGCGACTCAACAACACTATACGACTCAACGACCTAACTCATTATCCTTAAGTCGTTCCATCCTATGAGTCGGTCCAATACATGAGTCGGTCACCTCTCTTACTCATTCACCCCAATGAGTGCCCACTCCACTAAGTCGCTAACTCCTCTAACTCGCTAACTCTTAGGTCGGTCACCCCTATGAGTCGGTTATCCTATGAGTCGCTCACTACCTTGACTCGGTCCAAACCTTAAGCCGCTGCCTACTAACTCGTCTACTGTCTTAGGTCGTCCAAATCACTAGGTCGCAACATGTTAACACCTTAACTCGTCCAACTGCTAACTCGTCCAAACTTCTATAACTCGCCCATGACCTAACTCATTAAGGTCGTAAATTTCTTAAGTCGGTCTAAACTATCCACGAGTTAACTTTTCCCACACAACTTAGGCTATGGACGACATAAACAACACTAACAACCTAGTAATTCTGCGATTATATCGACACGTAAAATACGGGTCGTTACATTCTCTCCCCCTTAGGAATTTCGCCCCCGAAATTCCAAACAAACAAGAGCAACCAAAACTATCCTGCATGCTTACCATCCATAGCAATCAACAAACCATGCATCCAATTACCATCCTAGCATGCAGAATTCTAAGACTTAGAACAAGTTACAAATTCATGAGATGTCACGACACCTTAGGGCCATACCTCGAAGAGTTCAGGATGAGCTGCCTTCATCCTTTCTTCCTCCTCCCACGTACAGTCGTCAACATCATCACTCCATTGTACCTTGAGCAACGTAATCGTCTTCCTCCTAAGCTGTTTCGTGTCGGTTTCAACAACACGAAGCGGCTTACGAGGTCTCGTAACAACTGGATCAACTTCTAAATCTTCACAGCTATCAGCAGAAACCACTGCAGTTGGGTCATGCACATACTTCCGCAGATAAGATACATGGAAAACATTGTGCACACCCGCCATCTTTTCCGGTAACTCCAATCTATAAGAGCTTTCCAATTCGCTCGATAATCGGGAATGGTCCAACAAATCTCGGAGTTAACTTTCCTTTCTTTCCAAATAGAATAACATTCTTCAGAGGAGAAATCTTCACAAAAACCATATCACCTACGTCGAATTCCAAATCCTTACGACGATTATTGGCATAACTTTTCTAACGATCTTGGGCTGCCTTCATTCGTTGCCGAATGATCCCTATACAATCCGAAGTCTGTCGAATCATCTCTGGCCTAAGTATCAGTTTTTCTCCAGTTTCCAACCAACATGTCGGAGAGTTACACGGTCTTCCATACAGTGCTTCATATGGTGCCATACCAATACTTGACTGATAACTGTTATTATATGCAAATTCCACCAAATGAAGGTGATCTTCCCATGATCCTCCGAAGTCCAAAACACAAGCTCTGAGAAGATCTTCCAAAACTCGGTTGACTCTCTCAGTCTGACCATCTGTTTGGGGATGATAAGCTGTACTCAAACACAACTCAGTTCCCAAAACTTCCTGAAAGCTCTTCCAAAATCCACTAGTGAACAATGGGTCTCGATCGCTCACTATACTCTTCGGAATACCATGGAATCGAACTATCCACTTAACATACAACTCAGCCAACTTCGATGCAGTCCTAGTCGATCGAACAGGAATGAATCTTGCACTCTTGGTCAACCGATCTACTATGACCCAAATCGCTTCATTTCCTGCTCTTGTTCTAGGTAGACCATCGATGAAATCCATCGATATCTGTTCCCACTTCCACATAGGAACTTCTAATGGATGAAGCAATCCACTTGGCTTCTTCTGCTCTGCCTTAACCAACTGGCAATTCATACACTTGGAAATAAAATTTCCAACATCCTTCTTCCTACCTTCCCAATAATAGGTTTTCTTCATATCCCGATACATCTTATTTTCACCCGGATGAATCGTCAACTTCGAGTGATGACTTTCCCTAAGGACTTCATTTCTCAATCCATCCACATCGGTAACAACTAGTCGTCCTTGCTTTCGAAGCCAACCCTCTCGATCGACTGCAAATCCCTTATCCTTCTCTGGGTCCAATCCAGATTCCAAATCACGGATAATCTTGACAAGCTTATCGTCTCGCTTTTGACTCTCGCCAATCCTTTCCACAAGAGTAGGCCTTATTGATAAGTTTGCCAACATCTCAGGTTCCAATTCACATCTAGGCCTGAAGTCAAATTCAGCCAAATACTCTAGACCCTTCCATTCTGAAAACATGGCTCCCAATCCTGCATGTCTTCGACTTAACGCATCTGCCACTGCGTTGCCTTTTCCCGGAGTATAGGCTATACCAAAATCATACGATGCTAAAAACTCTAGCCACCGTTGCTGTCGGAGATTCAAATCCTTTTGGGAGAACAGATACTTCAACGACTTATGATCCGTAAACAACTCGAATCGAACTCCCAAAAGATAATGTCTCCACATCTTCAAAGCAAAAACAATCGCCGCTAACTCCAAATCATGAGTCGGGTAATTCCTTTCATGCGGCTTCAGTTGTCGACTAGCATACGCAACAACTATATCCTTCTGCATCAGCACTGCTCCAAGTCCAGTACCACATGCATCGGTGTAAACCACCATCTCATCATTCCCACTTGGAATAGTCAAAACAGAAGCACTTGTTAGTCGCTCTTTTAGGATTCCAAAAGCTTGTTCACACTTAGCATCCCAACTGAATACCTGATTCTTTTTCGTCAACCCTGTCAATGGTGCAGCTATCTTGGAAAAATCTTTGATAAACCGACGATAATATCCTGCTAATCCAAGAAAACTTCTAACATCAGATGCATTCTTAGGTCTAATCCAATCCTGGATCGTTGCCACCTTAGCAGGATCAACCACTATTCCATTTCCAGAAATAACATGGCCTAAGAACCTCACTTCACTCTTCCAGAAGTGACACTTCGAAAACTTAGCCTTCAACTGATGTTTCCGCAAGATTTCCAAAACAATACTCAAGTGCGTCTTGTGCTCTTCCTCAGTTCTGGAGTAAATCAGAATATCATCCACGAACACAAGTACGAATTTGTTCAACTGATCTCTGAACACTCTATTCATAAGATCCACAAAATATGATGGTGCATTGGTCAATCCAAACGGCATTACCAGCCACTCATAAAATCCGGATGGTGTCCTAAAAGCAGTCTTCGGCACACTATCCTTCGCCACTCTCAACTGGTGAAATCCCGTTGCCAAATCCATCTGAGAAAACACCTTAGCCTCGTGAAGCTGATCAAACAAGTCATCTATTCTCGGCAATGGATACTTGTTCTTCTTAGTCACCTTATTCAGCTCACGATAATCCACACACAACCTTAACGATCCATCCGCTTTGGTTGCGAACACAACTGGTGCACCCCATTCGGACACACTACGCCGAATGAATCCTTTCTGCAAAAGGTCATCAACTTGCACCTTCAATTCTAGCTGCTCCCTAGGCGCCATCCGCCTAAGAGGCATCACAACAGGTCTGGCTCCCTCAACTAGATCGATACGAAACTCGATCTCCCTATGCGGCGGTAACCCTTTGACTTCGTCAAAGACATCCTCAAATCCATTCACAATAGGCACCGATGACAGTCCATCCCGTGGAACAACCAGCGAATACATAAAGCTCATGAAGACGCCTTCTTCATGCTTACATCGTATCACAACCTTTCGCCCTTCCACATTCCGGACTGTCACCTCCAGCCTCTCACAACCAATCCTTGCCGCATACTTCCTAAGCCAGTCCATACCCTAAATAATTCCGAACCCCGCAAAGTTCAGAACAAAGCAATCACAAGCAAAAGAGCAATCATGACTCGACACAACTAGACCACGGCATATCATGCACAAACATGACGAACCCCCAACTAGATTAGTCACAACCAATGGCCTATCAACAATATCCGGTTTCAAACCTAACCGGGCTACAAGATCATCACAAACAAAAGAATGCGACGCTCCAGTATCAAACAACACTCTAACTGGAACACCACAAATGGAAAGAGTACCTTGAACCACCACACTCTTCCCCTTCTCTTCAGCAGTAGGAGCTTTTGAAGACGACGGCACAGCTCCCATAGCATAAGCTTGCACAATCTGCCTATCCTTCCTCCGCTCCGGACAATTCTTCTTGATATGTCCCGGCTTATCACAGTTATAACACTTTCCCGGCACCTTGGGATTCTTGCAATCCCTGAAGAGATGACCCTTCTGCTGACAGTTGTAGCAGGTCACTTCACCCTTCGGCTTCTTCTGTCCATCCTTACCCTTCTGTTGCTGCTGCTTCCTCTTCTTGTTTCCACCCTGCTGTGGCCTAGACCCTTCCTTGGTCACAGCAACAACAGAACTCTCCCTAGGAAATAAACTCTCATGCCTGAGAGCTTTCTCCACAAGCTTCTCAAACGGATCGTCCAAATGATCCACCAACTGTCTCCCAAGATAAGTGTCCAAGCCTGTCACAAACTTCTCATTCTTCTGATAGGGAGAATCAATATACGATCTGGCATACTTGGACAAAGCTTCAAACTCAGAAACATACTCAAGAACTGGTCTCCCACCTTGCTTGAGCTCCACAAACTTCTTAAACAGAACAGATTTCTGAGCCGTAGAGATGAACTTAGCTTCAAATCTAACTTGGAATTGCTCCCAAGTAATCTCTTCCTCCGGAGTATCTATGGTGATAGAGTTCCACCAATCCGAAGCTCTCCCTTGAAGTTGCCTTGATGCGAGCTTCCTCTTAGTTGCATCCTCAATTCCCAAGTCACCAAAAATCCTTTGACAAGCATCAATCCATCTCTGCACCTCAATGGTTGATTCCGTTCCCAAGAAAACCTTTCCTCCAAGAGAAGTATAGTCCTTGCAAAGCTTAGCAAAATCCACTGGTCTTGGAGCTTGAACTTGAACTCCAACATTCACTGATGATCCTGAAGCTGGTATTCTCCTCATGATCGAAGTCATCATGGCCTCAAACATAGGAGTATAATCAATAGCTTCCCTAGCAGCACGGCTTTCCCTCGCAGTTTGTCTCTCACTTCGACTCATCCTTAATATCTGTAAAAAGAATGATTAGAACACCTTAAGAAACAACTGCATAAGGAGTTCAAATCCTTCTAAGCTACTATATTATATATAGTAATCACCCATCAAAATACAATTACGTCTCTCATACATAGTTACGTCAGCGAGCGTTGGCTAAAATCGATTAACCAAAGCTCTGATACCAAATGTGACGACCGCCCATGACTCCCGCACGGAAACAAGGGAATGGTGCGCTGAAGGTGTGCCAGGCAGCCATGGGTGACCGTCAAGGTACAATAAACATCGCAGAATCTATCGTACAACTCACAACGCATGGATAAAATACAATAGAGAAATATAATATAGTGAAGCTCCATAGAACAGGACATCATCATATAAGCATCATAATAGTTTTATACAAACATATGAATCATCCATACATCAAAGCCTCACTACATAACACTCAAATAAATACAGCAGCGGAACACCCAGTACATATAATATGAAAGAATATGAAAAAGCCTCCTGCTCGTCTTCGTCATCATCAGCGTAGATCTCCATGAACAGCACCTGTCACCTGCTACCTAGTCTGCCCATCCCAACATGGATGAACAGCCCAAGGTAATAAGAGGAGACATAAAACCTTGAGTCAGACAAAGTCTTAGTGAGCAGTAAATCAACTATCAAACATACCAAAAGAGCATATGGGATAAAAGGAATAGGAACCAAACCATCCCACTCCACCTCTTTCTACAGTGATAGCCCCCAGACACACGTTAAGGAGAAGCAAGCGTAACATAGCAGACAATTAAGGTAAAGCAATAACCACTCGAGTCAAGGTCGATGTTTTCCAAATACAAACCCCCAAGGCCTAAACCAAGATCAGATAAGCACCCAAAAAAAAAACACCGCTCTTGAGGCCGAATGATGGTACAATCAAATATCCATGACTCTGGTTATCACTGTTAACCTTGCTTCGAAATCACCGTTAATTGAATGACCGACTCCTTCCTGAGCCATCTATCAAGGGTTAATGGTAACCCCGGTTCTAGACATAACTCCGCACGTCATCATGACCTGTGCCTAGGAATTTTTGCAACTACCCAGAGTACTCGACCACCTACCTGTAGTCTTTAGGGTGTCCAGACCACCTACCTGTAGTCTTTAGGGCAACCCTTGTACTCTTGCTTTGAGTCTGCTAGAACCTTCAACAACGATGAAATCTAAGCCTTCTAGTCATCCTCCTTGATGACTATTCTCAACCTAGCCCAAACTACCTCTTGAGCCATCCATTATCAATCAACTCGAACTACCCTTCAAGTTATCAACATGCTTGGAGTAATCCTTCCCGATTATACCAAGGTTACATCACATCATGCCTCGCCTCATCTTCATCATAGCAAAGGCTCATCTTAATATCATGGTTTGCCTCAATGCATCATGGCAAAATTCCATCTCAACATCATCCAATCCAAACATATGAGCTTCAACATCCACTACATATGCCTTAAGCAACTTTCACCATTCAAGAGCCTCTTCCGTAGCTTTTGAATCGTCTTTGACCATACTTGTCCAAATCTATCAACTAGATAACTCATTCACAACAATCAAACAAGGCAAACATTAATCCAAACAAATAAGTAGTCAATCAAGATCTAAATAGGCATTTATAACTAAAATGGCAATTTCGTAAATAAATGAGAATAGGTCTATCATACATGAATCATGGGTTTTTAGCATAGATCTAACAAATATAAATCATGGGTTTTGTCCCTACAACTTGATGAATGAACTTGCAAAAGTAAACATCTTCATAAGTAATGGATCTATACTTAGATCTAAGGAAGAATGCATAAAATCACTATCTACAACACTCCAACAAACCACCAAACCAATATACTCCTTTGGGTCCGCGTGAGAGATAACCACCACTCACCGAATCACCCAAACACTTCAAAAACTATCAACTTCAGATCTGGACAGCAAGGATTCAAGCTTGATTCGTCGAAATCCTGCTTGAAACGATGAAATCTAGCTTGGTTGGATGAAGATCTTCAACTTTGGCTCTTGGATCTTCGATCTTGATCTATGATCTTGGATGGATGTTAGAACTAGATTGAAATGGAGAAAAGGAGATGAAGAAATGTTGTAGTCGAGCTCTCAAAATGGCAGCACTTCGTCGCTTCAAAATCCGGTGCCAAAAAGTGAGCCAAACCCCTTTATTTATAGGCTGAAATCCCCCATGAGTCGTCCGCCCCTATGAGTCGTCTACGACTCATGACTCACGACTCAACGCAGCTCAAGGCAAATATGACACAACACACACACACGACATAGCATGCACGCGACTCAACAACACTATACGACTCAACGACCTAACTCATTATCCTTAAGTCGTTCCATCCTATGAGTCGGTCCAATACATGAGTCGGTCACCTCTCTTACTCAGTCACCCCAATGAGTCGCCACTCCACTAAGTCGCTAACTCCTCTAACTCGCTAACTCTTAGGTCGGTCACCCCTATGAGTCGCTCACTACCTTGACTCGGTCCAAACCTTAAGCCGCTGCCTACTAACTCGTCTACTGTCTTAGGTCGTCCAAATCACTAGGTCGCAACATGTTAACACCTTAACTCGTCCAACTGCTAACTCGTCCAAACTTCTATAACTCGCCCACGACCTAACTCATTAAGGTCGTAAATTTCTTAAGTCGGTCTAAACTATCCACGAGTTAACTTTTCCCACACAACTTAGGCTATGGACGACATAAACAACACTAACAACCTAGTAATTCTGCGCTTATATCGACACGTAAAATACGGGTCGTTACACTTTCCCTATTTAGATCTCTAAACCATTTATAAATATCCATTCTGACATAATTTAAAAACCAAACTACTTTTCCAATATCAAAAACTCTTTCCAATTTATAACCTATTTGATTAGTCCCTTTTATTGGATGAAACCCCTTTTAAACCTTTGATTTAAAAATAACTTTAATTTTTTTGATTATATAAATTTATTAACTTCAAAAAGTATCGATATAATAATAATAAATTATTCTTTAAGCAATGTTAATACATATAAATAAATCAACTTTTAAAATAATATTAATATGTTAATAAATTAACTTTAAAATAATATTATAACTAAATTTAAATAATAATTAAGTTAGGATCAAATCAAAATAACTTCAATTTAATAATTAATTAACCTTTCAGCAAATAATTACAACCAACATTCAAAAAAGTAATTAGATAACTTGGAAATATATTCTTAAATAACTTTGAGAACTACTTTAGAGAATCATAAAATAATTAATCTTTTACTATCGTTAAAACAAAAATCAATTATCCTTTAAGACATTATTAACAAATAATAATTATCTTTTAAGTTTGGCTAATAATTTCTAATTAATAATAATTGTCATTAAAATAACTTTAGTAAATAATTTATTTTTCAAATTAAAAAGAGGTTTAGGAACTCCAATGGTACTTAGTTAGGTTACCATAAATTCCATTAAACTATCCAACATATAATCCAGTATTTACATAACATTGAAAATGTAAATTAAAACCATAATTAATAAGTAATTGCTAATATAATACTTAACCAATATTAATCAACTCGAAGGCATAAAGCATCTATCTAATGTAATAGCAGAACAAGGTTTATTTCTGCTAAATAAATGTGCAAATTTAACATACCTAGTTAATAATAGCAAAATGGGAATTTATTCTGCTAAATAAATGTTTATTTAATTTAACTAGCGGAATAGTGTTTTATCCTGCTAAATAAATGTCCAAATACCATATTCAATCCAATTAACTCAATTGTATTTTATTTAGCCAAATAAACATCAATAATTAAGGTATATACATTTAAACGATGTTATTTATTTGAATAACATAACTAAAATTTTATCTGTTTCCATATGTCGTAATTTTTAAATATCCCAAGCCTATCAACAATTTATGCTAACACACTGTATTTTTCAATACGAATACAATACAAAAATCTTCATATAAATTGGATTTCGTATGAGAGATATATCATATTTAAACTAACACTTCAATATACATAAATAATTAAATTTTTAAAAGTTTCTCACTCAAAACATAAAAGGTCGAGCCTATCTATATAAAGGCCAAACCAAATGCTATAGTACATCATCTTCCCTAATCCTTCTTCAATATCCTGAAACCCACAATCATGCACATATGCCACGAGCCACTAACCATCGATCCAAACACATCGGCAAAGCCTCCTTCTCCTTTTCGACAAAATGCACCCCTTCACTCAAGCCTCGGCCTCCAATAGCTCCGATCAACCATCCCCACCCAACCTATAATCGCAAGGCCTAAAAAGATGCGACATTTTTTTAATGCCAAATCCCACCAAAAATTCACAAATTGAAGTTCTCTCCTTCACGATCACTAATCAAATCTCCAATTTGCAAATCGCTACCAAAATCAAGAACTAACTCAAACCCTAACAATTGATGAACACTGATATTCATCATGGAATCAAGCTACAATAAAAATACTACGTCTTACCCCGACTCCAATGATGCATACGGCGATGAGCAACTCTTCCTGGATCAAGTGAAATCAATTTTTGAAGACTATGGACATTTACTTCCCTTTAATGTAAAATGGCGATATCTCGCTCGATTCTGAACGATATCGAGCGCTGTCAATTTAAAAAAAAAACTATAGAGGATGACGATCAACTTCATAGTTGAAATTCAAGACTAAAAGTGGTTGGTTTGAAAGATTTTGATTTTTGAAAGAATGATGGACACTTCCTTAGTTTTACAGGAAATCAACAATGAAACCGAAACTGAAGAAGAAGAAGAAGCCTTATTTTTCTAGTTACAGATATATATATATATATACATACATTTTGACGACTCGTAAACTTTAACGTTTTTATAATGTAATTAACTAATTTTTTCTTGAAATATAAATAATAAAATTTAGCGATGCAAAATTGGATATTTGGAGTACGTCTATTTAAATATGGCAGATGGTAAAAATATGTAAGTTAGTTATATGGTGTAATTTTCATTTTCGATTTAAAATCAGTTAATTTGATGAAATAAAATATTTTCGAAACCTAAATATTTTTACACAATAAATTTGTATCATTTTTTGAATGAGGATTCATATTCGTTTCACCAAATTTAGACTGTTGTAGCTCCGTTTATCTTAATTTCCAAAAATTAATAGCAGTTTGGCAGCAAATACCGATTTTTGATGGGATGGTCGTATCGTTGATTTCTGTGTACCATTCTATTCGTTTTGTCATGCTGATCTCCGAAGTATATTCACTTGCGCATTTCGATATCCAATATGCGGTGAAATCTGCGTATCAATTAGCCATATCAGGTCCGCATTTGAGTTATATGGGCTTTCTGTGTCTTTTCATTTGTCCAACTGGTAAAGTTAATAGCCGTTAGCTATTAATATTCCCATCAATTTTCACTTGGCTTTCTCTTTTCTCTAGTTTCCATTACTATTTCTGGTTCGTTCCTCTCTTGCTCTTCTCTTCCCTGTTTTGTCTATTGCTTTCTTCTAAAATAAAAAAAATATTGTTTATAACGCAAAGCATATATATGTATTCCAGTAGCTTTTTCATGTGTGGCAATGGCCGAAACCACTACTGCGTCCTCTCCTCTTTGCTCGACAAACATTCCCCATAGCCCAAACGAACGGCCATAGCACTTCCATCACTCCACCTTTCATCTTCTTTGTGCCGCCTACAACCAACACCATGGCCCGCCACCCAAGCATCGAAACTAAAACCCCATACAAATGCCATCGCCTACTTCCACATAGCCTTCAACACTATGCAAAACTCCGCTTGACCTCACTTGACAGCCTAACCGACAGTGTAGCCATACAAAGCTGACCCTTTCATGTACGCAGCCCCACATCAGCTCATACGCGCCATTCCACCTCATCACTCACACAGCTTCATCTTCCATAGCCTAGGCTCCGACCTCCGCCATATCACACCCGAATACAACCATTTCCTACCTGCCTTGTAACGGTCCAGAATTTCAGTCATTTGAAATTTGGATATTTAATTGATTCTAAATATTCAAAGGTAAATTTTATAAGTTGGATAATGTAACGACCCGGAATTTTGGTCGTTAGATTTGAACATTTAATTCATTTTAAATGTTAAATATGAATTATAATTTTGTTTTGAAACAAAAAGATTTTGATTAGATCAATGGAATTAGTTAAATTTCAAATATGGCTATTCAATTGGATTTGAATAATAATAATTTAATATTTGGGAATTGGGATAATTTGTGAATCTGGAGGTAAATAGATATGAAATGGTTTCCAAAATTTATTTTAAGTCTATTTGGATTTAAATAATGATGTTGGACATTTGGATGGAATCAAAAGTCGATAAGTCAAATTTGGAATTTTTATATTAATTTAATAATGAAATTTAATAATATAATAATGCAAATAATTAGATTTTGGTTCGAAGTGAAATAGAATGATTTCTAACGCGAATGTAAATTCTATATGATTTATAAATAAGTTAGTAAAATTTAAAAGTGAATTTTAAGTGATTTCAACGATTTTGAAAATCGTTCGAATTAATCGACGAGCTAAAATAGCCTTTCGGGGCACAGTCTCAGAATTCGACGAAACCAATTCCATTGGATCCGTAATAGTGTATTATTATCGGATTTCAAATTTCGTAGCGTTTGGAGTCACCGTTTTTTCGTACGGGTGAGAAACGCATTGAAATTAAAATCGATAATTTAATATTTAAACTCAATTCAAAAGCTATCTTCCACATATGATCAAATTAGCCTCCGAAACACGTTCCATTGTGTTCGGAATGCGGGTGAAACATTATAATCGCCTATCAGCGTGCGTCGTTTGAAGATCGTGTGAATTTTTTTTAAATGGATTTAATACTAAAATAATATTTATAAACGTATTTATATATAGCCGAAAACGTTGCGATCTTCTTCTTCATTTTTCTTCAAATCCATTAAGCTTTTGCAAAAATTTCCAACTAGAAAAATGAAGAGGACCTCGAGATCTAAACATCTAACGGTGGATCTTGGTTGTTATTATTGTTTGAGGGTGTATTTTGGTGCCGTTCATCGTATGTTCGAGCGCTATTTCCAAAAGCCGTGGAGAGCCGAGCTTCGCCATGTTTCGGCCGAAGGTGGAGGTCGCGACAAGCTATCGCGTGGTGGGTTTCGATCTAACTCGTTTGGTACGAGCATGGAGCGGTTTGGAGCCCTAGATGGACGTTGATGGGTTCAAACAACCCAGGTTTTGTGAACGAAGAAGATAGAGTTTTGACGGCCTTGATTTCGTGGTAGGCAACGAACGACTGACGGTTTAATTAATTTAAATTAAAAGGAAATTTGTTTTAAAATTTGTTTCAAATTTTAAAATTCTATATCTTTTGCATGTGTAATCAGATTTTGACAAAACGAGAAGCGCCGGAATTGCAGCGACGCGATCTAGACGCTGCAGTAGATCCGTAGACGTTTGGAACAAGCAAAAACTTTGAATTAAATCGAACGGTTCGATTTAATTTAAAATCTGGAGCGCTCGTCGGGATTCAAGATGAGTTAATCTCACTCACATCTGGAATGCTAGTTAATTTAAATAGTTAATATTTAAATGGTTGATTGATTAGCTGTATATGATAATTATTATCAGATTAGATCTATATTTATTGGTCGTACTAACATCTGTGGATGCAGGGAAACAAGTTGGAGGGATCCAACTGGATTCCTCACAATATGGAAATTATTTTCATAATTGACGATGTATTTCATTTATATACCATGATAGAATAACTTAGGAATTAAGCTATGCTATGCCATGATTGAATAAGTATAATCTGGCATTTTAAAATATAAATGAAAATAAAATAAATTGGGATTGAAAGGGAATTGAATAGAAATTTTTAAGTAATGAATTTAAGGAAATTAAATTTAGGAAATTGGTCTGGAATTTGAAGTGTTTTTGAATTTGTGATTTAAAAGGAAATGAGGAATGAAAATTTATAAACTAGGTTTATAAGTGACATGGGATATTTATCGGAGGATAAATCTGAAGGTATAGATTTTCGACGGGAACTTCTATAAGAAGGTGCAAATTGTTTTGAAGGTAATAGTAGGATTACTTTTAAAAGATGGAAAGTGTATTTCCTGGAAAACTAAGTATGTTTTCAAAAGAGAAGCTTTCAAAGTATAAACTAGAAGTTTAAATGTGATTTTAGAATGTTTTAGAAGGAAATACTATATTTAATTATTTCAAGTGGAAAGTAAATATTTATTAAAGTAATTATGGTATCAATTATTTTAAAGGTAAATTGGTATTATGTTTCTAAAGGAAATTTTATTATAAGTATTTGAGATAATAACTTTATATTAAAAGGAAATTTTTGATTTATGTTACCCAAGAAAACTTTTATAGATTTTCAAAAATATATTTTGAATAAAGAATTTAGCAACTTATTTTAAACAAGTTAAGTATATGTTGTGGAAGTGATTTTCAAGAAATGGGAAATGTGTTAAAAAATAAAAGGGAGTTTTATTTTTAAAGTGTTGGAAGAAATTTACGGGATTGAAACGTAAATTTGAATTGAGATAAACTGAGTAGGATTTATAAAATGGTTCTTTGGTTTATTCAGAAATGGAAGTGTATTGACTGAAAGCCAAGTATATTATTCAGAGGAATTTTATTAGTATAAGTTTAAATTTTGAAAATTGTTTTAAAAGAACGTTTTAGAGGAATTTATTATTTTTAATTGTATTAGAATATTAAAGTAAATCTATCCAAAATAATTTTAATAGTAATTCTTATAATGGTTAAATTGACATTATGTTTTTAAAAGGAGTTTTCTAATATTTATACTTTGTATGAAACTTTTATTTTAAAATAGTTTTGTGGCTGAAATTTTACTTGAAAATTTATTATAAAAATTTATAACTGTTATTTTGAGTAAAGTGATTTAGAGTAGTTTTATTTTAAAATGTTTTAAGTATATATTTTTGAGAAAGGTGATTTAAATTGTTTTAAATCTATAATATTTGTACTTGGTTGTTTTCAGTGGGGATAAATATTTGGGAATTTATTCCATGAGAAGAGTGTGGTTGAAAACTGTTTTCAGAAAAAGATTTGAAGTGGAAATATATCTTGTGAAGATATTTGAGGTTAATAAATAATTTGGGAAATTATTTATTACTTGATGGATGTTTGTGAATATTAATTGATAGTTAAATAACCGACTATCAATATTGGCCAATGCACTGATCGTTTCGAAGAGACCGAGTTCAGGATTAATTTCTCGAAAACCACTTTAATCTGGTTTGTACTTTTTCATGCGAAAAACAATTTCAGAGTCGAAGATGGAGCAGTGAAGTGCAAGGGCTAGCCGCTACTAATCCTGAGGTGATTCCAAAATGGATGTAGTAGGAGTAGTGCCTTCGGTTCCGTTCGAACCCGGGACGGACTTGTATGGATGAATGATTTCGGAACATCGGCAGGTGGACGATGCGCATTCAAAGTGAAACGTTCTAAAAGGGTAACACTTAGCCTCAAGCCTCATCAATCGAGAATGACTGAAAATTAGGGTTTATGCAGCAAGGCTAAGTGGGTAGCGCCCATTAGGGTGAGGTCATCCTTGTCTAGATGTCCCTTTTTATTCGGCTTAGTGGTGCGGTTGCTGATCCCAACCGTGGGGTGATCTTACTCAGGATTATCCGGTAAAGGGTAATCCCTGTCTTGTGTTGCACCGGATCGGGAGTGGTCCTCGGTACAGTGATCTAGGCCACGTACTGCAACAGGTGGTACCCCGGTGCCTAGTCATTAGTTGGAAATCCATACTCCCTACGTGCCTTTACGGTTTTATTTGTATTACCCACTTTGTGGCTAGTATGCTGGAATTTAATAAATGTAACAATTTCGGCTATTTGAATAAGTATTTGTATATAGACACTATTATAATAGCAGAGGATTTTGATAAGAAATGTTTTAGCTATCGTAAGGTAAAAACCCGACATGTTTATTTGTGGCGTGGTCTTATGAGATGCTTTTGATTTCAAAGGATTTTGAAACTGTAATAATCAATTTGGGTGTATTTTTTCACGCCGGTATTACAGACTGACTCAGGTGTTATTTCATTATAATGCTCGGGTTAGACCGAGTATTATAGCTTACAGGAAAGGATGTTATGGAGCTCAAGAGAGGAGCTGGAGTCTGAGACGTATTACCATATTTGTTTGTATCCGCTGCTGTGATTGTTTGAAATTGTCAGGTTGGTAATTGTTGTTTGTTTGTGATATTCTGATGATGTAATATATAAAACAGATATAGTTTTTATTATATGTAAAGATCTTTTATTGACTATTATATTTTGTTCCGCTGCGATTGTGAGATTCCGTTATTGTTTAGTTCCTTCTTTCTTCTATCTTCTTTCTTTTTTCTCAACAATCTGTCTTTTCCGGCACCCGATCGCGGCATTCTATATTGTAGCATACTTTGTGTCGATTTTCGAGGGTCAAGATGGCCGGGTCGTTACAGTGATATCAGAGTTTAGATTAGCGATAACCTAGGATTTGGTGGAAATTACTCATTAGAAATAGATTTCATAGTACTCTAGAATGAGTTGAGTGTAATAATAGATATGAGAGCGTACTTGTTAGTGAACATAAACTGTTTTTATACTGTGTTGACTTATCGGTTGAGTGTTTATGAATTCTGGTCGGTACGGGAAGTACAACTGTATTGATAGGGGTTTCTAAACTCTTAAATAAGATAAACCGACATGGTATTGTTTCAAAGTGGGTAAATGAAATAATGTTACCCAAAATTATGTTTTGATATGAAAGAAATAATTTTCTGAAATTATTATATATATTTGGATGTTTGGTTGTTAATATTATAATCAAATATAAGAATCTAAAGTTTGAAATGGTTATAACCAAATAGAATTCTATAGGTTTGATTTATCCAAAAGAAGTATGACTAAAATTTGATTTAGAGCAGAATTTAAATCCCAGAAATTTTAAAAAGCGTTTAAACTATATTTAAACAAAGGTTTGGAAATCTTGGAAATGGTGGAAATGTTTTCCAAAAATTTGAAGGAAATAATGGAGTATTATATTGGGAAATATTTTTGAATGGAAATTGTTTTTGAAAGGAATTTGTGGAAGTAAGGAAGCACTGAACTCACTTCAGTCGTTGGAAAATAATCCTGATGATGATGGTCACATCATCAGAATTCGTTTTCGAGCTTCTAAAGTGATGGATTGCTACCGTGGTGATTGGTTATGATATTTGTTTGGACTTGTTGGGTATACAAGTGGTTTTAGAAATTTCAAAAGGGATTTTTTTTGGTAAAACCAAGTGTTTTGGAATTCGGAGATTTGATTTGATATACCAAGTGGGTATGTGTCGATTATTATTTCAAAATGGTTTTAAAAAAAGATTGGGTAATTGAATTCTGGAAAATTCTATTTAGATAATGTGTAAAGTTAAGATGAATCAACTATTAAACTTTTAAAGTGAAGTTGATTTAATTAAGAAGAAAATGAAAATTTTAATCCTGGAATTAAAATTTAACTTGAGTAAATGGAAGTGAATAAAATATATTTGCATTTAACTCAGGATAAGTTAAATATAAAATAAAATTTGAAATTGAAATTGAATTTAATTGAATATAAAATTGAAATGTACAATGATTATAATTGTGTAATGAAATTTCATATCCTTAAGCTATTAAGTGATATATATATATATATATATATATATATTTTGGAATTGTGATTATAAGGTGAAAATGACTCAAATGAGCAATATAAGCTTTTAAGTAAGTAAGTTGGTGAACTTAAGAATAGGAAATGAAATTGTAAAACCAAAATAAAATGGTTGGAATTTTATGGGAAATTCAAAATTTAAATTTTAAATGAAATGTAAAGTAAGGCAAGGCAAAGTGAGATATAAAGGTGAATGGACTTAGGTTAGTAAATAAGTTTTTGAACTTATATATTAGAGAGTAAAAATTAAATTGAATGGAGAAACAAAAATTGGATTTAACTTAAATTAAAAGGAATTGAATTGAATTTGGATTGAGTTGGAATCAAAATTTATTTGTGTTACAAATTATATTAAATTGAATTAAATTCTTATTTAAAATAGTAAAGGAAATGGTATGAATTTAAGTTGGCTAAATAAAATTTAGTTGAACTTGAATTAAATTGGTAAAGGATTAAATGAAAATAAAATTTAATTTAGTTCAAATGATGTTGAATGAATTAAATTCTCACTTAACTAAATTCAAAATAATTGTTTGAAGATGAATTTAGCATAAGCTAAATTAAAAAAAGGTAATGGGATGAATAAAATTATGGAAGCTTGTTAAAAAATTGAAAAAGCAAAATAAAACCCAGTTCTTGTTTAGAATAATTGGGATGATCATGTTATTAATAAATGCAGAAATGAATTGAGGAGGTGAATTAAAATTAGAATGGATTGAGTAAATAAAAAAATTGAATTAAAATCTGTAAATGGATTCGAATTTGATTGGGTAAGAATCAAATTAAGATGAAAAGAAAATGAGGTAATAAGAAATGGAGTTATTTTGTTATTGAAATAACTTAAGCAAATTGGAAAATGATTGTGGTCGAGCTTTATAAGGGGTCTTGAACGAAGTTTGTTTAGATAATAAAATTTTAATGCAAGTGAAAGAATTTTAATTCCTTATCGGGATGAAATAAGAATGTATGAGTTGTAATAATTACGAATGGAGTAAAATTGATATAGATTGAGATGGAATTAATTTTAAATAGTTATAAGCTTAAATGATGGTTACTTGCATGGATAACTTTAAATTTTGCATGGAAATTGGTTGTTTGTTGTAAAAAGAATTGAATTGATTTAAAGAAGCAAATTAAGCTGGTTTTTGAATCAATTGGATTAAGTGAAGTCTAATTAAGTGGTTTTGTATATAAATAAAAGTAAATCATAAAATAAATGCAAATATATCAAATTTAAAATAAAATTTTTATTGGGAATCAATTTGTAATTGAATTGAAGTAAATTGATGTAAGTAAACCATAGGTTAATCATATTAAAAAGAAAATGGATTGGCTGTAGTAAATATGAATTGTAAAAAGTTAACTTGATTGTAAATCATTCGAGTGGGATAAAATGAAGTTTAGATTTGTTAGGAAAATTAAATGGTGTTGAAAACTTGTGATTACTATAAAGATGTTACTTGTAGGATTATGAAATTTGTTGTTGGGCTATGTAATTGTCGTGTTTAGCTAAGATAAATGTATCGAAGGTTGTTAAAAATCTTATATTGTCGAAAACTGATATGTATGTTTGAGTAAGTACAGATACGGAAGGCAATCGATAGAGTTGGAGCGCGTAAATGCATAATATATTAGCCGCTTGCTTTTAAAATGCTAATCTAAGGTACACTTATGCCATAAAATATGAAAATGATATATATATATATATATATATTGGGCTATATTTTTTTTTCCGACCGTGTAGGCGATGTATATATATTTATATCTATTGTGATATTGTGAAACGCTCTCCATACAAAGGAGACGCTGTCAAATTTTTTTCTAAAATTTGGTAGTTAGAAATTTTTTGAAAGTTTTGAAAATTTTGGGTTAACTAGAATGTTGCATTTTAAAATGGTGTTGTAAACAACGCTTTTGAGTATAAATAAAGCAAATGGTTTTGGATTAAGCTAAAAGATTTTGAGAAGTGAATGTGAGTTTTAATTAAGTTGATTTCGATGGTTGAGAAGAGCGGGTCGTTACAGATAACTTATATTTCGAATATCTTCATTTAGTTGGATAATTAAATTGTTAATTTAATATTTGAAATTGCAGAATAATTTGATTTTGAATTTAATAAAAATGAAAAAGATTTATAAATTTGTTTAAATTCTATTTGAATTAGAAACATGTTAGTAAAGTTTTGAAATTGATTTAAAAGTTCATTTAAAGAATTTTAAATTTGTAATATTTAATTAACATGTAAAAATTGTCATTTTTGACACAGTCTCGGATTTCGACAAAACAAGTTTCTTTGAATTCGTAATGTTTATTATTACACGATTTAAATTTTCGTGCCAATCGGATTTACGGTTTAGTCGTGGCAAGCTAAAATGCGTAGAAATTTATTTAAGTAAATTTTAATTTAAATAAGTCGATTCGAAAACCTATCTTCCAAATACGATCGAAATCGCTCCTGATATACAATCCATTGTGTTCAGAATAGGGATAAAACATTTTAAACGCTGGTGGCATGCTTCTTTATGAGTTCGAAATTTTTTCAGATGAATAGAGTCGCGAAATTATCTATAAAAGGCCACGTTTTCTTCACAATTGCAAACCCTAAACTAAGAAACCCTAGCTTCCATCTTTAATTTCGACGGCTAGAAACTCCCATCTTTCTCTCCTCGATCTCTTCCAATCCATCAACTTTCACGTCTCGAGTTCAACTACAAAGTTGTAGAGGATCGCGAGATCTTCAAATCTAATGGCTATGATCAAAAACTACAAAGAGCATAAACAGCAATTCTCGATCAAATGATCGCCATTCACGCATATATTTTGAGGAATATGGGGAGTCGAGCTTAATGATATGGTGGCTATTGGTGGAGCTTACTTAGGCGCATGGATCGGTGGTGGTTGATCGTATTCATGGTGATCATGAAGGGAGCTTGGCTCGGTCAATGTTCGCTGGCATTGGGTTTCTTCACGCATGATGAAAAGAGGGGAAGATGGAACTCGAAGCTAGATCTACAGTTCCCAAAATCAACGACCATGATGCAAGTAGGATTTAAAAATAAAATTAAAATTGTAAATATACTATATGTAAGTTTGTATAAACTTTAAAATGTCATAACTTTTACATACGAGGTCCGCTTTTGACGTAACAAGTTGCATTGGATCCGTATTGACTTGCACTACATTATAGAGCTAGTTTGTAGTTGATTGAAGCTAGTTAAAATTTTGGATGAAATTTAACTTCTCGTTTAATTTTATTCGGGATAAATAACTGCAACTGCTATTGGAACCAAAGTGAGTACAACTCACTCTTTTTGACTCACTGATATTTTTTTATACGTGAAAATAAAATTTATTTATGATGATTGACAATTTTTTGGATAATATATGATATAATATCTATATAGTGATTGGTATTTGGATATATTCCTGCCTATTGGAGCAGATGAGACCCTACACGTTCCCGTTTATGAGCGGAAGACTCTTTGTACGCACGTCTGCCTTCAAATAGACATTGTACATATTTCCTAATATGTATATTTGTTGCAGGTGACAGGTTGGAGGGATCCAACTGGATTCCTCACCAGCATTGGTTTTATCTACAGATATTGATATATATGTTGTTATTACATGATATATGATGTTTTAGACGCCGTGATTGATGCATTTAGTGCTGTCACAACATTGAGCCTATTTTTGGAATTTTAAAAATGTGAAAATGATGATTTAAAATTAAAAAGGATTTTAAAGTGATTTTGAAAATATATATTCGAATTGTTAAAGGAATGAATTTATTTTAAATAAATAAATAGTTATAATTTTTATGTTAAAAAAATTATGATTTTTGTGAAATAAAATCGAAATGTGATTTTTGAAATATGGAGTTAACTATTTCGTAAAATTGGTTAAATTGGGATTTTTGACTTGTTATAAACGATTTATATATAAGATTTATTAAATCGATATTCTATAAATAAAAGTAATGGAATTATACATGAGTTTTGTAAGTGTTTAAAATGAAGTATAAATGGACCTTATAAGTTGTTAACTCGCCTTTTGGCAAGGCCGTAAACAGGCAGATTTAACTAAATCGATTGCTCGATTATTAAGGATGGAATACAATGGGTTTGAGTCGACTGGATTGATGGATGATGCAGCACTCTTGGAAGATGGATGTTGGGTTGGATAAAGCTGGATCGGCTGCAAATTGGGTCTAGAATATATGGATCGACGAAATATGGTTCGGTGTAGTTTGAAAGACTACTTGGAGTTGTTGAAGGGGTTACTTCGGGTCAGGGAAGCACATACATCAGGTCATTCCAGGCTTTTCTTTGGGTTTCTGAGCGATTGGTAGTATGGTTTTAGGATCGGTGTTGGGAACACTTTGGACCGGCATCAAACTGGTTCGGCGTTTTGGAGCTTGACTCTAGATCGGCCTTCATACTAACTTCGAATTGGCAGCTCGGTTTTGGGGATCGGTGAGAGTGGCTCAGCACAGGGTGGATCGGCATTAGAGTGGCTCGGTCAAGGAGAGGGGATCATGCAAGGGTCGGTCATGAGAATTCAGCCATGTGTTGATCGGCCGAGGTAGTTAGGCTGAAGTGGTTCGGCTGAACTCGGTGAGCTAAGGTTGGTCGGCATTGGTGGTTACTCGATCTAGAGGAATGGGTCGGCCAGATGTGGCTCGGCCGTAGTTGGATCGGTAGGTGCCACTCGGTCAAGGATGGAAGCTCATACATGGATCGACATTGGTGGTTCGAACTAGATGGTGTGGCTTGGTCATCGATGGAGTGGATCGGCATGTTGAAGTGGATTGGCATACTAGAGTATGGAGTGGATCGCATAGGTTGGTCGGCATGGCGGTGTGGGTCGGTCATGATGAAGGATGTTGGCTCGACTATGGTCCTAATGGGCCCAGACTACTTAGGAAGCCCAGTATCTCGGGATTTGCCTATAAATATATCATGTGAGGCTTCAGAAAAGAGATCTTCATTCCGCTCACCTTCTTCTTCCCTACTAAGGCTGCTCTGTCGTTGTTGTTTTACAAACTCTGAATTGTAACTGTAATTGATTCTAACATCAATAAAAAGGAAATATCTGGAGTGGACGTAGGCCAAAGTCATCCAAACCACTATGAATCCTGTATTATTATTACCATCTTTTTAATTTTTACCGTTCTTCATATTTATACTCTCTACATACATTCTGTCTATGATCTTTGACTGTGATTTGGTGCTTTCATCTGGATTTGGGTGTTAGTGACAAATTTTGGCGCTAACATTTTGGTGCTTTCAATGAGAAAGCTAGCACTTAGGGATTTAGAAGCTTAGATTTCGTATTTAAAGGCTTAGAAACTTGGATTCTAGAGACTATGGCAAAGCAATCAACTAGGAGACAGAGGACGGAAAGAAGTCAGTAGGAGGGAAGCTGTGACGACCCGGAATTTTTGAGTATTTAAAATTGGAATATTCAATTGATTTTGAATATTTAAAAGTTAGTTTTTAACTTAAATTCAAATATCACCAATTATTTGATAATTAAATTATTGAATTAAATAATTTGAAATTGGATGAATTATTGAATCTAGAATTTTAAGCCTGTTAAAAATAATTTAAAGGCTTGTAAAATTTGTATTGATAACACTGCAGATAGTAAAGGTGTCTAAATTTGATTCGGAAGTGTTTTGTTAGGTTTTGAAATTTCATTGTTTAAATTGAATTTAAAAATAGCCTTCCGAGGCACAGTCTCAGAATTTAATGAAACCAGTTCCATTGGGTCCGTAATGTGGAATTATTATCGGGTTTCAAATTTCATAGCAATTGGAGTTGTTGTGTGAGCACACGAAATAAAGACGTGCTGAAAATTTAATTGATAATAATCTAATAAAATTTAATTTAATTGATTAAGCTTCTTGTTTACGCCAGCGTTTTCCCTTATCTTATCGTGTACGCCTTTGTCCTTCCAACAGGAATCGAACCCTTATCCTTTTAAACGAAGCCATTCTTCTTGAGAAAAATAAGAAAGGATACAATGGCTGAAACTAACAAAGTTCCTAAAAAAAAAGAAGAGACGTATATATATTTCAAACAAATCGTTTCCAAATTTCTATCCGTCGACCGAAACTTCTCCTCTCCAGTAAATCATTCCCTAAATCGAAGCTCTCTCTCTTCGATACGACTTAGAAATCGAATTCGAGAAATTAGGGTTTTCGCGTGTCTTCAAATCAGCGAGCGACGTCGCGATTGTGGGAGCGTGTTTGGGGGCGAGGAGATTCGATTGAGGCCGCGTTCATTTCAAGATCTTGTAAAGGGCTTAGGATAGTGCTGCAACATCGAAGACGAGGCGCACAAGCGCTTGGAGGAGCTGGATTCGTTTTGATTGGGATTAAAGGAGTCGCGACGAGCCTCGCAACTCGAGGTGTTGAGGGTTGAGGGGCGTGTCACCGAAGTCGAGCTCTCCGGGGATGGCTCTCAGGTGGTTTTTGTTTTTGTTTTTAATTTAATTTAGTATTTGTACGCAAGTTAGAAAAGAAACGTTATTTTACAGAAATGTTTATAACACAAATTTTCTTTTATTTTTGTTTTGTTTAGTTTACAGACTGGTGAAATTTTGAAACTGACAGTAAAATATAAAACAAATTGTTTTAAATGTTTAATCAATAATATGTATAACAGCTAGTTATATTTATTCACCTATTTGGTACTAAATGAGTTTGAATATATATGGACTAAAAGAAAGAAAAGAAAAAAAAGGGAAAAGAGGAGGCTTTAGGGTACTTAAAACTAAATGCTGAAACAGGAAATAAATTTAAATGCATTCGGTTTAATTAAATGTATACGTTAGAAAAGCAATAAAGGGATTTTAAGTGCTATATACCCGCCTATTTTAATTGTAGGTTTATCAGAGGAAGTTTATACAGATAGATTTTGATAATAAATTTTGATTATTAAAAATAATCATTAAGAAAAAAATATATTTAGGATGATTAATTAATTTAAGTTACCAAAAATATTTGTTATAGGAAAATTAGTTCGAAATTAAATTATTAGTTTGATTATTTAAAATATTAATGAATCGTATAATTATTATACAAGGTTTTTAATCACCGAAGCAAGCCAGTTTGGAAATAGACTGCAAATTAAAGGTCAAAGGTGAGTTAATCTCACTCAGTTAAATTTAAATTTAAATGATTAAATTCAAATAATTGTTTGAATGCTTAAATTGATTGATGTGATATAGTATGGTATAATTTGAAATTGGCATATTATGTTGCGCTAACGTCTGTGGATGCAGGGAAAACAGGTTGGAGGGATCCAACTGGACCTCTCACATTTATTTAAATTATTCGATAGTCTCTGTTGTGATTATTTGATATCCTATGATGAGTTATATTGGAATATTGAATGTTATGGTTTGATTGGATATTTGGGTATAATGAATTACCAAAATATATGAATTGGATTGTTGAAAAGAAATTAAAAGAAAGTAAATTTGTAAGCGAAATAATTACAGAAAGTTTGAATAAATTAAGAATGAATTGAAAAGAAATAGAAGTAATATGAAAATAATAATAAATAACTTCGAGTATGAAGAGAAATGGAATTTTGAATAAAATGAAATTGATGAATTGTAAAGTTAAGTTATATCAATTAAAGAAATAATGAATTATCTAAAAATTCAAAGTTTTAAATTTATTTAAAAGAAAAAAAAAGTAATTGAGAAATCTAAAAAAAAATTGGAATCAAGAAATGGGATCTGAAATTAATAGATTCTGAATTTAAAGGGAATAAATTGGAAATCAATTTGGGAAATTGATTTAAGTGATTGAAGTTGGGATTTTTCTCTGGATAACCAAGTACATTTTTGAAGTAAATTCTTAAATAAATTTAAAGGTTTTAAAGTTGTTGTAAAAAAAGCAAGTTTTAGAAAATTTATTATTTCTAATATTTAAATTCAAAAGTAAGTATTTTCTAAAATCTATTATAGTAGTAATTTCTTTAAAAGTGGCTTAGTATTTTGTTTTTAAAAAGTGAAAATCTAGTTTTATATTTTATTAAGTAGCCTTATTTCAAATATTCACATAGTATGTATTTTAACAAATTATTGAAGTAATTTAACTTAAATGTTTTAAATTATATTTTAAAGTAAAGTGTTTTAAATTATTTTAAAAATCTAGTTTTGTGCTTGGTGATTTCGGAGGAAATAGAAAATATTCGGGAAAGTTTATCCTGAAAGGAAAGATGGTTTGAAACTGTTTTCAAAGGATTGAAAATAGAAATATATCTTTGAGGATATTTTAAGATAAATAAATAATTTGGAAAATTAGTTATTGTTTGATGGATGTTTGAGCATATTAATTGATAGTTAAATCACCGACTATCAATATTGGCCAAATGCGTTGATCGTTTCGAAGAGACCGGGATCGAGATTTATTTCTCGAAAACCACTTCGATCCGATTTGTACGTTTCGTGTAAACGATTTTGGATTCGAAGATGGAGCAGTGAAGTGCAAGGGCTAATCGCTACTAATCCTGAGGATATTTCCAAAATGGATGTAGTAGGAATAGTGCCTTCGGTTCCGTTCGAACCCGGGACGGACTTGTAGGGATGAATGCTTGCGAAACATCGTCAGATGGACGATGGGCATTCTAAGAGATGTTGTTCTAAAAGGTAACGCTTAGCCTCAAGCCTCATCAAATGGGAATGACTGAAAATCAGGGGATATGCAGCAAGGTTAGGTGGGTAGCACCCAAGCAGGGTGAGGTCATTCCAGTCTAGATGTCCCTTTTTATTTTCGGCTTAGTGGTGTGGTTGCTGATCCCAACCGTGGGGTGATCTCACTTCGGGCTGTCCAGTAAGGGATGGTTCCGGCCTTGTGTTGCAGGGGATGAAGGGAGTAATCCTCGGTACGGTGATCTAGACCCCGTACCGCGACAAGTGGTACCCCAGTGCCTAGTCATTAGTTGGAAATCCATTCTCCCTATGAACCTTGTACAAGTTTTGTTTGTATTACCCACTCTGTGGCTAGTAGCTGGAATTTAATAATGTCACAATTTCGGCTATTTTATAAGTATTTGTATATAGACCCTATTATAATATCAGAGGATTTCTATAAAAATTGTTTTAGCTATCGTAAGGTAAAAACCCGACATGTTTATTTGTGGCGTGGTCTTACGAGATGCTTTTGTTTTCAAAGGATTTTTGAAACTTTAATAATAAATTGGGTGTGATTTTCTCACGCTGGTATTCCAGACTGACTCGGGTATTGTTTAACTATAATGCTCGGGTCAGACCGAGTATTATAGAATACAGGATATGATGCTGTGGAACTCAAGAGACGAGCTGGATGACGATACGTACTTACGTACTTGTTTATATATATATTCCGTTGTTGAGTTGTTGTGTATACATGGTATGTTATTGGTGTGAGCTGTGACTGATGTACTCTGATGATGTAATATATGTAAACTGATATATATTTGATTTTGAGTAAAGATTATTTATTTTCTATTATATTTTATTCCGCTGCGATAGTTAGATTCTGATGTTGTTTCCTATTTTCTTCTTCTACCTCTTCTTCTTTAACCCAAATGGTTCGTATTTCTGTACAACTTGAGTTGATTGTTGTAGAATAGGATTGACCCAAGGGGTACGGATTTGCGGGCTGTTACAGTTGGTATCAGAGCTTAGGTTGGTGATAACCTTGGCTCTGGTGGGAATTACTCATAAAATAGAGTCTATAGTACTCTAAAATGAGTTTGAGCGTATTAATAGATATGAGCGCGTATTTGTTAGTGAATATAAAATGTATTAATATTGTATTGGTTGATTTATTGAGTGGCATATGAACCTTCGTCGACACAGTCTGGGCAACTGTATCGAAGGGGTTTCTAAACACTTGAATAGAAGAATCGATACAATATTGTTTTAAATGAGGGTAAAGGAAATAATTTTACCCCAAAATATATTTTCGATATAAAGAATAGTTTTGTAAACTATTTAGCTAATATATGGTTGCTTGGATGTTAGGAATGATAATATTAAAGTATTATCATTGTTAAGTGAAAATTTAACTAGAAATTGAAATATAACTAAAATCTAAGGGAATAAATTCATTATAACATGGAATTTATAAATATGAATTAAAAATGTAAATTATAAATTGAAATATAATTAATTGGGAATTTGTATAAGCATAAACTATACAAATGCATTTTAGTTGAAATTTGAAGTAAAATAGAATTTGAAAACTTTAAATCCCTGGAGATTTTGGAAGTAAATAGTATTATTGTTGTTTTTGGGTTATTTCTGAAAGGAAATTTGTTTCAAATAAATTTTAGGAAGTGAGGTAGTATTGAATTCACTTCGGTCACTGGAAAATAACTTCGGTGATGACTACAGCATCATCAATGTTCATTTTCAAGTTTCTAAGTGATGGATTGCTGCCAAATTGATTTGTACAAAAAAGTTAGTTGTTTTTGTAAATTTTGAAGGAAATTTGTTGGGGAATAAAACCAGGATTGGTTTAATTTTTGAGAAGTGTGATTTGAGATGTTGGGGATTTCAAAATGATTTGAAACCAAAGCCGGGAGTTTAAAAATCCTGATAGGATGGGTTGTAAGCTTATAAAATTGAGATGATTTTTAAATCAAGGACGGAATATAAGCTTTGAAGGTTGGAATTTAAATTTAAAGAGAAAAGTTAAAAAGGAAATAAGCTTGGATTTGAGAATAAAAATTTAACTAGATTGGAATAAATTGAATAAGCTAAAAAAAATAGTAATAATAATAATAATATCCAGTTGTATACGAATTAAGTTAAAATCGAACCGAGTTAAATAAAACTGAGTTAAAATAAAATTTAATTGGAATAAGAATTCAATTGAATTATTGAATGAAATTAGATTCTAACTGAATAAATGGAAAATAAGTTGGATAAGGATTGGGTTGAAATAAAAAAATAAAATCAGAATAATTTATAAAGGAATTAAAAATCCATGGAAATAAAATATGTTTGGGCTATAAATAAATAGAAGGCTTGAGTTAAAAATAAAAGATGAATATATTCAAGCTTATGATGAATGGAATAGTATAAAACAATAAGTTGTGACTTATTAAATTGAAAATGGAATACAATGCCCGAAATCAATATTTTCATGAATTGAGAAATGAAATGGGAATCCAAACTTGAATTATAAAATAAATTAGAACTTAAGAAATTTAAATGAAGAGATTTTGGAATAAAAATTCAAGTGTTGGATTATAAATAAGGGAAGAACTAATTGATAATAAATTAGTTAATGAACTGTGTAAATGGATTTCAATGTAGTTAAATAGAAGCTGAATTGTAAGCTAATAATGAAGATTGGAAATAGAACTCAAGTTATAAATTAAAATTGATTCAAATTGTTGATGAAGTGAAAGTAATTGAGAAAGAAGCTGAATTATGAGTTAATAAATTGGATGGTAAATTGAAAGTGAATAATAGAATCAGAACTAGAGTTATTAAATTGAAAATTTAGCTTGAAGTGTTAACAGATTAACTATTATTAAAGTGTATCGGATAAAAATGTAAATGGATTAAAATAGCAATGATTTGAATGTGCAAATTAAATCCATAAGTGAAGATAACTTGGAAATAGCCAGGAAATAAATTGAATGGGTTAAATCTGGAAAGTTAAATTTTATAATAACTAATCAAATAAATTTGTAGTTTGAAATACGATTGGATTGAGATAGAATCAAATTAAATTGAAAAGAGAAATTTATTTGCAAAAAGCAAATAAGCTTAAGAATAGAAAAAAAAAGGAGATTTACTTGAAAATAAAATGGGCTTAAGTATAAAATTGGAGTGAATAAACTTAAGCTAAATAAAAATAAAAATGGAAATGATTTCAATTGCATTCAACTTAAAATTAAGTTTAATAATAGTGGATTGGATTTAAATCAAGTAAGAATAAATTTTAATTGAAATAAAATTCGGTGTGGTGCCATAATATTTAATGGAATGAAAATGCTTTATAAAATAAAATAAAATTGTAAACCATTTAAATTATTAAGGGATTGAAATAACTTGAGACAATAAGGAAAATAGAATGTTTCGAGTATATTAGAATGGTTTAAGTGAATGTGGATAAACTAATTATATTGAATAAATAAATGATGGAATAAATAAGTACCATATGAAGTGTTGGTTTAAATGGGTTGAAAAATGGTTATTGAATGGAATGGCTCGGATTGTCTTTGAGCCAAATAAAATAGTTTGGAATAAACAAATATGAAATGAATGCATGTGAATGGATTCATATCTGAAATGCAATGAAAAGGAGAATATATGGATTGTGAATAAGTTGAAAATGGAATAGAATTAAGTATAATTTGAGTTGAAACCCATTTAAATTGGTTATAAACATAAATACCTATTTATTCACATGGATCTCGTCAAATTGCATGGAATAAATTATCGTTGGATGTAAATGGAAGTAATTAAAATTCTATGTGTTGATAAGGGTAAAATAAATTGATTTTGAAAGCAATATAATTAAATATGAATTGAGTTTGCTTAAGAATAAATTAAATGTAGGCGATTGAGTTTTAAACCACTCAAATTTGAATGAAATGGTTTGTAAATTAATTGAAATAGTTGAATTACCATGAAAGTTGTAAAAATTGCTTACGAAAAATGTTGGATGTGCATTTCTTTAGAATTCATATGTTTTAACCATTGCAACCAAGTGAAATATAGTTAAACTGCATATATTCGACACTTACATGTTTAAATTGAGTAAGTACAGGTACCGGGAAGCCGTGTGGCTGGATTTGGTTGTGCTATTTGCAAAAAAAAATAAGCCGCTTGTTTAAAATGCTAAATAAGGTACGCCTACGCAATTAAATTAGTTAATATGAACTGTTTTTGGTTTTTCCGACCGTATGGGTCGATGTATATATATTTATCTCTTTTGTCAAATTGCAAAAGCTCCTCCGTACAAA
This sequence comes from Allium cepa, assembly GCA_030765085.1. Lineage (NCBI taxonomy): Eukaryota > Viridiplantae > Streptophyta > Magnoliopsida > Asparagales > Amaryllidaceae > Allium > Allium cepa. The sequence continues at coordinate 637,127,631 of CM060941.1, forward strand.
GGAGACTCTACCAAAAAAATTCGAAAATTTTGGAAGTTAAAAAAATTTTGAAATTTTTTGGAGAATTTTTGTTAATAACAAAACGAATTTAAATTGGCAACTAAAATTAATTAGTATATGAGACTAATTTAAAATAATGACATGAATTAGTTAGATGGAAAATAAAATTCAATATTTAAAGTTAAAGATAAATTGAATTCGTATGGAAATGAAAGAATCAATGTGAATAGAAATAGATATAAACTGAAGTGGTAAGAAGGAAATAAATAAAGAAACATATAACACGTTTATGTTAACTTAAGTAAGGAATGGTCAATTCTTAATTGGAAATTGAATATTGCAAATATATTCTAAGTTGATATTTGGATGAATATTGACATTTGGTAAGAAAGTCGATAAAATGTTTTTGGAATGTTGTGATTGGATATTAGTGCTAAGCAGGATATGCAGACATTATAAAAGGGAAAAGAGAATTGGTTTTTGATTCATAAGATAAATTTGAATTGCCCGACAAAAAGGTATGTATTTAAATTTGGTATGAAATTTGATTGGGATTTGGATTTGGATTGAACCACTTGGCCTTTTTGTTTTCTTTTTGGATTTGGGAGGCCGTAGGGCTATTTTGTAGCAGTACCGAGCTAGCCGCGCAAAGGAGACGCTGACGAAATTTTTTGGGAATTTAGGGAGTTAGAAAAATTTTGGGAAAATTTTGATAATTCAAAATTGGTTTTATGATTAAAACTTGAATGGTTGGGCAAATAGGATAATTTGCAAACTAGGGAAAGGTTTGGAAAGTTAATAAGAATAATAATGGGCCTTTTGTAAAAAGATAGTTGGTAAGATGTTGAATTGTTAGAAACCGTTTGGTTTTAGGAAAAAATAAACGGGTATTGGACCGTTCTTCCTAACTAGTAATTTCGGGGACGAAATTCTTTTAAGGGGGGAGGAATGTGACGACCCGGAATTTTTGAGTATTTAAAATTGGAATATTCAATTGATTTTGAATATTTAAAAGTTAGTTTTTAACTTAAATTCAAATATCACCAATTATTTGATAATTAAATTATTGAATTAAATAATTTGAAATTGGATGAATTATTGAATCTAGAAGTTTAAGCCTGTTAAAAATAATTTAAAGGCTTGTAAAATTTGTATTGATAACACTGCAGATAGTAAAGGTGTCTAAATTTGATTCGGAAGTGTTTTGTTGGGTTTTGAAATTTCATCGTTTAAATTGAATTTAAAAATAGCCTTCCGAGGCACAGTCTCGGAATTCAATGAAACCAGTTCCATTGGGTCCGTAATGTGGAGTTATTATCGGGTTTCAAATTTCGTAGCAATTGGAGTTGTTGTGTGAGCACACGAAATATAAACATGCTGAAAATTTAATTGATAATAATATAATAAAATTTAATTTAATTGATTAAGCTTCTTGTTTACGCCAGCGTTTTCCCGTATCTTATCGTGTACGCCTTTGTCCTTCCAACAGGAATCGAACCCTTATCCTTTTAAACGAAACCATTCTTCTTGAAAAAAAATAAGAAAGGAAAACAATGGCCGAAACTAACAAAGTCCCTAAAAAAAAGAGACGTATATATATTTCAAACAAATCATTTCCAAATTTCTATCGGCCGAACGAAACTTCTCCTCTCCAGTAAATCATTCCCTAAATTGAAGCTCTCTCTCTTCGATACGACTTAGAATCGAATTCGAGAAATTAGGGTTTCCGGGTGTCTTCAAATCAGCGAGCGACATCGCGATTGTGGGAGCGTGTTTGGGGGCGAGGCGATTCGATTGAGGCCGCGTTCGTTTCAAGATCTTGTAAAGGGCTTAGGATAGTGCTGCAACATCGAAGACGAGGCGAACAAACGCTTGGAGGAGCTGGATTCGTTTTGATTGGGATTGAAGGAGTCGCGACGAGCCTCGCAACTCGAGGTGTTGAGGGTTGAGGGGCGTGTCACCGAAGTCGAGCTCTCCGGGGATGGCTCTCAGGTGGTTTTTGTTTTTGTTTTTAATTTAATTTAGTATTTGTACGCAAGTTAGAAAAGAAACGTTATTTTACAGAAATGTTTATAACACAAATTTTCTTTTTTTGTTTTGTTTAGTTTACAGACTGGTGAAATTTTGAAACTGACAGTAAAATATAAAACAAATTGTTTTAAATGTTTAATCAATAATATGTATAACAGCTAGTTATATTTATTCACCTATTTGGTACTAAATGAGTTTGAATATATATGGACTAAAAGAAAGAAAAGAAAGAAAAAAAAGGGAAAAGAAGAGGCTTTAGGGTACTTAAAACTAAATGCTGAAACAGGAAATAAATTTAAATGCATTCAGTTTAATTAAATGTATACGTTAGAAAAGCAATAAAGGGATTTTTAAGTGCTACATACCTGCCTATTTTAATTGTAGGTTTATCAGAGGAAGTTTATACAGATAGATTTTGATAATAAATTTTGGTTATTAAAAATAATCATTAAGAAAAAAAATATTTAGGATGATTAATTAATTTAAGTTACCAAAAATATTTATTATAGGAAAATTAGTTCGAAATTAAATTATTAGTTTGATTATTTAAAATATTAATGAATCGTATAATTGTTATACAAGGTTTTTAATCACGGAAGCAAGCCAGTTTGGAAATAGACTGCAAATTAAAGGTCAAAGGTGAGTTAATCTCACTCAGTTAAATTTAAATTTAAATGATTAAATTCAAATAATTGTTTGAATGCTTAAATTGATTGATGTGATATAGTATGGTATAATTTGAAATTGGCATATTATGTTGTGCTAACGTCTGTGGATGCAGGGAAAACAGGTTGGAGGGATCCAACTGGACCCCTCACATTTATTTAAATTATTCAATATTCTCTATTGTGATTATCTGATATCCTATGATGAGTTATATTGGAATATTGAATGTTATGGTTTGATTGGATATTTGGGTATAATGAATTACCAAAATATATGAATTGGATTGTTGAAAAGAAATTAAAAGAAAGTAAATTTGTAAGCGAAATAATTATAGAAAGTTTGAATAAATTAAGAATGAATTGAAAAGAAATAGAAGTAATATGAAAATAATAATAAATAACTTCGAGTATGAAGAGAAATGGAATTTGGAATAAAATGAAATTGATGAATTGTAAACTTAAGTTATATCAATTAGAGAAATAAAGAATTAACTTAAAATTCAAAGTTTTAAATTTATTTAAAAGAAAAAAAAGTAATTGAGAAGTCTAAAAAAAATTGGAATCAAGAAATGGGATCTGAAATTAATAGATTCTGAATTTAAAGGGAATAAATTGGAAATCAATTTGGGAAATTGATTTAAGTGTTGAAGTTGGGATTTTTCTCTGGATAACCAAGTACATTTTTAAAGTAAATTCTTAAATAAATTTAAAGGTTTTAAAGTTGTTGTAAAAAAAGCAAGTTTTAGAAAATTTATTATTTCTAGTATTTAAATTCAAAAGTAAGTATTTTCTCAAATCTATTATAGTAGTAATTTCTTTAAAAGTGGCTTAGTATTTTGTTTTTAAAAAGTAAAAATCTAGTTTTATATTTTATTAAGTAGCCTTATTTCAAATATTCACATAGTATGTATTTTAACAAATTATTGAAGTAATTTAACTTAAATGTTTTAAATTATATTTTAAAGTAAAGTGTTTTAAATTATTTTAAAAATCTAGTTTTGTGCTTGGTGATTTCAGAGGAAATAGAAAATATTCGGGAAAGTTTATCCTGAAAGGAAAGATGGTTTGAAACTGTTTTCAAAGGATTGAAAATAGAAATATATCTTTGAGGATATTTCAAGATAAATAAATAATTTGGAAAATTAGTTATTGTTTGATGGATGTTTGAGCATATTAATTGATAGTTAAATCACCGACTATCAATATTGGCCAAATGCGTTGATCGTTTCGAAGAGACCGGGATCGAGATTTATTTCTCGAAAACCACTTCGATCCGATTTGTACGTTTCGTGTAAACGATTTTGGATTCGAAGATGGAGCAGTGTAGTGCAAGGGCTAATCGCTACTAATCCTGAGGATATGTCAAAATGGATGTAGTAGGAATAGTGCCTTCGGTTATGTTCGAACCCGGGACGGACTTGTATGAATGAATGCTTGCGAAACATTGTCAGGTGGACGATGGGCATTCTAAGAGATGTTGTTCTAAAAAGGTAACGCTTAGCCTCAAGCCTCATCAAATGGGAATGACTGAAAATCAGGGGATATGCAGTAAGGTTAGGTTGGTAGCACCCAAGCAAGGTGAGGTCATTCCAGTCTAGATGTCCCTTTTTATTTTCGGCTTAGTGGTGCGGTTGCTGATCCCTACCGCGGGGTGATCTCACTCGGGACTGTCCAGTAAGGGATGGTTCCGGCCTTGTGTTGCAGGCGATGAAGGGAGTAATCCTCGGTACGGTGATCTAGGCCCCGTACTGTGACAGGTGGTACCCCAGTGCCTAGTTATTAGTTGGAAATCCATTCTCCCTACGAGCCTTGTACGAGTTTTGTTTGTATTACCCACTCTGTGGCTAGTAGCTGGAATTTAATAATGTAACAATTTCGGCTATTTTATAAGTATTTGTATATAGACCCTATTATAATATCAGAGGATTTCTATAAAAATTGTTTTAGCTATCGTACGGTAAAAACCCGACATGTTTATTTGTGGCGTGGTCTTACGAGATGCTTTTGTTTTCAAAGGATTTTTGAAACTTTAATAATAAATTGGGTGTGATTTTCTCACGCTGGTATTCCAGACTGACTCGGGTATTGTTTAACTATAATGCTCGGGTCAGTCCGAGTATTATAGAATACAGAATATGATGCTGTGGAACTCAGGAGACGAGCTGGATGACGATACGTACTTACGTACTTGTTTAAATATATATTCTGTTGTTGAGTTGTTGTGTATACATGGTATGTTATTGATGTGAGCTGTGACTGATGTACTCTGACGATGTAATATATGTAAACTGATATATATTTGATTTTGAGTAAAAATTATTTATTTTCTATTATATTTTATTCCGCTGCGATGGTTAGATTCTGATGTTGTTTCCTATTTTCTTCTTCCACCTCTTCTTCTTTAACCCAAATGGTTCGTATTTCTGTACAACTTGAGTTGATTGTTGTCGAATAGGATTGACCCAAGGGGTACGGATTTGCGGGCTGTTACAGAAGTCAGGAGGCTTCCTTTGGAGCTAATCAAGCCTCCATCCACATCGCTAGGGACATGATGCAGGTCATGATGAACTTCGTACAGGAACAGTTGAAAAGCCAAGAGGAAATAATGCAGGCACTTTTCAAACAATTTGGACAAATACAAACAGCGGGAGCTACAGGAACTCAGATCCATGGAGCTGGATCAGAAGGACTCAACATGCAAGAAGATGGAGTGGTTCGGTAGGGGAAAGCCCCCAATTAGCAAACAGCTATCAATCAGGATGGATCTAGACCTGGGGGCACACCACCAGGAAATGCTGGACCAATCCATGGAGCGATACCAAATGACGCTGCGCAGCCCGACGCCAACAGGAATACAGGATTACGTGACGAGGAGTATGTACCTGAATTCCCTCGAGGTCTTAGAGGGCAGTTAGGAAATGTAAATGGGGGCAACCCTTGGTAGGTAAAGCTGGATTGGCTGACATCATCAGGCGAACCATTCGCGGAGGTCTGGAAAACAGGAATTTGGAGGGAGTCAACAAAAGTCCGTTTACCCAGAGCATCAAGATAGCTAGGAATCCATCTGATTTCAAGCTATCCACTCTGGAAGTAAACAACGGTAAGACGGATCCCATTGACTACTTGATGAGGTACATAAGGCATTTGGAAGTGCTAGGGGCATCAAATGAGGTCATGGCCCGATGTTTCCCCATGTACTTGACCGATATAGCTGCTATGTGGTTCAAACAGTTGGAGATGATACATTGAAACATAGACAGAAGTGGTAGATAAGTTCTTAAGTCAGTTTCGAGTTCACGTAAAGAGGCCAAAGAATGTGATGTCGTTGAGCAGGGGCCAGATGAATCGCTCAGGACTTTCTTAACTCGGTTTAATGAAGCAGTTGCTTCGGTGAATTGGCCGGATCCATCAATGCTTCTGATGGCGGCAGTGTCAGGAGTCAGGGATGATTCAGATTTCAAAGTATCATTATTACGGTATCCACCACTGGATCTTAGGGAATTCTTTTACGAATCTGAGAGATTTATTTGACAAGAGGATGCATGTTTGGATATGAAATCAAAGGAAGTAAACATGGTTAAGGATGGAGGGCTGCCTGGAAAAAGCTTAGGTAAAGACATGGATAAAGGGAAGAGGAAGCGCTGGGGATAACCAAAATTCTGCACTTATACAGGACTGAATACAACATTGGAGCGGATATTCTTGGATACTCGGGATCACCTCCCTTATCGAAGGCCGGCAAGGAGGGAACCCTTAGAACGCGAAAGGGCATCAGAAAGGCACTGTCTCTTTCATGACTTGTACGGGCATGATACTAACAGTTGCAGGCATCTAAAGGATATAGTCGAAGAGCATGTAAGGAATGGTCAATTGCAACAATATGTCCAAACTCGAAATGCAGCGGTGGAAAGCGACCACCGCCTACCTTGAACGACGATGGCATAAGGCCAAGGAATGGTGGCCAGTTGGTCATCAACTAATCATAATGGTTTGGAATAAGTAACAAACTCTAGGCAAACAACAAAATCACTTACTCATGTACGGGATCGGAGATAACCCTTAGGCATGCTCCGAGATAATGGTTTACCGAGATGCTCCGGTTTGTGAAATCTATTTTTTCCTTTTGGCTTGGATATTTGCTTTTTATGCTTTAGTTTTGGAGTTCGGTTTGAACTCCCGATTTTGTTAGTTTCTTGGTTTGGATTTTGGTTTAGATGGTTATTTTTTATCTGGATTTTGATTTGAACCTTTGATATGGATTTCTAATTTTCTGGTTTGAATCTGGGTTTCACATTCAATTTTGATTGACCTCTCCAGGACTTAAGCCACGGCATTACTCAAAGTTCAGGGACACTGTACCAGTAGCACCATGGCATTACTTGACATAGGTCGTCAGGTGCATGCGGCGGTTGGCAAGAACCTGGAGAGGTTACGAATTTGGATATTGGCTATGAACAGCTGAGGATTTGGGCATGTACCCGTAGCGGTCCGGGATTTGGATATCGACCCGAAGAAGTCATGGATGTAGTTATTGGTTATTGGATATGGATGGTGTTAGAACTCGGTTGTCAAGTTCGGATGGATGCGAAATTGGACAAGGATTTGGTCACTAGATAGGAATCGGATATCGACTTGGAGCAGTCGTAGATTTGGATAAGAATACGGCAACGACACTTGGATAAAATGAATTGGATTATGAATCAGAAGGTACGGCTATGGATAATGTATGGACTTCGGGTATCGAATTTGAGGCTATTCAAAACACACCTTCCAATAGCAAGGTATGTTTTTGGGGGAAAATGTTAACCTGCTTTTTGGCAAGGTCGTAAGTATGTGGATTTAACTAAATCAATAGCACGGTTATTGAGGATGGAACATGATAGGTAAGAGTCGACTGGATGGATGGATGATGCAGCATGCTTGGAAGATGGAAATTGGATTGGATAAAGCTAGATCGACTATTACTCGGGTCTAAGAGATATGGATCGGCTAAATATGGTTCGGTATAGTTTGAATGACTACTTGGAGTCATTGAAGGGGTTGCTTCGGGTCAAGGAAGCACATACCATGGGTCATTCCAGGCTTTACTTCGGATTTCTGAGCGATCGGTGGTATGGTTTTAGGATCGGTGTTGGGAACACTTTGGACCGGCATCAAACTGATTCGGCATCTCGGAGCTTGACTCCGGATCGGCCTTCATACTAACTTCGAATTTGCAGCTTGGTTTTGGGGATCAGTGAGAGTGGTTCGGCAATGGGTGGATTGGCATTTGAGTGGCTTGGTCAAAGAGAGGGGATCATGCATGGGTCGGTCATGAGCGTTCTACCATGTATCAATCGGTCGAGGTAGTTAGGCTGAGGGGGTTCGGCTTAACTCGGTGAGCTAAGGTCAGTCGGCATTGGTGGTCGCTCGGTCTGGGAGGAATGGGTCGGCCAGATGTGGCTCGACCGTAGTTGGTTCGGTAGGTGCCGTTCGCTCAAGGATGGAAGCTCGTACATGGATTAGCATTGGTGGTTTGAACTGGATGGTTTGGCTCGATCATCGATGGAGTGGATCGGCATGTTGAAGTGGATTGGCATACTAGAGTATGGAGTGGATCGCATAGGTCGGTCGACATGGCAATGTGGGTTGGTCATGGTGAAGGATGTTGGCTTGGCTGTGGTCCTGTGGGGCCCGGTCTACTCAGGAAGCCCGGTATCTCAGGATTTGCCTATAAATACAACGTGTGGGGCTTCAGAAAAAGGATCTTCATTCCTCTTCCCATCTTCTTCCTTACTATGACTGCTTTGCCATTGTTGTTCTAAAAGCTCTGGATTGTAATTGCAATTATTCTAACATCAATAAAAAGAAAATTTCTGGAGTCGACGTAGGCCGGAGTCATCCGAACCACCATAAATCCTATGTTATTATTGCCTTCTTTTTAATTTTTACTGTTCTTCGTATTTATACTCTCTACATACATTATATTTGTGATTTATGGCTATGATTTGGTGCTTTCATCTGGATTTAGGTGTTAGTGACCAATTTTGGCACTAACATAAGCAAATAAGATTTATAAATTTTTTGAAGTTATAAAAAGAATGAATTTGTAAATAAATGATTCATAAGTAAATTAACTTATAGTCGGATTTTGGCATATAAATGATATATAAAATGGAATTGGTAAACAAACGAATTTTGTTTATTGAATTTTTTATAAAATATAAATGGAATTCATAAGTTTGTTTTATAAATTTGAAATCAACTTATTTTGATAAGTTGAATATAGAAGTTTATTAAAGGAATTATATTCACAATTTTGGATAGTGGACAATCCTTTAATAAATATGTAGAAGTATTGATTTGGTTAGAGAATTATATTCACGATTTTGGACAGTGAATAATCCTTCAAGTTAAACAAAAGTGTTGAAAAGTGAATTTGTTTTTAATGTTGTTAAATGGTTTGAAGATGTTTTAAAATGTATTAGGTATCGAATACGTGGATTTCAACGTTAATTGTTGAAATAAACGTTTTTGAGAAGTAAGGAAATGATGGACTATAACACTATTGTTATAGTAAATTATTTTCGAAAGGAGATATTTTTTATAGTATATGGGATTTATATATCTATCTAATTATCGAATCCCTATACTAGTGATTTTGGGTTGTCGTAACGGTGTTTTACGCAACATTCGTTTTGACCCAAATAAATATGTTTACGAGAATGTTTTCCTTAAATCATGAAATATATACTTAATCCTAATTTAGGTATATGTAATATTTTCTAAGTATTGAGAATTAAGAGAATGGTGAATTACTTATTATTAAATAAGTATATGGAAATGTTTTCCAATGTTGAAATATTGAAATGGGTTTGGAATTATATCTTTTTAAAAGATAATTTGAAGTCATTATTTGGCAAGTGATTTAATCAATGAATGATTAATTAAAAGGCCTAGTGATTGCTTGTGGTGCTAAATATTTGTTTGTTTGCTTTGATAGTTAAATAACTGACTATCAAATTTGACCATTTTAGTTCCTCGGTTTGATGTGGGAACTATTTAATCGTACACTTAGTATGTAGCCTTCTGTGTAGGCTTGATTATTGTTTGTGTTGTGGATGTTGATTCGTGTAGTGCGGAGTATTACTCCAATATATCGAGCTTCCTTCTTGGCCGAAGGATAGCAAGTTGAAAGTTGGAGACCTGATAAGTCTATGAGACTTAGTTTCTGTGTGAGGTTGAGAAACATTTTTGCGTTGTTGGTGCGAAGAGACCGAGATCAGATTTATCTGAGAACCACTTCAGACCAACATTTATGCGACGATGATGTGGTTGGTTGTGATGATATTGATATTCATGTTTTTCATAGTGAAGGACTGCTTGTTGATCATTTGGGGTTAAAATCCCAATATACATATAGTAGCAGTGGTCTCTTTGTTATGAAATATCCAATGCAAGGACTATTCGCTACTAATCCTAGAGATTTCCCGATAGGATGTGGTAGGAAAGTACCTTCGGTTTGTCTTGTTTCTAGACAACTTGTATGGACGTATTTCTGGCATTGCATTTCTAAAGATTATGTATATTGGTTTTTATAAACGTACATCAGTGGTGGTGGAGAAGGCAATTTCTCTTAGCTTAACACCCTTCTTGAGACGTATGAGCTCAAGGGTTGTATTTTTGTAGAAGGCAATTAGTAGACGACGGAAACGGCCGTGTGGCATTCAAGTAATTTGTGATATGTGAAAGGTAATCGTTACCTGAAGCCTCATCAACCGAAAATGAACGAAATAGGGTTAGATGTGGCAGGGCAAAGTCGGTCATTCCCAATTAGGATATGATCATCCTCTTCTATATATATTTCTTCCCGCTATGACGTTCATGATGTAAATTAATGTGGTTTGTATGCTATAAGGGCCCTAGGAAAGGTCGGTAACGACTAGAGGATGATATATTCGGTACTACCTAATTATAGAGGTAGGCCGGTCTTGTGTTGGCTGAAGTTCCTTTATGATGTTCCTCGGTACATTCCTCTGGAGATATGTTTCCTGAAGGTAGTCCCTTCACCTAGTCATTTGTATGGAAATCCAAACTCCACTACGTGCCTGCCATTTTGATTGTATTACCCTTTTGGGCTATATGCTGGAATTTAATCAATGTAACAATTTCGGCTATGATTGATATTATTTGTGCAATAGACACTATTATAATACAAGAGGATTGGATATGAAGTGTTTCAATTATCATAAGGTAAAAACATGTCCGTGTTTACATGTGGGCGTGTCTTACGAGATACGTTTGTTTTAAAAAGAAAAGGTTTGGTAATTTAACAAATTAAGTTGAGTGTGTTTCTCACGCTAGTTTACCAGACTGATTTGGGCATTTTTCCCTTTTAGTGCTCGTATTAGACGGAGTATTTTTACAGGTTCAGATTTGGTGCTTTTGGAGCTTCAGTAGGAGAGCTGGTGATCTTCGTTTTCATATACACTTATCTGTTATTATCCGCTGCTTAGTTGTTGTGCATTATCAACAACTGTAAGGACAAGTTATTATAACTTTCCAGACTGATGATTAGTGACTGATTGTTGAACTCTATTTGATGTATGTATATACAATTTCTATTTTGTAAAGATCATTGATATGATATTATATGTTTTCCGCTGCGATGTGAGATTCTATATTGTTTTGTTTGGTTCTGCCCTTCTTCTCTTCTCTTCTTCTCTCTTCTGTTCTTTCTCATGACTTTCCGTCAGTCTGTGCTTTTTGGGTCGGACATGTGTGGTTTATTGTCGATTCAAAGGGTATCGGATTTTCTTGGTTATGTTCAGCATGATAAGAGGTTCTCGCTTTGTAAGTAGTGATGAAGCTTAGACTCTTACCCCTACTTGTCCCTAGTGTGAAAGGGTTGGTTGATAGTCGAGAGGCTTGCCGTAAAAGCAGATTCGAGATACCACATGTAGTCACCTCTATGTTGAAAAGTAGGAGTGCTCCTATGTTGAAAAGTGGAAGGGTCGCGGGATGGTTGAAAAGCCTGCCGAGGCAGGTCCGAAAAACCCATTCATTACATTTGGTATCAGAGATTAGATTTTGTATATTCCTAGGTTTTGATGTGTTGTCAGTATAGATAGGGACAGTAGCACCCTAGATTGAGTTTGAGTGTATTATATATATGAGCGCTTATTTTTTATTGATTATAAAATGTTTTATATTATGTTTACTTATCCGTTGAGTAGTTTGTGAATTTTGGTCGGCATGCGGGATGCCATAAGGATTTCTAAACACTTAAACGAGGCAAGTCGACATAGTATTATTTTTAAATTGGTAATTGAAATAATTTTACCTCGATTATATTTTATATATAAAGGAAAAAATTTAGAAATTATTAAAGTGCATGTAGATTGATTGTTTGGTTGTTTGAAAATGTAAATATATATAAGTTAATAAGAGTCGTTTGAATAATCTAGATAAAAAACAACAATTGTAAAAGAATAAATTATATAAGCAAATGAATTATAAGTATGGAATTATTATTAAAATGATATACAATTGTAAAATAATCTTATATATAAGAAGTGAAACTATATGAGAATATTTATAAATATGAGTTATAAATAAAATTGGTTTTACATTAAGAATTTGAGATTTTGAATCCCGTTTATTTTAAGAGTTATTTTTCAAGGTTAAAGAGATTATATTATTATAAATCTAAGTAAGATAAATAAATTTAGATTGGATCTTATATAAGTAAAGTGAAATAGTGAAATTATATAAGTGTAAATTTATAAATGTGATTTATGAATAAAAAGATATTTTATATAAAGAATATAAAGCACTAAATTCTCCATTATTGCTGAGAAATAATAAGGGTCATGACTACAGCATCATCAGTATCATTTTCGAGTTTCTATGTGTTTTATTTGCTACCAGTAGTAAATTGAAAAATTGAATTTTCTTGTGATAAAAAAATTTGAATTTAAAATCTAAGTTGGAATTGATAAAGCTAAGTAGAATGAATTTGGATTTATAATATGAAATGAAAATTTTAATTTTAGTAAATTTGAAATAAATTTGAGTTAGCATAATAAAATATATGATTTGAAATTTAACTAAAGGAAGGTTAAATAAAGCTAGTTTAGATAAGCTATTGAAATAGAAATTAAACTTAAGTGGGAAGTGATTATAATATGAATTTGGAAGTTTAAATAATAAGTTGTATAACTTATTAAATGGGAAAATGTATGTAAAACCAAATGTTAAAATGGTTAAACTATTTTGTTAGGCAAAACAAAATCTAAATTTGAATGGTGATATGAAATTTGACTTAAGTAAAAGTTAAATAAAATGACTTTAGAAATAAAATCTATGTTAAGTTAAAAGGAAACAATCTTTGAAAATGAATTTAACTCAAGTAAAGAAAATGAAATGAGGTAATGATATGAGTTAAATAAAATAGAATTCGAATTAAATTAGTAATAAACTTAAGTTTTATAGTGAAAGTAAATACAAGTGCGATTGAAATGAAACATAACTTTAGTGATGTTGAATGAAGTTGATTTTGATATCAAAATGAATTAACAAAGTGAATAATGAAATGAAGTCATTAAATGAATATGAATTTGAGTTATATAATGAAATTCAACTTTACTTGTAAAATGAATTAGCAATTGAATGAATGAATGAATCGAATTATACTAATGAAATAAATTAGTAGGTAAAATATGGATTGAATGTTAATCAATCAAATGTAAATAAATTGATATGGAACAGTGGATGCTAGTGTTAATTCATTAAAAGCTAATGAGATTAGAAGTTGAATAATTGAATGAAAGTCAACTAAATATTAAAACAATTGAAATTAAAAGTATTAAAACCAAATTGAATGTAAGTCTGTGTAGTTAATGCCCCGCTACAACCCCGCTATATCTCATAGCGGATTTCTACCGCTACGATTTTTCCATATAGCCCCCAAAATATAGCCTTTCCGCTTTAATCCCCTCTATTTCCGCTATATCTTTTTTAATAAAACGAATTAAAAATTGCATTTATACATATAAAATTATGAAACTAATTTATTTGATTTAATTTTTAATATATTTTCAAAAATGAAAATACTCTAATATTCTACCAAATTTAATTATGTTATATAACAGTTTTTTGTTTATTTAAAGTATATTCGCACATGTTTTTATTTAAAATTATTTATGTATTATTTATCATTCAACTGAATGATAATTATTCATTTAATTACCATTTATATATTTGTAAAACATTAAGTACGAGTTTTATATGCTATTTTAGAGCCATCTGCTATATCCCGCTATATCCTCGCTGTATCCACGCTATGACTTTTTGCACCTCCACCGCTTTGAATCTACCGGGCGCATTAACTGCATAGATGTAAGTAAAGTAAGTATGAATGTTGAGTGTAAATCAAATAAATTTGGTTATGTTGGTTATGCATTAGTTGTTAGATGGTTGTTAGTTGATTGTATAGAAATTCGTATGAAATTGAATGTTAAAGAAATTGAAAGCTAAATAACTGAATTCGAATCGGAAGTAAAGGAATTTAAATAGAATTGAATTTGATTTAATTTCAAAGTGAACTAACTTTAATGTAAATTAGCGAATGTAAACTAATTGAAAATGAATGAATGAATGAATGTTAGTTAAAAATCCAATATTATTGAATTAAATGCGATAAATTGGAAACCCGTTCAATGAATATTAATAAGAAATGAATGTATATTGATTTGATTATGGATTGATTGGTTAGATATTGGTTTGTTGGACGTTAGTTTGGATGATAGTTGTTTGATGGTTGGACTTGTTGCTTTTAATTGCATTTTCTATATTGGAATATGTAGTTGTTGTATTGGTATATGTTGTATATTGATATTACTTTCATATATATACATATTTCTCGTTTGTTTGTTGAGTGTTTGGTATGTGTGGATGGCGTATGCTTCGCATTTGGAGCTCACTTTCACTATTTGTTAGTCGTATATGCTCGCTAATAATATATATGGTACACATCTCGGATTACATTTCCTACTTTTATATTTTTTTCCCCTACGGGATGCCTCATCCTTGAAGATGAGATATATATTTGTGATATATATGTATATGATGTGATCCTACCACGATCGAACCGCGCAAAGGAGACTATGGTAAAATTTTCTGAAAATTTAAAGCGTTAGGAAATTTTTGAGAATTCTGAATAAAAATTATAACTAAAATTTTGATTTTTGTGTTAAAAGTTGAAACAATATTAGTTGATTTTGGAAAGATAACTATGAAAGGATTTGAAAGCTAAGGAAATTTTTTATAAGAAGTTTAGCTAAATGATTTTGTATATCTAGTTTAAAAGATTTTTTTGAAAAATTAATGGATTTTGTGGTTTTTTCTTACTTGGTAATTTCGAGGACGAAATTCTTTTAAGTAGAGGAGAATGTAACGACCCAGAATTTAAGTCATTTGAAATTTGGATATTTAATCGATTCTAAATATTCAAAGGTAAATTTCATAAGTTGGATAACTTATATTTCAAATATCTTGATTTAATTGGATAATTAAATTGTTAATTTAATATTTCAAATTGCAGAAATAATCTGATTTTGAATTTAATAAGAATGAAAATGATGTATAAAGTTGAATTAAATTCTATTTGAATTAGAATGATGTTAGTAAACTTTTTGAAATGGATTTAAAAGTCAATTTAAAGAAATTGGAAATTTTTAATATTTAATTAACGTGTAAAAATAGTCATTCTGACACAGTCTTGAATTTCGACGAAACCAGTTCATTGGATCTGTAATGTTATATTATTGTAGGATTTCAAATTTTGTGTCAATTGGGTTTATGGTTTAGTCGTGACAAGCTAAAACGCGTAGGAATTTATTTAAGTAAATTTTAGTTTAAATAAGTCGATTCAAAGACCTATCTTCCAAATACGATCAAATTGGCTCCTGATATATATTCCATTCTGTTCGGAATAGGGGTAAAACAGTATAAACATAAGGTGGCACACATTGTTTAGAGTTCAGAAAATTTTCGAATGAGTTGTGTCACGAAATTTTCTATAAAATTCCACGTTTTCTTCACAATTGCAAACCCTAAACTAAGAAACCCTAGCCACTGCCATTAATTTCGACGGCCAGAAACAGCCATCTTTCTCTCCTCCATCTCTTCCAATCCATCGACTTTCACGTCACGACTTCAATTTCAAAGTTGTATAGGATTGCGAGATCTTCAAATCTAACGTCTATGATACAAAACTACGGAGAGGATAAACGGCAATTCTCGTTCAAACAATCATCGTTCACACACGATTTTCGAGGAATATGGGGGCTGAGCTTCATAATATGGTAACTTTTGGTGGAGCTTGATTAGGCACATGGATCAGTGACGTCGATCGTGTTCACGGTGATCATGGGGGAGCTTGGGTTGGTCAACGTTCGGTGGCATTGAGTTTCTTCACATGTAATGACCTGCCATTTTGGGCGTTTTAAGCAGACGCACATGCCCGACTCAAACCATTCAAAAGAGCATATTGTTATGGGGTAAATAAGAAAAAAAAGACAAAACAAATATAAAATCTCACAGCGAAATGACAAAATATAATAATCAAATAACAGTTCGTGAAGCTGTTTTATAAATACATTTGATTATTCTTTACAACACAAATATCAGAGCACATAAACAGGAATTAATAAGTAAATGTAGCGAAACAACATGATGCAGTGGAATACATATCATAAATAATAATAGTACAAATCTTCGTATTCGTCCTCCAGAAATAAGATCTTCAACCCTAATATGCTCAGGCTGACCCGAGCGAATTGAAAAGACAAAAAAACTCGAGTCAGAACTAAAAGGTCTTATGTAATTTAAATCAACGGTAAATATATGTGTGATGGCGTCAGAGATCTTTGCGGGGTTTGACATCTCTTATTTAGTCTCTAACGTGGGTGAAGTATCTTAAAAGATGTTTAGGATTTACATCTCCTAAGGATTCGTTAAACTATCTACTATGTAGTACAATACGCTATTATAATATGTCTACAGTAAAATAAAAGTATTAAAATAGCATTAAGGCGTTACCCATACACCCTTAACACATTTTATATATTCGTGTAGTCTATACAATGTCATATGCTCCACTAAACCGGTGGTTTACCCAAAGGACATCCCATAGGTACGTTACAAAACAAACTCGTAGAAGGCGCTCCAGGGCATGTGAGCACGGCACTCGAGGCAATGCCAAGGTAGATTAACCAATTGTAGAGTCGGGCTGGTGGTAACGCATAGCAGCTACTACCACCCACCTTGGAACACACTTCCAAATCAAAAATAAAGAGGTGGCCGCTAAGTCATCACAAATGTCATAATACGGTATCGACGAAGCATGTCCGTTCGGAGGAAGACCTCACTTGGCCTAGGTATAGCTCCTGTTTTTGTCACATCTAAGTTGACTCATGGGAATCAGGGTCACATCATACCTTATATAGAAATCGATCGTCAAACCATTTTAACGACCCGTACTCTAACCTTCAAAAATCGGCACCCGATACATCACCCGTATCCGAATGTCGGAGATTCAAACGTCGAAGTCCGTATCGCCGGAGATTACAACACATTAAGTACAACAACACAACGGAAAAAAATGAATATCATTGATACGACAATGGATACTATATTTCTACAACAATGATACCAAGAATATCATAGCACAAATATACAACCGCAGAATACCACAGCGGAACAATAACGTCGACTTGCTTGGACATCCAAAAGAAAAAACTTAATAACTACATACGCATCTCCAATTCCAAAGCTCCAATCCAAAGATAGCTCGAACCCTCCATCAAGCTAAACTTGAGCAAGTTCGGTCCGGAATGCGATTGCCAAAATCCATAGACTTCAAAGATTGAAGGCTATCAGATCTATGCCTATTATCTGACTATTTGTAATTCTGACTCTAGGCTACCCGTGTGGAAAATTGTGGGCACCTAAAGTTTAGAAAGGGAACGATAAACTCCAGATCAGTCATGGGACTGGTGTGAGCAAACAAAAGCAGTTTATCTTGAACAAAAACAAACAAAAGAAAATGGAAAGAAATTCACAATGCTTTATGGAAAATGAAACTACCATAAGGCCTCCCGCCACACACACAATGCAATCGCACAATTGGAGGAGATTTCTCCTTATGATAGTCAAACATGCTTGATACGCAAAATCCTTTTGATATTATTATTAGTGAATAGTGCAGAAAAAAATTTCGAAAGTATAATATTAAGCTTAGCCAGCATACCACCATTATGGTATACCTACTATAGCTACCACTTAAACGGCAGGTCACCACCATCAGTAAATGGCAGGTTATACAACTAAAACCGTACAGGGCGCGTAATGTTTTTTTTGGGTTTCCAACAAATGGTCGGGCTAAGGAACATCCTATGCCACATGGGTACGCCTCTGGAGGGACGCCCCGAGAAATTAACCAGCTCTCTGCCAACGCAAGGCCGGGTTACCTCTGTAACTAGGTAACTAATTGTCATGAGTATGTCATCCCCCGGTCGTCACCGACCTTTGTTCGAGGGCCCTCAACACCAACAACCACAAAGCAACAACCATATAAGTTAAACATCTGGGCTCCATACCATGATATCACTTTTTATCCAGAAGGAAATGGACATACCCTAAAGGGCACGACCCTCATAATCTTGCCGCATTCTTCCTGTTTCGACAATTTTCGAGTTGTGAGGTTCGACGAGCTCTCGTCCACAAAGCAACACTTTTCACAAAATCCATGCTTTGATCAACAAATGATCAGCAACCCTTAGTATGAAACATTACCAAATTGGGAATATATCACTAGTGACCATCAACTACATAACCTCTAAACTTATACATCTCAGAGAAGGGTGTTAAGCTAAGAGAATAAATTCTCCACCACCAAACAGAAATGTATATGATAGAAACCAGCTTTACATCTTAAAGTGTAACATCAGACATACAACCATACAAGACTGTTTCGGGTTCGAACGGAACCGAAGGCACTTCACAAAGAAGCTCTTGCAATCGATGTATTCACAATCCCGATCGGACTCTCCATCACATATGGAGATCTCTATACCGGCGTGACTCAGTGCAAAGACATTCGACAGGCAATCTTTTAATTCTCGAGAATACCCGGCCTTCACCATCTGTCTTCAAATGTTATCTATTTCGTCGTATCACTATTCGGAATGGGTTATATGACATATAGTCATCTCTCGGCTAACTCGAATAATGAGCGCTAATTTTAAAACCATATGGATATATTGGGATCTTAGTTAAGTCACAACTTTAAACCCAAAACCTTTCTTTTTGAATGGTTTAAACAAATTTCCACTTTTAATCTTTTAAACAAAAGATTCACCCTTTTAAAATCACTTTCAAATTGAAACAAGGTTCACCAATCTTTCACAAAGATTCATTCATAGTTTCCAAAACTATTTCAATTTGATTCACTCATAATTGAAATCCATTCAACAAAAACTGGAAGTTCTTTCATTATATGAAAGCCATTATTATTTAAAAACAAATCCTTTTCGTTTCGTAAAAATCCGATCAAATATGCACAAGTTATAGCCCAAAGTATAAACTTAGGTTAAATTTAAATTCCCAAAATAATACTTTTAAAATGGTTTCAAATCCATATATATTATTGTATAACTTGTATACCCTTTTAAACTATAGTTTCTAAAATAATTTCAAAACTTAAACAAGACACTTTTTATTCAAACTGTATTTCAATTTCAAAACTTCTATTTCAAAAGCTTTTCAAATCATTTTGGATTCAAAATTCAATCTTTAAAACCATTTCATAATATTAAATTCAAATATCTATGACTTAACCAATTTCCTCGTCCAATCCATATTTGTGTATGTGGGGTGTAGTCCAGGGGTTTTACACAACAACAATACAATATCATCAATCATCACAAATCCAAGCACAGCAATATCGATAAGCGGTATATCCAATAACGCTTATCTTCATTCACAGATTCACAGTCAAATATGTAAATTCGTCACAGATAAATAAATCATAATTCACAGCATAATTCAAACAATTCACGTTACAGAATATCACACAACAAGAATATCAAACAAATCAAAGCATTCAATACAATCCAAACATCCATAAGTAAGATCAATCAATTACCTGATTAATTTAAACTAGATTAATTACTTATGAATTAATTGCTCATCCTGGTTAATTAATATTAATTAAGTACAAACCATTTTAATTAATTGTCCTTTAATCATTTATTAATTAACCTTTAATAATAAATTAATCAACCTTTAATTATTAATTAATCAATTTCAATTAATAAATCAATCATCCTTTGATTATTACATAATTAACCTTTAATCATTAAATTATTATTTAATTAATTATCCTTAATTAATTACATAAATTAATTAATCCTTAATTAATTACATAAATTAATTAATCCTTAATTAATTACCATTTAATTAATTATTCTTAATTAATTATCATAAGTGATTATCCCTAATTACTTATATTAATAAATCACGAATTAATTATATTGAGTAATTATCCTTTAAATCACTTGATTAATTCAACTTTAATCATTAATTTATTAATTTTAATTAAGTAATTATCTAGTAATTAATTACCCTTTAATCATCAATTAAGAAATTAATTAATTTTTTCTTTAATTATTATTATTGAGTAATTATCCTTTAATCACTGGTTAATTATCTTAATTATTAATTAATTAATCCTTAATTATCCATCTTAATTAATTATCCTTAATTAATAAATTAATCGTAATTAATCACGTAAATTAATTAATTATCTTTTAATTAATTACCTTAACTAATTAATCTTAAATTATTCACATAAATATATTAATCACCTTGATTAATAAATCTTTAAGTAATTAAATAATTAATTCTTTTAAATACGTTAGGTAATTATCCTTTTAAATTACATTCATTAAGTAATTAATCTTTTAAGTAATTAACTACCCTTAAATACTTACATTAATTAACTTTTGATTAATCACATTAATAAATCAATCTTTTAAATTAATTACCCAAATTAATTAACCCTTGATTAATTCACCTTAATAAATAAATAAATAAATTATTCCCTTAACTGATTACATTAATTAATGAATCATCCTTTAGTAGTTAATCCTTTATTTAATCACATCATTAAATCACCTTCGAAAAACATTTAGAAATTAACTTATTATATAATTACCTTTTGAGCAAATAATTTCAAAACATTTTAAAACTTTGAAAAACTTGTTTTAAACTTGTTGATACTTCACTTGAAAACTTGGTAATGTTTTCCTTGAAACTTAATTACTTTAATAACTTAAAAACTTGTTAATGCTTTTTATTTTTTAACCTTTAAAAATCTGGTTAATTCATCTTTAATAAAAACCCGAGCCAAATCCTATTTTTCCCCAGCTTATCCCCGAGAAGCTCACGAGCAAAACTCCACACCTCTCTGCTACGAGCCATGCCATCATTTCCTCGAGTCAAAAACCCGAGCATCCTTCTTCTCCCCTAACTTCACAAACTAGCTCAGACATCATTGATGCTCGTGCATGTGCACTAACGACCAAGGCTCCTTCGATCAACTCTTAGACAATCAACATGTCGTTGACGATCCCCTAAATCATCGCGACCACCCAGATCGTCAATTCTGCCTATGAATCGAAGTCGAACAACTCGACTATCACTTGGAAACTGACCTGCTCAACCAAATTCACTCGCCTCAGCGATTCCGACCATCGGTATCCAAGCTATCCCATTAGAACCTCTGCTGCAGTCACCTTCTTCATTTTCCCCGGGTCCGATTCAACCCGATGCGATGACATTGATGAACCAGTCTCAAATCTCTCGTCGACCCAAACCTGACCTTAAGCCCTAAATCATTATCGAGCTGCCGCCACGACGAACTTTAACCTCTTTGACCATTTTTCCCTTGACCATCTATGCTCAAGCCACATCTAGAGCAAAGCACGACGAACCATTCGTCATCGATCATCGAAAATCGACGAAAAAGAATAAATCGATCAACTTGCAGTTTCGTTCATTCCCAATCTTAAAAATCTTGATCTTCACATCAAAAATCATCATTCTTCATTACGAATCAGTTTATATAATTAAAACCTGAAATCTTGCTACTTGTTTTTTCTGATTTTAAATGAATCAACTGTAACTTTCCATTTTAGAAATAATTACTCAATAAATATACTTGAAATTATTTTTAAAATTGATATTACGTTCATACAATCGTTTTTTTTCTTTATGATCATTACCTTAATTTGAATATATAGAAAGATATGAATTTTTTAATAAGTTGTTCTTGGGTCTAGAAATACAACAAAGTATATACATATATACATAGACATGCATATCTCAATCCACACACAAATACACACACACACACACACACACACACACACATGCAGATAAATTTATCATTTTTCACAACAATTACTTCATAAAGCATCAAGATATATCATAGATTCAAATTTCAAATGGGTCAGTTTGCTCATTTGGAAATTCGATAAAACAGAAAAGAACATAAGCCTGGAAATGCTCTGAAATTTGAAACTGAGTAACTGGAATTTAGCAGTATTTGAATTGGATTTTGATGTAGTTGAGACTGAAACAGCAACTTGAATTTACTGCATGCTTTTGATTTAGGTTGATCTTGTTTGAATTATTTTAAATTTTGTAATTTGATCGTATTTGCATGCTTCAGGTTTTGAAAACTGGGAATGAATCTTTGAATTGCTTGAAGCTTTAACTCAGATTGTCTTTGTTTAAATTTGCTTAGGTTCTTTGATCTGAAATTGATTGTATATTGAATTGAACTTTAATCTTTGTACTTGAATTTGCTTCAGGTTTTCACTTTTGGTTTGCATTTTGGTTTTCCAGGTTTGAATATTTTATTTTCTTTGAATATATGAAAGATGAGGAAAAATGAGAGGATAGGAGAAGTATATGCATATATACTTGAAATTCTTTTTATTTATTATATTTTAAAAAGGAAAAGATTTTTTTAAAAAAAGATGACACTTGTTATTTATGCATGATAAATTTTTACATTTGTTTTAATACATGAATTTTAATCTTACACTTGTTATGTTATATGTTATATTACTTACACTTGTCATTTTTTTTCATGTAAATGATATTTTGTGTAATATATATATACACACACACACACACACACATATATATATATATATTAAAACGCATTGAGTTTATATCAATATGTTTTATTAATTTATTTCTATTTTTAAATCTATTTTCCTATATTAATATTTACATAATTTCAAAGAGAGTTTTAAAACTGAATTATACACTAATAAAAATCACATATATAATATTTTTAAATCAAATTCATTATTAAGATGTTTTTATTTGAATTTCCAAATCAAATTCTATTTACCATATATATGTATAGAATTTAACTCAAAATAAATTTTGAAAATTAAATTCAAATCATAACTTTCAATATATATATATATATATATATATATATATATATATATATATCACACATATATTTTATAATTAGAAAATAAATTTTTATTAGTTTTAAATTATAGGGTATTCAAATTCAAATTATTTATTTTAGAATATCAATTCTAAAATTTAATTTATAATAAATTATATACATATATTTAAATAGACAAACAAATATCTTATTTAATTTGGAAAATATCAAATTAATTCACAATTTAATCCAAAAAATTTATACAAATTGTCAATTTAAATTTGACTCAAAACCGAGATCGTTACAACCATCCTACTTCATTTCTAGAATCTCCACCACGTACATAATTGTTAAAGTGGTTTTCGGTATTGGCAGAGAGTATGACAATATCCGATCCCGGTCTCTTTAACAACTAAACGCTTATTTCACACCGGATGGTACTTTTACATGTCAAAAAAATCAATTCACAATTTATATCAAAATATCATATTCATTTTCAAATCACATCTCTTTGAATTCATATTCACTTGCAAATCATATTAACTTCCAAATCATATTCACTTTTGAATTTCACATTCACTTTCAATTTATCGATAAGTTATGTTAATTGATTCTTCATTTCAAAATCATCTTATTCACTCAAATACGTCATTTTTCAAAAATGTATG
This sequence comes from Allium cepa, assembly GCA_030765085.1. NCBI lineage: Eukaryota > Viridiplantae > Streptophyta > Magnoliopsida > Asparagales > Amaryllidaceae > Allium > Allium cepa. The sequence continues at coordinate 637,151,513 of CM060941.1, forward strand.
AATTCCAAATTACAACTTAGGTTGTATCATCATCAAGGGTTTGAATATAAATACTTTAACTTTATACAGTCTGAAATTTAAAAAAATAGTTTAGGTAATTATAAGTAGTTTGTATAGTTTTAAAATGGTTTAAATAGATTTAAAATAGTGAAAATAGTATAAATAGATTTAAATTTGATTTAATTAGGTTTAACATGATTTAGGTAGATTAAATAGATTTAAAGTACTTTAGGCAGATTTAAATAGATTAAATATACTTAAAATAGATTAAATAGACTTAAATTATACTAAATAGATTTAAAATATATTAAATAAATTTAATTAGTTAAAAATAGGTGAAATTGGTTAAATTGTATTAAATAGGCTGTGATAGATTTAAAATAAATTAAAATAGTTTAACAATTGATTAAAGTAGTTAATTTGATCAAAACAGTTTAAATTAGTCTAAATAGATTCTCTACCTAGGGTCAAGTGATATGGATGTTTATCATTTCAATCCGCAAGTTAAAACTTTACAGTTATATATCATTTCAAACTGCAATCCTGAATCAAATAAAATCTATAAAATCGATTGAGTCTATCATTTCAACCCATAACGATTTTTCCATACTCTATAGATCGTTCGGGTATGTATCATTTTAAACCATAGAGAACTTTCGGTGTGATAATAGTATATAAATTAAACATAGCATCCAATCATCCAATATCAACAACCAAACAATCATCAAAATCATCCTCAAATTCAGTCAAATAAATTACAGCAATTAAAAGATTATCATTAACATGTAACCGGCAATTTAAATTCAATAATATATTAAATAACAATAAATTCAAATTAACCGGAATGGCGATTTAAATATACCAAACGACCATTAGTAAATTTCTAATCATATCATAAATTTATTTTAACTAACATAAGAAATTTTAGAAGTTGTGAGTGGGTCAAAGCACTCATCTTTGATTTTAAATCGAATTAAAATCCAATTCAAGGACCAAAATTCAACAGTCTCAAAATTCGTCCAAACCAACGTCATATTGTCCAAATTTCGGTACGATCCCAATGGAGAAAACCGCGTGTGAATTTGAGCTCGTATGCGAAAGTTATTAAGGTTAGAACAATTAAAATTAAATTTAAAATAAATGAACAAAAAATTAAAACAGACCTCCCACGTCAGCTTCGTTCCACCCGAACCCTATCTCACCAAAGTTTCTTATGCGTGCAGTTACTTAGCCGCCGTCAAACATGATCGAACTACCATCCAGACCCTCGCCTTCACCCACATCTACGCCCGCCACCGTGCTACCCATCTGACACCGACTCAACCAAGGTGGCGCGGGCCCTCCAGTCGCCGGGAATAGCCCAATCATCGTCGCCACTTTGAGCATGAATTTCGACAAAGTCGAGCACCATTGGCTCGAATGAACACCAAATCTATGACCTGCGTCGCGCAATCTTCCCAACGCCACCTCACGATCGTCAATCGGACGACGACCCACCGTTGGATCGTCAAAACCCTAAAACGAACGGTCGAGGTTCAACCTCAATTTCTGGACAAACGGTGATTCGATTTGAAAAATAAATCACACCAGTGGATTACACTTGTCGAGGGCTTTGAATTGATATATAATTTGATAGGGTTTAGAGGAGTTTGATTTTTGAAGTTGAATTTTTGAATTGAAATTGAATTGGGAATTCGTTTGGCTGCCATCTAGAAGGAGAAGTGAACAGTTGATATGTACGTACTGAATAATAGAATAAGAAATAACTAGGGTTTATGGTAGGCTATTTATAGGTAGATAAGAAATAGAAACGAATGGACTAAATTGAATTGAAAATTGGAGGATAAGCGACCCGAAAAGCCCGTTTCATTCCCGAAATGGAAATGGGTCATCCCATATATCAAAATAGATGTTTTCAATAATTTTAAACTCATTGGAACAGGTTTTAGGTCCTAATTCCATCATATGAAGGATTTAGGTTTAAATCAGCTTATTTCATATTGATTTCAATTGAATTTAATTAAATTTATTTTTACACGTTTTGAGCCTATACGATCAAACGGCAAATCCGATCGCTACGAAACTTGAAATCCTGCAACAATTCACTGTTACGAATCCGATGAAACAAGTTTCATCGAAATCCTAGGTAATTGCCAAAATGGCTATATTTCAAGTTAATTAACTAAATAAATATTAAATTAATTAAATCACATTTTCAATCCAAATTTAATGGCCGATCATTTTTTATCATTTTTGATTTCATAAACATTTATAATAAATTAAAACAAGTTTACAAATAATTCATGGTAAATATTCCACAATTTACAGTGTTCAATTACAACTATAATTAAATCTAATTAATAAAATTTAATTTCAATAAATTTATTTAATTTGGTTTCGATCTTTCAATTCAATCAATTATTTCTCTACATGCATCGTTAACATTGTTATATATTTTATTACATTGATATTTTACCATTTTCATCTTACTTTTCATTAACGTAATGTTTAATTACATTTAATTGCAATTGATTTCCAATTTAATTTAATAAACCAAATAAATAGGTAACATATAATAATTATTACCACTAGCCCTTAATCACACTTATAAATTCGTTATTTACAAATAAATGTTACAATGTCTTACATAATACTAATTTTATTCAATTTCCATTAATTATATACTAGTTACTTAATTTATTAAACATTCACATTTATGTGACGACCCGGAATTTTTAAGCATTTGAAATTTGATTTTTAATTAATTTTAAATATTTGCAAGATAATTTAACTTGGATTTCAAATATCAGTTTGAATTTGGCGATTTAATTTATTGAATTTAATAATTTGAATTTGGGTAAATTACTTAATCTTCAGTTTTAAGCCTGTTAAAAATGATTTGAAGGCTTATAAAATTTGTAATGATGATACTGAAGATAATAGAATGGTTAAAATTGAATTTAACAGTGATTTTTTCAGTTTTGAAAATATTACGTTTAAATCGATATTTAAAAATAGCCTTTTGAGGTACAGTCTCGGAATTCGACGAAACCAGTTCCATTGGATCTGTAATATTGTATTATTATCGGGTTTCAATTTTCGTAGTATTTGGACTTGTTGTGTGAGCGTACGATATGTAAACGCGCTGAAATTTATATCGAAATCTAATATTAAATAACAAGGTCCAAAAAGCTATCTTCTCTATATGATCGAATTAGGACTCGAAACCATTTCCATTACATTCGGAATATGGATATAACATTATGAACACCTAGCGGCACGCCTCGATAGGGGTTCGCGATTTTAGACCACGCAAAATGAGATAATTTGAAATTTAATTTAAAATATATTTATATTCTCATACAAACGACCTTCATCAGCCGACGTTCCTTCACATCAAATCTTTTTGGTCTCCTCTACGAAATACTGTGGCCTTCATCTTTCACGCTAACGTCTTTTCTTGTTCCCCCATTCTTTCTTTAAAAATGTAGACGTATTCAAAAGAAACTAAAAAGCTTCAGAAGAATCAAATTAATGGCTGAGTGTTTAAAACAAATCTCGTCCCTCATTCGAAAAAAATTATTTCGCGTGCTTTCTTTCCCGCATGCAAATCGAATTCGAAACCCAAATTCAATCGTTCGAATTTCAAGTGCTGCAGATCAACTTGTGCCCTAAAATCTCAGATTTGAAATTGCTTTCCTCTATAAAAAAGAAAATGGCATGAGGTGATTTGCCTAGTCGTCGACAATTAACGCAAGAAGGGGAAGAGACTCGATGATGAGGTTATAGAAGGCTGGAGATCTCGCGATGATGACATTGAACATCGTGATTTTGTATCGACGCCTGCAATGGTGGAAAATGGAGATACACGATCGATCCTAGCAAGGCAGCATGATTGAGGATGGACGAAGGTGCTAGTGTTTGGCGTGATGTAGGCACTCGATTCAAGAGTTGGAGCTGCGAATTTCTACAGCAACGTAGAATCGTGTGCGTTCATAGGAGGTTGAAGCTAGGGCTTGGCACCGTTAAGTCATAATGGTGATTATGGACAAAGGTAGCTCATCCATGGAAGCATATGGTTTATGGCAGTGGCAAGCTGGGCTGGGGTTGCTCGCTGCTTCTAGTGAGACTGCATAAGCGAGTGTCAATGATAGAGTAGGCGAGTTTAGTGTACGATAGTGGCTAATTTGGTAATTCGAGCATTGTACAGAATATCGAAGGCAGTAAGGTAGCGATTCCATCTTTATTTAATTCAATTAAATACGTCTTCAGATCGAAAATAAAGAAAGAAAAAAAATAAGATTTTTATTTGTAGTAAAATATGTTTGTTGTTTAAAGTAAAATATGGAATAATTCTGGATAGAAGAAAATAATATTTTTCATCAGGGTTTAATATATATATATATATATATATATATATATATATATATATAAGGTTTAAACAGGAAATGTATATAGACAAGGTTTGGAAATATAGAAATTTTGAATTTGTGGTAGCTCATATTAAAAATTTGATTTTTCGAAATCTATAAATTAATTTAAAGATAAATTTTTGGTTAATTAAATTATAAAATGGTAACAAATTGTTCAATTTATTCAAAATATTAATAAATCATATAATGTTGTTCAAGGTCTAAAAACTGTGTGAGTTAATCTCAACCTTCTGGGTTATTTAAATTTAAATGGTTAAATTTAAATAATTGGTTGAATGGTTGAATTGATTTGATGTGATATATTATAGTATATAATACATCTTGGAATGATTGATTTTACACATTATATAGCGGATGAGACCCTATGCACCGCATAATAGCGGATGATATTGTATTAAACACATACACCGCGATATTCCACCTCGAAGTGGAATTGGTATTGGGCTAACATCTGTGGATGCAGGGAAACAGGTTGGAGGGGTCCAACTGGATTCCTCAAAATTATTTAGATTGTTTAATATTCCAAGTTAATAATATTTGATATTCTGTGATGAATATTATTGATAATTGGAGTATTGAATGTTGTGGTTTGCTTAAATATATTTCGGTACATTGAGTTATCAAAATATATAGAATTGGGTTTTGAAAAGAAAATAAAAGAGTGAATTTTTAAGAAAATAATCATAGAGAATTTGAGTAAATTTAAGAATGAATTTGAGAAATTAAAAGTGATTTTAAAACTTTAATAAATAAATTCCATGTATGGAAAGAGGATTTTGAATAAACAGGAAGATAATGAATTTAAAACTTAAGTGTTATTATTTAAAAGAATAAAGCATTTATTTTAAATTTAAGATTTAAATTATTGGAAAACATAAAGAAGGAAATTTGGGAAATCTGAAATTGGTATTTTCAGTTAAAAGATTTTAAATCATAATGAAGTAATAAAATTTGAAGTTAATGGATTTTGAAATAAACGGAGTAAGAAATTTATTTCAAAGTGAAGAAAATTGGAAATCAATTTGGGAATTGATTTAAGTGTGTAAAACCGGGATTTTTAAAAGAGAAGCGAGACTTGAAATTTATAAACCGGGTTTATAAAGGTAAAGCAATATATCAGTGGATATTTGGAAAAATAAATTCACGGTCGGAATTTATTAAAGGAATGGGTACATTTGTTTAAAAATAAATGGTGATTTATTTTTAAAGATGTGAAAGGTAAGCATATTTCCCTGGAGAGCCAAGTACGTTTTCAAAGCCAAATTTTAAGTATAAGTAAAAATTTTAAAGTTGATTTAAAGGTATGTTTTAATAAAAAAATGTAAATGTTCAAAATTTTAAAGTAAGTATATTTTTCTAATAGCAATAATTATTTAAAGGTGGCTTGGAATTATGTTTTAAAAGTTAGAAATTCAGTTTTATATTGTACAAAGTAGTTTTATTTTAAATAGTCTTAAAGTATGTATTTGAATAAGTATTAAAGTAATTTCTAATTTAAATGTTTTAAAGGACATTTTATAATATAGTGTTTTAAAATATTTTAGAAATCTAAAGTTTTGTGCTTGGTGTTTCTAGTGGAAATAAATATTTGGAAATTTATTTCATGAGAAAGGTGTGGTATGAAAACTGTTTTCAAAAAGGGGTTGAAATTGGAAATATATATTGTGAAGATATTTTGAGGATAATAAATAATTTTGAGAAATTATTTATGTTTGATGGATGTTTGTAAATGTTAATTGATATTTAAATAACCGACTATCAATATTAGCCAATGCGTTGATCGTTTTGAAGAGACCGGGATCAGGATTAATTTCTCGAAAACCACTTCGATCCAGTTTGTACGTTTTCGTGAGGAAGACGAGCTTGGATTCAAAGGTAGAGCAGCAAAGTGCAAGGGCTGGTCGCTACTAATCCTGAGATGATTCCAAAATGGATGTAGTAGGAGTAGTGCCTTCGGTTCTGTTCGAAACCGGGACGGACTTGTATGGATGAATGCTTCCAGAACATCGTCAGGTGGATGATAAGCATTCTAAGAGATGAGTTCTCTAAAGGTAACGCTTAGCCTCAAGCCTCATCAACCGGGAATGACTGAAAATCAAGGGTTATGCAGCAAGGCTAGGTGGGTAGCAACCATTTAGGGTGAGGTCATCCCTGTCTAGATGTCCATTTTATTTTAGCTTAGTGGTGCGGTTGATGATCCCAACCGTGGGGTGATCTTACTCGAGATTATCCATTAAGGGGTAGTTTCGGTCTTGTATTGTAGGGGGTCAGGAGTGATCCTCGATATGCTGATCTAGACCAGGTACCGTGACAGGTGTACCCCAGTGCCTAGTTAGTAGTTGGAAATCCATTTTCCCTATGCGCCTGTACGATTTTAATTGTGCCCAACTATTGCTGAAACGTGAGATGCAAGCATTTCAGCTAGATTCTATTTTACTTTCTATAGACGCTATTATAATATCAGAGAATTTTAATAAAAATGTTTTAGCTATCGTATGGTAAAAACCAGACATGTTTATTTGTGGCGTGGTCTTACGAGATGCTTTTGTTTTGAAAAGAATTTTGAAACTTTAATGATCAATTTGAGTGTGGTTTTCTTACACTGGTATTCCAAACTGACTCAGGTGTTATTTCACTATAATGCTCGGGTCAGACCGAGAATTATAGGATTCAGGAAGGGATGTTGTGGAGTTCAGGAGACGAGCAAGATGGCGACACGTACTTCCTTACTTGATTATTATTCCGCTTTGTATTCAGTTTGAGGACAAATTTATATGACTGTCCAGTTGTATGTTATTGATGTTTTTGAACACTGATGATGTATTCTGGTGATGTATGTATAAAACATATATAGTTTTCTCTTGTATAAAGATCTGTTATTATCTATTATATTTTATTCTGCTGCGATGGTAAGTTTCTATTGTTGTTTTTGTTTTCTCTTTTTCTACCTCTTCTTCTTTAATCCAAATGGTTCATATTTATGTTCATCTTGAGTTGATTGATGTAGAATAGCGTTGAGTTAAGGGGTGCGGAAGTGCGGGCTGTCACACTTGGTATCAGAGCAAGGTTAAGCGAGAACCTTGGCTCTGGTGGGGATCACTCATTAAATAGAGTTCGTAGTACTCTATAATGAGTTTGAGTTTATTAATAAATATGTGCGCGTATTTGTTAGTGAATATAAAATTGTTTTTATATTGTGTTGACTTATCGGTTGAGTGTTTATGGATGGTCGATGTGTGGGACGCCATATTATCGATTGGAGTTTCTAAACTCTTAAACAAGGTAAACTGACACAGTATTGTTTTAAGTAGGTTAAATGAAATAAATTTACCCAAATTATTTTTGTATATGAAAGAAATAATTTTCCGTAAATTATTATAGTTATATATGGTTGCCTGGATGTCAGGAATGATAATTATTATCATTGTTGTGTGGAAATTTAACTAGAAATTAAAAATAACCAAAGGCTAAGGAAAGAAATTCATTTATAGAATGAAATTTGAAATGTGAATTGTAAATGTGATTTATGATTCGAAATAGAATTCCAGAGGAATATTTGGAAATAAATTGTGATGAAAGTTCCAGAGTAATGTTTTGGATGGATTTCAAATTTGGAATTTTGGGAAATTTTTTTGAATTGGATTTGAAATCTAGAGAGATTTGGAATTTAAAAATATTTGAAGGGTTTTAAAAGAGATAAAAGCATTGAACTCTTTACGGTCGCTGGAAAATAATTCCGATGATGATCGCGACATTATCGGTGTTCATTTTCGAGTTTCCAAGAGGGGGATTGCTACCTGGATGTTTTGGATTAATGTTTGTTTGCGAAATTTGGTTTGATTTTAAAAATCCAAAGGAATAGTTTGATTTGGATATATATGTTTTCAAAATTGAATTTTGAACATTTTAGTAATGAGTTTAAACGTGTAAGCAAAAGGGAATTGAAACTGAATGTTGAACTTAAGTTTGAATGGAAAAATTAGTCAAGTTGGACTAAATAAAACAATGTTTTGAGATTAAAATTAGTAAGTAACCGATTGATTTATATGGTATGCAAATGAAATGAAATTGAATATTGGATGATGTTTGATTTAAAATTGTGTAAAATAAAGTGCAGAATTAGCTCAAATGGACTAAAAATAATTAATGTTTGGAAATTAAATTTATTGGTTGAAAATGAATTTGTGAATGAATATTAATAAGTGAGCAGCTTATAAAAAATTTTAAAAAGAGAATAAATAAGCGGGAATAAAAGTATTGGCATTTTGGAAATGAAAAAAAAATCCAAACTTGGGATATAAAGTAAGATTGAACTCAAGAAAATTGAATAAAATGGTTTTGAAGATAGATGAAAAAAAAATCAAGTATGGGATTATAAATTGAAAGTGTGGTCGAATGAAATTGAATTGGATTAAAATAGATTTGGTGTGAGTTGTAAACAAATCCAATTCAAGCATGAATTGAATGACCTAATTATTAATAAATTCAATAATGGATTGTTAATGTGAATTAAATTTTAAAAATGGATTAAAAAAAAACTAATAGAATAAATTAGTAAAATGATTGGGATTTGATCAAAGGAAAATCAAATTAAAGATTTAAATGGATGTTGGTTGAATAAAATAAACTTAAGTTATTGGGTGGAATAGTTTAAAGAAAATAAATAGCTTAAGTAAATTATGAGATGGTTATTTAATATATTGGTTGTCGAGTTTAATAAAATGGTTTGGAATCAAACTTTTTGGATATGAAAGAAAATGCAATGAAAAGATTGTAAACAAATTAAATGGGATGGAATCAAGTGTAACTTGAATTGGAATCAAATTATATGGTTATAAAGCTTAAGTATTTATTTATTCACATTAATATTGTCGAATTGCATAAGAAATTAGGTCGTTCGATGTAAACGGGATTAGATAAAATTCTATGAGTTATTAGAAGTGAAATAGGATGATTTTGAAATCAATTGGAATGGATACAAGTTTGTTTTGCTTAGAATGAATTAAATATAAGCGAGTAAGTTGTAAATCACTTAAACTGAATGGAATGGGTTGTAAGCAATTGTAATAAGTGTCAGAACCTTATATGTGCTTATGCAAATTATATAACGTGCATTATATGTGAAATTTATGTGTTAGCTATTAAAAGTAAGTGAAATGTTAATAAATTGCATACATTTAGTACTTATATGTTTGAATTGAGTAAGTACAGGTACCGGGAAGCCGTTTGGCTGGATTTGATCGCGCAAAATGCTAAAATAATAAGCCGCGTGACGATCACGATTTTTCGTCCACGAATGCCGACATCAATACGTCCACTGTATCAACTGCCGAGCAATCGAAGGTCGGAAAACCGTACCGTTAGGGTTCAAGAAAAAGAAAAAGATAGAAGAAGATAGAAAATAGAAAGGAACAGAACAGAAAACAACAGAATCTCACAATTCGCAGCGGAACAACATATAATACATAAATGAATAATCTTTAAACAAAGAACTATATCAGTTATTACATTACATCACATTACATTACATTATATCATCATCAGAGTGTACAACAACAACAACAAACAGCGGAAAAAGAAATACTATATACTAGTAAATACGCCATGCCATCCAGCTTGCCTCCAGCAACTCCTGAATTCCAGAATATCCTGATAAACCTTAACTCTTGACTGCCCGTGTGGAAATTGGTGGGCACCCAGAGTTTAGGAAGGAAAACAATAAACTCCGAGTCAGTCATGCGACTGGTGTGAGAACTCAAAACAGTTTATTTTTCTTTAAAATCAAAATAGAGGAATATTTTTAAAGTCAATTTGAAATGCTTTTAAAAAATGAGACTACCATAAGGCCTCCCGCACGCACAAAAAATGCAAAAGCAGAATCGGAGGAGATTTCTCCTTATGATAGTCAAAGATGCTTGGTACGCATTAAAAAGAAACATTTGATATTATTACTAGTGCGTAGTGTGGGCAAAATTCATTTCAAAAATAAAGATATAAATCTTAGCCAGCATAGACATTCCGCACTTATGCCTACTATAGCTACTATGTTCAATAGCAGGTTACTGCCACATTCCATAGCAGGTTATACAACTAAATCCGTACAAGATTGTATTGTTTCTTTGGATTTCCAACAAATGGTCAGGCCAAGGAACTTCCCATTGCCACATAGGTACGCCTCTGGAAAGACGACCCGAGAACCAAACCGGATCTCTGCCAACACAAGGCCGGGTTACCCCTAACTGGGTAACTACTGACACGAATATGTCATCCCCCGATCGTAACCGATCTATCCGAGGATCCTCGATTTCCAACAACCACATAAGAATAATAATGCAGTAACCACATAGGCTAAGTATCTGGGCTCCATTCCATGATACCACCTCTATCCAGAAGGAATGACATACACTAAAGGGGCGCTACCCCATAATAACCTTGCTGTATCCTTCCTGTTTTGACCATTTCCGGGGTGTGAGCTCCGACGAAGTCTCATCCACAAAGCCACGCTTTATACAAAAGCTGTGCTTCGGGTCAACAAATGATCATAGAAATGATCACCAAGACAAATGATCAAACAAATGATCATATCATAAATGATCAAACAATGATCATTTCACAGCAACACTCAGCATGCCACACTACCAAATTGGGAGTATATCACTAATAACCTTCAACTATATAACCTCTGAGCTCGTACGTCTCAGAGAAGGGTGTTAAGCTAAGAGAATAAATTCTCCGCCACCAACAGAAATATATTTGAAAGAAATCAGTTTTATATCTCAATTTGTAAGGTCGTACATACAATCCATACAAGTCTGTTCCGGGCTCGAACAAAACCGAAGGCACTTACAAATAAGTCCTTGCAATCCGGATATTCACTAATCACGACCGGACTTCCCGTCACTAAGGGTGATAAAACCTCTATATCGGAGATTAGCCGATGTAGAGTAACTCGACGGTAATCCTTCCGTTTTCACAAATATCCGGTCTTCAACACCGGTCATCAAATGCAATCCATAACGACGTATCACATATTCGGAATGGGTTATACGACCCCAAGGTCTTTTCCCGGCTAACCCGAATAGTGAGCGCTTATTCAAAAATAAGTGTGGCATTCAAATTCAAACAAATCACAACAAATACCTATTTAAAGGTAAATATTGATAGTCAGATTATTTAACTATCAATAGGCATGCTCAACATCACCAAATTCCAAATAATTTCCCAAAATATTTACTTTCCAAAATATCTTTACTAGATATAAAATTTCCCACACTTCAATATTTGAAAACTAATTTTCAAATCACATTTCAATCCTTTATCACTTTTGAAAACAAATTTCAGTCATTTTCCTTACTCGGAAATACTTTCATTTCAAAATGGTTAATTTAAACCAATTTAAATAAATCCTTACCGATTTACTTTATATTTACGTTCCAAATCCGTAAATTTATTCCCAAACTTTAAAAATAAATCAACATTTATTTTTAAATTAATTCCCCTTTCTTTTATAAATTCCATAGTGAATTTATAATCCCAAAATATCTATGATGTATAATTTTCAATCGATTTTCAATATTCACTTTCAATTTATCTTACAAGGATAAATTCTAAAACATTCATTTCACATTGGAAAAATATTTCCATACTTATTTATTAATAAGTAATTCACAAATCCATTTATTTTCAACATTTGAAAATATTCGATATACTTAAATCAAAATTTAGTATATATTTCATTCCTTAAGGAAATCATTCACTTAACACATTTATTTGGGTCAATAACGAGTGTTGTGTAAAACCTCGTTACGACGACCCAAAATCACTAGTATAGGGATTCAAAGTTTAAATAGATATATAAATCCCAACACTATACAAAACATTTCCTTTCGGAAACCATTTACTATAACAATAGTGTTATAGTCCACCATTTCCTTCTTTCTCGAAAACGTCTATTTCAACAATAAATGTTGAAATCTATGGTTTCGATTCATAATACATTTTAAAACATCTTTAAAATAATTAACTTTATTCTATAATTCATTTTTCCAAACATGACCATTTTATTCAATAATGTATTCACTGTCCAAAATCGTGAATATATTTCCTTTAATAAACTTCAATATTCAATTTGTCAAATTAAATTGATTTCGAATTTATAAACAATGTTTATAAATTCCATTTCTATTTAAAAGCTTCGATTTATAAATTTCCTTTATTAACCAATTCCATTTGTATATCTCAATATATACCAAAATTCCATATTATAAGTTGATTACTTATTGTTCATTTATTTACAAAATCGTTCTTTTAAACTTCACAAATTATAAATCTTATAAATTCTCATTCACTTATGAATCCATTACACTTCATTTTAACACTTATAAAAACTTCGTTTTATAATTCCAATATTTTTAATTTATAAATATCCATTTTATAAATCTTTTATAAAAATTGTTTGTAATAGTCCAAAAATTCCAATTTAAACCATTTCATAAATTTATTAACAATTTATTTCAAAAATCACTTTTCACTTTCACTTCATAAAAATCATACTTTTATAACATTAAAATTTTAACATTTATTTATTTTTAACAATTCAAAATTTAATAAAACGAATACTTTCGAAAATCACTTTAAAATTCCTTTTAAAACCAAAAATCATTGTTTTATAACTTCAGAAATGGATCCGATGATGCAGCAGCACCAAATAGTCAATCACGACATCCAAATATCATATATCGATATGATAATCAACAAATATCACAATATCTGTAAATAAATCAATACAGTTGAGGAATCCAGTTGGATCCCTCCAACCTGTTTCCCTGCATCCACAAACATTAGCACAATACCAATTTCGTTCCACTACGGAATTGTTGTGGTATATAGGATTTATAAAATATTATCCACTTAATAGACGGCGCAATAGGGTCTCATCCGCTATATAATGCGGGAAATCAACTCCAAGTACATAAATAATACCAATTTCACTGTACTGTGAAATATTCGCGGTATATGTTTTTAATAAATAACATCCGCTTACTAACGGCGCATAATGTCTATTTTAACAATCTATAGATAACAATCATCATTCAAACATACATTCCAGAATTTTAAATATAACTATCTAAAATTAAAATCGAAACCGATTCGATTGAGCGAGAAGTTCTCACCTTGATTTTAATTCCGTTTCAGCTTTTATTTCGAATAAAATTAAACGCACGTTTAATTTTATCTGAAATTTTCACTAATTCCAAACGATTCCAATCCAATTCCATCGCATAGTGCTCGTCCATACGATTCCAACGCAAAAAGTTTCGTCCAAAACGGACCTCGTACCAAAAAGATATAGCATTTTAAATATTACACGAATTATAAAAAATCAATTTACATTTTTATTTCAACCTTCATCATCATCTAGCCGTACGTTTGTGAGATTGCATCAGGGCCGTTGCTTGCTTCTTCCACGCGCGCATCATCTTCCAGGAACACACACGCAACACAAACCCATTAGCTCGAATTTAGAGTTCCAAGCCACCACCTCCACACTCGACTAAACTCCATCATACCACCCTCATTCGAACCGCCTCAGCCACCTCCACCCTCGCCCCGAGTAGCATCGAGCTCGGTTGCGCCTAGCCATGGAAAAACGTGACCGATCGGCCGGCCATTCGAGCCCCGTTGCTCCTCCTTCGATCGACCATAACCCATCATATCCGTATGGATCGGAAGATCTTCCTATGCTCTAAAATATTGTAGTTGGATGATTTCAATAATTGTTGACGGATTTGGAAAAATCAAGGGAAGAAGGATTGCAATTTTCGGCCGTTCATTGATAACTGGCGGCTAGGGTTTTAAAACCCTAATATTTTTTTTTAATTTTTTGTGAAGAGAATGGGCCTATTTATAGAAGTTTGAACGACACTATTCATTCGGCTTTTGAAAACTCCAATTTACGCGCGGTGACTGACGTTTCTAGGGTTTATCCCGCGTTCCGTACACAATGGAACATGTTTCGAAAGCTAATTCGATCGTATGTGTGAGATACGGCAATAAACGTTCGATTTAAAATTAAATCGGTTAATCAAATTTCTAGGCGTTTTGGCTCACCGTGGACAAACCGTAAATCCGATTGACACGAAATTTGAAACCATACAATAATATCACATTACGGATCCGATGAAACTGGTTTCGTCAAAATCCGAGACTGTTTGAAAAATGACTATTTTAACTCGCCAAATTAATATTAAAACAATTTCGATGCGTTTCGAGCTGCCACGATCAAACGACAACTCCGATTGCTACGAAAATTGAAATCCGGTAATAACAAACTATTACGGATCCAATGGAACTGGTTTCGTCGAATTCTGAGACTGTTCGAAAATTGGCTAATTTCACTAGTCGATAAATATTAAAATATTCAATTTTCACAAATTAACTCTTAATTCGATTTTAAAACTTCTAAAATATCGTTCTAACTCCAATATGATTAAACAAAATTTTACAAATCGTTTTCAATCATATTAAACTTGATTTTCAATTTTTTCTGAAATTTTACATATTAAATTATCGATTAAATTATCCAATTAAATCAAATTATTCGAAATAAAATTTGTTCGACTTTTAAATTTCACTTATTAATATTTAAAATTAATTAAATATACAAATTTTAATTTATAGAAATTCTGGATCGTTACAGACTTCCCCCCTTAAAAGAATTTCGTCCTCGAAATTATCAAGTAAGAAAAATTACAGAATCTATTAACTTTCCCAAAATCCATAGTTAAACTTCTTACAATACTTTACTAAGTTTTCAAATCTATACTTAGTTATCTTTTCAAAACCAAACTATATCGTTTAATTTCCAATTCCAAAACAAATTTATAGTTTTCACAAATTTCCCAAATTTTCTCAAAATTTTTCTAACGCCTTAAATTTTCGGAAAAATTCGCAATAGTCTCCTTTGCGTGGCTCGATCCAAAAAAAATGACAGTGTATATATCACAAAATATACATCTCATCAAGTGATGAGGCATCCCGCAGGGAAAACAAGTGTAAAAGTACGGTATGTAATCCGAGATATGTACCTTATTATATTATTAGCGAGCATATACGGCTAATATAGCGCGAAAGCGAGCTCCAAATGCGAAGCAAGCGCAATCCGCACCTACTATACACTCAAAAAACATATGAGAACATGTATATATGAAAATAGTATCAATATACAACATATAGCAACATAACAACTACATGTGCTAATAAAGCAAATGCAACAAAACCACAAATGCAAACATCAACCAACTATCATCCATAACCAAATCAATATTCATTCATATTCTCATTAATATTAAATGAATTGGTTTTCAATTTAAATCACATTCGATTCATTTACATTGGATTTTTTACTAACATTCATTTGTTCATTTTCGAATTAGTAT
Source organism: Allium cepa (assembly GCA_030765085.1). Lineage (NCBI taxonomy): Eukaryota > Viridiplantae > Streptophyta > Magnoliopsida > Asparagales > Amaryllidaceae > Allium > Allium cepa. The sequence goes on from CM060941.1 coordinate 637,167,384, forward strand.
ACATCCACTAATTTATTCACATTGATTCGCTTTCAATCCAAATCAAATCCAATTCTATTCAAATTTACATATTATCCATTTGAATTTAATTACATAGCTTCCAATTTCGCTAATTCAATTTCATTAACACTTAATGAATTATATACAATCAGCTAACAATCAAATAACAACCAATGTTTATTCAATACAACCAAATTTATTCACTTTACATTCAATTTGGTTCAACACATTTAATTCCAATTGGATCATATTAAATTGACTTTCATTCAATTTATTCAACTTCCAATAACATTAGCTTTTAATGAATTTACACTTATATTCACTGTTTCATACTAATTATTTACATTCAATTGATTAATATTTCATCCCTTCATCAATTCAACTGTTAATTCCTTTAACAATATAATGTTGAATTTCATTTATATAACTCAAGTTCAAATTCTTAATGACTTCACTTCATTAATTCACTTATTAATTTACTTTGACACCAAAATTAACTTTATTCAACTTCACTTAAGTTATATTCCTTTTCAACCACCTTATCAAATCCAAATCAATTTATTTTACTTTCCTTTTGTTAAATTTCAAATTACATGCCTTTGAGGACAACTCAAATTTATTTCAACTTGAATTTTATTGATTTACTTATACTTCCTTTAATTTAACTCCATCCTTTAAGTTAAATTTATTCTATCAAAATTCAATCTGTATAAGTTATCAATTCATTTATCATTCCCATAATATTTTAAATAGGATTCCATAGTCCTTTCAAACTTTCCAAACCATTTTTGAAATCAATTCAAATTATCTTTTGAATTCCCAAAACCAAACTTAAAATTTTCCAAACAACTTCATTTAAAATAATCTGGAAGTAATACCTCTTTTGGAAACCCGAAAATGAACACCGATGATGTCATGATCATCATCGGAATTATTTTCCAGCGACCGAAAAGAGTTTAGAGCTTTCATCTCTCCAAAACAATTTTCCCAAAATATAAAATCTTTTCAAAACACTTCTCTGGAATTTTGTTTTCAGAATATAAATCATATTTATAATTCTTTTACTTATATAATTTCACTTCTTATATATAAGATTATTTCACAAGTGTAAATCATTTTAATTATAACTCCATACTTATAATTCAATTGCTTATACAATTCATTCTTTTACAATTGTTGTTTTAATTTAACTTATTCAACAACCAAACAATCAATTCATATACACTTTAATAATTCTGAAAAATTATTCCTTTATATATAAAAATATAATCAAGGTAAAATTATTTCATTTACCCAATTTAAATAATACTATGTCGACATGCCTCGTTTAAGAGTTTAGAAATCCCTATCGATAATATGACGTTCCATCTACCGACCATAATTCACAAACAGCTCAACGGATAAGCAAACACAATATAAAACAATTTCATATTCACTAACAAATACGCGCTCATAGCTATTATTACACTCAAACTCATTCTAGAGTACTACTGACTCCATCTCTAATGAGAAATAACCAACAGAGCCATGGTTGTCGCTTAATCATACGCTCTGATACCAAATGTGATGATCGCGATTTTTCGTCCATGAATGCCGACATCAATACGTCCACTGTATCAACTGCCGAGCGATCGAAGGTCGGAAAACCGTACCGTTAGGGTTCAAGAAAAAGAAAATGATAGAAGAAGATAGAAAATAGAACGGAACAGAACAGAAAACAACAGAATCTCACAATTCGCAGCGGAACAACATATAATACATAAATGAATAATCTTTAAACAAAGAACTATATCAGTTATTACATTACATCACATTACATTACATTATATCATCATCAGAGTGTACAACAACAACAACAAACAGCGGAAAAAGAAATACTATATACTAGTAAATACGCCATGACATCCAGCTTGCCTCCAGCAACTCCTGAAATCCAGAATATCCTAATAAACCTTAACTCTTGACTGCCCGTGTGGAAATTGGTGGGCGCCCAGAGTTTAGGAAGGAAAACAATAAACTCCGAGTCAGTCATGTGACTGGTGTGAGAACTCAAAACAGTTTACTTTTCTTTAAAATCAAAATAGAGGAATATTTTTAAAGTCAATTCGAAATGCTTTTAAAAAATGAGACTACCATAAGGCCTCCCGCACACACACACAATGTAAACGCAGAATCGGAGGAGAATTCTCCTTATGATAGTCAAAGATGCTTGGTACGCATTAAAAAGAAACATTTGATATTATTGCTAGTGCATAGTGTAGGCAAACTTCATTTCGAAAATAAAGATATAAATCTTAGCCAGCATAGACATTCCGCACTTATGCCTACTATAGCTACTATGTTCAATAGCAGGTTACCGCCACATTCCATAGCAGGTTATACAACCTAATCCGTAGAAGATCGTATTGTTTCTTTGGATTTCCAACAAATGGTCAGGCCAAGGAACTTCCCATTGCCACATAGGTATGCCTCTGGAAAGACGACCCGAGAACCAAACCGGATCTCTGCCAACACAAGGCCGGGTTACCCCTAACTGGGTAACTACTGACATGAATATGTCATCCCCCGATCGTAACCGATCTATCCAAGGATCCTCGATTTCCAACAACCACATAAGAATAATAATGCAGTAACCACATAGGCTAAGTATCTGGGCTCCATTCCATGATACCACCTCTATCCAGAAGGAATGACATACACTAAAGGGGCGCTACCCCCTAATAACCTTGCTGCATCCTTCCTGTTTTGACCATTTCCGGGGTGTGAGGTCCGATGAAGTCTCATCCACAAAGCCACGCTTTATACAAAAGTTGTGCTTCGGGTCAACAAATGATCATAGAAATGATCACCAAGATAAATGATCAAACAAATGATCATATCATAAATGATCAAACAATGATCATTTCACACCAACACTCAGCATGCCACACTACCAAATTGGGAGTATATCACTAATAACCTTCAACTATATAACCTCTAAGCTCGTACGTCTCAGAGAAGGGTGTTAAGCTAAGAGAATAAATTCTCCACCACCAACAGAAATATATTTGAAAGAAATCAGCTTTATATCTCAATTTGTAACGTCAGACATACAATCCATACAATTCTGTTCCATGCTCGAACAGAACCGAAGGCACTTACAAATAAGTCCTTGCAATCCGGATATTCACTAATCACGACCGGACTTCCCGTCACTAAGGGTGATAAAACCTCTATATCGAAGATCAGCCGGTGTAGAGTAACTCGACGGTAATCCTTTCGTTTTCACAAATATCCGGTCTTCAACACCGGTCATCAAATGCAATCCATAACGACGTATCACATATTCGGAATGGGTTATACGACCCCAAGGTCCTTTCCCGGCTAACCCGAATAGTGAGCGCTTATTCAAAAATAAGTGTGGCATTCAAATTCAAACAAATCACAACAAATACCTATTTAAAGGTAAATATTGATAGTCGGATTATTTAACTATCAATAGGCATGCTCAACATCTCCAAATTCCAAATAATTTCCCAAATTATTTACTTTCCAAAATATCTTTACTAGATATAAAATTTCCCACACTTCAATATTTGAAAACTAATTTTCAAATCACATTTCAATCCTTTATCACTTTTGAAAACAAATTTCAATCATTTTCCTTACTCGGAAATACTTTCATTTCAAAATGGTTCATTTAAACCAATTTAAATAAATCCTTACCGATTTACTTTATATTTACGTTCCAAATCCGTAAATTTATTCCCACACTTTAAAAATAAATCAACGTTTATTTTTAAACTAATTCCCCTTTCTTTTATAAATTCCATAGTGAATTTATAACCCCAAAATATTTATGATGTACGATTTTCAATCGCTTTTCAATATTCACTTTCAATTTATCTTACAAGGATAAATTCTAAAACGTTCATTTCACATTGGAAAAATATTTCCATACTTATTTATTAATAGTAATTCACAAATCCATTTATTTTCAACATTTGAAAATATTCGATATACTTAAATCAAAATTTAGTATATATTTCATTCCTTAAGGAAATCATTCTCTTAACACATTTATTTGGGTCAATAACGAATGTTGTGTAAAACCTCGTTACGACGACCCAAAATCACTAGTATAGGGATTCAAAGTTTAAATAGATATATAAATCCTAACATTATACAAAACATTTCCTTTCGGAAACCATTTACTATAACAACAGTGTTATAGTCCACCATTTCCTTCTTTCTCGAAAATGTCTATTTCAACAATAAATGCTGAAATCTATGGTTTCGATTCATAATACATTTTAAAACATCTTTAAAATAATTAAATTTATTCTATAATATTCATTTTGCCAAACATGACCATTTTGTTCAATAATGTATTCACTGTCCAAAATCGTGAATATATTTCCTTTAATAAACTTCAATATTCAATTTGTCAAATTAAATTGATTTTGAATTTGTAAACAATGTTTATAAATTCCATTTCTATTTAAAAGCTTCGATTTATAAATTTCCTTTACTAACCAATTCCATTTGTATATCTTAATATATACCAAAAGTCCATATTATAAGTTGATTACTTATAATTCATTTATTTACGAAATCGTTCTTTTAAACTTCACAAATTATAAATCTTATAAATTCTCATTCACTTATGAATCCATTATACTTCATTTTAACACTTATAAAAACTTCGTTTTATAATTCCAATATTTTTAATTTATAAATATCCATTTTATAAATCTTTTATAAAAATCGTTTGTAATAGTCCAAAAATTCCAATTTAAACCATTTCATAAATTTATTAACTATTTATTTCAAAAATCACTTTTCACTTTCACTTCATAAAAATCATACTTTTATAACATTAAAATTTTAACGTTTATTTATTTTTAACAATTCAAAATTTAATAAAATGAATAGTTTCGAAAATCACTTTAAAATTCCTTTTAAAACCAAAAATCATTATTTTAAAACATCAGAAATGGATCCGATGATGCAGCAGCACCAAATAGTCAATCACGACATCCAAATATCATATATAGATATGATAATTAACAAATATCACAATATCTGTAAATAAATCAATACAGTTGAGGAATCCAGTTGGATCCCTCCAACCTGTTTCCCTGCATCCATAAACATTAGCACAATACCAGTTCCGTTCCAGTACGGAATTATCGCGGTATATAGGATTTATAAAATATTATCCGCTTAATAGACGGCGCAATAGGGTCTCATCCACTATATAATGCGGGAAATCAACTCCAAATACATAAATAATACCAATTTCATTGTACTGTGAAATATTCGCGGTATATGTTTTTAATAAATAACATCCGCTTACTAACGGCGCATAATGTCTATTTTAACAATCTATAGATAACAATCATCATTCAAATATACATTCCAGAATTTTAAATATAACTATTTAAAATTAAAATCGAAACCGATTCGATTGAGTGAGAAGTTCTCACCTTGATTTTAATTCCGTTTCAGCTTTTATTTCGAATAAAATTAAACGCGCATTTAATTTTTCCCGAAATTTTCACTAACTCCAAATGACTCCAATCCAATTCCATCGCGTAGTGCTCGTCCATACGATTCCAACGCAAAAAGTTTCGTCCAAAACGGACCTCGTACCAAAAAGATATAGCATTTTAAATATTACACGAATTATAAAAAATCAATTTACATTTTTATTTCAACCTTCATCATCATCTAGCCGTACGTTTGTGAGATTGCATCAGGGCCATTGCTTGCTTCTTCCACGCGCGCATCATCTTCCAGGAACACACACGCAACAAAAACCCATTAGCTCGAATTTAGGGTTCCAAGCCACCACCTCCACGCTCGACTAAACTCCGTCATACCACCCTCATTCGAACCGCCTCAGCCACCTCCACCCTCTCCCCGAGTAGCATCGAGCTCGGTTGCGCCTAGCCATGGAAAAACGTGACCGATCGGCCGGCCATTCGAGCCCCGTTGCTCCTCCTTCGATCGACCATAACCCATCATATCCGTATGGATCGGAAGATCTTCCTATGCTCTAAAATATTGTAGTTGGATGATTTCAATAATTGTTGACGGATTTTGAAAAAATAAGGGAAGAAGGATTGCAATTTTTGGCCGTTCATTGATAACTGGAGGCTAGGGTTTTAAAACCCTAATATATTTTTTAAATTTTTTGTGAAGAGAATGGGCCTATTTATAGAAGTTTGAACGACACTATTCATTCGGCTTTTCAAAACTCCGATTTACGCACGGTGACCGGCGTTTCTACGGTTTATCCCGCGTTTCGGACACAATGGAATAGGTTTCGAAAGCTAATTAGATCGTATGTGTGAGATACGACAATAAACGTTCGATTTAAAATTAAATCGGTTAATCAAATTTCTAGGCGTTTTGGCTCGCCTCGGACAAACCGTAAATCCGATTGACACGAAATTTGAAACCATGCAATAATATCACATTACGGATCCGATGAAACTAGTTTCGACGAAATCCGAGACTGTTTGCAAAATGACTTTTTTAACTCGCCAAATTAATATTAAAACAATTTCGATGCGTTTCGAGCTGCCACGATCAAACGACAACTCCGATTGCTACGAAAATTGAAATCGCGTAATAACAAACTATTACGGATCCAATGGAACTAGTTTCGTCGAATTCTGAGACTGTTCGAAAATTGGCTAATTTCACTAGTCGATTAAATATTAAAATATTTAATTTTCACAAATTAACTTTTAATTCGATTTTAAAAGTTCTAAAATATCGTTCTAACTCCAATATGATTAAATAAAATTTTACAAATCATTTTCAATCATATTAAACTTGATTTTCAATTTTTTCTAAAATTTTACATATTAAATTATCGATTAAATTATCCAATTTAATCAAATTATTCGAAATAAAATTTGTTCGACTTTTAAATTTCACTTATTAATATTTAAAATTAATTAAATATACAAATTTTAATTTATAGAAATTCTGGGTCGTTACAAGCCGCTTTCTTAAAAATGCTAAATAAAGGTGCGCCTACGCAATATAAAATAGAAAATATGAACTGTTTTTGTTTTCAGGAAATTATAGTCAAGGACAAAATTTCACAGCTTTTTATCCTCAAGGACAGACCTTCAATATTTTATCCTGAAGGACAACTTTCTATAGGTATCAGTTTTTAGTTATTGATAGCAGTTTTTAGGTATCAGTTTGTAGTTATCAGTAGCAGTTTTTAGGTATCAGTTTTAAGTCGGTAGCAGTTTTGTTGTCCTTATAAATAATTTTGGAAAATGTTTGTCCTTATGAGTAATTTTTAGAAGAATTTTTGTCCTTGTGGTAAAAATATTGAGGTCGTGTCCTTGAGGCAAAAAATATACAAATCTTTGTCCTTTAAAATAATTCCCCCTTTTGTTTTTCCAACCGTGTGGGTCGATGTATATATATTTATACCTCTTGTCAAATTGCAAAAGCTCCTTCATACAAAGGAGACTTTGCCAAAAAAAATTCCGAAATTTTGGGAGTTAGAAAATTTTTGAAATTTTTTTGGAAATTTTTTTTCTAGCGACAAAACGATTTCAAATTGGAAATTGAAATAAATTAGTGGATGAAACTAATTTAAAATAATGATATGAATCAGTTATAAATGGAAGATAAAATTCAATATTCAGCATTGAAGATAAACTGAATTCATATGGAAATAGGAGAACCAATTTGAACAGAAATAGATATAAACTAAAGTGGTTGAGTGAAAATAAATAAAGAAGCATATAAAATGCTTATATTAAACTTATGAAAAGAAGGGTGAATTCCTAAGTAAAATTGGGTATTAGAAATATATTCTAAGTTAATATTTGAATGAAGATTTAATAAAAGTGATAATTGGGGATAAGTGAATAAAAATAAAAATGAATGTGAATAAAAGAGAATGGATATAAATACATAGGATGTACGTATATTGTTTTTCATTCGCATAGCAATTTGATCCAGATTCGAGCACAGAATTTTGAGGTAGTTGTACCGATCTGAGTTAGGATTTTCCACTCGATTTTCGACGGCGAACCCTGGATATGGATTTTGATTTATTCTGGAAATTCTCTATCATAGTTTATGGCTATGTAAGGAGAATGACGGTTTTTGATCAAGAAACCAGATCTGAGTCCACACTAGGAAGTCGGGTGGACGATACTAGTTCGGAAGTGAAATTGGGTGATGAGTAAGTGATCGAATTTGATATTGCGTACGGATGATATATGTACATCGTATGGGTTTGGATGAATAAATATTGAAATTTCGTAGAGGAGTCAAATAAATGATTTTGAACGTTGTGATTGGATATTATTGCTAAGTAGGATATACAGGTATTATGAAGGAAAAGGAAAAAAATTGGTTTCGATTCTAGAAGATAAATCTGAATTGCTCGACAAAAAGGTATGTGTTTAAATTTTTGTATGAAATTTGATTGGGTTTTTGGATCTAGCCACTTGGATTTTTGTTTTTCTTTTGGAATTTAGGAGCTCGTAGAGGCATTTTGTAGTTGTACCGAGCTAGCCGCGCAAAGGAGACGCTGGCGAAAAATTTCAGAAATTTAGAGAGTTAGAAAATTTTTGAGAAAGTTTTGATAATTTAAATTTGGATTTAAATTTAAATTTGAATAAGTGGAGTAAATAATGTCGTTGGAAACTATGGAAGGTTTTGGGAAGTTGGTTGAAGTAATAATGGGTCTTTAATAAAAGATATGTTATGGCAAGTTGATAAAATTGTTTGATTTTGGAAAATAATAATGGGTATTGGATCATTCTTCTTAACTAGCAATTTCGGAGACAAAATTCTTTTAAGGAGGGAGGAATGTGACGACCTGGAATTTTTAGACATTTGAAATTGGAATATTTAATTAATTTTAAATATTTGCAAGACAATTTAACTTGCAAATATCAGTTTGAATTTGGCGATTTAATTTATTGAATTTAATAATTTGAATTTGGGTAAATTATTGAATCTTCAGTTTTAAGCCTGTTAAAAATGATTTGAAGGCTTATAAAATTTATAATGATGATACTGAGGATAATAGAATGGTTAAAGTTGAATCTAATAGTGATTTGTTCAGTTTTGAAAATATTACGTTTAAATCGATATTTAAAAATAGCCTTTCGAGGCATAGTCTCAGAATTCGACGAAACCAGTTCCATTAGATCCGTAATATTTTATTATTATCGGATTTCAATTTTCGTAGTATTTGAAGTTGTTGTGTGAGCATACGATCTGTAAACACGCTGAAATTTATATCGAAATCTAATATTAAATAACAGGGTCCAAAAAGCTATCTTCTCTATACGATCGGATTAGGACTCGAAACCATTTCCATTGCATTCGAAATAGGGATATAACATTATGAACGCCTAGCGGCATGCTTCAATTGGGGTTTGCGATTTTAGGCTACGCAAAACGAGACAAATTGAAATTCAATTTAAAATATATTTATATTCTCATACAAGCAACCTTCATCAGCCGACGTTCCTTCACATCAAAGCTTTTTGGTCTCCTCTGCGAATTACTGTGGCCTTCATCTTTTACGCTAACGTCTTTTCTTGTTCCCCCATTCTTTCTTTAAAAATGTAGACGTATTCAAAAGAAACTAAAAAGCTTCAGAAGAATCAAATTGATGGCTGAGTGTTCAAAACAAATCCCGTCCCTCAGTCGAAAAAATATATTTCGCATGCTTTCTTTCCCAGTTCAACGCCAATGGCCGCATGCGAATCGAATTCGAAACCCAAATTCGATCGTTCGAATTTCAAGTGCCGCCGATCAACTTGTGCCCTAAAATCTCAAAATTTAAATTGCTTTCCTCTATAAAAAAGAAAATGGCATGAGGCGATTTGCCTAGCCATCGACAAATGACGCAAGAAGGGGAAGAGACTCGATGATGAATTTATAGAAGGCAGGAGATCTCGCGATGATGACATTGAACATCGTGATTTTGTATCGACGCCTGCAATGGTGGAAAATGGAGATGCACGATCAATCCTGGCAAGGCAGCACGATTGAGGATGGACGAAGGTGCTGGTGTTTGACGTGATGTAGGCACTCGATTCAAGAGTTGGAGCTGCGAATTTCTACAGCAACGTAGAGTCGTGTGCGTTCTAGGAGGTTGAAGCTAGGGTTTGGCACTGTTAAGTCATAATGGTGATGATGGGCAGAGGTAGCTCGTCCATGGCAGCATGCGGTTTTTGGCAGTGGCAAGCTGGGCTTGGGTTGCTGGCTGCTTCTAGTGAGACTGCATAAGCGAGTGTCAATGATAGAGTAGGCGAGTTTAGTGTACAATAGTGGCTAATTTGGTAATTCGAGCATCGTACAGAATATCGAAGGCAGTAAGGTAGCGATTCCATCTTTATTTAATTCAATTAAATACGTCTTAATATCGAAAATAAAGAAAGAAAAAATAAGATTTTTATTAGTAGTAAAATATGTTTGTTGTTTAAAGTAAAATATGGAATAATTCTGGATAGTAGAAAAATATTATTTTTCATCAGGGTTTAGTGTGTGTGTGTGTGTGTATATATATATAAGGTTTAAATAGGAAATGTATATAGACAAGGTTTGGAAATATAGAAATTTTGAATTTGTGGAAGTTCATATAAAAATTTGATTTTTTGAAATCTATAAATTAGTTTAAAAATAAATTTTTGGTTAATTAAATTATAAAATGGTAACAAATTGTTCAATTTATTCAAAATATTAATAAATCATATAATGTTGTTCAAGGTCTAAAAACTGTGAAGAAGCAAGGCGTAATGGAAATGGATTGCAAACAAAATTTAAGATGAGTTAATCTCACTCTTCTGGGTTATTTAAATTTAAATGGTTAAATTTAAATAATTGGTTGAATGGTTGAATTGATTTGATGTGCTATATTATAGTATATAATACATCTTGGAATGATTGATTTCTCGCATTATATAGCGCATGAGACGCTATGCGCCGCATAATAGCGGATGATATTGTATTAAACCCATATACCGCGATATTCCACCTCGAAGTGGAATTGGTATTGTGCTAACATCTGTGGATGCAGGGAAACAAGTTGGAGGGATCCAACTAGATTCCTCAAAATTATTTAGACTGTTTAATATTCCGCGTTATGAATATTTGATATTATGTGATGAATATTATTGATAATTGGAGTATTGAATGCTGTGGTTTGCTTGAATATATTTCGGTACATTGAGTTATCAAAATATACAGAATTGGGGTTTTGAAAAGAAAATAAAAGAGTGAATTTTTAAGAAAATAATCATAGAGAATTTGAGTAGATTTAAGAATGAATTTAAGAAAGTAAAAGTGATTTTAAAATTTTAGTAAATAAATTACGTGTATGGAAAGAGGATTTTTAATAAACAGGAAGATAATGAATTTAAAACTGAAGTGTTATTATTTAAGAAATGAAGCATTTATTTTAAATTTAAGATGCAAATTATTGGAAAACATAAAGAAGGAAATCTGGGAAATCTGAAATTCGTATTTTCAGTTAAAAGATTTTAAATCATAATGAAGTAATAAAATTTGAAGTTGATGGATTTTGAAATAAATGGAGTAGGAAATTTATTTCAAAGTGAAGAAAATTGGAAATCAATTTGGGAATTGATTTAAGTGTGTAAAATCAGGATTTTTAAAAGAGAAGCGAGACCTGAAATTTATAAACTTTGTTTATAAAGGTAAAGCAATACATCAGTGGATATTGGGAAGAATAAACTCATGGTGGGATTTTATTAAAGGAATGGGTACATTTGTTTAAAAATAAATGGTGATTTATTTTTAAAGATGTGAAAGGTAATCATATTTCCCTGGATAGCCAAGTACGTTTTCAAAGCCAAATTTTAAGTATAAGTAAAAGTTTTAAAATTGATTAAAAGGTATGTTTTAGTAAAAAAAAATTTAGATGTTCAAAATTTTAAAGTAAGTATATTTTTCTAATAGCAATAATTATTTAAAGGTGGCTTGGAATTATGTTTTAAAAGTTAGAAATTCAGTTTTATATTGTACAAAGTAGTTTTATTTTAAATAGTCTTAAAGTATATATTTGAATAAGTAGTAAAGTAATTTCTAATTTAAATGTTTTAAAGGATATTTTATAATAAAGTGTTTTAAATTATTTTGGAAATCTAGTTTTGTGCTTGGTGTTTTCAGTGGAAATAAATATTTGGAAATTTATTTCATGAGAAAGGTGTGGTTTGAAAACTATTTTCAAAAAGGGGTTGAAATTGGAAATATATCTTGTGAAGATATTTTGAGGATAATAAATAATTTGGAGAAATTATTTATGTTTGATGGATGTTTGTGAATGTTAACAGATAGTTAAATAACCGACTATCAATAATGGCCAATGCACTGATCATTTAGAAGAGACCGGGATCAGGATTAATTTCTCGAAAACCACTTCAATCCGGTTTGTACATTTTCATGAGGAAGACGAGTTTGGATTCGAAGGTGGAGCAGTGAAGTGCAAGGGCTTGTCGCTACTTATCCTGAGATGATTCAAAAATGGATGTGGTACGAGTAGTGCCTTCGGTTCCGTTCAAACCCGGGACGGACTTGTATGGATGAATGCTTTCAGAACATCGTCAGGTGGACGATGAGCATTCTAAGAGATGAGTTCTCTAAAGGTAACACTTAGCCTCAAGCCTCATCAACCGGGAATCACTGAAAATCAAGGGTTATGCAGCAAGGCTAGGTGGGTAGCAACCATTTAGGGTGAGGTCATCCCTATCTAGGTGTCCCTTTTATTTCGGCTTAGTGGTGCGGTTGTTGATCCCTACCATGGGGTGATCTTACTAGGGATTATCCAGTAAGGGGTATTCCGGTCTTGTGTTGCAGGTGGTCGGGAGTGATCCTCGGTATGCTGATCTAGACCAGGTACCGTGACATGTGGTACCCCAGTGCCTAGTTATTAGTTGGAAATCCATTTTCCCTACGCGCCTGTACGATTTTGATTGTGTCCAACTATTGCTGAAACGTGGCATGCAAGCATTTCAGCTAGATTATATTTTACTTTCTATAGACACTATTATAATATCAGAGAATTTTAATAAAAATGTTTTAGCTATCGTAGGGTAAAAACCCGACATGTTTATTTGTGGCATGATCATACGAGATGCTTTTGTTTTCAAAAGAATTTTGAAACTTTAATAATCAATTTGAGTGTGGTTTTCTCACGCTGGTATTCCAGACTGACTCGGGTGTTATTTCACTATAATGCTCGGGTCAGACCGAGAATTATAGGTTATAGGAAGGGATGTTGTGGACTTCAGGATGGCGATACGTACTTCCATACTTGATTATAATTCCTTTGTGTATTCAATTTGTGGACAAGTTTATATGACTGTCCAGTTGTATGTTATTGATGTTGTTGAACTTTGATGATGTATTCTGGTGATGTACGTATAAAACAGATATAGTTTTATTTTGTATAAAGATCTGTTATTATTTATTATATTTTATTCTGCTGCGATGGTAAGATTCTGTTGGTGTTTCTGTTATCTCTTCTTCTACCACTTCTTCTTTAATCCAAATGGTTCGTATTTCTGTTCATCTTGAGTTCATTGATGTAGAATAGCGTTGACTCAAGGGGTACAGAAGTGTGGGCTGTCATAGTTTATTTACTTATATCCAAATTATAACCAAGTATAAATTTCAAATCATTTAAAGTGATTGGAATTTCATTCAAATTGTTAATAATCAAATTTAATTAACATTATTACATTTTACTTTAGTTATTATTTCAACTCACATTAATGTAACATTTATTTACATTTATTTGTAATTGATTAATTACATGGGTAATAAATAACAATTGTCATCATTTTTACATTTAATAACATATGTAAGTTCATTGTTCACCACCAATTATTATAAGAATTTACACTATACAAATTCTATCCAATCGATTCATTACACATTATTTTATTAATTAATCAACATTTAAATTTCCAGTTGCTCTTTAAATCCAATTATAAATTACACACATTACTATATAATCAATTTACTATCTATAACTAATTATAACTTTTTAATTATTTCTATTAATTTGAATCACATTCCGAGCAATTGTAAACTACCTTAAATTAATACTATTACATTTTAATCCAATTACATTCTTATTATTAAATCACAAATTTTATTTCTTCGAAATTAAATTACAAAAACCTTATTAAATTAAAAAAATTAATTATCGAAATTTATTGGTCGTTACACTCTCCCCTACTCAAAACTTTTCGTCCCCGAAAAGGAAAACGAAGAGAAAAGAGGGAATTAAGAAATCAATATATCTTATTCAAAATATTAAATTTATAAACAATTAATTTACATAATTAAACAATTTAAATAAATATATCAATTTATAACAATTAAATCCTTTTATATACAAGTTAACAAAAGTTGGAAAACATTTCATAAAATTTTATAAGTCTAAAATTCACGGAAAATTTCGACAGAGTCTCCTTTGTACTGAGTGGTCTGGAAGAAATAATAATATTAACAATAACAATATATATGATAAGTTTCAAAATAATATATCCCAAACCATGGGAAAACAATATAATATCGCTAGAAATCCATAATCTGAGATTGTACCTATTTGTCGGGCAAACAATGCTTGAATTATGAAACCAAAAGCAGTAGCAATTGCTTCCATAACCTGCATTTCACTTGTACAATACAAAGGTGTTAATAATTATATAAAAGAGAAATATTTTAAGTTGTTTCAACTAATAACAAAACAAATCAGTACAACATAACAACAATCACTTGCAAACCAACAGTACAAACATCATTTCAACAAAGAAAACAATTATCCATCCAATTCAACTAAACAAATGGTTTGTTTGGGTTCAGAACTTCTAATCACATAAGATTATAAATAAACCATGAATTAAACCATAAACTCAATAGTTGTAGATAAAATTTTATAGGTTATTCATACAACTTTATACAAAATAGAAGTATCCTTTCCCAATCCATAAGTCAAACAAACAATAATTTCAACACATTTTAAGTTTAAGTTTACTCTATTTATTTTTTTCACGTCATTTGTTGTTTTTTTCCTTTTCTTTCTTTAATTCACGTTCATTGCTTACAAAATTTTAATTTTCATTCATTCATGTAAGGGCTATTTCCTTACTTTACATTCTTTACTCACATAAGTTATATCCATTTCAATTATTTGGATCATAAATGAATTCATTATTGAAGTATTGTATTTTTTATTTCAGTTTACTTCACATTTACAATTTAATTTTATTTCCTATCTTTTTTTTCATCACTTACCTTTACTTTCTCATTCATATCTTGTTTATTTTCATTAAAGTTACATTCGTTGTTACCTACAAAAGTTCATTGCTTAAATAAGTTATCTTTATTTCCCTTATGGAATTATAGATTATTACGTAAGTTTCTTTACAATTTAATTTACCATTTATAGATTATTTCTTTTTCACATTCATTCTTCCATATATGATATTATTGAATATTTACTTCATTTCTAAGTCATTTCAGTGTTTTCTGAAGTTATACCCATTCAATTGAGATAGTATTCATTGTAATTACTAATGGCTTCAATGTTAATTCAAGTTTATAATCATTTACTTACAGTATCCACCTTTACCATTTAATCTGATTATAAATAGCTTAAATGTTAACTTAAGTTTAAAACCATTTTCTTACATTACTCGCTTTTATTACATTTAATTAGTAGCATTTCAAACTATTAACTTTAGTTTATCACAATTTATAACATTAGAATTTTTATTTGTAAAAGTAAGCCTATTGAACACTTTCATTTTCTAAAGTTTTACTTGTATAATATTCTATCACATATCCTATTTAACATTTCAAATTTTAATAATTTGGTAAGTTATATTTATGTTTTTAAGATTGCAATTGAATATTGCCCAAGTTTCTCTTATTTATTTAGTTAACAAAAATGTTCAATAGTTACCATTTCTTATTTTCATTTCATTTTTATTTATAGTTTTCTAAATTTCGGTTTCTTATCTACTTCATTAATCATTTTAACATCAAATTTCTTATTTTCATTTTGGAAGTTTCCAATTATTAATGTAGTCAAGATTCCAATCATTACAATATTTTAAAATTTCTAATTTATAGAAACTTAAGATCTAAACAACCGGGTTTCGTTCCAATTATTTTAAAATAATATGTATAATCATATCTTATATATATATATATATCAATTCTTATTTGGAATTTAAAATCAAGATTAATTTATCAAAACAATTGTGCTGTAAAATTACTACACGGTCTTCCCACTTTGAAACTCGAAAATGAACGTCAATGATGCATGCGCTCATCACCGAAATTATTAACGACAGAGAGGGGAGTACAGAACTTATTTCCTTTTAAAATTTTCTTTTAAAATATTTCTTTCAGATCATCTTGAAATATTTATATCAGAAAGTACTTCTAAACGATATTAATATTATATTCTATAATCTGTCGTAAAAAAAATTCAAAATCCCAGAACTTAAGTTCTAAAATTTCCAATTTATATTCATTTTACTTTTAAATCCTATTTTAAAGTCAATCTTTATAAGATTTCTCTAACTAACAAACAACATATTACATCTAATTATATTGTTTTTAAAATTCATTCTTTCATATACAAAATATAATAACAGGCAAAATTATTGCATATACCTATATTTTAAAACAAATATTGTGTCGGTCCGTCCTATTTAGTGTTTAGAAATCCCTATCGATGTCATAGTGTCCTATGCACCGACAAGAATTTACAAATACAAAGTGGAACAGATTAACACAATACAAACCCTTTCATAACACTAACAAATATGCTCCCTCATATATACACTCGGCGACTCATTCTAGGGTATTACTATCCTATTTATGAGTCAGACCCCACAAAGCTAAGGTTATCGCTAAACCAAAGCTCTAATATCAACTGTAATGACCTGCCTTTTTGGACGTTTTAAGCAGACATACATGCCTGACTCAAACCATTCGAAAGAGCAGATTGTTATAGGGTAAATAAGAAAAAGAAAGAAATAAAATAAATGCAGAATCTCGCAGTGGAATGACAAAATATGGTAATCAAATAATAGTTCACGAAGCTATTTTATAAATACATTTGATTATTCTTTAGAACACAAATATCAGAGTACATAAACAGGAATAAATAAATGCAGCGGAACAACATGATGCAGTGGAATACATATCATAAATAATAATAATAAAAATCTTCATCTTCGTCCTCCAGAACTAAGGTCTTCAACCCTAAAATGCTCGGGCTGACCCGCACAAATTGAAAAGATAAAACACTCGAGTCGGAACTAAAAGATCTTATGTAATTTAATTCAACGGTAAACATGCATGTGATAACATTAGAGATGTTTGCGGGATTTGACATCTCTTATCCAGTGTCTAACGTGGGTGCAGTAACTTAAAAAATGTTCGGGATTTACATTTCCTAATGATCCGTTAAACTATCTACTATATACTACAATACGTTATTATAATATGTCTATAGTAAAGTAAAAGTATTAAAATAGCGTTAAGGCGTTACCCATATCTCCCTTAACACATTTTATATATTCCCATTGTCTATACAATGCCATACACTTCACCAAACCGGTGGTTTACCCTGAGGACATCCCGTAGGTATGGTACAAAACAAACTCATAGAAGGCACTCTAGGGCATGTAAACACGGCAAGGAAATTCTAGGGTAGATTTACTAATTGCAGAACCGGGCTGGTGGTAAAGTATAGCAGCTAGTACCGCACACCTCGGAACACATTCCCAAATCAAAAATCAAGTGGCAGCCACCAAATCATCACAAATGTCATAATATGGTATCGAAGAAGCATGTCCGATCAGAGGAATGACCTCACTTGGCCCAGGTATGGCTCCGGTTTTAGTCACATCTAAGCCGACTCATGGGAGTCAAGGTCACGTCATACCTTATACAGAAATCGTTCGCCAAACCATCCTAATCCATTTCTGGAATCTCCACCATGTACACAGTTGTTAAAGTGGTATTCAGTATTAGTAGAGAGTATGACAATATACGATCTCGGTCTCTTTAACAACCAAACGCTTATTTCACACCGGATGGTTCTTTTACATGTGAAAAAAGATCAATTTACAATTTATATAAAAATATCATATTCATTTTCAAACCACGTCTCTTTGAAATCACATTCACTTGCAAATCATATTAACTTCCAAATCATATTCACTTTTGAATTTCACATTCACTTTGAAATTATTGATAAGTTATATTAATTAATTCTTCATTTCAAAATCATCTTATTCACTCAAATACGTCATTTTTCAAAATGGTATGTATTTGTAATTACAACTTAGGTTTTATCATCATCAAGGGTTTAAATACAAATATTCAATTTTATATAGTCTGAAATTTTAGAAAATAGGTCGGGTGATCATAAATAGTTTATATAGTTTTAAAATAGTTTAAATAGATTTAAAATAGTGAAAATAATTTAAATATATTTAAATTTGATTTAATTAGTTTTAACATGATTTAGACAGACTAAATTTAGATTAAATAGATTTAAAATAGATTAGGCAGATTTTAAATAGATTAAATAAACTTAAAATAGATTAAATACATTTAAATTATATTAAATATATTAAATAAATTTATTTGGTTAAAAATATGTGAAATAGGTTTAATTGTATTAAATAGGTTGTAATAGATTTAAAATAAATAAGGTAGTTTCAAAATTTATTAAAATAGTTAATTTGATCAAAACAGTTTAAATTAGTCTAAATAGATTTCAAAGTTATATAAAAACATTTCAATAACTCAATTCCACTAAATTCATTTATATCCGACATTTCAACCTTGAAATTCCGATTTAAATCCTTGGAACAATTTTATTAAATCAAATCCTTTTTCAGCATTAACATTTGGATTATCAAAAATACTTCAGTTTATATAAATCAATTTCTTCTTTAAAATACCAGCCAAATGAATTCAAAGTTCCAAAGGTACAAAATCATTTAATTTAACCAATCCAGCGTCCGTACTCTAGGGCCAAGTTATGCAGATATTTATCATTTCAATCCATAATTTAAAACTTTACAGTTATATATCATTTCAAACCGCAATACCGAATTAAGTAAAATCCATAAAATCGCTCGATTCTATCATTTCAACCCATAACGATTTTTCCCTAATCTATAGATCGTTTGGGTATGTATTATTTCAACCCATTGGAAACTTGCAGTGTGATAACATATATGAATTAAACATAGCATCCAATCATCTAATATCGACAACCAAACATCCATCAAAATCATCATCCAATTCAATCAAATAAATTACATCAATTAACAGATTATCATTAACAGGAAACTCATTGGAAATTTAAATTCAATAATATATTAATTAACAATAAATTCAAAATAAATTCAAAATAAATTCAAATTAACCGGATGACGATTTAAATATACCAAACAGCCATAAATAAATTTCTAATCACATCATGAATTTAATTTATCTAACATAATAAATTTTAGAAGTTGTGAGTGGGTTAAAACACTCATCTTTGATTTTACATCGAATTAAAATCCAATTTAAGGCCTAAAATTCAACAGTTTTAGAATTCGTCCAAACAAGCATCAAAATGTCTGGAATTTCAGTACAATCCCAATGGAGAAAACCACGGGTGAATTCAAGCTCATATGCGAAAGTTATTAAGGTTAGAACAATAAAAATTAAATTTAAATTAAATAACAAAACAGACCTCCCACATAAGCTTCGTTCCAGCCAAATCCTATCTTCACCAATGTTTTTCATATGCGCAGTAACCTATCCACCGTCAAACAAAATCGAACTGCCATCCAAACACTCGCCTTCACCCATATTTACGATCGCCACCGTGCTACCCATCTAACGCTGACTCAACCAAGGTGACACGGCCACTCCAAGCGCAGGGAATAACCCAGTCGCCGCCTCCGCTTTGAGCACGAATTTTGGCAATGTCGAGCACATTAGCTCGAACGAACGCCAGATCCGTGTCCTGCATCGCGCCATCTTCGCAACGCCGCCTCTCAATCGTCAATCGGACGAAAATCTATCGTTGGATCGTCAAAACCCTAAATTGAATGGTCGAGGTTCAACCTCAAACAAACAGTGATTCGAATTGGAAAACAAATCACCCTAGTGTATTACGCTCGCCGAGAGCTTCAAATTGATATATAATTTGTTAGGGTTTGGAGGAGTTTGATATTTGAAGTTGAATTTTTGAACTGAAATTGAATTGGGAATTTGTTTGGCTGTCATTGAAAAGGGGAAGTGGACAGATGAAATGTACGTACTGAATAATAGAACAAGGACTAGATTGAATAGAAAATTGGACGATAAACGACCCGAAATGCCTGTTTCGTTCCCGAAATGGAAATGGGTCATCCCAATATAAAAATAGATGATTTCAATAATTTTAAACTCAATGGAACAGGTTTCAAGTCCTATTTCCATCATATGAAGGAGCTAGGTTAAAATCAGCTTATTTCAAATTGATTTCAATTGAAATTAACTAAATTGATTTCTAGGCGTTTCAAGCCCGTACGATCGAACGACAAGTCCAATCGCTACGAAACTTGAAATTCTACAATAATACGCTGTTACGAATCTAATGAAACCAGTTTCATTGAAATCCGAGATAGTTGCCAAAATGGCTATATTTCATGTTAATTAAATAAATAAATATTAAATTAATTCAATCACTTTTTCAATCCAAATTTAATAATTGACCATTTTTATCATTTTTGATTTCATAGACATTTATAATAAATTAAAATAAGTTTACAAATAATTCAGTGCTAAATATTTCACAATTCATAGTGTTCAATTAAAACTGTAATTCAATCTAATTAATATAATTTAATTTCAATAAATTTATTAAATTTGGTTTCGAACTTTCAATTCAATTAATTATTTCTCTACATGAATAGTTAACATTGTTAAATATTTTATTACATTAATATTTTACCATTTTCATCTTACTTTTCATTAACGTAATCTTTAATTACATTTAATTGCAATTGGTTTCCAAGTTAATTTAATAGACCAAATAAATAGGTAATATATAATAATTATTGTCATTAACCTTTAATCACACTTATAAATTCATTATTTACAAACAAATGTTAGAATTTCTTACATAACACTAATTTTATTCAATTTCCATTAATTATATACTATTTCCTTAATTTATACAACATTCACATTTGTTTACTTATATACAAATTATAATCATGTATAACTTTTCAAATCATTTTAATTAATTGGAATTTCATTCAAATTGTTAATAATTAACTTTAATTAACATTATTGCATTTCATTTTAATTATTATTTCAACTCACATTAATGTAACATTTATTTACATTTATTTGAAATTGATGAACTAAATTGGTAACAAATAACAATTGTCACCATTTTTACATTAAATAATATTTGTAAGTTCATTATTTACCACCAATTGTCATAACAATTTATACTATACAAATTCTATCCAATCCATTCATTACACATTATTTTATTAATTAATCAACACTTAAATTTTCAATTTCTCTTTGAGTCAAATTATAAATTACACACATCCCTAATACAATCAACTTACTATCTATAACCGATTATAACTTTTTAATCATTTCTATTAATTAGAATTACATTCAGAGCAATTGTAAACTACCTTAAATTAATACCATTACCTTTTAATCCAATTACATTCTTATTATTAAATCATAAATTTTATTTCTTCCCACATTAAATTACAAAAACCTTATTAAATTAACAATTTTAATTATCGAAATTTACAGGTTGTTACGTAATGCATGATGAAAGGAAAGGGAGAAGATGGAATTCACGACAAGATCTGTAGTTCACAAAATCAACAGCCACGATGCAAGTAGGGTTTAAAAATAAAATTAAAATTGTAAATATGCTATATATAAATTTGTATATACTTTAAAATGTCATAACTTCTTCATATGAGGTTCGTTTTTGACGAAACAAGTTGCGTTAGGTCCGTATTGACGAGCACTACAATTAGAGCAGGTTTGCAGTTGATTGGAGCTAGTGAAAATTTTGGATAAAATTAAATGCTTGTTTAATTTTATTTGGAATAAAACACTGCAACTCTATTGGAACCAAAGTGAGTACAACTCACTCTTTTTGCTCATTGATATTTTTAAATAAATGAGAATAAAATTTATTTATGATGATTGATGGATATTTGGGTGATATATGATATATTATTATATACTAATTGATATTTAGATATATTCCTGCCTATCGGAGCAGATGGGACCTTATACATTCCCGTGTATGAGTGGATAACCCTTTTTACGCGCGTCTGCCTTGAAGTGGATATTGTATATATTTTCTAATATGTATATTGGTTGCAGGTGACAGGTTGGAGGAATCCAACTGGATTCCCCACCAGTATTGGTTTTATTTACAAATATTGATATACATGTTGTTGCCATATGATATATGATGTTTTGGATGTCATGATTGATGTATTTAGTGCTATTGCAGCATTGGGCTTATTTTTGGAATTTTAAAAATGTTAAAGTTATGATTTCAAGCTAAAAAGGATTTTAAAGTGATTTTGAAAATATATGTTTTCAAATTTTTAAAGGAATTAATTTATTTTAAATAAATGGTTATAATTTTTATGTAACAAAAATTGTGATTTTTGCGAAATAAAATCGAAATGTGATTTTTTGAAATATGGAGTTAACTATTTTGTAAAATAAGTTAAATTGGGTTTTGTGACTTATTATAAACCGTTTATATTTAAGATTTATAAAATTGATATTTTATAAATGAAAGCAATGGAATTATAAATGAATTTTGTAAGTGTTTAAAATGAAGTATAAATTAATCTTATAAGTAAATAAGATTTGCAAATTTTGAGAAGTTATAAAAAGAATGGATTTGTAAATAAATTATTTATAAGTAAATTAACTAATAATCGAATTTTGGCATATAAATGAGATATAAAATGGAATTGGTAAATAAAGGAATTTTGTATATTGAAGTTTTTATAAAATATAAATGGAATTTATAAACATTGTTTTAGAATCCAAAACAAACTTATTCTAATAAGTTAAATATAGAAGTTTATCAAAGGAATTATATTCATGATTTTGGATAGTGGATAATCCTTTAATAAATGTGTAGAAGTATTGATTTGATTAGAGAATTATATTCACGATTTTGGACAGTGAATAATCTTTCAAGTTAAATAAATGTTTTGAAAAGTGATATTTTTAAATGTAGTTAAATGGTTTGAATATGTTTTAAAATGTGTTAAGTATCAATTACATAGATTTCAATGTTCATTGTTGAAATATACGTTTTCGAGAAGCAAGGAAATGATGGACTATAACAATATGTTATAGTAAATGATTTTCGAAAGGAGATATTTTGTATAGTATATGTGATTTATATATTTATCTAATTATCTAATCCATATACTAGTGATTTTGGGTTGTCATAACGGTGATTTACGCAACATTCGTTTTAACCCAAATAAATATGTTAAGAGAATGTTTCCTTAAATAATGATATATATTCTTAATCCTAATTTAAGTATATAATATTTTCTTTGCGTTGAAAATAACGATAATGATGAATTACTAGTTATTAAATAAGTATATGGAAATGTTTTCCAATGTTGAAATACTGAAATGGGTTTGGAATTATATCTTTTTAAAAGATAATTTAAAGTGAATGTTTGGCAAGTGACTCAATTAATGAAAGATTAATTGGCCTAGTGATTGCTCATGGTGCTAAATATTTGTTTATTTGCCTTGGTAATTAAATACTGACTAACAAATTTGGCCATCTTAGTTCCTCGACTTGATGTGGGAACTATTTAGTCGTACACTTAGTACATAGCCTTCTATGTAGGCTTGATTATCGTTTGTGTTGAGGATGTTGATTCATGTAGTGCGGAGTATTACTCCAAACTATCGAGCTTCCTTCTTGGCCGAGGGATAGCAAGTTGAAAGTTGGAGACATGATAAGTCTTTGAGAATTAGTTTCTGTGTGAGGTTGAGAAATGCTTTTGCGTTGTTGGTGCGAAGAGATCGGGATCAGATTTATCTGAAAACCACTTCGGACCAACATTTGTGCGACGATTGTGCAGGTTGGTTGTAATGACATTGATATTCAGGATTTTCGTAGTAGAGGAATGTTTGTTAATCGTTTTGGTTAAAATCCCAACATAAATATAGCAGCAGTGGTCTCTTTGTTATGAAATATCCAATGCAAGGACTATTCGCTACTAATCCTAAGGATTTTTCGATTGGATATGGTAGGAAAGTACCTTCGGTTTGTCCTATTCATGGACAACTTGTATAGACGTTTGTTTGAGATTGCATTTCTAAAGATTACGTACATTGGTTTTTACAAACTTTCATCAATGGTGTCGGAGTAGGCAACTTCTCTTAGCTTAACACCCTCCTTGAGATGTACGAGCTTAAGTGTTGTATTTTTGTGAAAGGCAATCAGTAGATAACGAAAACGGCCGTGTGGCATTCAGGGTGATGTGATTTCTGATATATGAAAGGTAATCGTTACCTCAGGCCGCATTAACCAAAAATGACCAAAACAACGTTAGATGCGGCAAGGCTAAGTGGGTCATTCCCAATTAGAATATAGTCATCCTCTTCTAGATATATTTCTTCCCGCTATGACGTTTTTGATGTAAATTATTATGGTTTGTATGCTATGAGAGCCCTTGGAAAGGCCGGTAACGACCGGAGGATGATATATTCGATACTACCTAGTTATAAGGGTAGGCTGGTCTTGTGTTGGTGGAGGTTCCTTTGTGATGTTCCTCGTTACATTCTTCTAGAGATGCACTACCGGAAGGTGGTCCCTCCACATGGTCATTTGCATGGAAATCCAAGGTCCACTACGTGCCTGCCATTTTGATTGTTTACCCATTTTGGGCTATATGCAGGAATTTAATCGATGTAACAATTTCAGCTATGATTAATGTTATTTGTGCAATAGACACTAATATAATACAAGAGGATTGGATATGAAATGTTTTAGTTATCGTAAGGTAAAAACATGTCCGTGTTTGTGTGTGGGCCTTTCTTACGAGGTACTTTTGTTTTGAAAAGAAAAGATTTGGTAATTTAATAAATTCAGTTTGTTTTGGTTATCGTAAGGTAAAAACATGTCCGTGCCTTTTCGTGCCATTAACGAGTTTATTTTGTACCATACCTATAGAGTGCTACCTGAGTATCCCATCCGTTTGGTGGGGCTTATAGTATCTATATAGACTATGGGAATATATAAAAATGTGTTAAGGGGGATATGGTTAATGCCTTAATGCTATTTTAATATTTTATTTTACTTTAGACATTATATAAGTACCATATTATACTATGTATGTAGATAGTTTAACGGATCCTTAAAGGATGGGAATCCCAAACATCATTTTAGTTAATTTGTATTTCAGTTGACAATTCACTTGAGTTGAACTTATTGGTATAAGAATCTTAATCTTGACTCGAGTGTTTTGTGCTTTGCTTTATGTTCAGACTAGACTAAGTTTCACAGCATTTGAGACTCACCTTTGGAGCTTAGAGCTTTGCTTGAAGATCTGTCTTTATCTATTCTACTTTTAGTCTATTATAGTTGGTTACTTCCAGACTCGTCAATTGATTTTGTATGAAGACTACTTCATATTTGAGATATTAGTTGTATTTTGTTTTGACTCGGATGTTCTATAGTAGCTTCATGAACTACTATTTATCTATTTTCGTTGCTTATTGTTATATTGCTCTATGCATGTGATTCGGTGATTGATTTATTTACTGTATATGCTAAGTTTTGCCAATTATAAACAACAATATGTTGTTTTGAGTAATTCAAGACTGACATGAGTGGATAATTGTCGATTAGAATGGTTCGAAATAACAGGTCGTTACAAGTGGTATCAGAGTCAGGCTTAGGCAAATCTTAGCATATGGAGTAAAAACTCATTAGAGATAGGGTAGTAATACCCTAAAATGAGTAGAATTAATCATAGAACCATATTCATTCGAGCTTGGAATTCTTCGTTAAATTCCCTTTGATTAGGATCTCTTTTGAGTTTTTGAGCCTTCCCTTTGTTCTGAAATCCATCCTTGTCTTTTCCTGCTCGTGTTCTTTTTGATACTGGAGCATCCCACAGCTTCATTTCTGAGCATCTTGCCACCTCAATGGGAAACTCCATCCTTTCGTGTGACTCATCCCATCGGCGGTCCCCCCAACCTTGGTATGATTTGTAAATGGGGTGAAACTCCTTACAACCAGTGTTAATTCTCTGGAGATTTCTATATCCTTGGTTTTGATGTTGTTATTGTTTGAAAATTCCGAACAGTTCCTCTAGTAGACAACCGAAGTAATTCTTTCATGATCGAATGTCGATTGCCTTTGGATTTGTGGGCAGTTTATCTTTTCGTTGGATGTTCAACCTTGTGATCTCGACTCTACCCCTAGTCAGGGATTATCTTGATGTTTTGGTGAAGTCGCTTCTCTCGGGAAATTGAATTCCTCATTGATCTTATTCCTGGAGCTCGACCTGTCATCCTTCCTTCCGGATGAATGGTTTGTCATGCCCGATGGATTAACCAGTGCCCTAGCCTTCTTCGTCGATCTCATAAATCGCATCCTCTAAGATGTTCACATCAAGTTTGTCCCCATGTGTTGATGATATTCTCATCTATCCTAAGTCTCGGTTGACCCGGTTAAGGTCACCGCGATTGATATAAGTCTATTCATCCTCCTCTTTTGTAATTTGATTATATTATCTCCTTTCGTATCAATCTTCTTTGTTAGAATCACCTTGATTAGGATCCCTCTAAATTTGAATCTCTACCTTTGTTCTAGAAATCCATTCTTAAATCATCCAGTAAGGGAGTATATTTGAAATTAATATAAAATGTTTTATGTTGGTTTGTTTGAATTACTAAGTTGATTTGGGGTTTCAGTTGGTTCATCTAGCCAATGCTATCGATAAGAATTCCAAAACTCTTGAGCAGAGCAAACTGACGCAATATTGTTTTTTAAATTGCAAAATGAAATAACTTTTTTGTTTGATTATAATATATATAAGTATAAATTTCTAAATTAGATAGTTAAATGAATTGGTTGGTAGAAATGATAATAGTATATTATCATTTATTGTTTTATTAACATCCATAAATCATTAACTACTATCATATATAATAAGAAGTTGAATATTTATTTAAAATATGGTTTACAAACCTGATTTCCATATGAAATGAATTTAAATTAAGGATTTAAAAATTAAATTTTTGGTGCTTTTCAAATTTTGGTTTTCGAAGTTTTGAAATTTGAAAGTATTTTCGAATGGAATTATTTTTAAAGAATATCAAAATAAATAAGTCTATACTCTCCACTTCTATCGCTGGAAAATAATTACGGTGATGACCGCAGCATCATCGAGATTCATTTTCGAGTCTCAAAGTGAAGAGACCGCTTAGTAGCCTTGCTACACTTTTGTTTTGGAAAATAAATTTGATTTGAATTTCTTGAGTATGATTTGATGTATAAAATATATTTATTTGCATATATTTATTCCAAAATGGTTTGCATTGGAACCCAAAATTTAACTCTTAAGTCTTATGTTAAGTGATGGTTCAATTATTGAATGAAGCAAAATTTTGAATAATTGGAGTGTTTAAAATGAGCGATAAAATTAAAACAACTTGAAATAGTTGAATTTGAACAAAAATTATTTGTATAATACTTAATCGCATTTTAAAACATTTATATAACTTACCTAAATATTAAAAAAGTTAAAATGTTTACGAGTATGTAATTGAATAGTATACAATATAAATGTAAGTAATAAAATGTCCAAAAATGAAATTTATATGGTTTTGAATTAATTGCTGTATCTGGTTCTTCGTATTTCTAATCTATCTTTCTTTTCTGTTGTTTATATTCTCTTACCTCATTCCTTTTCGGGGATGAAAAGTTTTGAGTGGGGAAGAGTGTAACGACCCATAAATTTTAACGTTTTTATAATGTAATTAACCAAATTTTTATTGAAATATAAATAATAAAATTTAGCATTGAAAATTTGATATTTGGAATATGTCTATTTAAACATGGCTAATGGTAAATTTTTATTGGAAAATATGCAAGTTAGTTCTATGGTGAAATTTTCAATTCCAATTTAAAATTAGTTCATTTGATGAAAATGAAAATATTTTCGAAACTTGAATATTTTTATACGATAAATTTTTATATCATTTTCTGAGTGAGACGTCATATTTTGTTTCACCAAATTCAGACTGAGGTAGCTCCGTTTATCTTATTTTCGATAAATTAACAGAAAATTGGCAACGAATACCCATTTTTGATGGGATGGTCATATCCTGATATCTGTATACCATTCTGTTTATCTTGTCGTGCTGATCTCCGTAGTATATTCAATTGTGTATTTCAGTATCTGGTATGCAGCTAAATCTGTGTAACGGTTAGCTGTATCTGGTCCACATTTGAGTCTTTTGGGCTTTTCTATGTCTTTTCGTTTGTCCAACTAGTAGTAACTAGCTATTAATATTCCCATCAATTGTCACTTGGATTTCTCTATTCTCTGGTTTCCATTTATATTTATTGTTTAATTCATCTCTTGCTCTTCTCTTCCTTGTTTTGTTTGTAGCTTTCTTCTAAAATAAAATAATATTATTTATAACGCAAAGCATATATATGTATTCCTGTAGCTTTTGCATGCGTGTCAATGGCCAAAACCACTACTGCATCCTCTCCCCTTTGCTCGACCAACATTCCCCATAGCCCAAACGAACGGCCATGGCACTTCCGTCACCCTAACTTTCAACTTCTTTGTGCCACCTACAACCCATACCATGTCCCGCCACCCAAGCACCGAAACAAAAACTCCACGCAAATGTCAGCGCCTGCTTCCTCATAACCTTTAACGCCATGCAAAACTCCGCTTAACCTCACCTGACAGCCCAACCGAGACCGCAGCCATACTAAGCCGACCCTTCCATGCACACAACTCCACATCAGTTCATACGCACCATTCCACCTCATCACCCATAAAGCTTCGCCTTCCGCGGTCTAGGCTCTGACCTCCACCATATCACACCCAAACCTGACCATTTCCTACCACCTTCTTCACCTACCCGAAGACCTCTGTCCCCTCTGGCCGCAACAGCCTCTGGCCGCTTCTTCACATGACCTGCAGCCTAGCCTTCCTTTTATTATATACAAAAAAGAAAGAAAGAAAAACATGTTTATATTATATATATGTTTACAGTAGTATATATGTTTATTGTAGTATTTATGTTTACAATATTATATACGTTTTATACTTGTATTGTTTTTAGATTGTATTATACGCATATGTGTTTACAACATGCGCATATATGTTTATAGTTGGCCTTCTCAACTCTTTTTTTTTGTTTACAATAGCATATATATATTATAAAGCTTATTCTACCTAAAGCATCCCTATTTGTATTTTCTTTCAGACCCGAAGCATGCACGTGCTTCCTCTCAAGTTTACATAAAGCCTATCTCTCCTCTATTATATATATATACACACACACACAAACACACATACACATACACATAAATAAAATAAATAAAGTATATTTGTTTGCATAGCTTATGTATATAATACAGATATTCGATTTTATAAGACGTGTTTTAAAAAAATCATCTCGAAATAGAATATATATAAAGATTTTTTCTAATTTATTATTGATTTTAAAATAATATTTTAAATATGTGTTTTAAATTGAATATTGACTTTTAGAAAAGGGATATAATTATATATTTTGTTTCCATTTTTAATCATGTTAATTTTGACTTGTTTTCATCGATTCCAAATTATCAACTTTGTTTCATAAATCTTGTCTCCATCATGCTTTGACTTTAGGATTGTCATTGGATTGGTTGATTGTCGAGTTCGTGATTCATAATCGTAGCTTGTTGTGTGTCCAATTCTCTAACCTTGAAAGGTGAGCGATCACTCACGAATAACATTCTTATATTTAGTAAATTGATTTCACATGAAATTATGATTGAAATATGTCGTTAAATTAGAATTATTAGTTATTTAATTATTAAGTATGAATGTTATTATTTGTAATTGTTTATCTACATTAATTGACATATGACACCATTACATGTTTTATACATATACATATACATATACATATACATACATACATACATATATATATATATATATCTTGTTTAAATTGTTAATTATGACCATATTTGCTTGTCACTGATATGTATGTCATTTTATGCTAATTATATTTTCACACTGTAAGTTCCCTGTTGGTATAGAAATCCCTATGGGTTGAAATGATACATACCCAAACGATCTTATAGATTAGGAGAAAATCGTTATGAGTTGAAATGATAAACACAAGCAATTTTCATTGATTTTGAAATTTTGGGATTACACGTTGAAATGATATATACCCATAATATTTAAATTACGGATTGAAATGATAAATATCCATATCGCATGACCGTAGGATAGAAAATTATATACGGAAACTGTTAATCCACATTTTGAAAATGATTTCCAAAGTTTTGAAAGGAAATATATGGGTTTTAATATATATTGATTTTTAAAATATGATATATAAATGTTACTTTTATATGTGTAAAATTTAGATTTTATGTTTTGAAAATTGTAAATTTATAAGTTAGATATTTTTAATATATAAATTAAGATTTGATATAAAATAAAATTTAATAATAAGATCTAATTTAATAAAATTAATTTAATTAGTATATATATAAATGTTTTAAATATACATAAAATATTAATATTTAAATAGATTTTTTAATAACTTTAAATAAATAGAGGTTGGGAAGATATATTAAATAAGAATTGATTTGTAATTTAAATGGGTTAATACTTGAATTTAAATAAGAATTGATTTA
Source organism: Allium cepa (assembly GCA_030765085.1). Classification (NCBI taxonomy): domain Eukaryota; kingdom Viridiplantae; phylum Streptophyta; class Magnoliopsida; order Asparagales; family Amaryllidaceae; genus Allium; species Allium cepa. Next base: position 637,198,405 of record CM060941.1, read on the forward strand.
TAACTAAATTTGTTTTGAATTGAATTTAAATAAGGATTGATTTAAACTTATTAATTTTGAGATTTTGAAAGATGTGATTTTATAACTTGATTTGATAAAAAGTGATTAAATGAATATTATCAACTTTAAATAAAATTGAGACTGTATATTTAATATCGATTTAAATTTATAAATTGAGATTTTTGTTTAATTGTTATTAAAATGATTAAGTGAATATTTTCAATTTTGAATAAAACTAAAGGTAAATGTTGAAATATAAATGGAACTTTTATTGTAAATGTTTGAATTTTTAAACTTTGAATCTTATTGGAATTGAAGTGATAGTTCAAACTTGGATTTGAAGTCGATAAATTGAAATGATTTATTGATAATTTGAATTGAATCTTTAACCTTTTAAAATTGGAATTATTGAACTGGGATTGATTTAAATTGAATTTTGGAATTGAAGTTGATTTGAATCGATCTGTGAAATTAGAGGAAACTATCTTATTATATAAAATATTTTTAATATATATAAACTAATTTTAATTTATAAACTATTTTAATCTATAACTTATTTTTTAATATGAACTATTTTAATATATAACTATTTTAAAATATATATAAAATCTATTTTCAATATTTAAGCTATGTAAGTTGGAACTGTTATGATTTAGAGTAAATGAATTTAAATACTAATATTTTGATATGATGGTTTAAACTATTTTTGTGAATATGATTTCGAAAGTGATGTGATTTCGGAAGCGAATATGATTTTGAAAGCGATATGATTTTTGAATAGAATATGGTATTTTGGTATGAAGTATGAACTGTTTAAAATGATTATAAAAGCAATTTCATAAAATGATCACGATGTGAAATAAGCATTTGGTTGTTAAAGAAACCGAAATCGAGTATTTTCATACTCTTTGCCAGTACCAAAATCGCTTTAACAACTATGTAAGTGGTGGAGATTCGAGAACGAAGTAGAATGGTTTGGTGATTATTCTGTATGGGGTATTGACGCAGCCCTGACTCACGTGAGTCAGCTTGATGCGGCTAAAACAGTAGCCACGTCGGGTGTGACGACCCGGAATTTTCGAGCATTTAAATTGGGATATTTAATTGACTTTAAATATTCAATAGAGTAATTTTAACTTGATTTACGAATATCAAAATTTATTTGATAATTGAATTATTAAATTAAATAATTTGAAGTTGGGTAAATTGTTGAATTTAGAATTTTAAGCATGTTTAGAATAATTTGAAAGCTTATAAAATTTATATTGATAACATTGAATATAATAAAAGTGTTAACATGGAACCTAACACTGAATTGGTCAGTTTTGAAATTTAATCGTTTAAATTGAATTTAAAAATAGCCTTCGGAGGCGCAGTCTCGGAATTCGACGAAACCAATTCCATTGGATCAGTAATATTGAATTATTATCGGATTTCAAATTTCGTATTGATCGGAGTTGTCGTTTGTGCGTACGACATATAAACGCGTTGAAATCTATAATCGAATTCAATTTAAATTTATATTTATATTTGGTCAACATCAGCTAAAATTATATTAATATCAAACTTTTTTTCTCATTTCAGCTGTTTTTAACATCACCTCATATCGCTGTAGCACATCTATTCAATCACAAGCGTATCCAACACGCGATTCATTTTTCTCTTTAATAAGCACGAACCCTTCCTTTTCATTTCTTCTGTAACGAATTCATAAAAAAAAAAAATAAGTCAGTAATGGCTGGCAAAAGAGTTCCCTTCACCTCTGAACAAAATCGAGTCTTCATCCCCCTTTAAAAATCATTCACGAAGTCGTTTATTCCCAACATTTAAATCTATGGTCGCGTTAAACCTCTCCTTGTAGATCGAACGTGACTTGTTATCAAGCTGGAATCGCGCATCGTCGTTTTGTTTTCGCTCACACATAGGATTTTGGGGATGATGTCGCCGCAGTTTAGTCGAGTTGCACGAATTGAGCTGTACTAGAGCAGAGGGTCGTGACCGCATCGATGATCTCGAAGGTAATCAGTGTGATTCGATTCGTGAGGCTAGGGTTTAGGCCTCTCAAGCATGCGATCATCGTTTAGGGTTCGAGCTTCTCAGCAGACGTATCAACACATTCCCCTCTTCCTTATTCGACGCAATTGCCTTGGTCCTGCAATTGAGGGTCGCGATGGTCATGGGTCAGGTATAAACTTTAAATTAACCTATTGATCTATTTACATGTATTAGTATAATGGGATTTAAAGGTTAAATTAAGTTAGGATTTAGCTTAGTCTGATTTCTTGAAATTCTGGTTCATTCAAGTGAACTAGGAGTTATTTAGAAGAAGAAACCAGATTTGTTTTACATATATATGCATGGGAAAAATAAGGTATGGGTGATTTATGTGTTTAACTAATTAATTTTTAGTATTAGTTACCGAAAAATTAATTAGCTTATGGGAATTAGTTAAAATAAATTTACTTGTTTAAAAATGAAATCTCTGGTTAATCAAACTATAAATGGAAATTTAATTGTTCAAATTGACTCGAATGTTGATAAAAACAAAAATGTAATGTTTTTTTTACAAGGTCTAAAACTGTGAAGAAAACAAGTCGGGTTGGATCAGATTGCAAATCAAAAAAATCAAAGGTGAGTTAATCTCACTCAGTTAATTTAAATTTAAATGTTTAAATTTAAATAATTGTATGGATGGATGAATTGAGTGATGTGATCTAGTATGATATTTTAGAATTGGCATATTATATTGTGCTAACATTTGTGGATGCAGGGAAAACAGGTTGGAGGGATCCAACTGGACCCCTCACATTTATTTAAATTATTCAATATTCTCTGTTGTGATTATTTGATATCCTATGATGAGTTATATTGGAATATTGAATGTTATGGATTGATTGGATATTCGGTAATAATGAATTCCCAAAGTTTATGTATTGGATTGTTGAAAAGAAATTAATCGGAAGTAAATTTGTAAGCGAAATAATTATAGAAAGTTTGAACAAATTTAAGAATGAATTGGAGAAGAAATAATGTGACTTTAAATTTCTAATAAATAAATTGTGAAGTATAGAAAGGAAATTTGAATAAATAGGAAGTTATTGAATTACAATCTTCAACGATATTAATTAAAGAACAAAACATTTATTTAAAATGTAAGATTTAAATTTTTGAAAAAAAAAATATAATAATAAAGAAGAAGTTGGGAAAAGCTGAAATTTGTATATTTCAGTTAAAAGATTTAAAATCAAATGGAAAGGAATAAACATAATAATTAAGTGCATAATTAAATGAAAATTGAAATAAATTGAGTAATTTAATAAACTTATTTCAAATGGAATAGATTGAAAATCAATTTGGAGAATTGATTTAAATGTTTGAAGCTGGAATTCTTCCTGGATCACTAAGTACGCTTTCAAATAAATTTTAAATATAAGTTAATAGTTTTAAAATTGTTTTTAAAAGGTATGTTTTGAAAAATTTATTATTTCTAATATTTAAATTTCAAGGTAAATATTTCCCCAAATCTATTATAGTAGTAATTATTTAAAAAGCGACTTAGTATTTTGTTTCAAAAGGTGGAAATCTAGTTTTATATTTTATTAAGTAACTTTATTTTCAAATATTCATATAAGATGTATTTTAATCAAATTATTAAAGTAGTTTAATTTAAAGGTTTTAAAAGTATATATATATATATATTTCTAAGTAAAGTGTTTTAAATTATTTTTAAATCTAGTTTTGTACTTGGTGATTTCAGAGGAGATAGAAAATATTTGCCAATGTTTATTCTGGGAAGAAAGATGGTTTGAACTGTTTTCAAAGGATTGAAAATAGAAATATATCTTGTGAAGATATTTTTGGAGATAAATAATTTGGAAAATTATTTATTGGTTGATGGTTGTTTGTTAATATAAATTGATAGTTAAATAACCGACTATCAATATTAGACAAATACGTTGATCGTTTCGAAGAGGCCGGGATCGAGATTTATTTCTCGAAAACCACTTCGATTCGGTTTGTACGTTTCGCGTAAACGATTTTGGATTCAAAGATGGAGTAGTGAAGTGCAAGGGCTAGTCGCTACTAATCCTGAGGATATTTCCAAATGGATGTAGTAGGAGTAGTGCCTTCAGTTCCGTTCGAACCCGGGACGGACTTGTATGGATGAATGCTTGCGAAAACATCGTCAGGTGGACGATGGGCATTCTAAGTGAAACGTTCTAAAAAGGTAACGCTTAGCCTCAAGCCTCATCAAATGGGAATGACTGAAAATCAGGGGATATGCAGCAAGGTTAGGTGGGTCATGCCCAAGCAGGACAAGATAATTCCCCTGTCTAGATGTCCCTTATATATATTTCGGCTTAGTGGGTGGTTGGTCGCGCCAACCACGGGGTTTATCTTGTTCGGGACTGTTCAGTATGGAATGGTTCCGGCCTTGTGTTGCAGGGGATGAAGGGAGTAATCCTCGGTACGGTGATCTAGGCTCCGTACTGTGACAGGTGGTGCCCCAGTGCCTAGTCATTGTTGGAAATCCATTCTCCCTACGAGCCTTGTACGAGTTTTGTTTGTATTACCCACTTTTGTGGCTAGTAGCTGGAATTTAATGAATGTAACAATTTCGGCTATTTTATAAGTATTTGTATATAGACCCTATTATAATATCATAGGATTTCTATAAAAATTGGTTTAGCTATCGTAAGGTAAAAACCCGACATGTTTATTTGTGGCGTGGTCTTACGAGATGCTTTTGGTTTTCAAAGGATTTTTGAAACTTTAATAATCAATTGGGTGTGATTTTCTCACTCTGGTATTCCAGACTGACTCGGGTATTATTTAACTGTAATGCTCGGGTCAGACCGAGTATTATAGGATACAGGATATGATGCTGTGGAGCTCAGGAGACGAGCTGGATGACGATACGTATAGTCGTACTTGTTATATATATATTCCGCTGTTTGATTTGTTGTGTACCTTGAGTTGTTGTGTATCCATTGTATTGTTTTGATGTGAGCTGTGACTGATGTACTCTGATGATGTGATGTATGTAAACAGATATATTTGATTTTGAGTAAAGATTATTTATTATCTATTATATTTTATTCCGCTGCGATGGTTAGATTCTGATATTGATTTTGTTTTCTCTTCTTCTACCTCTTCTTCTTAAACCCAAATGGTTCGTATTTCTGTACAACTTGAGTTAATTGTTGTAGAATAGTGTTGACTCAAGGGGTACGGATTTGCGGGCTGTTACAGTTGGTATCAGAGCTTAGGTTGGTGATAACCTTGGCTCTGGCGGGAATTACTCATAAATTAGAGTCTGTAGTACTCTATAATGAGTTTGAGCGTATTAATAGATATGAGCACGTATTTGTTAGTGAATATAAAATGGTTTTATATTGTGTTGATTGGTTTATGGAGTGGTATATGAACCTTCGTCGGCACAGCCTCGAAAACTGTATCGAAGGGGTTTCTAAACACTTGAATAGAGCAATCGACACGATATTGTTTTAAATATGGGTGAATGAAATAATTTTGCCCAAAAATATATTTTTGATATGAAGAAAGTTTTTGGTAAACTATATAGCTATTATATGGTTGCTTAGATGTTAGAAATGATAATATTAAAGTATTATCATTGTTAAATGAAAATTTAACTAGAAATTGAAAATAAACAAAGTTTACGGAAATAAATTCATGATAAAATGAAATTTGTAAATATGAATTATAAAGGTAATTTATAAATTGAAATAAAAACCAAATGAGAATTTGTATGAACATAAACCATGCAAATGAATTATACTTAAATTTGATTTAAGCAGGATTTGGAAGTGTTTTGAAGATAAATGATAGCATTTTTTTGAAGATATTTCTGAATGGAAATCTGTTTTAAATAGGTTTTGAAAGTGATATAGCATTGAATTCACTTCAGTCACTGGAAAATAACTTCGATGATGACTGCAGCATCATCGATGTTCATTTTCGAGTTTCTAAGTGATGAATTGCTACCAAATTGATTTATTCAGAAAAGTTAGTTGGTTTTGGAATTTTCAAAGGGAATTTGTTGTGGGTAAAACCAGGATTGGTGTAACTTTTGAGAAATGTGATTTGTGACGTTGGAGATTTCAAAATGATTTGAAACCAAAGCCGGGAGTTTAAAAATCCGGATAAGATAAGTTGTCAGCTTATAAATTGCGATGATTTTAAATCAGGAATGGAATATAAACTTTGAAGGTTGGAATTTAAATTTAAAGATAAAAATTGAAAATGAAAATTTACTTGGAGTTGGAAATAAAAATTTGATTGGATTGAAATACATTGAATAGGCTGGAAATAATATTCAGTTGTATTCGAATTAAGTTAAAATCGAATTGAGTCAAGTAAATTCTGAGTTTAAAGTAAAATTGAATTGAAATTGATTCTTAATTGGATAAGAAATAAATTGGATAAGAATTTAATTGAAATAAATAAACCAGAATAATTTATAAAAGAATTAAAATGCATGAATAAAATATATGCTTGGGTTATAAATAAGCATAAGGCTTGAGTTAAAAAAAAAAAGAGAATAATATATTCAAGCCTATGAGGAATGGAATGGTGTAAATAATAAGTTGCGACTTATAAAATTGAAAATGGAATACAAATCCAAATAAATATTTAGATGAATAGGGAAATGAGAGGAAAATCCAAACTTGAATTGTAAAATATATTGAACTAAGGAAAATAAATAAAAGTGATATTTGGAATGAAAAAAAAAATTTCAAGTGTTGGATTATAAATAATGGGAGAACTAATTAAATAATAAATTAGTTAATAAAATTGAATTGTGAGTTAATAAATTGGATGGTAAATTAAAAGTGGATAATAGAATCAGAACTTGAGTTATTAATTAAAAATTAGACTTGAAGTGTTAACAAAGTAAATATAATTTGAGATGTATAAAATAAAAATGTAAATGGATTAAAATAGTAATGGTTTGAATATGCAAATGAAATCCAATAAGTGGAAATAAATTGGATATGGCCTTGGAATTAATTGAGTTAAGTTGAGTACAAAAGAGAACTTTGTTTGCAAAATGAGAATGAGCTTAAGTATAAAATTTGAATAAATTGAAGGAAATTGACTTAAGCTAAATAAATGTAGGAGAGTTGAATTGAATTCAACTTAAACAAAGTTTAATAATATTGGATTGGTTTTAATCAAGTGAAAATAAATTTTTAACCGAAATAAAAATTCGGTGAGTTATAAATAATGTCAATGGAATGAAGTTCTAGAATAAATGATTGTAAACCATTTACATTATTAAGGAATTGAAATAATTTGAGACAATAAGGAAATAGAATGTTTCGAGTTTATTTGAAATGGTTCAAGTAAATGTGGATAAACAGATTATATTGAATGAATAAATGATGGAATAAATAAGTATCAAATGAAATATAGTTTAAATAAGTTGAGAAATGGTTATTGAATAAAATAGCCCGAATTGTTTTCGAGCTAAATAAAATAGATTGGAATAAACAAATATGGAATGAAATGTAAATAAATGCTTGTGAATGAATTAAAATAAAAGAGTAATTAAATTGGTAATGAAGACGGACCTAAGATGTTAATAGTTTTGTATGAATTAGTTTGGTTAATAAATGAAATACAAGTGAATGTATTCAAATCCGAAATGAAAGCGAGGATAATTGGATTGTGAATAAATTTGGAAATAGAGTGAAATCAATTTGAATTGGTTATAAAACATAAATGCTTATTTATTCACCTAAATCTCGTCAAATTGCATGAAATAAATTGTTGTTTGTTGTAAATGGGGTAATTAAATATTCTATGAGTGAGAGTAGTAAAATAAATTGATTTTGAAAGCAATTGGATTAAATATGAGTTCAGTTGCTTAAAAATGAATTAATGTAAGTGATTGAATTTTAAACCATTCACATTGATGAAGTTGTATACGAATGGATTGAAAACCATTCGAATTAAATGAAAATGGTTATAAATTAATTGAAACAGTTAGATTAGCATGAAAATTGTATAAGTTGCTTTCAGAAAAATGTTTAGTGTGAATTTATTTTAGAATTCATATGTTTTAACTATTGCAAGTAAGTGAAATGTGTTAAACTCCTTTTATTTGGCACTTACAAGTTTAAACTGAGTAAGTACAGGTACCTGGAAGCCGTGAGGCTGGATTTGGTAGTGCTACTTGCTAAAAATAATAAGCTGCTTGCTTAAAATGCTAAATAAGGTACGCCTACGCAATAAAAATAGGAAATATGAACTGTTTTTGGTTTTTCCGACCGTGTGGGTCGATGTATATATATTTATCTCTTTTGTCAAATTGCAAAAGCTCCTCCGTACAAAGGGGACTCTGCCAAAAAATTTCAGAAATTTTGGGAGTTAGAAATTTTTTGAAAATTTTGGAAAATTTTGTTAACGACAAAACTATTTAGAATGGGAAACTAAAATAGTTAGTAAATGAAACTAATTAAAGTAATGACTTAAATTAGGAATAAATGAAGGATAAAAATTAAAAATTCAAAGTTGAAAATAAATGAAATACATATGTAATATGGAAATCGATTTAAATGGAAATAGGTATAAACTAAAAGTGGTAAAGAGAAATAAAGATAAGAAACATATAAAATGTTTGTACTAACTTAAGAAAGGAATGGTAAATTCTAGATTGGAAATTGATATTACAAATATAATCTAAGATAATATTGAAATGAATAGATATTGACATTTTGTAAGAAAATCGATAAATTGTTTTGGAATATTGTGATTGGATATTAGTACCAAGCAGGTTATGCAGGTATTGTAAAAGGGGAAAAGAGAATTGGTTTTTGATTCAGAAGATAAATTTGAATTGCCCGACAATAAGGTATGTATTTAAATTTGGTATGGAATTTGATTGGGATTTGGATTTGGATTGAGCCACTTGGCCTTTTGTTTTCTTTTTGGATTTGGGAGGCCGTAGAGCCCTTTTGTAGTTGTACCGAGTCAACCGCGCAAAGGAGACGCTGGCGAAATTTTTCGGAAAATTAAAGAGTTAGAAAAATTTTGAGGAAATTTTGATAATTCAAAATTGGTTTTAAGATTAAAACTGGAAGGGTTGAGCAAATAGATTGTTGCAAACTAGGGAAAAGTTTGGAAAGTTAATAAGACTAATAATGGGTCTTTTGTAAAAAGATAATTGGTAAGGATGTTGAATTGTTTGGTTTTGAGGAAAAGTAAACGGGTATTGGACCATTCTTCCTAACTAGTAATTTCGGAGACGAAATTCTTTTAAGGGGGGAGGAATGTGACGACCCGGAATTTTCGAGCATTTAAATTGGGATATTTAATTGACTTTAAATATTCAATAGAGTAATTTTAACTTGATTTACGAATATCAAAATTTATTTGATAATTGAATTATTAAATTAAATAATTTGAAGTTGGGTAAATTGTTGAATTTAGAATTTTAAGCATGTTTAGAATAATTTGAAAGCTTATAAAATTTATATTGATAACATTGAATATAATAAAAGTGTTAACATGGAACCTAACACTGAATTGGTCAGTTTTGAAATTTAATCGTTTAAATTGAATTTAAAAATAGCCTTCGGAGGCGCAGTCTCGGAATTCGACGAAACCAATTCCATTGGATCAGTAATATTGAATTATTATCGGATTTCAAATTTCGTATTGATCGGAGTTGTCGTGTGTGCGTACGACATATGAACGCGTTGAAATCTATAATCGAATTCAATTTAAATTTATATTTATATTTGGTCAACATCAGCTAAAATTATATTAATATCAAACTTTTTTTCTCATTTCAGCTGTTTTTAACATCACCTCATATCACTGTAGCACATCTATTCAATCACAAGCGTATCCAACACGCGATTCATTTTTCTCTTTAATAAGCACGAACCCTTCCTTTTAATTTCTTCTGTAACGAATTCATAAAAAAAATAAAAAAATAAAAATAAGTCAGTAATGGCTGGCAAAAGAGTTCCCTTCACCTCTGAACAAAATCGAGTCTTCATCCCCCTTTAAAAATCATTCACGAAGTCGTTTATTCCCAACATTTAAAACTATGGCCGCGTTAAACCTCTCCTTGTAGATCGAACGTGACTTGTTATCAAGCTGGAATCGCGCATCGTCGTTTTGTTTTCGCTCACGCATAGGATTTTGGGGACGATGACGCCGCAGTTTAGTCGAGTTGCACGAATTGAGCTGTACTAGAGCAGAGGGCCGTGACCGCATCGATGATCTCGAAGGTAATCAGTGTGATTCGATTCGTGAGGCTAGGGTTTAGGCCTCTCAAGCATGCGATCATCGTTTAGGGTTCGAGCTTCTCAGCAGACGTATCAACACATTCCCCTCTTCCTTATTTGACGCAATTGCCTTGGTCCTGCAATTGAGGGTCGCGATGGTCATGGGTCGGGTATAAACTTTAAATTAACCTATTGATCTATTTACATGTATTAGTATAATGGGATTTAAAGGTTAAATTAAGTTAGGATTTAGCTTAGTCTGATTTCTTGAAATTCTGGTTCATTCAAGTGAACTAGGAGTTATTTAGAAGAAGAAACCAGATTTGTTTTACATATATATGCATGGGAAAAATAAGGTATGGGTGATTTATGTGTTTAACTAATTAATTTTTAGTATTAGTTACCGAAAAATTAATTAGCTTATGGGAATTAGTTAAAATAAATTTACTTGTTTAAAAATGAAATCTCTGGTTAATCAAACTATAAATGGAAATTTAATTGTTCAAATTGACTCGAATGTTGATAAAAACAAAAATGTAATGTTTTTTTTACAAGGTCTAAAACTGTGAAGAAAACAAGTCGGGTTGGATCAGATTGCAAATCAAAAAAATCAAAGGTGAGTTAATCTCACTCAGTTAATTTAAATTTAAATGTTTAAATTTAAATAATTGTATGGATGGATGAATTGAGTGATGTGATCTAGTATGATATTTTAGAATTGGCATATTATATTGTGCTAACATTTGTGGATGCAGGGAAAACAGGTTGGAGGGATCCAACTGGACCCCTCACATTTATTTAAATTATTCAATATTCTCTGTTGTGATTATTTGATATCCTATGATGAGTTATATTGGAATATTGAATGTTATGGATTGATTGGATATTCGGTAATAATGAATTCCCAAAGTTTATGTATTGGATTGTTGAAAAGAAATTAATCGGAAGTAAATTTGTAAGCGAAATAATTATAGAAAGTTTGAACAAATTTAAGAATGAATTGGAGAAGAAATAATGTGACTTTAAATTTCTAATAAATAAATTGTGAAGTATAGAAAGGAAATTTGAATAAATAGGAAGTTATTGAATTACAATCTTCAACGATATTAATTAAAGAACAAAACATTTATTTAAAATGTAAGATTTAAATTTTTGAAAAAAAAAATATAATAATAAAGAAGAAGTTGGGAAAAGCTGAAATTTGTATATTTCAGTTAAAAGATTTAAAATCAAATGGAAAGGAATAAAAATAATAATTAAGTGCATAATTAAATGAAAATTGAAATAAATTGAGTAATTTAATAAACTTATTTCAAATGGAATAGATTGAAAATCAATTTGGAGAATTGATTTAAATGTTTGAAGCTGGAATTCTTCCTGGATCACTAAGTACGCTTTCAAATAAATTTTAAATATAAGTTAATAGTTTTAAAATTGTTTTTAAAAGGTATGTTTTGAAAAATTTATTATTTCTAATATTTAAATTTCAAGGTAAATATTTCCCCAAATCTATTATAGTAGTAATTATTTAAAAAGCGACTTAGTATTTTGTTTCAAAAGGTGGAAATCTAGTTTTATATTTTATTAAGTAACTTTATTTTCAAATATTCATATAAGATGTATTTTAATCAAATTATTAAAGTAGTTTAATTTAAAGGTTTTAAAAGTATATATATATATATTTCTAAGTAAAGTGTTTTAAATTATTTTTAAATCTAGTTTTGTACTTGGTGATTTCAGAGGAGATAGAAAATATTTGCAAAAGTTTATTCTGGGAAGAAAGATGGTTTGAACTGTTTTCAAAGGATTGAAAATAGAAATATATCTTGTGAAGATATTTTTGGAGATAAATAATTTGGTAAATTATTTATTGGTTGATGGTTGTTTGTTAATACAAATTGATAGTTAAAAAACCGACTATCAATATTGAACAAATACGTTGATCGTTTCGAAGAGGCCGGGATCGAGATTTATTTCTCGAAAACCACTTCGATTCGGTTTGTACGTTTCGCGTAAACGATTTTGGATTCGAAGATGGAGTAGTGAAGTGCAAGGGCTAGTCGCTACTAATCCTGAGGATATTTCCAAATGGATGTAGTAGGAGTAGTGCCTTCGGTTCCGTTCGAACCCGGGACGGACTTGTATGGATGAATGCTTGCGAAAACATCGTCAGGTGGACGATGGGCATTCTAAGTGAAACGTTCTAAAAAGGTAACGCTTAGCCTCAAGCCTCATCAAATGGGAATGACTGAAAATCAGGGGATATGCAGCAAGGTTAGGTGGGTCATGCCCAAGCAGGACAAGATAATTCCCCTGTCTAGATGTCCCTTATATATATTTCGGCTTAGTGGGTGGTTGGTCGCGCCAACCACGGGGTTTATCTTGTTCGGGACTGTTCAGTAAGGAATGGTTCCGGCCTTGTGTTGCAAGGGATGAAGGGAGTAATCCTCGGTACGGTGATCTAGGCCCCGTACTGTGACAGGTGGTACCCCAGTGCCTAGTCATTGTTGGAAATCCATTCTCCCTACGAGCCTTGTACGAGTTTTGTTTGTATTACCCACTTTTGTGGCTAGTAGCTGGAATTTAATGAATGTAACAATTTCGGCTATTTTATAAGTATTTGTATATAGACCCTATTATAATATCAGAGGATTTCTATAAAAATTGGTTTAGCTATCGTAAGGTAAAAACCCGACATGTTTATTTGTGGCGTGGTCTTACGAGATGCTTTTGGTTTTCAAAGGATTTTTGAAACTTTAATAATCAATTGGGTGTGATTTTCTCACTCTGGTATTCCAGACTGACTCGGGTATTATTTAACTGTAATGCTCGGGTCAGACCGAGTATTATAGGATACAGGATATGATGCTGTGGAGCTCAGGAGACGAGCTGGATGACGATACGTATAGTCGTACTTGTTATATATATATTCCGCTGTTTGAGTTGTTGTGTACCTTGAGTTGTTGTGTATCCATTGTATTGTTTTGATGTGAGCTGTGACTGATGTACTCTGATGATGTGAAGTATGTAAACAGATATATTTGATTTTGAGTAAAGATTATTTATTATCTATTATATTTTATTCCGCTGCGATGGTTAGATTCTGATATTGATTTTGTTTTCTCTTCTTCTACCTCTTCTTCTTAAACCCAAATGGTTCGTATTTCTGTACAACTTGAGTTAATTGTTGTAGAATAGTGTTGACTCAAGGGGTACGGATTTGCGGGCTGTTACATCGGGCCAAGTGGGGTTGCTTCCCCTATCGGGCACATTTCTTTAATATCATTCTATTGCTTTTGTGATTCTATTAGGTGCACTTGATTTGGGAGTTTGTCTTGAGTTGGGCAATAGTAGCTGCTTTGCATTGTGGATCCGCAAATCGGTAGTATCCTACCCTGGGCATTGCCTCGCATGCCTTATCGTGCCCTCTACAAGTTTGTTTTGTACCGTACCTATGGAGTGCTCTTTGAGCATCCCATCAGTTTGGTGGGGTTTACAGTATTTGTATAGACTATGGGAATATATAAAAATGTGTTAAGGAAGATATGGATAATGCTTTAATGCTATTTTAATATTTTATTTTACTTTAGACATTATATATGTAGCGTATTGTACCATGTATGTAGATAGTTTAACGGATCCTTAAAGGATGGGAATCCCAAACATCCTTTAAGTTATTTTTTATTTTAGTTAACATTTCACTTGAGTTGAATTTACTGGTATAAGAATCTTAATCCTGACTCGAGTGTTTTGTGTTTTACTTTATGCTTGGGTAAGACTGATTGTAACAGCATTTGAGACTCACCTTTGGAACTTGGAGCTTTGCTTGAAGATCTATTTTTATCTATTTTGCTTTCAGTCTATTCTAGTTGTTTACGTCCAGACTTGTCAGTTGATTTTGTATTCGAGACTACTTTGTATTTGAGATGTCTGTTTAGTTTGTTTTGACTCTGATGTTCTATAGTAGCTTCATGTACTACTTTTTATCTATTTTCGCTACTTATTGTTATATTACTCTGTGTCAGTGATTATGTGATTGATTTATTTACTGTATATACTAATTTTTTCCAATTATAAATTAACAATATGTTGTTTTGGGTGATTCAAGTCTAACATGAGTGGATGATTGTCGATTTGAATGGTTCGAAATCATTACATATATACACATGCTAACCCACTTCAACATCAAGTGGAACGAATTTCAAATCAAAGTCAAGAATCAATGAGGACAAATAGGAGGCAAGAGAGATAACGAAACCAAATGGTGGCTAGGTTAAAGAAGGTTATGCTATGATTTAAAGAAAGGGGCAATATGTGTACTTGTGTGAGTGTATAATGTATGTGTACTAACTTTTTTTTATTTTTATATATAAGTTTTATTTTCAAAAGTTTTAGGGTACCCTACCATCGTATATTCCATTTACGTATGAGGCGCGAGCAACAAAAATAAAAATACATTGCGCTTAACAATATGAGATGATTATAAAACAACAACAAAATAGGCAAGTTATTAAATTCTGTGAAGTTCAAAATGTCTACGTCTACTGTAAAATATGTCAAACGGAAATTTCCTTATTTTCTAAATTAAAAATTATGGAAAAAAATTCTAAAACTTAAATTAAAAATACGTTACTAAAAATTAATAAGTTATTTAGAACATAGATTTTATTGCATTTTAAACAGAACTCCAAATCGAATATTTAAAACTAGATAAATATTTCAAAATTAAATGTGATAAAATTCTGGGACGTTTACACTCTCCCTCCCTTAAAAACAATTTCGTCCTCGAAATTTCACCACTTGAACATATAATATTATTCATAAGCCTGCATGATGTTCATAGATCATTCATATACTAAATCTGATTTGATCACTACTCTAATACATAAATCCACTTCTACTCAGGATCACTTACCCGATTTTCTAGTGTGAACTCTGATCAAGCTTCTTAGTTTAAAACCTCTATTCTCCTCATATAGTCATAAACTATGATAGAAAACTTTCGCTTCCACATTAACAACCCTCATCAAGTGTTCACCATCAAAAAACGAATAATAGATCCTTACTTAGAAAGGTGTGGAATACCTCAAAACCTTGTACTTAAATATTAGATCAAAACTATATGAAAAATTATCTACATCCATTCTACATATTTATTTTATTGGTTATTTCTAATACCCATTCTTTTACCACTAAATTATCTATGAAATTATACAAAACAAAACTTACGTTTACAAATTGGTATAATACCCAATCATACCCTAAGGATCTACACAATTATGATTCAAACTTTTATTCTGAATTCACTTAAGCATTTAAACACTCAGGTTTCTTAATCAGAACACTTTTTAAAATGGTACTATAATGTTAATCCATAGAAAATATATATCTATCTCGGGTAACCTCAAAATTATACCAAGGAACTAGGTGTTTCTAAATACTATCATACATTTCCTTACTAGAAGGATAATACTCAAGAGAAGCATTCACCATCCGAAAGCATCTCTTACCCATTTTTAGTTATTTTCGAGCCACTCAAATTAGTTAACTTAAAACCACATCTTTCTTTTTCAAACCCATTTTGAAACAATATTAAATATATTTCCGAATAAATAGTTTTTAACAAATTATCGGTTTCCAAACTTACATTAGATTCGTTCGAATACGAAACTGTCTCGATTGTACAATGACAAACAGAATAATTTACTAAGCGCATAATACCGTTAACCTAAGCAAACATCTGGCCATCACTTAGAAGATTATTTTAATTATCACAAAACAAATTAGGACTTATTTTTCAAACTGAATCCAAAGGAATACACATTTTGTTTAAATTCTCTCTTTTTCAAAAGAATGTATACCTAAGAATATATATAAACAAACTATTATTACCATTTCCAAAATCATTTATACTCTAAAACTATCTCAAATAAAATTATTATTTCTTTTCCCACAAATCTTTTAAAATGATAATATTCATATTTACTCTATCGTAAATCAAATCACACTTTTGGAATGATATCGATTTTTTTATCAAAACAATTATTTTGCGAGATTCAAATGGTTGCAATTGCCCACCTAAAAACTCGAAAATGGACGCCGACGACGTTGCAATTATCGTCAGAATTATTTTCAGTGAATAAAGTGAGTTCAATGCTTATATCCCGTTGGAAATCCTTAGAAATATTTTTATCCTAAAAATATTTTCAAATACTACTATTATTTACTAAATCTTCAAAACCTTTTTTCAAAATCATAGGGAATTAGACTCTCAAACTCCTTTTCATTTACAAAACACATTTTAACAAATCAATTCTTATGAAATCAGCCCCTAATATAAATCATTTTTAATACAACCAACTTTTATATTCAATCATTTCCAAAATACTTATTTCAAAATACTCCAAATTTCCTTTAAATAAACAACATTTATTGAAACTTAATTTTATCACATCAACCTTTATATAAAATCATTTCTAAAATAATGATTCAAAATACTCAAATGTTCTCTTATATAACAACCCTTAGAGATCAAATTTAACCCAACATCACCAACAAACGTCCAATATTCAAAACGTGGAATTTAAATCACAAAGTATTTGTTTTCAATGTTCCCAAAATTCCTATCTACCGAACCCAGGTTTCAATTGGAAGATTTTAGATAGATTATCGTAAAATAGTCAATGCTTAGAACTAGGGGAACAAGACTACTCAAAATTCTAAATAATAACATGGAATAGTTCCCTTCCTAACAACCAAATACATCCAAAAAAACTATATTTTGAAAAATATTCCTTTTATATATAAAGTATATTCTAGGTAAAATTATTTCATTTACTCATTTTAAAACAATATTATGTCAATTGGCGTTGTTCAAGTGTTTAGGAAATCCCTACCGATAACCTTGGCCAAACGCATCAATCAGGATTCTTAAGCCGCTCAACAGATCAAACAACACACTATAAAGCATTATAAGGAAAATAATAAATATGTACTCTTATATATACTCTCAAACTCATCCTAAGGTCTCACTTACCCTATCTCAAATGATTTAACCCCACCAAAGCCTAGGTATTCGCTCAACCTAGTCTTTGATACCACGTTGCAATGACCCACTTTTGTATATAGTTTAAGTGGTAAATAAACCACACATGACCACTAAATTAATTGGAAAGGCGAATAGTTAGGGGAAAGAAAGAAGAAAGAAGATAATACGAAAGCAAACAACACAGAATCTCAAAACATAATGAATAATCTATAATATAAAACAAATCTTTATAAAAAAAACTATAATACGGGTATATACAAACATCAAATCAAAGTGTATTAGCCTATTTCAACCAGGATAGTTATAACAGCATGTCCATAGAATTATTGATAAATACGATAATGAATGCAATGAAAAAATAACCATGTGCGTGAATACGTCCTTGGGCCTCTAGCTTAGCTACTGAAGCTCTAAAACATCCAACTAACCTCGAAACATTCTCGGTGTGACCCAAGCATCATAGGAAAACAACGCTCGAGTCGGTCTGGTAAAACTAGTGTGAGAAACATAATCAAATGGATTTTTAAAGTTTAAATAAAACTTTATAAATGAAGGTATTTCATGAACCATGTCATATGTAAACATGGAAGGGTTTTTACCTTAAGATAACTAAAACCTTTTAATAGAAAATCCAATGATATTAGTGGGTGAAAATAATAATAATCAAGTAGCTATGACACACGTGAGTGTACGTCGCAACAATATATAATCAAAAACCGATAAGGCATGTTCGCTAATTGTGTAGGATTTCCATGGCGGTGTCATCAGTACTTCGAGAAATGGTCCTCCTACACAAGGATCAGAGATATCCTTCCGAAGAAGCATATATCCCTAGAGATATACCATAGGAAAAAATGGTTGGTTTAGCTAAAACCAAGTGCATCGCCCTGTGCATGCATATCAACTCTAAGTAGCATCGAGGAGCCAACTGCACCCTATGGGTATGCTAATCCTACTAGCCATGCCACCTATCCTCGGCTTTCATTATTATTGCTGATGAGGCTATCATAGGTGTTCCAGCTCGCGCATCGCCATCAAAACATATCATGGAATCTAACATGAATTCCAATACCCCAAAGGTCTCGGAATCACATATAGATTCCCATATCTCAAATAGATCTTGGAATCACCTATGGATTCCCATACCCCAATGGGTTCGCAATCACACAAGGATTCCAACATCTCAATATACCATAAAACTCCTCCATAGAACCGTATATGATTTTGGAGTGGTTACGATTCCGAGTCATCTCTTATGAGTGCACTCTTCCGCTTCCCGAGCGCTCTACAAACCAATCACTGATTTCTAGAATGCTCAATAGCGGTTCTTTAGAAAATAATCAACAGTACATAGGAGCAAGGATCACCCTATAACTGTTTGAGTGGACAAATCTCCTTATCATTTGTCTTAGAAAAACAAAACGAGTTTATGCATACAGTATAACACCAACGACGGTAACTGTACCATACAATCCCCATGTTTCTCCTATATATTTTCAGAGTTAAAACCTTTCGGTGTTAAGTAGAGAATATTTACCTACCACCAAAATTAAGAAGGATTACATATTTAGGCCAAGATTTGGCAGTCGACTATTTTACTATCAAATAATCAAACATTCAAAACAAGATCACATTTGCCATGACTAATCTTCTTAAACTAATCTTTCATTAATTTAAATTTGAATTTCAAATACAGAAATCACTTCCATATACTTATCAAAACAGGATAAGCATATCCATAAACCACTATATTTTCGGTACTTGAAAGTACAACCATATTCTTATCTCAATGGTATAAATATATTCATAAACCATTTCACTTTTAAAACTTAGAAACTTTTCATGTACTTAAGTAATACTATAAGTATATTCACAAAACATTCGGAAAGATTTTCTATTTCAAATCACATTTAAATGACTAAAACTCCATGTGTCACAAAAATAGAGATATTAATAACCAATCATTAATTATTTCCACAAAACTCTTTTATATTTATAAATAAATATCTCTTCTATAACTTCTCAAATCAATTTATAAAATATTTTATAAGTCTCCAATCTATTTATAAAATCCTCTCTTATAAATCTTAAAATCCTATTTATAAGACTTTCCCTTTTTAGATATCTAAACCCATTTATAAATATCCATTCTGACATCATTTAAAAAGCAAACTCCTTTTCCAATTCCAAAAATCTCTTTCAATTTATAAACCCCTTAATACCCCTTCTATTGGATGAAACCCTTTTTAAACCTCTGATTTAAAAATAATTTTAACCTTTTGATCAAGTAATAGTTTATTAACTTCAAATAGTATTGACATATAAATTATTCTTAAAGCAATATTAATATATATATATATATATATATGTATGTATGTATAAATAAATAAAATAAATTTTAAAACAATATTAATATATCAGTAAATTACCTATAAAATAATATATAATTAAATTTAAATAATAATTAACTAAAAACCAAATTAATATAACTTTTATTAAATACTTAATTAACTTACAGTCAACATTTAAAATGGTAATTAAATAACTTGGAGAAATATTCTTAAATAACTTTATGAAATACATTAAAGAATCATAAAATAATCAATATTTTATTATCATTAAAACAAAAACCAATTATCCTTTAAAACGTTATTAATAAATAATAATTATCTTTTATGTCTGGCTAATAATTTCTAATCAATAATAATTATCATTAAAACAATTTAAGTAAATAATTAACTTTTCAAATTAGAAAGAGGTTTAGGAACTCCAATGGTACTTAATCAAGTTACCATCAATTTCATTAGGCTATCCAAGTTATAATCCAGTATTTACATAATAGCAGATATGTAAATTAAACCCATAATTAACAAGCAATTGTTAATATAACAGTTAACCAATATTAATCAATTGGAATATACAAAGGTATTATACTAATGTAATAGCAAAACGGGGTTTATTTCAGCTAAATAAATGTCCAAATTTAACATACCCAGTTAATGATAGTAGAACGGAAATTTATTCTACTAAATAGATGTCTATTTAATTTAATTTAATTTAATTAGTGGAATGGTGTTTTATCTTACTAAATAAATGTCCAATCATCATGTTCAATCGAATTCAACTCAACGGTACATTATTTAGCCAAATCAACATAACCAATTACGATATATAAATTTAAACGATGTTATTTTTTAGAGAAATGTGTGATCATCTAAAGTTGAGGAGAGAACACATATGCATATACATATACATATACATATACATATACATATACATATACATATACATATACATATACATATATAACACCAAAAAAAAGGAGCTGCCACATTCCTGGCAGGTGACAAGTTGTAATACAAAAAATAAAGAAAAACTAACTCGGGCAACTTCTTCAATGAGCTTCGGCAAAGCCACCACACATTACACCTCGTTATCGAACTCCGGCAAGGCCACTGCTCGATAGTGAGGTGTTAGAAGAAACCAAATGATATTAGCAAAAGAGATCTAACAATAGCTCCACCAAAGACAGGGCACCTCGCTGCAAATGCGGATGAATAAAAAAGAAGGCCTCACTGCAAATGCGGATGACCTAGAATGAACAACTCTCTACGAACTCAGAAGATCCATGGTGTGACCAAATGCACTGCAAATGCGGATGATCTAGAATGAACATCACTCTAGAAACTCGAAAGATCCATGGTGTGACCAAGTGCACCTATAAGCAGCTCCACCAGAGAAAGAACGCCTCACTTCAAATGCAGATGATGCAGAAAGAATACCTCACTGCCATCATGGAATATCCAGAATGAACGCCTCACTGCAATCCCGATGACAACAATCCTGAAGAACTAAAAATAGCAGTTCAGCACTATATCTAGCCTAAACCTGTATCTGATGATGGTACAAAACAAAATTTATAAGAATGATACACATATATGTATACAAATGAAATTTATATACATATATGTTTTGAAGAAGTAAAAGTAATAAATCCAAAATAAGAGAGAGACTAAAAAAGAATCTAAGCACATTATGAAACATCTTAACCAACTCAAAAGATATGAAATAGAGATTTAAAAATCAAAAAGGTAAAAAAATAAAAAAAAATATGAAGTTAAAACCTATGAACTATAAAATTTAAAAAACTTCCTTATTGTCCTTTAATCAAAATAAAATTGTGATAATTAGTAAAATCATCACTCAAATTTGCGAAAATGTTAAGGGTATAATTACTAATGTTAAAAATATTGTTATTTTTGTTTAAATTGCTTAATGCTTTTACTAATCTTATTAGGATGTTCTTTGAAATGATTATTTTTGATTATTTATATTTAGAATTTGATTTTCAATTAAAAAAATGATGATATTATAAATATCAATTTATTAACATGATTATTATTATTAAAAAGTCATTGGTTTTTCTCAAACCAAATACGCCAACATATTATAATGAATAAACTATATAGTAAAAATCTATTTTCCTTTTTAAACTTAAATCTTGAAATCCCAATAATAATCACAATCAGCAACTTTAGTTGTAAGAATGAAGTTAAAGATTTAAAGAGTATTTTTAACTTTGTAAGAAGTATCCATACAATCATAACACACATGCATAATATCTTCAAAATACAATTTAAAAAAAAGTACATGTATTATCAAATGCATATTCTTTCTTTTTAAAAATTCAATAGTAATTAGTTTCCATGTAAGATTAACCATACATGAACCTTAGCTTTAGGAGGAGCATTTGTTTTCCAAATAAGTTTAAAAGAGTTATATGTTACGCCCGAGAAATTAAGAAATTTATAAGCAAAATTTGAAGTGAATTTCATTCTTTTATCCCATTCCCAGTTAATAATATCATTTTCGTTTTCGATATTATATAAATTCAATCTAGAGCATAATAATGAAAATTGTCCAAGAGTTGTACCTTCTATAATTCTATTAAAACTAAAATTCCAAGGGGGATATTTTTGGAGGAAAAAACATCTAAAATTAAAGCATTCTTAAAGTTACAAATTTTATAAAGCTCTTTAAATTCTACCCTAGGAGGAATGATAGATATCCAATAATCATACCAAAAAGAAGTATATTTCACGAATGAACAATTGTATTAGTACCAATATTAAAAATCTCATGATATTTTAAAATAGATTTCCCAAAATTTGATAATTATTGGTAAGAAAAGGTGTAATTTGGTATAAATTATTACTACCATTATAATAATGTTTAGAAATAATTTCTTTCTAAACAGAGTTATCAATAATATCCTTAAGTTTCCATAACCACTTCTCTAATAAAGACAACTTCATGTTATGCAAATTAATGACTCCTAAACCACCTTCCTTTTTCGATTTACAAACTTTATCCTAATTAACTAAACATTTAAGATTAATGTTAGAATTATCACTACTCCATAAGAATCCCTTCTTATTTTATCAATTTTATTAATCACCCAATCTGAGAAAAGACGCATAGACATCCAATAGATGGAAAGAGCTAATAAGACAGAATTGATGAGAATAATCTACCCACTCTAGATAAAAACCTCCCATTCTAATTAGAAATTCTACTTTTAATTTTATCTATAATAATTATCCAATCATCATGTTTAAGTTTAGTTAGTCTAACCAAAAAACCAAGATAATCAAAAGGAAAATTCATAGCTTTACGATTAAGTGTATTTGCAACTAAATCTTTAACCTTAACAATATCATTTAATACTAAAACTGAACTCTTATCGAAATTTATTTTTAGCCCTGAAAGAAGTTCAAAGCTGTATAAAATAAATTAAAGGGATATGACATGATTAAACAAATGAGAGGTAAATAATGAGGTATCATCCGCAAATTCAAGAATAGAGAGCCCATTGCATGGCACTTCACTGCCAACACTCCCTAAAAAACCATTACCAATCGCTTTTTAATTATCATAGTGAAAATATTTGCGGCCAAGTTAAACAAAAGAGGTGATAAAGGATCACCCTACCTTAAGCCTCATTAAGATTGAATTTTATTCCCTAAAATACTGTTAACCATTATACTAGAATTATCGGTTCTAAGCAAAGTCATAATCCAATTAATCCATTTGCAAATAAAACCTTTAACCGTAAGATATCCATTAAAAAATCCTAATCGATTGAATCAAAAGCTTTCACAAAGTCTAGTTTTAGCATAGCATATATAATGTCATTATTACAATATTGATTGATGTATTCTTGAGCAGCAGCCACTCCATCTGTGGTATTTCTACCCTTAATGAAGCAGTTTGTGAATAATCAATCAATTCTTGTGCTAAATCTATTAATTAAGACTTTTGAGATAATTTTACAGAACAAGTAATTAGAGTGTTAACCCGCCTTTTGTCAAGGACATAAACAGGTGGATTCAACCTAACCCACTTCACGATTATCGAGGCTGGAATACGATGGATTCAGCTTAAATGGGTGGAGAATTAATATGAAGTCAAGATTAAGCATGGTCGAAGGGTAAACGACGCAGCGTGCTTGGAAGATGGATCGGCATAAGCTGGATTAGTATAAGCGTGGATCGAGGGTCTCCACGATGTGGGTCGGCCACATCGTTCGGTAATGGTGTGAAGGTAGGAAGGTGGTTCGGCCATATTGGAGTGGCTCGGTTAAAGGTGATTCGGCACCACACTAGGTCGGCACTTTGGTGAAGTACACTTGAATAAGAGGTCGTTCGGTCAGAATGATGTGGATCGGTCGAGGAGAGGTGGACAAGCGTGGTTCTGTATGTTTGGATTCGGCCATGTAGCTCGGTAGTTCGGTCATGCATGGCTCGGTCAAGGAAAGGTGGTCGAGCATGGCTCGGTTATTGGTCGCTCGGCATTGTGGTGAGGTTTGGGTCAATCGGCATTGTGGTGAGGTCAGGGTCGCTCGGTATTGTGGTGAGGCCAATGTCGCTAGGTATTTTGGTGAGGCTACGGTCGCTCGGCATTGTGTTAAGGCCAGGGTCGCTTGGCATTGTGGTGAGGCCAGGGTCGAGCGGCATTGTGGTAAGATCAGGGTCGCTCGGCATTGTGGTGAAGCCAGGGTCGCTCGGCATTGTGGTGAGGCCAGGTTGGCTCGGTAATGAATAAGGAAACAAGGTGTCTTGTTCATTGATAGAGTGGTTTGGCATAGGCCGATCCGAACAGCAGTGTGGGTCGGTCGTGATGAAGGATATTGACTTCGCTATGGTCTTGATGGGCCCGGACAACTCAGGTAGCCCAATAACTCGGGATTTGCCTATAAATACAGTATGTGGGTCTCCAGATGGGGGATCTTCTCTTCGGCCCTCTTGCTTTCTATTTTCTAAGGCTAAGGCTACTCTACCATTTTGGGACTGTAATTGGTTCTAACATCAATAAAAAGGAAATTTTTGGAGTGGACGTAGGATGGAGTCAGCCGAACCACTATAAATTCTGTGTTTTACTGCTTTCTTTTTAATTTTGACAGTTCTTTATATTATACTCTCTACATATATTCTATATGTGAGTTGTGACTGTTATTTGGTGCGTTCACTTGGATGTGGGAGTTGGTGACCAATTTTGGCGTTAACATTTTGGTGCTTTCACTGAGAGGGCAAGCACTCGGGGATTTTGGAGCTAGGAACTTGGATTCTAGGAAACAATGGCTAGTAGAACAATAAGGAAACAAGTGATAGAAAGGAGCAATGAAAGGGGAAGTCAAGAGGCTTCCTCTGGAGTTGGAGCAGGTCAAGCATCCATCTACATCACTAGAGATGAGATGGAAGCGATGCTGAAAAGGCAAGAGGAGATGATGCGGACTCTTCTCAGACAATTTGGAAAAGCAGGAACTGCAGAAGCTCAGATCCGTGGAGTTGGATCAGAAGCACTCAACTAGTAGGCAGATGGAATGGTTCAGCAGGGGGCAGTCCCCAATCAACAACGGCTGTCAATTTGAATGGACCCAGGCTCGGGGGAAAACCACCAGGAATGCTGAACGAACCCATGGAGGGATACCTGATGATGTTGCATAACCCGGCATCTATAGGAGTACAGGAGTACATGATGAGGAGTATGTACCCGGATTCCTCGTGAACTCGGGGGAAGACCAGGATTACAGCTTGGTGACAATGACAGATTAGCGAAGATGGTCAGACGAGCCGAGGGAGATGGATTTGTAATAAAGACTTGGAGGATGTGAATAGGAGTCCCTTTACTCCTACTATCAAGCAAGCTAGGAACCAACTTGATTTTAAGCTACCAAGTTGGAGATGTATAACGAGAGAACGGATCCTACCGTTCACTTGACGAGGTACATGCGGCGTATGGAGGTACTGGGGGAATCAGATGAAGTCATGGCTCGATGCTTCCCTTTGTATTTGACGAATATCGCAGCTATGTGGTTCAGGCAGCTGGGGAGTGGTTCTATTGACACTTAGACAGTGCTGATTGAAAGGTTTATGAGGCTGTTTAGGGTCCATATAATCAGACCCAAGAATGTAATGACCTTGACATCGATGAAACAATGGAAGGGAGAGTCGCTCAGAGATTTCTTAACCAGATTCAATACGGCGGTAGCTTCAGTGGATCGGTCCGATCCATCCATTGTTTTGATGGCGGTAGTTTCAAGAAATGTAGATAATTCGGATTTTAAGATATCATTGGAACGGGACCCACCGAGGGATCTCGGGGAGTTCTACCATGAGGCCGAAAGGTTCCTGAGGCAAGAAGATGTGCAGGCTGAGAGAGTAGGGAGAGAGCCGAGGCTTGTACTGTAAGGGGTGGAGGCCCACCCAGGGAGGATCCAAAGAAGGATGATAAAGGAAAAAGGAAAATGGATGACAACGGTAGCACTTCAAAGATGCCACGGAGGGAGTCAAAGTTTTCTTCTTACACAGATTAAACTGAGACTTTGGAAAGGATTTACTTGGATACTCGAGGGCGCCTCCAGTATCGAAGGCCGGCAAGGAGGGAACCTTCTGAATACGAGCGAGCATCGAGAAAATATTGCATATTTCATGAGCTAGAGAGGAACAACACAAACGATTATAGGCATTTGAAAGATGTCATAGAGGAGCATGTAAGGAATGATCACCTGCAACAGTACACAAAGAATCGAGCTGTAGCAGTGGAACGGGAGCGACCACCTCCTACCTCGAACGAAGGTGGCGCTGGATCTGGTCACCGTCAGCTTATTATCAACTGAATGGTTTTATGGTTCTGAATAAGTAATATAACTCAAAGTAATACGACTAGGTCACTTACACACATACGGGATCGAGGACAGTCCCTAGGCGTGCTCTGAGATGACAAAAACCATACTACTTGGGTCTATGAAATTATGTTTTCTTTCTATTTTTCTACAAACTCAGGTTTCTTCTCTGGTACTTTGGACATTTAATTTCCATTGTTGTACAAACTTTTTCTTTGATAACCTAATTCTTTAATGATCGAATTTGGATCAATGTAATAAATAATACAGGTCTCGCGATCACGGTCCCGACTGGTGAGACGGGGCACTGATTGCAAGTTACGAGTCGCTTCGCCGGAGAGTGATGAGATGGACTCGAACATAATATGAAAAGTCCTTGACTGGAGAGTCAATGCCTAATAATATAAAAGTCCTGCACCGGAGTGTCGAGGCCGGAGAATATAAAAGTCCTTGACCGTAGGGTCGAGGCCGGAGAATATAAAAAGCCCTTGATCGGAGAGTCTAGGTCGGAGAATATAAAATGTCCTTGATCGGAGAGTCGAAACTAGAGAATTTAAAAGTCCTGCACCGGAGAGTCGAGGTCGGAGAATATAAAAGTCCTGGACCGAAGAGTCGAGGCCGAGAATATAAGAAGTCCTTGGCCGGAGAGCCGAGCCCGAAGAATATAAGAAGTCCTTGACTGGAGAGTCGAGGTCGGAGAACATACAAGCCCTTGACCGAAAAGTCAAGGATGGAACGGGATAACACGACCGACGAGGTTAACGGATTCAAAGACTAAACCCGGTGAGGTAAGGGATTAGGATTTCAGCTTAGGATAAATGGACACGGTGAGGTCCTGGATTTGGTAAAGGGCCAGGAGCGGTCTTCAGTTCGGATATCGACCCTGAAAGGTCATAGATTTGGCAATTGGTTATTGATGGATTAAAAATTGTTTGACGGATAGGAGGCTTGGTATTGGATTAGATTATGGGTCGAATGGTTTGGTTATGAATGAAACATAGACCTCGGATACCGGATTTGAGGCTATTCAAAACACACCTTCCAATAGCAAGGCATGTTTTCGGGTGCAAATGTTAACCTGCCTTTTGTCAAGGCCATAAACAGGCGGATTCAGCATAACCAACTTCACGATTATCGAGCCCGGAATATGATGGGTTCGGCTTAAATAGATGGAGAATTAATATGAAGTCAAGATTAAGCATAGTCGATGGGTAAACGACGCAGCGTGCTTCAAAGATGGATCGGCATAAGCTGGATTAGCATAAGTGTGGATCGAGGGTCTCCACGATGTGGGTCGGCCACGTCGCTCGTGAAAGTGTGCTATGGATCGTGTAATATGGATATATGATTATACAGAGTGTAGTGATGATAGCTATACAGTAAATAGTGCGGAATATAAAAGTAGTAAAGTAAACTGACATCGGGAATTTTTATACTGGTTCGGAGCACCTTCCTACGTCCAGTCCCAGAATCCTTCAGGAATTTCATGTAACGGCCCGGAATTTTTATCATCTGAAATTCATATATTCAATTAATTTTAAATATGAAAAAGTTAAATTTTATAAGCTGAATAACTTATATTTGAATATAGTGATTTAATTCGATAATTAAATTGATAATTTAGTATTTGAAATTGCTGAAATAATTGGAAATTGGATTTAATATGAATAAAAATGATTTATACAGTTGAATTAAATCTTATTTGATTTAGAATGATGTTAGAGAACTTTTAAAATCGAATTAAAAGTTAAATTGTAGAAATTGAATATTTTAATGTTTAACTGACGAGTAAAAATAGCCATTTTTCTTATAGTCTCCGATTTTGACAAAACTAGTTTCATTGGATCTGTAATGTTATAATTTTATATGATTTCAAATTTCATGTCAATCGGATTTACGGTTTGTTCGGGGCAAGCTAAAACGTGTAGAAAATCGGTTTAAGTGAATTTTAAATTCAAATAGTCAATTCAAAAACCTATCTTCCAAATACGATCGAATTAGCTTTCAGTATATATTCCATTGCATTTGAAATAGGGGTAAAACATTATAAACGCCAGGCGGCATGCATCGTTTGGAGTTCGGAAAATTTTTGGATGAATAGTGCGCGAAATTTCTATAAAAGCCCCTCATTTTTTCCTTTTTTCTCAAAACCTAGGGTTTCAAAGCCCTAGCCGCCATTTCTTGTTAATGGCCAGAATTTCATTTCGTTTCTCCTCAATTATCTTCAAATCCATCGATCTGTTCAAAAAAGTTTCAACTTCAAAGTTGTAGACAACGTCGAGAACTTCAAATCCAACGGTCGGGATTGGGTTTCGAGCTACAAATCGACATCAAATGGGCCGCGTTCATCATCAGGTCATGTGCGTTTTTCGAGGCCAGATCACCACCGAGCTTAACCAAATTTTCGGCGATGGTAGAGCGGAGCAAGGGCTTTCAAACGTTGGTCGCCGATCGTCTTCAAGTCGATCATAGTGGCCGCGATAATTCAATATAGCAGGTGGCTATTTGGGTTTCTTGCTCATGGCCAAATGATGGAGAAAGAAGGGTAGTGACGACCTAGATCTAGGGTTTCAAAATCTAACGGCCAGGATTAAAAGGTTTACAAAATAAATTAAAAAATTGAAATTGATTATGTATTTAAATTTGTACAATCTTTAAAACGCTATAACTTCTTCATACGAGGTTCGTTTTTGACGAAACGAATTGTGTTGGGTTCGTATTGACGAGCATTATATTATGGAGCTGGATTGGGATTTATTTGAGCTGTAACGACCCGGAATTTTGGACAATATAAATTTAATAATCTGGGTTTAAATTTATATTGAATTAATAATTTTGTTAATAAATTTGATATTGATTTAAATAATCTTCTTTATTTAATTATTTAATTTGTGAAATTATTTTTAATGAGTTAATAAATTGTTTTCTATTTAACTATGTATATGTATTTATATATTTTAAATAGACAAGTTGTTTTAGTTAAATTAGTATAGCATATTTTTAATATGTTTTGAAAATAGAAATGGTGATTTATTTTTTGATTTGAGCTTTTCAAAAATATTTAATTAAAATACTATATGATTTTAAATATGGAATAAATGTTTTAATTAGTTTAAAATTCATTTTTAATTCAAGTTGTATATTAAAATTATGTTACAACCTCTTTTATAAATTTGTTTTAAAAGTTTCTTTTTCAAATGATTTAATTGTGTATTGTTTTTCTTTGTTCTTTAGAATTATTTAATACATAATTTTGCATAAGAATTCATTAACTAGGCTTAATGCTTATTTACTTTAATTAAACATGTTTATTAATTTATGAAGACAAGTGTATGTATATTAAGACTTAAGCTAACAAGTGTTTATTTTAAAATGACAAGTGTCAATATTTCATTTTCATTTTTCTTTTAATTCATTGAAAACTGAATATACATTCATATAATTTTGTTCTTCATTCATATGCATTTTTTCTCATTCCTTAAAAAGAAAACCAAAATTTCATTCTCAAACCATATACAAAACTGCATTTCTCAAACCTGATATCATATGCATGCAACTCCTCTTTTCAAAGTACAAATCTGCATCATTATGAATCAAGTAGAGCCTGCATTTCAATCTTCATCAATTGAAGCTCTGCATTTCAAATCTTCATTAAGAAAACCTGCAAGCATGCATTTCTTTTCAAACCCTGGAACATGCATGTTTAATCAAGAAGGCCTGCACAACAATTAGAAGCCTGCATGTTGAAAACTGAAGCATGTATGAAGCAAGCATCATTTTTTAAAGGCAGGGGTCTGCATTTTTAAGAGCATTCAAGCCTGCATTTTCAAAATTTGGAACCTGCAACTGCAATGTGCTCTGCATTTGGAAAAAACTGTGAGTAACACTAAATTTAAGTAAAGTTAGGTAGGAATGCATGTTGCTTATTTGCTGAGTTAAATTTGTGTTCATGTTTTCTACTGCCTGTGCATATGTGATTTGCATTGTTGAAAAACTGTATTTTACATATTTGCTTAGGACTGTTGAAACATGGTTTTAACTTGGATTGAAATTGTTTCTGGAAGTAGTTTATAAATCATAGATCACAATAAAATTTTTGAATTGATTTTCATTTCAAGTTTGGATTGAAATTTGGGGTTGAATTGTGGCATTACTGTGTAGAACCCTAGTTTATTTGGGGTTTCTGTTTTTGGGTCAATCTTAACTCCTCAGTGCATCGAGTCTGAAGCTTTTGGGGGTGATGGTGGATGGTGAGGTGAAGAAGCTATCACCAAAGTTCGGTCGATGATAATGGTCGGAGTTGAGAGGTATGGGTGTTGACAGGTTAGGCAGTGGATGGAAGTGAGTTTTCAGGTTGGTGATATATGTTTGGTTTGCAGGGATTTTTACTCGGGTTGGTCTCGGGGGAGATAGGAAATGACTCGGAGTAACAGAGTAAATGACTCGAAGTCATTTAGAGTAGCTCTGTGTCTTGTGTTCAGGTTTATATGTAAGAAAACAGAATTGTTTTCCAGATTTTTAAGAATAGTGTTGAAGTAACAATAGGAATCTAAACTTGAAAATTTAAATTCAGTTGGAATCTGAATTTAGTATAGATTCAAATAATTCAAATATGAAACTTGGAAACAGTTTAAATCCAAGAATGAAAGAAGTTTAAAAATGTAACAGAAACAGTTACTGTTTCCTTTAGTAAAGTAAAGGTGTTTAAATATAAAACTTGAATCTGAACCAAGTTTAGGATTTTAAACTGAATTCAAATACAGATTCAATTAATTTAATTTTAGGTTTGAAATAAATTAAATTTTGAAATTTCATTTGGTCTTAAGCAATGGTAGAAACCTGTTTTCCAGGTTATTGAATTTAGGCAAAGAAAATTGCAAACTTAAAGTGTTAACTTGGATTTTAAATTGAATTTAATGATGAACTTAAATAAGTTTAAATTCTGTTCTTTTAAAATTATTTAAATTCTGGAGATTTCAAAGTTTAAGCTTTTTTTTAATAAACAGAAAAACAGTTTCTGTTTTTTATGTAAAAGGTAAGTTTAAATTTTTAAATGGAAATTTAAAATGAGTTTTGGTTTGAATTTGAATATGAATTCAAATTTTGATTTGTCTGAGAATTTGAAAACATTTATGTTTTTAAATTTAAATTTGATTTTAAACCTTCAAGTATAAAATGCATTATTGTTTTGCATTTGAAGTAAGAGGTTAAGTATTTAATTTAGGAATTCAAATGAATTCAAAACTGAGTTTTTAAATCTGGATTTAAATTTTTAAGCTTCAGTTTTAAAATAAGGATTTGAATTTAAATTGCTTTTAAATGATTTACATTGAATTGAAAGTGTAAATTGTAGAAAGAGTTTAAAGAATTTAAAACTAAAATGAGAATGGAAGTTATATTTCAAATTTTGAAATTTAAAGATGTTTTAAAATTGATTTGAATTTGATTTGAATTGAAAATTTAAACCCTTTTCAACTTATTAATTGATTATATGTTTCTTGTAAACATATAAGATTAAGTTGTAATGTTTTAAAATCTTATTTTAAATAAATTTGAGTCTTTAAGTTTAAAAGAAATGTTAAATTGGAATTTAATGTAAATTTAAAAACATTTTGTTTTTAAATGCTTAATTAAATAAGAAATATTTATCTAAAAGATAAATAAATGTTTAATGATTGGATTCATTAATTATGAAGGTAATTAAGATAAATATTAATTATTTAATTAATTAATAATGTGGAAGTTTAATTAAATAATTAATGATTTTTAATTTGATTTGAGATTAATTAATTAAGTTTAATTAATCTATAATTAAGGATAGTTAATTAAATTTTAATTTATGATTAAGATTTATTTAATCAAGTGATTAATGATTAATTAAGATTTTAATTAACACTTAGTTAATTAATAATTAGAGGTTAATTAAATAGTAATTAAATATTAATTACTTAATAACTAATGATGATTAATTTAAGTTAATTTCTTAATTAAGTAATTAAGAAATGTTAATGAAGTCATTAACTTAAGATATTAACAATTAATTAATGTGATTAATTTTTGATAATTAATTAGATTAATTAATTAATTAATAATTAATTGTTTAGGTTTAATTACTTAATGAAAGTAATTAGTGAATTAATTACTTAATGTAATTAATTAAGGTTAATGTGATTTGTTTAGATTAATTAATTAAGTTTAATTGGTTTAAACATTTATGGATGGTTTGATAATTATTTATGTAATTAATAAATTTGTAATTACTTAAGGAAGTAATTAATTAATAATTACAGGATGCAATTAAAGATATAGAAGTAATTTGGATTTAAATTACTTTGAAATTAATCAAGGGGATTAATTTAGATAATTAATTAAGAATAATTAATTTATGGGTTGGGTAATTAATGTAGTTAATTACTGAATGGTTATTAATCAAGGGTGATTAATATATATGTAGGGTTTAATACAATTAACTTGTGTGATTAATATTAAATGCTAATTACTTATTGTAATTAGAGATAGTTAATCAGTAATGATTAATGAGATGATTATTTATAAATTGATTTGAAATCAATAGATGATTAAGTTAAGCAGATTTTGATGATGGAGTAATTAATTTAATTCATTTTAAATTAATTTGAGATTGAGTAATTAATTTAATTCATTTTAAATTAATTATAAGTGGTGTGATCATTAGATCAATTACTTATGTTTGATGATTTGTATTGGTTGTTTGGTATGGATTTGTAATCTCAGTTGTGAGATGGATAGTGTATGTGATATGGATGCATTGGTTGCTCTTGGATGATAATATGGATTATCTGATTTTGATATGAATTATCTGTTGATAATGATAATGTTGATTATCTGTTGTGTTATGAATTATCTATCTGTGTATATTTAGATAATGATTGAAATTGTTTTAAAACTTAAAACAACTTGGCCTTAATAAGACACGCTTTGGTTTTCGATGAGACCGGGATCGGGTTTCCATATTTGGACATCCGAAAACCACATCGATTCCAAATAACGTTAGGTCGTTAATCCAAGTGGAGCAAGTGAAGACTCGAGGTGTAAGGGCTATACGTCAGTATAACTCTGTGGGTGATTCCGTAATGAGTTTGACGGAATAGATCTTATAGATTCGAGATGGAGAATCAGAGTGCAAGGGTTATTGTCGTTAACTCTGAGGGTGATTCCAAAACGAGTGTAACGAGATAATGCCTTCGGTTTCGTTCGAACCCGGAACGAACTTGTATGGATTGAATGCTTTCAGAACATCGTCAGGTGGACGATGAGCATTCTAAGTGATGTGTCCTATAAAGGTAATCGTAACCTCAAGCCTCATCAACCGGGAATGGCTAAAACAGGGGAGGTGCAGCAAAGCTTCGTGGGTAGCCCCCACTTGAGAGTAAGATTTACCCCTGTCTAGAGGTCCCTTTATATTTCGGCTGTGTGGGACGGTTGATCATGACAACCGTCGGGGTTGTCTTATTTGGAACTGTTCAGTAAGGAACGGGTCCGGCTTTGTGTTGCAGGGGAGTTAGGGTGGCTCCTCGGTACGGTGATCTAGGCCACGTACTGTGACGGGCGGTACCCCAGTAGCCCTGCCATTGTATGGAATCCAAAATCCAATAAGTGCCAACGGTTTTGATTGTATTACCCACTTTTGTGGCTAGTAGCTGGAATTTAATAGATGTAACAATTTCGGCTATTTCTTATTTACTTGAAAACCCTAGACACTATTATAATATCATCAGATTTCCTATCAAATGTTTTGGTTAGCGTAAGGTAAAAACTTTTCCATGTTTATGTGTGGGAAGTCTTACGTGATACCTTTTCTTTCAAAGGTTTTTTTAAAGTTAAGCAACTTTAACCTGTTACTCACACCAGACCCATGTCTGACCCGGAGTTATTTCTGTTTTTCTTTAACTCTTGGGTACTCAAATTTTTACGAGTAGCCAAGGGAATTCAGGTTAGGATTCAGGATTGGCTTTGACGATTTGTGGAGGAGCATATGGAGCAGGAGGCTTCTGCGTATAGTTATATAATTCCGCTGTGTTTGGTATCTCTGAGTGTTGTGTTTGATTTGAGTTGTATAACTAGACAGGTGTCTATAACTGTCTAGTATGTGTTGTATATGTCTGTGTAACTCTGATATTTGATGTATACTATGTAATATTTTGTTATAAATATAATTTATTCGTTCCGCTGTTGAGATTCTTGTGTTGTTTATTCCTTCTCTTCTTTCTATTCTCTTTTCTATCCCTTTCTTTCTTTATTCATGATCCGACTTTCCGGGAGTGGAAAGTCGGGTCGTGACATGAGCTAGTGAAAATTTTGGTCGAAATTAAATGCTTGTCTAATTTTAATTGGAATAAATCGCTAACGCGATGACTACAAGCAATGTGAGTACAACTCACTCTTTCTGACTCACTGGTATTTTTATATAAGTGAGAAATAATTTATTATATGATGATTGGTGATTGTTTGGATGATATATGATATATTGATTGATATTTGAATATATACCTGCCTAGTGGAGCAGATGACCCTATACGTTGCCGTGTATGAGCGGATGACCCTTTGTGCGCGCGTCTGCCTTGAAGCGGACATTGTACACATATTCTAATATGTATATTTGTTGCAGATGACAGGTTGGAGTGATCCAAGTGGATTCCTCACCAGTATTAATTTATTTACAGATATTGTTATATATTCTGTTATCATATGATATATGATGTTTTGGATGCTGTGATTGATGTATTTAATGTTGTTGTAGCATTAGGCCTATTTTTGGAATTTTAAAAATGTTTAAGTGATGATTTCCAAATTTAAAAGGATTTTCAAGTGATCTTGAAAATATACGTTTTGTTGAATTTTGAGGTGTTAAAGGAAATAATTTATTTTAAATAAATAAATGTTATAATTTTTATGTTATAAACATTATGATGTTTTGGGAAATATAATTGAAACAGGTAAATAGACACAGGAAAGAAGTTGCAAAAAAAATTAGTCTCAGTGACACAAGTTTGCTTTTTAGTCTGAAGGACACATTTTAGTGTAAATCGAAAATGGTAGTTACAACATCATTCTGTGATTTACACAAAATAGTGTCCTTCAGCCTAGAAAATAAACTTCTTGTCCCTGGAACTAAATTTTTCTCTAACTTTTTCCTTGAGCCTAAAAACCCCTAACTGAAATGTGATTTTTGGAAATATGATGTTGATTATTTTATTCAGTAGTTTAAATAGTGATTTTTGAATTTATTATAAAAGGTTTATATATAAGATTTATAAAAGTGATATTTGTATAAATCAAAATGAGGAGATTATAAAGGAGTTTTATAAGTATAAAAATGAAGTTATAAATGGATTTATAAGTGAATAAGATTTATGAATTGCAAAGTTATAAAATGATTGAATTCGTGAAATAAGAGATTTATAAGTAATTGACTTAAAATTTGGATTTGGCATATAAATGAGATGAATGGAATTGGTTAATAAAGAGATTTATAAATTAAAGTTTTTATAAAATATAAATGTGATTTATAAACATTTTTTTTATAAATCCGTATTTGATTGAATTGGATAAGTTAAATAGAGAAGTTTATTAAAGAAGATACATCCACGATTTTGGACAGTGGATAATCCTTTAATAAATATATAGAAGCAATGAATTTGGTAAAGACATTATATTCACGATTTTGGACAGTGTATAATATATTAAATAAAATGGATGTTTTGGGAAGTGACATTTTAAATGGAATAAAATGATTTGAAAGTGTATTAAAACGTGTTAAGTATTGAATACATAGGTTTCAACATTCATTTTTGAAATAGACGTTTTCAAAAAGAATAAGGAAATGATGGACGTTAACACTGTTGTTATAGTAAATGATTTTCGAAAGGAAATGTTTCGTATAGTATATGGGATTTATATATCTATCTTATTTTTGAATCCCTACACTATTGATTTTGGGTTGTCGTAACGATGTTTTACAGAACATTCGTTTTGACCCAAAATAAAGATGTTTAAAAGAATCTTTTCCTTAAAGAATAAAATATATACTTAATCATGATTTAAGTATATATAATATTTTCTAAGTGTTGAAAATAAATTGATTTATGAATTACTTATTATTTAATATGTATATGGAAATGTTTTTCAATATAGAAAGTTGAAATGGTTTGAGAATATATCTTTTTGAAGATAATTTGAGGTGAATATTTGGCGAATGGTTTAATTAATAAAAGATTAATTAAAAGGGCCCAGTGATTGTTATGGTGCTGAATATTTGTTTGTTTGTTTTGATAGTTAAAGAACCGACTGTCAAACTTGGCTAAATATTAGTTCCTCGACTTGATGTGGGAACTATTTAGTCGTACACTTAGTACTTATCCTTCTGTGTAGGCTTGATTATCGTTTGTGTTGAGGATGTTGATTCGTATACTGTGCAGTATTACTCCAATCTATCGAGCTTCCTTCTTAGCCCGAAGGATAGCAAGTTGAAAGTTGGAGACGTGATAAGTCTATGAGAGTTAGTTGCTATGTGAGGTTGAGAAACACTTTTGCATTGTTGGTGCGAAGAGACCGGGATCAGATTTATCTGAAAACCACTTCAGACCAACGTATATGCGACGATTGTGCAGGTTTCTTGTGATGATATTGATATTCCGAATTTTCATAGGGGGGGCTGCTTGTTGATCGTTTGGGGTTAAAATCCCAATATACATCCAGTAGCAGTGGTCTCTTCATTATGAAATATCCAATGCGAGGACTTTTCGCTACTAATCCTAGGGATTTCTCGACGGGATGTGGAAGGAAAGTACCTTCGGTTTGTCCTATTCCGGGACAACTTATATGGATGTTTGTCTGACATTGCATTTCTAGAGATTACATACATTGGTTTTTAAAAACGTACATCAGTGGTGGCGGAGAAGCCAACTTCTCTTAGCTTAACACTCTCCTTGAGACGTATGAGCTTAAGGGTTGTATTTTTGTGGAAGGCAATTAGTAGTCAACGGAAATGGTCGTGTGGCATTCAAAGTGATGTGATATGTGATTGTGAAAGGTAATCATTACCACGTTAAGCCTTATCAACCGGGAATGACCAGAACAGGGTTAGATGCGGCAAGCCTAAGTGGGTTGCTCCGATTAGGGTATGATCATCCTCTTCTAGATATATCTTTGCACGCTATAACGCCGTTTATCTGATTATTGTGGTTTGAATGCTAGAGGGCCTTCGGTAAGGTCGGTAACGATCGGAGGATGATATATTCGGTACCATCTAGTTATAGAGGTGGGCCGGTCTTGTGTTGGTAGAGGATCCTTTGTGATGTTCCTCGGTACATTCTTTAGAGATGTACTGCCGGAAGGTAGTCCCTTCACTTGGTCATTTGTATGGAAATCCAAAACCCACTACGAGCTGCGATTTTGTTTGTAAAGGCATAATGAATAGCCTTGAAATGCTCTATGGGTAACCATTTCGACTATGATTAATATTATTTGTATACTAGACACTAGTATAATATCACATGAGTTTGATACAAAATGATTTAGTTATCGTATGGTAAAAACTTGTCCGTGTTTGTGTGTGGACTTGTCATACGAGATACTTTGTTTTGATAAAGGAAAAGTTTGGTAACTTAATAAATTCAGTTGAGTGTGTTTCTCACGCTGGTTTACCAGACTGATCCGGGCGTTCTTCCCTTTCAATGCTCGAGTCAGACCGAGTATGTTTACAGGTCTAGATTTGATGCTTTTGGAGCTTCAGCAGGAGAGTTAGAGATCTTCATTTTCGTGCATCCGTATTTGCTTGATTATCCACTGCATTGCTTAGTTGTTTTAAATTATCGGCATTTGTAAGGACATGCTATTATAACTGTTCAGTTGATAACTATTGATTGATTGTGGAACTCTGATTGATGTGTGTATATATATACAGTTTCTGTTTTGTAAAGATCATTGATATGATATTATATATTTTCCGCTGCGATGTGAGATTCTGTATTGTTCTGTTTGGTTCTATCTTCCATCTTTCTTCTCTTCTCCTCTTCTCTCTTCTTTTCTTTCTCTTGACTTTCCGTCAGTCTGTGCTTTTTGGGTCGGACATGTGTGGATTATTGTCGATTCAAAGGGTATGGATTTATGGGTCATCACACGTGGTATCAGAGCTTATATTTTTTATATTCCTAAGCTTTGATGTGTACTCAGTATAAATAGGGACAGTAGCACCATAGATTGAGTTTGAGTGTATTATATATATGAGCGCGTATTTGTTAGTGATATAAAATGTTTTATATTGTGTTCACTTATCCATTGAGTTGTTTGTGAATTCTAGTCGGTATGTAGGATGCCATGTTATCGATAGGGATTTCCAAACACTTAAATGAGGCAAGTCGACATAGTATTATTTTAAATTGGGTAAATGAAATAATTTTACCTCAATTATATTTTATATGTAAAAAAATTTCATAATTACTAAAGTGTATATAAATGAATTGTTTGGTGGTTTGAAAATGTAAACAAATATAAGTTAATAAAAGCTGTTTGAATAATCTAAATAGAAACAACGATTGTGAAAGAATTACCTATATAAGCAAATGAATTATATAGCATTGAATTATAATTAAAACGATATACAATTGTGAAATAATCTTATATATAATAAGTGAAATCATATGAATATATTTATAAAAGTGAGTTATAAATAAAAATGGATTTAGACTAATTATTTGTGAAATTTTAATCTCGTTTATTTTGAAAGTTGTTTTTCAAAGTTAAAGAGGTTATATTATTATAAATCTTAATAAGATGAAAGAATTTTAAATGATCTTATATAAGTAAAGTAAATAGTGAAATTATATAAGTAAAAGATTTATAAATGTGATTTATAGATAAAAAGGAATTTTAAAAAAAAGAATATAAAGCACTAAATTCACTACTGTTATGGGAAATAATAAGGGTGATGACTGCAA
Organism: Allium cepa; assembly: GCA_030765085.1. Taxonomy (NCBI): domain Eukaryota; kingdom Viridiplantae; phylum Streptophyta; class Magnoliopsida; order Asparagales; family Amaryllidaceae; genus Allium; species Allium cepa. Next base: position 637,237,876 of record CM060941.1, read on the forward strand.
CATCATCAGTATCATTTTCGAGTTTCTGTGTGATTGATTTACTACCAATAGTAAATTGAAATTGATGTTTTGTTATGATAAACAAATTTGATTTAAAATCCAAGTTAAAACTGATAAAATTAAGTGAAATAAGTTTTGGACTTATAATATGAAGTAAGAATTTACTTTAGTAAAGTTGAAAGAAATTTGTAACATTCCCGTTTTTAAATCAAATTTGAATTGGAAATTAATTTAATTTTTTGGAATTAAATTGTGAATCAATTTGGTATTTTTCAAATTAAATAGATATTTTTTTATTAACATAAATGTATATAAATATGATGTTAAATAGAATTTCTAATTTGGAAATTTAGAAAATAAATATTTTGAATAATATTTTAATTATAAATTTAACTATGGATTAATTTAAAGATTTGAATAAATATAGATCAAAAGAATATGATTTGGAAATTAAATATTTTATAAACAGACCGTAATTTGAAATTTGAAATTGAAATTCAAATACATAAATATTTATAGATTGTGAATGAATAAAATATATATTTATAAAAAGATATTGTTTGTTTATTCACTTATAAATACAAATTGATTGTATGTTAATCTTTGAATTTGAAATTTAAAAAAAATAAATGTATTGAGATATAAACTTGATTTAAAACTATATTTTAAAAATTAATAAGAATTCATTTTCTAAACATATACATATATATAGATATATATCTATATAAATATTTGGAAATTTTATTTTGAATTCCAAAGACTATTTAAAAGTTAAATCTTATGTTTCAAAATATATATGTCTTGTGATTTGAAAAGTCATATTTTGAAATTTATACAATAATTTTTGAATTGCTATTTGAAAGTTATAAAAGTATAAAATATTGATAATAGAAAATGCTTAAATTTAAAACATATGTTAATATGAAAAGAAATGTTTTGTAAATATAAAGCTAAAAGGGTTTAAAAACAAAGTTTATAAAATTTATAAAGATTACTTAAAAGGGAGTTAAACATAAAATTTTCATAAATGACATTTGTTAAGTAAGGAAATACATAAATAGACAAGTGTAAAAAAATTTAACGATGAAATTTACAAGTGTTAAATTAAAACAAGTGTCAAGTATTCATCTTTTTTTTCAAAAATCTGAGAAAAATTCAAAACAAAAATCTGGAAAACCCAGAATGAAAACAGAAAAGCAATGCAACCTGGATTATAGAACTGATTATCTCAGATCAAACAATTATGGATTCAATTTAAAAATCAAAGTAAACCTGAGCAAGATCATTTCCAGATTCAAATGCTTAAATAAGATCAAAAACCTGGAAATCAAACTCAGATGTAAAATCAAAGCCTGTAGCAAACCAGATCAAGCCCAAGAAAGACTTGTTTCCAGTTTCAAACATAGTGGAAAAATCAAATTCAAGATTCAGATTTAAATATAGCAATCAAATTCAGCCTAGAAAAGCAAGAACAAAAAGCTGAGTCAAAATCCTTCAACCTAGAACAAAGCTTGCATCATTTTATTCAACCTGCAATTATCAAGAGCAAGCAAACTTAGGGAGAAAGATCAAGCCGCTCATCTTTGTTTCATTGCTGAGTCGTCTCTACAAACTTCATTAACAAGCAATTCAAGTTCTAGTCAAACAATTCAGTTTTCAACCTTCTCGAGCCTACTTCTCTGCTTCTCTGTTTTGCTAAGTGAGCAAATTCACTAAAACTATCTATATTTCTTGATTTTTTAGATTGGTAATAGAAGTATGTCAAGAAATGGTTTGTTTTTGCCTGCATGTCTATATATATACATGTGAATAATAGTGTGCATGTCTGTGGATATATTTCAACTCTGTTCTTTAGTTTTCAAGTTTAACTCAATCAAAAACAAATGCATATCTCTCCTCAAATACAATATTAGGTTATGACATACGAAAGAGATTTGTTTGTATTCATCAAATGCTATTTTTAAAAATATTTGTAAGTAAAATCAACAAGCAATTCTACTCAAAATGAAAATACAGTGGAAAATTGTTTCAAATCAGTAAAAATCGATCATTGTAAATTCAAGCTTTTGTTATTTAAATAGATTGGTGTTTATAAACCATGATTTTTGAAAGTTATTTTAGGATTTTTAATGTATTGAATGGTGAGAAAAAGAGAATTGAACGGAAATGTTACTTTTGTCAAATTCTGTTGAACGACAAGGTGAAGCTCATCGTAGTTTGGTCGGTAGGTAGTTCGAGCATCATTGATCACTAGAAAAATGTTTGCAGATTTTCTAGTTGATCATGGAAACAGCGTGATCAGATTTTAGGGTTTAGGCCCAGACTTTTGTCAATCGCGTTCTCGAGGCTGTAGTGCTATCTAGTTTGAATCGGACGGTATCGCACGTGGGGGAAAAGACTCGTGGGTTATCGAAGCACCTCTAGTAGCGGCGTCGATGTTTCTGGTGGTTTGGATCGATAGGGCGAAGTGATTGGTTGATCGATAAACGATTCCAGGTTGAGGATGGAAGTTCGATTTTGATTCATGGTGGTTTTTGGCAATCTAGGTGGTCAATGGGTGTTGAGCGATCGTTGATGACCTGAAGGTAACAACGGCGATGGCCAGAGCATCGTCGGCCCATTATACACGTGCAGACTCGTGTGTGTGTGTGTGTCTGAGTTTAAGAATGAATTGGGGAAGAAATGTTAGTCTCGGGGTTTGTCTCGAAGTAAATGAAAATTGGCTCGGGGGAAGCGAAGAATAATGAGGAACTCGAAGTTGTGCTTGGGGTTTAAGCAATTTGGCTCGGGTTTTATTGAAACATGTTGATTCAAAAAAAATTCAAGTAAACAATTGAACGAGTTTTAAAGTTTATTAAATATTATAAGTTTTTTAAAAGGAAGATAAATCAGGTTTTCAAAGGAAATTTATTTACAAGGTTTTAAACAGTTTTCCAAGATTTATTCCTAAAGGATGAAGTGTTTTTAAAAGTTTATTAGTATGGTTTGTAATAATTTTATTAAGACGATTTAATAAATTTCCAAGTGTTTCAAAATGTAATGAAATGTGAAATCAAGAAATGGTTAACCAATGATTTCTCAAATCAACATTAAGCATTTTAAATTAATTATATGGTGTAATTTAAGTAGAAATAAAGATAGAATGGTTTATCTTTTAATTAATTAAGTAATTTATGATTTGTTAATATAAGTCATAAAGGTTAATAAATTGCTAGATTTAAGAATTGATTAATGAAGATGATTAAGGGATAATTGCTTAATTAAAGAACAATTAAGGTTAGTTAATTAAATTGAATTAAGGTCAATTAATTATTAATTCAAGATTAATTAATTCATAATTAAAGGTTAATCAAAGATTGATTAAGGTTAATTAATTAATGATTAAAGGGTTAATTAATTTGATATTAAGGATTAATTACTTAGTGATTAAAGGTTGATTAATTTATTAATTAAGGTTGATTAATTTATTAATTAAGGTTGATTAAGTTATTAATTAAGGATGATTAATTAATAATTAAAGATTAAATAAATTTATTATTAAAGGTTAATTAATAAATAATTAAAGGATAATCAATTAACATAAATTGTCATTAATTAATGATAATCAACCAGGATTAGTGATTTATCTGGTTTCAATTAATCAGATGATTAATTAATCTTACTTATGGATGACTGTATTCTATTGAATGCTGTGAATCGTTTGATATCTCTGATGTGTAATGCTTTGTGATATGAATTGTTTTAATTCAAGCTGTAATGAATGTAATTTATATTATCTGTGATGTATACATATTATTTATCTGTGAATCTATGAATGGAAGATAAGCGTCATAAGAATATACCGCTTATCGATATTGATGTGCTTAAATCTGTGATGAATGATGATGTTGCACTATTGGGTAAAACCCCTGGACTACACCATACACACAAAAATATGGATTGCACGAGGAAATTGGTTAAGTCACAGATTTTGAAATGGTTTTAAAAAATTAAATTTTAAATCCAAATGGTTTTGGAAATTCAATTGGATTAAATATAAAATTTGGAAAAGGAGTTTTGAAGATAAAAGTTATTTTGAATAACTTGATAAAGTTTTGAAATTTAAATAATTTGATTGAAAATTGAATTCAAAATTTGAAATTGAATCCTATATTTGGAAACTATGGTTTTAAGATGTTATACAAATTATAAATGTGTTTATATGGGTTAAACCATTTTAAAAGTATTATTTTGGGAATTTGAATTTAACCCAAATTTTATACTTAAAGAGCTTTAACTTGTGCAAAGGTAATCAGATTTTTCCAGAAACGAAAACTATGTGTTTTCAAATAATAAAAGCTTTCATATAAGGAATAAATTTCCAATTTGTGTTAAGAGGATTTCAAGTTTGAAAGGAAAATGGTTTTCCAAGTTATGAATGAATCTTTGGAAACGATTTTGAAAGCTATGAATTAAAGCTTTGATTTAAAGAATGGAGGAGTCAATCCAAATTGAAATAGAGTTGTTTTGAAAAGCCGTGAATCGGTCTTTGTGAAAGATTGGTGAACCTTGTGAAGTAAATCTTTTTGTTTAAAAGATTTGAAATGGTAATTTGTTTAAACCATTTGAAAAAAAAGTTTGGGTTTTAAAGTTGTGACTTAACTAAGATCCCGATATCCATATGTTTTTAAATATTGCGCTCATTATTCAGTTTAGCCGGGAGAGGACCTTGTGCATATAACCCATTCCAAACAATGATACGTCGATATGGATAGCATTTGAAGACTGGGGGTGAAGATCGGGTGTTTTCGAGAACGAAAGAATAACCCGTTGAATGACTCTGCAATGAGTAGCTACGGTATAGAGATCTCCATATGTGATGGGGAGTCCGATCGGGATTGTGAATACCCGGATTGCTAGGGTTTCTTTGGAAATGCCTTCGGTTCTGTTCGAACCCGAAACAGACTTGTATGGATGTGTCTCTGACATTACACTTTGAGATGTAATGCTGGTTTCTATCAAATACATTTCTATTTGGTGGCGGAGATTTATTCTCTTAGCTTAACACCCTTCTCTGAGACATATGAGCTTGAGGTTATGTAGTTGATGGTTACTAGTGATACATTCCCAATTTGGTAATGTGGCGTACGAAGTCCGGCTGATCATTTGTTGATCAAAGCATGGCTTTGTGAAAAAACGTAGCTTTGTGGACGAGACTGTATCAGGACCTCACAACCCGGTAATGGTCGAAACAGGAAAGATGCGGCAAGGTTGCAGGGGTCGCGGCCCTAGGGTATGTCCATTCCTTTTGGAAAAGGGTGGTATCATGGTATGGAGCCCAGATACTTAACTCATGTGGACAGTGTAAATTTTATTACTATGTGATGTTTCTTTATGATTGAGGTACCTTGGATAAATTCGCAAACGACCGGGGATGGCATATCTTTAGGCATTACTCCCAGGCAGGAAGGAAACCGGCCTTGAGTTGGCAGAGAGTTGGGTAAGTTCTCGGGGCGTCCCTCCAGAGGCGTACCCATGTGGAAATGGGAAGCTCCTTCGCCTGACCATTTGTTGGAAATCCAATCATCCAATACACGCCTTGTATGGTTTTAGTTGTAGAACCCGCCATTTAATATGGTAGCTATAGTAGGCATACTATAATGGTACGTATGCTGGCTAAGATTTATATTATACTTGTGAATGTTTTCTACACTGTGCACTAATAATAATATCAGATGGATTTAGCGTAGTAAGCATTTTTGACTATCATAAGGAGAAATCAGCCCCAAGTGTGCGATTACGTGGTGTGTGTGCCGGGAGGCCTTATGGTATTTACATTTTCCAAAAAGCATTGAGGATTTCAATATTTTAAAAAATCTTTTGTTGTTTGTTTTAAAGATAAACTATTTTTGTTTGCTCATACTAGTCCCATGACTGGCCCGGAGTTTATTGTTCCCTTCCTAAACTCTTGGTGCCTACAATTTTCCACACGGGCAGTCTAGAATTAGGTTTTTCAGACAATTGAATAGTAGGTGTAGATTCGATAGCATTCAATCTTGGGATTTTGAAAATCACGTTTTGGATCAAGTTGCATCACTTCAGCATTGTTGTTGGATCAAGCTTGTTGGATTTGAGTTCTTTAAGCTTTCGGTTTTGGATATGAAAGTCTTCGAGTATTTGGAGCTTTTGGAGTTTGGCATTGAAGACATTGTCTTTCCGCTGCTATTGTCTTGTATCTATCTTTGATATATTGATAGTCATTTGTATTTGATATTCAGTTGTATCTGATGTTGTATCAATTGTGTATCAATGATATATTATATTATTCATTTTTCTTCCGCTATGTTGTATACTTAATGTGTTATAAGCTCCGGCGAACCAGATTCGACGTTTGGATCTGCGGCATTAGAATACGGGTGACGTATTCGGTGTCGATTTTCGAAAGTCGAGTCAGGGTCGTTAGAATTGGTATTAGAGATAAAGGGTAAAACTTTAGCTCAGGAGTATAACACATTAGGTAACTCATTAGAGATAGGGTGAAGTATTCCCTAGAATGAGTATCCGTAAGATATCCGTCTGAATGCCTCGGTAAATTCTCTTATTATTCACTGATAGTAAGTATGAGTGCGAGAAGATGACAAGATAGTGGACAAAGGAGTACCACCACAATGGTTAATACCATGAAAACAACAACGGAAATATCTTTACTCTATCAATCTTGTTTAATCATCGTCCGATTTCAAATTCTTTGTTGGCTTCGTGGCAGCTCGAGGGAGGAGCTTTGGTGTGATGGTGGCACTGCGAATCATTATGGATAAGTCCTTAATTCGTATTCTCGTTATCAGCTTTTCGTTTTGACTTTAATAAAAATTGGAAATTTAATTGAAATAAATTGGTTAACTAAAATACAAAGTTAAACTAGATTTGTATTGATAAAATGATTTTGGTTAAAACCCAAATTTGAAATTCTATTGTACTTTCTTGTGAGGATCAAAGTCCGAAGCGGGACAAGCTGGTGTAGACTTTGAAGTATTCCGATCTGAATTCAGAATCCATACTTAGTATTTGAGAATTGTGGAAGGTTAAATCCAATTATCTATTGTTTGGGTGTCGATATATTCTACGAACGGTTAGTTATCCCTTCGAACTAACCAGTGCCCCTGCATATTCGTAGATCAGATGAACCGAGTATCTTGTGAAATATTGAATGAGTTTGTTCTCATAATTATTGGTGATATTCTGATTTGGTAAACCAAATACAGAATAGATAATCGGCTTGTTGATGAATCGATGTTCTATCTTTGTGTATTCATTCTTTGTTATCTCCCTGTTTGGCAAATTTCGGGGACGAAATCTTCTTAAGGGGGGAATATGTAACATTCCCATTTTTAAATCAAAATTAAATTGGAAATTAATTTATTTTTTGGAATTAAATTGTGAATCAATTTGGTATTTTCCAAATTAAATAGATATTTGTTTATTAATATAAATGTGTACAAATATGATTTTAAATAGAATTTCTAATTTGGAAATTTAGAAAATAAATATTTTGAATAATATTTTAATTATAAATTTAACTATGGATTAATTTAAAGATTTGAATAAATATAAATCAAAAGAATTTGATTTGGAAATTAAAATATTTTATAAACAGACTGTAAATTGAAATTTGAAATTGAAATTCAAATACATAAATATTTATAGATTGTGAATGAATAAAATATATATTTATAAAAAGATATTGTTTTTTTATTCATTTATAAAAACATATTGATTGTGTGTTAATTTTTGAATTTGAAATTTAAAAAAAATAAATGTATTGAGATATAAACTTGATTTAAAACTATATTTTAAAAATTAATAAGAATTCATTTTCTAAACATATACATATATATATATATATATATACATATTTGGAAATTTTATTTTGAATTCCAAAGACTATTTAAAAGTTAAATCTTATGTTTCAACATATATATGTCTTGTGATTTGAAAAGTCATATTTTGAAATTTATACAATAATTTTTGAATTGCTATTTGAAAGTTATAAAAGTATAAAATATAGATAATAGAAAATGCATAAATTCAAAACATATGTTAATATGAAAAGAAATGTTTTGTAAATATAAAGCTAAAAGGGTTTAAAAACAAAGTTTATAAAATTTATAAAGATTACTTAAAAGGGGGTTAAACATAAATTTCATAAATGACATTTGTTAAGTAAGGAAATACATAAACAGACAAGTGTAAAAAAAATTAACTATGAAATTTACAAGTGTTAAATTAATATAGACAAGTGTCAAGTATTCATCTTTTTTTCAAAAATTTGAGAAAAATTCAAAACAAAAATCTGGAAAACCCAGAATGAAAACAGAAAAGCAATGCAACCTGGATTATAGATCTGATTATCTCAGATCAAACAATTATAGATTCAATATAAAAGTCAAAGTAAACCTGAGCAATATCATTTCCAGATTCAAATGCTTAAATAAGATCAAAAACCTGGAAATCAAACTCAGATGTAAAATCAAAGCCTATAGCAAACCAGATCAAGCCCAATAAAGATTTATTTCCAGTTTCAAACAAAGTGGCAAGATCAAATTCAAGATTCAGATTAAAATATAGCAATCAAATTCAGCCTGGAAAAGCAAGAACAAAAAGCTGAGTCAAAATCCTTCAACCTGGAACAAATATTGCATCATTTTATTCAACCTGAGATTATCAGGAGGAAGCAAACTCAGGGAGCAAGATCAAGCAACTCATCTTTGTTTCATTGATGAGTCGTCTCTACAAATTTCAGCAACAAGCAACTCAAGTTCTAGTCAAACAATTCAGTTTTCAACCTTCTCAAGCCTACTTCTCTGCTTCTCTATTTTGCCAGGTGAGTAAACTCACTAAAACTATCTATGTTTCTTGATTTTCTAGATTGGTAATAGAAGTATGTCAAGAAATGGTTTGTTTTTGCCGGCATGTCCATATATATACGCACATGTGAATAATAGTGTGCATGTCTGTAGATATATTTCAACTCTGTTCTTTAGTTTTCAACGTTTACTCAATCAAAATCAAATGCATATCTCTCCACAAATACAATATTAGGTTATGACATTCGAAAGAGATTTGTTTGTATTCGTCAAATACTTTTTTTAAAATATTTGTAAGTAAAATCAGCAAGCAATTCTACTCAAAAAGAAAATACGGTGGAAAATTGTTTTAATCGGTAAAAATCAATCATTGTAAATTCAAGCTTTTGTTATATAAATAGATTGGTGTTTATAAACCAAGATTTTTGAAAGTTATTTCAGGATTTTTAATGTATTGAATGGTGAGAAAAAGAGAATTGAATGGAAATGTTACTTTTTTCAAATTATGTTAAACGGCAAGGTGAAGCTCATCGTAGTTTGCTCGGTAGGTAGTTCGAGCATCATTGATCACTTGAAAAATGTTCGCATATTTTCTAGTTGATCATGGCGACAACATGCTCAGATTTTAGGGTTTAGGCCTAGACTTTTGTCAATCGCGTTCTCGAGGCTGTAGTGTCCTCTAATTTGAATCAGAGGTATCGCACGTGGGGGAAAAGACTCGTGGGTTATCGAAGCATCTATGGTGGTGGCGGCGATGTTTCTGGTGATCTGGATCGATACGGCGAAGTGATTGGTTGATCGATAAATGATTCTAGGTTGAGGATGGAAGCTCGATTTTGATTCATGGTGGTTTTTGGCGATCTGGGTGGTCAATGAGTGTTGAACGATCGTTGATGACCTAAAGGTAATAACGGCGTTGGCCAGAGCATCGTCGGCTCATTGTACACGTGCACACTCGTGTGTGTGTGTGTCTGAGATTAAAAAAGAATTAGGGAAGAAATGTTAGTCTCGGGTTTGTCTCGAAATAAATGAATATTGGCTCAGGGGAAACAAAGAATAATGAGGAACTCGAAGTAGTGCTCGGGGTTTAAGCAATTTGGCTCGGGTTTTATTAAAACCTGTTGATTCAAAAAAATTCAAGTAAACAATTGAACGGGTTTTAAAGTTTATTAAATATTATAAGTTTTTTAACAGGAAGATAAATCAGGTTTTCAAAGGAAATTTATTCATAAGGTTTTAAACAATTTTCCAAGATTTATTCCTAAAGGATGAAGTGTTTTTAAAAGTTTATTAATATGGTTTGTAATAATTTTATTAAGATGATTTAACAAATGTCCAAGTGTTTCAAAATGTAACGAAATGTGAAATCAAGAAATGATTAACCAAAGATTTCTCAAATCAACATTAAGCATTTTAAATTAATTAAATGGTGTAATTTAAGTAAAAATAAAGATAGAATGGTTTATCTTTTAATTAATTAAGTAATTTATGATTTGTTAATATAAGTAATAAAGGTTGCTAGATTTAAGAATTTATTAATGAAGATGATTAAAGGAAAATTACTTAATTAAAGAATAATTAAGGTTAGTTAATTAAATTGAATTAAGGTCAATTAATTATTAATTTAAGATTAATTAATTCATAATTAAAGGTTAATCAATGATTGATTAGAGATTGATTAAGGTTAATTAATTAATGATTAAAGGGTTAATTAATTTGATATTAAGGATTAATTACTTAGTGATTAAAGGTTGATTAATTTATTAATTAAGGTTGATTAATTTATTAATTAAGGTTGATTAATTTATAAATTAAGGTTGATTAATTTATTAATTAAGGATGATTAATTAATAATTAAAGATTAAATCAATTTATTATTGAAGGTTAATTAATAAATAATTAAAGGATAATTAATTAACATAAATTGTGATTAATTAACGATAATCAACCGGGATTGGTGATTTATCTGATTTCAATTAATCAGATGATTAATTAATCTTATTTATGGATGATTGTATTCTATTAAATGCTGTGAATCGTTTGATATCTCTGCTGTGTAATGCTTTGTGATATGAATTGTTTTAATTCAAGCTGTGATGAATGTAATTTATATTATCTGTGATGTATACATATTATTTATCTGTGAATCAATGAATGGAAGATAAGCATTATAAGAATATACCGCTTATCGATATTGATGTGCTTGAATCTGTGATGACTGATGATGTTGCACTATTGGGTAAAACCCCTGAACTACACCATACACACACAAATATGGATTGCACGAGAAAGTTGGTTAAGTCACAGTTTTTGAAGTGGTTTTAAAAAAATTGAATTTTGAATCCAAATGGTTTTGGAAATTCAATTGGATTAAATATGAAATTTTGAAAAGGAATTTTGAAGATAAAAGTTATTTTGAATAACTTGATAAAGTTTTGAAATTTAAATAATTTGATTTAAAATTGAATTCAAAATTTGAAATTGAATCCTATGTTTGGAAACTATGGTTTTAAGATGTTATACAAGTTTGTTTATATGGGTTAAACCATTTTAAAAGTATTATTTTGGGAATTTGAATTTAACCCAAATTTTATACTTAAAGAGCTTTAACTTGTGCCAAGGTAATCAGATTTTTTCGAAAATGAATACTATGCATTTTCAAATAATAAAGCTTTCATATAAGGAATAAATTTCCACTTTGTTTAAAGAGGATTTCAAGTTTGAAAGGAAAATGGTTTTCCAAGTTATGAACGAATCTTTGGATACGATTTTGAAAGCTATGAATTAAAACTTTGATTTAAAGATTGGAGGAGTCAATCCAAATTGAAATGGAGTTGTTTTGAAAAGCCGTGAAGTAATCTTTGTGAAAGATTGGTGAACTTTGTAAAGTAAATCTTTTTGTTTAAAATATTTGAAAGGTTAATTTGTTTAAACCATTTGAAAGAAAAGTTTTGGGTTTTAAAGTTGTGACTTAACTAAGATCCCAATATCCATATGTTTTTAAATATTGCGCTCATTATTCGGTTTAGCCGAGAGAGGACCTTGTGTCATATAACCCATTCAAAATAATGATACGTCGATATGGATAGCATTTGAAGACCGATGGTGAAGATTGGGTGTTTAGGAGAACGAAAGGATAACCCGTCGAATGACTCTGCACTGAGTAGCTACGGTATAGAGATCTCCAAATGTGATGGGGAGTCTGATCAGGATTGTGAATATCCAGATTGCAAGGGCTTCTTTGGAAGTGCCTTCGGTTCTGTTCGAACCCAAAACAGACTTGTATGGATGTGTGCCTGACATTACACTTTGAGATGTAAAGCTGGTTTCTATCAAATACATTTCTATTTGGTGGCGGAGATTTATTCTCTTAGCTTAACACCCTTCTCTGAGACGTATGAGCTCAGAGGTTATGTAGTTGATGGTTACTAGTGATACATTCCCAATTTGGTAATGTGGTATATGAAGTGCGGCTGATCATTTGTTGATCAAAGCATGGCTTTGAGATAAAGCGTGGCTTTGTGGACGAGACTGCATCAGAACCTCACAACCCGGTAATGGTCGAAACAGGAAAGATGGGGCAAGGTTGCAGGGGCCGCGCCCCTAGGTTATGTCCATTCCTTCTGGAAAAGGGTGGTATCATGGTATGGAGCCCAGATACTTAACTTATGTGGACACTTTAAATTTTATTACCGTGTGATGTTGCTTTGTGATTGAGGTACCTTGGATAATGATCGCAAACGAACGGGGGTGGCATATCTTTAGATATTACTCTCGGGCAGGGAGGAAACCGGCCTTGTGTTGGCAGAGAGCTGGGTAAGTTCTCGGGGCTTCCCTCCAGAGGCGTACCCATACGGCAAAGGGAAGTTCCTTGGCCTGACCATTTGTTGGAAGTCCAATCATTCAATACGCGCCTTGTAGGTTTTAGTTGTAGAACCTGCCATTTAATGTGGTAGATATAGTAGGCATACTATAATGGTACGTATGCTGGCTAAGATTTATATTATAATTGCGAATGTTTTCTGCACTATGCACTAATAATAATGTCAAATGGATTTCGTGTAGTAAGCATTTTTGACTATTATAAGGAGAAATCTCCCCCAAGTGTGCGATTGCATGGTGTGTGTGCCGGGAGGCTGGTAGTTTCATTTTCCAAAAAGCATTGTGGATTTTAATATTTTCAAAAATCTTTTGTTGTTTGTTTTAAAGATAAACTTTTTTTTGTTTGCTCATACCAGTCCCATGTCTGACCCGGAGTTTATTGATCCCTTCCTAACTCTGGGTGTCATCATTTTCCACAAGGACAGTCTAGAGTTGGGTTTTTCAGATAATCGAATAGTAGGTGTAGATTCGATAGCATTCAATCTTGGGATTTTGGCAATCACGTTTTGGATCGAGTTGCTTCACTCAGCATCGTTGTTGGATCAAGCTTGTTGGATTGGAGTTCTTTAAGCTTTCGATTTTGGATATGAAAGTCTTTGAGTATTTAGGGCTTTTGGAGTTTGGCATTGAGGACATTGTCTTTCCGCTGCTAGTGTCTTGTATCTATCTTTGATATATTGATAGTCATTTGTATTTGATATTCAGTTGTATCTGATGTTGTATCAATTTTGTATCAATGATATATTATATTATTCATTTTTCTTCCGCTGTGTTGTATACTTAATGTGTCGTAAGCTCCGATGAACCAGATTCGACGTGTGGATCTGCGGCATTTGAATACGGGTGACGTATTCGGTGTCGATTTTCGAAGGTCGAGTCAGGATCGTTAGAAAATTTGAGTTAGTAAGTGAATTATATGATTTGAAATTTAACTAAGGAAGGTTAAATTGAATTGAATTTTAATTGGATTAGGTAAATGATTATAATATGAATTTGGAAGTTTAAATAAACCTAAGTGTAAAGTGATTGTATAGCCATGATTTGAAATTATAAAAATGTGAATGGAAGTACACTTAGGTAAATGTTTTGTGGAAGTTGAATAAATAAGTTAAATAACTTATAAAATGGGAAAAGGTAAGTAAAACCAATAGTTAAAGTGGTTAGACAATTTTGTTAAGCAAAATAGAATCTGAATTTGAATAAGGTTATGAAATTTGACTTAAGTAAAAGTTAAATAAAATAGAATTTCAATTAAATTAGTAGTGAACTTAAGATGTGTAGTGAAAGCAAAGGTTGAAATTGAAATGAAAGATAACTTAAGTGATGTTAAATGAAGTTGATTCTGGTATCAAAGTAAATTAATAATGTGAATTAATAAAGTAAAGTGATGAATAAAACTTAAGTTAAGAAGTTGTGAATTAATAACAATATTAGAAATGTTGTATAGAAATGTGAATATAGTGAATACTAGAATTCAAACTAAATTGAATATTAAACCAATTGAAATTAAAAGTGTTGAACCAAATTGAATGTTGAGAGTAAATAAAATAAATTTGTTTATGATTAAATATGCATTGGTCGATAGATGGTTGTTAGTTGACTATAAATAGAAATTCATTTAGTGTTAATGAAATTGAATTAATAAAATTGAAAGCTAAATAATTAAATTCAAATTGGAGTAAGTAAATTTAAATAGAATTGATTTGATTTGATTTGATTTGGAAGCAACTTGAATGTAAATTAGTGAATGTAAACTAATTGAATATGAATGAATGTTAGTAAAATACAATGTTAATGAATAAAATGTGAATAAATTGAAAACCAATTCAAGGAATATTAATGAGAAGTGAATGTATATTGATTCGGTATGAATTGATTGGATAAATATTGGTTTGTTGGATGATAGTTATTGGATGGTTGGATTTGTTGTTTTGATGGCATTTGCTATATTGGCATATGTCGTTATTATATTAGTATGTGTTGTATATTGATATTACTTTATATATACATGTTTCTCATTGGTTTGTTGAGTATTAAGTAGGTGCGGATGGCGCTTGCTTCGCATTTGGAGCTCGCTTTCGCGCTATATTAGCAGTATATACTTGCTAATAATATATAAGGTACATATCTCGGATTACATATCGTACTTTTATACTTTTTTCCTTGTGGGATGCCTCATCCTTGATGATGAGATGTATATTTGTGATACATATATTGTTATTTTTTTGGGATCGAACCGCGCAAAGCAGACGCTGGCGAATTTTTTTGAAAATTTAGGGAGTTAGAAAATTTTTGAAAAAATTGTGATAACTAAAATTTTGATATTGAGTTATAAAGTTAAATGATATTAGTTGGTTTTAAAAGATAACTAAGTAGATTTGAAAACATAAAAAAGTTTTTGTAAGTTTAACTATTGGATTTTGGAAACAGTTAAAAGGTTAAATATATTTGGTAAATCTAATTTGAACGAATTGTTTTGAAAAGTTAATGGATTTTGTGACTTTTTCTTACTTAGTAATTTCGAGGACGAAATTCTTTTAAGTAGGGGAGAATGTAACGACCTAGAATTTCGATCATCTGAAATTCATATATTTAATTAATTTCAAATATGCACAAGTTAAATTTTATAAGCTAAATAACTTATATTTGAATATAGTGATCTAATTCGATGATTAAATTGTTAATTTAATATTTGAAATTGCTGAAATAATTAAAAATTGAATTTAATATGAATAAAAATGATTTATAAAGTTGAATTTAATCTTATTTGATCTAGAATGATGTTAGAGAACTTTTAAAATCGAAATAAAAGTTAAACTGCAGAAATTGGATATTTTAATATTTAATTGACGAGTAAAAAATAGCCATTTTTCATACAGTCTCGGATTTTGACGAAACTAGTTTCATTAGATCTGTAATGTTATATTATTGAAAGATTTCAAATTTCATGTCAGTCGGATTTACGGTTTGTTCGGGGCAAGCTAAAACGCGTAGAAAATCGGTTTAAGTGAATTTTAAATTTAAATAGTCGATTTGAAAACCTATCTTCCAAATACGATCGAATTATCTTCCGATATATATTTCATTATGCTCAGAATTGGGGTAAAACCTTATAAACGACAGACGGCACGCTTCGTTTGGAGTTTGGAAAATTTTCGGATGAATAGTGCGCGAAATTTTCTATAAAAGCCCCTCATTTTTTCCTTTTTTCTCAAACCCTAGGGTTTCAAAGCCCTAGCTGCTACTTCTTGTCAATGGCCAAAATTTCATTTCGTTTCTCCTCAATTATCTTCAAATCCATCGATTTATTCGAAAAAGTTTCAACTACAAAATTGTAGACAACGTCGAGTCAAATCCAACGGTCGGGATAGGGTTTCGAGCTACGGATCGACATCATATGGGCCGCGTTCATCATTAGGTCATGCGCGTTTTTTGAGGCCAGATCACCATCGAGCTTGACCAAATTTTCGGCGACGGTAGAGCGGAGCAAGGGCTTTCAAACTTTGGTAGCCGATTGTCTTCAAGTCGATCGTAGTGGCCGCGATAATTCAATGTAGTAGGCGGCTATTTGGGTTTCTTGCTCACGGTTGAATGATGGAGGAAGAAGGGTAAAGACGGCCTAGATCTAGGGTTTCAAAATCTAGCGGCCAAGATTAAAAGGTTTATAAAATAAATTAAAAAATTGAAATTGATTATATATTTAAATTTGTACAATTTTCAAAACGCTATAACTTCTTCATATGAGGTCCGTTTTTAACGAAACGAATTGCGTTGGGTTCGTATTGACGAGCATTACATTATGGAGCTGGATTGGGATTAATTCGAGCTAGTGAAAATTTTGGCAAGTAAACGCTTGTTTAATTTTAATTGTAATAAATAGCTAACGCGACGACTACAAGCAATGTGAGTACAACTCACTCTTTCTAACTCATTGATATTTTCATATAAGTGAAAAATAATTTATTATATGATGATTGATGATTGTCTCGATGATATATGATATATTGATTGAAATTTGGATATATACCTGCCTAGTGGAGCAGATGGCCTTATACGTTCCCATGTATGTGTGGATGACTGTTTGTACATACGTCTGTCTTGAAGCGGACATTGTACACATATTCTAATATGTATATTTGTTGTAGATGACAGGCTGGAGGGATCCAACTGGATTCCTTGCCAGTATTGATTTATTTACAGTTATTGTTATATATTCTGTTACCATATGATATATGATGTTTTGGATGCTGTGATTGATGTATTTAGTAATGTTGCAGCATTGGGCCTGTTTTTGAAAATTTAAAAAAGTTTAAGTGATGATTTCCAAATTTAAAAGGATTTTCAAGTGATTTTGAAAATATACGTTTTTTTGAATTTTGAAGTGTTAACGGAAAGGATTTATTTTAAATAAATAAATGTTATAATTTTTATGTTATAAACATTATGATGTTTTAGGAAATATAATTGAAATGTGATTTTTGGAAATATGAAGTTGATTATTTTATTCAATAGTTTAAATGGTGATTTTTGAATTTATTATAAAAGGCTTATATATAAGATTTATAAAAGTGATATTTTTATAAATCAAAATGAGGAGATTATAAAGGAGTTTTTATAAGTATTAAAATGAAGTTATAAATGGATTTATAAGTGAATAAGATTTATGAATTGCGAAGTTATAAAATGAATGAATTTGTGAAATAAGAGATTTATAAGTAATTGACTTAAAATTTTGATTTGGCATATAAATGAGATGAATGGAATTGGTTAATAAAAGAGATTTATTAATTGTAGTTTTTATAAAATATAAATGTGATTTATAAACATTGTTTTATAAATCCAGATTTGATGGAATTGGATAAGTTAAATATACAAGTTTATTAAAGGAGATATATCCACGATTTCGGACAGTGGATAATCCTTTAATGAATATATAGAAGCAATGAATTTGGTAAAGACATTATATTCACGATTTTGGACAGTGAATAATATATTAAATAAAGTGGATGTTTTGGGAAGTGATATTTTAAATGGAAAAAAATGATTTGAAAGTGTTTTAAAACATGTTATATCGAATATATAGGTTTCAACATTCATTGTTGAAATAGACGTTTTCGAAAAGAATAAGAAAACGATGGACTATAAACTGTTGTTATAGTAAATGATTTTCGAAAGGAAATGTTTCGTATAGTACATGGGATTGATATATCTATCTTATTTTTAAATCCCTATACTATTGATTTTGGGTTGTCGTAACGAAGTTTTACGCAACATTCGTTTTGACCCAAAATAAAGATGTTCAAAAGAATCTTTTCCTTAAAGAATAAAGATATACTTAATCGTGATTTAAGTATATATAATATTTTCTAAGTGTTGAAAATAAATTGATTTGTGAATTACTTATTATTAAATAAGTATATGGAAATGTTTTCCAATATAGAAAGTTGAAATTGTTTGAGAATATATCTTTTTAAAGATAATTTGAGGTGAATATTTGGCGAATGTTTAATTATCAAAAGATTAACTAAAAGGACCCAGCGATTGTTATGGTGATGAATATTTGTTTGTTTGTTTTGATAGTTAAAGAACCGACTATCAAACTTAGCCAAATTTTAGTTCCTCGACTTGATGTGGGAACTATTTAGTCGTATACTTAGTACGTAGCCTTCTGTGTAGGCTTGATTATCGTTTGTGCTGAGGATGTCGATTCGTGTAGTGCGGAGTATTACTCCAATCTATCGAGCTTCCTTCTTGGCCTGAACGATAGAAAGTTGAAAGTTGGAGTCGTGATAAGTCTATGAGACTTATTTGCTATGTGAGGTTGTGAAACGCTTTTGCATTGTTGGTGCGAAGAGACCGGGATCAGATTTATCTAAAAACCACTTTAGACCAACGAATATGCGACGATTGTGCAGGTTGCTTGTGATGATATTGGTATTTTGGATTTTCATAGTGGGGGACTGCTTGTTGATCGTTTGGGGTTAAAATCCCAATATACATCCAATAGCAATGGTCTCTTCATTATGAAATATCCAATGCGAGGACTATTCGATACTAATCCTAGGGATTTCCCAATAGGATGTGGTAGGAAAGTACCTTCGGTTTGTCATGTTCCTGGACAACTTGTATGGATGTTTCTCTGACGTTGCATTTTGATAGAATACGTACATTGGTTTTTACAAACGTACATCAATGGCGGCGGAGAAGGCAACTTCTCTTAGCTTAACACCCTCCTTGAGACGTATGAGCTTAAGGGTTGTATTTTTGTGGAATGTAATTAGTAGTCAAAGGAAATGGGCGTGTGGCATTCAAAGTGATGTGATATGTGATTATGAAAGGTAATTGTTACCTTGTCAGGCCGCATCAACCGGAAATGACCAAAACAGGGTTAGATACGACAAGGCTAAGTGGGTCGCTCCCATTAGGGTATGATCATCCTCTTCTAGATATATCTTTGCATGCTATGACGTCATGTATCTGATTATTGTGGTTCGTATGCTAAAGGGCCCTCGATAAGGTTGGTAACGATCGGAGGATGATATACTCGGTACCATCTAGTTATAGAGGTGAGCCGGTCTTGTTTTGTTGGTAGAGGATTCTTTATGATGGTCCTCGGTACATTCTTCTAGAGATGTACTGCCGAAAGGTAGTCCCTTCACCTGGTCATTTGTATGAAAATCCAAAACCCACTACGAGCAATGATTTTGTTTGTAAAGGCGTAATGAATAGCCTCGAAATGCTATATGGGTAACCATTTCGACTATGATTAATATTATTTGTATACTAGACACTAGTATAATATCACATGAGCCTGATATGAAATGATTTAGTTATCGTAAGGTAAAAACATGTCCGTGTTTATGTGTGGACTTGTCTTAGGAGATACTTTATTTTGATAAAGGAAAAGTTTGGTAATTTAATAAATTCAGTTCAGTGTGTTTCTCACGCTGGTTTACCAAATTGATCTGGACGTTCTTCCCTTTCAATGCTCGGGTCAGACCGAGTATATTTATAGGTCTAGATTTGATGCTTTTGGAGCTTCAGCAGGAGAGCTGAAGATCTTCACTTCTGTACATCCGTATTTGCTTGATTATCCGCTGCATTGCTTAGTTGTTTTAAATTATCGGCATTTATAAGGACATGTTATTATAACTGTTCGGCTGATAACTATAGGTTGATTGTAGAACTCTGATTGATGTGTGTATATATACAGTTTCTGTTTTGTAAAGATCATTAATATGATATTATATATTTTCCGTTGCGATGTGAGAGTCTATATTATTATGTTTGGTTCTATCTTCCCTCTTTCTTCTCTTCTGTTCTTCTCTCTTCTTTACTTTCTCTTGACTTTCCATCAGTCTGTGTTTTTGGGTCGGACATTTGTGGATTATTGTAAATTCAAAGGGTACGGATTTGCGGGTCATCACGCTTCACTAAAACAACAACCCTCACTTAATTCGGAGGAACTAGTCTATATAACCCTTGAGCAGCCGAATAAGGACCTGAGTAACAGAAGGATTTCGCCTCAGTAGTCGAAGATGACTTCACATGCCTGAGCAGCAGACCTGGACTTCAACAAATACAAAAGATTGTTCTGACTTTGTATGTTCTAACAACACGGATTTGTCACTTGTAATACACCCTTCCTATAATCTTCTCCTCGAGTATAAATATGTATATTTGATGTTTATGAAGAATAGAAAGGTATATATTACTTTAATGGAGAATAATTGAAAGTATTGTTGCAAGTAGATTCCATTGAGTTAGATAAGAAAGATAAGAAAATTCAGTGATTTTAAATCAAGTTAGAGTATGTATTTATAGAGTTAAAAAGTAGCGACTGTTGATGTAGAGTTTTGATTGAAGTGTTGTGTCCAAATCTTTTCGTAGAGGTTCGTAACTCTTCACAAATAGTCATGCCTTTTCAAAAAATAGCTGCTATAGAAATTCAGTCCACTGAGCCTCTGGGTCAGTCGACTGGATATTCAAACGTTTTATTTGTTTTTTGTGCACCTGTGCATGTTGCATAGAAATTTATAGGTCTGTCGACTGACCTACCAGGTCAGTCGACTGACCTGGTTATTTCTATGCAATTTGCACAGTTTCACAGGTTTTTAATATATATATATATATGTATGTATGTATGTATGTATGTATGTATATGTATATGTATGTATGTATGTATATGTATTATATATGATTTTAAAAGAAAACTTTGATTATATATATATATATATATTTACTATGCTTATATGTATAAATCATTAAGATAATATATACATTAATCGAGGAGAGATTTTAACAAAATTGACCTAAGACACAAAAACAAAATAATATAATCGATGCACTGATTCTGAAGTCTTGTCTCCTTGTGTTTATATTCTCTTTTTGTCATAGCAGTCGTCAAATCTGTATGTCGTAGTGATAGCTTTGTGTCATGAATCAAAACCAAATCTCAACATTCTCCCCCTTTTTGATTGACAACAACCTGTAAATTGATATAGATTTCGACTATATATATAATATAAATACTTACTCCCGTTGAATCTTTGACCCTCTATATCCTGCATTCTTAATGTTAGTACTAATATTTCTCGCCGTTTGTCATCGATAAAACGGAATAAGGAATATAAAAGAATGAATCCATAATGTCATAGATATTGTGAAGGAAACGATCGTTCATACATTAAAATACCATAAACAAGAGTCTTGAAATAATTTGAAAAGAATGGCTATTTAATAAAAGCCAAAATGTTTGTGAAATAAAGAATAATGTTTTTATAAAAAAGATAACACCTTATGCCATTCTTTTCTTACCCCTGTCACCATGCGATGTTTGACCACCACTATCGCCTCCATCTCCACCATCGTCGCTACTACTTGCTTGATTATCGGAAGAGGAAGAACAGGTGAAGACGTGTTGCTTGCCCAGATCGCCTAGCGTAGACGTGGAAGTGCCGAATGAACATGAGATAGCTTGCAATAACTTCATAAAAAAATCCTTTAAACTTATCAAGCTTTTTGTCAACTTTAGTGATATGGGATTGAAGAATTTGTTGGTTACAACATATCGTAGAAATCGACTCATGTGGAGGAAGGCCGGGATTTGGAATCAAAATTTCGTCTTGTTGAAAACTAGTTGATCTTTGGCGAGGTGGACGGTGAGATGCTTCGCCTTCTTGTTGTTGTGGTTGATCTTGATAAAATTGTGGTTGAGTCCATTCTTCGAAAGTAATGTTAGGAGGTGGTCGAGAAACCGGTAGCTTCATTAATGCTAAAGTACAAGAATTTAAATACCCAACGGCAGAAACCGATGAGTTAGGTACTGAAATCTCACATGCCTTTAGCAGTCGCATAATATACCCACCATAGTATATGACATTCATTTGACCTTTTTTGAAGCTTAAGAATTCATCTAGAATTAATCGTGGCCAGTTGACTTTAATATTTTCAAAGATAGCATACAAGGCTTTAAAGTTATGTTCATAAACTAGTTCATAACTCCCGGTTCGTGGAGTTACGGTTTTCATTAACGCATGGTATATAATTCTTGCTTTTGGTCTTAAGGACATGGACTTGAATTGTTGCATGTCGTCTTCTAAAAATAAATGACTTATATGCTCGCCAATGACCATATCACAATCAACATTACTCAATTCTATACCATCATTTTCAGATCTTAAAATGTGAGCCATTCGATCTAAGGAGAAAAAACGGCTTTTCCACAAACTAGACTCCATACACAATCTTCTTAATTTTGAACGGTTTGATGACCCAAATTAAGATTAGCATAGAATAGTTTGACAATAATTTGATTAATTTTATGCTTATTGTCGTCAATATTGAATAAAGATTCCAAATTTCCCCTACGAGCCAATTCTTGTATATGGTATGGAGAAAAATCGGCAAACTTTACAAACGAACCTTCAAAGATGCGAGAACCTTGCATTCTTCTCCATCTCCTAATTGCGGTATCATCGAATATGCTTTATTGGATTTGCTCATTTGAAGGAAGTTGGGAGGATGAAGATGCTAGTCCTTTTCTCTTTGGAGCCATTAATTTGATTGTTTGGAGGTTAAAAATTGAGTTTTTGAAGAGCTAGGGTTTTTGTAAAATTTGAAAATTTAAAATGAGAGAGGAGAGAGAGGGGGAAAGTGGAGGATAAAAGGTGAAAAGCGAGTGGGTAGAAGTAGTAGTTTTTCTTAGATTTACGAACCAGTCGACTGAATTAGTGGTCCAGTTGACTGAACATGAAATTCAAAATTTTCGAACATCTGGTTCAGTCAACTGAATGTCTAATTTAGTTGACTGAATCTGGGTTATATATATTTCATCTTCTGGTCCAATCGACTAAGCTACTATGGCAGTCGACTGACCCTGCATTTTTAAAAAAAAAA
This sequence comes from Allium cepa, assembly GCA_030765085.1. NCBI lineage: Eukaryota > Viridiplantae > Streptophyta > Magnoliopsida > Asparagales > Amaryllidaceae > Allium > Allium cepa. Next base: position 637,260,999 of record CM060941.1, read on the forward strand.
CTTCAGTGTCAGTCAACTGGCCCCCTAGTTCAGTCGACTGACCTGGGTGAATTTTTCCAATGAATTTTTGTTGACTAAATTTTGTTATATTTTCGTACTTATTAACATTGTAAATTTATTTTTTGAATATTAGAACTAGTATATGTGTTGATAATATGCGGGAGAAGAATGAATTATTCCCAAAACAAAGTGTACATACTTTAGTTAAATTATTCGGAAAAATAAACAAATAATAACAACTACTTTTATTTTGAAGGGCTAGGAGTTTTGTAGCCCTATAGTTGTTTGCGATGAACGTTTGATGATTCATTTCGATCCCATGAATTTGGCGAGACTGGTGGTCGTGGCAGGGATGAAGTAGAAGGTCGTCGAATAGGAAAAATGGCGTGTTCGTCTATTGAATCTGATGAAGCACTACAAAATTTCATACCAATGTCCTCGATAATTCCTAGACGTCTTGAGTTGATCTTTTGCTCGTAATATATTTTACGTTGAAGCATTGGCGATTCTTGTTGATAGTGATGCAAATCATTTATTTTTTGTTTAGTGTTTGGAGAGACATCAACCATCATCTTTTTCCCTTTCTTTTTCTCTGGAGTATATCCGGTATGATCATGATAGGTGGAAGATGGTGTAGTATGGACGGGAGTTTATGATGATTCGATAGAGGCTAGAATTTTAATGGAGTCAGTTGATGAAGAAGTTGACATCTTGATAATTAGTTTGCATTTTAGTTCGATTGTATAAATAACATAGAATAGACCTATCTATTTATAGACTAAAGTTGAGAAAAAGAAGGTTGAAGTGAATGGTTTGTCTTGAATTTAGCCATAAAAAGGTTGTTAGTTATGAAAAGTTTGCTATTTCATTGGTTTTCTGTTATTTGATTTATCTTATGTAAATGTAATATGCATAAAAGAAGTAAAGTATATTTATAAAGATAAGTGTTATACATAATTTAGTATATAGTTATCACCATATAATAGAGTCCCCGGCCTAGACTGTAACAAAACTAATCAATAGCTCAGGTGGTTAAGACACCTGGGCTATTCACAACAGGTTATAGTTCGAGTCTCAGCATTGTCAGAAATATGAATTTTTGTAAAAAAAATTATTTTTGATTTTTTTGGTCAAAATTTCGTATTTTATTATTTATATATCTTTAATTGACATTATACCGAGTTCTTGATGTAATTTTATAAAAGTGTTTTCTAACAATGGTTTAGTAAAAATATCAGCTAATTGATTTTCAGATGGAACGTAGTCTAAATTTATCACTTCTTTTTCTATATTATCGCATAGATAGTGATGTCTAATATCTATGTGTATAGTTCTTGTGCGGTTTACAGGATTTTTGGATAGATTTATTGCACTAGAATTATCGCAGTAAATTGTTGATTTTGATAGATTGACTCTGAAATCTTTAAGTGTCTGTTGCATATGAATTACTTGTGCGCAAGCTAGTGCCCCAGAAATATATCCCACTTCACAAGTTGATAGCGAGAAACAGTTTTGTTTTTTGCTAAACCATGATATTAATAATTTACCAATGAAGTGACACGTACCACTTGTACTTTTTCTATCCGTTCGTGATCCTTCGAAACCAGCATCGCTGTAGGATACTTCGAACGAGCATTTTTTTGGATAGAAAAGTTCGAAATCTGTAGTATTATTAAGAAAATGTATTGTTCATTTTACGGCTCATAAATGTGATTCTTTTGGGTCATCTTGAAGTCGTGCACATAGACACACATTGATCATTATGTCTGATCTACTCGCTGTTAGATAAAGTAGTGATCCTGTCATACTACGATATAGTTTTTGGTCTACACTCTTGCCATTTTCATCTTTATCAAGATGTGATGTTGTGCTCATAAGTGTTGGTTTGGCAGAAGTGTTTTCCATTTCGAAACGTTTGACAAGATTATTACAGTATTTTTCTTGGTTTATAAATATTCCATTTGAAACTTATTTATTTGAAGACCTAGAAAATATGATAATTCTCCCATATTGAACATTTCAAATTCTCTAGTCATTATTCCATAAAATTCTTTACATAATTTATTATTGGTTGAACCAAATATAATGTCATCTACATATATTTGAACTATAAAAATATCATTTTTAGAGTGCTTTATAAATAAAGTTTGATCTACTTTTCCTATTTCGAATCCTGATTCAATTAAATAACTTTTAAGGCATTCATACCAAGCATGTGGTGCTTGTTTTAAACCATATAAAGCTTTCTTAAGTTTATAGCCATGATCTGGGTATTTTTCATGAATAAATAAAAGAGGTTGTTCAACATAAAAAATTTCTTTAATATAACCATTTAAAAAATCACTTTTAACATCCATTTGATAGAGTTTAAAATTATTAAAACATGCATACGCCAATAAGATTCGTATTGCTTCTAGTCTAGCGATTGGAGCAAATATTTCTTCGTAGTCTATTCCTTCTTCTTGGTTACATCCTTGTGCTACTAGTCTCGCTTTGTTTCTAGTTATATTTCCTAATTCATCTGCTTTATATTTATAAACCCATTTAGTTCCTATAACAGCCTGATCGGTCGGTCCGTTCCTTATTATTTTTAGGTTCTATAGTAGAGAGAAAAACTACATTACCCATTAAATTTAGTTGATTTATAGTTCGAACATTTAAATTTATTTATCCAATTATATTTTCTATACGATGATTTCGTAAGATTCTTCGAGGAGATCTTATTGTATTAGTAATATTTCTATTTTCTAAATTATTAACAATGTTTTCATCTTCTCTAGAATTATAACTAATACCTTCATCTTCTCTTGAATTGTTTATTATTATATTCGTTTTATTATTAAGTAAATCATCGTGATTATTTGTTTTTGACATAAGTTTAGAGTTCTCATCAAAAGATATATGAAGTGTCTCTTCAATAGTATTAGTTCGTTTATTAAAAATTCGATAAGCTTTGCTTCGATTCGAATATCCAAGAAATATACCTTTGTCGCATTTTGAATCGAATTTGCCAAGCTGATCTTTGGTATTTAATACAAAACATTTTGATCCAAATATTTTAAAATAAGATATGTTTGGTTTTCTACCGTTAAAAAGTTCGTAAGGTGTATTCTTGGTGAGAGGCCTAATAGAAACACGATTCAATACATAACAGGCAGTTGCAACAGCTTTTGCCCAAAAATGTTTTGGTAATGTGCTTTCGTTTAGTAAGGTTCTTGCACATTCTTGTAGAGTTCGATTCTTTCGTTCTGTAACTCCATTTTGTTGTGGAGTTCTAGGAAACGAAAAGTTATGAAATATTCCTTTCTTTTTACAATAGTTATTAAACTGTTCGTTTTCAAATTCACCTTCATGATCACTTCTAATATTTTTAATTTTAGTACCTTTTAAATTGTGAATTCGTTTGACAAATGTTTTGAAATTTTCAAAAGTATCACTTTTTTCCACAAAAATATTCCATGTATATCTAGAAAAATCATCAACTATTACAAATATGTATTTATTGTGATTTATGGATTGAATTTGAATAGGTTCAAATAAATCCATATGAAGTAATTCAAGTGATTGTAATGTCGAAATGACTTTCTTAGATTTAAACGAGGATTTAGTTAATTTACGTAATTGACACTAGTCACATATATTATTAACTTTAAAATTCATCTTTGGTAGTCCTTTTATGAGATTATTTAGAAATTTCAGTTATATTTTTGAAATTGATATTACAAAATTGTTTGTGCCATTTTCAAGGATCATTTTCTTTGGCTATTAAATACATGTCTAAGTTATGATTAACTTTCATATTCAAAATGTAGATGTTTTTATCTCTTTTTCCTTAGAAAATAAGATTTTGATTTTGATCAAAGATACTACATTTATTTTCAGAAAAGGATATTTTAAAACCTTTATCGCATAATTGACTTATACATAATAGATTATGTTTTAGATTCTTAACTAATAAAACATTTGTAATAAGAGGTAAATTAGATGTACCGTAATTGCTCACATCGCCTTTGCCGATGATATAGCCCTTGGAATTATCTCCAAAAGTGACAGAACCTCCGTCTGAGTATGTAATATTTATCATCATATCTCATGTCATGTGTTTTGAGCAACCACTGTCGAGTAACTATTTTCCTCTTTTCCTGAGTGGGACCTGCAAAAAATATAAGATAACGCTGGTGCCTCCCTTTTTAATAGGATTCTAAGAGTTAGATCTTAGGAAACCAAACCCAAGTGGGTTTAGTATCCCTTTTATAAATATAATTTTTATTATTATGAACATTTTCTATGAATGAACTAATATATCTTTTCCTTATTAACTAGTTTTAGGTACCTATATATTTATAGTTTTAGAAACTAGTCTTTTTGAAGATGTGGGTGTTTTATTAGACTTAACATTGTTTAAATTACTAGATTGTGAATTCTTGATTTTCTTCTTATAACCTAAACCAAATTTATTGTTAACAGGTTGTGAATTCTCAATAATTCTAGATAAATTCTCTCTTCCTTTATTAAAATTTGAAACATTTTTAGCGATTTCTTCTAGTTTGGTCTTTAAACTTGATTATTCTAGTTCTATCATTTTAATATTAGTTTTTAAAACATGATTTTTAGAAACAAGACCATCATTCTTTTCTTTTTGAGTTTCAACTTCTTGACTCAATAATATAAGTTGAGAATTAACATTTGAAAAAGATTCTTGAGTTTCCTCAAGTTCTTATTCTAATATTTTCTTCTCGTCTTTACGTATATCTCATTTCGAATTCTGCCTTGTTTAGATTTTCTATAGCCATTTTATATTTTCTTTTGAGACTTTTTAAAGTATCTAATAATTCAGAATTTATTGTTATCATATCATCAAAAGCTAAATCACTAACCTCATTATCTTTGGCCATAAAGCATACGTTGTCTTGTTTATTATCGTTGTCGCTTTCACTTCCAAAAGAAGAGGACGAATCTGAATCATCCCATGTAATTGAAAAGGTTTTTCTTTTGAATTTTTCCTTCCTTTTATTTCGATATTCTTTATTTTGATATGGACAGTCCTTCTGTATATGCCCCTTTTTGTGACAGTTAAAGTACTCCATAACTAATGAAGACGATGGTTTGTTGCTGTTTGAGCTTCTCTTGCAATTATTTCTGTTTCCTTTTCTATATTTGAAGAATTTCTTGAAGTTTTTGGCAATAAAGACTAGGTTGACTTTGTCTAAATCTGATTCATCTTGTTCTGCATGGAATGCTATATTCTTTCTATCTTGAGCTTGTACTCATTTAACCAGCAAATTCACTTCATAGGTCATTAGATTTTCTATTAACTCTTTCGAAGTTATTTTGGAAATATCGTTCGCTTCTTCAATAGCGAGAACTTTTCTTTTCTACTCTCTCGTCGAAAAGTTAAGGATTTTGGATACAATATCAAAGTATGAATATTTTTCTCCCAGTCCTACCAATGAATGATAGAGATCCTGAAATCTTGAGTACATATCATTTATAGATTCATTTTCTTTCATTCTAAAGTTTTGAAACTAACTTTTGAGCATGGATATGTGCTTTGTTTGTTCCTTCGTGTGTAGCTTTCAGTGTATGCCATATTTCATATGCAGTATTGCACATGCTAACATGGTTAAACTCATTTTTTACCTAATGCACAAAACAACATATTCATGGATTTTGCATTAGCTGTGGCATCTAGTTTTTGTGTATTTGATCAAGTAGAATACTCTTTAGTAGGAATAATATATTTTGTCTAAGTTATATTCCATGAATCAAAACCATTTGCTTGCATATATATTCTCATTCATGTGGCCTAATAGTTATAATTCATGCCATTAAATAGTGGTGGTCGTGCAGTGGATTGTCCTTCAATGAAGCTAGTGTTAATGCTAGTACTAGTGTTAGTTTCCATACTATTAGATTAACAGATAACTGTGTTACGGTTATATGATGGCCTTACTTTGATACCAAATGAAATTGTGCTATGGATCATGTAATATGGATATATGATAATACAGATCAGTGTAGTGATGATAGCGATACAGTAAATAGTGCGGAATATAAAAGCAGTAAAGTAAAATGACATTAGGAATTTTTATACTGGTTCGAAGCACCGTTCTATGTCCAGTCCCAGACTCCTTTTGGAATTTCACTAAAACAACAACCCTCACTTAACCTGGAGGAACAGGCCTATAAAACCCTTGAGTAGCAGAACAAGAACCTGAGTAGCAGAACAGGATTTTGCCTCAGCAGCCGAAGAGGACTTCAAACGCCTGAGCAGCGGAACAGGACTTCAACAAATACAAAAGCTTGTTTTGACTTTGTGTCTTCTAATAACATGGATTTGTAACTTATAATACACCCTTCCTATAATCTTCTCCTCGAGTATGTATGTGTGTGTGTATTTGAAGTTTATGAAGAATAGAAAGGTATAATATTGCTTTAATGCAGTATAGTTGAAAGTATAGTTGCAAGTAGATTCCAGAGAGTTAGATAAGAAAGATAAGAAAATTCGGTGATTTGGAATCAATTTAGAGTATGTATTTATAGAGGTTAAAAAGCAGCGACTGTTGATGAAGAGTTTCAATTAAAGTGTTGTGTCCAAATCTTTTCCTAGAGGTTTGTAACTCTTCACAAATAGTCGTGTCTTTTTAGTAAATAGATGTTGTAGAAATTCAGTCAACGAGCCTCTAGGTCAGTCGACTGGATATTAAAATGTTTTATATGTTTGTTTGTGCACCTGAGCATGTTGCATAGAGATCTATGGATCAATCGACTGACCTACCAGGTCAGTCGACTGACCTGGTGATTTCTATGCAATTTGCATGGTTTTCACGGGTTTTTAATATATATATATATATATATATATAAGATTTTTAAAGAAAACTTTGATAATATATATATATATATATACTATGCTTATATGTATAAATCATTAAGATAATATATGCGTTAATCGAGGAGAGATTTTAACAAAATTGACCTAAGACTCAAAAACAAAATAATATAATTGATGCACTGATTTTGAAGTCTTGTCTCCTTGTAGTATATATATTCTCTTTTTATCATAGCAGTCGTCAAAGATGTATGTCATAGTGATAGCTTTGGGTCATGAATCAATACCAAGTCCCAACAGTTCGGCAATGGTGTGAAGGTAGGAAGGTGGTTCGGCAATATTGGAGTGGATCAGTTAAAGGTGGTTCGGCACCACCTTGGGTCGACACTTGGGTGAAGTACACTTGGATAAGAGGTCATTCGGTCAAAATGATGTGGATCGGTCGAGGAGAGGTGGACAAGCGTGATTGGGTATGTTTGGATTCGCCATGTAGCTCGACAGTTCAGTCATGCATGGCTCGGCCAAGGAAAGGTGGTCGAGCATGGCTCGGTTATTGGTCGCTCGGCATTGTGGTGAGGTCAGGGCCACTAAGCATTATGGTGAGGTCAGGGTCGCTCGGCATTGCGGTGAGGCCAGGGTCGCTCGGCATTGTGGTGAGGTCAGGGGCGCTCGTGAGGTCAGGGTCGCTCGGCATTGTGGTGAGGCTAGGGTGGCTTGGTCATGAATAAGGAAACAAGGTGGCTTGGTCATTAGTTGAGTGGTTCGGCATAGGCCGATCCGCATGGCAGTGTGGGTCTGTCGTGATGAAGGATTTTGGCTTGGCTATGGTCTTGATGGGCTCGGACAACTTAGGAAGCCTAGAAACTCAGGATTTGCCTATAAATACAGCATGTGGGTCTCCAGATGGGGTATTTTCTCTTCGGCCCTCTTGCTTTCTATTTTTTAAGGCTAAGGCCTCTACCATTTTGGGACTGTAGTTGATTCTAGCATCAATAAAAAGAAAATTTCTAAAGTGGACGTAGGCTGGAGTAAGCCGAACCACTATAAATTCTTTGTCATACTAATTTCTTTTTAATTTTGACTGTTCTTCATATTATACTCTCTACATATATTCTATCTGTGAGTTGTGATGTTAATGACCAATTTTGGCGCTAACATAGAGAATTGGTCTAAAATAATTTAAGTTAATAGCTCCACTTTTTTTACGTATTAGAATGACGTTAGCAAAAGTAAACCTTCCTAATTACAGTTTCCCATTAAAAATTCATTAAACATACTAATTAAATCAAGCTTTAAAACATCCCAAAATAATTTGTAAAATAATATAGGAAACTCATCAAGGCCTGGTGCTTTATTACTAGGCATATCATTAATAGAATTTAAAATTTCCTCTTCAGTAAAAGGATTATCAAAATCAGAAAGATCAATTTTAGATTCAGTAGGATAAAGTTCATTCCATCTAACATTAATTCCATGCTTATTCTTCTTACCAAAAATATCCCGATAATAAACAGTAAATGCCTTATTAAGATCCCTTTGATCATCCAATTCTACATTTATTCACAAAAATAGAATTTATCGTGTTACTGCATTTTCTACCATTAGCCATACTATGAAAAAAAATTAGTATTATTATCACATGCATTAATCCAATAAATTGTAGATCTTTGTTTTCACTTAACCTCTTCTTTTTCTAAAATTGAATTAAGCTCTTCTTTTAAATTAGCGAGAACATTACGCTCTCCAATATTTAGTTGTCTAGCTTCTTCTATCTTATTAACATTGTACATTTCAGAAAGTAAATTTTCGTTTTTAATTTTAATACTACCATAAACATTCTTATTCCAGTTTTAAGAAAATTCCTAAGACCCCTAAATTTTAAAACAAAATTCTTAGCAGAGTTATCTGTATATCTGATATTATAAAAATTCGTAGAAATCCATTTATTTTTAATTAGGTTAGAGAAATTGGATTCTAATAACCACATTTTTACAAATTTAAAACTTATATTAACAATTTTATGATGATCACATGTAAGAATGATAGGGGAATGATCATAAGTATAAGGCAAACCAAAGACAATACAAATGGGAATGTTATCCTCAATTTTATCGCTGATGAAAAATCTATCTAGAAGGGGCCATAGGTAAGGATTCTCTACTATTACTTCAAGTGAATTCTCTAGTAGAAAGCAGTAGTTCTATTAAATTAGTATCAATAAAAAACTGGTCAAACTCTTTCATAGAAGAGAAGTCCCCTCCCAAGAGGAACGTTCTCCTAGAAAATGTGTAACACTGAAATCCCCACCCATAATCCAAGATCCAGGTGCGAATGATCAAAATGCCAAACATTCATCCCATAGAAATCTATGACCAATTTTAGAGTTTGGACCATAAACTTTATAAATATCTAATAAAGAGTTATCACTAAGGTTAATGAGAATAATATGTAAAGAGTATTGCTTAGTAATTTTGAAGAATTTTAAAAGAGTTTCCCACCATCCTATAAGTAACCCCCAGAAGTTCCAACAGAAGGTAAACATGCCCAATGTCTAAAATGATGTCCACTTAATCTCTGTAAAAGCAAATATGGGGACAATCTATTTTAGCTTCCCGTAAGAGAGAAATATCAATAAAATGATCCTAAAAAATGCTCAAATTCTATCGCATTTATTTAAATCATTTAAACCCCTAATATTCCAGCTAATAGTCCTCATAATCCAGAAGATATAGCACTCTCTATTTCCCTATTCCTAATATAAGCAGCATCTAATTCAACATCAACAAAAAACAAAAGTGGTATCCTAGACAACTGACTGTTAAGCCTTTTGTTGGTTTGGATTGACTTTGAACTAAGTTGTTTAAAAATGAGTATTATTCTTAATGACGTTTCAAAAGTTCTGATAACTATTTAGAAATGTCAAAATTGGTTAATTTATTATTTTTGGAGATCTTTATAAAGGCATAAATTTTTATTTTAAGTTATGTGTTATTTAAACTATTTCAAGTATAAAACTACTTTTGTAGTGATCATTTGAAAGTTAATTTTTATTTTATTTTAGAGTAATTAGTATTTAAGTATATTCATTTTAAAATAAATCTATTAAATATTAATGTTGTTTATATGATAAATTATATAGTAAAACTTATATAAAGGGTACTTTGTTTAATAAAAACTTGAGAAATTTATTTGAAACTTTATTTGGAAAAAATGGTTTTATGAATATATTTACCCAGTGAAATAAGCTTACTTAGTAAATTTTAATTTATTGGGATTTTAAAATGTGAATAAGGCTTAATAGTAACAATGGGAAATGAAATTGGTTGAATTGATTGATTATGTTGATAGTTAAATAACCGACTATCAAATCTGGACAAAACTTAACTTTGGAAATATCTAAAGGAAACTCAAGAATTATATGGTATGATTACCGTCTGAGGTGCTACACCATATGTATAAACTCGTTTGTTCTCTAGGATGAATTATAAGGAAACATGTCCACTAACGGTTAGGAGGTGACCTCCGATCTTATTTTCGTCTGTGTATTTCCTAAAGAACCGGGGTTGAGTTTACCGAGAAATAACGAACGTTGTTTCGAAGAGACCGGGATCGAATTTTGTGACGACCCGGATTTTTGGATGTCTGTAAATTGGGAAATTAACTAATTTTATTAACGAAATATTAATTTTTGATAGGTCGAGCAAATAAATTTCTGATAATTAAAATATCTGAATATATAAATTGATTGATAACTATTATAACGATTGAATTATAAAATCTCTAGATAGGATAGATCTTACAGAAAATAAATTATATCCATATGTAAACTCCACCCTTTAAATTAAGACAAATGCCCATAAGTTTATGCATGCAAATATATACAAGCTTTATGGTTGTTTGATAACATATACTAGTAAATAAGTAATATATATGCACATATGCCAATATGAAGAAATGTGTATAGAGAGTATGTTTACAAGTTATAAAAAAAATTCATACGGAAAAATAAATATCAATTCATATAAAAATGTTTGTAAACACAAAAGGAGACAACTTCATAAATGTATATCATAATCAATGTCAAAACAAAATCATAGTCAAGCATAAAAGCATATCTCTCATGAGAAATCACATCAGCTCTCAAAAATCAAATCAAAAAGAAAATATGTGAAACATTGTACACAAAACACCTCAGCCTAGCTTCTTCTGTACACCTCTATTCTATGTATATATAGATATATACATATATCCATCACTACCTTGTTTCACACTTTACTGCATTTGAACTAAGTACAACAAAAGGATAAGCAACACTGCCACTAAAACAACTCAACTCAACAGAGATCATCAACAAAACAAAAGCAAGTAGCAATTTCAAAGCCAGTATTCTCTGTTCAAAGCAGGTGAGTGATCTGACCTATTTTACTCTGTTATTTTTTTTAAAATGCCTGTGAATAAACCCAACTTAGTTTTATTTTGAATCTGGATGTATGGATGAATCTTAGAAGCTTGATGTAAAATTTTTGCATTATGATGTATTGTGTATACATGAATGTAAAACTGTGTGCATATATTAAGGGATCAATGTTCTTCTCTGTTTAAAAGTACAGAGTTCAAAAATTTGATCAAAATCCAAAATTCTTTTAATGTAGTCTATGATAAACTTAGGTATTTAAACAAATTATGTTTATCAAATCATAAGCTAAAGTTGAAAATTTATTTTAGAGTTAAATCAGTTTGTAGATTTCTGGAATTTTGAATTTTACAGTCAAACTTAGAATTTGTTAAAATTTGATTTTAACAATTTAACATTTCATATATATATTCAGAATCATCATCAAAATCTAGGATTTTTGAAATCAAAAACATGATTTTTAGGCTTGGGGTTGTGAAGGATTTACGAGATGACCTGAATAGGAATTTTCATCTATTGCCGACAAATGGAGAAGTATCAGGGGTTGCGATCAAGGTCGAAGGTATTGTGCAGTTGGTCGAACGTGGGAAAAATAATGGTAGGGCTTATTATCGGCCGTGGTGGTCGGATTTTGAAAGAATAGGGTTTTGCCGCTGATTTGGGTGGTATGTGATCTCAAGACTTTTGCATCCTCATTTGATCATCGGGAACGATCGCGATAGGAGAAATAAGTGCTCAGTATCGAGACAATTCAATGGTGAGAACGACAGGTCAATCAGGGATCGGGTTCGCCGGCGTTGGGATGCTATCCGTTCGAAAGCTGGTTCCAGTTTTGGCCTTCGTGCTCAAATTTCGATTACGAAATCATGTTAATGTTCTAGGTGATGCGATGCTTGGTGAAGGGCTTCGGTGATGTGTGGGTGGACTCGGTGACGACCAGAGGTGATGGAGGTGGTCGTGCATGTGCACGTGTGCACCAGCATATCTGGAATTTGGGTGGGTTAGGTTAGGCGATGATTCTCGTGATGATCTCGAGAGGTTTTCCTAGGTTACTTGATGCAGTTGGGTGTGATGTGCTCGAGTGTGGCTTGGGGATTGATTGGGTTTTTCCTCGATTTGCTCGGGAATTATTATTTTGGGCCACAATTTTTGTAAGCTGGAGTAAATAAGTACGAAAGCTTAGCAAAAGGTGGGAATGTTTCAAAAGTAAACATAAACCAGTCTTTTTTTAAAAACGAGGTATTAGCAAAAATTTAAACAAATTTTTGAAGTTTAAAATGTAATTCAAATTTGTTGTTTAAAGGTGAGTTAAAGTTGTAATTAAATAATTGTACAAATTATTTAATATATTAGGATGGATAATTGATTAATTAAGTAAAGGTCAATAAATTGGTGAAATCAAATTTTAAAAATTGATCGCTTAATGTAATTAATTAACGATAATTACTGTACCTTAGATATAATTGCTTATTGTCATTTAGTAAGGTGGATAATTAATGATTTATTACTAAGGAAATTTGTTACTTAACATAATTAAAAGATTTATTGATTTAATTAGTAATTAAAGGTTACTCACTTAATTAATCAATGATAATATCGAAGGTAATTACTTAATGTCATTAATTAAGATAGGTAATTAATGGGTACTTGCTAAAGGTGATTTACTTAATGGTAATTACTAATGGGAGGAATTAAAGTTTAATTACTTAGTATAATGAGTTAAAAGATTGATTAATTTTTGAAATTAATGAGTGTGAATTTATCAATGTGAATGCCAGAAAATAAACTAATGTGATGGGTTTGAGAATAATTAATTAAGGGAAAATTACTTAATGTAATTAAAGAATGATTAATCAAAAAAAAAAGATTAATCAAGATGAATAATTAAGGGACGATTAATTAATCAATTATAATTAATTAATGTTAAATAAGCAAGATTTATAAGTATTAAGTAATTAATTTAATTCATTGGTAGATAATTAAATTGATTAGGAATGGTGTGACTAATTTATCTTGCCTATGGATGATTGAATGATATGTGAATGTCTTGGATTAATTATTATCCCTGGTATGTGATCGTGATGCTATGTGATATGAAATGTTTCTGTATTATGATATGTAGGGTTGAACAGTGATAATTTGGTTATCTATGATGAAATGCTGTTTAAAGTGACATCCAGTGTTTAAAAGTAAATGGTATGCACTTGATTAACTTGGGTTAAGGTGACATTGGATTCGAAAGAGACTGGAGTCAGATATTAGTTAATATCTGAAACCACTTCGATTCGTTATAAATGGATATATGGAATCAATAGGCTGAAATGGAACGATTTAAAAGAATTGGACCATTTAATCTAAGTTTTGGTACTTAGAAATTGATGTGTGAAATAAGTGATGTCTATAACAACTTGTGAAGTTGTAAATTTATACAAATTACCCCTGGTTTATATAAGTTATATGCTTTTGTATTCCATGTTAGATGTGTTACTCACTGTAACGACCCGGAATTTTAGATCCCGAAAAGTCTAGATAGTTAGAAGAAGAAGAAAGAGGTAGAAGAAGAAGAAACAGAAAACAGAACACAAATTCTCACACTCGCAGCGGATCAAAATATAATATCAAATAATAACAGTTTACAAAAGAATTCTATATTTATCATTTTCATTTTCATACATCAGATTTTACACACATACTCAAACACTGGACATATACAAATCAACATGTCTCAGATATACAACAATATAATACAACGGAAACACTCCATAAGTTCTTGACATCCAGCTCGCCTCCTGAGCTCCAGAACGTCCTTACCTGAAAATCTATAATACTCAGTCTGACCCGAGGATTACATCAAAGTAACACCCGGCTCAGGCTGGAAACCAGTGTGAGTAAACCCATATAACATGAAAATACTAAGTTCAAACCATAAAAGAAAAACCTGGGTAACTCGTACCTCACCATGAGTTTAATTACTTGTTATAGTGTAACGTACGCGATTTTTCGTTGCCGAAAAACCGAATAGTTATGGGTTTGAGAAAAAGAATTTAAGAAAAGAAAAGAGAGAAAAAGGTAGAAAATAGAACAGAAAGAAAATAGAAAGAAAAAGAGAATAGAGAACATAGGGAAAAGAAAGTAGAAAATAAATAGAACGGACAGAAAACAACAGAATCACATCAGAATCTCACAATTCGCAGCGGAACAACATATAATAAATAAATGAATAATCTTTAAACAAAGAACCATATCAGTTATTACATTACATCACATTTCATTACATCATATCATCAGAGTGTACAACATCATACAACAACAACAGTGCAGCGGAAAAGGAATACTATATAAGTAATACGCCATGCCATCCAGCTTGCCTCCAGCAACTCCAGAATATCCAGAATATCCTGATAAACCTTAACTCTTGACTGCCCGTGTGGAAATTGGTGGGCACCCAGAGTTTAGGAAGGAAAACAATAAACTCCAAGTCAGTCATGTGACTGGTGTGAGAACTCAAAACAGTTTATTTATCTTTAAAATCAAAATTGAGGAATATTTTTAAATCAATTCGCAATGCTTTTAAAGATGAGACTACCATAAGGCCTCCCGCACGCACACACATGCAAACGCAGAATCGGAGGAGATTTCTCCTTATGATAGTCAAAGATGCTTGATACGCATTTAAAATAACATTTGATATTATTACTAGTGCATAGTGTAGGAAAAATTCATTTCGAAAGTAGAATATAAATCTTAGCCAACATACGACCATTATCGTATACCTACTATAGCTACCATCCAAACAGTGGTGACCACCATAAGTGGATGGCAGGTCCTACAACTAATACCGTACAAGTTTCGTATTGGGAATTGGATTTCCAACAAATGGTCAGGCCAAGGAACTTCCCATTGCCACATGAGAATGCCTCTGGAAAGACATCCCCGAGAACCAAACCGGAACTCTGCCAACACAAGGCCGGGTTACCCCTAACTGGGTAACTACTGACACGAGCACGCCATTCCCCGATCGTAAACGACCTTTCTCACGGGATCCCGAAAACCAACAACCACAAAGTAATAAATTCGTAGTAACCACATAGGTTAAATATCTGGGCTCCATACCATGATACAACCTCTATCCAGAAGGAAATGTACATACCTTAAAGGGAGCTACCCCTCATAACCTTACCGCATCTTTCCTGTTTTGACCATTTCCGGGGTGTGAGGCTCGACGAAGTCACGTCCACAAAAACATACTTTATACAAAAGCCATGCTTTGGGTCAACAAATGATCAACACAATGATCACCAAGATAGACGATCAAATAAATGATCCTATCACAAATAATCAACACAATGATCATTTACAGCAACACTCAGCATGTCACATTACCAAATGGGGAATATATCGCTGATAACTTCAACTATATAACCTCTGAGCTCGTACGTCTCAGAGAAGGGTGTTAAGCTAAAAGAATAAATTCTCCGCCACCAACAGAAATATATTTGAAAGAAATCGGCTTTATATCTCAACTTGTAATGTCAGACATACAATCCATACAAGTCTGTTCCGGGCTCGAACAAAACCGAAGGCACTTACAAAGAAGTCCTTGCAATCCGGATATTCACAATCCTGATCGGATTCACCATCACATATGGAGAACTCTATACCGTAGCTACTCGGTGCAGAGTAAATCGACAGGTCATCCTATCGCTCTTGCAAATACCGGGTCTTCAACACCGATCTTCAATGCAATTCATAACGACGTATCACATATTCGGAATGGGTTATACGACCCCATGGTCCTTTCCCGGTTAACCCGAATAGTGAGCGCTTATTCAAAAATAAGTGTAGCATTCAAATTCAAACAAATCACATCAATTACCCATTCAAAGGGAAATATTGATAGTCGGTTATTGAACTATCAATGGATATGCACACATCACCAGTTTCCAAATAATTTTCCAAATTATTTATTTTCCAAAATATCTTCACTAGATATATAATTTCAATACTTCAAAAATAAATCAATATTTATTTTTAAACAAATTCCACTTCCTTTTATAAATTCCTTAGTGAATTTACATTTCAAAATATCCATGCATATGATTTCAATAATTCATTTCAATTTATCTTCAAAAAGATAAATTCTCAAAACGTTTCATTTCACATTGGAAAAACATTTCCATACTTATTTATTCATAAGTAATTCACAAATTTTATTTATTTTCACCCTTGGAAAATATTCAATATACTTAAATCGAAATTTAGTATATATTTCATTCTATTAAGGAAATCATTCTCTTCAACATATTTATTTGGGCCAAAACGAATGTTGCGTAAAACATCGTTACGACAACCCAAAACCACTAGTATAGGGATTCGAAATTAAAATAGATATATAAATCCCAATACTATACAAAACATTTCCTTTCGGAAATCATTTACTATAACAACAGTGTTATAGTCCATCATCTCCTTCTATTTCTCGAAAACGTCTATTTCAACAATAAATGTTGAAATCTATGGTTTCGAATCTCAACACATTTTTAAAACATTGTTCGATCGTTTTAATTCTATTTAAAACATCCAAATCCAAAACAATTTCTTTAACATATTATTCACTATTCAAAACGTGAATATACTTCATTAACAATTTCATCCTTTTATTCATTTTAATTCAAAGGATTATTCACATTCAAAAATGTGAATATAACTCCATTAATAAGTTTCAACAATTTACTTATCAAAATAAGTCGTTTGCGAATTTATAAAACAACGTTTATAAATTCCTTTATTAAACTATTCAATTCCATATCTCAATGATATACTAACAGTTCATCTTATAAGTTAAATGCTTATAATTTCTTTGTTTACAAAAATCATTCTTTTTAAACTTCCCAATATAAAAATCTTATAACTTATAAGATTCATTCATTTATCCAAATATATTCTTTAATAACCTCACAAAATTCATAGATCTTACTATTTATAAATTTCATTTATAACTTCACCATTTAAAATTTTATGGATTCCATTCATTTACAAAAATTCATTTTCACTTCATTCAAACACTTATAAAAACTCGTTTTATAATGTCAATATTTCAATTTATAAATATCCATTTATAAATCTCTTAATATAAATCAATTTATATTATTCTTTTAAAACGTCTTCAAATTCCTTTAAAATTTCACCATTTTGATTTATAAAATAATTAAATTTTATATATCCTATATTTAAACTTTTCACAATTATTTCAGAAATCCCAATTTAACTATTTTATAAAGTCATTAATTCCTTATTTTCAAAAATCAGCTTTTAACTATATTTCTTAAAAATCATAATTTTTATAACCTTAAAAATTATAACTTTTATTTATTTATAATGGATCAATTCCAAAATATAGTATATTCTCAAAAATCACTTTAAAAAAAATCATTTTAAAATCCCAAAATCTGGGTCCAATGATGCTACATACCAAATAGTCAATCACGACAACAACGATATCATATATCAATATGAAAATCCATCAAATATCAAAATATCTGAAATCAAATAAATACTGTTGAGGAATCCAGTTGGATCCCTCCAACCTGTTTTCCTGCATCCACAAACATTAGCACAATACCAATTTCGCTCCAGTACGAAATTATCGCGGTATATGTTCTTATTAAATATTATCCGCTTAATAACGGCGCAATAGGGTCTCATCCGCTAAACAAAAAAAAATTGCGGGAAATCAATAACTCCAATATATACATATGCCAATATATATATTGCTACTATATATAATACCAATTTCACTGTTTATGAAATATTCGCGGTATATGTTTTTATTAAATATTATCCGCTTAATAACGGCGTAATAGGGTCTATTCTAACAATCAATAGATATCAATCATCATTCAAACATGCATTCAAATATTTTAAATCTAACTATTTAAAATAAAATCGAAACTGATTCGATTGAGTGAGAAGTTCTCACCTTGATTTTATTTTCCGTTTTAGCGATTTATTTCGAATAAAATTAAACGGACGTTTAATTTTACCCAAAATTCTCACTAACTCCAAACGACTCCAAACCAACTCCATCGCGTAGTGCTCGTCCATACAATTCCAACGCAACTGGTTTCGCGCGTTTTCGACCTCGTATGAAAAAGATATGAATTTTTAAAGATTGTACACGATTTTATAACTTAATTACAACATAAACTTATAATTAAAACCCACACTTGCTTCTGGGCCGTAGGATTTTTGCTTCCCCTCATCTCCACCGTCCCCTTCTTCCTTCTTCATGCGTTCTATCTACAGACAAAGGCCGACACACTTGAACCCATCTTAGATAATTAGGGTTACATGCCGTTGCCACATCGCTCAACTATACTTCATCACGTCGGCACCAAATCGAAGCCACCTGAAGGCTCCACTCTCAGCCAAGGTCCGGCCACGCGCGGTGGTCCCCAGCACTTGAACGACGTGCTCGAACGTGATGGCTTTCAACTCCATTTGCCGCTGATTCCCTTCGAATTTCCCGATCATGACCGTTCAACTTGAAGCTCTCATCGAGCTCTATAACTTTCTAGTTGAAAGTTTTCGATATTAATGAACGGATTTGGAGATTTGAGGGGAAGATGGTTGGCAATTTTCGGCCATTCATTGTTGCTACTGGCGGCTACAAATATTAGGGTTAGGTTTAGATAATATTTTATTTTCTTGTGATTTATGGGGTATTTATAGGAGATTTTCAATCACTATTCATCCGGGATTTCTAAACTCCGATTTACGCGCCGTAACCAGCGTTTCTAGGGTTTATCCCGCGTTCCGGACACAATGGAACAGGTTTCGAAAGCTAATTCGGACATCTGTGCGAGTTGTGGCAATAAACGATCGATTTAAATTAAACCGATTTAAGCGATTTTCTAGGCGTTTTACTTTGTACCGGACAAACGGTAAATCCAATTGACACGAAATTTGAAACCTTACAATAATATCACATTACGGATCCGATGAAACTAGTTTCGTCAAAATCCGAGACTTTTTGAAAAATGGCTATTTTCACTCGCCAAATTTAAATTAAAAATAAATCGATGCGTTTCGAGCTGCCACGATCAAACGATAACTCCGATTGACACGAAATTTGAAATCCGGTAATAACTAACTATTACGGATCCAATGGAACTGGTTTCGTTCAATTCTGAGACTGTTCAAAAATTGGCTATTTTCACTGGTCAATTAAATATTAAAATATTCAATTTTCACAAATTAACTTTTAATTCGATTTTAAAAGTTCTAAAATATCATTCTAACTCTAATATGATAAAATAAAATTTTACAAATCATTTTCAATCATATTTAACCCAATTTTCAATTATTTCCATAATTTAACATATTAAATTATCGATTTAATAATCCAATTAAATTCAATAATTCAAATAAAAATTTATTCGACTTATAAATTCACTTATTAATATTTAAAATTAATTAAATATTCAAATTTAAATTAATTAAAATTCTGGGTCGTTACATATAGCCAACACTTTTATTCACAAATCAAATTCTAAGTATTCTTACATAGTTTTCAAAAGTCCATATTATTCCATTTCAATCTATTTACTTCACTCATCAAATCCAAAGAAAATCATGTAGATTACAAATCGAAGTGGTGTCGGGTATTACTGATACCCGACCCCAGTCTCTCCATATCTCAAGTTATCTAAGCCCAAGTTATTCAAGTGAAATACAATTCAAACATTAAACACAGGTTTCCACCTTTACACAGTAATTCATCATCAATAGATATCCACATTATCACAGTCTAATTAAACCTGTCATATCACATAGCGTCAAAAATCTCACATCAGAGGTATCAACTGATCCAAGGCATATAATATCATTCAATCATTCATAAGCAAAACTACTTTGTCAAACTATTTCTAATTAAATAAATTAATTATCTCAATCACTTTTAATCCTGCTTACTTAACATTGATTAATTACAAACCATTAATTAATCATCCCATAATTATCCTTTTTAATGACATTAAGTAATTAACGTCATTAATTAATTTATGTTTCTCTACTTACTTTCATAAATTAGTTACTTTTTTTTTAAATTACCTTAATAATTAAATGAATTACGATCATTAAATTGTAATTTAACTTTAAGATAAAACCTTTTCTTATCTATGGTTAAATTATCATTCACACATGCATTTGTAAACATTGATTTCCAAGTTTACTTTTAAATTTCATTATAAATTCAAGATTTGAAATAAAACCAATTTATCTTTAACATGGTTTGAAACCAATTTAAAACCTTTAAATTCACATGTTAAAAATAATACTAATCTTGTAATAGAGATTTTAGAAGGGTTCAAACCAAATTTCTTTTTAAATTCAAACATTTTAAATATACCTTAAAATTTGGACTTACTAAAACATTCAAATTTATATAACTTCATTTTATTTCAAAGCCTAGGATTCAAATTTAGATTAGAATCTAGATTAAACATTCTGATTTAAACTTTGTTTAAATCCTTCCTCACATTTAAAATTCCATTTAAATTCAAATTCGTTTAAACACATTTCCAATTACTTAAACACTTTAAGGTTATTTAAACAAATTTGAATTTAAATACTTTATTTAATTCCAAACAAAGATTCAAATTTTAGTTGAATCCATATTTAAACTTAGATTTAAAATTATTTAAATCCTTACTATATAATTAAAATTTCAGTTTTAAATTTAACAAAAATAGAACAGGTTTCTCAAAAAAACCTGTAACAACATTTTACCCGAGCTTCCTTAAACGTGCTTCGAGTCAAAACTAACAATCTTCGAGTAAAATACTCGAATCACTCGAGACAAACTCAAGTATTCCAATCCTTTGCAACCCATCGGGCTTCACTAGAAAACAGCACACCGTGCACATGCACGGTGGCTTGGTTTGCCTCCGATCATCAGCGACCATCTTCCCACATCGAAAATCATCCCCAAACTCTAACTTGCTCATCAAATCTCCATCTCAAAGCTTGAAATCAAATTCGAGAATTAACCCAGACCTAGAACAAAACCAGGAACACCACATCAAAACCTGTCAACGCCTCACTCTCGAAGCTCCGACCATCAGCGAATCTACAACTCCGGCCAACCCTTCGCCATCCACCATACTTTCATCCCCTCGACTTTGGTTGCACTCGATCAACTGTGGAAGACATGCCTATCCAAAACATTCAACCCAAGCAAACTAGGGCTACAGACCAAAATCCACCATCGCCACCTCCACAGTGCAATGATCACTATTCTGATAATTTTTTTACCATCTACGATCACTCCTCCATAATTACTGAAGTTCCAAACCTCCCAGATTACAAGGATCACCAAAAAATCTTTGATTTCCATTTTGAGTTTAAACATGAACTGCACACTCATTCCCAAACTAAATATCTTAATTTTAGTTTTAAAATTCATGTTTTTAAATGTTGTTTCGGATTATAACCCTGAAATAATAAATTCTGATGTTTAAATTTCACTTATTTTTTAATCTTGGTCGGTTAATTTGGGTTCCAGAGTCATATTAATATTATTCTGACTTAATTAAAATTCTAATCTAATGTCTGAAATGAGACAAACAAGTTTCATTTGAATCTTAAGTCAAAACAATGGTTAAATTAAAAGATTTTGAATTTAAGTCAAAACAATAAAACTGGAACTAGAAACAGAGGAGAAAAAGAGCACAGTGGTTTTTT
The DNA here is from genome assembly GCA_030765085.1 of Allium cepa. Taxonomy (NCBI): domain Eukaryota; kingdom Viridiplantae; phylum Streptophyta; class Magnoliopsida; order Asparagales; family Amaryllidaceae; genus Allium; species Allium cepa. The sequence continues at coordinate 637,282,985 of CM060941.1, forward strand.
TTCTTCTTGAGTTACAGGATGTTAAACCTGTTCATACCATCTATAAAAGTATTGAACACCTTAACACATGATTTCATTCCAAGGTATTCGGGTTTATCCAAATTTACATACATATACCTCTTCATTCAAGGTCTAAGATAAGTAAGGAAATGGGTTTTACTCACCTTTGTTTTGAACAGAGATGGTTTTGAAACACTGCTACTTGCTTTGTTGATCTTCTCTATTGAATTATTTTGATCTTGTTTAGTTGAATGATGTTTAAGTTTATATTTGAGTTATTTGATTCCAAAGTGGCGGTTTTCTTATTTCTGGTATGCTAATTCTTGATGGACGAAAATGGAATAAGAAGATTGATATATATAGAATAATATGCAAGGTGTATATTGGCTGGTACAAAATATTATCTTTGGTCAGAGATTTTTTTTGCCTCCTTCTTTGACCAGGCAAGCTTGTGAAAACTGAAATGATTTTTAAGCAATTCGAAATGACCTTGTTTTTATGCTATTAAATGCAATTGTCCCTTTTTATGTATACATACTTATCCTCTTTGATTTCTATGTTCATAGATTTTTTTTGTCTCATTGCCTTGCATAAACATATAATTCTATAGTATATATATTACTTGCCTGGTTATTTTATACCTTATGTACTTACTATAAAGTTGTTACAGTTATTGTTAAAATTTTAACTTATGTATTTAGTTCTATTCCTAATATAAATGTTTATTTTTATCTCTTTTTATTTTTAAACTTAAACTATCAAACACTTAATTTATATCCATATATTTCTTATACTTATGTTTATCTAGATTACATCATAATTATATATTCAGATAAAATGTTAACAAGCATAGCTTTACTTTAATTTAATGTCAATAAGATAGATTTTATTTTAAATATTTTTGAAAGACTGTATTTTAAATTTCAAATCATAATTTCCTTCCAAAATACACACACATATATATAAATAAATCGCAAATGTCCAAAAAAATTATTCATTTTTAAAATGATAAGTTTATATTTTATTTAATTAGATTAAATGCTTATTAAAATAATATTGCCAAAATACCGGGTCATCACATTCCTCCCCCTTTTGAATCTTTTCGTCCTCGAAAAGGAACAAATCCGGATTTATTAAAATGCTTAAAATCAGATAAATTTTCTTTGATCATTTTTAAACTACTTTAAAAATTTATAATATTTCCAAAATAGTTATTATAAAAATACTTTTATAACTCGATGTTTCACAAGTCCATTCTTGTTCTCATAGAAATTTGGTCATATGTTGATCAGGCGTAGGACTGAAAATCTATAAGTGCTTGGTAAACCAGTTTCAACACCCAGTGAAAATACTTGGAAAATAATTTTATTGAAAATATAGAAAACGGTTTTTTTAAAAAATAGAGGAAATATCTTGGTGAGAATGCTCTGGAAATCATCGCCCCTATCCATGGTCGTAGTTACATCCTGGGTTACGTTGTCATCGCAGCAAAAGTCCATGTAACTGTAGGCACTCGGCGCCCCTCGATTACGCCATAGCACCCGCTACAGATCGTAGTTACATTCTAGGGTTACGTTGCCATCGCAGCAAAAGTCCATGTATAGGCATCAACATCCTCGATTTTCGCTGTCAAAATGAAACTTCTCCACTCCTACATAGGTCGCAGTCTACCGATATAAAATCAAATGTAGACTGTTAGCTCTTAGCGGCACACACGACTTTCGCTATGTTACCATAGGTCGCAGTCTACCGATATAAAATCAAACGTAGACTGTTGGCTCTCAGCGGCACACACGACTTTCGCTATGGTCTGCAGTAGATGGCAGTGACATCGAGTTACGCTGTCGTCACAGCATAACCCAAAAGCCTCTGTAGGCATTAGCTCCCCTCGACTTTCGCTACACACTACTCATAATCCTCAGAAACTAGTTTTGTCCGGACTCCTCACAGGATCAACTTTAGAACCCCCCCTTAGGGTTCAAGGCAGTACCACCCTGTGGCACTCCTGAGAAGTTCATTCCAAGGGAGCGCCTTTTTACCCACAGTCATTTTCAAAATACTTCATACTATACACATACGGTATCTTCTAAATCATACACCTAGTATGATTCTCATATAAAGCTCCTTTACACAAAATCGATTATCCCAAAATCGATAATTCTCAAACTAGGCTTACCAAATTCCAATATTGATTTTACCCAAAAATCAAAAGCCTTTCCAAATCCAAAGGTTCCCCAAACATTTTTCCAAAATCCTCATAAGATCCTTTATATATATAGATATATATAATCCTTGATAAAAATCTTTGGATCATTTCAAACTTGTATAAAACCCTTTTTATACTGCAAATACTTTCAAAAAAACATTTCCTTTTTGGCTATAGATTCAACAAGGGGAGTTTTATCTTTATATAACAAAGATATATAACTTTGTTTGTTCTAAATCAAATATCAAATTTGATCACTCTTTTATAAAGTCACTTGCCAAATTTACTCACTTCCATAAAGTAAATTTTCACTATAGAAATATCCAATTTCCACCTTACTTCATCATATGTTTCACAAAATATAACTTTCATTTCAAAAACCATTTTACATTTCTTATCCATAAATTCCCAATATCAATTTCATTAAAATACATACGATGTACACATATCATCCGTACGCTATATTAATTTGATCGCTCACTCGATCACACAATTTCACTTTCGAACTAGTATCGTCCATCCGACTTCCTAGTGCGGACTCAGATCTGGTTTCTTGATCAGAAACCGTCATTCTCCTTGCATAGCTAGAACTATGATAGAGAATATCCATAATCAATCAACAATCCATATCCAGGTTCGCCGTCGAAAATCGAGTGAAAAATCCCAACTCGGATCGATATAACTATCACAAAATTCTATGCTCGAATCTGGATCAAATCACTATGCGAATAGAATAATATACGTACATTCTACGTATTTATTTTCATTAATTATTAACTAAATAAATTTCTCTTTCTATTCACATTTCCTTTGATTTCTATCCACATAATCACAATTGCCTTAATCCCCATTTGGATTATCACTTCAATTCTTACCTCAGTGGGTATTTAATCAATAACAGTTTGAACTCCGACCAGTTTATATTTGGAAAATAAGTTGAAAATTTTAAAAATAGATAAGTAGTTGAAAAATAATTATTAGTTTGCAAAATAGCTGTAAAATAGTTAACTAATTGTAAAATAGCTGGAAAACAGTTAAATAGTTTCAGAAGTTTTAGATAATTGCAAAATAGTTGTAAAATAGTAATTAATCTGTAAAATAGTTAAATAATAGTAATTAGTTTATAAAAAAGTTGAAAATTTTGTTAAATAATTCCTAATATAATTGTAAAATAAATATAAAATAATTTGGCTTTAAAAAGAAAGGTTGTATATATTAAACAACTTGGAAAAATAAGTATATATTAAACAATTTATATTGAAAATAGTCCAGAGTCAAAACTGTTCACTTTCCCATCAATTCAACTTAAATTTCCACTTCCATTTAAATTAACTCAATTCCAATTTGAATAATCTTCAATTTTCATTGAAATTGATTTAACCCCAATTCAAGTTGAATCAATTTTGATTTTAAACCTATTCAACTTTAATTATAATTCCAAATTATTCCAATCATTTTGGACTAATATCAATAGAACCTACTTCAATTTCAAATCATTTCAATTTCTATGAATTAGTCCCAATTCCCATTTGAATTTGAACACGTTAAATCTTCGTTTTTTTTTTCAAACTAATCCAATTCAAATTTTCCATTTGAATTTTTTTTTTAAACTTATACATCTTCCATCATAAATCCAATTAATTCAAATTAGGTTCAATTTGAACGAATTCAATTCAAATTTCAAATTTAAACCATCTCGAGTTATATAAATTCGAGTTAAATTTCCAAATGTTGATTTAACCCCTTAAATCAATCTAACCTTTATTTTTATTTTAAATCAACTATCCAAAACTTTAAATAATTTAATTCTGAGTCCAATACTCAAAATTCCATTTTAAATTATCTTTACTTATTTATTTCAAAGTTTAAATAAGAGTTTAAAACAATTTTATCTTAAAAATTCAATTTATTACCCAATATTTTCTTCCAGATTTGAAACCAGTTCTTAAACAATTTTTAATTTACACATTCAACTATTCAAATTTTTAGTTCAAAGTAATTCCATATCCTTAATTTCAAATTAAAGTTTAATTTCCCTTTTTATCTCAATAGTGAATATATTACCACACTTCATTTCTCATTCATTTAAACAAATCCAATTCACAATTTAAAGATTTTAATAGCAATAGGATGATATCATCCAATTTATTTTAAAACATCCATCCAATTTCAATTTCCAGATCTCAAACCCATTTTGAGATCACACAAACTCCCAATTCAAATTAACCATTTAACTTCCCAAGTTAAATCGCAATTTCATATTGAAATTTCCAAATTTGGTTGCTTGTTAAATTATTTAACTTTCCAAAGTTAAATTTAATTTACTGAATCCATCCAACCTTACCCAATTTGAATTCCCACTTCAAATTCTAAACTTCACATTAATAACCTTCCCACTTATAAGTTCAAAAACTTATATCACTTTGGGTATCACATCACATCCCAAATTTAAAATTTAACATTTAGAGTTTATTTGAAACCATCTTTGATATTATGTATATTCCTCATATATACATATTATTTCCTTTACACACCAAGTCACACTTTAAATTTTTAAACCACCTTTGGTTTTTAATTCAAAACAAATTCCTCTTAACATTTTGAAATGATTCAAATGTTTCTAGACGTAGGTCTTAAAATTCCACAATTTAAAATCCACTTCTATTTAGAGGTTATACCCATCTTTAAAGTTTACTTCATTTGGCTTACTTATTAACAAATGTATCATTATTAAACACAACAACTATTTATGATGGTATTCAAGATTATCATATCTGGATACCAATTTTATTTTTATCTTATTCTTACTTTTACAAATTCAGGATTTTAGTTCCAGCTTGGATCTATTTCAAACTTATCTTCATTTAATTTCAATTTGGTTGTATTGCCATTACCACTTAATTCTCATTGTTTCTATTTAATTCCAATGATTTAACAACCAATTAACTTAATATTTATTTGAATGAATATTGCTTTATAAGTATCAAAATATATTCTTATATAAAACCATTTACCTTTAAAATCATTTGAAATCTTTATATAAGAAAATAACAAGTACGCTCTCATATTATATATATATATATACATACATACACACACTCAACTCATCCTAGGGGACCATTGACCCTATCCTGAATGAGTAATCTCACTAGACCCAAGGTTCTCGCTTAACCTTCAGCTCTGATACAAACTGTAACGACCCAGAATTTTCGATCCTGAAAAGTCTATATAGTTAGAAGAAGAAGAAGAAAGAGGTAGAAGAAGAAACAGAAAACATAACACAAATTCTCATACTCGCAGCGGATCAAAATATAATATCAAATAATAATAGTTTACAAAAGAATTCTATATTTATCATTTTCATTTTAATACATCAGAGTTTACACACATACTCAAACAATGGACATACACAAATCAACATGTCTCAGATATACAACAATATAATACAGCGTAAACACTCCGTACGTTCTTGCCATCCATCTCGCATCCTGAGCGCCAGAACGTCCTTACCTGAAAATCTGTAATACTCAGTCACACCCGAGCATTACATCAAAGTAACACCCGGGTCAAGCTGGAAACCAGCGTGAGTAAATCCATATAACATGAAAATACTAAGTTCAAACCATAGAAGAAAAACCCAGGTAACTCGTACCTCACCACGAGTTTAATTACTTGTTATAGTCAACACTTATATTCACAAATCAAATTCTAAGTATTCTTACTTAGTTTTCAAAAGTCCATATTATTCCATTTCAATCTATTTACTTCACTCATCAAATCGAAAGAAAATCATGTAGATTACAAATCGAAGTGGTGTCGGGTATTACTGATACCCGACCCCAGTCTCTCCATATCTCAAGTTATCTAAGCCCAAGTTATTCAAGTGAAATACAATTCAAACATTAAACACAGGGTGTCACCTTCACACAGTAATTCATCATCAATAGATATCCACATTATCGCAGTCAAATTAAACCTGTCATATCACATAGCGTCACAAATCATACATCAGAGGTATCAACTGATCTAAGGCATATAATATCATTCAATCATTCATAAGCAAAACTACTTTGTCATACTATTTATAATTAAATAAATTAGTTATCTCAATCACTTTTAATCCTGCTTACTTAACATTGATTAATTACAAACCATTAATTAATCATCCCTTAATCATCCTTTTTAATTACATTAAGTAATTAACGTCATTAATTAATTTATGTTTCTCTACTTACTTTCATAAATTAATTACTTTTTTAAAATTACCTTAATAATTAAATGAATTACAATCATTAAATTGTAATTTAACTTTAAGATAAAACCTTTTCTTACCTATGGTTAAATTATCATTGACACATGCATTTGTAAACATTAATTTCCAAGTATACTTTTAAATTTCATTTTAAATTCAAGATTTGAATTGAAACCAATTTATCTTTAACATGGTTTGAAACCAATTTAAAACCTTTAATTCACATGTTAAAAATAATACTTATCTTGTAGAAGAGATTTTAGAAGGGTTCAAACCAAATTTCTTTTTAAATTCAAACATTTTAAATATACCTTAACATTTAGACTTACTAAAACATTCAAATTTATATAATTCATTTTATTTCAAAGCCTAGGATTCAAATTTATATTTGAATCCAGATTAAAAATTCTGATTTACCACACATTTAAAATTCCATTAAATTCAAATTCGTTTAAATACATTTCCAATTACTTAAACAATTTAAGGTTATTTAAACAAATTTGAATTTAAAAACTTTATTTAATTCCAAACTAAGATTCAAATTTAACTTGAATGCATATTTAAACTTAGATTTAAACTTATTTTAAATCCTTACTTTATAATTAAAATTTCAGTTTTAAATTTTAACAAAAAAAAGAACAAGTTTCTTAAAAAAACTGTAACATCATTTTACCCGAGCTACCTTAAAAGTGCATCGAGTCAAAACTAACAATCTTCGAGTAAAATACTCGAATCACTCGAGGCAGACTCGAGTGTTCCAATTCCCTGAAACCCATCAGGCTTCACCAGAAAACAACACACCGTGCACATGCACGGTGGCTTGGTTTGCCTCCGATTATCAACGACCATCTTCCCACATCGACAATCATCCCCAAACTCTAACTTAATCATCAGATCTCCATCTCAAAGCTCGAAATCAAATTCGAGAATTAACCCAGACCTAGAACAAAACCAGGAACACCACATCAAAACCTGTCAACGCCTCACTCTCGAAGCTCCGACCATCAGCGAGTTTGCAACTCCGGCCAACCCTTCGCCATCCACCATACTTTCTGTAACGATCCCGAATTTTAATTAATTTTAATTTGATAATTAAATTTCATTTTGATTAATAATTGTGAAATTAATTGATAAATTGATTTGAGTTTTTCCAAAATGCAGATAAAATACGTGTTTAGTTTCAAAACATTGTCTTTTAATAATACGTGTGAATACAAACAAGATATAAGTTAAATATAGAAAAATAAATAAGAAGCAAATATAACTAAAACAAAAGTATATGTTTTCAGTTAAGTTGCAGTTTTTAACAAAGGACTAAAACAAATTTATAATTTATACATAAAGTAAATTAATAAAATGTCTATGAAAATCTAAAGTAAACAAAACTTGTTAAATTTTAACAACATATTAACAATAGAAACACAAAAGAAATAGAAACAAAAGAAGTATTAAACATATACCAAATAAATTTAAATAAGAAATACACTCAAATACACTCAAATAAGAGCTTAACAAAGCAAACAAATAAATATAAGTACAAAGCAAAGTTGCAGCCACCATAACATATCACTGCAGCCATACCTCTAGCATACAAAAGTAGGAGTACCATAGCCTACAAAACTTAGAAAATCTCTGATGAAAGATTTATAAATAATATTCTATACCCAGTAAACTTCATTTCCATACACCCCCCATGTAACTCATTTCTTTCCTATATACATTTCAGCACATCACAAAACAACATCATTCCAGCCAAGATCTTGTTTCATAAAACAAATGAAAATATAAGTACAAATAAAACATAAACAAAGAAATGCAAGATCTCAGCTGAGTAAAAAGGACTTGAGTTATCTTCACCATGCCTAGTATTGTACAAGTAACATCACCTGTATAATTTTTCTTTTATATCAGCCTTCCCCTCTCATTTTAAGTTCGTTCCTCAAACCAAAGTAATATCATCATCATTTAAACAAACATCTCAGATTTAAAACATCAAACCCATTCATCAAAACCTGAGATCAAGTGAGGACTTCCAGCTAGCAAACTCAAACCAGATTTCAACTTTGTAAATTCAAAAAAAAAGGACTTCAACTTCAATCTGAAAGCTTCTGGAAAACAAGATGTTCAAGGTGAGTAACACTTGCTTAAAATTTTAAAATATGAATCTCTTGCTTATATATGTGTGAATTAGTATGTGTATCTATATATATTTGAATTCTTTGTATATCTGAAGGATGGATGAACTGTGCTATGTTCATATAGGTTCTCTGTCTTAGATCCAAAACATATGATTTAATTCAAAAATCAATTCCACTTGAACTACACACTGTTTGGATTTGGTGTTAAAATAATATTGTTTGTTTGATTTTAAATTAAGGTTTAAAAATTTATTAGAGTTGAAACAACATGTGAATGTCTCTGAAAAATCAATTAACTGAGCAAAGCTCTCAATAAGTTAAAATTCAAGAGTTTTAATTGTCGAATTCAGATATGAAGATTGGATCCTCATACTGTAATATGAATTTTAAAGCAAGCATAATGATTTTTAAGGCTTTAAATCAAGAGCACATGAGGGTTGAACGGAAATTGAAAACGAGGCAGATTCTGGTGATCTAGGGGAAACTGAGCATCGCGAGTGATACTGAAGGGAGCTCGTTAGGTGGGGATGTCGGAAAAAATACTCGTAGTAATTCTAGTTCACCGTGGCGTTAGGGAATAGTCGAACTAGGGTTTAAGCTTCAGTTTTGTTCAACGAAGTTGATGCGGCAATCTCGTCGACTGTGGTGCATCGAGTTCGATTGCACCAAGGGGGATAGGTTCGTGGTTGATCGGTGAAGGTGTGGACGAAGATTCGTGATCTCAGGGAGTCGACATTGACAGGTCGAGGTGATTTAAGTTGGTTGAGTTCTGTTCCAATTTTGATTTAATAGCTCAATCTCGATTTTGGGTTCGTGATGAACTTTGGGTGGTTAGGATCGAAGATGAGGATGATCAGTGACGTGCTGGAGGTAGCAACATTGATCGGCGATGGTCATCGCGATTGTGCACGTATACGTGCATCTTTTCGTATCAGCGCTTTGAGTTAGTTGGGGAAGAAGTAAGGGTCTCCTGGATGGTCTTGAGAAAACGATAGTTGGACTCGAAGGAAGGTGGAGCGCGAGTAACTCGAAGTAGGGCTCGAGATTTTTGCAGTTTGTCTCGGGTCTTAACTCGAGTTACCAGAGTTTTTGCTCATGTATAGTTTTTGTTAAACTTGAAAATTTTAAAGTTATAACAGCTTTTGTTTAAATACAAAATTAAGTTTATTTATGGCAAAGTAATTAAGTGAAAGGGAATTTGAAATAGTGTTTCAAACATATTGTGAATAATACTTAAATTATAAATATGATTGAACTTTACTTTAAGTAGTGAAGTTAATAATTTCTATTTCATTAACGAATGAATTTTCTATAGTAAATCGATTTATAATTAATAATGGTTAATGTGAGAAATTTTCTTTAAAAAGGGAATTAAAGAAACTAAATAGTTAATGAAATCATTAACTAAGATTATCTGAACAATTAATTAATGTGATAAAAATTTTAACCATAAATTAGATTAATACATTTAATGATAATAAATTGTGGAACTACTAAGTATAATTACTTAATGAAAGAAATTATGGAATTGATTTATTTAGCATAATTAATTGAGTTAATTTGATTTATTCAAAAATCTAAATTTCTTAAGTTAATTAATTCAGAATAATCACTTGATAATTTTGAAAATATAATTACTTATAGAAGTAATTAATAGATAATTAATGAATGTAATCAATTAAATGATGATTTGAAATTTTAGTAAATCATTTGTTAATAAGTTTAAAGGATTAATTAATAATGTGATTTATTAAGATTAACTTAATAATTTAAAGATTAATTGATTCATTAATTAAGAATGATAGTTAAAAATTAAGGGTTAACTAATAAATTTTGAAAGGGAATTTATTTCAAATAATTTGTAATTAAATTATGATAATTAACCCGGATTAATAATTGATACATCCGATTTAAATTAATTATTTGATTAATAAATTCATTTGTGAATGTTTGGACTTGGCTGAATAATTGTTTTGTTTGATACCCCTGATATGTGATACTTTGTTTTTGAGCTGTGTGACTTATTTATCTGTAATTTATTATCTGTGAATCTGTGAATGGACGATAAGCGTTATAGTTTATATCGCTTATCAACTATATTTCTGTGTTCTGATCTATGATGATTGAATGATGTTGCACTATTGTGTTAAACCCCTAGACCACACCATACACACACAAATATGGATTTCACGAGGAAATCGATTAAGTCACAGATTTTTGAAAATGGTTTTGAAATTGAATTTTAAAATTCAAATGGTTTGAAATAGATTGGGTTTAAAGTGAAAAGCTTTTGATAAAGGAATTTCAAAGATGACATTTAATTTGAATAACTTGATAAAGTTTGAAATTTAAATAATTTGATTTAAATTTAAATTCAAAATGTGAAACTGAATTCTATAATTTGAAACTAGGGATTAAAGATGTTATACCAGTTACATATGGGTTAAACTATTTTAAAATGTATTAATTTGGAAATATGAATATAAATTAAGAACTTTAACTCGTGTAAATATAATTGGATTTTTTTTGAAACGAAAACTGTTTGTTTTCAAATAATAAAAGCTTTCACATAAGAAATGAACGTCCAATTTGTGTTAAAAAGAATTTCAAGTTGAAAATGAAGATAATTTCCAAGTTATGAAAACGATTTGAAAGCTATAAGTTGAATCTTGATTTAAAGATTCAACAAGTTAATCGAATTTTGAAAGCTATGAGTTAAATCTTTGATTTAAAGATTTAATGAGTTAATCCAATTGGAATGGAAATTGTTTTGAAATCTACGAATTGATATTTGTGAAATAAATCTTTTCGTAATATAAAGATTTGAAATGTAATTGGTTTAAACCATTTGAAAAGGAAAGTTTTTGGATTTTAAGTTGTGACTTAATTGAAATCCTAATATCCATATGTTTTTGAAATACTGCGCTCACTATTCGGTTTAGCCGGGAGAGGACCTTTGTGTCATATATCCCATTCCGAATATGTGATATGTCGTTATGAATTGCATATGAAGACCGGTGTTGAAGACCGGATATTTTCAAAAACGAAAGGACAACTCGTCGAATGTCTTTGCATCGATTGGTCCCCGGTATAGAGACTCCATATGTGATGGGAAGTCCGAACGCGATTAGTGAATATCCGAATTTCAAGGACTTCTTTGGAAGTGCCTTCGGTTCTGTTCGAACCCGGAATAAACTTGTATGGATTGTATGTCTAACATTACAAATTGAGATATAAAGCTGATTTCTTTCAAATATATTTCTTTTGGTGGCGGAGAATTTATTCTCTTAGCTTAACACCCTTCTCTGAGACGTACGAGCTCAGAGGTTATATAGTTGATGGTTATCAGCAATATATTCCCAATTTGGTAATGTGAGATGCTGAGTGTTGCTGTGAAATGATCATTGTTTGATCATTTGTGATATGATCATTTGTTTGATCATTTATCTTTGTGGTCATTACTTTGATCATTTGTTGACCCAAAGCATGGCTTTGTACCAAAAGCGTGGCTTTGTGGACGAGACTTCGTCGGACCACACACCCCGGAATGGTCCAAACAGGAAAGATGCAGCAAGGTTATTGGGGGTAGCACCCCTTAGGGTATGTGCATTTCCTTCTGGATAGAAGTGGTATCATGGTATGGAGCCCAGATACTTAACTTATGTTGATATCGCAGATATATATATTACTTTGTGATTTGTTGCTGGGGCCCCGGTTAAAGGTTGTTTACAACCGGAAGATGGCATACTCGTGTCAGTAGTTACCCAGTTAGGGGTAACCCGGCCTTGTGTTGGCAGAGATCCGGTTTGGTTCTCGGGGACGTCCTTCCAGAGGCGTTCTCATGTGGCAATGGGAAGTTCCTTGGCCTGACCATTTGTTGGAAATCCAAAGAAACAATATGAATCCTGTACGGTTTTAGTTGTATAACCTGCCATGGAATGTGGCGGTAACCTGCTATTGAACATGGTATCTATAGTAGGCATAAGTGCGGAATGCCTATGCTGGCTAAGATTTTTATCTTTACTTTCGAAATGAATTTTGCCTACACTATGCACTAGTAATAATATCAAATGTTTCTTTTTAATGCGTATTAAGTATCTTTGACTATCATAAGGAGAAATCTCCTCTGATTCTGCGTTTGCATTGTGTGTGTGTGCGGGAGGCCTTATGGTAGTCTCATTTCTAAAAAGCATTGCGAATCTATTTTAAAATATTTCTTTGTTTGTTTTTAAAGATAAACTGTTTTTGTTGCTCACACCAGTCCCATGGCTGATTCGGAGTTTATTTTTTCTTTCCTAAACTCTGGGTGCTCAAAATTTTCTACACGAGCAGTTCAGAGTTGGGTTTTTCAGATAGCTAGTTCAGTCTTTGGATGTGGACGAGACTTGCTTGTCTTTGCGTATCGTGATGTTGAACGAGCTGCTGTTGCTGGAGTTCTCTTTTGAAGACTATCTTAGAGTTATATTGTTCCGCTGCTATTTCTTGTATCATATCTCTGATGTATATTGACATTCATTGTATCACTCTGTTGTATCAGATATTGTATCTGTGTCGTATATCAATGTATTCTTCTTCTTTTCCGCTGTGTTGTTTACTTAATGTTGTTATAAGCTCCGGCGACTCGGATTTGAACGGTCGAATCTACGGCATTCGAGTACAATGTAAAGTATGGATGTCGATTTTCGAGCGCGAAAAATTCATACTGTCACACTTTCATCCCCTCGAGTTTGGTAGCACTCGATAAACTGTGGAAGACATGTCGATCCATAACATTCAACCCAAACAAACTAGGGCTGCAGACCAAAATCCACCATCGCCACCTCCACAGTGCTATGATCACTATTCTGATAATTTTTCTACCATCTGCGATCACTCCTCCATAGTTACTGAAGTTCTCGACCTCCCAGATTTCAAGGATCACCAGAAAATATTGGATTTCCATTTTGAGTTTAAACATGAACTGCACACTCATCCCAAACTAAAAATTTTGATTTTAGTTTTAAATTTCATGTTTTTAAATGTTGTTTCGGATTCTAACCCTAAAATAATAAATTATGATGTTTGAATTTCACTTATTATTTAATCTTGGTCAATTAATTTGGGTTCTAGAGTCATATTAATATTATTTTGACTTAATTAAAATTTTAATCTAAAGTTTGAAATGAGACAAACAAGTTTCATTTGAATCTTAAGTCTAAACAATGGTTAAATTAAAAGATTTCGAATTTAAGTCAAAACAATAAAACTGGAACTAGAAACAGAGAAGAAAAAGAGCACAGTGGTTTTTTCTTCTTCTTGAGTTACAGGATGTTAAACCTGCTCATACCATCTATAAAAGTATTGAACACCTTAACACATGATTTCATTCCAAGGTATTCGGGTTTATCCAAATTTACATTCATATACCTCTTCATTCAAGGTCTAAGATAAGTAAGGAAATGGGTTTTACTCACCTTTGTTTTGAACAGAGATGGTTTTGAAACACTGCTACTTGCTTTGTTGATCTTCTCTGTTGAATTATTTTGATCTTGTTTAGTTGAATGATGTTTAAGTTTGTATTTGAGTTATCTGATTCCAAAGTGGCGGTTTTCTTATTTCTGGTATGCTAATTCTTGATGGACGAAAATGGAATAAGAAGATTGATATATATAGAACAATATGCAAGGTGTATATTGGCTGGTACAAAATATTATCTTTGGTCAGAGATTTTTTTTTTGCCTCCTTCTTTGACCAGGCAAGCTTTTGAAAACTGAAATGATTTTTAAGCAATTCGAAATGACCTTGTTTTTATGCTATTAAATGCAATTGTCCCTTTTTATGTATACATACTTATCCACTTTGATTTCTATGTTTATAGATTTTTTTGTCTCGTTGCCTTGCATAAACATATAATTCTATAGTATATATATTACTTGCCTGGTTATTTTATACCTTATGTACTTACTATAAAGTTGTTATAGTTATTGTTAAAATTTTAACTTATGTATTTAGTTCTATTCCTAACATAAATGTTTGTTTTTATTTCTCTTTTTATTTTTAAACTTAAACTATCAAACACTTGATTTATATCCATATATTTCTTGTACTTATGTTTTTGTATTGATAAGATTAATTTTATTTTAAACATTATTATCTAGCTTACATCATAAATATAAATTCAGATCAAATGTTAACAAGTAGAGCTTTACTTTAATTTAATGTAAATAAGATAGATTTTATTTTAAATATTTTTGAAAGACTGTATTTTAAATTTTCAAATCATAATTTTCTTCCAAAATACACACATATATATAAATAAATGGCAAATGTCCAAAAGTTGTATTCATTTTTAAAATGAAAAGTTTGTATTTTATTTAATTAGATTAAATGCTTATTAAAATAATATTGCCAAAATACCAGGTCATCACACTCACGCTGGTTTCCAGCCTGACCCGGGTGTTACTTTGATGTAATGCTCGAGTCAGACCGAGTATTACATATTTTCAGGTAAAGACGTTCTGAAGCTCAGGAGGCGAGCTTGATGACAGGAACGTATGGAGTGTATTCCGTTGTGATTTATTGTAGCTTATCTGGGATAAGTTGTTATAACTATCCAGTGGTTATATAAATGAATGTAACTCTGATGTGTTTAAATGTAATTGACTGATATAGTTTTTCCTTTGTATAACTGCTATTTTATTTAATATTGTATCTTGATCCGCTGCGAATGTGAGAATCTATGTTTGGTGTATTCTGTTTTCTTCTTCTTCTATCTCCTTTTTCTTTTTCTTAACTATTTGGAATTTTCGGGATCGAAATTTCCAGGCTGTTACATTTGGTATTAGAGTGGAGGTTAAGCGAGAACCTTGGCTCTGGTGGGATTACTCATTAAGGATAGGGTCAATGGTGCCCTAGAATGAGTTGAGTGTGTGTGTGTGTGTGTGTGTGTGTGTTTATATATGAGAGCGTATTTGTTATTTTCTTATATAAAGATTTTAAATGATTTTATATAAGAATATATTTTGATATATAAAGCAATATTTCTTTCTAATAAATATTAAGGTAATTGGTTATTAAACTATTAGAATGAAATTTAAGTGGTAATAGTAATACAGCCAAATTTAAATTAAGATAAGTTTGAAATGGATTCAAACTGAGATTAAAATCTTGAATTCGTAGAAGAATTTTCAAAATAAGATAATAGGAATTGGTTTCCAGTTGTAATGACATTGGTTATCTTCCTAAAATGATGAAATGATTGTTAATGATTTAGCAAAAATAAAATGTTTAAGGAAGTAAACATTTAGGTAAGTACGACTTATGAATTGAAATTGAAAAAGGGTTTAAATGGTGAAGTATTAAATCTAAGTCCAGAAAATTGGGAAATTTGTACCAAGTGCCTAAAAAAATATAAATAGTATTATTTGAATAAAAGAGCTTGATTCAAACAAGAGTCGTTTGAAAATTTATAGGAATTTGTTTTGAAGTGAAACCAGGGTGGTTTAAATTTGAAGTATAACTTGGTGTGTAAAGGAATTAATATGTATATTTGTGGATACACATAATATCAAAGATGGTTTGAAATAAGCTCTAAATGTTGAGTTTTAAATTTGGAATGAGATGTGATACCCAAAGTGATAAGTTTTGAACTTATAAGATTATTAATGTGAAGTTTAAAATTTGAAAGGGGAATTCAAATTGGGTAAGGTTGGTTGGATTAAGTAAATTGAATTTAACTTTGGGAAAGTTAGATAAGTTAACAAGCAACCTGTATTGGAAATTTCAAGATGAAATTGGATTTAACTTGAGAAGTTAAATGGTTAATTTGAATGGAGATTTTGTGTGATCTCAAAATGGGTTTGAGATCTAGAGATTGAAAATGGATGTTTTAAAATAAATTGGATGATATCATCCTATTGTTATTAAAAATCTTTAAATTGCAAATTGGATTTGTTTGAGAAATGAAGTGTGGTAATATATCTATTATTGAGATAAAAGGGAAATTAAACTTTAATCTGAAATTAAGGATATGGAATTACTTTGAACTGAAAATTTGAGTAATGAATTTGTAAATTAAAATTGTTAAAGAACTGGTTTCAAAACTGGAAGATAAAATTGTTTTGAACTCTTATTTGAACTTTGAAATAAGTAAGTAAAGATAATGTAAAATGGAATTTTGAGAATTGGCCTCAGAATTAAATTGTTTAAAGATTTGGATTATTGATTTAAAAATAAAGGTTAATTTGATTTAAGGGGTTAAATCAACATTTGGGAATTTAACTCGAATTTATATAATTCGAGATGGGTTAAAGTTGAGATTTAGATTTCATTAGTTCAAATTGAATTTAGTTTGAATAAATTAGAATTGAAGATGGATAAGTATAAACTTTAAATGGAAATTTGAATTGGATTAATTTGAAATAAAATCGAAGATTGAATGAGTTCGAATTCATATGGGAAATGGGGATTAATTCATATAGAAATTGAAATGATTTGAAATTGAAGTGGATTCAATTTGAAATTGGTCTAAATTAATTTGAATAATTTGAAATTGTAATTAAAGTGAATATGTTTAAAATCAAATGGAATTTGATTTGAAATTGGAAAGAAATTGAGAACTAATTCAATTTGAATTGGGATAAATCAATTCAATGGAAATTGAAGTTATTAAAATTGGAATTGAGTCAATTTAAATGAAAGTGGAAATTTAAATTGAATTGATTGGAAATGGAGATTGGGAATTTAACAGTTTGGCTCTGGACTATTTTTTCCAAATAAAATATGTTAGTATAAGCTGTTTTAAATCCATTTTCCTATTTATTTACTATACAACTTTCTTTTTTAAAACCCAAACTATCTTATAATTGTTTTGCAACTACTTTTGGAACTATTTAACTATTTTACAACTGTTTTATAAACCAATTACTGTTTTTCAACTATGTTACAAATTAATTACTATTTTATAATTGTTTTGCAATTATTTATAATTATTATAACCATTTAACTATTTTCCAACAATTTTACAATTTCTTGACTATTTTACAGATATTTTGCAAACTAATAATTATTTTTCAACTACTTATTTGTTTTAAAATTTTCAAGCTATTTTCTAAACTCAAGCTAGTCAGGGTACAAACTGTTATAATTTGAGTAATAATCCATTTGGGATTGAAGAAATTATGGATAAGTGGATAGAATTAAAAAAAATGTGAATAGAAAAGGAGATTGATTTGGCTAATAATCAATAGAGATAAAAACGTAGGAAGTACATATATTATTCTATTCGCATAATGATTTGATCCAGATTCGAGCACATAATTTCGAGATAGTTATATCGATCTGAGTTAGGATTTTTCACTCGATTTTCGATGGCAAACCTGGATATGGATTATTGATTGATTTTGGATATTCTCTATCATATTTATGGCTATGCAAGGAGAATGACGGTTTCTGATCAAGAAACCAGATCTGAGTCCGTACTAGGAAGTCAGGTGGACGATATTAGTTCGGAAGTGAAATTGTGTGATCGAGTGAGCGATCAGATTGGTATAGCGTATGGATAATATGTGTACACCGTATGGATTTGAATGAAATTGATACTGGAAACTTATGGATAAGAAATGTGAAATGATTTTTGAAATGAAAGTATATTTTGTGAAATATACAATGAAGTAAAGTGGAAATTGGATATTTCAATAGTAAAAAATATTACTTCATGGAAGTGAGTAAATTTAGTAAGTGACTTTATAAAAGAGTGATCAAATTTGAATATTTAATTTGAAATAAATAAAGTTATATATCTTTGTTATATTAGATAAATCTCCCCTTGTTGAATCTATTGCCGGAAGAAAAGGATTTTGAAAGTGTTTGAAGTATAAAAAGGGAATTGATACAAGTTTGAAATGATACAAAAAAAATTATCAAGGTTTTTATATATCTATATATATAAAGGATCTTATGAGGATTCTGGAAAAAGGTTTTGGGAACCTTTGGATTTGGAAAGGATTTTGATTTTTTTTTGGGTAAAATCAATATTGGATTTGGAAAAGCCTAATTTGAGAATTATCGATTATGGGATAATCGATTTTGTGTAAAGGAGCTTTATATGAATTCATACTAGGTGTATGATTTGGAAGATACTTTATCTGTATAGTGCAAAGTGTTTTGGAAATGGCTCTGGAGAAAAAGGCGCTCCCTTGAAATGAACTTCTCAGGAGTACCATATATTGGTACTGCCTTGAGCCCTAAGGGGGGGTTCTAAAGTTGATCCTGTGATGAGTCCGGACAAAACTAGTTCTTAAGGATTTTGTGTAGTGTATAGCGAAAGTCAAGGGCGCTGATGCCTACAGAGGCATTTGGGTTATGCTGTGACGACAGTGTAACTCAATGTCACTGCGATCTACTGTAGACCATAGCGAAAGTCGTGTGTGCTGCTGAGAGCCAACAGTCTGCGTTTGATTTTATATCGGTAGATTGCGACCTATGGTAACATTACAAAAATCGTGTGTGCTGTTGAGAGCCAACAGTCTACGTTTGATTTTACATCAGTAGACTACGACCTATGTGCGAGTGGAGAGTTTCATTTTTGTCAGCGAAAATCGAGGGCGCTGATGCCTACGGTTACGTGGACTTTTGCTGCGATGGCAACGTAACCCAGGATGTAACTGCGACCATGGATGGGGGTGATGATTTCCAAAGCATTCTCACCGAAGATATTTCCTCTACTTTCAAAATGTTTTCGATATTTTCAATAAAATTATTTTTCAAAGTATTTTCACTAGATGTTGAAAATGGGTCTGCCAAGCACTTATAGATTTTCAGTCGTACGCCAGATCAACGTATGACCGAATTTCTGTACGGACAAGGATGGACTTGTCGAAACATCGAGTTATAAAAGTATTTTTATAAAAACTACTTTGGAATAATATTATATGGATATTAAGGAGTTTTTTAAAGATTTCTGAGTAAAAAGAGTTTTAGTTAAAATTTGATCAAAGAATAATTTAACTGATATTAAGTATTTTAATAAATTCTAGCTTCGTTCCTTTTCGAGGACGAAAAGTTCTAAGGGGGGAGGAATTTGATGACCCAGATTTTTGGATGTCTGTTAATCGGGAAATTAAATGATTTTATTAACGAAATATTAATTTTTGATAGGTCGAACAAATAATTTCTGATAGTTAAAATATCTGAATATATAAATTGATTGAAAACTATTATAAGGATTGAATTATAAAATCTCTGGATAGGATAGATCTTATAGAAAATAAATTATATCTATATGTAAACTCAACCCTTTAAATTAAGATAAATACCCATAAGTTTATGTATGTAAATATATACAAGCTTTATGGTTGTTTGATAACATACACTAGTAAATAAGTAATATATTGCCAATATGAAGAAATGTGTATAGAGAGTATGTTTACAAGTTATATAAAAATGCATATGGAAAAATAAGATATCAATTCATATAAAAATGTTTGTAACACAAAAGGAGACAACTTCATAAATGTATATCATAATCAATGTCAAAACAAAATCATAGTCAAGCATAAAAGCATATCTCTCATGAGAAATAACATCAGCTCTCAAAAATCAAATCAAAAAGAAAATATGTGAAACATTGTACACAAAACACCTCAACCTAGCTTCTTCTGTACACCTCTATTCTATGTATATATACATATATCCATCACTACCTTGTTTCACACTTTACTGCATTCGAACTAAGTACAACAAAAAGATAAGCAACACTGCCACTAAAACGACTCAACTCAACAGAGATCATCAACAAAACAAAAGCAAGTAGCAATTTCAAAGCCGGTATTCTCTGTTCAAAGCAGGTGAGTGATCTAACCTATTTTACTCTATTCTTTTTTTTTTAAATGCCTGTGAATAAACCCAACTTATTTTTATTTTGAATCTGGATGTATGGATGAATCTTAGAAGCTTGATGTAAAATTGTTGCATGATGATGCATTGTGTATACATGAATGTAAAACTGTGTGTATATATTAAGGGATCAGTGTTCTTCTCTGTTTAAAAATACAGAGTTCAAAAATTTAGATCAAAATCCAAAATTCTTTTAATTTAGTCTATGATAAGCTTGGGTATTTAAACAAATTATGTTTATCAAAACATAAGCTAAAGTTGAAAATTTATTTTAGAATTCTGGAATTTTGAATTTTACAGTAAAACTTAGAATTTGTTAAAATTTGATTTTAACAATTTAACGTTTCATATATATATTCTGAATCATCATCAAAATCTAGGCTTTTTGAAATTAAAAACATGATTTTTAGTCTTGGGGTTTTGAAGGATTTTTGAGATGACCTGAATATGAATTTTCGTCTATTGCCAACGAATGGAGAAGTATCAGGGGTCGCGATCAAGGTGGACGGTAGTGTGCAGTTGGTCGAACATGGGAAAAATAGTGGTAGGGCTTATTATCGACTGTGGTGGTCGGAGTTTGGATGAATAGGGTTTTGATGCTGATTTGGGTGGTTTGTGATCTCGATACTGTTGCATTCTCGTTTGATCATCGGGAACGACCGCGATAGGAGAAATAGGTGCTCAGTGTCGAGACCTTTCGTTGGTGAGAACGATAGGTTAATTAAGGATCGGGTTCGCCGGCATTGGGATGTTTTCCGTTCGAAAGCTGGTTCCAGTTTTGGCCTTCGTGCTCAAATTTCGATTATGAAATCATGTTAATGTTCTAGGTGATGCGATGCTTGGTGAAGGGCTTCGGTGATGTGTGGGTGGACTCGGTGACGACCAAATGTGATGGAGGTGGTCGTGTGCACGCGTGCACCGGCATATCTTGAATTTGGGCGGGTTAGGTTAGGCGATGATTCTCGTGATGATCTCTAGAGGTTTTCGTGGGTTACTTGAAGCAGTTGGGTGTGATGTGCTCGAGTGTGGCTCGGGGATTGATTGGGTTTTCCACGATTTGCTTGGGACTTATTATTTTGGGCAGAATTTTTGTAAACTAGAGTAAATAAGTACGAAAGCTTAGCAAAAGGTGGGAATGTTTCAAAAGTAAACATAAACCATTTTTTTTTAAAACGAGGTATTAGCAAAATTTTAAACAAATTTCTGAAGTTTAAAATGTAATTCAGATTTGTTTTTTTAAGGTGAACTAAAGTTGTAACTAAATAATTGTACAAATTATTTAATATTTTAGAATGGATAATTGATTAATTAATTAAAGGTTAATAAATTTGTGAAATCAAATTTTAAAAATTGATCATTTATTGTAATTAATTAATGATAATTACTATAGCTTAGAGATAATTGCTTAATGTCATTTTGTAAGGTGGATAATTAATGATTTATTACTAAGGATTATTACTTAAAGTAATAAAAATATTTATTGGTTTAATTAATAATTAAAGGTTAATCACTTAATTAATCAATGATAATAATGAAGGTAATTACTTAATGTCATTAATTAGAATAGGTAATTAATGGGTACTTACTAAAGGAGATTTATTTAATGGTAATTACTTAATGTGAGGAATAAGGGTTAATTACTTAGTATAATGAGTTAAAATATTGATTAATTTGTTAAAATAATGAGTGTGAATTTATCAATGCGAATGTCAGAAAATAAAATAATGTGATGGGTTTGAGAATAATTAATTTGTAATTAATTAAGGGAAAATTACTTAACGTAATTAAAGAATGATTAATAAAAAAAAGATTAATCAAGATGAATAATTAAGGGATGATTAATTAATCAAATATAATTAATTAATGTTAAATAAGCAAGATTTATAAGTATTAAGTAATTAATTTAATTCATTGGTAGATAATTAAATTGATTTGGAATGGTGTGACTAATTTAGCTTGCCTATGGATGATTGAATGATATGTGAATGCCTTGGATTAATTGTTATCTCTAGTATGTGATCGTGATGCTATGTGCTATGAAATGTTTCTGTATTATGATATGTAGGGTTGAACAGTGCTAATTTGGTTATCTATGATGAAATGCTGTGTAAAGTGACATCCAGTGTTTAAAAGTAAATGGTATGCACTTGATTAACTTGGGTTAAGGTGACATTGGATTCGAAAGAGACTAGAGTTGGATATTAGTTAATATTCGAAACCATTTCGATTCGTTATAAATGGATATGTGGAATCAATAGGCTGAAATGGAATGATTTAAAAGAATTGGACCATTTAATCTAAGTTTTGGTACTTAGAAATTGATGTGCGAAATAAGTGATGTCTATAACAACTTGTGAAGTTGTAAATTTATACAAGCTACCCTAGGTTTATATAAGTTGTATGTTTTGTATTCCATGTTAGATGGATTACTCACGCTGGTTTCCAGCCTGACCTGGGTGTTACTTTGATGTAATGCTCCGGTCAGACCGAGTATTACAGATTTTCGGGTAAGGACGTTCTGGAGCTCAGAAGGCCAGCTTGATGGCAGGAACGTATGGAGTGTATTCCGCTATGATTTATTGTAGCTTATCTGGGACAAGTTGTTATAACTGTCCAGTGGTTGTATAAATGAATGTAACTCTGATGTATTTAAATGTAATTAACTAATACAGTTTTTCCTTTGTATAACTGCTATTTTATTTAATATTATATCTTGATCCGCTGCGAATGTGAGAATCTGTGTTTGGTGTATTCTGTTTTCTTCTTCTTCTTATATCTCCTTTTTCTTTTTCTTAACTATCTGGAATTTTCGGGATCGAAATTTCCAGGCCGTTACCAATTTGTAATCTGAAAACCACTTCAATCCAACAAGTACATTTTCCTGATGAAGATAAGAGCTTGGAGTCAAAGATGGAGCAGTGAAGTGTAAGGGCTAATCGCTACTAATCCTGAGGGTGATTCCAAAGTGAATGTAGTAGGAATAGTGTCTTCGGTTTTGTTCGAACCCGGAACGGACTTGTACGGATGAATACTTTCAGAACAACGTCAGGAGGATTGTGAGCATTCTAAGAGAAGCGTTCTAAAAAGGTAACGTTGAGCCTCGAATCTCATCAACCAGGAATGACTGAAAATCAGGGGATATGCAGCAAGGTTAAGTGGGTAGCACCCAATTAAGGTAAGGTCATCGCTTTTTAGAGGTCCCTTTTTATTCGGCTGTGTGGGCGGTTGCTGATACCAATCGCGGTGTGATCTTATTCGAACTATCCAGTACGGGGCAGCTCTGGTCTTATGTTGTAGTGGATCAGGGTGGATCCTCGGTATGCTGATCTAGACCGGGTACCATGACATGTGGTACCACAGTGCCTAGTCATTAGTTGGAAATCCATTCTCCCTATGTGCCTTTACGGTTTTGATTGTAGAACCTAGTATTTGCTGGAATTTAATGAATGTAACAATTTCGGTTATTTGACTTAAGTATTTGTATTTGACACTATTATAATATCAGAGGATCTTAATAAGAAATGTTTTGGTTATTGTAAGTTAAAAACCCGACATGTTTATTTATGGCGTGGTCTTATGAGATACCCTTGATTTCAAAAGATTTTTAAACTTTAATAAATCAAGTTGTGTGTGTTTCTCACGCTGGTTTACCATACTGACCCGGACGTGGTGTTTTTCCTATATGCTTGGGTCAGACCGAGCATATTTTCAGATTTAGCTGGAAGACCGGAAGCTTCAGGAGAGGAGCTGGAATCAGGAGACGTATTCACGTAGATGCCTATATTCAGTTATAATTGGATGTGTTGTCAACAATTTGTAAGGGCAGATTGTTTTGAATGGATGTAACTCTGATTAAAGTCTGTATAAGTTATTAAAGCAACCATTTTGTTTCATGTAAAGACTTATTTATATTATAGTTTATTCGTTCCGCTGTGAGCTTTTGAATTGTTCTTTTTCATCTATCTTCTTTCTGTCTTCTACCTTCCTTCTTTCTTTCACTATCCGTCTTCCCGTGCGATTTGGCTGACAAGTATGGTTAAAATCGGATTAAATCGATACGAAAAAATGGGTCATGACATTGTGGTATCAGAGCCTAGGTTGAGAAAATACCTAGGTTTAGGTGGGTTGCTCATTAGAGATAGGATCTGTAGCAATCTGATTGAGTTTGAGTGTGTGTATATATACGAGAGTGCATATTCATTAGTTATATAAAAATGGTTTTATATATTGTGCTAATTGATCGGTTGAGTGGCATATGGATTCTGGTCAATACGAGTAGCTAACGGCATTGATAGGAATCTCTAAACACTTGAACTAGGCCAATGGGCACAATATTGTTTTAAAAGGGCAGATGAAATATTTTTACCGAGATATATTTTCTATATAAAAGGGTATGATTTTTAAATATATGGTATTTAAAATGATTGGTTGTGATGATGATAATTCATCATATAGGATTTGAGTGGTTTAAGTCGTCAACCTTGAGTATTTTCATTTGTTTTCCTTTTGACTTGAGTATGCTCTTAGAGACGTGAACCCTTTAGGATATGAATCTTGGGAAAATTGGATTTTTATTGAATTTTTTTTGCTAGAGGAATTTGGAAAACTTTTAAACTAATATTTTGGGAAAATTTTCCACCGTTGAAGATACTTCATAATTATGGATTTCTAAAAAGGATATTTGAGAATTTAGAACCTTATTACACTTTGCTTTGTTGTATATAAATATAAATAAATATATATATATATATAGATCTATTAATTGAAGAAATAAATTGTTTATAAACTTACTGTATTATTATATATTTTTCGTAGCCTTATAATCACTTTCAAAAATATATACTCAATTTATTTTTGGAAAGATGCTTTTATAAATTTCAGGAAATTGAAATTTAAAGAGGGGGATAAATTTTGAAGTGAACCTTGATGTACTCTTTAGCCTATAGAAGCCTAAACTTTATGATCTCACCTTTGGGTTTTGGTATTGATTGTAGAGAACCCGTAGCATCAGTCGAGGTAGAGCACTAGCTAGGGCTAGGAGGGATGGTGATTATGACCGGGTCAGGAGAATTCGGGCGGATCTTAACGAGCCATCATTATATGAGGAAGAGCCAGAGGAGCCAGTAGAGCCTGTTGAGCAGCCTCAGTCTCAGCCTCAAGAAGAAGACCCCGAGGAGGAATTCGATAGTGAAGAAGAGTTTGAAGTCAAGGTGAAGATGATGAGTTTGATGACGAGAAAGAGTTTGAAATAGAGGAGGACTTAAGTAGTGGGAGTTCATAGTAAGTGTTGGTTTGCATTCTCTAGAAGTGTATGCCTTTTTGTATGTGTCTATGACCCATGGACGTCATGGATGTTAGGTATTAAATGTTTGGTAGGATGATATATATATATATATATATATATATATATATATATATGTATGTATGTATGTATGTATGTATGCATGTATGTATGCATGTATGTTTGTGTGGATGATGATAGCACTCGTAGGAATATTCTGGATGGTACTAGATATAATGTATATTTTGATATACATATATGTAAGTATGAAATTCTATGTATTTACTGGTGTAGTATGGATTGTTATTAATCAGTTTTAATATTTGTGGATAGTTTTACTAGCTTAGCTATGGAATTTCGGGGACGAAATTCCATAGCTAAGCTAGTAAAACTATCCACACATATTAGAATTTAAGGGGGAAGGAATGTAACGACCCAGGATTTTTGACATCCCGAGTTGTGAATATTAATTTAAAATATTCAATAATATTGTATTTTAATATACAAAAATTCCCAACAACTGATAATAAGATACAAATTTTCCAAGACCAATATAATTTGAATTTTCAGATCTATATTAAAATACATATTGATTTAATTGGAAAATCATATGCATACATTTTTACATATAAGGATAATAGAATTTATATGTATATATAATGTGGATAGAAATTCAGAGCAGTAAATAGATAATGAAGTAAAAGGATATTTTTAATTTGGGCATATGAACAATATAATTTATATTAAATAAAAGAGTTTTAAGTTAAACTTTTTCCAAAATAATTTATATACACATGAATAAGAAAAGTTATATATATGTAAAGATAAGTTCAAAGGAGAATTTATAATATTTATAAATTAATAAAAATGTTATAAATTAAATGATGTGTATAAGAATCACATAAGTATAAATAGGAGAAACTATATATACATAAATATCAAATGAACTTAGTTTATTTGAAAGCAATATATTTCTATATTATCAACAAAAAAAATGTATATATGGTTACATATATATATATATATATATATGAAGGATTAAAAATAGTTTTTAACCATCTTACAGTTCTTATAACACATATGTATATAGGGTGTTTAGTATAGAATGATTTTTTATTTAAATAACAATATATATAAAGGTATATTAACTAAGAGTGTTATTTTAATTTACTAGTTTGTCCCTCTTGTTTTAACATGTATAAGGTATGTAGAGATTAATGGAAACACTACTTTGTCAAAAGATAACTATAGACTGTCCAACTTTACAAGTATACATACATATACTTTAAATTATTATGTAGTTTATATAAAATATAATAAAGGGAAAAATATTTCAAGTCATAAGCAATAAAAAAACAAAAAAAAACAAAACTTGGTTTAAATCAAGCAAAATAATAGGTAATAAGTAATAGATATTAAATCAGAAAACATAATAACATCTGGAAGAAAACACTTGATAAATGTTGTAATGATCATCTTTTTTTCTTTTCAAATTTCTTTCACCATAAAGCAAACATCCGCTTCATCCACCAAAGGATCATCTCAGTCCATAATCAGGATATTGTAAGCATGTATATATATGGGCATTTAAATCTGAATTGTTGTTTTAATATTTAAGCCTGTAACTAAGAATATATCTTCTGTATAAACTGTAAGCAAAAATTTAAGTAGCAGGAAATTAAAAAAAAAAGTAACCCCGTAACCAAGTTTGGAAATAGGTGAAGTTAAGGAGCAATCTCTGTTTAAATTCAAGCCACCAAGGGATTTCAAAAGCAAGTTTTCAAGAGTTCAACCTAAAGCTTCAGGAATCATCATGTGGAAGGTGAGAAACCCTAATTTCAAAACTTGGAAAACAATTTGACTTACTGCTTTGTTAACAGCAAACATTTATAACTGCCCCAATTTTAAAAATCTATATCTCTAAATCTAATTCAAATTTGTTGATGTTGTGAACTAAGAAAATGCTTATTTTCTAGTATAGTTTAAGTTAAAAATAGTTTGTGAATGGATTATACTATGTAGTATCTAATGATAAGACTTACAGTGAATAACCAACTTTAGTGAAAATTCAACATGTTTAAATCAATAATTCAAGCATGCTATCTGGATTCTTGTATAGAAATAGGAATTTTAGTAGTAAAATTATGATTTTTAGTATTCTATAATGCGATAAATTGGAAGATGATCGGAATCCGTTCTAAAATTATTTTCTATCGACTTCATCATCGAGAGATGGTACGGTCTTGTTTAGAGGGAGAAGGTGGACTTAGGGGAGGAGACTACTATGGTGGAATCTTGGATTTGGGTTGGTTTTAGGAGAGCGAGAGAGTTGTAGGGTTTTGAGGAGGCAATGAGAAGTCGACGAACGCAATCGAATTGGGGAGAGGAAGCGCGACCGAGACACTCGATATTTGGAAGAAAGGAAGTGCAAGGGAAGTGCTTTCGATTGGTGAAGGAGGCGATGGGATCAGGGGTGTACGGTGAGAACAGTTCATCGATGTTAGGGTTTTGGTTTTTCGATGGTTCGTCTGAAGGGTTTTTTTTCGAGAGGGTGAGTTTGGGGCTTCGTCGAGGTGGCGATGGTGACCAGGGAAGGAAGGGGCATCGACTCAGGGGTTCACGATGTCGGAAGTGGTATCGGGATGATTGTGCACGTGCATCGTGTGCACGCGATGTTTGGCCATCGTAGGATTTGGGAAAGGCGAGAAGAAATAGGTTCGATCCAGGCTGCGTCTAATTTCGTGATCAAGTCGTTGTTCGAGATGGAAGTTGATTGAGTTGAGCGGAGATATTTCTTTTTCGGTTCGTGGCGTCGGAATTTAAGTGGATTTAGAGGGGAAAGGATGTTAGTCTGTAAGAAGAAGAGGGATGAAGGTATGGGTTTGGGAGTGATGTTGGGCTTCGGTCCAACTGAGTTTGAATAGATGTATATGTAAATAGGATTTCGGGTTTGCTTTTTTTTCTTTAGTTTTTGAGATTTGGGTTTCGGCTCGATTGGCTTTTAGATTGTAAACAGGATTTTAAAAAAACTGGTTATAAAGTAAAATTAAAATCCATAACCATTTGTCTTTCCAAAGCATGTAACAAGCATGTTGGTTAAAGTAAATATTTTTAAACCCATACTCTTTAATATTAAATGTTTTATTTAAAGTTTTTAATATTGACAAAGAAATTTTGAAAATAATGAAACTTGTTTTACTTTAAGGTTATTTAGTTAAGTCATATAAATAAATTATTTTTATTTTAAATTAGTCAAGCTTTTAAAAATATTTTTATTATTAATTCTTGAGTTTTATTTGAATAAATTGAAGTATAATTAAGCAGATAATTAAGGAAAATAAAATGTTTATACTTTTGAATTAATACAAGTTCTTAAGTGATTTTATATTTTTAATGATTATTTAATTCCACATATTAAATAAAATAAGTGTTATTAAGTAGATGGTTCGTATCGACGGATATTACGCCGTCGGACGATCCGATTGTCAAGATTAAACAAGTGAAATTTTACAAACTTGCATAGACAGAAATTTAAGTACTAACTAGAAATAAATGACGGTGTATAATTTTATACAGTCCATCTATTAATTTGTTCCCAAACAAAATAAATGTGTTAATTGTAGATTATTCAAACTGCTTGATAACTGGTCAGCGGAAATAAACACCATTCCGTTAATTATTTAATTTACTGTTGTGGGTGGTATAAGCCATCATTCTGACATATTTTCTGTATAATCGTTGTAAATATTTACTTGCAATGATAAATCTCTGATCTGCTTTTCATTCATAGATCTGTTATTTGCTTGTTAGTAATATTTGAGTATATAATGTGAGTCGATTTATGGAGGCTGATTGATATTGAATATCTGTATTGACATGCTAGACTGTGAATTGTAGCTTGATAAGTACCGTTGAGACTGTTAAGCCTTTTTTTGGTTTGGGTTGACTTTGAACTAAGTTGTTTAAAAATGAGTATTATTCTTAATGACATTTCAATAGATCTGATAAATATTTGGAAATGTCAAAAGTGGTTAATTTATTATTTTTGGAAATCTTTATAAAGATATAATTTTTTATTTTCAATTATGTGCTATTTAAACTATACTAAGTATAAAAGTATTTTTGTAGTGATCATTTAAAAGTTACTTTTTATTTTATTTTAGAGTAATTAGTATTTAAGTATATTCAATTCAATATAAATCTATTAAATACTAATGTTGTTTAAATGATATATTGTATAGTAAAACTTGTATAAAGAGTACTTTATTTAATAAAAACTTGAGAAATTTATTTGGAAAAAATGGTTTCGTGAATATATTTACCCAATGAAATAAGCTTACTTAGTGAATTTTAATTTATTGGGATTTTAAAATGTGAACAAGGCTTAATAGTTGCAATGGGAAATAAATTTGTTGACTTGATTGATTATTTTGATGGTTAAATAACTGACTATCAAATCTAGACAAAACTTAACTTTGGAAATATCTAGAGGAAACTCGGGAATTATATGGTACACTTACCGTCCTAGGTGTTATACCATACATATAAACTCGTTTGTTCTCTAGGACCAATTATAAAAAAACCTGTCCACTAACGGCTAGGATGTGAACTCCGATCTTATTTTTGTCTGTGTATTTCCTAAAGAACTGGGGCTAAGTTTACCGAGAAATAGCGAACGTTGTTTCGAAGAGACCGGGATTGGATTTGTAATCCGAAAACCACTTCGATCCAACAAGTACGTTTTCGTGATGAAGACAAGAGCTTGGATTCGAAAATGGAGCAGTAAAGTGCAAGGGATAATCACTACTAATCCTGAGGGTGATTCTGAAACGGATGTAGTAGGAATAGTGCCTTCAGTTCCGTTCGAATGCAGAACGGACTTGTATGGATTAATGCTTTCATAACATCGTCAGGAGGACGGTGAGCATTCTAAGTGAAGTGTTCTAAAAAGGTAACGCTGAGCCTCGAACGTCATCAACCAGGAATGACTGAAAATCAGGGGATATGCAGCAAGGCTAAGTGGGTAGCACCCAATTAGGGCAAGGTTATCCCTATCTAGAGGTCCATTTTTATTCGGATGTGTAGGCAGTTGATGAACCAACCGCGGGGTGATCTTATTCGGACTATCCAGTAAGGGGTAGCTCCAGTCTTGTGTTGCAGGAGATCAGGGTGGATCCTCGGTATGCTGATCTAGACCAGGTACCGTGACAGATGGTACCCCAATGCCTAGTCATTAGTTGAAAATCCATTCTCCCTACGTGCCTTTACGGTTTTGGTGTAGAACCTAGTATTTGCTGGAATTTAATGAATGTAACAATTTTGGCTATTTGATTTAAGTATTTGTATTTAGACACTATTATAATATCAAAGGATTTTGATAAGAAATGTTTTGTTTATCGTAAGGTAAAAACCCGACATGTTTATTTGTGGCATGGTCTTATGAGATACCCTTGATTTCAAAGGATTTTTAAAATTTAATAAATCAAGTTGTGTGTGTTTCTCACGCTGATTTACCAGACTGACCCGAGCTTGGTGTTTTTCCTATATGCTTGGGTCAGACCGAGCATATGTCCAGGTTTAGCTGGAAGACTGGAAGCTTCGGGAGAGAAGCTGGAATCAGGAGACGTATTCACGTAGATGCCTATATTCAGTTATAATTGGATGTGTTGTCAGCAAGTTGTAAGGGTGGATTGTTTTGAATGGATGTAACTCTGATTGAAGTCTGTGTAAGTTATTAAAGCAACAGTTTTGGTTTCATGTAAAGACTTGTTTATATTATAGTTTATTCGTTCCGCTGTAAGAGTCTGAATTATTCTTTTTCTTCTATCTTCTTTCTGTCTTCTACCTTCCTTCTTTCTTTCACTACCCGTCTTCGCGCATGAATTGGCTGGCAAGTGTGGTTAAAATCATTTTAAATCGATATGGAAAAATGGGTCGTGACAGATTTAGTAAAACATGTGGTATATGACACGTGAGTTTACTTTCTCGGTTAATTCCAGACTTTTACGACCAAAATCTCTTGAGTATATTATTCTGAGTTGATTATGGAGATTTATAATTCCTATTACAGGAATTATCTAAGTTAGCCAATATTTAACGAGATGAGAGGTTCAAGATCTCTTATTATAGGAGTAATAATTGATGTGAACCACTCATAAGTTGTTTTACTCGCCGATGAGACGAGGTGGGTCTTGAGAAGAGATTTCCCTTTTCGAGAATTATGGTTTATGAGACACCACTATAAGGTTTATTTTCACTTGTCGACAAGACGAGGCAAGATATATAAGTATTACGAGATTTCTGAGATTTGAGATTTTATTTTTATGATGTGGAGTTAACTATCGGTTAGTAAACCGTTTAGTGCAAACGTGTGGTATGGGACGCACGTTAACAATTTTCAAGTTCCTATTTGAGAGTTTGTGACACATCCACGAGTATACCAGTGCTATAGACCTTCGGTCATCTGAGTTATGCGACTTCATTCACCATGAGTTGTGTGACTTCGATCACCACGAGTTATGTGATTTTGGTCACTATGAGTATGCCCTTCGGGTCCACGAGTTGGCTACCTAAATTATAAATAGCATTGTACAATAGTTTAGCTCATGCAACATTGCTCCGGCTTTGCAATCGGGGATCTGGATAATTCGGGTTTTCTGAGTTTTTTGAGTTTTATCGGATTTCACCATTTTGAGATTTTTTTTTGCATCGATAGCCTAGGGCTACATGAGATGTCATATAAGGTGATTTCATTTTCATGAGATTTGAACTCTATTTTGAGTTCCATGTGATTCATATTGGAAATTTTAATGAGTTTCCCTTATAGCTTTTAAAGGGTTACTTGCATTTATATTGAATGCCTTTGTGTTTAGAATAATATATCGAACTTAACCTATTCATGCAGCAAACCTTAATGAATCTATTCCATGGATTTGCATTTGAGCTATATTTGTATATCATTCCTTTATAACTAAAGGAAGAGTTCCCTTATGCACTTATATTTCTCCTATCTTGTATTAATATCAAGTTCTAGTTAGCCTGACCCGTGTATTTATTACTCAGGTCGGACCGATTTGCAGGTTAGGTAGTTGGACTCTTAGCTTGCCTTACTTTTGGATTTCACCATCCTTTGGATATGGCGTAGTTTTCATGCAGTAGCCTTTTTTGGGAAACTTATGATGTATATTCTTTTATAGGAGATGTATGTATGTATATATATGATGGTCGAATAACACTTGTGATATGTTGTATGATATTTGATGTATGTGTATGTATATATTATCTGTGTTGTTGTTCAGTGACTTACGATTGTTGTAGTTATTATATTTTGTTTCTGAATCGATCGTGTAGCCAACATAGTAGTGTATTAGATAGGAATTAAGTATGTCGAATACTTGAGATGAAACGGGGAAAAAAAGAGTACAAATACCGACATACTTAGCTCTTATCTAACACAAGACTATGATGGTTTCCTTTAGCCAGCCCTATTCCTCGCATATGTAGATATAATTACTAAGTAATTCACTTTGTTAATATGGGTCTCGGGGTGGGGCGTCACGCTATCTCTATGTAGTCTTTTAACTTTCTTACTGAATTGAATTTAAATTTCAGTTATAAAATATTTAAACATTTCAAATGCATCGCTTTTATTTTTCATTGGGTACACATAAGTAAAATCAAAGCAGTCATCAATAAATATGATAAAATAGAGATGTCCATTTCTAGTCAAAGTTGCATCTAGTACGCATATATCAAAATGAATCAACTCTAAAGTTTCAGATTATCTAATTACATGTTTATATGGAATTTTTGTAATTTTGGCATGACTAAAAAGTCATATTTTTCAAAATCTTTTAAAGACATATTAGGAATTTAATTCTAAGCTACCATATTCTTTATTATACGTTTGTTAACGTGACAGAGTCTAATGTGTCAGATATTAAATGAACACAAAATATAAGTAGAAGAAGATACTTTATTACTTTCAACATTCCACTTATACACGCTCTTGGTATTATGACCCTACCCATAAACATACCGTTTATAATGATGGTGTACAAATCAGCCTTTATAGTTTGAGTAAAGCCGGACTTATTAAGAAGACAGCCCGAAATTAAGTTCTTTATCATCTCTTGACTGCGCACCTAATCCTTCAGTATGATAGTTTTGTTAGAGACAAACTTTAGCTCTATGCTTCTAATCTCAGCAATAGTAGTGGTATGAGAGTCTCCCAGCAGCACTTTCTTGTCCTCAGCATCCGTGTATGTTTTGAACTTAGCACGATCATAAACTAACCTATGTTGAAAGCATTTTATCACATCCTTAGACATGGCGTGTAGTGGTAGTATCTACCCATAATCCTTCCGATCCCTCTATATGGTTGATCTCTGTAATCACTACAGTTTGTAGCTGGACTTCAGTTGGGTTCATTTGAGGAGCACGATGAGACATGTCCAACACTTTCATATCATATAATCTGGTTTGTTACCATTATAACAAATAAATTGACCAGAATCATTCTTTAAGTGTGGTAGCTACTGGGAAGGTTCTCATTCTCTTGTTGTAGTGCTGATTAGGCTTATGGTTCTGTTTCTTAAAGATTTTCGGAATCAGTTTCAAAACCAGCCTTCTTAGCGTTGCTGGAAACAGTAAACACTCCCCTTTCATATCCTGCTTTTGGGATTCCTCCTCAATTCAAAGGCTAGTAATCAAACTCTGAGAGAAAATTCTTTAGTTTTATGCCTAAGTTTATTTTTGAACTCTTTCTAACTAGCAAGCAATTTATC
This sequence comes from Allium cepa, assembly GCA_030765085.1. NCBI lineage: Eukaryota > Viridiplantae > Streptophyta > Magnoliopsida > Asparagales > Amaryllidaceae > Allium > Allium cepa. The sequence goes on from CM060941.1 coordinate 637,317,522, forward strand.
TATAAATAATGCAACTTGAAACTGTTCATTAATAGTCATACCTTCAGAACGATCTCATGAGCTATTTTTTGAAGCTCATGAGACTACGTCTCTACTGGCTATCATCAGACATTTGATATTTGAGGTAGTCACTGCATATTTCTTTCCTTTAGCTTTCTCCGTGCTATACTTCTTGTGCAGCACCTCTAAGGTGTCGTTAGCCGATTTGTCCTCTACGTTGTAGTAGTCATATAGGTCATTGCAGATGCCATTCAAAATGAAGTATTTGCACAAGTAGTCATGCTCAATTTAGGATTACTGCTCCTTGCTCTCTGATTTGTGGATGAATTAGATAGTGGTGGTTTACCAATGGTTATAAAATAGACCACCTTTTTCATTGTCATGAAAAATTGCATCTTCTGCTCCTTTTTTTGAAGTGTAGCCCCTTAAATCTGAAGGGTCTGTTGGTGTAATGACCTACCTTTTTGGATGTTTTAAGTAGACACATATGTCAAACTTAAACCATACAAAGGGACAGATTGTTACTGAGGTAAATAAAAAAAGCAGAGAAAGAAAAAAAACAGAATCTCACAACGGAATGACAAAATATAATAATCAAATAACAGTTCATGAAGCTGTTTGTAAAACATTTGATTATACTTATACAACACAGAATCAAAGTTACACATATCAGAGATAAATAAATAATAATTGCAGATGAAAACATGATGTAGTGGAATAATATAATAAATAATAAGAATACAAATCTTCGTTTTCATCCTCCAGAAATAAGATCTTTAAATACTGAAATGCTCGGGCTGACTCGAGCGAATTGAAAATACAAACACTTGAGTCGAAACTAAAAGACCTTATGTAAGTTAAATCGACGGTAAATAAATATGAGTGGAACGGCATCAGAGATGTTTACGGAGTTTGACATCTCTTATCCAGTGTCTAACGTGAGTGCAGTAACTTAAGAGATGTTCGGGATTCCCATCTCCGAAGGATCCGTTAAACTATCTACTATGTAGTACAATACGCTATTATAATATGTATACGGCAAATTAAAAGTATTTCAATCTGCAATTTAATAATTACGATTATATATCATTTCAAACCGCAATCCCGAATTAAAAAATCCATAAATCGCTCGAGTCTACCATTTCAACTCATAACGATTTTTCCCTAATCTACAGATCGTTCGGGTATGTATCATTTCAACCCATAGTGATTTTCAAATAAATAATAATTGAGGAAACTTGCAGAGTGATATAGTATATAAATAACATTCAATCATCTAATGATAAAATCAAACATCCATCATAATCGTCATCCAATTCAACTAAATAAATTGCAACAAACAACAGATTAACATTTACAGTAATTAACTGGCAATTTAAATTCAATAATAAATTAAACAACAATTTAATTCAAATAATTTCAAATTAACATGAATAGCAATTTAAATATACCAAACAACCATAAATAAATTTATATTCACATCATAAATTTAATTTAACAAACATAAGAAATTTTAGAAGTTATGAGTGGGTCAAAACACTCACCTTTGAATTTAAATCGATTTAAAATCTAATTTAGGGCTTAAAGTCAAAAAGTCTTAGAATCTGTCCAAACCAACGTCAAAATATCTGGAATTTCAATACTATCTCGACAAAATAAACCACGCATAAATTGGACCTCGTATGTAAAGGTTACGATGATTAGAATCATTGGAATTTCAAGTTAAATTAAAATAAACCAAAAAACGAACCAATGGGAAGTTGCCACATCACACTTCGTTCCCTCTGTAACCCTAGCTTGCTCGAACCAAGAACCGCCTCCAAATCATGATCAAACGCGAGGCTCGCAACTAACCATTGCACCCGCCGCCCAACCTACGGCCACCCCTAGGCGCACGCCACCTTGCCGCAACCCACCTCGGCCATCACGGCCTCCCACCTAGCGCCGACCGACTTCCAAGTCCACCAGTCGCCGCCAAAAATAAAAACCCTAATCTAGTTGTTGACGATGATCCAGCCACTAAATCTCCAAGCAAAAACCTCAGATGAAGTCCTCTCGGTCCTCTCCACAATACTGTACCAACGAATCGTTGTGTAATGACCCGCCCTTCTACTATTAGAAAGACGTATCATTAGTAAGAAAAGAAAGGGATAGAAGTAGAAAAGAAAGAAAAGAAAAGAACAACGATATCAGAATCTCACAGCGGAACGAATAAATTATATTAATCACATAAGTATTTACATAATATAATACATCAATCAGAGTCATACAGATTGTACATAACATACTAGACAGTTATAAACACCTGTCTAGTTAATACAACTCAATACAATACAACTCAAACAATATGACTCAGAGATACCAACACAGCAGAACCTTATATATATCTACAACGCTGAAGCCTCCTGCTCCATTGCTCCTCCAGAATTCATCAAAGCTAACCTGAATCCCTTGACTACCCGTAAAAATTTGGGTACCCGAGAGTTTATGAAAAACAAAAATAAACTCCGGGTCAGACATGGGTCTGGTATGAGTAAACGGTTTAAAGTTGTTTAACTTTGAAAAACATTTGAAAATAAAGGTATCACATAAGACTCCCCACAAATAAATACGGGTAAGTTTTTACCTTACGCTAACCAAAACATTTTTATAGGAAATCCAGTGATATTATAATAGTGTCTAGGGTTTTCAAGTAAAATACAGAAATAGCTGAAATGCTTACATCTCACATTCCAACATAGTTGGGCACAATCAAAACGTACGGCGCTTATTGGAAATTGAATCCCATACAATGGCAGGGCTACTGGGGTACCGCCCGTCACAGTACGGGGCCTAGATCACCGTACCGAGGATTACTCCCTTCATCCCCTGCAACACAAGGCCGGAACCATTCCTTACTGAACAGTCCCGAACAAGATAAACCCCGTGGTTGGCGCGACCAACCACCCACTAAGCCGAAATATATAAGGGACATCTAGACAGGGGAAATATCTTGTCCTGCTTGGGCATGACCCACCTAACCTTGCTGCATCTCCCCTGTTTTAGCCATTCCCGGTTGATGAGGCTTGAGGCTGCGATTACCTTTATAGAACATATTTCTTAGAATGCTCATCGTCCGCCTGACGATGTGCTGAAAGCATTCAATCCATACAAGTTCGTTCCGGGTTCGAACGAAACCGAAGGCATTATCTCGTCACACTCATTTTGGAATCACCCTCAGAGTCAACGACGATAACCCTTGCATTCTGAAAACTCCAACTCGATCTTCATTTCAGAATTCACGACCTAACGTTTAAATTGGATCGATGTGGTTTTCGGGGAATCAAATTTGATTCTTCCGATCCCGGTCTCATCGAATCCAACCGCCATTTTAAGGGCCAAGTTGTCTAATTAACTTAACAGTTTAAAGTTAACCATTGAATTCATAAAGCAATTTAACATAGATAAATAACATCAGATAAATCATATGGCAATTTAACACAGGTAAATAACATCGGATAAATCATATGGCAATTTAACACAGGTAAATAACATCGGATAAATCATATGGCAATTTAACATAGGTAAATAACATCGGATAAATCATATGGCAATTTAACATAGGTAAATAACATCGGATAAATCATATGGCAATTTAACATAGGTAAATAACATCGGATAAATCATATGGCAATTTAATACGAATAAATCATACATAATCATCATAGATATATCCAGAATTTCACAGAACGTCACAGTATATAAATATAAATAAACATCAGAGACAATCAAATAGAGTCTTTGATTCATATTAACAAGTTTGATTTGTTTAAACTCAATTGCATGCTTAATTAATTACTAATAAATTAACTTATCTCAATTCATTAAATACTTCTTACATTATTCACTTAATTACTTAATTAGTTATTAAGCAATAACCTTAATTACTGATTGATAAAACTCAACTACACAATTTGATTATCACTATTTATTAATTAAATCATCACTTATTAATTTACTTAACCGTTGAATCCTTAATTAGTTAATTAATTAGTTAACTATGATTTGTTAATTAATCATTTCAAATGATTAATTGAATCCTTAATTACAATTGATGTTATACAAGATTATTATTAATATCTTTAATTACCATTCCGATTACATTTTGAACTACTATTACATCACAATTATAAATTTATTTCAATCATAATTAACTTTAATTTTAAAATCATTACTCGTTTATTTCCCTGTAAAACTTTCTCAGTAATATTAAAGTAAATTTTGGACCACATCAATCTGTTAACATCCTTAATTTGATAAATGCTTAACTTAAATATATCCTTCAACTTAATGCTACAGATAGCAAAAACCCAGTGCTTAAACACCGAAGACAGCAACGCTAAAAACACGGGTGAAACACGGGACAACCCGGAACGCTTCTCGCGTAAATCTTCTTCCTCTGTTCTTCTCTTTTTTTCTTCTTCTTGTTAAGTAATTAGTTCAAGTCTTAAATTAAATTAACACCCAAAGTATCAGGCTCAAACTCACGTTCGAACTCGGCCTCAACTCGAAGTTTCCCCCTTTTTTTCTCGTGCGCGACTCGAGACGAACCCATCCCTTCCAAACTTCAACCTACCAGATATCTGTGCACACGCGTGCACATGTAACCGAGCTCTGACCATCGATGATCCACGCCATGACCATCCTCAGACCGACAACCACCCACACCAACGATTATACCACTCAGCTACGTCAAATAGCCAATGATGCGAAATCGAGCATCCAACAGCAGCAGGCATTCGAACTCAAATGGGCCCAAACATCCATCGTTGACGATCAAGGCAACTGGAATCGTCATCCTTCAGACCTCGACCCCGCCATCGACCCACACAACTATCTTATCACCTGAAAGCGAACTCGATGCTTCAGGTGGAACGAAATCACCTTGTTGTTAAACGCGACAGAACTAGCTACTCAAGCCCTAGTTTAACCACTACACGCAACTACGATCATCAGAAAATTCTCGAACTATTTTTCCAGTGATCTACATCCCCTAGGTCATCTTCGACAACAATCCCTACCTCTGAATCATCATCGATCGCCAGATATTGGTTAAAAACCCAAAATTCTTCAGTTTCGATTAACTCAGAGATTATCAAACTAAAAATCATGATTCTGGTTTCTAAATTAATCATTAGCAATCTAGATTCATATTATAAGATTTATTTAAGAATTCAAGACACTTGATTTTTAACCTATGATATATTCAGACTGTAGATTTCAAAATTCTGTTTGATACTACATCATATATTAATTTACAACTACTTTAAAATTTACTATACAAATTTTTAAACCTTCTCTTTTCTCAGTTCCTAACCTATAATCGAATACAAATAAAATTATGATCTGTTTCTTTGATAAATGGTGCTGCAAGATAAACTGAGATGATAATTAGCCATACTACAACATGTATACACCTCCATTTACCTCTACACATACATATGAATCATTTCGAACCATTAACTGCAAGGTCTCATTCATATATCAGGTCCAAGTCTCAGATATTTTAAACTGATTTAAGATCAAAATTTTACTCCCCTACTACATTCCTGAACAAAGAACATTCATATGCATACTGACACAAACCAAGTTGACAATGAAAATTTGAACTGTTTTAAACTACTTAAAACTTTAAAAATTTTGTTTACTCACCTGATATAATTCCAGTAAACAATAGCATTGAGGTAGATTGATTGTAACTTGAAACTGTCCTGAGATTTTCTGTCTTGAGCTCTTTCCTGTTCCTCTTTTTTTTTTTCTTCTTTCTTCTGTTTACAGGTTTACTAATATATTTTTTTACTGAACGAACCAAATAAGAATATTTACACTCATATATATAGAAGAAAAATAGGTGTACATGGGTAGGTTGTATCTAGACAGCTATATATTCTTGACCAGATTGATTTTTGTAATTATCTTCCTGTAGCATAGCATGATTTTACAAATTTCAGCTGGACATGTTTGTAGGTCTGAGATGTTCAGGTTTGTAAACAAAAGAGTTGACAAAATAATGTACTGAGAAGATGGAATTTAAATGTTTAGGTTGCTAATTATGTTTACACAATCATAAGTATGGTGTACTATGTATCAAGATATTTATTTGAAGGAAAGTATTGCAGGTCAATGGCTTGAGTGAGAAGCTTTATATAAAGATCTTTGTTTTGTTATTAATTTACTTGTTTTTATTAGCTTCAAGTTTGGACTGTAATACACATATTTATTTGCATATATATTTGTCTTATTATCATTTTATTTATATATATTTTTTTCAGTTTGACTTGGGTCTTACATGAAGAATACTTGTATACATTTATTTATATCCTTATTTTAACTACTTATTGGATCACATACATGTGTTTGACTACATTACTTGTATTCTATTTGTATTCCAGACTTTAAAGTTTTTGCTTCATAGTATTTTGTTTGCATTATTATATTTCAAGTTATGACTTATATTAGTATATTTATATTTTAATTACATTTATACTTTATAATTATGGTTTATAGTTTTTCTCTTCTATTTACATTGTTTTATATTTAAGTTCATATTTATGATTTATACTTGTTTGATATGTTCATGTTTATAATCATTTATATTGTTTTATACTTAAGCTTTTAAATTCCCATATCCAATACCCAAATCATTATTATTTAAAGTTCTACAATTATATATATATATATATATATATACACACATACATACATATATTATCAGATATGAAAATATTGAAAGTATTTTAATTCAATTATGTAAAAATAAGTTATATTATCAAAAGATTTTATTTTGCACTCTCCAAAGTCCAATTCCCCTTTTGTTTAAAAAAAACAATTTAAATAAATAATTTAACAGTGTCTCCAAATCATCATCATTTAATATGGTCAATTTTCATTTCATTTAATTCAGATTAAATATTTATTAAAATAAACGGGGTCAAAAATCCAGGGTCATTACATTCCTCCCCCCTTAAAAGAATTTCGTCCCCGAAATTTAAAACCAGGATAAATTTAAAAGCTGTTATATTAACAATCTAAATATACATATCATTCATACAATAGCAAACAAACAAGCAGTCTATGCTAACAAACAACACTAGTTATCTGAACATAAATTCGGATAAGCACTCCTAAAACTATCGAGAGTTTATCTCTCGATGATCAATAATCCAAACTGGATTCCTGACCACAATTAAATTCGACTCAACTTCCAATTTCCTGAATTACTGGTTGAACAACCAATGATGAATCATAAACAAATTTCCTGAGACATATGGAATGCACAATGAATTTCAGATATCCACTCTGGCAATTTAATTTTGAAATCTACAGTATTTACTCTTTCCAAATTTAATTGACTCTTTTACAGAATTTCAATATCTATTTTAATCAGGCCCGTACGATGTACATATATCATTCGTACGCAATATCAAATCCGATCGCTCGCTCGATCACACAATTTCACTTCCGAACTAGTACCGTTCACCCGATTTCCTAGTACAGACTCAAAACTGGTTTTCTTGATCAGAAACCGTCATTCTCCCTGCGCAGTCACAGCTATGATAGAGAATTTCCCAGAATCAATCAAAATCCAAATCCATGGTTCGTCGTCGAAAATCGAGTGAATAATCCTAACTCGGATCGATATAACTATCTCGAAATTCTGTGCTCGAATCTGGATCAAATTGTTATGCGAATAAAATAATATACGTACATTCTACGTATTTATATCCATTGGTTATCATCCATATCAATTTTCTTTATTCACATTATTCTGATTCTATCTACTTGGAGTAATCTTCTCAATATCAAATTTACTTAAGAATTTTACCATTCATTTCTTAAGCTTAATATAAGCATTATATATACTCTTATATTATTACTCTGCTGCTTCAGCTTTAATATCTTCTTATTTTAAATCTGAATTTCCAATTTCTTGTGAATTCAATTTTCTTCAACTCTAAATATTGAATTTTATTGTCTATCTTTCATTTAAACCGATTCCTATTATTATTATTATCAAATTAGCTTCATTCACTAATTTATTTTAAATTTCCAACTTGAAATTATTTTGTTGCTAAGTTTTTTTTAAAAAAAATTCTGGAAAGCTTTGACATATTCTCCATTTGTTTAGCATTACATATTTCCATAAGCACAACTGTAGGGTTTCAAATCCTCAACACAATTAATTTCAATCAATTCTCAAACCATTCCCTTTTAATTAAAAGGAATTTACAACTTTCTTGCTTATAAAATCCATTTAAGCAATACAAACTCATATCCAAAATCATCTTATTTTGCTTCCAATAATTTATATAATTTATCTAATTCTCATTTACTTCAAATAACCCACTCCCATATGCAATTCAACAATATTATTGTGAATAGATGATCACCTAAGCTTTATAACAAATTTTAAATTGATTCCAATTCAATTTACACTTGATTCCATCCCAATTAAATTATTCACAATCCTATCATTGCATTTTCTTTCATACAAAAGTTTGATTTCCAAACCATTTTATTAAACACAACAACCAATGTTTTAAATAATCATTTCACAATTTATTTAAGTCATTAACTGTTTCACTTAATAACTTAAGTTCATTCTATTCCACCAATTCCCATTCAAATCTTTGATTTGATTTTCTTTTAATCAAATCCCAACTACTTACTGATTAGTTTATTCTTTTATCCCTTTTTACCCTTTTCATTTACATTTACAATTCATTATTGAATTTATTCATAGTAAGGTTATTCAATTTATTCTTGACTTAGATTTGTTTACATCTTATTCCAAATTTTTTTTTCATTCCAATACTTACTTTGGTTTACACTTACTTATTTACTTGAGAATTTTATTTCATTCAATATTATTTATAACTCGACTGAATTCATTTAAATTTCATTTTTATTCTAACTCGGCTTCAGTTAAATTTATCTACTTATCATTCTTTTAAATTTATTTCCCTCTATATGAGTTCAAAGCTTATTTGTTTTCTTAACAGTTTATATCACTCATTTGGGTCATTTCATCTTATGCCCACAATTTCAGACTATATATATATATATATATATATATATATATATATATATATATATATATATATATATATATATATATATACAGCTCTTACTGTTTTAAGGTAAAATTTTCATTTTTCAATTACAATCATTTTACCTTCAAATTTTATATCCAAATAAGTTAATTTTGAACTTCAATTCCATTTAACTTATCTCAGGTTAAACTCAAGTACCTTTTTTCCTATTTTCATTTACTGAAGTTAAGTTGAAATTCCGGGATTAAAATTCCCGATTTCTCCTTATTAATATTAACTTTACTTTATAAGTACAATAGTTGATTTATACAAACCTTTCACATAATCTAAATAGAATTTCTTAGAATTCAGTTTCCCGATTTTCATCTCTAAAACCATTTTGAAATGATAATCAAATTTCACACTTGTTTGCACCAAAACAAATTTTCCCTTCGAAATTTCTAAAATAACTTGTATACCCAACAAGCCCAAACAATTTATCATGACCAATATCCTGGTAGCAATCCATCACTTTAGAAACTCGAAAATGAATACTGATGATGTGGCCATCATCATCAGGATTATTTTCCAGCGACTGAAGTGAGTTCAGTGCTTCCTTACTTCCCCAATTTCTTCTCAAAACAATTTCCATTCAACCATATTTTCCAAAACAATATTACATTGTTGCCTTCAAATCTTTGGAAAAAAACATTTCAAACATTCCCAAGATTTTAAATTCCCAAATTCATTTAAACACTTTCAAATTTCCGGGACTTAAATTCTAGTTTAAATCAGATTTCAGTTATATTCCTTTTTATTTAAAATCATTTTTAAATAATTTTATTTGGTTATAAACCACTCACATTCAAAATTTATTTGATTGTACTATTGTCAATCAAACATCCAAGTATATATAGTTATTTCAGAAAAATATTTCTATTATATCAAAATTAAATTTTGGGTAAAATTATTTCATTTACCCTACCTTTTAAAAACAATACTGTGTCGGTCTATCTTGTCTAAGAGTTTAGGAATCCCTATCGATGAAATGGCGTCCCACACATCGACCAGAATCCATAAACACTCAACAGATAAATCAACACAATATAAAAACAATTTGATATTCACTAACAAGTACGCGCTCATATCTATTAATACTCTCAAAACTCTGTTCCATGAGTAATCACTACCAGAGCCAAGGTTATCACCAACCTATGCTCTGATACCAAGTGTAATGACCCGCCCTTCTACTATTAGAAAGACGTATCATTAGTAAGAAAAGAAAGGGATAGAAGTAGAAAAGAAAGAAAAGAAAAGAACAACGATATCAGAATCTCACAGCGGAACGAATAAATTATATTAATCACATAAGTATTTACATAATATAATACATCAATCAGAGTCATACAGATTGTACATAACATACTAGACAGTTATAAACACCTGTCTAGTTAATACAACTCAATACAATACAACTCAAACAATATGACTCAGAGACACCAACACAGCAGAACCTTATATATCTACAACGCTGAAGCCTCCTGCTCCATTGCTCCTCCAGAATTCGTCAAAGCTAACCTAAATCCCTTGACTACCCGTAAAAATTTGGGTACCCGAGAGTTTATGAAAAACAAAAATAAACTCCGGGTCAGACATGGGTCTGGTATGAGTAAACGGTTTAAAGTTGTTTAACTTTGAAAAACATTTGAAAATAAAGGTATCACGTAAGACTCCCCACAAATAAATACGGGTAAGTTTTTACCTTACGCTAACCAAAACATTTTTATAGGAAATCCAGTGATATTATAATAGTGTCTAGGGTTTTCAAGTAAAATACAGAAATAGCTGAAATGCTTACATCTCACATTCCAACATAGTTGGGCACAATCAAAACGTACGGCGCTTATTGGAAATTGGATCCCATACATGGCAGGGCTACTGGGGTACCGCCCGTCACAGTACGGGGCCTAGATCACCGTACCGAGGATTACTCCCTTCATCCCCTGCAACACAAGGCCGGAACCATTCCTTACTGAACAGTCCCGAACAAGATAAACCCCGTGGTTGGCGCGACCAACCACCCACTAAGCCGAAATATATAAGGGACATCTAGACAGGGGAAATATCTTGTCCTGCTTGGGCATGACCCACCTAACCTTGCTGCATCTCCCCTGTTTTAGCCATTCCCGGTTGATGAGGCTTGAGGCTGCGATTACCTTTATAGAACATATTTCTTAGAATGCTCATCATCCGCCTGACGATGTGTTGAAAGCATTCAATCCATACAAGTTCGTTCCGGGTTCGAACGAAACCGAAGGCATTATCTCGTCACACTCATTTTGGAATCACCCTCAGAGTCAACGACGATAACCCTTGCATTCTGAAAACTCCAACTCGATCTTCATTTCAGAATTCACGACCTAACGTTTAAATTGGATCGATGTGGTTTTCGGGGAATCAAATTTGATTCTTCCGATCCCGGTCTCATCGAATCCAACCGCCATTTTAAGGGCCAAGTTGTCTAATTAACTTAACAGTTTAAAGTTAACCATTGAATTCATAAAGCAATTTAACATAGATAGATAACATCAGATAAATCATATGGCAATTTAACACAGGTAAATAACATCGGATAAATCATATGGCAATTTAACACAGGTAAATAACATCGGATAAATCATATGGCAATTTAACATAGGTAAATAACATCGGATAAATCATATGGCAATTTAACATAGGTAAATAACATCGGATAAATCATATGGCAATTTAATATGAATAAATCATACATAATCATCATAGATATATCCAGAATTTCACAGAACGTCACAGTATATAAATATAAATAAACATCAGAGACAATCAAATAGAGTCTTTGATTCATATTAACAAGTTTGATTTGTTTAAACTCAATTGCATGCTTAATTAATTACTAATAAATTAACTTATCTCAATTCATTAAATACTTCTTACATTATTCACTTAATTACTTAATTAGTTATTAAGCAATAACCTTAATTACTGATTGATAAAACTCAACTACACAATTTGATTATCACTATTTATTAATTAAATCATCACTTATTAATTTACTTAACCGTTGAATCCTTAATTAGTTAATTAATTAGTTAACTATGATTTGTTAATTAATCATTTCAAATGATTAATTGAATCCTTAATTACAATTGATGTTATACAAGATTATTATTAATATCTTTAATTACCATTCCGATTACATTTTGAACTACTATTACATCACAATTATAAATTTATTTCAATCATAATTAACTTTAATTTTAAAATCATTACTCGTTTATTTCCCTGTAAAACTTTCTCAGTAATATTAGAGTAAATTTTGGACCACATCAATCTGTTAACATCCTTAATTTGATAAATGCTTAACTTAAATATATCCTTCAACTTAATGCTACAGATAGCAAAAACCCAGTGCTTAAACACCGAAGACAGCAACGCTAAAAACACGGGGGAAACACGGGACAACCCCGAACGCTTCTCGCGTAAATCTTCTTCCTCTGTTCTTCTCTTTTTTTCTTCTTCTTGTTAAGTAATTAGTTCAAGTCTTAAATTAAATTAACACCCAAAGTATCAGGCTCAAACTCACGTTCGAACTCGGCCTCAACTCGAAGTTTCCCCCTTTTTTCTCGTGCGCGACTCGAGACGAACCCATCCCTTCCAAACTTCAACCTACCAGATATCTGTGCACACGCGTGCACATGTAACCGAGCTCTGACCATCGATGATCCACGCCATGACCATCCTCAGACCGACAACCACCCACACCAACGATTATACCACTCAGCTACGTCAAATAGCCAGTGATGCGAAATCGAGCATCCAACAGCAGCAGGCATTCGAACTCAAATGGGCCCAAACATCCATCGTTGACGATCAAGGCAACTGGAATCGTCATCCTTCAGACCTCGACCCCGCCATCGACCCACGCAACTATCTTATCACCTGAAAGCGAACTCGATGCTTCAGGTGGAACGAAATCACCTTGCTGTTAAACGCGACAGAACTAGCTACTCAAGCCCTAGTTTAACCACTACACGCAACTACGATCATCAGAAAATTCTCGAACTATTTTTCCAGTGATCTACATCCCCTAGGTCATCTTCGACAACAATCCCTACCTCTGAATCATCATCGATCGCCAGATATTGGTTAAAAACCCAAAATTCTTCAGTTTCGATTAACTCAGAGATTATCAAACTAAAAATCATGATTCTGGTTTCTAAATTAATCATTAGCAATCTAGATTCATATTATAAGATTTATTTAAGAATTCAATACACTTGATTTTTAACCTATGATATATTCAGACTGTAGATTTCAAAATTCTGTTTGATACTACATCATATATTAATTTACAACTACTTTAAAATTTACTATATAAATTTTTAAACCTTCTCTTTTCTCAGTTCCTAACCTATAATCGAATACAAATAAAATTATGATCTGTTTCTTTGATAAATGGTGCTGCAAGATAAACTGAGATGATAATTAGCCATACTACAACATGTATACACCTCCATTTACCTCTACACATACATATGAATCATTTCGAACCATTAACTGCAAGGTCTCATTCATATATCAGGTCCAAGTCTCAAATATTTTAAACTGATTTAAGATCAAAATTTTACTCCCCTACTACATTCCTGAACAAAGAACATTCATATGCATACTGACACAAACCAAGTTGACAATGAAAATTTGAACTGTTTTAAACTACTTAAAACTTTAAAAATTTTGTTTACTCACCTGATATAATTCCAGTAAACAATAGCATTGAGGTAGATTGATTGTAACTTGAAACTGTCCTGAGATTTTCTGTCTTGAGCTCTTTCCTGTTCCTCTTTTTTTTTTTCTTCTTTCTTCTGTTTACAGGTTTACTAATATATTTTTTTACTGAACGAACCAAATAAGAATATTTACACTCATATATATAGAAGAAAAATAGGTGTACATGGGTAGGTTGTATCTAGACAGCTATATATTCTTGACCAGATTGATTTTTGTAATTATCTTCCTGTAGCATAGCATGATTTTACAAATTTCAGCTGGACATGTTTGTAGGTCTGAGATGTTCAGGTTTGTAAACAAAAGAGTTGACAAAATAATGTACTGAAAGATGGAATTTAAATGTTTAGGTTGCTAATTATGTTTACACAATCATAAGTATGGTGTACTATGTATCAAGATATTTATTTGAAGGAAAGTATTGCAGGTCAATGGCTTGAGTGAGAAGCTTTATATAAAGATCTTTGTTTTGTTATTAATTTACTTGTTTTTATTAGCTTCAAGTTTGGACTGTAATACACATATTTATTTGCATATATATTTGTCTTATTATCATTTTATTTATATATATTTTTTTCAGTTTGACTTGGGTCTTACATGAAGAATACTTGTATACATTTATTTATATCCTTATTTTAACTACTTATTGGATCACATACATGTGTTTGACTACATTACTTGTATTCTATTTGTATTCCAGACTTTAAAGTTTTTGCTTCATAGTATTTTGTTTGCATTATTATATTTCAAGTTATGACTTATATTAGTATATTTATATTTTAATTACATTTATACTTTATAATTATGGTTTATAGTTTTTCTCTTCTATTTACATTGTTTTATATTTAAGTTCATATTTATGATTTATACTTGTTTGATATGTTCATGTTTATAATCATTTATATTGTTTTATACTTAAGCTTTTAAATTCCCATATCCAATACCCAAATCATTATTATTTAAAGTTCTACAATTATATATATATATATATATATATATATACACACACACATACATACATATATTATCAGATATGAAAATATTGAAAGTATTTTAATTCAATTATGTAAAAATAAGTTATATTATCAAAAGATTTTATTTTGCACTCTCCAAAGTCCAATTCCCCTTTTGTTTAAAAAAAACAATTTAAATAAATAATTTAACAGTGTCTCCAAATCATCATCATTTAATATGGTCAATTTTCATTTCATTTAATTCAGATTAAATATTTATTAAAATAAACGGGGTCAAAAATCCAGGGTCGTTACATTCCTCCCCCCTTAAAAGAATTTCGTCCCCGAAATTTAAAACCAGGATAAATTTAAAAGCTGTTATATTAACAATCTAAATATACATATCATTCATACAATAGCAAACAAACAAGCAGTCTATGCTAACAAACAACACTAGTTATCTGAACATAAATTCGGATAAGCACTCCTAAAACTATCGAGAGTTTATCTCTCGATGATCAATAATTAAATTAATTAATAATTAAATTAATTAAATCACCTTTTTATTTTCTATTTTCACATTAATCAAATAAATTAATAATTAAATTAATTAAATCACCTTTTTATTTTAAAGTTAATAACTAACCATTTCCATCACTTTTGATTGCCTGGACATTTATAATAAATTAAACAAGTTTACATATACTTCAATGTCAAATATTTCACAAATTACAGCGTTCAATTACAACTGTAATTAAATCCGATTAATTATAATTTAAATCTAATAAATTGATTTTATTCGAATTTCAATCGTTATATTCAACAGTTATTATTCTACATTCATAATTAACATTGTTTTAATATTCTCTAATGTAACGCCCCGGAAATTTTCGACTTTCGAAAATTCAACATCGATACTCACTTTATCGACTGCCGAGAAATCGAAGGCCAAAAACCCGAAATGTTATGGTTTTTAAGAAAAAGAAAAAGTAGAAAAGAAGAAGAGATAAGAAGATAGAAAAGAGATAAGAAAATAGAAAAATAAGAACATAGAACGGAAACGGAACACAACAGAACAACATCAGAATCTCACAATTCGCAGCGGAACAACATATAATAAATAATGAATAATCTTTAAACAAAGAACTATATCAGTTATTACATTTTATACTTTACATCATATCATCAGAGTGTACAACAACAACAACAAACAGTGCAGCGGAAAAAGAAATACTATATAAACTAGTAATACGCCATGTCATCCAGCTTGCCTCCAGCAACTCCAGAATATCCTGATAAACCTTAACTCTTGACTGCCCGTGTGGAAATTGGTGGGCACCCAGAGTTTAGGAAGGAAAACAATAAACTCCAAGTCAGTCATGTGACTGGTGTGAGAACTCAAAACAGTTTATTTATCTTAAAAATCAAAATAGAGGAATATTTTTAAAGTCAATTCGCAATGCTTTTAAAACTGAGACTACCATAAGGCCTCCTGCCACACACACAATGCAAACGCAGAATCGGAGGAGATTTCTCCTTATGATAGTCAAAGATGCTTGATACGTATTAAAAAGAACATTTGATATTATTACTAGTGCATAGTGTAGGACAGATCATTTCGAAAGTAGAATATAAATCTTAGCCAGCATAGACATTCCGAACTATGCCTACTATAGCTAACTATGTTCAATAGCAGGTTACCGCCACATTCCATAGCAGGTTATACAACTAATACCGTACAAGTCTCGTATTGTTTCTTTGGATTTCCAACGAATGATCAGGCCAAGGAACTTCCCATTGCCACATGAGAATGCCTCTGGATGGACATCCCCGAGAACCAAACCGGATCTCTACCAACACAAGGCCGGGTTACCCCTAACTGAGTAACAACTGACCGAATATGCCATCCCCCGGTCCTTTGGGACCTTTCACCGAGCGCTCGCAATCAATTCACACAATCATAACAAAGTGTTTTCAACATGAGTAAGTATCTGGGCTCCATACCATGATACCACCCTTTTCCAGAAGGAAATGCACACATCCTAAAGGGCGCTACCCCTCATAACCTTGCCGCATCTTTCCTGTTTTGACCATTCACGGGGTGTGAGGCTCGACGAAGTCACGTCCACAAAAACATACTTTATACAAAAGCCATGCTTTGGGTCACAAATGATCATAGAGATGATCACAAAGATAGACGATCAAATAAACGATCCTATCACAAATAATCAACACAATGATCATTTCAGCATCACTCAGCATGTCACATTACCAAATTGGGAATATATCGCTGATAACCTTCAACTACATAACCTCTGGGCTCGTACATCTCAGAGAAGGGTGTTAAGCTAAAAGAATAAATTCTCCGCCACCAACAGAAATATATTTGAAAGAAATCGTCTTTATATCTCAACTTGTAATGTCAGACATACAATCCATACAAGTCTGTTCCGGGCTCGAACAAAACCGAAGGCACTTACAAAGAAGTCCTTGCAATTCGGATATTCACGATCCTGATCGGATTCACCATCACATATGGAGAACTCTATACCGGAGCAACTCGGTGCAGAGTCAATCGACAGGTCATCCTATCGCTCTCGCAAATATCGGGTCTTCAACACCGATCTTCAATGCTATTCACAACGACGTATCACATATTCGGAATGGGTTATACGACCCCATGGTCCTTTCCCGGTTAACCCGAATAGTGAGCGCTTATTCAAAAATAAGTTTGGCATTCACATTCAAACAAATCACATCAAATACCCATTCAAAGGGAAATATTGATAGTCGGTTATTGAACTATCAATGGATATGCACACATCACCAGTTTCCAAATAATTTTCCAAATTATTTATTTTCCAAAATATCTTTACAAGATATATTATTTTCACACTTCAAAAATAAATCAATATTTATTTTTAACAAATTCCACTTTCTTTTATAAATTCCATAGTGAATTTATATTTCACAATATCCATGCATATACCTTTCAATTATTCATTTGAATTTATCTTCAAAAGGATAAATTCTCAAAGTATTCACTTTATATTGGAAAAACATTTCCATACTTATTTATTCATAAGTAATTCACAGATTTTATTTATTTTCAACACTTAGAAAATATTCAATATACTTCAATCGAAATTAAGTATATATTTCATTCTTTAAGGAAATCATTCTCTTAAAACATATTTATTTGGGCCAAAACGAATGTTGCGTAAAACATCGTTACGACAACCCAAAATCACTAGTATAGGGATTCGAATTTTAAGATAGATATATAAATCCCAATGCTATACAAAACATTTCCTTTCGGAAATCATTTACTATAACAACAGTGTTATAGTCCACCATTTCCTTTTATTTCTCGAAAACGTCTATTTCAACAATAAATGTTGAAATCTATGGTTTCGAATCTCAACATATTTTAAAACATCGTTAGATCGTTTTAATTCTATTTCAAATATCACATTCAAAACAATTTCTTTAACATATTATTCACTATTCAAAAACATGAATATACTACGTTAACAATTTTTCATCCTTTTATACATTTTATTTTAAAGTATTATTCACAGTCAAAAATGTGAATATAACTCCATTAATAGGTTTCAACAATTTAGTTATCAAAATAAGTTGTTTGCGAATTTATAAAACAACGTTTATAAATCCCATTTCTAATTATTTTATAACAACTTCCTTTTATAAATTTTCTTTATTAACCTATTCGATTTATAACTCAATTATAAACTAAAGGTTCATATTATAAGTTAAATACTTATAATTTATTCGTTCACAACAATCGTTCCTTTGAACTTCATAATTATAAATCTTATAACTTATAAGATTCAATTATTCACCCAAATCTATTCTTTAATAATTTCACAAAATTTATAAATCTTACTATTTATAAATTTCATTTATAACTTCACCGTTTATAATTTTATAAATTCCATTCATTTACAAAATTCATTTTCACTTCATTCAAACACTTATAAAAATTCATTTTATAATTCAAAGGTTTTAATTTATAAATATCAATTTATAAATCCTTTATAAAATCAATTTAGACTATTATTTTAAAACATCTTTAATCTCCTTTATTATTTCACCATTTTGATTCATAAAATAATTAAATTTTATAAATCCTATATTTAAACTTTTTACAATAAATTCAAAAATCCAATTTAAACTATTTTATAAAATCATTAGCATCTTATTCTCAAAAATCAGTTTTTTTACTATTTTCTCAAAAATCATAATTTTTATAACTTTAAAAATTATAACGTTTATTTATTTAACATAGATCAAATTCCAAACGTATAGTATATTTTCAAAAATCACTTTATAAATCATTTTAAAATTCCAAAACTTGGTCCAATGATGCTACATACCAAATATTCAATCACGACAACAACGATATCATATATCAATATGAAAATCCATCAAATATCAAAATATCTGAAATCAAATAAAAACTGTTGAGGAATCCAGTTGGATCCCTCCAACCTGTTTTCCTGCATCCACAAACATTAGCACAATACCAATTCCGTTCCAGTACGAAATTATCGCGGTATATGGGATTTAAAATATTATCCGCTTAATAGACGGCGCAATAGGGTCTCATCCGCTAAAAAATGCGGGAAATCAACAACTCCAATATATACATATGCCAATATATATATATTGCTATTATATATAATACCAATTTCACTGTTTATGAAATATTCGCGGTATATGTTTTTAATAAATAACATCCGCTTACTAACGGCGCATAATGTCTATTTTAACAATCAATAGATAACAATCATCATTCAAACATGCATTCAAATATTTTAAATCTAACTATTTAAAATAAAATCGAAACCGATTCGATTGAGTGAGAAGTTCTCGCCTTGATTTTAATTTCGTTTTAGCGATTTATTTCGAATAAAATTAAACGGACGTTTAATTTTACCCAAAATTCTCACTAACTCCAAACGACTCCAATATAATTTCATCGCGTAGTGCTCGTCCATACGATTCCAACGCAACTGAGTTTGCATTTTTTCGACCTCGTAGGAAAAAGTTATGAATTTTTGAAGTTTATACACGATTTTATAAAGCATATAAATTACAATTTTTATTATTCTTTTAAACCACAACAAATCTCACCCCTCAGATCCAAAACCCCTGCATCTCAGCCGTCCACCCCCTTCTCCCTCTCACGTTCTTCTTCTCCAGGTCATAGCCGCAACCACCAAAACCCATAGCATGAAATTAGGTTTTCACTTTGCTCCTCCTACACTCGACTACAACACGATCAAGATGCGCCATCACGTAGCTCTACCCCTCCACCATGCTCGGCCATAGCCCTGGCCAACTCGGCCTCACCCACAGCCTCAAAAAGCGTGCGCAACCTGTAGCAAACGGCCTCCCCTAGCTCCCTCCACGTCGCGCCGTTTCCGATCATCTCCGTATGAAATTAAAGCTCTCGTCGAGCTCTACAAGTTTCATGTTGAACACTTCGCGTAATTCTTGATGGATTGAGAGTGATTGAGGAAGAAGTGAGAGCAATTTCTGGCCATTCATATAAAAGAGGCGGCTAGGGTTTAGGAATTTAGGTTTTTATTTTTATTTTTTATTTATGAAGGGGTAGGGGCCTATTTATAGAAAAAAATCGAACGCTATTCATCCGGAAATTCCGAACTCCGATTTACGCGCCGTAACCAGCGTTTCTAAGGTTTACCCCGCGTTCCGGACACAATGGAACAGGTTTCGAAAGCTAATTCGGACATCTGTGCGAGTTATGGCAATAAACGTTCAATTTAAATTAAACCGATTTAAACCGATTTCTAGGCGTTTTAATTCGTACCGGACAAACGGTAAATCCAATTGATACGAAATTTGAAACCTTACAATAATATCACATTACGGATCCGATGAAACTGGTTTCGTCGAAATCCGAGACTTTTTGAAAAATGGCTATTTTAACTCGCCAAATTAATATTAAAAATAAATCGATGCGTTTCGAGCTGCCACGATCAAACGATAGCTCCGATTGACACGAAAATTGAAATCCGGTAATAACTAACTATTACGGATCCAATGGAACTGGTTTCGTTCAATTCTGAGACTGTTCAAAAATTGGCTAATTTACAGTCGATTATTAAATATTAAAATATTCAATTTTCACAAATAAACTTTTAATTCGATTTTAAAAGTTCTAAAATATTCTTCTAACTTCAATATGATAAAATAAAATTTTACAAATCATTTTCAATCATATTTAACTCAATTTTCAATTATTCCCATAATTTAACATATTAAATTATCGATTTAATTATCCAATTAAATCCAAAAATTCAAATAAAAATTTATTCGACTTATAAATTCACTTCTTAATATTTAAAATAAATTAAATATTCAAATTTTAATTACGAAAAATCCTGGGTCGTTACAATCTTTCCCCCTTAAAAGAATTTCGTCCTCGAAATTATTAAGTAAGAAAGTTACAAAATTTATTAATTTTCCAAAATCCATAGTTAAATATCTTACAATACTTTACTAAGTTTCCATATCATACTTAGTTATCTTTTCAAAAACAACTACTATTGTTTAACTTTCAATTCCAAATCAAAGTTAAGGTTTTCAAAATTTTCCAAATTTTCTCAAATTTTTTCTAATGCCTTAAATTTTCGGAAAAATTCGCCATAGTCTCCTTTGCGCGGCTCGATCCAAAAAAAAATGACAGTATATATATCACAAATATACATCTCATCAAGTAATGAGGCATCCCGCAGGGAAAAAATGTAAAAGTACGATATTTAATCCGAGATATGTACCTTATATTTTATTAGCGAGCATATACGGCTAATATAGCGCGAAAGCGAACTCCAAATGCGAAGCAAACGCAATCTGCACCTACTAATCACTCAACAAACAACATGAGAACATGCATATATGAAAATAATCTCAATATACATCATATATTTCCATAACAACTATATATGTCAACATAGCAAATGCAATAAAAGCAATATATTCAACCATCAACCAACTATAATCCATAACCAATATCAATATTCATTTATATTCTCATTAATATTCAAATGAATTGGTTTTCAATTTAAATCACATTTGATTCATTAACCGTGGATGTTCTTAATAACATTCATTTTCAATTAGTTTATATTCACTAATTCATATTCAAGTTGGTTCACTTCCAAATCAAATTCAATTCTATTTAAGATTCATTTAATTTCCAATTGGATTCCAATTACTTTAACTTCCAATTTCATTAATACTTAATGAATTATATACAATAAATCAACTAACAACCATATAACAACCAATGTTTATTTAACACAACCCAATTCCCTTGCTTATCAATTGGTTTAATTAAATTGATTTTCATTCAATTATTCAACTTTCAATAACATAAGATTTTAATGAATTTCACTTACATTCATTATTTCTATCAACTAAATTCACATTCAATTGATTAACATTTAATCCATTCATCCAATTCAATTACTAATGTTGAATTTCCTTTATATAACTCAAGTTCATATTTATCACTTAACTTTATTACTTTATTTTGACACCAATATCAACTTCATTCAATATCACTTAAGTTATACTTCATTTAACTTTAAATTCACTTTTACTTACAACTCATATTCATAAATATATTCATATAGTTTCACTTCTCGTATATATAAGTTTATTTCACAATTGTAAATCACTTTAATTATAATTCAATTCTTATAATTCTTTTGCTTATACAATTATTCTTCAATTTAGATTATTCAAACAACTGAACAATCAACTTATATACACTTTAATAATTCTGAAAAATTATTTCTTCATATATAAAATATATAATCAAGGTAAAATTATTTCATTTACCAAATTTAAAACAATATTATGTCGAATTGTTCTATTCAAGTGTTTAGAGATTCCTATCAACAACGTTAATTACTCGTATTAACCAGAATCTATATACCACTCAACAAACCAATCATCACAATATAAAACAATTTTATATTCACTAACAAATACGCTCTCATAGCTATTATTACACTCAAACTCACTCTAGAGTACTACTGACTCTATCTCTAATGAGTAATACCCAACAGAACCATGGTTGTCGCTTAACCATAAGCTCTGATACCAGATGTAACGCCCCGGAAATTTTCGACTTTCGAAAATTCAACATCGATACTCACTTTATCGACTGCCGAGAAATCGAAGGCCAAAAACCCGAAATGTTATGGTTTTTAAGAAAAAGAAAAAGTAGAAAAGAAGAAGAGATAAGAAGATAGAAAAGAGATAAGAAAATAGAAAAATAAGAACATAGAACGGAAACGGAACACAACAGAACAACATCAGAATCTCACAATTCGCAGCGGAACAACATATAATAAATAATGAATAATCTTTAAACAAAGAACTATATCAGTTATTACATTTTATACTTTACATCATATCATCAGAGTGTACAACAACAACAAACAATGCAGCGGAAAAAGAAATACTATATAAACTAGTAATACGCCATGCCATCCAGCTTGCCTCCAGCAACTCCAGAATATCCTGATAAACCTTAACTCTTGACTGCCCGTGTGGAAATTGGTGGGCACCCAGAGTTTAGGAAGGAAAACAATAAACTCCAAGTCAGTCATGTGACTGGTGTGAGAACTCAAAACAGTTTATTTATCTTAAAAATCAAAATAGAGGAATATTTTTAAAGTCAATTCACAATGCTTTTAAAAATGAGACTACCATAAGGCCTCCTGCCACACACACAATGCAAACGCAGAATCGGAGGAGATTTCTCCTTATGATAGTCAAAGATGCTTGATACGTATTAAAAAGAACATTTGATATTATTACTAGTGCATAGTGTAGGACAAATCATTTCGAAAGTAGAATATAAATCTTAGCCAGCATAGACATTCCGAACTATGCCTACTATAGCTAACTATGTTCAATAGCAGGTTACCGCCACATTCCATAGCAGGTTATACAACTAATACCGTACAAGTCTCGTATTGTTTCTTTGGATTTCCAACGAATGATCAGGCCAAGGAACTTCCCATTGCCACATGAGAATGCCTCTGGATGGACATCCCCGAGAACCAAACCGGATCTCTACCAACACAAGGCCGGGTTACCCCTAACTGAGTAACAACTGACCGAATATGCCATCCCCCGGTCCTTTGGGACCTTTCACCGAGCGCTCGCAATCAATTCACACAATCATAACAAAGTGTTTTCAACATGAGTAAGTATCTGGGCTCCATACCATGATACCACCCTTTTCCAGAAGGAAATGCACACATCCTAAAGGGCGCTACCCCTCATAACCTTGCCGCATCTTTCCTGTTTTGACCATTCACGGGGTGTGAGGCTCGACGAAGTCACGTCCACAAAAACATACTTTATACAAAAGCCATGCTTTGGGTCACAAATGATCATAGAGATGATCACAAAGATAGACGATCAAATAAACGATCCTATCACAAATAATCAACACAATGATCATTTCAGCATCACTCAGCATGTCACATTACCAAATTGGGAATATATCGCTGATAACCTTCAACTACATAACCTCTGGGCTCGTACATCTCAGAGAAGGGTGTTAAGCTAAAAGAATAAATTCTCCGCCACCAACAGAAATATATTTGAAAGAAATCGTCTTTATATCTCAACTTGTAATGTCAGACATACAATCCATACAAGTCTGTTCCGGGCTCGAACAAAACCGAAGGCACTTACAAAGAAGTCCTTGCAATTCGGATATTCACGATCCTGATCGGATTCACCATCACATATGGAGAACTCTATACCGGAGCAACTCGGTGCAGAGTCAATCGACAGGTCATCCTATCGCTCTCGCAAATATCGGGTCTTCAACACCGATCTTCAATGCTATTCACAACGACGTATCACATATTCGGAATGGGTTATACGACCCCATGGTCCTTTCCCGGTTAACCCGAATAGTGAGCGCTTATTCAAAAATAAGTTTGGCATTCACATTCAAACAAATCACATCAAATACCCATTCAAAGGGAAATATTGATAGTCGGTTATTGAACTATCAATGGATATGCACACATCACCAGTTTCCAAATAATTTTCCAAATTATTTATTTTCCAAAATATCTTTACAAGATATATTATTTTCACACTTCAAAAATAAATCAATATTTATTTTTAACAAATTCCACTTTCTTTTATAAATTCCATAGTGAATTTATATTTCACAATATCCATGCATATACCTTTCAATTATTCATTTGAATTTATCTTCAAAAGGATAAATTCTCAAAGTATTCACTTTATATTGGAAAAACATTTCCATACTTATTTATTCATAAGTAATTCACAGATTTTATTTATTTTCAACACTTAGAAAATATTCAATATACTTCAATCGAAATTAAGTATATATTTCATTCTTTAAGGAAATCATTCTCTTAAAACATATTTATTTGGGCCAAAACGAATGTTGCGTAAAACATCGTTACGACAACCCAAAATCACTAGTATAGGGATTCGAATTTTAAGATAGATATATAAATCCCAATGCTATACAAAACATTTCCTTTCGGAAATCATTTACTATAACAACAGTGTTATAGTCCACCATTTCCTTTTATTTCTCGAAAACGTCTATTTCAACAATAAATGTTGAAATCTATGGTTTCGAATCTCAACATATTTTAAAACATCGTTAGATCGTTTTAATTCTATTTCAAATATCACATTCAAAACAATTTCTTTAACATATTATTCACTATTCAAAAACGTGAATATACTACGTTAACAATTTTTCATCCTTTTATACATTTTATTTTAAAGTATTATTCACAGTCAAAAAGGTGAATATAACTCCATTAATAGGTTTCAACAATTTACTTATCAAAATAAGTTGTTTGCGAATTTATAAAACAACGTTTAAAAATCCCATTTCTAATCATTTTATAACAACTTCCTTTTATAAATTTTCTTTATTAACCTATTCGATTTATAACTCAATTATAAACTAAAGGTTCATATTATAAGTTAAATACTTATAATTTATTCGTTCACAACAATCGTTCCTTTGAACTTCATAATTATAAATCTTATAACTTATAAGATTCAATTATTCACCCAAATCTATTCTTTAATAATTTCACAAAATTTATAAATCTTACTATTTATAAATTTCATTTATAACTTCACCATTTATAATTTTATAAATTCCATTCATTTACAAAATTCATTTTCACTTCATTCAAACACTTATAAAAATTCGTTTTATAATTCAAAGGTTTTAATTTATAAATATCAATTTATAAATCCTTTATAAAATCAATTTAGACTATTATTTTAAAACATCTTTAATATCCTTTATTATTTCACCATTTTGATTCATAAAATAATTAAATTTTATAAATCCTATATTTAAACTTTTTACAATAAATTCAAAAATCCAATTTAAACTATTTTATAAAATCATTAGCATCTTATTCTCAAAAATCAGTTTTTTTACTATTTTCTCAAAAATCATAATTTTTATAACTTTAAAAATTATAACGTTTATTTATTTAACATAGATCAAATTCCAAACGTATAGTATATTTTCAAAAATCACTTTATAAATCATTTTAAAATTCCAAAACTTGGTCCAATGATGCTACATACCAAATAGTCAATCACGACAACAACGATATCATATATCAATATGAAAATCCATCAAATATCAAAATATCTGAAATCAAATAAAAACTGTTGAGGAATCCAGTTGGATCCCTCCAACCTGTTTTCCTGCATCCACAAACATTAGCACAATACCAATTCCGTTCCAGTACGAAATTATCGCGGTATATGGGATTTAAAATATTATCCGCTTAATAGACGGCGCAATAGGGTCTCATCCGCTAAAAAATGCGGGAAATCAACAACTCCAATATATACATATGCCAATATATATATATTGCTATTATATATAATACCAATTTCACTGTTTATGAAATATTCGCGGTATATGTTTTTAATAAATAACATCCGCTTACTAACGGCGCATAATGTCTATTTTAACAATCAATAGATAACAATCATCATTCAAACATGCATTCAAATATTTTAAATCTAACTATTTAAAATAAAATCGAAACCGATTCGATTGAGTGAGAAGTTCTCACCTTGATTTTAATTTCGTTTTAGCGATTTATTTCGAATAAAATTAAACGGACGTTTAATTTTACCCAAAATTCTCACTAACTCCAAACGACTCCAATCCAATTTCATCGCGTAGTGCTCGTCCATACGATTCCAACGCAATTGAGTTTGCATTTTTTCGACCTCGTATGAAAAAGTTATGAATTTTTGAAGTTTATACACGATTTTATAAAGCATATAAATTACAATTTTTATTATTCTTTTAAACCACAACAAATCTCACCCCTCAGATCCAAAACCCCTGCATCTCAGCCGTCCACCCCCTTCTCCCTCTCACGTTCTTCTTCTCCAGGTCATAGCCGCAACCACCAAAACCCATAGCATGAAATTAGGTTTTCGCTTTGCTCCTCCTACACTCGACTACAACACGATCAAGATGCGCCATCACGTAGCTCTACCCCTCCACCATGCTCGACCATAGCCCTGGCCAACTCGGCCTCACCCACGGCCTCAAAAAGCGTGCGCAACCTGTAGCAAACGGCCTCCCCTAGCTCCCTCCACGTCGCGCCGTTTACGATCATCTCCGTATGAAATTAAAGCTCTCGTCGAGCTCTACAAGTTTCATGTTGAACACTTCGCGTAATTCTTGATGGATTGAGAGTGATTGAGGAAGAAGTGAGAGCAATTTCTGGCCATTCATATAAAAGAGGCGGCTAGGGTTTAGGAATTTAGGTTTTTATTTTTATTTTTTATTTATGAAGGGGTAGGGGCCTATTTATAGAAAAAAATCGAACACTATTCATCCGGAAATTCTGAACTCCGATTTACGCGCCGTAACCAGCGTTTCTAAGGTTTACCCCGTGTTCCGGACACAATGGAACAGGTTTCGAAAGCTAATTCGGACATCTGTGCGAGTTATGGCAATAAACGTTCAATTTAAATTAAACCGATTTAAACCGATTTCTAGGCGTTTTAATTCGAACCGGACAAACGGTAAATCCAATTGACACGAAATTTGAAACCTTACAATAATATCACATTACGGATCCGATGAAACTGGTTTCGTCTAAATCCGAGACTTTTTGAAAAATGGCTATTTTAACTCGCCAAATTAATATTAAAAATAAATCGATGCGTTTCGAGCTGCCACGATCAAACGATAGCTCCGATTGACACGAAAATTGAAATCCGGTAATAACTAACTATTACGGATCCAATGGAACTAGTTTCGTTCAATTCTGAGACTGTTCAAAAATTGGCTAATTTACAGTCGATTATTAAATATTAAAATATTCAATTTTCACAAATAAACTTTTAATTCGATTTTAAAAGTTCTAAAATATTCTTCTAACTTCAATATGATAAAATAAAATTTTACAAATCATTTTCAATCATATTTAACTCAATTTTCAATTATTCCCATAATTTAGCATATTAAATTATCGATTTAATTATCCAATTAAATCCAAAAATTCAAATAAAAATTTATTCGACTTATAAATTCACTTCTTAATATTTAAAATAAATTAAATATTCCAATTTTAATTACGAAAAATCCTGGGTCGTTACATCTAATTTCCACCTTCTATTTGCAATAATTACTATAGTTTTCTTATATTGAAATTTTCAATTATATTATAATTTAGAATCTCAACAAATTTAGTTTACCTTTGTTTCACTACTTCCATCACATCAGTCGTTGTCTTGCACTTATAATGACCTTCCCATACATTTATTACAATATATATATATTCACCATTTCATCTTATTTTCCATTAAACTAATCTTATATTCAATTGTAACAAATTCACTTATTATAATTTAAATTCCAATAATTTGGTCAAACTTGAATCCAATTCTTTTTATTCAAATCAATAGTCATATTATGATAAAAATTTACATAGGTTACATCCTATTGAATTAATATTATACAATGATCAATTTAATCTACATTAACTGCACTAATTAAGTGAATTAGTTGCAATTGATTTCCAACTTTCATTTTACAGATTAACTAAATAGGTATCATATAATTATTGTCACCGTTAACCTTAGTTACATTTATAAGTTTATTATTTACTACCAAATGTTATAATTACTTACATAATATCAATTTTTATTCAATCACCATTAATTATATATTGCTACATTAATTAATTTAATATTACATTTGTTTCTTATGCCAAATTTATAACCAAGTATAACATTTATGTTATTTCAATTAATTATAATTTCATTTAAATTGTTAATTATTAACTTAGATTAGCATTATTACATCTCATTTTACTTATTATTTCATTAATGTCACAAATTTCTATTTCTTCCAATATTAACTAGTAAAATCTAATTAAATTAACTATTTTTAATTGTCAAAAATTACGGGTCGTCGCAGTTGGTGTCTAATAGTGCTATTCCAATACACTTATTGGTCATGATTATTTGCATCAGATGAAATCGTCTTAAAATAGTTAGAATTGAATGTTGTAAATGGCTGAGTCGCGTACTTCATGGCTTTCTTTAAAATGATTTGTGGCTTAACCCCAAGGTGCAAAACTAGCTATTAACTGCATCGTCCCCAGGATAAAACAACCTCTAAATTTGGTTGATTTGTTGTTTGCATGACAATGAATCATGCTAAATTCAGCACTTTCTAATTTAGTTGCTTCGAAGAATTCTACAGAGAGAGAAATGGAAGAGGGAGAAGAGAAAAAAAAATAGTATGTTGTCTTTTGTTTTTCCATCTGCCCATCTATTAAGTAAATAGGTATAATGGAAAGTGTATGTGTTATCGAATTAAGGAATTATAAATGGATCTA
The DNA here is from genome assembly GCA_030765085.1 of Allium cepa. NCBI lineage: Eukaryota > Viridiplantae > Streptophyta > Magnoliopsida > Asparagales > Amaryllidaceae > Allium > Allium cepa. The sequence continues at coordinate 637,347,348 of CM060941.1, forward strand.
AAATTATTGTCATTCATTACAAATTTTATTACCATTGACTTTTGCAACGGCTCAATAATAATATCTGATAGATATATTACAATTATACGTCATTTATTCCAAATTTTATTGCCATTAATATTTTGAAACGATCAATAATAACAACTCATAAATATATTACTGTTATATAATATTATTCATTACAAATTTTATTATCGTTAGTTTTTTTAAAATAATTCACTTAAAATTCTAATATATATGTTATATGACATATTTTTGGGAAATATTGTTATGCAATATTGCAACTGAGAACACATTCACTTTTTTTTTTACTTTGTCTTGAAACTACCCAACCGATTAAAAACTCATGCTCTAAATCATTGTCATCAAAAATGTTAAAATCATATTATCTAAATCATGTTTCGTTTCAAATCTCACCTTTTACGATTTGATTTACACCCATTCAAACTCGGTTACAGTCGCATTTTTGAAAATCCTTCAATCCGTACTAAAATATTCAATCTACTTATTTGGATATGCAATTCCAATTCTATTCTACCAAAATAAAATTGTATAAAAAAATATTGAGTTTTAGGCTTAAACGTAAAAGTTTAGACATTAAAATCAACTTAAAAGCATGTATAAACATTGAAATATATATTTTTCTTTTGAATTTATGACTTAAATCACATTATTATTTGAAGTTTGAACTTCACGATTTTCGATTTGAATCTCAGTTTGAAAATGTTGCTCCAAATTATCCTACATTCCATTCTAACGACCAGCTAATTTTGGTTAGTGGTAAACTAAAAACTGGATTTTGTGTAATGAATTGAGTAGTGAAGAGAGTGCAATTTAATTGCTACACACCTATGAGTCAAAGCACGTAACGTTTTCATGGCGGTGTAAGTACAAAAAGTTATGGCTGGAGAAAGCGATCACATATCAAAAAGTAATAGAGGTGTAAAAAATCTTTATTGGAGGTAAAATCAAATCTTTAAAGTTGATTTAATCAAAGGTACATAATTTGTGTAGGAAAAGAAACATTCTTCACTCCTACATAACAAAACTGAAGGGTACCATGATCCTACAGTTCGGACTTAGTGAATAGATAAAATTTTAATTTATGTCGAGCATTCAGTACTTGAATTTAGACCTATACCCTAAATTTATTTATTTGGTTTATGAGAAAACATGTTAAATTAATCTTTCAGTATTATAGTTGCTAAAGTAGATGCTAAAATTACCTGATTCAGCGGACATAGCGAAAAATAAAGAGACTTCAAGTGGATCTATTATTTAATAGCCCTAAATTAAAAAAAATAGAGGTTTAAATGTGCTATGCACTTTAGCAATACATTTGCGAGGCTATAACTGCATAGACATGTAAGAACACGTGCGCACACACAAACTTTTCGATGTATATGGCAGTGCACTTTCAAAAAAGTCTGCTAACATTGATGTGATTGGAATACGTCAACAAAATATTAAAATTTTATTAAATGTTCATATCAAAAGGCTGAATATTTTTGCATCACAGAAGTTTTGATGCAGAATAAAAGAAATTGTAGTGGCTCTAGTTGCTTGGTACTATTTTTTGGAAATCAGATAATTAAAGCTTAAATTCGTGTAACATGTCACTAACCTTAAATGACACTGGCCATATACCGAACATGCTTTTTTACCGGTATGGTCCATGAAACTTGTATATACTCAAGAAAAGTATGTATTAATAATTTATTCATCTCTTAAATCGGTTGAATATGATTAAGATATGAGCAAACAGTTAACTTCTTAATAGCTCATATTTCTATGTTGGATAATCAGCCATGTATAAGAGAACAAATTAAAAATACAATATTTACAAGAACAAAATTAAAAATGAATGTCAAAATTTTAGGTTGTTTGTAAAAATACATTTCACTTAAAAGTATATAACTTATAGGAATAATAATTAGACCTGAGGCTTGAGTGTATAGTTTGAGCAACTGATATAAGCAACCGGGAATTATAGATAGCGGCTCCTGGAAACCAATCATGTTTTAAATCTTTTACTATTGATTGATTGTTATTCTGATTTTTCTAATAAGAATTTTTCTTGATTTACAACTTGATAATGTTGGAAATAAACTTAATCTTGCAATTTAGATTTTTCATATAAGAAATATCTAGAATATGTAATATTAATGAGATATTTATGATTAATATATTTAATGTTGTATATGAGAATATTTAGGAGATATTTATGGATAACCGTTAGATTAAGTGAATTTCTACCATTTATTTGAGATGTGAACTCCTATAAATAGAGGTGGGTTCACTCATTTGGGATGTAAGTGAGAAAAATATGGTAAGAAAAAAATATATGAACTTTTGTAATAAAGTTAATAATTGTTATAAACAAATAAGAATATGTTATAAATAAATAAGAGCAGAAGCCATTAGAGGAAAAGAGTGGAGACATTTTGTTCATTCTAGGGATTGGTTATATCAGATTGATTCATATAATTACATTACACAGGCTCCTTTATATATAGGCATTGGAGCATGAGATGGAACATATCCCATGATATGGGACTAATAGAAAAACATAAAAGCATATTCATTTATATATTTACATATATTAGAACACTCCCCATTGAATATGCGTCTTCAAAATCTTGGATGCTCATATGGTTGCTAGAAATTATTTCTTTTAAAATGTCCATGACAATTGCTCTCCATCATTATTATCTTGCTTTCATACATCCATTCAGTCGTTATAAATATTGTATGTTGCCTCATTAAAAACCTCTATAAGGAAAACCCAATGGGAAAAACCTTGAAAGAGGAAAAGAGTGCAACTTGTAAAATCAAAAATATCATACTAAAAATGATATTCGTTCTAAGAGTTTGATACTTCGGGATCAAAATAATGCCTTACTAAACCCTTACTAAGAAAAACCCAATGGGAAAAATCTTAGTGAGGAAAAAAAAAGAGTACAATGACATATCTTATTTCCTCATTTCTTCAAATGAAGTTTGATACTTCTGGATCAAACTAATGCGTCATTAAAACCTTACTAAGAAAAACCCAATGGGAAAAATCTTAGTGAAGGAAAAAGAGTACAATGACATATTTTATTTTCTTATTTCTTTAAATGAAGCTTGATACTTCTGAATCAAACTAATGCCTCATTAAAACCTTACTAAGTAAAACCCTATAGGAAAAATCTTAGTGAAGGAAAAAGAGTACAATATATTATATCATATTTCAATAATTTACTACATCAAATAGAGTTTGATACTTCTGGATTAATTCAATACTTCATTAAAAACCTTACAAAGGAAAACCCGATGGGAAAAACCTTAGTCAAGGATAAAAATATAATTTAACTTAAATAACATATTTGAGATGTTATTTCTTGAAAAGACGTTTGATTCTTCTAGATCAAGATAATGCCTCATTAAAACCTTAATAAGAAAAACTCAGTGGGAAAAATCTTAAAAAAGGAAAAAAGAGTACATTATAGCTTATTTCAAATGTTACTGAGGAGTTGATACTTCTGGATCAAGATAATGCCTCATTAAAACCTTACTAATAAAAACCCAGTGGGAAAAATTTTAGTTAAGGAAAAAGAGTGCATTATAAAATACTTATAGATGCTCCCCCTGATTTAAAATTTTCCTCTGAATTCATATTCATCTTTCGGTAACTCAAATTGGTTATAGATACTTCTGGATCCATAAATATGAATCTCATTAATAATACAATTTATTAATAGTTTCCTCCAATACAATCAAATTTTCCAAGATTGTTTCTTCCAAATATGATTTGCATTTTATGCATTTTGTTTGCAACCTTTATGAAAAACACATCATGTGCTTTCATTCTTGTGCTTTGAATCAATTTTGCATATTACAACTACATCTTTGATGAATATTAATTTTTTTATTCCAACAATACATAAAAGCAGGAAGTAATCTACTCATCTTGAAGCGCATCAAGATTTTCATTACAACAATACTTAGAAGAAGGTTGTAATCAATATTCCATTCTTTATAATCATCAAAGTTATTTAAATTCTTTAGGAACTTATATATTTTAATATGTTTTGCATATCGCAACTAACATTTCAATGGATGTTAAGAGTTTCAATACAACAATACTTAAAAATAGAAAGTAATCTACTCATCATGAATTATATCAAGATTTTCATTACAATAATACTTAAAAATAGGTTGAAATCTACTCTTCTTGTTCTTTGCATTCTTTATAACAATGAAAGTTATTTATATTCTTCAGGAATTTGCATGCTTTCATTATTTAATATGATTTAAACCACATTTATACCTTCGGGGTATATTAAGCATTTCAAGTACTTTCAGTACTTTGCGGACTACATGTCCATATTTCTCTATTAATAAAGGATTCATGATGGTCAGTCATGTTTTCCCTTAATTCAAGATCTTTAATCTATTTATAAACATAAGCGCTTTATTATTTACAAATTTATCATCGATGATTATTTCTTGTCAGTTCTAGACATGATTTATTGAGATCTCTTTAATTATGTTTTTAGGTATCTAAATAACTTGTAGGGTAATTTGACAATTATGTCATTGGTCTCTTCAAGAGCACCCTTACCGTTTCTTCAAAAACTCTCACCTCCATTATTTTCATCTTTATTACTTACTCCAGAAGTATTTCAAACTGACTTTTGTACCACATTTCAGATGTGGTTTACACATTTTGATCCTTCAGGGATTCAAATCTATATTGGAGAAAGTCTACTAGGGATACTATTGATAATTTATTCAAGTTACTTAATATTTTGCATCATTGTATATTTTAACAAATATTAACATTGATGATCAAAATGAGATTGTATCCCTTTATTCTCCCCCTCAATGTTGACAAACATTGTCACATTAAATAATAATCATCTTTGGATTCTCATTTTGATCCATTATGGCATTGCTACTAGCAAATACACCATACATATTAAGGGGATAATATTGCTTATTAGAGTTTGTTCTTATTCATTGATCTAGTCAATTGGAAGAATTTATTTATTGTATAGATCATTTAAATACATATACGACTTCAGGTCATTCAACATTTATGTTGATTTAAATCACTAAATAATATCTATACATAATTTATAAGATGAGCTCATAACAAACTTCAGGTTGTTGGCTGAATATTTACATATATGGATATATACGTCCGTCCACGTATTACATCTATATTATAAAATTTTATATTCTTTGTCATTGGAGGATAATTCTTTTATCAATTGATAAGATGCATTCAAGTGATATTTGTGAGCTTCTGGCTCCTGTTTAAATATGGGATCCAATTATGCAAAATTTCGTGAAATATGATCTAGTTGAAATTGTACAATTTTTTTTCTAAAATAAGCTTCTGGCTTTCAATTTTAGAAATAACGCAATGATATTCTTTGACGTTTTCATTATAGTTTCAATATGGTAGCTATTCATTTATATATCCTCAAAACTCAACAGGTTTCTTTTAAATTTGCTTGAGTATAATGTATTTTGAATTCAGATATATGTACCATTTGGTAATACTATTTGGGCACTTCCGAACCCTTCAATTATATAGCAAATTTGCTATGGTTGAAATTTTTAGCTAAAATATTTTCAGATAGTTCAGAGAAAAACTTCTGGTTTTTCAAAACTATATGAGCCGTTGCTCTATCTAGCAGGCATATATTACCACTCAAATATTGATGGTCCATATCTTAAGAATTAAAGACTATATAGTTAGTCAACTATTAAAATTTGTAAGCATTAAATAAATGCTAATACTTTCCAAAATAAAATCAAATAGAGCACTGATTAAAACACAACATTCATCGGTATGTTATTTCAATTAGTTCTGAAGAAAAAAACATAGAAGCACCAACTTCCAACTAGTTGAAACTTCAGGTTCAACCACTCTTGTTTAGTGTTTGGAAGTGTGACCATCTTCTAGTGGTTATAATGCTCCTTCAGGGAGATCCATAAGTAAAATGATTTTTTTTCCCAGTTAAATGTCTTATTTTAAGATTGTCGTGGATATGACACCTTAAAAATATAAGAGCCTTTATTTTATCCTACTGAGATATATTATTATAAATTTTAATGGCATTTACTAAGCATCGAGATTGTAATTGAATGTCATCATCCAATATCCATGATAAAAAGTTATCTTCTAATAAATTCAAAGCTTTAAATTAAAGCATGGCTGTGTTTATCATATTACCAACTATAAGTGGAAATAAAAATGCACAAGCATCAAAATATTGTTCATGGGTATATAATCAATGCATTTCATAAAACATGAAACCATATCTGATAGTAGTTACAGTGAAAAAAATAAAAACATTAATGCAGAATAGCAAGGGACAACCAAATATAATCTATAAAAAGGACTATAATTTCTTATTTACATTCTTTTGATAGCTCTAGATCCAATCTCATTAATTGCATTCATTAATTTCCTTGAAAATGCAAAATTACCCTTGAAAATATGGAAAGGCCTTTATATGGATTGATTGGTGGAGGAGGGATGAATTATAATCAAAGATTGTACGGACTTGATTATGTTTACTTTCATAATATAGGCAAATTTAAGAATATGAATATGTAGTATTAAATACCATTTATTAATTCATAACAACTGCAATAGTGAGAAACATGAATATATAACATGTATATACGTTATGATCCTTGTCAACAATAAGAAATATAAAAGAAGAATAAATGTATGAAGTATCCATACGCATCTTTGTTGGACCATTCTCATAAATCAATTAATTTTATTTAATGATTTATTAAGTGCTACTGATTAGTATATGAATTAATATATGCAGTTATTTACATATGTAAGTACAGGGAAAGAAAATTTGTACATCACGTATTAACATTCATTTTATGAAGAATCCAAAATACTTACTTGATGAGCCAAAGGAAAGAAACTTGATCTATTACATATTTTACCTTTTGTAAGGCATGATTGGATGAATGGAAGAAGGAAAAAAAATTAGTAAATAAACTTCCTAATAGAATACCTTATTTTCTATTAAAAATAAAGAGAGCGAGAGAGTATACATATTTCTATGTATTTATTTGGTTTAATAAAAATACCAAATATACCAACAAATCTCTTCTGGAGATTTTTTTTTATCACCACTTCTGGAGTGAACAAATTTCTATAGATTTATTTGATTTAGTAGTTTATACTATTGGCAAATATTTTTAGAACTGCAGGTTCCAATTTTACTTTAAAGTAAAGTCTTTGTTTAGTACTTTAGATCCTAAATGGTACAACTTGATTTTCATTATCAAACTTCAGGTTTGATTACAAACATGGTTATAATTATATATAAACATCTCTTATAGAGAGTTCAGTAAAATAGATATATAATCCCCTTTCTTTTTAGGAATACAAACTTATATGCATAAATTTTATTTAAGAACTTCAGGTCTCCAATATTAAATTAATACAATGAAACAAGAGTACTCTTCATAATTGTATTCGGACATGTGAATCATAATACTATTTCTCTTCGAGGAAATAGTATTTACCATATTTGTAATGTTATTTCAACATATTATTTTTATGTTATGTCTTCTGGACATATGAACATCTTCTTTTGGAATTGCTCGCTTATTTTTTTTGGCTTTATTTCAACTTATGTAAATCTTCACCTTCGTACATATGAACTTCAGGTTCTAATTCTTTCATATAGATTTAATACGATCTTCTAGATACGTATTATCCTTATATTTGTTTCTTTAAGAAACAATGAAATATTTCTTCTGGGAATATAAATCATGTGGCAAAATTATTTCTACAGTTCTCATTCAAACCGAAATCCAAACAAAAAAATTTCAAAATGAAAACCTTTTTTTCCCACCAAACAATGGAATGAGATCTATTATATTTTAGTCCATGAAACAATTTTAGTTTCAGATCAAATTCAAAATTATCACAAAAAATGGATATACATTAATAAAAATTAATAAGAGATCTAATGATTAAGATCTGCAGATCTAAAAAATATACCATTTGAACATGATATTAAAATCTACAAGAGATCTGAAAAATTAGAATTAAAAAAAATCTACAGTAAAACAAGATCTGAAATACATGGACAAAAAATAAGATGTACAAATATAATCAAATCCAAATAATTAGATCAATGATACAATGAGATCTAAAAGAAAAAAATAGAATGAGATCTAAAAGATTTGATCAATTAGATTGGAAAGATAGCTTACCGTTTTGAAGATTTCTGATCAGATATGAAATTTTCCTTGTGCTTAGAGATCGTGCTGATAACGTGTTATAAACAAATAAGAATATGTTATAAATAAATAAGAGCAGAAGCCATTAGAGGAAAAGAGTGGAGACATTTTATTCATTCTAGGGATTGGTTATATCAGATTGATTCATATAATTACATTACACAGACTCCTTTATATATAGGCATTGGAGCATGAGATGGAACATATCCCATGATGTGGGATTAATAGAAAAACATAAAAGCATATTCACTTATATATTTACATATATTATAACAATAATGAAATTGTTCTCCTTATTAAAAAATCATTTTTCTTTCCTAACCTCTTATCCATCTTAATCTAAAATCAAATTTATTTGCTATTGAAGAAAACTTCCAACAAAGTGGATCGGAGCTTGAAGATCTTCCTAAAAGATGTCGAACAGCGACGTTCCCTTATAAGTCTCAATGCTCACTACGACCAATTATAAAAATTGGAGTTTAAGGATGATGATGGCTTTCCTTAAATATATGGGAGATAATCGAGAAAGGCTACACTGAACAAGAGAATAAAGATAGTCTATCTCAAATTCAAAGGAATAGTTTGAGAGACTCAAGGACGAGAGGCAAGAATGCTGTCTGTCTAATATATCAAGCATTGGATGACAATACTTCTGAGAATGTTTCATGATCAAACCTTCCAAAGAAGCATGGATAAAGCTTCAAAAATCATATAAAGGAGTCGATCAAGTCTAAAAGATTCGTCTTCAAAATTTAAGAGGAGATTTTCAAAATTTGCATTGAAAGAAGGTGAACTTGTCTCTGATTACTTCTCAAAAGTTTTAACAGTTGCTAATAGCCTAAAAATAAATGATGAGGAGTCAAATGATGCAAGAATTATGGAGAAGATTCATAGATCATTAAATCTAAAGTTCGTATATAATGTTGCCATCATCGAAGAGACAAAAAACTCGGAGGCCATGGCAATAGAGAAACTTCTTGGTTCATTACAAGCTTATGAAGAAAAGAAAAGGAAGAAAGAAAAGATTTTGGAGCAAGTATTTAAAACATGGTTTGATTCAGGAAAGGAAGAAAGCAATCGAAGCCAATAAAGAAGATGTTATGGTCAAGAAGGAGGAAGAGGTTGTGGATATGGACACAATGAGGTTGGAGACCCAATAATGAGAATAACAATGACAAAAACAACTAAAGGGGAGAAAGATCAACAAGAGGTCATAGGAAAGGTAATTTAAAGTCAATGTATGACAATCACGTGTCAAATGCTACAATTATGAAAAATTTGGACATTATTCTTCTGAATGCAGAGCTTCAAACAACAATAAAATTAAATAGAAAGCCAATTACATTGAAGAAAGAAGTCAAGAAGATGGTTATTTGCTGCTAGTTTATACGGAAAAGAAAGAGGAGTTAATCTCCAGAGGATGATGGGAGATCATCAAAAATGGTCGTGAATGAATAAGTCACAAATTGATAATAAAACATTTGTGAAATTACGATGGAATGACCATCACGTTGTCATAAGTGAGAAAGTCAATGAAATAGCATATGATCATATACTTGGAGAAGGTTCTTTAAATGATTCGTGGAATTTTTTGAAAGATATATATAGAAAGAATGATACAACAATAATAGAAGAAGACAATATTATTGACGAGGAAGAGGAAAAGAAGAATAGTGAGAAGGAGAACGATGTTGAAAAATTAATGAAATTTGAGGAGGAAAATTGAAATAAGAAGGAAAATGCGTAAATGATGAAAACGAAGAAGATAAAGAAAATAAAGTAAGCGAATATGACGTCAATGATGAAGAGTACGAAAGCAACTGAGATAAAAACGAAGAAGACATAGTTCAAGGAGAAGAAATTCAAGAGTTTAAAGGAGATTTAAAATATGAGAAAAAAATCTAAAAAAATGGAAACAAAGAATGTTAAGGAAATAGAGATAGAAATGGTCAAAGAGGAAGCCAATGTGGCAAGCGATGAATTTCATCATCATGAAAATAAAAAGATGAGCAAAGCTTATATAATTTTGAACAAACCTAATGTTCAAGTGATGTTTTCTAAAATGACATGCAAAAGTGAAATTTGGAAAGCATACATAGAAATTGGATAGGTCAAAAACTACAAGAGCGAAGTTATGAAAGAATGTAAAGATAAAATATAAGACTGATTCAAAATTTATGGGACAGAAACAAGACGAATGTTAGCACGCTTAATTTATGGAAAATTCTATTATGATGAAGAATGACGAAATGAAAGGAGTAAAATAAAAATCCATGAACTTGCATTGAAGATCTTGATGTTTGGTAAGAAGGCCAACGCAATGAAGGAAGTTTGAATAATATCTCTATTCCTACCGAAGCATGTGAGATACAAATATTTCAAGCATTACTTGGTACTACAAAACCAAGTTAACAGAGGGGTGTCGAAAATAAAATTGATTTTGCAATCTAGTTTTTTCATATAGGAAATATCTAAAGTCTGGAATATTAAGGAGATATTTACGGACTAAAATATTTGAAATTGTATGAGAGAATATGTAGGAGATATTTATTGAGAATCGTTAAATTAAGTGAATCTCCACCATTTATTTGAGATGTGAACTTCTATAAATAGAGGTGGATTCATTCATTTAGGATATAAGTGAGAAAAATCTAGTAAGAAAAAATATGAACTTTTGTAATAAAAATTAATAATAAAGTTTTTCTCCCTATTAATAAAAAAATTGTTTTTCCTTCTCCAACCTCTAATCCATCTTCTTCTAAAATCAAATCTTATTTTCTATTGAAGAAAACTTCCAACGGATAAAATAGTTTCTCCCTTTGAAGCTTTTTATTTGACCAACATGCCTGATTTGAAAGCACTTATGTGTCAAAATTAGATAAATAAAAAAGATTCAAGTTTCAATATTTTCAGTAGTTCAATATCCAATTATAGAATAGTTATTATTTAAAAAAATACAACCATAAATTCCATTACATGGTGTATTAAATATCATGATGGTAAAATTGCCCCTATCATTTTCTAGTTTCTTTCAACATTTACTTAATATTATAACATATTTTCATTTTCGTGTTTGAAATTTCTATAGCTTGTGTTAATCATTCCTGTAGATAGTTGAGAAAGTCATCCTCATTTTCCAAATAATTCCCGATGCTCTTGATTGAATAGAAACATCACTTTCCTTGCTTCATTTCACTTTATTGTTAATCTAATCTATCTTATTTCTCCACTTGAGAAGTGAGCTTAGAAATCTGCACTGTATTGGTTTCAAAGCCTTATCCAAAATATTGATTTCTTTCTAGATAAATACCGAGGCATTCTTATCAAGAAAGTTCATTTCGTTTTATAATTTCAATGTTCATATTAGTATTCTTCGCATTTTCCATATCTAGTATGTGTAAAACATGAGTGCAATGCAATCAATAAAGTTCTGGCTAATAAGAGTCCTTCTATTCCTTTTTTATTCTTATTGTTCATATATCATGGTTGGAAGGCTTCCGAGTTGCGCCTCAAATCTTGGGATGATCTGTGCAAACTCTTGTATATTCTTCTTAAGGAAAAGAACACACTAATGACACAACACAATATGCTTCATTCTCAAAATCTTTGATTTCCTAATCTAGAATGTATTCCTAAGGCATGTTATTAAATTTAATTCTGGTACCATTGTACTATATGAAAGTGCACATGGGTCTTTGTATAATAATACTTATGTAAATACTAGCGTATATAGTCTAAACTAACTAGAACAACTAACAGAGTATAAAAATAAAATAAATAAAAGCAATCATACCGGGATTTTAATACAGCTTCTGATCTTCCATCTTAAATTCGATATCGAAGCTTCTTTTCAGAATTTCCTTTGAACAAATACCCTCATTTTTCCTAGAGGAATATATAATACAACACAGTTTTCTAAGTAGATATGTCAGTGTTCTCACAATACAGATTTTGACTGTTTGTATAAATCTTCCTTTAATCTTCTTAATGATTCAAGATGTGTGCTTTGTGATTATAGAAGTGAGTCAAATGATTCTTGAGTATGGAATTCAAATTGAATGCAATAGAATATGTGCTCAATAAAGTAGAGATCAAGAAGGAAAGAAACAAAAAGTTAGAAAGTTAGAAATGAGTTTAGATCTCGATATCTACATATAGATATTCATATGCTACGATGAGTAGTTGCAATCATTCATGAACAATCATTCTTGTTTGCAAAGATGCACACAAACGATCACAACTATTGGAAATGCCTTTTTAGAAAATAGTCATTATGCAATGATCAGTCGACTGAGTATAAAAGGTCAGTCTACCATACAAGAACTTTGAATTTCGCAGTAAACTTAGTTAAGTATATAACCAAACACTGAAGTTCGGTCGATTGAATACTATTCTCAGTCGACTATCCTCAGCCGATCGAGAGTAGTGTTCAACCGAATGAACAATGTAAAACTTGTTATTTTATATAATATTTTTCTTTTTAAAACTTGTTTAAGTCTTGGTAATCAAAAGTGTTTGCATGTAGATGTGTGTATGGGCGCATATGAACCACCAAGGATATTTACAAGTGTATCTAGGATCAAATACATGCAATCGACTTAGCAAACCATAATTTTGTAGGTTTTGGAATGTAGACGATCCTTCTTGCTTTCTCCTTGATTCTCTAATTAAATAGCTCATCATACCTACATAGTTCAGTATACTACATATACGCAGAGATATAGATGTCATCATCAAAATGAGTTTATAACAATCTCCCCCATTTTGATTATGACGACTATGAGGATTATTGAACAAAAAACATATGTATCTCTTCCTTTTAATATATGCTCCCCCTATCACTACTCTCTCCCCCTTTGGCATCAATAAAAAAACGAGAATACAACAGAGATTACAGTATATAAGAATATATTATAGGGGATGTTGATGAATTAAAATGCGAAGCAAGCAAGCAAATATATAGATTCATTTTTGACAAAATGAAAAAACATAACATGGGTTCATTTCAAAGTACATGAGTGTGACACAACAACATAAAACTAACTTAGTATTTTGAGAAATACATCAAAAGTTAAGCAATAAATACAAACCACAAACATTCGACATGAATGACCATAATGCTAACATAAGATGCAAATAACAGTCATAAGTTTAACAGGCAACTTGAAAACAAAAAAATAAAAATACGATACGTCCATCAAAATATGCAACAAAGCAAAGACTTGCAATAAACCATTTAAGCAAAGGCTAGCCAACCCAAGAGATGTGTCTAGCTCTCCGGTTCTGAATAATTAGGTGAGGAAGGACATAAGCACGAGGAGAGCTCATTCCAAATAATTTCCAAACAACCAAGTGCGGTCTTCTCAAATGTCTTTTGGCACTTCATCCATTTTTTTGTTTTTTGTAGATCACTTCTTGGTTTTTTAGAATGGCGGCATTAGCGAACACGGTTTTGGATGGTTCCAAAAAAAGTAAGCTTGTCGCTCTCGAAACTCCAAATAATTTCCTCGGCAATCTCTTGCCGAATAGGTTGTTCCATGACAGGGGTAACTTGAGAGGAAGATTGTGCTAGATCCTCCTGAACCATATGAGTCATGTAGATGCTACAAGGTACAAGTGGCTCCATTCTAGCTGGAAGCTTCATGGGGGAGATGGATTTTTGATCCATTTTTGGGTAGAGTGAAGTCTTGCTTATTCTCGACATTTACTCTAAAATGAACAAATATTTCGGTCAAGTATGATGCAAAGAACATCGTGTGACAAGAGCAAGCATGAAAGCTTTTAATTTCATCATGTATAATTCTAACCCAATTCAACTTTCTACTAGAGTAAATAGCATACAAGACCTTGTGGTTATCATCAATAAATTTTCTCATAACTTCTAGTACAAGGAAAAATAGCGTGAACTGTCATTTTGTCCAAGATTCAAGCTTATGGATGTAGACTTATGGTGGTATTTGCCATTTTTTCAACATGAAATAAGTAAATCGTAGAATTGTAAGCAAAGTTATTATGATCAGTATCATTTAATTCAAGTTCGGTATTGGAGCAATCAAGAATAGTTCTCGAATCTTGTATCAATAAAACTATATTAGCTCTTAAAACTTTACTCCATAAAATAACTTCATTGTAATCGGGTTTATAGAAGTCTCTAAAAAATTAGCATAAAACACCGTCACTAGAAATGGGTAAACTTTTACCTTGTTTTCTTTTGCATCAATCAAAGAGAGAAATCCATGTTCTCTAGCAATAACCTCAATTCCAAATGCTTCGAAATCGGACATTTTGTAGAACATCTCTTAAAACACTCTCTTGTCATTCAATTCGTTGAAGTGCTTCGAAGCAATCTTACTTCCATTTAACCAATCCAAGAGCTGAGCATCTGAGGTAAATTAGGGATGGGAAAGAGCAGAGGATGGAGACGGTTGACCTCATTAGAGGGAAGGCCACTTAATGGTAACGGGAATATTTTTACATTTTTGAGTTAGAGCCATTGATTTGTAGCTGAAAAGCTGTCTAGGATTTAAATTTTGAAAATTGAAGTGTTGGTTTAAGGAAAAGACATGACTATTTATATCTTAAAAAATAGATAACTTCTAGCTCAGTCGACTAGACAAGTTACTTAGTTGACGAATGTGCATAAAGAGAGGTTTCCCTAGAGAAAACATAAATGTTTAGGCGGCTATAAAAATAGAAAGCGGACAACTGAACAACCTTGGTTTAGTTGACTGAGACACTCATATAGTTGACTGAAACAGAGAGTAGAGGTTGCTTTAATCGACTGTTTTATTACATGTTAGTTGACTGATTATTGAATTTGCATATGTTTAGTCAACTAGACGACACATTTATTTGACTAAATTGGGAATTTTTGTTTCCAAAGAGTGAATTTGAGTTTAGTCGACTATATTATCAATGTTTAGTTGAATGAGCTTATTTTGTGTAAAACATACATGGGTTTAGTTGACTGGTGAATTTTGTTTATTTGACTGGGGAATTTTGTTTAGTTGACTGAAGTCCATTCTGGGTGTTTTGTTGCTACAGATTCAAGTTCGTTTAAAATTTTATAACCAGAAAATACTTTTTATTATTTATGTATCGATATTTAAGAATTTATACACATATTTGTGTGTGTGTCTATATATATAGAAGGCTCGATATCAAACTTAATTCATCAAAGGACTTGATATTTCTTCGGACGAATCAGTTTCTCAAGGGTATTCAAAGTACGGTTAAAATATTTTTATTGGAGTTGATAGTGATTTTGATAGACTAATAAGTTGCTCTGATGAGGTATGCTGTTTTGAAGATGAAGCTATTCAGAGGGGCTTCCAGTGGAGTGAATACACTGCTTTGTCGAAGATTTCCTACAAAAGCAACAAACAACTTTTCAATAAAATACATCCGTTCTCCCTGACGTTGTTGCTTCAGTACAATTCTTTTTGAAACTACATAGATTCTCTTTGATTATGTGCAAAATCATCAATCTGGTCATCATTTGCAATAATAATTTCCCCTTCAAATTTAAGTGATTGCCTAACTTTCCTGCACTTAAGAGTGTACCCAGTTCTTTCCTAGGGAGAAGAGGTTATTCTTATGTATGAAGAAGTGTTGTCTGATTTCGACATTGTTCTTTAATTTTTTTTGTATATTTGAGAAAATGTAGTTTTGAGTTGTAGTTTAAAATCCAAAGAATAGAATATGTACATAGAAGTTTGTTTACTAAAAATAGTAATGTAAATTTGTTGATAAGTTAATATTTACCATACAATATTTTATCCCCTTTCTCATTACCAAAGTTGTATCCACTTTTGTTGGTTGAAGAATTTTTTCAGAAAATTACTATAATTCATCCACAATTCTAGACAAAAGTTTTTATTAGAATACTTATAAAAAAGCTCGCATAAAAAGATACTTAGAAGCATATTAGGAATATAATTATGAAACTAATTCATTTAGTGAGAAAATGCTTAGATCTCTTTGTAATTTTAAGAAAGTGGATTCACAAAAAGGCTTAGAAAATATATCTGCTACTTGATTTTTGGTGCTAACAAATTCTAGAGAGATACTACATTTTTCTACATTATCTCAAAGAAATGATGGAGAATATCAATATAATTATTTTGAGAGTAACTAATAGGATTTTTTTGATAAATAGATAGCGCTTGTACCATCACAATACATAGGAGATTTAGTAAATATCTTTCCAAAATATCTGAGAGTTTTGTTGCATATATATATATATATATATATATATATATATATATATATATATATATATATATGCGCACATGAAGGTAGTTGATATATATTCAGCTTCACAAATCGATAGTGAAACACAATTCTTACTAAACCACCAAACCAGAAATTAACCAATAAAATGACATATGTCACTTGTACTCTTTGGATCCGTCTTGCAAGCTTCTAAATCAACATCACTATATGAGACTAATTCAAAGAGCTGCCTCCCTGGTAAAAGAGCATGTAATCATTGATGTTGCTTAAGTGAAACCGGCTCGATGATGTATTTCTTGAGGTTGTGCTTGAAATCTAGTACATAAACAAACGTCATCTTAATGTCCGGTCTACTAATAATTAGATATAGTAATGATCCATCCATGCTACGGTATAATTTTTGATCAAAATCTTTTTCCCTTTCATCTTTATCTAAATGCAAGTTTGTGATGCCCCACTCCGAGACTTACATTAACAAAGAGTATTACTGGGTAATACCGTCTGCTAATGCAGAGAACAAGGCTGGTTAAGAGCGACCACTTGTAGTCTTGTCTTAAATATCTATTGAATACTTCGATTAGTGCTCTATATATTTTTTCCAACTCAAGTGGATCGACATATCCAATAAATACTCAATTCAAAACTACATGTGGTTATAGGATCTATCGGAACAAAATACAACAACTCAAATGCATAACACATCATAGAACATCAAACATACACACACACACACACACACACACACACACACACATATATATATACTGATACATCCCAATACAATACAATACAAATAATACATCATAAGTGGTATGACGAACACAATATATACACGAGTCAAAACAATATACATATCAGAGTAGCGACAAAAAGACTACAACAAAAGGGCTAGTATATAAGTCCATGTAGAAGCATAATAGGCTAAGTTCATAAGGGTACCTAACCTGAAACACCTTGGCCTGACCCAAGTATAAAATATACGGGTCAGTCTAGCTAAACAAATCAGTTTATAAGGATAAGTGATAATATGAGTATAAGGTAAAGGATAAGATATCCTCTCGAATGAGAAGAAACAATAATAAGAGCATGCCACTACTTCAAATAGGTAATTACACTAAATGTATGTCCTCAAAATAGGTAAACTCACCAAATAACACTAAGTGTAATAAACGTCGCATATCATCGGTGAAATCCCAAAAGGACTAAAATGGTTTCTATGAACCATTACTCCAAAATACGAGAATCTCAAATCTCAAACTCAAAACTCGCCATAAATGGCAATCACAAAAATATTCTCTAAATAGAGAAGTCTCAAACACAAAATACGTCAAAAATGGCAATCTCATATATCTCCAAATAGGAGAGTATAAATTTTAAATAAACGCCAAGTATTGGCAAACCCAAATCTCAAATATAGAATTCGATAAGGAGTTATATTTCCAAGGATGTAATCGCCATATATAATATCTCAAACGGCTCAAACGGCCAATAATGTAAAAAGGCGATACACTTGAAAAATCACAAAGAAATCCATGAAATCATTTCAAAGATATAGCACGTGCTTATAGCCGAAGCTTGTTAAGTACTATTCTCTCAAAATAAGGCACCACATCTCTTAGACAAACGTCCAAAAGACAAATAAATACGTCTCTTAGACAAACATCCAGAAGGAAAAAATCCCCAAGGACAAATAAGTCGAATGATAAACATTTCTTAGACAAACATCTCGAAGGATAAATGACCCGAAGGTCCAGTACTGGCAAATACGTCTCTTAGACAAATGTGTCACAAACACTCAGATAGGAACCCGAACAGTGTTAATGTGTGTCTCATACCACATGTTCGCACTAAACGGTTTACTAACCACTAGTAAATTCCACACTCAATGTAGTAAAAAGTTTACCTCATCTCATCGGTACGATCAAACGGACAAGTTAGAAATTAACAAATAAGATAAAGGCAAGTATCACGTACCACATGTTTTACTAAACTGTTTAATTCTCCTTCTTATTCGCTCGAATAGTGCAAAAACGTGTATTTTATACATAAAATAATTTACTTGAGAAAATAAGCTTTTAAAACCAATTTTCGAAATCAATTTAGAAAATCGTATTTGTAAATTCCCTTATTATAGAGAACAAATTGATTTTATATTTGAAAATTCTTTAAGAATATCATATAATAATAAATTTAAATGCTCATAAATTTTGAAAATTATTCCAAAGAAGTTTGGAAAAATCTGTGCTCGAAAATGAATAAAAACAAGGAAAATCACTCAAACAGATATTCGAATTTAAATTCAAATTTAATTCAAAAAAACTGAAAATTTGAATTTCAAATTATCAAAATTTAACTAGCCTACTGATAGGCATCTTAGCTTCTCAAACATCGTGAAAACATCATCAAAATTGAACAAGAAAAAGAGTAAAATAAGCTAGAATTAACCCGGAACAAAAGAACAACACACCAGGAAAAAAAACAAAATAAAATGCTCCCCAGGTCGACCGCCAGGTCGACCCTTCTAGTCCCTAGGTCCACCATATGGTCGATCTAAGGGTAGGCACGACGACCTGCCTGTTGACTCCCAAGCCTTATCTCACGCGAATTGATTTCCAAGCGTTTTCCTTGTGACGAACTAATTTTCAAGCTAAATTTTAACATAGAAAATAAAGATGAAATGCTATGAAATTTGGTCTGCATGTAATACAACATCTAAGCTACCAAATGAAAGAAAATGGCAACATTTCGTTGTCGGAATCACAAGTTGCAGTCATTCAAAGAAGCAACAATAAACTGTTTTCATAGGGAAGAAATTTATAAACAAAAATTGGTACAGTAACTTGTTTTTCACAGAATCAAGCAATTTTCCACTTTGATTTGCTAGAAATATGAGTTAGCAAACTCAACTTGCTGTAGATAAGATCAAACCTTGATAACTTGAAGAAATATTAAAGCTTTGGGGAGGAAGCGACTTCAAAAACCTGTAAAACTTCAATATACAGACATGCAACAGGAAATACACAGTAAATTAGAAAACCCCTCTTCTCAAATAAGAATTTTGATGAAACGGTGAGGTTTGGAGTCTGATTACCTTTCAATTTACTATAATTTGAAGAAGTTTAAGCTTAAATTGAAGAAAATCGATTTATAACTTGAATTTGAAAGAAGAGGTGAGTTTTCTTTTTACTGTAATTGTTTCATGAAGGAAGAAGAAAGGCGGCAAAGAATGATAGTACAGTGAGTAGTTTTCTTCTTTCTCACTTATCTAGTAAGGACTATTGGGCTTTGGACCAAAGAAATAAAAGAAATCAAGTAAGTCTAAGTTTTAATTCATACTTAAACTAAAATACATACATTTACCCATATGTAATTAACAAAGGCCATTTTCTTTCAAATTTTCACATAAATAAAATTGTATAAATAAAATTGTAAACTTACAAACACATGAAATAATTTATTTTGCACCGTATATTTTATTTTTAAAACATTATTATTATTAAAATCCTTTATATCACAATAATACACAATTTTCACCAAATAAATGTAAAAGTCTACATTTTTAACTCCTAAAATTCAACAAAAAATCGTTTTTTTTTTACTTAGAAAAATATTTTAAGCACTTTCCAAACTTAATTTATAGCCAAAAAATATTTTAAAACCAATTTCCACCTTTTTATTTAAATAAAACACCTTTAAAATCAAATACTTCTTTTAAAAACTATTAAAAGAAGCAACTGGGCAACAATTAATATAATTATTGCATTTTCTCTAAAATAAATTCATTTTCTTTGTTTAAAGCCCATATTCCATTTATTATCATTCCAAACGAAATAGAAATAAAGTTCTAAGCTTTATTTTCTTAATTTAATTCCAATTTTATTGTTTATTCCAAATAAACAATTTAATTTCTCCAATTTTAATTTAATTTACAATATTAAATTATAATTACCATTATAATTTAGGGGAAATTAATTTAAAGGACAAAAATTTCTATATTTTTTGCCTCAAGGACACGACCTCAATATTTTTGCCACAAGGACAAACATTCTTCTAAAATTTATTCACAAGGACAAACATTTTCCAAAATTATTCATAAGGACAACAAAACTGATACCGAGCTAAAAACTGATACCTAAAAACTGCTACCGATAACTACAAACTGATACCTAAAAACTGCTATCAATAACTAAAAACTGATACCTACAGAAAGTTGTCCTTCGGGATAAAATATTGAAGGTCTGTCCTTTAGGCTAAAAAGCTGTGAAATTTTGTCCTTTAAATTAATTTCCTGTATAATTTACTACTGATAGGTAATCTTCAAACTAGGGTTGTTATAAAGCTTGTGCTCATTAGAGTTGGTTTACTTAACTTTTATCCATTCCAAATCGTTTTAACAACTCTCTACAATATTTTTCTTGATAAATAAAGATTCTATTTTCAAATTATTTGATTTGTAGACCTAAAAGGGAATTTAATTCTCCTATATATGACATTTCAAATTCACTTTTCATAATCTTCGCAAAGTCATTGCATAGAGTTTCATTTATAGATCCAAATATTATATCATCTACATAGATTTGGACAATTAATATATCAATATTTTCCTTTTTAATAAATTATGTAGTGTCTATTTTACAAATTTGAAAACCAGAATTTAACAATGATTTTTAAGTCTTTCGTACCAAGTACGGGGTGCTTATTTTAGACTATATAATGCTTTCTTAAGTCTGAAAACATGATTAGGATATTTTTCATGAATAAACAATGGTGATTGTTTGACATACACATTTTCTTTAATAAAGCCATTCAAAAATGCGCTTTTGACATCCATTTGATATAGTTTGAAATTATGGTTACATGTAAAAGTGAGTAATGTTCTTATAGCTTCTAATCGAATTACAAGAGTAAATGGTTCTTCATAATCAATTCCTTCTTCTTGATTATATCCTTGAGCTGCTATTGTAGCTTTATTACAAATTATATTTCCATTTTCATTGGTTTTTTATTCAAATATCCATTTAGTTCCAATTACGGATTGATCATATGGTCTTGGAACAAGTTCCCAAACTTTATTTCGTTCAAATTGGTTTAATTCCTATTGCATTGCTAGGATCCAAAAATAATCATTAGCGGCCTCTTTATAGTTTTTTGGTTCAATAGTAGAAATAAACGCTATGTGATTCATTTGATTTAGTTAACTTCTAGTAGCAACTCGAGTATTTACATCACCTATGACATTGTCTATTTGATGGCCTTTTAAAATCCTAGGAGAAGATCTTAAAATATTATTGTTGTTATTTATATTTGGATTTTCATTTTCATTATTGTTACTATTATCTAGGATGAGAGTTTGATTAACATCCGATATCTCCACATCATCATTTTCTCTTTTACTTTCGTAATCTTTATCGAAGGAGACGTGTAGACTCTCTTTAATAGTGTCCTTTTATTAAATATTCTATAGACTTTACTTTATTCTGAATATCCAATAAAAATTTCTTTATCGGCTTTCAGATCGAATTTCGTAATAGTATTTAGTATTTAATATAAAACATTTAGAACCAAAAAATATAAAATAGGAGACTTTTGGTTTCTTTCCGAAAAAACATTTCATAATAGGTATTTTTAGTCATAAGTCTTAATGATACACGACTAAGCATATAGCAAGCAGTAGTTACAGCTTCATCCCAAAAATTCTTTGGTAAGCTACTGCTATTGAGCAATGTTTGTGCATATTCTTGTAGAGTATGATTTTTCTTTTCAACTACAACATTTTATTGTGGTGTTCATGGAAAAGAAAAATTATAACTAATGCCTCTTTTGTTACAAAAATTCTCAAAGAGTTCATTCTCAAACTTGTCCCTGTGATCACTTCTTATATTTTAAAATTTTAAACTTCTTAAATCTTGAATTATTTAGAAAATTTTTAAACATTTCAAAAGTATCACTCGGTGTGTTTCAAAAATAAAGTCCAAGTAAATCTCAAATAATCATCAACAATCACAAAAACATACTTATTATGATTTATCGATCATACTTGAGAAAGACTAAATAAATTTAAATGAAGTAGTTTAGTGGTTGTTTTGATGATATTTCTTTATTCGAATTAAATGAACTTTTCATTAGTTTTCCTTATTGACACGCATCACATAAGTTTTTAACTTTAAAATTTGTATTTGGTAATCCTGTAACTTCTTAGCTGATTTATTAATATTTAAAGTTAATGTGACAAAATCATTTATGCCAGAGCTATAGATCATTGTTATTAGCGAGTAGACACAAGTCATTTTCATGTTTAATATTCGTATTTAAAATATAAATATTGCGTTATCATATCCCTCAAAATCAAAATTTTATTTTAATAAAAAATGTTGCATTTATCTTTTTCATAATCTAATTTAAATTCTCTATCACAAAGCCGACTTATATTTAGAAGATTATCTTTTAAATATTCTAGTAATAAGACATTAGGAATTATAGAAGAGGTAGAAATATTAATATTGATGCCATCTCCAATTCCAACTACGAATCTCTTCGAGTTGTCTTCGAATGTTACAGTACCTCCATAAATATATGTTATATTGGATAACATATTTCGATTGTCTGTCATGTGTTTGAAGCATTCACTATCAAGTATCAATTTCTCCTTGTTTTTGCTCTTGTTTTTGGGTACCTTTGCTGTCTGGCCATAAAGAAGACATTTGCCTATTCTGAATCACTATCGCCTCCACTTTCAGAAAAGGATGAATCTGAATCATCCCATGTCACATTAATTTCCTTTCCCTTTTCCTTGAAGTTTTCAAACTTATTTTTCTTCTTATTGTTGTTTAGTAGTGGACCGCCTTTCTTCATATGACCAAACTTGTCACATGCATAGCACTTGATAGATGTTGGGTTAGAGGAATTTGAATTGCCACTGTTCTGTGCCTTCATAAACTTCTTGAACTTGTTATAGTTTCTGGCAATTAATAAAATCTCATCATCATCCAAATTCGAGTAATCATTATTAGCTAGAAATGTTATACCCTTTTTCTCGTGATTTTTCTCTTTCTTAACCTACAAGTTATCTTTGTACGACATCAATTTCCTATCAATTCTTCAACTTTGAGTTGAGAAAGATTGTTAGCTTCTTTGATGTTAGGTATTTTCTTTCCAATTCAACGGTCAAAGAATTCAAAATATGTGTGACTAGATCAAAATATGTAAAAGTGACTCTTGGTGCCATGAAATCGTGTTAAAGCATTTGAAATTTAACATACATGTCAACAATGGTCTAATTTGCTTTCATTTTGAATGAAGAGAACCGATTCTGTAAAATTGATATTTTGGTTTGTCTTACTTTATTTGTGCTTTTATAAGTAACTTATAATATATGCCAGATGTCATAAGAAGTTTTACAAAGCATAACTCTTGAGAACTCTTTTACAAAGTGAACAAAATAAGATATTCATAGGTTTAACATTGTTGGTTGCTGCAGTATTTTGTACATCTTTTAAAGTACTCATATTAATCGAAGGAACTTCATACCTAGTTCGAGTGACTTGCTAAATTTCAAGACTATTTGTTTCCATAAAATTCTCATACGTGTAGACTAGTAAGCTTAGTCAGATCTAGTGAATAGTGAAGGATGTGCAGTTAATTGACCTTCAAGAAAAGTGTGTGCCATATTCTGATGATTATTCAAATACTTTGTTACGAGATTTTGAATGGCCTTGCTCTGATATCAAATAAAAGTACACATAGATCTTTGTATAATATGACTTAGGTGTATTCTAACGTATATAGTCTAAACTAAGCAAAACTAACTAGCAGAGTGCAAAAGTAAAATAAATAAAAAGCAATCACACCAGAATTTTTATACTAGTTTGGACCTCCTATTCTACATCCAGTACCAAAGCTTCCATTTGGAATATCTTTTAATCAAATACTCTTACTTCATCCCAAGGAACATACAATACAATAGAGTTTTTCTGAGTAGACAAGCAAATGTTCTCATAATATAGATGTTGACTACTGGTACAAATCTTCCAATAATCTCTTTAATGGTTCAAGATGCGTGCCTTGTAATTATGGAAGTGAACCAAATGATTCTTAAGTATAGAATTCAGACAGAATGCAATAGCATAGGTGTGCTCAAGAAAGTAGAGATTAATAAGGATAGAAATAAAAAGCTAGAAAGTTAGAAATGAGTTTAGATCTTCACCTTTATATATAGATATTCAAAGTTACGTGGAATAGTTGCAATTATTCACTAACAATCATTTCTATTTGCAGAGATGCTCACGAATGATCACAACTATTGGAATATGTCTTTTTAGAAATGGTCGTTATGTAGTGATCAGTTGATTGAGTATAAAAAACCAGTCTACTGAACATCACGGAAAATCTAAAATTTTGATTATATAACAAAACAGTGAATTTCAATCGACTGAATATTATTCTTAGCCAATTGGCTTGGTCGATTGAGAATAGTGCTTAGTTAACTGAATAGTGTAAACCTATTTTTTATAATATTTTGCTTTTTCAAACTTGTTTAGACTCTTGATGATCAAAAGTATTTGTATGTAGCTGTGTATATGTGTACACATGAACTACCAAGAAGATTCTACAAGTGTATCTAGGACCAAATACATGCATTTGGCTTAACAAACCATAATGTTGTAGCTTTTGAAAATGGACAATCCTTCTTCCATTCTCATTGATTCACCAATTCAATAGCTCGTTACACCTGCACAGTTTTGTATACTAGATATACGTAGAGATATAGTTCTCATCATTAAAACATTAAACTGGGGTTCTAACACTATGCATTTTCGACTGCACTTGATTTTGTTTATATAAATTGATCTACATTATCATAATATCACAAAAAATTAATTTTAAAAGTGTACGAAACATTTCTTGACAGCCAAATGTACATTATGAATGCATCGGTAAAAAAATGAATTTCGGAGACAGGCTTAATATCATTTATAATGTGATTAGTAGAATTTGGATCTGTTAAACTATATTTTATGCAAAGTTTACCAATTTGGAGCGCATAAATAAGTTACACGTTTAAGTCACTTTAAAAGCTATTTACAAAACATGTCATTTTCTACCTTCGTGACTTAAATCAATGTTTTATACTAGCTTACTTTTTTCTGAGACAAAGCAAGTATGGTCAGAGGACCATACATGTAACAGCCAGGTATTTTCAACCATTCGCATCCGCACATGTCGGACTTGAATTGCTCAAAATACCGCGTTGTAAATAAAATTTGGCAAATCTCAGAATATACAGTAAATATAATCACAGATCAAAGACACAGAGTAATAATGGTGCAGTGGAAGTAAAATAAATATCAACATACCATATATTTCAAATTCAAATATTTATCAAAATAAATATCAAGTCATTTCTAAACATTTCAATATATTATATTCTCATATCCTTCAAAACTTCCTTTCAAATCATTTTAATACATTAATATCATATCTTTATGAACTTCATTTCCAAATCATTTTAACATCAAAATATCATATCTTTCAAAACTTCATTTTCAAATCATTTTAATATCAAAATATCATATCTTTCAGAACTTCATTTCCAAATCATTTTAATATCAAAATATCATATCTTACAAAACTTCATTTCCAAATCTTTTTAATATCAAAATATCATATCTTTCAAAACTTCATTTTCAAATCATTTTAATATCAAAATATCATATCTTTCAGATCATTTTAATATCAAAATATCATATCTTTCAAAACTTCATTTTCAAATCATTTTAACATCAAAACATCATATCTTTCAAAACTTCATTTTCAAATCATCATATAAGTTCAAATCCAAATATTCAACTTTAAATACCTTTTAAATTCAAAGATATCATTCATTTATTATCATTCCAAATCACTTTTTAAATAGCTTATATTTTAATCAAAATAATTCATTTAAACCATTTAAAATTTAAGTTCATATACTTTCAAATCAAGTATTCAATTTTCAAAGTTTTAAACCATTCCGAGCTCATTTACTAAGTTAAAACCATAAACATTGAAAATTTCAACCTTTTTCAACATTTAGAAAAAGCTGTTGTAAGTTATACTTGAAAACATTTAAATTTAAACCATTCGAACATTACAAAAATCATATTTTAACATTCAAAGATGTTCATTAAAATACTCTTTTAATTATGATTTTTATAAAGCAAACCTTTACAGAAAAATCCAAATTTTTCAATAATTTCACTTAACAAATTCAGTTGTACAGTTTTCACAATTTTACATTTGACACCTTATTAACACTTACATTTTCAAATTTCCATTTCACAAATTAAACTAAATTTCCAACTTATTTAATTATCTTAAACCTTTAAACAAAACCAAATTCCACATTTCCACATCAAGTTGTAATTTGAAATTTCACTTTTAAGCATTCATTTACTTAACCATTTTAATTCATAGAAAAATCAATAATACTTTATTAAACCATTCAAATTCAAATTTAAAACAAATTATCATATTTACCATTTTCAAAATAAGAATAAATTTCCCTTTTTTATTTATATAACTTAAATATCATTTTTAAAACCAAAATTTTCCAAATTTCCAAACTTAAGTTATATTTCCAAATTCAATTTAACCATTTATTTATTACATTTTTAACTCATATAAAAATCATAATTTCTTTAATTTAAAACATTTCAAAATCTATTAAATCAAATTTCATAAATTTACATTTTAAACCACTTAAAAAATTTATTTATATAACTTAAATGTCATTTTAAAAGCCAAAGTCCAAATTTCCAAACTTAAGTTATATTTCCAATTTCAATTTAACAATTTATTTATTCAACATTTTTAACTTATAGAAAAATCAAAATTTCTTATTTAAACATTAAAAATCCAATTTAAATAAAATTTTCATAAATTTACACTTTTAAGAATAGTTAAAAATATTCAAAATACTTTAAAAAAATAACCACGGGCCTATATATAGTTTTCTAACCTAGGTGAAGTGATATGGATATATATCATTTCAATCCACAATTTACAAAGAAAAATCCGGGTTCTATCATTTCAAACCCACAATCCCAAGTTAAAACAAAATAAATAAAAACCGTTCAGGCCTATCATTTCAGCCCATAACGATTTTTCCCTATTCTAAAGTCCGTTCGGGCATGTATCATTTCAACCCATAGTGATTCTATTCTACAGGGAACTTGCAGTGTGATAAACAGATATAAATGAACAATTAACAACATATAGTAGTAACAGATGATATGACAGGTAAATTAAAAAGTTTAACATCATATATAAATAATTACGGACAGTTATAGCATCATTTATAATTCTATACATTCAAATGTTGTCACTTCACAATTGCACAAGTATGTAGTGTCGTGTGAGATTTACTCACCTCTTTTGCTGGAGATATGAATCAAATGACACAAACGGATTCCCAAAGGCATGATGACACAACAATAGATCCAAGTGGGAAGAGAACCAAGCTCAATGATCTTGTCATAACCCATAAACAAAACCAAATATAAACATAGATTCAATACCAGATTGAATTGAAATAACTTTGGAATAAAAAGAAATATTCAAATAATACTTTTGCCTTGCTTTCTACACTCATATGCTCGGCCTAAGGGTTGATGTGGTCAGATTTTGGCGTGACTTTGGCTCAGGTTTGGGTCCTATTAGGCATGGTTACAAGGGGATGAAGTGGGTAGGAGTTACATAGGAGGAATACAAGAGGTCAAGGCAAAAATGGAGGAGTTTGGTTCACATTTTGGGCTCGGCCAAGGTGCTTTAGGCTCGGCCATGGAATGCTACAAGTATGGACAGAGGTGTAGTGGCTGGTTAGTGATGATCTCAAGGTGATGGTGGAGCTAGAAGTGGTGACCAAGGCAAGATATGGTAGTGTATGTTGTAGTAGTGGCTTGGCTATGATCTTTTCAAGGGTTTTTTGACATTTTGTGTGGATTTTTTGTTCAAGTGAAGGGTGCGGCCTGTCATGGTCAGAGTGGTAGGTGGATGATGGTGACAAGGAGGAGGTAGTGGAGGTGGCGGCCATGGAAAGCAAGTGGTGGCCGAGCAACAATGAGGAAGAGACAAGGCAAAACAAGTGAAAAAAATGAAGAAAAGAAGAAAAATGAAGGGAAGACATTACCAAAAGCTCTAGCCATGAATAATAAGATGGAGATGAATATTTTCACGTGACATGTGAATAAGATACTCACGGCTATCATAGGATGTACGGCCAAACAAAGCAAGGCAATGAAAAGACTTAGGAAATTGAAGAGGTTTTGGCAAATGAAAGGTCTTAGGTTTTAAAGTCTTAAGTCTCCTCATATTTCTATTTCTTTTAAAACAAATAAAACCAAATAATTTCAGAAAATACTTTTAAAAACCGAAAGCAAGTGAAATAATATGAAAATAAATAATAAAATTTAAAGAAAATAGAAAAAAAAATTGCTTGAAAATCCAAACATTGTCCAGAAATTACAATTAAATCACCATTGACTTTGGAAAATTATCCACTTCATTTTAAAAATATTATGAAGTAAAAATTTGAAATAAAATAATTTATTTATTATTTATAAAATAAATAATTAAATTGGAGAATAATAGAAAAAGAACTAAAGAAATTGTTTAAAAATTGAAAACAGGGCATGAAAACTACAAATAAAATATCACTAGCCTTATGAAATTTCTCTATCACTTTAAAACAAATAAGAAGTCAAATAAATAAATAAACGAGGAACAAAATAAAGTGGGAATGAGAATAAAATAATATTTTAAGAAAATAGAAATAAATAAAGAATTTCTTTAATAAATTGAAATTAGAAATTAAAAATTATAAACAGAATACAACTGACATTGGAAAATGTCAACTACACTTTTAAAAATGTTTGAAAACCAAAATATATACATAACATGTTATTTTACCCATATAAATATAAGTTAGAACATTACATGACCAAATAAAATATTATTTATAAAATTTAAAATAAACAATTTTGTTAAATACAGCAAATTATACTCAATAGTTAAAAAGGCATAACTTTCATATTATAAATCAGATTTCAACGAAATGAAAAGCAGTGTTTTTAAAATTTTATTTAATTTCATAATAAAAGAAAAAATTCAAATTTTCAAACTTTTAAATTTTTAAGTTAAAAGTCAAAGTTGATCGAAATTCATTATATTTGAAAATTATTCTGTTTAGTCATGTTTGGAGTTCTAATTCACATAAAAATCAAAGTTTATATTTGAAATGACAAAATTATCTAAATTAAATAAATAAAATAAAGTTAAATTAAAATTCAATTAAAATATATACTTAAAATAATCACAAAATGTAGGGTTGTTACAATACAACTATACAATATATATATATATATATATATATATATAATATATAATATAAAATATATGTATGTATGTATAGAAAAAGATGTAGAAGTGCAGGACCCAATGGTCCACACAACAACCACAATGCTAATATGTTTGGCTACGTAGCATAAAGAGAAACAAAATGAAACCAATATGCCTGCCAAAATAGTAAAAGGAGAAGCAACATCCAAAAAATTAACATACATAATGGAAAACTGAGCAACATATGAAATCACATAACGAACAGCACTAAATTCCAATGCATCTATGGAACCAACTTATAATCTCATAGCAGAAACCTAGTTTGCGAGGCAAAAAGATGAACTTGCGATCTTGATATTTTGTAGCTAATATCTCTTTATTGTCCTAGCTCACTTTCAAATTGTGGCTAGGCAATTTCCCTAGAAAAAGCGGACCTGATGCTCTTTCGAAATGCATCTACATCATATGTGTCACTCTCTATTTATAAAGCAAGGATCGGTTACACATTGTTTTGCTAAAACTCAAGTCCTCTTGATTTAAACCGCATGTTCCGATTTAAGTAACCATATTTTATGTATAGCTAGGATCAACTACCCCCTTTATTATTGTTTTTGCTAAATCTCAAGTCCTCTTGATTTAAACCGCATGTTCCGATTTAAGTAACCATATTTTATCTATAGCTAGGATCAACTACCCCCTTTATTTAGCATCATTTTGTAGCTAATATCAATCATAATTTTCTTTTTAAATATTTGTTCTTTCTCTCTTCCGTCGCATGAACCAAATTTTTAAATATAAAATTGTGGCTGATATCGGAGGCTACAAATCGTGCTAAATAATGGGGGTTATTACTTCTAACTCGTATGTATGTATCTGTGTGTATGTGTAAAATTTCTTTTCTAACTAATTATACACTTTAGCGTCAGCCATCTTTGGGTGTATTTTCCTTAAAAAACCATATTTGGCTGGATTATGCAGGTAAGAAAATCAATGGTCAGAATCAAATGCATGCTAACAAAGAGAGCAATTGCCGACACTGATCCGATATCTGCTGAAATGAGAAGAATGGTCATTATAATATCTATTTAGGCAATAACTTTTCAAAATTTGATATTATAATATGTTTCTTGTATCAATAAAGTTGGGGTGGTTGGGTTTTCTTTAGTTGTACTACGAAGGCCATTCATGACTTTTCCTTCAATGAGATTTTGTGCTCTTGGAACTTTTTTTATTTTGCAAAAGTTTTAATTTACAGAAATAACTGATATTGAAGTGTATTGAATGGAATTGGACCAATCTCTAAGTTCTCTTATAATAAATCTTTGATTAAACATATGTTTGCAAAAAAAAAGTATGTAAGAGTGTGATGTATTGTAAGAGTGTGATGTATTTAAGCTTTATAGCAAAAAAGTGCCATGTTCACCATCTTAGGACTATTTAGTCTAGTATGATTGGTTGCTGTATATTTCTCAAACTTAAAAGTTTAAGGTTTGAATCAGAAAGTTCACATATGAGCTAATGATTTTGTTCTACATTCCTTTATGAAATTTCACTTCTAAAAAAAAAATTAAATGGTAGCTTTTTTTGCATTAATTTTGAGAGCTTCATTAGTGTATATGTGAGAGTGAGACTCGTTACCAATTATTAGCACAATGTCATGGACAATGTGCACTTGAAACTTTGTTTGTTCAATATCTTAATTTATATTTTCAAACCATGCTTACATCCAAGGACCATGAACGTAGTGATAGAACTCTAGAGTGCGTATTACAAGATCCTATGATGTAATCTTCTTAACATCAATTACCAACTCTCAGTGTATATGTATGTATATTTATGTCCACACATTGTTTGAGAGTATATCGATGTATATGTGCGTGTAGAGAAATTTTATTTGGATGTAACATATACACAAAATGTGACGTAAGAGATTTTGACCATTAGACCTTCTTTTGATTATCACATTCAATGTAAAGACATACACGTCCAATGATCAATATTTGTTGTGTCAAATTACAAATTGCTCTTTTATGGTATTTCTAATATCTCATATAATTTTTTGTTGAAAATATTTCATTACATGCTTAACCTAAAGTACTGAAATTAAAAAACTTTTTTTTTTTTTTTTTGAAATTATTCTATCAATTTATTATTGTTAAAAGGACTCAACGTCACCCTTAACGATGCTTTTTTTTCCCCTTCTTTCAGGGTTTCTTAATTCCCAATTTTTCTTAAATCTACCGTTCCGACCGCTCAAATGTCTGCTCCTCAAAGAAGCACCTGGTCACCAAGACCTAGGGTTTCAAGCGAAACACCCAAATCCAAAGGCAAAGGAATTGCCAGAAACCATGATTCCGCCGTTGCTCTGCCGGCGCCGCCGCTCAATTCGTTGGATGGAGGAGAGTTGGACCGAGATGGTGAAGATATGGACGCATGGAAGCGGTTCAAAGAAGAAGGATTATTAGACAAATCGCTTTTTCACAAAAAAGGTCGTGAGGTTCTGGCTTCAAGAATTTTAGAGCTCGAAAATGAACTTCGTGATTATCAGCATACCATGGGCCTCCTCTTGATCGAGAAAAAAGAATGGTCTTCAAACATGAAAGAATTGAAGTTTCGTCTTGCAGAAGCTGAAGATAATTTGAAACCAGGGAAAGCGGCACATATGATTGCATTAGCTGAATCTGAGAGGCGAGAGGATAACTTATGCAAGGCTCTGGGAGTTAAAATGCAACGTGTCTCTGATCTTGAAAAGGCATTAGGAGAGATGCAATCCGAAAATGCAGAACTTAAGCTTGCTTATGGGAAGAAGATGGCAGAAGTGCATGCATTGGAAGCAAGTATTAGGGAGAAGGAGGTGGAAATTGAAAGAGTATTGCATTCTGCAAATGCAATGCTTGCTGAAGCTAATAGAAAGAGTTCTGAGATAAGTAAGAAGTTAGAAGACGTGGAAGAGCACGAAAGTAAGCTTCAGAGAGAAATGGAGTCTATCAGTTATGAACGAAAAGCTATGGAAAAAGACATTTCTGAACAAAGAGAGCATTTGCAGGAGTGCCAAAAAAAGGTGCACGACAGTCAAAATAAACTGCTTGATGAGCAGATGCGTATTAGTGAGAGGCAGGAGAGAACAAATGCAGCGGAAAGAGCTCTTAAGAAGATGAAAGAAGAACTTGAACAAGCAAAAAGATCGACTGAGGGTACAAATACTCTGAAAAGTAAGGAAGAGGAGATTGAACTTAAAATGGAGAATCCACAGAAGAAGGAGAAAGAGTTACTTGAAGGGGAGAGAAAGCTCAATCACCGTGAAAGAGAAGTTAACCACAAACAGAAACTGATTAATAAGAGTGAGAAAAGATTAGAGAGTAAGATGAATGAAATTGAAATTAAAGAGAAGGATCCTGAAACTGGACCTGAAGCTTTGAAGAAATGGGAGGAGTCTTTGAAGTCGGAGGAAAAGAAGTTGATAGTAGAAAAAGATCAGATAATGGAAGACATGCACAGGCTTAAGGCATCTATGAATGAACTTCAATCTTTAAGAGATGCATTAAAAGCTGAAGAACATCAGATCGCTATAGACAGAGAAAAGCTTGAAATAAGCAAAGAAGAGAGAGAACAATATTTCCAAAAACAATCTGAACTGAAGCAAGATATTGAGAAGTACATGAATATGCAAGAGGAACTCTCAAAAGAAATGGATTCCCTAAGAGAGGAAAGGGAGAAGCTTGAGAAAGAACGGGAATCCCTCAACGAGGAAAAATTAATGTTACAAGGAGAGACGAAGAAGATTCGCGATGGGAAAGAGAAGCTCGAAAAGTGGCACCATAAAGAGCAAGAAAGGTCGACATATCTATTGGACGTGGGCGAAAGTCAATCTCAGAGCATATCTACTGGAGGAGGGCGACACAAGAAGCATAAAACCTCAACAACTTCTGGGGAGCAAATTCCTACTGGGGAGAAGAGATACAATCTCAGAAGTTCTACAATTGCAAAGAACTCAGGAGCAACAACCTAAGCAGTTTCAAATTAGGTTAAAATGCAAACTGGAAGCCATTAAGCTTCACAAAATAATAATCAGATTGAAAAGGGAGATATGCTCTGAGACTGTTTATTCAATAACATGGCATCTACCTGTTTATAACTATATTGTGATGCATTTCATCCTGTTTGGGTTTGCAATGCTTTTCTTCAACCCGGCATTGATATCTTCATTCTAGTTAAGCTCGTATTATTTATAATGCCATGAAATCAGGTTTTTCTTTTTTCTTTACATATGTACTGTTGTGACAGTTTTCTTATTTAAGACTATTATTTGGTTTACCATGCGTTTTGGACGTCTTTTGAGTACATTGGAAATCAGCTTTCGAACGAACAGTTCCTAACCTATGATCATTAGGTGAAACTGCTTCACATGAGTTTATGGTCATAATATGTTATTAAAAAGCCTACTCTTTTACTTTATCAGGTCGTGTTCGAAGATGTTAGACCAGCCTATTAATATGCTGACCCTTTGCCAATATTTAACTAATTTGACATTAAAATGTGATGTGTAATGCGCAGACTGTATTCTATGGTGAATAAATAACTACGTTCATTCATGTTAAATTGTAATTTCATCACATTTATTTGTGAAAATACGGTACAAAGGCATGTGTTCTAATGTTACTATTTGTATTGTATTCCCAGCTGAATTTTCAGAAGTTTTCAGGTTTCTTTAAGAGATTTAGGGAGTGGGCATAGAATTGCAGCTCAACTTCTGCTGACTTCAGGTGATTTTTAATAAATAAAGGTTTGAATATTCACAGGTGCATGCTCTTGTGTGTTCGGGCATTAGCACCAACTACATTAGTATTCACTGCAGAAATGGGGCCTTGTGCATTTGTTGTCCTCGAATTTGTTAGAAGGTCATTAACTTCCGCACAACCAAGTATATCAGTTTCTACCTGTGAGTTATCACCTTGTTTGGTCTCGACAGCTAAATCCACATATTTGTTTTCATTCAATTTAGATAGAATAACAGTATAAAACTGATATCTTGATTCAATTGATGTTTGAACAATTGAGAGTTTTTATTATATCAACAGATTGAATTACATGACTTTTTACAATAGTATTTATATAAAACAGAAAAGTAAATTGAGCTTTAAGCCCAGTATCCAAAAGAAGCAGATGGAGGGATATCAACCCTTGGATTAGCTGTAGGGCTTGGATGCTCTCATCAAGACGGTTTGGATCATGACCTAAATATAACAAAGAAAGCACACCTCTTCGTTCATTCTAACTCCCCCCCCTCAAACCTGAGTATCTAGGGTTTGCACGAGATTGAAAGAAAACATGGCGGTGGCTCTTTTTGCAGAAAATGAAACACCAAGCTTATCACTCTGGTATGAAGATTATCCTCTGAGATCTTCTACTAGGGTTAGCGACATCGATATTGAGCTCTTCTTTTAATCTGGAGAAATTTGACCTCGATAATGGTTTAGTAAGTATGTCCGCTTTATGATGCGGCGATGGTATGTATCATACTCTTAATTTTCCGCTAATAACTTGCTCTCTGATAAAGTAGAGGTCTAGCTCTATATGTTTAGTTTTTAAGTGAAGAACTGGATTAGATGTTAGAGAGATTGCGCTAACATTGTCACACCAGATTGTAGCTTTGTCTGATTTGATGTTGAGTTCATTTAAAAGTGATTCTAACCACAAAACTTTTGCTGCTGCACTTGCCACACATCTGAATTCAGCTTCAGTGCTGGATCTTGACACTGTGTTTTGTTTCTTAGTACTCCATGATACTGGGTTTTTGCCTAAGTAGATGCAATAGTCTGAAGTTGATTTACGATCATCTATATCAGTCCCCCAGTCAGCATCTGCGTATGCATTTATGTTAAGAGTGCTGCTTGCTTTCAGGATAAGACCATGATCTATTGTTCCTTTTAAATATCTGAGAATTCTTTTTACAGCTTTCCAGTGAATATCAGTAGGATTTTGCATGTACTGGCTAACTTTATTTACACAGAATGCTATGTCTGGCCTTGTTATAGTCACATATTGAAGTGCACCTACTATGCTCCTGTATTGTTTGACATTTTGAATTGCTTCACCCTTATACTTTGAAAATTGATGATTTACAATCATTGGAGTTGGTAGAGAGTTTGCTTTGTCCATTTTGGTTTTTGATAATATTTCTGAAATGTATTTTCTTTGATTGAGATGCATTTCAGAATTTGAAATTCTCTGTACTTCAATTCCTAGAAAGTAGTTCAAGTCTCCCAGATCCTTAATTGAGAATTCTGAGTTGAGCATTGCTGTGAGTTTCTTAATTTCTGATTCATTGCTCCATGTAATAATAAGATCATCAACATAAATTAGTATATAAGTAGTGGATAAATTATTAATTTTAATGAATATGGAGTTATCAGATTTTGAAGAATTGTAGCCAAATTTCACAAGTATTGATTTGAGCTTGTTGAACCAGACTCTTGGGGCTTGTTTTAACCCATAAATTGCTTTGTTGAGTTTGCACACCATCTCTTTGTCTGGTTTTTGAATGAACCCCTATGGTTGCTCCATAAATACTTCTTCCTGTAACACACCATTAAGAAAGGCATTATTAACATCTAATTGTCTGATGGTCCAATTTCTATTCAAGGCTATTGTTAGAATAACTCTGATTGAGGAGGGTTTCACAACAGGGGAAAATGTTTCTGAAAAATCAAACCCATATTGTTGTGAGTACCCTTTTGCAACTTGCCTTGCTTTGTGTTTAGAAATTGAGCCATCAGCATTTTTCTTTAATTTAAAAATCCATCTACATCCTATTATATTTTTGTTTGCTGGCTTATCAACCAGTTCCTAGGTTCCTTTGTTAATTAGAGCATTGTATTCATCCTGCATAGCTGCTCTCCATTTATCACTTTGAGTAGCTTCTATGTAAGATGAGGGTTCTTCCTGAAGAACCACATTGTTGATAACTTTTGGTTTGTAAATACCACATTTTGCTCTAGTTAACATTGGATGAGTATTGATATTATTTCTGGTTGTATTGTCAGAACTGTTGTCTGATCCACTGCAGACCATGTCATGATCATGACTTGAGCTGCTTGCTTCTTGACTTTGGAGATTCTGATTGTTGTTATCATCTTCATGTGCAGCTTGCTCTTGACCTGACTCTCTAGCAGTCATGGTTTGTTGAGAGCTTGTGTTAATAACATTTCTTACAGGCTGTGTTGAAGGCTGTGCTTCCATCTCATCAGGTAGATCAGGTAGAATGAACCTTGTACTTCTTACTTTTTCAGTGGTCTTGATTTCAGCATTACTAAAAGGGAACACCTGCTCATTGAATTTCACATGTCTAGATATATATATTTTTCCTTTGCTGTCTAAGCACCTATATCCTTTTTGTTTATTACAATATCCTAAGAAGGTGCAAGGGGTAGACCTAAAATCTAATTTATGTTTATTAAAGGGTCTTAAGCAACGAAAGCATTGACATCCAAATATTTTTAGATGCTCATAATCTGGTTTTATTCTAGTTAATGCTTCTTGTGGACACTTGTACTTGAGAATTTTTGTTGGTAGTATATTTATCAAGTGTACAGCATTATTAAATGCCTCTGGCCAAAACTTTAGAGGCATTGAGGCTTGAGAAAGTAAAGTTAAACCAGTTTCTACGATATGCCTATGTTTTCTTTCAATAATACCATTTTGCTCAGATGTGTATGCACATGTAGTTCGATGGTTTATCCCTTTCCTTTCAAAGAAACTTTTTAAAGGAAGAAATTCTTTTCCACCATCTGACTGAAATGTACATACACTGTTTCCAGTCATGTTTTCAACCTTGGTGATAAACTGTATCATAATATTACTGGTTTCTGACTTGGATTTCAGCATGTATATCCATACAGATCTTGAATAAGCATCTATAAAAGATATGTAGTATTTGTAACCATAATCAGAGGTAATAGGTGTTGGCCCCCATAGATCAATAGCAATTAATTCAAGTGGCCTTGTGTAATTTGTGTGAATCTGGAAATGCAAGTTTATGACTTTTTCCCAATTGACAAGAGGTACAAAAATAAGAATCAGAGATATTATTAAATGAAATGTTATTACTATTCATAACATGTTTTACAACTTTCATGCTGGGATGTCCCAGTTTGCGATGCCACAAATCAAATTTATTACTGTTTTAGAATCACTAGTAACATTCAATACAAGAGAATTTTCCTCATTTTTAGAGGTTTTTGAATTTGAAAAGTCAAATCTATACAGACCATTGTTTTCTTTACCCTGCAAGATAATTTGTTGAGTTAGTATGTCTTTAACTATGCATGTTTCAGGATAAAATTCAAAATACACTTTATTGTCTTTTGCAAATTGGGAAACACTCATTAGATTTTTCTTAATAGAGGGAACCCTTAACAAGTTTTTCAGAATAAGTTGTTTGGATCCCAGTATACTTGCATTTCCAGTGTGTGTAATGTGCACAGTCTTACCATTACCAACAGAAAGATTTTGCGTACCTTTGTATTCTCTGTTCTCCAAGTTCAAATTGCTGAGGTTGTTTGTTATGTGATTGGTGGCTCCTGAGTCTGGGTACCAACAGTCATCTGCAGTATCATCATTTGTTGCTGACTCGGTGTTTAGGACCTCTGCTTGAGTTGAATTGTTGCCTTTTGGTACAGTGACTAAGTTTATATTTGTGCTGCTGCCTTGTTGTGCTGGGGTATAGTTCTTGTTGAATCTAAAGTAACATTTATTTGCTCCATGACCATATTTTTCACATATTTGACATCTTATTTTATTGCTGGAGTTGCTTCTGCCTCCTCTTCTTCCTCTGTTGGATGTTCCACCTTTTTGAGAATTGTTGAACTGTCCTCTGGTGTTTGAATTTTGTTTGCTTTTATTGAATATGTAGTTGACAGAGATATCTGAGCTGATTGTTTTATTATGTTCTACTCTTCCTTCATGTGAGAGAAGAGTAGAATATACAAATTGTAATGATGGTGTATGTTCCATAGTGGAAATGATAGCCACAACAGCTTCGTAATCATTGTCTAGCCCACTAATTATGTGCAGAACATGCTCTGATTCTGATACTTTGTGACCTGCTGATGCTAGTTGATCACATAGGTTCTTGATTTTGAGCAGATACTCATTCATTGTCATGTCATTCTTTCTAATACTTTGTAGTTGTCTTCTGTGGTGCATGATTCTTGCAGATGACTGAGATGTGAAGTTTCTTTCAATCGTTGTCCGTACTTCTTGGGGCAGTTTTGCACCCTATAAGCTGTGGTAAGATTGATGCACTTATGGATGACATCATCCAAGCACATACCAGACTGTCTTGCCTCTGGTGTGCTATGTATTCTTGATTTGGTACTAGCTTGTCTTCACTATCTTTAACAAACTTTGGTGGAGTAATTCTTGTACCAAAAACATAGTCTTCTAATCCATAACCCCTGATTGATGTTTCTACCTGTAATTTCCAGAGCAGAAAATTTGACTCATCAAGCTGAATGGATATCATCTGACTTTGTGGCTTGATTATTGCCTTCATCAGATCATTCACTGGATCTGATTGAGATTGGTTTTGAGATGTCATCGGGCTTGTTACGTCATCCAGATTGGACATGATGATTGCTATAATCCAGATCAACAAGAGATTGGTATATAAATTCTGAACCTGAGTTTACCTTGAATTGAGAATTTCAAGAAAGCTTTTGTGGTTGAATCTTGATGGTGTCTTGCAAACTTAGATGATGACTTTTTCTGTTTTTTTTTAAAAAAAATTGTTTGTGAACCAGTTGCTTCTGATGAGTTTTCTTGATGCTCCTGATTCAACTTCTGAATTTTCTTGATATTCTTGATCGGTTTGCTCTTTTGGTTTAGAATTTAATGCTTTTGCTGGTAGTTTGATGCAACCAATAGTGTTTTGGCGAGGCACTGACTATCGGTAAACAGCCACAACTCTCAAGTGAAGAGATCTTGGATCTTTGATGAGAGGAGTCCACGTGATGAAATCTTACTGATGGACTTGCAATTTCAATGCACAAATTTATTTGCTATGATACCAAGATAGAATAACAGTATAGAACTGATATCTTGATTCAATTGATGTTTGAACAATTGAGAGTTTTTATTATATCAACAGATTGAATTACATGACTTTGTACAATAGTATTTATATAAAACAGAAAAGTAAAATGGGCTTGAAGCCCAGTATCCAAAAGAAGCAGACGGAGGGATATCAACCCTTGGATTAGCTGTAGGGCTTGGATGCTCTCATCAAGACGGTTTGGATCATGACCTAAATATAACAGAGAAAGCACACCTCTTCGTTCATTCTAACTAATTTCGCCTGTTGTATTTGATTATTCTCTTCATTCAAGCATAGTCGTTCCCCAGTTTCCCCCACTAAGTCCCCATGCATAGCTGTATCTCCATACGTGTTACCTATTAACTTAGCCTATTTTTCATTATCAATCATTCCAGTCAAGCCAACCGATCCCGCTGCTGCATCTCTTTGCTCTGCAGTGTCACCTAAGTCCCCCTTCCCCTGCTCAAAAATGTCGTCACCTGAACACACATTTCAGACATGCACACTTGCTCACTTGACTTCATGGCCACAACCAGGGACCTACGCAGAAATTTGATGCTGTAGGGGCGCAAAATACACCGTATAGAGTTGCCCCATTTTAGTTCAGATCTATGAAAGATCTGTTCATGTACTAGAGGTTTCCAAACTTTATTCCGTTTACATGCCAGCTTCACATAGGTCAATTTTTACGTCCCTTGTTCTCCCTCCTTGATATTATTTGTATTGACGGTAGTCTCTTTAGCTACATTAGCCCACGATCTCTTGCTGTTTTGGTCGAAATTAGTGAAATTCATGCTAGTACCTGGCTTATTGGAATTCACTTTTTGTTTTTGCTACAATGGTTTCTGTCTATTTCCTGTTGGCACATCTCTTTTGACCGTATCCAATAATCCAGAACGCTCAAGCACACTTGAATCAATACCTTGATTGATTCCAGTGTAAAGCACTCCTACGTTAGCAGGATTATTTTGATCATATGACCTGTCGACACCAATGGCCGATCGATTAGGGGCAAGATCAGCACCAGTTTCGACGGTAGGAAATACAGCTTCATCTTGGAGTGAACTCCCTTCCCCTCTTGATTCCATAGGTGATTTTGAATTCTTGTCTCCTGGTGCGGGATCGGGAGGTTGCGAGTTGCGATTTGTAATCAGTGTTTCATCAACCGCCATTCTCAAGTTCCTTATTATAATTTTTTAGCATAAATGTTGGTTTGTAGTAGTTATGATAGTTATAGAAATATTATTATATATTTTATTTATTACAGATATTTGAGATAATTGATGAAGGTTTCGTATATATATAAATAATTTGTTCTATTCGTATTGGATAGATTCGGATAAAGTTGATATGTTATAAATTAATTAAACTCAAATTTGTTGTTAT
This sequence comes from Allium cepa, assembly GCA_030765085.1. NCBI lineage: Eukaryota > Viridiplantae > Streptophyta > Magnoliopsida > Asparagales > Amaryllidaceae > Allium > Allium cepa. Next base: position 637,388,713 of record CM060941.1, read on the forward strand.
ATTAGTGACAAAAATATTGTTGTATATTCTACCACTAATTAGGAGTTAAAAGTATGGCTTTTAAATAAACGGTAAGGCTAAAATAATTATTTAAGCATGTCAAGCTTATATCAAAATGACTTTGAAATTTATCCGACCTTGATATTAATTTCTTATGGTGTTATTCATAGTAAACTAACTAGAGAATTTTTATAAAAGTTATTTGAGAAGTTAAAAATAAAAAGAAAAAGTATTGTGTTATTTAATAAGGTTTGATTAAGGTTATAAAATGATTTATTAACTCTAGACTCTAAGAAATGGTTTGTGATGTAGGTGTATACATACGTTTGCACGTACATGCATACATATGTATACGCATACACACACAGATACACACACACACACATATACACACACACATATATATATAACACACACACAAAAACACGAGTATTTTGGTACGTGCGATGCACGTGCGCATGAAGAATTAGTAATAGAAAACGCTATTTGTCAATTTTTTGATTTTACAAAATGAGTTTGACGTTTACGTAATGTTGCATTTTTTTATGCATGTACATGCACAAATCAATCGTTTATCAAAAAGTGAATAAGTCTAAGTTATTTTAGGACATCATCAAATAAATAAATAAAGTAGTCAACTATTACATAAATATCTAGAGAAATGTAACGAATATTAAAATTAGTACTTTCAGTCAGTTGGAACTTGAGAAACTTGCATCACGTCTCTTTTAAGAAGTATTAAATCACCATATTAATATATGGACAATTTTTTTTGGTCATCCATAAAGATTGGACTTTCCATGATCCTCACGTCCTCATAAACTTCAGTACTTGCTAAAGCGTAAAACTACTTGGTGCAAATATATTGATTTCGAATTTTCCTTGACATTAGTATCGTAATAAAAATTTGTAAGACTTGAATTGATGCAATAATTTTTTTAGAAGCTTTTTCGAAGTTGATGTCAACGGCGGTAGCTTGTACATGTCTATGTCTGTATTTACGTGTCATCGTATACATGTTTCATCTTGCATTGCTGTTTATCTACTGCCTTTCTCATCTGGTCGTGCATTTTTGCCCATACAGCACCTATTCCCTTTGGTTAAGGCAGTTCTGATTGGTTGCTTGTATCCTTATTTTTGTTCCAACTAAGCCTTGCTGCAGTTTTCGGCGGCTTTGGGTGGTTCAATTTTTTTTTAATTGTGACCAAAGTTGGGATTGAGTTTTAAGTTGAACTGTTGCTATCTTATCTTCTACTTGTTCGTTCGTGGATTTGTAATTTAATTGTATACAATATAATGGTAGTATGTGTTTGGTAAGTTACTATGAAGAGATTGTAATAAATACCGCTATCTTACAACTTATATATATTTAGTGTGTTTCATGATTAAATGATATCTAATAAATTTGAACATATTTTGAGACTCGTACTGTAACGGCTGAAGTATAGTTTGTTAGTCATGACAAAGAAGATCGAAATAAATAGATCACTTATAATATAAAAGATGAAACAACTTATTTTTAATCAAGTACCGTGTACAGTGCTGGTTGCAGGCATAATATGTAAAAGGACTTAAGTTTTTTTTTTTTTTTTTTTTTTTTTTTGCAGGTTCGTATAAACATAATTTGATTCTGAGTTTGGTAAATGTAGTATTTTTTTGGTGTATTAAACTTAACATAAATTCTTTATTTCATGAAGGTTAGAAGTTGATTTGGTTTGCTTACCCTATGGATATGTACAGGACAAACTAATGACAATGAGGGAAAGTATGGACCAATTGAATTCGTACTAATAAAGAATTGTCATATGTTGGTATTGCTATTGTACAGTATGCATCTAGTGAGATATTTTTATAGAAACGATATCAAGTTTACATTGGTTTGTAAAGAGTATGATCTAAAAATATGATGAAGACTTCTTAGTTTAGCAGTGCTCCAGATTTTGATAAATTCACTATGCACCTATAAGAATGCAATTCAAATATAAATACAAGTGAGTATTAAATAGTGAACATAAACGGATTTCGAAATGGATTAGAATTTGGTTAAAAGACCAATTCAAATATAGTGTTAAATAGTAGCGAATAAACAGAAATGGAACACGGTATTGAAATTGATATCTCAGTTAATTTGGTATGGCCGACAATCGATTGGTAAATTGAGTAGAGAAATAAAGTTGATTTAAATTAACGAAGTCCAAAGACGAAAAATACATACCGTAGGTAAGTAAATTATAAAAGGTTCCGGTAAATAATATTATGACATATTTTGTAGCCAGTTGTAGACCGAATAAAATATAGTAAAGTAGGAAAATGAACATATGTTTTATTACTGTAGAGTAAGATTAGTTGTGCGAACGCTCCGTAAGAAATCGCTTAACAGCTCCATCGCACTCTTCAATCTGTAGGAGAAGAAAAAAGTTATGAAAAGTATAATATGCATATATGTATCCATTTATATATGTATTCAAGCATATATGTATGTACGTATAACATAAAGTTAGGGTGTGAAAAAATCACCCCAATTACTGCGTGCAGGACATGGTGCAAAAGATTGATGTTCGTTAGCTTGTTGCATTTGCACTGCAAAGGCAGACGGTTATAACACTTTGTTGTGATTTTTCACATTATTCGTCATTGTTGGATACGAAGAAAGATGAACTAAATGGGTCGTATTGCTACCATTCTCTGATTCATCCTGCGGAGTAGTACGTGTCGGAACGACATTTAAAGCATCAATTTTTTCAGTAGGAATTGATCGAAACTGCTTTGATGCATGTGTGCATCTATGTTTTATTTTCTCCGTGGGAAGGCTTAATGGAGTCTTTGGATCAGTTGGTGAACATTTGGTCTGCATGTGCAAAGACAAGGAGTGAATGTGAAGAAAATGAAATATCATGTGTTGGAAAAAGGAGTAGATGATAACATTTACTAACATACAGTAAATGACAGTGTAGATGAGAATGAGGGATAAAGAAAAAAAAACTTCAGATGTAATGTGTGTTGGGGAATTGATATGAAGCATTGAGTGAATTTTGAGGATGTGGAAGAACTTTTAGATGTGCATAGATGTGTGTTGGAAAGCATGAGAATAAAGCATATTAATAAAGCAGTAGTAAGCCGAAGATGTCATATAAGAATGAGTATTATGCGCGAATAATAATTTGTGCACTAAGAAGACCTATTGAACTTTTTTTTTTGAAATAATAGGTACAAGGCCCATGGCCTAAGAACAGAAATAATAACCGGGTACAAACCCGTATTCTACAAATTACTCTATACTAAGGGTTTCCGCCGACAGTTGAAGGAAACCCTAGCATACTCAAAATACTCTAAAATGGCGGAAGCTCGCAAGCTTCAACCATATTCTTTAACTCCACTCTTCTTCCTTCTTTTCCAAAAAGACAGAATGTTCATGAATCTGCTTCTGTTCTCTTACATACCACTATCTAAACTTATATTGTTCAGATCACTGATTTGATAATTAGATCTGAGCTCGCGATTGCCTACAAATGAACTTCTAGTAATTTGATTCTTGAGCTTTGGAAAGGCGAAAGTTGCCGTCTTTATCAGAACTGTTTCGATGAAGCTTCGACTTGTTTGAAATGCCTTTCGGGTTATGCAAATACCACTCAATATGCTTGTTGTCCGCTTCTCTGCTCCATTGTTCAGCTAGAAGGGCATATTTGGTTTGAAATTTAACTTTTTTCTTTGATTTACGAAACATAATTCTACTGTCCGACTCTATCAGTAACCATCTTTTCTCTTTTGTAAGTTTTGCTTTGTTGTGATTGCGATTGTTTCTTTCTTTCCATATATGGTAGATAGCGGTAGTAAGCAAAATATTTGCAAAGTCTTTCTCTAATGATTTTCCCTTGAAATTATTGTTGATATGTTGCACTGCCTGTTTAAGATCCATAAGCCCATTGTTTTGAATTCTCAATGTTATTTGAATTTGATTCCAGATATAGTAGACATAACTGCATTCAAAAAATAGATGGTTAATACTTTCATCTTCGCTATTGCATAAGGAATAAAGTGATTTAACATTTTTATCCCACTTCTTTATTCTATCCCAAGTTGATACTTTGTTATTTATAGCAAAATATGAACAGATTGTCATTTTGGGATTGTTTACTTTGTTCAAATGCAATGATACCAGTCTACTGTAGACTGCTTGTTTCTTATACACTCCCAATTTTTTTTAAAAGAGAACTTCCATTTACAACTAGCAGTCCACTCCCAGTAATCAGTCTCAGCATTAGAATCAATGAGAATACTTCTGATAACGTTCCTATGTGGATTAGTAATGGGATGTAGTTGGGGCTGCCATTGATTATCTTTGATAATCATGGAAACAGTTGTATTAGCATTGCCAAAAATAACTAAATTATCCCAGCCAATTCTATTTACAAAGGAATCATGCTGAAACAAAGGATCAAACCATAAATTAATTTCATTTCCTGATTTAAAAATCCTATCTAAAAGAGGTTTTCTAATGCTTCTGCATTTTAAAATCCGTTTCCAAGCATTTGATTGATTATCTTTAGGTAAAATGTTCCAAAAATTATCTTGCTTGAGATACTTACCCTTCATCCATTTAGACCATAATGAGTCAGTACTCAAAAATCTCCAGAACATTTTTAAATGACATGTGATACTCAAATCATTTAGATTTCTAATACCCATCGTCCTTCTTTTTTCGGTTTATAAATTTTTTCCCAACTGATTTTATGGTACCCCCTTTCCAAAGGAAATCGGCACATCTACTTTCTAATTTCCTAATAGATGCAGCTGGGATACAGAATGTTTGAAGCCAGTATAAAATAATGGCATAAATAACAGTTTTAATCAACTACATTCTCCCAGCAATAGAAAGGAGTTTACATGACTGTGACTTCATTCTTTCTTGAATTTTTTTCAGTAAGCATAGAACAGTCACTATTTTTAATTTGATTAACTGAAAGTGGTATCCCTAAGTATTTAATTGGCAACTTACCCTCAGAAACATGCAGTGTTTCTAACATTTCATTTTATATTTACTGCATTTACTAAAGTATGCTTTTCTCTTAAGCTCGTTCACCTGCAAACCTGCATACTTATGTAAATTCATAAGAATTTGTGAAATAGCATAGCCATTCTGTTCATTTGCTTTTGTAAAGAGCATTAAATCATCTGCATATATTAAATGAGAAATGGTAGATTGAACTCTGTTTATAGGAGAAATATGACCCTTTAAAAGTTCTATCTCAGTCGGAATGGAGAAATATTCCATGACTATAGTGAAAAGATAAGGTGATAAAGGGTCACCTTATCGAATACCCCTATTGCTTTTGAAAAAACCCACTGGTTTACCTTGAATTAGGATAGAAAAAGTAGGGGTACTAATACATTCATATACTAAATCACAAAATTTAATGGGGAAACCCAAACTTATAATCATGTGGCAGATAAACTGTCTATTAACTTTATCAGATGCCTTCCGTAAATCAATTTTAAGGCACATATTATCCCCTCTTTCAGTATTGAAGTTCCGAACCATCCCATGGCCTAACAGAGAGTTTTCATATATCGACCTACCAGGAACAAAAGCACTTTGGTTTTCTGAGATTAGAAAGGGCAGGAACACCTTAATTCTATTGCTAAGCACACTAGCAATAATCTTATAAATAACATTGCAGCAAGATATAGGTCTATAGTCTTCCAATGCAAGATGGATTTTTATTTTTAGGGATTAAAGTAATTAAGGTATGGTTTTAACTTTTCAAAAGTTTACCTTTTTCGAAAAATTCATTAACTACTTTAATCACCTGTCCTTTTAAGCTATCCCAATGTTTTTTTAATAGAATTTAGCATTAAAACCATCTGGGCTAGGACTTTTACTATCCCCAGCATTAAAAATAATAGCTTTAACTTCAGTTTCTAACACAGAAGTAAGAAGAATTTCTTCTGCCACATTGTTCAACTTATGCTTGCAAATGATTTTTGGAAAATTATGAATTTGGTTTTCAGAGAAGTAAAATTCATTATAAAATTCCAAAGCTTCTTCAACAATAGAGTTATAAGAGTTGGTAGATTTACCAGAACCGTCAATAATATTTCCTATGTTATTCATATGTTTCATAGTTAACATTTTAGCATGAAAATATTTGGTGCAGTCATCCCCCAAAATAAGCCAATCTACTTTAACTTTTTGTTTAGCATTAACAGAATTAATGTACATTTCTCTAGATAGATTTTGCCGATTCTCAAAAAACTTTTTAACAGAATTTAGATCCTCATGATTTTTATCAGCAAGATCTTGCAAGGATTCCCCTTTTTCCTTAAGTTTGTTCATAATGTTTTTATCCTGAAAATGAGTTTTATTCCAAACTTTTAAGTTATGTTTAGCATGTTTCAAAAACATACCGAAACTGAAACTGTTTATTGCATCACAAGAAAAATTAAGGCATTATTTAATTAAATCATCATATTTTTCATCACAAACTCATCCATTTTTAAATCTAAAAGGCGTATTTTTTTGTCAAGATTGTCCATTTCATTAAAAAGCTTTATGAAGATTGGAGTATGATCACTTGCATTCTGTTCTAGGGTACTACATACAAAATTTGGGAAAGTTTTATAAAATTCATTATTAAATAGCACCCTATCAAGTTTACAACGAATATTTTTCTCAACACCAGATTTCCAAGTAAATTTATTTCCAGAAACACAGGTTTCAATCAAACTAGTTTCAATCATAAATTTATTTATCCTGTCTAGTTTACTTTGGGGTATATGACTTCCTCTAGATTTTTCATAAGAATGAAGAACTGTATTAAAGTCCCCTATTATAATCCAAGGAAAATCAATAACATGATTCATAGCTATAAGTCTACACCATAACTCATTTCTTTCATTTTCAATATTACTACCATAGATACTAGTGACTTGAATTGAAAATACACCAACATTTTTAAATCTGTTGTTTATAAATTGTAAGTCTTTAGTAATATTATCGATAGACCAAATGTTAGAGTCCCAAATTAGCATTATTCTACCCTTACAACCATAGTCATTATTATTAATATGCCTGCAGTGTTTGTCAAGTTTCATAGTAAATTTATCCATACTATCATTATTCATCTTATTTTCAATAAGAGCAATAATGGTAGGCATATAAATCCTAATCATATGTAAAATATCAATCTGCTTGGTTGAGGAATTCATCCCCCTAAAATTACATGCAAATAGCTTCATAATAGAATAATTATAATAAAAAAGGGGGTTTAAATTGTACCTGGCACATTGGTACTCTTACCTTTCCTTCACTACACCAAATAACCCATTTTGTAACACTTTTCCGCTTTCAATTTATAACGCTAATAACCGTTACAAATTTCTAACGGTTATATCTGTTACAATCATTTATAACGGTTATTACCGTTAGTAAATATGCTTATTTTGTAAATAATTAAAGCACTGTGGATAAGATTGTAAATTTATCTTCAATCGATCGTTATCTCATTTCCCACGATCTTTTCATTTCTCACTTTCTCACGTTTTACTGTTCTTCTGTTCGTACCGGTATTCTATACCACCACCGTCTGCCACCGCCTCCGCCGTCTACCACCGACTCCGCTGTCTACTACCGCCTCCTCCATTTGTCCTATCAAATCGACGAAGATGAAGGAAGATCTGGGTTGCGCACTACAAATCTAGGGTTTTTCTTTTCCACCTCCGTCCACTCAGGTTTGAATGTTTAGGTAGTTGAATCTCAAAACCAACCTTAGACCGTTGATTTGTTGCAGGATAAACCTTTAAGTTGCTATTTCCAATCTGTGTGGTCGAATATATTTTTATTTCTCTTACAGTAAATATCCTTTATCCATTTATAAACGACTTGTCAGTTTTAGTCCGGGTTCATTTTTCTAATTCTAGATTAAAGATACATGCACCTTATCTATATTTTAGCTTATGTTCATTGATATAACCCCGACAAAATTGCTAAATAAATTGTTCAGGTCAACTTTAAACTCTCAGGTTAAAATTGATATACACACTTTTTTAGTGCTTTATGAAGTGTAAACTGAATATAATGGCACTAATTGTCTGGGATAACTGCCTGCACTAATATATCTTAGTTTTTTTTCAAGTATATTAATAAGGATGATTATGCCATTTGTTTGTAAACACGAAGATAATATGGCTTTATTGAGAGTTGCTAGACAATTGAACCCTTCATTGTTTCAGACTTAAATTAATTAATCTTTTACCCGTTTAATTTGTTCTTATAGGTGGTTTGATTTATTGAGAGGAAAATCACATCATATCTATTTTTTCCTTTTTCGTTTTACTTAGTTTACAACTAATGTATTTGTTATAAGTAATAAAAACATGGACAATTGATGAAATATTCAAGCAGTTTGCTTGGAGTGTATTTACATTAGTTTGCAGTTTTGATAATAGATTTCATGAGCTCCCACCATTTGGTTAAAATAGTAAGGGTGCATATACATGAGAAAGAAATTATGGAAAAGGTACAAAAAAGGGCTGGGAATAGGATAAAAATGGGAAACGAATAGTGTGCCTTTGCGTATTCAAATGTATTGTGAAAAAGAAATAAGAAAGAACATCTTTTTATGTCTAGTTAAAATATTAAATTCTTCAATAAATTAAATATATTTATGAAATGCAATAAGAATACATACATAAACTTATCTGAAGCCATAAATTTTACTACGCAATTTGAGACACATTAGATTGGTAAGTCTTCTCTGCTTCTTTCTTAAATGCTAGTAAAATCATTAATGGGTGTGAACTCCTTTTTTTGAAGAATATAGACAGGGCCTTAGGTGTTAGGACATTTATAAGTTAAACCAGATGATTCAAAATGAATTGAGAATCTCACTGGACTTATAGCTTTCAAAATGACCTCTATAGCCATATTAGTTTATATACAAAACATGTCAAATTCCTAGATTTGATTCATGTGGATCTTCGCTGTGATGAAATTTACTAGTATGTATGATATGTAAATGCAAAATGAATGCTCAGAGCATGTAAAATCAACTAACCCTTTATTGCAAGTTGTAGTTTTAAAAGATGTGATGCAAGGTAAGGGTGTACATAACTACATATTACCTTATCTGAATAAAACGCGGTTTTGTAATAGTCAATGTTTTGTTAATATAAATATTGTTCAATCACTTTACGGAAGGTGGTTTTATGACCTTGAATTAGCAGAAATTGCTTACCGTTATTCCTAATTCATTAAAAACCAAAGTAGTGACCCATATTTTTTTATATTCAGTATTTAGCTTAATGTTCTTCGTAGTTTCCCATAAGTCGCAAAAAAGTTAGTTGCAACAATTTAATCTCCCTTACAAAAACATTTGTGCAACTGTGTGGATTTTCATTTCTGTTTGCATGTATATTTTTTAGTTTCTATAAGATTCTCTAGAGATATAAAAACTAAAAACCTAATATAAGCCTTGCATGTATATTTTTTAGTTTCTATAAGATTCTCTAGAGATATAAAAACTAAAAACCTAATATAAGCCTGATCTGTTTATAGGTGACTTAAAATAAATAGGATAATACTACATTTTACTGTAGTTTATGTCACAGATTTTGCTACCCGTCCCAGTAAACTCGGTAAATTGTCATGTCAGGTTCGGCCTATCTATCGAACCTAATCAACCCAGTAATTTGTACCGGGTTACGTTGGCCGAGTAGTATTGTTTCTAGTGACAGTGAACTATGGATCGGTTTTGGATCAAGAAAGTGACAGTCATATCTTATGATTGGTATTTCCGTGTAATTTTAGTCCTTTAAAACTAAGAAATGCTAAAATAAATCCTTTCTGATAAGTGTAATTCACTGTAAAGGTCTGGTGTCCCAAATCAATTAGTGAACCCGTCCACTTTTAAGAAACTTATAGGGATTTCATTCCGAGTTGATGAATGTATGTGTTTGCATTGAGTCTTTAATGCCATTTTGTTGCTAAGTTTAACATTAACCCATTAAAATTTAATGGAGATTTGCATCATGAAAGTAGGGACAAACTTAAAAACTGCACTATCTTAGGGTATATAAAACCATTATCTATTGTTACACTTACAAATACTAGACCACATTAATGTATATCATCAGCGTGCTTAAAAAATTAGACACGCTAAAGCTTGGTGGTTAACTTATGAAGTTGTATGGTCCTGAAACTGTAATATGAGATCAGTTTGTCTGATAGTGAAAGAAGATGACGATTATGAAGCAAATCATTTATATGAATAGCTGTCAATGTGCTAAAAATGCAATACGTGCTGCCATGGGATAAATAAACCTTCGTGCTGTTGTGGATGTGGAAGTTCCTTAGAGGATTTCTTTTTTCCATTTCTTTTTACACAAAACAGTCAAAAGTATTATGGCCAGTAAAATTGCATTTTTATATGCCTACTTTCTTAGTTTTGGAGGATGACCGATGACAAAGCTTGTTCCAATAATTGTTTGAAAATGTTACATGAAGTATGGTTGTAAATTTTGTTTGTTCTTCTAATGTGTATTATTTGTTCTTTATCATTTTAGGTAGAGAAATGATGTTTTTTACCTAGTGTTTCTTGGCACAAATAATCTGGTTAGAATGACAAATTCAGTTGGATCCATTTTGACAGGGTCCCACTAAATTCAGTTTTAATGCTATTTGTGCTGGGAAATAGCTGCTCAAACTGCACATTCCTTGAATCATTATGTCCTTTATAGATGTAAACTTATACTCAACTATGCTTAGTAAATATATAATAATCACACTTTAGGAAACTAGGCCAAAATACAGGAGGATTATCAATCTTTAGCTTAGAAATTATGATCCTATGTTTCATACATTTTCTTTGGATTTTTATCATTCCTTTATCATTGACAATCAATTCACAACAACTGTTTTTTTATTTCTTGCAAATGCAGACGCCCCTCCTACAACTAAGCTTTCCTAAAACAATTTAATAAAATATTCTATCTTTGATTTGAACTATTAATTTCTTTATGTGCATCATAGTTTACTCAAAACATGCTTCTTGTGCTTAGAAAATTTTCTAAATTGCATGTTAGGGAAATTAATACTGTTTTTTCCTCTTAAATTCATCAATTTACAATTTTAAAAGTATAAAGTATCATCTTCTTCCTATCAGTGCTAATTTTTTGTTCCAACTTCGAAAAAAATTTGTAAAATGTACATCATACTATTACTTCTTACAAACTTATATTATATATAGGGATCATGCTGGTGGAAATGAGGAGATAAAGAAGTTGATTCGAAGGATCAAGGTATATGGTGGATCAATAGACAATGTCAAAGGATGCACAAATAAGTTGGAAAATGGTGATAAACTCACTTTAGGAGCTTATATCAAAATACTCTCACTCCATACACCATGGTACACTTTTTACCCCTTCAAGAAAACCCCTTTTCTTCATTAAATTATGTGTATAACAATATATTATCACCTTAACTATGTGTATGGTATATTATCACCTCTATTGGAGTCAGCGTAACCTTAGTTACTAGAAATGAAATTAAGCAAGTTTAATTAGCAATATATTGAGTTGCATTTGTATAGCTTGTTAGTTATTTGTCCGCATATTAATATCTCTAAACTTATGAGTTGTTGACCGGCCTATTTACATTTGTTATCTTGGAAGTATACTGTTATCATCGAATCTTCGTCAAATCTTCGTTAAATGATCCATTAAAATCATTGTTTTCATTTCATAAATGATCCATTAAAATCATTATATGCATTTTCATCTCAAATTGTATCATCTCCTGCTAATTTTGTATTGACTAATTTTGAAATCTCAAATCTGCATTCATTGGCATTACCGCATTTAAGTTTTGGTGGTTGACATATATTTGAAGTATGCTGATATTTATGCAAAAAATAACTTTTCTCTTTACAAAGCCATATGAATAAGTTCTTAATTAACATTTACTCCCATAAAATGGATATTTATTACTTCCTCAGCTTAATACAGATTGATTAATTGCTATTTTTATGACTTGAACTTAAAATGGAATCAAATCAATGTGAAAACAATGTCATAAAATCATGTTCGTATGCCTATTCTTTTCCGTCATTACAAAAATATTTAATGAGTAGCATATACTATTCACTATCATAGATACTGAACAACTAAGAAATATAAATGCCTATTAGGTTTATAACATCTCATATATGCAACAAACTGAAAATTAAAATATATAAATAATGCAGTAACAGTGAGATAATTAGGCGGGGCATCAAAGCACTATACTGTTATGAAGATGACTGGGGGGAAATTTTAGACTGAGGCAATGAATCAATAGGCAGTGTACATTATATTTGTGTATATAATTTGATTGTACACTATATTTGTGTATATAAAGCAGTGTACACTCCGTTTCTAATAGTTTTAGTTCAATGCAGATCTTCTACATGTTTTCACTTCTATGCCAAGAGACCTCAACTTTATCGATCATACTGGAGACCTAGGATGGAAAGAGTGAGAATACATACACTTACAAATTAAACTTTTCAAATATCACATGAATTTATATTAATCCAAACCACTAATATTTTAGTAAAAATAATGCAGAGCTGGGAGGTTTCAAAAAATTGTTGTCGACCCAAGTCTGTATATGACGAAAAATACTCACTTCTTCTTTGGTACGGAAACAAGAAAAACTCCCGAAGAATTTAAGTTTTTTACAGGTTAGTCTCATCTTTGCATCTACACTACCCTGCTTGTTTCTTTTGACAAGAAAAACTCCTGTTTCTTTTGATAAATATTCTGTTGTGTCTTTTCTTAATTGAAAACCATGACATTTTTGGTTCCTAGTAAGTTGTCAGTTGATGGATGTTAAAGCAAGTGATAAGGAGTTTGTTTATTGTTCCATTACAATAGCTGCTTTGGTAAGCATTTGACAATTTCCTAAGGATTTGATGGGTGAAACAACTGCTGTATTAAAAGTATCAAGGGCCTGCATGAGAAAATAAAACAAATTATCTTACTAGGACATAAAGCATTGTTGAAAACTAAGAATTTGATGCACTTGCGCCTATACAATATCAGCATATATATCTATGTCAGGTTTTTTTTTTTTGCAAAGTTGTTTGTCAATGTAACGTCCCGCCTTTTCGCACGATTTAAACCGACACACGTGCTAGTTCAACCATATGGAAGGGCGGATTGTTATGGGGTAAATAAGAAAAACGAGAAAGAAATAAAAGAAAACAGAATCTCGCAGCGGAAGGATAAAATATAATAATAAAATGTATAGTTTATAAATCTGTTTACAAAACATTTATATACTACATATCAGAGTTACACATACCAATAACAATGCAGCGGAATTAAATGGTGTAGCGGAATAATATAGTAGATACTAGTAATACAAATCTTCGTCTTCGTCCTCCAGAGCTAAATCCTCAAACCCTGAAACGCTCGGACTGACCCGAGCGAATTGAAAAGACAAAACACTCGAGTCAGAACTAAAAGATCTTATGTGAGTTAAATCAACAGGAGTAAATATGAGTGCAGTAACTCAAGAGATGCTCGGGATTTACATCTCTTAAGGATCCGTTAAACTATTTACTATGTAGTATATTGCGCTATTATAATAGTGTCTAATTGTAAAATAAACTTACTTTTTAATAGCGTTAAGGGGTTACCCATATAGCCCTTAACACAGAATATATTCCCATAGTCTATACAGTACCGTAATCTCCCCCGTACTGGGCGTCGTCAGAGGGCACTCCATAGGTATGGTACAAAACAAAACTCGTAGTAAAGGCTCGGTATGGTAGGTGACACGGCACAACTAGGCAATGCTAGGGTAGATATACCAATTGCTATCCGGGCTGGTGGAAACGCGTAGCCGCAGTTACCGCCCACCTCGAACAAACTCCCCCAAAATCAAAAATAGAAGTGGCCACTGAATCAATCCAAAGTCAAAGTATAATATCGAAGAGGAGCGTCCGATCAGAGGTATGACCTCATTGGCCCGAGAATCACTCCTGTTTTAGCCACCTTATGCCAACTCACGGGAGTCGGGTTCACGTATTTACCTTACAGGAAACATCGCCACCATCTACTTCATTCTGGAATCTCCACCGCGTACACGGTTAGTCAAAGTGGTTTTCGGTATCGACAGAGAGTATGTCCATATCCGATCCCGGTCTCTTTGCCAACCCATCGTTATTATAACACCGCGGTCATTTTAAAAATAGTTTATACCTTAAAACCAGAATAAAAATTTCTATTTCAAAACTATAAATACGATATCATTTTAAAAGCCCAAACAATATGATATCACTTTAATTCCAAAATCATACTGCTTTAAAATTTATAATATCTGGAAACCAAACATTTGAATTATACTTTCAACCATAATATTTCTGAATTCATACTTTTTAAAAACCATAACTTCTAAAACTTGAATGGTTTGGATATTCAACGGTATATAAAATAAATGGTTTAACTTTAGGGTTACTTTGTAAAGAAAATAATTTCCATAGTTTTACAAATATGTTTCTTTATTTAAAGTCTGAACCAAAATTTAAATATCACTTTCAAGTTCCAAACCACTTCAATTTCTATATATATATATATATATATATATCCCTTTGAAGTAATAATATTTCAAACTAAAGTTGGAATTTATTCTTTCAACAAATTAAATGCTCTATTATTTAGTCTTGAATATTCACGTAAATCCATAAATAAAACTCCAATTTTTTTAGCAATTAAATATTTTCTTCAATTTAATTATACTAGAATATTCATTTTAAATTTCTCTTGGAAAAAATCTAGTTATAAATATCATATCTTAAAATTTCCAACTTAAACATTTAACATATAATATAAATCATCAAACTCCATTTCCTCAATTTTTCCATTTTTATTTAAGAGATTTATACACAACTTAAATTCAAAATTTCTAACTTCATATGTATATATATATAGAAGAAAATATCAAAATTAACTTATTATAAACCGTATCATCCAAACCATAGAAATCATTTTAAAATATTTTATATATAGACCACGGTGCCTGTATAAAATTTTCTATCCTATGGTAAAGTGATACAGATATTTATCATTTCAATCCGCAATTTAAAAGATATAAAATTTTGCGGTTGTATATCATTTCAAACCACAATCCCGAATGAAATGAAAAATACATGATAACTTGCAGTTTAATGATATGAAACAAAACATCCATTCATCCATCATCAATCATCAACCAAATTATCTCAACATCATCAGTTTAAACAAACATCAATATATGGCATATACAATATAACAGAAAATAATTGGCAGTTATTAATTAACATTTCATATTCAATTAAATTTATAACTGTTTGACTAGCAGTTTATATGCACATAAATAAATTCTAACTGCCAATTTATATGCAATACATAAAAGAAATTAACAGTTAATTTAATAAATGCGATTTAACAGATATGCTGAATAAAACATGCCAACAGTCATAAATAAATTTCTACTCATATCTAAAATAAATTTAACAAACATATAAACTTTTTATAAGTTGTGAGTGGGTTAAAACACTCACTTTTTGAATTTAAATCGAATTTAAATCCGATTTAAACCCAAAATTTGACGGTCTTCAAATCTGTCCAAACCTGCGTCATCAGATCTGGAATTTAAATACGATCCTAACAAAAGAAATTTCACGCGAAACGGATAACGTATGAGCAAGTTATTCGAGTTAAACAAAAAAAAATCAAAATAAAAATTGAATTATAAACAAACAAACCTAATTATAATAAAGCCACGTCAACATAACTGGAGACTCACGTGAAATCATTTTGCAAATAGTCTCTCCAAATCAAAACGCCCAAATTTGACTTAGGTTTCGAATTTCCTGATTTTGACCGCGATTTGCCGCTGACTCGAGTATCGATTTCGAAAACAGAGACTGCGCGTAGATTCGTATGGATGAAATCCACAACATATATTTTTTTGGAATTTTTCTGAGATGTTTGAATTTTCATTTGAAATTTGAATAGAAATAGATCTAGGTTTGCATCCATTTGAGGAGGAGAAGGAGTTGAAGAAAAGAACGTACAGACAAATGATAGAAGATGGAGGCTAGGGTTTTTGATCGTCTATTTATAGATAGATCGCAAAAGAGTAGGTGTGCACGAATTTTAACGTGCAAACGGAAGTGGTCCCAAAAGATAAATAATATTAATTACACACGTTACGGATTTAGGAAATAAATAAATTCCTTATCATTTACATTTTATTTTAAACGTATTTACAAATGTAAATCTAGACGTTTCGTTTACGTTTCAAAATATATCCACACTTTTATTAATTTCCAAATTGATCTAAACAAATTTAGATGTAAATTAAAAGCTGATAAGTCTACCCATTGCAGTGTTAATTTCTCCTCTTCCTTATATTTATAAATTATAAATTAAGTTTTCAAAAACCTATCTTTGATTTTCAAACTTTTATATACTCATCTTTTACCAGTAATAAGGATACATTAACATTTGTTCATGGTTTCACCTTATTATCCTCAAATTCCATTTTAAATTTTCAATAATTACAATTGTTGAATGTTGATACTTTAATTAAATTTATACATCTTGCTTTCTATAACCTATATCAACAAATGGTCCAATTATAAATAGAATTAGTATTAACTTCATCTTATAGGATTAACTACTCAAATTACAAATCTATGCTAACTGCCCGATTTAAGTCAATTAATTGTAATTGAGTCTACATTAAATGTTATAAATTATAAATTGGAACCTCAATAAATTCGCTTATTGATTTAAAAAAAATTCTATTCAGTAAATAGACATTTTATGGATATAAATAACATTTGAATTATAACACATGTCATTAGTGCATGCTTCATTTCTTATAAACTCCCCTTTGTTAACTACAACACATTAACCAAAACAAAATAATTAATTTAGATTTATTTCAATCGATTGCCATTCTTAACTTAACATACTCAAAATGGTTAACCTAAATAATTGTTACCCTTTTACATTCAAATTCACTTACAACCATCATTACAACAATGTTGTCAAAGATTTAGATTTAATTAAATAAATTAGATAAATGGGTAAAGTTTTGTAATATCACTAATGCCAAATATATATGCATTAATTACTACTTATTATTATGAATTCATTTATAAATTTACTAGTTGCCTTTGTCTTCTTATATTCTATTTACTACCAAACTTTCTATTCTTAAATCTATACTCCCATTGATTTATTAAATTTGCACTTATTATGCATACTTTTAGCAACTCATATATACTTTGCATCTATTCCCCAAATTTCACATTCTATTGTTACATAAATTTGCATTGATTACTATTTATTATTACTTTACTGATAAATTAGATATTTGCATTGGTTTTGCTTATGCTAAATTAATTTCCCATAATAAATAAGGTTTCAAAACAATTAATAACATTTCCTTAGCCTAAACCCTGTTTACCAATTATTTTCCTTCAATAATTCATGTTGCTATAAATACGTACATTTACACTTTATAGTTATTCTAGTATACCTATTCCCACTCTTAACCCTTATCTTTACGTTCAGCCACTTGTAATATTAATTATATTTATTACAATTCAATGTTGGCATTTACTACTATTAATTTATACAATGTTTATTGCCCTTATTTCAATTTCTTCCTTTTCAGTTGCTACTCTACTATTCACAGTTTCTTTTGTATACTCCTTTCCTATATAATCCAACATACACAAATTCCAATTAAATCCAATTATTACCTTTAAATAAAACATAACATTCGAATACCTCTTATTAAATTGGAATGTTTCATTTAAGTTTATAATTGATCCACTTGCATTAACATAAATTTTTATTTTCAAATTTATTCCCATTTACGGTTAATCAATGTTATTTTACATTAACCAATTTTAATATTCATCTTTAATTTCACATCTTCAAAGTGTATCTAGGGAAAAATCTTTCCACCGCTTAATTTACTGAATCTTATGCAGTCTTACTATAAATAAGTTTTAAATTACCATTACTGTACATTCAATTACTATCCAAAGTATTTATTCATAAATCAATTCGATATATACGTTTGTTTCCTTCTATTTGATTTATACCTAGTATACATTTTCCTAAATCCTGTTTCATTACCTTCATTAAATGGTTATCGCATTGAGATCAAATTTATTAGCTTATATCGCATTATTACCATTAATTAAAATTGGCTTACAAAATTTTTTAATTCAATAGTCTAAATAAATAACATATTATTCCATAATTACTCTTGTTTTCACATATTCCATTCAAAAATTAAACCACAATAATTACATTATTTTATTGAATTGGAAATCTCATTTTAAATTGTTAACTTTTAATAAGAACAAATGGCAACACTAAATTCCTAACATTCATTTTATTAAAAATTATGGAAAATATGACAAATTTAGTTAACGAAATTTTCGGGTCTTTACACTCTCCCCCACTCAAAACTTTTCGTCCCCGAAAAGGAAAAGAAGGGAGAAGAAAGAATTAAATAACAATACATCTTATTCAAAATATTTAACTTATAAATAGTAATTTACTAAATTTATTACCTTAAATAAAATATACCCGTTTTATAATCATTATATCCTTTTATACTTAAATAATTAAAGTTTGAAAAACATTTTCAACATAGTTCTAAGTCCAAAATTTACGGAAATTTTTGGCAGAGTCTCCTTTGTACGGAGAGGCTCGGAAAAATATAATACCAAAATATAACAAAGTACAATATAGAATATTCAAAATAGTATATCCCAACACGGAAAATATATAAAAATATCGCTACAAAACGTAATCCGAAACGTACCTATTTGTCGGGCAAATTACGCTTAATTTATGGAACCAAAATCAGTAGCAATTGCTTCCATACCTGCATTTCCCTTATATAATCTAAAAGGTTAACTATTTATATTAAAGTGAAATATTTTCATAGTTTCAACTACTAACAATAATCAATACACAATCATCGATTTCAACAAACAGCATGCACACAAATAAAACAACCATTCAGTCAAACAAGCAAATAGTTGTTCGGGTTCAAAACTTGAAATGGTACGGAATGAAAAATAACCATCTAGTGCATCATTTACTCAACAGTATTAGATGAGACAGAATTAGATTATTTATTCATCCAACAACTTCAAATTTCCTTACCCAGCCAACCGTAAATCAAAAAATATCGATTTAAACCAACAAATCAATTTAACTTATTATAAATTTATATTTCATACATTAACAGTTTGATCTTTTCATTCACATAACAGTTTATCTTTTATTTTCATTTATTTCTTTAAATTATCCTTTTATAATTTACATTTATTTCCAACAACCTTTAATTTTATTCACTCCTCCAATTATCCGTTTCCATTTATTTAGGTCATGTAAGTTTCTTCTATTTTATTACATTTAATGCACTTCTCACTTTCAATCATTTATTTAATGCTTCCATTTCTATTACATTTAATTATAGTAACTCTTTTTAATTTCACTTAAATTCTTAATCTTATAACATCCATTCTTATAAATAAAGGATTTTATTAACTCATTAACAAGGGTTTGCAGTCATCTATTTATATTACCTACTTTTATTATATTAAACTAGTAGCATTTATCATACTAAGGTTTATAACCCTACACATCAATCCTTATTATTAAAGAATTTCATTTTATTTAAGTTTAAAATCACCTATTTATAATACTTACCTTAAATTTTGGTAAAATTTCAATTTATAACTTAAGTTTATAACATTAAATTCTCATTTATAACAGAAATTCATTTAATACTTTATTATTTCCAAAATTTGTACTTGTATAATATTCTATTCCAATCTCTTATTTAACATTTCAACTTTTCATATTTGGTAAGTTATTTATGTTAAAGAAAATGCAAATGAATTTATACAAGTTTCATCTCTTCTTTTAATTAATTTAATGTTCAATAAATCTTAAATTTTCCCTTATAAGTTAAAAATTTAACTTCCTTTATAGCTTAGGATTTTAGTCTCTTATTTTATTTAGGGTTTCAATTATTAATTTTTTTCTGTTTCACTACCATAATTGAAACAATTAATTAATGGAAATTAAGAATTAAATACCGGGTTAAATTTCAAATTATTTTAAAAATAATCGATAAATAATTTCTTACAACTTTTATATCTCTAATTATATTTAAAACAATTAAAATTTTAAATAATTTCAAAATAAATCTGCAGTAGAATTTACTACAGTGGTCTTTCCCCTTTGAAACTCGAAAATGAAAGTCGATGATGCGGCCGCCATCACCGAAATTATTTTCCAGCGACGGAGAGGAAAATACATAATTTATTTTCTCCAAAATCTTCTTTAAAACAATTCTTCCGAATTATACTAAATATTTATATAAGAAAATACTTATAACAAAATTATTATATTTCATAAATCCTTTGAAAGCAAATTTTCCAAATCCCGGACTTAAGTTCTAAAATTTTCAAATTTCATTGATTTTAATTTCAATCTCATTTTACCTATTATTTAAAATTTTATTCCTAACAACCAATCTATTGCAACCAACAATATATATATATATATATAATACCTTAATAAAATATTTTATATATAGAAAATATAATAGGCGAAGTTATTTCATTCACCTATATTAAAAACAAATATTATGTCTGTCTGTCCTATTAAGTGTTTAGAAATCCCTATTGATGTCATAGCGTCACATGCACCAACCAGAATTTATAAATACAAAACGGAACAGATTAACACAATATCAAAATCTTTTTATAACACTAACAAATACGTTCTCTCGTATATACACTCAGTGACTCCCATAGGGTATTACTACCCTATTAATAAAAAGTCAAACCCCACAAAGCCAAGGTTTATCGCTAAACCAAAGCTCTGATACCAACTGTAACGTCCCGCCTTTTCGCACGATTTAAACCGACACACGTGCCAGTTCAACCATACGGAAGGGCGGATTGTTATGGGGTAAATAAGAAAAACGAGAAAGAAATAAAAGAAAACAGAATCTCGCAGCGGAAGGATAAAATATAATAATAAAATGTATAGTTTATAAATCTGTTTACAAAACATTTATATACTACATATCAGAGTTACACATACCAATAACAATGCAGCGGAATTAAATGGTGTAGCGGAATAATATAGTAGATACCAGTAATACAAATCTTCATCTTCGTCCTCCAGAGCTAAATCCTCAAATCCTGAAACGCTCGGACTGACCCGAGCGAATTGAAAAGACAAAACACTCGAGTCAGAACTAAAAGATCTTATGTGAGTTAAATCAACAGGAGTAAATATGAGTGCAGTAACTCAAGAGATGCTCGGGATTTACATCTCCTAAGGATCCGTTAAACTATTTACTATGTAGTATATTGCGCTATTATAATAGTGTTTAATTGTAAAATAAACTTACTTTTTAATAGCGTTAAGGGGTTACCCATATAGCCCTTAACACAGAATATATTCCCATAGTCTATACAGTACCGTAATCTCCCCCGTACTGGGCGTCGTCAGAGGGCACTTCATAGGCATGGTACAAAACAAAACTCGTAGTAAAGGCTCGGTATGGTAGGTGACACGGCACAACTAGGCAATGCCAGGGTAGATATACCAATTGCTATCCGGGCTGGTGGAAACGCGTAGCCGCAGTTACAGCCCACCTCGAACAAACTCCCCCAAAATCAAAAATAGAAGTGGCCACTGAATCAATCCAAAGTCAAAGTATAATATCGAAGAGGAGCGTCCGATCAGAGGTATGACCTCATTGGCCCGAGAATCACTACTATTTTAGACACCTTATGCCAACTCACGGGAGTCGGGTCCACGTATTTACCTTACAGGAAACGTCGCCACCACATACTTCATTTTGGAATCTCCACCGCGTACAGGGTTAGTCAAAGTGGTTTTTGGTATCGACAGAGAGTATGTCCATATCCGATCCCGGTCTCTTTGCCAACCCATCGTTATTATAACACCGCGGTCATTTTAAAAATAGTTTATACCTTAAAACCAGAATAAAAATTTCTATTTCAAAACTATAAATACGATATCATTTTAAAAGCCCAAACAATATGATATCACTTTAATTCCAAAATCATACTGCTTTAAAATTTATAATATCTGGAAACCAAACATTTGAATTATACTTTCAACCATAATATTTCTGAATTCATACTTTTTAAAAACCATAACTTCTATAACTTGAATGGTTTGGATATTCAACGGCATATAAAATAAATGGTTTAACTTTAGGGTTACTTTGTAAAGAAAATAATTTCCATAGTTTTACAAATATGTTTCTTTATTTAAAGTCTGAACCAAAATTTAAATATCACTTTCAATTCCCAAACCACTTCAATTTCTATATATATATATATATATATATATATATATATATATATAATATTTCAAACTAAAGTTGGAATTTATTCTTTCAACAAATTAAATGCTCTATTATTTAGTCTTGAATATTCACATAATTCCATAAAAAAAACTCCAATTTTTTTAGCAATTAAATATTTTCTTCAATTTAATTATACTAGAATATTCATTTTAAATTTCTCTTGGAAAAAATCTAGTTATAAATATCATATCTTAAAATTTGCAACTTAAACATTTAACATATAATATAAATCATCAAACTCCATTTCCTCAATTTTTCCATTTTTATTTAAGAGATTTATACACAACTTAAATTCAAAATTTCTAACTTCATATGTATACATATATAGAAGAAAATATCAAAATTAACTTATTATAAATCGTATCATCCAAACCATAGAAATCATTTTAAAATATTTTATATATAGACCACGGTGCCTGTATAAAATTTTCTATCCTATGGTAAAGTGATGCGGATATTTATCATTTCAATCCGCAATTTAAAAGATATAAAATTTTGCGGTTGTATATCATTTCAAACCACAATCCCGAATGAAATGAAAAATACATGATAACTTGCAGTTTAATGATATGAAACAAAACATCCATTCATCCATCATCAATCATCAACCAAATTATCTCAACATCATCAGTTTAAACAAACATCAATATATGGCATATACAATATAACAGGAAATAATTGGCAGTTGTTAATTAACATTTCATATTCAATTAAATTTATAACTGTTTGACTAGCAGTTTATATGCACATAAATAAATTCTAACTGCCAATTTATATGCAATACATAAAAGAAATTAACCGTTAATTTAATAAATGCGATTTAACAGATATGCTGAATAAAACATGCCAACAGTCATAAATAAATTTCTACTCATATCTAAAATAAATTTAACAAACATAAAAACTTTTTAGAAGTTGTGAGTGGGTTAAAACACTCACTTTTTGAATTTAAATTCGATTTAAACCCAAAATTTGACGGTCTCCAAATCTGTCCAAACCTGCGTCATTAGATCCGGAATTTAAATACGATCCTAACAAAAGAAATTTCACGCGAAACGGATAACGTATGAGCAAGTTATTCGAGTTAAACGAAAAAAAATCAAAATAAAAATTGAATTATAAACAAACAAACCTAATTATAATAAAGCCACGTCAACATTACTAGAGACTCACGTGAAACCATTTTGCAAATAGTCGCTCCAAATCAAAACGCCCAAATTTGACTTAGGTTTCGAATTTCCTGATTTTGACCGCGATTTGCCGCTGACTCGAGTATCGATTTCGAAAACAGAGACTGGGCGTAGATTCGTATGGATGAAATCTACAACATATATCTTTTTGGAATTTTTCTGAGATGTTTGAATTTTCATTGGAAATTTGAATAGAAATAGATCTAGGTTTGCATCCATTTGAGGAGGAGAAGGAGTTGAAGAAAAGAACGTACAGACAAATGATAGAAGATGGAGGCTAGGGTTTTTGATCGTCTATTTATAGATAGATCGCAAAAGAATAGGTGTGCACGAATTTTAACGTGCAAACGGAAGTGGTCCCAAAAGATAAATAATATTAATTACACACGTTACGGATTTAGGAAATAAATAAATTCCTTATCATTTACATTTTATTTTAAACGTATTTACAAATGTAAATCTAGACGTTTCGTTTACGTTTCAAAATATATCCACACTTTTATTAATTTCCAAATTGATCTAAACAAATTTAGATGTAAATTAAAAGCTGATAAGTCTACCCATTGCAGTGTTAATTTCTCCCCTTCCTTATATTTATAAATTATAAATTAAGTTTTCAAAAACCTATCTTTGATTTTCAAACTTTTATATACTCATCTTTTACCAGTAATAAGGATGCATTAACATTTGTTCATGGTTTCACCTTATTATCCTCAAATTCCATTTTAATTTTCAATAATTACAATTGTTGAATGTTGATACTTTAATTAAATTTATACATCTTGCTTTCTATAACCTATATCAACAAATGGTCCAATTATAAATAGAATTAGTATTAACTTCATCTTATAGGATTAACTACTCCAATTACAAATCTATGCTAACTGCCCGATTTAAGTCAATTAATTGTAATTGAGTCTACATTAAATGATATAAATTATAAATTGGAACCTCAATAAATTTGCTTATTGATTTAAAAAAATTTCTATTCAGTAAATAGACATTTTATGGATATAAATAACATTTGAATTATAACACATGTCATTAGTGCATGCTTCATTTCTTATAAACTCCCTTTTATTAACTAGAACACATTAACCAAAACAAAATAATTAATTTAGATTTATTTCAATCGATTGCCATTCTTAAATTAACATACTCAAAATGGTTAACTTAAATAATTGTTACCCTTTTACATTCAAATTCACTTACAACCATCATTACAACAATGTTGCCATAGATTTAGATTTAATTAAATAAATTAGATAAATGGGTAAAGTTTTGTAATTATCACTAATGCCAAATATATATGCATTAATTACTACTTATTATTATGAATTCATTTATAAATTTACTAGTTGCCTTTGTCTTCTTATATCCTATTTACTACTAAACTTTCTATTCTTAAATCTATACTCCCATTGATTTATTAAATTTGCACTTATTATGCATACTTTTAGCAACTCATATATACTTTGCATCTATTCCCCAAATTTCACATTCTATTGTTACATAAATTTGCATTGATTACTATTTATTATTATTTTACTGATAAATTAGATATTTGCATTGGTTTTGCTTATGCTAAATTAATTTCCCATAATAAATAAGGTTTCAAAACAATTAATAACATTTCCTTAGCCCAAACCCCGTTTACCAATTATTTTCCTTCAATAATTCATGTTGCTATAAATACGTACATTTACACTTTATAGTTATTCTAGTATACCTATTCCCACTCTTAACCCTTATCTTTACGTTCACCCACTTGTAATATTAATTATATTTATTACAATTCAATGTTGGCATTTATTACTATTAATTTATACAATGTTTATTGCCCTTATTTCAATTTCTTCCTTTTCAGTTGCTACTCTACTATTCACAGTTTCTTTTGTATACTCCTTTCCTATATAATCCAACATACACAAATTCCAATTAAATCCAATTATTACCTTTAAACAAAACATAACATTCGAATACCTCTTATTAAATTGGAATGTTTCATTTAAGTTTATAATTGATCCACTTGGATTAACATAAATTTTTATTTTCAAATTTATTCCCATTTACGGTTAATCAATGTTATTTTACATTAACCAATTTTAATATTCACCTTTAATTTCACATCTTCAAAGTATATCTAGGGAAAAATCTTTTCACCGCTTAATTTACTGAATCTTATGCAGTCTTACTATAAATAAGTTTTAAATTACCATTACTGTACATTCAATTACTATCCAAAGTATTTATTCATAAATCAATTCGATATATACGTTTGTTTCCTTCTATTTGATTTATACCTAGTATACATTTTCCTAAATCCTGTTTCATTACCTTCATTAAATGGTTATCGCATTGAGATCAAATTTATTAGCTTATATCGCATTATTACCATTAATTAAAATTGGCTTACAAATTTTTTTAATTCAATACTCTAAATAAATAACATATTATTCCATAATTACTCTTGTTTTCACATATTCCATTCAAAAATTAAACCACAATAATTACATTATTTTATTGAATTGGAAATCTCATTTTAAATTGTTAACTTTTAATAAGAACAAATGGCAACACCAAATTCCTAACATTCATTCTATTAAAAATTATGGAAAATATGACAAATTTAGTTAACGAAATTTTCGGGTCGTTACAGTCAATCTCTCTAGTGTGTACCGATTACTATGGGAATTACCTTGTTTAAATAATTTAGTTGTGCTATCACTTATCGCACATGTTATGACAATAATAGTATGTTTCTTTATTTATTTTCTTTCCTCGCTATATATTTTCTTTCAGATCTGAAACAGCTTCTCTATTTAAATGTTATATATTATTTTCTTTCAGATTTAGTTTGAGGTGGTGGGCTCGTTCGATTTTTGTTAGCAATTCGAAATGGTTTGGAGTCGCGGTTCGATACAAGGTAGTGACAGCGGAGTTGTGGTGGATTGCCGGGGCTTGGGTCGTGGTTTGGTCGCTGCTGTAACTGCTGTTAGAAGTCAGTAGGCGATGTTGAGGAAGAAGTGAGGCTTGGTAGGTGGTCGTGTTCGATTCAGGCGTTGTAGGGTGCTTCCGATGTTTGCAGCGTGAAGAAAGGCTGTTGTGGCAAGAAAAAAACTTATTCGACGATTCATTATTGTTTGCTAGTGGGCAGATATATGCAGCAATTGAGTTTGTTTGAAATTCATTATAAATTTACTGTTTTAAATTTTATTCAACATCTGAATTTTGAATTTTGATTATATGTGCATGTAATTCATTGCAATAGAACTTTGCTTCAGGTATACAATACAAATTTCATTGTTATCGAAATTCTGTAATTTTTGATATGTATGTACCTACTGTATTATAATAGACAATTCTATAGTGTAAATGCTAGCAAAAATGCAGCTCTACATGATTTGGTAGCTGTAACGAACATATTCGTTACGAAAGACGAAATTTATAACGAGCATGTCGTTACTATTGATGAAATTTGTAACGAACAAGTGCATTACTAATGATGAAATTTGTAACGGACAAGGTCGTGATAATTTAGAATGACAACCCCTTCTTCTACCATGAAAGGAGAAACTAAGTAACGGAAAATATCCGTTACAAACCAATGCAACTAATAACAAACTTTTTCGTTACAAAAATTTAGATTTCTAACGACAAAGTCCGTTGATAAGTGATATATCTAATAACGGGTAGAGGCCGTTATAAATATTTGTAACGACATACCTCATGCCTGTACCGCTCACGACTATATCTGTTATAAATTTCATTTGTAACGACTATATTCATTACAAATACACCTTTTTGGTATAGTGCTTTTGCATTCAGAGCTCTTTGCTTTTAATCTGGTTGATATATCTGTCCATTATGGATTGCTAGAAACATATTTTTGCTTAAAATCAGATTTTTCTTTATTCTTACCTCTGTTACCTTTCTTTGGAATATGCAGTTGTGCAATATCAACTACTCATATATCTGAGGCAGAATTGAGTTACTACATCCCATATCCACTGATTCTGGAATTTGGATCAAGAAGGTATCGAATTCGGGAGATGTGCGAGGCAAGGTCGAGTCAGGATTAAGAATCTCCTCGGTCTCTGCAGCCTTCTCTGGAGGAGGATCGACCTCTATTGGTATAGTATCAGAAATATTGGCATTATGTAGAATTTATCTTTGTTAGCTTTGCCAAGATTAGCTAAGGCCATAACGTTTGCATCTCCCTCCATTTCTATTATTTGACTGCCTTTCGTTTTGTTCTTTATTGATTTCTCTATTTGATGAACTCCCTCTGCTGTGATCTGATTTTCTTGATCAGTGAGCATCTTTTCTTGATCGAAGATGACTCCTTTCAAGATGATCCGCTTTTCATTACTTTTGGATGCACCAACCCTACATTTATAATATTTTCATGTTTGACCAGCATTGATGTATCACCCATTTCTTGATGATTATTATCTTGATATTCTTGAATATTTTCTTTCGGAACCCATGTTTTTTCCAAGTTGCATTATTCTCTAACATGTCCAAAACACTTACATGTATTACATTTCGGTGGAATCCACTCATATTCCACCTTTTGCATTATATTTTCTCCATTATACATTGTTACATTAATTTCATTTGGGAGTTCATCTTCTGCCGCAACTTCTACTAGAAGACGAGCATAATTCAATCTCGTTTTCAAAGTGGTTGTTGCATCCATTTTGATGGTTTTACTGATAATACTAGCCATGACACTGAACGCCTCTTTGTCCCACAACCTTAGGATCATATTGGGTAATTTAACCCATACTGGCATCATTGTTAAAAGATCTCTATTCAGTTTTAATGACTCAGACCATCTTTTCATGATGATGAGTTTGCCATTGTAGAAATATGGTCCATTTTTCAAAACTGATTCACAGTCTTTTTGAATTTCAAATTTGATGAGGAAGAAACCGTTCTCTCTTGAATACACTTTAAATTGTCCAGTTGGTTTCAACACGCGTTGAATGTAAGATTTAAAAAACAAGTAGTATGGTTTGGAGCTTACCACATAAACAAGAATAGAATTGCTCCAGCATTCTCTGGTTCTTTTACAAATTGTCTCTTTAGTCACTCCATACTTCTTGTTGTTAATCATTATTAGAGCTATAACTTCAAGATTACATTCTTCCTCTGGTGGTTCATCTGACTCGGTCGCCATTATGTCTGCCTACGATTTCTGACCTTGTTCTTTATTCAGTGAGAAGTCCACCGGCTTTTGTAGTTCTTGGAAATTTTTACGTTGTTGCGGTATACTTGGCATTTCTTTGCCTCTTCAATAATTGGAATTCGTAGCCGGTGACAACTCCTATCTATTCTTGATCTCTCTTCTCCTTTAAGATCTAGATTGAACGGTTTGAAAGCCTTCTTCATCAATGTTGACTCCTAATGGCTTTCTGATATGAAATGATTGATATTTATCAGGTGGTCTACCCATTAGAGTTGTTGTAGAGATCTTAGATGCAGAAAACGACAGAAATATTCTGAAACAAATTACAAAATTAAATTGAACAAACTGAAATAAAACCCAAAAATGCGTTCGTGGCGTCTTTGCCATTTTGACTGTCATTACAATACATGTATGTATACTGCTTACATTTGTGAACAATAGCAGCCAATGCCTTGAGTGCTATATCAGACCCTTGCTACAGATCTTTTTCGAAACTTCGTACTGAGTGTCCTATCTTTATTGCTTGTTGCTTTCGCTTCTTAAGTAGTCATGGATGGATATGAAATCCCATTTATATATTTAGCAATCTCTATAGTGTTACTACCTTTCTTCCTCTTATTTTTTTGTTATCAAACCAATACTAAAACTTCCAAAGACACTATCACATATTGCCTGGCCAGTTGATTCTTAGTTCATCGAATAAACTCAACTGAAGTACATGTAGATGAGGAGCTAAAAGATAAGATGATTACGAATATTGCACAAGTAAAACCTTTTATATACCAAACTTATACTTGCATAAGAGAGTTTTATGAGGCATACATGCATACATGAATTAGTTTAGATATGCGAAATAATGTATTAGCAAAGATGACAGGAGTATCATTTATTACAGGAAGAAACGAATACATATGCAGTAAGCGAAACTAAGTAACGTCAGAATAAAAATTAGAGTGTGAAACGAAGGAGAGCCTGGATACAAAAGAAACAAAGCCTAAATAATATACATTTAAACTGTGGTAAAAAATATGTAGACAGTAGTCTATATATATATATATATAAGTTTTGTGTTTATGTTTTATTATAGTTTATTAGCAAATTCAACACAGAGCTACAGTTTATATCACAATTCATATTTTAATTCATCCTGTCAGTTAATACTTCAATTCATATTCATTAATCATTCATATCATGGCCAAAATATTTAAACAGCTGACCGAATTGCTTGGTATCCATCCTATGGTAATAAGTAGTAATATTCATTATTAGGGCATAATCCTCACTATACAGAAGTTGTCCACATCACGCTGTAACGGGGGATATGTTTAGCTAAAATGTTTGTTCATGGGGATTAATGCATAATCAAAATGCAGCAAGGCTACGTAATGGAAAAGCGGATTGTGCACCGTAGAAGAGGAGTTGATAGGTGTTGCAATTATAATATGGTTTGGTGCACCGTGAATGACACGTCAAACGGTACCTGTATTTGTGTAGCATAAACTAAGTGCAAAAGCAACAGACATAGCTATCACTAGTTACAAACATAACGTACAACTCATAGTAATTATAAACCATAGTAATAAAATATTAATAGAAAATAAAATGATTATAAAAGTTAGTATGAATATGACTTCTATCCATATTTGCAAATAACTTTCAGTAGGGGAATTAAAATGATCCATAGCATACACAAATTCCTTTTAACTTGGTATTACCTGCAATGAGTAAGAAAATTGAAGAGTAAGGGCATCTCCAGTGGGTTCAGCTGAACCTGGGGTGGGCACCCAGTGGCCAGGCGCCAATTTAATAGGCGTCTGATCAATAGGCGTCCATAAAATGGACGCCAGCCCTCCCCTCCTATATAACCCGATCGCTTCCCTCCCATTCTCACTTTCTACCTCGTTT
This sequence comes from Allium cepa, assembly GCA_030765085.1. Taxonomy (NCBI): domain Eukaryota; kingdom Viridiplantae; phylum Streptophyta; class Magnoliopsida; order Asparagales; family Amaryllidaceae; genus Allium; species Allium cepa. The sequence goes on from CM060941.1 coordinate 637,419,488, forward strand.
TCGTTTTAATTTTTTTAAAATTAGAAAATCTAAACGAAATGCCACCGCGTTCAACCAAAATCGTCCGAAGAACGGTTCACGGACATCCAGCGGAGCAAGCTAGACTGTTACACGTTCCGCCGCCGCCTGAAGTTTCACCAGACGATCTATGTGTACTACACTAGCTGCCAAATGGTTATCGGCATAGAGCCGAAACCGCTTTGACGACCGTATATGTATAAATTGAAAGTTAATATAACTGGTTATTTTAATATGTACCTCACATACTCATACTAAATAACCGTTACTCTATCAAAAATTATTAATTCATAAATTATCTATAGGACCATTACATACTATCGGGATAGTTGGGCTAAGTGCATCACCCAGATTTATGACTCTCTTCCAAGTCCTATTATTGAAAGGCTACAGACTAACCCTTTTGGTCTTTTTTTGTCAATTAGGTATGTTCAGTCCTTCGATCGACCTCTCATTCAGGCATTAGCTGAGAGGTGATGGCCCACCACGCATACGTTTCATTTTTCAGATTTTGAGCTTGGTATCACCCCAGTTGATTTCTACATGTTCACTGGCATTGAATTGGACGACATGGTCTTCGACCTTTTCCATTTGATTATTTATATGAGCCACCCAATCTATTTACTATTTTTTACCACTAATAGATGTTACCTGCGTCACTAGTGGTTTTGTCAAGTTGACTTACCTGCAGTAGTACATCACCAGTTATATAGCTAGAGCCGATATGATGGATGTAGTTACTAGAGCATTTCTACTGTACTTGTTTGGTTCTATCTTTTTTTCAAACCAAAAAGGTACGGTTAGACTAGGCTATTTAGCATCTCTTGCAAATTAAACCAGCTGCATACTATTGACTGGGGCACAGCAATATTAGGCATCCTTTATACTGCTCTAAATTCATTTGCGCTTGGCGATGTCAGGAAGATGTATGCTTTTGGTATATTTTGCTGTTATGGTATTACAAGTACACGGCAAACATACATCCCTGCATTCAGAACATGGCTAGTCAGGCTGCTGAGCAGTACTTCCTTAGGATGAGACGATGGAAGACTATGCAGTACGTACATCATGTTCCCTTAGATGTACGACATGACTTGATGGAGGCTAGGTCAGAGCTTGATATGCGTACTCGAGGTAACATCATTCGGACTCCTTGCGCCTTACATTGGACTCATCTAGCAGATGCAGGTCTTCTGGTTGACGACCATCACTTGATAGTTGCGTATTCACTATCTAGACATAGGGTTGCTTTGCATACACCTGCATTTATGTCTATGTGGTATTTGAGAGAGAGAGATGTGCTTATCAGATTATGGGTGATTGCCGTATACCATATGATCATTTATCTTACGAGGACAAGTTTGGTAGACATAAGGTGATTGGCAACCAGTACTTAGATGCTATACGACAGGTTAGATGGGTGGATAGTAGTACTTTCTTCATCGATGGGGATTACGATGCTTATTGGGCTAGAGTAGCACCCCGTAGATTCATCGTACCAAATTATGTTCGTGGGGTCAACTCTGATCATATAGGAACTCACGTGGCACCTGGCAGAGTTCAAGTGCCGCAGGTTTCATTTGACCCGATTCCGTCACAGTTCTTCTAGACTCCCGTGTAGTTGGAGACTGATACTACTTTTAGAGCATATGACGTGACAGGTACTTTGATTGAGCAGCCTTTAGTCTTTTTAGGTCACCCCGACTATCCTGATGTGCCTTCAGTCGGGTTATATCCTCCGTATGAGGAACATTTGTTGTTTATTACCATTTTCCTTTTATTTTATGCTTAGTTTCTTACTGTGTCAAATATCATCTTTATGTAGTATGCTGCTAGATTGGACCAGACCAGAGTTTCACTTGGTGTGCTTTGTGATATGACTCTTGCACATACATACACCATGCATGATATGTACATGCAGCAAACACAGATGTTAGAGGCACAGATTGATCAACTATCAGCTAGACTTGTTGTATATGAGCCTTTCGAATCACAAGGCAGAGGTGATGCTGGTCCCAGTGGGTATGATGCTGGTGGTTTAGATGAGGACTATGGGGATGAGGACGATGGGGATGATGAGGACGAGGGGCAGGATGGTGATGGGGATGCGATGATGACGAGGGAGATGATAATGATGGTGACGGGGATGATGATAACGACGACGAAGATGATGATGATGGGGATGATGGTGATGATGTCGACGACAACGACGACGACGTTGTATCCCTTTAGTTGTATACCTTTTAGTTTATGCATAGTATACGTTTTATTATATGTTGTAGTTCTTATAGCTTATATACTTATGCCATTGTTTGAATATACTATGTATTATTTATTTTTATATAATTTCACTTTCTTGGATTTTGAATGATAATGTTCGAGTATACTGTGAATTATATATGTTTGTGTATACTTTGAATTATATATGTTTGTGTATAATGTGAATTTTATATGTTTGTGTATACTTATAAGCACCAACTAGTGACATATAAACATAAAAAAACAACTAGTGACAGTAGAATTGAAGATATACGAACATAGAACACTGATAAAAAATGACATAATAATAATAGACCACAAATATAAAGAAAGCAGACGTGACGATTAAACTGCAACTCCTGTAAAGAAAGTCTAAGACGTCTTATCTACCATTCTAGTTCGTTTGCATAGGTTATGCACCTTGGACATAAAGGATCATCAAACCATTCCGCGTAATTGCAACCATTCGGCCAGAATTGACATAGTTGGATTCGACGACTAATATTTTCTCATCCGCACGTACTACAGCTTCAACTCCATACCCGCATTGACAACAAACTGGATGCGATTCAACTTCTTGCTCAGTGGAAGGTTGAACCACTTGAACCTGGTTCTCAGGTTGTTCATATGCATGACAAACAACATGTTGTTCGTATGGTGGTTCAACCACTTCCTGAAGTCTCGGCTGCTCAAGGTTTTGAAACTGACCACGGACATCTTCATAGCGTTGTTCTTGATAATCGATAAGCCAATCCTCATCAGTATGTGGACTTTCCGTAGGCACGTAACCTGCATCTGAATCGATAGCTAGAAGAAGGCCAAGAAGACATTGCGATGAAGAATTTATTGTTGTGAGTGAGGAAGAAGATGATTATAAATGATGAATAAGTAAATCAAGAAGAGCATATATAAACAAACATTACACATGTGCTGCCACTACTATTTGATCTGACAACAAACATTACACAAGAGCATATATAAACAAACATTACACATGTGCAACCGCACTCCGTTTATTGCCTATGTGCTACCACTACTTTAGATCTGACGACAACAACAACAAACATTATTATTTGAAAAGACAATTCAGAAAGCTCTCTACACATTAACGAACGTTACATAACCAACTAGCAATACTGTTATCTTAAGGCCATCCAAATCTTTCTAGCCAATTTTGACGTACGAAGTACGCATCATGGGCAATGACGGGAGTGTGGTATTTTAAATTGTATCGACCGTCATAACTCGAACTTGTAGTCTCAAAAACATTTTTCGATATTATCTCATTAATTAATAATCTTTATGTAACGCGTGCATGCCCTAGTAAAGTTTCCGTATGCAGTCCTGACCTCTTAAGCCGTACGTCTGACTTGACAGCCCACGTCGTTGTTGTAAAGTTTAGCCAGAGTCTCCCAAAAATGAATTACCATTGACTCATGATATCGCACATCTCATCAGTTTGTATGTAGTACTGCACAAGCAACTTCAATTCATGAAACGTAAATGTCATATTGGACAATATAGTTTGAATAATGCTAAGTTTCAAATGATGTAAACAGATAACGATTTGTGAATTTATATAATGGATGTTCCTTCTCTCCACTCAACAAAGCATGGGAATTTTGACCGGCAAATGAACGTGGTTACAGTTAAGTGATTTGATAGCACGCTTACCCATATTCTCTCCACTCAAAAAGTAGAGAATCTTGACTGACAAATGAACGTGGCTACAGTATGTGATTTGACCGCACACTGACTCACCTTCTCTCCATTCAAAAAAGCAGAGAATCTTTACCGACAAATGAACGTGGCTACAGTTCATGATTTGACCGCACACTTACCCATCTTCTCTCCACTCGAAAAAGCAAAGAACCTTGACCGGCAAATGAATGTGGCTACAGTACGTGATTTGAATGCACACTGACCCACCTTCTCTCCCCTCAACAAAGCATAGAATCTTGACTAGCAAATGAACATGGCTATAGCTCGTGATTTAACCACACACTAAGTTACTTTCTCTCCACTCAACGAAGCAGAGAATCTTGACCGGCAAATGAATGTGGCTACAGTTCGTGATTTGACCGCACACTAAGCCACCTTCTCTCCAGTCAAGAATTAGTCATATATATAACCATATGGATCTCATACTTGTTCACCATAATTTAGTCTAACAAAACAATCAAGTATCAAACAACTACCCTTAAATATCAAACAATGTCTGGAAATTACTAAAAGCTATGTTGCTATGCGACGGTGACTCTGAAGAAGAAGCGTATGCATTAGCGCATCAACAAGAGGAGGAGGAACTGATGGACATATACCGTGAAGCATATGGTTCAAATTCTGGAAAACATGGCGGTTCTGTTGTGGGTCGGAAATATATCAACCGTAACCAGCAAGCATTTTAAGAAACACTTATGCAAAATTACTTTGCCCGTGATCCAACTTACGGTCCAGAGATGTTTAGATGACGATTCAGAATGAGTCGTCCATTGTTTTTAAGAATTCTCGAAAGTATTCGGTAGAATAATAATTATTTTGTTTACAGGCAGGACGCTGCAAAAAAACAAGGTTTGAGTGGGCATCAAAAGATGACATCCGCATTGAGGATGTTAGCATACAGTACACCCGACGATGCGCTTGACGACGCATATCGTATTACAGAGAGTACGACATTGGAAAACCTAGATCACTTATATCAATCAGTTGTGGACATTTATGTTCGTTCTTCAAACGAGACAGATGTAACGCGCTTGCGTGAAATGCATGAAAGCAAAGGCTGGTCTGGAATACTTGGAAGTCTAGATTGTATGCATTGCGAGTGGAAGAACTGTCCAAAAGCTTTTCGTGGAGCATATAACGGCAAAGAAAAAAAAACCAACTATCATCTTAGAGCAGTTGTCTCTCATGATTTGTGAATTTGGCATGCTTTCTTTGGAATGCCAAGTTCTCTTAACGACTTAAACGTTGTCGAATGATCTCATTTATTTAATGATTTGGCGCAAGGTAAGTCAACTCCCGTATCATTTACTCTTGATTATAACACATATAAGCATGGATACTATCTAGGAGATGGAATTTATCTTAAATGGAGTACGATTGTAAAGACATTTACAAACCCAATGACGGCAAAATAGAAATAATTTGCTGCAATGTAGGAAGGACAAAGGAAGGACGTAGAAAGGGCGTTTGGGTTCCTTCAAGCAAGGTTTGCAATGATCAGCAATCCATATAGATTATGGAAGAGATCAAAAATAGCTACAATTATGTTCTGTTGGATAATTCTGCGTAATATAATCATTGAAGATGAACGCAGTATGGATTATCCCGATTTCGAGTATGATGCGACAAGATAACCCCCCGAATTGTTTTGCACAGCCGTGTTACGAAATGAATGACGATACGCAATTCATGACGATCATCATGAAGTATATCGTAATGCAACTATTCATAATAGACTTCAAAGGAATTTAATGGAGCATATTTGGAATTCTCATGGAAATCAGTAGTTTGGGATGGTGGATCTTTGTTTAATTACATCTGCTTGGCTTTTTATTTCTGTAACGAAATGTAGAATGCTATAATTTTTTTGTTTGTAATATTATTTATGTTTGATGAAGTAAATCTATACTGATATCTACAGAATGCATCGAAAAAAAATATACCATTGAATATTTTTAAACTGAAAATAACACATGATTGAAAATATAAACTGAAGGTACATGGATATTTAAACCGCAATAACTAAAAATATCACATGAATATTTCAACTACATATGTTTTGTTTCTGATCTACTCTCAATAATGCACTGTTTGTACTCCATCCAATATTGTATTGTAATTGGGTCCATTCTGGTAACATCCTTTTCCATTACTAAGGTCTCTTGGCGTTGCCGCTCTAGCTCAAATCGGCCCTTCTCAAATCTCGGTCAATTCTTTTAACACGACAAGTTTTCTACACTCCCTCTTTAACGTTCTGCATTTTCTCTTGCATGTTCTTCATGCATTTAGGCTAAATGAGAATCGATTTAAGATTGAACAGCAATTTTCTTCTTAGCTGCTCGTTTCTCCATCGGTCTAGCATCTTCATCAAATGCAGGTTCTGATTCTTCGTCTTCATTATCTGGGCATACATTAGCATCCATATGAGAAGAATTGCCTGGGCTAGAATTATAATTAGTTTGACTTGTTTTTTTCTTCCCCTTCGACTTCGTTTGGACATCTTTTAAGCTTTTTGCGGTGTTTGAGCTCCATTTTTTTTAACTAATAAGCAAGTCATAGCAGTTTGCAACTTGATAGTAGTGTGGTTTCTTTATACCATTTTCTCTTGGAAATAATTTCAAGAATTGATCGTTCGCCGTTCTCTTAAAAAATATATATGATATATTAACAAAGTGATCAGAAATGAATATAAATTAAAAATGATATTTTTCAAAACGCTACCAATTCAGCTTCGCCACCTATTCCACTTGGATTTGTTATTCTTATTTTATGAATCTACGACTCGTAGAATTGTGTTTGTCGATTAATCTTCCCAAAACGACCCGTGATTGCAGACATTGACCTCGTCTTTTCAACATGTTTTTATTGTATGGAGTCGTGACTTTTTCCCAAAACGTCTCTCCACTTTGGTCATTCCTCTTTACCGAGTCGTTAAAAAAATGATAGAAAATATAACACAAATCCTTATGTTCATCGCCAGACCATGGAGCAAAAGAATGGAAGGATAGAGGGGAAGCGGTCCGGAGATGAACATTTTGAAAGGTTTGGGAATCAAAATCTCAGCTATCCATATTCATCGCTTCGGTACGTGATTGAAATGGATGAGACATACCTTCAATATTATGGAATTGAGAATAGAATTGTAATAGAAGAAGAGATATGTGTATTACAATCTGAAAAATAGTATGATATATGTAATGAAATCATAAATATGACCGTTTATAGTCGTCTTAATTTTAAATATGACCGTTTATAGCCGTTGGGGTCAAAATATGACCGTTTATAGCTGTTGTAATTTTAAATATGACAGTTTATAGACATTGGGGTCAAAATATGACCGTTTATAACCGTTGGAGTTCAAAATACGGGCCGTTTACAACCGTTGCAGCTCGCAATAAGGCGACGTGCAGAAGATAAGGGGGTTGTGTGGAGTGGGGCTGGGGCGCCCTTTTTATGGGCGCCCAACCACCGACGCCCATTTTATGGGCATCAGACCTCTGGCGCCCATAAAATGGGCGCCCAAGCCCAGTTCAGGATCCTGATTTGGATCCTGAGCTTTCAGCTTAATTCACCCTGAATTTGACGAATGGACTTTTTTTGCTAAATTAAGTATATAATCTCACCACTAGAGATGCCATAATAGGAAAGTGAAAAGGGATGGCATATAGGATAATTAGTTTTATATTTCCCAAGTTACATATATGCCACATCCAACAACAGTTATACTAATAAGCAATTGGCGTCCTTAAGTTACTGTTTACAATATTATGGGAGCCTGTAGCAGCCTACAGTTCGTTATAATGAACCAAATTATTTGAGTATGTAAATATACTTATATTACTACAGTATAAAATACGAAATCTTCGGAAAATGATAACTGTACAAACATTAAGTTAGTAGTATTAGTGCGAGAAGCAGTGCAAATTGTATATGTAAAACTGTCAACTTTGGAAAGCTACTCTATTACCATTATTTGTTTTTATTTAGTGTATATAGGTAGTAAGGAGAAGGCTTTATTAAGAACAGATAATCAACGAATTGAATTCAATGGTAGGATAATACATAACGTTTTCTCTCCTTCTTTACCCGGACTTGAGACCGACATCTATTTATAGTGAATAATAGACATGGCGGAATTTAAAACATTTCAAGGAACTTTAAGACGTATTGCTGAAACATTAGGTTATGCTTATTTGTTTAGAGAAATACAGCAATGGAAAAGCAATATGTAGACAGTATATAGTGCGGACTAATTTTGTGGAGGTCAGAAAACTGTATTAGTTAAGGTGAAGTTAAGAGTAGTTCACAATTAAAGAGCACGTTAACAAAACATCCTTGTAAACAACATTTTGGTTATACGTTCCCGTTTTTCGATGTATATTTCAATTTTTAACCGGAATTTTAGTTGTTTTGCCCGAAATTCCTCGAGATAAAATGACATAAAGCTGACCGTGACCGAAAATGTGGTCAGCAAGATAAATTCCAACCCATGAGATGGTTTGTCCTTCTGATTTGTTAATTATTAAAGCGAAAGCTAGCCTTACCAAGAATTGTCTACGGATTAGGTTGAATGACATCTTTATGTTTTTAGAAGGCTTTAATGGTATACGTGGAATAAATACCCTTGTACCTTGAAATTGGTCGAATGAAATTTCAACGTCTATAAGTTTGTACGAAAGACACGACAAATTAGTCTCATCCCATTACATAATTCAATTCATGGATCAATGTTGCGTAGTAACATTATTGGAGATCCTACTTTAAGAGTTAATTTATGAGGTGGAATACCATCTAAGGTAAGGGAGTTCAAAAACTAAGATTGATATGAGTTAGGCGTATCATCTCTACTCTATAAAAAAATGCATTCTTCCTCGAGGAATTTTTTTTTATGATCATGTTATTAATTTTATTTGTTGTTTCATTTCTTGATGATAATATTGCTCTATTTAGTATATAGTTTGTATCACTAAAATTATCAGTTAATGCGGGGAAGACTTCATTAATCAAAGAATATAACGAACTTGTATCCACCCATAGTATAACATTATCCGGTGGTAGTTTAATCATATCTTCTTATATGGTGGGTTCATTACCATTTCCAATGCGTAAAACAAAATCAACGTATGGTTGATCATTTCGTGCCCTCATACTTTGTGTTAAATGGAATACCTTAACGGTTGACTACAAATATGACCGAACGATACATGCATCAGTTGTTTGAGCTCTGGTCCTTCCCACAACAACTGGTAAAACCTACTGAAAATCCCCTCCTAAGATAACAATTTTTCTTCCAAATGGAACATCTACACTGGTCAAGTCTCTTAATGTTCTATCAAAAACCTCGAATGCATGGCGGTGAGCCATGGTCGCTTAACCCATAGCAGAAAGGTTGCCGTCAATAAAAGTTTTGCAGTATCAGATTGTTTAGTAATATGACATGTGGAAGAAGAATCTAAGTTAACTGGAATATTAAATCGTGAGTGTGTTGTTCTACCACTGGGTAATGCAATAGAAGCTATTCCAGAAGTGGCGGTTGTAATTACAATAAGACCTCGGTTTCGTAGATGACCTAAAATTGCTCTGTATAAAACATGTTTTTCCTGTATCTCCAGGATCGTCAATGAAGTAATGAAGTTGGTTTTGGAATTTACGGAAAGCATGATCATATCAAACGCTTCCTTTTGCTCAGTGGTTAAGTTATTTATTGATCGTAAATCTGTTAATGGAATTTGTATTGATTGTTCTTCTAAAATAAGTGTAGAAATATTGTAGTCCTGAATTGACTCTAGAGAGATACGTGGTAAATCATAATAAAAAATCTTCTATTATATTGTTTTAGAAGGTTGTTAACATCAAAGAGGCATCGAGCAATTAAATATGTAACTCTTATTGTGGAAGAAGACGGAGATGGATAATTTTCGATTAAAAAAGGCCAAAATTCTGCCCAGAATTCACGTACAACACATGGTTCACAATATACTAAAATGCTAACAAATAATCGCCTTAAAGCAGTAGGCATATGGATGTTTGAAGCATCAGTTAAACAATCCTTAATATACCGTTATCATTTTCTAGCAGTCCTCTATGTTCGTCTGCTTCTTTGACTGTAATATAAAGACTTCAGTTAGTGGTATGTAAGTATGCGAAAGAAAGTGTGCCTATAATATGATTTAGTAATAATTGTAAATAGCAGCGATCACCTTCAGTGGAAGATACTGTGTATGTTCGACCAATTACTTTACGGTTAATTTGTCTACGTTTCCATTCTTTTCATTCATTGTTCAACCAATACTTTTCAGGGAATTTGTGGTAAAGATATTGGTGTGCCTCCTCGTTGGTTAAATTTTGGTTGAAAATTTCTATAAGCATGGTTTTAGATCTATGTTCGTTAGGCAGAATAGAGTATAAGCTTTCATCTGCGTTAAATTGAAGTTGTTGCATGTTAGGTTGATGTATTTGTAGTCATATAACAGACGAAGACATGCTACTAAGTTGGAACTTAAATATCCTCCATAGTGACTCAGGTTCATAAATCCATCTGGCATTAACAAATTGAGAAATTTCTTCGATGTCGGTTGATGAGGAAGATAGACCCACAGAGGCGCAATCTGATCCTTTATAAACATATTTATATAGATATTTGACAGATTTAATACTGGAGCAAATTTCAATGTTTATATAACAGTCATATTTTAGAAGTAAATAAAGATTATAAGGAACCACCACCCAGCGATTTTCAATTGTAGTATTATTTGTTTGATTTTGTATTCCACTATCACGTCGTCTATAAATGAGATATGAATCAGTTTCTTGTAAATTTGATGTCGCAAAGCGTTTATGATATCTCTTCTTAGATATTCCGTCTCTCATGCATACGGCACTGGGATTGAAACTACTGCATGGATGATGAATTGTATGTTTAGTAACCAATGGATACAAATCTAGTTCTAAATCTCTATTTGGAATTTCTGCTTTAACCATGGAATTGTAATCGTTAGGATGATTAAGTTTATCAGGATGATTAAGTTTATCAGTTTCTGCAAGAATAATTAAGATATGTGAGTGTGGCGATCCCCTTTTCTGAAACACTATTACATGAACATGTGCAATGACTTTACCTAAGACATGTTTATCAAATAAATCTACTTTAAGTTATTCAATTTTGCACGAAAAATCGAGTTGTTAAATTCGGACAATCATATGCTTGTTGAAAGTGAAGTAGTTCCTGTGTAATCTCTACCCAATCAGGATTACATGTTATAGTAATAAATAAGTCAGGTTTTCCATACCTTCGTGTTGTTTCCATTGTGGTATGGTTGATGCATGTCGCATGGACTACCAATATGAGAGGATGGAAGGACTTTTCGAACTCCAACATTTTCTACAAATAGCATAGATGCGTAGGAATTAAAAATGTTTGGTTTATATTTTTAATAGGGAGAATGATAAGAAGGGAAAATACTTATTGGCAGTTGTATCTCCACTTGCTAGAGCATCTTGTAAACCCTGATATAAGTCGACTCTAACAGTATCTTGGTGGTCTCAAAGATACCATAGTCGCATAGTTTCGATTTTGATGTAAGTATCAACGAAAAATTGTTGGTGTAGCCAACCACCATGCAATAGAAGAGGTAGTTCCATAGGTTGTACCTATGATGTGTAAAAATGATAAATATGTGGAGTATGAATAAGAGTAAATTTATGTAAGTTATGCGTAATTTTTTTTCATAGGAATAAAAATAGGAAAGAGGTACCTATAACATATCGGAGTAGTAAGCTCTACAACTAATTTGGTTATGTTCGGTATTGTGGATGTTTAAATCCAATCCTTGTTCACCGCATGGAAGTAGAAGAGGATACTGTAGTGGATCATAAAATTCTGTTGTATTCGGAACTCTTGGAGGGTTTCTAATCTTGTTTCAACTATAATATCTCTGTCACTCGAATTGTCGGAATAATCGTCTCCTAAAATGATGCCCGCTACTTGTGATGCGGTTGGTAGTCAGTGAAAATGACGATCAACTACAAGTTCTTTTATTATAAGTCTGCAATCCTATAAATCAGTACGTTGTCCCAAATGTTTCAACATATGTACATAAAGATTATAAACATCTAAGATTTCCTTTAACGTTTGTAGGATGTTTGGTCTTAATACTACACTATCCTGTTGTTGATTTTCAATATCACGGTCATTATCATTGATGTACATTTGCAGGTGTCTTGACCTATTTCCGGGCATAGGCAAAACACTTCCAATGCTATGATATATAGAACCTTATGCATAATAAGAATAAATTCCATTTCGAGCAGACGCTAAGTTCTGATCAATGTTAGCCCCATAAACATGAATGCAAAAGCATTGTTATAAGATATTATGTTTATTCAAAAATATGAACCGACTCCACTATCTTCATTTATAAAGTAAAAAGTTCGGGAGGTGGTGTAGGGTACTAAATGGTAATTTTACCACCTGAGCAACAATTTCTGTTTTTTCCGCGGAAAAATAATTTTATGTTACAGTGTTGGCGGTAAGTAAGTTTAAGTGGCATATGACGGAGGAAATATGGGGGGCAGTAAAATCTCGGCCACAATTATAACGCGTCGTAATGGCAGATCGATTTATCAATTGATGTTGGGGAAGAGATGTAAATGTTGCTGCATTTTTTTAGTAGCAAATGTTATACTTTGCATGTCGTATAATGTAATGGAAAATGAGAATAAAGATGGAAAAAAATAACTGAACCATCCGGCAGTGAAGTTGTTGGGTTGTTGTGTATTTTGGCTACCACCACTGGTGGGTTGATAGGAGAATGTCCTACAACCTTAATAAAGGGGAAAAATTAGGGGAGTGCTATGTTTAAGATGGAAGCAGCCGTTGGTAGATGTTGCAGTATGAAGTCAAAACATGTGGACGTAGCATATAAAGTTATAACGTACATTATGGGCAGAACAGGAAAGCAGTTATGAAGTTGAAGCAAGAAAGAACCTACCATGCAGTAATAATAAGTTCATCTGTCAAAGTAGCTAACATATTGTCCTAATCCTTTTGTGACGGACTGTAAAACGAAGCAGTTAAGTAAGGAGCATTGCCTATGCGTAGACAGAGTACTAAATATAAAACTAATGTATTAACTCCGGCCCTAACTGCTATGTACACCTATTGCTATAGATTTATTTTCTTACATTTTTGTATGCATTGCACTTTTAAATTATTCAAAAACTGTTGATAATTAAACTGCACACTTTTTTTAGTACCAAACTCAGTCATCAGTACACGGTTAGCTATAAACATGTCCAAATTTGGATCTCAATCCTTTAACTAAAGCATTATGTAACTAACATATTAACAGATGTAGCAGTGATACCACATTTCAAATTCGTTTTGGTGAAACTGACATGCAAATTAAATCCACTAAAACAACGAAATTTAAGTGTGTTTAGGAAACAACAATGTCAGCAAAAATAAGTTTGGTTAAACCGAGGAGAAAAAATGGACTTAAAATATTACAGTAACATGAAGGATAACGTAGAATTTCCTTTTCCGCAGTAGCCACCGAGTTAGGCGTTTCTAGTAGGTTGGGTCAAGTCAAACCCAACCTGTCGCTGGTTTGACCCTTCTTTAGATGGGTTGTATTCCCCTCGGTTGGATTTTGCTTTCTAATTCGAGCACTGTCTACGGGTAGACGGAATATTAAATACTAGTATAACCGTACAACGGTGGAGAAACCGACCGTTCGATTGTATAACTTTGATAAGAAATACACATTTAAAATTTTCGTTAATATTACTTAAACATTAAGTGATAATATGTTGGAAAAAAAATAAATTGAGATTTGAATTTGAAATATGAATTTCAAATTTAAATATTAATTAAAGCATTCAAAATTGTCGATTTAAAATTGAAATTTTAGAATTTGAAAATCATAATAGATTTGAATTTAGAATTTTTGATGCACGAAATAAAAGGAGGAAGTTTAGGGAAACCGCGATGAGATAAGTTTCACGTTTTTAGGGAAATCGCGATAAGACAAGATCCACGTTTTTTTTTTGCTTCAGAAAATTTGATTTTGGTCAGTGACAGTAAGCAAACTTCCCTAACGGTCGGTTTGATAAAACTAACATACTCCTGCCCTAATGACTATGTACACCTGCTGCTACTGCTATAGAGTTATTTTCTTATGTTTTCTTATGTACCGCAGTTATAAGTTATTCAAAAATTGTTGATAAGTTAACTCCACAGTTTATTTAGTTCCCAAACTTTTCATAGTCCAGTCATCAGTACACAGTTAGCTATAAACATGTCCAAATTTGGATCTGAATCCATGCACTATACCATTATGCAACTAACATATTAACAGATGTAGTAGTGATACCACATTTCAAATTCGCTTGGTGAAAACTAACATGCAAATTAAACCCAGTAAGACAACAAAATTTGAGTGTGTTTAGGCAACTATGATGTCATCAAAAATAAGTCTGGTTAAACCAAGGAGAAAAAAATGGACTCAAAAGATTACAGTAAATGTTAGAATTTGATTCAGAGAGAAAGAGAGAGATTAAACGTAAAACCATTAGAAGACTACATTGTTATTACTTACTTAAAAGATGAGAAATACAAGGCTATAAATAAATAATAAAATAACAAACTACTCCTAAGTTTAAGCCACTAAGATAACCACAACACCCCTTCTACCACACAAATAGCACGCATGTGTTGACTTCTTCTTAAACATGTGCTAACTCTAACACCCTCCCTTAAACTAGATGTGCTAACATCCATTTTACAAAGCAATGAACTGCGCTATTCAATTTCTTCATCGTCGTGCATAGACGAACTCGATCACAACTTTCATCTCTAGCTGGTTGGACATGCTCAACTGTTTCACGTTGATTGGTACTTTAATCATCAACGAATACTCTTGGTTTCCTCTTAGTGATCCACTGACCTCTCCATTCGGGTCGTCCCTTGTATATGTCATCTCCCCAACAAGTGAGAACCGCGGCTCTTCTTCCTTACTTGTTGGATGACACAAAACCAAGTCTTCCTCACTCAGCCTACTTCACATGTAGTCATGCTCTTCAAACAGTTCTCTCTTGAGCACTCCACAAATGTCCAACCCCATAAGCGACGTTCCACTCTTCGTCGTCTTCGTCTTCATATCTATGTCACTTCAACACAAAACTCATCTGTCAATAGCATTTTCAAAACTGCACTTACATTACATAGCCACTTCATCACTAGCTACTACACAAACATCACCAACATCCACATCTTCAACATCATCAACACAAGCATTTCATCAACAATCACCACATACATACTACCATGCCACAATTGACTTGCGCCTGCTATTCACACACATACTTGCAACAGACCACCTTCCTCTACAAACACACATCTCCTGTACATAATTTCCATATCCAGTGCAAACAACCCCTTCAACATCACAACCCTACCACAATCAACAAATTACCCTCTGTACAAAACTGCCTACATATCAACTCTGTCACCTTACTGCCCTTACACACTACTTCTCATCATCTATAAAACAGTCGACGTCTCCATCAACCACCATTCTAACCACACTACATTCATCACCATTCAGACAAATTTCCTCCTTCCCACATTCACCATCATCAATCATAACCTCTGACTGCTACATAACTCATTTCTAAACCTTCGACATTCACATTCAGTCACATTCACCGTCACATTCAGTCATTCACTGTCATTTCTAAACCATTTCTAAACTCCAAACTTCACTACATTCACCACCACTCATTGCAACAGCCACTACAGCCAATACAAGCACAAACTTCAACTTGCCACTGCAGCCAATTATACTCCTGATCACTGACAACTCCTTGTACTGCCTCATACTTCAAGCAGTGACCAACTTCAAGCAGTGACAAATTTCCACATAAACTCTGCCAATACTTCCACACATCGACCACAAACACTCACAACAACAACTTCACAACTTCTAACTTCATCACTACAAAACCACACAACCACCTAACAGCCACTATAGAACCACAGTTCATCCTCACTCAACTTCTGCTTCTCATCACTGCACACATCATCGTACTCAATTCACCGCCAAAACACTACCATCACACCTCCTCATCGCCACTGTTCAACAGTGCACACTGCTACATGTTATTTGTCTAGTGTACTAAAACAGATAGCACGCTACAATAAACTCGTCGCACAAGTTTATTGATTAGAATTCCACTACGCTGGAATTTTGTATTAGATAAATGTAACAATAAGTTACGTTGTAAATAAATTACAACGACAACGTTATACTATTGTAAGAAATAGTACAACTTATAAACGGGAAAGATTACAGTGAATCTAACCAGTATATAAAGGAAATTCCGTCTGAGGCTTGTCGTAACAATTTCCTTAAGAATTTTATTTCAAAACTCTCCCAAGATACAACAGACGTAATCTGCACGAGATTGTAATGAGCATGTCAACTCTGTGATATATATGGAATATAGAGCAACGGAGCAAAGAAGCAGAAGAAACTAGATTGGAATAGAATGAGAATGTGATCAGTATTCTCTCCTATTTATAATTTCGTCCGCATCCCTTCGAACAGTCGCGTCCACTTGACGGGTCGCACCCGTTGCCTTTTGGTCACTGCTGTTCGTTAACGGGTCGCACCCGCTCGCTACTGGCTTGCACCCATTCGTACCGCCTGGTACTGTTTCGCCTGCACTGCTTCAGTCAGGTCGCACCCGTTCGCGTTTGGCCGCACCTGTTTGCTTCTAACGGGCCGCACCCGCTACTGTTCGCCTCTAACGGGTCGCGCCTCTTCAGTTATTCGCGTCCGCTTATGAACAGTTGCATCTCCTAAGGAAAAAACCCTGCGTCTGTTCACCCGCCCGCTTCTCTTTAAATTCCAGGCCCAGCCCAGTTTCAGACGAAGCCCAAAACCGTTAAACAATGGCCTAGTAAAAAGAATGGTCATTTTAGACCCGAACCCGAACCCAAGCCCGGCCCGGTTCGGTCGGACGGACGGCGGCGGCGGCGCGAGCGCGCGTGTGTGGTGGTGATGCATGATCTCTCTCCTCACAACGTAGCATACATTTGGGAACCCCAGGCCCCCAACCTCCTCATGAGAAAGCTATATTTAAACCAATATAGCTCTCACAATTTGGAGATGTGAGACTTGTATTTTTCATTCACTTTGCTTTTTAGGAATTCCAACAATCCCCCACATGAATGATAATATACATATCCCCCACACAAAGCGAAATATCACAGAGTACATATGGAATAATGCTTTATCGTGGATAAGTAGATATTTCACTTTGAACTTTCCCTAGTTAAAACTTATCGGATCTACTTGGCTAATCGGTGAATTATTTCATCTTGAACCGTCGGCCTTTATTGTATATCCAGACAATAAGCTTTACGAAGCATTGATTCCCTTCTCATCCAATCTCTTGGTTGTGTTCATTTTGGTCCTGAACAATTTTTGGTTCTGCGAGTGTTTTTAGAGAATAAAAGCCTTTTAATATTCTCATAGAGCCGACCCAGCTCACACTAACATAGGTGATCGCAACCATTAAGAGTATCCTACCTATACCCCACTTATTATTTCCAAGATATGGTCATCATTAAAAAACATAGTTTTAACCTTTAAAACTTCTGTAGGCATGCATTATATTTTGCACCATAGGAATGGAGTAGGACCAAGTGCAGACAAATGCATTACTTCTTGAGTTACTCATAACTGGTTTGCCTATTGATCCTAGTCCGTGGGATCTCCAGTCGCTAGGATAGGTTTCCGTATAAGGTAACTCTTGTTGTTTTAGGCTTTTAAACTCATTCCCCTCGATGCGCAGTCAATTTTCTCTCTTGATAAACGTTTAGTAAATGGATCCGCTAGGTTATCATTTATTCTCACATAATCTATGGAAATAGTTCCATTTGAGAGTAACTGCCTAACTGTATTATGGCGTCGACGAATATGTCGTGACTTTCCATTATACACAAAGTTTTGCGCTCTGCTTAGCGCTGCTTGGTTATCACAGTGTATGCATATGGCCGGTACAGGTTTAGGCCAAAACGGAATATCTTCTAAAAAGTGACGAAGCCATTCTGCTTCTTTGCCTGCTTTATCTAATGCAATGAACTCTGATTCCATAGTAGATCGAGCTATGCATGTTTGTTTAGTAGATTTCCATGACACCGCTGCCCCTGCTAGGGTAAAGACATAACCACTCGTTGATTTTGATTCCTCTGAATCTGCAATCCAGTTTGCATCACTATATCCTTCTAAGACGGCAGAATATTTTCCATAATGTAAGGAATAGTTAGTGGTATTTTTTAAATATCCAAGCACTCTCATTAGTGCTTTCCAGTGTTCCTTCCCTGGATTGCTTGTATACCTGCTCAATCGACTTACTGCATAAGCTATATCTGGTCTTGTGCAATTCATGAGATACATGAGACATCCTATTACACGAGAATATTCCAGTTGCATTACACTCTCATTAGTGTTTTTATGCAGTACTTCTGATGGACTAAAAGGTGTATTTACTCCTTTAATTCCAAAGTTTTGAAATCTTTCAATCACTTTTTCTACATAATGTGATTGAGATAACTCAATTCCATTAGATGTTCTTATTATTTTTATTCCCAAAATAATATCTGCAACACCCAAGTCTTTCATGTCGAAATTATTGATCAACATTTTCTTTATGGTCTCAATTACCTGAGTATTTGGACCGAATATTAGCATATCATCCACATATAGACAAATCATCACATATGATTGTCCAAGTTGTTTGTAATAAACACATTTATCACATTCATTTATACGAAAACCATTTTTCATCATGACACTATCAAATTTTGCGTGCCATTTCTTTGGAGCTTGTTTTAGTCCGTATAATGATTTGACTAATCTACAGACTTTGTTTTCATTTCCTTTGGAAATAAATCCCTCAGGTTGCTCCATGTAAATCTCCTTATCGAGATTTCCATTTAAGAATGCTGTTTTTACATCCATTTGATGAATCTCTAGATTATAAATGGATGCAATTGCTATTAACATTCTTATAGAGGTTATTCGTGTAACCGGTGAATAGGTATCAAAGAAGTCTACTCCTTCTTTTTGACGATATCCTTTGGCTACTAATCTGGCTTTATACTTGTCGATAGAGCCATCTGCTTTCATTTTCTTCTTGAAAATCCATTTGCAGCCAATTGGTTTTATTCCTGGTGGAATATCAACAATTTCCCAAGTTTTATTACTTAGAATTGAATCAATCTCACTTTGTATTGCTTCTTTCCAACATGAAGATTCAGAAGATGACATTGCTTCCTTGTACGTTTGAGGTTCGTGTTCTAACATATAAGTTAAAAAATCCGAACCAAATGTTTTGGAAGTTCTTGCCCTTACGCTTCTTCTTGGTTCAACCTCCTCGTTGTCCTGATGAGTTTCATCTTCACATGTCTCATCTCTGTTATCTCTTGTCCTTTTTGGGACAGGATTTCCATCGTATCTTTTATGTGGAAACACATCTTCAAAGAACGAGGCATCTCTTGATTCCATGATTGTATTTACATGAATATCATTTATATCAGACTTGAATACCAAAAATCTATAGGCACTACTATTTTGGGCTGGCCCAAGATAATAACAATCTACTGTTTTTGGTCCAAGTTTGACTCTCTTGGGAGGCGGAACTGGAACTTTTGCCAAGCACCCCCACACTTTGAGGTATTTAAAGCTTGGTTTGTGTCCTTTCCATATCTCATATGGAATTGTTCCCGTTTTATTGTGAGGAACTTTGTTTAATATGTGATTAGACATATTTAAGGCTTCCCCCCACAAGTTCGTCGGCAGACCAGAAGTTAAAAGCATGGCAGTAATCATGTCTTTTAACGTTCTGTTCTTCCTCTCGGCTACACCATTTTGTTGTGGTGAATATGGAGCTGTTGTTTGATGAATTATACCATTTTCGGCACAGAACTGTTCAAATGGTGATTCATATTCTCCACCTCGATCAGATCTCAATATCTTGATCTTTTTATTTAACTGATTTTCTACCTCAGCCTTGTATTTTATAAACGCGGTTATTGCTTCATCCTTACTATTTAAAAGATATACATAACAATATCGCGTATAATCGTCAATAAAAGTAATAAAATACTTTTTCCCACCTCTTGTAGGTAGTGATTTAAAATCACATAAATCTGTATGTACCAAACCTAATGGTTCGGTGCTTCTGTCAACAGATTTAAATGGTTGTTTGACCATTTTTGCTTCTACACATGTCTCACATTTTTAGTTCTTATCTACTTGGAAATTTGGAATCAATCACAAGTTTGATAATTTCTTCATTTTTCGGAAGTTTATGTGTCCTAATCTATCGTGCCATAGTAAAATTTCGTGCTCAAGCAAGTAAGAGACTTCAATTTTATTATTAGCACAATCAGAATACATAGATTTATTGTCGGTAACGGCTACATTTGCCTTAAATAGGCCATCACATAAATATCCCCTTCCGATATACATTCCAGCTTTGGACAGAACCATCTTGTCTGACTCAAACACGATCTTGAATCCCTTCTTTGATAGGACTGCACCAGAGATGAGATTCTTGCGTATGTCTGGAACGTGAAGCACGTCATTCAATTTGACAATTTTTCCAGAAGTGAACTTGAGGATAACTGTGCCACTTCCTTCGATCATGGAAACTGCAGAATTACCCATGTAGAGTCTTTCTTTCTGATCGAATTTCTGGTATGTTGAAAACATGGATTTTTCAGAGCAAACATGACGAGTAGCTCCTGTGTCAACCCACCATTGGTTAGGGTTCTGAATCAAATTGCATTCAGAAATAACCGCTGAAAAGTTGGACTTATCCATTTTCATGTTGTCAACTGTTAACATCTCTGTTTTAGTGTAAAACAGTAAAATTCTTAAGATGTTATTTGTCTAGTGTACTAAAACAGATAGCACGCTACAATAAACTCGTCGCACAAATTTATTGATTAGAATTCCACTACGCTGGAATTTTGTATTAGATAAATGTAACAATAAGTTACGTTGTAAATAAATTACAACAACAACGTTATACTATTGTAAGAAATAGTACAACTTATAAACGGGAAAGATTACAGTGAATCTAACCAGTATATAAAGGAAATTCCGTCTGAGGCTTGTCGTAATAATTTCCTTAAGAATTTTATTTCAAAACTCTCTCAAGATACAACAGACGTAATCTGCACGAGATTGTAATGAGCATGTCAACTCTGTGATATATATGGAATATAGAGCAACGGAGCAAAGAAGCAGAAGAAATTAGATTGGAATAGAATGAGAATGTGATCAGTATTCTCTCCTATTTATAATTTCGTCCGCATCCCTTCGAACAGTCGCGTCCGCTTGACGGGTCGCACCCGTTGCCTTTTGGTCGCTGCTGTTCGTTAACGGATCGCACCCGCTCGCTACTGGCTTGCACCCATTCGTACCGCCTGGTACTGTTTCGCCTGCACTGCTTCAGTCAGGTCGCACCCGTTCGCGTTTGGCCGCACCTGTTTGCTTCTAACGGGTCGCACCCGCTACTGTTCGCCTCTAACGGGTCGCGCCTCTTCAGTTATTCGCGTCCGCTTATGAACAGTCGCATCTCCTCAGGAAAAAACCCTGCGTCTGTTCACCCGCCCGCTTCTCTTTAAATTCCAGGCCCAGCCCAGTTTCAGACGAAGCCCAAAACCGTTAAACAATGGCCTAGTAAAAAGAATGGTCATTTTAGACCCGAACCCGAGCCCGGTTCGGTCGGACGGACGGCCCGCGCGCGTGTGGTGGTGATGCATGATCTCTCTCCTCACAACGAAACATACATTTGGGAGCCCCAGGCCCCCAACCTCCTCATGAGAAAGCTATATTTAAACCAATATAGCTCTCACAATTTGGAGATGTGGGACTTGTATTTTTCATTCACTTTGCTTTTTAGGAATTCCAACACTACATACAAAACTACAACACTTCCTCCTCTCATTCCCCTACATTTCCACCAGCCTGTCCATCACATTCATTACCAAACCACCAGACCACCTCTGTCACCAAACAGAACAACCATTATTTCCAACAAAATCACTTCTACCGCCTAACAAAGTCAACACTACATCATACATCCAGTTGCTGCTACAACATTCATCACAGTGCTACAACATTCATTCCCATTCAAACTTCAGTTCATCTACAGCCATATTAAAAAACATCGACCTTTACTTACCCATGCAACCTTGCCTCTGATCATTAACCCAATCGACTCTAGATCGAACTCCACCTCAAACCAAATTCACTGAATTTCGCCTCTCCAAATTTCAACAGCAAGAACCCACATCACCAATCCATTCTCTGTATACAAATCTGACCATCATCATAATTCGAGTAGCAACTGACGTGGATCTCAGTCGAAGTCCAAAGCTTCAATCAATAGGCACCGCACTTTTCATCACTTCCAGATCTCATATTCTCCATCTCCAGTCGACTTCGATCTCAAGCCTTAATAGCAGAACTTACGAGTAGCTACTAGTGGCGGCTTCCAGAACCAGCAACAACACAACAAGGTTCAAATCCAGACAAATTCGAGAGCGACGATTTCAACTCCGTTTCAGATCTGACGCTGCCGTGAAGTGACAAACTCTTCATTGACTGTTCCAGCACAAACCACCGGAGGCGATGTGATTTGTTATTTTTATTAGGGAAGTAGATCCAGATCCCGACTTTGGTTCCCATGGCACTTGCTATGCGGTGCAATTTGTTTATTGCGATTTATAAATTTGAGAAGGAAACATTTTAACGAGAAGAGGAAATTGTTTTGGGAGGTTTTTTTTTTTTTTTTGTTCAAAAAAAAAAAAACACAGCAACTTTATTCTTGACTCATGCCTTTCAATAAATATCCTTCTCTAGTTCTTGCCCTGGAACAACTCGTACAGAAAGATAGGAGTTCCATCAACAACTCCTTCGTGCTCATCGTTTCCATGGAAAACATAGAAGCCGAAGCAGATGTTGTTCACCATTCTTGTGCAGTGGAAGCCAATCATTCCATTTCTCACGAAGGAGACTCGATTTTTTTTTTTTGGAAACAACTTCAATAAAATTTATTGCAACTCTTTGTCCTATCTCTCTCATCTCTAACCTTCTCTGATACCATGTTAGAATTTGATTCAGAGATAAAGAAAGAGATTAAACGTAAAACCATTAGAAGACTACATTGTTATTACTTACTTAAAAGATGAGAAATACAAGGCTATAAATAGATAATAAAATAACAAACTACTCCTAAACTTAAGCCACTGAGATAACCACAACACCACTTCTACCACACAAATAGCACACATGTGCTGACTTCTTCTTAAACATGTGCTAACTCTAACAATAAAATGAAGGTAAGTTGTATAAGCACACATATACGAAAGGCATAAATTTTAACCGTATATAAAAGCCAAGTTGTAGTATACGGAAATACAAAGATATAGCGAAGCATGAATGACCTAGCTTGCCATCTACTTACAATACATGCGGTATAGAAACGAATAGTAGTAAAAAATGTATGAGTACAACATATCACGATGATGTGAGGTTGTAATTACCGGATGAATTTTGTGTATGATGGTTTTCAGGCAAGCATGTCCTTCTACTTGCAATGGCTGATTGTCTAGCTTGTTCACGCCTTGCACGTTGAGTAACACGTCGTCGTTCGCTCTGCTGCTGGTCCATAAAGTTGTACAAATATGAGATAGTCGAAAGAAATGTGGACAAAGCGGTAGGCAGTTGGAGTAATATGGAAAAATATTGCTGTAAAACTTAGAATCAAATGAGTACGTAGTGAAGGAAAAAAGTGGAATGAGTGGGTGATGCCAATTGCATATTTATACAGAATGGTTGATCAGAGATTTTGCAATTGACGTATGCAGGAATGGAAGATGTTGAAGTAGTCAGAGCTCCTTTTGGCTGAAATATTGGGTTTAACGGCTACTATGTAGAAGTGTAATAGTAACTTTGGTTTGTTGCTAGAATGGGGGTGAAGCATTGTGGAAGAGATATATAAAATAGTAAGGGAGGTATTCCGGCACATAATATTTTGACAGATTCATCTATTTATGTT
Source organism: Allium cepa (assembly GCA_030765085.1). Lineage (NCBI taxonomy): Eukaryota > Viridiplantae > Streptophyta > Magnoliopsida > Asparagales > Amaryllidaceae > Allium > Allium cepa. The sequence goes on from CM060941.1 coordinate 637,443,629, forward strand.
ATCTAACCTACAGTCAATACATTGGTTTTTTATAAAGCTACAACTGATAAGTACGTCATGCTTTCTAAAGCTGTCATATTAAAAGAACCAGGCATGTGTGGGAACAGTCTCATATTAAAAAACAAACTTTCTAAGGAAGAAAAAAATTGATGTTTTACTGTTTGATTGTTTAGAAAGGAAACTGGTGGAAAAAAGGGTTGTAACATTTTCGCTAGCAACGGGAACCTATGAAATAGGAGCAAGACGGTAAAAAGGATTCATCTTCATGAATGGCACAAATTGAAAGCCTGTCTGCCATTCAACTATACCGACAACTATAGAACTGAAAGAATCGTATACGTACTAATGTAAACGAATAATAATGTCAATGATAGCCGTACATTTTAAAAAAGTAATCGATGACATGGAACATAAACATGCTATGCAAAACAAAGAGGAATTGGGTAGGCATGAAGTAGTATAACTGAAAACTGGTAATAAAATTCAAAGGACATAAACATTTACGCATATATAGCAATAAAAGCAGTCAAAATGGATCTATTTTTTGTAATGATAAATACAATATCACATTTGAACTATGTACGAACTTGCGAATGCTCGCTGGATATAACTAATGAACAATTATATATAAGTAAACATCGCAATTAAGGTGGTCAAGAAATGTAACTGACCAAAATAAAAGAAAAGCTTGTAATAAAAACATATATACAATATATCATTTGTGGAATTCGGTATTTTTGGTAAAGAAAAAGGAAAAATAAAGGAAGGTGAACACATGAGTTAATATTGAACATAAAGGTCGAAATAAACAAATCATTAAATTAATTCGGGCCTAAGAGAGTGAAAATAAGAGACTGAAAGCAAAACCGTGGGAAACCAAATCAGTAAAGTATAGAGTAAGTTTGAGATCTTACTTTGAAAAATATAGTCGACCGTTGTTGCAAGTTATCCACAATTTTCTACCACTGATTTGGTGTTGAAGTTAGCAGCGGTTAGAAGAAGATTGATACGCTGAGTTAGTATCGTCGTGGTGGATCATAATCGCCGTAGCAGCTCGTCTCCCTAGGTAGCGTAACGAAAGCAAGGAAAGAATAGAGTTTGGTCAATTTAGCTCCGTCGTTTTGAGAATGGGAAAGGGGTAAGTGACGTTGTTTTCGACGGAGAAGAAAAGGGAATGAAATAAAAAAGAACACGGAGAAGAAAAGGGAAGAAAACGAAAGAGGAAGTTATAGAGTCGTAGAAAGATGCAGGTTGTGGAACATGGGATGAGGCGGTGGTAGAAATATGAAAGTGCCCTAACAGCATTTTTATGTCGAATTTACAATATAGACGACATGGACAGTCTAAAAAAGGCGTCATTTTGACTAGTTGACCCAAGATTTTGCTTTGTAATATAAAAATATATATAATACATGAGCTGTATAATATTTCAAGACCTTATCAATATCTAAATTTAATTTTAGTAGTAGAATTAAGTGATATTGAGCTATAATGGATTGATATAAGAGATTATTATTTTACAAAATAAGTTTGAGACTTCTATGAAATAATACGAAAAAGATATAATTGTTAGATTGGTAACTGAAGTAAGACACATTTTTATTGAATTGTTTATATAATTGTATATATGAATTGTTATTGTTATTGAGACGACGATTTGTTATTTTTGGTATGTACTTACTTTGTGTATGTAAATGTGCATGATTTGTGTTTATTAGTCTCATATAGTTGACTAGTTATATATATATATATATAGGAATATATGTATATATACATGGTACAAGGGCGAAGAGAGATTGAGACGCTAATCTAGAGTATGTCATATACTGTTCCGTAGTACCCTTGGGTGCTTCGACGAGACCTACAGACCAAATTCTTCTGAGATGTTGGTTTTCATGGTAGTCCACAATATAGTTGTGGCTCTCGATAGGTTTTTTTGGTAGCTAATGGCAGTTCGACGTGATTTATCGATACACGATTTAAATGAATATATAGTTCGATATGCTCGACTTGAAGTTATCGAATCGTGAATGAAATATATTATACGGATATATATAGGTTTGGTATGCTTGCTTAGTGGCAACCGGCCAACGCTAGGCACTTCAAGAACAGATCATGATCCACATGAGGATGATTATTGTTCGGTGCTTTGTACTCGTGTATGAAGGATGTACATGGGTTTAGCGTTTGCATATGGTTCTGGTATGCCAGTATAGACAACCGGAAGGAAAGGACGCGAGTGAGTGAATATATTACACCATTGAGGCACATGACCTGTAAACTTGGTCCTGGTGTAGGGGCGGAGAGAGATTGGAATTCCAGTCTAGATCTGTTCATGCATTAGAGGTTTCGAAACATTATTCTGGTTACATGCCAGATTCACATAGGTCAGTTTCTTACGTCCCTTGTTCTCCCCTCCTTGATATTTTTCTGTATTGACGGTATCTCTTTAGCTACATTAGCCCACGATCTCTTGCTGTTAGGGTCGAAATTAGTGAAATTCATGCTAGTACCAAGCTTATTGGAATTTACTTTTGTTTTCTACTAATCATAGGTTTCTGTCTATTTCCTATTGCCACATCTCTTTGACCATATCCAATAATGCAGAACACTCAAGCACACTTGAATCAATACCTTGATTGATTCCAGTATGACACACTCCTATGTTTGTAGGAGTATTTCGACCATTTGGTCCGTCGAAACCAATTCACTACACCAAAATAGTGATTTTGCAACATTTTATATTTGTTAATTTCTAACATTTATAAATGTTACAGCCTACCGACAATAAAAAAGTGTTAGGATACCTGAAAAAGTGTTGGAAAATATAAATAATGATTTTTATAAACTTTCCAACACATCATTTATAATTTACAACACAAAAAAGAGTTAGGACAGTTGGTAAATTTGTAAATAACTCACTAAAAATTGGACCCTTGTGTAATACTGTATATGAAGAATTTTCTAACGCTTTCGCCTTCCATCACCACTATCGGCCGCATAATTTTCAATTAGATTAGGGTTTCCAACTTCACGCATTCCATCACCAACATCGACAGCCATTCGTGCATCCTCCAAGCTACCTGACATCTAACATCGAGCGGCTTAAGACTAGGGTTCCCCAATTCACTTGGGGAGTCATCTCCAGTTGAGCGTCAAACTCTTCATTCACGGCATCGAGGAGCATCACATTTGAAGCTGAAAGATAATCACGTCTAAATCAGAAGCTATCCTGGTCAGTAATCTTTTTTTTGGGCTTGTCTATGTTGTTATTTCTTATTTTAAACTTGGTCGGAACGGTTTAACATTAAACTTAAAGACTGAACGATAATCAGATGAAGGATATATGTTAATTTGTTTGTTGTTTTATTAAACTTGCATTATTATTTGTGAGCTTCATGAAGCAAGTGGTTAAAGAATCCATCGATAGCCACACTGTTAAGTGTTACCTGTAGTGCACAGTCTATACTGAGCTAAACTAGGGATATTGCAGTTAATATTTTAGTTTAGACTTCCATATTTAGTCTAATCTGGATTTTTGAAAACTTGGTGTGAAACAACAGGTGTGAAGTAGTCAATGATCTGGCAATGATATCAAGTGTATTGATGTTTGAATATTATATATATGAAATGTGTGGCTTTTAGTTTGGTTCAAATGGAAAGAAAAAAGAAAGTTGATTATTATTTTCTTTTCTTTCATGTTGTTTTATTGAATTAATTTGGTATGTAGCACATCCAAATGTTCTCATTTCAATTTACAAAAGGTGATTTTCCCTATGAAATTATGTTTGCACCCTGTTTTCTTTGTCAAAACAATGACACTCAGTTAACTAGCTTTCATTTAATATAAACCGAGCAGATTATACATACTAGGAACAAATTCTATTATTGCAATTGACTCCCTTTACACGCTAGGAACAAGTTGCACCTGTAAGAAGTCAGTTTCTATAACAAGATTTGGCAGCATATATTTTTCCGTGCTTCATCTATCTTTCTTATTGCTACGTATGTTACAGTTTTTGCTATTACTTATCGCATTTTCATGCTTTATGTATATAATGCTGCTATAATACTTACCTACTCAAAACTGCATTTGCTATTACTTATTCACTTTTCTTTGATTTATGTTGGATTTGTCTTTTTTTATATTCCCATGTTGCTAGATACATATGCACATTCATTAGCTGCCTCTCTTTATTTATTTTTGTTTGCTGCTTGTCAGCTTCCTCAAATTTGTACTTGTTGCTTTATTAACCTTGTCGTGATCTATATTCAAACCTCCCCCCCTTTTTTTAAATGTATCAAAAATGAAAAGAAAACGAGGCTAAGAAAAAACAATGTGAACTCCTGTTTAAGCAACTCCGCTTAAATTTTCTTTTCTTTCTACTTGTAAAGATGAAATGACAATATAATTAAACAAATTACCTTTCTGTTCTAACTATCCTATCATCAGTGGTTGGCAGCTTACAATAGTTTTTTCTTAATTTAATTTTTCTGTTTTTTGTTACATTCACTTCATTTGCTATCAGTTTTCTACAAAAAAAACTGGTATATTTCTGGAGTTGTAGAGTTTACTTACCTAAGATCATACATTAATTGCAGGAAACTGATATGGTAGATGAATCTCAGTTGTACTGTACTATAACCAATAGTTTAATGACTGATTGATTAATTTAGCTGAAGTAATCGAGGAAAAATTGTCTATATTATTTATGGTTCTAAAATTTCCCAGTGATGGAACTTATTTTGCGGCCATGATTTTAGCAGTTAATTGGTTGAGGAGTAACGTTAGACATGAGATAATTATTAGTTTCTGACCAGTTTAATTTTACATAATTCAGTAGGACATGCATGCATCATTCTAGTAATACATGCATATATGTAACATTTATTACTTTATTGATATTTTCACTTTCTTAAATTGATTCTTATATATGATCGAGGGACTGTGTTATAAATCAATGCATGTCTCACTCAAAAAGTAATACTGCTTTACTGAATCAGCTTACGGTATAATTTTACTATATCTTCATATAAAAAAATATCACCAACTATGATAGATGCTTCTGGTCATAAAGCAAGCAACACACTGCTTGTTTGATTTCATCTAGGCTTATGTTTGCATCTAATTTGTTTCTTGCATGCTTTGTAGGTACCTTTTGACAAATGATGTTTGGAAAAGTGCAATTTGTATTTTCAGCTTGCACATTTATTTGAAGAATGATGTTTGGAAAAGTGCCATGTATGTGTGTGTATATAATGTTTTCATTAGTGTGGATGAAGGTAAGCATTAAACAAGAAGTGTTACATTAAAAAGCACCAAGTCTCAATAGGAGATGCCTGAAAAGTAATACATACACCAATTTTCAGTTAGCTTTAACTCGGGTTCACTTGATTTTCACTAGCTAAAATGATTGTTGTACTCCTAATAAATTTTATGTTTGCTGCATGTAGGAAGGAATTTTCATATGTGGTTGTTTGTTTGATTGAGCTCAACGAGGGGGTTTAATGCTGCCCAAGGTATAAGGGTTCACTTGGATACGAGTGGAAGATCTATTACTAGATCGAAAATGCACTAGCATCTGGTATTTGCATATCACATGCAATAATTGAAGCCAATTGTCACAACTTTATCATTTTTATCTTATTAAATCACCACGGCTTTAATTTGTTAGGTATGAAATTTTTAATGCTATTTTATTTCATTTTTACTTTTTGTTGGTTATATCATACAAGGTTATGCATGATTTGATCAACTTTCTGTTCATATTCATAACTCTGTATTTAATACATGTATCTGGTGGTTTTGAACTTTACTTTTAGCTAATTACAAGTGTTTTCATATATTTCTTTTGCCCTCTTTGATATCGTATCAATGCTCCAAAGTGTGTATGCACTGTTGTATTTTTGGCATTGATCACTAAATATGCACATTTAAGACAGACCATTGTTGCTGTAAAGATTGTTGTTGTGTATTCTTGCATTGTAAATAATACATATTTTTGCTGGAAATGATGATAGAGGTATGTACCGCATCATTACTACTATAATTATTGAAATGTCATTTTAAGTTGCATTGTATGGATACACATTGTTTAGAGCTAGGTGGATACACATTGTTTTTATTTTGAATTTCCATTGGTTATAAAACGATGTTGCTTAACCTACGTCTAATTTTTGAATTGATCCGTTCTTAGGTCAGGTGCAACTGTGTGTATGGATACACATTGTTTAGAGCTAGCTAGATACACATTGCACAACTATAGCACGTTTCTGGCTTCAGTTGCAAACCTACGTGGCAAATGCAATGTGCAACTATGTGTATGGATACACATTGTTTTTATTTGGCAAATGCAATGTGCAGCTGTATGTATGGATACAACTGTGTGTTCTGTACTATTAAATATTGACACAAATTAAGTGGAATGTTTCGGTATTGATTGTAAGGATGGTAGGAAGCTTGCTTTTAGTGGGTGGAGGTGGTCAGAAGTTTACAGTGGAGGGATCTGCTTGGAGATGATGTTGCTGGTTAGTGATGCAGTGTGAATGGTTGACTAGTGGTCAGGGGTATGTGTAGAGGAGGAGTTGTGTGGTCAGGTGATGATGCATTGAGGAGTGTTTGTGGTTGTGTTGGCAATGGAGGTAGGCAATGTTGAAGTTTGACTGGTTTGCAATGAAGTGTGAAGCACAGTTGCACAGGGGGGCAGTGGGAAGTTGTAGTCGTAGTTCAGGTGGAATGATGGCAAGGCAGTGGATGAATTGGAGGTATGGTTGGCAGTGGCTAATATGCAAGTATGGTTGGCATAAGAGGTTAGTTTGTTTGGGTTGTGAGATTAGATTTTTGCAGTGCAATTTGTAGTGATAGGATTATCTACAGGTAGAGGATGGCCCTGGTGGGCATGTAATTGAATTTGTGCAGAGGATATTGATGAAATGTTGTTAATGCAAGAGGGCTAGAAGAAGGCAAGAGGATGGAGGGTGTGTGGCTGATGTGGCTGATGCTTTTGTGACAAGAATAAATTGATTAGTGTGCAGGGAATGTATGTGGCTGATGAGTTGTAGAAGTGTTGAGTTTGTAGTGGATGAGGGTATGAACAGAGGAGTGTCTGATCAGAAATGAAATTTATGATGGGGCTTGTAGTGGATAGAGGAGTGGTTCTGAGATGATGGATGGAAGTGGGAGGGTTTGAAGGTGATGGTTGATGTTAAATTGAAGTGAAGAAGTGATGAGGCAGTCGAGTACGCTGTTTGTATTGATGGAAAGATGTTGTAAAGTGAAGTGGAGTTATGTGTCTGTAAAAGAGAACTAGTATGCCCAGAGAAGTGGAGTAGATGGATGTTTGTGTCAGTAAGGGTTGACAGTAATGGGTTTGAGAAGAATTGTGGTTGGAGGAAGAGTGGAATAGATGGTATACATGTTTTGATGGAATTAGGATATGCACCGTGAACTGAGAATGGATAAAGCAATGCACAGTTTAAAGTGGATGGCACCGGTCAGAGAAGTGTTGCGCACAAGTGATTATGGAGATGGCTGGTGAGTGGAGGAGCAGTAGCACTGCAATGTGCACAGTTTGGTGTTAGAGCAGTTTGTAAATGAAGTAGTTTGGGTGTATGGAATTCGAGAGTGGAAATGTTTTGTGATATGGAAATTTTATGTTTGCAAGGAAATGTGATTGTGTAGTGCGCTGTTGTATGAAGAGTTGAAGTTGTCTAGTTGTATGAAGGCAGAACACTGGTTGTTGTTTTTGTGGCCAGTGGTGAAAAGGAGTGATGGTGAGTTGCAGTTTTGGACGTGTGTGCACTTGTCTGAAATGTCAGGGGTTGTTGTAGTGCAGTTGATTAGGAAGTATGGGTAGTAACTGTGTGTAGTTGTGAGTGGAGATGTTTGTCTGGTCAATTTAATATATTTGGTTATTGAAGGTGGTGATGCTCGAGACTGTGTCAGGCAGAGGTTATTGCTGTGTGTTTGCAGTGTTATGGTGCAGTGTGTTTGATGAAGGAGTATGTTGTGTTTATTTTATTTTATTTTTGACAGAAGTGGGTATGTTTGTAATGTGGTAGAGGAGGGAAGTTTCACTGTTGTTGTCGGAGTGGATGTATCTAAAATTCTATTTATTAGTAGCTCGTATTATATTGGATATTTAAAATTAGATATGAAATTGCTTTTTTATAATTTGGATATGATATTGTGGTATTTTGAAATTGGAAAGTTTGTAGCTCCTATTATAGTATTTCTAAATATGATATTGTTGCATTTGAGATATGGAAGCATTTTAGACTTCATATTGAATTGATACGATGAATTATATATGATATGGACATCATCACTTATGAGATATTATATTCATTTGTTTTAAGAATTTAATATTAATTGTGTATAAAATAGTGTAAAAGCATAATTTCAATTAGTAACGCATATAAGTGTTACCAATATTTTGGATAACAACGCTTATCTACGTTACAAACCTAAATGATAAGCAAAGCATTTTATGTGTAACAGCACATATATGTGTTACTAAATAATCATTTTCCAACACTTATAAGTGTTACCGTATATTTCTATACCAACACTTATAAGCGTTACCGCATATTTCGGTACCAACACTTATAAGCGTTACCGTATATTTCTGTACCATTCTGTACCAACACTTATAAGCGTTACCGTATATTTCTGTACCAACACTTATAAGTGTTACCGTATATTTAGGTACCAACACTTATAAGTGTTAGTAATACGTATGTTTGTAACACTTATAAGTGTTACAAATTTGGCCTCTTCATTCCTCACAGTCCATTAGTAACACTTAAAAAGTGTTACTGAAATTATTTGTAACACTTATAAATGTTAGGATTTGCCTATTTTGGTGTAGTGTAAATGGCCAATCGATTAGCAGCTACAACAACACCCGTTTCGATGGTCGGAAACGCAGTCCTCTCTTGATTCCTTAGGCGATTTCGAACTCTTGTCTGCTGGTGCATGATTGGGTGGTTGCGGGTTGTGATTTGTAATTAGGGTTTCATCAACCGCCATTCTCAATTTCCTTATTATATTTTTTAGCATAAATATTAGTTTCAAGTAGTTATGTTAGTTATAGAAATATTATTATATATTTTGTTATAGATATTTGGGATAATTGATTAAGGTTCTATGTGTGTGCACGTATACTATGTCATATTCTTATTGAATATAGTTAGATAAAATTGATATTAATTTATAACTTGGTTATAATTTAATTAGACTCAAATTTTTTATTGTATTAGTGGTAGAAATATTGTTATATATTTCACTACTAAATAAGAGTTAAAAGTGTGACATTTTAAATAAGCGGTAAGGCTATATTAATCTCTTGCTGTTAAGGTCGAAATTTGTGAAATTCTTGCTAGTACTTAGCCTAATGGTATTCACTTTTTGTTTTCTACTAATAATAGGTTTCTGCCTTTTTCCTGTTGCCACATCTCTTTTGACCTTATCCAATAATCCATAATGCTCAAGCACACTTGAATCAATACCTTGATTGATTCCAATGCAACACACTTAGTATTTCGACCATATGACCCGTCGACACCAATGGCCGACCGATTAGGAGAAAGAGTAGCACCAGCTTCAATGATAGGAAACACAACTTCATCTTGGCGTGAACTCCCTTCCTCTCTTGATTCCATATGCGATTTTGAATTTCTTGCCTGGTGGTGCGGGATCGGGTGGTTGCTAGTTGTGATTTGAATTAGGGTTTCATCTACCCCTTTTCTCATTTTCCTTATTATATTTTTTAGCATAAATATTAGTTTGTAGTAGTTATGCTAGTTATAGAAATATTATTATATATTTTATTTATTATAGATATTCAAGATAATTGATTAAGTTCCCATGTATATAAATATTGTGTTCTATTCGTATTGAATAGAGTCAAATAAAGTCGATATGTTATAAAGTTAATTAAGCACAAATTTGTTGCTATATTAGTTAGAGAAATATTGTTATATATTTTACCACTAATTAGGAGTTAAAAGTATGACTTTTAAAATAAGTGGTAAGGCTAAAATAATTGTTTAAGCATGTTAAACTTAAATATAACGGCTTTGAAGTTTATATGGCCTTGATATTAATTTATTATGGGTAATTCAATAGTTAACTAACTAGAGAATTTTTTATAAAAATGATCTAAAAGTTAAAAATTAAAAAGGAAACATTTCACTATTTAATTAGGATCGATTAAGGTTATAAAATGATTTATTAACTATAGACTCTAAGAAATGGTTTGTGATATATGTGTATGCAAACATATATACAAATATATGAGTGTGTGTGTGTGTGTTATACATAAGTTATATAGTATTTTGAAACCTTTTCCATATCGAAATTTCATTTTAATAGAAGAATTAAGTGATATTAAGCTATAATGGGATTGATATAATACGAAGAAGATATATGTTGGATTGCTTATTTAAGTAAGATGCATTTATGTTGAACTGTTTATATGATTGTATATGTGAATTGTTATTGATATTGAGATGATGGATTTGTTACTTAGGTTGTGTATTACCTTTATGTATGTAAATGTGCCCGATATGTGTGTATTAGTTTATATGTATATAGGAATATACGTATATATATATATACATGATACAGTTTATGTGATTTGTATATATGTATGTATAAATACTGTTTCGATATGTCCGACTTGGACTACTGGGAGATGCACAGAATATTAGATATATTTATTGATAAGTGGTTCAAAGCGTTTATATATAGTTTCATTATGTCCGACTTAGGGCCACTGATTGGTGCACAAAATTCATTGTACCATTGAGGAGCTCGACCTAGAGACGTGGTCTCGGAGCAATGGCAGAGAGAGACTGGGATGTTAGTCTTGAGTAGGTCATATGTTATTCTGTATTGCTCTTGGGTGCTTCGACAGGAACTATAGGCCAACTTCTTCTGAGATGTTGGTTTTCAAGGTAGTTCATAATATAGTTGTAGCTCTTGATAGTCTCTTTGATAACAAGTGGTAATTCGACGCGTTTATCGATACACAATTTAAATGTATATATAGTTCGGTATGTTTGATTTGAGGTTACTAAATAGTGAGCGAAATATATTATACAGATATATAAATATGTGGTTCAAGTGATATTTATATGTGTGTAGAAATACATTTATTTATATATATGCATGCATGCATGTATGTATGTATGTAAATAATCGTATATGCATGGTTTGGCGAATTATATATACAAACATATATACATACGCGCACACGGACATACATACACACATGCATACACACACACACACATATATACATACATATACATACATGTGTGTATATATACATATATATATATAGATAGATACATATATATATATATATATATATATATATATATATATATTGGTTTGATATGCTGGCCTAATGGCAACCGGCTAGTGCGTGGCACTTGAAGAATGGATCATGATTCATACGGGGATGATTATACTTTGGTGTTGTTGTAACAACCCGCATTTTCGATCCTTATAAGTCCACACTAATACATCTGAGGTATTTACATGTCGAATATCCAAATGTCGAAAAGATAGATCAATGGATAAAGAAAGAAAAGATGGAACAGAATCTCAGAAACATGACGAGTAACATAATATATAAATGAACTTTACAAACGCAAAACTGAACTTTAATATACATACTTATATCATAGAGCAAACTAACACATCAACAGCTGTTGGACATTTATAACAACATGTCCTTACAATTTTCTAATAAATTCAAATATAAAAAACAACCAAAGAATAACAAAAAAATACGAAAGTATGTCTTAGAGGCATCCAGCTTGTCTCCTAAAAGCTCCAAAGGGTCCAGCTAAATCTGGAAAACATGCTCTGTCTGACCTGAGCATTATACGAAAACAATGTCCGGGTAAGTCTAGTAAAAATCAGTGTTAGAAACACATTCAAATGGATTACACTATGTTATAAAACCTTTCGAAATAAAGGTATCTTGTAAGACCACGCAACACATTAACACAGATGCATTTTTACCTTACGACAATCAAAATGTTTCTATAGAAAATCCAATGATATTATAATAATGTCTGAGGAGAAAATAAATGTTTAAAACTGAAATGCTTATATCTCACATTTCAACATGGTTGGGCATAACTAAAACTGTAAAGACATGTAGTGAGATTGGATTTTCAACAGGAAAGGTAAGGGACTACCTTTCGTATTGTATACCTCTAGATAAAATGTACCGTAGGTCAACAAGAACTTCTTGCACCCTTGCTACACATAGCCGGCTTCCCCTTTAGTATGGAATGTTGGATATCACCCCTTAACGTTTAAGAGCATTGATCTTCCTATCATTTACCCTAGGAGAACATAAGGAGATTTATACGCATAGTACAATATCATCGAAGATGACCGTGCCGTATGACTCAAGTATTTCTCCTAGATATTTCCAGAGTTAAATCCTTTGGTGTTAAGTAAGGAATTTCTTCTCTACCACCAAAATCAAGAAAGATTATTTAGCCAAGATTTGATAGTAGGTTATTTAAATAACAAATAAAACAACAAAAAATAATAGATTTAATTCCATAGGAAACTAAACACTGTTAAGCCTATAAACAACCACTAAGCCTCTTTAATTGATATTTTTATTAATTAAAACACTTTGTAAATATTTGGAATCCATCTCTATATGGTAGGATCGAATCAACCCTAGAGAGAGGGGGGTGAATATGGTTTATAAAAAAGTCACAGATATATAGAAATTGCAGCATAGATAATAACAAAGTAAATGCGGAATAAAAAGACACACAAGTTTACCCAGCTTTGACAAACCTACCTACTACTACCTCTAAGGTTTCTACTAAGAATTAAATAAACGACCGCTTACAAACGCTGTAAACTTGCGACTATCGCCTACCTATTTGTTCCAATCCCACGCTTAAGACCCTGCCATAAATTAGTCACCGAGGTGCCAATTCTCGAACTACGCCCTGCAGTTCATACTTAGTTAAAAACTAAAGTCTTTACAAATTTAAAAAGAAAGTTGCAATAAAATAAAATTTGAAACACCAGATACAAGTAGTTGAAGCCCAAAAGAGAAGTAACCAATTAGTGTGTCCTAAATTAAAATTGAAAAGCATTGTCCCCTTTTACTTGCTCGGTCTATATTCATTTCACAATCGAACTCCTTTTGTTTGCGACCTCGAAATAGGGTTTCTTGAACGAAGCTGTTGATTGATCGATTGAGGAAACATAAACGTCTTGATTGCCTTGTTACTCGGTCTCATTACTTTGATTTGCACTTGCTTCGTTGTCGAGTTAATTTTCATTTTGAATGGTACAAATTTTATTCCTCTTTTTAATTTTGCATTCGAGCTCGACTTGCTTCTTGCCGATGATGATTTGGGTTCCTTATATAGGAATTAATTTCCCATATTTTTGTATATATTTTTGACTTTGAATTTTTTGTATGCTCTCTTTACCCATTCGATTTCCCAATGAAAGATGGTTTTTATTTCTAGCTTGTTATATATATATATATATATATATATATGACTCTCTTATGTATTCATATATTCGTAGGTTTTGCACATATATTTCGAATATATTTCCCTGGCTGACATGTTCAAAATTACTGCAAATTTCGAATTTTGTCCAAAATTTCTATGTCGATTCTTGAACTGTTTTTCTCTTGACTGATCACATTAATTTCGAACTTTTAAAAGATGTATTTGAATTTTTTACTTGAGTTTTCTGCTATTGAATTTCTAAGCCTCTATGTGCACATTCTTGTGTACTAAAGGCACTGTTGTATGCTTGAGTGCAATCCAGTTGTTTGGAGTTTGTAATGCTTGAATTTGAGGTTTTATCTAAAATTGATGATGCATGCCGTGACTGGACCTGGTTATGCACTTACCCACCCTGATCTAGTTGTGAACATGCATTCTTGACCCTAGTTATGTCATGTTTTTTGTGTGTTGCCTGACCCTGCACATCTGTTGCTACACCGGCCTTATGTATGTTTGCCTTGCCTCTTGTACATATGCACTGATTTTCATGTATATACATACATATGTATGTGTATATGTATGATATTTCTAATGCTTAGTACTCCTTTCTTTATTTCCAGTTAGCTGGTCTTCCCTTACATACGAGTTTCACTCCACTGTTGTCTTAAGTATATGTATACAAATACACATGTATATATATGTACATGTATGTGTATATATATACATGTATGTATGGTAGCTTCTAATTGTGTTGCCTGAACCTGAGTTCCATCTTGTTGCATTGTTTTTCATTTGGGTGCTGACCCTATCTGCTCTACCCTTGCGTTAAATTTGCTTATTTTTCACTATGTACATATATACATGTATATATGTATGTGTATATATATATATATATTACTGTGCTTTCTTTTGCTTTTTCTGACAAGTACACTTGAGTTGAGTCTGAAACATGGTTGATATGACCTTGTGCACATTTGCACTGTGATGAGCCATTGGGTTTGACCTTTGCAACTGTCTGTGTGATTTAATAAATGCCTGGCCTTGTGATATTCGTAGTGATAAACTGTGCATATTGTAAGTTGTTTGTGCACACATATATTTGTCCCTGTCTAAGTATGAAGAGAAAAGAAAACCTATAAACTAAGGCAATTCAAATTCAATTTTATTTGTGCAATTTACGTTCGTCTCTTTTTCTAGTTTATTGCACTGTTAATTGACTGGTTAGGATATGACTAGACACAGGCTGGATTATGAGGATAACAAAAGCAAGTTGATCTCAAAAAACAAATTCCAGTGTAGGTGAGTGAGTGGGTAGGGAATTATATTTGTGAGTGAAAATAATGTATGTATGAATGTGTGAAAATGTGTCATATTTGAAAATGTACATATAGTGGAAGCTAAATGTATACTATTTGGATTTGTATAAAATATTTATTTAAATGAAATTCTGATTCGTTTATTTTGTTCAGCAAATATTTATTTCGCTCCATGAAATCACAATAGTACTATAAAAACCCATTTAACAAATATATATATGCTTATTATCATCAAACAAAAATCATAAACCTTTATATTCAACAATCTCCCCCTTTTGATGATAACAAAGATATATTAAGATTTTGATTTAAATAAATGTGTTTGGTGTGATGAGTTCAAGCTCCTCCTATTTTGATCCTCCCCTACAACTAAACTCGCCCTACATAGATGTGTGCAATTGAAAATGAAGAATTGATTTTTCAAAAGTAAATTCAAAACAACTCTTGAATATCAATAAGGTTATTGCTCAATTAACAACATATTAACCTCTCTTCCCTTTTTTTTAAAATAATTATAGTAATTGAAACAGTAATGAATTTTGATTAAAATTATAAAATCAAATAAAAAGGGAAATATATAATGCAAATTCCAATCAATCAAACAAAATTCATAATATTTTATTGATTGGAAACAAATTTCACTTTAGAGAAATGCTAGGATCATGGATAATTTTATACAATGACATGAGTTTGTTATTTTCAACAAAGATGAAATTTGAGAATCTTCTTTTAAATATTATACAAAAAAATATTAAGCACTTTCTAACCAAGCATAACCGTTAGGACTTTTAAATGAGGTTTGTAGTTAGTTAAAAATGAATGTTAAGTATTTCCTAACCATGCATAACTATGAGTACTTTTAAATGAGATTAAAATTTACCCGAATATTTATCCCTTTCTTGTATGAGTTTCACTCATGCATAACCGTATAGACTTTTAAATGAGAATTGAAGCACATAAATACAAATTAAAGTGACTCACCCATGCATAACGGCGAAGAATTTTAAGTGTGAGTAAATACTTTATGTAACAACCAATATTTTTCAACCATTCGCATCCATTATAAGTGCATAGACAGACACTCATGCCGGAATTGAATTGCTCAAAATACCGTGTTGTAAATAAAATTTTGGCAAACCTCAGAATATGCAGTAAATAAAAATCACAGATCACAGACACAGAGTATATAAAAATGCAGCGGAAGAAAAAGAGATAGTAGTTCATGAAGCTACGATATAAATATGAGATACATTAGAGTTAAATAAGATACAACAGAAGAGAACAGGATACATCAGAGTTAAATAAGATACATCACTGAACCACTGGATACTGAAATAAAATAGATGGCTGGATCTTCAAGGAAAGCTCCAACGCCGAAGGTGAATCTTGAATGCTAACTCAATCAATCTGACCCGAGCGTAAAGCAAAACACAAAACCCTCGAGTCAGGACATAAATACTTATAAATTGTAAATCAACTCAGGCAAACATTAACAAAATGCATCAGTAACTTAAAGGATGCTTGGAACGGCCCATCCTCTAAGGATCCGTTAAACTATTTACTATGTAGTAATATACGCTATATACGGTAGTGTCTAATCAGTAAAGTATAATCATATAGAAAATAGCGTTAAGGGGATGGTGAACCTTAACGCGGTCGGATCTTTAAAACCAAAATCGTAGTGGGCTCGATATAAGGATATGACACGGCACGCGAGGCAATGCCAGGGTGGATACACCGTTTGCACTCCCGGACCGATGGTGACGGCAAGCCAGCAGCTTCCGCCCACCTCGAACAATACCCCCGAATCAAAAGTGGCGCCACCGAATCGAATCACAAAAGTAATAGAATGGTTTTCGATGGAGCATGCTTGATGAAAGGGTGCGACCCTTTTTGTAGCCCGGTATAGCTCCTGTTTTAGTCATATATGCCAACTCACGAGAGTTGGGTCCACGTAATATACCTCGAGAACGTCGCCACCATCCTACTTCAATCTGGAATCTCCACCGCGTACACAGTTGTTAAAGTGGTTTTCGGTATTGGCCGGCTATAAGACAATATCCGATCCCGGTCTCTTTAACAACCAATCGTTATTATAACCCGTAGTTATAACTTTAAAACAATATTTTATACTTCAAAATAAAATATCCTTTTCAATCCAAATCTTTATCAAAATAAAGATTAAATCATTTCCAAAACCATTTCAATATATCATCGTAAAATATCTTTCAATTCAAATATTTGTCAAAATAAATATCAAGTCATTTCTAACCATTTCAATATATTAAATTTTCATACCCTTTCAACACTACCTTTCAGTTCCAAAATATCATATCTTTCAGAACTTCTTTTTTAAATCATGTTAATATCAAAATGTCCTATCTTTCAAACTCCGTTTTTCAAATCATTTAATATCAAAAATATCATATCTTTCAAAACTCCATTTTCAAACCATTTTAATACACCAAAATATCATATGTTTTCAAAACCACATTTCACTCATTTAATATATCAAAATATCATATCCTTTCAAAACCATATTTCAATCATTTAATATATCAAAATATCATATCTTTTCGAAACCACGTTCATTTCAAATCATTATTCATTTTATTAAATTTAAAATATCATTTCAATCCATATTTCAAAATAGTATATATTCCAAAAATCAATTTCAATCATTAAAATGAAGTTATTATGCTTAATAATTAAATTTCCAAAATTTTCGACTTCCAAAGTTCATTTATTCACTTAAGTTTATCAAAGCAGTGAAAATTCACTTTTCGTGGCATTTAGAAAACGCTACGGAAAAATACATTCGAAACAGTTCAATTTAACAAAAGACAACATTTAAAATGTTGTAATAGGGTTTACTTAAATTTCGATTAAACTTAGTTAAATTCAACAATTTATAGCACTTACAAAAATTGCTATAATAGCTTTTAATTCAATTTAGCTTTGTAGTTCATTATCATCAACTACAGCATTTTCAAATACTGTAATATCATTTACATTGTAATTAATAGCATTTCAAAAATACAGTCAAATAACTTCAAATATTCAATATAATTTCTCAACCAATTATATTTTTATTTAAAACATTTTTAACTTATAAAATCATACATTTTCACATTTATAACATCATTTAATTTTTCCTCAGGTTCATGATTTTATAAAGTGAAATTTCCATTCAAAAATCAAGATTTAATAATAATTCACTTATTAAATCGCAATGTTGAATTTTTAAAATCCATTACGTTAAATTTCAACTTAACACTTAAGTTCAAATTCTCAAATATAACTTAGTTTTATTTTTATTTGCTTAACTAAAAGTTCACTTTACGTCAATTTCATAATTTCCAATTCTAGTTATATTTCAAAGTTTCAACTTAAAATATTTATTCATTTCACATTTCAACTTTATTAAAATCATTAATATGATATAAAAATCACTTTAAATTTATTTAAATTCAAATTATCATAAATTTATCATAATTTCATATTCAATTAAATTTCCAATTATAATTAAATCAAAATTTCCAAAATAACTTACGTTCAAAATTTCTAACTTTTTCATTAATTCATTTCACCTACGATTATTCAGAAAATCAATAATATTTTACAAAATTTTTATTTTTATTAAATTTCAAATCAAAATATTATAATAATTAAATTTCTAAAATATTTTTAAATTTTTAGAAAAGCATATTTTAACTACGGGCCTGTATAAAATTTTCTACGCTAGGTAAAGTGATACGGGTAATATATCATTTCAACCCGTAATTTACAAAGAAAATCCGGGTTTTATCATTTCAAACCCGCAATCACAAGTTAAAATAAATTAAATAAAATAAATCAGGCCTATCATTTCGGCCCGTAATGATTCTATTCTAACAGGGAACTTGCAGTGTAATCATATACAGGAATAATATAAACAAGGTCAATATCACAATATACAGTCATATATCAGATGTCAGGTGAAAATTAACAGTTTTAACATGGTAATAACATGGCATAACATATCATACGATCATCATTAACTTGCATAAACATTTTATATTACTACATACTTGTCATCAATTCACTTTCCATAAGTATAAATGTCAAAGTGAGAAAGACTCACTTTTTCAAGCTGAAGCCCAAAACAACAAACACAAGAGCGGTTCCAAAAGTATGACAAGTACGATACAGCACGACTTTTGATTTGAATGAATCGAGAGCCTTGATATTTGTCTTGTAAACAATAGCCAAAACAAGACAATACACACATAAATATTCAACGCAAAACAATGTTGAAACAATGAAAATACGAAGCAACAAAGGAATAGATTGCTTGACCTTGCTTTAACCATTCAAATGCTTGGCCTAGGAGGTTCTTGGGTTCAGCCATGATGATGATATAGCTCAGGTTTGGCACCATAACTCACGGCTAGAAGGAGTATGGAGTGGTAGGGTTATAACATGAAGCATACAATTGATCAAGGCAACATATATGAAGTTTTTGAGCACAACAAGGCTCGGCCTTGGGTCAAGTGGGGCTTGGCCATACTTGTACAGGTTTGGACAGTAGATGGAGGGGTGTGGGGAGGTCTTGAAAAGGTGGTGGTGGCGGCCTATGGTGGTGGCCAAGGTGGTGGATGAAGATATAAAGTGATAGGGTGGCTATCATGAATGTTTCAAGGCTTTATGCAGTGGTTTTTATGGAGTTTTGGTTCATGGAGTCTTAGCCATGTCAATTTCAGATCTGGACAGAGGCTAAAATGAAGTGTAGTGGTGGTAGAAAGGTGGTGGTCATGGCTAGAGGTGGTGGCCATGGTGAAGTATGAAGGTGGTGAAGTAATAGTGGTGGCTAGTGCATTATTTTGGACATTATTTGCAATTTTGTGGAGTTTTGTCACCAAGGGAAGTGTGGCCATGGATGGATCTGAAATGATGGCTGGAGATGATGCTAAGGAAGAGTGGTAGGGGATGGTGGAGAGTATGGTGGTGATGGTGGGTGGTAGAGGCCATCCAGAAAGCATAGAAAACTAGGCAAAATACATAGAAAATGAGAAGAAAAAGGTAGAAAAAGATGTAGCCATTACCAGATTTTTTTTCTCAAGATGGAGGCCATGACTTTTAGGGTTTTAGAGCTTGAAAATTCGTGAATAATATGAGGGATTCGGCTGCAAAGGATGAGGAAAGGAATGGCTAAGATAAATTGATGGATTAATTGCAAAAGTAAACGGATAAAACGTCTTTACGTTTCAGGCTTTTAAGATCTCTTAACTTTCTAAACCCTTTGCATTTCCTGTTCTTTTTAATTTTATAAAAACAAAATAAACTCAAAAATGTTATTTAAAACCGAAACTAAGTAAGAATAAAATAAAAGAAATAATTTATTTTAAGTAAAATAGAAAAAGGAAATAAGAAATTGCTTAAAAATAGCAACCATGACATAAAAATTACCAGAAAATCTCCAATGACTTTGGAAAATTTATTACTTCACAAAAAAAATATTATAACATAAAATTTGAATTAAAAATGGTTTTAAAACATTTTCAAGGTAAAATAATAATTTAATTTTTATTAAATAGAAAGTTAAATAAAGAAAAATGCAGTAAATACCAACTAGGCTTTATAAATTGAAATAAATTCAAATAAACTTTAGAAAAATTATATTATCATTTTAAAAATACTTAAAAGTCAAAATATACATAATATAACATATTATCACATATTAAAATAAAATATAACAAAGAAGAAGTAATTTATACAATTTAAAATAGTCATTGTTAAATAGCCCTATATACGCACAATATTGTAAAGGGTTTAACTTTCACAATTTACATCCAAATTCAACGAAACGAAAAGTGGTGTTCTTATAATTTTATGTACTTTCATAATAAAAGAAAAAAATTAAAATTTTAAACTTTTAAAATTTTAAGTTGAAAGTCACAGTTTGACTATTTTGACCAAAATCAGCATTTCAGGCAAATATTCAACTTACACAAGTTTGGAATTATAACTCATATAAAAATCAAGATTATATTTAAATAATAAATTTAATCATTTCAAATAAGTAAAATAAGTTTTTAAATCAAAATCTTACATTAAAAATAATTAAAATATACAATAAAATAATTACAAAATACAGGGTTGTTACACTCTCCCCTACTCAAAACTTTTCGTCCCCGAAAAGGAATGAGGTATGGAAAGGCACAGAAAAGATAGAGTGAAATAGGATTAAGATAAGATGACCAGAAGATTGAAGTTATACCTGATAACTGTTGTCATAGGTAAGTTTTACAAGGTGGAGGTGATCTTTCCAAGATCCTCCAGAATCAAGAACACAAGCACGAAAAAGGTGGATTCAAAATGATTACCAAAGGTCTATCGAAGATTATAGAAAGGTTTCTAAACAAAAAGATTATAGAAAGATGCCTATACCGGTCTATAGCAAGATAAGGATGATAAGGACAACCAAAAGATAGTTTGAAAAACAAAATAAGGAAATGAATTTGAAAGCATGGAGATTTCAACTTAAACAGAGAATAAATCTTTACACAAGTTAAATAAATCTTAACTATCTCAAATTTCATTATCTTATTATCCAATCATCTAAAATTAACCATTTTTAAAACCATGGGGTTGAAAAATAATCATTTATTACACTCACAATGTACTTAATAAATTTTATTCTTCTTTATTCCTAATCAAAATTAAATTTAATATATTTATCACTCATGTTAAATATATTTACACTTTTTTTTATAACTACTCAAATTTTATTTATAAAATCTTTTTATATCGTATATTATCCAATTACATTTTTAACTTCTGAAATTTTGGTAAGTTATATTTGAATGCAATTGTATTATACAAATAAAATTTCCAATTCAATCATTTCAAGCTTAAATCATTTATTCAAATTTTTTTTATTTTCTTTTTATAATTGAAATTATTCTTTAAAAATAGAATTTAAGAATTAAATTTCCGATTTCTTCAGACCATTTAGAGATAAGAAATAATATATATACATATATAATATGCCAAATCAAATTTCAGTCATATATCTATATATATATTATAAATCAAGTCATATTTTAGAAATTCAAATCAATTTAATTTCCCAAAACAAAGCTGTAGCAAGACCACAGAACAGTCTCTTAACTTCGAAACTCGAAAATGAACGTCGATGATGTCGAGATCATCACCGAAGTTATTTTCCAACGACAAAGAGAAGAGCACTAATTTTAAACCTTTAAAATTCTTTGAAAACAAATTCTATTCAAAATACTTTAAATAATATAACCTTTTAAAACTTTAAACCAAAGTTCAAAATAGTCGGAATTTAAATCCTCAAATTCTTGTTTTAAATTCATTTCAGTTCCCAAATAAATTTATAAACAAATATTTATAGATCTATTTGTAGAACAATAAATGATAAATCAAGTATTATCATTTCAAATTATCAATTTAAATCATTTCATTAAGTTCCATAAATTAACTTATATATCAAAACTTATTTCATTAACCAAATTTTTTTTTAAATATATTGTGTCCGTTTGTTCTGTCAAAGTGTTTTGAAAATCTTATCGATAGCGCTGATCAGACGTATCGATCAGAAACCCAACTCAACATCAACAACTCAAACAACACAATATATAAAACATTTTAATTTTAAATACTAGTTTACAAATACACTATACATGAATAGATTTTCAAAGAAGGATAGAGATTCAAATTTTTTATTAACACAAATCAAAGGAGATTATGATTTAAAAATAAGTTGGAAACAAGGATGACATGATTAAATAACAGAATAGGAAGATGGATAAGCTTATATAAATCACGGGCAACCTTAACCGGGTCAAACGTGACTTAAAGAATAAGATCGATGTTGATTTTTCTAGGGTAAATCTACATTCGATCTCAAGAGTTAGAGTTTGAAATAACAAAAGATATTAGTATCTAAACCAAGGATAGATAAGAATCTCTGGTGAATCGATGCTAACTGCAAAGGAGTTTTCCCCCTTTTTCAATTAAATTTGAAATTGGCATGACCACCGACTCACTAGAAAGATCATTCGAAGCGGAGTTACGGAATGCTCCAAAGTCAAAAGAAGATGAACAGTGAGGGATACGAATGGATTTTGGAACCGTAGGGAATGTTCCAAAATTCAAAGGAATCGAGTCAAAAGGGAGAGATTCAAACTCGAATGAAAGTGATTCTGTAAATACATTCGCTCCGTATGCTGAGTTTTGCCTAGAGCTACCAAAGCCCTGATACCAACTGTAACAACCAATATTTTTCAACCATTTGCATCCATTATAAGTGCATAGGCAGACACTCATGCTGGAATTGAATTGCTCAAAATACCGTGTTGTAAATAAAATTTTGGCAAACCTCAGAATATACAGTAAATAAAAATCACAGATCACAGACACAGAGTATATAAAAATGCAGCGGAAGAAAAAGAGATAGTAGTTCATGAAGCTACTATTAAATATGAGATACATCAGAGTTAAATAAGATGCAACAGAAGAGTAACAGGATACATCAGAGTTAAATAAGATACATCACTGAACCATTGGATACTGAAACAAAATAGATGGCTGGATCATCAAGGAAAGCTCCAACGCCGAAGGTGAATCTTGAATGCTAACTCAATCAATCTGACCCGAGCGTAAAGCAAAACACAAAACCCTCGAGTCAGGACATAAATACTTATAAACTGTAAATCAACTCATGTGAACAGTAACAAAATGCATCAGTAACTTAAAGGATACTTGGGACCGCCCATCCTCTAAGGATCCGTTAAACTATTTACTATGTAGTAATATACGCTATATACAGTAGTGTCTAATCAGTAAAGTATAATCATATAGAAAATAGCGTTAAGGGGATGGTGAACCTTAACGCGGTCGGATCTTTAAAACCAAAATCGTAGTGGGCTCGATATAAGGATATGACACGGCACGCGAGGCAATGCCAGGGTGGATACACCGTTTGCACTCCCGGACCGGTGGTGATGGCAAGCCAGCAGCTTCCGCCCACCTCGAACAATACCCCCGAATCAAAAGTGGCGCCACCGAATCGAATCAAAAAAGTAATAGAATGGTTTCCGATGGAGCATGCTCGATGAAAGGGTGCGACCCTTTGTGTAGCCCGGTATAGCTCCTGTTTTAGTCATATATGCCAACTCACGGGAGTTGGGTCCACGTAATATACCTCGAGAACGTCGCCACCATCCTACTTCATTCTGGAATCTCCACCACGTATACAGTTGTTAAAGTGGTTTTCGGTATTGGCCGGCTATAAGACAATATCTGATCCCGGTCTCTTTAACAACCAATCGTTATTATAACCCGTAGTTATAACTTTAAAACAATATTTTATACATCAAAATAAAATATCCTTTTCAATCCAAATCTTTATCAAAATAAAGATTAAATCATTTCCAAAACCATTTCAATATATCATCGTAAAATATCTTTCAATTCAAATATTTATCAAAATAAATATCAAGTCATTTCTAAACATTTCAACATATTAAATTTTAATACCCTTTCAACACTACCTTTCAGTTCCAAAATATCATATCTTTCAGAACTTCTTTTTTAAATCATGTTAATATCAAAATGTCCTATCTTTCAAACTCCGTTTTTCAAATCATTTAATATCAAAAATATTATATCTTTCAAAACTCCATTTTCAAAACATTTTAATATATCAAAATATCATATGTTTTCAAAACCACATTTCACTCATTTAATATATCAAAATATCATATCCTTTCAAAACCACATTTCAATCATTTAATATATAAAAATATCATATCTTTTCGAAACCACATTCATTTCAAATCATTATTCATTTTATTAAATTTAAAATATCATTTCAATCCATATTTCAAAACAGTATATATTCCAAAAATCATTTTTAATCATTAAAATGAAGTTATTATGTTTAATAATTAAATTATTAAATTTCCAAAATTTTCGACTTCCAAAGTTCATTTATTCACTTAAGTTTATCAAAGCAGTGAAAATTCACTTTTCGTGGAATTTAGAAAACGCTACGGAAAAATACATTCAAAACAGTTCAATTTAACAAAAGACAACATTTAAAATGTTGTAATAGGTTTTACTTAAATTTCGAATAAACTTAGTTAAATTCAACAATTTATAGCACTTACAAAAATTGCTATAATAGCTTTTAATTCAATTTAGCTTTGTAGTTCATTATCATCAACTACAGCATTTTCAAATGCTGTAATATCATTTACATTGTAATTAATAGCATTTCAAAAATACAGTCAAATAACTTCAAATATTCAATATAATTTCTCAACGAATTATATTTTTATTTAAAACATTTTTAACTTATAAAATCATACATTTTCACATTTATAACATCATTTAACTTTTCCTCGGGTTCATGATTTTATAAAGTTAGATTTCCATTCAAAAATCAAGTTTAATAATAATTCACTTATTAAATTGCAATGTTGAAATTTTAAAATCCATTACATTAAATTTCAACTTAACACTTAAGTTCAAATTCTCAAATATAACTTAGTTTTATTTTTATTTGCTTAACTAAAAGTTCACTTTACGTCAATTTCATAATTTCCAATTCTAGTTATATTTCAAAGTTTCAACTTAAAATATTTATTCATTTCACATTTCAACTTTATTAAAATCATTAATATGATATAAAAATCACTTTAAATTTATTTAAATTCAAATTATCATAAATTTATCATAATTTCATATTCAGTTAAATTTTCAATTATAATTAAATCAAAATTTCCAAAATAACTTACGTTCAAAATATCTAACTTTTTCATTAATTCATTTCACCTACAATTATTCAGAAAATCAATAATATTTTACAAAAATTTTATTTTTATTAAATTTCAAATCAAAATATTATGATAATTAAATTTCTAAAATATTTTAAAATTTTTAGAAAATCATATTTTAACTACGGGCCTGTATAAAATTTTCTACGCTAGGTAAAGTGATACAGGTAATATATCATTTCAACCCGTAATTTACAAAGAAAATCCGAGTTTTATCATTTCAAACCCGCAATCTCAAGTTAAAATAAATTAAATAAAATAAATCAGGCCAATCATTTCAGCCCGTAATGATTCTATTCTAACAGGAAACTTGCAGTGTAATCATATACAGGAATAATATAAACAAGGTCAATATCACAATATACAGTCATATATCAGATGTCAGGTGAAAATTAACAGTTTTAACATGGTAATAACATGGCATAACATATCATACGATCATCATTAACTTGCATAAACATTTTATATTACTACATACTTGTCATCAATTCACTTTCCATAAGTATAAATGTCAAAGTGAGAAAGACTCACTTTTTCAAGCTGAAGACCAAAACAACAAACACAAGAGCGGTTCCAAATTATGACAAGCACGATACAGCATGACTTTTGATTTGAATGAATGGAGAGCCTTCATATTTGTCTTGTAAACAATAACCAAAACAAGACAATACACACATAAATATTCAACGCAAAACAATGTTGAAACAATGAAAATACGAAGCAACAAAGGAATAGATTACTTGACCTTGCTTTAACCATTCAAATGCTTGGCCTACGAGGTTCTTGGGTTCAGCCATGATGATGATGATATAGCTCAGGTTTGGCACCATAACTCACGGCTAGAAGGAGTATGGAGTGGTAGGGTTATAACATGAAGCATACAATTGATCAAGGCAACATATATGAAGTTTTTGAGCACAACAAGACTCGGCCTTGGGTCAAGTGGGGCTTGGCCATACTTGTATAGGTTTGGACAGTAGATGGAGGGGTGTGGGGAGGTCTGGAAAAGGTGGTGGTGGCGGCCTATGGTGGTGGCCAAGGTGGTGGATGAAGATATGAAGTGATAGGGTGGCTATCATGAATGTTTCAAGGCTTTATGCAGTGTTTTTTGTGGAGTTTTGGTTCATGGAGTCTTGGCCATGTCAATTTCAGATCTGGACAGAGGCTAAAATGAATTGTAGTGGTGGTAGCAAGGTGGTGGTCATGGCTAGAGGTGGTGGCCAGGGTGAAGTATGAAGGTGGTGAAGTAATAGTGGTGGCTAGTGCATTGTTTTGGACATTATTTGCAATTTTGTGGAGTTTTGTCACCAAGGGAGGTGTGGCCATGAATGGATCTGAAATGATGGCTGGAGATGATGCCAAGGAAGAGTGGTAGGGGATGGTGGAGAGTATGGTGGTGATGGTGGGTGGTAGAGGCCAATCCAGAAAGCATAGAAAACTAGGCAAAATACATAGAAAATGAGAAGAAAAAGGTAGAAAAAGATGTAGCCATTACCAGATTTTTTTCTCAAGATGGAGGCCATGGTTTTTAGGGTTTTGGAGCTTGAAAATTCGTGAATAATATGAGGGAGTCGGCTGCAAAGGATGAGGAAAGGAATGGCTAAGATAAATTAATGTATTAATTGCAAAAGTAAACGGATAAAACGTCTTTACGTTTCAGGCTTTTAAGATCTCTTAACTTTCTAAACCCTTTGCATTTCCTTTTCTTTTTAATTTTATAAAAAAAAATAAACTCAAAAATTTTATTTAAAACCGAAACTAAGTAAGAATAAAATAAAAGAAATAATTTATTTTAAGTAAAATAGAAAAAGGAAATAAGAAATTGCTTAAAAATAGCAACCCTGACATAAAAATTATAAGAAAATCTCCAATGACTTTGGAAAATTTATTACTTCACAAAAAAAAAATTATAACACAAAATTTGAATTAAAAATGGTTTTAAAACATTTTCAAGGTAAAATAATAATTTAATTTTTATTAAGTAGAAAGTTAAATAAAGAAAAATGCAGTAAATACCAACTAGGCTTTATAAATTGAAATAAATTCAAATAAACTTTAGAAAAATTATATTATCATTTTAAAAATACTTAAAAGTCAAAATATACATAATATAACATATTATCACATATTAAAATAAAATATAACAAAGAAGAAGTAATTTATACAATTTAAAATAGTCGTTGTTAAATAGCCCTATAAACGCACAATATTGTAAAGGGTATAACTTTCACAATTTACATCCAAATTTAACGAAACGAAAAGTGATGTTCTTATAATTTTATGTACTTTCATAATAAAAGAAAAAAATTAAAATTTTAAACTTTTAAAATTTTAAGTTGAAAGTCACAGTTTGACTATTTTGACCAAAATCAGCATTCAGGCAAATATTCAACTTACACAAGTTTGGAATTATAACTCATATAAAAATCAAGGTTATATTTAAATAATAAATTTAATCATTTTAAATAAGTAAGATAAGTTTTTAAATCAAAATCTTACATTAAAAATAATTAAAATGTACAATAAAATAATTACAAAATACAGGGTTGTTACACTTTAGGAGAAGATTATTTAAAGAAAATGTTTCTTTGGTTTGAAATATCAATTTCTACACACTATATTAAATTCCGGTGTATGGATTGAAAGAAAGGTGATAGTGATAGAAATTATCATGGAATAAGTACTAATTTAAAATATTATACAATTTGTTTAATTTCATGAAATTCTAAATTAAACTTCCTCTTGTTATGAAATATAATTTAATCACTATCCATCACTTTCTCAAACATGTTAATACTTTTGATAAGTTTCAAAAAGGTTCAATTAGTCAAAGATTGTCTTTTCTAGAGTAAATTCCTTATCAAAGTAAACAAGAGTATTTTTATCAAAGTAAAAATCCAAGTTATTTTAAAAAAATTAAAATATGTAAAAACAAATTTTCTATAGGGAGTTGTTTGCTAGCTGAAAATTAGTTGAAAATAATCAATCCAATGCAAATATGATTTCAACATGATGTTGGATACCACTTGTATTTGTATTGCAAAGGTGACATATAGTGGTATATAAAAACACAAGCAAAACTTTTACTTCTCAAAATAACTTGAATTGATTTTCAAGATTTTCAGCAAGACCATTTATATCAGTTAAAGGCAAAGGCATTTATATTGAAGAAAAAACAATAACATTTATCCAACCATTACCTTGTTAGTCATGAACAAAGACAATGAGAGATAACAATTCTACCAAAGCAATTGTAACTCCTGTTTAAAAATTTTAGTCCATTTAAAATCACTATTTGAAAGCTCTCAGTCCATAATTTGATTTAGCAAAAAACATGAAAGTTTTGGATACTTAAAAATCTCACTTATCAAAATTGATTTCAAGTAAAATAATAAATCGATCAAAAGTTATGACTGAAATACTACAACTTATTTATGTAACTCAGAAATATCTTTCAAGTAATGTGCTGAAATGATTGTTGTTTCTCAATATTTTCCAAATTAATTAGCAAAAACGCAAAACTGCAAAGTTGTAGTTCTATTAGCTAGCTTTCAAGGACTTCACGAATTTCATATTTTGGAGTATAGATGTTCAAGTAATGATCAAATTACTTCAATAGTTTCAATAAGTTCTGAAACCATTTTAAAAAATACTCCAAATGATTTGCAATTTTTCCACCTTTTTAAGTTTAGATTCTCGAGAAATGCAAAAAGTAAACTTATAGAGTTTTCAATCTATTTTCCAGACCAGCTTGAATTTTGCATAGCAGAGTAAGACGCTCAAGATATGATAGTTAGCTACAGCAGTGTTAACAAAAACAGAATTAACAATAAGAAAACAAAATTTGAGTTTAGAGATCATACCTTTACTTACCTTCGATGTCATGATATCTGAAATGTGTAGATCATCTCATCTCTCTAGGCTATGGAACATTAAAATTTTAAATTATCAACTATATCGAACACTTGAAGTTAGTCTCTATTGAAGTTGTTCCTTATCCCGCTTTTGTACCTAAATGTTATAAGAGTCAAGTGGCCTAACAAATGATGTAGGACCAATCTTATTCATTCGTAGCCTTTGGTACCCAAACTCGTCTATATAGCAAACCGTTAATTTTAACAATCGTATTCTTAGGAACCCTAACTTGTTTAAATTTAAGAGAATTCACTTTTTTACCTTTTGAAACCTAGATTTGTTTAGTGGTCTTGTTTTTATTTTGACAATTATTATTACTATATCCAATATTTCCACAATCTACGCAAGCAAGTACCACACTTCTCCCCCTAGTGGTGTTTTTAGTCATTTGTTTATTTATCGATACCTTTTCAAATTCAATCCCCTTTTTGTTATTTGCAAAGGGCCGAATTCATAACAACATATTAAAAGACTTTTCACCATTAGTAAACGTTCGAAGAGTCAACTCAAGATCATTGACTTTGGATTTTGAAAGTTCATTTTCATTTACCACCTTTGAATACCGACTAATAGCATTCTCTCTCTTTTCAAAATTATTCTTCTTGAAGAGCATATTTTCATTTTCAAGCTATTTATTTTAGTCTCAATTTCTGGCATCTCGATTTCAACAAGTTGGCGTTTTTCAAATTCAAGTTTTTCAAAAGCCTTAACCTTTTCAGTCTCTTTTTCAAATTCATGATTTATTCGAATAATTTCAGTTTTAACATATTTCAAAATCACATTTTCTTTTTCAATGGTTTTGAAGTTTTCTTTGACCCTGTTTAACTCCCATTCAAAAATAGCACATTTAGAAATCTCTGACCTCTTAGAACTTCCAACTCCCTTTTTAAAATATTATTTTTGCAAATAAACTCAATTTCATTTTTTTTCAAAATCAGAATTTCCTTTTCTAGCTTTTGAAAATTTTCAGGAAAACAAGTAAATCCTTTTTCGCAATTCAAGAAATTTTCGCAATTGTAATTTTTAGTATTCTTAATATTCTTAAGATCATTTTTCAAATCACCATTATTCTGATGTAGTATAGATTATTTACTTTTCAACTTGTTATTTTTCATCTCAAGGTCATCATTATTTTTAATTAACTTTTGATAAAAGAGAACAATATCGTTGAATGAAAATCACTTGTGTCACCATCAGTTGGGTCTTCATCTTTGCAGTCTTTGTGAATCCCGTTAAGAAAACTTCTTTAACCGAGTCGATTTTGGAGGATTTCTCGTCACTGT
Organism: Allium cepa; assembly: GCA_030765085.1. Taxonomy (NCBI): domain Eukaryota; kingdom Viridiplantae; phylum Streptophyta; class Magnoliopsida; order Asparagales; family Amaryllidaceae; genus Allium; species Allium cepa. The sequence goes on from CM060941.1 coordinate 637,474,508, forward strand.
TGACTTTTCTGCCATATATTGCATCGAGAGTTTCCCAGATTTTCTGTGCATCCAAACAATGAGAGATATATTTATATTCATTTCGATTAATTAGATAATAGAGTATATGCATAGTAAGAGCATTAATCAAAATATTTTTCTTATCTGCCATATCACACCCATTTCAATAATATCCCAACATTCAAACTTAACGGATTTTAAATAAAATTCAATTTTTGATTTCCAATATAAAAAATCTATTCCATTAAAAATAGGGAGACTTACAGTGGATTGACTCTTGCTAGATCCGCAACTATGGTTAGATATCTATGCTAATAAACAGCCTTTAATACCACTTGTAAGATCGAGTTAACCCTAGAGGGAGGTGAATTGGATTTATAAAAATCCATAGATAAATAGAAATTGCAGACAGATAATAATAAAGTAAATGTGGAAATAAAAAGACACATAGTTACCTAGCTTTGGAATACTCGCATATTGCTGCCTCCAAAGTTTCTACTAGCAATTAAATAAGTGACCACTTATAGACCCTGTGAACTTGCGACTATCGCTTACCTGTTTGTTCTAACCCGGCGCTTAAAATCTTGCAACAACTCAGCCACTGAGTTGTGAAATCTCGAACTACACCCTACAATTCGTACCTTGTTAAAAACTAGAGCTTTACAAAGTTAAATTAAACTACAATAAAATAAAACGAAACCCTAGATACAAATAGTTTAATCCCAAAAGAGAAGTAACCAAATAGTGTGGTCCAAATTAAAGTTGAAAAACTTTATTCCCTTTTGCTTATTTGGCCTGTATTCATTTCATGGTCGAACTCCTTTTGCTTACGATCTCCAATTAGGTTGCTTGAACGAAGCCCTTGATTGATCAATTGAAGAAATGTGAATGTCTTGATTATCTTGTCGCTCCATCGTATTGCTTTGATTTGCATATGCTTCGTCATCGAGTTAATTTGCACATTCTTCGTCATCGAGTTAATTTGCTGTTTGAGTGGTATGAACTTTATTCCCCTTTTAAATTTTATATTCGAACTCGACTTGTTTCTTTCTGATGATGATTTGGATTCTTTATATTGGAATTAATTTCCTATATTATCGTATATATTCTTGACTTTGAATTTTTCGTATGCTCTCTTTACCCGTTTGATTTCTCTATGAACAATGGTTTTTATTTCTATCTTATTCTATTTCTTTTGAATATGACTCTCTAATGTTAAGGGTTTACATGGGGTTTAACATTTACATTGGTTTTGTTATGTTAGTATAGACAACCGAAAGGAAAGGACGCTAGTGAGGGAATCCATTGTACCATCGAGGCATACGACCTGTAAATTTGGTTCAAGAACAGGGGCAGAAAGAGATTGGAACGCCAGTTTAAAGTAGGTCATATATTGTTCTGTAGTACTCTTGTGTGCAATGAAAGAACCTACGTGGGCCAACTCTTTTGAGGTGTTGGTTTTTAGTGGAGTCCACAAGTTAGTTATGGCTATTGATAGGTTTCTCTAATAGCTAATTTCAATTTGACATGAGTGTTAATTATATATATTCGTATTTCTATTTTGGGTATGGACATGCTATATTTATAGCATCGTTATATCGTGATTTCTTTACATTTCAAATTCTTCAATATGGATCATTGAATCGAGGGTGTCCACGGTGGACTCCGCCCATCAGTAATGATGAGTATCAGTTTATTTCCTATTTTTTATTTGTCATTGTGTTATATGTAGCATACTAGTTGGTTGTTAGTATTACTGTGATATCTATATTACTCCTACATTTGTATATCGTGTTACCTTTATCATGGTATGCTGTTACGTACCAACCACACTATACTAGTTGTGTTGACTCGTTAATGACAAAAATAAGAGCAGGTTATGGTATGATTTCCTACTTCTGAATTAGGTTTACTTTACTTGTTTATAGACAGTCCTGATTATCCATGAGTCAAATTGTGGAAATGACCGGTTGTGCTTCAGTAGCTCCATGCTTATTTATATATGGTTATAGTATACAATATTTGATATAGTTTCCCTCATATAGGAATTATATCTGATTTATGTTTTTTTATCTTTGTCTATTTGTATCATAACAACTCTCTAGTATTTGATCGAGTACTTCGAAAGCTAGGTACTTTTGGGGACACGCTATTAGGATGATAAAGCAATTTAGGGGCAAAATCGATACTTGTTGTAGAAGTACATGATAGATAGACTATTTATATGTGAGACTTGTTGTATCATACATTATTTTTGAATTGATGTATTGATATTTATTTATCAGTTCTCCCATCAGTACAGTCTCTTATGTACTATTTAATATGTTATGTTCATATATATTCAGCATATTATATATTATCATTCCATTGTAAGATTCTATTTCTATGCCTTGGTTTGGTGTTTTTTATTATATCACCCCCAACAAGTTGTCTTTTATGGTATTTGGAAGTAAGACGTTGTTACTTGATGTTGATTCAGGATATTACGAAGTGTTGGTTGTCACATAATATGCATATCAATGCATATAAGAAAACAATATCTAAAATTTTCATGTAATACTTATTTTATGGAAAACATATTAATGTATATATTGTTTCCATATTAATTGCAAACAATATCAAAAATTCATTTCGTTGCTTGTTTAAAACAATAAACGATTATAAATAAAACATGGAAGATTTCATAATTATTATATGTGTGCATGTGGGTTCGTGCACATGTATGTGTATGTTTGTGCGTATGCGTGTGCACGTATGAGTATTTATGTGTATATACATATACATACATACATACATATGTATGTATATGTATATATATTATACAAGATATATATATGTATGTATATGTACACACTCTCAATGATGAAGGAAGAACTTCTTAATTAGGTAAACATCTGTTTTAAGTGATTATAGTTTTTGGAGAAGGGAAATTAAATACCTACAATTTTTATACTCAAAGTTTTTTTAAGCTAGGCCAAAACAAACATAAACTTTGAGTTGAAATCAAGATTATTTATGGGTAGAAAATTTCAAATTTGACACATTTAAATTGTTAATTCATATCACATAACTTACTGATTTTGATTTCAAATTTTTTAAAAAGACAAGTAAGCAAGGTACAACACCTATATTGAACACTTTTTGAAAATTTGAAGTTTACTATTCTAAAATTTTGGTTGTAGTTAAAAAATATTTTTGGTTGCACTTAAATTTCCAAATTTAATGCATCTTGTCTTTCTCATAACCTTTGATTTGCTTATCCAATTTCCATAATGTTGTACTTGCTGAAAACATAAATGTTAAGGAATACCTTGTAAAATAAAGCAAAATAACCAAAATAACATTTTCATAATGTAACGACCCACCTTTTTGGATGGATCGATAACAAACCATACAAGTTGAACCCAAATCATTCAAAAGGGAGGATTATTATGGGGTAAATAAGAAAAATAAGAGAAAAGAAAGAAAAACAAAACACAGAATCTCATCGTGGAATGACAAAATATAATAATCATATAAACAGTTCATGAAGCTGTTTTACAAATAACATTTGATTAAACTTTTAAAATACACATCAGAGTTATACAGTCAGCGGGAATAGATAAATAATGCAGTGGAAGATCATGATGCGGTGGAATATATGTAAAATAAATAGTAGAATTATCTCCGTCCTCTTCCTCCAAATAAAATGTTCTTCATACACAGAAAAGCTCAAACTGGCCCGAGTGTAATGAAAAGAAAAAACAATCAAGTCAGAACTAAAAGATCCTATGTAAGTTAAATCAACAACAAACAAATATGAGTGTAACAGCTTCAGAGATGTTTACGGGGTTTTATGTAACAACCCGCATATTTGTCAATTGTATATTTAAATATTTTATTTAGATATAACATCGTTCGTCGGATTTTAATCCAAAAACCTACTTTTTACAAACAATCGAATTTGGACTCGAGACCACTACCATTGAGTTCAAAATGTCGTTTGCGACCTTTTTGAGTATAAGCTTCGATATGTTTGGAGTTAGTAGAATTTTGCAACTTTTTCACTTAGGGCTTTGATTTGGTTTCAGCCCATTAGACCCAAGCTTCACTCCCTCTTCTCTTCATTCCTTCATAATTTCCTAATACATTCAAGCTTCATTAAAAATGGGGGAAGAGAAAACGAATTAGGAAATCCTAAGCCTAGTTTTCATTTGCAAATTCAAGTTCTAGCTCCAAATTAAGAGAAGAAGCTTTGGTAAGCCCTCTCTTCTTCTTCTCCAACTCATTCTCCTATCAATTTCAGAAATTCCTAAACCTAACTTGGGAAATGTTTCTCTTTTAAGCTTAGATTCAAGTTTGTTGGGTTGGAATTGAAGTGTGATTGTCCTTGCCATTGCTCTATAGCTTCTTCTTCATTTGTTTCAGGTTTAAGGTGAGATTCTTATCTCGCATCTATGTCTATATCTATCTTTGTTGTTAGATATGAATTCCTAACACTTATTGATGATCATTTTCTTTTGATTTGAATTGTTTTTTTACGAATATTCCAATTTTTGGTGTTTTGGAGTCAAATCTTTAAAAAATATCCTATCTTTGAGGTTTGAACATGTTTTTGGTGATGCATCGAGGAGCCCATAGGGCCGGGTTGCTGATAGGCGTAAACCCCTAGCGTCCGTGCTCGTTCGATTGTGATTTGTTGGGATTTTGCCCCCTGGACGCTAGGCTAAAAATACTGAATTTTTCAGTTCAGTCGACTGAACCAGAGGGTCAGCCGACTGACCAAACCTAGGAAATTTCCTAGGCAAGAGTCAATCGACTGACCACTCTAAGTCAGTCGACTGAACCTGGAAACAGAGAGTTTCTAGGCATGATTCAGTCGACTGACCACTCAGAGTCAGTCGACTGAACCTGGAAACAGAGAGTTTCCAGGTATGATTTAGTCGACTGACCACTCTGAGTCAGTCGACTGGACCTGGAAACAGAAAGTTTTGAGATCTGAGTCAGTCGATTGACCACTCTGGTCCAGTCGACTGAATTTGCTGTTTTTGCCCAATTTGCCTTTTGGGTTTGAGTTTCCACTTTTTAATCGATTCTTCGTCCTCCGACTAGTTGTTATCACCTTGTTGGCTTTGATAACATCTTCGTTTGAACTTTTGGTAATATCCATTTTGATGGATTTGGTATCGATTTCTTTGGATTTAATTCACGTCTTCGAATGTAGATTTTTTATGACTGATTGTTTCTACAATCATTTCTTTGGTTTATCACTTTAAAAAAATAAAGGTTTCATTCTAGTAGTAAATATCAAAACTCTTTCATCTAAACGATTTCAACACTATTTTATTACAAAGCTCATTTCTTAAACGGTTTTCCAATCTACTTGTATATAAAAACCTTTACCTCACTCTTATGAGAAATCTAATTAAACGACTTAGTAAAACAAGTGGTATGAAAAGCTTGCGTTTACTTCGTCGGTTCATTCTTGGACTTGTTCGATTGAATCTCTTGTGACAATTTTCGAGTGGAGACTTACTGTTTGTTCGTAAATATTTAAGTTAAGCTAGTGGTTATGGGACATGAAGCTAAACTCATATATTTACTAGCTTAGTGTAATTGACACTTCTTGATGATCGATGATGATCAGTTTATGGTTTAGACGAGCAATGTGCGATATCTCTTTGTCCATGTGGGGTATAGTACCTCGTCTTATTGAGCTTCGTCCCATTTCTTTTATGGGATAGCGACCCATGTTCTTTTATGATATTCGGCTCATCGGATGTACCGTTATTGTACTACATCGATGTCCCGGCTTTTCGATTCATTGGACGTACCATTATTGTATTGCGTCAGTGTTTCGAATTGTTTGAGTTTCGGTTCATCGGATGTACCATTATTGTGCTACATCGATGTCCCGGCTTTTCGATTCATTGGACGTACCGTTATTGTACTGCGTCGATGTTTTGAATTTATGGTTAGCGACCATGGAATAGCGTTCCGTTTGTGATACACGTGTTGGTGAGTTTACATGCTTACGTTTATGATATGCCTCCCCCTTTTGTGATTTCTGGATTTCTAATTGATGATTTCTAGAATCTGTGTTTCACCAATTTTTACGATTGGCATCGATATGATGTCAATATTTGTGGTTTGGTGAATAGAGTAAAGAATATGACATTCTTTTTGATGTTATGAGATTTCTTGAGATATTATATGATTTTTGTTGTTGTCAAATGTATACTTTTCATAGTATGGCATTATTGTTATCATACGTTTTGTTATATTTCTTATTCCATCTCATTTTATCTGATATTTATAGCTAGACTGATCCTTTTATTATTTTCTTATTAAATAATACTCGGGTCAGACCGAGATGTTACAGGTGCTTCTATTTGACTCCTCATCTGGGAGTATTACCTGACTTTTGGCTAACTACACTATATTGGTATTTTTTGTTGTTATACGTTCGAGATAGAGACTCCTTGATGTATACATATTCTTTTGTCTAGCACTTGTATCTATTCTTTCGTTATACTGTGGATCTTGTTTGACCACTACCCTGATAAACACTTCTAAGTGTTATATATTCATATCTATTTCCGCCTTTGTGATATGGAAAGCTGTGACTAATTGTGCTATGCTTATTTCTATATTTGTTTCCGAAGATCATATAGCCACAGTATAGTAGCTTTGGGTTTGTATCGATAAGTCGGATTTCCTCTTGAAATGAAATGCATGTTATACTATCTGACATATCGGTGCTCGCACAAAGCAATTACACGGATGGTCGCTCCTCAACAGCCTTATTCTCCACACTAGTCTACGGCATTACCCCGTAGTGTCCTTGGCTAGCGTGAGTATAGAGGTGGGGTGTCACAACTTGGTATCAAAGCCAAACTTCGAAACAATGTAGAATAATTTAACAAGGATCATCGTCCTAAGTTCATCTTAGGAGTCGTGCCTTAGAATTTTATTCGAGTCGTTGGACCCGTTCTATCCTATTTTCTTTGTGATGCCTTGTTTTATCAATCATTATTGTTTGATATTCATTTTGAGAATAACCTTTTCTTCTTCTTTCTTTCTTTCTTAAAGAAGAGAAATGGTTAGACCTGGTCGTCCCAGCACCGGTCAATCCAGTGCTACTCCTCAAGATGGAGTATTCGTGTCTGTCCAACAGCTTCTAGATCTTGTAAAGAATGCTCAAGCCGCCGGACCCATCCCAGAGCCTGCTCACCCAAAATCCGGTTTTGCACGTTTGTGCAGTGATTATACCGACTTGGGTGGAAGGCCATTCAAGGGATCCGAGAGTGTTATAGAAATTCAAGCTTGGCTCAAATCGTGCGATCGCATCTTTTCTCGCATGAACCTTATTGATCTACATCGAGTCCAAGTGGCTTCTAGCATGCTCCAAGAAAGAGTGGTATGAGCTCTTGACTTTGGAGATTATCGAAGCGGATCTTACATGGGAGCAATTCCGGGAAAGGTTTGAATCAAAGTTTGTGCCGGAGGCTGAAAAAGTAACTTTGGCCTGGCGTTTTATTGACCTTGTTCAAGGTGAATCTTCTGTGGCAGAATATGTCATATCTTTTGAATCTTTTTCTAAATACGGGGTTGAAAACATTAATACCCCATTGAAGAAAAATCAGAGATTCATCTATGGCTTGATAAGAATCTCAAAAAGCCTTTGCTTCTGAAACTTGAAGTTTCTTTTGATCAGCTTATTGATATCGCTCTTCGACTTGAAGAGGCCGATAATGAGGGTGATGTTGAAGTTGTGGGTGTCCAACAGAACTTCAACAATAACATGAAGAGGCCTATCAAATTCAAAGGCCCCACTCCCAACAAGAAAGGGAAGCAACAAACTCCGGTAGCAAAGACTCCTACCTCTAGTCGAGGACAGTGCTACAATTGTGGTTCCACAGACCATTATGCTAATAGGTGTCCGAAACCTCTCTTTTGTCGTTATTGCAAAAGTTCGGGTCATCTTTTATCTACATGTCCCAAACTTCCAAGCAAGAGGGAGGGAAGGCTTAATGTTGTGCAAACGCCTAGTGACACTTCTCTTGGTCAAGGTACTTTTTATTCAATCCTTGATGACATTGTTTTATTTCGTGATGTTCTTATTTGAGTTCTTTTTTATAGGGTTCATCTCATTATTTTTATATCAAAAGAACTTGTTGATTTTTTTCTTTATAACATTTTGGGCTTGACGACTTCTTTGAGAATTGTGAATCCGGTTGGTGGATCTGCAACACTCAATTTGCTTTGATTTGATTTCGAGATTATTTTATGTGATTTTTTTCTTTCCAAGCCGATTTGCATGTCATGCGTTACTTAGGCTTTGGAATTGATTTTTTGTAAAAGGATTGGCTTAATCATTGACAAGCCATATCCTATGTCTCGAGTGGACTATTCATCTTCGACATTCTTAATCTGTTAAGCAGATATCTATTTTTCTTTGTGATTTCGATTCCAATTTGATGACATAATTTTATTCTTTAAAACCACATGATGAGGAAAATGTAATTTTTCTCATTCGGGTAGTTTGTGGAATTTTCCAGTATTTTTGAGCTTGTCTTAGGATTATCACCTAAGCAATCTTTTGAGTGATGTTAAGGTCTTTTCAGCTCGACCTTGCCACCGGTTTTCATTTGCTACGGGTTTTAGAAGTTAGCATTCCACTTACCGCATTCCGCACTCGTTATGATTCTTATGAATGACTTAATGTGTCATTCAGTTTGTCCAGCTTATTTCATCCATTTTATGAATCGAGTAATCTACGAGTATCTCGATGACTCCATTTTTGTATTTATTGATTTTGGATGAAAACGGCAATTTAAAATTTTGCCAATCTTTTTCATAAGATTTATTTATAAGTATGATTGGGTTTTTGTTCTGGAAACGAACAAAGAATATTCGTGAAGTTTTTAAGAGATATTTTTATCCTATAGAAGATGATTTTGTGATTGTATTGCCTATTGAGTGCTTTATGAATTCCGGTCGATGCGCTTGATCAACGTTATCGATAGGAATTTCCTAAACACTTTGATGAGACAATTTGACACGATATATTCACTTGTAAAAATGTAAATTTTTCTAGAAAGATTATTACGTAAAGATAATTGTGATTTTCAAAGTTTTAGCTTTTCGGGAAAGAAGATTATTTAAAAGAACTCCTTCCCGATACTCTTATTCTTGTGATTCCCGAAGGGAACCAAAACTTTACTGTTTATACCGATGCTAGTCGTATTGGTTTGGGTGTCGTTCTCTTGCAAAAGAGAACGTGCTATCACTTTTGTTTCTAAATAATTTAAGCCGATCGATACTAGGTATGCCACTCATGATCTAGTGCTTGCGGCCATTGTTGTCGCTTTTAGAGTTTGGCATCATCATTTATTTTTGGGGGAGAAATTCGTTCTCCACTCCGATCATAAATCTTTGAAATGTTTTTTTTCTCATAAGGAACTTAATGTTGGCTCGAGTTCCTTGCACCTTATGATCTTGATATTCTTTATACTTCCGAAAGGGGAAATCGTGTTGCCAATACCCTTAGACGTAAGCAACAAGTGGTTGTTTCTTTGATGATGTCCGAATGGAATGATCTTTTTACCAAGTTCATCGGACATTTCGATGCGCTTCGTTTTATTGAGCTTCGTCTCATTTCTTTCATGGACTAGCGTCCGATGTTCTTTTATGGAATTCGATTCATCGGATGTACCGTTATTATACTACATCGATGTCTCGGTTTTTCAGTTCATTTGACGTATCGTTTGTACTATATCGGAGTTTCGAATTATTTGAGCTTTGGTTCATCTGGCGTACCGTTATTGTACTACATCGTTGTTTCAAATTATTCAAGTTTCTAGTTTTTCGGGCTTACCATTATTGTACTACGCCGTTGCACCGATTAAATCTTCTGCTATTCATGACGTTATCCACGTCTTTTATCTACGAAAATGCCTTAGGGATTCCGATTTTGTTCTTATGCCCGGTGTTATTGAAGAAATTGAAGTTCCATCTTTTTGAATTTTAGGCAACATTTTATTCGCATCATTGCTTCGGAGGTTGAGCGCTTTCGAAATAAAGATATTCTTTTTGGTAAAAGTTCAATGGTTCTCAAATCCTAAGGATTGCTCTTGGGAATCCAGAGAATTCTTCGAGCGAACTCGTCCGGATTTACTCTTTCGTGCTCTTTATGGTGAACTTCTTATTTCAAATTTTCTTTTGTGTTGATATTCTTTTATGGTTGTTACTATTTATTTTCTTATTATGTATTGCGAGGACGCAATTTCTTTAAGGAGGGGAGTCTGTAACAACTCGCATATTTATCGATTGTATATTTAAATATTTTATTTAGATATAACATCGTTCGTCGGATTTTAATCCAAAAACCTACTTTTTACAAACAATCGAATTTGGACTCGAGACCACTTCAATTGAGTTCAAAATGTCGTTTGCGACCTTTTTGAGTATAAGCTTCGATATGCTTGGAGTTAGTAGAATTTTGCTACTTTTTCACTTAGGGCTTTGGTTTGGTTTCATCCCGTTAAACCCAAGCTTCACCCTCTCTTCTCTTCATTCCTTAATAATTTCCTAATACATTCAAGCTTCATCAAAAATGGGGGAAGAGAAAAAGAATTAGGAAATCCTAAGCCTAGTTTCCATTTGCAAATTCAAGTTCTAGCTCCAAATTAATAGAAGAAGCTTTGGTAAGCCCTCTCTTCTTCTTCTCCAACTCATTCTCCTATCAATTTTAGAAATTCCTAAACCTAACTTAGGAATGTTTCTCTTTTAAGTTTAGATTCAAGCTTGTTGGGTTGGAATTGAAGTGTGATTGTCCTTGCCATTGCTCTATAGCTTCTTCTACATTTGTTTTAGGTTTAAAGGTGAGATTTTTATCACACATCTATGTCTATATCAATCTTTGTTGTTAGGTATGAATTTCTAACACTTATTGATGATCATTTGCTTTTGATTTGAATTGGTTTTTATGAATATTCCAATTTTTGGTGTTTTGAAGTCAAATCTTTAAAAAAAATCCTATCTTTGAGGATTGAACATGTTTTTGGTGATGCATCGAGGAGCCCATAGGGCCGGGTTGCCGATAGGCGTAAACGCCCAGCGTCTGTGCTCGTCCGATTGCGATTTGTTGGGATTTTGCCCCTTGGGGGCTAGGCTAAGAATACCAAATTTTTCAATTCAGTCGACTGGACCAGAGGGTCAGTCGACTGAACCAAACCCAGGACATTTCTTGGGCAAGAGTCAGTCGACTGACCACTCTGAGTCAGTCGACTGAACCTGGAAACAGAGTGTTTTCAGGCATGATTCAGTCGACTGGCCACTCTGAGTCAGTCGACTGAACCTGGAAACAGAGAGTTTCTAGGCATGATTTAGTCGACCGACCACTCTGAGTCAGTCGACTGGACCTGGAAACAGAAAGTTTCCAAATCTGAGTCAGTCGACTGACCACTCTGGTCCAGTCGACTGAATTTGCTGCTTTTGTCCAATTTACCTTTTGGGTTTGAGTTTCCACTTTTTAATCGATTCTTCGTCCTCCGACTAGTTGTTTTCACCTTGTTGGCTTTGGTAACATCTTCGTTGGAACTTTTGGGAATATCCATTTTGATGGATTTGGTATCGATTTCTTTGGATTTAATTCACGTCTTCGAATGTGGATTTTTGGTGATTGATTGTTTCTACAATCATTTCTTTGATTTGTCACTTTAAAAATCTAAAGGTTTCATTACTAGTAGTAAATATCAAAACTCTTTCATCTAAACGATTTCAACACTATTTTATTACAAAGCTCATTTCTTAAACCGTTTTCCAATCTACTAGCATATAAAAACATTTACCTCACTCGTATGAGAAATCTAATTAACCGACATAGTAAAACAAGTGGTATGAAAAGCTTGTGTTTACTTCGTCGGTTCATTCTTGGACTTGTTCGATTGAATCTCTTGTGATAATTTTCGAGTGGAGACTTACAGTTTGTTCGTAAATATTTAAGTTAAGCTAGTGGTTATGGGACATGAAGCTAAACTCATATATTTACTAACTTAGTGTAATTGACACTTCTTGATGATCGATGATGATCATTTTATGGTTTAGACTAGCAATGTGTGATGTCTCTTTGTCCACGTGGGGGATAGTACCTCGTCCTATTGAGCTTCGTCTCATTTCTTTTATGAGCTAGCGCCCTATGTTCTTTTATGATATTCGGCTCATCGGATGTACCGTTATTTTACTACATCGATGTCCCGGCTTTTCGATTCATTAGACGTACCGTTATTGTAATGCATCAGTGTTTCGAATTGTTTGAGTTTCGGTTCATCGGATGTACCTTTGTTGTATTACATCGATATCCCGGCTTTTCGATTCACTGGACGTACCGTTCGTACTGCGTCGATGTTTCGAATTTATGGTTAGCGACCATGGAATAGCGTTCCGTTTGTGATACACGTGTTGGTGAGTTTACATGCTTCCGTTTATGATAGGCCTCCCCCTTTTGTGATTTCTGGATTTCTAATTGATGATTTCTAGAATTTGTGTTTCACCAATTTTTATGATTGGCATCGACATGATGTCAATATTTGTGGTTTGGTGAATAGAGTAAAGAATATGACATTCTTTTTGATGTTATGAGATTTCTTGAGATATTATATGATTTTTATTGTTTTCACATGTATACTTTTCATAGTATGGCATTATTGCTATCATACGTTTTGTTATATCTCTTATTCCATCTCATTTTATCTGATATTTATAGCTAGACTGATCCGTTTATTATTTTCTTATTAATAATACTCGGGTCAGACCGAGATGTTACAGGTGCTTCTATTTGACTCCTCATCTGGAAGTATTACATGACTTTTGGCTAACTACACTGTATTGGTAGTTTTTGTTGTTATACATTCGAGATAGAGACTCCTTGATGTATACATATTCTTTTGTCTAGCACTTATATCTATTCTTTTGTTATACCGTGGATCTTGTTTGACCAATACTCTGATAAACACTTCTAAGTGTTATATATTCATATTTATTTCTGTCTTTGTGATATGGATAGCTGTGACTGATTGTGTTATTCTTATTTCTATATTTGTTTTCGAAGATCAACTGTGTAGTAGCTTCGGGTTTGTATTGAGGTGTCGGATGTCCTCTTGAAATGAAATACATGTTATACTATCTGACATATCGGTGCTTGCACAAAGCAATTACACGGATGGTCGCTCCTCAACAGCCTTATTCTCCACTCTAGTTGACGGCATTACCCCGTAGTGTCCTTGACTAGCGTGAGTATAGAGGTGGAGCGTCACATTTTACATCTCATATCCAATGTCTAACATGCGTGCAATAAATTAAGGGATGTTCTGGATTCCATCTCCTAAGGATATGTTAAACTATCTACATACATAGTACAATACGCTATTATAATATGTCTACAGTAAAGTAAAGAATTAAAATAGCGTTAAGGCGCTACCCATATCCCTCTTCACACATTTTTATAATATTCCTATAGTCTATATAGATACTGTAAGCTCCACCAAACTTATGGGATACTCAGGGCGCCCTCCATAGGTACGATACAAACTAAACTCGTAGTGGGTTTGATAAGGCATATGACAAGGCATGCGAGGCAATGCCAGGAAAGGATTCTACCATTTGCACTCTCGAACTGGTTATAACACATAGCGGCTACTACCATCCACCACGGAACACACTTTCAAAATCAAATCGAGGGGTGGCTACCAAAGCAATCAAAAAGTAATAAATATGGTATCGAAGAAATGTGCCCGATCGAAGGAGGACCTCACTTGGTCCCATATAGATCCTATTTTAGTCATATCAAGCCAACCCGAGGGGGTTAGGGATGCGTTAATACCTCATACAGAATCGTTCGCCAAACCATCCTACTTCATTCTGGATTCTCCACCACGTGCGGAGTTGTTAAAGTGGCTTTCGGTGTTGGCACAGAGCATGACAATATCTGAACCCGGTTTCTTTAACAACCAAATGCTTATTTCACAATGGATGGTTCTTTTACATTTTCAAAACCGATTCATAGTTGATATCAAAATATCATATTTACTTCAAAATCATATCACTTTCGAAATCATATTTACTTTCGAAGTCATATCACTTTCAAAATCATATTCACTAAATATGTTAAACCCTCATTTCAAAATCATGATTTTACGCAAAATATGTCATTTCACTAGAACATATAATTTCAAATTTCAACGTAGGTTATAACATCATTTAACCATATTTGCTTTTAAATCAAGGATATAAGTATAAACAATTCAACCTTACACCGTTTGAATTTTTTAGAAAATAATTTGGATAGTCATAAATAGTTTAAAATAGTTTAAAATAGCTTTAAAATAGTTTCATATAGTTTTCATAGTTAAAAACAGTATAATACAATTTTAATAGTTTAAAATAAATTTAAAATAGTTTAATAGTTAAATTAGTTTAAAAATAGTTTTAATAGTTTAAAATAGCTTTAAATTAGTTTTAATAATTTATAATAGTTTAAAATTGTTTAATATAAAATGGTTTAATTATTGGAAATGGTTTATGTAGTAAATAGTTTTGAAATTCTAAGTAATCTAAATTTTAAAATAATAGATTTTAAAATAATTTATATTAAAATGATTAATTTTTAAATAATTTATATTAAAATGATTAATTTTAAAATAATATCAAATCAAACCATTTCTTTCATTTCAACAAATTTGGACTATGTCTAGATTTCAAATCAATGAAACTCAATTTTTATCTTTCAGTTCAAATTATCATTTAAAAACCCTTTTTATTTTATATCGATTTCAAATCCATGTTTGAACCAAAAATTTAAACCACTTCAAATTTATAATACAAAGTTAAGTGCTCAAACATTTACAATGACTTAATTTTTATAAATTTCATTTTTATTTCAAAAATTCAACTTTAATATTTTAATTTTAATTCTTTTAACTATTCATTTAAACTAGTTTAAATTTTAACACTTTAAAGATTGGATTTTGAAAATAATTTAGTTTATATAATTCGAATTTTATTTTGCAATATCATTTAACTAGATTCAAAATTTAAAGACTTAAATCATTTAATTTAACCTATATGGTGTCCATATATAATTTTCTACCCTATGGTCAAGTGATACGGATATGTATCAATTCAATCTGCAATAAAATTAAATTTACGGGTATATATATCATTTCAACCCGCAATCCCGAGTTAACATTCCAAAATCCATAAAATTGCTCGAGTTTATCATTTCAACTCATAATGATTTTTACCTAATCTATCAGATCGTCGCGGTATGTATAATTTTCAACCCACAGTGATTTTTCTAACAATAACTAAGGAAACTTGCAGTGTGATAACAACATACCAAATAAGTATAATATCCAATCGTCCAAAACGTCAACAATCAAGCATCCATCACAATCATCATTCAAATCAGCAAATAACTCACAACAATTAACTGGTTAACATTATCAAATATTTAATTGACAATTTAATATATTTTTTGAAATTAGAATTAGGTTTTGGAATTTGAGAATTAGGTTTGAAGTTCTGTCATTTGAGAAGGAGGAAGAAGATGTACATATAGAAATAATGAAATGAGAAATAGCTAGGGTTTATTACAGCCTATATATAGGCAGGGTTGGATAGAAACGATAACAATGACCCAAAAAGCCCGTTTCGTTCCCAAAACGAAAATGGGTCGTCCAATATATTGAAATATAGGTTTTCATTATTTTTAAACTCAATGGAACTAGTTTCAAACCCTAAGTCCATTGTATACAGAAGTTAGCTTTTAAAATCAGATTATATTCATTTAAATCCTTTTAATTGATTTCTATGCGTTTTGAGCCCGCATGATCAAACGACAAGTTCAATCGCTTAGAAACTTGAAATCCTACAATA
Organism: Allium cepa; assembly: GCA_030765085.1. Classification (NCBI taxonomy): domain Eukaryota; kingdom Viridiplantae; phylum Streptophyta; class Magnoliopsida; order Asparagales; family Amaryllidaceae; genus Allium; species Allium cepa. The sequence continues at coordinate 637,490,426 of CM060941.1, forward strand.
ATTCACCGTTACGGGTCCAATGAAGGTGATTTCTTCGAAATCTGAGACAGTGGCCAAAATGGTTAATTTTCACGTTAATTAAATAAATTATTATTAAATTGGTTTAGTCACTTTTGAATTCAAATTTACAAGTTAACCATTTTATCATTCTTGGTTGCAGAAAAATTTAATAATCTTTTTAAAATAAATTTTCCTTATTAAACCTAAGACTTAAATATTACACTAATTATAGCGTTCAATTATAACGGTAATAAATTCATTAATTACAATTTTAAAATCCTAATAAATTCATTTATTTTGATTTCAGTCTTATTATTTAATCAATTATTACCGTTTGAATATAATTAATGTTAGTTTACCTTTTACTACATTCGTATTAAAGTTATCATCTTGTACAACATTAACTGCAATAATTAATTACATTAATTTTCCTTGATTTCCAAATCAATTTCAACGGATTAAATAATAAGACGATAAATAAGCAAGTGTTACTTTTACGTAATTTAATCACATTTATAAGTTTATTGTTTACAACAACATTATAAATTAACGTACAAATAATTGATTTCACATTATTTACTAGAAACAGTTAAATAAAATAACATACAGTTTCATTATTAATACTCCATTGAATTTATTTGCTTACTTACAATTATCACAACATTAACTTTACAATTTATTCAATTGATTGAAATTACATTAAAATAATTGTCAATAACATTCAAACAACATTATTAAATCATATTCAAACTATTTTTTATTAATAAATCATAAATTTTATTTCTTACAACATTAAATTTTAAAATATTATTTAATTTAAAATTTTAATTATCGAAAATTACGGGTCGTTACACTCTCCCCCGCTCAAAACTTTTCGCCCTCGAAAAGGGAGAGAAGGAATTAAGAAACTAATATATTTTTTATTCCAATAATCAATTTATAACACTTTAAAGTTGCATAATTAAGTATTTTAAAATAAAATATATCAATTTATAAACAATTAAATCTTCATATTAAAGTTTAGTAAAAGTTTGAAAATATTTTCACTTTCACAAAATTTTCTAAGTCTTAAATTCACAAAAAATTCAACAGAGTCTCCTTTGTACAGGTAGGTCCCAAAAAACAATAATATAAATAATTGAAATATATATATATGTCATATTTCAATAATAAAATTCCCAAACCATGGGAAACAAAAAAATATTGTTATAAAACCGTAATCTGAAAACGTACTTATTTGTCGGCAAATAACTTTATTTATGAAACCAAAAGCAACAGCTATTGCTTCCATATCCAAAGAAGTTAATAATTATATAAAAAGAGTAACATATAAGTTGTTTCAATTAATAGTACACACAACATCACAATAGTCATTTGCAAACAAACAGTACAACCATTTATGAAATCAAAGAATCCATCATACATCTATAACAATCAAAACAAATGGTTTGTTTGGGTTCAGAAACTTTTCATCGCACAAGGATGATAAATAAACTATCAAGTGTATCCTACGCTCAACAGCCTAAGATAATTTCTTAATAGATGATTCATACAACCTCAAACAATTTGAAGTATCCTTTCCCAACTTTCCATAAGCCAAACAACAGAGAATTTAACACACTATCATTTAAGTTCATGTTATTGGTTTTTTCTCATCATTTACTTTTCATCTTATCTTCATTCATTCATACAATGTCTTTTTTTTCATTCATTGACTTACGTATGTTATTTACATAATATAATTCCATTCAATACTTGAAATCATCATTGGATACATTGTTAAAGTATTACATGCATTTCATTTATTTTAATTTATTCATTCAAGGTTATTTCTTATTAATTTGCATTTATATATTCACATTTACTATTTACTTATAGAACTTGATTTCCATTTAATACTATTCATTAGTGAATAAATTCATACTTAAGTTTTCTACCTTTTAATTCACATTCTTTATTTATATAGCTTGATTTTAATTTAATATTAATATTCATTAATGAATCAGTTTGTACTTAAGTTTAACTTCTTAATTTCATTCATCCCTTCTTATATAGTATTACTGAATATTAAACCCATTTCTGTATTGGGTCAACTAAAAATAAACTTATTTATGAATCATTTCTGTCATTTCTTAAGTTTATAAACATTTTCTTAGATAATATTCGCTTTTTACTATTCAATGTAATTATTAGCATTTCAAAACACATTTCAAAACATTAACTTATGTTTATAACATTCATTGTACATCTAAGTTCTTATTTATATAAATAATTCCATTTGAACACTTTCATTACTTAAGTTTTACTTGTATAATATTCTATTACATATTCCTATTTAGCATTACAACTTCTTAAACATTTCTAGTAAGTTATATATATGTTTTAAGAATGTAATTGAATGTTGCACAAGTTTATCTTGTTTACTTTAGTTAACAAAATGTTAAATAATTACATCTTCTTAATTTTCATATTTACAAGTTACAAATTTTCAATTTCTTACATGTTTCATTAATCACTTAGCATCTAATTCTTATTTTTCATTTTAGAAGCTTCCAATTATTAAAATAGTTAAGATTTCATTCTATTACAATAACTGAAAACTACAAATTATCAAAATGTTTTAAGAACTAAATTTTTGATTTCCTTTCAAATCAATAATATATATACATTCATATCTTATATATATATATATATATATATCAAATCGCACATAGAAATCTTAAATCAAAATCTATTTATTGAACCAAATGCGTAGGAAAGCTAGTAAGCGGCCTCTCACTTTGTGACTCGAAAATGAATGTCGATGATGCTGCACAATCATCACCAAAATTATTTTCCAGCGATAAGATAGGAGAGCACAAAACTTATTTCCTTACAAAATTCCCTTAAAAAAATTCTTTCAAATAACATTGAAAATATATTTATTAGAAAATACTTCCAAATATTACTATTCTATATTTCAAAAATCTTTTGAAAACAAATTTCAAAACCTCGGAACTTAAGTTCTCAAATTTCCAATTTATGTTTACTTTATTTGTAAATTTTATTTTATAACCAATATTTATATAATTTCACTTCCAAACAAACAAATATATCACATACAAATATATAAATTTATAAAATTTAATTCTATTATATACAAAATATAATACTAGGTAAAATTATTTTATTTACCTATATTTCCAAACAATATTGTGTCAGTCTGCCCTATTAAGTGCTTAGAAATCCCTATCGATGCCATAGCGTCCTATGTACCAACAAGAATTTATAAATACTAAACAGAATATATTAACACAGCATAAAACATTTTTATAACACTAACAAGTACGCTCTCTTATATATATACACTCATAAAAATTCATTCTAGGGTATTACTACCCTATCTCTAATGAGTCAGACTCCACAAATCTAAAGTTATCGCTAAACCAAAGCTCTGAAACCACTTGCAATGCCCCACCTTTTTAGATGGTTTAAATCAAAAATTAATCACACATGTCGGACTCAAACCATTCAAATGGGAGGATTGTTATGGGGGAAATAAGAAAAAGAAGAGAAAAGAAAGAAAAACAAAACACAGAATCTCACAGCGGAATGGCAAAATATAATAATCAAATAAACAGTTCATGAAGCTGTTCTACAAATAACATTTGATAACGCTTTTACAACACACATTTGAGTTATACAGTCTACAGGAATAAATAAATAATCCAGCGGAACAACATGATTTAGTGGAATATATACAAAATAAATAGTAGACTAATCTCCATCTTCATCCTCCAAATAATATGGTCTTCAATACATTGAGAAGCTCAGACTGATCCGAGCGTAATGAAAAGACAAAACGCTCGAGTCAAAACTAAAAGATTATATGTAAGTTAAATCAACAATAAATAAATAAATAAATAAATATGAGTGTAACAGCTCCGGAGATGTTTATGGGGTTTTACATCTCCTATCCAGTGTCTAACGTGCGTGCAATAACTTAAGAGATGTTCGAGATTCCCTCTCCTAAGGGACCGTTAAACTATCTACATACATAGTACAATAGGCTATTATAATATGTTTACAGTAAAGTATTAAAATAACATTAAGGCGTTATCCATATCTCCTTTATCACATTTTTATAATATTCCCGTAGTCACATTTTTATAATATTCCCATAGTCTATATAGATACTGCAAGCTCCACCAAACCGGTGGGATACTCAGTGAGCACTCCATAGGTATGGTACAAACCAAACTCGTAGTGGGCTCGATAAGGCATATGACAAGGCACGCGTGACAATGCCAGGGTAGGATTCTACTATTTGCACTTTCGAACTTGTGGTAACGCAAAGCAGCACTACTGCCTACCTCGGAACAAACTACCAAAATCAAATCAAGGGGCGGCCACCAAATCAATCACAAAGTAATAAATATGGTATCAAAAAAATATGCCCGATCGGAGAAGCGACCTCACTTAGCCCGGTATAGCTCCTGTTTTAGTCATATCAAGCTGACCCGAGGGGGTCAGGGCTACATTCATACCTCATACAGAATCGTTCGCCAAACCATCCTACTTCATTTTGGATTCTCCACCACATACAAAGTCGTTAAAGTAGTTTTCAGTATTGGTGGAGAGTATGACAATATCTGATCCCGGTCTCTTTAACTACCGAACGCTTATTTCACACCGGATGGTTCTTTTACATCTCCAAGACTGATTCATAATTGATATCAAAATATCACATTTACTTTAAAATCATATCACTTCCGAAATCATATTCACTTTCAAAATCATATTCACTAAATAGGTTAAACCCTCATTTCAAAATCATCATTTTACGCAAAATATGTCATTCTACAAGAAAATATCATTTCAAATTCCAACGTAGGTTATAATATCATTTAACCATATTTTCATTTAAACAAAGGATTTAAGATAAACGATTCAACTTGCACCGTTTGATTTTGTAGAAAATGGTTTGGATAGTCATAAATAGTTTGAATAGTTTAAAAATAGTTTGATAGTTTAAAAGAGCTTTAAAATAGTTTTATATAGTTTTAATAGTTAAAGTTAGTTTAAAAATAGTTTAAAATAGTTTAAAATAGTTTAAATAGTTTAAAATAGATTTAAAATAGTTTAATAGTTAAATTAGTTTAAAAATAGTGTTTAATCGTTTAAAATAGCTTTAAATTAGTTTTAATAGTTTATAATAGTTTAATATAAAATGGTTTGATTATTGGAAATGGTTTATATAATAAATAGTTTTGAAATTCTAAATAATACAAATTATAAAATAATAGATTTTTAAACAGTTTATATTAAAATGATTAATTTGAAATTAATATCAAATTAAACTATCATTTCAACAAATCTAGACCACATCCAGATTTCAAATCAACAAAACTCAATTTTTATCTTTTAGTTCGAATTCTCATTTAAAAACCCTTTTAATTTATATGGATTTCAAATCCATGTTTGAACTACAAATTTAAACCACTTCAAATTTAGATTCCAAAGTTAAATATTCAAACATTTACAATAACTCAATTTTGATAAATTTCATTTTTATTTCAAAAATTCAGCTTTAAAGTTTCAATTTAAATTCTTTCAACAATTCATTTAGATTAATTTCAATTTCAACATTTTAAAGCTTGGATTTTGAAAATAATTCATTTCATATAATTTGAATTTTATGTCATAATATCACTTAACTGGATTAAAAATTTAATGATTTAAATCATTTAATTTAACCAATCCAGTGTCTGTATATAATTTTGTGTCCTATGGTCAAGTGATACAGATATATATCATTTCAATCCATAGTAAATTTAAATTTACGGTTATATATATCATTTCAATCGCAATCCTGAGTTAACATTTCCAAATCCATAAAATCGCTTGGATTTATCATTTTAACCCATAATGATTTTTTCCTTATCTATCAGATCATTCGGATATTTATCATTTCAACCCATAGTGATTTTGCTAACAATAACTAAGGGAACTTGCAGTGTGATAATAACATACCAAATAAGTATTATATCCAATTATCCAAAATGTTAACAATCAAGCATCCTTCACAATCATCATTCAAATCAGCCAATAACTCACAACAATTAATTGGTTATCATTATCAGATATTTAATTGACAATTTAAATTCAATATTAAATTAAATGGCAATTAAATTAAATTAAATTCAAATTTAACTGGAATGACAATTTAAATATACCAGACAACAATCAATCAACTTCTAGTCACATCATAAATTTAATTTAACTTACATAAGATAGTTTAATAGTCGTGAGTGGGTAAATAAACTCACCTTTGAAACTAGCCTAAAAATTTAACAATCTCATAATGTAGCCAAACCTGCTCCATAATTTTTGACATTTCTATACGATCGTAATGGGGAAAACTGCATGTGAATCTGAACTCGTATGTAAAAGTTATTAACGTTAGAAGATTGGAAAATTTAGGCCCTAAGTCGATTTCGAGTCTTACTTCGGTCCGCTGCCTCAAATCCTCGATGATTGCTCTGATTTTTTGCCAAAACGACCCAAAACTAGAGTCATTTGGTTCTTGACCCGAAGTCACTGCAGGATTTTCACCTTTGAAACCCGAAGAACGACTCGAAGTCGCCCTAGATCCGCATTTTTTTTAAAAATTGAAATTAGGTTTTGGAATTTGGGAATTAGGTTTGATGTTCTATCGTTTGAGAAGGAGAAAGAAGATGTAAGTACATAAATTATGAAATGATAAATTGCTAAGGTTTATAACAACCTATATATAGGCAGGGTTGGATCGAAACGATAACAACGACCCAAAAAGACCGTTTCGTTCCCGAAACGAAAATGGGTCATCAAATAAATCGAAATATAGGTTTTCTATATTTTTAAACTCAATGGAACTAGTTTCAAACCCTAATTCCATTGTATATAGAAGTTAGCTTTTAAAATCAGATTATATTCCTTTAAATCCTTTTAATTGATTTAAGAAAATGGTGTCATCAAGTTTTACTTCACGTTCTCAAATTTTGTCTCTCTCAATACCACCCAATTAGCAATCGAATTCGTCCCTGATTCAATCCTCATTTCCTTTTCGAGATGCCTGCACAAATTGATCTTATGCCTTAGTCGTTAGAGAACGTTGCTATTTTCTCAACCTCAAATTTCGAATCATTGAATACCTAAGAATAGTTGGATTCGAAGAGTGGAAGAATTTCTATTTTAGATATGGGGATTACTATCATTTCACTAATCAATGTTGTGATCTGATAAGGACTCTTGAGCGTGGAAAGTTTGGACATAAGAGGAAAGACTGTTCGACAAAATCATTTTCTGACTGTTCGACAAAATCCAATTATATTTCTAGCAAATCTGTTTCTCATCCTTCGTTGGTTTATCATGGATTTCAATTCGTTCTTAAATGTATGTTGTTGAATGGAATTTTGCTGGATAATCTTTGGCAAAAGTGGGATGATGGATTCAAGTATTTAGAAGAAGTGTTCTTTCATTTTGATGTAATCAATTCGCCTAACATAAGTAAAGGGTATAGAGAGATTTGGTGATCCAGAAGAATATTTTGGCAAATCTGAACCTTCTCTTAATAACCCGGTTTCTAAGGATATCAGTGATAATGGTTCGATTATGGATTATGGTTGCCATGACTCTGATTTTATTGCTTCTGCTATGAGGAATGATTTTCGAGGATTTTACCTATGCTATCTAACACTGGTGTTAATCGCTGTATTGTAGATTCTATTTTGTCAATGGAAAATTTTTTGTTAGAAAATGCAGTCTCATCTAAGATGGATTTGGGGATTAGTTCTGAGCATGGTTTTAAATCTCATATATATCGTCCGAGATCTCCCTCGAGATCTCATTTTCACACTAAAATAAGACGAGACATCAAATCACCTCCATATCTCCCTCGACACTCATCTGGTCTGAGATATTTAAATTTCATCCGAAATATGGATCAAAATCTCAATCCGAGATCTCACCCGAAATTATACATTTTTCTAATTTTGCATAACATTTTACATTTTCATATTGATTCACAAGAAACTGCTCGATCTAATTATTATTTTCCAACTTCTTGAACATATTCTTTACTTTTTATCTTAATGAGTCATAGCAAAAGGTTACACTTCTTTATTATGTTCAAATAAAAGGATATTGTTCAATCATTACCAAATCAATTAAGCTAATCAACCAACTACTCTTCCAAAAATATTCCTTTTTCCATGTAAATAAGTACGTTACCATTTTTATTTTTACTAAGAAAGTTATAACCATTAAATAAGTTTTTAACACATCAATTTTAGACACATAAATACATTCGAGATATTCTCGAGATGCATTATAAGACTCGAGATGTCAATCTAAGGTGTACACCTGATATGTAATCATCTCGTCCGAGATCTCCCCCGATACAAGATAACTTGTGTAAATTTTTGAAATGAAACGTGACCAAAATCCGATATTTAAAACCTTGATTCAGATATTAGTGAGTTTAGTAGTGGTTTCATTCATCCAAATTATAAAAAAGTCAGATCAAAATCTTAAGTTATAGGTGATTTCGAGTTAACTATTGTCAATAGTTTTGAGTGTCTTGCTGCTTTGTCAACATCTGATTTACATTTTGAAAGGCCTGGAATTGAATGTGGTGTAGAATGTCATCCTTTTGATAGTTTTAATGAGAATCTTTTGAAGATAGTAAACGATAGTAATGTTTACTGCTGGTACGATGGTCAGTTTTGATATCTATAATATCTCGAAGTTTTAGAGGAATGGACAGGTGCTATTAGTAAGGTGGATAAGGATATTATTGCCCAGAAATTCATACTGTCTGATAATAGAGATTATGATGGTAGAATAGCTAATTTTTTGTGATTAGTGAGTTTAGTAGTGGTTTCATTCATCCAAATTATAAAAAAGTCAGATCAAAATCTTAAGTTATGGGTGATTTCGAGTTAACTATTGTCAATAGTTTTGAGTGCCTTAATGCTTTATCAACATCTGATTTACATTTTGAAAGGGCTGGAATTGAATGTGGTGTAGAATGTCATTCTCCTTTTGATAGTTTTAATGAGAATCTTTTGAAGATAGTAAATGATAGTAATGTTTACTGCAAGTGCGATGGTCAATTTTGATATCTGCAATATCTCAAAGTTTTAGAGGAACAGACGGGTGCTATTAGTAAGGTGGATAAGGATATTATTGCCCAGAAACTCATACTGTTTGATAATAGAGATTATGATGGTAGAATAGCTAATTCTTTGTTGAGAATTGATGACAAACATAGAGAATTTTTTTGTTAATTGTGTAGACGAGTTGATGGATTCTTCGAGTGTTGAGAGTTTGTGCACAGCTCCTGTTGATGTTATTGGTGTCAGTGGGCATAATGCATACAAGTTGCAGATATCTAAAGATAAACTTTCTCTATCTTTAGTTTCTTTTATCGATAATAGTAATGAATCGCTTGATAAGCTGGTAGACCCTTTGGCTATTGATATCGATGTTTATAATGAAGATGATTTTAATGGTAAGCTTGGTGATTTATCTGATGAGAATGTGGCTTCGGTTATGATTACTGGAGAATTGCTAGATACTTCGAGTGTTGTGAGTTTGAACTGAACTCCTAATGATGTTGCTGGTGATAGTGTGTATGATGCACACAATTTGCTTGTTTCTTATGATAAGCCTTCCTTTTCTCTTATTCCTTACTTTTATATTCATAATGAGAAGCATTTGGAGATAGAATATGGAAGCACAGTTGTGTTATGAGAATGTTGTTGTGTGCTTGCATGGTTCAAGTTCATCAAAGTATGGTTATTTGCGTGCATTTCTTTTCTGGTCTTGGTTATTATATTGGGTCGTATATGTTGGGCCTTCTTTTTCATTTTTTGTGTATAAGTATAACTCGAGCCTGCTTGTATTTTGTGAAGTTCAGTGATTAATAAGATTGATTTTAAAACTTCTTTCCCTCTTTAATTTCATATCATGGTATAAGAGCGATCTCGATCCAAACAATCTATCTAGATTGATTTCATCTTCATCGATTCTAGTATTGCCATGACATAAAGCAAATCAATTATGGACGTGATGCTGGTGATGTCAAAGATCACTGATCATAAATTGGGGGATTCGAATTATTTTGACTGGAGCAAAATCATTCGCTTGTATCTTAGGAGTATTGACAAGGATGACCATCTCCGAAAGGATCCACCGAAGGAAGACTCAGAGAATAAGGATAAGCGGATATGGCTCAGAGATAATGCACAGTTATTTCTTCAAATTCGAAATACTATTGATGGCAGCGTTATTAGTTTGATCAATCATTGTGGATTTGTGAAAGAGTTGATGGATTATCTGGAATTCTTATATTCAGGAAAAGGGAATTTAAGTAGAATGTATGATATTTGCAAATCGTTTTATCAGGCTGAAAAACAAGGTCTGACACTAATGAACTACTTTATGAATTTTAAGAAAACCTATGAAGAATTCAACTTATTTCTTCCAATTAGTTCAGTTGTGAAGATGCAACATCAACAACGAGAGCAAATGGCAATTATGAGCTTTCTTGGGGGTCTTACATTAGAGTATGAATCAGCTAAAGCACAAGTGTTATCTGGATCAGATGTTACATCGCTGCAGGAGGTGTTTAGTCGAATCTTAAGATCAGATAGTTTGAATGCACAAAATACTCAAATCGGTGCATCTAACAGTAGTGCTTTAATGAGTCAAAGGAGCCAGGGTGAAGCAAGTAGATTTGTACCAAATACACATACACAGTCTGAAAACTGAGTGATGAATCCATATTCTTATACATATTGTAAGTAGTCTGGTCACAAATGTCAGAATTGTTGGAAGTTACAGGCAGCTAGGCAAAGACAGAATAATGGGTCAAATAATAAATGGCAAAACTCATCAAATCAAACAGTGAATGTAGTAAAGAAGAATGATGATGGATCTTTTCTTATTTCAGCTGATGAGTATGCAAAATTCTCTGAATACAAGGAGGAGTCAAAGAAGAGTTCTAATCCAGTTTCAACTGTTGTCAAATCAAACAAGTGGATTATTGATTCAGGAGCAACTGATCATATGTCAGGTATTTCAGAATGATAATTCTACTCAGAATATTACACTTGCTTATGGGTCATTATCTAACACCAAAGGAACTGGATCTGTTTGTATAACATCACAACTATCACTAAGCTCAGTTTTATATACACCAAAACTAGCCTTTAATCTGTTATCAGTCAGTCAATTAACTAAAAGGTTGAATTGCTGCATATCCTTCTACCCTACACATTGTGTATTCCAGGAATTGACAACCAAGCAGATAATTGGTAAGGGACATGAATCAGAAGGTTTATACATTTTGGATACTTTGTTATCAACTCCTGTTGCATATAAGACATTAATCAAGCACTCAAAGAACATTGTCAGTTAGGCCATCCTTCTTTACCTGTCTTCAAGAAATTGTGTCCCAAATATAATTCTATACAGCTTTTAGAATGTGAATCATGTCAATATGCAAAGCATCATCGTCTCAGTTCAAGTCCAAGAATAAATAGAAGGGTTAATTCTATGTTTGAACTAGTACATTCAGATATTTGGGGGCCTTCTTCTATTGTATCAAAACCTGGTTTTAAATATTTCGTTACTTTCGTAGATGATTATACTCGTGTTTCTTAGTTGTTTCTTATGAAGAATAGATCTGAGTTGTATTCCATATTTTGCAAGTTTTGTGCAGAAATTAAAACACAGTTTAATTCTATAATTAAAACTTTGAGAAGTGACAATGCTAAAGAGTATACATCAGAGTTATTTCATACATTTATGAGCAACAATGGTATGATTCATGAGACCTCATGTGTAGATATAGCAACACAAAATGGTGTAGCTGAGAGAAAGAATGGGCATCTTTTAAAAACAACTAGAGCTCTATTGTTTCAAATGAATATGCCTAAGTGTTTTTGGGCAGATGCAGTGTCAACGGCATGTTTCCTTATAAATAGGATGCCTTCATCTGTGTTGAATGGTGATATCCTATATAAGCTTCTACTTCCTAATAGACCCTTATATCCAGTCAAACCCAGAATGTTTGGGAGTACATGTTTCTTTAGAGATGTAAGGCAACAATTATCTAAACTTGATCCTAAATCAATCAAGTGTGTCTTTGTTGGATATTCTCGAGTGCAGAAGGGTTATAGATGCTATTGTCCTAGTCTTGATAAGTATTTAATGTCTATTGATGTAGCATTTCATGAAGATATTTCATATTTTCAATCATCATGAGAACCAACTGAATCGGTTCAATCAGAAAATGAAGACTTTCTCATTTATTCACTCAGTGATACTACTCAAGAGATTACTCTACCAGAAGATCCTATTGATACTTCTGCACCAGTTCATGATCCAATTCCTTATGTTAACCCAGAACTTGATCTACCCATTGCACTTAGAAAAGGGAAACGACAGTGCACATATCCTATATCATCATATGTATCACATAATCACTTACCATCTACCACTTGCTTATTCCTTAAATAATTGTACGTTGTTTCTACACCTAAGACAATTAATGAAGCATTATTAAATCCCAAATGGTATGCTGCAATGGCTGAGGAAATGGATGCTTTAAAACTTAACAAAACATGGGACTTGGTTTCTTTACCTAGTGATAATAAAGCAATTGGTTGTAGATGGGTATTTTCAGTTAAAATAAATCCAGATGGGACTATTGCTCGTTATAAAGCTAGACTCGTTGCGAAAGGATATGCTCAAGTTTATGGGATTGATTATCTAGAGACCTTCTCTCCAGTTGCTAAGTTGACTTCAATCAGGCTATTCATTTCACTTGCTGCTATTCAGAATTGGAAGTTACACCAATTGGATATCAAGAATGCTTTTTTACATGGTGATCTTCAAGAAGAGGTGTATATGCTGCAGCCTCCTGGATTCACCACTCAGGGGGAGAATGAAATGGTATGTAAGCTTAATAAAACTTTGTATGGTTTAAAGCAAAATCCTAGAGTTTGGTTTGGAAAATTTAGTGTAGCTATTGAATCATTTGGAGTGACCAAGAGTAAATTCGATCGCTCAGTCTTTTATAAGAATTCTACAGCTGGACTTATCCTATTAGTTGTGTATGTGGATGATATTGTTATAATAGGGAATGATGAAGTAGGAATATCTTCACTTAAAGCTTTTATTCATACACAATTCCACATAAAGGATTTAGGGGAGTTGAAGTATTTTTGGGCGTTGAAGTTACAAGAAATGTGAGTGGAATTTTTCTATCTCAAAGAAAGTATACTCTTGACTTGTTGAGTGAAACAGGGAAATTAGGTGTTCGACCAAATAACTCACCAATGATGGCAAACATCAATCTAGCAATGGATGGAGAACCATTTGAAGATCCAGAAAGGTATAGAAAGCTTGTTGGGAAACTGAATTATCCAGCAGTGACAAGACCAGATATATCATATTCTGTTAGTAAGGTTAGTCAGTATATGGCATCACCAAGTAAACATCATTGGAAGGCATTAGAGTATATTTTGGGATATTTGAAGAGGACTGCAGGGCAAGGTATCATGTACTCGAATCATCACCATATCAGAGTAGAATGCTTCTCTGATGCTGACTGGGCAGGCTCAAGACTGGATAGAAAATCATCTTCTGGCTATTGTGTGTTTGTAGAAGGTAATCTAATCTCATGGAAAAGTAAGAAGCAAAGTATAGTGGCTCGATCAAGTGCTAAATCAGAATATAGAGCTATGTCCAAAGCAGTGTGTGAAGTCATGTGGGTTGATCTTCTCATGACTGAAATTGGTTTGCAGGTTAAAAAACCAATAGTATTGAATTGTGACAATCAAGATGCTTTATACATTACATCTAATCCAGTGTTTCATGAGAGAACCAAACATATCTAAGTTGATTATCATTTTATTCAAGAAAAGATTCGGTAAGGAATTATAAGCACTAAGTATGTTCGGAGTAAACAGCAGATTGCTGATATTTTGACTAAGGCATTAGATGGAAGACGGGTAGGTTACTTATGTAGCAAGTTAGGCATGATGAATCTATATGCTCCAACTTGAGGGGGAGTGTTATGAGAATGTTGTTGCGTGCTTGCGTGGTTCAAGTTCATCATAGTATGGTTATTTGTGTGCATTTCTTTTCTGGTCTTGGTTATTATATTGGGCCTTCTTTTTCATTTTTTGTGTATAAGTATAACTCGAGCCTGCTTGTATTTTGTGAAGTTCAGTGATTAATAAGATTGATTTTAAAACTTCTTTCCCTCTTTAATTTTGTATCACAAGTAAAATTGTTTATTTTGATGGCAGTAATCTTTTAAAGTGTGTTATAGGGGACTGGTCTAGAGTTAAAGGGGATGCTATTGTTAATGGTGTAGACAAGCTGCTGGATTCTTTGGGTATAGAGAATTTGAGTTTTGCTCCTATTGATGTTGATGCTGACTGTGTGCACGGTGTACACAATATAAACGTATCGGTTGATAAGCCTTCTTTGACTCTTGTTATACATAATGATTCGATTGTTGAGACTGAAGACACATTGGCTCTTGATTTCTATGTTTATAATGGAGAAGGTTATAATGGAAAGATTGGAGTTTTAATTGAAAAAGGAGGCTTCGGTTCTGACTGTAAACAAAGGAGATAGTCTGGAGAAAGAGGGAACTATTTATATGGAGAAAGTTGCTTCTGATTGGACTAGCGGTTTAGAGATTAATTTGGATTCATCTTCAACGGTGGGACATTTTAGGTAAAGTGATGCTTTTAATAAACACATGAATGAAGGCATTTTGTTGGTAGCTGATGGTTCAGTTGATAATGTGGATTATATTAAAGTGCATAGTGATACAGATAGTTCATTGTTGCGGAGCGAGGGTAGTTTATCAAACGTGCAATCTAGTGACATAGGCAGCACTTCCGCTTCATGTTCTTCTACATCAAGGAGAGGCAGACGTAGGAAATCTATGGCTATTGGCGGATCAGTCCGACGTAGTGCTAGGATACATTGTAGCCATTCTCAGTCTTCGGATAAGTTTCCTGATTCGAGTGGCACTAGTTAGGCTACGAATTCAGGCTCAGGTATATTTTATGATTTGGGTAATATATATTCATCATATGCTCTTGGTAAATTGTCATCTTCTGAGTTTACTCAGTTAGCTATTGATACCTCTTTTAGTTTTTCTAATGTTGAGGTAGATCTATAGTATATTAGAAATAAGGAATTTGACAGGGCTAGATCTATTGGTATATGAGGATTATTAGTTTGAATATCAGAGGTTTGAATGATTTTAGTAAGAGTGAAAAAGTAAGAGCTTTTTTTCAAGACTATCCTATAGACATTGCGCTCTTACAGGAAATAAAAATTGAATGTCGTGATATTCATTTTAATAAAGGATTAGGTGGGTTTCAATTTAAGAAATGGGTTTATTTACCTTCCGTAGCCGCATTTGCGGGCTTTACTGATTGGGTAGCAAGATAACTATTTTAAACTGCTTCAATGTATTTCCAAGCAGCATTCCTACTGTAACAACACGCATATTTTACGATTTTATATTTAGATATTTTATTTAAATATAGCAACGTTGGTCGGATTATAGTCCGAAATGCTACTTTTTGCAAACTGTCACATTAGGACTCGAGACCACTTCCATTGAGTTCAAAATGGCGTTTGCGACCTTTTTGAGTATAAATATCGATATGTTTGGAGCAAGCTAAAATTTCGACCTTTTCACTTAGGATTTTGGGTTTGGGTTTCAGCCCATTAACCTAACATATCAACCCAACTCCACTCCTCTTCATTCCTTTATAATATTTCCTACAACTCAACCTTTAGCAAAAATGGTGGAGGAGATTGGAAATTAAAATCCTAAGCCCTATTTTCTTTAGCAAATCCAAGTTCTAGCTCCAAATTCAAAGAGAAGCTTAGGTAAGCATCTCCTTCTTCTTCTCCATCCCAATCTCTCTCCAATTTCAGAAATTTCCTATAACCTAATTTGGGAAATATTGCTTATTATCTTATATTGGGGCTCTAAGAGTTGAGATTGAAGAGTGGTTGATCCTCCTTTGTTTTCAAGCTTCGTCTTCCTTATTTTTGTGTAAAAGGTGAGATTTTTATCTCATATCTATGTCTATATCTATCTTTGTGGTTAGGTATGAATTCCTAACATCTATTCAAAATCATTTGCTTTTGATTTGAATTGATTTGGTGATTTATTAATTTTTGGATTTGAAGTCCAATTTTGTGAAAATCCTACTATGGATGTTTGGATATATTGTTTGGGATGCATCGAAGAGCCTATAAGGCCGGGTAGTCGCTTGGCGTAAATCCTTAGTCGTCGTTGCTCGCTCGATCGCTCTCGAAATCGTTTTGGCCATCATGACCTAGGCAAATTGTTGCCCTTACCAGGTGTTCAGACGTCTGGATACCAATGCCAGACGTCTGGTTTTGCCTCCTAGAGAAAATTATACACGACAGAGAAAAATAAAAAAAAGGTCAGAAACCAATCCCCGACGTCTGATTCTTAAATCCAGACGTCTGGATGGTTTCAGACGTCTGGTTTGCCGAACCAGATGTCTGGTTGTTTTTCTTGAATATTTCCAGAAACCAAAACCAGACGTCTGGATTAACCACTCAAACGTCTGGATCTGTGCATATCTGCCTATTTGCCTAATTTTGAGTAAAACTCCAATGTTAATCGATTTTTGGTCGATCCGACTAGTTGTTATCACTATTACCGACTTTGATGACTTCTTTCTTTGGATTTTTGGGAATATCCACTTTGATGGGTTTGGTATCGATTTCATTGAGTTTAATTCGCGTCTTCGTATGTGAATTTTTGGTGATTGATTGTTTACACAATCATTTCTGTGGCTTGTCACTTTAAAATGCAAAGGTTTCAATACTAGTAGTAAATATTCAAATCCTTTCACAAAGATGATTTCAAATCTATTTTTGATACAAAGTTCGCTTTTAAGACCGTTTTCCAATCTATTAGTTTATACAAACCTTTATTTCATTCGTTTGAGAAATCTAATTAAAGGACGTTGCAAAAGAAGTGGTATGAAACACTTGCGTTTACTTCGTCGGTTAATTTTTGGACTTGATCGATTGAAACTCTTGTGACAATTTGTGAGTGGGAATCTATAATTTGTTCATAATATTTAAGTTAAGCCAGTGGTAATGGGACATGAAACTATACCCATTTATTTAGTAGCTTAGTGTATTGACACTTCTTGATGATCGATGGTGATCATCTTGTGGTTTAGACTAGCAATGTGCGTTGTCACTTTGTCTGCGAGGGAGACTAAACCCCGTTTCTGTGGAGCTTCGGCTCAAAATTGGTGGGGTAGCGACTCATGGTCTTCAGACCGTTTGTGGAGCCTCGGCTCAAAATTAATGGTTAGCAACCATGGAATAGCGTTCCGTTTTGTGATACACGTGTTGGCGAGTTTTCATGCTCCCATTTTGTGATAGGCCTCCCCCTCTTATGATTTTTGGATTTCTAAATGATGATTTCTAGAATTTGTATCTCGCCAATTTTAGTGATTTACATTGATGAGTTTATCAATATTTGTGCATTGGTGAAATTGTGTTTCAACAACTTTTACGACTGGCATTAAGATGATTGCCAATATTTGTGACTTGGAGAATAAAAATAAGGAATACGGTTTTCTTTTTGATTTATGAGAAGATTCTTGTGATATTGATTAACCTCTGGTTGATTTTCAAATGCATACTTATTACAGTATGGCATTATTGTTATCATATGTTTTTGTCATATCTCTTATTCTATCTCATTTTTATCTAATATTTATAGATAGACTGATATGTTAATTATTTTCTTATTAAATAATACTCGGACCAGACCGAGATGTTACAGGTGCTTCTGCTTGACTCCTTATCTGGGATCATCATTATCTGACTTTTGTCTAACTACATTAGATTGGTAGTTTTTGTTGTTATACATTCGAGATAGAGACTCCTTGATGTATGTGTACTCTTTGATGTAGCACTTGTATCTATTCTTTTGTGATATTGTGGATCTTATTTGACCACTACCCTGATGTACACTTATATGTGTTATATTCATATCTGTTTTCGCCTTTGTGATATGAATATATGTGACTGGTTTATATTATGTTTATTTCTATATTCGTTTCCGAAGACCACATAGCCACTGTGTAGTAGTTTTGAGTTTGTATCGGTATGTCGAGTTTCCTCTTGAAATGAAATGCATGTTATACTATCTGACATATCAGTGCTCGCACAAAGCAATTACACGGATGGTCGCTCCTCAACAGCCTTATTCTTCGCGCTAGTTGAAGACATTACTCCATATTGTCCTTGGCTAGCTTGAGCATAGAGGTGGGGGGTCACAGCATGGTATCAGAGCCAAACTTCGGAATAATGTAGAATAATCTAGCAAGGATCATTGTCCTAAGTCCTTCTTAGGAGTCGTGCCTTAGGATTTATTCGAGTCATTGGACCCGTTCTATCCTATTTCCTTTGTGATGCCTTGTTTTATCAATCACGATTGTTTGATATTCATTCTAAGATTAACCTTTTTCTTATTCTTTCTTTCTTTCTTAAAGAAGAGAAATGGTTAGACCAGGCCGTCCCAGCGCCAGTCAACCCAGTGCTACTCCTCGGGATGGAGTATTTATGTCCGCCCAACAGCTTCTTGATCTGGTAAAGAATGCTCAAGCTGTCGGACCCATTTCAGAGCCTACTTACCAAAAAATCTAGATTTGCACGCCTGTGCAGTGATTATACAAATTTGGGTGGAAAGCCGTTCAGGGGTTCCGAGGGTGTTATCGAAGTCCAAGCTTGGCTTAGAACATGCGATCGCATCTTTTCTTGCATCAATCTTATTGATCTTCATCGAGTCCAAGTGGCTTCTAGCATGCTCCACGAAAGAGCATTAGATTTGTATGAGCTTCTTATTTCTGAAATTATTGAAGCGGATCTTACTTGGGAGCAATTCCGGGAGAGATTCGAATCAAAGTTTGTGCCGAAAGCTGAAAAAGTGACTTTGGCCCATCGTTTTATTGACCTTGTTCAAGGTGAATCTTCGGTGGCGGATTATATCGCATCTTTTGAATCCCTCTCTAAATACGGGGTCGATTATATAAATACCCCATTGAAGAAAAATTAGAGATTCGCCTATGGCTTGAATAAGAATCTCAAAAATCCTTTACTTCTGAAACTGGAAGTTTCTTTTGATCAACTTACTGATATCGCTCTTCGACTTGAAGAGGCAGATAAAGAGAGTGATGTTGAAGTTTGGAGTGCCAAACCGAACTTCAATGACAATAAGAAGAGTCCTAATAAGTGCAAGGGTACTTATCCCAACAAGAAAGGGAAACAGGTAGCAAAGATTTCTACCTGTAGTGGTGGCCAGTGCTACAATTGTGGTTTTAAGGATTATTAAGCAAATAAGTATTCAAAGCCCCTTTCTTGCCGCTATTGCAAAAGTTTGGGTCATTATATATCTGCATGTCCCAAACTTCAAAGCAAGAAGGAGGGAAACCTAAATGTGGTGCAAGCCCCTAGTAACACTTCTCGTGGTCTAGGCATTTCTCATTCTATCCTTGATGTCATTATTATGTTTCGTGATCAACCTTTTCGAGTACTTTTTGATACGGGTGCATCCCATTCTTTTATATCAAAAGAACTTGTCGATACTTTTTCTTTAAGTGTTATGGCTTTAATGACTTCCTTGAGAATTGCGAATCTGGTTGGTGGATCTGCAACACTCAGTTTGCTTTGTAAAGATGTTGAGATTATTTTATGTGATTATTTTTTCCAAGCCGATTTGCATGTTATGCGTTACTTAGGCTTTGGAATGATTTTGGAAATGGATTGGCTTAACCGTTATGAAGCCCACATCATATGTCCTGAGCAGACTATTCATCTTCGACGTCCTCAATCTGTTAAGCAGATTTCTATTGTTCTTAAAGGTTAGGATTCCAACCTGGCAGCATCTTTGTATTCTCTAAATCCTCATGATGACGATAATGATGATGAGGAAGACGTCATTTCTCTCATTCATGTTGTTCGTGAATTTTCTGACATATTTGAGCCCGTTTTAGGATTGCCACCTAAGCGAGCAATTGAGTTTAGAATTAATCTAATCCGTGGAGCTTTACCTATCACTCGTCCTCCTTATCGTATGTCCAATAAAGAAAATGAGGAGATGCGCAAAAAATTATCCGAATTGGAAGAGAAGCAATTTATTCGTTCTAGTTCCTCTCCTTAGGGAGCTTCGGCTATTTTTGTGAAGAAATCAGATGGTACACTTAGGCTTTGCATTGACTATCGCAAGCTTAATGATCTTACCATTAAGAATAAATATCCTTTACCTCGGATTGATGATCTATTCGATCAACTTAGCGGTGCTAGAGTCTTTTCACAGTTGGACTTAGCAACCGGTTTTCATCAGCTTCATATTGCAGAGGATAACATTTCTTTGACATCATTCCGTACACTTATGGATCTTATGAATGGCTTGTTATGTCATTTGTCTTAACGAATGCTCCAGCTTATTTTGTTGACCTTATGAATCTAGTTTTCAAAGACTTTCTCAATCAATTTGTTCTCATCTTTATAGATGACATTCTTGTTTATTCTAAAACCGAAGAAGAGCATGAAAAGCATCTTTCGATTGTGTTGGAAACTCTCAGGAGCAATAAATTGAAAGCAAAATTTTCTAAGTGCCACTTTTGGCAATCTCGTATGAAATTTCCTGGTCATATCATTTCTGAATCCGGAATTTCTGTGGATCCTTCAAAGATTGAAGTGATTCAAGATTGGAAGAGACCGGAGAGTGTGACGGGAATCCGTAATTTTCTTGGATTGGCTGGTTATTACCGTCGATTCATAAAAGACTTTTCTAAAATTGTCGTGCCTCTTGCTAGCTTGATAAAGAAAGGAGTTAAATACATTTGGTCGGACAAATGTGAAGCTTCTTTTCAGAAATTAAAAGAACTCATTTCCGATACTTCTATTCTTGTGATTTCCGAAGGGAACCAAGATTTCATTGTTTATACCGATGCCAGTCGGGTTGGATTGGGTGCCTTCTTATGCAAAGAGAACGTGTTATTGCTTATGCTTCTAGGCAATTAAAGCCTGCCGAGACTAGATACGTCACTCATGATTTAGAGCTCGCGGCTCTTGTTTTCGCCTTTCGAATTTGGCTTCATTATCTTTTCGGAGAATTTTTTTTTCTCTACACCAATCATAAACCTTTGAAGTATCTATTTCTAAAAAGGAACTTAATTTGCATCAACAGCGTTGGCTCGAGTTCCTTACATCTTATGATCTTGATATTCTTTATACTTCCGGAAAGGGAAATCGTGTTCCCAATGCCCTTAGTTGTAAGCAATAAGTGGTTGTTTCCATGATGATATTTGAATGGAATGATCTCGAGACTTTATCCACTTGTCGGATTCGAGATCGTGAATCCAATTTATGTGCATCTCTCGTTTTATGTAGCCTTGAGGCTCATCCCTCTCTTTTAGATCGCATTCTTGAAGCTTAAAAGCTAGATCCTGAATTGGCTCTTCTTAGCCAAAGTTTTAGAGATAAAATTGATATTGAAGGTTTGAAAGACTTTGATATTGATGCTCGTGGCTTTATTCGAAAATTTGGTAGACTTATCGTGCCAAATATTGATAATCTTCGTAAAGATATTTTAGAATATTCTCATCGTTCTAAATTTACCATTCATCCCGGTAGTAGCAAAATGTACGTAGATATGAAGCGACTTTATTATTGGGATGGAATGAAATCTGATATTGCTAACTTTGTTAAGCATTGCATGACTTGCCAACTCGTTAAGGCCGAGCATCAAAGGCCCGGTGGGTTATTGCAACCTTTGGACATTCCAATTTGGAAGTAGGACCAAAGTGCCATGGATTTTATTGACGGACTTCCCCGTTCTCGTTCAGGTCATGATAGCCTATGGGTGATAGTTGATAGACTTACTAAATCCTTCGATTTTGTTCCCCTTCGGTCCAATCGGACCGTACCACTTTTGGCTAAACTCATTGTTAAAGAAATTATTAAATTGCATAGGGTCCCTACTTCTATTGTTAGCGATCGTGATCCATTATTTACAAGTGGATTTTGAAAGTGTCTTCAAAAAGCTTTGGGAACGAAGCTTAATTTCAGCACCACTTATCATCCTCAGTGCGATGCACAAACTGAGCGTGTGAATCAAACTCCTGAAGATCTTCTTCGTGCTTGTGTTCTTGATTTTGGGGGAAGTTGGGAAGATCATATTTCTCCTATTGAGTTTTCCTATAATAATAGCTTCCAATCTAGTATTGGTATGGCACCTTTCGAGGCACTCTATGGAAGGCCATGTCGATCTTCTTCTTGTTGGCTTGAGGCCGGTGAGAAGCTTGTTTTAGGTCCAGATTTTATTCGTCAATCCACAGAAAAGGTTGACCTTATTCGCCATAGGATGAAAGAAGCTCAAAATAGGCAAAAATCCTATTTCGATAACCGAAGAAGGAAATTAGAATTTTCTGTGGGAGATTTGGTGTTTATTCGTGTTTCACCTATGAAGGGTGCTGTGCACTTCAATCGATCGGGAAAATTAGCGCCTCGATATATTGGTCCATTTCCCATCACCGAACGTATTGGTTCTGTGGCTTATCGCCTTTTATTGCCGGCTCAATTTTCTGCTATTCATGACGTATTTCATGTCTCTCAATTACAGAAATGCCTTCGAGATTCTGATTCTATTCTCGAGCCCGGTGTTGTGGAAGAAATTGAAGTTTCGCCTAAATTGACTTATAAGCAACATCCTATTCGTATTATTGCTTCGGAAGTAAATCGCCTTCGAAATAAAGATGTTTCTCTTGTGAAAGTTCAATGGTCCTCAAGGATTTCTCTTGGGAATCTTGAGAATTCATCGAGCAAACACATCCGGACTTACTCTCTCGTGCTCTTTATGGTGAACTTCTTATTTCAAATTTATTTTGTGTTGATATGCTTTTATGGTTGTTTCTTTTTATCTTCTTCTTAAATATTGCGAGGATGCAATTTCTTTAAGGAGGGGAGTCTGTAACAACCCGCATATTTTACGATTGTATATTTAAATATTTTATTTAAATATAGCATCGTTAGTCGGATTATAGTCCAAAATGCTTCTTTTTACAAACTGTCGCATTAGGACTCGAGACCACTTCCGTTGAGTTCAAAATGACATTTGCGGCCTTTTTGAGTATAAACATCGATATGTTTGGAGCTAGTTAAAATTTCGACCTTTTCACTTAGGGTTTTGGGTTTGGGTTTCAGCCCATTAACCTAACATATCAACCCAACTCCACTCCACTCCTCTTCATTCCTTCACAATATTTCCTACAACTCAAGCTTTAGCAAAAATGGTGGAGGAGATTGGAAATTAAAATCCTAATCCCTAGTTTCTTTAGCAAATCAAAGTTGTAGCTCCAAATTCAAAGAGAAGCCTAGGTAAGCATCTCATTCTTCTTCACCATCACAATCTCTCTCCAATTTAAGAAATTTCCTATAACCTAATTTGGTAAATATTGCTTATTATCTTAGATTGGAGCTTTTAGAGTTGAGATTGAAGAGTGGTTGATCCTCCATTGTTTTCAAGCTTCGTCTTCCTTGTTTTTGTGTAAAATGTGAGATTTTTATCTCACATCTATGTCTATAGCTATCTTTGTGGTTAGGTATGAATTCCTAACATCTATTCATGATCATTTGTTTTTTATTTGAATTGATTTGGTGATTTACTAATTTTTGGATTTGAAGTCCAATTTTGTGAAAATCCTACTAAGGATGCTTGGATATGTTGTTTTGGATGCATCGAAGAGCTTATAAGGCCGGGTTGTCACTTGGCATAAATCCTTATCGCCGTTGCTCGCTCGAACGCTTTCGAAATCGTTTTGGCTATCATGACCTAGGAAAATTGTTGCCCTTACCAGGTGTTCAGACGTCTGAATTCCAATGTCAGATGTCTGGTTTTTCCTCCTGGAGAAAATTATACACGGTAGAGAAAAACAAAAAAAAGGTCAGAAACCAATCCCACACGTCTAATTCTTAAATCCAGACGTCTGGATGGTTTCAGACGTCTAGTTTGCCGAACCCGACGTCTGGTTGGTTTTCTGGAATATTTCCAGAAACCAAAACCAGATGTCTAGATCAACCCCTCAGACGTCTGGATCAACCTCTCAGACGTCTGGATCTGTGCATATCGGCCTATTTGCCTAATTTTGAGTAAAACTCCAATGTTAATCGATTTTTGGTCGATCCAACTAGTTGTTATCGCTATTACCGACTTTGATGACTTCTTTCTTTGGATTTTTGGGAATATCCACTTTGATGGGTTTGGTATCGATTTCATTGGGTTTAATTCACGTCTTCGTATGTGAATTTTTGGTGATTGATTGTTTATACAATCATTTCTACGGCTTGTCACTTTAAAATGCAAAGGTTTTAATACTAGTAGTAAATATTCAAATCCTTTCACAAAGATGATTTCAACTCTATTTTTGATATAAAGTTCGCTTTTAAGACCGTTTTCCAATCTATTAGTATATACAGACCTTTACTTCATTCGTTTGAGAAATCTAATTAAAGGATGTTGCAAAAGAAGTGGTATGAAACACTTGCGTTTACTTCGTCGGTTAATTTTTGGACTTGTTCGATTGAAACTCTTGTGACAATTTGTGAGTGGGAATCTATAATTTGTTTGTAAATATTTAAGTTAAGCCAGCGGTTATGGGACCTGAATCTAAACTCATTTATTTACTAGCTTTGTGCAATTGACACTTCTTGATGATCGATGATGATCATTTTGTGGTTTAGACTAGCAATGTGCGATGTCTCTTTGTGTGCGAGGGAGACTAAACCCCGTTTCTGTGGAGCTTCGGGTCAAAATTGGTGGGGTAGCGACCCATGGTCTTCGGGCCGTTTGTGGAGCTTCGGCTCAAAATTAGTGGTTAGCAACCATGGAATAGCGTTCTGTTTTGTGATACACGTGTTGGCGAGTCTTCGTGCTCCCGTTTTGTGATAGGCCTACCCCTCTTGTGATTTGTGGACTTTTAAATGATAATTTTTAGAATTTGTGTCTCACCAATTTTAGTGATTTACATTGATGAATTTATCAATATTTGTGCATTGGTGAATTTGTGTTTAACAACTTTTACGACTGGCATTGAGATGATTGCCAATACTTGTGACTTGGCGAATAAAAATAAAGAATATGGTTTTCTTTTTGATTCGTGAGAAGATTCTTGTGATATTGATTAATCTCTGGTTAATTTTCAAATGTATACTTATTACAGTATGGCATTATTGTTATCATACGTTTTTGTCATATCTCTTATTCTATCTCATTTTTATCTGATATTTATAGCTAGACTGATCCGCTTGTTATTTTCTTATTAAATAATACTCGGGTCAGACCGAGATGTTACAAGTGCTTCTGCTTGACTCCTTATCTGGGATCATCATTATCTGACTTTTGTCTAACTACATTAGATTGGTAGTTTTTTTTGTTGTACATTCGAGATAGAGACTCCTTGATGTATACATACTCTTTGATGTAGCACTTGTATCTATTATTTTGTGATATTGTGGATCTTATTTGACCACTACCCTGATGTACACTTATATGCGTTATATTCATATCTGTTTCCGCCTTTGTGATATGAATATCTGTGACTAATTTATGTTATGTTTATTGCTATATTCGTTTCCGAAGACCACATAGCCACTGTGTAGTAGCTTTGAGTTTGTATCGGTATGTCGGATTTCCTCTTGAAATGAAATGCATGTTACACTATTTGACATATCGGTGCTCACACAAAGCAATTACACGGATGGTCGCTCCTCAACAACCTTATTCTTCACGCTAGTTGACGGCATTACTCTGTAGTGTCCTTGGCTAGCGTGAGTATAGAGGTGGGGTGTCACACCTACATAATATTATCATTAGTCTTAGTGATAATTCTTTTTTAAACATTTCTAATGCTTATGGGCCTAACTTTAAAATAGGTCGTCGAATTCTACGGAACGAATGTCTAGAGTTTAGATCTTTAGCTCCTGGTTCTTGGATTTTGAGGGGTGATTTCAATGTTACTCGTTTTATGGGAGAAC
The DNA here is from genome assembly GCA_030765085.1 of Allium cepa. NCBI lineage: Eukaryota > Viridiplantae > Streptophyta > Magnoliopsida > Asparagales > Amaryllidaceae > Allium > Allium cepa. The sequence continues at coordinate 637,516,589 of CM060941.1, forward strand.
GTTCTCCAACGGAGGGTGATTTTTTTTCTACGGAGGAATATGACCAATTCATTAATAATTCGTTTTTGATTGAAATTCTTCTTTCTAATAGAAAATTTACTTAGAGTAATACTAAGGAGTATCTTTTTATGGCTCTTCTAGAGAGGTTTTTCGTTAGTGATGAAATTGAGGATAAAATTTCTATTTATAGAGTGTCTGATTTGCCTTACACTTATTCCGATCATTGTCCTATTATTCTCACTTGTGAACAACATAGAGTTATTAGTAGATCTTTTAAATTTGAAAAAATATGGTTATTAGAATCCAATTTTTTGAATTTAATTAGAAATAAGTGGATTTCTATGAGTTTTTATAATATTAGAAACGAGGATAATTTTGCTAAAAATTTTGCTTTATAACTTAGGGATCTTAGGAATTTTCTTCAAATTAGAATAAAAATGTTTTTGGTAGTATTAAAATTAAAAAAGAAAATATTCTTTTTGAAATGCTTAAAATAAACAAGATAGAAGAAACCAGACATTTAAACTTAGGTGAGCGTAACGTTAATCTAAATTATGAGCTTAACTTTATTTAAAGAGGAGGTTATGTGGAAATAGAGCTCTAGAATCCCGTGGATAAATGAAGGTGGCAACGATACCAAAATTTTTCACAATATGCTAATGGTAGAAAACGTAGTAATGCGTTTAATTCTATTTTTGTGAATAATGAATTATTAGTTGATCAAAGGGATCTGAATAAGGCTTTTACAGACTATTATAGAGAAATTGTTAGTAATAAAAACAATCATAGAATTAATGCTAGATGGAATGATCTTTATCATTCTGATTCTAATGTTGATCTCTCTAAGTTAGATAACCCTTTTGCTGAAGAGAAAATTTGGAAAGCTATTAATGAGATGCCAGGTGATAAATACCCTGGTCCGGATGGGATCCCAATTTTCTTTTACAAAACATTTTGGGATGTTTTAAAATTCGATTTAATTAGCATGTTTAACGAATTCTATAATGGAAAGTTGTAACTAGGAAGATTTAATTTTTCAAATGTTATTTTATTACACAAAAAAGAGAGTGCTAATAACTTAAAAGATTTTAGACCTATTTCATTAATTAATTGTTTCGAAAATATTATTTCAAAAGTTTAGCTAATAGACTTAGTATAAGAATGAATGAACCATTGACCGTTCACAATCTGCTTTCAGTAAGGAGAGAAATGTCACTGACGGTGTTGCTGTTGTTCAATAATACATTAATCACTGTTGTAAGAGTAATATAGGTGCAATTTTAAAATTGGACTTCACAAAAAAAATTGATTTGGTAGATGTTTTCTAGTATATATATTTCATGCCAGAGGTTTCAGTCATAGATGGATTAGCTGGTCATGAATTTACTTAAAACTGGTAACTCTACTATTATGGTTAATGGTATTTTAGGTAATAAAATTCAATCTAAGCGAGCTTTAAGGCAAGGTGATCCTTTATTGCCACTTTTTTTAACTTAGCCGCTATTGTTTTCACTAAGATAATTAAAAAAGCGGTTGATAATGGATCTTTGAGGAATGTAGGTAACGATATATCACGTAACGATATATCTATCCTAGAATTTGCAGATGATACCTTGCTTTTCTCTTCCTATTTATCTAGACACATTATTACTCTTAAGTTTATTTTATATAGTTTTGAATTACTTTTAGGTTTAAAATAAATTTTGATAAATGTTCTGTTTTAGTATTAAAAGATTTTGAAAAGGTTGAAAATTTAGTTCCTAATACACTTAATTGTAAAACTATGAATTTTCATTTTGACTATCTTGGATTTTTGATTAGACGTATCAAACTTAAACATTATGACTGGTTTATAATCATAGATAAAATCAAAAATTGGATTTCTAATTGGAATGGGAGATTTTTATTGAGAGCGGGTAGATTAATTTTAATAAACTCGGCCTTATCAGCTCTCTCGATCTATCGAATGTCTATGCATCTTTTTCCAGATTGGGTGATCGATAAAATAGCTAAAATTAGGAGGGACTTCTTATGGAGTGGGGATAACCCTAACAGTAGTATTAAATGTTTAGTAAATTGGAAAACTGTTTGTAAGTCCAAAAAGGAAGGTGGTTTAGGAGTCATCAATATGCGCAATATGAATTTGTCGTGGTTAGGTAAATGGTTATGGAAGTTTAAGGACATTAATGAGAATCCTATTTGGAAAGAAATCATTTCTAAATACTACTATAATGTTATTAATAATTTATATCATTTAATCTTACAGTTATATGTGAATTGTCCAATTTTTGGAAATTTATTTTAAAATGTAAAGAGATTTTTAACTTATGTATTAACACAATAGTTCATTTAGGTAATAGTACCTCCTTTTGGCATGATCGTTGGATTTCCGTTACTCCTCTTAGAATAGACTTTAAAGAGCTGAATGATATCTGTAATTTTAAGGATGCTTTAATTATAGATATTATTTCTCCCGAAAATGACCCTTCTTGGAATTTTAGTTTTAACCGAATTATAGTAGGTTCAACTCTTAGGCAGCTTGCTTTGCTTTATGCTAGATTAAACCTATATAATATTGATAACGATAATATTAGTTGCAAATGCGATAAGAGCAAGAAATATACTTTAAATTATTTTTATAGATTTATTAATTTTTTGGGTGTAACCAATAACTCTTTTAAATTTATTTGGAAATCAAATGCTCCTCCTCTAAAATTCACATGTGGTTAATTATGCATGGACAACTAAATATTATAGAATTTTAAATAGAAAAATATATGCAAATCGATAATAAATTTTATTTTTGTAATCTACATTTTGAAGATATTAAACATGTATACTATGACTGTATGGATACTTATTTCATTCTGAAAATATCCTTAAAATCCTTAACTTTAATCTGATTACTAAAATATATGATTGTGAATATTATTGGAATAGTTTTAGGTTTAAGTTCAAAAAGGAATATAGATTTTTACATGACACTTTAATCACTATAATTATTGGTATATTTTGTTTAAAAGAAATCAGAAAATTTTAAAAATAATTATAGTCATTTTAAAAACTTGATTTTTATAATTTCTTCATTTTGTTTCAATTGGATTTCTAATCCTAAATATAAATTAGCTAAAAATAATATGTTTAAAGAATACCTTAATAAGGTTAAACATAATATTAATCAATTTAAATATAAATTTTTCACATTAATAATTGTAGTATTAATATTTTTTCAAACTTAAATGATGATTTCACTGTGTATCATAGCATCCTATTGATCAAAGGATCATAAGGATATTTTTGTTTGTTTTGGATATTGTTTTAGTTTTTGGATCTTTAAGTTCATTCGATCATGGATTCCTTTTAGTCATTTTTCTATTCGTTATTTTAATCTTTCATATTAGCTTGACTCTTGTATCATTACTTCTATTTATTTTATACATATATATGTACATAAATTTCATTTATATACATATGTATGTATCATTCTAACTATTTTCTTTATCCCCTTTCTGATACAGGTCTCGGGCTAGATATGGTGTTAGTTTCTTATTGCAGGTACACAGGATTGCGGCTTGCAGATTGCTGTATGCAAGGAGGGTTTCTTCTCAATATATCTTCATCTTCATTATGGAGTTCTGTTTTTAGGAGGATTCATTATTCAACTACACTACTTCCAGTTTACTATGTCTTCAGAGTGGCGTTTCCAGTCTAGATCGTTCGCAGTTCCGTTTCAGATCATTTGCTTTTTCATGCCTTCAGAGTCCGCAACACGGAGTTGCCTTCTTTGATAAAGCTGGCTTCCAGCTTCATTAGTTATTTAATAGTTTTTCAAGTAGTTCTAACACCTTAATATCGGGTAGTGGCCATGTCGGAGCTCGGTATTAGGGTGTAATGGGCGACGGCCTTGTCATAGCTCATTTTAGTGGTACTTGAGTATTTCCTTTGATTTTTGTATTTAGATTAGCACCTGCCAGTCATGTTGGCAGCATCTTGTCTTATGATATATATAATCATGTTTGCTCTCCTATATTTTAAAGGATCACACATTTTTCTCAAAAAAAATTCTTTTAATTGATTTCTACGCGTTTCGAGCCCGTACGATCAAACGACAAGTCTGATCACTGCGAAACTTGAAATCCCATAATAATTCACTGTTATAGATCCAATGAAACTAATTTCATTGAAATATGAGATGGTGGCCAAAATGACTAATTTTCACGTTAATTAAATAAATTAGTATTAAATTGGTTTCATCATTTTTAAATTCGAATTTACAAGTTAACCATTTTATCATTCTTGATCAGAGAGAAATTTAATAATCTTTTTAAAATAAATTTTCCTTATTAAACCTAAGATTTAAATATTACATTAACTACAACGTTCAATAATAACGGTAATAAATTCATTAGTTATAATTTTAAAATCGAATAAATTCATTTATTTTGATTTCACTCTTATTATTTAATCAATTGTTACCTTGTGAATATAATTAACGTTAGTTTACCTATTATTACATTCATATTTACAGTTATAATCTTTTACCATATTAACTGCAATAATTAATTACATTAATTTTCGTTGATTTCCAAATCAATTTCAACAGATTAAATAATAAGACGATAAATAAGCAATTGTTACTTTTACGTAATTTAATCACATTTATAAGTTTATTGTTTACAACAAGATTATAAATTTACGTACAAACAATTGATTTCACATTATATACTAAAATCAATTAAATAAAATAACATACAATTTTATTATTAATACAACATTGAATCTATTTCCTTATTTACAATTATCACAATATTAACTTTACAATTAATTCAACTGACTGAAATTACATTAAAATAATTATCAATAACATTCAACGCCATTATTAAATCGTATTCAAATTATTATTCTTATTAATAAATCGTAGATTTTATTTCTTACAACATTAAATTTCAAATTCTTATTTAATTTAATATTTTAACTATCGAAAATTATGGGTCATTACACATAAGTGCCATTTTATCGCTTTCATGTACTTTTATGTCCCAGCAAGGCCATTCCCTCTCCCTCTTTATCTCAAAATCCTAAAAACCAAATTTCTCAAAAAAGGTTATCAAAAATTAGGATTACGGGGGAGGATCCATCAAAATCTCTGTTTCAGTCCATTATCTCAGTCTCCATTTAATCTATGCTAACATAATATGATATGAGTCCTTACCATTTTGCTTTTATTCGAAATTTAAAGATTTTTATTGTACTTAATGAGATATTTAGTTGATGGATATTACGATGACTTATGTTTGAATTATATTTTTATGTTGAGTCGACGATTATTGAACTGAATATCATTAGCATTTAATAAGTCCCTGTATTACAACTTAAATTCAGATAAGAAAGCACAAAATTGATAAGAAATAAAATGAAAGAAGTTAGGCATATAATCTTAAACAATAAATGAAGTATATGATATTCACAATTTCCTTCTGAATTGCGATAGTTAAAGGGACTCCAAAAAAGGGTCAAGGGGGACATTATTTAAACTAGCTATGAGAAGTACATGAAATTCATCCAACTTGTAAAAAAATTAAACAAAATCGGCCTTTTTTCGTTTACAATTCACATTAAAATGGTTGATCCCTATCATGCTTTTGTGTAATATTTGATGGATTCTTATTGTGTTATTGTTTCGGTAATTTATCGTATAGATGTTTCAATGATACTATGTTGCTTATATGTTTTCTTATCCATGAAGTCCCGCCCCCAATGTTCTTGCCAATATTTTTAGGAGCTAGGACTATTCTGGGCTAAAACATTTCTACAAGAGATTCTCTTTCTGTAGCGATCCACCATCTCGTACCCTTTGAATTGACAATGATTCACTCTTGTCCAACAAAAATTGTAAGAAAGAGCGAATAACTAGGGACAAAGAAGAAAAAGAGATAAAAACAACAGAAACAACAACATAGAATCTCATAATCGCAGCGGAATAAAATGTAATATACAATAACGGATTTTTATACAAAAGAAACAGTATTTGTTAATATACATACAGCCATCAGAGCACAACAATCAATACATTAATATTGACAGTTATAATACTTGTCCTCACCAGTGCTGACTATACAGTCTACACACGCAGTGGAATATAAACAAGTACGTGAAATACGCTTGAAATCCTCTAGCTCGTCTCCTAAGCATCATAGCATCCTAACCTAAATCAATAGTACTCGGTCTGACTCGAGCATTATAATAGATAACACCCAAGTCAGTCTGGAAAACCAAAATGAGAAAACACGCTCAGTTTGGATTATTACTATTTTCAAAATCCTTTGAAACAAATGTATCTTGTAAGACCACGCCACATATAAACACGACGGGTTTTTACCTTATAATAACCAAAAAAAATTATATCAAAATCCTCTGATATCATAATAGCATCTATAAAAGTAAATCAGAAAATAGTTGAAATGTTTGCATCTCACGTTTCAGCAGTATTTGGTATACAATCAAAATCATACAAAATCATAGGGGATATTGGATTCCATACAATGACTGGGCTACTAGGGTACCACCCTCCATAGTACATGTCTAGAAAAATGTGTCGAGATCATACGTAACGATCCCTGCAAACACAGGACCGGCCAACCCCTTACTGGACGGTACCGAATAAGTTATCACCCTGGGTGCTCCCACCCTTATCGAACGCTCTCTTTTCCATGCGCAACCATATCGATAACTTTATAATATATCTGAGGGTATCTAGAAAGGTGATAACATACCCTACTTTGGTGCGACCCACTTAACCCTGCTGCATCTCTTCTATTTTATTCATTCCCGGCTGATGAAGCTTGCGGCTATGTTTTACCTTTATAATAGCATTCGTACTTGGAATGCTAACACTGCCTTCTAGTCAAGCAATGCAATGATAGCATTCATCCATGCAAATTTTTCTAGGTCTGGACAAACCAATCTCTTCAAAAATCACTGGCTTCATTAGCTTCACGATATCACAATTCGTAACGTACAAATCGGATCGAAGTGGTGTTCGAATAATTAAATCTGATCCCGATCTCTTCGATTCGATCAACGAATCTAGCCAAATTTTGATAGTCGATTATTTAACTATCAAATAACATCCATAAGCTGTCGTTAGGCCTTATTTTATAAATCTTCAAAATATTTACTCCAAAATACCTTTACAAAGATACATATATTCAGATTTCTTTCAATATTTCGATATTTGAAACAACTCAAATACCTGTCCATAACAGGATATTTTCAAACCATCCCAGCGCTTAGAAATATTTCAAATTCCCTTTTTAATTCATTATTTAGTGAAATATTTCTATAAAAATCATCTCGTTGCTAAAATATTTCCAAAATCTTCTATTTCAATATTTAGGAAAATATTGCAAGTCTATTTTCCCCCTAAAACCATTCTATTCCCAATACTTAGGAAAATATTCCATTTATTTCCTATTTCTCAAAATCCTTTAAAATTGACTTGTAAATTCCTTAATTTATTTATAACGGATTCTATAACTGCATGAATTCATTAATTTATTCCCTTTAATATTTCCAACTCGATTACCCTTCTCTATAATTCCAACCACCCATTTCTAACTTTTCTTATGCATTCTAATTGATCTTTCGAAGTTCCTCTTATTTCAACAATTTGGAAATTTCCTTAAATTTTCCAGAACTCCAATTCAAGATTTCTCTCATAAAAGTCATATCTGTTAAATAACCCCGTTTACAAATCTGGATATAATTCACAAATAAAATAAAATCATTTCAAAATTATATGTATATAAGCATTTTAAAAGAATAATAACTTATTTTTAAAATATATTTAAGTAATTATTTAAAGTAACAAAACACTTAAAATAAACATCGATAACTCTTTTCCAAATCATTTTTAAATAAACTAACAGATTTACAAAGCTTATTATAAAAAATTGAATTCGTTTTGATAAATATTAAATATTTAAATAACTAACTTTTTTCGAAATATTTCAATACTAAATAGCTTTAACTATATAGTTTATTAAATAGAAATCACAATTTAAAACAATATAAATTTCTCGATAAAAATCTATTTTTAAAAATTTAATATTACCTATTCCAATTTATAAATCCCTCTCGATTCATATAACATCGACCATATCTCAATTTCATAATTATTCTCACATTCAAAAATAGATTCCACTAATTTTTCCCAAAATGACTTCCATAACTCGATATAAATTCACATTGTAATTTATATTTCCAATTTATCAACTAATATCATTTCCCCTTATTCACAAAATTGTTTATAAATTTATAGACTTCTTTGACTTTCACTTATTTATACAACTAATCCCATCTACAAAATCTCATTTTATAAATCCATTTCTTAATAAATTCCATTTATTTTTCAAATCTATTTTAAATATCGATTTTTGACTCCCTTTCCATAATTTTCCAAAAACCATCATTTAAAAATCCACTGTTTAAAAAAATCCTCTACATAAATTATTTTAAACCCCTATTTAAATATTTTGACGAATAGTTAAGTACAACCCAAAATCGATTATTGTTTTATCCAAATCAATTTCTTTAAAATAATCCAGACTTCGATATAAATATTTTTATATTCAAAATCTTCTTTTTGATTCCTTCAAATTCAAGAATAATATTTTATGGTATTTAAAATACCCAAATTCAGGCCAATGCTACTATAGCATCCAATACTTCAAATCACAATAATAATCTATACAGATTATTCTAACATATCATTTATATATGAAATTAAAATCAACATTTTTGAGGAATCCGGTTGACCCCTCCAACATGTTTTCCCTGCATCCACAGACGTTAGATAACATAAAATAAAAACCCGTTTTGAGGCGGGATATCGCGGTAGTATAGGGTCATCCGCTATTATACGGGGTGCATAGTGTCACATCTACGCCAATAGGCGACAAATATATCCAACTACTAATATATATACTACTATATATAATATAACATCCAACTAATAATAATTTATAAATTCATCCAATCATTCAATAATTAGTTTTCAATAATTTAAATTAAAATAGTAATCCAAGATGAGTGATATTTTTCTCACCTTTATTTTCAAATTTTCAGATCGTTCCAATTTTTGATTCTATTGCATAGATTCCGCAGCTACGAATCCAAACGACTGATTCCGTTCGATTGAACCTCGTATAAGCAAGTTTCGAATTATATAAATTGACGATTTCAATTTTTAATTATAATAAATTAACTAATTAAAATTTAAACTAATTACCTATTTATGAATTAATAAGCAACTTGAATTCGATAAATTTACTTAGTAGCTTAATTAAAAGTTAATTACCATACTAATATACAATTTACCTCTTTGTATCCTCGCCCTCAGGTTTGAACACGAGCACAACCACGCCAATCCTCAATCAACCGCACCTCCCATCGAAGCAACCTTCCACTGTCGCACCTCTGGTTGAGATCTGTCCTAACCACATGCCACTACTGCCTCGTAAATCCCCCTAGACCGAAGTCGATCGAACTGTACGCGAACTTATCGTGCTTCTCTTGCACTATTGTCGCTCATCCTCCTATATACGCGCACCATCTGGTTTCCCAAACACTAGCTCGCCCACCAGATTTGTTGCGGCATCGCCTCAACCCTCCAATTCAATGCGACTCAAGCCCTAGCTCATATTAGAGCTCACGACTCCACATCCTGCCCACACTCGCGCTTGTGCGCGATGACTCTTCCGTCGCGATTCTTTCGATCGTGTGATGTATATTTTTTCTTCTGTAATCCTCGATTATAACTAGAGACGAAAGAGGAAGATAGCCGTGAATCTAACGAGAAAAGGGATGGCTTAAGATACAATGTTGACCGGTTGGATCGAGAGATAGTATAATTGACTTTGAAATTATATATAATATTATTTATTTCCTAAAATATCTCGCCTGATATAATTTAAAACTTCGAACTCCTATCGAAACGTGACGCTTGGCGTTCCTAAGGTTATACAGCTATTCTAATTTCGAGCTCCAATTCTATCGTATGGAGAAGATAGCTTTTTAATCGACCATTTAAATTAAACTCAAGTAAATTATTTCTAGGCATTTTCAGATCGCACGACCAAATGATGAATCCAAGCACTACGAAATTTAAAATCTGACAATATTACACTATCACGGATCCAATGAAATGTATTTCGTCAAATTCCAAGACTATGCCTCCGGAAGGCTATTTTAACGCGTTGATAAAATCGACAATTTCAATAGTTGGTGAAATATTTTAAAATTCCAGTTTTAAAAACTTATTAACTCATTTCTAATTCAAATATAATTTACATAAACATTCGAAATTGTTTCGATTCATATTCTACTCCAATTGAATTATTTGTATGATTTTTAATTACTAAACAATTAAATTTATTCAATAAATCACTATATTTGGATCTAGGTTCTATTCCACTTATTTGCTCGATAAACTTTAAATTAAAATTCCATTTACATTTCACAATCCAACATTTAAAATAAATTTAATGTTCAAAATCAACAACTAGAAATACAGATCGTTACATTTCTGCCCCCTTAAAAGAATTTCATCCCCGAAATTGCCAAGGTACGACGAATGATCCGAACCCATTCTTCTCAAAAACCCACTTAGCTAAAACTAGATATTCCATTTTCCTAATCTTTTTGTTCCAACCAAACAATTAGTTTTCCATTTCTAAACCATATCCTTTATTTCACTTTCAATTCGAAATCAAATTTTCGTTAACAAAAAATTTCAAAAATTTTCTAATATTCTAAATTTCCAAAAATTTTGGGCAGTCTCCTTTGTATGAAGAGCCTTTTGCAATATGACAAAAATGATAAAAATATATACATCGACCCACACGGTCGAAAAACACAGTATGTATCAATATTTATTTTATTGTTGTATTTAATCCAAATGCGTGCCTTTATTTAGCGTTTTAAGCGAGCAAGCTTAATATATATGCAATTTCGCAACCAAAAATCAAACCAAACGGCTTCATGTAACTGTACTTACTCAATTTAAACACATAAGTACCAAAACATTAGAGTTAATAGCATTTCATTTATTTAACTAGTGCAAACACATAGATTTCATAACCAAACATGTTATAGCATGAATTTGTCAATAATTACACGGTTCCAACATTCGACTATTTATTCCAATCGATTTATATACCTTTTCATTCAATTCCAAATAATTAAAAAACATTTATTATCATTCAATTCATAATTATAACCAACAAATCCATATCCATTCCAAGTTGATTCAAAATAAATTTATTCAGTTTTCATTGATTCACAAAATTTTGTTTACTTCCGTTTACGTCAAACGACAAATTTTCCATGTATTTGAAGATATTCATTATTAAAATAACCACTTAGGCTTATAAACCATTTAAATTGATTCTAAATCAACTTATCAATTTTTATTAATTCACATTCCATTTATTCATAAAAAATCTTATTCGTTCAATTTTATATGCAAGAGTAAATTTTATTTGCGCTTCATTTCATATTCACATCCAATATACTCATATTCATTTCAAATAATATCCCAAAGCCATTTCAATTTATTTTCACTTAAATTGAATTTATTTATGACTTAAGTAATTGTCATTTCAATCCATTTCTATTTTATTCGATAACGTTTCAAAATATATTTAATTCGCTTATATTTAGGTCGAATTTCATTTATAACTCAAGTTTCAAATTCGATTTCGATTTCAATCCTCAAATCCATTTAATTAACCAAGTTAAGTTCCATTTCTATATTCAATTAACTAATTAATTTATCTAATTAGTTCATCATCATTTTATAATTCAAAATCTGGTTTTTTATTTCAAAAATCACTTCAGTTTGTTTGACTTGAGTTCAAATTCAATTTATAATTCAAGTTTAGATTTTTATCTCTTCATCAATTATCCAATCATTTTTATTTTTGTTTTTCTATTCCATTCTTCAAATTTGTAAATTATACGACTTAATTTCATAGTATCCGTAATCTCTATACTTGAGTTTATACTTCATTTTTAATCGAATCCAATTTGATTCACCATTCATTTGATTTCCATAACTCAAATATGCATACATTTCATTTAGTTATCACAACTACAAATCCAATCCCACTTAATTCAAGTTCCACTTCAATAACTATCACTTATAGTTATATAACAATTTTACAACTCAAATTTTGTATTCAATTCTATTTGATATCATTTCCTAATCCAATCCAATTTCTTTTTATTAACTTAACTTAAGTTAAATTCAAATCCATACAATTTCCTTTTACAAATTTAATTTATTTAACTTGCATAAGGTAAATTTTAATTTCATATTGAATTTCACATATCCAAGTTTTAGTTCAAAAACTTATCTTCTTTCGATTTCACTAATCATTTAAATGGAAATTCCTGAATTCAAACACCCTATTTTCATTTCAAATCATTTTGAAATCCCATATATAAATATATTTTCCTTGTTGTAAACCAAATCTTTCTTTTGGAATTTTTAAATCAAAACCCGATTTTACCAAAATAATTCTGAAGCCAAATAATCACGGTTGTAATCTATTACTTAGAAACTCAAAAATGAATACTGTTGATGCTACGCAGTCATCACCAGCGACTAAAGTGAGTTCAGTGCTTTATTACTTCCAAAATCGATTTAAAACATTTTCTATTCAAAAATATCTCCAAAATAATTCTCCATTATTCTTTTCAACCACTTCAGAAAACATTTCCAAACTTTCGAGATTTCAAAATTCCCAAATACTTAGTTCAAATCCATTCAAAATATTTTTCAAAGTTTCTGGGATTTTAAATTCCTAAATTCTGGTTTGAATTCATTTTTATTTTTTTACTCATCCATATAATTCATACTTATATAAATTCTATTTGGTTATATATACGGCCATTTAAATTTTATAATCTTATTTGATTATAATAATAATTTATAATCCAAACACTCCAAATGTACTATAATAATTTCTGGAAATAAATCATTTCTTTTATATCAAAATATAATTTGGGTAAAATTATTTCATTTACTCCATTCCAAAACAATACTATGTCGAATCATTCTATTCAAAAGTTTAGAAACCCCTATCGATACAATGGTGTGGACTGTGCCGAACAAAATTTATAAACCACTCAATAAATCAACCAACACAATATAAAATATTTTATACCACTAACAAATACGCGCTCATATCTATTAATACACTCAAACTCATTTTAGAGTACTAATGACCCCATCTCTAATGAGTAATCCCCATCAAAGCCAAGATTCTCGCTTAACCTTCAGCTCTAATACCAAAATGTAGCGACCTGTCGTCCCGTACCCTTTGAGTTGATAATAATTCACTCTTGTCCAATCTAAATTATACAAAAGGGCAAATAACTAGGGGTAAATAAGAAAAAGAGATAGAAACAACAGAAATAACAACACAGAATCTCACAATCGCAGCGAAAAAAATACAATATATAATAACAGATTTTTATACAAAAAAAAATTATATTTGTCAATATACATACAATCATCAAAGCACAACAATCAATACATCAATATTGACAGTTATTATAACTTATCCTTACCAATGTTGACTATACAGTCTACACTCACAGCGGAATATAAATAAGTACGTGAAATATGCTTGAAATCCTCCAACTCGTGACCTGAGCTCCATAGCATCCTAACCTAAATTGATAATACTCGGTCTGACCCGAGCGTTATAATAAAATAACATCCGAGTCAGTCTGGAAAACCAGCGTGAGAAAACACTCTCAATTTGAATTATTACTATTTTCAAAATCCTTTGAAAAACAAAGGTATCTCGTAAGACCATGCCGCACATAAACACGACGGGTTCTTACCGTACGATAACCAAAACATTTTATATCAAAATCGGATGATATTATAATAGTGTGTATAGAAATTAAATTAAAAAATAGTTGAAATGCTTGCATCTCACGTTTCAGCAATATTTGGTATACAATCAAAACTGTATAGGCTTGTAGTCGATATTGGATTCCATACAATGACTGGGCTACTGGGGTACCGCCCGCCGCAGTACATCTCTAGAAAAATGTACCTAGATCGTACATAACGATACCTGCAAACATAGGGTCGGCCTACCCCTTAGTGGATAGTACCGAATATGTTATCACCCTAGGCGTTCCCACCCTAATCGAGTGTACTCTTTTCCATGCACAACCATACTCATAATGTTATAATATATCCGAGGGTTTCTAGAAAAGTGATAACATACCCTACTTAGGTGTGACCCAATTAGTCCGGCTGCATCTCCCATGTTTTACTCATTCCCAGTTGATGAGGCTCGTGGCTATGTTCTACCTTTAGAATAGCATTCATACTTCGAATGCTAACACCGCTTTCCAGGCAAGCAATGCAATGATAGCATTCATCCATACAAGTTGTCCTGTTTTGGACAAACCAATCTCTTCAAAAATCATCGGCTTCATTAGCTTCACGATATCACAATCTGTAATGCACAAATCGGATCGAAGTGGTTTTCAGATAATTAAATCTGGTCCCAGTCTCTTCGAAACGATCAAGAATTTGGCCAAATTTTGATAGTCGGTTATTTAACTGTCAAATAACATCCATGAGCAGCCACTAGGTCTTATTTTGTTAATCTTCAAAATATTTATTCCAAAATATCTTTACAAAGATATATATTCAGATTTCTTTCAATATTTCAATATTTGAAACAACTCAAATACCTATCCATAACAGGATATTTTTAAAACATCCCAACGCTTAGAAATATTTCAAATTCCCTTATAATCCATTATTTAGGAAAATATTTCTATACAAGTCATCTCATTGCTAAAATATTTCCAAAAGTTTTCTATTTCAATACTTAGGAAATATTGCAAGTCTATTTTTCCTCTAAAACCATTCTATTCCCAATACTTAGGAAAACATTCCATTTATTTCCTATTTCTCAAAATTCTTTACAATTGACTTGTAAATCCCTTAATTTATTTAAAACGGCTTCTATAAGTCCCTGGAAGTCATTAATTTACTTCATTTAATATTTCCAAATCGATTACCCTTGTCCATAATTCCAACCACCCATTTCTAACTTACTTTTGAATTCTAATTCATCCGTCGAAGTTCCTCTCATTTCAACGATCCGGAAATTTCCTTAAATTTTCCAGAATTCCAATTCAAGATTTCTCTCATAAAAGTCATATCCGTTAAATAACCCCGTTTACCAATCTCAATTTTTATTATAAATAAACTAAAATAATTTTAAAACTCTATATATATACATATAATAAGTTTTTTAAAATAATAATAATTTATTTTTAAAATATGTTTAAGTAATTATTTAAAATATCAAAAAAGTTTAAATAAACATCGGTAACTGATTTCCAAATCATTTTTAAATAAACTAAGCGATTTACAAAGCTTATTATAGAAATTAAAATTCATTTCAATCAATGTTATATATTTGAATAACTAACTTTTTCCGAAATATTTCTAAACTAAACAGCTTTGACTATATAGTTTATTAAATAGAAATCCCAAATTAAAACAGTATAAATTTCTCGACAAAAATCTATTTTAAAAATCCAATATTACCTATTCCAATTTATAAATCCCTCTTGGTTCATATCACATCAACCACATCTCAATTTCATAATCTTTCTCATAATCAAAAATAGGTTCCACTAATTTTTCCCAAAATGACTTCCATAACTCGATATAAATTCACATTCTAATTTATATTCCCAATTATCAACTGATATCATTTTCCCTTATTTATAAACATCATTTATAAATTTATAAACTCCTTTGAGTTTCACTAGTTTTTACAACTAATTCCATCTATAAAATCTCAAATTTATAAATCCATTTCTTAATAAATTCTATTTATTATTCAAATCTATTTTAAATATCGATTTTTGACTCCCTTTCCATAATTTTCCAAAAACTATCATTTAAAAATCCACTGTTTAAAAAATCCTCTATATTAATTATTTTAAATCCCTATATAAATATTTTTAGGAACAGTTAAGTACAACCCAAAATAGATTATTGTTTTATCTAAATCAATTTCTTTTAAAATAATCCAAACTTCGATATAAATATTTTTACATTCAAAACTTCATTTTAATGCCTTCAAATTCAAAAACAATATTTTATGTTATTCAAAATACAAAAATTCAGGCCAGTGTTACTATCGCATCCAATACTTCAAATTACAACAATAATTTATACAGATTATTCTAACATATCATTTATATATGAAATTAAAATCAACATTTTTGAGGAATCTAGTTGGATCCCTCCAACCTATTTTCCTTACGTCCATAGATGTTATATAACATAAAATACCAATCCCGTTTCAAGGCAGGATATCGCGGTAATATAGGGTCATCCGTTATTATGTGGGACGCATAGTGTCTCATCCGCTCCAATAGGAGGGAAATATATCCAACTACTAATATATATACTACTATATGATATAACATCCAACTGATAATAATTTATAAATTTATCCAATCGTTCAATAATTAATTTTCAGCAATTTAAACTAAAATAATAATCCAAGATTAGTGAGTTTTTTCTCACCTTTATTTTTGAATTTTCATATCGTTCCAATTTTTGATTCAATTGGAAAGATTCCACAGCTACGAATCCAAACGACTGATTCCATTCGATTGAACCTCATATAAGCAAATTTCGAATTACATAAATTAATGATATTTTAATTATAATAAATTAACTAATTACTTAAATTTAAACTAATTACCTATTTATGAGTTAATAAGCAACTTGAATTCAATAAATTTACTTAGTAGCTTAATTAAAAGTTAATTACCACATCAATATACAATTTACCTCTACGTATCCTCACTCTTAGGTTCGAACACGAGCACAACCACACCAATCCTCAATCAACCATGCCTCCCATCGAGGCAACCTTCCACTGCCGCGCCTTTGGTCGAGATCTGGCCACACCATATGCCACCGTCGCCTCTTAAATTTCCACTAGACCGAAGTCGATCAAATTGCACACGAACTTGCCGTGCTTATCTAGCACTGTCGTCTCCATCTGGTCGCCTAAACCCTAGCTCGCCTACCAGATTTGCAGCTGCATCGCCTTACCTCATCCCTCCAACTCCGTGCGACTCAAGACCTAGCTCATATTCGAGATGATGATTCCACGTCCTGCCCATACTTGCGCTTGTGCGCGATGACTCGTCCATCGCGATTCGTTCGATCACGTGATGTATTTTTTTCTTCTTTAATCCTCAACTAGAACTAGAGACGAAAGAGGAAGACCATCGTGAATTTAAATAGAAGGGGGTGGCTTATGATAAAAGGTTGACCGGTTATAGGTGGTTCGAGAGATAATATAGTTTGACTTTGAAATTATATATAATATTATTTATTTCCCAAAATATCTCGTCTAATATAACTGAAAACTTCGAACACCTATCGAAGCGTGTTGCTGGATTTCCTAAGGTTGCACCTCTAATCTGAACTCAATGAAACAAGTTTCGAGCTCCAATTCGATCGTATGGAGAAGATAGCTTTTTAAATCGACCATTTAAGTTAAATTCAATTAACTTATTTCTAGGCATTTTCAGATCGCACGACCAAACGGTGAATCCAAACGCTACGAAATTTGAAATCTGATAATAATACACTATTATAGATCCAATAAAATTAGTTTCGTCAAATTCCGAGACTGTGCCCCCGGATGGCCATTTTAGCTAGTTGATAAAATCAACAATTTCAATGGTTGGCGAAATCTCTTAAAATTCCAGTTTTAAAAACTTATTAACTCTTTATAATTCAAATATAATTTATATCAACATTAGAAATCGTTTCTATTCATATTTTACTCCAATTCAATTATTTAAATGATTTTCGATTATTAATTCAACAATTAAATTTATTCAATAAATCGCTATATCTGGATCTAGGTTTTATTCCACTTATCTGCCGATAAACTTTATATTAAAATTCCATTTACATTTCACAATCCAACTTTTAAAATAAATTAAATGTTTAAAATTAACAACTAAAATCTGGGTCGTTATACTTTCCTTCCAATTAGTCCAACTTATAAACTTTTGAAACTATGACCTCCGGCACTAAATTCGAAGCATTTAACCACTGGACCAATGGTGCTTAACCCTATAAAATATCTTCTTATCCTCTTCTCATGCTGATTCAGTCTTCCTGTTTATCCTCTCCTTCTCCCTTCAAAATTCTCTCATGTAACGACCCAGGATTATTTGTATCTGTCATCTTGAAATAAAATGGGAATTGAATTTCAGTTTTCCTTTTCTATTTTATATTTTCAACATATTTTTACCCCGAAATTTGTTTACTTTTAATACATTATTCCTGTATTAGTCAAACTAGTGTATGATTAACAGTTTGCATTTATATTCTATTGTTGTAGTTTTCGGCAAATGAAACCATATATTTCCATTATTCCTAAGGGTTCTCAAAAGTTCTATATGCAATAGATGCAACAATCATGGTCTTTTTCCTAAAGCCACAACTTATTACGAACTCCGTACTAATGCCTTATACGCTCTCTCGTAATTTCCTATATCATATAATTCTCTCTAGATTTGTTATTTTTTACTTCCTTTGAGTTCAATTAACTTAAGTTATATTTCTCTTCTTTTTACTAAGATAGTTGAGTTTTTATTTTACAGCTACAAAGTTTAAAATAATCTAATTCATGTTCAAACATGTGATTTCAGAAAGGAAAAACAATTTTAAAATTATCATTGGTGATAAATAATCCTAACTATTGTAAATTTCACGTTTATCGTAGACCATATCCGAAAAAGAAACGTATCACTTATTTAATCATGGCTGCAAAGTAAAAGCTTAAGGTCAAATTTATCAAATATTGCTTGAATTGTGAGCGTTTTAATTTTATTGTTTTCTACAATAGATAGTTTTATTTAATATTTTATGGCCAAGATGAAATTTTAGAATTTTAGAAAATGAAACCATATGTTTTATATATGCATAGGGGTGCTCAATAGTTTCTCGAGTACGATGCAACCATCATGGTCATTATTTTAGATTGAATTTTATTAATAAAAGCAACCTAATCACATAAATTAACTTGCACTATTAGCATTTGAAAATGAAAAAGAAAACTTATACCCCAAGGAATATAAAATATTTTCATTCAAGATATTTATAATGATGAAAATTAGTATGTCTAAATAAAATAAGTAGTTACTGTTGACATTATTGTCTTCTTTATCATTCATAAAATCATACATCGATTTATAGTGATTCCACTAACGTCTTGTTAGTGTACATCCACTTTGAAAGAGAGCTTTTATTAATACCAATGAGAACAGTGCAAGAGATTGATTACAATGATCAATATTCAAATAAAATAGATTTGTGGAGAAGAGAATCGAAAAGAACTAGGTTTTTCTAAACCATATATAGTGGAGGATAAAACCATCGATTAAATCCTTGGAGTCTCCATGCTTTGAGTCCTGAAAATAGCTCATATACTGAACCACCATTCATTAACATATACCTGATTTGTTCCCTGAAGCCCTATAAGCGAATACACAAATTCTGGGCTGAAAAAACAAAAATGCACCGCGTCAGACGTCTTTCACAACCTCTTAGACACCTATCGCAACTTTTGGACTGCAATAGACCAGTTGTTAGACGTCTTAGGATTCCTATCGGACATCTGACACAACTTTCACCATGTACATCTTCAAATCGCGATAACTTGAACATTTGAGCTCTGATTCGCATGCATTTTCACAGCTATTAAGCTATTTTCAACCTCTTCAATTCAACATGTAGTGTAATCAAAATTCAAAACTCCATCTTGACACTGTATCATCTCCATCACCAACAACCGACAGTGTCAAACTATCACCACTTCTACCTTTAATCAAATAAGCTTGAATGCTTTCTTGATGAGCTCTGACAAAGCCACCGTCCACTGCACTCCATCAACGAGCTCAGACAAAGCCCCGCCCATTAACGAAGTGTTGAAAGCACCTAAATACAAAACCGTCTCACCTAAAGACAAAATCACTAATAAGTGTAAACTAGACTCACTAAGATAATAGAACCACAATCTCTTACCGATATTCTTCATCATCCATAACCAAGCTTCCCGCTCAACTGTGCCACCTCGTGGCACCTAGCACTTCAACAAGCGAATCAAGTTCGGTGAATGCTCGAACTTTCCAACCGACAATGCCTTAGTGAACATATCTGCCGCGTTATCCTTTGTGTGCACTTTTCGGGGATATACGTGTTTATCTTCATCCATAACTACTAAAAATGACTCTCACACTTCAATATGATTAGTCCATGAGCTAAATGCCAAATTTTCCACCAAGTGAATAGCAGTCTGGCTATCACATCGAACATCAATGCTATATTGTTCAAATCCCAAGTCACACAACAATCGCCTCAAATAAAGTGCCTCCTTTGCCGCCTCCACAACGACTATCAACTCCGCCTCCATAATGGATAAAGCAACTACGGTTTACAATCTCAATCTCCAACTTATGGTCGTACCACCAAGTGTGAAGACATATCTAAAAGTTGATTTTCTCAGATCCCTATCAATGGCTTAGTCCGAATTACAATAACCAACCAACTTGCGTTTCATCCCCTCACTACGGCCAAAAACCAGACCATGAGATGATCTACCTCTAAGGTATCTCAATATAAGCTTCACAACATCCCAATGCAATTTCCCCAGCCATATATCGACTAACCATCTCAATAGCATTTGCAATATTGGGCCTTGTACACACCGTAACCTACATTAAACTTCCAACTGCACTAGCATATGACACCTTTTCCATATAATCCTTTTTTCTCCAAGATAAGTTATCTCTTACTCGAAAACTTCATATGCCAAGGTAAAGGTGTATTTGACGTATTTGCATTCTCCATGATAAACCGATAAAGCACTTTCTCTATGTACTCCTTTTGAGTCAATTTCAACTCAAAACGCTTTCGATCACTCTCTATTTCGATGTCCAATATCCTCTTTGCTTCTCCAAGATCCTTCATTTCGAACTCTGATTTTAAACTCAATTTCAACTTGTTGATTTCATTCTTATCCTTATAAGCACTAAGCGTGTTGTCCACATACAAGAGTAAATACACCCTACATCATTTTCCAACTACTTGAAATATACACAAGTATCCTTGATGATTCTATCAAAACCATTTTCAAGCATAAAATGATCAAATCTTTTGTACCATTGTATAAGTGATTGCTTTAAACCATGTAGTGATTTCTTTAACTTGCAAACCAAATTTGATTTATCATCTGCAACCAAACCTTTTGGTTGCTCCATGTAGATGTCTTCATCCAAGTCACCATGCAAGAAGATGGTTTTACATCAACTTACTCTAACTTCAAGTCGTGAATATTAATTAAAGCAAGCAATACCCGGATTGAAGTATGGTGCACAACTGGTGCGAATATCTCATCATACTCCTTTCCCTTCCGTTGTGCAAACCCCTCAGCCACTAGCATAGCTTTGCATCTCCCATCGTCCTTCACCTTATATATCCATCTGCACCCAATAACACGATTTTCTTTAGAAAGTGGAACCAAATCCCAAGTTTGATCTTCAACAACGATTGCATCTCTTCCTCCATTGCACAAATCCACATCGAGCTGTCACTCGACTTCATGACATCATTAAGTTTCAATCATCATATCTATTGGATGGTCTTATAGCACGACGACCCACTTGAGTAGCAATATCATCACCCAAACTCTTTTTGACTCCACCTTTAACCGATCCTCTCTAGAATTATTTACATCATCAACACTACTAGAGGAACCCTGTGAACTATGTGATATTACATCAAACGCTTCCTCCTTGCAAGCAACCCTGACTACTCTACTCCTTGGACAAAAGATAGGAATAACTTCCTTCTCCTTTGATTCACCATAAACCAAATCCAAAAAAACATCCGATGAGCTCTTATTCTCCTTGAAAAATGCTGACTCGTCAAAAGTAACATGACAAGAATTAATAACCTTCTTCATTTTTTGATTCCAAATCTGATAGCCTTTTACACCATCCGTATAACCATGGAAGGCCCCTTTAAAAGCTCTAGGCTCAAGCTTATCTTTTGCCAGATCACGCACATAAACCTGACTTCCAAACACATGAAGATAACTCAAGTCAATGCACTTTCCCTTCCATACCTGCTCCAAAAATTTATTACCAATAGCCAAGTACGGAATTCGATTAACAATAAGCACCGCGGTTTACAAAACTTCGGCCTAAAATCCCTAAGAAAAACCCGATGTCAATCTCAACCATCGAGCTCTCTCAAATAGAGTACGGTTCATCCTCTTTGCAACATCATTCGACTGCGGATCTCTCATTGTAGTAAAATGCTTCTGAATACCATGATGCTTGCAAAAATCCAAGAACATTTCGAAAACATACTCACCGCAATTGTCTAACCTTAGAACCTTCAAAGACTTGCCACTCTCATTCTCAACAAAAGCTTTTCATGCTTTGAACTTTGCAAATGCCTCCAACTTGACCTTCATTACATATACCCATACCTTCTGAGAAAAGTCATCAATAAAATAAATATATTAGCAAGCTCCCCCCATAGAAGCTACCGGTTCCAGTCCCTAAACATCCATGTGAACAGACTCAAGAAACCTTCTCGAATCATGTTTTCCTTCACCGAATGATACTTTAGTTTGCTTCCCCATGACACATTGCTCAAAAAATCCTAGTTTGTTGAAACTCTCTCCATCTATCATCTCCCTCTTTCGAAGAGTATCCAAACTCCTCTCCGAGACATGACCTAACTTTAAATGCCACAACCTAGTCACATCCAAGCCACGAGAATGATCAACTCCCACACAAGTTTCACCTTCTATAGTCACACCTTGAAGCAAATAAACATCATAAGTCCTAACATCTTTCATCACCACAAGCATACACTTCTAAACCCGCAAGCTATCACTCTCAATAGTGATTTTACATCCTAAAGAATTCAGCTGCCACAAGAGATAAGAGGCTTTCAAAGTCTCGAAACAAAGCGTACATTAGTGAAAGTACGAACCACTCTGTCAAACATTCGAATTTGCAGGAAACCAATGTCTTTCGACTTACAAATAGCACCGTTACCCATAAAATTGAATTTCCTTCTTTGTCGACATAAGAAGAAAAAAAATTCATATTCGACGTCATATGATAAGACATCCCTGAATCGGGCACCCATTCGCTACCCGAAACATCTGATGCTACCGCTGTCAAAACATCTACATCTAGCTCACTAACTCCACTCTCCATTGCTAAAGGTGAAGATGCTACTTCTTTCTTTGCCTTCTCCTTGTCTGCATACTCATTCTTTTAATGACCGAGTTTCTTACAAATAAAACACTTACCATTTCTTTCCTTTGACTTATCTCTCCATTCGGGCTTTCTTGATTTAGAATGCCCTTGGTTCCCTTTCTTCTCATATCTCTCCTTCTCCATCAATAAACCGTGACAACTACTAGCACCACTACTTCCATCACCCAACATCTTCATTTGATCCCGCAACTTCCTGCTGAGAAGACCTGTTTTGACTCATCTAGAGTCAAAATATTCTAGCTGTGGATCAAACTATTTGAAAAACCTGTATAACGGTCCAGCAATGAACACAATAATATCATCGCCTTTTGTTCTTCCTCAATCTTCAAATCTGCTGCTTTCATCTTCATTAGCAAATCATCAAAAATATTCAAGTGCGTCTTATGTAAAGTACCCTCCTTCATTTTATAGGAGAAGAACGCTCGCAACAAGATCAAACGCTTAGTTAGTGACTTCTTATACAACTCCTCCAACTTGTCCTATGGTGGTAGTCTAACGACTTATTTTGGAGATAACATTCTCCTCGTAGCAAGTTGAAGTGTAGTGAATGTCCACTCTTCCATTTCCACTCTATCAACATCTGAGATGTCTGCCGATAACAAATGTGTATCAAACACTACCCGATATACTCGATTCCGCCTTAGAACCACTTTCACCTTATATCGCTACTTTTCAAGATCATTATCGCCATTACACTTGTCTATAACCCCGAAGCCACGTACAATCCACGTACATATGGTGCTATAACATTTGGACTAACCATTGAGGAACTACCTAAGGTATTATCTGATTTTGGTATTTGCACAACCACCTACCAACACCAAAAGCTCTGATACCAAATGTTGTGGGAATTCTAATTCGAGACCATTCAAATCAAATTCACAAAGAACAGCCGAAAATGAGATCGTGGTAGAAAGTGCAAAAACAACCAATCAATATCTCAATCCAAATTTCAATCCAATCCAAAAACAATCACAATCACAATCACCAAACAAACAAAAGAGGAACAAAGCAATAGCCATAAAATAAATCTTATATTGGTTTCAATATTAGTATACATCCACTTTGAGAGAGAGCTTTATGAATACCAATGAAAATAAAGCAAGAGACTGATTACAATGATCTATATTCAAATAGAATAAATTTGTAGAGTACAGAATCAAAGAAAACTATGTTTCTCTAAACCTAGTTAATGGAGGATAGAACCCTTGATTAAGTCCTTGGAGTCTCCATGCTTTGAATCCTAATAATAGCTTATATAGTGAACCATCCTTCATTGAAAAATACCCGATTTGCCCCTTGAATTCCTACAGATGAATATACAAATTCTTGGCCGAAAAAACAAAGTTGCACTGCGTCAAACGTCTATCACACCCTCTCAGACATCTATCGCCACTTTTGTACTGCACTAAACCTGTTGTCGCACGTCTGAGGATTCCTATCGGACATCTGACACAACTTTCAGGCATGTGTATCTTCAAATCATGATAGCTTGAGCATCCGAGCTCCGATTTGCATGTCGTTTCCATCATTATCAAGCTTTCAACATCTTTAGTTCAACATGCATACATCATATGCTGATAAATTTATTAAGCAATGCAAGATTTGCCTAAATTTGCATAAGTTACTGCACCTATTGATGAATTATGATAACGCCCTTATGCTACTCTAAATAAAAAAGATGTAAAATCCAAATTTTGACTAAGATTGGTTAAACACATTATTCTATATTATCATGCAAGGAAATGCAATATTTCTTCCTGAATCACACTTTAAACTAATTGATGCGACAGGAAAATAGGCACAGAAAAGAAGTTTCAAAAAAATTTAATTTCAAAGACAAGTTTACTTTTTAATGTGAAAGACACTTTTTAGTGTAAACAAAAAATGATGGTTGCAATTATCATTCTGTAATTTACACTAGAAAGTATCATTCAGCCTAAAAAGTAAACTTCTTGTCCCTAAAATTAATTTTTTCTTAAACTTTTTCCTTGAGCCTAAAAACCCTTGATGCAATCTACTTTTTATGCGATGAAAGTTTGCAATTAGCGACCAGAACCAAATATAAAATCAACACAGATTTACTTATTTTATTATTATTTTCTTAATTTCTTCCATTTTCAACAATTTTACACCAAAAAATTAAACATGATTTCACCCCTCTTTTTCAAAATTGCAGGTCTTGGTTTTAAAGCTGAAGCAGTATAAAAATATTACAGAAACATTCTACACTTATTTTTTAGTGGAAATTAGCCACAAATGCCTCTTTAGCAAGTGCAGTTAGTTCCTAGGACACACAACTGAAATAATTACTATAAGGACAAAATGCAAAATAATTAATTTCTAAGACCTAAAAATCTATAAAGTTGTGTCCTTAAAAATAATTGGACTACTGACTTTGCTCTTAAAAGTAATTATTCTGCTGACTTTGGCTTTGAAATTAATTTCTATGGATGTGTGTCGTAGAAACTAATTGGACTGCAAAGTTTGTCCTTCTAGTGAAATGTCTCTATTTTTTAGTTCTTGCCTTGTTGATTTGTAGGTGCACTGATATTTATGATATTGCTACCTGAGTTAAAAAACCGGTTTACTTCTATAATTATCTTATTCAAGGTTTTTACTGTATGGTGGCTAAGCATAATCTAGATTGCATTTAAAGATGGGTTGAAAATACAATCATTGACTATGAGATGATCAATCGAACTTGATTAAAATTGTTGTGGTAATGGAACTTGAGTGACTACGTCAGTAATAAAAAGTTACTAGTGCAAACCCGTTGCTTCGCACATGGGTTGGCCGAAAGAGGGTGTGCATATTTAAATCATCAGTGATTTAAAATTTAAAGCACATGTCGTCTGCTGCCAAAGATGTGATAATATTATTATACAAAGATGGAAGTGATGGAGAGTCCATTTAAAATATTTAAATGACTGATTTGTAAAAAAAAAAAAAAACTGTGCAGTAATTGATATTATGAAAACCATAGACTTAGAATAAATTATAGTGAGTAATTATATTGAAACCACTGTAATATCAAACATCAATTTCAATGCTATGAGCATCAAATACTTGAGAACCAAGAGTTGTAAATGTTGCATATGTTACGCGCATCACAATTATTACTATTCAGGTGTTAAAATAAAATAAAAATAATCCATGAGATGGGAATCACAATCATATTTGCTAGTTTGAACGCAGACTTTTCTGAGAAAAGTAAAATGAAATTAGAATAAAGTGGTCTGTCATCAGTAGTCACCGAAACGTACAAAAGGGTAAAACATTATCTTAGAATCAAATAGCCAATGTCAAATGACTTTATTACAAATAAATTAATGGTTTAATATTTTTTATCCATCAAAGCATCATTGAATCAAAGTAGTCTTAGAACCTCATGGGTGATCTGGGCATTAGAACCATCATTTGTGAATTCATTATCTGATCTCGCTAATAACACTGTGTCTAAGTGGTCTTAGAAGTCATATTCCCAAGTTCATCTTTAACTGACTTTGGTAAAGCAGATGGTCAAAGAACATGTAGTTGGTAATAAAACTGAAAGAGTTATTATGTGAATCAGGATATGAGAATGCTAGCAATAAGGGAACCGTGTCCTATTAAATTTAGAATCTGGACCAAATATTATTTCATAGCGTGAAAACTGACAAAATTTCTACACATTTTATAGCTATGCCCAATGTCTATATATAGAATCAAAATTCTAGTTTGGTATAATTGGGGATTATAATAATCATTTATCCTATATAACTACTGTCAACACCGTCTTTGCTTGTAAAATACGACATGGGCTTCCAGTGCAATGAATTTGTTTATGAATTAAAAATAGCTTAATCCAAATCCAAATGACTATGGATAAGGTAACAACTATTGAAGAACTTTCAATTGTATGCAATTTCAACGGATGCTTCCAATAGAGGCCATAATAGTGGAGATAATTAAATAATATTTAGAAAATCTTGAAAATTGATAGAAAATGAAAATTCAGTAAAACAGGGAGGAAAAAACTTACAAATGATTGGATGGAAGATCATAAAAGTGTAAATATTGAATCCAACATTAGTTGAAAAAAAATTGAGAAACAGGACATACCAATTAGGTGGCTGTGATTAAGTATATCGAACAAATGAATGGCCGTCGGTTTTCCAGTGCATCGAGAAATCAGACGGTAGGCCGAAATGGGTGGTAAACATTTGTAAACTTATACAGTTTTTGACCGTTTCATTGTTTGATATAGGTATCTCTTAAACTTAACAGAAAAATGAAGAGAAACACCAAAAAACTGTGCTCATTAACTGGAATATATTTATGTGTGTGTGTAGTATGGCTGTGCAGCCTAATGCTGCATAACCTCTTAATCAAAAAGTACCAAAAAATGTTTTAAAGAACTTACTTATAAGTCAATTAAGTTGAAGACCTATGTTGATGCTTCTCCAAGCACCATGATTTGAATTTTGAAGGGGATCATCCCTTGCAAAAAAGAAAATTATGGAGTAAGCAATGTCGAAAAAATCCAAAACAAATGGAGTAATTTTTTGTAAAATTCCATGTTCCTATTACTTGAGATATGACATTACAATTAAACATGGAATATGTTTATTAGTAGGAATGACATGGTTATGATTTCATTCCTTCAAAAAAAATTCCTTAATCCTAATGCCAAATGAATATCACATCAGACACATACTCTATAGTGAATAGAAATGTGGGACTTCAAGTAAATTCAGAGTGCAAAATAAATAGAATGATTGATGATGACATTCGAGTACAAATCAATGCTACCATGATCAAACCGTCGAGTTTTCTCGGTTGTTTTTCTTTACGTTCTATTCAGCAAGCAAAAAATTACAAAAGGTTGCAAATGTTTTGGTATATGCTAAAGACAACGTGTTGGTATGGATAACTAACGTCATTAAATGTTATCTTTAGTCATGGCTACTAATATAGTATTACAAATATTCAGTCATAGTTTAACTAATGGGTGTGAAGCCAGTTGCCATAATACCAACTCATATTTTAAGAAATGGTTGTTAATCCAATGGCACTACATTACCCTAAAGCACAATTACTTCATGGAAACCCAACTCAAAAAAACTTGCAATTGATCTGTAAGTAACACTTACTTTCTCCTTTTCAAATGAAAGCATTAGGAAAACATCTAAAGTTTACTGGAAGCAATCTATCTTATGGAAGACTACTAAACAATATATGTTCCAAAATGCAAACTGTACATTAGAATGATATCAAAGCAAAATTCTCTTGATATAGATGATAATCAAAATAAAAGAACGTATCAAATCTTTTAAACTGAAATGTTCTACCTTTATCAAGCTTGAGTCAAATTAAAATGCTTGTGTCTTATACCTATCTTTTGTAACGGGTCCTACAACTGTAAATTATGTTCACTTACAAGTAATAATTCATAAATTTCTGTTGGCTTCAGTTTTACTTGCATCAGTCAAAAATAGTGTCTAACTTCTTTCGATGTTATGGACTTGCTGAATTATCATTGAAGACGTAGCTAAGGTATGATGAAACAAAACAAAGTTTGCATATATTATGGTCAATCACAACTCTGACACAAATTCTAATGCATTTATCCTTCTATTTAAAAAAATCATGAATACAGACTACTTACAAGATATTAGAGATAATGAATTGTTTCCATCTGAAATGCAAGAATAGAGACAAAATAGAAAAGGAACATTTTGAGTTAAGAATCGCCTGTGTTGAGTTGGATCGATAGAAATGTCGATTGCCTCTTTTTTCGATCCTAGCATGCACAAATAAAACAGACAACAAAACTTAAACATATAATGTAATAAATTTGAGAAGTCTGAAAATGACGAAAAGTAAAGCCATGAAATAAATATGAATTAAAATAAGGGAACTACATAAGTCTGAATCAAGTATCCTAATTTTGGTTGTTGGTTAACTACCATACAAATCAATGGATAGAATTACCATATCAAGTATTGCTAATTTTTAAAAAATTGAAAGTACATGAGCCCATAGAAGATGCACTAATCTACTGCCATACAATTGGCCTAGAAGAGAACCAAAATTAAGCATATCTAGTAGAACTTCATAACCGCTAGAAATTTAGGGAAGAAGAAAAATCTGTACCAACATCCAAGCAATACTATCACACACAATCACCATAACTAATTGTCATGCCAACATACAGTAAGATCCACAATTCACACTAATATGGTTTACCAAAGTAGAATAATTACAAACAAAATAGAAAATAAATTGTTGTCAACGGATGACGCGTCGGCAAAATGTAGAAGTCAAAAGGGGGTGAATCTGTGGCTATCAATTGAATCGAAAGCGAAAACAATGGAGAAGTTGGGAAGAATTTGATAGATGAACCATCAGCAAGTTATAGAAATCTGACGGGGGTAAATCGGCGGCTATACGTTGAATCAAAAGCAAATTAGCGGACAGGAAGGGCAGAAGATTAGTTAAGGCTCTGGAGTAGGAAAAATCGGAGAACGGTTCAATAATTGTGAAAAAAGAAATGCAAAAGAGGAAAAAATCGAGAGGGCGATCTATTAGTTAGGGTGGAGCAAAAAACAGGAAGGAGAGAGGCGCGGTAGATGAAGAACAAAAGCAAAAACGCGGCTTGTTAAGTAAAATTCACAGATACTCACGAGCGCTTCGGCGCTATTGAAACCTTTTTTCTATAATCTTTTGAAAAATACCAAACTACAATCTCCAATAATTATCATACAATAAATTTTAAATATATCATATCTGCAAAATTAAATCATATCAATCATATGTATTATGGGTAAAAGTACAATACCACAAACCGTTTGCATCTTAAATACCTACATCAACAAAACCTATTGAATAATCTTGAACAAAAATGAAAACCGATGGAACATATAATATCCTAAACTACTAATAAATCATAGTGAAAGAACATTAGGCAACTGCATACAATAGTATCAAATACTATCCAACAATAACGATGATAATAATAACATAATGCTAACCAAATGGCCATAAACATTAATTACATGTACGATTTTTAATAGGAGGAATCATGTTTATTGTCCATTAACAATTATCACGTGCTGTGATGTGAAATAAATCAAAAAATAAATAACATTTGTTTGAAAATTAATGATTAACTCATCATTAATTGCATATAGTAGCCCCATGGCCTGTCTTATCAGCCAAAGATGATTTACCAATAATAATAGGAGATTTCGAATATTAATATTGCAAGGGAAAAAAATCACCCTTGAGTTGACATTTAAAAAGAATAGTGCATCTAAATGTTTGTGATCAATTTTTTTTCTCTTGAAACTCACACAAAAAAGAATATAGTCGAAACACCTATCAAACTAATAAATTGAAAAGAAATGTACAAACTCTTCAATTATGGGATATAATTTACAAAGCGCATACAACATAACTCAAGATCGAATGTAGAAGGAATAAATATAAGCACATAAGAACTTGCATTTTCCAGCTCTATCCATTTTGCAACACAATTAAAGGTTGAACCGAACTCAAAATCCAATTAATTAAACCAAAAGAATAAAGAATGTTAGGGAGAAAGCAACATTGACTATAATGAGTAGTTGATGTTGAAGACGATAAGAACACTACATTATGACCGTGAGGTAGCAATTTAAGCAAATGGCTATTAACTCGCAATGTAGAAATTTTTACGATCATGTTTTTAATGGCAGTTTGTAGAAGTGACATAGTAGAAGCTAGGTTTTCTTTATTTTTCTCAAAAAACGGAGATTAAAAGTAGAAAGTAGTGCAAAATTTTAATTTACACTTGGAAAGAAGCTTGAGGTTCTTATAACTCGGTGCAAATTAAAATCAAGAAGTAGCTTTATGGTTTTTGTTGCACTCTTGTATCAGAAGCAATAGAATTTGATTTTATGTAGTGGATTAATGTTAAATCACTATCTTTTACAATCAATGTCCTTCGTTTAGGGAAATCAAAATATATCAAACCTAACCTATTTCTTAATGTTTATCGTGTAGGATCTAAGAAATCAATTTAGTTCACGTTATTTAAGCTTGATTTGATACTTTAATCGTTATTTTCTATTAAGGTAGTCCCTGTTTGATTTGACAAAACAAAAGATTAATGAATTAAAAACACAAAAATAATGACTCATTTTGTACATGTATATACAAAAATCATCAATAAGTATAAACTCCATTGTTAACCTAAAGTTCTTACAAAAACAACAAAAAGCCTCCCATTGCATTATAAGTTGATCTTATCATACTATTAGACCCAATTAAGCATTTAATTTGTATTAACCTATTAGTTACCATTTTCAACAGTAAGAACATGGAACAAAAAATATTTAAAGTATATTCAAAACATTATACTAAAATATAAAAAATCGAAACGAGAATATATTTTGGTAAATTATAAGTTGAAGACTAATTATGTCATTTCTGAAAACAAAGATATAAAATGATGAATATTTCCATAATGATAATGTGGTCTAATTTCAGTGATGACAAGAAGCAATTAACAGCAGAAACTCTTGTGCTCTTTGAGTTTTACTTTACTTTGAATATTTTCAATTCTGTCCAAAAAGATGTTTCATACATGAAGTCTATTTCTGTTATACGCATACATAATTGTGTTGTTTTTATAACTTAATATAACACTCAAATATAAGCAGACACACGCAATGACGCAATTTGTTGGTACATGCAGTAATTAATGATAATTTAGAAATGTATCGAGCGGCAAATAAAATTTTACTATAGTTAAAGGCATTGGCTAAATTTAACTTTTTTTGGAAAAGATCAACCAAATAATTCTATACCAATTATGCATTCAAATAACACAAGTAATTAGCCATTAAAGTTAGATAAAAATTAACTTAAAGCATATCGAATGTTATGATAAGCTAAACTTCCAAGAAAACACACCATTATGTTCCCTTTTTTGAAAGAGGAGTAGAGATACCCTCACATGCTTGCCTTTATATCTCCTCGACAATAGTATTCATGGAATCTAATTTTCTCTAAACAAAAAAAATAGCCTTATAGTGAAATATAAATTTCTATAATAGCATCAATTAAAGGTAACATAAATGAGGTCCACATTGTACTTCCATACCGAAAATGGAAAATTACTTTGAATAAGCTCAAATATTAGGATTGACACTACAAGAAAACTGCGGTTTACCTACGCCAAAATGGCGTAGGCGGGGCGTACCTAAGTGCATTAACTACGTAACCCCAACGCCAATTTTGACGTGGGTAAAACTTGCGTAACTAATAAAATACCTACGCTTTACCTACGCCATCCGTTGGGTTGTTTCCTACGCCTTTCGTATGCCATAATTTTCCTACGCATTTCCCACGCCATGGTGTACCTACGGTTTTGTTACGACATTTTTAATTCTTTAAGCACTCACGTCTTTCCTACGTCATTCGTTTACCTACGTCTTCCCTACACCCAATTTTCCTACGCTTTCCCTACGTCATTCTCACATATTACGTTTACTACGTCTTTTCTACGTCATTCATTTATCCACGGTTTATCTACGCCTGTATTTTTAATGTTTTTCCTACGCCATGCACACGACTTTTTGTTGCATTAATATTTGATTTACTTACGCCTTCCCTACGTCTTTTCTGAAGCAATTTTTATATATTACTATTCTATTTCATTTCACCACATTAAATAGAAACTAAAATCAACTTATTTTGTATATATACACATTCCAACAAAAAGATTAACATCAAACCATTCATCTTTAATTCAAAAAACAAATATCTCATTCATATTACAAAGTCAAACAATATTAATCAAGTTCATATGTGTTAAAATAATATGATAATATGTTCATGATAATGACATCATACAGATACCATTAAAAAGTTTTCAATACCCTCATCCCTCACGACGATCATTCGGCTCTTCATCAAATCGCTGTCGAAGCATCTCGGTGAGTTGTTCATACTGCATCTTCAACATTTGAATCTCCCCTTCTTGACGCTCCACATTTTCCTCTAGTTTGGCTCTAGTCTGTGCTTCTCCCTTATTGATGCTATAAGTGGCGAATTTATATTTCTGCATTTTATCGAATATTGCATCAATTTCTGCATTTTAAACTAATTAAAATAATGTTTTGTTGAAAGTTTAAATACTTACTCCAGGGATATTGCCATAATATGGCCTACGGTCCTTTCTTTTAGCTATAGTACCGGTAAGCTTGTCGAATACTTCTTCCACGACTTCATACGAAATTATTGTGCCCTGACTTTTCAATTCTTCAATTCTAGCTTGATATTGTGCATGTATTTGTGATTTTAAAAGAACAAAAACATAAATACATGCTCAACTGTGCAGTTTCAGAAATCATGAGAAGAATAAATTTAACGATGTATCAAATTTAAGTATGACACATATACAAACGCACGCATTTACACACATTTGCAGAGATATAAAATTAAGAAACTCATGCAAAATAAGAAAATCGATTCTAAATCTTGGTTCACTAATGATACTTTACAATGACAAATTAATCTTTGCAATTCACGATGCATTTCTGTGCACATCTTCCCACTGCCTTTCTTCGACCACCCACACTTCTATAGTGTCATCATTCACAACTGTCACGACCCGACTTCCTACGCCCAGGAAGACGTATCGTTCTTAAAGAAAGAAAGGGGTGAGAAAATAGAAAAGATAGAGAAGAAAGAACAACAACATCAGAATCTCACAGCGGAACGAATAAATTATATTAATCACATAAGTATTTACATAATATACAACATCAATCAGTGTTATACAGATAATACATCACATACTAGACAGTTATAGACACCTGTCTAGTTATACAACTCAATACACAATACAACACAGAGATTCCAGCACAGCGGAACTGTATCTATATCTACAACGCTGAAGCCTCCTGCTCCATTGCTCCTCCAGAACTCGTCAAAGCCAACCTGAATCCCTTGGCTACTCGTAAAAATTTGAGTACCCGAGAGTTTAAGGGAAAACAGTAAATAAACTCCGGGTCAGACATGGGTCTGGTGTGAGTAACAGGTTAAAGTTGCTTAATTTTGAAAACCTTTGAAACAAAAGGTATCACGTAAGACTCCCCACACATAAACATGGGTAAGTTTTTACCTTACGCTAACCAAAACATTTGATAGGAAATTCAGTGATATTATAATAGGTCTAGGATTTTCAAGTAAATAGAAAATAGCTGAAATTGTTACATTATTAAATTCCAGCTACTAGCCACAAAAGTGGGTAATACAATCAAAACCGTTGGCACTTATTGAATTTTTGGATTCCATACAATGACAGGGCTACTGGGGTACCGCCCGTCACAGTATGTGGCCTAAATCAACGTACCGAGGAGTACGCCCGCTCCCCTGCAACACAAGGCTGGAACCATTCCTTACAGAATAGTTCTGAACAAGATAACCCCGCAGTTGGCTGCAGACCAACTGCTCACACAGCCGAATAAAAAGGGACATCTAGACAGGGGTATATCTCGTCCTGCTTGGGCATGACCCACCTAACCTTGCTGCACCTCCCCTGTATTAGCCATTCCCGGTTGATGAGGCTTGAGGCTACGATTACCTTTATAGATCATATCTCTTAGAATGCTCATCATCCGCCTGACGATGTTCTGAAAGCATTCAATCCATACAAGTTCGTTCCGGGTTCGAACGGAACCGAAGGCATCATCTAGTTACACTCATTTTGGAATCACCCTCAGAGTTAACGACGATAATACTTGCACTCTGAATCTTCATCTTCACTTCAGATTCACGACCTATCGTTAATTTTGATCGATGTGGTTTTCGGATGTCCAAATATGGAAACCCGATCCCGGACTCATCGAAATCCAAAACGTATCTTTTAAGGCCAAATTGTTTTAGAGTTAAAACAATTCAATTCAATATTATCTATATAAACACAGATAGATAATTCACATCTCGTAATAGATAATCACATTATCATCATAAACAGATAATTAATATCATCAACCAAACAAATAATTAAATATTATCATACTTAAACCATACATCCATATCACATAGATATTATTCATCTCATATCTGAGATCACAATCAATCAATGAAATATCAATATCCTCAACCAAAAGCATGATTTATTATTCACAATCTATAATTAATTTAAAATGAATTAAATTAATTACTTCTATCTTTAATTAATTTAAAATAAATTAAATTAATTACTCGTTCCATAAATCCTGCTCATACACCATTGATTAATTATAAATCAAATTAATTAATCATTCTCTAATTTCAATAGTAATTTAGTCTTTAATTAATTCTCAATTGAATTATTCTAAATCATTCATAGCAATTAACATTTAATTGCTTCCTTATTAATTATTCCTTAATTAACAATTCTTAATTACATCATTAATTATAATAATTAATGATCTCTAATTTATGTTAAATTATTTTATTTAAATTAATTACATTAAGTGATTAATCTTTATTTAAACACAATTATTAATTACCCTTGATTAATAACAAACCAGTAATTAACTACCCTTATTAACAAATTAATCATCCTATGATTAATTATTCCCATAAATTAATCCTTTGATTAATTACAAAACAAAATTACCCAAATTACTTCACTTACAAATCATCTTGTATTAATTTCATCAAGTAATTATCGTTTAATTACTTTCCTAAGTAATTATACTCCATTAATTACACTAAGTAATTACACATATCAAATCATCGAATGATTTCTTAAATTAATTAAACTAAATTAATTAACTTAATTTAATCGTATCATCAGTTACTTATGTATTCCAATTAATCATCTTTGATTTAAATAACTTTTGCTAAATTCCAGTAGTTTCCTTTAATTTATTTACAGAGATTAATCTTTGAATAAATCCATAGATTAACTATTTATAATTTATTCCATTCATTCTTAATTTTATTACATTGTAATTACCTTATTGATTTATTATTCCCAAATTAATCAATCTCTAATTCCATCATTAATTATATTAATTAATGATCTCTAATTACATTTTTACTTGTTATTTTATTAATTATAATAAGAATACAAATCTTCAAATGACATATATTAACCCTCTTGATTAATAACATACAGTAATTAACCGTCCTTAATTAATTACTCCTCAATAACAAGCTTAATTAATCCCTTGATTAATTTCAAGTAATTATACTCCAATTACTTCCATTAACAACATCATCCAATTAGTTACATCCAGTAATTATTCATCAATTATTTCTCTAAGTAATTTACTTCCAAAATATCAATTGATTAATCCAAATTAATTAAATTAAATTAATTAACTCAAATAAAATCAATTTACTCAATTAATAAGTAATTAATTTCTTAATTACTTTCCAAATAAATAATTATATTTAAACTATAAAAATGATTGTTATTAAATTAATTAATCTAATTAATTATTAAAAATCAATCACATTAATTAATTATAAAATAATCTAGTTAATGATCTTCATTAACACTTATTTAATTATTATTATTTTCTAAAATAATTAACTTATATTAATCATTATTAATTATAAGTTTAATTAACCATTAAAAATTATTAATTTAAATAAAAATCTAATCTATGGTTCTTAATCACATATTAGTTAATTAATTCATTATTAAAACTTTAATTAATACATTTAAACTTATAATTACTAATTTAATTAATATAAATTATCAATTATCTACTCTAATTTGTCTTAATGAATATAAATGTTAAATTTTCATTTCTTAATGTAAAATTATTTTTATCATTGATTAAATTTTCACTTTCAATATGTTTTAAAAAAACATTTATTTCAAATTTCTTTGAACTTCCATTTTAAAAATTTTAAGTTTAAAATGATCACTAATTGAACTTTAAATCAATTTATAAAACTAACTTATAAAAACCTTTAAATTACAAATTAAAGCAATTTCTTTGTTATGAAGGGATTTTAAATCAAATTTCCTTTAAATTCAAAATATTTGAACTTATTTAAAATATTTGAATTCATAAACTTACTCTTCCATTCTAAAATCTGGAGTTTAAGTTTAAACTTAAAACTAGATTATAAAATTTTGATTTAAACTTCCTTTTCCTATTTTCAAATTCCATTTTTCTTTTAACTTCAACTTTTCTAATTTTTTTCTTATAACACTTAATGTCATTATAAGTTTGAGTTAAAAACAAACTTTATTTAATCAAAAAATCTAACTGTACAATCTAAACTTGAATTTACATACTTACACTTTTATTATAGACTCAGTTTACTCTGATTTTAAATTTAAAGCTAAAATTTTAAAACTGTAAAAACTGTTACAGGTTTTAAACTCAGAACGAACTTCTACCCTAGCCTCCCTCATTTACTTCAGGCAAGACGTGAAGTTTCCCCGAGAAAAACGACAACCTGTTTCGAGTCCCCTAACATCAATTCGAAACCAAACAAAAGTTCGACCTCACCATAATTGATATGCACCGTGCACCCTGCACCATCCACAGCGAGACTCTGATCGTCGCCGACCCTTCCCACAAGTCGACCATCACCCTCCAATCTGACAATGACCATCAAAACCCCTCCAGTTCGACTCGAATTCGAGTAAAATCAAAAACCTGGAAACACACGACCCTCCATCACCACAAACCTGTCAACACCACTTTCTCAACGCTCCGACCACCGGATCGCCAACGCCTCCGGCCGTAGCCTCGTCCACCTCTCCTCTACCAAACCCCGCAAACTCGTGCCACTCGATCACCTGAACTGGCCGTGGTGATTCTATGCACAGTAAAAATTAGGTTTAAAAACTTTAAACCTACGCCGCCGCTTCCACGACCCACTACACCACCATCCACCATTTTTCCCTAACCCACGGTAGACTCCTCCACCTCGAGACAAAAGCTCAACCTTCCCGATCAACGTGATCGCCCACGGCGACTCGAAATGCCCAAAATAGATAAACACAAACTTCTCTCATACCACATCATTTAAAATCATCAAACCTACCTTAAAAAATCATCGTTTCCAGTATGGATTCTAGTTAGATATCTGAAACAATGATCGGTGAAGTTCGAAATTTGGTAAATCTTGAGTTTGTTCAGAAATTTGGGTTTCCAGAGAAATTTTTTAAGTTGTTTTAATCTTAACTGAATTTTTAACTTAGTTTATAATGATACAAACATCTTTTGTTCGAATCTTAAGTTCAATCATCAATCAGAAAAGGAGTAAATGATTTTTGAATCAAACAGCTTTGAGTTTTGAACTGAGAACAGATAAAATTTAAAACAACAGCCTGTAACACTACACATCCTACAAGCATAGACAGAGGATCCAATATATATTTATACACACATACTATTCCCAGGCATATACACAACATATTCATTGATTAGATTTTTAAAAAGTTACTCACTTGATACGTGAAAGAACAGAGCCTAGTTTGCTTAGTAACAGCCTTGAAAAATATCAGGTTGAACTCCCCTTAGATTCTCAGGTTGAATTGAATCTTGATTGTTGTTTAAACTGAAGTTTTTTGTTTGAGTTTGAAATGGTTTTACTTCAGATTTTTAATTGTAAAAAGTAGAAAGACTGAGGTATAAATAAAAGAAAGTAGACAGGGATATTAAGCAAAGAATTGTACAGGGTACATTATTATGTTTCATACAACTGTGATAATACTTGTACAATATCAGAGATCTTCCCTGTAGGATCGATTTCACCCTAGAGGGGGGGTGAATAGGGTGATAGTATTAATTATAAAAATTAATTGCGGAAGCTTATAAAATAATTTCAACACAGATCACAGAATAGTAGCAGCACAGATAAAAGCAGAATAATAAATGCAGAAATAGAACGACACAGAATTTACCCATCTTCGGCAAAAACCTGCCTACGTGTTGCCCCCAAGGTTTCTACTAGAAATTAGATAGTCACACGCTTACACACGTAAACTCGCGACACCCACTACTGACTAACCTAACTCTACGCTCAAAACCCTGCCACAACTCAGCCACTGAGTTGCGAATTCTCAAGCTACGCCACGTAGCTTGTCCCCTAGTCACACGACTAGCAAATACAACGGTTTGAAAAGAGATTTAAAATTAAAAAACAAATTTAAAACAAAAGTAAGATAAAACCCTTGTTTTAAAAACTAAACCCCTTATTTTAAAAACTAAAGACCCTAAAACTTAATGGCCGGCCCCTTTTGTTATTTCGACCCGATCCTTTTTTATTCTTTGGGAAAATGGCGGCCGTTCTCTCGTTCATTCCTCTTTGTGAAATTAGGGCTTTTTTCTCGATCCAGATTAGGGCTTTCGAATTCCAATTTATTTCGATCGAATCTGTGTTTGTTCTAGAGTTGCCTTGCTCGATCGATTTCTCGTTGCTCTCTCTCTGGCTACTTCAAGTTGATGGAGTTCGACTTTGATTCGATATATGATTTTCTCCTTTTGTTTTCTGGTTTGATGCTTGCTTGAATTCTGATGCTTTTTAAATTGCCGATGATGACGATTGGGATTTTACTGCTTGAACTTGATCGATTTTCCACACATGCCGATGATGATTTGGGTGTTGCATTTATATGAATTCTGTACTTTCCTATTTCATTCTTTTCTGACTTGATGCATACGGCTTTGGTTATGAAACGTTCAATTTTTCTTGGTTGATACGGCAAACACTTTCCTCTTTTACTTTGCTTGGACTTTTTCAAAGACGTATTTTTTTTCGTTGAATTCTGACTTCGGCTTTACTGTGTATTACGGCTTTGAATTTGTTACGTGGTTACCACGGTGTTGAATTCATTTGACTTAGGCCATTTTTGATTTCGTGAATCATATCCACGGCTTCAACTTCTCACTGTAACTTGACTGTGGTTTTTGTTGACTTCGGTTAATCCATTCATTATCTGATTATCCACGGCTTCAAATTTATTTTGCTTGATGTTGAGCTCGTAGTATCTTTGAAGTTGCACTCTAGTTCATTATAAATTGTCACTCCCCATGTATTAGCAGTTTGCATTTTGGTTTCTACTATCTTGAGTATTTGCGTCATCCTGGACTTGCACGGCTTCAACTTGAATATGTTTTGACTTTGGTGAAGTGGTTATCGCCTCTGTATATTTGTTATTGTCTCTGTCCATTGGGCTGCACACTTGCTTGATTTTACTTACTATTCACAGCCATTATATCTTTACTGCCATGTTGTTTGCATTGCATTTGTGTTGACTCTATGTTTGCTGTAGTCTTCAAGCATTGCCGAGTCACTTGAATTTAATGTGGTGTTTATACTGCTGCATATCACGACATTTTCTTTACTGCTGTACCACCACTTGTGTCTGCACTTGCTCGATCCAATTTTCACTTTATTCGGCCTCTCTTTCTGGTCATAATGGTTATACTTCTCTTGCTTGTGTCATTTGTGCATTGTTGCTCGATTCTGGTTTTGTTGTAGTCATTTGGGTTCATATGTACTTGATGGTTGTAGCTTGAGTCACTTTGTTGCTTCCCTGACCTGTGCATGATGCATATTGCCTGGCCATTGTTGCTGTGTTGATCTTCATGTGCCCTTGACTTTTCCATGTTATTCACTGGTTCTTGTATATGAGTTGTTTCACTGGTGGCCTATGTACATGCTTCACTGCATCTTGTCTTGTATCACTTGTGTCACTATACCTGTTGTACATGTAGCTGAATCATGCTTGAAGTCATTGCCTGGTTTCACTTGGGCTTGTAGTTGATGTTTATATTTGTTTGACCTGGCATTTGGTCTGTAGTTGGTTGTGTTTCATGTGTTGGTTTGTTGTACATTTATGGTTTTGGTTTCTTGATGCAGTTTGGTCTGGTATTTTAGTCTGATTCAGTTTGCAAATAGTTTTGTCATTTGTGATCATATTTGTCTTGTTTATATTGGACTAGTCGACACTTGATTCTTGAGTTTTGGCCATTTGCACCTGTGTTGAATCCAGTTTCACAACTCGGGTTTGACCTTGTGCTGAAGTCGAGATTTTATTTATGTTGCACCTGAGTTGAACCCGTCTTTTTATTTGGGTTTGACCTTGTGTTCACCTGTCCCTGTAGCATTATCAATTTTATATCGGTGTGCACGGCCTTGTGGCATGTACAGTGATTCACTGTGCATGTCACATTATTCGTATGTGATGAATTCAAATGTAAATGATGACGAACAACCCAAATAACTGAGGCAAATCATATTTTCAAAAATCATATTTCATTTTATATTGCAAAAATATTTCTTTTTCAATTTTACCGCGTTAGTGAATATGTTTGCAGATTTCTCAGATGCTGGATTCTAATTGGAATGAAGTTGAAGATAAACTACGAGTGTGAGTGATATGTAGTGAGGAAATTATGTAAACTGAATTGTGATGTAATTAGAATCGAAATTGTATACATATAGTGAGAGCTTGAATTTGTACTATTCAAAAATGTAATAAATATTTGTTTGAATAAAATTTCTGTTTGAATTCAAATTCTGTGTAACTTATTCTGTTTGAATTCAAATTCTGTGTAATTTATTTTATTCAACAAATATTTATTTAATCTATGAAAAATAAAATAGTTTATTAACAAATGCATTTAAATGAATATATGTGTTTATTATCATCAAACAAAAACATATAAGCGCATATTCAACAATCTCCCCCTTGTGATGATAACAAACATATATTTAAGATTTTGACTGCGTTAAATGTATTTGATCAATGGTATACTCTAATTGCTTCCCCTATTTAAATGCTTCCTCTCTACATGATGCTCCCCCTACATATATGCATACAAATAGAAATGTATAAATGGGCCTAGATGCAAATGGAAATTTATTTGACCTTTGCTTGATTCTATTTGACAAAATCATAACTTTTCTCTCCCCCTTATGTTATCAGCAAAAGAATAACAGTGTTAGAGAAAATAGATATAAAGTGATCAATATTAATCCAACATTAAACTCAAATTGGATATAAGTATTAAACTTCAATAAAAATCAAACAAAAATCATAACTACCCTTGTTAGGCGCATATTCCACTTTTAGAAAGAATGGAAATGATGTTCTAATATAAAATCATACAATTGTGTCAACTTGTGGTACATTTATATCAGGAATTTGAATATCTACTAATCATGCATAACCGTTAGGACTTTTAAATGAGATTAGTAGTATTCCAATTTAATTTTTAAAAATGAAATCAAGTATCTTCTAACCACGCTTGACCGTGAGGACTTTTAAATGGGATTAGAATCAACTTGTCTATTTAATCAATTAATTTTGATATGCGTTCCATACATGCATAACCGTAAGGACTTTTAAATGAGCATGGAAGCACATAATCAAAAATCCAAGTAATTCACCCATGCATAACCGTGAGGACTTTTAAATGAGAGTGAATACTTTGGATATTTATTTATTTTTACAAAAACATGAAATGAAAAACAAATGATCCCTGATTTTAGTACCACATATCGACCAACTATATATAAGTTTTGATAAACAATGGTAGATAGAAATATGATAGATATAGAAATGGTCATGGAATCTTTACCCAACAAAAAGTTATATAACTCTTGTTTGAATCCTAAAGAAATTTTCCAAATATACTCTCTTGAGTAATGCATGTTAAATATCAACACTTATCACATTTTCAATCACTATTTGTCTTTTTGATAATTAGTAGGGGATCGAATTAGTCAAAAATTTGTCATTTAAAATCAAATAAAAGTGACTAATCTGAAAATATGGTTAAAAAAATGATTTTCTTGAAGGAGTTATATGAGAAAAATTTTGTAATCGAAAATATGCAGATATTTTCTTTGAAAAACGATGCAGTAACTAAATGTCTCAAAAATCACGTTCAACTAGTAATTTTTCTATCAACTAGATTAC
Source organism: Allium cepa (assembly GCA_030765085.1). NCBI lineage: Eukaryota > Viridiplantae > Streptophyta > Magnoliopsida > Asparagales > Amaryllidaceae > Allium > Allium cepa. The sequence continues at coordinate 637,559,967 of CM060941.1, forward strand.
CAGTGCAATCTGCATCTGAAATTCTTTTTCACTCAAAAACATCACTAATTAAATTTGATAGACCAGACCATGAAGTGTGCATGAAAAATTTCAAACTCAATTTCAACAACAATTTAAATGACATTCTTTGAATTTGAATTGAAGCCATGTAAATAATAAAAAACTGTGAATATAGAGTTAGCCGAATTATAACCAAATGCATTATCATCCAACAAAAACACAATATTCAATCCAAACAAATATGTATGAAGTAATTCAAAGATTAGTGTTTTTGGCATAAATGTAATTGGCCAACTATTTTTAATAAGTCAGAATCAAAGTCATCATCTTTTCATCATCTCGATATTGGCTGATTCAGAATATGGTGCAGATTATCACATTTAATATATCATTCAAATAAATATACCATTACCTGTTTTACCTTTACGATATTTTTCGTTGTTTATCCATTGTGTTTCTGTCACCTTTATAATAGGGTAAGGAACTTTGCTTTGTCGCCCGTTATGTTTCTAGAACAGCCAAAAATCCAGAAAACACTGTTGTTGTTCCTTAGCATGCCACCACACCTACACGGGAAAAGTTTTATGTGACCTATTTGTTTTTATAGGTCCATAGTTGTTAGTGGCAGAATATTTAGAAAAATAATTTTGTGTAGACCCAAAACTTTTTATATATGTTCCTTTTGGTACCCAAATTTGTTTAACTTTGAGATATTTTATATTTGTGCCTTTTGGAACCCAATTTGGTATGATTTTCACATGTTTGGGTCTATACCAACAATTATTGTGATCGTGTCCATATTTTCTACAAATTGTGCACATGAAATTTTCTTGATTAATGTCGCTTTCAACATTTTCAGATTGACTATATCCAAGTCCTTGTCTAATCGTATTACCAGTTTGCTTTCCTAATAGCATATTCAACGATTTTTCACCTTTTGAAAATTTATCTAAGGTCGTCGACAATTGTTGGACTTGTGTTTTGAGAGATTCATTTTCGTTTAACAATTGTGTGCACTTTTTAATAGAGTTCTCTCTCCTCGTTTTTCCACTTTCTTTCAAAATCAGAATTTCATTTTCAAGTGATTTTATATTAGTTTCTGATTTTTTGATTTCTTCTTCGAATGTTGGACACTTATCACACTTAAGGATCCTACTTTGATAGGTATTAACTAATTGGTCAAGTTGTTTATTTAAATCTATCAAAGTATCTTTTTGTGATTCAAGTTTAGCATACTTCTCCCTAAGTCGTTCAAAACAACCATTCACCTCGTGGAAATATATAAGTAATTCCGAATGAGAAAGTTTTGATACCTCACTTGGCTCGTCATCATCACTATCAGTTATTTCACCATGAAGACACAAGTCTGCTTTTTCATCCTCACTGTTAGCACTTTGTTTATCTTCATCACTTTTATTCCATGTGGCAGCAAAACTTCTCCTTTTTGATTTCTTTTCGAAGTCGCGTCGATTTTGAGGACAATTTGGCTTGATGTGTCCGGGTTGGTTGCACCTATGACAGATGATCTTTTGTTCTTCTGGATTGTCCAATATTTTATTTATTCTGCTTTTCAATTTTTGATTTAGAGCTGAATTTCCGTATTTGTAATTCCACCTTTTGACTTTCTTTATTATCAGCTCCAATTTTGCTGCTCCATCATCATTATCATCACTATCACTTTCTGTTGTTCCTTTAAGAGCTATTGGTTTCTTTCGAGTATCACCTCCTTCACGTTCTTCCTTGAATTTCATTTCTAGCTCATAAGCAGTGAGATTTCCGATGAGTTCTTCGACTTTCATTTGTTTCAAATCTTTTGATTCTTGAATGGCAGTCACTTTGGCTTCAAAACTTCGTGGAAGGACTCTGAGGACTTTTGGGACTATCTCCAACTCTGTATATGGTTTTCCAAGGGCTTTTGATTTGTATACGATATTGGAAAGTCGTCCATGCATCTCTTTGACATTTTCTTCTTTTGCCATTGTGAAATTCTCGTATTCGCTGCTTAGCATGGCAAGGTGAGATTCTTTGACTTGAGATGTTCCTTCGTGAGTCACTTCTAGTGTGTGCCATATTTCCTGTGCAGTTAGACAATGTGAGACACGATTAAATTCAAATTGATCCAATGAACAGATAATAGAATTCATAGCTCTAGCATTAGCATTTTGTAATTTATTTTCTAGTTCTGTCCATTTATCCATCGGTTTATCTATTTCTTGATTATTTACAGTTATAGTTGGTGCTCTATAACCTGTCTCAACAATGTTCCAAGCATCAATGGTTTTTAGAAAAAATTTCATTCTATTTTTCCAATAAGCATATTCACCATTGAACATTGGTGGTCTAACTATGGACTGACCCTCAGCAAAAGCATTATTAAAAGAAGCCATTTTAAAAATTCAAACTTTTAAAATAAAAATTGATTTTTGAAAAATGAATTTTTAAAACAAAAATTGACTTCTATTCCTAGCTCTGATACCACTTGTAGGATCGATTTCACCCTAGAGGGGGGGTGAATAGGGTGATAGTATTAATTATAAAAATTAATTGCGGAATCTTATAAAATAATTTCAACACAGATCACAGAATAGTAGCAGCACAGATAAAAGCAGAATAATAAATGCAGAAATAGAACGACACAGAATTTACCCAGCTTCGGCAAAAACCTGCCTACGTGTCGCCCCCAAGGTTTCTACTAGAAATAAAATAGTCACACGCTTACACACGTAAACTCGCGACACCCGCTACTGACTAACCTAACTCTACGCTCAAAACCCTGCCACAACTCAGCCACTGAGTTGCGAATTCTCAAGCTACGCCACGTAGCTTGTCCCCTAGTCACTCGACTAGCAAATACAACGGTTTGAAAATAGATTTAAAATTAAAAAACAAATTTAAAACAAAAGTAAGATAAAACCCTTGTTTTAAAAACTAAATCCCTTATTTTAAAAACTAAAGACCTTAAAACTTAATGGCCGGCCCCTTTTATTATTTCGACCCGATCCTTTTTTATTCTTTGGGAAAATGGCGGCCGTTCTCTCATTCGTTCCTCTTTATGAAATTAGGGCTTTTTTCTCGATCCAGATTAGGGCTTTCGAATGCCAATTTATTTCGATCGAATATGTGGTTGTTCGAGAGTTGCCTTGCTCGATCGATTTCTCATTGCTCTCTCTCTGGCTACTTCAAGTTGATGGAGTACGACTTTGATTCGGTATATGATTTTCTCCTTTTGTTTTCTGGTTTGATGCTTGCTTGAATTCTGATGCTTTTTAAATTGCCGATGATGACGATTGGGATTTTAGTGCTTGAACTTGATCGATTTTCCACACATGCCAATGATGATTTGGGTGTTGCATTTATATGAATTCTGTACTTTCCTATTTCATTTTTTTCTGACTTGATGCATACGGCTTTGTTTATGAAACGTTCAATTTTTCTTGGTTGATATGGCAAACACTTTCCTCTTTTACTTTGCTTGGACTTTTTCAAAGACGTATTTTTTTCCGTTGAATTCTGACTTCGGCTTTACTGTGTATTGCGGCTTTGAATTTGTTACGTGGTTACCACGGTGTTGAATTCATTTGACTTAGGCCATTTATGATTTCGTGAATCATATCCACGGCTTCAACTTCTCACTGTAATTTGACTGTGGTTTTTGTTGACTTCGGTTAATCCATTCATTATCTGATTATCCACGGCTTCGAATTTATTTTGCTTGATGTTGTGCACATAGTATCTTTGAAGTTGCACTCTGGTTCATTATAAATTGTCACTCCCCATGTATTAGCAGTTTGCATTTTGGTTTGTACTGTCTTGAGTATTTGCGTCATCCTGGACTTGCACGGCTTCAACTTGAATATGTTTTGACTTTGGTGAAGTGGTTATCGCCTCTGTATATTTGTTATTGTCTCTGTCCATTGGGCTGCACACTTTCTCGATTTTACTTGCTGTTCACAGCCATTATATCTTTACTGCCATGTTGTTTGCATTGCATTTGTGTTGACTCTATGTTTGCTGTAGTCTTCAAGCATTGCCGAGTCACTTGAATTTAATGTGGTGTTTATGCTGCTGCATATCACGACATTTTCTTTACTGCTGTACCACCACTTGTGTCTGCACTTGCTCGATCCAATTTTCACTTTATTTGGCCTCTCTTTATGGTCATAATGGTTATACTTCTCTTGCTTGTGTCATTTGTGCATTGTTGCTCGATTCTGTTTTTGTTGTAGTCATTTGGGTTCATATGTACTTGATGGTTGTAGCTTGAGTCACTTTGTTGCTTCCCTGACCTATGCATGATGCATATTGCCTGGCCATTGTTGCTGTGTTGATCTTCATGTGCCTTTGACTTTTCCATGTTATTCACTGGTTCTTGTATATGAGTTGTTTCACTGGTGGCCTATGTACATGCTTCACTGCATCTTGTCTTGTATCACTTGTGTCACCATACCTGTTGTACATGCAGCTGAATCATGCTTAAAGTCGTTGCCCGGTTTCACTTGGGCTTGTAGTTGATGTTTATGTTTGTTTGACCTGGCATTTGGTCTGTAGTTGGTTGTGTTTCATGTGTTGGTTTGTTGTACATTTCTGGTTTTGGTTTCTTGATGCGGTTTGGTCTGGTATTTTAGTCCGATTCAGTTTGCAAATAGTTTTGTTCATTTGTGATTATACTTGTCTTGTTTATATTGGACTAGTCGACACTTGATTCTTGAGTTTTGGCCATTTGCACCTGTGTTGAATCCAGTTTCACAACTCGGGTTTGACCTTGTGCTGAAGTCGAGATTTTATTTATGTTGCACCTGAGTTGAACCCGTCTTTTTATTTGGGTTTGACCTTGTGCTCACCTGTCCCTGTAGCATTGTCAATTTTATATCGGTGTGCACGGCCTGTGGCATGTACAGTGATTCGCTGTGCATGTCACATTGTTCGTGTGTGATGAATTCAAATGTAAATGATGACGAACAACCCAAATAACTGAGGCAAATCATATTTTCAAAAATCATATTTTATTTTATATTGCAAAAATATTTCTTTTTCAATTTTACTGCGTTAGTGAATATGTTTGCAGATTTCTCAGATGCTGGATTCTAACTGGAATGAAGTTGAAGATAAACTACGAGTGTGAGTGATATGTAGTGAGGAAATTATGTAAACTGAATTGTGATGTAATTAGAATCAAAATTGTATATGTATAGTGAGAGCTTGAGTTTGTACTATTCAAAAATGTAATAAATATTTGTTTGAATAAAATTTCTGTTTGAATTCAAATTCTGTGTAACTTATTCTGTTTGAATTCAAATTCTGTGTAATTTATTTTATTCAACAAATATTTATTTAATCTATGAAAAATAAAATAGTTGATTAACAAATACATTTAAATGAATATATATATGTTTATTATCATCAAACAAAAACATATAAGCGCATATTCAACATTCCCATTGTTTAATTGATTAAGCATATCTGTTCCCTGTTTTTGGAGGCTGAGATAAGAAACAATGCGGCTTGCATTAAATGTTTAAGTACTTTACGCTTTAATTTACTTTGTTTATTATCTCACCTTACTTGCCTGCATACCATACAGCCTACAACATATCTTACTTTACTTTGCTTTTGCTTTCTCTACAAAACTACCTACAGGCCTTACTCTTATATTTTTTTATTTTACACAAACCTGGTTTGCTTTCATACTTGATGTTCATAGATATAAAGTTGTCTTGTTTTATATTTTTGAAATGTATGTGAATGCTATTTCTTTGTTTTGTTGTTTGAAATCTAAATGAATTTTATAGTTGTTATGTTATTATAATTTAACCAATGTACTTACTTTATATTTTCCCTAATTTATCTTATAGTCTTGTATTTTTATATGTACATTTTATTTTATTTATATTATAAAAACACATTTATCAATTTGAAATGATTTATAAAAGAAATTATCTTTTTATTATAAACTGCTTATTTTATTAATGTATCATTTGACAAAATTGCATTAAAACTCATATATATTTTTAAATCCATATTTTTATCAAGCTATACTAAAAAGAAAATAAAACAACCTTTTTGTTAATACATTTAAATTTTAACTTAAGCTAGAACAAATCTTTAAACTATTAAACATTTATCTTAAGTATTTAAAACCTTATATTTATTTATTAAATAGCTTTGAAAAGTTTATATTAAATAAATCATAATTTCCAATCCACTAAAATGTATATTAGAAATTTGAAAACATAACTTAGTAGTTAAATTTTAAAACAAAGCCTCCCTATTTACGATGTATACAAATATATACATCTATAAATAGAAAACAATCAATTAGTTTTAAAAGATAAAATTTACCAATTAGATATTTATAAAAAGAAAAGTATCAATTCAAAACTTATTAACAAAGATATATCAAATAAGTATAATTTTTAATGCAGATTATTAAATTGATATTGCTCGAAAATTCCGGGTTGTTACATTCCTTCCCCCTTAAAAGAATTTCGTCCCCGAAATTTAAAAGCAAAGGTAATTTAGTAATCTATTTAAGAATTTAATTTTAAATCACACTCATATATCAATCATATGCTAACAACCATCATAACCAATCTACTCAATCAGCAAAGCTAACCATCCAGACAAAATTCTGGATAGAGTTTCCTAAAGTTTTCCAAGTATAATACCGGAACACTTAATTTATAGAATCCAAACAGTCTATACTACTAAGCAACAGAGCTCCTACTCATCTAGATCTACAAAACTACACAGATATTAGACTACAGACGAGTCTGACTCACAACCAAAACTTCTTGAACTACTGGTTTCCAAAACCAGAGATGGATTTACACACGTATTCCCTCCGAGATATGTGGAACACAACGAATCCCAGCTATCCAAACTGGCAATTTACTTCCGAAGATCAAACATCTAATCTTACCAAAACATAGAGAAAATCCAAAACACCTCGGAGCTAGCTTCCCCGACTTACCAAATTATATAGCTCCTTTGAATCAGAGAAAATTCATTCAAAATCAAATCTCCGACTTCAAAATCCAATTTCCTCCATCTCTTATCCACTAAATTCTTCTAATGATCCAGAGCTGCCTTCATTCCTACTGATCAGCTCAACCTTTGTTGATGACTCCTAAAACAATCTGGACCAAAACAATTCAATAGAATGATTTTCTTAAGATCAACCAAAATCAAGAACTCAACCTCTATCATCAATAGAAAACAACCTCTCTTTTCCAGAAAAGAAAAACAGATGCACTCCCAACTGCTTCCGCTGCACAACTCTGATCTGAGGTAGATGAAAATGCTGATGATGCACACAAACATAAACTGGATAACATATTACAAAAATATGGTTCAACAGATCCAAAATAAAACTCAGAAGTTCCTTCAAAACCTGAGCCGCTTTACCAAATCCTCTCTCTCTAGAAACCATTCTACTACTAGGCTAAACCATCGGTACTACTTCTGGAATCCAGTCGATACCAAACTCAACTCCGGATGCAAGGGCAACCCGCTGACCTCTTCAAAGATATCCAGAAAAAGATTTTTGATAAACCAAGAGAATGTCCAACTATCGCAAGTCGCTTTTGCGATTAAACCGGACTAATATCCCAAGAAAACCATTCTCTCCTTACCAATCTGAACATCTATAGCTTATCTAGCCAATCCATTGAAGAAATGGATCCACAAAACTACCTCTGAACTTCACCTCTAGAGGACAGCTGACAGATGACCTCCTCGTGTGTCGGCAGAACAATCTGAGCCGCAACACTTCTGCCGATGCCAAAAACTTCTTAATCCAAAACTCCTTGAAAAACTCGGGCCTCAAAGCCAAACACAACATTCAGCTGAACTCAGCCTCAAAACTAATGCAGACACGCTTCCTTATCCAAAGATCCTTGAGAACTTCTTCAGAAACAATCCATCGCTACTGCATCTCAACACACAGCTACTACTTCTTGAGCTACCCAAATAACATCATTAGTTTCTACTCAAATGACAAAATCCAAATTCTACTCATCCAAACTTGTACTACAAAAATGTACTCCAAATTTTAACAGGTTTCTTCCAGAGATTTGGTGAAATCCTTACACCACAAATTCACTCGATACGGTATTAGGTCTACAGTCTCGTCAGATACACTTCCGACCACTGTTAGTCATGTTACACACCACTACCCTATCTACCTTTATACTTATATTGGAACACCCGAACAGGTAACCCAACAAATAGACAGAAATGAATATATATATATATATATATATATATATATATATATATATAAATTACAAATACGCTCTCTTACGAAAGAAATCACTCAATAGCCTAGGTATTCACTCAACCTAGAGCTTTGATACCAACTGTCACGACCCAACTTCCTACGCCCAGGAAGACGTATCGTTCTTAAAGAAAGAAAGGGGTGAGAAAATAGAAAAGATAGAGAAGGAAGAACAACAACATCAGAATCTCACAGCGGAACGAATAAATTATATTAATCACATAAGTATTTACATAATATACAACATCAATCAGAGTTATATAGATAATACATCACATACTAGACAGTTATAGACATCTGTCTAGTTATACAACTCAACACACAATACAACACAGAGATTCTAGCACAGTGGAACTATATCTATATCTACAACATTGAAGCCTCCTACTCCATTGCTCCTCTAGAACTCGTCAAAGCCAAACTGAATTCCTTGGCTACTCGTAAAAATTTGAGTACCCGAGAGTTTAAGGAAAAATAGAAAATAAACTCCGGTCAGACATGGGTCTGGTGTGAGTAACATGTTAAAGTTTCTTAATTTTGAAAACCTTTGAAACAAAAGGTATCACGTAAGACTCCCCACACATAAACATGGGTGAGTTTTTACCTTACGCTAACCAAAACATTTGATAGAAAATTCAGTGATATTATAATAGGTCTAGGGTTTTCAAGTAAATAGAAAATAGCTGAAATTGTTACATTATTAAATTCCAGCTACTAGCCACAAAAGTGGGTAATACAATCAAAACCGTTGGCACTTATTGAATTTTTGGATTCCATACAATGGCAGGGCTACTGGGGTACCGCCCGTCACAGTATGTGGCCTAGATCAACGTACCGAGGAGTACGCCCGCTCCCCTGTAACACAAGGCCGGAACCATTCCTTACCGAACAGTCCCGAACAAGATAACCCTGCAGTTGGCTGCAGACCAACTGCTCACACAGCCGAATAAAAAGGGACATCTAGACAGGGGTATATCTCGTCCTGCATGGGCATGACCCACCTAACCTTGCTGCACCTCCTCTGTTTTAGCCGTTCCCGGTTGATGAGGCTTGAGGCTACGATTACCTTAATAGGTCATATCTCTTAGAATGCTCATCGTCCGCCTGACGATGTTCTGAAAGCATGCAATCCATACAAGTTCGTTCCGGGTTCGAACGAAACCGAAGGCATCATCTCGTTACACTCATTCTGGAATCACCCTCAGAGTTAACGGCGATAATCCTTGCACTCTGAATCTTCATCTTCATTTCAGATTCACGACCTATCGTTAATTTTGATCGATTTGGTTTTCGGATGTCCAAATATGGAAACCCGATCCCGGACTCATCGAAATCCAAAACGTATCTTTTAGGGCCAAGTTGTTTTAGAGTTAAAACAATTCAATTCAATATTATCTATACGCACACAGATAGATAATTCACATCTCATAATAGGTAATCACATTATCATCATAAACAGATAATTAATATCATCATCCAAACAGATAATTAAATATTATCATACTTAAACCATACATCCATATCACATAGATATTATTCATCTCATATCTGAGATCACAATCAATCAATGAAATATCAATATCCTCAACCAAAAGCATGATTTATTATTCACAATCTATAATTAATTTAAAATGAATTGAATTAATTACTTCTATCTTTAATTAATTTAAAATAAATTAAATTAATTACTCATTCCATAAATACTGCTCATACACCATTGATTAATTATAAATCAAATTAATCATTCTCTAATTTTAATAGTAATTTAGTCTTTAATTAATTCTCAATTGAATTATTCTAAATCATTCATAGCAATTAACATTTAATTGCTTCCTTATTAATTATTCCTTAATTAACAATTCTTAATTACATTATTAATTATATTAATTAATGATCTGTAATTTATGTTAAATTATATTATTTAAATTAATTACATTAAGTGATTAATCTTTATTTAAACACAATTATTAATTACCCTTGATTAATAACAAACCAGTAATTAACTACCCTTATTAACAAATTAATCATCCCATGATTAATTATTCCCATAAATTAATCCTTTGATTAAGTATAAAAGAAATTACCCAAATTACTTCACTTACAAATCATCTTGTATTAATTTCATCAAGTAATTGTCATTTAATTACTTTCCTAAGTAATTATACTCCATTAATTACACTAAGTAATTACACATATCAAATCATCAAATGATTTCTTAAATTAATTAAACTAAATTAATTAACTTAATTTAATCGTATCATCGGTTACTTATGTATTCCAATTAATCATCTTTGATTTAAATAACTTTTGCTACATTCCAGTAGTTTCCTTTAATTTATTTACAGAGATTAATCTTTGAATAAATCCATAGATTAACTATTTATAATTTATTCCATTCATTCTTAATTTATTACATTTTAATTACCTTATTGATTTATTATTCCCACATTGATCAATATCTAATTCCATCATTAATTATATTAATTAATGATCTCTAATTACATTTTTACTTGTTATTTTATTAATTATAATAAGAATACAAATCTTCAAATCACATATATTAACCCTCTTGATTAATAACATACAGTAATTAACCGTCCATAATTAATTACTCCTCAATAACAAGCTTAATTAATCCCTTGATTAATTTCAAGTAATTATACTCCAATTACATCCATTAACAACATTATCCAATTAATTACATCCAGTAATTATTCATCAATTATTTCTCTAAATAATTTACTTCCCAAATATCAATTGATTAATCCAAATTAATTAAATTAAATTAATTAACTCAAATTAAATCAATTTACTTAATTAATAAGTAATTAATTTCTTAATTACTTTCCAAATAAATAATTATATTTAAACTATTAAAATGATTGTTATTAAGTTAATTAATCTAATTAATTATTAAAATCAATCACATTAATTAATTATAAAATAATCTAGTTAATGATCTTCATTAACACTTATTTAATTATTATTATTTTCTAAAATAATTAACTTATATTAATCATTATTAATGACAAGTTTGATTAACCATTAAAAATTATTAATTTAAATAAAAATCTAATCTATGGTTCTTAATCACATATTAGTTAATTAATTCATTATTTAAACTTTAATTAATACATTTGAACTTATAATTACTAATTTAATTAATATAAATTATCAATTATCTACTCTAATTTGTCTTAATGAATATAAATCTTAAATTTTCGTTTCTTAAAGTAAAATTATTTTTATCATTGATTAAATTTTCACTTTCAATATGTTTTAAAAAAACATTTATTTCAAATTTCTTTGAACTTCCATTTTAAAAATTTTATGTTTAAAATGATCACTAATTGAACTTTAAATCAATTTATAAAACTAACTTATAAAAACCTTTAAATTACAAATTAAAGCAATTTCTTTGTTATGAAGGGATTTTAAATCAAATTTCCTTTAAATTGAAAATATTTGAACTTATTTAAAATATTTGAATTCATAAACTTACTCTTCCATTCTAAAATCTGGAGTTTAAGTTTAAACTTAAAACTAGATTATAAAATTTTGATTTAAACTTCCCTTTCCTATTTTCAAATTCCATTTTTCTTTTAACTTCAACTTTTCTAAATTTTTTCTTATAACACTTAATGTCATTATAAATTTGAGTTAAAAACAAACTTTATTTAATCAAAAAATCTAACTATACAATCTAAACTTGAATTTACATACTTACACTTTTATTATAGACTCAGTTTACTCTGATTTTAAATTTAAAACTAAAATTTTAAAACTGTAAAAACTGTTATAGGTTTTAAACTCAGAACGAACTTCTACCCTAGCCTCCCTCATTTACTTCGGGCAAGACGTGAAGTTTCCCCGAGAAAAACGACAACCTGCTTCGAGTCCCCTAACATCAATTCGAAACCAAACAAAAGTTCGACCTCACCATAATTGATATGCACCGTGCACCCTGCACCATCCACGGCGAGACTCTGATCGTCGCCGACCCTTCCCACAAGTCGACCATCACCCTCCAATCTGACAATGACCATCAGAACCCCTCCAGTTCGACTCAAATTCGAATTCGAGTAAAATCAAAAACCTGGAAACACACGACCCTCCATCACCACAAACCTGTCAACACCACTTGCTCAACGCTCCGACCACCGGATCGCCAGCTCCTCCGGCCGTAGCCTCGTCCACCTTTCCTCTACCAAACCCCACAAGCTCGTGACACTCGATCACCTGAACTGGCCGTGGTGATCAATATTCTATGCACAGTAAAAATTAGATTTGAATACTTTAAACCTACACCGCCGCTTCCACGACCCACTACACCACCATCCACCATTTTTCCCTAACCCACGGTAGACTCCTCCACCTCCAGACAAAAACTCAACCTTCCCGATCAACGTGATCGCCCACGGCGACTCGAAATGCCCAAAATAGATAAACACAAACCGCTCTCATACCACACCATTAAAAATCATCAAACCTACCTTAAAAATCATCGTTTCCAGTATGGATTCTAGTTAGATACCTGAAACAATGATCGGTGAAGTTCGAAATTTGGTAAATCTTGAGTTTGTTCAGAAATTTGGGTTTCCAGAGAAAATTTTTAAGTTGTTTTAATCTTAACTGAATTTTTAAACTTAGTTTATAATGATACAAACATCTTTTGTTCGAATCTTAAGTTCAATCATCAATCGGAAAAGGAGTAAATGATTTTTGAATCAAACAGTTTTGAGTTTTGAACTGAGAACAGATAAAATTTAAAACAACAGCCTGTAACACTACACATCCTACAAGCATAGATAGAGGATCCAATATATATATATATATATATATATATATATATATATATAGACACACACACACACATACTATTCCCAGGCATATAAGCAACAGATTCATTGATTAGCTTTTTAAAAAGTTACTCGCTTGATATGTGAAAGAACAGAGCCTAGTTTGCTTAGTAACAGCTTAAAAAAATATCAGGTTGAACTCCCCTTAGATTCTCAGGTTAAATCGAATCTTGATTGTTGTTTAAAATGAAGTTTTTTGTTTGAGTTTGAAATGGTTTTACTTCAAATTTTTAATTGTAAAAAATAGAAAGACCGAGGTATAAATAAAAGAAAGTAGACATGGATATTAAGCAAAGAATTGTATACGGTACATTATTATGTTTTCATACAGCTGTGATAATACTTGTACAATATCAGAGATATTCCCATTGTTTAATTGATTAAGCAGATCTGTTCCCTGTTTTTGGAGGCTGAGATAAGAGACAATGCAGCTTGCATTAAATGTTTGAGTACTTTATGCTTTAAATTTACTTTGTTTATTATCTCACCTTACTTGCCTGCATACCATACAGCCTACAACATATCTTACTTTACTTTGGTTTTGCTTGCTCTACAAAACTACCTACAGGCCTTACTCTTATATTTTTTTATTTTACACAAACTTGGTTTGCTTTCATACTTGATGTTCATAGATATAAAGTTGTCTTGTTTTATATTTTTGAAATGTGTGTGAATGTTATTTCTTTGTTTTGTTGTTTGAAATCTAAATGAATTTTATAGTTGTTATGTTATTTTAATTTAACCAATGTACTTACTTTATATTTTCCCTAATTTATCTTATAGTCTTGTATTTTTATATGTACATTTTTATTTTATTTATATTATAAAAACACATTTATCAATTTGAAATGATTTATAAAAGAAATAATCCTTTTATTATAAACTACTTATTTTATTAGTGTATCATTTGACAAAATTGCATTAAAACTCATATATATTTTTAAATCCATATTTTTATCAAGCTATACTAAAAAGAAAATAAAACAACCTTTTTGTTAATACATTTAAATTTTAACTTAAGCTAGAACAAGTCTTAAACTATTAAACATTTATCTTAAGTATTTAAAACCCTATATTTATTTATTAAATAGTTTCGAAAAGTTTATATTAAATAAATCATAATTTCCAATCCACTAAAATGTATTTTAGAAATTTGAAAACATAACTTATTAGTTAAATTTTGAAACAAAGCCTCCCTATTTACAATGTATACAAATATATACATTTATAAATAGAAAACAATCAATTAGTTTTAAAAGATAAAATTTACCAATTAGATATTTATAAAAAGAAAAGTATCAATTCGAACCTTATTAACAAAAATATATCAAATCAATTTAATTTTCAATGCAGATTATTAAATTGATATTGCTCGAAAATTCCGGGTTGTTACAACAACCCAATTCCCCTACATCCGACTTACCACAAAAAAAACTGCATGCATATCAAACTGACAGTGCCACTCCACACTTACCATCATCAACTCTACTACACTCCACATTGAAACAATCCAGTAACCACTGCTACCTGACTGTATCATCACTGCCAACTGCCTATACAACATCACAACACCAACTACACTTCTGCTCATCAAAACAGCGCATACCACTTGCTTTAACTTTTTAAATTTTATGCTCTTCTGAAATAAAATTATGTGTTGTAGACACTGTGATAGGGGGAATTCTGTGTAGTGCAGTGAAGTTCAGTGGCGACAGATAAGCAGCGATTTGTGGTATGACATTTTGTGGGTGAATTGTGAAGTCAGAGCTGTTGCAGTGCGTATGGGAATTCAGGCAAGGCAGTGACTCGTAGTATGGACAGGAAGCAGTTATGGATTTGAAGCAGTGGTGGTCAGAAGCTAGTTGAAGGTAGGAGTCGAAGGGGATGTTTATGTGAAGGGTAAGCACTGAGAAATTATGTTTTGGTAGGGGCTCTAGTTTGTGTTTTGTAGTGATGGTTTAGAGGAGGATGTATATGTGATCACTTATATGGTCAAAGGTGAGAAGCAAGTTGTTGTATACGGTGGCTGTGGTGATGTATTAGGTTGTGGTAGGTGAAATAAAAGGCAGAGGTGGTTGGAGATACTTGTTTATGTATATATGATGATGTGAATGCAACTAGATGTTGAATATTTGGTGAGGAGTTTAGCAGATAGGTTACAGGTTGTCAGTATGTGATGATATAGCAGTGTACAGTGGTATGTCTGTGTAGAAGTGGATGTGATGGTAACTGGCTTGTCGTGGAGGGGTTGGTCAGTAATATGGCAGTTGGAGGTCTGTAAGGGATATGATGATGGGGCAGTGGGTTGGAGTGCACACTATTGAAATGATGGCTAGAGAAGGTTGAAGGCAGGAGTGTGTAAATGGGAGTGTTGTAAATGCAGTAAAAGCAATGAATGAAGTTTGGAGTTTCTGTTGTAAATGCAGTAGTGTGTCTGGGCATGAAGTGTGGTAGATATTTGTTGAAGTTGAAGTAGTGCAGGTGGGTTTGGCAAATGGGATGGTGTTAGCAGATCAGGTGAAATGTGGGGGTTTTGATGAACGTATAGGTTGCTGTGTTGTGGTGCATAGTTGTCAGAGATGGAGGATGATGAGTTGTGATAAGTGTTTGCAGTATGAATTGGTAGTTTGGAATGCAACAGTAGTGAAGTGTGATCAGTTTGAGGTGTAGTGAAGTATGGTCAGTTCGAGGGGGTTCGCTTGTTTGGTCAGGCAAGTAAAGGCAAGGGATGATGATCGATTGTACTAGGATGGAACTGCAATGTTGCGACTCTGTTTGTGTAAGCAAGTTGTGTAATAGCAGTGTTATGTTTGTGTAAGCAAGTTGTGGAAACAAGGGGCGTGTGTTGTGACTGTGTTGATGAGGCAGAGGTGGTAAGGTTGAAGGAGGAGCAGATGCAATGGTTTTGTTGGTGAAGTGGGGAAGAACAGGCTGGTTGGTTGGGGGTCTAGTGTATTAAAAGGGTTGCAAGTAGATGGTGGAATTGAGCAATTTGGTTTGCTGCATTGTTTGAACAGAGATGCTGAGAGGTGTCGAAATTGTTGCAATGGTCTATATGCAGGAGTATGGATGGTGCAATGTGTAGTGACTGAGATGAAAATTGTACCAACTGAAATGCAAATGTCAAGGAAATGAAATGAAAATGAAAAAACTGTCAATGAGATGTAAACAAAAATTGAAGATGAAATATAATGCAATGTATTTTTATAAAGAAGGTTGTTATTTTTTTTTTCAAATGCAAAATAGAAGTATGCAAACTAAAATGCCAATATATTTCAGAAGTGTAGCTCTTTGGGTACTTTTTATGCTCCAGCAGTTATTGATCTTAGCATTTTTGAACTATTAACCAGTTATTAAAACCAAGCTATAAGAATCACTTACTGCAAATTCCATCGATGCTTCATCAATCCATCCACTAGTGGTAGATCCGCTGTCCGAAGTGACCTTGTGAGTCCTACAATATACTTCCCAAGTAGTTGGCTCCCTATTAAGTTCATCGGTCTGGAAAATAAAGATAAAAATAGAGTAAAAATGTGATAAGATGATGTAAATTAACGTTAAAACAAGATTTTAGAGATCAAACCAAATCGTTTCGATAATCCGCAAAGGATCTCGAACCACCACAATGTCGCTTTTGGTTTTGAGCCCTAAAATTTGCAGCTTTTTCTGCCTGAGCTTTTACTCCAGGAAGCTCCCAATATGCCAAAAACTGCTCATATATCTCCTGGGGTAGGTTCGGATGCTTCTTGCCTGGCTCTTTCATACTGTGAATCCAGTCTCGATACTTCAAACTTGCTTTTCTATTCCATATCTGCTTCACAATTGCTGGTGAAGCATCATCTGTCCATTGAAATGACTCATGTACATGTAGTGGAAAATGTAATGACCAAAAAAATAGATGTAACACAAATACACTAATATTATTTTACCACAAACTCCTGAAACATCACTTTCTTAACATCATTGGGTATACTTTTAAAATTGGGCCAAAAATCGTTAACCCGTGCTAACAAACCTACTCGAATAGCATAAGATGTAGCCCTGGAAGTGAACTCATATCTGAAACATATAAATGTAAAGCATGAATATACATTACTCAAACTAGCTTATTTCATATTAGTCAAAGTAAATTAAACAGAGTCGCAAAAGTTAACATCAATTACTTATTTTGCAAGAATTCTTACCCAACATTGGCTTGCCAGAAAACTTCGACCCTTGTTACGGAGGAGGAGTCCGACACAGATGCATTAGTCGATGGATTGGTAGCATCAACTTCAAGGGAAGTAGGATGAACAAAGGGAGACATGATATGATGCTCTGTTGATTGTGATCCTGATCCATCTTGACCGCTTATTGTGGCAGATGTGTCATTGCCAGAAAGACATAGAGCAGGTCGTTTTATGGAATGACGATGACGATCAGCTCGAGTAGACATGTCCTATTAAATGCAATTACAAACATAGAGAAATACATATGATTTGAAGAATTAAATATACAACAATCCAATTAAAACAACATGAACTGAAGACTAAATACCCAAAGATAACTAAGCATACAAGAGTGATTTGAAGTAAAAATTCATACTAGTAGAAAAATCAAACAAGTATATTAATGAAAGCATGCTACCAATCAACATTATCATCATAACTTTCATTATTTACACTATCACATTCATCTTCACATTCATCAACTTCGACATTTTCATCTTCAATATCATTTTCATCAGCTTCGATATCATAATCAACTTCGACATCATCTTCAACCTCTACTCCATCAAATACTTCATTATGAAGTGGTCCGATGTCGTCAATGTCTTCAGTGATTTGCAGTAGTCCGTTATGGTCCAAATCATTCTGATATGGTTGATCTTCGCTTACGATCATGTTCGAATCGAATGACCATCTAGGCTTTGTTTTAACGACAGCCCACCAATCCGCTTTATTGTTGTTCATAGCAAGATAGGGTACATAATAAACTTGAGTCGCTTGCATCGCTAACACAAATGGATCATAACCTTGGTATCGTCTTTTGTGATTTATTTCAATAAGTGGATAATCTTTATGTGCACGACGTATTCCTACATCTTTTCTATTGTCGAACCATTCACATTTGAACAAAAAGATTTTAAGCTCTGGTGCCATCGAGTAAGTAAGTTCAATTATTTCCTATAACATGCCATAATAATCTTCTAGATCATCATCCCCGTGGCCTCCTTTAACACACACCCCACTGTTGTAAGTTGTTTTATTTTCTCCAAATTCAGTTGTGTGAAATTTATAGCCGTTAACGTACATAATCAGACATTTTCTATACTTCATCATAGGACCAAATGCAAGTTTTTCATAACAAACATCAATGATTCCATTATCATCAACCTATTAAAATAAATTCATACATTATAATATTATATAGATTTATGATATAAAACACGATTAATATATAATAAATCATACTCACATATTTCTTAAACCATTTCTCAAATCCTTTACTGGGCTCAACATCAGGATTTGCTTCTTCAAATTGACTGTTGGACGATTAAAATTACCAAGGAAAATTTATGATATAAAACATAAATCATTTTAATTGATTGAAGTTGTGTTACATACCAAATAAGATTTGATAGCTCTTCACAATTGAGAAGAACAGTTGATTTAGCTAAACTAAAATCTTTACTTGTCTGAAAACCTCCATCTTTCCATTTACCATATGGACGTCCCCGTTTCTGAAATATGGATAGAGATATATCAGATGAATCATCCATTTCTTCCTCATCACGGTGGCCAATGTTAGAAATCTTGATATGGTCTTCAAAATAGTAATTGAAAAATGTGGATGCTTCTTCAGTAATGTATGCTTGGAAAATTGAACCTTCAACGCGTGCTTTTTGTTTCACTTTTTTTTAAGGTGACCAAGATACCTTAATATGAATACATGAAATATTAAATATAACATTCTCATAATGATCTGATGAAAATATGAAAAAAAAAGTCCACCTTAGTTATATATATATATATATACCTCTCAAAAGGGTACATCCATCCATATTGTACCGGTCCTCGCATTAAAGCTTCAGTTGGTAGATGTACAGGTAGATGTTCCATGCTATTAAAAACTCCAGGAGGAAATATTTTTTTACAATTTACACAATAACTTCTGTACATCCTTCTCTAGTTTCTCCAAATGAGCTTTAATAAGAGTAGTCGAACATAAATCTTTGTACATTAAGCTAAGTTCAGTTATGGGCATCCAAACCTTTTGTAGTAATAGCTCCTTAAAAACTATCGGAAATAGAGTCTCAAGAAATACATGACAATTGTGAGTCTTCATTCCCGATAGTTGAAGGTCCTTCATGTCAACACATCGTTTCATATTAGAATCAATTCCATCTGGTAACTTCAAATTTTCTACCCACTCTAATACTTTTTTACGACAAATATTTTCCAACTCATAACAAGCTAAACGTTTGAAATTTGGACGTTCACTATCAATTTTTAGTTCAGGATGATTATAGTAGAATGCAATATCCTTCCTTGACTTCAAATCATTTTTTTGATTTTCCCTTAACATTCATAATTGTGTTAAAGTAGTTCTCAAACACATTTTTCTCATTATGCATTACGTCCAGATTGTGTCGAAGTTTCAGATTCTTCCAATATGGTAGCTCCCAAAATATACTTTGTTTGCACCAATTATGAATTTGTCCTTTACCAGGGATTTTTGGCTCTCTTCCTACCTCATGCATTTTAGGATAATCTTGCACGATCTCGTACACTTGTTCACTACTCAAAATGTCAGGTGGCTCTAAAGTAATAGTTGTATTTGCCCTGAAGTTTTTCTTATCAAATCTAAAACGGTCGTTTGGATGCAAAAAATGATGATGACGATCCCACCAACATTGTTTGCCGCCATATTTTAATCGAAAGGATTCAGTCGAATCCATACAGATAGGACAAGCAAACTTGTCGCTATTACTCCAGCCAGAAAGCATCCCATATGCTGGAAAATCACGTATTGTCCATAATCAAGAAGCAAACATTTTGAATTTTTTTTCCCTTGACACATCGTAAGTAACAACGCCATCTATCCACAGTTTTTTCAGCTCATTAAGTAAAGGTTTCAAATATACATCTATTTCGTTTTTGGGATTCTTTGGTCCAGGAACAATCACAGTTAAAAACATGTATGAATTCTTCATACACATCCACGGAGGTAAATTATAAGGTGTTACAATAACTGGCCATGTCGAATAAGGTTTTTTGAACGACGTAAAAGGCGCGAAACCATCCGTACACAAACCAAGTCGGACATTTCGTGATTCTTTAGCAAAATCGGGATAAACTTTATCAAAATGTTTCCACGCCTCGCCATCAGAAAGATGACATAAAATCCCTTCCTCTCGTTGTCGTTCATTGTGCCATCGCATGTGTATTGCAGTAGCACAAAATGCATATAATCTTTGTAATCTGGGTGTAAGCGGAAAATAATGCATACGAGTGAAAGGTACACCTTTTCCATTGGTTTTTGTAGACTTATATCTTTTTTTATTGCAGAATTTACAATTCGTAAGGTTTTTATCTTCCTTCCAATATATCATGCGTCCACCTGGGCATGTGTCAATTTTTTTATACGGCAAACCAAATGCAGATACTTCCTTTTTTAATGAATACCAATTACATGCCAACACATTGTCAGGTGGAAGCATTTTGTTACACAGACTTAAAATCGCATTCATCATGTTTTCCGACGCATTGTATTCGGATTTTATAGCGATTAACCTAGATGTAGCCAACAAGTGTATCATTGTACAACCTTTATAAAGCGGTCGTTTCGATGCTTTTAACAAATCAAAAAACTTTTTAGCTTCCGAGTCAAGTTCTTCTGCTTCAGGTTCATCAGTCCACATACTTGGACCGGCAGCATCATGGACCATTTCTGTCATTCTATCTTCCATACTATATTCATCAAAATTAGCATCGATGGTTTCGGTTGCATCTTCAACTACCACTGTCGAATCATGCTTTGTCCCCGATTCACCGTGATATCTCCATACGTAATAATTTGGCATAAAACCATAATTATGCAAGTGAAAAGTTATAGTTTCGTAATCTTGAAGTTTCATGCAATGACATTTCTTACACGGGCATCGAATTTCTTTCATCGTTGTTTTATTATAAGACGCCACTTTTAGAAATGCTTCCACGCCGTTTCTAAAATGCAATGATGTTGATCCTCTTTTCCATCCAGGATCATACATCCAAGTTCGAACTTTCATATAATCCATCTTTTACTGCATAATTGGAAATAAATTAAATTATATTTAATTTTAGGAAATTAATCAGTAGTTGAAAAAGCATATGCAAAATAACTACAAAAGGTTTTGTTGTTATACTGAATTTTGCAAAATTTGACTTCTAATTGTTTTGATGGATAACGTTAAGAATACGAGTACCACAACTTTTCATTGAACCGACATGTTAACACCTCCCCCCTAAGTGTACTAATTATCTATACTTGGCGGTTGAAATAAGTCTGAAGTCCTTATACATTACACAAAGACTGCATGTGGATTCATACAATAACTCCCTTTGTTAATTTTATCCTAATAGTATAGGGCAGTGTTAAACTGAACATCGCAAATTTCACAACCGAACATCCTTGCAGTGTTAAACTGAACATCGCAGTGTTATACTACATTGCTTCAACATATCACTCCACCGCATTTGCAACACAAACACTATCAACATTCAACACATCTCCCATACATATCATCCATCGCAACTACCAACTACAGCTACACTTCATTATACTTCCAACATCTCTATATATTTGCCATCACAAGTGACCACATTTGCCATCACAAGTGACCACATTTGCCACAATCTCCTTTACCCACTTCACTTCTCAAAACTGCCGTTGCCACATTAAAAACCCCATACTTTCAATCTGCCGCCACCACAAACATACATCTGAAACATCATACCCTTCTTGCTACTTCATTGCATTGCCATAACACCACTGTCATACATCACTTCCCCTTATATCAAACAGCAACATACCACTGTACTACAACAGTTCAACCACTACTGTGCAATTGCCTACCAGACAACATTTCTATTTGTGCATCAATCACATTTCTGCATTTCAACATACAAACACAGCAAGCATCAACAGTGAACGTCACTCAAACCACTATTCATCCACCTGTACATCCCTTCCTGTCTTCATTCAACATTCACCACTGCTAAAACTCTGTATCTCTGCCTTATTCCCCACTGATACATATCAGTACGCACCATACCGGTCACACAAACCTTCAATATCACTATCCTTTTACCATCCATTCATTGAACATAAACCATCTCCAACAAACTTCTTCCAACCTGACCATCAACTATTCCACTTACCATCACCCTGACACACAACAGTAACAAACATATACCCAACATAATTCATCCACTTACTACTGCTACCTCCTCCTTTGATACATAACTACAGTCATCCAAACCAAACCACTGCACTTACCCTCAACTGTTTCATATAACATTACTTCTGCCTTGCCATAATCCACACCTTTACTAGCAAACCTCATTCACAATCGAAAATTCCCACCAGCGTTCTTGTATCCTAAAAGTATCAAATTCCTATACCTACTCTAGGCTACTAGTAAAGCCTGGGTCAAATTATGTCCACTGTGACTTATCTAGGATACAATAAGTACATGTATACATACACATAAAATAATATAATATTAATCACTAGTTTTGAACTCATACCAGGCTTGCTTTTCTACTGCAAACCAAAATGTTTATGCGTGTAATATCTGATATAATATGTAAATATCTTGAATATAATAAGCAATCACATACATCACAAATAGAGCCAATCAACATTACACATCCGAATATTTGTAAGTACTTTAGGTTGTTCCCTTGTTTAAGTTATTCGTATAATTAAACTATATTTCACAACATAGTAAACTATAGCATTTGCTTGGTTAACTGCTAACTAACCTACATCGCTAATGGATAATTAAACATGTCAATCACTAACCTATACTGGCATTTTGACAGGATCACTGCTAATCAATAACCTAACAAACTGGCAAATTAATAGGATCGTTATAGACTGTTTAAAACAGTAGTTGATCGTCGTTTGGGGTGACTATTTATCACTTGCTATAAATCTTTCCATTTTGTAGATCAGACACACGTTGCGCTTTGTTTAGAAAATGCATGGTAGAAGGCGCTTTGTTTGAACCATGTTGCGGACCACATATCATAGTTCTAAGTCTGTCTCTCTTGGTGGCAAGTCAACCTCTGAGATTTTGATGGAAATTGGTCTGGCTTCCCAACTACAAGGGAAGAAACAACAACATCGCAACATCGCAAATTTCAATCCATCGCAACATCGCAACACCGAAAGTACAAAGTACCTTCAACAATCGCTGCTTAGGTTAACCGCTCAGCAACAAATTTGTGAATAAGATAAAGATGAAGAAAGGGACAAGGAGAAATTTACCTGAAATTTTAGCGTCCAAATTGAAGCACTGTTGTAGAATCAGGGTTTTTTTTTCCCCGTTGAAAAACTGATGTAAGGTTGGAGAATGGAAGCGGTGATTAATGTAAAAAGTAAAAACTATTTCTGTGCTATGCAAGTGTAGGGATGGCGTGGGAAATTTCCTACGTCTTTCCTACGCCAACGTGCAATTGTATAAAATTAACAGAGGCGTGGAAAAGGCGTAGGAGATATCTACGTCTTTTCTACAGTACTATTTTAGTGTAGGCGATTTCCTACACCTTACCTACGCCTCGATTTTTTTCTACGAGTTGAAGTTGGTGTAGGAAAAGCAAAGGAAATTTCCTTACGTCTTCCCTACGTCTTTACTTCTTTCTACCAGTTTTCTACGTCTACCCTACGCCCCGCCTTTTGGCGTAGGAAAGACGTTGGAAACTTTACGTAGGAAACTGCAGTATTTTCTAGTTGTGTGACCACGTGTTGTAATGCATATGTATGTTTTTATTCATGATAGTGCAATTCAATTTCTCTACCAAAATATTTGTTCCAGATTTAATTATTATTATAATAGAATTTACATTAACAGTTTGAGCAGACAATATTTAATCATTGAATTCTAACTTAACTGGGTATTAACTTAACCAATGTCATGCATAAATAATACATGTGGATATTGGAATAATTCAGCATTATGGGACCACATATTTTAATATTTGAACGTATGAGCTATTTTGGGATTAAGTTTAATTATGTAATCTATTTGGAATAAATACAACAAAACTTAAGTGGTGTATTCGTCATGTAAATTTATAATGTGTGGATACCAGAGTGACAATTTTAGTTTGTTGAAGGACCGAACTTAAGTGGTGTATTCGTCATGTAAATTCATCAATGGATTCAAGTACGACTTCTGCTGAACTATTTTAATTTCATATATTTGTTTCTCGATAGAATCAATATGGGTTTTATGTATTTAGATCTATAATTTATTTATTTATTACAACAAGTGGTATCAGAGCCACTCATCATTGATTTTATTGAGAAATTCTTTGGTTTTAAGAACATATGAAATTAGGGTTCTTGGATTTACAATTTTGGTTGGTTAATCTGATGCCTTTATTTCAGATCCGTGAAATTTGCTCTTTTCTTATTGATTCATTTGATGCCTTTGTTTCAGATCTATATAAATAATTCATGAATTAATTTCGCTTGTTCAAATCAGATGCCTTTAATTGTTGCTACTTGTATTATTCATATTTTATTGTCAATGGTATTGTGACCGTACAATTTTTTTATTGCTATAGATGGTTACCATGTTAAGTTTTGTTTTCACACATATGGAAGCATATTCATGCCTTTTAATGTTCCTGTAATACGTATTGGATTACATAACGGTCAATTGCATTTAGTTTTTATCATAATTGCATTAAATGTGGTTGTTATAGTAATAAATAAATTAATTTGTTTTCATAAATGCAGTTAACGCGTCAGTTGCAATAAATTTAACGATACAGCATGTTTGTATTTGGAATAAGAAAGGACATATTGTTTATTATTTAATGCATTTATATTTTATAAAGACATATATTTTCTACGTATGGCCCGCTCATTAAAAAAATAAAGTTTCACTTTCTATAATATAATATCATATGTATGGACCATGCTATGTTAAAATTTATTTTTTCTTCTACCTTGAATATTGTCAGTTAAATAAAATATGTAATATTTTATCACTAATTGTTATTGCAAATACTATTTGTTATGTATTGCTGCAATTTTAGTTGATGTCAATTTTTTTTTAATTACGACTATGAAGCCATATTTTCAATATGTATAAAAGTAACAAAAAAAATGAAATTTATGGAATACGCATAAATGAAGGAGTTAAAATAAATTCATATACTATTTGGCATCTTTTGCAAATTGATTGTGAATATCCTATATTACAAGTGAACTAATTGAAATAATATGTCACCAAAGTGACCTCTCTTATTTTAGTTGCTCATGAAAAATGTTAGATATTTGTGTGTATTTATTTATGCGAATATTAGTCGGTCCAAAGGAAGGTTAATATCTGGCCAAATCAGATACACATGTGTGATGATAAATATGTAACAATTATAAAGTTTTACAAGAAAATAATTAATCGGCCGAAAGGAAGATTATTATTTGACTTGAATTTATTGTTAATATTTGATGATTACAACAAGAATATCACTTACAGTTAATATTACTGTCCAAAGACTTGATATTAATGTTGTGCTAGGTATCTTGAGCAAAGACTTACCAATTATTTTAAATTTACTACAGTTGTTTTATAATGTAAGCATATTTGATTAATTTAAAATTACAGCTAATTTGACTACGGTATCTGCCAATCTGAACAACATTCCTATTCTGACTGGAACAAACTTTAAGGATTGGAAAGAGAACATATTGCTTGTTCTTGGCTGCATGGATCTTGACCTTGCACTTAGGATAGATGAACCCGCCCCTCTTACGGATGAAAGTTCTTCTGATATTATAAAGAACTTTGAGAGGTGGAATCGTTCAAACCGCATGAGACTAATGATCATAAAGCATGGCATTCCGGAGGCATATAGGGGTGCGGTATCTGAAAAGATAACCAATGCTAAAGATTTCCTTTTTGAGATTGAAAAACGCTTTGCTAAAAACGATAAGGCGGAAACAAGCACGCTTTTGCAACGCTTGATTTCCATGAAGTATCAAAGCAAAGGAAACGTAAGGGAGTACATTATGGAAATGTCTAACACTGCTTCAAAACTTAAGGCACTTACTCGTGCATTTGGTATTAGTCTCTCTTTCTTCACAATACAACCAGTTCAAGATCAGTTATAACTGTCAAAAGGAGAAATGGATTCTTAATGAGCTCATTTCGTATTGTGTACAAGAAGAAGAGAGATTGAAGCATGATAAGGCTGAAAGTGCTCATTTAGCACACACCTCTAAGGGAAAAGACAAAAAGAGAAAGAAGGATAAAGAAACTGCTAAGGGTCCGACTGAATAGAAACAACAAAAGGAGACTGATGGTTGTTACTTTTGCAAAAAGGCTGGACATTTGAAGAAAGATTGTGCCAAATACCACGCATGGCGTGTTAAGAATGACACATCGTTTTCTTTGGTCTGTTCTGAAGTAAATTTAGCTAGAGTACCTGGAAACACTTGGTGGTTAGATTCTGGTGCTTCTACTCACATAAGTGTTTCTATACAGGGTTGCCTGAGCTACCGAAATCCAACTGATGTTGAAAGATACATCTATGTGGGTGATGGAAAATGGGTAAAAGTGGAGGCTATTGGGCATTTTAAGTTGTTATTAAGAACTCAGTTTTATTTGAATTTATTTGATACTTTTGTTAGACCGTCATTTAGACGGAATTTGGTTTCTGTTTCTAAGTTGGACAAATTTGGTTATTCATATTCATTTGAGAATGGTACTTTTAGTTTATCAATGAATTCAACTCTTATTGGAACTGGTTCTCTTAATGTTTATGATAACTTATATATGCTTGATGTTAATACCTCTTATAATGAAGCCTTGCATGCAGAGTCACGTGGTACTAAAAGAAAAGCTAATAAGGAAACTTCGGCCACATTGTGGCACAAACGCTTAGGTCATATATCTAAAAATAGAATTCAAAGGCTCGTGTCAGATGGCATTTTGGAATCCGTTGATTTTTCAGACCTTGATGTCTGTGTAGAGTGTATCAAGGGAAAACAGACCAAACATAAGCAAATAGGTGCCAATAGAACAATTGATGTCTTAGAATTAATACATATAGACATTTGTGGGTCATTCCCTGAGGCATCATGGAATGGTCAACAATATTTTATAACATTCATAGACGACTACTCAAGATATGGCTACGTATATCTTATTCATGATAAATCCGAATCCTTAGACATGTTCAAGAAATTTAAGGTAGAAGTTGAGAACCAACTCAACAAAAGGATTAAAACTGTCAGATCTGACCGTGGCGGTGAATATTATGGTAAATCTGACCGATCAGGTGAACAATGTCTAGGACGATTTGCCAAATTCCTAGAGGAATGTGGAATAGTCCCACAATACACTATGCCAGGTTCACCTAGCATGAATGGTGTTGCTGAGAGACGAAACCGGACTCTTAAAGACATGGTAAGGAGTATGATCAGTCATTCTACCTTATCAAAATCACTCTAGGGAGAGGCATTAAAGACAGCAGTTTATATCCTTAATAGAGTACCCACTAAAGCAGCTACTAAAACACCTTATGAGCTCTGGACAGGCAAACAGCCTACTCTAAAGCATTTTCACATTTGGGGATGTCCAGCTGAGGCGAGGCCATATAGGCCAAATGAAAGAAAATTGGACTCCAAAACAGTGAGTAGCTACTTTATTGGATTTCTGAGCGATCTAGGGGCTATAAATTTTATGATCTCATACTGAGAAAAATATTTGAGACGAGAAATGTTCAACATTTTTTGAGGATGTTGAGTTGAGAAGGAGAAATGAAGTAAGGAACATTGTTTTTTTGAGGAGGAATCATCGTCTATGATTCCTACTATAGTTACTTCTTCGGACAATGTGCAGATTATTGTTCCTGTCATTGATCAAGAAGTGAATCCAGAACCCCAACAAAACAATGTTGAAGAAAATCCTCTTCAAGTTGAAGTTAATGTTCCACAAGAACAAATTCAACAACCTCAAAATGAATTGCCACTAAGAAGATCCACTAGGGAAAGAAGAAATGCTATTCCAGATGATTATGTTGTATTTCTTCAAGAGTTAGAGGATAATAATGGATTGATGGAAGATGATCCTATCAATTTCACCAAGCCATGCAAGATATTAATTCTCAAAAGTGGATTGAAGCTATGAATGAAGAGTATAAATCAATGCTAGACAATAAAGTTTGGGATCTTGTCCCTTTACCTGAAGGTAAGAAGCCTATTGGTTGTAAATGGATATTTAAAACCAAGAGGGATGCAAAAGGTAAAGTGGAATGATATAAGGCTCGTCTTGTAGCAAAAGGTTTTACTCAAAAGGAAGACATTGATTTCAAAGAGGCTTTCTCTCTGGTTTCATCGAAAGACTCTTTTAGAATAATTTTGTCACTTGTTGCACATTTTGACCTTGAGTTGCATCAAATGGATGTTGAGACTGCATTTCTCAATGAAGACATTGAGGAAACAATTTATATGGTGCAACCGGAAAACTTTGTGGTCGAAGATCCAAAGAATATGGTTTGCAAACTAAAGAAATCCATTTATGGACTCAAACAAGCTTCTCGTCAATGGTACCACAAATTTCATAATGTAATTACCTCTTTTGGTTTTGAGGCAAACATCATTGATAAATGTGTGTATCACAAGTTTAATGGGAGTAAATTTATATTTTTAATTTTATATGTTGATGATATATTGCTTGCCAGCAATGATTTAAATATGTTTCACGAAACTAAGAGATTTCTTTAAAATAATTTTGAAATGAAAGATCTTGGTGATGCCTCTTTTGTATTAGGGATCCAAATACATCGTGATCGTTCACGAGGCATTCTTGGATTGTCACAAAAGAACTATATAGAAAAGGTGCTTAAGAGATTTGGCATGCAAGATTGTAAACCAGGTGATACCCGTGTCGCTAAAGGAGATAAGTTTTGTCTCAAACAATGCCCTAATAACATCCTTGAAGTTAATGAAATACAGAAGATCCCTTATGCATCTGCTATAGGGAGTCTAATGTATGCTCAAGTATGTACGCATCCGGATATTGCGTACATTGTAGGAGTGTTAGGCAGGTATCTTAGTAACCCTGGAATGGATCATTGGAAAGCAGCAAAAAGGGTTATGAGGTATCTTCAAAGAACAAAGGACTATATGCTTACATATATATAGAAGATCAGATCAGTTGGAGATCATTGGGTATTCTGATTCTGACTTTGCTGGATGTCCGGATAGCAGAAAATCCACTTCAGGATGCATATTTATGTTGAGTGGAGGGGCTATATCATTGAAGAGCATTAAGCAAACGCTTATAGATTCTTCCACTATGGAAGCAGATTTTGTGGCTTGCTATGAGGCATCTAATCATGGAAAATGGCTGTGAAATTTTATCACTGGGCTACGCATTATAGATAATATTGAAAGACCACTAAAGTTGTTTTGTGACAATAGGTCAGCAGTATTATATTCTAATAACAATAGAAGTTCGAGTAAGTCAAATTACATTGACATCAAGTTTCTAGTTGTGAAGGAAAGAGTGCAAAATGGGTTAGTATCCATAGAGCATATTGGGACAAATTCCATGTTAGCGGATCCACTTACAAAAGCATTACCACCCAAGGTCTTTCATAAGCATGTTGCTAAAATGGGTGTATCTTTTATGTAAGAATATTTTGGTTTAGGGGGAGTTTGTACTAAGTCATTTCTTTTGTGACATTGCTCTATATTTTGATTGTGGATATGCTTCAGTTTTTCTGATCAGAAATAAAGTTTTAATTGCACTCAAATTATTTATATATGTTTAGATTTTGATCTCATTAAAGTAAAGTAGGACCAGTTGGAAATAGACATGTAAAGATCACATTTCATGTAATTTCCATGCTACACATACATGATTGATCTATGTCATTTGATTATATTGATATACGTGACCATTGATGGGTTTAGTTACACTAACGATAATGAAAACCGCTTTGATCCTATGTTAACACAATCAATGGACGAGATTGTTATAGATGTACCATATTGTCAAGATAGCTATTTGAGAGCTCATAAAGTTAAATACATTCTATAAAGTTACATATGTGGCCCGGGGGGAGATTGTTGGAATAATTCAGCACTATGGGACCACATATTTTAATATTTGAATGTATGGGCTATCTTGGGATTAAGTTTAATTATGTGATCTATTTGGAATAAATACAACAAGACTTAAGGGGTATATTCGTCATGTAAATTTATAATATGTGGATACCAGAGTGACAATTTTAGTTTGTTGAAGGGCCGAACTGAAAAATGTCACACACTATAAATATGGGGTTATGGTCCCCAAATTACACAAGTCTTATCATATTCTCTCCACTCTCTTCTAAAGAGAATTTTTCAGATCTAAGCTTTTGTCAATTTGGAAGATCTAAAACCTAGTTGATTTTCCTTTTGCAAACATCAATGGATTCAGGTACGACTTCTGCTGAACTATTTTAATTTCATATATTTGTTTCTCGATAGAATCAATATGGGTTGTATGTATTCAGATCTAGAATTTATTTATTTATTACAACAGTGGACCTATCTAATTATCTAATATATTGCATTGAATATGCATGAAGTGTAACATATATAAAATCACATTTTGCATACAAAAATTGAAGTAGTGGATCCAACTTAATTGGTTATGGATGTA
Source organism: Allium cepa (assembly GCA_030765085.1). NCBI lineage: Eukaryota > Viridiplantae > Streptophyta > Magnoliopsida > Asparagales > Amaryllidaceae > Allium > Allium cepa. Next base: position 637,591,021 of record CM060941.1, read on the forward strand.
GAAAATGCTCTTAAATGTCCTTAGCTTATGAATAATGATGAAGCTGAAATTCGCAACATATATGTAAATATTTATGAACAAACGATAATTAAAAAGTGGTTGAGCTTATAATGAGAAAATCTTGTCTTGTAAAAGCAATAAACTCTTTCAACTTAATCTTTGTTGTAAACAGATCATACAGAAGCGCGTTACCAACCTTTTGAAAATTTTCAGTGAACGTGCATAGAATGTAACAAAGCATGCAATGAGTTTGTCATCTAAATTTTAGTTAGATAAGCGATTTCATAACTATTATTAAGGAAGATTAATGAACACACTGAGTTTTGGGTTCAAATATACATTTACTTATGACATGTGTATACATACATACATACGTACAATTTAGATAAGTCCCTATGAGATTGGATCCCCCTTTAAAAATCGGCATGGAGGTTTCCTCTCATCTGGCTCACGTAGTTATAAGTAAAGAAGGGAGTTTTTTACTTTGTTCGATAAAAAGAAAAGCCTACAAAAAACAACACTTTACTAAAGTTCTCCATCCAGTAAGGACTTTTACTAATTCATTTTTTGGATTTATCGTTTGAAGGTGGGTGGACTACTCAATGATTTTACATTTAAATTGTATATTATGGTAAATAATAAATTCAGAAATGAAATAACGTAAACAAAAATTCAATCATAAAAAAAATGTTTCCATGGTGGTTTTGTTAACTTTTTAATCTTTATATATTTAAAGTTTACCGAAATAGTAAAAATATGCAAGTCGGTCACAATTGCATGGATATTTTATAATTAAGGATGTTCCTATTCGAACAGATTTAGTCTTAGGTATGTATGAACAATTATAGTTTAGTTATTTTGTAAACTATAATATATCTCTTTAGAAGAGACACAGGCTTGTCTAAATCAGATTAACCCTAACTAAACATGTAAAATGAAAATGGATTTTTGCTACAACACTATGCTAAGGGGCGAATAAAGATCGTAATATTGACCCAAATGTTGTATAATATCTAAGCATGGATGACAATTGCAGTAGACATGAACAAATCAACAGATACTGACAGTATAATGGAATTATGAAGAGCATAGGTAAGGTAGAAAATTGATTCAAATGGGAAAAGATATATTTGAAAAGAAAAAGCTTACACTGAAATGCACCGCTTGATTATTAACTATGGCTTAAATCGATTTGACATGGATGAGGATCGATTTAAGCGACCTAAGGCCGAGGTCTAATTCTGGAGCCCTTACTGAATTTTTTGCTCATTCTCTACGTTAGTAAGAAAAGTGAAAAGATTTATTAAATCAAACGAGGAGTAGCTCACGATCGCTTTTTAATAAATGGTGAGAAATATGACTACAAATTCGGAAACGGTCTCTCAATCAATATTTTGTGAGGTTTTTTTTTCTTTGACAAATCTGAATACATCTGATTAACTTTCGTATACATCAACATCTACTTTCTTTTGTGATTAATAATCATAACTCTAGTTTCACTGTCTAGACACTTAATATACCTCTTACAAATTACATAGCAGATATCCCTCCTAGTCCTTTAAATCAATATCAGTTTAGAAATTTTTTTAATTCAGAACACAAACTACTTGAAGAAAAGCCGCTTCCTAAGCAATTTGATCATAACAAACCAACAACCATTTTCCTCCTCGGTTTATCGATTGTGCACCCTTTAAATTTGGGATAGCATCATGCTTCATTGTACGTAAAACCCACATCCTAATACACTATTATTTTCATTGTTGGTTCATCCATAACTAATGTTAGGGATTTTGCGGTTCGAGACGGATTTGATAGCGATAGAGATGAAGACAATGCTGTACTTCCGACTTCAAGGATCTATGGAATAGATTCTTTCAGACAATAGTTCAACCCACCAGGTACAAACGGGTTATCGAACTATCGACTTTCAGGATTCAATGAAGCCCTATAACAGCGTAATCGGATTCAAAGTTTGTACGACTTTGATCCGACCAAGAACACTTCAGAAACTGTATCTGATGATGCAATTTATATAGAGTAGAATGAAGAGGAAGAAGAAAACAATTCTGCAACGCTTTCTGAATTTGCAACACCTAGGAGGGGTCACAAAACAGAGCAATCTGTAAAGATTTCCGGGCGTCGCAAATTGTGTCGAGAAGAAGAAGAGAATTCGAAAACTATCTCTAACTGTTTTCGGGCGTCGCTATATATAGACGTGAAGAGGTGTCCATTCGTGAAGTGTCGCGACGACCATTCGTAACTGTTGCGAATGGATTCAAAAATTAAACGTCGCGACCTTTCATTTGCAACGTTCAGAAAAACGTTACTAATTCCCGCCTTTATCCAAATTTATATTTTCCGGTCCTGGGTCCTTAACGGGCTGAAATCTGGCCCGTTACTGTTCTTATTTTGATCCAAAAACCATTTTCGGATCCAAACCCGAAACCCAGCCAGGTCGGACGGCGGCGGCGCGCGTGTGGTATTGCATGACTTCTCTCCACACAACAAAGCAAACATGTAGGAGCCCCAAGGCCCCATTATCCACCTGAGAAAGTTATACTTATACAAGTATAGTCTTCATTTTTTTACAATGTGGGACTTCTCTTCTACTTCTTTACTTCTTATCTTCTAAAAAACAAATCCCAAACCCAAAGCTTCTGTGAAAATTTTACAACAATCTCCCCCAATTTTCAAAATAAGAAAATAACTAAATAGGACGGCTGAATCACTGGAGTGACTTCCTACATACCCAAGTGGGATCAAGCCTATGTAGTTTTAAGATCAAGTTTTGCATCATCGTGAAAACCAACACATAAATAAAAGGTATCTTTTGGATTTGAACCTTTACTTAGTATAAACCATTCAAAGCCTTATCGAGATTCTATGGTGAACAAATCTTAAACCAAGTATCCCTAATGATAAAACCAGAACAATCACACATGTTGATTTCCTTAGGTAAAGTGTTCTGTATTGCTCAGCACGTTAATGGCCATGTGCTTAAATCCTGGTTCATGAGTCTACTTAGAAAGCAGTCTTACTTTCCTAGGAAACGGCTTGATTTCCATACTCATATAGGTAAGTCTCTTAAGGTGTTTCTGCGATACACCTTTTAAGGTTTCTAGACTTATTAAGGATATATATCCATCCTTTGTTCTTGCAGAATCCAAAACTAAATATTATGGGATTATCAATTTAGTGTTCCATAATCATTCTCTTAACTTGTTGGTTCCATTGAACTTTGTCTATCCTTTTCAAGACATAAGTTGGGTTTCTGTTAAGGACGATCAACCTTCATTCACAGACCTTAGTCTCATTTCTTATGACTTTATAGAAACCATTGCCTTTGAAAGGCCTTTTGTAAGTGGGTCAGCCAAGTTTTTCTTCGTTTCTATGTAGTCAACAGTTATAACTCCTCTTTTGAGTAACTGTCTCACCATTTGATGTCTTAGACTCACATGTCTAGACTTTCCATTATATGTCTTATTAGACACATTGTATATTGTTGCTTGATTGTCACAGTTAATCAAGACTGCTCGAGATGGTTTCTTCCACAAAGGGATTTTAGATTTTCCGGTTCCTTAACGGGCTGAAATCTGGCCCGTTACTGTTCTTATTTTGATCCAAAAAACATTTTCGGATCCAAACCCGAAACTCGGTCCGATCGGGCTATACTTATACAAGTATAGTCTTTATTTTTCTACAATGTGGGACTTCTCTTCTACTTCTTTACTTCTTCTCTTCTACAAAAACAAATCCCAAACCCAAAGCTTCTTTGAAAATTTTACAACAACCAAAGGCAGGTGCTTATTTACTACTATTGCAGAAGTGATTAATTTCATCAACTACCTAGTACTAATCAAATGAAGCACTGGGCCTAAACCTCTGTTTAGAATATCCAAGAATTTAATGTACAAACCTTCAGTCAATTCTCTATGTTCTAATTTTTTAAGGCAATAATTGCATGTGGTTTGACTTAAAGCTTGATTTGATTTATTCGTAATCTGCAGCAACTTCTGACATAAAATAGATTAACGAAATATACGTGCTTGTTTTGTTTTTTAATAGCAATCAAATGAATATTTCTGAACTTTATAAATACCTTGTATATGTGTCTTTCTATTATTTCACCTAGATTCGTGTTCCGTCAGTGCAAATCATATTTTTTGCTATGACACATATAGAAATATCAGTCAATAAAAAGGAATAAAAAAATAAAGAAAAAACTGTAATATGCATAGAAATACCTTCGAATATCATTATATTTCTTGATGTAAAGCATAAGATGTCAAATTCAATGCATTTTTTTCCTGCTAGAGCTAAGCCTAGTAGCTCAATATCATCTTAATAGCTTACTAACTTTATCTCCAACCTGAAAAACATCAAAAACGAAGATATATAACATCAAGTGCAAGGAAATATCCCTTGAATGTCCATTCATTAAAGTTTCAGTTCTCAGCCATTAACAATTACATCCGAAGTAAAGTGGTTTAAATATTCTCAAAAGCAAGGTGGCACTACACATCCTTATTAACAGGATGAGTTTCTGAATTGGTTCAACTGAAGGTAAAATAAATACAAAAAGAACTCGTTGGATTTGCTAATGAAATCAACCATTCAAATTCATTCAAATTGGAAAAAAATCTCACTTGTATCAGTTTACATGTCACTCTACACGTTATGATATATATTTGTGTGTGTATAAACACAGCCATGATGTTTTGAAAAGAATACATAATTAACTATTGCTAGCATGTATTTTAGTATGACCACTTAACCTGGCAAAAATCTTCCATGACATTTTTTCGAATATGAATACAAACGTAATACTTATGCGTGCATTACCTCAAATCAAGATTATTAAAAAAGTTGGATTTCATAATTCTTTTGAGTGATCAATCAAATGGTATTGACTACGATGAGCACATACAGATTAGTGTTCACTATAAAAAAATTACAAAAAAATTACACTATTAAGTTGAGATTGAATGGTTTCATTTGTCAAAAATGCAAGAGTAATTAAATACACTCTTTAATTCTATAGAAGAGAAGAGAAAGACAATGAGGGATTTTAACTTATCTCGTAGAAAAATAGCAATAAAAAATGTAGAAAAAAATACGTGTTGACATAATAAGAAGAAAGAACATGTAAGATTTGAGTATAAAGGTTGTGAATAATGGTAGTGGCTTTACCAATAGAGGCCAACGGAAGTAGCATTTCCATGGACTTCCACCTGCACCTTCTGCAATAATAGAAGGCATGATCTCAAAGTTTGAACTGGTGAGTAGTGGAATTTTGTTGCATCATTGTCAACAGTTTCTAAATTAAAAAGGCTTTTCATGGAGGCATTTGTTGTTGATGTCAAAATTATGTAATGATGACGGACCCCTAGGATCCTGATTTCTTTTGGTCATCCAATGCGTTAACAAACCACAAAGACTCTCTTAAGTAAGGTTAATCTATTAAGAATATAAATAAAATAGTACACTAACAAATAGGATTAACTATTCATTACACATAGAAGTTTCAAACCACAAATCTTTCTTCAAATGAGGATATAAATGTACCTCGCATATTGGGAGACTTTCACCAAGAATTTAATGTTTGCGTTGAATGAAAAGTGTGTATCATTAGCTGTCATCAGTAAAATATATTTAAATCATACAAATTTGGTGTGTACACAATCCAAACAGTGAACAAAAATTTAGTTATATTTTTTATGAGCATGATATTATCCCTAAAAAATAGTAGATAGTTGGTTGACATAATTTAGAAGTACTATCAAATGCCAAAGTAATGTATATTTTTTAAAGATCGGATAAAAACAACATATGCTCAAGTTTGACGGCGTTGAAACACAACATACACTCAGAAATATAATCACTAAAGTTTCAACACTTTAGATGAATTTAAAATAGTGTTATCCTAGCAAGTTGTAAAATATAAAATATTGGCAACTAACACGCTTTTTTTAGTAAATGTTATTGGACAATTATTATGCAAACTACAATAAAGGTGTGTGCACATGTCCTGTCAAAAAACTGCTATTATAATCAGAATGATTTTCTCATAACTCCAATTATCTAGGGTTGGATTTCATGATCACGTTGCTGAAAGCATACGCACACATTTCATGTTAGAAATAGAATGTTTTGTTTGGAAACACTAATTCCTTTTATTTACATTTTTAAATTGCATATTAGATTCAAAATGGAAATTGTAAAATGGTCAACATAGTTCTGAATATTAACCCACATCTAATACAGGTAAATAGGCACAAGGAAGAAGTTGCAAAAAAAATTAGTCTCAAGAACAACAAGTTTGCTTTTTAGTCTGAATGACACTTTTTAGTGTAAACTGAAAATGATAGTTACAACTATCATTCTGTAATTTACACTAAAAGTGTCCTTCAGCCTAAAAAACAAATTTCTTGTCCCTGAAACTAAATTTTTTTGCAACTTTTTTCTTATGCCTAAAAACCCCCCATCTAATATTTAGTTTTCTCTTTAAGAATTGAGAAGTGACATGTCTAATTAAATTATTCTTGACTACCAAACTCGAGGTGTTACTTTGGGATTTCTTTTACTTACTTTTGTAGAGTTGTCTATGTTATTGTAACGACCTAATATTTTCAACCATTCGCATCCACATATGTCGGGTTGGAATTGCTCAAAATATCAGATTGTTATTTTAAAATTTGGCAAAACTAAACATATACAATAAATAAATCAATCAATCACAAAATCACAGACATAGAGTAATCCAATAATACGCAGCGGAATAAATAAATAGTAGTTCATGAAGCTACTATACAAACATCAGAGTTATAAATAAAATACAACGGAATATCTCAACTACAGTGAAGTCTCCAATACGAACCAATGACTTCTCTGAACCCATCAACTGGAAAAGCTGAAAGCTGAATCGATAGTTGGATCTCCAAACGAAGCTCTAAACTCTAAAGGTGAGTCTCGAATGCTGTATCACTCAGTCTGACCCGAGCGTAAAGCAAAACACAAAACACTTGAGTCAGGATTAACATTCTTATATCAATAAATCCAACTCAAGTGAAATATCAACTAAAATATAATTAACTTAAAGGATGTTTGGGATAACCATCCTTTAAGAATCCATGGAACTATCTACAATGTAGAAATATACACTATAACACCGTGGTCATTTCGAATTAATTCATACTTCAAAACCAAAAAATATCATTTCCATTTCAAATAGATCTATTTTCCAAAATGGTATTAAATAATTTATAAAGTAAGGTATTTTCAATTTCCTCAAAAATCAACTCGACTTTCCCATTCAAATTAATTCAATCTCAATTTATCAATTTTCATTCAATTCAGTTTTCTAAATAACAAATTCAAATTATATTGATTTCGAATACAGATCTGAATCACAATTTTACCATTTAATTTCCAGCATATTTCAATGCTTAATATTCGGCATTTCGAAGTTAAATTTAACAGTTTTCCACAGATCTCAATTTAACCTCATATTTTTTTAGTCTTGAAATATTCACTTAATAAACTCAGTATTATTAAATAACCTTAATTTACCCTTAAATTAAATATTCCTTCCGATTTGTTTAAACTTGAAATATCATTTAATCACTTTAAATCAAAAAAATCAACTTATAAATTCAAATCTTAAACTTCAAATATATATTTTAAGATTAAAATCTTTAAAGTAAAAATTAATGGCATCCTCAACCATCCTTCCATCTCGTCCTCATGTCGTCCCCCCCATCAGCCCGTCCCCAAGTCATCTCCTCCTCCACCGTCCATTGCTTTTGTCCCTAACATCTACAAATCTACGACCTTCTCCCTGGACTCTTCTTTTTCCCGGCCTCTGCCCCCCTCACTCATACAAAGTCCAGTGGCTTTAGTGATTCTGCTACCACCAAGACCCCCGCAGCGGTTCCTTCTGTCACCAAGAAATCCTATGCTCAGGTGCTGAATTCCTCTTCCCCTATCCTTCCTGGCCCCCCTCGTTCCCAACGCCGTCATCGCATTTTGCCTGACTTTGCAAATGCCCGTTCTACCATTGACTTCCTGAAGTCCAAAGGTCGCTGTCTCAGGTGTGATGGCCTGGGACACGTGGCAAAAAATTGTAGGGATCCCAAGATTTTCTTTCTGTGTGGATTTTTTGGGTATTCCCATGCGCACTGTCCCGAGAAATCAAATTATTACTTTTCAGCTCAAAAAAACGTTTCCACACCTCTCACTATTAATAAATCCAAAAATAATCAGTCACACGTGGATAGGTCCCCACCCTCATCATTCCTTCCCACGAAACGAGGCACCACTCAGAAGGCATCATTTCAACAGTCGCCTCGATCCTCTCCTTCTTCTCACTCTAAGCTGTTTCCCCCACATTCCGAATTTTCTTCTCCTCAAATTTTTTCCATGGAGAACTCCACTCATTACCTTATTGCAACTATTATCGATGGTTTTTGGTCCATCGAATCCCTTCATCTTGTCCTCTCGACAAACTTTAACAATCGTGACTGGCCAATCTGGATTTTTTCTGAAAATACTTTCATCGTTTGTTGTCCCTCCATCTCTATCCTAGACCAGGCTCTTCAGAGGAGGACGTTATCGAAGCCTGGAGGCTCTGTCTTATTGCAGCAGTGGTCTGAACTTGAGCATCAGTCTGTTGACCTCGATCCAACAGTTTGGGCTCGTGTGCAAGGTTTCCCGGAATTTCTCAGGAACAACTCGCAAGCAGTCGGTAACGCTCTAAGCCCCTTGGGTCGTTTCATAGTGTTCAATGACTGTGTTTGGGCAAATTTGACCATCGGTTCTTGTACGTCAAAATGCAATTTTTCAGGGGTGTGAGCACACCCAGTTCCTTTGTTGCGCACTTGAATAATGAAGATCATCTCCTTACAGTGGAAAAATGGGAACATGCTCATCCCACACGTAGGCCGGAAACAATGTTCTTGGGTGTTGACTATGAAAAAGACTTCTGGTGTTCAGATGAACCAATCCCCTCGGATGATTCGAATAATGCGAGATTCGATGCAATGCACTTTGACCCAGACATTTCCCCTCCATTTCCATTGGAAGCCCATAATCAAGGCACTCCTTGGGGGGGGGGGGGCTGACCCTCCGAGTTGGGATGCCTGGCCTGAAGATCAGTATGATGATCCCCCAATCGGCATTGACTTTTCCTCTCCACCTCTTGACTTCCTTCAACCTCAGCCAAATGATCAACCCTCCCTCGCTATCGTCCGGGCAACCTCTCCACCTCCGCAGCAGCAATGCCTCAGGCCTTCCCTGTTCACACCAGTAACTGTTCGTCGAAGTTCCAGAATCAATAGAGCATCCTCTTTCCCTGGTAGTTTCTATAAAACTGTTGTTTTTTCTTCAGGCAATAAAAGTCTAAATAAAAAAATGGCACGTTGCATGGGTGTGAGTTTGTGCGATAACCATTACACAGCCATGCAGGCCCTAGAATCTGAGCGATTGTCTCTTTCCCAATGAAATTTATCTCTTGGAATGTTCGGGGTTTGGGGGACCCATCAAAGAGACATGCTGTCAGTCTCACTTTATCCCCACACAAAGCAGACATCCTTTTACTACAAGAATCTAAGTTGATTGATCCATCGCAATCCTTAATTAGACATATGGGGGGGGCCTACCTTAACGGGTTGGGCCCACATTAATGCTGATGGGTGCAGAAGAGGCATTATTACCGCTTGGAACGAAGTTGTTTGGTCCCATTGTCATACTTCTGCTCACCCTTCTGCTTTACATGTTACACTCCGCCATATTCAATCGGGTATTATCTATTTCTTTACAAACATTTATGGTCCCCAAAATATTCTTGAAAGAAACGAGCTTTGGGCAAACTGTTTCTCCTTCGCCTCTTATCTCAATGGTCCTTAGATTGTTGGAGGGGATTTTAACACCACCCGATCCCCTGACGAACGTAACTCTGGTCTGAATTCTCTTGACTCTGACTCTTTTAACTCCTTTATTGATGATTGCTCCCTTATTGACCCACCCATCAATAATCGCCTCTTCACCTGGTCTAGTCGTAGAGCTATCCCTGCCTTAGCAAAATTGGACAGATTCCTCTTCAATCCAGCTTGGGATGACCTTCACCCCCTTTCCTCGGTCTCTGGACTTGCCTCAACCATCTCTGATCATTGTCCCATCGTTTTAGACACCGGTTCCCTTCTCGATATCAAACGTCCTTTTAAATTCGAGTGTCTATGGCTTCTGGCGCCTTCCTTTGACAATTTCATCAAGCATATCTGGGCTCAACCTTCACATTTTCAATCAGCATCTGCCAGAATTGTTTTCAAGCTTCGATCACTTAGGAAAATCATCAGACCTTGGGCCAAATCCATTTGGGGGTCCCTCCGCTCGCGTATCTCAGCAACTCAGGACGAGATTTTAGAACTTAATATCCTCGAGGAATCACGACCACTTTTTGATTCTGAGCGGTCTCGTCTGACTACTCTGGAATCAGATCTAGATAGACTTGTAAAGCAGGAGGAGATCGGCTGGAAGCAGCACTCTAAATCCAAGTGGTTAAATGAGGGGGACAAGAACACTTCTTACTTCCACCGTCTTGCCAGTGGCCGTCGTAGATCCATCTTAATTCCTGAGATTGTCCACAATAACACCATTTATACTGACCTTTCTGACCACCTCCGCTTGTTCACTGATCACTTCAGAGGCATCCTTGGTAAGCCATACCCTCCCCTCCCTGCTATAGATTGGTCCATCCTTTACCCATCTTCCCCCCACATCCCCATTGATCATCCATTCTCAGAAGAGGAAATTTGGTCCGCTTTAAAAGGCATGCCTGATGATAAAGCGCCTGGCCCAGATGGTTTTGGCCCACTCTTCTTCAAGCATTTCTGATATATTGTTAAATCAGATATACTTGAATTATGCGCGGAATTCCAATTTGATCCCTCATCCATTTCCAGAATAAACTATGCTAGTATTATCCTCCTCCCCAAATCTCCTGGTGCCAACTCCCTCTCCTCTTTCCGTCCCATCAGCCTTCTCAACACAACCTTCAAAATCATTACTAAAGTCCTTGCCAACCGTCTTCAAGCTGTTATTGCCCCTCTGGTTGGGGTCGAGCAGTCTACTTTTATACTGGGCATAAATATCATGGACTGTGTAGCATTAACTCAGGAAACCATTTCTTTCTGCCACCAGACATCAAACCCAGGAGTACTACTAAAGCTCGATTTTTCCAAAGCTTTTGACTCAGTGAATTGGAACTTTATTCTTGACCTCATGAAGCATAGAGGCTTTCCCCCCAAATGGTGCAATGGGATTAAGCATATTCTTTATTCCAGCCTCGCGTCAATATCGATTAATGGTGCTTCAGGAGGTCACATCAAGTCTGCACGTGGGCTACGACAGGGTGATCCCCTCTCTCCCCTCCTTTTCATCTTGGTTGCAGACGTGTTCAACAGAATGATCAAATTAGCCTCATCTAACTTCCTATTCTCTGGCATTAAAGTCCCAAATTCCTCCCTATGTATTTCCAATCTGCAGTTCGCTGATAACACATTACTTTTTGCATCTCCCCAGATTGAGCATTTGCACTGTTTGAAAGTGGCCCTCTACTCCTTCGAGCTCATTTCCGGCCTCTCCATTAACTTTAACAAGAGCTCGGTCATCATGTTGGGTAAATCAAATCATCTTGGCCCCCTCGTTTCATCTTTGTTTAACTGTAACCTCTCTGATTTTCCTCTTTCCTACCTCGGCATCCCTCTCCGTCCAACCAAGCTTCATAGATCTGGTTGGTCCCCTCTAATATCCAGGATTGAATCTAGACTCCTGAGTTGGAAGGCGCATTCCCTCTCAGCGGCAGGTCGTCTTGTCTTGGTCAAATCCATTCTATCGGCGATTCCGTCTTATTGGATGTCCTTTCATAAACTCCCATCCTGGGTCATCAATCGATTTGATAAAATCAGAAGTTCTTTCCTCTGGAATGGCGGCGGTGCCAAAAGATTAGTCAGCTGGTACACTGCCTGTTTGCATCAAAATCAGGGTGGTCTTGGTATCATCAATCTCAATTCGTTTAATACCGCGCTTCTCTCAAGGTGGATCTGGAGAATTCTCACCCCCGGCAACTTTATTTGGAAAGAATGGATTCTTTCGCTTCATTACCGTTCCAACAGCCACCTTGTTCTCCACCTACCTCCGCGTACCAGGCCCTTTCCGTTCTGGGCTGGTGTGCTTCTATCCCTTCCCCGAGTCAAACTTCTTTTTCATGTTGCTCTCGAAGATGGCAAAAATTGTGTTTTTTGGTTAGATACTTGGCATAATCAGTTTCCCCTTGCTAAATCTATGTAACGACCCGTTGAATTAATAAGATTAAATGAATTAAATTAATATGTTTCTAATCTAATTTAGGATAAAATAAAGGTCTTAAGATTTTATTTGAGAAAATGTAGTAATTTGTTATAGTAATTGGAATTTAATGTAACAATTTAATAGTTACATGGAAATAGATTTGAACTATGTAAATTTGCACACCTTGTTATAAGTTAAATATAAGAAACCAATATAAATGTGAATCAGTGAATATTAATAGAAATATTTACTAGAATGGGATTCATTTAATATAAAATAAATAGTGGAGATTGTACATTTGGTTGTAATAATAAATAGTGACTAAATAAAAGTGTCCATTGGAATAAATCAATGCAATAAGTGTGATAAGTAATTTTATTGAATGTTGTCTCTAATAAATGTACTTGATTTGGTCATTTAGATATTTATACGTAAAGTATATATATATAAAGATATATTGATTCCAATAGAATTAATTGGAAATCTAATATTAAATATAATGTTGGTAGCAATTGAAATTTACTGTTTTGCAAAATAAATGAGAAATCAAGTCAAATGTGAATTATACCGTAAAGGATCAATTCATTTAAACAGTAGGATTGTAAATAAATAAACATTCTACGTAGGTTGCAATTGGACAATTTATGTAGTTTAATGGAAAAGCAATTGGAATTAATTACCATAAATTGTGTAGTTAGGGTTGTTTTGATTTGTCACTTAAGATGGAGGATTTTTATAAAATGTAATGAATGCAGTTTAAATTAAGGCATTGACGTTTGGGTATTTAAGAAGTGATAAACTAAAATTTATTTATTTATTTGAAAATTTGAAATCCAATTTGTGGATTTATTGCAAATAAGTGAAATTTGTGTTTAACCATTACATCGATAGGAATAAATTAAATTTAAGGTTATATAAATAAAATTTGGACTAGAGAAATGATATGAATCGGTTTTAGAAGCCTTATATATAAAATGGGAAGTAGACGAGATTTCACGTTACAACCATTTTTAAAAATCCTGATGTATGTAGAAATATTAATGAAATATAACGTAAACCAATGTTGAATCAAAAGAATAGAGTCAACACTTATTTATTCATTTAATGTGATATAACTACGAGTATGATTTATTGCAAATTACATGGAAATCTAAAATATAGGACATTACCTAAAAAGGAAGAGTAGATAATTTATGATAAACATATTTGTATATGAAGGTTATTGATTTAAGGAGAAATTGGGCAAGTTTTATGTATTTGGGTTAAGTGCAACCTTTAATAGATAAATTTAGTGCAATTAAAAGAAATTGACATTTAATATTTCGATAACTTAAAATTTGATGGGATAAGAACATTTGGGTAATGAAGGGATGACAAATATTAGCTATGATTCTAGAAGGAATTAAATAGATAATGGGAAGATTAAAATCAGGTTCTAATCAATAATTATTAAATAACAGGATTTATTAAATTTAACGTTGAATACTACGTTACTGAAATTTAAAATGGACTTTAAGAATAATATTGTGAATCATGAACCTAAGTATGTGGCATCCCTATTTGGATAAAGAATGAGTATATAAAAGTTAAAATCCAATATATGGGGTTTTGAGCATTTAATTTTATAATTCTTAAACATAGGAAAGTGCAGAAATTAACACTGCAAATTGATATACTTATAATTTTAATTCACATCCAAGCTTGTTAAATCATTTGAAATTGATTAAATTATATAAGTAATAAAATTTGGACAATTTTAGAATATAATAAAAAAATTGGATTTTTATAATTTATTTAATTTATTTAATGAATATTAAAAATAGCCATTTTGGCCACGGACTCAGATTTCGACGAAACCAGTTTCATCGGATCCGTATCGGTGAATTATTATAGGGTTTCAAGTTTCGTATCGATCGGACCTGTCATTTGATCGTACGGACGCGAAACGCCTTGAAATCAATTTTATTAAAATCAATTTGAAATCAATTTGGAAATTTTGTTTTCAGCATAACTTCTTCATATGGTCAAATTTGGATGTGAAACTTTTTCCATCGCGTTCAGAATATCTTAAATTACCTATTTGGATATATAGATTTAACAAATTCGGTTCCGGAGGCATAGCGGGCTTTTTGGGCCATAGTTTGTTTCGCACGTTCATTCTACGGTCTATCTACGCTACCTCTAACCCTCTATATAAACCCAGCTATTCAGCCCTAGCCTCCGTCTAATTTCATTTATCTGCGCGTATTTTCTTCAAGCTTCTCTTCTTCTTCAATGGGGGCTAACCCTAGATCCAGTAAGTTCAAAAACAAAATGAAAATTCAAAATCTGCAGAAAAATTCCACAAAAATATTTGTTAATGTTCTCAAGACACGTAATCTCATGGTGAAATTCGTTTTTCAAATGAAGTTATTGTTTACCCAGAATAAATTGAAACAGTCCCAACCGTTCATCATCCCCGTAACAAACTTCATCTGATCGAAATTCTGTTTCTGCATATTGTAGTATGGACGAAGGAGATCACATCTATATGGTTATTCGTGCAAATCGACGGTTGGATCTTGCGCTAAAATTCGATTAGGGTTTTAATCAACGGCGGCGGCGGCGTTCAGATGGGGTGCGCGACCCCTGGAGGAGGTTCGGCAGAGGCGCGCGAACCTAGGGGGGCGGTGGCGAGGCACTCGGCGGCGTGGTGGTGTCGTGCAGGGTGGTCAAAGATGGGGTCAACGTCGTTTGGGTTTGGGTTCGTGTCGTTCCTGATGCGAGCGCTTGCGTGGGAGGATGAAGCCGTGCGTGCAAACCTAATTCGTGATGACGTGGCAATATGCATATTGAGGTGTGTGAATGTGTACCATTTTGTTTAAATTAATTTTGATTTTCAATCACCATTTTTCGCCATAACTTTCTCATACGACCTCGGATTCAAACGAAATTTCTTTAGTTAGGATCGAAATTAAATTCCAGATCTGATGACGCTGGTTTGGACGAATTCCGAGAAGGGCGAAATTTTGGGTTTAAATCGAATTTAAATTCGATTTAAATTCAAAAGGTGAGTGTTTTAACCCACTCACAACTACTAGAAGCTTTTATGTTTGTTAAATTAATTTTAGAAATGAATAGAAATTTATTTATGAGTATTTGGCATGTTTATTTCACTCATATTTGTTGAATTGCATTTATTAAATTTAACTGTTAATTTAATTTATTTATTGTGTATTAATTGATAGTTAGAATTTATTTGTTTGCCTATAAACTGCTAGTTAACAGTTATATAGATTATTACTGAATATAAACTGTTAGATTAATAGTTGTTAAATTTAATCTGGATAAAATTGCCAGTTATTACCTGTTATATATTATCAAATATAAATTTTTATTGATTGATATTTCTTGATGATTGTGATTGGATGATGGGTGATGTTGATGGATGTTTTATTGTATATCATTAAATTGCAAATTATCATGCATATTTCCTTTCATTCGGTATTGTGGTTTGAAATGATATACAACCGCAAAATTTTATATCTTTTAAATTGCGGATTAAAATGATAAATATCCGCATCACTTGACCATAGGATAGAAAATTATATACAGGCACCACGGCCTATATATAACTATTTTTATGTGATTTCTATGGTTTGGATGGAATACGGTTTATAATAATCTTAAATTTTATATTGTATAAATATTATTCTTCCATATATATACATATGAAGTTGAAAATTTTGAAATTAAAAGGTGTATAAATCTCTTTATTAAAAATGGAAAACATTTTAAGAAAATGGAGTTTGATAATTTATATCATATGTTTAAATGTTAAGTTTGGAAATTTTAAGGTATGATATTTATAATTGGATTTTTTTCCAAGATAAATTGAAATGAATATTCTAGTATAATTTGAATTGAAAAATATATATATTTTATTACTAGAAATTGGAGTTTTTATTTATTTATGGATTTTATGTGAATATTCAAGACTAATTAATAGAACAATTGATCTGTTGAAAGAATAAAATCCAACTTTAGTTTGAAATATTGATACTCAAAATGGATATACGTATATATAAATAAATTGAAGTGGTTTTGGAACTTGAGAGAGATAATATAAATTTTGGTTTAGACTTTAATAAAGAAATGTATTTGTAAAGCCATGAGAACTATTTTCTTTACAAAGTAACATTTAAGTTAAACCATTTAATTCATATACCGTTGAATGTCCAAACCATTCAAGTTTTAGAAGTTATGGTTTTAAATTATGATTTTCAAAATACTATGCTTTGAAAATATTTAATTTTCAGACATTATGAAGTTAAAGCATTTTGATTTTGGAAAAGAATTATATTTGGGATAAGTGATAAAATATGGTTTTGGGTTTTGAAATGATATCGTATTCATGGTTATGAAATGGAATGTTTATTCTGATTTTTAAAGTATAACCTATTTTTAAATGACCGCGATGTTATAATAACGATGGGTTGACAAAGAGACCGGGATCGGATATCTGACATACTCTCTGTCGATACCGAAAACCACTTTGACTAACCGTGTACGCGGTGGAGATTCCAGAATGAAGTAGGTGGTGGCGACGTTTCCTGTAAGGTAAATACGTGGACCCAACTCCCGTGAGTTGGCATAAGGTGGCTAAAACAGGAGCTATTCCCAGGCCAATGAGGTCATACCTCTGATCGGACACTCCTCTTCCATATTATACTATGACTTTGGATTGATTCAGTGGCCACTTTTATTTTGATTTTGGGGATTTTGTTCGAGGTGGGCGGTAACTGCGGCTACGCGTTTCCACCAGCCTGGGTACGCAATTGGTATATCTACCCTGGCATTGCCTAGTTGTGCCGTGTCACCTACCCTATCGTGCTTTACTACGAGTTTCTATTTGTGTCGTACCTATGGAGTATCCTCTGGTAGCCTCCCGATCAGGAGGTATTACGGTACTGTATAGACTATTGGCATTTTACGTGTTAAGGTGGAAAATGTAAAGCCTTAACGCTATTTAAAAGTAAGTTTATTTTACAATTAGACACTATTATAATAGCGCAATATACTACATAGTAAATAGTTTAACGGATCCTTAGGAGATGTAAATCCCGAGCATCTCTTGAGTTACTGTACTCATATTTATTTCTGTTAATTTAACTCACATAAGATCTTTTAGTCTGACTCGAGTGTTTTTGTCTTTTCAAATTCGCTCGGGTCAGTCCGAGCGTTTCAGGATCGAAGACTTTAGCTTTGAAGGACGAAGACGAAGGAGTCGTATTATTATTATCTATAGTATTGCACCACACTCATACTGTTCCGCTGCATTGATTGTATTGGTAGGTGTAACTCTGATATTTATTGTATAAAGAAAATCAAGTGTTTGTAAACTGTTTTGAACTGTATATTTATTATTATATTTTATCCTTCCGCTGTGAGATTCTGTTTTGTTTTTATTTTTTCTCTGTTTTTCTTATTTACCCCATAACAATCCGCCTTTGCGTATGCTTTGAATTGGCACGTGTGTGGTTTAAAGTGTGCGAAAATGCGGGATGTTACAGTTGGTATCAAAGCTTTGGTTTAGCGATAAACCTTGGTTTTGTGGGGTTTGACTCTTTGTTAATAGGGTAGTAATACCCTATGGGAGTCACTGAGCGTATATATATGAGAGAGCGTACTTGTTAGTGTTATAAAAAGATTTTGATATTGTGTTAATCTGTTCCGTTTTGTATTTATAAATTCTGGTTGATGCATGGGACGCTATGTCATCAATAGGGATTTCTAAACACTTAATAGGACAGACCGACATAATATTTGTTTTAATATAGGTGAATGAAATAATTTTGCCTATTATATTTTCTATATATAAAAATATTTTTATAGAGATATATATATATTTGGTTGCTATAGATTGGGTGTTAGGAAATAAAAATATTTATAATAATTGAAGCTAAGTTGAAATTATAATGAATCAAATTGGAGATTTTAGAACTTAAGTCCGGGATTTTGAAAATTTGTTTTCAAAGGATTTATGAAATATAATAATTTGGTTTATAAGTATTTTCTTATATAAATATTTAGTATAATTCGGAAAAATTATTTTAAAGAAGATTTTGGAGAATATAAATTTTGTACTTTCCTCTCTGTCGCTAGAAAATAATTTCGGTGACGGCGGCCGCATCATCGACTTCTATTTTCGAGTTTCGAAGGGGAAATGCCACTGTAGTAAAATTCTACTACAGATTTATGTTGGAAATATCTGAATTTGTTTGTTTTAAATATAATTGAGATATAAAGTTGTAGGAAACTAATTATCTATTATTTCAAAATAAATTGAAATTTGACCCGGAATTCAATTCTAAAATTTTCCATTAATTAATTGTTAAATTTGAGTGGAATAAAAAAAAAGTAAGTAATAAATGGATTGAAAACCTCTAATAAGTAAGAGAATTAATGCTAAGTATAAAGGAAGTAAAAAAAAATTTAAATTATAAATAATGGTAAAGATTTATTGGAAAATCAATGAATTAAAAGAATTGAGATTAAACTAGTATAAGTTCAATTGCATTTCTCTTTAAACATATATAACTTACCAAATATGAAAGGTTGAAATGTTAATTAAGAGATTTGAATAGAATATTATGCAAGTTGAAATGTTGGAAATTTTGGATTATTCTATGAATTGCTATTATATAAATAAGAATTTAGTGGTATAAACTTAAGTTATAATTGAAATTTTACTGAAAATAAGTCAAGAATTATTAATAGGTGATATGAACTTAAGTAAATAAAATGAAATTCTTTAGTAAATAAGGATTGATTGTAGGGTTATTAACTTAAGTATGTTTTAAATTTCCCCTATTCTAATATAATGGAAAGTAGGAAAAATAAATAAATGACTGTAAACCCTAAGTAATAAATTAATAAAATTCCTTTATTTATAAGAATGAAGGTTATAAGGTTAATAATTTAGGTGTAACTAAGAAAGTTACTGTAATTTAATATAATAGAAACGTAAACATTAAATAAAGGAATAAAATTAAGGGTAAGTTGAAATTGTAATATATATATAACGAATATATATTTATTGAACCATTAATTAAGAAAAAGGGAATTGAAAAGAAACTTGGAAATTTTCACTTACACTCTTAGGACATATATAAACTTACCATATAATAAAAGTTGCAATGTTAGTAAGAAAATGTAAAGGGAAATCTTACAAGTGGAGTTTGAGGTAATTAAGGTATTCAATAAATTTGCTGTTAGTAATGAGAATTAATTGTACAAACTTAAGTTAAATTGGAAATTTTACTATATAAGTAAAGATATGTTGTGTAAATAGATAATATAACCGTTAGTCAATAAATTGGAATACAAATATAGTGAATTTTGTAATAAATGGAAAATGAAAATTGTAAGAAGTAAAGGGATCACTCCATAAATGAAAAAAAGAAAATCAAACCACTGAAGCATGAAATAAATGTATAATAAGTTGATTTGGTTATTGGTTTGAATCGTTATTTGTTTGATGTATGTTGTTGGGTAAGGAATTTGAAATTGTTGGATGAATAAATAATCTATCTTTGTCTCATCTAAGACTGTTGAGAAAAGGATGCACTTGATAGTTAATTTCATTTTATACAAATTTCAAGTTTTGAACCCAAACAACTATTTGTTTGATGGATTAATGATTGCTTTGTTTTATGTATGTATGCTGTTTGTAAAATTGATGGTTGTTGTATTGTTTGGTTGATTAATGATTGAATCCACTTGAATAATTCACTTTAATATAAATATTTAACCTTTTAGATTATATAAGTGAATACAGGTGATGGAAGCAACTGCTACTGCTTTTGGTTCCATAATAAATAGCGTATTGCCCGACAAATAGGTACGTTTTCGGATTACGTTTAAAGCGCTATTTTTCCCGTGTTGGGATATAATATTTTGATAATATATGTAATATATTTGTATATTTTGATATTATATTTTCTCCCGAGCCTCACCGTACAAAGGAGACTCTGCCAAAATTTTCCGTAAATTTTGGACTTAGAATTTTGTGAAAATGTTTTCCAGCTTTAATAATCTAAGTATAAAAGAATATAATGATTATAAACAGGTATATTTTATTTAAGAAAATAAATTTAGTAAATTATTGTTTATAAATAATAATTGAAATAAGATGTACTGTTTTATTCTTCCTTCTCCCTTCTTTTTCCTTTTCGGGGACGAAAAGTTTTGAGTGGGGGAGATTGTAACGACCCGTTGAATTAATAAGATTAAATGAATTAAATTAATATGTTTCTAATCTAATTTAGGATAAAATAAAGGTCTTAAGATTTTATTTGAGAAAATGTAGTAATTTGTTATAGTAATTGGAATTTAATGTAACAATTTAATAGTTACATGGAAATAGATTTGAACTATGTAAATTTGCACACCTTGTTATAAGTTAAATATAAGAAACCAATATATATGTGAATCAGTGAATATTAATAGAAATATTTACTAGAATGGGATTCATTTAATATAAAATAAATAGTGGAGATTGTACATTTGGTTGTAATAATAAATAGTGACTAAATAAAAGTGTCCGTTGGAATAAATCAATGCAATAAGTGTGATAAGTAATTTTATTGAATGTTGTCTCTAATAAATGTACTTGATTTGGTAATTTAGATATTTATACGTAAAGTATATATATATAAAGATATATTGATTCCAATAGAATTAATTGGAAATCTAATATTAAATATAATGTTGGTAGCAATTGAAATTTACCGTTTTGCAAAATAAATGAGAAATCAAGTCAAATGTGAATTATACCGTAAAGGATCAATTCATTTAAACAGTAGGATTGTAAATAAATAAACATTCTACGTAGGTTGCAATTGGACAATTTATGTAGTTTAATGGAAAAGCAATTGGAATTAATTACCATAAATTGTGTAGTTAGGATAGTTTTGATTTGTCACTTAAGATGGAGGATTTTTATAAAATGTAATAAATGCAGTTTAAATTAAGGCATTGACGTTTGGGTATTTAAGAAGTGATAAACTAAAATTTATTTATTTATTTGAAAATTTGAAATCCAATTTGTGGATTTATTGCAAATAAGTGAAATTTGTGTTTAACCATTACATCGATAGGAATAAATTAAATTTAAGGTTATATTAATAAAATTTGGACTAGAGAAATGATATGAATCGGTTTTAGAAGCCTTAAATATAAAATGGGAAGTAGACGAGATTTCACGTTACAACCATTTTTAAAAATCCTGATGTATGTAGAAATATTAATGAAATATAACGTAAACCAATGTTGAATCAAAAGAATAGAGTCAACACTTATTTATTCATTTAATGTGATATAACTACGAGTATGATTTATTGCAAATTACATGGAAATCTAAAATATAGGACATTACCTAAAAAGGAAGAGTAGATAATTTATGATAAACATATTTGTATATGAAGGTTATTAATTTAAGGAGAAATTAGGCAAGTTTTATGTATTTGGGTTAAGTGCAACCTTTAATAGATAAATTTAGTGCAATTAAAAGAAATTGACATTTAATATTTCGATAACTTAAAATTTGATGGGATAAGAACATTTGGGTAATGAAGGGATGACAAATATTAGCTATGATTCTAGAAGGAATTAAATAGATAATGGGAAGATTAAAATCAGGTTCTAAGCAATAATTATTAAATAACAGGATTTATTAAATTTAACGTTGAATACTACGTTACTGAAATTTAAAATGGACTTTAAGAATAATATTGTGAATCATGAACCTAAGTATGTGGCATCCCTATTTGGATAAAGAATGAGTATATAAAAGTTAAAATCCAATATATGGGGTTTTGAGCATTTAATTTTATAATTCTTAAATATAGGAAAGTGCAGAAATTAACACTGCAAATTGATATACTTATAATTTTAATTCACATCCAAGCTTGTTAAATCATTTGAAATTGATTAAATTATATAAGTAATAAAATTTGGACAATTTTAGAATATAATAAAAAAATTGGATTTTTATAATTTATTTAATTTATTTAATGAATATTAAAAATAGCCATTTTGGCCACGGACTCAGATTTCGACGAAACCAGTTTCATCGGATCCGTATCGGTGAATTATTATAGCGTTTCAAGTTTCGTATCGATCGGACCTGTCATTTGATCGTACGGACGCGAAACGCCTTGAAATCAATTTTATTAAAATCAATTTGAAATCAATTTGGAAATTTTGTTTTCAGCATAACTTCTTCATACGGTCAAATTTGGACGTGAAACTTTTTCCATCGCGTTCAGAATATCTTAAATTACCTATTTGGATATATAGATTTAACAAATTCGGTTCCGGAGGCATAGCGGGCTTCTTGGGCCATAGTTTGTTCCGCACGTTCATTCTACGGTCTATCTACGCTACCTCTAACCCTCTATATAAACCCAGCTATTCAGCCCTAGCCTCCGCCTAATTTCATTTATCTGCGCGTATTTTCTTCAAGCTTCTCTTCTTCTTCAATGGGGGCTAACCCTAGATCCAGTCAGTTCAAAAACAAAAAATTCAAAATCTGCAGAAAAATTCCACAAAAATATATGTTAATGTTCTCAAGACACGTAATCTCATGGTGAAATTCGTTTTTCAAATGGAGTTATCGTTTACCCAGAATAAATTGAAACAGTCCCAACCGTTCATCATCCCCGTAACAAACTTCATCTGATCGAAATTCTGTTTCTGGGTATTGTAGTATGGACGAAGGAGATCACATCTATATGGTTATTCGTGCAAATCGACGGTTGGATCTTGCGCTAAAATTCGATTAGGGTTTTAATCACCGGCGGCGGCGGCGTTCAGATGGGGTGCGCGACCCCTGGAGGAGGTTCGGCAGAGGCGCGCGAACCTAGGGGGCGGTGGCGAGGCACTCGGCGGCGTGGTGGTGTCGTGCAGGGTGGTCAAAGATGGGGTCAACGTCGTTTGGGTTTGGGTTCGTGTCGTTCCTGATGCGAGCGCTTGCGTGGGAGGATGAAGCCGTGCGTGCAAACCTAATTCGTGATGACGTGGCAATATGCATATTGAGGTGTGTGAATGTGTACCATTTTGTTTAAATTAATTTTGATTTTCAATCACCATTTTTCGCCATAACTTTCTCATACGACCTCGGATTCAAACGAAATTTCTTTAGTTAGGATCGAAATTAAATTCCAGATCTGATGACGCTGGTTTGGACGAATTCCGAGAAGGGCGAAATTTTGGGTTTAAATCGAATTTAAATTCGATTTAAATTCAAAAGGTGAGTGTTTTAACCCACTCACAACTACTAGAAGCTTTTATGTTTGTTAAATTAATTTTAGAAATGAATAGAAATTTATTTATGAGTATTTGGCATGTTTATTTCACTCATATTTGTTGAATTGCATTTATTAAATTTAACTGTTAATTTAATTTATTTATTGCGTATTAATTGATAGTTAGAATTTATTTGTTTGCCTATAAACTGCTAGTTAACGGTTATATAGATTACTACTGAATATAAACTGTTAGATTAATAGTTGTTAAATTTAATCTGGATAAAATTGCCAGTTATTACCTGTTATATATTATCAAATATAAATTGTTATTGATTGATATTGCTTGATGGTTGTGATTGGATGATGGGTGATGTTGATGGATGTTTTATTGTATATCATTAAATTGCAAATTATCATGCATATTTCCTTTCATTCGGGATTGTGGCTTGAAATGATATACAACCGCAAAATTTTATATCTTTTAAATTGCGGATTGAAATGATAAATATCCGTATCACTTGACCATAGGATAGAAAATTATATACAGGCACCGCGGTCTATATATATAACTATTTTAATGTGATTTCTATGGTTTGGATGGAATACGGTTTATAATAATCTTAAATTTTATATTGTATAAATATTATTCTTCCATATATATACATATGAAGTTGAAAATTTTGAAATTAAAAGGTGTATAAATCTCTTTATTAAAAATGGAAAACATTTTAAGAAAATGGAGTTTGATAATTTATATCATATGTTTAAATGTTAAGTTTGGAAATTTTAAGGTATGATATTTATAATTGGATTTTTTCCAAGATAAATTGAAATGAATATTCTAGTATAATTTGAATTGAAATATATATATATATTGTTACTAGAAATTGGAGTTTTTATTTATTTATGGATTTTATGTGAATATTCAAGACTAATTAATAGAACAATTGATCTGTTGAAAGAATAAAATCCAACTTTAGTTTGAAATATTGATACTCAAAATGGATATACGTATATATAAATAAATTGAAGTGGTTTTGGAACTTGAGAGAGAAAATATAAATTTTGGTTTAGACTTTAATAAAGAAATGTATTTGTAAAGCCATGAGAACTATTTTCTTTACAAAGTAACATTTAAGTTAAACCATTTAATTCATATACCGTTGAATGTCCAAACCATTCAAGTTTTAGAAGTTATGGTTTTAAATTATGATTTTCAAAATACTATGCTTTGAAAATATTTAATTTTCAGACATTATGAAGTTAAAGCATTTTGATTTTGGAAAAGAATTATATTTGGGATAAGTGATAAAATATGGTTTTGGGTTTTGAAATGATATCGTATTCATGGTTATGAAATGGAATGTTTATTCTGATTTTTAAAGTATAACCTATTTTTAAATGACCGCGGTGTTATAATAACGATGGGTTGGCAAAGAGACCGGGATCGGATATCTGACATACTCTCTGTCGATACCGAAAACCACTTTGACTAACCGTGTACGCGGTGGAGATTCCAGAATGAAGTAGGTGGTGGCGACGTTTCCTGTAAGGTAAATACGTGGACCCAACTCCCGTGAGTTGGCATAAGGTGGCTAAAACAGGAGCTATTCCCAGGCCAATGAGGTCATACCTCTGATCGGACACTCCTCTTCCATATTATACTATGACTTTGGATTGATTCAGTGGCCACTTTTATTTTGATTTTGGGGAGTTTGTTCGAGGTGGGCGGTAACTGCGGCTACGCGTTTCCACCAGCCTGGGTACGCAATTGGTATATCTACCCTGGCATTGCCTAGTTGTGCCGTGTCACCTACCCTATCGTGCTTTACTACGAGTTTCTATTTGTGTCGTACCTATGGAGTATCCTCTGGTAGCCTCCCGATCAGGAGGTATTACGGTACTGTATAGACTATTGGCATTTTACGTGTTAAGGTGGAAAATGTAAAGCCTTAACGCTATTTAAAAGTAAGTTTATTTTACAATTAGACACTATTATAATAGCGCAATATACTACATAGTAAATAGTTTAACGGATCCTTAGGAGATGTAAATCCCGAGCATCTCTTGAGTTACTGTACTCATATTTATTTCTGTTAATTTAACTCACATAAGATCTTTTAGTCTGACTCGAGTGTTTTTGTCTTTTCAAATTCGCTCGGGTCAGTCCGAGCGTTTCAGGATCGAAGACTTTAGCTTTGAAGGACGAAGACGAAGGAGTCGTATTATTATTATCTATAGTATTGCACCACACTCATACTGTTCCGCTGCATTGATTGTATTGGTAGGTGTAACTCTGATATTTATTGTATAAAGCAAATCAAGTGTTTGTAAACTGTTTTGAACTGTATATTTATTATTATATTTTATCCTTCTGCTGTGAGATTCTGTTTTGTTTTTATTTCTTCTCTGTTTTTCTTATTTACCCCATAACAATCCGCCCTTGCATATGCTTAGAATTGGCACGTGTGTCGGTTTAAAGTGTGCGAAAAGGCGGGATGTTACAATCTATGTCCCATCTCTTCTCCCTCTCTCGTTCCCCCTTGATCTCGGTCAGTGACTATGTCCGTTTTGGTCCTGACTTCCTCTGCCCCCCATCCCTCATTGACCCTGACGCTTTTTCCAACCTCATCTCCGCTTCTAACCTGCTTCTTTCTCTTCACCTCACCTCCCTGCCGGACCGAATTATTTGGGCACATGCGCCAGACAAGGGCTTCACCGTTGCTTCATGCTATTCCTATCTCCTTAACCCTGGCTGCTTCTTTTCCTTCCCCAGACTTTGGAAATGTCCCGTTCCGCCACGCATCGCCTTCTTCCAATGGTGTCTTGCTCAAGATAGAATCAACACCAAATCAAGGCTTTTCCATCTTCAGTTTCTGGTCGATCCATCTTGTGTCTTCTGTTCGGATCATGTAGAAGATATCCCTCACCTTTTTCGAGATTGTGACTTCGCTTACTCGATTTGGGCCGCAACCTGTGCTCACCTCCTCGGTCACATCCCAGACCCGCCCGTCATTTTTGATCACTGGCAGTACAACCCTCAGAATCGCCCCCTAGATGTCCTCATTGCTCTATTCTGTTGGTACTTATGGAAAGAATGCAATGCACTTGTGTTTAACAAACCGATATATCATTTCGAAGCCATTTGTAGACGTATTACTTATTTATTCAACACTCTTTCAGGTTGCAGCCAGTCGGCCTCCTTCAGGCTCTGCCTCCCGTATGGTTGTTCTTCCCCTACCGAGTCAGTGGGCAGCAGTTCGGCGTTCCCACCTCGGCCATAACTATGTTTGACGTCTACAGCTGGATGCTTCTTGTGTATCTTCTTCACTTTTAACTAGTTGCTTTGTCTTTCTTGTATATATGTTTGTACTGCTTGTTGCTGGATGCTTTCCTTTCTATCTTGGTTGTATGGTTTTTGTGAACTCTGCATAAGCTAGTACTGCCACCGATCAGGCATGTTGGTCGTCATATTTATAACTTATATATAATCGGTTGTGTAGTGAGCTACACACCCGTCTTTCTCCAAAAAAATCTTAAACTTCAAATTCAATAGTTCAAATCGATTTAATTAAGTAGAATTCTTAATTAGATACAATTTTACTTAATTTCACTTTATCTTTCTTAACTTATACAAATCCTTGAAAATTTGTTCAAAGATATAATACTTAGACAAATTATATTAATTAAATCAGACTTTATTAGATTAAAGTTAATAATTAAATCTACTTTACATAAAAACTTAAGGATATTTCCAATATTAAATAAAACCATATATATGTTCCCTTTCAAAATCATAGAAATCATTTTTAAAATATTTATATATAGACCAACGGTGTCTGTATATAATTTTCTATCCTATGGTCAAGTGACACAGATATTTATCATTTCAATCCATAATTTAAATATATACGGTAGATATCATTTCCACCCGCAATCCCAAATTCAATTCAAATGAAAATCGCTTGGGTCTATCATTTCAACCCATAACGAAATTCTCCTATTCTAAAGTCCATTCGGGTATGTATCATTTCAACCCATAATGAATTATATACTAACAAGGAACTTGCAGAGTGATAACAGATATGATAATAATAATAACATGCATATATCATCAATAACAATATAATATAAACAACAGGATATGGTGTCATATCCCATAGGTGAACAATCATATATATAACAATTTAAACAATTAACAGTTAAATTTTAGCAACATATTTCAATTGTCGTTCCAATTGAAATCAAATTTATAAATAAAAGAACGTTAATCGTGAGTGATTGCTCACCTTTCGATGCTAGAGAGAATAGACAATGAAGTTGAGTTACGAATTCCAAAGCAACTCTAGATAGACATGATTCGATGAAGAAAACCGGCACGACGAACAAATTGATAAATGGAAAATCGGTGAGAACTAATCAGAATCAATCTTGGTAGAGACAGAAACGAAATGTACGTTGCATTTATTATTATTAATTTCAAATCAATATTAATTTAAACACATATTAAATTGAATATATATATGTAGTTCAAAATCATTGCTTTTAAATAAAAACACATATAAAACAACATATATTTACATAGTAAAATTTGAAATAAATGAATATATATACTCATAAAGATAAACAACATATTACATGTATATATATAACATACACAAAATCTTATATAAACTACAAACATATATATATACACACACACATTCTATTTTAAACCGATACTCATATATATAAACTGATAGGCAGCTATATATAACTAACTTACATATCAAATTATTCAGTATTAAACATGTATGTTACCAGAGCTAATACATTGTATGTTATACTAACAAATACACTATATTATATATGCTTTAAAAATGTGAGTTATTGAAATATCTATATTAACATATTTCATTATATTGTAAACAGCATACCAATACAGTAACACAAAATTTACTTCACCTATATTATCGCATACAGTTAACAAAACTTTCATTATTAAATTTTATATACTATACAACGTATAAGTATCAGTTTATATAAAATAATATATATAACTATTGTATAACATAACCTTTAAAAAAACAGAGACTAGTGTAATATAATCTTTAAAACAAACAAACTAGTATATAAACAACTTTAAAAAATTTATAAACTTTAAGACTGTACAATAAAGGACACATATATATACTTAACTTATGCAATCAAACTATAAATATAACTATAGCTAGTAATACCCAGTATAATACAAACTAACATAATAATAAAAAATACATATTAGTAACCAAAATAACTTGTACTGCCTGCTTTATAAGAATACACACATATAAACATCAGAACATAATTGGTATAATATAATGTATATTGACATACCATTAATAATCGAAATCAGCAAAACAAAATATAAAATTTTTAAACAATTAAAGTAAAAGATATATATATATATATATATATATATATATATATATATATATATATATATATATATATAAATTAAAATTAGTATTTAAAACACATTTTAAAAATCAAAATCTCTAGATATTAAAATCATTATTCATTAAACATGTGTATTGGGACCAATATATTTGTAAATTATATTAAAAAAAAGGGATCAAAGACTAAAACCCAATGTATATATATAACATGCGACCCAGAAAATGTAAAACAGCAAATATATAACTGTACACTTTATATATAAAAATGTAATAAAAGAGCTGTAGGAAAGGTAAACCATATGAAGTAATTTTGAAAGCTGTGGGAAAATTTGTACTTAAACAGTAATATAGATATTTTACTATCAATAGTTTTTAAACTTAAAAAAAACAAGAAAGAAGAACAAAAAAATACAAAGAATATATATATATATATATATATATATATATATATATATATATATGCGCGGCCATTACCTTCAGGAAGAAGCACGTGCGAGAAGATGAAGGCAATATGAGATGCGGATGAAATTGTGTACGTGGGTTTTTGTATTTAACATAGGCTTGCGTTGATTTGGTGTATGAAAGGCAAGAAATAAATGATTTGAAACAGTAGAGGAATTATAGGATTTCATTCCTATTAAATACAAATAAGCAAAAGCAAGTGTAAAAGAGATGAAATAATTTACACGTGAAGTGTAAGGCAAGATTTTTTATTCCTTTTAAAATGTACGGCTGATGATTTTAACAGCTAAGGCAAGAAATCAAAAGCGTGCGCATTAGAGAGGCAATAATTAAATCGAAACGTACGCCCAAAATTTATAACAAAGTAACGTACTTTGAATTTATTTGTTTCGTATTTATTTAGTAAAATATATGCTAAAGTATATTTCAGAATATAACGTATCATTTATATAACGCCAAATAATTTAAACAAGAACAGATATAAAACATATCAAATAAAACGTATAATTGAATAGTTATTTACACATTATTTATTTCTTAATTTAAAATTTGATTTGTTACATCCATTTGATTTGTTTATTACTTTACTAAGAAAACGAATGTATATACGTATAAAAGAAACGTATAAATTTATTTCTTTCTACACATTATTTATTACTTAATTTAAAAATATATAACCAATTTAAAAGAAACAAAATTGGAACAAATGTTGTACAAATATATACAGTTTAAATAAAAGATTTGGAAGCTAAAATTTAAAATTTCAATTAAAGTTAATCTTTAACCCAAAATCAAAATTACAGAAATTGTTTATATTTATTACAGTTTGAGCAAACGGTTTATAATCAATTCAAGAAATTTCTAAAATTCAAATTTTCAAGTAATCAAACACCAAAGTTTTAAGTAAGATGAATAAAAATACAAAAATTCAATTAAATATGTAAATAAATCCACTCAAAATTATTAAAATTTTACGGGTTGAAATTATTAAAATTTTACGGGTCATTACAGTTAACCTTTTTATTCACATCATATAGTCATAGAATAAAAAATAGATAAAGTACAAACTCGACACATGTACTTAAAAGATTTACCACTCTCTCCGCAAAAGCTACATTATCATGGTACTTTAAAGAGAAAGCCAGGATCTATCTAGAGGGAGAAAAAAAGAAAAAAATGAATTTGCTACATGGAAATGATGAATCATAAATTCAGAAATATACCTTTTGAGAAATGATGGTAGAAGAATTTCATATGATTCATCTAGAGATCAACCGATAAGCATAACCACTTCATATTTGTACATCTGAAAAAAAATGAAAGAAAAAATCAAAATAAAGAATCAAAATTTGAAATAATAAACTAACTCTAAGTAAGACAAAAACATATTTAAAACAACGTAATATCCTATGTAGTGGCTAACTTATCAAATTTTGATATACCAACTTCTCAAATTAACGTAAGGAATTATCCATCAAAAGATGAAATTTGAATTGATAATCGAACCAAAATATAAGAATTAATACAAAAGTGTCAAAACCTTCAAAAAGCAAACTTATACGGTGGTTGTGTAGTGAATTTGTTTTAATTTGAGCGGAAGCGGTTTATTTGTTCAGAATCTAGTATTGCCTATTTAGATACCAATGATACTTAAATAGAATTATGCAGTCTTACAGAAAAATAACAGAAATAAGAAACACGGAAGATTTAACGTGTATTGGATATGAATATCATACGTCCAGGAGAGCTAACAACTTTTTATTTCACTACAAAAAAGAGTACTAAAGAGAGAGGAAAGAGTAATGGTAGATACTACACTTGCTTGTACATGTGAAGATAAATTTCCTTCATTTAAATAGACTTGATAATGAAGGGTTGCTTGGAGATTAAGCAAATCAATTTTCCGATTACCCAGATATCTTTCCAATTTGCATGATTTGATTTTAGTACAAATAGATGGCGTAATCTTTGTTTTCATATCTTTCCTTCACTACAACAAAACAGCATTTCTACAACGGGCAATGCCCATTGTGATATGTGTTTCGCAACGGGCATGCGCCCGTTGTATTAGGCCTCGTTGTAATCGGTCCACTGTATTTTACAACGGTCAGTAAACGTTGTAAAAGGCCGTTGTAATACACCTTTTTACAACGGTCACTGGTCGTTGCAATAGACTCTTTGACAACATGCATTGACCGTTGTAAAAAGGTTGTATAACAACATGCTCCGACCGTTGCAAAATAAAAGCAAAATAAATAAAAAACAACAGCAGCACCCATACAGTATATCCAGAATTGAGCAAAATTCATAAAAAAAAATTCATTTCAAATTGCAGTTACATATCATTTGCATTTTCTTCTTTTGTTTACATTGTTTTCAAAATTCATAAAAAAAATCTGCCTCTCTATTTACCGTTCCCTGCTTCATACTCACTGCTACGCTTCATCAATCATCAATACATACAATTCTTCCTACAACCCCTCACCAGACATTTACAGCCATTGCCAGACTTCCTAAACACTACCATCCCGCTTCTTTACAATTGTCCATACTCATTAAATTTTTAGTTCACCACTTACTGCCCGCTTCCACTACCTTCACTTCAACAACTTGCCAAAACCACTCCTTCAAACAAGTTACTGCACTCCTCACTTCACAACAGTTCAATCAACACATAACTGTCACTCATCTTCCACCATCATTCTAACATACATTACACTTTAACTATTGCAACTGTGCCATCCACCTTCACTTGCATATCACCATTTCACTTCATTCATTTCTCTTCTGATATCTACTGTAACAACCCTAGATTTTTGCATATATATTTTAAATTTGAGTTTATTTTTATTTTGATTATTTTAAATTTATTTTTATTTTAAACATTTTATCTATAAATGCTGACTATTAAGTGATCTATAGTTCAAAATAGTATAAATGGGACATTTTACTAAAAAGGTGAATTTCTACTCAAACTGTTTAAACTTTGACTTTTAAAATTAAAATTAAAATCATTTTTAAATCTTGAATTTTATCTTTTATTATGAAAATAGATGTAATAACTTGAACACTGCTTTTCGTTTCGTTGAAAACAGAGTTAAACTGTAAAAGTTTTGTACATTTCAATTTTGAGTGTAATTTGATTTATTTAACAATTTTGTCTATTTTAAATTATATAAATCTTATTTTCTTTGTCATATTTTATTTTAATATGTTATTGTATGTATATTTTTGCATTACAATAATTTTAAAATGAAGTAAACAATTTTCCAAAGTCAATGGTGATTTATTCGTAATTTCTGGACACTGTTTTGGATTTTAAGAAATTTCTTTAAATCTTTTTCTATTTTCTTTAAATTTAATTTTTTTTCTTATGTGTTAATGGGTAATTTTAAATATATTTTGTCTTTTAATATTTTTTTAAAGTGATGTTATAATTTTTCCAAAGTTTACTGTGTTGATTTATTTTTTTAGAAGGCTGTTTTTTTATTTTCTGCTATTTTCTTCATTAAAATTATATTTAAATTTAATTTTTTTTATTTTGTGAATGTACTTTTATTTTATATTATTATTTATATTTAAAAATATATTACAAGCTCATATGAATTTTCTAAAATTTATTTCATGTAATTTCAAATTTTCTAGACTAGTTTACTATTTTAGCTATTTTCCTTAATTTAACTTTATATAATTAATAAATATTATATATATTTTTATATTTTGATAAATTTTCGAAATTTTATCTGGGATTATTATTATTTCTAGAAATATCAAGTTATATAAACAAAATTAAGGAAATTTAAAAGGTTTTAAAAGCTTTTGAAACGTAAGTCGTTTCTTTTACCGTTTCCTCATTTACTCTTTGACCGTTTTTTTTCTCCTCTTTTAGCCGTGACTTCCTCCTTCATTTTTCACGTGGATCTCGGATCCATTTCTCATCTAAAAAGAAAATAAAAGAAAAATATGGCCATGGCTTGAAGGAGTTGAGGTAAAAATTATCTTCTTCTTCCTTTGTTTTTCTACTTTTCTATTTTGAATTTTTGTACTTGTTCTCACCTTCATAGCTTGGCTCCTCCTCAACCAGATCTGACCTGACCTCTACCACCCCTTTTCTCTGACCATCACCCATCCTACTACCTCTCCATTTTAGGTCGAGACCATCTATGGCAAGGACCACCAAAAAATCCACCAAAAATCATCACCTATTGCACTAGCCTAGCCAAGTTTATCATATCCTCCTTCTACCACCATTAGCCGCCACTACCTCCACCACCACCACCTCTGACCTGACCTCCACCCTCTGCCACATCACCCACCACCACCTTCACCACTGGTTGGGACCACCTAGCCTCTGGACGAACCAAACAAGAGCAACAAATGATGTATGTTGCATAGTTTTCGCCCTGTACACCTAGTTTTATGCACCTAGACTAAACCCACCTTCAAACCCATGTGTAGGCCGACCCTTACACACCCAAACCTGACCCAATTCCCCGAGTTAACTGAGCCTAATCATTGCCTAACTGAAGTACATGAGGTTGAGAACAAGTGCAATTCATTCGATGTTGTTTTGGGCTTTGAATTCTAATGTTATTTGATGTTTAAATCGTGTTGAAACTTACATATATTTGTATTGTTTTGTGTAAATGTTGAACAAGTCAAATTGCTTTGGCTCTCCACTCTCAAGTCATATCCATGTCATCGTGCCCTCATTGTGTGCTTTGGTAGATATCTCCAGCTTTGAACATGTGAGTTATTCTCACCAGACAGTATATACATATATAACTAGTAAATTGACCCCTTTTGAATCTGTAAAATGCATTATCATGTTACACCTGTTATATTATGATTTTATGATGTTCACCCATGCTTAAACACCTGTTATAACATCTGTTACTGTTATATTATGTTGTTCTGCTATTTTTATCAGTTTATCGCACTGCAAGTTCCCTTTAGATTAGAATCACTATGGGTTGAAATGATACATACCCGAACGGACTTTAGAATAGGGGAAAATCGTTATGGGCTGAAATGATAGGCCTGAACGATTTTCAATTTATTTTATTTACTTGGGACTGTGGGTTTGAAATGATAAAACCTGGATTTTTCTTTGTAAATTTCGGGTTGAAATGATACATTACCCGTATCACTTTACCTAGCGTAGAAAATTATATACAGGCCCGTAGTTAAAATATGTTTTTCTAAAAATTTTAAAATATTTTAGAAATTTAATTATTATAATATTTTGATTTAAAATTTAATAAAAATATAATTTTTGTAAAGTATTATTGATTTTCTGGAAATCTATAAGTTAAATAAATTATGGAAAGGTTAGAAAATCTGAATGTAAGTTATTTTGAAAATTTTGATTTTATTTTTTTATGGAATTTAAATTAACTTTGGAAATATGATAAATTTATGATATTTTGAATTTGATTTAATTTAAAATGATTTTATAACATATTAATGATTTTTGAATAAAGTTAAAATGTTAATGAGTGAATATTGAGTTGAATTTGGAAATATAACTTAAATTGGAATTTATGAATTTGGTTTAAAAGTGAAATTTTAAGTTAAGTTAAATAAAATGGAATTAAGTTATATTTGAAATTTTAAACTTAAGTGTTAAGTTGAAATTTAATGTAATGAATTTAAATTTGAATGTTGAAATTTAATAAGCGAATTATTAATAAATATTGATTTTTGAAAGGAAACTTAACTTTCTAAAATCATGAATTTAAGGAAAATTAAATGATGCTTATAAATGTGAAAATGTATGATTTTATAAGTTAAAAATGATCTAAATAAAAGTATAAGTGTTTGTGAAATTCTATTGAATATTTGAAGTTAATTAACAGCATTTTTAATACTGTCTTTATTAAATTGAATTGTTTGTGAATGTAACTTTCTGTAGCATTTTCTAAATGCTGCGATACTTGAATTTTCATTGTTTTAATAAATTTAAGTGCATAAATAAACATTGAAAATTTTAAAATTTGGAATTTAATAATTTAATTATTAAATGTAATAACTTCATTTTTATGATTAAAATGAAGTAATTTGTTTTGAAATATAACTTTTGATATATTGAAATGATTTGAAATGTGGTTTTGAAAAATATAGCTATTTTGATATATTAAAATGATTTGAAATGTGGTTTTGAAAAGATATGATATTTTGATATATTAAAATGATTTGAAACGAAGTTTGGAAAGATATGATATTTTGATATTAAAATGATTTGAAAAGAAGTTCTAAAAGATATGATATTTTGGAAATGAAGCTTTGAAAGGTTATGATATGTTGATATATTAAAATGATTTGAAAGGAAGTTTTGAAAGGATATGATAATTTAATATATTGAATGGTTAGAAATGACTTGATATTTATTTTGATAAATATTTGAATTTGAAAGATATGGTATGTTGATATATTAAAATAGTTTGGAAATGATTTAATCTTTATTTTGATAAAGATTTGGGTTGAAATGATATTTTATTTTGAAGTATAAAATATTGTTTTAAAGTTATAACTACGGGTTATAATAACGATTGGTTGTTAAAGAGACCGGGATCAGATATTGTCTTATAGCCGGCCAATACCGAAAACCACTTTAACAACTGTGTACGCGGTGGAGATTCCAGAATGAAGTAGGATGGTGACGACGTTCCCGAGGTATATTACGTGGACCCAACTCCCGTGAGTTGGCATATATGACTAAAGCATGAGCTATACCGGGCTACACAAAGGGTCACAACCTTTCATCGAGCATGCTCCATCGGAAACCATTCTATTACTTTTGTGATTCGATACGTGGTGCCATTTTGATTCGGGGGTATTGTTCGAGGTGGGCGGAAGCTGCTGGCTTGCCGTCACCACCGGTCCGGGAGTGCAAACGGTGTATCCACCCTGGCATTGCCTTGCGTGCCGTGTCATATCCTTATATCGAGCCCACTACGATTTTGGTTTTAAAGATCCGACCGCGTTAAGGTTCACCATCCCCTTAACGCTATTTTCTATATAACTATACTTTACTGATTAGACGCTACTGTATATAGCGTATATTACTACATAGTAAATAGTTTAACGGGTCTTTAGAGGATGGGCGGTCCCAA
Source organism: Allium cepa (assembly GCA_030765085.1). Lineage (NCBI taxonomy): Eukaryota > Viridiplantae > Streptophyta > Magnoliopsida > Asparagales > Amaryllidaceae > Allium > Allium cepa. The sequence continues at coordinate 637,627,651 of CM060941.1, forward strand.
GCATCTTCTAAGTTACTTGTACCTTTACTACAGTTCACTTGAGTTGGTTTACATTGTATAAGTATGTATGTCCTGACTCGAGTGTTTGTATTTTTATTTACGCTCGGGTCAGCCTGAGTTATTCACAGATTATGATTCCACTTTCTGGAGATTGGAATCGCTGGAGATATCTGCTTATCTAGTTTTATCTATTTCAGTTTTGTTGTTCTATTCAGCTTGTACTTGGTTGTCATCTTGAGACTTCTGTTGTACTTTATCTTCTTCTGTTGTATTTTATTTAACTCTGATATTTTTATATAGTAGCTTCATGAACTACTATTTCTTCCACTTCCGCTGCATTATTATTACTCTGTGTCTGTGATCTGTGTTTTTTATTTACTGTATATTCTGAGATTTGCCAAATTTTTATTTACAACGCGGTATTTTGAGCAATTCAATTCCGGCATGAGTGTCTACCTATACACTTATAATGGATACGAATGGTTGAAAATATTGGGTCGTTACATCTACATCAACTTCTGCCATCTACTTCAATTCATTGGCCATCAACTTCAATTTTATTTCAAAGATACAACGTTACAACAGCATGGCATCACCAGGAAGGAAGTGGTATGTGTGCGGCATAACTAATCACTGCTAGATGGGAATGAAGCTTGTCATCAATGTTTTAGGTTCAGAGTGGCAGGCTCCATCCCCTTCCATTGCTTGGTCCCCTTTTGCACTGCCCATCATTCCAGTTCCTTCTTCACCTCCTTCTCTTCTTCCTACATCTAACCGGGAGTATCAAGTTGTGGCACCTTATGCTCCCACTCAGTATGTGGTTGGAGATGATAAAGGCTGGTCCCTTGGAGTTGATTATGCTGCCTGGGCTCAGGGCAAAACTTTTCGAGTTGGAGACAGTCTAGGTATTCTATATTTTTTTTGAGTTCATACTAGTATATGTACAACGTTATAATAAAACATCAGTGTGCAATGTGCATATGATTAATTTACAAAAGGACATGTTTTGTGCAGTTTTTAAGTACACGCAAGGAAGCAACAACGTGTACAAGGTATGAGGCCCTGATTTCAGAACATGCAGTGTCCCAGCCCAGAGAGACGTCTTAACATCAAGAAATGATGTGGTTACCCTTGCAACAACAGGGAGAAAGTGGTACATTTGCGGGGTTGGCAGTGGTGGTCACTACATGGCAGGGCAGAGATTGATGATTACAATTGTGCCTGCTGCTGGCTCCGATAATCAATCTCCTGCTCCATCTCCATCCTCTTCTCCTTATTTTTCATCATCTCATTCTTCCATTAATTATTGGTCTCCTGCCATGTCTCCTATGGCCAGTCCCACTATGCCTCATGTTGCTGCTGCTCCCGCTGCTGTATATTACACCTTTTTCAACAGATTCTTGAAGTAGTAGTTTAACTGCTCCAGTACGAATGAAAATGACTAATAAATATCTTAATTCCCTTTTACTTGTATCTTTGAAATAAAATTTGTCTATGGATTGCATGTTTCTGTCATACTGTTGTAACGTTGATTCTTAATACCATGAATACTTATTTCAATTCTTAATACCAACAAGCACCAAGCTTTCAGTCACTTAAAACATCAAGCAACACCATACAACACTCCTTTATACTTCATATTCTAACCAACTACACTTCTTCGACCAATTATCATCACCCATACAACAACAACTCCTCTAACTGCCACTTCCACCATCAGCAATTCCATCACAATTCACTATCACAAATACCAAAACTCCCACCGTTCAACATCATCTTTGTCATACAACAGCAGCTATACTCCATTCTGCTGTAAAAAAAAAACTATAATCACATTCTGCTGCTGCAATTCAATTCCAAAAGAAAAAAAATATATTTCCACTGACCTCTGGCCTCAACATAACATCTGCACCACCAGACTTGCATGCTTCTCCATCATCGCCAACAGCAACTACACCTCCTACAATCCTCAAGCACATCAAACTCATCACAAAACCCATCCGCGACCCTCAACAACCTGCACAACCTCACTTCCAAACCAGAAATCATCATCCTAACTGTCCATACTTCTTCAGCAACCTACCTTCCTCCCTGCAGTCACTAACTCCAGCACCTAAAACGCGGTCCTTGCCTCCAAACACAAACCGCTACTCCCCTCATCAACACGCACAAAACCACCCTACTTGTTGTTACACCATCCTACTCCTTCCAATGCCACTTCACTGTCAACAGTACCACCAAATAAACACGCAAACTCCTGCTTCAAAAAATACTGCTACTGCATCCCGGCACCACCCACAATCTGTCAATCTCATCCCTGCCTTCCAACACCACAACAACAACAACCCATCACATCTAAATCACCATCCAACCAAACAACAACTAACACCTCCTTCATCCTACACTACAGCAAACATACATCACAAGATTCACAACTACCTCAACGACCTGTTACATTCACTCCACCTTCACCTCACCGCTTAAACAAAATCGCACCTCCACCACTAGAACAAAATCGCCTAACTCAACAACCCGAACCCGCAACATCTCCTTCAACCTGCAAACGGCGCATCCAACCCGCATCAATCAAAATACCGCCTCGAACGCCAGAAATCTCCACCATAACCCAAAACTCAGTAAACCACGACTAACCGAAACCCTTCGACCACAACCACCAACCGCGCCCACCTTGGAACAATCCCTCTGCAACCACAAATCGCTGTATAAAAAATTAGCTCTGTCTAACACTGTAAAATAACTGAAACCATCGCTGTAGAAGCACGCTGTATATAAATGTGTTAGAAAGTTTGTTGCTTTTCGTTAGATTGCAGAGCAGCTGTTTGGATCGAGTGATTTTTTTGGTTAAAGTGAAGCTGCGAAGAACGAGTAGAGAAGTGGATGTGTATTGAAAGTGACGAATTAGATCTTGGTTTTGGATTTGGATTACTGATTTTGTTCGGAAGTCTCGAATTAAGGTGAGATGTATTGGATTTGGAATTGTGGTGAAGAAAGGATGAACTATGGTAAAGGAATTATGGTGCGATTTATTGGATCTGGAGGTGGAATAGGAAGTCTTTGAATAGTATATTGCTGTGGAAGGGTTTGGTTTTGCTGGAGAAGATGAATACGTGTATCCTCAGAGGAGTGAAATAAAAAATGGGACATATGTTGTGAATGAATGGAGGGAAAATATTTTAGAGTTGGCGCCAAATATGCCAGATTGGAGGGAAAAGAAAGTTTTTTCGAAATTTTAGTTATTTGGAACCAAAAAACATGTTAAAGAGGATAGTTACAAAAGAAGCCCTTTAGATGCATATTAAATGCTAAATTATTAATATGTTTCGAAATTTTAGTTATTTGGAACCAAAATACATGTTTCGAAATTTTACTTTTGAAATTTATGAATATTAAATACTAAATAATAAATATTACTTCAAAATATTAAAGATTACTTATTAATTATTATTTATTTAATTATTATTTATGATTAATTTAATATTAATTATTTACTATAAATTATTATTGTTTCATTTTAATTTTTAATTATTAAAGTTCATTTTAATTATTAATTATTACTATTACTTAATATTGATTTTTAACTTTTAATTATTTTTATTTAATTAATAATTGTTTATTATAAAATTTTATTATTAATTATTTGTTACTATTATTTCATAGCAATTATTATTTATATATTACTAATCATTAGTTAAATATTTATTATTTATTTTATTATTATTGATTATTATATTTTTAATATTAAATATTAATTCTTATTTAATAATTAATTATTAATGTTAATTATTAATTATTAGAAATTATTAATATTATTTAATATTTAATAGTACTAGTAATAGTAATATTAACAGTAATGTTAATTATTAAATTATTTAATATTTAATATTAATATTAATAAAATCAATTATTAATAGTATTGATTATTAATTATTAAGAATTAATTAATAAAGTTAATTATGAAAATTTTAAGTATTAATTATTCATTAGTAAATGAATAATAGTATTTATTTATTAATTAATATTTATTTATTGATTATTAACTATTATATAGTTATTTATTTTTTATTAGTAGGAACTATTTCATATTTCAAATTAATTGTTAATTATTATATTAATTTATTGTTATTACTATTTAATATTTAATATTTTTTATTTATTAATTAATTATATTTAATTAATTATCAATTACTGATTATTAATAGGAATTACTTCATATTATTAATTAAAATTAATGAATAATTATTAAATATTAATTTTAAGAAATCATTGTAATTATTAATTATTGGTTGTTAAAAATTGGCAACAAACATTTATTACAAGGGGTTTTTATGACCGTTGTAAAATTGACACCTATTACAACGGGCATTTTTAACCCGTTGTAAAATTGGCACCTATTACAACGGGCATTTTGTGACCGTTGTAAAATTGGTATCTATTACATCGGGCATTTTGTAAACGTTGTAAAATTGACATCTATTACAACGGGCATGCACGGACCGTTGTAATAGCATTCTATTATAACGGGCAGTCATTGCCCAATGTAAAAAAGGCGTTGTATAGGGCATCTATTACAACAGGACTGAATGGACCGTTGTAGTAGCCTACTATTACAACGGGCAGCCAATGCCCGTTGTAAAATGAGCGTTGTAATAGAGTATTTCTGTTGTAGTGCTTTATTCTTCATACCTAATCATTTATTTCTTCATATAGCAAATATACATTGACTAATTAATTGATTGACTAATTAATTAGTTTCCTTCAAAATATCCTTCCATATATCAGCCAAATTAATTGATTTGATTGAATCAATTAATCAATTTCTTTCCTCTTTAACAAATATTTGAATGATCCAAATTCAACACTCCACCTTGATTCAAGTATAACAATCTCTCTTCATCATCTTATCATCAAGCAATCGACGTATAAGTTGTTGGGTCTAGCACCCCATGGCGCACAAGTAACAGGTATCAAACTGATCAAGTTTGAACAATGTTCAAACTTGTCCTTTGAAAGTGACTTAGTCATCATATCTGAAGGATTATCCAAAGTACCCACCTTCAACAATTTGATTTTGCTACGTTCTTCCTCAAGCATAAGAAAGAAACCTCTAACATCAATGTGCTTCGTTCGTGAACTATAAGCTTGATTTTCTACAAGATGAATCGCACTCTGACTGTTTGAAAATAGCTCTACTGTCCGTTGCACCATTGAAAGATCATCCAAAAACTGAAGTAAGTATAATCCTTCCTTTGTTGCTTTCACAATCGATATCAACTCTGCTTCGTTAGTCGATAAAGCTACGATAGATTGCAGCTTTGATCTCCATGAAATTGAGCCTATGCCAAGTGTAAAAACATAGCCCGACACTGACTTTCTAGCATCTCTATCCCCAGCATAATCAAAATCACAGTATCCTCTAAGAAATATGTCACCATCCACTCCACCATATAACAAACCCACCGAAGAAGTACCTCGAAGATATCTAAGAATCCACTTCACAGCTTGCCAATGTTGTTTGCCTGGGTTAGACATATATCGACTCACAACACCCACTGCATGGGCCAAATCTGGTCTTGTGCACACCATCGCATACATAAGACTACCAACAGCACTAGAATAAGCTATATCAACCATATACCTCTTATCTTCTTCCGATGAGGGAGATAAGTCTTTTAACAGCTTAAATGAGAGCTTAATGGAGTGCCAACAGGTTTAGCTTTCTCCATTCCAAATCGAGCGAGGACCTTCTCGATATACTGCGCTTGAGTGAGCCTTAACTCTCTCCGCTTCCTATCCCTGCTTATCTGCATACCCAATATTCTTTGTGCCTTTCCCAAATCCTTCACGTCCAACTCTCTACTGAGCTCTACTTTCAACTCCTTAATTTTGACCATACTCCGAGATGCAATCAGCATATCATCAACGTATAACAACAAATAAATCATATCACCATCACATCTTCTGAAATAAACATACTGGTCTTTGAAACTTATGGAGTATCCCTGTGAAAGCATAAACTTATCAAACCTCTTATACCATAGTCTAGGAGACTGCTTTAGTCCATATAGAGATTTGTTGAGTTTGCAAACATAGTCTGTCCTGCTACTGTCAATGAACCCTTCCGGCCGCTTTAAATAAATCTCCTCATCCAGATCACCATGCAAGAATGCAGTTTTGACATCTAGTTGCTCTAATTCCATATCATAACGAGCAACTAATGCCAAAAGAATATGAATAGAAGTATGCCTAACCACTGGAGCAAAGATATCATGATACTCTACCCCTTTCTTTTGAATATACCCCTTTGCGACTAACCTTGCCCTGTATATGAGATTACCATTTTCACCGTCTTTTACTCTATAGATCCACCTGCATCCAATATCTCCCTTGTCGGTGGAAAGAGAAACCAAATCTCAAGTATGATTTCTCTGTACTGATTCAATCTTCTCCTCCATAGCAATTAACCAACTGGAACTGTTAACCGATGCGATAGCTTCTCTATAGTCACAGGGCTCATCATGGACAAAATTCAAAGCATATGTTGCCATATCATCGAAGTTAATATCTTCGATGCTCAATCCAAAAAACTCATCAAGCCACTTAGGCTTTCTTCTTTGTCTGACAGGCCTAGGTTCTGAATGAGCTCCACCTTGAGTTTGATCCTTTGTACCAACATTGGTATTATCCTCATCGACCAAGGTGTCATCGGAAACACCATTTGAACGTCTATGGAAAGAATCAACAGATGACTTGCTTTGTGTCTGGTATTCTTCATATGTCCTCTCATTGTCATCCGATGAAGAAGGCTCCACCTTCAACATAGCCTTCTCATCAAAAGTCACATGCCTGCTCATAATGATCTTCTTGCTAATAGGACACCATAACCTATATCCCTTCACTCCTCTCCTATAACCTAGAAAAATACACATGCGAGCTCTAGGTTCCAGCTTCTCTTTGCTCTCATACACATAAGATGGACAACCAAACACTCTGAGAAATGAATAGCTAACAGGCTCTCCTTTCCATATTTCTTCAGCCATAAATTTCTCTTCCTAGAAGAGCCAGAAGCTGTAAATACAACGGTGTCACCTTTTGTATCTGATTTCTCTACTGTAGAAGCCGAGGCTTGCTTTGGATCTTTTCTTCTACCTTCAAGCTTGGGACATTGTGCTATGAAGTGCCATGGTTTCTTACAATAATGAAAAGTCAAATTCTTAGGCCCCCTAGACTGAGACAGTGAAGAATTTCATCCTCCACCTTTCTTCGACCTGATATGGCCTCTACCTCTCTGAACAGATAAGCCATCAATATCACTATCCAAGCTAGTGCTCGCCAATCTACCTCTTAATACTTCGTTATGAAGACCAGCCTTTACATCAGACAAGCTAATTTTACTGCGGCCATAAATCATGGAATTAACAAAAGCAGTATACTCCTTAGGCAAGGAACATAAGAGGATCACAGCTTGAGCCTTATCGGTAATATCAACTTCCGCTACCTTCAGGTTCATAATCAAAGTCGTCAAAGCATCTACATGCTCCATGAGATCAGCTCTAGGCTTCATCTTGAACGAATATAGTTGTTGCTGAAGAATAATCCGATTAGTGAGAGACTTGTCTTGATATGCATCCGATAATGCATCCCAAAGTTCCTTCACCGTCTTCTTCTGAGAGAATTCTCTAAGAACTTCATCTGAAAGGCTCAACTGAATTATTGTGAGAGCTTCATCTTTCATCTCTTCCAAATCAGTTGCATCAATACCTTTCAATTTCTTAAGCGTAGAAACAACCTTGTAAGTCTTCTCCTTCTTCAAAACAGCCTCCATCTTCATCTTCCAAGTACCAAAGTCTCTTTTTCCATCAAAACGTGTTACTCCATAATTGACACCAGATCTACTAACAGACTTACTTGAAGTAGCCATTAATATCCAAACAGGAACAATAACACTAGCTCTGATATCAAACTGTAGTGAATTTGTTTTATTTTGAGCGGAAGTGGTTTATTTGTTCAGAATCTAGTATTGCCTATTTAGATACCAATGATACTTAAAAAGAATTATGCAGTCTCATAGAAAAATAACAGAAATAAGAGACACGGAAGATTTAGCGTGGTTTAGATATGAATATCCTAAGTCCATGGCGACCCAACAACTTTTTATTTCACTAAAGAAAAGAGTACAAAAGAGAGAGGAAAGAATAATGGTGGATACTACACTTGCTTGTACATATGAAGATGAAATTCCTTCATTTAAATAGACTTGATAATGAAGGGTTGCTTGGAGATTAAGCAAATTAATTTTCTGATTACCCAAATATCTTTCCAATTTGCATGATTTGATTTTAGTACAAATAGATGGCGTAATCTTCGTTTTCATACATTTCCTTTATTCTTCATGCCTAATCATTGATTTCTTCATATTGCAAATATACATTGACTAATTAATTGATTGACTAATTAACTAGTTTCCTTCAAAATATCCTTCCATATATCAGCCAAATTAATTGACTTGATTGAATCAATTAATCAATTTCTTTCTTCTTTAACAATATTTGAATCATTCAAATTCAACATGTTGAACTAACGGTCAAATACAGAGGAATCAGGATATCTATGTATAAATTAGTTACTTGGAATAGAAGACTGAATATTCACTGGATTGATTAAATCCCAAGGATTCAGAATATTGATGTAGAACCTATACTATTATATAATCAACGAACATGTAATAAAATAATAATGGATTATTTTAAGAAACACCCATTTATCACTGATGCGAAAAGCCATGAAGGTTTTTCGTTGAGGAAAAATAGAAGGTTGGTAAAAGAAAGAGAAGAAGTTTTTCATTTTTGTAATAATCAGTATTGTAATAGGATCAGCATTTAATGACAAAGAAAAGTTCAAAGTTTCAACCTTCATCTTCTTTTCATGCCCTTCCCGTTCGAATTTATCCATACTCCCACGTTTCAGCTGCAAAAAGTCACGCTTGATCGGAGGTGGAAATGAAGATGACGACATGGCCACTTCCTTGCCATTGTCTTAGAATGGCAGTTTGAGGTATTCACACACGTAGCTGATGGTGAGATCTTGATGGTGAGATGACGAACTAGGGTTATGGTTTTGTGAATTGGAGTCGGATTCCATTGGTTCAGGCTTAGGGTTTGGGTTCGAATCCAAAATCATTAGGGTAAATTGGGGATTGAAGTAGTCCAGAGAATGACGAAGAAGAAGAGGTTTGTTAGAATGATAAATAATCCCGTATAATCTAATTTAATGAAAGTATCTGCTTCTTTCTCGTCGATTCTTTTCTGCTTCGTAAATAATCTCTTCTTGTTTCTTCAAGTTTGACTTAGAGGAGAGAGGCGCGATTGAAGAAGGAAAAAAGCAAAAATGCGACCTTTGAGTTCGAAATTCGCAAAATACTCAGGGTTCCTTTACGGTCTTGAAACCTAACTCATTAAAAAAAATACAGTATAGATTTGCATAAAATTTTCACTTCATTCTCAGTGTTTAGCTACATAATTAATTGCCTTTTTTATCATGTTTTATTTTCATATTGATTTTGGTAAAATTTTCAAACTTAACTATTATAGATCTAATGATTACATATATAAGATTATAAGTTATACTTTCATTTGTTATGTCATAGTGCTTAACCTCAAACATTATTATTATTTTTCTATATATCCACCATCAGGTGGTACGCTACCCTTAAAAGCAATGTATCAAATGTATCCATATCATCACTAGCCACTACGGTTTAGGGCATACCATGGTCATTACTTTGCACTTTCCTTTTACAAGAGCAATTTCTACCCTCTCTTTGTTGTATCTATGCATATTTTTGTTGCTTTCTAGGCCTTCTTCAGTTTGTATGATGTTGGCAATACGGGAAATTACAATTGCGGTACACATGAGATTTCTATTATAAGCATAAACTTCTCTAAACAAAATTTGAAAATAGCGAGCGGTAGGCACAAAATTCTATAAATATAAGCCAGGTTTAAGTAATGTTGTTTATACCAAGCATTATCATGATTATAGATTAAAGAAATTTTTAGCCACTGCCGATAGCCTTGAATTGTAACTAAACATATTTTCAATGTTCTCTCAAACTAAGTTTCTCTTTCTCCAAACATAAAGACTATACTTGCCTGAAAGTCTTCTTTTTTTAAAAACCTTCAAAATCAAGATACCTTCAAAATTCACTCCTTTTGTTCCAATTGACCGCTAGAGCTAAATTTTGAACAACTAAAATTCTTTAAGTTAGTAAATGGCTTCATGCAAAGTGTGGGTTTGTTTAGGGCCATTTTCCTTCCAATTAGGAAGAAATCTTTTATTACAACGCATAGGAACCAAACAGTGGATCAGATTTTGCTTTGGCGACCGATAAATGTGTTAATGGTGGTGCTGAATATACATAGTATTTGACTTCCATTTATTTTGTTTGCGAATACGCAATCTTAAGTCGAAGACATTTCTACTCCGATCTTCTGACTACTTGAGGAATCATTAAAGTGGATTTCGTTATTTTATGATTATTTGAAATTAATGCCAGTTGAATTAGTTCAGGTATACCTAAAACTTTTAATGATTATCCTTCCTTCTTTTGGTGGTAATGGAACGTGCATAAAATTGGGAGGAACAATGGATTTTGTGACAAATGCGAGGGGATTGAACAATCTATGTGAAACATGGATGAAATAACGAAAATAATAGCATGAGCTATGTGAAATACGAGGGGACTGAATATCCTATTTGAAATAATAGAATAAGGTCAAATTTTCTTTATTTCATCCTTAGTTTTTGAAGTGTAATGATGTAGGTGTTTGTTGTTTACTACTTTTGCCTTAAAAGTTTCAATTATGTTGCATGGTAATCATTGTTCTTAATAACATTCACCTAGTCTAAGAAAAAAAAGACACATCACATCTATTGTGGAGAAGTTTGTAAGTAAATTCATGCAAATAAAGCTGTTACAATCTTTTATTTGGTTGTTGTTTAGTTCTCAAATTATCAATTAATTGAAAGCATAGTAACTTTCAATTAAGTATTCGCTACACAGTTCTACAAAGAAAGCTCATGCTATCAATTACTACGTTAAACATCCCGTCTTTATATTACTATGCAATATTACTTGCAAAGTAGATAATGGTTTGATACAAATATATATAGTTCTCCACGAATGTCAAATTACGGTTTTAAATGAGAAAAATAATTTTATCATATTATAATATTTATTCACTTTCCATGACGAAATGGAACAACCTCGCAAAAAGTATACATATATCACGTGTGTGTAGCGCGAGTTCACATCTAGTAATAATTATATAAAAATGAAACATGGGTCTTGATCTCCTTTTTTCTTAAGAATTTACGGAATTAAATCGCAAATTCTTCCCCAAATTCTAGACGCCTTTCGAAGGTGGTCTGTCAAGGATCCAAGTTTTAATGCAACTCCTATTTAATTCGAAGGTGGTGAATTTTGTTAGCAAATATATAGTAGAAACGGCAGCAAACCGTTTTAAATAGTGTTGCAGAACTATAAACAGAAACGTTCAAATATTGATGCTGTTCTATAGACAATTGCAACAGCAGCAAAGCGTTGCAATATGCATGCAATGGAACAACAGGAAGATGGTCTGAATAAAAACAGATGTACCAATTAGAATGTCTGAATCCAGCGTAGAATTGTTGGCTTGAAACGAAATTGCTCCCACTACAGCGCTTTCGGTTGTAGAGCAATCGCTTTCCAAACCTGAAATGGACCTCTCTGCGATGCAGCGCAGCAATTACAGAGCACGACGAACGCAAAAAGACTGTAAATATTTCAGAACAGAGGAGGAAGAAGAAGAGCAGAAAAAAAATATTGTTCTGCTTTTCGTTTTCTGTGTGCCTCTATATATATACTGGGGAGAAGTGTCTGTTGGCTGTTCAAACGGGTGTGACTGTGGGAAAGGTTGCGACCCTTCAAACCAACAGACCCGCACGCGCGCCCGTCTGGGCCTAACGACTGAATTTCAAGTTCAAAAATAAACGGTTCAGCGCAGCGAGCAGCCTGGAGGCCCATTCAATCACAAGACCCCAAGAGCCCCAAGGCCCTTATCTTTGACCTATTAATATATATATATATATATATATATATATATATATATATGAAAGCCTTCATGCCTTCAAGCCTTCATGCATGATCCATTCCTTCTCCTCATTTTCTTTTGATATCACTTACCGAGCCTTAGTATATAAGGTGAGATTGGGATGTGTATTCCCCGATGTGGGATATTGTTTCCCTCACTTTAGCCACTTATTCATTTCTAACAATCCCCCACATGAATGAGTGGTTATTTAATCTGTTCTGAAATATTGCGAAACACTGATCATATCGGTGAAAGTAGCACAATGGCCTTGAACTTTTCCTAGTGTTTTATCGTTATAACTTACTGGCAAATCAGTGGGATAGATTGTCTTTGAACTGTAAGCCTTTTGTGTAAGCTTTATAAAGATAACACATGATAAGTGTTCGTTATAACTCATTGGTTCTCTGTTTGTGTTCGTTTTTGCCATGAATACTAGCTTGGTCTCATGAGTGCTTGAAGAATTTGACCTTACAATTCTTCCTGCAGCGGCGCCTTCGCACTCACGTAGGTGATTCTATAAAGAGTATCCCGTAATACTCCACTTGGTTCTTTATAACACCACAATATAGATATCATTAAAAGCTAAGCTTATCCTACTCTCCGACGGGTTGTGCACTGACTTATCTTAGGAATGGTTGTAATGTTTCTTGCAGTGCTACTAAGTTATATCATCAATTTAGTTGTCCCTTTGAACCTAGATCTTGGGATCTCCAATCAGCTAGGTTGGGTTTCTATTGAAGAAAACTTTTCAGTTTATAGGTCTTAAACCCATTCCCATCGATAAGGTTTGAACTTTCTCTCTAGGCAAGCCTTTATTTAGTGGATCAGCGACGTTATCTTTTGACCTTACATAGTCTATAGTGATAACTCCATTAGAGAGAAGTTGCCTTATGGTTTTATGTCTATGACGAATATGCCTAGATTTACCATTATACAGTTTACTATTAGCTCTTCCAATAGCAGATTGACTATCACAATGTATACATATTGAAGGTACTGGTTTTTCCCAATTTGGAATATCTTCCAAAAAGCTTCGAAGCCAATCTGCTTCTTCTGCGGATTTATCCAGAGCAATAAACTCGGATTCAATTGTTGACCTTGCTATGCAAGTTTGTTTGGACGGTTTCCATGAAATTGCTCCATTTCCTAATGTAAACACATATCCACTTGTGGATTTTGTGTCTTTTGACCCGGTTATCCAATTTGCATCACTATATCCTTCTATTACAGAAGGATATTTTTCATAATGCAGCATATAGTTTTGTGTATACTTTAAATATCCTATAACTCTGATTATTGCTTTCCAGTGATGTTTACCAGGATTGCTGGTATATCTGCTAAGCTTGCTTATAGCGTATGCAATATCAGGCCTAGTGCAGTTCATGACATACATAATACTTTCCAGTATATGGGAGTATTCAAGCTGATATATACCATCACCAGTGTTCTTTACCCAATTTTGGTTCATATCTACTGGTGATTTTGCAATAGTTATATTATGCTGCTTGAATCTTTCAAGTATTTTGGCAATGTAATGTGACTGAGATAACGCATATCCTTGTGATGTTTTTATAATTTTTACACCCAAGATTACATCAGCCACTCCTAGGTCTTTCATGTCAAATCTAGAGGATAACATATCCTTTGTAGATTTTATTATGGCCTTACTATTTCCTAGGATTAACAAATCATCAACATAAAGACAAACAATGACATATCCAATATCTGTGTGTTTTATATAAACACACTTATCTGATTCATTTATTTTGAATCCATTTGATAACATAGTTTCATCAAATTTCTCGTGCCATTGTTTTGGTGCTTGTTTAAGGCCATAAAGTGATTTTACTAACTTACACACCTTATTTTCATTTCCTAGGCTTAGAAACCCTTCAGGTTGCTGCATATATATTTCTTCTTCCAGTTCACCATTTAAAAATGCAGTTTTCACATCCATTTGGTGTATTTCCAAATTTAGTATGGATGCTAATGCTATAAGAATCCTAATTGATGTGATTCTAGTTACTGGTGAGTATGTATCAAAGTAATCTAGATCTTCCTTTTGTCTAAATCCTTTTATTACAAGTCTTGCTTTATACTTGTCGATTGAGCCGTCAGCCTTTAGTTTTTTCTTGAATATCCATTTATAACTTAGTGGTTTTGATCATTTGGGTAGATCCACTAGTTCCCATGTATGGTTTTGTAAAATAGATTCTATTTCACTGTTGACGGCCTCCTTCCAGTAAGGAGCATCGAGAGATGACATTGCTTGCTGATAAGTTAGTGGTTCATTTTCTATCATATATGCATAGAAATCCGGTCCAAAGGTTTTAGAGGTCCTTTGTCGTTTGCTCCTTCTTGGTTCCTCTATTTCTGATTCAACATTCCTTTCAAACGTGGTTTGATCAATATTATCCTCAGGAGTATCAGTATCTCTCGGTCTCTTTTGAACAATAGTTTCAATCGAGTTTTTAAGAGGAAAAACATGTTCAAAAAATCTGGCATTTTGAGACTCGATAATGGTGTTTTCATGAATGTCATCAATTTCAGATTTGTACACCAAAAATCGATATGCACTACTATTATGAGCATATCCAATGAATATGCAATCTATAGTTTTTGGTCCAATTTTGACCTTTTTCGGTTTTGGTATTTCTACTTTGGCCAGACACCCCCACACTTTCAAATATTTATAGGATGGTGGTCTATTTTTCCAAAGTTCGTGGGGAGATTTGGATATTTTCTTTCTAGGTATTTTATTTAAAATGATTTGCCGAAAGAATAACTTCTCCCCAGAAGTTATCTGGCAGGCCAGAACTAATTAGTAAGGCATTCATCATTTCTTTAAGTGTTCTATTTTTCCGTTCGGCTACGCCGTTGGATTGAGGCGAATACGGAGCTGTAGCATGGTGTATAATTCCATGCTCAGCACAGAATTCCTCAAATGGGGACTCGTACTCTCCTCCTCTATCACTTCTCAAAGCTTTTATTTTCTTGTTGAGTTGATTCTCAACTTCCGCCTTATACTGTTTAAACATATCGAATGCTTCATTTTTGCTTCTAAGGAGGTATACATGACAGTACCTAGTACAGTCATCAATAAAGGTAATAAAGTACCTTTTTCCACCTCTAGTTTGACACATTTTCAAATCGCACATGTCTGTATGTATTAGGTCTAAAGGTTCAGTTTCTCGTTCAATGTGATGAAACGAGGTTCTTGTTATTTTTGCTTCTGCACAGACTTGACACTTATAGTTAGGGTCTATGTTTCATTTTGGTATAAAATCTAGATTTATTAGTTTCCGCAATGTATCAAAGTTTACATGCCCTAATCTAGAATGCCATATGTTAGAAGAGCCAACAATATAAGCAGAAGATTCACTTTTATTTATATCACTGTTTGGTACGACAGTGGTTACATTGGCTTTAAATAAACCATCACACACATAACCTCTTCCTACATACACTCCGCTCTTTGACATTACAAACTTGTCAGCAACAAAGGTTAGTTTGAAGCCATGTTTGCTAAGCAACGATCCTGAAATCAGGTTCTTGTGGATTTCTGGAACGTGGAGAACGTCACTTAATGTAAGTTCCTTTCCAGAAGTTAATTTCAGTACAACCTTTCCCTTGCCTTCAACCCTTGATGCAGATGAGTTGCCCATGAATAGTTGCTCATTATCAGTGGCAGGTTTGTAGGTTGTAAACTTCCATTTATTGGCACATATATGACGAGTGGCTCCTGTCTAAAAACCACTCTTTGTTATTACCAACAAGGTTGCATTCAGAAACAACTGCACATAAATCCATATCAGTGATGCCATCTGAATTTTCTGCCACATTCGCTTCTTGTTTCTTCTTTTTGGGTGCGCGACACATGGCTGCTTTATGACATTTCTTTCCACAATTATGGCAATTTCCTTGAAACTTCTTTTGTCTCTTTGCCTTAGGATTATTTTCGCGTTTCCTTTTATTAGTCTTTTCATCCTCAACAACATTTGCCTTTGCCTGTATTGAATTGGTTGCATTTTTCTCCGACCTTCTATTGTCCTCTTCAATTCGTAGACGAACAACCAGATCCTCCATAGTCATTTTCTTGTGCTTGTGCTTCAAATAGTTCTTGAAATCCTTCCATGATGGAGGCAACTTTTCTATAGCGGCAGCGACTTGGAATGATTCACTCAACTCCATCTTTTCGTCGTGAATCTCATGAATAATCACTTGGAGTTCCTGAATCTGAATCTGACTGACGACTGTTTTGGATTCCACCATCTTGAAGTCAAGAAACTTCCCTACAATGAACATTTTCATTCCAGCGTCTTTAGTCTTGTATTTCTTTTCTACTGACAACCAGAGGATTTTCGCGGTCTGGACGGTGCAATATACATTGTATAAACCGTTTTCCAGTCCATTGAGATGTAGCTCTTACAGATGAAATCAGAATTTTTCCATGCTGTAAGTGCCTCGACCTTGGTGGCGTCAGGTTCAAGTTCATCAACATGTGGTGGATCCTTAGAAAGGTATTTGGCTAGACCCAATGTTGTTAAGTAGAACAGCATTTTCTGTTGCCAACGTTTAAAGTCTTGCCCATTAAATTTTTTCGGTCGCTCGCCGTGTGTGTACGTGACAGGTTGTGGAACCGGAGGTGCAGACGGTTGCACACTCGTTGTTGGTGCAGATTTATTGTTGTTATCTTGCGACATTTTCGTCTGCAAATACAAATAACAAGCCAATAAAGTTTCAAGATTGTTAGCAAATATATAGTAGAAACGACAGCAAACCGTTTCAAATAGTGTTGCAGAACTATAAACAGAAACATTCAAATACTGATGCTGTTCTATAGACAATTGCAACAGCAGCAAAGCGTTGTAATATGCATGCAATGGAATAACAAGAAGATGGTCTGAATAAAAACAGATGTATCGATTAGAATGTCCGAGTCCAACGTAGAACTGTTGGCTTGAAATGAAATTGCTCCCGCTACGGCGCTTTCGGTTGTAGAGCAATCGCTTTCCAAACCTGAAACGGACCTCTCTGCGATGCAGCGCAGCAATCATGCATGATCCATTCCTTCTTTGACCTATTAATATATATATATATATGTATATATATATATATATATATATATATATATATATGAAAGCCTTCATGCCTTCAAGCCTTCATGCATGATCCATTCCTTCTCCTCATTTTCTTTTGATATCACTTACCGAGACTTAGTATATAAGGTGGGATTGGGATGTGTATTCCCCGATGTGGGATATTGTTTCCCTCACTTTAGCCACTTATTCATTTCTAACAAATTTATCATTGTTGATGATAAATGTAACAGTGAAGAATTGTTAAAACCATTAGTAACAGTAATTATTTCAATCATATTTATTCTTTTTTCTCACTGATTAATTAATCCCTACTTTGGAAACACTTGATGATATATCTTAGTTTAAGAAAATGTTTCTACTATTATTCATAACGATCTTTCTTTTCTGTTTTCTGACTTCAAATTCCAAGATTAGCAAAGTTATGATTTCGTTTTTGAGTAAATAAGTTTGGTAAATCAAGAAAATTTTCCTTTTCACTTAAAATAAATTAAAATGTTGATATAAACATTAGTGGAGTTTGAACTAATAACAAAATATTTAATTTTTTTATCATTATTAATATCTTAATACGACAAAAGTTTAATGTATCTATAAATCGATAAATTTTTTATTGACTATCAACAATTTACCAGAATGTATGCTATCAATAAATATTATATAATAATAACGGTAAAGCATCGATGGTTATTTTTTGACTTACAAACAATATCGGTATGGTAACTGTTTTTTCGTACGATTAACGGTTACCATTACCGTAATAATTAAGTTGCTAATGAGTACTTATTGTGATTTATTTTTATTCTAATAATTCAAATAATTTTTTATCCAATATACTATCATTTTATGTTTAATTGAAATTAGTGTAAAATTACAATAAATATTTGTTTTTTCTAAAATTATACAACCAAATGATCGGTTTTTCCACTATTGCGCGGCTGTACTAGTTAAGGGTTTCAAAATGGATTCAAATGCTTTGTTCTCCAAAGTCATGTGTTTTTTATACAATCCCAATCATTCATTCTATCACGTTAATTAGTCAATATAATTAAATGAAGGGTGAAAATTAAGTCATACGGTGAGCACGTCGGTTTTTGGGAAGAATCGGGCTGTCCTAAAGTCACCATTAGCAATGGCATTTTTATACCCTTTATCATTCAGAATTTCGTAATTCCCAAATTTTCTTAAACCTACCCGAGTCCCCGACAGCTAGTTTGTCCTTCCCTGGTATGTTTAGCAGTTGGTCACCAAAACCTAGGGTTTCAAGCGAAACACCCAAATCCAAAGGCAAAGGAATTGCCAGAAACCATGATTCCGCCGCTGTTCCGAGGTTGCTGCCTCTCGATTCGTTGAATGGAGGAGAGTTAGACCGAGATGGTGAAGATATGGACGCATGGAAACGGTTCAAAGAAGAAGGATTATTAGAAAAATCGCATTTTCACAAAAAAGGTCGTGAGGTTCTGGCTTTAAGAATTTTAGAGCTCGAAAAAGAACTTCGTGATTATCAGCATACCATGGGCCTCCTCTTGATCGAGAAAAAAGAATGATCTTCAAACATGGAAGAATTGAAGTCTCGTCTTGCTGAAGCTGAAGATAATTTGAAACCAGGGAAAGCAGCACATATAATTGCATTAGCTGAATCTAAGAGGCGAGAGGATAACTTATGCAAGGCTCTGGGAGTTAAAATGCAACGTATCTCTGATCTTGAAAAGGCATTAGGAGAGACTCAATCGGAAAAATGCAGAACTTAAGCTTGCTTATGGGAAGAAAATAACAGAAGTGCATGCGTTGGAAGCAAGTATTAGGGAGAAGAAGTTGGAAATTGAAAGAATATTGCATTCTGCAAATGCAATGCTTGCTGAAGCTAATAGAAAGAGTTCTGAGATAAGTAGGAAGTTAGAAGACGTGGAAGAGCGCGGAAGTAGGCTTCAGAGAGAAATGGAGTCTATCAGTTATGAACGAAAAGCTATGGAAAAAGACATTTCTGAACAAAGGGAGCATTTGCAGGAGTGCCAAAAAAAGGGTGCACGATAGTCAAAATAAACTGCTTGATGAACAGATGCGTATTTATGAGAGGCAGGAGAGAACAACTGCAGCGGAAAGAGCTCTTAAGAAGATGGAAGAAGAGCTTGAAGAAGCAAAAAGATCGGCCGAGGGTACAAATACTCTGAAAAGTAAGGAAGAGGAGATCGAACTTATAATGGAGAATCCACAGAAGAAGGAGAAAGAATTACTTGAAGTGGAGGGAAAGCTCAATCACCGTGAAAGAGAAGTTAACCACAAACAGAAACTGATTAATAAGAGAGAGAAAAGATTAGAGAGTAAGATGGATGAAATTGAAATTAAAGAGAAGGATCCTGAAACTGGACCTGAAGCTTTGAAGAAGTGGGAGGAGTCTTTGAAGTCGGAGGAAAAGAAGTTGATAGTAGAAAAAGATCGGATAATGAAAGACATGCACAAGCTTAAGGCATCTATCAATGAACTTCAATCTTTAAGAGGTGCATTAAAAGCTGAAGAACATCATATCGCTAAAGACAGAGAAAAGCTTGAAATAAGCAAAGAAGAGAGAGAGCAATATTTCCAAAAACAATCTGAATTGAAGCAAGAAATTGAGAAGTACGTGAATATGCAAGAGGAACTCTCAAAAGAAATGGATTCCCTAAGAGAGGAAAGGGAGAAGCTTGAGAAAGAACGGGAATCCCTCAATGAGGAGAAATTAATGTTACACGGAGAGATGAAGAAGATTCAGGATGAGAAAGAGAAGCTCGAAAAGTGGCACCATAAAGAGCAAGAAAGGTCGACATATCTTTTGGAGGAGGGCGAAAGTCGATCTCAGAGCATATCTACTGGAAGAGAGCGACACAAGAAGCATAAAACCTCAACAACTTCTGCGGAGCAAATTCCTACTGGGGAGAAGAGATACAATCTAAGAAGTTCTACAATTGCAAAGAACTCAGGAGCAACAACTTAAGCAGTTTCAAATCAGGCTAAAATGCAAACTGGAAGCCATTAAGCTTCACAAAATAATAATCAGATTAAAAAGGGCGATATGCTCTGAGACTGTTTATTCAATAACATGGCATCTACCTGTTTATAATTATATTGTGATGTATTTCATCCTGTTTGGGTTTGCAATGCCTTTCTTCAACCCGGCATTGATATCTTCATTCTAGTTAAGCTCGTATTATTTATAATGCAATGAAATCAGGGTTTTCTTTTTTCTTTACATACGTACTGTTATGACAGTTTTGTTATTTAAGACTATTATTTGGTTTACCATGCATTTTGGATGTCTTTTGAGTGCATTGGAAATCAGCTTTCAAACGATCGGTTCCTAACTGATGATCGTTGGGTGTAACTGCTTCACATTAGTTTGTGGTCATAATGTGTTATTCAAAAGCATATTCTTTTACTTTATCAGGTCGTGTTAGAAGATGTTAGACCAGCCTTTTAATATGATGACCCTTCGCCAATATTTAACTAATTTGACATTAAAATGTGATGTGTAATACGCAGACTGTATTCTGGTGAATAAATAACTACGTTCATTCATGTTAAATTGTAATTTCATCACAATTATTTGTGAAAATATGGTACAAAGGCATGTGTTCTAATGTTACTATTTGTATTGTATTTCCAGCTGAATTTTCACAAGTTTTCAGGTTTATTTAAGAGATTTAGGGAGTGGGCATAGATTTGCAGCTCAACTTCTGCTGACTTCAGGTGATTTTTAATAAATGAAGGTTTGAATATTCACAGGTGCATACTCTTGAGTGTTCGGTCATTAGCACCGACTACATTAGTATTCACTGTAGAAATGGGGCCATGTGCATTTGTTGTGCTTGAATTTGTTAGAAGGTCATCAACTTCCACACAACCAAGTATATCAGTTTCTACCTGTGAGTTATCACCTTGTTTGGTCTTGATAGCTAACTCCACATATTTGTTTTCATTCAATTTCGCCTGCTGTATTTGATTATTCTCTTCACTCATGCATAGTCGTTCCCCTGCTTCCCCAACTAAGTCCCCATGCATAGCTGGATCTCCATGCGTGTTACCTATTTACTTAGCCTATTTTTCATTATCAATCATTCCAGTCAAGCCACCCGAGCCCACTGCTGCATCTCTTTGCTCTGCAATGTCACCTGAGTCCCCCTTTCCCTGTTCAGAAATCTTGTCAACCTGAACACACATTTCAGACATGCACAATTGCTCACTTGACTTCATGGCCACAACCAGGGACGTACGCAGAAATTTGATACTGTGGGGGCGCAATATATATGGTTATAGAGTTGCCCCATTTTAGTTCAGATCTATGAAAGATCTGTTCATGTGCTAGAGGTTTCCAAACATTATTCTGTTTACATGCCAGGTTCACATAGGTCGATTTTTTACGTCCCTTGTTCTCCCTCCTTGATATTATTCATATTGACGGTATTCTCTTTAGCTACATTAGCCCACGACCTCTTGCTGTTATGGTCAAAATTAGTGAAATTCATGCTAGTACCTGGCTTATTGGAATTCACTTTTTGTTTTCTACTAATCATAGGTTTCCGTCTATTTCCTGTTGCCACATCTCTTTTGACTGTATCCAATAATCCAAAACGCTCAAGCACACTTGAATCAATACCTTGATTGATTCCAGTGTGACGCACTCCTACGTTAGTAGGAGTATTTCGACCATATGACCCGTCGACACCAATGGCCGATCGACCAGGAGCAAGAGCAGCACCAGTTTCGACGGTAGGAAACATAGCTTCATCTTGGCGTGAACTCCCTTCCCCTCTTGATTCCATAGGTGATTTTGAATTCTTGTCTGCTGGTGCGGGATCGGGTGGTTGTGAGTTGCGATTTGTAATTAGGGTTTCATCAACCGCCATTCTCAAGTTCCTTATTATAGTTTTTAGCATAAATATTAGTTTGTAGTAGTTATGGTAGTTATAGAAATATTGTTATATGTTTTATTTATTACAAATATTTGAGATAATTGATGAAGGTTCCGTGTGTGTGTGTAAATAATGTGTTCTATTCGAGAGTCGGATAAAGTTGATATGTTATAAATTGATTAAACTCAAATTTGTTGTTATATCAGTGAAGAAATTGTTGTTGTTATATTCTACCACTAATTAGGAGTTAAAAGTATGGCTTTTAAAATAAATGGTAATGCTAAAATAATTGTTTAAGCATGTCAAGCTTATTAAAATGACTTTGAAGTTTATCCGGCCTTGATATTAATTTCTTATGGTGTAATTTAATAGTAAACTAACTAGAAATTTTTTATAAAGTGATTTGAGAAGTTAAAAATTTAAAAAGAAGTATTGTATTATTTAATAAGGTTTGATTAAGGTAGGGCTGTCAAAAACATACCCAACCCACATACCCAACCCAATTACCCATAAAATAAATGGACTGGATCAAAACCATTTAGTTAAATAGAATTATTGGGTAAACCCATTTAACCCAACAAAGTAATTGGTTCTAATGGTTCCAAACCGCATAAATACCGTACCCACTTAACCCATCAGAAATTTTAGGTTTAGCTTTCTTTTTCGTCTAATTCCAACCCCTGAACTCCATTTCTTCTGCGACAAAAACAGTAGGGTTTGTCTGCCCTTCCGTCTTCGCTTATTTCTGCTTTCATCTCCCCTTCCGTCTTCACTTCTTTGTCTCTAATTCACGCTTTTTTGAGGTACGAATTTTCTCGTCATTTGGATCCAAGATTTTACTTGAATTTAAGTTGTGAATTTGCATTCAGATTTAGATTAATTTGTATAAAGTTTTAAACCATAGTCGCTATGATTGAGTTTTAAACCCTAGTCGCCATTATTTATACGAATAAGCTTCGATGTTCAATTTTGTGGTCACAAAAAAAAATCAATGGAAACATTTATACATTGTCAACTTTTCCCTGAAAGTAGATTACTGGATTTAGCATGAGTTTTGAATTAAAGCATAGATTTTTTTTTTTTTTTTTTTCCTTTCAAAAATTGTATTGTTTTCATCATTATCAATGGCTAATGGTTTATCTTTTGCACACCAGTTGTTATCTCAGTGATAAAAGAAGGTGTCAAGTTCTCAACTAGGGGTGACATTGGAAGTGCCAATATCGTTTGCAGGTAAAATACAACAGTTGACAAGGTATTGTTTTTTAAGGCTTCTAGATTATCTCCTGTTGTGCAAAAACAAGGCATTTCAAATGCTATTTTCTCAATTATTCTAGAATTGGCTTTAGAGGAAGTTGCCACAAATATCTCTTGCAGGCCTATTGTTCCCCATCTTCGGTTATAAAGCGGCTGGCAATAGCTTTAGAGTAAGTATCTTCTAATCGGCGAGCTTACTGTTTATATCTAATCATCTATAAAATGCTTTTGATATTCTTGTTTCGGTTGTGTGGATCATTAAATTCTTTTTCTTTGAAGCTGGCTGTGTACCTTTATGTGTCAGATATTGACAGAAAAGAAAAGAAAAATCTTTGTTATGTTAATTTTTAGTATTATTTCCTTTGTTGTATGTCTTCTCATTTAATGTTCCTTATTTATCCTACTCCTATGGCCTTAACCTGAAGATGAGTAAATAAAAAAGACAAATGGATTACCAAATCAAACAATGAAGAATTTCTTCCTTATTTGTTGTGTGCTATTTTCTCAATTATTCTTTGTCTTAGAACATTATTTTACCTAATTAAACTCATGATATATCAGTTAGTTTTATATTTAAGTATTTTGCTCAATATTTTTTACCTAAAATTTGTGGTTTTAAGCTTCTCGTGGATTTATTTACATGCTTATGAACTTGACCTGTTGTTTGTATATATTGAGAGCTGCTAAGTGAGTGAATTTTACATGCAAATATATTTATTTGTTCTTGTGTACACCCCTTTTAACTCGTTGCACCTGTTTTCACCTAGTTTCCTATACATGTATATATATCTTTACTTGAGTATTGCTTTATTATGCCCACATTTTCTTTGCAGCATTTATATAAATATTTAGGCTGTTGAATTGATTTTTCCTGCAACCGCGTTGACTGTATAGATATCTTTATTAATAGTTTGTTTGAAAGCGCAATCTTTTGGTCGGACCGCGAAATTTCAAAATTGCTCTTATAAAAAATTTCTCTACAGATATTATTAAAGATTTAATTAGTGTAACTCAAAAATAGGATCTGACAAATAAACTTCCATACAGATTCAATTTTTCTTCTATAAATATTATCAGGTCTTCGTATTACTTGAAAATAAGATCTAACAAATAAACTAATTTATAAATTTGTTTTTTATAAATTAATAATATAAATAAAATTTTAAACTAACAAAAAATTAGATATTGCTATATAGAAATAAAAATTCAAATTAACTATATATAATTCAACACAAACATATAGTTAAATATTTGTGGAAAATATTTTCTTTTAAATGTATTAAAACAATACAATTTGTAAAAAAACAATTTAGACGTTTTCATCACGCACGAAGCGTGTGCCGTAATGCTCGTATTTATATGTGTGACGGGTGTAGGGAAGTTGCTGTGTTCAATTGAATATGTGTGTATGGCTGTAAATATAACTGTGTGTTGCATGCGAATAAAATATACAGGTGTGTGTATAACAACTGATGCGTGCATTTGCAGATAATTGAATGTGCGCGCTCTGCGTTTGTATGGATTGAGTGTGTGGGATGCATGTGTTTATATTTTGTTTGAATTGGTCTGTGGGTTTTTACAATATTTTATAGTTGGGTTTTCTTTCCTGCATTGCTTTGGTTTTGTTTGCCTTGTGCTTTTTTTTTATGACGCCATTGCTTTGGTTTTGTTTGCCTTGTACGTTTTTGTTTATATGATGCCTTTTGACTAAGATCAAGTGTAATATATAAACTAATTAGTTATTATATAAATAATAACATTTATAAATAAAAGGCGGTTTTGTATATTATAAATTTAATTAAGAAAAAAGTTTTATTTGATACAAGTTATCCTTTATTCCAATCACGAGTAAACTGTTTAGCCATGAGATGGGTCTATTTATTGTTTAGCTTAAACTTCCCGTTCTTTTTTGAGTTTACATGAAGTTTTGTAGTTAACTCTGCCTCAATTATCTTTTTACTGTTTGAAATTGAATCCTTGATATCATTTTTGGCAATTGAGTGCATATTTGATGATCATGTTGTATATTGATTTGGCTATTCAGATCATTGTTTTGGATCCATACTGCTTGTTGACTGTTGTTCTGAACGGTTTGATGTGTTTCTTTATTGCAACTTGCTGTTGCATTTGCATCATTTCCATAAATGTTTGTATATGTTTCCTTAAATTAACTGGAATTGAAATTATATGTAGGACTATTGATAATTGGATAAATATTTTCTTGAATTTACATCTGTTGTCATTTAGACCATCCACTTCAAGGGTAATTAATCAAGAGAATTAATTAGTGGTTAATTAATTAGTGATTGGTTTGTAATCAATGGTTATATAAGCAGGATTTATAGATTGATGTAATTAATTTAACTTATTTTAAATTAATTAGAGATGATGTAATTATTTAATTCATTTTAAGTTAAAATTAAATTTTCAAGCCTGGATTCAAATTCAGTTTGAAATCCATATTTTAAATCTAAGTTTTAAATTCTGTTTAAACTTGTTTCAGATTTTTAAAACTAATTGAATTGAAAATATACAGGTTTCTCTGAAACCTGTAACTTTTTAAATACCCGAGTCCTCTCTTGATTGACTTCGGGCAAAAACCCATACCACTTCGAGCTAAAAACTCGAATTACCCTAGTATGACTCGAGTACAAAAATACTGCAAAACCCAAACATTATCCTGACACCATTCTTCACCGTGCATATGCACGGTGGCCTTGGCCACCTCCGGCCACCACTAAGGCAACAAGCAACCCGGCGTTCACCACAGAAACAATATCCGATCATCCAAAATTCATCATCTACTCGAAAACAATTTCGAGTCCCAAACCCAAAACCTGAAACAAATACTGGAACCAGTTCACCATAAAATCCCAAAACCTGGAACTACGACGCAACCCAAAATCCGTTCACCGTGACGGCTACAACTCCGGCCATGAGTACATCGATGCTTCATCTACTATCCCTTGGAATTCCAATGCACTCGATCCACTGGAGGGTACGAGACGATCAAAACTCTGCATTGTCCAGAAACTAGGTTTAGAAATCAAATCCTACAATCACATCACCACGGTGAACTTCCATCACAACCACCATTTTTCCTCCACTCACCCACCTCTTGTCCATCACCGGAAGGAATCCCGATCCTCCAGATTACAGAATTCATCAGAAATCACTAAATTCTCATTTTCTGGTTAAACCAGAAATATATCCAAACCTCTTCACTAAAAACAGTGATTTTAGTTTTAAAAATCCAATTTTGGTTTAAGCATTTGATTCAGAATCTTGAATTGCAAAATTAACATGTTTGAATTTTTTTTTTCAAAGACTCAAGTTTTCCTGTTAAATTTTATTCCAGAGTAATTCCAGATCTAATTTAATTTAAATAAATTTTGAACCTTAATCTATGATGAAACAAAACATTTTTGTTTAAAGCCTAAATTCTAACATGGACTTGTTTAAGAGAAAAATGGATTTTTATCAAAATCCTTGCTTCTGAAACTAGATACAGGCAAGAGCAGATACACATCACATACATTCAAAAAGTCATATGTATATATACAGCAATGCATTTAAAATTATACACACAAGCATACCAATTCAACATGTTACCAGATAACATACACAAGGCATACTTATATCAGTTATTCATCAAATAATAGATTATACTTAAGTTTTATTTAAAAAAAAAGAAGTTACTCACCTGAGACAATGAGGACAGAGACTTTATTTTGAAAAACTGTTTTGAAAGCTTTTACTTCCTGATGATAAACTGAGTTGCAGGCTTGAACAAATCCATTTTGCAGAAGACAAACCCATATTTCTTTTTACTTTTGAATTCAAACTTGCATGTTAATCCTGTAATCCACTTCAAATCCCTCTTCAAACCAATCTGTCTGCATTTTTTTTTTCATTTTCAAAATCAAGATCTGAAACCCTTCCTTAATTACAGCAAGCTAGTCCTCTGTAAAATCAACAAACAAGTAAACTCTGCATATCATGTTATTAAAATTTATTGATTCAATTTTACATCTTGAATCTACTTCGTATAAAATGATTTTTAAGGCAAAGTTCAGAATTTTTAATTGAAATTGAAGGAGAATTTTGTTGATAACCGAAATTGGGTTTTGGGCAAAATTATGGTGACTGAGTAAAAACTAGGGTTTTGTGCTTGCTTATAGATGATTGTTTTGAATTGGATATCTGAATATGGTTGATATCTGTTGGATGATAGTTGAGATATTCTATGATGAGATATTATGTATATATATCTGAGATAGATATTGGTTATTATCTATGGATAATACTATGTGAATGCTATGTTAAATCTGTTGAATGCTTCTCTGTAATTTCAAGGTACAGAGTAAATTTAAACAAAAGCTTCAAAATTTATTCAACAAATCATTGTTAAGCATGAACCTTCAAATGCAGTAGGATTGTTTAAACATGAATTAAGGTTTAAATTGATTTTCAAACAGTAAACTTAATTAATTAATTTAAACTAATCAAATTAATTAATTAATCACAATGATTAATTAATAACTTTGATTACCTTCATAAGGTAATTATACTTAACCAAATTCCATACATTATTATCTAAATTAATTAATCCAATTAATTATCAAAATTAATTACATTAATTAATTAATAAATAATCCCAAGTTAATGACCTTCATTAACTTATCATCAATTCTTTAATTACTTTTCTTAAGTAATTAACTTAAATTAATTAATATTAATTACAAATTAATTCATCTTAATTACTTAATTTAATCTTAATTAATTTATTCAAACCCTTAATTAAATAAATAAATAAATAAATTATCTTATTTAAATTACCTTACTAATTTAATGAATCACAATCATTAAATCTTTGATTTACTTTAAAATAAAACATTTCTTATACATTATCATTAACAAAGCAATTTAAAACAATTTACTTTAAATTTCGTTTCAAATTACATTTTAAATTTTAAATTTAAAATGAAGTCAAACTTAACTTTATCAAAGTTTTAAAAACATTTTAAAACCCTTTAAAACTTATACTAAATAATTTCTTATTTTATAAAGAAGTTTAGAGGAAATTTAAACCCACATTCATTTTAAAATACAAATCCAATTTTAAATTACCTTAAACATTCAAAGTTGTTTTAAATCAACTTAAATTTAAAAACTTCCTTTATTCCCGAATTATGATTCAAGTTTGGATTTTGATTCCAGATTTAAACTTAGGTTTAAACCTCTAGTTTTATTTAAAGTTTTGCTATTAAATTCAAACTATTAAAACAATTTAAAGTTGTTTAAAATATCTTAAATTTCAAAACTTACATTATGTCAAACTAAGATTCAAATTAGACTCTGAATACAGATTTTAAAACTTGGTTCAAACTTTGCTTAAACCTTGCTTTATACTTTAAAATTTTCATTTTAAAGTTTCAGAACAAACAGGTTTGAAAAACCTGTAATCCAACACCAGGCTCGAGCATCCCAAATTTACTTCGAGCTAAACCCCTCATGACTTCGACAAATCCACGAAGCAACCCGAAAGGAAACCTGAGGTGTAACGACCCGTATTTTACGTGTCGATAAATCATAAAATAGTTGCCATTAAGTCGTTCAGAATTTAAGTCGTTCGGAGCTTAAGTCGTCCAGAGATGAGTCGTCCAGGGTTAGGTCGTGTCGTAGCATACGTCGGTGGAGCGACTTAGGAGTTGGAGCGACCTATAGGAGTGAGCGACTTAATGGGATAGTGGTTGAGCGAGTTACCGACCTAAGAGAGATAGGTCGGTGAAGCGACTTAAGGTAGTTAGCGGCTTAAGGAGGGTAGCGACCTGGTGGTTAGCGCTGTGTTGAAGTTAGGTCGTAAGCGACCTATGATAAGTCGCTAAAGGCGCATAGGGTAAGTCGTTAGGTCGTTGAGCCGTGGAAAGTCTTAGGTCGGGGGCACTGCTAAGTCGTAGGTTGTGGAACTGATAAGTCGCTAGGTTATTGAGTCGTGAGTCGGTAGGTTGTTAAGTCGTCCAGATGACTTAGAAAGGAACGCGGCTTGCATGTTAGGTCGCGTGTGTGTTGAGCCGTGTTTGTGTTAGGTCGCGTAGAGGCTTGAGTCGGTAGGCCGTGGGGTTGATGAGTCGTAAGTCGTGGGGCCTTGTTAAGTCGTGACCGACTTAAGGGGGCGAACGACTCATAGGTTTGGCCTATAAATATACGGCCTTATCTCTCTTTTTGGGATCCGGATTTTTAAGCGACGAAGTTCTACCATTTTGAGAGCTCGAGTGCTACACTTCTTCACTTCTTTTCTACTCTTTAATCTAGTGCTTCCTTCCATCCAAGATTGAAGATCAAATCGAAGATCCAAGAACCAAAATTGAAGATCTACATTCTTCAAAGAGAGACTTCATCGTTTGAAGCGGAATTTTGACGGATCAAGCTAGATCCTTCGCTGTCCGGATCTGGAGTTTGTTGCTTTTGAGGTGCTTAGGTGATTCGGTGAGTGGTGGTTATCTCTCACACGGACCCAAAGGAGTATATTGGATCGGTGGCTTGTTTGTGTGTTAAAGATAGTGATTTCATGCATTTTCCTTAAGTCTGCATGTAGATCCATCGTTCATAAAGTTTTGATATCCACTTTACTACATGTTAACCTATGCTATTTCATTCATCAAGATATTACTTAGAATTCATGCTTGTTAGATTTGGACTCTTTATTTACGAAATTGCCATTATTGTTATAACTGTTTATTTAGATCTTGTTTGAATGATTGATTACTTGGATTAATGATTGATCTGATTGATCGTTATAAATTAGTTGATTGATGATTTGATTTGGACAAGTTGGTCGAAGATGATTCAAAAGCTAAGTGGAAAGGCTCTTGAATAAGGAAAGCTGCTCGTGGTATATGAAGCGGATGATAAAGCTCATATGGATAGATTTGATGATGATGTTGAGATGGGACTTTGCTATGATGCGATGAGGCAAAGCATGATGTTGAGATGAGACTTTGCTATGATGCGATGAAGAAAAGCATGATGTGAGATAGCCTTGGTTTAATCCAGACGGGACCATCCCAAGCATGTTGATAACTCGGTGATATGGTTCGAGTTCGTTGATAATGGTTGGCTTGAGAGGCGCTTGAGCTAGTATGGAAATAGTCGTCAAGGAGGATGACTAGAAGGCTGAGATCTCATCGTTGTTGAAGATTCTAGCAGGCTCAAAGCAAGAGTACACTGGGCAGATTCGATAGTCCCAATCGACTAATAGTTAATGGTCGAGTACTCTGGGCAGATTCGATAGTCCTAGGCACGGGTCACGACGATGTGCGGAGTTCTGTCTAGAACTGGGGTTACCATTAGCCCTTGATGGACGGATGAAAGAATGAGCCGGTCATTCAATTAACGGTGATATCGAAGCAATGATAACAGTGATAGCCAGAGTCATGGATGTTTGGATGTTTTGGTTGTATCGTCACTCGGTCTCAAGAGCGATGTTTTGTGGGTGCTTATCTGATCTTGGTTTAGGCCTTGGGGGTTTGTACTTGGAAAACATCGACCTTGACTCGAGTGATAATTGCTTTACTTTAATTGTCTGTTGTGCTATGTTGTTTCTGCTTAGTGTGTCTGGGGGCTATCACTGTAGAAAGAGGTGGAGTGGGATGGTTGGGTTCCTATTCCTTTTTCCTTTATGCTCTTTTGGTATGTTGTTAGTTAATTTACCGCTCACTAAGACTGTTGTCTGACTCAAGGTTTTATGTTCAACTCTTATTACCTTAGGCTGTTCATCCATTTTGGGATGGGCATACTAGGTAGCAGGTGACATGTGCTGTTCTTAGTGACCAACGCTGTTGATGACGAAGACGAGCTAGAGGCTTTTGCATATTGTTTTTCTTACTATATATACTGGATATTCCGCTGCTTGTATGATTCTCTGAGTGTTATGTAGTGAGGCTTGATGTATTGACTATTCAGATGTTTGTATCAAATTGTTTTGTAGTGTATTGATGAGATTCTATTTAGTGAAGCTTCACTATATATATATATATATATATATATATATATATATATATATATATATATTTCTCTATTGTATTTTATCCCTGCGCTGTGAGTAATACGATAGACTCCGCTATTTTTACCTTACCTTGATGATCATCCATGGCTGCCTGGCATACTTTACAGCGCACTATTTCCTTGTTTAATGCAGGAGTCATGGACGGTCGTCACATTTGGTATCAGAGCTTTGGTTAATCGATTTTAGCCAATGCTCGCTGACGTAACTACGTATGAGAGACGTAATTTTATTTTGATGGATGATTACTATATATAATATAGTAGCTTAGAGAGATTTGAACCCCTTTATGCAGTTGTTCTCAAGGTGTACTAATCATTTTTTTAGATATTAAGAATGAGTCGAAGAGGGAGACCAGCTGCTAGGGAAGGCCGTGCTGTTGAGGGGGCTGCTGATTATGCTTCTATGTTCGAAGCCATGATGACTTCGATTATGAGAAGGATGCCAGCTCCGGGGTCATCAGTAGATGTTGGAGTTCAAGTTCAAGCTCCAAAACCGGTGTATTTTGCTAAGCTGTGTAAAGACTATACTGCTCTTGGAGGAAAGGTTTTCTAGGGGACAGAGTCAACCATTGAAGTTCAGAGGTGGATTGATGCTTGTAGAAGGATCTTTGGTGACTTGGGAATTGAGGATGCAACTAAGAGGAAGCTTGCATCAAGACAGCTTCAGGTAAGAGCTTCTGATTGGTGGAACTCTATCACCATTGATACTCCAGAGGAAGAAATTACTTGGGAGCAATTCCAAGCCAGATTTGAGGCTAAGTTCATTTCTACAGCTCAGAAATCTGTTCTGTTTAAGAAGTTTGTGGAGCTCAAACAAGGTGGAAGACCAGTTCTTGAGTATGTTTCGGAGTTTGAAGCCTTGTCCAAGTATGCTCGGTCATATATTGAATCTCCCTATCAGAAGAATGAGAAGTTTGTGACAGACTTGGACACTTACCTTGGGAGGCAGTTGGTGGATCATTTGGACGATCCGTTTGAGAAGCTTATGGAGAAAGCTCTCAGGCACGAGAATCTGTTTCCTAAAGAAGGACCTGTTGTTGCTGTGACAAAGGAGGAATCTAAACCACAGCAAGGTGGGAACAAGAAAAGGAAGCAACAGCAACAGAAGGGTAAGGATGACCAGAAGAAGCCGAAGGGTGAAGTGACCTGCTACAATTGTCAGTAGAAGGGCCATTTCTCTAGAGATTGTAAGAATCCGAGAGTGCCGGTGAAGTGCCACAACTGTGACAAGCCGGGGCATATTAAGAGGAATTGTCCAGAACCGCGAAAGGACAAGCAGATTGTGCAAGCTTATGCTTTGGGGGCTGTGCCATCATCTTCAAAAGCTCCTATGGAGGAAGAGAAAGGAAAGAGTGTGGTGGTACAAGGTACTCTTTCCATTTGCGGTATTCCAGTTAGAGTGTTGTTCGATACTGGGGCGTCGCATTCTTTTGTTTGTAACGAACTTGTAGGCCGGTTGGGTTTGGAACCGGATATCGTGGATAGACCATTGGTTGTGACTAATCCAGTTGGGGGTTCGTCTTGTTTGTGTATGGTATGCCGTGGTCTGGTTGTATCAAGTCATGATTGCTCTTTTGTTTGTGATTGTTTTGTTCTGAACTTTGCGGGGTTTGGAATTATTTTGGGTATGAACTGGCTTAGGAAGTATACGGCAAAGGTTGATTGTGAAAGGCTGGAGGTGACAGTCGAGAATGTGGAAGGGCGAAAGGTTGTGATACGATGTAAGCATGAGGAAGGCGTCTTCATGAGCTTCATGTATTCGCTGGTTGTTCCACGGGATGGACTGTCATCGGTGCCAGTCGTAAATGGATTTGAGGATGTCTTTGATGAGGTCAAAGGGTTACCGCCGCATAGAGAGATCGAGTTTCGCATCGATCTAGTTGAAGGAGCCAGACCTGTTGTGATGCCTCTTAGGCGGATGGTGCCTAGGGAACAGCAAGAGTTGAAGGTGCAAGTTGATGATCTTTTACAGAAAGGATTCATTCGGCATAGTGTATCCGAATGGGGTGCACCAGTTGTGTTTGCAACCAAAGCAGATGGATCGTTGAGGTTGTGTGTGGATTATCGTGAGCTGAATAAAGTGACTAAGAAGAACAAGTATCCATTGCCGAGAATATATGACTTGTTTGATCAGTTTCACGAAGCCAAGGTGTTTTCTCAGATGGATTTGGCAACGAGATTTCACCAATTAAGAGTGGCAAAGGATAGTGTGCCGAAGACTGCTTTTAGGACACCATCTGGTTTCTTTGAGTGGCTGGTAATGCCGTTTGGATTGACCAATGCACCAGCATATTTTGTGGATCTTATGAATAGAGTGTTCAGGGATCAGTTGAACAAGTTTGTACTTGTGTTCGTGGATGATATTTTGGTTTATTCCAGAACTGAAGAAGAGCACAAGACGCACTTGCGGATTGTTTTGGAAATCTTGCGGAAACAACAGCTGAGGGATAAGTTTTCTAAGTGTCACTTCTGGAAGAGCGAAGTGAAGTTCTTAGGCCATGTTATCTCTGGAAGTGGAATAGCGGTTGATCCCGCCAAGGTGGCAGCGATCCAGGATTGGGTTAGACCTAAGAATGCATCTGATGTGAAAAGTTTTCTTGGATTAGCAGGATATTATCGTCGATTTATCAAAGACTTTTTCAAGATAGCTGCACCATTAACAGGATTGACGAAAAAGAACCAAGTGTTCAGATGGGATGCTAAGTGTGAACAAGCTTTCGAAATCCTGAAAGAGCGACTAACAAGCGCTCCTGTTTGGACTATTCCAAGTGGAAATGATGAGATGGTGGTTTACACCGATGCATGTGGTACTGGACTTGGAGCAGTGCTAATGCAGAAGGATAAAGTTGTTGCATATGCAAGTCGACAACTGAAGCCGCATGAAAGGAATTATCCGACTCATGATTTGGAGTTAGCGGCGATTGTATTTACTCTAAAGATGTGGAGACATTACCTACTGGGAGTTCGATTCGAGTTGTTTACAGATCATAAGTCATTGAAGTATCTTTTCTCCCAGAAGGATTTGAATCTTCGACAGCAACGATGGCTAGAGTTTTTAGCATCATATGATTTTGGTATAGCCTATACTCCGGGAAAGGGTAACGCAGTGGTAGATGCGTTAAGTCGAAGACATGCAAGATTGGGGACCATGTTTTCAGAATGGAAGAATCTTAAGCATTTGGCTGGATTTGACTTCAGGCCTAGATGTGAATTGGAACCTGAGATGTTGGCAAACTTATCGATAAGACCTACTCTTGTGGAAAGAATTGGCGAGAGCCAAAAGCGAGACGATAAGTTTGTCAAGATTATCCGTGATTTGGAATCTAGATTTGATCCAGAGAAGGATAAAGGATTCGAGGTCGATCGAGAGGGTTGGCTTCGGAAACAAGGACGACTAGTTGTTCCCGATATAGATGAATTGAGGGATGAAGTTCTGAAGGAAAGTTATCACTCGAAGCTGACAATTAATCCAGGTGGAAATAAGATGTACCAGGATATGAAGAGAACCTATTACTGGGAAGGTATGAAGAAGGATGTTGAAAATTTTATTTCCAAATGCATGAACTGCCAGTTGGTAAAAGCCGAACAGAAGAAGCCCAGTGGATTGCTTCAGCCTTTAGAAGTTCCTACATGGAAGTGGGAGCAAATATCGATGGATTTTATCGATGGGCTACCTAGAACAGGGGCGGGAAATGAAGGGATTTGGGTCATCGTAGATCGTTTGACTAGGAGCGCAAGATTCATTCCTGTTCGATCAACTAGGACTGCATCGAAATTGGCTGAATTGTATGTTAAATGGATAGTTCGATTCCATGGTATTTCGAAGAGTATAGTGAGCGATCGAGACCCATTGTTCACTAGTGGATTTTGGAAGAGCTTCCAGGAAGTTTTAGGAACCGAGTTGTGTTTGAGTACAGCTTATCACCCTCAAACAGATGGTCAGACCGAGAGAGTCAACCGAGTTTTGGAAGATCTCCTCAGAGCATGTGTTTGGACTTCGGAGGATCATGGGAAGATCATCTTCATTTGGTGGAATTTGCGTATAATAACAGTTACCAGTCAAGTGTTGGTATAGCACCATATGAGGCATTGTATGGAAGACCATGTAACTCTCCGACATGTTGGCTGGAAACGGGAGAAAAGTTGATACTTGGGCCAGAAATGATTCGACAGACTTCTGATTGTATAGAGATCATTTGGCAACGAATGAAGGCAGCCCAAGACCGTCAGAAAAGTTATGCCGGTAAGCGTCGTAAGGATTTGGAGTTCGACGTAGGTGATAGGGTCTTTGTGATGATTTCTCTACTGAAGAATGTTATTCGATTCCGGAAGAAAGGGAAATTGACTCCGAGATTTGTTGGACCATTCCCGATCATCGAGCGAATTGGAAAGCTCGCTTATAAGTTGGAGTTACCAGAAAAGATGTCAGGTGTGCACAATGTTTTTCACGTATCGTATCTACGGAGATATGTGCATGACCCAAGTATAGTGGTTTCTGCTGATAGCTATGAAGATTTCAAAGTTGATCCAGTTGTTTGCGTAAAAAATGACCGCAAACACCCAAAGTCGTATGAGTTGGTTGATTTTATGTTGTTCTTAGTGATTTGGGTGATTTATGCAAATATATAAAAAACAGGGACTAAACTGTAAAAGACACGCAGATTTATAGTGGTTCGGCAAGAACGTGCCTACGTCCACTTTATATGTTATTCTCTTTTTTTTTTTCAGATTACAAGTACAAAGCTTTGATTACAAGTATCTAAAGTTGTTTGAGGGTTCCTTCCAGGCTTGAGCTCTCAAACTTGTCTTCCATTGTTGTACCCCTGCCCCTCTATTTATAGAGTGAGGCTGGGGGTAGGGGTCTTGGATGCTTATAGCTGTTGGTGGGCCTGGGCTGATGCAGTTTGGACTGGCAACTTTCTGGTTCGGCGAGGCTTCATTCGGCATGGAGCTTGGAGAGAAGGATGGTTGGACCGGTGGTTGGTTGGTCCGGTGGAGCATGGGTTGAGTGGAGTTCGTTCGGTGATAGGAGTATGATCCGGTGGTAGTATGTTAGTGGATGGAGTGTTGGTTCGGTGTAGGATGAGTGGGCCGGTGGATTGGTCCGGTGATGGAGGAGGCAGGTTGGTTCGGTATTGAGGTGGAGAGGCTTGGTTCGGCATTGCTTGGACCGGTATGCCGAATGGAGTTGTGTTGGGAACGCCGGATGGGAACGCCGAATGAGACGACTAGGAATGCCGAACGAGCTTTAGGCCTTAGTGCCGAATGACTCGTATACTTGCATAGCCGAATGAACATGAGGGTATGAGGCCGAATGGACTTGGTATTCGGGAACTCTGGACTTAGGTACGCTTGCTGGTTGCTCCTTCTTAGCTCGATCGTGGTGGAGACGCGCTCAACATTGATATTCCAGTTTTGACCAAAAAATGGGATAACACTTTGCCCCCCAAAATATGCCTTGCGGTAGGAAGGCGTGTTTTGTAATGCCATGAGCTGGATGTTCATATCCTGTCATCAACCTGTAAAGAACTTGATAGTTTATATGGCCCCAACTGATGACCGTTCGGGATCGAGCTATTTGGGATGAAGCGCGGCCGTTCATGGTCAAGCGCCTAACTTCAAATGACGATCGTTCGTGATCAAGTCATTCGAGGGAAAGTGCGACCCTGCGCGGTCAAGCGCGTAAATCCATGCGTCGATCGTACGGGATCGAGTCATCTGCAGTGAAATGTGACCGTTCAAGGTCAAGCGCTTTACTTCAAATGACGACCGTTTGGGATCGAGTCATTCGAGGTAAAGTGCGACAGTGCGCGGTCGAGTGGGGACCGTTCAAGGTCAAGCGCTTAACTTCAAATGACGACCGTTCGCGATCGAGTCATTCGAGGTAAAGTGCGACAGTGCGCGGTCGAGTCTGTAAGTCCACGCGTCGATCGTTCGAGACCGAGCTATTTGTGATGAAATGTGACCGTTCAGGGTCAAGCGCCTAACTTCAAATGACGACCGTTCGCGATCGAGTCATTCGAGGTAAAGTGCGACAGTGCGCGGTCGAGTCTGTAAGTCCACGCGTCGATCGTTCGAGACCGAGCTATTTGTGATGAAATGTGACCGTTCAGGGTCAAGCGCCTAACTTCAAATGACGACCGTTCGCGATCGAGTCATTCGAGGTAAAGTGCGACAGTGCGCGGTCGAGTCTGTAAGTCCACGCGTCGATCGTTCGAGACCGAGCTATTTGTGATGAAATGTGACCGTTCAGGGTCAAGCGCCTAACTTCAAATGACGACCGTTCGTGATCAAGTCATTCGAGGTAAGGTGCGACAGTGCGCGGTCAAGTGGCGGTCCTCAAATGACGACCGTTCGCGATCAAGCCATTTGAGATAAGGTGTAACAGTCAGTGATCAGGTGGCGGACCTCAAATGACGACCGTTCGCGATCGAGCCATTTGAGGTAAGGCGAGTTGTGCCGTTCGAGGCGAGTTGTGCCGTTCGAGGCGAGTTGTGATCGTTCGCGATCGGGTGCCGTTCGAGGCGAGTTGTGACTGTTCGAAGTCGGGTGCCGTTCGAGGCGAATTGTGACTGTTCGGAGTCGGGTGCCGTTCGAGGCGAATTGTGACTGTTCGAAGTCGGGTGCCGTTCGAGGCGAATGAGTGTGCCCGGGGGGGACTTAATATTATCAGTGTTGGAGTTATTGTTTGGGGGAATTTTTCGAATCAAAGAGTTCGGCAGTTCGTTGCCATGCAATAGGTGCTCGTGGATCGTTCGCGATCCAACGGGCATACAAGTAAATAATTTTTCCATGGAGTTACAAATGTTAAAGCAATAGTACCTTATAGCAGAAATGTCCAAACAGGAAGAATTCAAATGTTCAAATCAAAACGAAACAGAAGCAAAGCAAGGATGTCAAAGTGTAAGTCCCCATCCTGAAGCAGTCAATGATCATTCAGAGCATGCCTGGAGATCGTTCGCGATCTCGCACATGTGTAAATGATTTAATTGCTTTAGTGGAAGCTTACGACTTGTTCATCGTTATTTTAATCAAGCAATCAATGGATAATCAAATGGTGCCCTGATCTAGGGTCACCTCTAGCTGATGTAGAGGGTGGTCGCTCTGGCTCCACCGCTGGAGTTCGCCTCCTCACATACTGAAGGAGCATACCGTTCCTGATAAGCCCTTCCACCTCGTTCTTCAAGTGCCTACAATCATTAGTGTTATGACCATTCAATTCATGAAATACACAAAACTTATCTGATTTTCTTTCGTCAGAGGTTGGATCCCTTCGCATTGGTCTACGATACGGAACCTGCCCCTTGGTATCTTGATAAATCCGTTCCAAACTCTCATTCAACTGTGAATAGGTGGTGAATCGTGGCTCTCTCCGTAGCCACTTCGTCCTGTCATCATTATCCTCAGCCTTTCTCTTTCCTTTGCTAGTCTCTGCACCCTTTCCAGGTGGGTTTCCGCTCTTGATTGTGTAAACGTCATCTTCTTCCTCTCTTTCTGTACTAGCATCTTCCAAACGCAGAAACTTTTCAGCCTCATGATAGAACTCTCCCAGATTCATAGGCGGATCCTTGGTTAATGAATTCTTGAACTCTGTATTACCAGCTATTCCAGATACAGCTGCCATCATGACCATAGCTGGATCTGGTCGATCCACTGATGCTGCTGCAGCATTAAATCGCGTTAGAAAGCTCCTCAAAGTCTCTCCGGTTCTCTGTTTCAAGGTTGCCAAAGTCATCACATTCTTGGGTCTCGCAATATGAACCCTGAATTGCCTCATGAATCTCTCAGTTAAATCTGCCCATGTTCCTATGGAGCCGCTCTCCAGTTGCCTAAACCATAACGCTGCAATGTCCGTCAAATACAGTGGAAAGCACCGGGCCATAACCTCCTCTGATGCCCCCAGCACTTCCATATGTCTCATATACTTCGTTAGATGGACCGTGGGGTCCGTTTTCCCGTTGTACATGTCCAATGATGGTAGCTTGAATTCTGGTGGGTTCCTAGCCATCCTAATCGCAGAAGAAAAAGGACTCCTGTTTACATCTTCCAAGTCTTTGTTTACTAAACCGCCTCTCATAGCTCTTCTAACCATCTCTGCTAATCTATCATTGTCTCCAACCTGTAGTTCTCGTTCACTGTCTTCGACCTGCCCCCTAAGTCCGCGGGAGTTTCCATGTGTATGCATCCCTGGCTGAACGTTCATTCCTCTATTGCTACCAAGTGGTTCGGATGCCCCCATCTCACTTCCCGGGGTTGGCTCAACATGCTCTGCGTGAGTGCCCCCTAGCTCTGGTGCTGCGCCAGATGGTCTTGCTCCGTTCTGAATTCCAGCCGTTCCTTGGATTTGTGCTCCAATTTGCCCAATTTGTTGAAGTAAGTTCTGGATCATCTCTTCTTGTCGTCTCATCATGACCTCCATCTCATCTCTAGTGATGAAGATCGATGCTTGATTCCCTCCTGAGGAAGCCTCTTGACTTCCTTGGTGTTCACTTCTCTCTGGCCTTTGCCTTTTACTTGTTTGTCTCGTCATAGCTCTTAGATCTGAAATCTTAGATTTCCAAATTCAACTTCTATCCGTGTGGCGGAAGCTGGTTCCTCTCAATGAAAGCACCAAAATGTTTGCGTAAAAAATGACCGCAAACACCCAAAGTCGTATGAGTTGGTTGATTTTATGTTGTTCTTAGTGATTTGGGTGATTTATGCAAATATATAAAAAACAGGGACTAAACTGTAAAAGACACGCAGATTTATAGTGGTTCGGCAAGAACGTGCCTACGTCCACTTTATATGTTATTCTCTTTTTTTTTCAGATTACAAGTACAAAGCTTTGATTACAAGTATCTAAAGTTGTTTGAGGGTTCCTTCCAGGCTTGAGCTCTCAAACTTGTCTTCCATTGTTGTACCCCTGCCCCTCTATTTATAGAGTGAGGCTGGGGGTAGGGGTCTTGGATGCTTATAGCTGTTGGTGGGCCTGGGCTGATGCAGTTTGGACTGGCAACTTTCTGGTTCGGCGAGGCTTCATTCGGCATGGAGCTTGGAGAGAAGGATGGTTGGACCGGTGGTTGGTTGGTCCGGTGGAGCATGGGTTGAGTGGAGTTCGTTCGGTGATAGGAGTATGATCCGGTGGTAGTATGTTAGTGGATGGAGTGTTGGTTCGGTGTAGGATGAGTGGGCCGGTGGATTGGTCCGGTGATGGAGGAGGCAGGTTGGTTCGGTATTGAGGTGGAGAGGCTTGGTTCGGCATTGCTTGGACCGGTATGCCGAATGGAGTTGTGTTGGGAACGCCGGATGGGAACGCCGAATGAGACGACTAGGAATGCCGAACGAGCTTTAGGCCTTAGTGCCGAATGACTCGTATACTTGCATAGCCGAATGAACATGAGGGTATGAGGCCGAATGGACTTGGTATTCGGGAACTCTGGACTTAGGTACGCTTGCTGGTTGCTCCTTCTTAGCTCGATCGTGGTGGAGACGCGCTCAACATTGATATTCCAGTTTTGACCAAAAAATGGGATAACACCAGTTGTTAGAAGACCTCGTAAGCCGCTTCGTGTTGTGGAAACTGACACGAAACAGCTTAGGAGGAAGGTAGTCAGGTTGCTCAAGGTACAATGGAGTGATGATGTTAACGACTGTACATGGGAGGAGGAAGAGAGGATGAAGGCAGCTCATCCTGAACTCTTCGAGGTATGGCCCTAAGGAGTCGTGACATCTCATGAATTT
This sequence comes from Allium cepa, assembly GCA_030765085.1. Taxonomy (NCBI): domain Eukaryota; kingdom Viridiplantae; phylum Streptophyta; class Magnoliopsida; order Asparagales; family Amaryllidaceae; genus Allium; species Allium cepa. The sequence goes on from CM060941.1 coordinate 637,668,832, forward strand.
GTAACTTGTTCTAGTTTTAGAATTCTGCATACTAGGTTAGTAATTGGATGCATGGGTTGTTGGTTGCTATGGATGGTAGGCATGCGGAATAGTTTATGATTGCTCTTGTTTGTTTGAAATTTCGGGGGCGAAATTCCTAAGGGGGAGAGAATGTAACGACCCGTATTTTACGTGTCGATAAATCGCAAAATAGTTTCCATTAAGTCGTTCAGAATTTAAGTCTTTCGGAGCTTAAGTCGTCCAGAGATGAGTCGTTCAGGGTTAGGTCGTGTCGTAGCATAAGTCGGTGGAGCGACTTAGGAGTTGGAGCGACCTATAGGAGTGAGCGACTTAATGGGATAGTGGTTGAACGAGTTACCGACCTAAGAGAGATAGGTCGGTGAAGCGACTTAAGGTAGTTAGCGGCTTAAGGAGGGTAGCGACCTGGTGGTTAGCGCTGTGTTGAAGTTAGGTCGTAAGCGACCTATGATAAGTCGCTAAAGGCGCATAGGGTAAGTCGTTAGGTCGTTGAGCCATGGAAAGTCTTAGGTCGGGGGCACTGCTAAGTCGTAGGTTGTGGAACTGATAAGTCGCTAGGTTATTGAGTCGTGAGTCGGTAGGTTGTTAAGTCGTCCAGACGACTTAGGAAGGAACGCGGCTTGCATGTTAGGTCGCGTGTATGTTGAGCCGTGTTTGTGTTAGGTCGCGTAGAGGCTTGAGTCGGTAGGCCGTGGGGTTGATGAGTCGTAAGTCGTGGGGCCTTGTTAAGTCGTGACCGACTTAAGGGGGCGAACGACTCATAGGTTTGGCCTATAAATATACGGCCTTATCTCTCTTTTTGGGATCCGGATTTTTAAGCGACGAAGTTCTGCCATTTTGAGAGCTCGAGTGCTACACTTCTTCACTTCTTTTCTACTCTTTAATCTAGTGCTTCCTTCCATCCAAGATTGAAGATCAAATCGAAGATCCAAGAGCCAAAATTGAAGATCTACATTCTTCAAAGAGAGACATCATCGTTTGAAGCGGAATTTTGACGGATCAAGCTAGATCCTTCGCTGTCCGGATTTGGAGTTTGTTGCTTTTGAGGTGTCTAGGTGATTCGATGAGTGGTGGTTATCTCTCACACGGACCCAAAGGAGTATATTGGATCGGTGGCTTGTTTGTGTGTTAAAGATAGTGATTTCATGCATTTTCCTTAAGTCTGCATGTAGATCCATCGTTCATAAAGTTTTGATATCCACTTTACTACATGTTAACCTATGCTAGTTCATTCATCAAGATATTACTTAGAATTCATGCTTGTTAGATTTGGACTCTTTATTTACGAAATTGCCATTATTGTTATAACTGTTTATTTAGATCTTGTTTGAATGATTGATTACTTGGATTAATAATTGATCTGATTGATCGTTATAAATTAGTTGATTGATGATTTGATTTGGACAAGTTGGTCGAAGATGATTCAAAAGCTAAGTGGAAAGGCTCTTGAATAAGGAAAGCTACTCGTGGTATATGAAGCGGATGATAAAGCTCATATGGATAGATTTGATGATGATGTTGAGATGGGACTTTGCTATGATGCGATGAGGCAAAGCATGATGTTGAGATGGGACTTTGCTATGATGCGATGAAGCAAAGCATGATGTGAGATAGTCTTGGTTTAATCCAGACGGGATCATCCCAAGCATGTTGATAACTCGGTGATATGGTTCGAGTTCGTTGATAATGGTTGGCTTGAGAGGCGCTTGAGCTAGTATGGAAATAGTCGTCAAGGAGGATGACTAGAAGGATGAGATCTCATCGTTGTTGAAGGTTCTAGCAGGCTCAAAGCAAGAGTACACTGGGCAGATTCGATAGTCCCAATCGATTAATAGTTGATGGTCGAGTACTCTGGGCAGATTTGATAGTCCTAGGCACGGGTCACGACGACGTGCGGAGTTCTGTCTAGAACCGGGGTTACCATTAGCCCTTGACGGAAAGATGAAAGAATGAGTCGGTCATTCAATTAACGGTGATATCGAAGCAATGATAACAGTGATAGCCAGAGTCATGGATGTTTGATGTTTTGGTTGTATTGTCACTCGGTCTCAAGAGCGATGTTTTGTGGGTGCTTATCTGATCTTGGTTTAGGCCTTGGGGGTTTGTACTTGGAAAACATCGACCTTGACTCGAGTGATAATTGCTTTACTTTAATTGTCTGCTGTGCTATGTTGTTTCTGCTTAGTGTGTCTGGGGGCTATCACTGTAGAAAGAGGTGGAGTGGGATGGTTGGATTCCTATTCCTTTTTCCTTTATGCTCTTTTGGTATGTTGTTAGTTAATTTACCGCTCACTAAGACTGTTGTCTGACTCAAGGTTTTATGTTCAACTCTTATTACCTTGGGCTATTCATCCATTTTGGGATGGGCAGACTAGGTAGCAGGTGACAGGTGCTGTTCTTAGTGACCAACGCCGTTGATGACGAAGACGAGCTGGAGGCTTTTTCATATTGTTTTTCTTACTATATGTACTGGATATTCCGCTGCTTGTATGATTCTCTGAGTGTTATGTAGTGAGGCTTGATGTATTGACTATTCAGATGTTTGTATCAAATTGTTTTGTAGTGTATTGATGAGATTCTATTTAGTGAAGCTTCACTATATATATATATATATATATATATATATATATATATATATATATTTCTCTATTGCATTTTATCCCTGCGCTGTGAGTAATACGATAGACTCCGCTGTTTTTACCTTACCTTGATGATCATCCATGGCTGCCTGGCATACTTTACAGCGCACTATTTCCTTGTTTATTGCAAGAGTCATGGGTAGTCGTCACATGAGGAAACACAACTTCCCAAACCCACTTCATTACCAGATACTCTGTGCACTCGTGCACCTCCACCGGTGAACCACGCCACTCCGACCATCCCCGATGATCCACACAAGTGTACGTTCAATCTCGCAACCCGTTCCAACACTCAGATCACCAGAAGTAGCTCAAGATCGAGATCGAGCCCTAAAGCCCAAACTGGAACACAAATTGAAACCTGGAATCAATCTCGTCAACTCATCTCCGACCACCATCACCTCTGAAATTCTGACCAAACCATCGTCAACGCTCCAGCTATCACTTCCTTAAGTTCTATGGAACTCGATCACCCCGAGACATTGGGACGATTACTAATTCCTAAAGCAGCAAAAACTAGGTTTAGAAACTTCCCCTACCAACCACCATCGCCACGATCAACTATACATCGATCCACTATTTTTCTCATCATCACCGTTCACTCTACCATCGCCAGAAGAAATCTCGATCCCCCAGATTACAAAGTTCATCAGAAAATACTAAACTTTCATTTTCTGGTTAAACCAGAAATACTAACAAATTTCTTTACTAAAAGTAGTGATTTTTGTTTTAAAAATCCAAATTTGGTTTAAGCATTTGAGTTAGATTACTGAGTACAAGAATTATGACAGTTGAAATTTTACTTATTTAATGTTGCTCAGATGTTTTATTTCTTCCAGAGGTAATACTACTTGTTTGAACTTAAACAGATTTTTAAACTAAAATTTATGATAAAATAAACATACATTGTTCAAGAATTAAGTCTTAACAAAGATTGATTCAAGAGAAATTGAATTTTTTTACTAAATTATGAACCTGAAAAAAAAAACTGTAATAGCATAAAATAGTCATCTATAGTCATAATCCATTCAAACATTCATATGTATATACACAACAATGCATTTAATATTATACACACAAGCATACTAATCAACATGCAACCCGATAAACATACACACAACATACTTATTTAAGCAACAAATTTGTACTTAAGTTTTAAAAAGTGTTACTCACCTGAACAAATGAGGACAGAGCCTTTAATTTGAAATCTGTTTTGAAAGCTTTTTCTTCTATGCTTTAAAACTGAGTTGCTGAAATTTGATTTAACTTGTGATGTTGTTGTTTTAGACTTGCATGCAGGCTAATGAAACTTGAGCTTTTAGTGCTTGAATTACAACTGCAGTTGCATGCAGTTTTGAAAAGAAATGCAGACAGAATTGATTTGGAAATGCTTGACTTTGAAAAAAAAACTTGCTGTTGCATACTTTGAACAGATTTGATCAGGGAGTTAGTTTACAGGGAGAATGGTTTATGATTTCATTTTTGAAGATGTACAGGCTACATATTTGAAAAAGTACAGAGGTAATCAATTTACTCAATGAAGTAATTAAGAATAGTTAATTACCGAAGTTAATTAATCAAGGTGATTAATAATTAAGGTTAATTACTTAATGAAGTTAATTAATTTAAATGTAATTAGGAATCATTAATAAAATTAATGATGTGATTAAGATTAATTAATTGAGATTAATTAATTAATGATAAGTGATTAGAGTAATTAATTAATGTGATTAATTAAGGATTAATGTGATTAATTATAATTAATTAATTAATGAAGTAATTAGAGGGTAATTACTGTATTTGATTAATAATAATTAATTTATGAAATTAATTACTTGAATGTAATTAAAGAATGATTAATAAAGGGAATTAATTATTGGTTAATTAATTAGCTGATTGGTTTGTAATCAATGGTTATATAAGCAGGATTTATAGATTGATGTAATTAATTTAATTTATTTTAAATTAATTAGAGATGATGTAATTAATTTAATTCATTTTAAATTAATTATATATGGTGTGATTATTAATCCTTGTTTATATATGGATGATATAGATTTCCTTGAATGGTTTGAATCTCAGATATGAGATTAGTAATGTTGTGTGATATGGATGCATTGGTTGCACTGTGATGATGATAGGATTATCTTCTGATAATGATAACATGGATTATCTGTGGTGATGATTATCTATTGTGATGATGTGAATTATCTATCTGTGTGTATATAGATAATTAAATTGAATTGTTTTAAAACTTAAAACAACTTGGACCTAAAAGATGTCGTTTTGGATTTGATGAGACCGGGATCGGGTTTCCATATTTGGATATCCGAAAACCACATCGATCCAAATTAACGATAGGTCGTGAATCTCAAGTGAAGATGAAGATTCAGAGTGCAAGGGTTATTGTCGTTAACTCTGAGGGTGATTCCAAAATGAGTGTAACGAGATAATGCCTTCGGTTTCGTTCGAACCCGGAACGAACTTGTATGGATTGAATGCTTTCAGAACATCGTCGGGTGGACGATGAGCATTCTAAGGGATGTATTCTATAAAGGTAATCGTAGCCTCAAGCCTCATCAACTGGGAATGGCTAAAACAGGGGAGGTGCAGCAAGGTTAAGTGAGTCATGCCCAAGTAGGATGAGATTAATCCCTGTCTAGAGTCCCTTTTATTTCGGCTGTGTGGACGGTTGAATAGCTACAACCGTCAGGGTTGCCTTGTTCGGAACTATTCAGTAAGGAATGGTTCCGGCTTTGTGTTGCAGGAGAGCATGCGTACTCCTCGGCACGATGATCTAGGCTACGTACTGTGACGGACGGTACCCCAGTAGCCCTGCCATTGTATGGAATCCAAAATCCAATAAGTGCCATCGGATTTGATTGTATTACCCACTTTTGTGGTTAGTAGCTGGAATTTAATAAATGTAACAATTTCGCCTATTTCATATTTATTTGAAAACCATAGACCTATTATAATATCACTGGATTTCCTATCAAATGTTTTGGTTAGCGTAAGGTAAAAACTTTTCCAGGTTTATGTGTGGGAAGTCTTACGTGATACTTTTTCTTTCAAAAGGTTTTTAAAGTTAAGCAACTTTAACCGTTTACTCATACCAGACCCATGTCTGACCCGGAGTTTATTCTGTTTTCTTAAACTCTTGGGTACTCAAATTTTTACGAGTAGCCAGGGGATTCAGGTTGGCTTGACGAATTCTGGAGGAGCAATGGAGCGGGAGGCTTCTGGATATAGATGTATAGTATTCCACTGTGTGTTCTCTAAGTCGTTGTCTTTGAGTTGTATAACTAGACAAATGTTTATAACTGTCTAGTATGTGTTGTTTTAGTTGTGTATCTCTGATGTATATGATACTATGTAATGTATTATGTGATTTAATATAATTTATTCGTTCCGCTGTTTAGATTCTGATGTTGTTTCTTTCTTCTTCTCTGTCTTTTCTCTTTTCTATCCCTTTCTTTCTTAAAAATGATGCGATTTTCTGTGGTGAGAAAGTCGGGTCGTTTCAGTTGGTATTAGAGCAACTGTCACGACCCATCTTCCACTAACCAGAAGGACGTATCATGAATTAAGAAAGATAAAGACAGAAAGAGAAAGAAAGAGAAGAAAGAAGAGACAACAACAGAATCTCAACAGCGGAACGAATAAATTAGATTAATAAAAAAAGTATTACATAGATATACAACAACTATCAGAGTTACACAAATAATACAACACATACTAGACAGTTATAAACATCTGTCTAGTTATTACAACACAGTACAAAACAACTCAAACAAACGACTCAGAGATACCAACACAGCGGATTACTAGATAACTACAACGCAGAAGCCTCCTGCTCCATTTGCTCCTCCATAATTCGTCAAAGCTAACCTGAATCCCTTGGCTACTCGTAAAAAAATTTGAGTAACCAAGAGTTTAAGAAAACCCTAGACACTATTATAATATCACCGGATTTCCTATCAAATGTTTAGGTTAGCGTAAGGTAAAAACTTTTCCATGTTTATGTGTGGGAAGTCTTACGTGATACCCGTCTTTCCAAAAGTTTTTAAAATTAAGCAACTTTAACCTGTTACTCACACCAGACCCATGTCTGACCCAAAGTTTATTTCTGTTTTCTTAAACTCTTGGGTACTCAAATTTTTTTAAGAGTGGCCAAGGGAAATGTAACGACCCGCCGTTCATTCCATAGAAAGGCGCATCATTAAGAAGAAAGAAAGGGATAGAAAAGAGAAAAGATAGAAAATAAAGAAACATACAACATCAAAATTTCACAGCGGAAACGAAAAACTTATAATATATCACATAAAATATTAGATAGTATCATATACATCAGAGTTATACAGCTGATACAACACAAACTAGATAGTTATAAACATCAGTCTAGCAATTACAATTCAAGAACATCAGAGAAAAACATATACAACTCAAACACAGCAGAACCACTATATATATCTACACGCTGAAGCCTCCTGCTCCATATCTCCTCCAGAACTCGTCAAAGCAATCCTGAATCACTTGACTACTCATACATAATATGAGTACCCAAGAGTTTAATAAAACAGAAAATAAACACTCGGGTCAGACATGGGTCTGGTGTGAGTAAACGAGGTTAAAAGTTGCTTAACTTTGAAAATCCTTTGAAAGAAAAGGTATCACGTAAGACTTCCCACACATAAACATGCAAAAGTTTTTACCTTACGCTAACCAAAACATTTGATAGGAAATCCAGTGATATTATAATAGTGTCTAGGGTTTTCAAAATAAAATACAGAAATAGCTGGAATGCTTACATCTCACGTTCCAACATAGTTGGGCACAATCAAAACCGTACAGGCACTTATTGGATTTTGGATTCCATCGATGGCAGAGCCACTGGGGTACCGCCCGTCACAATACATGGCCTAGATCACCATACCGAGGAGTACGCCCGCTCCCCTGCAACACAAGGTCGGAACCATCCCTTACTGGACAGTCCCGAACAAAACCACCCCGCAGATTGGCCGTCGCCAACTGCCACACAACCGAAATAAAAAGGGACCTCTAGACAGGGGTAAATCTCGTCCTACTTGGGCATGTCCCACTTAGCCTTGCTGTACCTCCCCTGTTTTAGCCATTCCCGGTTGATGAGGCTTGAGGCTACGATTACCTTTATAGGACACATCAATCTTAGAATTCTCATCGTCCACCTGACGATGTTTTGAAAGCATTCAATCCATACAAGTTCGTTCCGGGTTCGAACGAAACCGAAGGCATTATCTCGTTACGCTCATTTTGGAATCACCCTCAGAGTTAACGACGATAACCCTTGCACTCTGAATCACCATCTCGAACCTGAAAGTACTATTCCGTCAAACTCATCACGGAATCACCCTCAGAGTTATACCGACAAATAGTCCTTACACCTCAAGTCTTCACTTGAGATTCACGACCTAACGTTTAATTTGGATCGATGTGGTTTTCGGAATTCCAAATTTGGAAATCCAATCCCGGTCTCATCGAAATCCAAACGCCATCTTAATGTCCAAGTGAATTTAGTTTGAATAATTAATTCAATTTATCATTATCTATTTACATAGATACATATCACAATAGATAATCACATTCTCATCATAAACAGATAATCTGTATCATAATCACAAACATATAACCATCACAAATAGATAATCCATATTATCATACTTTAACTAAGCATCCATTTCATACAGATACTACTCATCTCATTACTGAGATTACAACCATCCAAAGAAATATCAATATCATCCATAAGCAATGACTTATTAACCATCATCTATAATTAATTTAAAATGATTAAATTAATTACTTCTATCTCTAATTAATTTAAAATAAATTAAATTAATTATCACATCTATAAATCCTGCTTATATATCCATCCATTAATTAACCTAGTTAATTAATCATTCTTCAAGTATTCATCTTGATTAAATACCTTTGATTAATCATCCTCTAATTACAATAAGTAACTAGTCTTTAATTAATTTTACAAATTAATTAACCTTAATCATAAGTAATTAACATTTAATTACTTCATTTATTAATTAACTATAATTAATTATATTTATTCTTAATTAATTACATTAATTAATCACTTAATTGATTAATTATTATTTAATTGAACAATTCTTAATCACATCATTAATTATATTAATTAATGATCTCTAATTTATATTTAAATTAATTACTTTATTTAAAATTATTTAGTAATTAATCTAAAATTTAAAATACAATTATTAATCACCCTTGATTAATATTAAATTCAGTAATTAACTACCCTTAATTACTCATAACAAATTAATTATTCCATAATTAATTATCTTCATTCATTAATCCCTTGATTAATTACAAAATTAATTATCCAAATTACCTCATTATAAATCATCTTCACTAATTACATTCCAGTAATTATCCTTTATTACTTCTCTAAGTAGTAATGCTTCATTAATTGCATTAAGTAATTATTCTTTATAAATCATCAAATGATTATCTTAAATTAATTAAACTAAATTAATTAATTTAAACAAATCACATTATCGTAATTAATTACAATAAGTAATTAATCTCTTAATTACTTTTATCAAGTAATTATACTTAACAAATTACAATTGATTATCTTCAATTAATTAATCCAATTAATTGTCAAAATTAATCACATTAATTAATTACTTAATTATCCTTAGATAATTATCTTTATTAAGAAATAACATTTTCTTTAATTACTTACTTAAGAATTTATCTTAGATTAATTATCATTAATCATCTCTAATTAAATTAATCTAAAACATTAATTTAAATCAATAAATAAGTAAATTCTTTATTATCTTAATTATTTCTAAAATAATTCATTTACTTATTAATGACTTCATTTACATTCAAATGTATTTAAAACAATCATTTCTAAATTTAAATTCAAATTCCCTTTTAAAAATTTAAGATTTCAAAATGTTTAACTATTTAAAACATTTATCCAAATTTAAATAAATTATAAACCTTAAAATAAAAGTGAAAACATTCATTACTTATGTAAGAAAAGTTTAAATCCAAATTACTTAAATTTTATTAAAGAAATTAAGCTTTTTAAAATAAATTGATTATTTTACTTTTAAAATTAAAGCTAAACACATCATAACCTTAATTCAAATATTAAAGAAAGAAATTTTTATCAAGTTTAAAACTTATTTGAAATCGAATTTTATTTTAAATTCTACTTTAAAATATTTAAACTTGCTCAACATTTAAAATTTACAAAACTGTTTTAAATTCTAGTCTGGATTCATAATAGACTTAAAACCATATTTAACTTGATTTTAAAACTTGATTTAAAAATTATTTTACACCTTACTTAAATTTAAAATCTTCAGTTTTAAAACTTTGAATTATAAAGTTCCTTTGAATTCAAATTCAACTTAAGCTTTAATTTAAATCCCTGCTTAAAAAATTGAATTTCACTCAATTTTGAAAACTGCACATGTCAGGTTTATAAAACCTGAAAACAAAACACACCCGAGACCACCCAATAACTGCTTCGAGTTATTTCCCTAAGTGCTCCAAGAAAAAATCACAAATACCCGATTGCATCTTCGAGTCACCTCCCTGCACAAACCCTCAGCAGTTCATCAGAACCAAAATGTGCACGGTGCATATGCACCGACACTCCATCGACCTCCAGCCATCAAATTCCCCTCCGCCAAGTCGCAGACCAACCCCCAACGTGATTGCGACCATCAAAATTTCCCCATCAGCTCGAAAACAAATTCGAGTTAACCTATGCCACCTGAAACACCACCCCGCAACTTTCCCCAAACCTGTCAACATCGCTCACACCCATCTCCGACCATTATATCACCCGCGACTCCGGCCATCGGTCCATCTACATCCCCTTTCCACATTCCCAAAACCTAGCATCACTCGACGCAACAGAGAACAAGAGGTTCAACCAAAACTTCAACCACTCAAAAACTAGGGTTAGAACCTAAAATTAGCCACCACTGTCGCCACCACCCACTGACAATACATCTGACAATTTTTCGCTACCCACCCATCTGTACTCCACCTCCAGGAAGAACCGCAGCTTCCAAAATCCACTAGATCACCATATAAACCCAAAAACTTCCAATATGTTCAACTCAGTCAAGCTCACTCAACAACTAACTAAAAAATGTGGTTTTTGTTTTAAAAATCATGATTTCATTCATGCATTCAAATTATAAAACTGTTTTAATAATTAAAGATGTTTGACATACTTGCTTCTCGAAATTATTGACTGTTGTTAGTGTTTCAGAGGCAACAGTTCTAAATAAAACTAAATTTTGATTTAAAACCATAATTTCATACTAAACAAACATCATTTTGTTTACATAATAATTTCTAACAAAAATCAAACAAGTTGATAAGGCATTTCTATTAAAACTTAGTTTTAAAAACAGAAAAACAGGTGATCAGGTTTCCTGTAAACACACACACATATATATGTTTATATTTATTCACACACCATATTCATCACAATAAAAATCATACAAGCATAGACATTCCTATGTATTCACATGCAGCAGATAATTTTAAGCTTTTTGTATTGAGGTTACTCACTTCTAAAAAGAAACATAGCAGTTTCATCCAAAACAGTTTTGATTTCTGTGAATTAGAACTTGAATTCTGGAAATTTTATTTAGCTTTGATTTTTAGAAAGTAAGAGCTGTTTTTAAAATAGAAATTTACTCACCTAATTCAGAAGAAGCAGATAACCAAAAGAAGAAACTAGTGGTCCACTTTCAACCACAGACATCACACCAAGCCGAGCTTCCAGAAGAAATGGACAAGCTTCTCCATTTTCCTGGCCTACTAACAAAAGAACCACAGAGACTTCTGAACCATCGAAGAAACATGCCACTCTACCGCTTCCGGACTCGTGAAAATCCTCTTGCACGAGTGCAACCAAGCTTACATTCCAATGATAAACTCTGAACCTTAAAAAGATTTCCTTCAGAGGTCTGTGAAATCCTTCACACCAAACTGCAAAACTACTCAGGATGCACAATACTGCCCTAGCAGATTCACTTCCAACCTCAAACACTCGGACTCCAACCATTGGTAGTTGTGTTACACACACCACTACCCTATCTACCTCCAGAACTTATATTGGAAAACCCAAACAGGTAACCCAATCAAATACGTAGAAATATATATATATATATATATATATATATTCAAAATTACAAATACGCTCTCTCAAGAAGGACACCACTCTGTGTCTAGGTATCTAAAATTTAAAATACAAGGAGATGGGGCTGATTGGACTTCTCTCCATCATCTCACACTTCCCAAAAATAGAGAACCCTATTAACCATCTGTTAGTTAAAAAGCTACCCTAAACCATACCTTAATTAGCCAAAACCTGTCATTAGAGGAAGATTAGCGAGATTAACGCTTTAGATTTAAGATTTGCTATTGAAGATCATCTTGGAGCAGTTATTCATTTTTGGTTCATTCTTTCTAGGATTGATGCAATCTCAAGTCTGCATTTTTCAAAGAGCCAGCATTTTTTTGTTCCTTTGGAAAATAATCACCAGCTTAGCAACCTGTAGATTAAAGGCCTGCATGCATGTAGTTGGGATAGGGAGAAGTAGCACTTCAGTTTCATAAACATACCACTGCAGCATTAAAATCAATAGACAAATGCAAGTAAGGTAGATCTGGTTGTTTGAATGGAAAAGTTCTCCTGTATAAGGTGAGTAACACTTCTTTTTAAAAATCTTAAGGTAGATCTGGTTGTTTGAATCATGTTTAAAATAAGTTGTTTTTGTATATATGTTGAAAATCTCCTGTGCATTTGTGATGTGTGATATATGTTGAGTTTGAAATGCCCGTAGAATATCGCTAATCTAAATTTTCAACCCAGTTTCCTATTTAAATTCATTTTTCTTTATCTATTAATTTTTAAGACTTAGGATCTAAATAAATAATGTTTGTTTAGTTATAAACTTAATTTAAAAAATTTATTTAACTTAAAAGAAACTGCAATTGCTCAATTAACAAGTTTGAATTTTAACAGAGACTTGAGTTTCCCCCTTTAAACTTAAAATACAAAGTTAAAAACTTGTTGTTTTAAAATAGATGTAAATCAAACTTTTAAAAAGTGATAATTGAATTCAATTATTAAATTTAATATTGTTAAGATAACTTCTTTTGGAAGCAATTAATTTAATTAAATTTTGAATTTCAATTTAAAGAGTGTTTTGAATTTAATTATTTAATCAAAGTTTTAAGTTAAATTTTTAAGTAATGATTTTAAAAACTAAAGTTTCAAATTTTATTTAAAATGAATAAGTTTAACTTAGATAATTAACGTGTTTTGAATTTTGAAAATTTGTTTTTAAATGCATTATTTTCAAATAAAGGTTAATGTTATTATTATTGTAAACCAAATTGAATAATTGATCTTTAAGGTTGTTAAAATTTGATTTATTCAAATAATTTAATTACGAAGATAAATGGGGTTAATTTTTCTTTATTATTAATTTGAGAATACTTGATTGAATATGATTTGCAATTAAGTAAAGAATTAATTAAGATAAATGCTTTTTCTTAATTAATTAAAGATTTTGAAATATAAGATGTTAATTAATTGTTTAATTTATTTTAAATAATTAGTTAATTGTTTATTTAATTTTAAATAATCACTTAATTATGGATTAATTAAGTGTAGTTACTTAATGAAGTAATTAATGGTTAATTATTGAATGCGATTAAACATGGTAATTACTAATGGAAGTAATTTAGTGGAATTACTCATGGGAGTAATTAAAGTGATTAATGGATAGTCACTTGATATTATTAATCTAGGAATTGATTAATAGAATTGATTTGAAGTTAATTAATTATGAAGTAATTAATTAATTAAAGAGTTAAGAATTGTTTAATGATGCAATTAATTACTTGCTAAGTAATTAATTAAGAGAGTAATCAAGATTTATTTATGGAAGTAATTAGAGATAATTACTTATGTAAGTAAGTAAGAGTTAATTACTTAATTATTTTAGTTAATTAATTAATGTGATTAATTAATTAATAAATGTGATTAATTTAAGATTAATGACTAAGTGTAATTAATTAAAATTGAAATTAATTAATAAAGTAATTAATTAAAGATTTATTTACTAATTTAATTGATTAATGATTACTTAATGAAGTAATTAAAGATTAATTAGTTAGATTAATTAATCAAAGGTTAATATAATTAATTAAGAAGTTAATTAATTAAGATAAGTGATTACAAATTGTTAATTACTATTTATGATAAATAAGATGGTTAATTACAGGTTAATTATTTAATTAATTAAAGAAATTATTAATTAATAAGGGTCATTAGTTAATAAATGACATTAGTCAAGGTTGATTAATAAAAGTGATTAATTTAAGTGTGATTAATTAATTGTAATTAATTAAGGTTTAATGTAATTAATTATAGTTAATTAATTAATGGAAGCAAGTGAATGATCATTTATTAATGTAATTAATGATAGTAATTAAAGGTTAATTACTGTATATGGTTAAGGATAATTACTTGAATGTAATTAAGATAACTAATCAAGGAAGATTAATTTTAGAAGATCATTAAGAGATAATTTATTTATTTATTTATAATAAATAAATGAAGAAGGATTTTGGTAATCAAATTGATTAAGAGTTAATCAATTCTGTTTATGGGTGATTAATATTGGATGATTGATATTGGGCGATTATTGGATGATTGATATTGGGTGATTAATATTGGATGATTGATATTGGGTGTTTGGTTGATACTGGATGATTTTGGATATCTCTGATATATGTTATGCTGCTTTGTGAGATGAATGTTTGATATGAATTATCTATTGTGATAATGTGATTCATCTATCTGTTTATGTCATCCTGTATATAAGTTTAAACTGTTTAAACCCTTAAAACAATTTGGACATTAAAATGGCGTTTGGTTTCGATGAGACCGGGATCGGGTTTCCATATTTGGGATCCGAAAACCACATCGATCCAAATTAACGATAGGTCGTGAATCTCAAGTGAAGATGAAGATTCAGAGTGCAAGGGTTATCGTCGTTAACTCTGAGGGTGATTCCAAAATGAGTGTAACGAGATAGTGCCTTCGGTTTCGTTCGAACTCGAAACGAACTTGTATGGATTGAATGCTTTCAGAACATCGTCAGATGGACGATGAGCATTCCAAGTGATATGTCCTATAAGGTAATCGCAGCCTCAAGCCTCATCAACCCGGGAATGGCTAAAACAGGGGAGTTGCAGCAAGGCTAGGTGGGTAGCTCCCATTTCAGGGCAAGATTTTCCCCTGTCTAGAAGTCCCTTTTTATTCGGCTGTGTGGGCAGTTGGGTCGCGGCCAACTACGGGGTTGTCTTGTTCGGGACTGTCCATTAAGGGATGGTTCCGGCCTTGTGTTGCATGGGAGCGGGCGTACTCCTCAGTACGTTGATCTAGGCCACGTACTGTGACGGGCGGTACCCCAGTAGCCCTGCCATTGATGGAAACCCATTCTTCCTACGAGACCCTACGGTTTTGTTTGTATTACCCACTTTTGTGGCTAGTAGCTGGAATTTAATCATGTAACAATTTCGAATATTTCTTATTTACTTGAAAACCCTAGACACTATTATAATATCACTGGATTTCCTATCAAATGTTTTGGTTAGCGTAAGGTAAAAACTTTTCCATGTTTATGTGTGGGAGGTCTTACGTGATACCTTTTCTTTTCAAAGGTTTTTCTAAAGTTAACCAATTTTAACCCATTTACTCACACCAGACCCCTGTCTGACCCGAGTGTTTATTTCTATTTTATGAAACTCTTGGGTACTCATATTATGTATGAATAGTCAAGTGATTCAGGCTAGCTTGACGAATTCTGGAGGAGATATGGAGCAGGAGGCTTCCACGTGTAGATATTTTATAGCTCCACTGTGTTTGTATGGTATCTGTATCTTGTGTTCTTGAGTTGTATATTTAGACAGATTTATAACTGTCTAATATGTGTTGTATAAGTTGTGTACTCTGATGTAATATGATACTATGTAATATTTTATGTGATATATTATATTTAATTCATTCCACTGTGAGTTGTTTGTTGTTGTTGTGTTTCTTCTTTCTCTTTCTTTTCTTCTTCTATCCCTTTCTTTCTTCATTGGTGACGCGTCTTCTTAGACATAGGAAGTCGGGTCGTCACAGCTTGCTACCAACTGTAGCGACCCGACTTTCTATCACCAGAAAGACGCATCACTATTTAAGAAAGAAAGAGATAGAAGAAGAAAAGAAAGAGAAGAAAGAACAACAACACATAAAAATCTCACAGCGGAACGAATGAAATATAATATATAACATATACATAATATCATATACATCAGAGTACACAACCATACATCTCAATTTAGACAGTTATAATGTGATATCCCGAAAATTTGGGCAATGTTTATTTAATAATTTCATTAATAATTATTTTAAAATGTGAAATATTGATTTAATAATCTAATTCAAACAAAAATTATCTTTTGAAGATTAATAATTATTTAGTTTGACAAATGATATTCTTTTCAAAATTTATAATAATGATAATTTAATTTGGGATTTTATTCTTTTCAAAAGTTAAAAATATTTAAATGATAAAATTATCTTTCTAAGCTGATTTAAAGAATATTTTATTTATAATGTATATATGTGTATACATTGTAAATAGAGAATGTGATTTTGATTTAAGTTTAAATTCAATAAAAATATTTTCAAATTTATTTTATATATATATATATATATATATATATATATATATAGATGTATAACTCGTGAATTGGTTAATTTGATTTAAATTAGTATTGAAAACTTTTCATAAGTTTGTTTTAAAAAAATCTATCTTATATTTTCTAAGTAATTTAAGTTAATATTTGTTTTGTTTAAAATATAATAGTTTAAATTGTATTTTATAATAAAAGTTTATTTTGTTTTATTTTAAAAATTGTTTTCTTTTGAAATAGACCTAGTTCTTATATATTAGAGTAAAATATTTTAGTTTGAAACTTTTGAATAAAATTGAATTTCAACATTTCTTAAATTACTTCCTTAAGAAAATTATCTTAGGTTAATCATTAATCATCTCTAATTAAAATTTAATCTAAAACATTAATTTAAATCAAACAAATAAGTAAATTCTTTATTATCTTTAACTATTAAAACTTGAATGAATTTAAAATTTTAAAGCAGAATTTGAACATGATTTTTTTAAAAGGAATCCAAAGTTTGAAATTGAATTCAAGTGAACTTTTGAATTCAAAGTTTTAAAAATGAAGATTTTAAATTTAAGTAAGGTTTAAAATCAAGTTTAAAATCAAGTTTAAATATGAGTTCAAGTTTACTATAGATTCAAATTCTTGAATTTAAATCAGTTTGTAATTTTTAGATGTTGAACAAATTTAAATGTTTTGAAGTAGAATTTAAAAATGAATTTATTTTCAAATAAGTTTTAACTTGATAAAAAATTCTTTTCTTTAATTTTTGAATAAAAGTAATGATGGTTCTTTACTTTTATTTTAAGGAATTAATTTATTTAAAATCTGGATATGTTTAAATAATTAAACATTTTAAATCTTAAAATTCAAAATGGAATTTGAATTTAGTTTAGAAATATATTGTTTTAAATACATTTGAATATTAATGAAGTCATTAATAAGTAAATGAATTATTTTAGAAATAATATTGCCCAAATTTCCGAGATATCACAGATATAATATATAATACAATAGCTCTAGGAGAACAGGAATGATGATTATTTGTAACTGGCACTCAAGCGCCGACTTGTGTCTTTGACTGTAATGGTCTGGAACGATCTTTGATTTACAGGTAAGTCCAATGGAACCAGATGATTTGGCATTATTTGGTCAGTTAATAGCCAGAAAATTCAACTGCTAATGGATAAATTCGATATTTGTTCTTGATCACTGCACACCTTCCATCCATCCATCCATAAGGCGTGCTTTGGCGGAAAAATGTTATCCAGCTTTTTGACCAAGCCATATTAGAGTTTGAACATTGGAACAGAAGAATTACCAAGAAAAAATCCAGAATGATAACTGCCAAAGTTAGATATCAAGTAGAAACAATTGATGAAGCCGTAAACATGTCAAAGGCTCCCTGTAACGACCCAGAATTTTGTCACTTTGATTTGTGAATATTTAATTTGTTTTAAATATTGAATTAATGGTTTTATAATCAAATAACCCTCTTTTTATTAATAATTAATGATGGTGCACTCATTTTGAAAGTTTTTTTATAAAAATAAATAGTTTGATGAAAAATAGAAAATAGAAATGAAAATCATTTTTCAAATTTTTGTACCGAACGAAAGTTGTTGAGACGTTATTGCATGCATACACACTCTTATATTTTATGCATACATTTAACAAATAAGAATTGGTTAGCATTAATAATTTAGTTAGTAAATTAATAAAGTAGAAGGTAGACTTTTCTTTCTTATTTGAAGTGTTGTAATACCAAGTAGTGCATGTCATCATTATGGAAGTACATAACCATGTGAAGGAGGTGTAGTATATAAGTTGGTACTTAGAGAAGTGTATGGAAGAAGGCATTTTTGAAGAGCATTAGGGTCATTTTCTAAGGGGCTAAGTAATAATTCACTACATTTCTGCAAAGTTAATAAAAGAACAAGCTTAGCCTCTCCTTTTCATTTTTTTTCATTTCCACTTTTCTTTCTCTTGTTCTCCTTATTTCTTTATCCATTTTCCCTAAAAAAAATCTCAAAACTTCAATCTTTTCACCTTAAACTCTTTATATAAGTTTGTAATGCCCTAGCTTACTATACCATCAACACGAAGATCCAAAATTTGGAACATAACACCCCCACTCCCTTCATAGTCATGCACATCTAAGGAGGGTAGAGGTCTTGGACGTGAGCTAGGTTGTTTGGTTGGAGGAATTTTTATGCTTGTTTGGTTGAGGAAAAAATAGTTGCTTATGGTATTGTTTGGTCATAACTAAAGTGTGATTTCTCACTTCTAAATATTTTTAAATGGCGATAACATGTTGTAAAATATTATTATATATGTTGTATATATTACAACATAAATGTATATATGTAACGATTGATGTTGTTGATTCCCAGTTGGAAGCGAATGGCATAAATAACCATTGTTTTTGAATGGGACAAAAGAAAGGAAGTGGAAATCGAAGTGTTTTGTAGTGAATAGGTCGCTATGGAAGCCCTTCGAAAAATAAAATCTTGTTGAGGGACCCTAAAGAATTCCTCACCATTGTTGACTTGATTTTGTTTACATACTTGTATAAATTATTGAATGCCAAAATCTTGGCAGATTGGCTATGTTGTATGTAAAACATTTATATGTTTTAAAGGTTGAGTCTTTTCCTTAAGAAAAGAAGTAGTAGCATGTGTTAAGTGCTAATGTAGCTCCAAAGCCTCTTTGCGACTTTTTGAAATTTGTGACCTTGATTTTTTATTGAAATACCTTTTACTTGGATTTGCAAAGATGTTTGAAATTTCTGCAATCCTCTTTGATGCGATTTTTTCATTTGATTTCTTGAAGTGTTTTGAGATGGTTTCCGAACTTGATTATTGTTATTTTTTCAAAATTTGCAAAGGTACTAAAGTGGATTAAAATATAGAAAGAAATGTGGTTTAAATGCTATTTGATTTACAAAAAAAAAGTTCTAAAAGTTACAGTCAACATAGCGATAGTCGCTACGGATGCACATTGGAAATCTACGGTTGTAGCAAAGTATAAAAGGTTATCTACCTTATATATTTTGAAATGTCTTTTCTAATGTGTCTTATAAAAGTTATAAAGTATTTTAAAAGGAGATTGAAGTTATATATATTCTTGAGTATTAAATAATTGGTTTATTTAAAAGAAATCCTTTTACCTTTTCAAAGTAAAATTATTTTTAGTAGTGATGGTTTTTAATTATGATTTGGTTGGTAGTCTAAATTTTGTTTAAAGTGGTTTAAATATGATTTTAAGTAAGAAGAATGAATGAATTGCAACATTCTTATTGTAATAAATGTTTTCGCGAAAAGAAGGAGATCAGGGACTATAATTTTCTTGTTATAATAAATGGTTTTGGGAAATTGAAAAAGAAGTTTAATTAACAACATTTTATTTGTTTTGAACAGTATATAGAATTTATGAAGTCTTATACTTGACACTAAGCTTCAAGGTAGGGGAACTTATACCTATCCTGAAAGATCAACATGTCGTCGAGACAAGGATGGTTCTCTAATTTATCTATCTTTATTGTTATCCAAAGGATAGTTTAATTTTGAAATCAAAGATTGATATTAAGTATATGAGGTATTATTTTCGTATACGAGTTCAATTACTTACGGAAATTAATTAGTCCTATACTTGGAACTAAAAGCCGATGAGTGGATTGATCCTCTAATTGTAAGATCTTGAATCAGAGTGTTTAACTATGGCAAGGCTAGTCGCAACCAGTTCCTTAACCTACCTAGCTTCGTTTATAGGCGTGGGTTTGCATAAATCGAAATATTTGAAATGTGAAAAGTATATAGAAGATTCAATTTCTAAAAACGACCTTTACAATTTATTATGATATGGGATGTATTCTCTTCATACTTAACACCAAATTCTGAGGTAGAGAGACCCATCTCTATACGTGAGAGTTTAAGATTGAACATCGAGGCATGGATAGTACGCCAACTCATCCAACTACATTGTTAGAATCAAAAAAGTGTGGTATATTTGGTCTAATTTATATATGATCCGTTTACTTACCCCAAAAGGAAATTAGTGTTCATTAATTAAAAAGGCTTAGTGATTGCTTATATGTTTAATCATGTCGAGTTTCCATGTGAAATTAAATCTTTGATTAGATTGTTGCTTATTGATAGTTAAATAACCGATCATCAAACTCTGGCCAGTTTTAAAACTATCGTTTGTTGGTTCGGAGAGACCAAGATCATATAAGCATGAGTTATTCGAAACTTTGAACCAGCATAAGTATTTGAATTGGGGACTTCTTGAATATGATGGGAATCGAAGACGAAGTTCTTTGAAGTACAAGGCTGCTTACTGCTAATCTTGAGTGTGATTCCAAAAAGGATGTAGTAGAAGTAATGCCTTTGGTTCATATCCTGGATGACTTGTATGGATGAATGTTGGCATTGTACTGTTTGCTAGAGTGCATTGTTAGAATCCCAAATGAGATTTGCTAAAAAGGTAAAATGTAGCCTCAAGCCTCACACTCAGTAATGACTTAAATAGTAGATTGGCTTCATGACTATGTGGTTCGCTACTATTAGGGTATGGTCATCGCCTATGTCTAGATTGATATTTATGGATTATATATGCTTGTGGCTACGGAAATGATTTGTCTAGTTGACAGCCATGGTGATGGCAAGTTCGGTACTACCCAAGAAGGGGTAGACCAGTCCTGATTTGTAGGTAGATGGCTAAAGCTCTTGGTACATTTTTTTTCTAGAGGTGTATCGTGGTAGGAAGTACCCCAATAGCTTTTCTATTGATGGAATCTATTTTCCAATACGTGCCTCGCAGACTTAGTTGTATATCAAATATGCTGGATTGTGAGATGCAAGCATTCCATCTATGTTATATATTTATTTTAAACTATAGATATTATTATCATATCATAAGATTTTAGAATAAAAATAGTTTGGTTATCATAAGATAAGAACCCGTCCGTGTTTATGTGTGGTGTGGTCTTACGAGATACCTTTATTCTTGAACATCTTTTATAACATAAAAGAACTCCATATGATTTAAATTTCTTATGCCGGTTTACCAGACCGATTCAGATGTTATTTTCTTATAATACTCAAGTTAGAACTGAGTATATTTTTAAACTTAGCTTTAGATGCCTTAGAGCTTCAAGAGACGAGTTGGATGCCTCCATGATCTATTCATGCATTTTATTTCCGTCGCATTTCTTGTTTGTATTTATCAGCATTTGTGAGGACGGGTCATTATAACTGTTTAAACTAATGATAGCTTAGTTTGCTCTAATGGCTATATATTAAATATTTCATTTTGTAAAGATAACTTCTGATATTATATATTTGTAACACCCTTAATTTTAGTAACATTATTCAGAAGATTTAATTAGACAAATTAAATAGAATAATGTAAAGACTAGAGTGATAAGGGAATTGAGATTTGAAAACTAATGTAGGTTGTGCCTTAACTAAATGGATTCATAAGAATGGTTTATAAGATGAAAACTAAGTTAAGAAAGACAAGGGTAGTATGGGAAATAGCCATACACCATAACCCCATAGCCCTAAAACCTTACCTCATTTTCATTAATACGTTCATAAAAAATAAACATAAACAAAAAGAGATCAAGGCCGCCATAACCCCAGAAGAAAAGGAGATCAAAATCAATTAGAAGCTAAGATTCAAGCGAGGAAGAATTAAGCAAGAACAAATCTCAAGTTCCTTATCCAAACAAGGTGAATAATAATCTAAACCATCTCATATATGTTTTACTGAACATATTAAATTTTGGGCTTAAGGTTTGAAACCATTTCGATGGTTGAATGATGGTATGCTTTGATTATATGCCATAGTTTGATTTAAACAAGAATTTTTATGTAAAGGCATAATTTGATTTTAAGGTTAAAATCATATAAAATGGGTTTCACTTGACATGATGGTTGAGTATGTTATGTAAAACATTAATTTGAAGATGGATTTAAATTTTCATAATATTCCAAGCTATGGATAATTTATTATGAATTTTGAATGAAATAAATAGATAATCTGGGTTAAAATTAATTACTGCAATTATATTAAGGACTTTGAGTCTGAAATTTATATATGTTACATAACATATTAAAAGTAACTTGATGATTTTTGGCGATTTTTCTGAAGTATTTTAGTATGGGTATTAAATTATTTATGATTGGAGGACTTAAATGTTTAAATATGTTATTAAAGGGAATGATTTAATTGTTAAATGATTTCAATAAATAATTATTGAATTCAGCAGTCTTTTTAGAAAAAGGATTTTAGATAAAGAAATAGAAACCGGTTATATTTTGACAACTTGGCAAGTTAGATGAAAAGAAGTTACTTTGTAAGGCGTAAAATCAATTTTGGCATAATTTACCACTTCGCCACTACTAGTTGCTATCTTTCGTCACCATGATTATGCTTATAAACCCATTTGAAACCAATACTCATGGTATGAAGCCATTGGTACTTAGTGGATTGAAGAAAGGCGGAAGGGATTGTGTTGAAGGCAAGCTTTCAAAGGGGTATATGTCATTTTTATAAGCTTTCAAATACATCGCTTGCCCTTGCTTTAAAAGATACTTTCGAAGGGTTTAAAGTTAGCTTTCAAATGGATTGTCACTTGCCTTATTTTAAAAGAAGATTTCGAATGAGTCGTCGCATATTTAGTTTTAAACAGGAGCTTTCGAATGGGTAGCAACTTTTGAACCCATTCGAAACCTAGCTGCCGCATTTCATGCCTTTTGATATAGTTAAAGACCGCTTTCTTTATAACTTTAAATCAATGCTTTCATAAGGGAAACTTTCGCTCTTATAAAATTTGAAGTCGCCTTCCCAATGCTTTCGAAAGGGTTCTTGTAGATGTATTTATCAATGCCTTCGAATGGGTGGTTTCGAATCTATCCTTTCCCCAATTCTTTTATCTGAAAGCTTATGCTTTTGAAAGGGTTACTTTCGCTTTTGTTTTCTTTGACCCATATGTTATATTTAATGTTAAACCTAATGGTTTCGAAAGAGATACATTCCAATGGTTTTGAAGCTATGCTTCCATTAATTTTACTTGAACCAAGCGCCTACGAAAGATAAGCTTTAAACATTTAAAAGGTGAATTTTTAATGGTTTCGAAAGGAAGATTTCAAAGCTTTCGAAAGGAATGTTTTCAGTATTTTGAAAGGTATGTCTTCAAATGTTTTGAAAGGAAGGTTTGAATACTTTTGAAAGGTATGTTTTTATGGTTACGAAAGAGAAGGCTTAAGTTTTCAAGCAAGAAACCCAATCAAAATTTTTAAAGTAAAACCATGGAATTATGAAAGAGTTTTCAAATGGAATTTAACTTTGGTGTTTTTAAAGAAGTTTTCCTTGCTAAAGATAGTAGGTTAAAGGTGTCAACCTTGTTCCATTTGAAAAATAATTATAAGGAAATTAAACCATAGATGTTTATAGTATTATGTTATGATCATTTATCATATGTGCTTCTTCTATAAACATATTTACTTACTAATTAATCCATAACTGCATTTTTGGTGTTAAGGGAAGAATAATCAGCTATGTTAACCTAGTAGTGAATATATATTGTATTAACTCATGCTTGAGTAGAATTGCATCCAAGAGGTCCGGTAGACCATAGTATAGGATACCCAATAGCCGATAAAAGAATTATTGGTTTTGAAACACCCACACCCCTTAATATACCCAAAAGGACACATTAAAAGGCGTGGTGCATTGTAGAGATAACTAAAGCAAACAGAGACTAAGATTCACAAGACAAATATAGATAAAAATAGTGGAAACTTGGAATAATAACTTAATCAAAACAAAATTCATAATTGCTTCATAAATAAGTCAATACAAAATACCACATAATGTCTAAAAAAATCCACTATGTCCCATGAAACAAAAACTCATAGTCTCAAAAATCAGAGTACATAATATCCCTCATAATAAGCCAGTACATAGAAAGAACAGAAGCTGAAAATAAAAGAAGTACATAGTGGAAATCTCCTCCAAGAAAACTCCAAGCAGCAGCAATCTACTGACTTCTCCCTTGATTGCATATGATGGGGAAAAAGAGAAAATAGAGGAGTGGGTCAGACTAAAAGTCTAGTGAATGATAGTAATTACTAGATTCATTAAGAAAGACAAAAGTAATAGACTCTGCAACAGTTCTAACATAAATAAGGATAAAGGAAATAGGAAAGGAATAAACTGGAATTAAATACGATTAAATATTGCTCAATTTGTAGGATATGTTAACTTTGATTTCTAGCAGTTGTCCTTGAGTTCTGCTTTGATTAGGTCGAATTCTGAATCCTATAATTAGGATGTAACCCTAATTCTACCCTTTTTGATCAGCCTGCTACTTTGTAGTAACTTTTTTTGGACTAGATGCTATATAAATCCCTACACAGAATATTACTATGGGGCAGACGACATATATAGCTCCCTACACAGAAGGCGTTTATTTACTATGGACCAGATACTATATATAACTCCCTACACAGAGTGTTACTGTGGACTAGACGACATATATAGCTCCCTACACAGAAGGCGTTTATTTACTGTGGACCATATACTATATATAACTCCCTACACAGAGTGTTACTGTGGACTATACGACATATATAGCTCCCTACACAGAAAGCAATGGTGTCTACGAAAAACATCCATACTAAGCGCTTGGAACTCATAGCTATTACTGAGCACCCAAATGTAAGTTGCACGCGTAACTACCACCATGCCCATGCTACCTTTTGCTCCACCTATAGGGTCTTCTTATTACCTCAAACCCCAGCTTATGCTGCCCCTCATCCCACTTCAGGGTAACGTGAAATCACCATATATCCATAGAAATTAAGGGAAATGTTGTTCGTACTGGCCCGACATCCAAACAATCTCTAGTTGCACCCCTTATCCAAATCCCTCGTGATTTGGACTTATAATTGACCAATTACTACCATTTTTAGCATAAGTGTGCCCTCCTCCCGCTTCAGGCTAATATGAGACCGACGTTTTATCTAATAGAGAATGCTATTTGGTACATGTCCTACTTTCATTTTAGCTTATTAACTTAGGTAAATTATTTAAATAAGCCTTTACATTTTTTTTCCACTATTTGTGCTTATTAATTTCGCCTAAGTATTAAAATAAGCCTTATTCTATTCTTTTTCTTATTATAACCTACATTATAATCATGATTATTACTTAACCCAAGGTCTAAGTGTGAAAATAAGCTTCTTTCATCTTTTACTCTTATTAGTTATGATTCTAAGTTATAACTAGGCTAATCTTTTTAAATCAGTCCAATTAACGTCATAATTAGGCGTAATTTCAGTCCAATTCCATTTATATTAGAGTTTTTGAAATTTACATCTTATATTCCATTATTTTAGTTTTCTTACATTTTAATCCATATTTGCGTTTATCCTATTCTAATCCATACACAAAGAAGGAGGAATAAAAGAAAACTGAAAGTAGAAGAAAATTCAATGCGTAGAAATGAGATGTAAATAACGTATAAATAACAGTAAATAAACTAAAATACTATAAATAAACTGTAAATAAACGGAAAATATATAATTAACAGAAATAAAACTAAATTACTGAAAAGAATAGCTGAAAGGAAATAGATAAAAATAGTTCTAAAAACTGCCAATAAACTACTAAAAAGACTATTTCAAAAATCGTAGTGAAACTACAACTATTAGAAATCCTATTATTTTAAATTACTTAAAGAAATCTTAAAATAATTACAATCACTCATCTCCGGTCCTAAGCTCTTCCTGTGGTCTTCCCGCATTCACTTGGTGATGTAAAATAATTTAATTTATAATGATTTTCTCCTTTGGAAAATTTATTCCATTTAGGGTCCTTCCTAGAAAGTTGAATCCAATTGGAGAAAATCTAGAATGAGAAAAAGTATTAGGTCTAGGCGTCTATTTATAGGGGTAGACGTGGATCTCAGACTGTTGGATTTGGGGATTGAATTTGATGCAGCCACGTCATAGGCTGAATATGAGATATCGGATGCAAAAATGGAGGGACCGGATTAAAATGAAGAATGCAAAACACTTCACAATAGGCTCTGGAATATTCGAACGAACGTTCATTCGTTCGTAAAATACAGTGGCGGGTCGATCGGGCGATCGAATGCCTTGGTGCCCAGGTTGACCGGCCGGTCGATTTGCCTATATATATTTATTTTTTCCACTTATTTTGTTTATTTTACAACTTGGTCATATTTGCTCGGTATCTGACGTTCTATACATGGAAATTGACCAGAAAATTACCACGGACTCAATGGTGCAACTTCTGTGGATTAATTCTGATAATTTCAAAAGGTTGTTTTTATTATCTAATTATTAATTAATTAATTATTACAGGTTAAATTTTGGGTTGTTACATTCTCACCTCCTTAAGGGATTTCATCCTCGAAATCTCTAAGGATAAATTTTTTTACTAAATGTTTCCATCCAATTCTTCAACGAACTACTCAATCATCATGAATTCATCCATTGTCCTTAAGTTTTTCTAATGCAATTTATGATATTTATGCAGTTAGTGTAGTGTAAATGCACTAACTAATGCAATCATGTTCGTGTTATGTATCCAAATGAATACAAAAATTTCCTAATGATAACTGATAATTCTATATGCGTGCTACAAACATCATCCAAATGCAACAATCATGTAATAAATATCCATTTATAGCACCTATGGAAATAAAATAAAAATGCACACACATCTATATGCATATGTTGTAGTGTCCTAGTTAGGCCGATCCCTAAAGAATAATAGTGCCTAGTGTACTTATATGCATCCATTAGCATCCACTAGCAAATACTTGCAACCACTATCATATATCATTCATAATATGTTCTATTAACATGTTTACATCAAATCCTACCATCCATTGGTTAAATCCTAAGTTCTACCCTCCTAAAAGATAATAAAGGAAAGAACTTATTCAAATCTAAAGATGGAAAAATGAATTCTAAAAATTACTATAAAAAAGATGAGGATCTAAATTATGGACTTTCTCTTCGTTTCCCAAATGGCATCTACAACATAATCTCCCCATTGCACCTTCACCAGTGGAACCTCCTTATTCCTTAGTCGCTTGGTGTCTCAACCAACAATCTTCGTGGGGATATGTCAAATAGAAACCTCCCTTTCTACCTCCACCTCCTCCAACAGACTAGTTTCTACAACCTCCGCCGAGTCATGTAAGCACTTTCGCAAGTGCGAAACATGGAAAACATTGTGCACTCCTGTGAGCCTATCAGGTAGCCTTAAGTTCAAGTCCTTCTGCGAAAATAGGTACTTTAATGACTTGTGGTTGGTAAAAAGCTCAAACATCTCTCCAAGAAAGTAGTGCCTCCAAACCTTAAGTGCTAAAACTATGGCGGCCAACTCCAAATCGTGGGTAGGGTAGTTCTTCTCTTGCGTCCTCAACTGTTTACTACCATCACACACTACCATCCCTTTATGCATCGGCACTACACCTAAACCCGTTCTGCATGCATCCGTGTATACAGCGAAAGGTTTAGCTCCATCAGGTAAAACTAACACTGGTGCACTAGTAAGGGCTTTCTTAAGCTTCGTGAAGGAATCCCCACAATCCACGTCCTACACGAAAGCTTTATTCTTCTTAGTAAGGCATGTGAGTGGTTCCGAAATCATGGCAAAGTCCCTAATGAACTTTCTATAATAGCTAGCCAATCCTAGGAAGGTCCTAACCTCGGTAATGTTCTTAGGGGCCTTCCAATCTTGCGTTGGAATAATCTTGGCAGGGTCAACTACCAAACCTTCCTTCGAGACTACGTGCACCAAGAAATGAACTTCCTCTCTCCAAAAATGACACTTAGAAAACTTAACTCTCAAATGATGACTATGAAATGTGCTAAGAACCTCTTCTAAATGAACAACATGGTCCTCCATATTCTTGGAAAATACCAAGATATCATACACGAATACCACCACAACTTATTTAGGACATCCACAAAGACGCGGCTCATCAAATCAATGAAATAGGCTGGAGCATTGGTTAGCCCAAAAGGCATAACCAACCACTTGAAGAATCCGTCCGGTGTCCTAAAGACAGTCTTATCTATCTGTCATCATCGACTCTAAGCTAATGGAATCCCATGGCTAAATCAAGCTGAGAGAAAACCAAAAAACCTACCAACTGGTCAAAAAGGTCAACAATTATAGGGAGCGGATATCCGTTCTTCTTGGTGACTTATTTAATTCTCTATAGTCCATTCAAAGTCGGAGAGAACCATCTGCCTTAGTGGCGAAGGCGACTGGCTCTCCCCACTCCGATATGCTTTTTTAGCGGATCCCTTCTCCAAAAGCTCATGAATCTACTTACTCAATTCTTTCCTTTCCCTAGGTTCCATGTGCCTCATAGGTAATGCTACTGGCTTTGCATTCTCAGTCAAATAAATTTCGAAGTCAAACTCTCTCTTCGGGGGAGTCCCTAACCTTCTCAAAGACGTCTGCAAAATCTCTCACGATAGGAACCAAACGCAACTCTGAAGACGATGAATCGAGGGAATAGAGAAAATTCAACATGACCGACCCTTACAGGTCGCAAGATACCTCCAGGGTCCTACCACTACAAGTCTCAAGTCTAACTACTCTCCTCTTGTAGTTTAATATATCTCCATATGTGGATAGCCAATTCATTCCTAAGATCAGCGCATACCCCGAGAATCATAAAACATAAGCGTCACAGTCAAATACTACGCCTAAGATAAAGATTTTCATACCCTGACAAACCATAGATAAGTGTGTCGATCCTCCTATGAGGTTTGAAACAATAATGGGATCTACTACTAATGATATGTCCAAGTGCAAACAACCTACTAAAGAACTTGAGATAAAAGAATGCGATGCTTCAGAATCAAATAAATTCTGAATGGAAAAATCAGATGTAAATATCAAACCTCGACTGTGAATTTCCTACCTCTATCTGGAATGCTACTGGAAGGTGTTGTGTCTAACCTACATCCGTGCAACTGGTGCACTCACTCCCTGGGGACAACTCCTACTCATATGATCGGGATGCCCATACGTATAACACCTACCCTTCATCTTCTCCTTCCAACAATCCTTGGCCATATGTCCAACCTGTGAGAAATGCGGAATACGGATCTTAAGGCTAGGATTAACACTAGAGGGGTGAATAGTGTTTTAAGGAATTACTAAATCTTTTTGAGTTTTTGTTAATTTGAACACAAAAGTATGCAATATTAGGACACAGATATGATCACAGAAACAAACACAGATGCAGAAATAAAGTAAAAGCAATAAAGGAAAGAACACATCAGATTTTATACTGGTTCGGAGTGACCCTACATCCAGTCTCGCACACAAGTGCGGATTTCCTTTCAAAAGCAATTGTACACTTACACCCTCGATTTTAAGGATACGAGGTACACCCTCCAGATTCACAATCCTCTGGGTAGAGATACTTGATTTCACGGGCAACAGGTTCACCCAATTGATTTCCAAGGCTACAATCACTCCTTTTTTCTCTTTATTGATTTCCAAGGCCACAATCACAACTTTTCTCGTTTAATTGATTACAAAGAAGCCTACAACTCTGAATAGCACTGAGGATCTTGTTGAGATAGTGATAGAGAATCAAACCAGAGATAACCCAGTTAGATTCAATGTTGATTTCGGTAGAGTAATAGCAGGAATATGTATAAAGAAAATATGGAAGAAGAAGAGAAATGAAAACCAGAAAATATGATTTAAAATTCATTGAAAACAACCCCTATTTATGTAAGAACAACGACCATGTCCATTCATGAAGAGATATGACGAGTAGACACTTCTTTTGACATTTAAATTTTGAAATTAACTGACATTATGTCGACATGGGTATATTGAGCATGTAGACATCCCAAAGGAATTTTAGTGGTTTGTTTTTCTTTGAAAATAACTTTTATCTTATATTAAAACTATTTTAAATTTTATAAATGTACTTGACTATAGTTAAAATTCATAAGTAAATATAGAGAAAAATATATTTAATTTTACTATAATTTTATATTTAAATCTAAGTATAATATTAATATATTATTAAAAGATAGTTTAAAACTAAGGATAATATGATTTTGAAAATAAAGATTATTTTGAGGCTAAAAGTATTTAAAACCAGGATAGATAATTTTGATTCTTTTAAAAGGAAGGTTTTGAAAATATTTTGAAAACAAGATATAAATTTGTAAGATTATTTTGAATAAAAGTTAGTGGATACAAAACAATGTTCCACTAGATTTTTCATAGGTTCCATCCTACTTGGGGTTCCATCCCTTTAGCAGGCTCGAAGTGTATTCCATTCCACGAATAAATTGGATTTTAAGATGCCAGTGATTTTCTAGGAGTTTTAACAAAATTCTTAATTAATTAAAAAATAAATTACTTGAAATCTTGAACTCTTGATATTCTTGATATTCTTGATACTCATGAGTCTTCATTCTTGATATGTTGAATCTCTGCACTATACATTCTTCATTCTTGGTACCTGCATGGTTAAATCCTGCATATACATATATTTCTAAACTATAATGTCAGTATTTATATTTTATAATCTTATTCTAAGGTTGTTGCCATCAAAACCATCATCTCACGGACTAACAAGCTCCCTCTTAATCTATGCCTAACTATCCTATTTTATTTTTCTCTCCTTTGGTCATCAACAAAAAGTAACTTTAAATATATAACTTCAAGCTATATTGCTCCCTTTCATTCTTGGACTAAAGTACCTGCATTAATAAACTATACAAATGGAGTATGTAATAGATAGATTAAGAGATAATTATACTGATACATAAAAAAAATCATATAAATATTAACGCATATTTATACATTTTTTTCGCACTAAATGTCAATCCAAATCAATTCAAATCAAATCGAATCAAACAGTTCAAATCAAATAAACCAAATCAAACAAACCAAACAAATCAAACATTACGAGGAACTTCCACACATCCTTCTTCTTCAAATATAGGGTCTGCTTTAATGGCATCCCAATTTTCATTATCATTAGCGAGAGAGACTAAAGGATGTGCTTCATTATCATCCTTGTGCATTGAGGAAATCATCCATTTTATTGCATCGAAATGTCTTTCTTGCTCTTTAATCATCTGCATTTGACTCAATTCTAAGTGTAACTGGTTACGGAGAATGAATGAAAGAATATTCTTGAAAGAGTTAAGAGTCTCTTCAAGATTTTCTGATAGATTATGAATTGGATTGGCCATATTCGAGTTTGTGAGAAGAGTGAGAGACAAAGTTGATAAGAGATAATATTCAGTGATGGATTCTGGAAGAAATAGGTATTTATAGGTGTAGAAATTCATTTGAAATGAATAGATATAAGGCAGTTATTCAAATTTCAAATTCAAAATGAAATGTCATTTCTGACAAGTACATATCGACATGGTAATATGGGTATGTCGACATGGTCCAGTGAATTTTGATGACTTATTTTGATTTTGTAAATAATTGTCTATATATATATATTTATATAATATACTAACATTTATTCTAGAGATAAGATAAGCTAGATAACAGTAAAGAAATTCCATTTCATTTCATACTAAGACTGTACAACGATTAAACATAAAGAACTACACGAACATTCAAATCAAAATAAACTAAAACAAATACAACGAGATACGAAAAGGTAGAACTAGTTAGAGGATGATGACGAAGAAGATAATCTAAGCTTCTTGCTGATTTTCGAAATAAACTTGTTCATCTTGGATGAAATTTTTTCCAACTTCTTACTAACGGATCGTCTAAGAATCCGTTGATTCTCAACAATGGTCTTTTGGTTTTTGAGAAGGGTTTTGTTGGATGGATTAGGAGGATAGTCGATGCTTTCCAAAGAAGTTTCACCTTCTTCTTCTTCTTCAATTTCCATTTCATCCCCTTCTTCTTCTTCCATTTCCTCATGAGCCAAACGCTCTTCCTTTTCGGCAAGAGTCTCATAGGGTTGAAAAACAAATGGAATTTTCATAAGCGAAATGTTGGAATGATTAAAAACTTTTCTAGAAACAAATTCTTCTCCTTTGAAATCCACTCCAAAATAGTTAAAAATCCGAGTGAGGTAAATTCCATGATACAAAGTATTCTCACCCATTTTAAGATTTTTGGGACGAAGTTCATCCAAAATAACTTGTGCCCAATTAATATCTTAATTTTCAAAAATAACAAAATGTGCTTTGCAAACTTTTGAAGTAGGATTGTTAAAAAATTTCGATCTTGGGGTCAAAGTATGTTGTAAAAGAAGATTGAAAATTCTAGCTTTTGGTCGAAAGTTTCGATTTTTGAATTCAAAATTATCATTTCCTTCGAAAATGTGATGAAATGTCTCACGGTCATTTTCATCGATTTTAAAATTAGAAAAATCCATTCCCGTACTCTTGCAATTGAGAATGGTACCCAAAAGGTCACAATTCAAAACAATTCTAGTGCCTTTGACACTACTCCAAATTTCATCATCGTTTCCACAATTAAGATTTGCGTAGAAAATTTTGACAAGATTTGGATAACAAACAAAATCATTTTGAGAAGCATCAACAAGACTAAGAATTTGATTGTTTGCAAAAAGAGAATCAATTTCATAAGAAGAGAAATCTTGAAATATAGCAAACTTTTTGGGATGTACTTTTTCATAGTTAGCATAATTGATGTATGCTTTTATTGCCTCCGGATCATTGAAGAGTTGCTATTTTATTTTTCTAGAAATTCTCATGGTGGAGGGGTTGCTAAAAGAAACCATTAGAGTAGAGAGTAGAGAGCTTGAAGTTTTGAAGAGAGAGTTTGAATATGAAAATGAGAGTGAAAAGATGTGATAAAAGATAGTGAATAAATAGATACTCAAAGGACATGTTCTCTGGTCAAAAGATGCCTTTTCAGAGAATTGAATGAAGTGAAAAGGTGGAGGGAAATTCAACCATTTGAACTCAAATTTTGAATTTCAAATTCTATACCCATGTCGACATCATGGTAGGGACCATGTAGACATGTGCTTGTGAATTTCTATGATTTATTTTTCCTAAGTACTCTAATATATATATATATATATATACTTATTATTTTTAATGTCTATATATATCCGGAATATTATAGTATATTCCATAATATATTATTATACTAATAAAAATAAAAATAAAAATAAAATAATAAAAAAATAGTAAAAAAATTTTAAAATTCAAATAACACACCAATTCAAAATCAATCAATCATGCAACCAAGCATCAAATTCTAAGCATGCAATTTCAATCAATTGTATTTTAAATGTGTACCTTTTTCTGAGTCCGTTTCTCTGAATTTGTCGGAGTCGTGAACTGTCGTGAAACACAAATTTGAATTATCCGTCTTCTGATCATCGTCGCTTGAGGACGAGTCTGAGTCATCTAGAGTAGCAGTAAATGTACGCTTCCGTTTCTTTAATGAATCATTGTTTATAGGAGGATTTTGCCTCTCTGGAAACAGATAGTCTCTTTTGATATGGCCTGGTTCATTACAGTTGAAACATTTGACATTGTTTGGCACCACATTCTGATTTCTAGAGTTCTTATAGTTGTTTCTCTTGAGATTATTTATCTTTATGTATTTCGGTAATTTTCAAAAATTCCTGGTCATCAAGGCTATCTCTTCATCATTATCGCTGTTTGAGTCTGATTCATCAGTCAATGCATTAAATGCCATTGATTTCTTTTCAGATGCTTTGCACTCTCTTCTCCCCACCATTTGGACTTCAAACGACATTAGATTTTCAATTAATTCTTCTATCTTTAAGGTACTGATGTCATTTGCCTCTTCGATCGCAAGTGTCTTTTGATCCCATTTTGGAGTAAGAGAATTTAAAAATTTTCTGACTTGATCTTCTTCCGAAAATTCCTTTCCCAAGGATATTAGAGAACGCATAATATTCTAAAATCTACTATACATATCTGAAATAGACTCATTAGAATTTATTTTAAATAATTGTAACTAATTTGTGAGCATGGAAATTATGGTCTGTTTAACTTTGCTTGTTCCTTCGTGAGTAACTTGCAGAGTTTTCCAGATTTCATATGCAGACTTACAAACTGACACTCTATTAAATTCATTTCTATCAAGTGAACAAAATAGAATATTCATTACTTTAGAATTATTTTGTGCAACGGTCTTTTGCTCAGCGGTTCACTGTGCAAAATCATTTGTGGGTTCAGAATATCCAGTTTGTATGATATTCCAAGTGTCTAATCCTACAGATTGTAAATATATTTTCATCCTACATGCCCAATATGCATAGTTACTGCCATTAAAAAATGGTGGTCTGACAGTAGACTGACCTTCTACAAATGAACTAGTGACAGGGATACTAGTGTTAGCAACAGTACCAATGTTGGTAACCATTTTGAAAACTTTTCAAAAATCATATTATGAAACTTCGAAAACCTTGCTATGATACCAAATGTGAGAAATGCGGAATACGGATCTTAAGGCTAGGATTAACACTAGGGGGGGGGGGGGGTGAATAGTGTTTTAAGGAAATACTAAATCTTTTTGAGTTTTTGTTAATTTGAACACAAATGTATGCAATATTCTGACATAGATATGATCACAGAAACAAACACATATGGAGAAATAAAGTAAAAGCAATAAATGAAAGAACACACCGGATTTTATACTGTTTCGGAGTTATCCTACATCTAGTCCCGCACACAAGTACGGATTTCCTTTCAAAAGCAATTGTACAATTATACCCTCGATTTCAAAGCTACGAGGTACACCCTCCGGATTCAGAATCCTCTAGGTAGAGATACTTGATTTCATGGGCAACAAGTTCACCCAATTGATTTCCAAGGCTACAATCACACCGTTTTTCGCTTGATTGATTTCCAAGGCCACAATCACACCTTTTCTCATTTAATTGATTACAAAGAAGCCTATAACTCCGAATAGCACTGAGGATCTTGTTGAGATAGTGATAGAGAATCAAACGAGAGATAATCCAACTAGACTCAATGTTGATTTCAGCAGAGTAATGGTAGGAATATGTACAAAGAAAATGTGGAAGAAGAAGAGAAATGAAAACAAAAAAATATGATTTAAAATTTGCTGAAAACAACTCCTATTTATAGAAGAACAATAGCCATCTCCATTCGTGATGAGATATGACGAATAGACACTTCTTTTGAAATTTAAATTTTGAAATTAACTGACACAATGTCGACATGGGTATATTGAGCATGTCGACATCCCAAAGGAATTTTTGGTAGTTTGTTTTTCTTCAAAAGTAACTTTTATCTTATATTAAAACTATTTTAAACTTTATAAATGTGCTTGACTATAGTTAAAATTCACAAAATAAATATAGAGAATAGTATATATAAAATTTTACTATAATTTTATATTTAAATCTAAGTATAAATATTAATATATTATTAAAAGATAGTTTAAAACTAAGTATAATTTGATTTTGAAAATAGATTATTTTGAGGTTAAAAGTATTTAAAACCAGGATAGATGATTTTGATTCTTTTAAAAGGAAGGTTTTGAAAACATTTTGAAAACAAGATATAATTTTGTAAAATCATTTTAAATAAAAGTTAGCGGATACAAAACAATGTTCCACTAGATTTTTCCTAGGTTCCATCCTACTTAGGGTTCCATCCCTTTAACAGGCTCGAAGTGGATTCCATTCCACGAATAAATTGGATTTTAAGATGCCAGTGCTTTTCTAGGAGTTTTAACAAAATTCCTAATTAATTAAAAAATAAATTACTTGAAATCTTAAACTCTTGATAATTTTGATATTCTTGATACTCATGAGTCTTCATTCTTGATATCCTGAATCTCTATACTGTACAATCTTCATTCTTGGTACCTGCATGGTTAAATCCTGCATATACGAATATTTCTAAACTATAATATTAGTATTTATACTTTGTAATCTTATTCTAAGGTTGTTTTCATCAAAACCATCATCTCACGGACTAACACAACCTTCCCACAGCTATGACACTTTATTCCTTTCTTAATATGCTTCCGAGGACCATCACCTTTCTTCTTCTTCTTATTCTTTTCCCACCACTTCTTCTTTGAACCTTATGATTTAACCTCCTTTTTAGAATCTCCCTCCTCGACTGTATCTGAAATAAGCGCCATCTCGATGAAAGGCTCATAAGTAGCTCCCATCGGTACATGAGTCAGCAATAATCCCCGAAGGGGTTGATTCTTTAGCTGCCAAATGGCTAGTTGAACTCGCTGCTGACCATCCAATCCAAAAGGACCAAAAATCCTCTCTGCGTCCCTAAGCCAAGCTCTAGCCTCTACAAAAGTCTTCTTGCCAAAAAAAATCTTCTCGCCCAAAATCGCAAAATCTTTACAAAGCTTAAAGAAATTGATGGCGGTAGGTGGGTTGATAGGACTCCCACCCACTGATGCATGATTGGGTGTAGGCTCGTGCACCTCTGGAGTCATTGCTTGTAAGTACCTATGAAACCAAGCTAGGACTGGAATGCCCTCAGGAAGGTTCAGCGCATCAGCCATTCTACGAAAAGAAAATGATAGTTTAGGAAAGAGTTAAAGAGAGATTGAACTGGACTTAGAGAGGATTTTTTTTTTAAATTCTTTTATACCTAAAAATCATTTCTAAAAGTTCTTTTCTGAAAATACTTTTTAAAACAAGTTATTCGGAAAATACTTTATTTTTAAAATAATTTTTTAGGAATCCTGTAACCTTAGGCTTTGATACCAAATGAAACACCCCACATGCCTTAATATACCCAAAAGGACACATTAAACGGCATGGTGCATTGTAGGTATAAATAAAGCTAATAGAAACTAAGACTCACAAAACAAATATAGATAAAAACAGCGAAATCTTGAATAATAACTTAATCAAAACAAAACTTCATGATTGCTTCATAAATAAGTCAAATACCAAATACCACATACATGTCTGAAAATTCAATATGTCTCATTAAACAAAAACTCAGTCACAAAAATCAGAGTACATAAGATCCCTCATAATAAGCCAGTCCGTAGAAAGAACAGAAGCTAAAAATAAAAGAAGTATATAGTAGAAATCTCCTACAAGAAAACTCCAAGCAGTAGCACTCTATTGACTTCTCCCTTGATTGCCTAGGGGGGGAAAATGGAAAAATAGAGGAGTGGGTCACGCTAAAAGTCCGGTGAATGATAGTAGAGAGTCTTTGAGAAAGATAAAGGCAACAGACTCTAAAATAGTTCTAGCATAAATAAGGATAAAGGAAATAGGAAAGGAATAAACTGAAATTAAGTACGATTAAATATTGCTCAATTTATTAGATAGGTTAATTTGATTTCTTGCACTTGTCCTTGAGTTCTGCTTTGATTAGGCTGAATTCAGAATCCTGTAATTAGGATATAACCCTAATTCTACCCTTTTTGATCGGCCTACTACTCTATAGTCCTTTCTTCAGACCAGATGCCATATAGCTCCCCACATAGAATGTTACTGTCCAGACGACATATATAGCTCCTTACGCAGAAGGCATTTATTTACTATGGACCAGATACTATATATAACTCCCTACACAGAAGGTTACTGTGAACCAGACGACATATATAGCTCCCTACACAGAAAGTAATAGTGTCTACGAAAGAAACCCATACTAAGCGCTTGGAACTCATAGCTATTACTGAGCATCCGAATGGAATTCGCACTCAAAACTGCAACCATGCATATGCTACCTTTTGCTCCACCAATTGGGTCTTTTTATTACCTCAAAC
Source organism: Allium cepa (assembly GCA_030765085.1). Taxonomy (NCBI): domain Eukaryota; kingdom Viridiplantae; phylum Streptophyta; class Magnoliopsida; order Asparagales; family Amaryllidaceae; genus Allium; species Allium cepa. Next base: position 637,707,099 of record CM060941.1, read on the forward strand.
TCTAGCATAAGCATTCCCCTCATCCCACTTCAGGCCAACTTGAGATCACTGTGTGTCCATAGAAAATAGGGGAAATGCCGTTCGTACTGGCCCGTCATCCAAACAATCACTTGTTGCACCCCTTATCCAAATCCCCAATGATTTGGACTTTTATTGACCAATTACTACCATTTTTAGCATAAGCGTGCCCTCGTCTCGCTTCAAGCTAATGTGAGGCCATCATTTTGTTCAATAGGGAATGCTATTTGGTACAGGTCCTACTTTCATTCTAGCATATTTACTTAGGTAAATTATTTAAATAAGCCTTTACATTTTTTTCTACTATCCGTGCTTATTAATTTCGCCTAAGTCTTAAAATGAGTCTTATTCTGTTCTTTTTTTATTATAACCTATGTTATAACCATGATTATTACTTAACCAAGGTCTAAGTGTGAAAATAAGCTTCTTTCATCTTTTACTCTTTTTAGTTATAATTTTAAGTCATAACTAGGCCAATCATTTTAATTCAGTCCAAATAACGTGGTAATTAGGCGTAATTTCCCAATTCCATTTATATTACAGTCTTTGAAATTTACATATTATATTCCATTATTAAAGTTTTCTTACAATTTAATCCATATTCGTATTTATCCAATTCTAATCCATACGCGAAGAAGGAGGAATATAGGAAAACTGAAAGCAGAAGAAACATAGAAAGGAGATGTAAATAACGTATAAATAACAGTAAATAAACTAAAATACTGTAAATAAACTATAAATAATCGGAAAATCTATAAGTAATTGAAATAAACTAAAATTACTAAAAAGAATAGTTGGAATGAAATAGACTGAAAATAGTTCTAAAAATTGTAAATAAACTACTGAAAAGCCTATTCCAAAAATCGTAGTAAAACTGTAACTATTGGAAACCCTATTATTTTAAATCACTTAAAGAAATCTTAAAATAATTACAATCACTCACCTACGACCTAAGCTCTTTCTGTGTTCTTCCTAGATCCACTTGTTGATGTAAAATAATTTAATTTATAACGATTTTCTCCTTTGGAAAAATTATTTCGTTTATGGTCCTTCTTAGAAAGATGAACCCAATTCGAGAAAGCCTAGAATGAAAAAAAGTGTTACGTCTAGAGGTCTATTTATAGGGGTAGATGTGGATCTTGTACCATTGGATTTGGGGATTGAATATGACGCAACCACGTTATAGGCTGAATAGGAGCCATCGGATGTAAAAATGGAGGGACCGGATTAAAATAAAGAATGCAAAACACATCACAATAGGCTCTGGAATGTTCGAACGAACCTTCATTCATTTGTAAATAACAGAGGCGGGTCGACTGGAAGGTCGACAACCTTGGTGCCTAGGTCAACGGTCGGTTGACTCGCCTATATTTTTTTTCCGCTTATTTTGTTTATTTTATAACTTGGTCATATTAGCTCGGTTTGTAATGTTCTATATATATAAATTGACCAGAAAATTACCACGGACTCAATGGTGCAACTTACTTGGCCTAATTCCGATAATTTTAAAAAGTTATTTTTATTATCTAATTAATTAATGAATTAATTATTACGAGTTAAATTTCGTGTTGTTACATTCCCCCTCCTTAAGGGATTTCATCCCTAAAATTTATAAGGATAAAAGAATGTACTAAATGTTTCCATCAAATTCTACGATGTACTACTCAACATCATGCATTATGTAACGACCCGTAAATCTCGATAATTAAATTGGTTAGTTTAATAAGATTTTTGTAATTAAATTTGGAAAGAAATGAAAACTTTAAAATTTATAATGAAGTGAATGTTAACAATGAAATGCAGCAATGGTAGTTAAAACTAATTATTGACAAATTCAAGTGAAATCCCAATTAATTGAAATTTTTTTAAGGTTATAATTGATTGTAAATAGTAAATTAGGAAATAAATTTAGAGTTATATAAATTGATGAAATAATACGCAATAAACCGTGAGTTGATAAAATCAATGTTAGATAAGTAATTATAATATTTGTTGCTTGATAATAAAGTATGAATAGGATAAATTAGGCAAATAGTGGTAATTATAAAGTATTTACCCATTTATTTAATTTATTAAATTAGATTTAAATCCATTGAAATTAAACGTAATTAAAAACTACATTAACATGAATTTAGTTGATGACCGTAAAAAATATATTAAGGTAATTGGATATATACTAATGTCAAGTTTATCCATAAGATGATGATTGACTGAATAAAGAGATTGAATATAAATTGTATTAATTTAATTGAAATTAAAAATATAATTTATTTGAATTTACTTAAATTGAAGGTAAATACTATAAATTTTGCAATAAATCCTTATTTGATTGATAGGGAAATTTTGGTTAATGAATTTGAAGTTTATTTGTAATAAAAAAATGACAGAAATGGTAAATAATTAAATTTGAATTGAAGAAGTGATTAATTAATTTAATATTAAATTATTTAATTAACTTGAAAATAGCCATTTTGGCCATTGACTCGAATTTCGAGGAACTCAGTTTCATCAGATCCGGAATTGTAACAACCCTGGAATTTCTCACCAATTTGTAATCATCGTCATTTCGATTAATGGCGATAGTTATTGCTGTTGGAATTTTAAAATCGGGTTGAAATTCTTTTATAAAAGTTATTAAAGAGTTTATCGGGCTTTAATATAAACTTGGCCCATATTTCTTTTGTTTGGTGCTGTGAAGTTTTCGAGTTATATCCGTTCCTCTCTCTCTCATTTTTTATTTTTTTCATTTCAAAACCCTAAAACCTAAAAATAAACGAAGAGAAAATAAATGGCGGCCGTTCCTTTCGTCGTTCTGCTTTTCGAAGTTAGGGCTTATGAAAATTCGAAGGCGCCGACTTCTTGCTGTGGATCGATGATGCCTTCATCTCGCTCGCGGTTGCTCCTATTCGATTCGACTAAGGTGAGTGATTGCTTCACTCACATCTAGTTCGAGACTTGTTAAATTTCGATTTGTTCCAATTTTTATTTACTTGGATTGTGGACTTCACTGATTGGTTGATTCTCTTACTTGTCACGGTTTGATTTTTGGCATTTGATTCGTGAATTTTCCGATGATGTCTGTCGAATTTGTTACATCTATTAAATGCTTTAAAAATCTCCTTTATCCTAGTTCCAAAGTTATTTGACTTTGTTGGTATCAATCGGTTGTTGGCTTCGATGATGGAGATTGTTTCGGCCTTGAACTGTTCGATTTCCTTTTTTTTTTCTGACTTGCGACTTGTTAAGGCTGCTCCGTGAATTTCTTTTCTTTGTCATCACCTCTTTTATTTTTACTGGCATGTTGTTGACTTTAGACACTTGAAAACTACTGCTTTGAGTACCTCTGTAGTATACCTGACTGGTTCGATTTCAACTTGCCGTTCCATAATTTTTGAGATTGTTCGAACTTGCCTTTGAGTTGCTTTAACTTGAATTTTGTTTTCTACATTAATTTGTTATCACCTGGCTTCGGCTTGTGATAATGCTTGGCTTTGATTTTTGACCTGTTCGACTTTTATGGAACTGGAAATTTTGAATTTGTTGATTCTTTGATTCCAAGACTCTGACTTGCTTGGAACCCACACTATTTAGTACAAACATTGTCGTTTGTTCTTGTATTCTTTGGTATTACCCTGTTTCACTAGTACATATGCATTGCTCACTTTCTGTTTTGCGTCCTCCTTGAGGTCAGTTGCATATCATATTTGCATCCTCTGTCCCTGCCATGTTCAGTTGCATTGAGTGTTTGTTCGAACTTGTAACACTCGAGTCTGCCGCGCATATGTATGATTGCATCTGAATTGTATTCTTGATGCAGTCCTCATGCATTTGGTTTCTTTGTAGTCTCTGTTATCATTACACGAGATAGTTTGCATACTTGTTTCATGTAGCATTTGGGTATCACTGTTTTGTTTCGACGCACTACATGTTAGCATTGGCTTGACTTGACTGCTTGACCATATGCATGCATTCATATAGTTGTTGGGTTTGGTCGAGTTGCTTGATTCACTGCAACCATATTATTACAGTATATTTGCTTGAGTCTGGGTCCATTTTGAGCTTGAGATGTTTTGTTAGACTCTTGCCCACTGTTCACTGCATGTATATATCGATACATGTATGCTGAGTACTTCATGCTTTTGTTCTCGAGTGATCATGTAAGCTTGTCACTGGCTTTATCTTGATTTTGTAGTTTGTCTACACTTTGATGTGTATGTGGTAGCCTTCACTTGATATATGCTGCACTACAGTTATATGTAGTTGTTAGCTTTGCTTGCATTACCTCTGATCATATGCCACTATGTATCATTGCATGTTGAATATTCTCCACTTTCTGTTTCAAGTATTCAAGTACATTAGGGTTTTGAGTTTTTCAGTACAACCATGTCATCACTGTATATTTGCTTCTTGTATCACTGAGTCTGCTTTTGTATTGTTTCTGGCTTCAAGTTTTGATGCCTGGACTTTCACATGTGAACTTGAATACTTGCAGTTGTGTTGAGTCGTGATATCTGCGACTTGACCTTTGCATTTTATGGTTTTCGAATTTACTTGAGTTGAATCCAGCTAATAGTTTGGGTTTGACCTTGTGCCCGGTTGTGTACATCATTACTGTAGTGGCAAGGCAGTGCACGCAAACGTGTACTACAGCCACACGGAATTGAGTTTTTGGGTACATCATCACGGTAGTGGCAAGGCGGTGCACGCAAGCGTGAACTGCAGCCACACGGTATTGATTTTATTGATATTCTATTTTGTTTTGATTTATTGATCTTTTGCATATTCCATATGCTGTAGTGGCGAGGCAGTGCACACGTGCGTGTACTGCAGCCCTACTCAAATTAATATTTTAATTGATATTTCAATGGTTTGAACTGTTTTGTTTATTCAATTCAATATTCTGAATTGCATTCTGATTTGGTTGAATTTGCTGATTTGTTATTTAACACTGCTACGTGTTATATTTATCGTTATCCGATTTCTTTATTTAAGGATCGGATAGACGAAATTTATTTTGACTATCGTCTAATTGTTATTTAATTATTATTGCTTCCGTGCACTAATAACTGAGTTTGAATTAGACTGACCTGTGTATTATTTTCTTTTGAATTTAATACTCGGGTCAGATCCGAGTTATTTCAGGTTGTAGATATCTTGTTTTGGGTAGCTGTTTGAGCTATGAAGACTTTTCATATCTTTTGGAGTTGTCGTGTCATAGTATAGGTTGATATGTATTCATGTATATTAGTCGATAATGTACTTGTATATATAACTTCCAGAGTCGACTGTTGTAGTTGTATCATATGTATTGTGTCAAATGTATTGTAACTGAAATCAGCTATATATATATGGGACTTTTTGTTTTAACTGTGTTCCGCAGTCATATTATTTGTGTTATTATTATATTTACTGTCCTAAACTATTATGAACCATCGTAGTTCATTTTATACTGGAATTGGGAGCAAATAAATCAGAGATGAAAAATGAAAGAATATATATATATATACCACTCCTATTGTAATATCCAGCCTTTTCGCACACTTTAAACCGACACACGTGCCAATTCAAAGCATACGCAAGGGCGGATTGTTATTGGGTAAATAAGAAAAAAACAGAGAAGAAATAAAACAAAATAGAATCTCACAGCGGAAGGATAAAATATAATAATCAATATACAGTTCATGATAACTGTTTACAAAATATTTATTTTACTTATACAATGAATATCAGAGTTACACATACTAATACAATCAATGCAGCGGAAATTTAGAGTGTGGTGCAATACTATAAATAATATAATACGGATTCTTCGTCTTCGTCCTCCAAAGCTAAAATCTTCGATCCTGAAACGCTCGGACTGACCCGAGCGAATTTGAAAAGACAAAAACACTCGAGTCAGACTAAAAGATCTTATGTGAGTTATATTAACAGAAATAAATATGAGTACAGTAACTCAAGAGATGTTCGGGATTTACATCTCCTAAGGATCCGTTAAACTATTTACTATGTAGTATATTGCGCTATTATAATAGTGTCTATTTATAAAATAAACTTACTTTTTAATAGCGTTAAGGGGTTACCCATATAGCCCTTAACACAAATAATGCCAATAGTCTATACAGTACTGTAATACCTCCTGATCGGGAAGCTACCAGAGGATACTCCATAGGTGACACAAATAGAAACTCGTAGTAAAGGCTCGGTATGGTAGGTGACACGGCACAACTAGGCAATGCCAGGGTAGATATACCAATTGCTATCCAGGCTGGTGGAAACGCGTAGCCGCAGTTACCGCCCACCTCGGACTAACTCCCCAAAATCAAAATATAGAAGTGGCCACTGAATCAATCCAAAATCAAAGTATAATATCGAAGAGGAGGGTCCGATCAGAGGAATGACCTCATTGGCCTGAGAATCGCTCCTGTTTTAGCCACCTTATGCCAACTCACGGGAGTCGGGTCCACGTATTTACCTTACAGGAAACGTCGCCACCACCTACTTCATTCTGGAATCTCCACCGCGTACACGGTTAGTCAAAGTGGTTTTCGGTATCGACAGAGAGTATGTCAGATATCCGATCCCGGTCTCTTTGCCAACCCATCGTTATTATAACACCGCGGTCATTTAAAAATAGGTTATACTTTAAAAATCAGAATAAACATTCCATTTCATAACCATGAATACGATATCATTTCAAAACCCAAAACCATATTTTATCACTTATCCCAAATATAATTCTTTTCCAAAATCAAAATGCTTTAACTTCATATCGTCTGAAAATCAAATATTTTCAAAGCATAGTATTTTGAAAATCATAATTTAAAACCATAACTTCTAAAACTTGAATGGTTTGGACATTCAACGGTGTATGAATTAAATGGTTTAACTTAAATGTTACTTTGTAAAGAAAATAGTTCTCATGGATTTACAAATACATTTCTTTATTAAAGTCTAAACCAAAATTTATATTATCTCTCTCAAGTTCCAAAACCACTTCAGTTTATTTATATATACGTATATCCATTTTGAGTATCAATATTTCAAACTAAAGTCGGATTTTATGCTTTCAACAAATCAATTGTTCTATTAATTAGTCTTGAATATTCATATAAAATCCATAAATAATAAGACTTCAATTTCTAGTAATAAAATATATATATTTCCCAATTCAAATTATACTAGAATATTCATTTCAATTTATTTTGGGAAAAATCCAATTATAAATATCATATCTTAAAATTTTCAAACTTAACATTTAAACATATGATATAAATTATTAAACTCCATTTTCTTAATTTTCTTCCATTTTTAATAAAGATTTTTATACACCTTTTAATTTCAAAATTTTCAACTTCATATGTATATATATATGGAAGAAAAATATTTATACAATATAAAATTTAAGATTATTATAAACCGTATTCCATCCAAACCATAGAAATCACATAAAAATAGTTATATATAGACCGCGGTGCCTGTATAAAATTTTCTATCCTATGGTCAAGTGATACGGATATTTATCATTTCAATCCGCAATTTAAAAGATATAAAAATTTGCGGTTATATATCATTTCAAACCACAATCCCGAATGAAATGAAATATGCATGATAATTTGCAATTTTATGAAATACAATAAAACATCCATCAACATCACCCATCATCCAATCACAATCATCAAGCAATATCAATCAATAACAATTTATATTTGATAATAGATAACAGGTAATAACTGGCAATTTTATTCAGATTAAATTTAACAACTATTAATCTAATAGTTTATATTCAGTAATAATCTATATAACTGTTAACTAGCAGTTTATAGGCAAACAAATAAATTCTAACTATCAATTAATACGCAATAAATAAATTAAATTAACAGTTAAACTTAATAAATGCAATTCAACAAATATGAGTGAAATAAACATGCCAAATACTCATAAATAAATTGCTATTCATTTCTAAAATTAATTTAACAAACATAAAAGCTTCTAGTAGTTGTGAGTGGGTTTTAAACACTCACCTTTTGAATTTAAATTTAATTCAAATCCAATTTAAACCCAAAATTTTGACGGTCTCAGAATTTGTCCACACTAGCGTCAAAACGTCAGAAATTCCGATACGATCCCATCAAAACAAACCGCGCGCGAATCCGAGCTCGTATGCAAAAGTTATGAAAATTTGAAAAATGAAAAATTCTGGTCCTGGGTCGACTTCGGTGCGCCGCCTCAATTCCCCGGTGCTTGCTTGGAGTTTTCGCCAAAACGACCCAGAGCGACCCGAGTCATTTTCTTCCTGACCCGAAGTTGCTCTAGGGTTTTCTCCCCTCAAACCCGAAGCGCGACCAGAAGCTGCTGCAGATCCAATTTTTTTTTTTTTTTTTTTTTTTTAATTTGAATTTTTTTTTTTGAATTGACTGGATCTAGGGTTAGCCCCCATTGAAGAAGAAGAGGAGTTTGAAGAAAGTATACGCGCAGATGAAAAGAAATTAGGTGGAGGCTAGGGCTTGTAGCTAGGTTTATATAGAGGGTTAGAGGTAGCGTAGATAGATCGTAGAATGAACGTGCGGAATAAACTATGGCCCAAAAAGCCCGCTATGCCTTCGGAACGAAATTTCGTAAATCTATATATCCAAATAGGTAATTTAAAATATTCTGAACGCGATGGAAGAAGTTTCACGTCCAAATACGATCGTATGAAGAAGTTATGCTGAAAACAAAATTTCCAAATTGATTTCAAATTGATTTTAATAAAATTGATTTTCAAGGCGTTTCGCGTCCGTACGATCAAACGACAGGTCCGATCGATACGAAACTTGAAACCCTATAATAATTCACCGATACGGATCCGATGAAACTAGTTTCGTCGAAATCCGAGTCCGTGGCCAAAATGGCTATTTTTGATATTCATTAAATAAATTATAAAAATCCAATTTTATATTAAAGCTCTATAATTGCCCAAATTTTATTGCTTATATAATTTATAGTCAATTTAAATGATTTAATAAGCCTGGCTGTGAATTAAGATTGACAAGTCTACCAAATTTCAGTATACATTTCTACGCTTCCTTATATTAAGGAATTATAAACTTAATTCTCAAAATCCAATTATTTAATCTTTTACCTTTATACTCACAACTTAAATCCAAAACAAAGATGCCCTTTAACATGTCTATGTTTTCACTTTAAAATCTACAATTTCCTTTTTAATTCAATAACGTAATAATTTACGTTTAATTTCATTTTATTTGAATAAATACCCTTTGTTGAATTTAATACTCCAATTATAAATATAAATCTTGCTTTCTAAAGCCTATATCAACAAATGGTCCAATTAAAATAAAATTAGTATTAACCTCACTTTATAGAATTAACTACTGCAATTACAAAACCAAAACTACGCTAACTGCAATAATTTTGTGAATAAATTTGAGATTGATTTCAAAATAACTTGACAACAAATAAGATAGGTAACGAACAATAATTATTGTTATTAAATCTATTTCAAAAGGTCTACACTCAAATATTACCTTAAAGTAAGTCTTATGTTTCTATAAATTTATTCATACTTCCGTTACTATATTAATAATTAAAGTAACGTTCATTCTTAATAACAACATTATAACTATTCACATATAAAAGAACTCTATTCCCAAATACATTCATTTATATTTTATTTCCTTAAAGTTCTCCTTTATTAACTGGACACATTAACAACCAAAATAATTAATTCAGATCTATTTCAAACTATTTCCATTCTTAACAAAATAAAATAAATGGTTAACCTACACTTGTCATTCTTTTATATTCAAATTCACTAACAACATTATTAACAACAATGTTGCTATAGACTTTAATTAGATAAATTATATGAATGGTAAAATTTAGTAATTATGACAAACGCCCAAATATATGCATAAATTTACTACTTGTTATTATGAATTCCATCTATTACTTTCTAAATGCCTTTGTCTTCTCATATCCCATTTACTACCAAACTGCAAATTTAGTTATAGCTTATCGATACATAATCACCTAAACAAGACAAATTTTTATTACCCTTTTAAGTGCGTTTATTATTGACCATTTATGAAAATTACTTACCTTCACATATTGCATTGGTTTATTCAACGGTCACTTTTTATTTAGTCACTATTTATTTTATATTAATTGAATTCCATTCTAGTAAATATTTTTATTAATATTCACTGATTCAACATTTGTATGTTTCTTAAAATTAACTTTCAACAAAATGTGACAATTTACATTATACAAATCTATTGTCATAAATTTTACCGTTACTTTAAATTCCAATTACTATAACAAATTTCTATTCAATATATATTCATTTTATTCCGTTCATTCGGGTACTGCATTGAAATATATTTATTCTCTAATACTAACGTTATTATCATTAAATTATGATTGGATTCCAAGTTTTTATTCAATACCTTGAACAATAACTTACATATTAACCAAGTCCTTCTTCTACTTAATTCAAATTGGATTATGTTCCAATTCCTATAACCTAGGTCTTGAGTCACCATTTACATAATTAAATTTATCGTTTATTTCAATCTTCGTTTATAATTTAAAGTTCTACTAAACTAAATTACAAAACTTATGAACTTTAACAAATTTAATCCACCAATTAAATTTTTCTGATGTTTATATATTGCAATTAAATTCACTTATTATTTCATTAATACCATTTTAATCAACTAATTATGACTTATAACCACAAACACAAATTTTCGTTATTTCAATCTATGTCATATAAACATTTTAAATTATTTACTTTTAATTACAGTTACTAGCTAACCCCTACATTTACTCCATTAAAAATCCTAAGACTTACATTTCAATTTAAATTAGATTAGAAAACATATCAAATTGATTCATTTAATATCATTGAATTTAACGGGTCGTTACACTCTCCCCCACTCAAAACTTTTCGTCCCCGAAAAGAAAAAAGAAGGGAGAAGGAAGAATAAACAGTACATCTTATTTCAAATATTAACTTATAAACAATAATTTACTGGATTAACTTCCTTTAATGAAATATACCCGTTTATAATCGTTACAACCTTTTATACTTAAATCATTAAAGTTTGGAAAATATTCGACAAAATTCTAAGTCCAAAATTTACGGAAAATTTTGGCAGAGTCTCCTTTGTACGGAGAGACTCTGGAGAAAATATAATATCAAAATATAACAAATATATACGAATATTATCAAAATATTATATCCTAACACGGGAAAAATAGCGCTTTAAACGTAATCCGAAAACGTACCTATTTGTCGGGCAATATACGCTTATTATTTTGGAACCAAAAGCAGTAGCAGTTGCTTCCATCACCTGTATTCACTTATATAATCTAAAAGGTTAAATATTTATTTTAAAGTGAACTATTCAAGTGGATTCAATCATTAATCAACCAAACAATTCAACAACCATCAACCTTGCAAACAACATACATACAAAAACAAAGCAACCATTTAATCCATCAAACAAATAGTTGTTTGGGTTCAAACTTGAAATTTGTATGAAATGAAACTAACTATCAAGTGCATCCCTTACTCAACAGTCTTAGATGGAACAAAGATAGATTATTTATTCATCCAACAACTTCAAAATTCCTTACCCAACAAACATAAATCAACAATAACAATTCAACCAACAACCAAATTAGCTTATTATACATTTATTTCATGCTTCAGTGGTTTGATTTTCTTTCTATCATTTATGGAGGGATTTCTTTATTTCTTAAAATTTTTCATTTTCCATTTATTACAAAATTCATTATATTTGTATTCCAATTTATTTACTAAAGTTTCTATCATCTATTTATACTTCTTACTTTTACTTATAGTAAAATTTCCAATTTCTTATGCTTATACAATTAATTCTCATTAACAATAGCAAATTAATAGAATACCTTTATTACCTTACTCTTCACTTGTAAGATTTCCCCTTACATTTTCCTACTAACATTGCAACTTTTTATTATATGGTAAGTTATGTATGTTTTAAGAATGTAAGTGAAAATTTACAAGTTCCTTTTCATTCCTTTAATTAATATATATTTGTTTTATAACCTACAATTTCAACTTACCTTTAATCTCATTTATTTATTTAATGTGGAAGTTTCCATTATATTTAATAGTAGTAACAGTTTAATTACCCACTTTCTATAATATTTAATTACAGTAACCCTTTTTAATTACACTTAAATTATTAACCCTTTAACCTTCATTCTTAAAAATAAGGAATTTTATTAATTAATTGCTTAGGGTTTACAGTCATTTATATATTACTTACTTTCTATTATATTAGAATAGGGGGAATTAAAGCATACTTAAGTTAATAACCCTACAATCAAACTTTATAAATTAAGGAATTTCATTTTTACTTTCTTAAGGTTAAAATCACCTTTTAATAATACAACCTTTAATTTTAGTAAAATTCCAATCATCACTTAAGTTAATACCATTAAATTCTTATTTATAACAGTAATTTATTGAATACTTCATTATTTCCAAAAATTCTACTTGTATAATATTCTAATCCAATTTCTTAATTAACATTTCAACTTTTATATTTGGTAAGTTATTTATGTCAAAGAAAAATGCAATTAAACTTATACAAGCTTTATCTCATCTTTTAATTAAATTTAATGTTAATCAATATTACTCTTTGTAACAATTTCAAATTTCTCTTTATAACTTTTCATTAATTCTCTTACCTACATTAGAGGTTTCAATTAATTACTTACCTTTTATTTCACTAAAATAATTTAAAACAATTAATTAATGGAAATTTAAGAATTAAATACCGGGTCAAACCTCAAAATTACTTTAAAAATAATAGATAATTAATTTCTTACAACTTTTATATCTCTAATTATCCTTTAAAACAATTAAAATTTTAAATAATTTCAAAACAAATCTGCAGTAGAATTAACTATAGTGGCCTTTCCCCTTCGAAACTCGAAAATGAAAGTCGATGATGCGGCCACCATCACCGAAATTATTTTCCAGCGACAGAGAGGAAGTACAAACTTATTTTCTTCAAAATCCTCTTAAACCAATTCTTTCGAATTATACTAAATATTTATATAAGAAAATATTTATAAACCAAATCATTATATTTCATAAATCCTTTGAAAGCAGATTTTCAAAATCCCGGACTTAAGTTCTAAAATCTCCAATTTGATTTATTATAATTTCAACTTAGCTTCAATTGTTATAAATATTTTTATTTCCTAACACCCAATCTAAAGCAACCAAATATATATATATATATCTTTATAAAAATATTTTTATATATAGAAAATATAATAGGCAAAATTATTTCATTCACCCATGTTAAAAACAAATATTATGTCGGTCTGTCCTATTAAGTGTTTAGAAATCCCTATTGATGTCATAGCGTCCCATGCATCAACCAGAATTTATAAATACAAAGCGGAACAGATTAACACAATATCAAAATCCTTTATTAATACTAACAAATACACTCTCTCATATATATATATACACTCAGTGACTCCCATAGGGTATTACTACCCTATTAACAAAGAGTCAAACCCCATAAAGCCAAGGTTTGTCGCTAAACCAAAGCTCTGATACCAACTGTAACATCCAGCCTTTTCGCAAACTTTAAACCGACACACGTGCCAATTCAAAGCATACGCAAGGGCGGATTGTTATGGGGTAAATAAGAAAAAAACAGAGAAGAAATAAAACAAAATAGAATCTCACAGCGGAAGGATAAAATATAATAATCAATATACAGTTCATGATAACTGTTTACAAAATATTTATTTTACTTATACAATGAATATCAGAGTTACACATACCAATACAATCAATGCAGCGGAAATTTAGAGTGTGGTGAAGTACTATAAATAATATAATACGGATTCTTCGTCTTCGTCCTCCAAAGCTAAAATCTTCGATCCTGAAACGCTCGGACTGACCCGAGCGAATTTGAAAAGACAAAAACACTCGAGTCAGACTAAAAGATCTTATGTGAGTTAAATTAACAGAAATAAATATGAGTACAGTAACTCAAGAGATGTTCGGGATTTACATCTCCTAAGGATCCGTTAAACTATTTACTATGTAGTATATTGCGCTATTATAATAGTGTCTATTTATAAAATAAACTTACATTTTAATAGCGTTAAGGGTTACCCATATAGCCCTTAACACAAATAATGCCTATAGTCTATACAGTACCGTAATACCTCCTGATCGGGAAGCTACCAGAGGATACTCCATAGGTACGACACAAATAGAAACTCGTAGTAAAGGCTCGGTATGGTAGGTGACACGGCACAACTAGGCAATGCCAGGGTAGATATACCAATTGCTATCCAGGCTGGTGGAAACGCGTAGCCGTAGTTACCGCCCACCTCGGACTAACTCCCCAAAATCAAAATATAGAAGTGGCCACTGAATCAATCCAAAATCAAAGTATAATATCGAAGAGGAGGGTCCGATCAGAGGAATGACCTCATTGGCCTGAGAATCGCTCCTGTTTTAGCCACCTTATGCCAACTCACGGGAGTCGGGTCCATGTATTTACCTTACAGGAAACGTCGCCACCACCTACTTCATTCTGGAATCTCCACCGCGTACACGGTTAGTCAAATTGGTTTTCGGTATCGACAGAGAGTATGTCAGATATCCGATCCCGGTCTCTTTGCCAACCCATCGTTATTATAACACCGCGGTCATTTAAAAATAGGTTATACTTTAAAAATCAGAATAAACATTCCATTTCATAACCATGAATACGATATCATTTCAAAACCCAAAACCATATTTTATCACTTATCCCAAAAATAATTCTTTTCCAAAATCAAAATGCTTTAACTTCATATCGTCTGAAAATCAAATATTTTCAAAGCATAGTATTTTGAAAATCATAATTTAAAACCATAACTTCTAAAACTTGAATGGTTTGGACATTCAACGGTGTATGAATTAAATGGTTTAACTTAAATGTTACTTTGTAAAGAAAATAGTTCTCATGGCTTTACAAATACATTTCTTTATTAAAGTCTAAACCAAAATTTATATTATCTCTCTCAAGTTCCAAAACCACTTCAATTTATTTATATATACGTATATCCATTTTGAGTATCAATATTTCAAACTAAAGTCGGATTTTATGCTTTCAACAAATCAATTGTTCTATTAATTAGTCTTGAATATTCATATAAAATCCATAAATAATAAGACTTCAATTTCTAGTAATAAAATATATATATTTCCCAATTCAAATTATACTAGAATATTCATTTCAATTTATTTTGGGAAAAATCAAATTATAAATATCATATCTTAAAATTTCCAAACTTAACATTTAAACATATGATATAAATTATTAAACTCCATTTTCTTAATTTTCTTCCATTTTTAATAAAGATTTTTATACACCTTTTAATTTCAAAATTTTCAACTTCATATGTATATATATATGGAAGAAAAATATTTATACAATATAAAATTTAAGATTATTATAAACCGTATTCCATCCAAACCATAGAAATCACATAAAAATAGTTATATATAGACCGCGGTGCCTGTATAAAATTTTCTATCCTATGGTCAAGTGATACGGATATTTATCATTTCAATCCGCAATTTAAAAGATATAAAAATTTGCGGTTATATATCATTTCAAACCACAATCCCGAATGAAATGAAATATGCATGATAATTTGCAATTTTATGAAATACAATAAAACATCCATCAACATCACCCATCATCCAATCACAATCATCAAGCAATATCAATCAATAACAATTTATATTTGATAATATATAACAGGTAATAACTGGCAATTTTATTCAGATTAAATTTAACAACTATTAATCTAATAGTTTATATTCAGTAATAATCTATATAACTGTTAACTAGCAGTTTATAGGCAAACAAATAAATTCTAACTATCAATTAATACGCAATAAATAAATTAAATTAACAGTTAAACTTAATAAATGCAATTCAACAAATATGAGTGAAATAAACATGCCAAATACTCATAAATAAATTGCTATTCATTTCTAAAATTAATTTAACAAACATAAAAGCTTCTAGTAGTTGTGAGTGGGTTTTAAACACTCACCTTTTGAATTTAAATTTAATTCAAATCCAATTTAAACCCAAAATTTTGACGGTCTCAGAATTTGTCCAAACTAGCGTCAAAACGTCAGAAATTCCGATACGATCCCATCAAAACAAACCGCGCGCGAATCCGAGCTCGTATGCAAAAGTTATGAAAATTTGAAAAATGAAAAATTCTGGTCCTGGGTCGACTTCGGGTTCGACTTCGGTGCGCCGCCTCAATTCCCCGGTGCTTGCTTGGAGTTTTCGCCAAAACGACCCAGAGCGACCCGAGTCATTTTCTTCCTGACCCGAAGTTGCTCTAGGGTTTTCTCCCCTCAAACCCGAAGCGCGACCAGAAGCTGCTGCAGATCCAATTTTTTTTTTTTTTTTTTTTTTTAATTTGAATTTTTTTTTTGAACTGACTGGATCTAGGGTTAGCCCCCATTGAAGAAGAAGAGGAGTTTGAAGAAAGTATACGCGCAGATGAAAAGAAATTAGGTGGAGGCTAGGGCTTGTAGCTAGGTTTATATAGAGGGTTAGAGGTAGCGTAGATAGACCGTAGAATGAACGTGCGGAATAAACTATGGCCCAAAAAGCCCGCCATGCCTCCGGAACGAAATTTCGTAAATCTATATATCCAAATAGGTAATTTAAAATATTCTGAACGCGATGGAAGAAGTTTCACGTTCAACTACGATCGTATGAAGAAGTTATGCTGAAAACAAAATTTCCAAATTGATTTCAAATTGATTTTAATAAAATTGATTTTCAAGGCGTTTGTCCGTACGATCAAACGACAGGTCCGATCGATACGAAACTTGAAACCCTATAATAATTCACCGATACAGATCCGATGAAACTAGTTTCGTCGAAATCCGAGTCCGTGGCCAAAATGGCTATTTTTGATATTCATTAAATAAATTATAAAAATCCAATTTTATATTAAAGCTCTATAATTGCCCAAATTTTATTGCTTATATAATTTATAGTCAATTTAAATGATTTAATAAGCCTGGCTGTGAATTAAGATTGACAAGTCTACCAAATTTCAGTATACATTTCTACGCTTCCTTATATTAAGGAATTATAAACTTAATTCTCAAAATCCAATTATTTAATCTTTTACCTTTATACTCACAACTTAAATCCAAAACAAAGATGCCCTTTAACATGTCTATGTTTTCACTTTAAAATCTACAATTTCCTTTTTAATTCAATAACGTAATATTTTACGTTTAATTTCATTTTATTTGAATAAATACCCTTTGTTGAATTTAATACTCCAATTATAAATATAAATCTTGCTTTCTAAAGCCTATATCAACAAATGGTCCAATTAAAATAAAATTAGTATTAACCTCACTTTATAGAATTAACTACTGCAATTACAAAACCAAAACTACGCTAACTGCAATAATTTTGTGAATAAATTTGAGATTGATTTCAAAATAACTTGACAACAAATAAGATAGGTAACGAACAATAATTATTGTTATTAAATCTATTTCAAAAGGTCTACACTCAAATATTACCTTAAAGTAAGTCTTATGTTTCTATAAATTTATTCATACTTCCGTTACTATATTAATAATTAAAGTAACGTTCATTCTTAATAACAACATTATAACTATTCACATATAAAAGAACTCTATTCCCAAATACATTCATTTATATTTTATTTCCTTAAAGTTCTCCTTTATTAACTGGACACATTAACAACCAAAATAATTAATTCAGATCTATTTCAAACTATTTCCATTCTTAACAAAATAAAATAAATGGTTAACCTACACTTGTCATTCTTTTATATTCAAATTCACTAACAACATTATTAACAACAATGTTGCTATAGACTTTAATTAGATAAATTATATGAATGGTAAAATTTGGTAATTATGACAAACGCCCAAATATATGCATAAATTTACTACTTGTTATTATGAATTCCATCTATTACTTTCTAAATGCCTTTGTCTTCTCATATCCCATTTACTACCAAACTGCAAATTTAGTTATAGCTTATCGATACATAATCACCTAAACAAGACAAATTTTTATTACCCTTTTAAGTGCGTTTATTATTGACCATTTATGAAAATTACTTACCTTCACATATTGCATTGGTTTATTCAACGGTCACTTTTTATTTAGTCACTATTTATTTTATATTAATTGAATTCCATTCTAGTAAATATTTTTATTAATATTCACTGATTCAACATTTGTATGTTTCTTAAAATTAACTTTCAACAAAATGTGACAATTTACATTATTCAAATCTATTGTCATAAATTTTACCGTTACTTTAAATTCCAATTACTATAACAAATTTCTATTCAATATATATTCATTTTATTCCGTTCATTCGGGTACTGCATTGAAATATATTTATTCTCTAATACTAACGTTATTATCACTAAATTATGATTGGATTCCAAGTTTTTATTCAATACCTTGAACAATAACTTACATATTAACCAAGTCCTTCTTCTACTTAATTCAAATTGGATTATGTTCCAATTCCTATAACCTAGGTCTTGAGTCACCATTTACATAATTAAATTTATCATTTATTTCAATCTTCGTTTATAATTTAAAGTTCTACTAAACTAAATTACAAAACTTATGAACTTTAACAAATTTAATCCACCAATTAAATTTTTCTGATGTTTATATATTGCAATTAAATTCACTTATTATTTCATTAATACCATTTTAATCAACTAATTCTGACTTATAACCACAAACACAAATTTTCGTTATTTCAATCTATGTCATATAAACATTTTAAATTATTTACTTTTATTTACAGTTACTAGCTAACCCCTACATTTACTCCATTAAAAATCCTAAGACTTCCATTTCAATTTAAATTAGATTAGAAAACATATCAAATTGGTTCATTTAATATCATTGAATTTAACGGGTCGTTACACCTATCGAGATAACCAATACTAGTGTAAGGCCTAACTACTGATGGCCGCTCCTCAACAGCCTTATTCTCCGTGCTAGTTGACAGCATTACACCGTAGTGTTCTTGGCTAGCGTGGGTATAGAGGTGGGGTGTCACAGGAATGGTGAATTATTGTAGGATTTCAAGTTTCGTAACGATCAGACTTGCAGTTTGAACGTACGAGCTTGAAACGCCTAGAAATCAATGAAATTGAAATCAATTCAAATCAATTTGAAATAACTTGATTTTAGCATAACTTATTCATATGATGGAATTTGGACTTGCAACCTGTTCCATTGATTTTAAAATATTCAAAAATATCTATTTTGATATACGGGTTCACCCAATTTCGTTCCGAAGTCAGAATGAGCTTTTCGGGCCATTTAGCGTTCAACGGTCCAAACCAATCTAACCGTTCCTCTATTTCTCGGCTCTACCTATATATATATATATCCTGTTATAAACCATAGCAGCCTTTCTACTTCTCATTTCTGTACGTACAAAAACTTCTGTTGCTCCTCTTCCTCAATGGTGAAATCCTAAAACTCATCAATCCAATTTCAATTCAAAATCCAACTTCAAAATTTAAACTCCATAAACTATATCGAATTATATAATGATCTGAAGCTCTGGATGAGCGCATCTCAGATCTATAATTCGTTTTCCAGGTTGAACCAATGTTTGTCCAGAAAATTTTGAATTAGCCACGGCCTTTCGTTTCATCGCGATGGATTTCAATGGATTGCAAATCGACGATACCATGGTGTGGAGAGTGCTCTGCGTATTTTATCGGAGCTATTGGTTTCGTGTTTCAACGGCTAGATCGCCATCGTTTGGTCTATTAGGGTTCACAGAAGGTGGCGGTGCACGCAGTTTTGGGTGATCAGAGGGATTACCGTGGGTCCTGGGTGAAGCGGCGTCGAGTGGGCATCGCGATGGAGGTGGTAGGTCGAGCCTTCGGCGTCGTATCGGTGGTCAACGACGATAAGGAGCTGGAGGCAGAACTATGCGAGCACGATTTGGATTGCATAATTAGGGTTTTGCCCACCTTTTTGATTTATTGACGTGGCCGTACCTGATAGGTGAGCACTTGTTATTTTATTTATTTCTAGTTTAAATCATATAACTTCTAATCTTTATAACTTTCGCACACGAGCTCCAATTCACACGCGGTTTAATCTGCTAGGATCGTATTGGAATTCCGGACATTTTGGCATTGGTTTGGACGGATTCTCAGACTGTTCAAATTTTGGGTTTAAATTTAAATTCAAAAGGTGTGTGTGTTTTATCCCACTCACAACTTCTAAAATTTCTTATGTTTGTTAAATTGATTTATGATATGATTAGAAATTTATTTATGACCGTTTGGCATATTTTGAATCATCATCTCAGTTTATTTGAATTTATTTGGATAAAATTGTTATTAGATTTATTATTGAATATAAATTGCCAGTAAATACCTGTTATTTATTATCTGTTCTATATTGATGTTATTGATTAAATTGGATGATGATTGTGATAGATGTTTGATGATTGATATTGGATGAATGGATATTGTATTTTATATTATTATAAACAGCAAGTTGTTATGGATTTTTATTTCATTCGAGATTGCGGTTTGAAATGATATATAACCTTATTTGTATTTTAAATTACGGATTGAAATGGTAAATATCCGTATCACTTGACCATAGGATAGAAAATTTTATACAGACACCGTGGGCTATATATAAAAATATTTTGAAATAATTTCTATGGTTTTGTAAAGAAATATGTGGTTTTAGATAAATATTGATTTTAGATATTATAAAAATGTTATTTTATCCTTGATTTTAAGCTATGTATAATTTGTTTTAATATATAATAAGCTTAATAATAAGTTTGATTTTTATCGAAGATAATATGGTTAAGTATTTAAAATAGAGTTTATAATGATTTAAATAAATTAAGGTTGGAAGATAAATTTGAGATTTATTTGAAATTAAATTTATTTAAGAATTAAACTCAAATAAGTCTGATGTGAAATTTATTAAATTTGAAAATTTAGAAGGCATGATTTTATAACTTGATTTTGGTTTAAGGTGGATTAAAATAATATTTCAAGTATAAATGAATTGAAGGAAATATTTAGTTATTTGCAATTCTAGTTTTATTTAAATGATAATGGGTTTATTAAGTAAAATATTTCAAAACTAAATAATATGAAATTAAATTGTTGAATCGTAATTATCAAACTTAGTTTTGGAATTGTTGAATACTTAAAGTTGAAATATATTGAATTGGAAATGGTTATTCTGTGGATCAAATCTATTTTGAAATCGTTATAATTTGGAATAGTTTATTTGGAAACTGAATTGAATTTAATTTTATGATTTGGTATTTGGTTGAATTTAAAATTTAGAAATACGAGTTGTTTTAGGATTGATTTGTGAAATTGAGAAAGCGAGTTTATTATATAAAATATTTTAAATATTTAAACCATTTAAGTGGTGGAAGTTATGTATCAAAGTTATGAGTTTCAAGGTATTATAATTTGAAGGTTATATTTCAAGGGTTTTGATTTCGAAGTGTTATAACGGTGAAAGTGCTATGGTTTTTGAAAAGGATATATTTGAAACAAAAATGATATTATATTGATTTGGGTTTTAATAAAAATGATATCATATTGGTTTGGGTTTTTGAAAGGGAAACGATATCGTATTTATATGGTTTTGAAATGGATATTATATTCTGGTTTTGAAGTATAAATTATTTTGAAATGACCGTGGTGTTATAATCACATTTGGTTATTAAAGAGACCGAGATCGGAAGTTGTCATACTCTCTGCCAACTCCGAAAACCACTTTAACAACCGTGTACGCGGTGGAGATTCCAAAATGAAGTAGGATGGCGGCGACGTTCTATTGAGGTATATACGTGGACCCGACTCTCATGAGTTGGCATAAGGTGGCAAAAACAGGAGCGATTCTCGGGTGAGTGAGGCAGCCCCTCTTATCAGACACACTCCTTCGATACCATTCTATTACTTTGTGATTGATTTGGGCCCTTTGAATTTTTTGGGGTGTGGCTCGAGATGGGTGGTAGCTGCACGCTACGCGTCACCACCAACCCGGATGCATAATTGGTATATCTACCCTGGCATTGCCTCGTTGTGCCGTGTCACCTACTCTACCGCGCCTTGTATGAGTTTGGTTTTCTCCCGTAGCCCGTGTGGTATCCTCTGGTGGCTTCTCGATCAGGAGGGACTATGATATTGGATGGATTACTGGGACTATTATTGTGTTAAGGGGGAGATTGGGTAACTCCTTAACACTATTTAAAAGTAAGTTTATTTTACTGTAGATATTATTATAAAAGCGAAATATTACTACATAGTAAATAGTTTAACGGATCCTTAGGAGATGTGAATCCCGAGCATCTCTTAAGTTACTGCACTGGCGTTAGACGCTGGATAGGAGACGTCAAATTTCGTAAACATCTCTGACGCCGTTCCACTCATATTATTTACCGTTGATTTAACTTACATAAGATCTTTTAATTCCGACTCAAGTGTTTTGTCTTTTCAATTATCTCGGGTCAGTCTGAGCATTTCAGGGTTTGAAGACCTTATTTCTGGAGGATGAAGGCGAAGATTGTATACTATTATCTATTATATTATTCCACTAAATTCATATTGTTCCGCTGCATTGTTATTTATTATTCTTTGGTATGTGTAACTTTGATTCTGGGTTGTATAAGTAAAATCGAATGTTTTGTAAAACAGCTTCATAAACTGTTTATTTGGTTATTATATTTTGTCGTTCCGCTGCAAGATTCTGTTTGTTTTTTCTTATTCACCCCAATAACAATCTGTCCTTTTGTATGGTTTGAGCTGGCACGTGTGTCTGCTTAAACGTACAAAAAGGCTGGATGTTACATTTGGTATCAGAGCTTTAGTTTAGCAATAAACCTTAGCTTTGTGGGGTCTGGCTCTTTACTAATAGGGTAGTAATACCCTATAATGAGTCGCTGAGCGTATATATATGAAAGGGCGTATTTGTTAGTGTTATAAAAAGTTTTTGATATTGTGTTAATTTGTTCCGTTTTGTATTTATAAATTCTGATTGGTGCATAGGACGCTATGACATCAATAGGGATTTCTAAACACTTAATAGGACAGGCCGACACAATATGTATTTGAATATAGGTGAATGAGATAATTTTGCCTATTACATTTTCTATATATGAAATAAATTTTTATAAAGGTTATATTTGGTTGTAATATATTGGTTGTTAGGTAGTGTAATTTATAAATATTTGTAAGGTAGGATTTGAAAATAAAATATATGAAAATTTGAAATTTAGAATTTAAGTTTTGGGATTTTTGAAAACTGTTTTTAAAGGATTTTGGAATATAATAATATTGTTTATAAGTATTTTCTGATATAAATATTTCAATATGATTTAAAAGAATTGTTTTAAAGAAACTTTGAAAAAAAATAAGTCATGTACTTCCCTCTTTGTCGCTGGAAAATAATTTCGGTGATGAGTGCACGCATCATCGACATACATTTTCGAGTTTCAAAGTGGGAAGGTCACTGTAGTAGTTTTACTACATATTTGTTTTGATAAACAAATTTTAATTTTAAATTGTTTTAAATAGAATCAGTATATAAGTTGTAAATGTACATTTATCTATTATTTTAAAAATGATTTGAAATAGAAACCCGGTATTTAGTTCTTAAATTTGTATGGATTAGAAATTTTAATCAATGAAATAGAATTTGACCAATTAATAATTGGAACCTCTAAACGAAATAAGAAGATTAAATGCTTGGTTATAAATGAAATAATAAGAAAGTTGAAATTGTAACCTATAAAACAAAGGATATGATTATTGAACATTAAATTAGTTAATAGAAATGAGAAAAACATGTATAACTTTCAATTACATTCTTAAAGGCACATATATAACTTAATTAAAGATTGAAATGTTTAATATAAAAATGAAATAGGATATTATACAAGTAAAACTTGAAACAATGAAAGTATTCAATGAAACTCTTTAATAAATAAGTATTGATGTTATAGAGTTATAAACTTAAGTCACAATTGAAATATTGCTATAATAAAATGTGATAGAAAGTAAATATTGCAAGTAGATGACTATAAACTTAAGTTAATGAATTAAAACACTAAGTTATTGAATTAAACATGAACATTATTAATAAATGAATGTAAATAAATGAAATTAAGTAGTGAATAAATGAATACAATGTAACTAAAAAGAAAATTTATATGATATGAATGAAAAGGAAATCAAACAACAAATGCTATGAAATGAAATTAAAAAGAATAAACTTGATCTATTGTTTAGAATTGTTGTTTGTTTGGTTTATGGTTGTTTGGGCAAGGATACTTTAAAATTTGTTTGGATGTATGAATAATCTATTTAGTTTCATCTAAGACTGTTGAGTAAATGGTGTACTTAGTAGTTTATTTTCCATTCTGTACAATTTAAAGTTTTAAACCCGAACAACTATTTGTTTTGTTTGCTATGGATATATGGATGATCGATTTTATTGACTTCATATAATGGTTGTATGTTGTGATTGCAAGTGATTATTATTGATTTGTTTGTTAGTGGTTGAAGCAACTTTAAATATTTCATTTTATATAATTGTTAACCTTTTTGGGATAATATAAGTGAAATGCAGGTTATGGAAGCAATTGCTACTGCTTTTGGTTTCATAATTAAGCGTCTGTTTGCCCGACAAATAGGTACGTTTTCGGATTACGGTTCTATAACGCTATTATATTGTTTTTCCCGTTGTTAGGATATATAATTTTGAGATATTGTTATATTTGTTATTATATTTTATTTCGAGCCTATCCATACAAAGGAGACTTTGCAAAAAAAATCCGTAAATTTTGGACTTAGAAAAATTTTGAAAAATGTTTTCCAAACTTTATTAATTTGAGTATAAAAAGATTTAATGGTTATAAATTAATATATTTTATTTAGATTAATTAATTTTGTAAATTTATTTGTTTATGAAGTTAATATTTTTGAATAAAATGTATTGTTTTCTCAATTCTTTTTTCCCTTCTTTTTCCTTTTCGGGGACGAAAAGTTTTGAGTGGGGGAGCGTGTAACGACCCATAAATCTCGATAATTAAATTGGTTAATTAATAAGATTTTTGAAATAAAATTTAGAAAGAAATGAAAACTTTAAAATTTATAATGAAGTGAATGTTAAAAATGAAATGTAGCAATGGTAGTTAAAAATAATTATTGACAAATTGAAGTGAAATCCCAATTAATCGAAACAATTGTAAGGTTATAATTGATTGTAAATAGTAAATTAGGAAATAAATTCAGAGTAATATAAATTGATGAAATAATACGCAATAAACTGTGATTTGATAAAATCAATTTTAGATAAGTAATTATAATATTTGTTGCTTCATAAGAAAGTGTGAATAGGATTAAATTAGGAAAATAGTGATAATTATTAAGTATTTACCCATTTATTTAATTTATTGAATTAGATTTAAATCCATTGAAATTAAACGTAATTAAAAGCTACATTAACATGAATTTAGTTGATGACCGTAAAAAATATATTAGGGTAATTGGATATATACTAATGTCAAGTTTATCCATAAGATGATGATTGATTGAATAAAGGGATTGAATACAAATTGTATTAATTTAATTGAAATTAAAAGTATAATTTATTTTAATTTACTTAAATTGAAGGTAAACACTATAAATTTTGCAATAAATCCTTATTTGATTGATAGGGAAATTTTGGTTAATGAAATTGAAGTTTATTTGTAATCAAAAATGATAGAAATGATAAATAATTAAATTTGAATTGAAGAAGTGATTAACTAATTTAATATTAAATTATTTAATTAACTGGAAAATAGCCATTTTGGTCATTGACTCGAATTTTGACGTACCCAGTTTCATCAGATCCGTAATGGTGAATTATTGTAGAATTTCAAGTTTCATAACGATCAGACTTGCCGTTTGAACGTACGAGCTCAAAACGCCTAGAAATCAATGAAATTGAAATCAATTTGAAATAACTTGATTTTAGCATAACTTCTTCCTACGATGGAATTCGGACTTGAAACCTGTTCCATTGATTATAAAATATTCAAAAACATCTATTTTGATATACGGGTTGACCGACCTAATTTCGTTCTGGAGTCAGAACGGGCTTTTCGGGCCATTTAGCGTTCAACGGTCTAAACCAATCGTATCCGTTCCTCTATTTCTTAGCTCTACCATTGTATATCCTGTTATAATCCTTGCAGCCTTCCTATTTCTCATTTCTATACATATAGAAACTTCTGTTACTCCACTTGCTCAATGGCTGAAACCCTAAAACTCCTCAATCCAATTTCAATTCAAAATCCAACTTCAAAATTTAAACTCCACAAACTATATCGAATTATATATTGATCTGAAGCTCTCGATGGGCGCATCTCAGATCTGTAATTCATTTTCTAGATTGAACCACTATTTGTCAAGAAAATTTTAAATCAGCTACGTCCGTTCGTTTCATCGCGATAGACTTCAATGGATCGTCAAATCGACGATACCATGGCGTGGAGAGTGCTCTACATATTTCATCGGAGCTATTAGTTTCATGTTTCAACTGCTAGATCGCCGTCTTTTGGTCGATTAGGTTTCACGAAAGGCGACGGCGCACACGTTTTTGGGTGATCGGAGGGATCGCCGTGGGTCCTGGGTGAAGCGCCGTCGAGTGGGCATCGCGATGGAGGTGGCAGGTCGAGCCTTCGGCGTCGTATCGGTGGTCAACGACGATAAGTAGCCGACGGTAGAACTGTGCGAATGCTATCTGGATTGCATAATTAGGGTTTCGCCCACCTTTTCGATTTGGTGACGTGGCCGTACCTGATAGGTGAGCGCTTGTTATTTTATTTATTTCTGGTTTAAATCATATAACTTCTAATCTTTATAACTTTCGCATACGAGGTCCAATTCACACGTGGTTTGATCTGCTAGGATCGTATTGGAATTTCGGCCATTTTGGCGTGGGTTTGGATGGATTCTGAGACTGTTCAAATTTTGGGTTTAAATTGGATTTAAATTCAATTTAAATTCAAAAGGTGAGTGTTTTAACCCACTCACGACTTCTAAAATTTCTTATGTTTGTTAAATTGATTTGTGATGTGATTAGAAATTTATTTATGACTGTTTGGCATATTTTGAATCATCATCTTAGTTTATTTGAATTTATTCGGATAAAATTGCTATTAAACTTATTATTGAATATAAACTGCCATTAAATACATGTTATTTATTATATGTTCTATATTGATGTTATTGATTGAATTGGATGATGATTGTGATAGATGTTTGATGATTGATATTGGATGAATGGATGTTATATTTTATATTGTTATAAACTGCAAGTTGTTATGGATTTTTGTTTCATTCAGGATTGCGGTTAGAAATGATATATAACTGTATTTATATTTTAAATTACGGATTGAAATGATAAATATCCGTATCACTTGACCATAGGATAGAAAATTATATACAGACACCGTGGTCTATATATAAAAATATTTTGAAATGATTTCTATGGTATTGAAAAGAAATATGTGGTTTTAGATAAATAATGATTTTAGATATTATATAAATGTTATTTTATCATTGATTTTAAGCTATGTATAATTTTTTTTAATATAGAATAAGCTTAATAATGAGTTTGATTTTTATCGAAGATAATATGGTTAAGTATTTATAATAGACTTTATAGTGATTTAAATAAATTAGGGTTGGAAGATAAATTTGAGGTTTATTTGAAATTGAATTTATTTAAGAATTAAAATCAAATAAGTCAGATGTGAAATTTATTAAATTTGAAATTGTAGAAGGCATGATTTTATAACTTGATTTTGGTTTAAGGTGATTTCAAGTATAAATGAATTAAAGGAAATATCTAGTTATTTGTAATTTGAGTTTTATTTAAATGGTAATGGATTTATTAAGTAAAATATTTCAAAACTTAATAATAGAAATTTTAATTGTTGAATCGTAATTATCAAACTTAGTTTTGGAATTGTTGAATACTTAAATTTGAAATATATTGAATTGGAAATGGTTTGTTCTGTGGATCAAATCTGTTTTGAAATCGATATAATTTGGAATAGTTTATTTGGAAATTGAATTGAAATTACTGATTTGGGATTTGGTTGAATTTAAAATTTAGAAATTCGAGTAGTTTTGGAATTGATTTCTGAAATTGAAAAAGCTAGTTTATTATATAAAGTATTTTAAATATTTAAACCATTTAAGTGGTGGAAGTTATGTTTCAAAGTTATGAGTTTCAAGGTATTATAATTTGAAGGTTATATTTCAAGGGTTTTGATTTCGAAGTGTTATAACGGTGAAAGTGCTATGATTTTTGGAAAGGATATATTTGAAATAAAAATGATATTACATTGATTTGGGTTTATTAAAAATGATATAATATTGATTTGGGTTTTTGAAAGGGAAATAATATCATATTTATATTGTTTTGAAATGGATATTATATTCTGGTTTTGAAGTATAAATTATTTTGAAATAACTGCGGTGTTATAATAACGCTTGGTTGTTAAAGAGAGCGGGATTGAAAGTTGTCATACTCTCTGCCAACTCCGAAAACCACTTTAATAACCGTGTACGTGGTGGAGATTCCAGAATGAAGTAGGATGGTGGCAACGTTCTATTGAGGTATATACGTGGACTCGACTCCCATGAGTTGGCATAAGGTGGCTAAAACAGGAGCGATTCTCGGGTGAGTGAGGTAGCCCCTCTTATTGGACACACTCCTTCGATACCATTCTATTACTTTGTGATTGATTTGGGCCCTTTGATTTTTTAGGGGTGTGGCTCGAGGTGGGCGGTAGCTGCGTGCTACGCGTCACCACCAGCTCGGATGCGTAATTGGTATATCTATCCTGGCATTGCCTCGTTGTGCTGTGTCACCTACCCTACCGCGCCTTGTACGAGTTTGGTTTTCTCCCATAGCCCGTGTGGTATCCTCTGGTGGCTTCTCGATCAGGAGGGACTATGATAGTGGATTGACTACTAGGACTCTTATTGTGTTAAGGGGGAGATTGGGTAACTCCTTAACGCTATTTAAAAATAAGTTTATTTTACTATAGACATTATTATAATAGCGAAATATTACTACATAGTAAATAGTTTAACGGATCCTTAGGAGATGTGAATCCCAAGCATCTCTTAAGTTACTGCACTCACGTTAGACACTGGATAGGAGATGTCAAATCCCGTAAACATCTCTGACACCGTTCCACTCATATTATTTACCGTTGATTTAACTTACATAAGATCTTTTAGTTCTGACTCGAGTGTTTTGTCTTTTCAATTCTCTCGGGTCAGTCTGAGCATTTCTGAGTTTGAAGACCTTATTTTTGGAGGACGAAGGCGAAGATTGTATTATTATGATTTATTATATTATTCTACTACATTCATATTGTTCCGCTGCATTGTTATTTATTATTCTTTGGTATGTGTAACTCTGATTCTGGGTTGTACAAGTAAAATCAAATGTTTTGTAAAGCAGCTTAATCAACTGTTTATTTGGTTATTATATTTTGTCGTTCCGCTGCAGGATTCTGTTTGTTTTTTTATTTCTTTGCTTTTTCTTATTCACCCTAATAACAATCCGCCCTTTTGTATGGTTTGAGTTGGCACGTGTGTCTACTTAAACGTACAAAAGGCTAGATGTTACAATTCATCCTTTGTCATTAAGTTTTTCTAATGCAATTTATGATACTTATGCACTTGGTGTGGTATAAATGTGCCTAACTAATGCAAAAGGTTAGGCGG
This sequence comes from Allium cepa, assembly GCA_030765085.1. Classification (NCBI taxonomy): domain Eukaryota; kingdom Viridiplantae; phylum Streptophyta; class Magnoliopsida; order Asparagales; family Amaryllidaceae; genus Allium; species Allium cepa. The sequence continues at coordinate 637,737,055 of CM060941.1, forward strand.
TCCACTAATTCATTTGACCTCCTTTTATGCAATCATGTTCATGCCACATATCCAAATGAATGCAAAAATTGCCTAATGATAACTGATAATTCTATATGCGTGTTACAAACATCATCCAAATGCAACAATCTTGTGATAAATATCCATTTATAGCACCCATGGAAATAAAACAAAAATGCACACACATCCATATGCATATGCTCTAGTATCCTAGTTTGGCCGATCCCAAAAGAATAATACTACTTAGTGCACTTATATGCATCCATTAGAATCCACTAGGAAACATTTGCAACCACTAGCATACATCATTCATAACATGTTCTATTAACATGTTTAAATCAAATCCTAACATCCATAGGTCCCAAGTTCTACCCACCCAAAGGATAATAAAGGAAATAACCTATTCAAATCTAAAGATGGAAAATGGAATTTTAAAACTTAGTATCAAAAAGATGAGGATAGGAAGTACGAATCTTCTCTTCCACTTCCCAAGTGGCGTATGCAACATCATCTCCTCATTGCACCTTCACCAGTCCCCTTGTTCACATACGACTTATGTCTGCTGCTCTGCTTTTACCCTTTGGCATATGAGACACTTAGCTACGAATTCCGCCACGTCCTTCTTTATGCCACCTAAATAGACCATCCTCTTCATATCTCGATATATTTTTTCACAACCCAGATGAATAGTCATATGGGAATGGTGCGCCTCCTCCAAAAATGCTCTCAACAAGTCACTGAAGCATGGAACACAAAGACCCCTATCTCTCCTAAGCCACTCCCGCTATCTATGGAATAGTGTTGGAGATGTCTCGAGACCTCTCTTCACCTAATCCTATCCATAAATTCCATGAGCTCCAAGTCATTCTACTGCCTCGAGCCAATCTGATCCATGAGGGTATGCCTCACCTCTAATTTTGCTAACAACCTAGGAGTAATGCCCGTAGGGAGCTTAAAATCAAAGGTAGAAATAAATTCCAAGCTCCTCCACTCTACGAACAAAGGACTAAGGGTTGCTTTCTTTCTACTCAATGCATCCACAGCTACATTACCCATGCCAGGGGTATAAGCTATCTCATAATCATACGAGTCTAAAAACTCCATCCACCTTTGTTGCCTCAAGTTCAAGTCCTTCTACGAGCATAGGTGCTTTAATGACTTATAGTTGGTAAAAAGCTCAAATCTCTCTCCAAGAAAGTAGTGCCTCCAAGCCTTAAGTGCAAAAACTATGGCGGACAACTCCAAATCGTGGGTAGAGTAGTTCTTCTCATGCGTTCTCAACTGCCTACTGCCATAACATACTACCCTTACTTCTCGTATCAATACCACACCTAGACCCATCCCGCATGCATCAATGTGGACAGTGAAAGGCTTAGCTCCGTCGGGTAAAATTAACACTGATGCACTAGTAAGGGCTCTCTTAATCTTCGTGAAGGAATTCTCACAATCCACGTCCCACACGAAAGCTTTATTCTTCTTAGTAAGGCATGTGAGTGGTGCCGAAATTTTGGCTAAGTCCCTAATGATTTTCCTATAGTAGCCAGTCAATCTTAGGAAGCTCCTAACCTCGGTAACGTTCTTAGGGGATTCCAATCTTGCACAGCAATAACCTCGGCGTGGTCAACAGACAAACCTTCCTTTGAGACTATATTCCCCAAGAAACGAACTTCCTCTCTCCAAAAATGACACTTCGAAAACTTGGCTCTCAAATGATGACTATGAAATGTGCTAATAACCTCTTCCAAATGAACAACATGGTCCTCCATATTCTTGGAAAATACCAAGATATCATCCACGAATACCACCACAAACTTATTTAGGACATCCCTGAAGACATGACTCATCAAATCAAGGAAATAGGTTGGAGCATTGGTTAGCCCAAAAGGCATAACCAACCACTCGAAGATTCCATCCGATGTCCTAAAGGCAGTCTTATCTATACTGTCATCAGTGACTCTAAGCTGATGGAATCCCGTGGCTAAATCAAACTGAGAGAAAACGGAAGAACCTACCAGCGGGTCAAATAGTTCATCAATCCTAGGGAGTGGATATCGGTTCTTCTTGATAAGCTTATTTAATTCTCTATAGTCTAGGCAAAGTCAGAGAGAACCATCCGCCTTAGTGGCGAAGATGACTGGCGCTCCCCACTCTGATATGCTTCTTCTAATGAATCCCTTCTCCAAAAGCTCACGAATTTACTTGCTCAATTCTTTCATTTCCCTAGGTGACATGTGCCTTATAGGTAATGCTATTGGCTTGGCACTCTCGGTCAAATAAATCCTTAAGTTAGTCTCTCTCTTGGGGTGCAGTCCCCTAACCTCCACAAAGACGTTTGCAAAATCTATGACGACAGGAACCGAATGCAACTCTGATGATGAAGAATCGATGAAATAGAGAAAACTCAATATGACCGACCCTTGCGGGTCGCAAGATACCTCAAGAGTCCTACCACTGCAATTCTCAAGTCTAATGACTCTCCTCTCATAGTCTAATATAGCTCCGTATGTTGATAGCCAATCCATCCCTAAGATCATCCCAAACTCCAAGATTCCCAAAACATAGGCTTCGTAGTCAAATTCTATGCCTAGGATAAAGATTTTCAAATCCCTACAAACCATAGATAAGTGTACCGGTCCTTCTATGGGGTTTGAAACAATAATGGGGTCTACTATTAATGATATATCCACGTGCAAACAATCTACTAGAGAACTATAGATAAAAGAATGTGATGCTCCAGAATCAAATAAAGTCCGAATGGTAAAATCATATATAGAAATCAAACCTTCAACTGTGACTTTCCTACCTCTATTTGGAATGCTACTGGAAGGTGCTGTATCTAACGCCTGCATCTGCGCAACAAATGCACTCGATCCTTGGGGACAACTCCTACTAATATAACCGATCTGCCCGCAAGTATAACACCTGCCCTTCATCATCTCCTTCCACCAATCCTTGGCCATATGTCCAACTTTCCCACAACTATGGCACTTTACTCCTTTCTTAATTTGCTTCTGAGGACCATCGCCTTTTTTCTTCTTCTTATGCTCTACCCACCGCTTCTTCTTTGAACCTTATGATTTAACCTCCTCTTTAGACTCTTCCTCCTTAACTGTATCTGACATAAGCGTCATCTCGGCCAAAGACTCATAAGTAGCTCCCATTGGTACATGAGTCGGCAATCATCCCTGCAGGGGTTTATTCAATCCCTTCGCAAATTTCATAGCTTTCTTGTGCTACATGTTCACTTAATCCATACCAAACCACGACAAATCATTGAATTGATTGATGTATTCCTTAACAGACAAACTCCCTTGCTTCAAATTAATAAACCTCTCCAATTGAACACTCTCTTCCTCCTACGATAGAAACTTCTATAGAATTACTCCCGGAATCCATCCCAAGTAACATTTCTACCCTCCAACTCGATCACTTCCCACCAATAAGATGTCTCCTCCTTTAGCTGCCAAATGGCTAGTTGAACTCGCTACTGACCATCCAATCCCTAAGTACCAACAATCCTCTCTATGTCCCTAAGCCAAGCTCTAGCCGCTACAAAAAGTCTCCTTGCTAGAAAAAATATTCCCATCCAAACTCGCATAATCTTTACAAGCTTAGACAAGTTGATGGCGGCAGGTGGGGGTTGATGGGATTCCCACCCGCTGGTGCAGGATTGGGAGCAGGCCCGTGCACCTCTAGAGTCGTGGCTTATAAGTACCTACGAAACCAAGCTGGGACCGAAATGCCCTTAGGAAGGTTTGGGGCATCAACCATTCTACGAAAAGAAAAGGATAATTTAGGGAAGAGTCAAAGGGAGATTGAACTGGACTTATGAGGAGATTTTTATGAAAATTCTTTTATACTTAAAAATCATTTTTAAAATTCCTTTTTTGAAAAATACTTTTTAAAACAAGTTATTTCAAAAAATACTATATTTTTGAAAATAATTTTTTAGGAATCCTGTAACCTCAGGCTCTGATACCAAATGAAACACCTCACACCCCTTATATCCAAAAGTACACATTAAATGGCATGGTGCGTTGTTGGTATAATTAAAGCTAACAGAGACTAAGATTCACAAGATAAATATAGATAAAAACAACGAAAACTTAGAATAATAACTTAATCCAAACAAACTTCATGATTGCTTCATAAATAAGTCTAATACAAATACCACATACATATTTGAAAATCCAATATGTCTCATGAAACAAAAAATCATAGTCTCAAAAATTAGAGTACATAAGATCCCTCATAATAAGCCAGTACATAGAAAGAACAAAAGCTGAAAATAAATGAAGTGCACAGTAGAAATCTGCTACAAGAACACTCCAAGCAGCCGCAATCTACCGACTTCTCTGTCGATTGCCTATGGGGAGGGGAGTGAAAATAGAGGAGTGGGTCAGACTAAAAGTCTAATGAATGATAGTAATTACTAGAATCTTTAAGCAAGATAAAAGTAATAGACTCTACAACAGTTCTAGCATAAATAAGGATAAAAGCAATAAGAAAGGAATAAACTGGAATTAAGTATGATTGAATATTGCTCAATTTATAAGATAGGTTAATTTGATTTCTTGCACTTGTCCTTGAGTTCTGCTTTGATTAAGCTGAATTCCGAATCTTGTAATTAGGATATAACCCTAATTCTGCCCTTTTGATCGACCTGCTACTCTATAGTACCTTTTTGCAGACCAGATGCTATATAACTCCTTACACAGAATGATACTGTGGACCAGACGACATATAAAACTTCCTACACAAAAGGAATTTATTTACTGTGGATCAGATACTATATATAACTTCCAACACAGAATGTTACTATAGACCAGACGACATATATAGCTCCCTACACAGAAAGCAATAAGGTCTACGAAAGACACCCATACTAAGCGCTTGGAACTCATGTCCATGCCCATGCCCATGCCCATGCCCATGCTACCTTTTGCTCCACCTATTGGGACTTCTAATTAACTCAAACTCCAGCATAATCGTTCCCCTCATCCTACTTCAGGATAATGTGAGATCACCGTGTGTCCATAGAAAATAAGGAAAATGCTGTTCGTACTGGCCCGTCATCCGAACAATCTCTAGTTGCGCCCCTTATCAAGATCCCCTATGATTTGGACTTTTAATCGGTCAATTACTTCCATTTTTAGCATAATCATGTCCTCGTCTTGCTTCAGTCCAATGTGAGGCCATCGTTTTGTCTAATAGGGAATGCTATTTGGTGCATATCCTACGTTCATTTTAGCTTATTAACGTAGGTAAATTATTTAAATAAGCCATTACATTTTTTTCTACTATCTATGCTTATTAATTTTGCCTAAGTCTCAAAATAAGCTTTATTATGTTATTTTTCTTATTGTAACCTATGCTATAATCATGCTTATTACTTAACCCAAGGTCTAAGGGTGAAAATAAACTTCTTTCATCTTTTACTCTTTTTAGTTATAGTTCTAAGTTATAACTAGCCAATTTTTTTAATTCAGTCTAATTAATTTCATAGTTAGGCGTAATTTCAGTCCAATTCCATTTATATTACATACTTTGAAATTTACATCTTATATTCCATTATTTTAGTCTTCATACAATTTAATCCATATTCATATTTATCCCATTCTAATCCATATGCTAAGAAGAAGGAGAAATAAAAGAAAACTAAAAGTAGAAGAAAATTTGAATCGCAGAAAGGAGATGTAAATAACATATTAATAACAGTAAATAAACTAAGATACTGTAAATAAACTGTAAATAAACGAAAATGCTATAATTAATAGAAATAAACTAAAATTACTGAAAGGAAATAGACTGAAAATAGCTCTAAAACTGTAAATAAACTACTGAAAAGGCTATTCCAAAAATTATAGTAAAACTACAACTATTGGAAACCCTATTATTTTAAATTACTTAAAGAAATCTTAAAATAATACAATCACTCATCTCTGATTCTAAGCTCTTCCTATGGTCTTCATGGATCCACTTGGTGATGTAAATTAATTTAATTTATAACGATTTTCTCCTTTGAAAAACACTATTCTGTTTAGGGTCCTTTCTAGAAAGGTGAACCCAATTGGAGAAAACTTAGAATGAGAAAAAGTATTATATCTATGGGTCTATTTATAGGGGTAAAAGTGGATCTTGGACCATTGGATTTAGGGATTAAATAGGATGCAACCACTTCATAGGCTAAATAGGAGCCATCATATGCAAAAATGAAGGGACTGGATAAAATAAAGAATGCGAAACACGTCATAATAGGCTCTGGAACATTCGAATGAATGAACGTTCGTTCATTCGTAAATAAAAGAGGCAGGACGACCGGGCGGTCGACCGCCTTGGTGCCCAGGTCGACCGGCTGGTCGACTGCCTATATACTATTTTTCTCGCTTATTTTGTTTATTTTATAACTTGGTCATGTTAGCTCGGTTTCTGATGTTCTATATATGGAAATTGATCAAAAAAATTACCACGGACTCAATGGTGCAACTTCCGTGACTTAATTTTGATAATTTCACAAAGTTATTTTTATTATCTAATTAACTAATGAATTAATTATTAAGGGTTAAATTTTAAGTTGTTACAGGTTTAGACTAGTTCATAGTAAGCCCTTGAAAACTATGTATGGAAATTGTTACTGGTAGGGGCCAATAGGTTCTTAGTGATCCCATGAAAACTATGTCCGACATAAGTTACTGAAAGAGAATAATAGGTTCATAGTAATCCAATGAAAACTATGATATGAGAGAAGTTATTAGAGAATCTAATAGGTTCATAGTAAGCCCATGAAAACCATGATTGGATATTTATCGGTAGATACCAATAGGTTCATAGAGGCCCTATGAAAACTATGATTGAATGATAATATTAGTAGAAACCAATAAGTTCGTAGTGACCCCATAAAATCTATGAATGTGGAAGGAATCCCATAATGAATTAATATGTTAGTAGTCAGCCCTGGAAACTAAAAAGTTAATAGTGACCCTAGAAAATATAACTTGAGACAAATAGTAAAATAAAGAGGGATGAGAAATTCAAAACATATTGCATATTTGCATATCATCATGATAAATTTTATTATGTTATGGCCCAATCATTGTAGATGAAGTTGCACAGTGTACGGTTATTGTAAACTGAGTTATGATACTAGTGAGGAGAAAACCCATTCCGTTAAGCGGTGTGGTCTCATTAGATATCTATATGGTTTGAGATGTTTGATTATTATTCATACTAGGATTTTGGTCTGACTCAAAGTTTATGTTTTCCCCTTAAACCTTTGGGTGCTCAATCAATTTTGAGTAGTTTGAGAGTTAAGGTTTTTAGGTTCTTCCTAAGACGAATAAGCTTTCGGTGACATGCAAGAGGCAAGTAGCTATCAGAGGTTCTTTCTGTTTGATTCCGCAACATTTTGGTTATAATTGAAAATTTGTTTAATTTCCTATGTTTAGATTTTGATCATCCAAGTGGACATCTTCATGTGTCGCTTATGTAATAATTATATGTTTCGCCAAAACTGGTTTACGAAATTGAGATTATGTATTGAATTTGATATATGAAATGATGTGAAATGAGAAATTTGTTTTATGACTTTAATTTTTTTTCCACATTCATATGTTTCTGCTATACCAATGTATCTAGTATTATCACATTTGATCATTGAGAATTAATAACTATGGATAACTACAACATCCGTAGCAGTTAGATTTGGGCCTCCAAATGGGGGATGTTACAAGTTGGTATCAGAGCATAGGTTTATGTAAATTTAAAAAGAAATTTAAACCTAAATTTTTTTCAAAACTTAATCTAATGAATCATAACTTGAGACCAGGGTTAACGCTATGGTAAGTACTTGTATTTGTTATGTATATATCTATAAGTACTTATTCCCCTCTCTTTTAGACTGTTCTTTGGTATCTTAGTAAGACTCGTATGGATATTTATGAGAAAGGAAGATAAGGAGGTAGGAAACAAAACAGAAAATCTAAGTGGAGAAAGTACCATACCTAAGAGAAATGCTAGACCCAACATTGAAAGGAATCAGGGTCGACCGACAAATGCTAGTCCAAATGCAAACGCCATTGTAGGTAATGGAACCCTGCCAGTAGATATAGGGATGATGTTTTAGTTCTTTTTCAATCTAATGCAAGATGGAGCAGTTGCAGGAGTAGCTGGAGGTCATGCTGTGAATTGGAGGAGCTAATTCCATGGGCCCAATTGGCAATAACTATGCTAAGCCGAGCAGGATTATACCGGTCATGGTAGGAAGCCGTTTTTAGGAACAGAGAATGCTGTCAAAGTAGAAAACTGGTTATCCCATGTGAAAGGATCTTTGTTGAATTGGCATTAAATAATGAGCAGAAGAGGAGACTTGCCTTTAGACAGTTGCAGGGAGTGACACTTCATTGGAGGAATAGCATTACCGTGGAAGTTCCCGTGGAAGTGTTGACTTAGGCAGAACTTTGAAGGAGATTAGAAGAGAGGTTTTTGTTTATAATTGCCAAGTTGGTATTGCTGAGAAATTTCATGGACTTAGTGTAGGATGAGATGTCAGTGACTGAGTATTCTACGAAGTTTGATGAGTTGTCCAGATACGGATATGCTACAATTGACACCATCATTAAAGACATGATAAGTTATTCAAGGGTTAAGACCCAATTGCTATAGTGACCATGCCACATCTCCCTCATCTAAGTACAATTGTAGTGGAGATGACAATCCGGGCTTTCTACTTATGGGAAGGAGAAGTAGGGTGAAACCCAGGGTTTTCAGGGCAAGAAGAGGAAATTATTTAAGAAGAAGGGAACCCAAAAGGGAGGAGTTGGCAAGAAGGAAAAGGTTAAACTAGTTTCCTTTAAGTGTGATAAGACGGGACATTATGCTCATGAATGTCGAACTGGAAAAGGGAAAAAGGCTGCATATAATAAGGGAGTAAAGTGCTTCAACTGCAACTAGATGGGGAATTACAAGAATCAGCATCCAAAATCGATCGAAGGACAAGGGAAGGTATGCTTTTGATTCATAGTATACCAGTTAGGATACTATTTGATACCAGCGCATCGTATTCATTTATATCTCAGTGGTTGATAGGTTATGTTTAGAACCCTTATACCTTGTTACTTCCTTAAGGGTTGAGAATCTGATAAGAGGGTATGCAACTCTAGGGATGAGATGTGACCAGTTAGAACTTGATTGGTTAGGTCATAAGTTGCATGCAGTTTGTATGTGTTTGATTTTGTAGGCTTCGGGACCAATCTAGGTATGGGCTGGTTAGAAACAAACGATGTTTGGATATTTTTCCAATATGGGGAAATATCGCTAAGGCACGCTAATCGTCATAACGAATTATAACTCAGTGGAGAATTTAGATCGGAGTGCTTGTGCTTAGTTGAGTTCTACGGAAGTAGAAAAAGAGTTGAGTTAGGTTTTGTTAACATGAGAGTTTGGAAATGTTTTTGAGCCAGTCATAGGTGTACCACCGAAGTGAGCCATTGAGTTTCGTATAGATCTTATACCAGGAACAGAACCTATAAGTAGACCACCTAGCAGGATGACACCGACCGAGATGAAGGAATTGAAGGTGCAGCTAGTGGATTTAGAAGGGAAGAATTTCAATAGACCAAGAATTTTTCCTAGAGGGGGTGGCCGTGATGTTCGTAAAAAAGACTGGATGAGTCGTTAAGGATGTGTATCGACTATCGTAAATTGAACAAGAAGACAATCAAGAATAGTTATCCTTTTCCAAGAATCGATGATTTATTTGATCAATTGAGTGGAGCCAGAGAATTTTCCCAATTGGATTTGGTGACAGGTTTCCATCGAATAAGAATGATAGAGGGAAGTATTTCATTGACGGCGTTTCGGACTAGGTATGGTTCATACAAAAGGTTAGTAATGCCATTCAGGTTAATGAATGCGCGGCTTTCTTCATAGACTTGATGAACTGAGTTTTCCAAGAGCACTTGGATCGGTTTGTACTGGTATTCATAGATGACATTTTAATACACTCTAAAGATGAAAGAAAGCATGAAGTTCATCTTATAATAGTGCTTGAGATGCTGAGGTAGCATCAACCGAAAGCAAAGTTTTCGAAGCGTCATTTCAGGAAGAAAGTGGTTAAGTTTCTTGGTTACATGATCTTAGATAAGAGTTTGTCAGTTAATCCAGATAAGATCAAAGCTACTAACAACTGGAAGATACCAGAGATGGTGACTGAGATCAGAAGTTTTCTTAGACTCACTGGCTATTACCGGAGATTCATTAATGATTTATCATGGATAGCGGAACCTTTGACTAAGCTAACCATGAAGGACATAAAGTTTATTCGGTCCGACAAATGTGAGGAAGCATTCCTTAAGTTAAAGTATTTGTTAACCAATGTACTTGTACTAGTAGTTCCAGATAGGAATCAAGGTTTAATGGTGTATACAGATGCATGTGGAATCGAGTTAGGAGTTGTGTTGATGCAGAAACATAAAGTTATTGCCAACATTTCACGATAATTTAGACCATAAGAAGTGAGAAATCCTACTCATGATTTAGAGTTGGCAACGTTGATCTTCGCATTGAAAGTATGAAGACGTTATCTTAAGGGGAGATATTTAAGTTATACACAGATCGAAGTCCTTAAGGTATTTATTCTCTCAGAAGGAGTTAAATATAAGACAGTAGTGGTGGCTAGAGTTTTTAACAACTTATGATTTTGGTATGGAGTATACACCTGGAAGGAAATAAAGTAACAAATGCTCTTAGAAAAAAACATTGGAATGTGGTGTTACTATGTTAAAAGAATGGAAAGATCTAGAGGATTTGACAACTTATAGTGTGCAGCTAAGATCGACTACTAGTTCCAGTCGGAGCACTGCCATGTTGTTCTGCTTGAAAGTTCGACCGGCTCTAATCGAAAGGATTGCTTCAAGCAGAAAGAAGACCCATTATTAGCCGAGTAGAATAGACGGCTTGAGGTTGGATCAAAGATTGATGATCTAAAAGATTTTGGTCTTGACTAGAGGGGATGGTTAAGAAAGAAGTGATCGTTGTGTGTTTCGAATGTTGAGGACTTAAGGAGATAAGTTCTTAGCGAATGTCACCGATCCAAATTTATGATTCATCTTAAGGGAAATAGGATGTATCAAGACATGAAGAGGAGTTTCTACTAGGAATGTATAAAGAGAGAAGTTAGTTTGTGGGTAAAGCAGTATGTGAACTGTCAACAAGTGAAGGCCGAACATTAGAAGCCAAGTGGGATGATTCAACTTTTAGAGATACTAGTTTCGAAATAGAATTCATTATCCATGGATTTTGTAGACGGTTTTCCAAAATCAAATCGAGGAAATGAAAGTATGTGGGTCATGGTGGACAGGTTGACCAAGAGTTCCCATTTCATTCCAGTTAAGTCAATCAGGATGACACCTATTTTAGCTAAATTGGTCATAAAGAACTAAATAGACTGCATGGAATTACTAGTAGTATAGATAGTGATAGAAATACATTGTTTATCAGTGAATTCTGTCAGAGTCTATAGGACGTGTTAGGTACCAAGCTCAAGATGAGTACTGCATGTCACCTTAAGATAGATGGGCTGACAGAGGGAGTCAATATGGTACTCAAGGATTTGTTAAGAGCCCATGTGCTTGATTCTAGTCGATCTTGGGAATATCACCTACACTTATTTGATTTTTCCTATAATAACATTTACCAGACTAGTATAGGAATGACGCATTTCGAAGCTTTGTATGGGAGGCCATGAAAGTCACCGGCATGTTGGTTGGAAACTAGAACAGATTAGTGTAGGTCCAGATCTGGTAAGAGAGGCAATAGAAAATATTGAGTTGATCCAAGGTAGGATGAAGGAATCTCAGTCTAGATAAAAAAGTTAGGCATATAAAAGGCATAAAGATCTAGAGTTCTCGGTCGGAGATTAGGTTTTCATTAAAGTATCACCGAGAAAGGGTGTGGTAAAATTTAAAAAGTTAGGAAAGCTGGCACCAAGATATGTTGAATCGTTCCCTATTATAGAGAGGATAGGAAAGTTCGCATACAAACTAGAGTTCCTGATCAGTTTGGAATGTGTCCATGATGTGTTTCATGTGTCTCATCCTCGTAAGTATGTGCATGATCCAGAAACTACTATTCCTTCGACTACGTTGGAAGATTTAATAGTAGAACTGAATTTGACTTCTGGTAGATAGCCAGTTCGGGTTGTAGCGAGAGATGAGAAGAGGTTAAGAAACAAGACAATCAAGTTGGTGTGGGTTCAGTAGAGTGATAACGAGAAGGGCAGTACTTGGGAGATAGAAGACAGAACTAGAGATAATTATCCTGATTGTTGTAAGGATATGATCTATATTTGGTTTATGTAGATTGTTTTCTAGTCATGTAGGCTAGTATGGTAGTTAGGTTATGTTACAGATGATTGCTGTGATTAGTACTTAGTCCTTACTGAATTTCAAGGACGAAATTATTTAAGGAAGGGAGCCTATAACACCCTTAATTTTAATAACATTATTCAAGAGATTTAGTTAGATAAATAAAGCAGAATATTATAAAGACTAAAGTGATAAGGAACTTCTAATTTGAAAACTAACAGAGGTCGTGCCTTAACTAAATGTATTCATAGGAATGGTTTATTAGACAAAAACTAAATTAAGTAATGCAATTGTAATATGGGAAATAGCCGTATACCATAACTTCATAATCCCTAATCCCTTACCTCATTTTCATTCATACATTCATAAACAAAAACATAAACAAAAGGAGATCAAGGCCAGCCATAACCCTAAGAGAAATGGAGATCAAAATCAATTAGAAGCTAAGATTCAAGTGTAATGAACCGGGATTTCCGACCTTAGAAAATCGACAATCAAACATTCACTGTATAACACGCCGAGCAATCGAATGTCGAAAATACAAGATCGATAGGGGTGAAGAAGAAAAAACAGAAAACAACAATACATAGAATCTCATAATCGCAATGGAACAAAATATAATATATAATAACAGATTTTTATACAAAAGAAACTGTATTTATTAATATACATACAATCATTAGAGTACAACATTCAATACATCAATATGGGCAGTTATTATAACTTGTCCTCACCAGTGCTGACTATGCAATCTATACATACAGTGGAATATAAACAAGCACGTGAAATAAGCTTGAAATCCTCCATCTCGTCTCCTGAGCTCCGTAGCATCCTAAACCGAATCTGCAATACTCAGTCCAACACGAGCATTATAATAAAATAACACCCGAGTTAGTTTAGAAAATCAGCGTGTGAAAACACACTTAATTTGAATTTAATTATTTTCAAAAATCCTTTTGAAAAAAAAGGTATCTCGTAAGACCACGCCACACATAAATGCAATGCGTTTTTACCTTAGGATAACCAAACATTTTATATCAAAATCATCTGATATTATAGTAGTGTCTATAGAAAATAAATTAGAAAATAGTTGAAAGGCTTGCATATTACGTTTCAGCATAGTTAGGCACAATTAAAACCGTGCAACTCGTAGTGGATGTTGGATTCTATACAATGACTGGGCTACTGGGGTACCTCCTGTCATAGTACACCTCTAGAAAAATGTACTGAAGACCTTGCCTGGATCCCATGCCAACACAGGATCGGCCTACCTCTTGCTAGATAGTACCGAATATGTTATCACCCCAGGTGTTCCCACCATAATCGAGCGCTCTCTTTTTCATGCACAATCATATCAATAATTTTATAATATACCCAAGGGTATCTAGAAAAGTGATAACATACCCTACTTGGGTACGACCCACTCAGCCCTGCTGGATCTCCTCTGTTTTAGTCATTCGCAGTTGATGAGGCTTGAGGCAACGTTTTACCTTTAGTATAACATTCATACTTGGAATGCTAACACTTCCTCCCAGGCAACGATGCAATGATAACATTCATCCATACAAATTGTTCTGGGTCTAAACAAATCGAATCTTCTTCGAGATCACCATTTTCATTGTCTTTGAGATGTTTCAATTCGTAATGCAAAAATCGAATCAAAGTTGTTTCCGGATAACTAAATCTGATTCCAGTCTCTTCGAAACGATCAACGAATTTGGCCAAATTTGATAGTTGATTATTTAGCTATCAAAAAACATCCATAAGCAGTCACTAGGCCTTATTTTATAAATCTTCAAAACATTCATTTAAAATGTCTTTACAAAGATATATATTTAAATCTCTTCCAATATGTTCAATAATTGTAAACAATTCAAATTCTTATATCCATAATAGGATATTTAAATCTATATTAACACTTAGAACATTTTTTTTTCAATCCCATTTATAATTTAACCTTTTTAGAAATATTTCTAAAATAATAATCTTGTTGTTAAATATTGCAAATTCTCTCAATCCATTACTTAGAAAATATTTATAAGTATATTCCTAAAAACATTCTATTCCCAATACTTAGGAAGTATTCCATTTATTTCATACTTCTCAAAACCTTTTGATCCATTTGTAATTTCCTTAACTTGTTGTGACTTTTCTGTTGATTAGAAAAGCATAAATTTTAATTAATTCTGCAAGCGCACAGGCGTGTAGTATGCAGGTCGAACACAGGGAATTCTATTTTAAAACAATTGAAATCCATAGTAAATCTTAGGCGTGTTAAACGAATTCGACGGTGAATTTGAATAGAAAATAAAAACAATAATATACTCCGAATCGATACCGAAACTAATCGAAATTGCAACCAAAATATAAAATTGTAAAAATCAGAACAGAAATTGAAATTGCGAAAAGAAAATAACAGAGCAAACAACTGAATATTTATTAACTAACTGAAAAGGGTGCAAAAAATGACTAAGAACAAGAATTAATAAATTGCTAAATCTAATCAACAATCCTACGTATTCTGTTCGAAAATAAAAGCACTGATGAATTTAAAATTAAACTTGAAGAAGACTGATGGGGTAAGAGATCATTTTCCATCTGCATTGCTCTCTCTATTTAAAGATTTCAGCCTTCAAAAATAATCCTACTATTTAGGTCCATGTGCTTGATATTTGGAGAATAATAAGGCCACCTCACTTTGAATTGGTCTTTGCTTTGTTATTTGATTAACATGTGGCCTTGCTTTGAGAGATTTTTAGGCTAAACTTTGAAAGTGTATTTTCAATATTTGGAATTGATTTCTTGCATGAATAGTACACATGTTGGTGACGTGAGATGCATTTCTTCGTGAATGATATGTACTTTCTCTTCGAATTATTCGGTACTCAAAATGTTGCACTCTTTTTTTTGCGTGTCATTTGAACCATTGGACATCACAGCCAATTAATTTCAACGTTGCACTTCGGAATCTATAATCTGCAAAACCACAACAAAATACCCATATAATACCGCTTTATTAAAATAAAAATATATGAAACAAACGGTTTAAAATGCAGAAAAATACGTTCATCATAACTCAATTACAATGGATTTGATAAGTTTGCAGAATTCATTAGTTAATCCTCTTTAAAATTTCTAAAATCAATTATACTCGTCTATAATCTCAACTACCATTTCCAACATCCTTTCTATGAATTTTTATAATTCTTTTCTGAAGTCTCTATATTTAAATATTTTGGAAATTTCTTAAGTTTCCCAAATTCATCTTCGAAATTGCTCTTATAAAAATCATCTCTATTAAATAAACTATGTTTACAAATCTCGAGAGAATTAACAAATAAATTCCAATCAATTCAAAACTATATATAATAAGTATTTTTAAATAATAACTCATTTTTAAAACATATTTAAGTAATTATTGAAAATCTTAAACATTTTATATAACATCGATAATTAATTTCCAATTCCTTTTTAAATAGACTAATTTATTTACTAGGCTGATTATAAAAATTAGAATTTATTTCAATAAATATTAAATACCTGAATAACTATCTTTTCGAAATATTTTAATCTAAGTAATAGTTTTTAAGCTACATAGTATATAAATGAAAATCCCATTCAAAACAATTTTAATTTCTCGACAAAAATCTATTTTAAAAATCCAATATTGCCAATTTCAATTTATAAATCCCTCTCGATTTATATCACATCGACTACGTTTCCAGTTTCATAATCATTTCCACATTTCAAAATAGAATGCACTATTTTTCCATACCCGATTCCCATATCTCGATATAAATTCACACTGTAAATTTATATTTCAATTTATCAACCGATATCATTTTTCCCTTATTCATAAACATCGTTTATAAATTAATAAACTCCTTTGATTTTCACTTGTTTATAAAAGTAATCCCATTTATAAATCTCATTTTATAATCCATTCCTTTATAAATCCCATTTATTTTTCAAATCAATATTTAATAACGATTTCAACTTCCTTTCCATAAATCCAGATATATCACTTAAAAATCCACTGTTAAAAATCCTTTACATAATTTATTTTTAAATCTCTATTTAAAACATTTTACGAATGGTTAAGTACAACTTCAAATCAAATTATTGTGTTATCCAAATCAATTTCCTTTAAAATATTCCAAATTTCTATATAAATATTTTTATATCCAATATCTCCTTTTAATTCCTTCAAATTTAAAACTAATATGTATGGTATTTAAAATACCAAAATTCAGGCCAGTGCTACTATAGCATCCAATAATTAAAATCACAATGATAATCCATAACAGATTATTCTAGCACGCCATATATTATTATATATGAAAAACAATCAATATATTTTTGATGAATCCAGTTGGATCCCTCCAACCTGTTTCCCTGCATCCACAGATGTTAGATAACATAAAAATAGCAATCCCGCTTTGAGGCAGGATATTGCGGTAATATGAGGTCATCCGCTATTATGCGGGAGGCATAGGATCTCATCCGCTCCAATATGCGGGAAAATATCCAATTACCAACATATATACTACTACACATGGTATAAAATTCAACCAATAATAATAATTATCCGTCCATCCAATAAATAAATAAATAATTTTAACTATTTAAATTAAAACCAATTATCCAAATGAGTGAGTTTACTCATCTTGATTTTTAATTTTGCTAATCGCTCCACTTTAAAGTCTTTTGATCAGATTCCGCAGCTCCGAATCCCCTACGACTGATTCCGTTCGATTAAACCTTGTATAAATAAATTTCTAGTAATATAAATTAAGGATTATATTTTTAATTAAAATTAACCAACTAACTATTTAATTCAAACTAATTACTTATTAACGATTTTTTATGTATATTCATATATCCCCATTTTCTCAATAAGTTTAAACATGATTAACATAATTAAAATTGCTTTTGAACT
This sequence comes from Allium cepa, assembly GCA_030765085.1. Classification (NCBI taxonomy): domain Eukaryota; kingdom Viridiplantae; phylum Streptophyta; class Magnoliopsida; order Asparagales; family Amaryllidaceae; genus Allium; species Allium cepa. Next base: position 637,754,356 of record CM060941.1, read on the forward strand.
AAATTACCTTCCTTCTCCACGTTCCAAGCAAAGAAAATGAACCCAAACCCCCGACCATCTTCCCCTTGAACCAATGCAAAATGAGGTAGTAGACTGGCTCTTGCCCACCACCACCACCACCACCACCATTTGAACTCGAGCCCTCGACTGTACTCTCCTCCACTCTGACGACCTCCACACCCAAACCCTAACTCGAAGTCTTTCGAAACCATCCTGTCCCCCTCTCCCATCACGACCGCCCACTCTATCACCGCATGCAAAACAAACCGAGCTAAACCCTAACCTACGATTTCCACCTTCTTCATCCCAAGCTTCGCGACCACGCCTTGAACGACCCATCATCTTGACTCGCGTGTACACGCATAATTAGAGTTCGCCCAAACATAGAACTGCTTGCGCTTGCCTCCATGACTAGCTAGCAACCACGAGAAATCCTCCCAGTCGCTCCTGTTATCACGACGTGGTTGAACAACCGAAGCACCCAACGTGAGTTCCCTACACGAGCACGAATTCAATTTAGATCGCATGATGTTTTTGTTTCTTTTTGATGTCGAACTAGTTTGATATGGGAAAGAAGAGGATGCGATATTAAAAGCAGACGAGGCAGCGTATTCAGGGAGGTATATATAGGGTTGGTTTTAGTTATATTGATTATTATTATTTAATCCCAAAACATCTCATTTCCGTAACTCGAAATCTTAAACCCATATCGAGGCATGCCGCTTGGCGTTTCTAATGTTATTCCCCTATACCAAACGCAATGGAACGAGTCTCGAGCTCCATTCGATCGTATGGAGATGATAGCTTTTTAAATCGACTACTTAAATTAAATTCAATTAAATTATTTCTAGGCGTTTTCAGATCGTACGAATAAATGGTGAATCCAAATGCTACGAAATTCGAAATCCAATGACAATACACTATTACGGATCTAATGGAACTAGTTTCAACGAATTCAGAGACTGTGCCCGGATCGCTATTTTAACGCGTCGATAAAATCAACGAATTCCAAAATTGACGAAATTACTTGGAATTTCAGTTTTAAAAACTTATTTACTCAATTTAATTCCAATAGAATATATATCAACATTAGAAATTTTTTTTGATTCATGTCCAACTCCAATTCAATTATTTAAACAATTTTCAATTATTAATTCAACAATTAAATTTATTCAATAAATCACTAAACTGGGAATTTATGTTTTATTCCACTTATTTGATCGATAATCTTCATATTAAAAATTCTATTTACATTTCAATTCAACATTTAAAATAAATTAAATGTTCAAAATCAAACAACTGAAAATTTAGGTCGCTACATTCCTCCCCCGTAAAAGAATTTCGTCCCCGAAATTGCTAAGGTAGAATGAATGATCCAATCCCATTAACTTATTAAAAACCCACATTGTTGAAATTCGATACTTCGCTTTTCGAAATCCTTAAATTCCATACAAAACGTCTAGTTTTCATTTCCAAACCGAAACCCTTTATTCCAATTATAATTCGAAATCAAATTTTCCATAAATTTTCAAAAAATTTATAACACCCTAAATTTTCGATATTTTTTGGCAGAGTCTCCCTTGTACAGAGAGCTTTTTATAATATGATAAAAATGATAAAAATATATACATCGACCACAGGGTTGAAAATACAAAATATATATCAATATTTATATCATTGCTATATTTAATCCAAAAAAGTACCTTTATTTAGAATTTTAAGCATGCATGCTTACTTTATATGCAATTTTGCAGCCCAAATATAGCCCAATAGTCTCCTTGTACGTGTACTTACTTAAATAAACCCCATAAGTACCAAAATATGAAGTTTAATAGCATTTCATGCATTTAACTAGTTAAACACATTATTTTCGTAACCAACATATTATATCATCAATTTACCAATAATCAAAAGGTTCCAACATTTAATCATTCACTTTCAGATTGATTTGCATACCATTTCTTCGATTTTAAATTTATTCACAACAACACAATTGTATTTAATTTATGTTTACATCCATTACATACATTTCCATTTTAAATCCATACTTCAATGCTTATCAATCAATATTTTAAACACATTTCCACTGATTTTACGCTTAAGGAGAATTTTCTTTTTATATCCGAGTTCATATCCACTTCTTTAATTCATTTCCAAGCAAATCCAAATTCCATTCACAAATTTGGTTTATTAGTCCATTTCATGTAAATTTATCAATGAATTTTTTCATAAAATAAAGATAAAGGTTAATTGTAACCTTTTATTCAACATTCATATAATTTCACATCAAACTTAAGTTCATTTCCAGTTGAATTCAAATTCGGATTTTCATTTCTTTTAAACAACCAATTAACCATGCAACTTGGCTTTCTTTTCCATTTCTGTTCTATTTGACAAGATTTCGAAATATGTATATATAAGTTTAGCTCCATTTAGAACTTAAGTTCCATTTACATTGCAATCAAATTCCATTTCAATTTAAATTGATTGTTATTCAATTTATTTAATTCCATTTAACTCAAGTCTCATCACAATATCCAGTATACTAATTAATTCATCTAATTAGTTTGCTTGCATTTTATATTTCACAATTAGATTTTTATGTCAAAAAACACTCTATTTAATTTTCTTGAGTTCATATTCATTTTTTAATTCAAGTTTGGATTTTTATTTCTTCACCAAAATATCAAACCATTATTATTTTGGTTTTTATATTCCACGTATCCAATTTACAAGTTATACAACTTATATTTATCAATCATACAAATCCAATACTTGAGTTGATTCCATTTGACTCATTTTAAATTAAATCATCTTTGCAAGGTTAAATTTGCAATTAAATCCCATTTCGCCGATGCTTACTCGAGTATATTAACATTTAATTTTTTTACTCAAGATTATACATCACTTGATAGTTTAAGTATATATTTGTTCCATAACTCCAATTTTGTAAGCTATTCAACTAATTTATTCATAGTTCCGTAATTTTTTTCACTTAAATTCTATTCCAATCAAAATTTTATAACTTATAGTTATATATTCACTTTATAACCCAACTTTTATATTCAATTCAATTCGATATGGTTTCAAATTCAATCCAATTTTATTTAACTTGGCATAAGTTAAATTTTCAATTCTTACAATTCATTTTAACTTACTTAAGTTAAAATTCAATTCCAAAATTCAAATTCCACGCTTTTCTTTCTTATTAAAGCCATTCTCAATTTATAAGTCCAAAACTTATATCCTGATGCTTTTCCCAACGTTTAAATTAAAATTCCAAAATTTAAACATCTGGTTTTTATTTCAAATCATTTGAAATTATAATATATATAGCTCTTTTGGTTTAACAAACCATTCCTTTGGAATTTTCAAAATCAACTTGGTTTTATTAAAAACAAATTCCCTTCGAAATTTCTAAAACAACACTTGCTTTTCAAAAAAATTCTCCCTATCAAATTATCTCGGCAGCAATCCGTCACTTAGAAACTCAAAAATAAACACCGATGATGTCGCAATCATCATCAAAATTATTTTCGAGCGAGTGTAGTGAGTTCGGTGCTATATCACTTCAAAAATCCATTTTAAAAACATTTACTATTCAAAAACATTCCACAACAATGTTACCATTATTTATTTCAAAAATATTTTCAAATAACACCAATTTCATTTCCATATCATTTCTAAAAATATTTTCCCAACCTTCCGGATTTAAATTTCTGAATTCTGAGTTTGAATCCATGTTAATTATAATTTATTTCTATAATTCATGCAATTTTCATTCGGTTATATTTAACCATTTCAAATTTATAATCTTGTTTCGATTATAATAATTTAATCCAAGCACACAAATTTACAATAATAAATTCTCGAAAATAATCTCTTTCGTATCAAAATATAATTTGGGTAAGATTACTTCATTTACCCGCTTTAAAACAATACTATGTCAATTTACCTTGTTCAAGTGTTTAAAAATTCCTGTCGATTTTGTGGCGTCCCACTATTCGACTAGAATTCGTGAACCACTCAATAGATAAGTCAATATAATATAAAAAATTTGTATTCACTAACAAATAAGCGCTCGTATCTATTAATACTCTCTAACTCAATTTAGGGTACTACTGACTCTATCTCTAATGAGTAAATCCCACCAAAGCCGAGGTTCTCGCTTAACCTTCAGCTCTGATACCAACTATAACAAACCGGGATTTTCGACCTTCGAAATCGACATCCATACATTCACTGTATAACACGTCGAGAAATCGAATACCGAAAATACCAGATCATTAGAGGTGAAGAAGAAAAATTAGAAGAAGAAACAGAAAACAACAATACACAGAATCTCACAATCGCAGCAGAACAAAATATAATATACAATAATAGATTTTTATACAAAAGAAACTGTATCTGTTAATATACATACAATAATTAAAGTACAACAATCAATACATCAATATAGAGAGTTATAGTAACTTTTCCTCTCTAGTGCTGATTATACAGTCTACATACACAACGGAATATAAACAAGTACGTGAAATACGCTTGAAACCCTCCAACTCTTCTCCAAAGCTCCATAGCATCCTAACTTGAATCTGTAATACTCGGTCTAACCCGCACATTATAATAAAATAACACCAGTGTAAGTCTGGAAAACCAGCGTGAGAAAACACACTCAATTTAAATTTAGTTAACAAAATTGAAAAACAGGTATCTCGTAAGACCAAGCCATACATAAATACGACGGGCTTTTACCTTATGATAACCAAACATTATATATTAAAATCATCTGATATTATAATAGTGTCTATAGAAAATAAATTAGAAAATAGCTGAAATGCTTGCATCTCACATTTCAGCATAGTTGGGCACAATCAAAACCATACAGGCTCGTAGTGGATATTGGATTCCATACAATGACTGGGCTACTGGGGTATCGCCCATTATAGTACACCTTTAGAAAAATGTATCAAGTACCTCACCTGGATCCCTCGCCAACAAACCAACCTACCCTTTGCTGGATAGTACCAAATATGTTATCACCCCGGGTGTTCCCACTCTAATCGAGTGTTTTTTATGCACAACCATATCCATAATTTTATAATATACCTGAGGGTATCTAGAAAAGTGATAACACACCATACTTGGGTGCGACCCACTTAGACCTACTGCATCTCTCATGTTTTAGTCATTCCCGGTTGATAAGGCTCGAGGCCAGGTTTTACCTTTAGAATAACATTCATACTTGGAATGCTAGCACTGTCTCCCAGGCAACGATGCAATGATAGCATTCATCATACAAGTTGTTCTGGGTCTGAAAAACCAAATCTCCTTTAAGACCACCATCTCCATTATCTTTAAGATATTACAATTCGTAATGCACAAATCAGATCGAAGTAGTTTTCGGATAATTAAATCTAATTTTGGTCTCTTCGAAACGATCGACGAATTTGGCCAAATTTGACAGTCGATTATTTAACTATCAAATAACGTCCATAAGTAGTCACTAGGCCTTATGCGATGACTGGCCATTTTTTACCCTTGAAAATTGACACTAATACGTTCACTATATAGAGTGCTGAGAGATCGAGTGCTGGAAATACCAGATTTTTAGGATTAATAAGAAAACAGATAGGAGAAGAAAAACAAAAACAACGCAGAATCTCACAATCATAGCGGAACAAAATGTCATATACAATAACAGGTTTTTATACAAAAGAAAAACTGTAACTGTTAATATACATACAAATTATCATAGTACAACCGTCAACATATAAACCTACACAGTTATAATAACTTGTCCTCATAAAAGCTGAATATACAGCCTACAATACACAGTGGAATGTAATCAAATACGGGTGATACGTCTCTACCGTCTAGCTCGTCTCCCTCCAAAGCATCCTAACCTGAACCTGTAGTACTCGGATTGACCCGAGCATTACAATAAAGTAACACCCGAGTCAGTTTGGAAAACCAGCATGAGCAAAACACACTTAATTTGAATTACTTAAGTTATCAAAATCCTTTGAAAAACAAGAGTATCTCGTAAGACCGTGTCACACATAAACACGAGGGGTTTTTCCATTATGATAATCAAAACACTTTTATAGAAAATCCAATGATATTATAATAGTGCCTAAGTATAAATACTTATTAAGATAGCCGAGATTGTTACATTAACTAGATTTCAGCATACTGGGCTTCAAAATCAAAACCGTAAAGGTTCGTGGTGGTTGTAGGATCGAAGTGATTTCGAATAACGTGATATCCGATCCTGTTCCCTTCGAGCTTAAAATGGTAATTTTGAAAAGTCCAAGTCATTTTAAATAGTAATTTCCCAATTAGGGTGTTAATATTTACATACGGAAATTCATTCCATATGTTCACTTTATCAAGACCAGTCCATCGAAAATTATTTACTTGTGATCACTTCATTCTTTCGAAATCGGAATAACGACCAGTTCTAGTCAATTTAGTTGCCAATAAAATGTGTTAACATTTTTATCCTATTTGCTTTAATTTGTTTGGCTACTTTACAAATCTCGAGAGAATTTAAAAATAAATTCAAATCATTTCAAAACACTATATATATAAGTATTTTTAAATAATAATTCATTTTGAAAACATACTTAAGTAATTATTTAAAATACTAAAGCACTTTATATTGCATCGATAATTAATTTCCAGTTCCTTTTTAAATAAACAAATTGATTTACAAGGCCAATCATAAAAATTAGAATTTATTTCAAAAAATATTAAATACTTGAATAACTAAAATTTCAAAATATTTTAGTCTAACCAATAGTTTTTAAGCTACATAGTATAACAAATAAAAATCCCATTTATAAAAAAATTAATTTCTCGACAAAAATCTATTTTCAAAAAAATCCAGTATTGCCAATTTCAATTTATAAACCCCTCTCTATTCATATCACATCGACTACGTTTCCAATTTCATAATCATTTCCACATTTCAAAATAGAATGCACTTTTTTTCGAAAACCCGATTCCTATATCTCGATATAAATTCACTCTGAATTTATATTCCAATTTATCAACTGATATCATTTTTCCTTTTTTATAAACATCGTTTATCTTTATCTTTACTATTAATAATGACAATTCAAACTACAGTTTTCGACTGTGTCTTTTGGCATTACCGAAATTGCCCTTTTATGCAACCTAAATCCTTTCGCCTTTCATTCCACCTCACTTCCTTTATCTACATTCGTTTCGATAAAACCCTACCTAACCAACGATTACTTCCCTCATCGTCGACGATTCGCTATCCGCACAACAAATAAGCCCTCACCTCATTGTCGAAGCTATCAGCCGCCATAAATTACAACTGTTGCACTGTGCCGCGCTTCCCAATCGAACACCAACGTAATTTGCAATCGACAACTGCGGTCTGATTCATTACCTTACTTGGCAGTTCTTGACTATAGATTATTATTCCTCGACTTACCTAGGTTATCGTGCTACAAATCATCAACGGCTGTTGTAGGTAATTTAGGTATCTTACATCGCTATTTTTTCCTTTGTAAATTATCATTAAACTACCACTGTTACTGAGGTTACTGCTGTTGAACCTTTTCCTCAATTTAATGTTTTGTAGCTTAATTTGGCTCTTAGAATGTTTGATAGCTTTATTTGGTTCTTAGAATTTGCTATTGGGGTTAATTAAAATAGTATAAAAATGAGTTGAATTTACTCTCAGTATGGTTGCTGATGCTTATCTAACGTTTAATATTTTCCTACATTTTCTAACGACAAATATAATCTAAGCTTAGTTTATTGAAAATAAAAGTTGTACATGGAATTTGCTTTGTTGCTCACTTAATTTCCTATTGTTCAATATCTCACAGAATGATTGATGGCTAAATTGCTTTGTTGTCTACTAATTAAAATTTTCCTCAATTTACTGTTTAATAGCTTAATATGTTTGCTTTGGATTCGTTAGTTTAATTAAAATTAAATAATAATTTTAAATCTACCAAGTTTTCGCTGAATTAATCCTTAGCACGATCATTGATGATTACTTTACCGTTTAAAATTTTCCAGGTTTGAAAAATGTTTGAAGTGCTTAAGTAGTTTAAATTTGTATACTCAAATGTAATACTTTGATATTGTTGCTCAATGTAATCAAAATTTAATGAACGCAAGAAACTATAAAAGAATCACCACTGCACTCACTTTTGTTCTTAAGCTTCCACACACATTTTGTGCTGCTAAAAAAATAGTCGAAAAAAATGGTGAACTCATATTTTATTAATTTAGGGTCTTTTTGTTTACTGATTAAACATTTAGTTTAATGTCCATAGTTGTAGATTTTATTCTTATTTTTACCAACTAAATAATACTTCTTTCCCTCTTTAATATATAAACTATTCAATCTATTAACCTTGTTCAGTTTTTTGTTCGTCTTTTTTTGAATTTTATCATTCTCTTTCATTTTCGGCAAGCATATGTGTATCACATATGCCTATGTATTATATCGATCATTTTGCATTCTGAAGATTTGACAATACTGATAAATTATGTAAGTCTTTATTAACATGTCGTCTACATCGAATTTGCAATAAATGCGAAATGAATTAATTGAAATATCGTGAATTATGAGACTCATAAATATAACTGCTGACTAAAATTATAAGGAGACTAAAAATATTAATGTATGTGCTTTTGCCACTTATTAATCACAATTTATGCATGTTTTCCTCTTACTGATCGGTACTTATTTAAGACTATTTGATTTGAATAATAGCACAGTAAGATGGTGCAGTTGACTGATATTTGGACAATGAAATTGGCATATTATGCAAAATTTCAATAATCCCGGTCGTATTTATTTGCACAATTTAACTCTTAAGCAGTTGCCTCAGTTCAGAAATGAGGCTAAAAATTGACAAAGAAATGACATATTCATATTGTTATTAACTTAACATAATGAGCCACTTATAGTCTTACCATCAGCTTCAATTTGAACATGAAAAGAATAAGCATTAAAATTATTTAGTATGACATTAATTTCATGAGTAGTACCAAATATAATGAAATGATTAAACTCATGCTTGAGTTTCTTTTAGAAGTGGTAGACAAGGTTTTGATTTTAGGAATTTATTATTTTGTATAAAGCACATTAGATCATTATCTCTCTTCATAAAATCAATGTAGGTATGAGCAAGGCAATCATAATCAAAGTGAGAAATTACAGTACAAAAATAATGATTAACAAAAGGTGATAGAAGGCTGACCTGAAACCCATGCGAGGGCTCGGTTTCAATATTTATCAAGTTTCAACATTTCTTTTTATAATATACTTTTTGCTAAAATACAAATAGAAGGAAAAAAATTATTTAAGAATTTTTAGAACAAAAAGCAAATTTATTGCTTATGAAACAACCACTTGGTGAGTAGAAAAGTAAAAGGTGTTTACAACAATTCAGTCCATGCACCCAAAATGATAGATTAATTATTCCATAATCAAATCCTATGCACTCATTTCTTTTGATGAAGCTTATAGGTGACTTATATACATGTGAAAGTTAGTTGCAAATATATTTTGAGTGGTGTTTATAGATGACAAAAAATAAACATTTATCTGTAACACCATATCCAAAGTTGCAACGATGTGTATTTCAAATTTGGGGCTTTTGAAATTACCAAGTCAAGAATGTATTATGTAAATGAATATTCAAATCTCTAATTTTTTTTTCTATTTATATTCACTTCCAGTGTAACAAAAGAAATCTCCATTATCAAATGTGTCTTTTGAGCTTTAATATTTGAATTCAAACCTCTAATAATTCAATGATATTGACAATTTCAAGCTTAGGTTGTTATTGATGTCAGTTTTAAATTGTCAAAATTTTAAGCTCTTACTTTTGGGTTTCCAATTACGACATATACATATGCAAATGGCCCCGACCGTCCTTTCGAACAAACGAATATGCTGTTTTGAATATGCACAACAATGATTCTGTCCGTTGTTGTCAATAATGTGTCAATGTTCATTTCTGTCCAGTTGTTTAGCTTGCACCAGCTCCAAACATGTTTAATATAACTGTGTGAGCCGCTAATAAAATGTATCTGCTACTAATTCATCCATTTAATATAACAGATATTGATGTTACCTTTTAACTGATGAAATTCTTAATTTTATCAGCCATTTTCTGTGTGGATTGGTAACATCAATATCTATGTGGATTATATGGCTAGAAAGCAAAAACATTGTTATATTAAGGAAGGAAAAAAGAAATTTTTCTCTCCTTAAACAAATCAATCTAATTTGCATGTTATAAATCTCACGTAACCGTCCAAGTTGACCATAAACGACAATCTAGAGGGAGGAGAAAGATAACATTTATTTTAATGGTTACTGATTACTAGTTAGTGGTTACTTACTTACTTGTTAGTTGAGAAATAATTCCGGCTTTGGATCGGGTTTTATGTAAATTATGTGCTGTGGGCTGGGCTATCAAAATTTTCATATTTGTTATAAGCGATTAAAGCCCAAATAACCTTTCAAAAATAAATAAATAAAAATAAGTAATAAAAAACTTCGTGACACTAAGGGAGTGTGCCTAAGGACCTAGTGTGCTTTTACTAATAAAAAATTCATGCCTAATAAAAATATCATTGATACGTGCCTATTTTAATAGCCATGTTATATTCCGTCAGTTTAACATTAAATTCCAAACCTTCCTTCTAATTCATTTTGTAAACTCCATTACTTCCATGTTGAATAACTTCATACATGCCTTTAAATTCACACCACTTTCTCTACTTACATATCCTTTCAATATGAAATCATGTTCAATCAGTTTGAAATGCAGTGCTTCGAAATCTATTCATTGCTAATCTTCTAAACCAGATAATCCTGAAGGCATTTATGTCTTCTTCATCTCTCCTTCTTCTAATATATAAGTCATATTTTTTTGTCACCTTTTGCAAATGTCTTCTAATTTCTGCATTTTTGATTCTCTATAATTTTTGAATGATGAACTCAAAATATTGAAATTGACTATTACATATCAATATATTGATAGTGGTTGTGTATAATTTCAATACTGATGAGTTTGTATACGTTGATGTAAGTCATTTTATTTGTTTCACTCATTCGTTTTAGGTGTTCCATTGCTAAGAAATTTTTATATAGATGTTTATGGTTTGTTTGTTTTTAGACTTCCTCTTCCTTTTTGCTTTGAAATTATCAGTTCTGTCTCTTTTTTTAATTTACCAGTCCTCCACAAATATTCTCTTCTCTCCTTAAACCTTTGCATTGTCACTTTCTCTTTTCGACAACCCTAAGCTGGATCTACTGGAAAAAAAATTATAACAGAGGGGGCCCTATTTTTTTTTCATTTCTCTCCTATGATACTCATACGTTTTTCAGTTACTCAAATTCATTTTCTGAATTCCCATTCAAAAACTTCCGCCATTGAAACCCATCCTAACGTGTATTTTATTTTACTCAGACCCATTACTAATTTACTTTAAAGCTCTACATCATTTATTTCCCTATTGAATGTCAGGTGTAAAAACGCAATATATTTGGTACTAGAAGTCTGGATCATGGGATCATTACTGTTGTTGGAAGAACTGAGAGTGGAAAACACATCATATTCTCAAGTTTAACAATTTTTCATTTTTATTAGCTTTGATATGTTTTGAAAAAAAAATTGATCTTATAAAAGCTAAAGGTTTCCCTTGAAATGTTCGTTAATATAAAATCTTCATAAAATAGCAGATATAAAATCTTTTTTTCTATTTCAATGTTTGTTCTTAAATTACCACACTATACTATTTGATTATTTTCTTTACTGTTGCAGGTTTTGTTAATTTAATTTTCTTATGAAATTTGTCAGTTATTCATATATGTTTTTTCTATCTGTATGTGATCATGAAGAATCTATTTGAGAGTAAAAGAAGATAATGGTAATAAGGAGAAACTATGCCAACTCTCATTAATTACATATCCTCTTACACTGTCAGCATACAAACTCTTCTCACGGTCACAGAGTATATTTCTCACTCCTAAATAATTTAAACATGCAACATCTATGGTTTTCATCTCCGCTATATATTTTCCCTTTGTTTTCATGACCTGTAAAATACCCATGGTTTCAAATATTCACTTGCGTAACCAAACCGTTTGTATTCATTTTGTTAGAAATGTAAAATACTGCTTTGAACCATCGGCTACATATGTCTGATATATATATGCGAAAGGGGCGGTATTTGTTGAAAATGTATTAATTATATTCTTTTTGACGAAGTTATCATTCCTTATTTTGGTAATTGTTGAAGCATATATCTAATTTTTGGTCGATTGCTTACATAGGTTTCATCCATCAATGTTTTGTACTTTGATGGATAATTGTAGCTTATAATTTATTGTATTATACTTATTGGATTATTTTGTTTAGATTTTAAACAACTCTACTTGAAGTAGTAATCATACCATATTGAACTATATAACTTAACTATTTTTCAATTTTTTTTCCAACAAGCATCATACCAAGAAATTTGTACAGAAATGCAGTACTTTCATAAAATTACAAAAAAGTCAAATTTTGTAAAGTTCGGTCATTTTTGTTTGATTTCTACGATAAGTGTTCAAATTATGTATAGTTTGTTGCGCATTAATTAGTAAAAAATAGTCGTTTAACTGATATTTGTTTGATATTTATACTACTTCCTTACACATTCTGATCACCACCGCAATTGTGGAGATCATCATACTGCTTTTGTATTGGGGATGAGCGCTAAGAGGGGTACATGTAGTTTGGTTGAGTTTCTACCGTCCCTCGGTAAAAGCATTCTAATTTTTAACATTTTAATAAACTAGAAATTTTCCTTTGCATCTTACTAGGACAAACATCTGACATTTTGCTTTTATAAATATGTATATATTAAACAATTAAAGTTTCTTACCTTTCCAACATCATATTTTTCGACACCAAAAATATGCATATTGTTTTGTTACTAATGTGTGTGTGGGTGCATGAGTGAGTATGTGTGGGAGAGAGAGAGAGAAAGAGAGGGATATCAATTTAATTTATACCAACTAAAGTTTATGGTTGATCGAAATACCTAATTCCTAAAGTATGAAGCAAATTCATTCGTCTTCATCGAATGAGTCTTCATCCTCTCTGCTTGACAGTGGCGGTGTTAACTCTTCTAATATGACCAGCTTGCAAATAGTGTTAAATTGGTAGTGAAAAAGCTATGCTTCAATAAATCATAAACATTAACCTTTAGGGGTTAGTTTAGTTTGAATTTTTTATATTTCTTTTGTTAAGTAATCTTGATTTTTCATAATTTTGAACATCAACTTCCTGTTATTTTTCGATGTTTAAAATTTCAAGTTCTGCCAACTATGGTTAAATATGTTGTACTACTTAATGAGTTAATGATTTTGTTTCCGTCATTGACGTCATCCTTAACAATTACTTTAACTAAACGCCATTATTTAGTCATGCAAAATGTTGGATGAAGAGATATACGGTAAGCGATGCAATTTATAGTTCTTATGTTTTTTATGTCCATTGTTGAGATGTAGGTGGATAAAACTTATTATAACAGAAATGGATAAAGCTTGATGGCATCTCTATTAATCATTATACCATGGCACCAAATGTTTTTGGTCACTAGGTAAAGTAATGGAAGAATTCATGAGAGAAGCTGCTGAAGTTAGAGAGCCGGTACAAGTATTATTAAGAACATAGAAATTATGATAACCCTCTATATTATCATTAGAATCCAATATTTCATTGCTGTGTATGTTGTATTATATTCAAAAACTCCTTCGTATCTAGACATTTTTCTAAGTGCATTCATAGTCTCTGTATAATTAGTTTAGACTGCTTTTAATGTATTTTATGGAGTGTAAGGAACATATTTATAGTCTAGATTTTTATAAAATATGCATATTGGTATATGAAATTCTAGAATTGTGATCTTATATTTCAGTGAGTAGAAGGAAATGCACTGAAACATGTTTCTTCTATTTTGCTAGCAAAATATAAAACTATTTTTGGATACATGACTATGAATCCCAAATTAAGATTCTTTCTTATGATTTTTCAGCATGAAATTTTCGATCGTCTAAAAATTATACACACTATTAACATAAAATCGAAATATATAGATAAAGCATTGATAGAATAGTTCGACATAAGCTCACGTACAAAACAGTTTAACAAAATAATTGGTTTAAACTAAAAGGGGTACATAGAACATTATTGTTTGTTGTTATAGGTTAGGCCTCACTATTCATGTACACTGAGCAAATTCATGAGGTTTGAATGTGTTGAGGTGGCAAGCGATCGTTGCACCAATTTTATTGTCATTGTTTTTTAATAGCTAAACTATAAAAATATGGATTGATGATAGAAATGTAGGTCCACCTGACGTGCATATACACTCATAAATTAATAAACTACTTTGAGTTTCACTTGTTTATAAAACTAATCCCATTTATAAATCTCATTTTATAAATCCATTCCTTCATAAATCCCATTTATTTTTCAAATCAATATTTAATATCTATTTCAACTTCTTTTCCATAAATCTAGAAATATCACTTAAAATCCACATTTAAAAATCCTCTATATAATTTATTTTTAAATCTATAATTAAAACATTTTACGAATGGTTAAGTACAACTCCAAATCCAATTATTGTTTTATCCAAATCAATTTCCTTTAAAATACTTCAAATTTCGATATAAATATTTTTATATCCAAAATCTCCTTTTAATTCCCTCAAATTTAACTTAATATTATGGTATTTAAAATACCAAAATTCAAGCTAGTGCTACTATAGCATCCAATAATTCAAATCACAACAATAATCTATAACAGTTTACTCTGACACATCATATATTATTATATATGAAAAACAATCAATATATTTTTTAGGAATCCAGTTGGATCCCTCCAAACTATTTCCTTGAATCCAAAGATGTTAGATAACATAAAAATAACAATCGCACTTCGAGGCGGGATATCGCGGTAATATAAGGTCATCCGCTATTATGCGGGGCGCATAGTGTCTCATCTTCTCCAATAGGTAGGAATATATTCAACTACTGATATATATACTACTATACATAGTATAACATCCAACTGATAATAATAATTATCCGTCCATCCAATCAATCAATAAATAATTTTAACTATTCAAATTAAAGCCAATTTTCCAAATGAGTGAGATTTACTCACCCTGATTTTTAATTTTTCTAGTCGCTCCAATTTAAATTCTTTTGCTAAGATTTCGCTGCTCCGAATACCCCATGACCGATTCCGTTTGATTGAACCTCGTATAAATAAATTTCGAATAATATAAATTAATGATATAATTTTAATTAAAGTTAATCAACTAACTATTTAATTCAAACTAATTACTTATTAACGATTTTTTATATTAATATATCCCTTTTTTCACAATAAATTTAAACATGATTAACATTAATTAAAAATGGTTTTGAATTAAATTACCTTCCTTTTCCACGTTCTAGGCAACAAAATGATCCCAACCCGCCGATCATCTGCCTCTCGAACCAGCGCAAATTGAGGCAGTGGACTGGCCTTTTTCCACCACCACCACCACTTGAACTTGAGCCCTCGACTTTTCTCTCCTCCACTTCGCCGACAGCCATGCCCAAACCCTAACTCAAAGTCGTTCGAAACCATGCTGTCGCCCTCTCCCATTGCGACCTCCCATTCTATCCCCGCACAAAAAACAAAGCGAGCTAAACCCTAAGCTACGATTTTTGCCTACCTCTTCCCAAGCTTTGCGACCATGCCTTGAAAGACCCATCACCTTGAAGCGCGTATACATGCGTAACTAGAGTTCGCCCAAACATAAAATTGTTGTGCTTGCCTCCACGACCAGCTAGCAACCACTAACCATTCTCCCAGTTGCTTCTGTCATCGTGACATGGTTGTACACCCGAAGCACTCAGCCTGAGTTCCCTACGCGAGCACGAATCAATTTTGATCGCGCGATGTTTTCATTTTTTTTATTTGATGTCAAACTGGTTCGATTTGGGAAAGAAGAGTATGTGGTATTAAAAGCAGATGAGGCAGCGTATTTAGGAAGGTATGTATGGGTTAGAAATTGATTATTATTTTTTATTATTTAATCCCAAAACATCTCGTTCCCATAACTCAAAATCTTGAACCGCTAGCAAGGCATGCTGCCTAGCGTTCCTAACGTTATACCCTTATACTGAAGGCAATGGAACAAGTCTCAAGCTCCAATTCGATCGTACGGATGTGATACCTTTTTAAATCGACTATTTAAATTAAATTAAATTTTTTCTAGGTGTTTTTAGATTGAACGACCAAACGGTGAATCAAAATGCTTCGAAATTAGAAATCAAGTAATAATACACTATTACAGATCCAATGGAACTGGTTTAATCAAATTTTGAGACTATGCCATGGATCGCTATTTTAACGCGTCACTAAAATCGACGATTTCCAAAATTGACGAAATTACTTGGAATTTCAGTTAAAAACTTACTAACTCAATTCTAATTCCAATAGAGTTTATATCAACATTAGAAATCATTTTTGATTCATGTTCAACTCCAATTCAATTAATTATGTTTGAATCAAATGCCTTCGAAAGGTAAGCTTTAAGTGTTTCGAAAGGTAAATTTTTAATAGTTTCAAAGGGAATATTTCAGTGCTTTCCAAGGGCATTTTAAGTGTTTCAGAATGTATATTAGTAAGTGTTTTGAAAGGAACGTTTGAATACCTTCGAAAGGTATGTTTTTATGGGTTCTAAAGAGAAGGCTTAAGGTTTTGAAAGCCTTAGTTTACCAACAAGAATTTTAAAAGTAAATCCATGGTTTTATGAAAGAGTTTTGAAATGACATTCGACTTTAATGTTTTTGAAGAAGCTTTCCTTGCTAAAGATGATAGGTTAAAGGTGTTAACTATTTCATTTGAAAAATGATTGCAAGGAAATCAAACCATAGATGTTTATATTATTATGTTATGATCAATTATCATGTGTGCTTCTTTTGTAAACATATTCACTTATTAGTTAACCCATAACTGCATTTTTTAGGTGTTAAGGGCAGAATAACCAGCTAGGTTGATCCAGTAGTGAATATATATTGAGGTAACTCCTATGTGAGTAGAATTGCATCTAAGAGGTCAGGTAGAACAGAATATATGATGCTAAAAGACTTGATCAGAGAATTTTTAGTTTAGACAGGTTCATAGTAAGCCCATGAATACTATGTATGGAAATTGTTATTGGCAGGGGCCAATAATTTCTTAGTGATCTCATGAAAACTATTTCCATAAAAAGTTATTGAAAGAGAACGATATATTCATAGTGATCCCACGAAAACTATGATATGAGAGTAGTTATTAGAGAATCCAATAGGCTCATAGTAAGCCTATGAAAACTAAGATTGAAGAAAGTTATTGGTAGATACCAATAGGTTCATAGTGACCCCATGAAAACTATGAAAGTGGATAGGAATCCCATAAAGAATTAACAGGTTAGTAGTCAGCCCATGAAAATTAATAAGTTAATAGTGACCCTAGAAACTATAACTTGAGACAAATAGTCAAATAAATGGGGATGGAAAATCCAGAATATATTGCAAGTTTGCATATCATTATAATACCTTTCATTACGTCATGGTCTAATTATTGTGAATGCAGGTGCATATCATATGGTTATTATAAATTGAGTTAAGATACTAGTGAAGGGTAAACCCGTTCCGCTAAGTGGCATGGTCCTACCAGATATCTATATAGTTCGAGTTAGTAGGTTATTATTCATACCAAACTTTTTGTCTGATTCGAAGTTTATGTTTCCTATAAAACACTCGGGTGCTCAATTGATTTTGAGTAGTTTGAGATTTAAGGTTTTCAGGTTCTTCCTTAGACGAATAAGCTTCTGGTGACGTGCAAGAGGCAAGCTAGCTATTAGGAGTTCTTTCTACGTGATTCCACGATATTTTGATTGAAATGGAAAAGTTATTTAATTGCCTACGCTTAGATTCTAATCATTCAATTGGGCATCTTCGTATATTGATCTTGGCATATTTTGTAACAACTATAATTTTCTCCGAACATGGTTTATGAAATTGGGATTATATAATGAATTTGAAATGTGATTTGATGTGAAACGAGAAATTTGTTTTATGATTTTAATTTTTTTTCATATTCATGTATTTTATTATGTCAATGTATCTAACATTAGCGCATTTGGTCATCGAGAATTAATAACTATGGGTGACTATAGCATGCGTAGCATTTAGTTTTGAGCCTCCAAATGGGGGATGTTACAATATTACTAATCACGATATGAGATTTCGTTCTGTATTTTCTTTTATTTCACCTAAACAATATGTTTTTTAGGCACTTGGATGCTCGGCACGTGAATATCATGGATGTATTAGTGTCGACTTTTAAGGGTCGAAAAGATGGGTCATTACAATGGTATACATGCTTAAATTGAGCGATACCTAGGCCTTAATGGGGTAAAACTCATCGAAGATAGGGTTAGTAACGCCCTAGAATTAGTTGAGTGTATTATAAATGAGAGTGCATATTTGTTAGTGTTACAGAAATGTTTTATATTGTGTTGAAATTAGTAAATGAAATGATTTTACATAGGATTATATGTTATAAAGGAATAATTTAAAAAAAATTGATATGGTCATTTATGATGTTTTTGTTTGTTAAGAAATGATAATATTTACTGTTATCCCGCCTTTTGACCTGACAGTATACGAAAAAACTTGACGAATCAAATTTCAAATTTATCAAGGCAAGATACCCAAGGAGATGAGCGCGAAGCCCAAAATTTATGTGCAACCAAGATTACAAAATAAATACAAGCCCATTCCAAAAAAATGAGAAAGCTAAATCCAACAAAATATTGGATCGGTAATGATCCATTATCTTGGTTCGTTATTGACCCATGACACCATACCCAAATACCCCAAATTCTCTGCACTTTCAAGCCATGGTACCTGCAACCCATTTTTGACCTCCTATGATCGTTCGCATGCACCAATAATCGATCTTCTTGGACTCCAGAAATCAGTAGCTCCATTCTTCCATAGATCTATCATTTGGACTCGAAAACAAACGAATATTGATGCAAACAATTTCAGAACCACAAAGCTAACCACAAATCGAGGCAACAAATCGAGGCAACACAAAGTGCCCAAGATGACCATTTTGGACATCTTATCGATCGTTACTGATCCAAGTCCACGGATCGGTACCAATCCACGAGTGTTGATGACCTATCTATCAATTTTCTTGGAGAATTGCTCTATAGCATAGAAAACAAGGCGGAGATCATGAGCGTGAGATTCTTCCTACCTCTATATGTAGGTGGGTAGAGCTCATTTTTGAGGATCCTTTTGGCTCTCTTGCTCTCTTATTATGATCTCTTATATTCACTCATAGATTTATATCGACCTGTAAGAACAATACTTTGAAAACAACAGTATAATAAAAGGAAATTTAAAGTAGAAGTAGGCAGAGTACGCCGAACCACTATAAATCTCGTGTGTTCTATTTCTTGCTCATTTTTATTTTACTTTCTTCACGTTTTATTTTTTACCCAATCATTTGGGCGTTTGTGCCATTTTTGGTTCAACCATTTTAGTGCTTTCATTTGAGAAAACACTTGAATTCGTTGATTTGAGACTTAAAGAGACTCAAATTAATAAGAGGCATCATGGTAGCTCATCTCCCGTTTATCTACATAACCAGGGATAAGATATAAAGCATGATGAATACAATGCAAGAACGGATGATGGCATGCTAGGAAGAGATAGTGGATAATTTATATAAGAGAATGGGACTAATAGGAAAATACAGAGTTGTTGCAAACCAAAACCAAACACTCGAAGTTGGAGTGCAGGTGCAAGTGGAATGGATCAAACTGGAGCGAACTCTACACAAGTCATATGGATTAGAACCGATCCACGTGCATGGATCGATATTGGTCCATGAGCATGGATTGATACTGATCCACAAGAACAAGGGTCATGACAAATGTTGTCTTAGGCAGAAATAATGCATGTGCGGAAAACAATATTAATAATTTGATTGAGAATTAGAATACAGAAGCATGTCTGGAGGAATACGTGCCGGAATTCCCTTATGGAAATGGGGGACAAGTTGAGAATGCTAATTTAAGAATTCCTTTGAATGATGAAGATAGAACCACTGAGATGGTATGACGAGCTATGAAGGGTCGATTACCAACTGAAACCTAGACGATGTGAATAGGAGTCCATTCACTTCGAATATTTGGTATGCTAGGAATCTGCCCGATTTCAAGTTATCAATGCTGGAGACGTATGGGAAAAGATAAATATGACGAGATGAGGTACATCCGGCACATGGAAGTGTTGGGTGCATCTGAAGAGGTCAAGGTACAATGTTTCCATTTACATTTGATAGGTTTGGTAGCACAATGATTTAGACAGATGGAACGGTTCCATAAAAACATAGGCAAAATTAATAAACCGATTTGTGAAACATTTCTGGGTCCATATTTCGTAATCCAAAAATGTAATTACACTAGCAAGTGTAAAGAAGAGGACTGGAGATACCCATAGAAGTTTTTTGACAAGATTCAATGTGGTGACTGCCGCGGTCGATAAGGCAGACCTATCAATGGTTTTGATGGTGGCAGTTTCAAGAATAGCCTCTGTTATCTCGCTTTTTGGCAAAGCCGCGACACCAAAAGATCGATCGGAAACGGAGAACAGTTCGTCTCAGAGATTGGTCATACTTCGTTTCGCTATGGATATCACTGAATTTTGTCCGAGTCCGTATTGAGCTATAATTGATAGGACGCGACAAGAAAGATCATAGAAGTCATCATCTCAAATTTCGAGTCAATCCGAGGTCATATGCTCAAGTTATGATCGATTCAACTTGGAGGGAAAGACACTGGTTTCGAACCCATCATGGTAGGTGTCTTTGAATCCATCGTCAGACACCATTCGAACCAATCACCTTCGAATCGATGGCTTCGAACCCATCAGAGTGCCTCGGCTCGACTCCATCAACTTCGAATCCATCTGGTTCGCGTCGGTGGGCCTCATGTCCATGGAGAGGTTGCAAGGCTCGTATCCATCCAAGAATCCTTGTTCGAACCCATTATTGGAGCCTTGTTCGAACCCATCTATGAAGCTTCATTCGAATCCACTGGTTCAACTAGCCACGATGACGTGTCATCCATCGTTTCGAATGCGCCGAGATACATGGAGTCGAAGCGGTCAACTCGGAGTGAAGACCGGATCGGTTCGAGGTTTATGCACCACGTCACCATGAAGTCGCGTGCCACCATCGGTTCGAATGGATGGTTTCGAACCAAACAGCCACGCATTGAGCCCCATCTCGAATCCATCATATCTCTCAATCCGCTGATCCAAATGCCACGAAATTTTCACAGAAGCTTGCATTCATGTCGAAGAGTGTCCATACCAAATTTCACCTCAATTGGATGAATTCTTGATCGATTCGAATGGAGTTCGAACCGATGCCAAAGTGGGCCCAAATCTCCTGAGGCTGGGCATGTGGGCCCCCTCACGTGCCATAAGTGGTCTCCCGAGTTTTCAGCGAAATATCAGCAGCCTATGCCTATAAATAGAGTCCCAGAGCCAACAGAAAAGGGATCTTTTCGACTCTGAAACGTCCAGACTCTGCCGGATTGAGATCTTCATCACTCTACATCGTATACTAGCTTTTGATTTCGAATTTTCAGTTGTAACCTGCTGTTACTTGCTGTAATCTCTTGTAAACGTTGAAAGAGAATCAATAAAATTGCTAAAACTTCACAGTGGATGTAGGCAACGTGCCGAACCACTATAAATCGCTTGCCTTTGTCTTTATTTTACTGTTATTTGGAGCTTTTGTTAGATAATCCTCATTTTCAATTCATATTATTCATTTATTATCTCTTCAAAAGACTCCCGAAGAGTGTTGTGCCCAATTTTGGTACAAACACTTTGGTGCTTTCACTGAGAAAACCCAGTTTTTCTCCTGCTCCTTGGCTCTTTCGCCGATACCGGATTGCATAAATCTAAGGGAGAGATCCATA
The DNA here is from genome assembly GCA_030765085.1 of Allium cepa. Classification (NCBI taxonomy): domain Eukaryota; kingdom Viridiplantae; phylum Streptophyta; class Magnoliopsida; order Asparagales; family Amaryllidaceae; genus Allium; species Allium cepa. Next base: position 637,776,466 of record CM060941.1, read on the forward strand.
TTTCAGCTTCAGATTCCTTCTGTTCTCTTCAGATTTGCCAAAGTCTAGGGAAGGAGTCCACTATCTAAAATGGTTAGTACAAGAACCGCATCTGCCGCTGGTCAAGAAGGACGGGATAGACAAAATCTCGTGCAACTACCTCCACCTAACCAAGATGATACCGGGCATTCCGACCCCTCAGGTCCGGTCACCAGGCAAGAGTTCCAGACGTTGCTCCAAGAACTGACTCAAAGTCGGCAACAGCTAGCCGAGAAGTTGCGCGTCAACACTGAGTTAGCCAACCAACTAGATCGCCAAGGGCGTAGAAGATCTAGGAGGGATCATGCATCTCGTTCCTCCACGGAAAGTTCTGCTTCATCCGACTACAATCACAGATCCACCCGACCCAGGCTAGAGGGAAATTATGCACAGGACGTTGACCACCAGCCAGCATTGACCATGGGACAGATAAGAGTCGGTCCATCCGCTAACTTTCATACAGGGCCCTCATCCCGAGGGGGCGCTGTTCCGCAACACATCGCGGATAACCATGCCGCCACCGCTGCGGTTGACATAGGAGTTGATACCCGAAATCACTCCAACCAGACTTACCACCAGCAGGAGCGAGCACCAGAACCCTATGTCCCGGAAGACATTGTGCCAAGGAGGCGAGACACGGATCGTCGACAGCGTTCGATCCCATCTCGCACTGTGGAACCCGACCACACTTTGGCTCACCACCCTCAGAATGTAGCAACACCAGACCTCTCAGCCATGGTACGCCAAATGATTCGCGAGAGTTAAGGCTTAACAAATGACGATTGGGGAGTCTCCCGAAGTCATACCCCGTTCACTGATGACATATTGTATGCTGAACCTCCTCGGCGATTCAGAATGCCAACCCTGCCCATGTATGAAGGGAATTCCGACCCAAATCAACATATTTTGAAATACGAATGGTCGATGACAGCTGCGAGAGCTGATGACGCAGTAAAACGCCGTAGTTTTCCCATTTCCTTAGGGGGAATTGCGACGATGTGGTTTACACGACTACCACCGCGATCTATTTCTTCTTTTGATCAGTTAGCTACCAAATTTATTGAGCAGTTTCATATGCATATTGCCAGACCTAAGGATGTTAATACCTTATCAAGTGTTACTCAAGCTCCCGGAGAAACACTTAGACGATATTTGGAGAGGTTTAATGCTGCGTGCGCAGAGATCACCAACCCCAATGATAATTCTATCTTAATGGCTTTGACTAAAGGAATCGATCCTGATTCCGAGTTTGGCAATTGGTTGGCTGGAAAGCCTCCCGCATCGTTGGACCGTTTCTATTCCAAAGCCGCTCAATTCTTGAGGCGAGAGGATGCGAAATAGTCTAGGAAGCAGGACGATGCAAGGCCCAACAGTGAAGGGATTCAGAGTAATGTTGCGGTTAAACAGACCGGCGAAAGTTTAGGAAAAGACGAGTTGAATATTCAAAATAAACAGACTCAACGACCGAGAAACGGTGATAACTGAAGCAAGAAGCAAGATTAGAATCGTGGTCCGAGGCGTAGGGCCGCAATGTTTGACAGTTATACACCGCTTAACACGTCGCTGGAAAACGTATACCTACAGACTTGTAATACTATGCAATACAAGAAGCCTGCTCCAAAGCCTTCGTCGGAGAGGCAGATTCAAACAGGAAAATTCTGTAGGTTTCATGAAAGCTATGGGCATAATACCAATAAGTGTAGGCATTTGCAAGACCTCATTGAAAAGTTGATCAGAGAGAGAAAGTTGGACCAGTTTGTTCGGGCGCCGCAGTCTGGTGGAGCGGGCCCATCCAATCAAAATCGTACGCAGAATCAGGAAAGGCAGGGTGAACCCGCTCGTACGGGCGGGAGGTTGGTTATCAATACAATAAGTGGTGGTCCCCATCCGGCAGATAGAAGCTGGGGGGAAATGGAGTCGTATGCCAGTTCGATCAGGCATGCGGACTTCGAGTGTTATAGCAATTCTGAAGACGGGGCTCCAGCTAAACAACAGAAGACGATGATAGACGACATCGTGTTTAGAAGTCGAGATGCCGATAGAATCGAAGCCCCCACGATCGACCCATTGGTTATATCCACTCAAGTTGGTCCTGCTTGGATGAAGAGGATCTTGGTAGACAGTGGGAGTTCTGTGAACATACTGTTTAAAAGAGCATATGATTTAATGAAAATGGAAGCTAAGGACTTAAAACCTTGTCAATCACGAGTCCACGGCTTCAACGGAAGTGCGACGATACCAACCGGAATGGTTGAATTGCCGGTGGAGTTGGGAGTGGGAGAATGCCGAAGAGTTCGGATGTTGCAATTTGTTGTCTTGGATATTCCTTCTCCGTATAATGCTTTCTTGGGCCGACCGGCCCTTGCTGAATTTAGGGCTGCTATTGCCCTATGGTGTTTGACCCTTAAGTTCCCTACTGATCGCGGGATAGGAGTTGTACAAGGAGATCAAGCTGTGGGGAGAGCCTGCTATATTGCTGAGCTGCGAGAGGCGCAGCGAAAGGAAAAAGGAAAGGGCGTAAAGGAATCTCTCTGCGTCCGTTTCACCGACAATTGATAATTAACGCCTGGGCCTCGGCCCGGGCATCACGACCAATTCCAAAAGGATCTAGACCCCCGAGACAATGAGAATAAAGATGAATCTAGAGAAAGTCAGGCTTCACCAGCTGAATTAACAATCGACGTTCCGATCAGTGGTAACGATAATTCAAAGATGTTGAAAATTGGGTCGCAGTTGAGCCTGCGAGCACAACGGGAATTGGTCGAGTTTCTCCAAGCAAATCTGGACGTACTTGCTTGGACGCATTCTGATATGTGTGGGATCTCGCCAGACATCGCGAGCCACACCCTAAATATTGACCCGCGGTTTGTCCCGGTCAAGCAAAAAAGGCGTGGTATGGATCCAGAGAGATCTGCCGCCCTGAAAGAAGAGGTCAATAAATTGAAATCAAATGGGTTCATTCGAGATGCTTTATACCCAGAGTGGGTGTCCAATCCCGTACTCGTCCGGAAACCAAACGGTAAATGGAGAACGTGTATCGATTACTCAGACCTGAATAAAGCCTGCCCGAAAGACAGCTTTCCACTTCCCCGAATCGATCAACTGGTAGATTCAACCGCAGGACATGAATTATTATCCTTCATGGGTGCTTACTCAAGTTACAATCAGATACCCATGCATGTACCCAATCAAGAGCACACAAGCTTCGTAACCGACTTGGGATTATACTGCTACAAGGTCATGCATTTTGGATTAAAGAATGCTGGCGCAACTTATCAACGCTTAGTCAACCGAATGTTTGCAGATCATATTGGGAAGACTATGGAGGTCTATGTAGATGACATGTTGGTGAAATCACGATACTCCGTTGATCATGTCAAAGACTTGGAGTCAATGTTCAGTATCCTCCGGAAATACGGGATGAAGCTTAATCCACTAAAGTGTCATTTCGGAGTCGCATCCGGAAAATTCCTTGGGTTCATTGTCAATGCCCGAGGAATAGAGGCCAACCCCTAGAAGATCTGGGCTATCAGAAATCTTCAGACTCTAAGAACCATAAAGCAAGTTCAGAGCCTTAATGAGAAAGTTGCAGCACTGAGCAGGTTTATCTCGAAGTCGACCGACAAATGCATTCCCTTCTTCGATTTGATTCGAAAAGGGAAACGAAACTTCAAATGGACTGCAGAATGTGAGGGCGCATTTCAATTGCTAGTCCAACATCTTTCCGTACCACCAATCCTTTCAAATCCTGTAGATCATGAACAGTTATATCTCTACCTGGCGGTATCTGAAAATGCAATCAGTGGTGCATTAATTCGGGAGGAAGACCGAGTGCAAAAACCTGTCTACTATGTGAGTGAACGATTAACCGGAGCCGAGAGAAATTATCCAAAGCTCGAAAAGTTGGCATATTTCCTAATCATTGCCTCGAGGAAGCTCCGTCCATATTTTCAAGGTCATCCTATTACTGTGTACACCGATCAGCCGTTACGACAGGTCCTCACGCGGCCTGAGACGTCTGGTAGGTTACTAAAATGGAACATCGAACCGAGTCAATTCGACATCACTTATACTCCGAGAAGGGCCATTCACGGCCAAGTCCTAGCAGATTTTATAGCCGAATTCACTGTTCCCGAAGACTTGCCCGAGACCAGCAAATCTCCCGAATACACCTGGAAGCTGTACACCGATGGTGCGTCAAACGATCGGTGCTCAAGAGCTGGGGTAGTGCTTGAAACCCCCGAGGGACGATCCATATGTTATGCTTTAAAGTTCGAGTTCCGCGCAACCAACAATGAAGCCGGGTACGAAGCTCTACTTACCGGACTAAAGCTTGCCCGTGATCTGAAAATCATTACTGTAGAGATCTACTGTGATTCCCAGTTGATAGTATGTCAAGTTCGAGGAGAATATCAGGCCAAAGACCGAAGATTGGCCGCTTATGTAACTCGAGTTCTGGAGATGCTTGATCAATTCGATTACTATGCCATTTTCTACATACCCCGAGAGCACAATCAGAAAGCTGATTCGTTGGCAAAGTTAGCAAGTACGGGTGAGGCTCGGCAGTTGAGGGTCGTTCCGGTTGAAACCCTATCCTCTCCGAGCATTGATCGAAGGGAGACCGATTTCACATTTGAAGCTACCTCCAATAGGGAGTCGTGGATGACTCCTTATCGAGATTATATCGAACGTGGTGTATTGCCCAAGCGTCGAAGAGAGAAAAGACAAATTCTACGAAAGGCCTCACGATTTATTATTCAAAATGGAGTTATGTATCGAAGGGGATATTCCATTCCTCTTCTCCGGTGTATCGCACACAACGAAATCAAACGAGTGTTACACGATGTACACGAAGGAGAATGTGGCGATCGCACTGGGGGACAAGCACTTGCCAAGAAAATACTCCGATACAGATATTATTGGCCTACCGTAAACCGCGATGCCATGGACTATGCCAAAAAATGTGATAGATGCCAAAAACACGCTCGGATTCCTAGAACCCCGCCTACTGAGATAACCCAAATGGTCAGTCCATGGCCATTTGCAATATGGGGGATTGATATAATTGGTACATTGCCTTTGGCCAAAGGTGGCGCGAAGTATGCCATCGTCCCAGTCGATTACTTCACAAAATGGGCGGAAGCCGAACCTCTTGCAACAATCACGACGAAGAAAGTTATCAACTTTGTAGTACGCAATATCATCTGTCGGTTCGGTCTCCCGCATACTATTATTACCGATAACGGAACCCAATTTGACATCGCTGAATTCAAAAATTTCTGTCTACGATTCCATATCCATAAGAAATTCTCCGCTGTTGCACACCCACAAGCGAATGGCCAAGTCGAAGCCGTTAATAAGGTCATCAAATCTATTTTGAAGAAACGACTAGAAAAGGCCGGGGGCAAGTGGGTTGATGAACTTCCCATGGTCTTGTGGGCTTATCGGACGACTCACAAAACTGCAACCGGCCACACTCCATTTTCTCTATCTTATGGCACTGAAGCCGTTATTCCGGTCGAAATGGAAGTTCATACTCATCGTGTGACATATTATGATCCGAAAACGAATGCTATACTACTTGCCGAATCCCTGGATCTGCTCGATGAGAGGCGCGAAGAGGCTGATTTAAGGGCAGCCGCATATCGGAGTCGAGTCGCCCAAATGTACAATGCCAAGGTCCGACCGCGGACCTTCGAACTTGGCGACCTTGTACTCAAAAGAATTTATCCGGTTCCTTCTCACATGAAGCCAAATTGGGAAGGACCGTATGTGATTTCACAAAAGCTCGGAGATGGCACATTCAAGTTATCGACCGTTGACGGTCTAACTCTACCGAGAGCCTGGAATAGCGAGAGTCTCCCTCGCTACTATACATGACAGGCTTTATTTGTTTTAGCCCGTTATTTCCTTTTTATTTTATTTTCGCATTTTTAAACTTGGACTTGTAATAAGGCAGCTGACTTTGCCATATTTTCTTATTTCAGCAATAAAATGCTATCTCTTCACGCCAGAGCTGTGATTTATTGAATACGCCGCAAAACATCACAATGCATGAAGAGCTAAGTTCCATCATACGGTGGGATTTAATTCAAGTAGGGAGTGACTGTGATACGACCGGTCACTCGCTATGTGAAGCCCAAGCTCGGGGGCATGCCACCACGTTAATACTTAAAAGGATTTATACACGACAATCCTCACACCAACTCCGGATTCCCAGAGTGCGAACTGGAGTATAAACATTGAAATAACTCTAAGTCCCCGGAGCGTGGACTAGAGTATAAACACGGACTCCAACTTCCCAGAGTGTGAATTGGAGTATAAATATTCAATAACTCGTTCCCAGAGTGCGAACGGACTCCAACTTCCCAGAGTGTGAATTGGAGTATAAATATTCAATAACTCGTTCCCGGAGTGCGAACGGACTCCAACTTCCCAGAGTGTGAATTGGAGTATAAATATTCAATAACTCGTTCCCGGAGTGCGAACGAACCCCAACTTGTCAGAATGTGAATTGGAGAATAAATACTCAATAACTCGTTCCCGGAGTGCGTGCGGACTCCAACTTCCCAGAGTGTGAATTGGAGTATAAATATTCAATAACTCATTCCCGGAGTGCGAGCGGACTCCAAATTCCCAGAGTATGAATTGGAGTATAACATTCAGCAAATCACTCCCAGAGTGCGAGCGGACTCCAGATTCCCGAAGCACGAGTCGGAGTACAAACATCAATTCTAGGTTCCCGGAATGCGAACCGGATTATCGATCTCAAATTATCCTAAGTCCCCAGAATGTGTACATATGCTAAAGGTTTGCAATCAATGCGGTCAACTACCGAAATACAAATGTTATTCCCCGAGACTAGGGGGCAAAAAAAAAGCTAAGTGTTAATCACTAACCAAAGTGATACGATGTCCAAAGTTCAACTTATTCGTCGATCACAACTCGCGACCAAGATTCTCAGACTTGGCAAATAAAACGAACTCCACTTGGCGGTAAGAACACCACAAGTACACCGGACTAGAAGCTAAACACTGCAGGTGCTTAAGCACAAATAAAACAAGAATTGAAACAAAGAAACTGAATTTTATTTCAACTAACTAGAAACAAAGTTCACATGCAAAAAATTTCTTCCAAATGAAAAGAATCCCTACCAGTAGGGGCCAAACCTGCATCTATACATGGCCTACTAACAAAAAACGAAGACAAGTTCCTATCTACCAAAAATCTGTTTGGGAGGCCGATCTATTTCTTCTTTCTTGGCTTCCTTATCAGCGGTTCGTCATCAGAATCATTAGGAACGAAAATCCTTCGTTTGGACGGCCTCCTCTCCGGTGGCTGCTCTTCGGCATGGGGCATAATGTCAATGTACTCCTCTGAGCTCGAATCTACGTGAAGGCTTTCCGCCGGAGGAGTAGGAGGGACTGGGTCCGTGACTAAAGGTGTGATAATGACGCCTAATGATTCTACCCTTAAAGGTGCTGGGCTACGCGCCGCCGTGCTACCACTGATACTACCACTTTGCCCTGCAGCCTCTATTTCGGCATCGATCTCGACCAAGATTTCCTCGTCTCGAGCTGATTGGGCCTGGCTTGGGGCAGCCGTGGTCTGCGTCACAAAACTGGAGGTCGACGGAAGATCACTGATGATAAATGGCAAGTCAGTAAAAGAGTCACCCTGTTGGCCAAGCAGCTCACTCACCATTTGTTCGTCAAGAGATAAGGACCTCCCCTGCACCATCTCAATAGTCACTGACGTCGTCACGGCAGTCATTTCAGTGGTGATGGATTTTTGCCCTTGAATGGACTCCTGAGCCGAAGATGCTGGAGTAGTTTCGGTTACTGAGCAAAGAGGAAAAGAAGATATAAGCAATCTCTTCAAAACAAACGCTTTAATAAAAGCACACTTGAGATATGTTCAAGTACCTTCCTCCGTTTGACTTGTTGACGGTTGGACGGCCTCAGAGACGTGCTCCCGAATGGGAGATAACCGCGGCTGTTCTGGGTCATAAGCAGGAACAGATTGTGAACTGACCACAGATACAGGCACTAACGAAGGTGGAGCGGTGACTTCAGTAACAGTAGAGTGGTGATCAACACCTGATCCCTCTCCAACCTCCAGGGATCGGCCACCAATCATCTCCTTCTCATGAGCAATAATAGCGTCATGAAGAACCTTTTCCTCATCGTCTGTCAGCAGCCGGTTTTCAAGTTCAAATCGGTCGACCGATTCACCCGGACGTGCTTCCTCTTCCTCCTCAACCAATCGACCCCAAGCGCTACGGAGGTGTCCTGGGTAATCCTGAAGCCAGGCTAAATTTCTGTGCCTCAACACATTAGCGTTGTAAGTGATGAGCAGATCTTCAATATCGACTTCCAGCCTGGCCTCCGCTTGATGAACTCTCTCCTCAACCTCCATCTCGACCGCCTGGACCTTGGCTACTGCTGCATCCGTTCAGTCCGGAGAATCACGGCTTGTTCACACACCTCCTGGGCTGCATTATTCGCATCATCCCTATCCTTGGCGATTTCGGCGAATTTGGACTTAAGCTCGTTTAACTCCATCAGGGCTGCGTCCCTCTCAGTAGTGACCAGGGTGTTTCGATGGCCCATGTCCTCTACCGTGGCATAATGCTCACGTTTCATCCTATCCATCGTTGCTTGGGCTTCGTCGGCCTTTTTGATAGCCTCCATTTCATATTTCCGAGAAGATTCAGCTTCAGTGTTTAGCACCCCAATAATACGGCTCTTTTGTCCTAACTCAACCTGCAATCTCTCGATGGTGGCCTCACGCTCAAAGGCCAATGCCGACGCTTTGTCAGCTTCTTTCGACCACGCTTTGTACTGAGCATAAAAGTCGTGTACGTAGTCATGTACCAATTGCTCAGCCTCCTCCGGGGATTTCTTTAAATGTGGAGGAAAAATATAGTTATCGAAGCAGATGTTTGGGAAATCTCTCTTCAGCTGGGCAAGCTTGATTGCTCCTTCCCCTGAAATTTCCACGGGGGGCTGTTCCGTAACGGTAGTAGTTATTATTTCGCTCCTGGAACGGCGGGGTTCATGCCTAGAAGATTGGGAGGCCGACATACGATGTGAAGATTCAGAAGGGCGAGAGACATGAGCAGGAGGCTGTATGGGATCTCTGGGAGGGGGAGGAATACGCGATCGAGATCGACGCTTATAACCTCTGTCTGTATCATATCTTTCTTGACCAGAATACCCAGAGCGTCCCTGGTCATAGTCTCTGTCCCCTTCCCGTCTGCGCGAATCATAATATGAAGACTTGCGGGCCTGTCGGAGACTCCCTAACATCGAACCTCGCCTAGACATAGTATCTGCAGAGCAAAATAAAATAGGATTAATCACCTTTCAAAACATGTAGTTTATAGTCAAAGGTTATGCAGTGTTGTGAAATATGTATGAATGTGCAACCCCCCGACCAACCGGTTGTGTCTGCCACACCAGTGGGAAAAGACTCGCTCAAAACTAAAGTTTCTGAAAGTTCTTCCAATCCGGCATCATGTTGCAGGGACACGTAGTCCGGAATTGGAATATCGGTGAGCCCTTCGTAAAGATTTTCAGTTCTCGGAGGGGACATCTCCAAAATTCTAACTCCGGGAGAGGATCGGGCCGTGACAACCGATTTCCATCTTCCCTTCTTAGTTGACGTGACGAAGGCTGCCTTGCCTTTTCTCTGCTCTGCGACATCCTGAACTACATCCGTAGGCTCGGTCAGCGGCTCATCATCGGTGTGGGTTCTTTCAGAATCAGCCTCCTCGGCTATAATAACCTGGGGTTTCTTGTGCTTGACTCGCTTTTTCGAGACAGTCCTTAATGCCCCGTCAAACTGTATGCTCTGCCCCCGTTCGATCAACCCGTAAGTCCGGAGATTCCTATCGGTCAAAAGCGACTCGATATCCCTATCTTCACTCGGGACTTCTCGAAGTACTCGCACCATCTCCTTAAAGTGTTCGCCCTCAGGTCGCTGAATCATTGCTGTAAAAAGAAAAAATATAAGTTTCACTTTGGCCGCAATTGCCTTAGTAATTACTTGATAACTCAGCTACACTCACGTCTGAATAACCATCGCCGGGCAAACCCCGGAGGACACCTAACATAGAACCATTCCGTCCTGTAATAACTCAACCTGGTCCAGGACCCAGTGACCACTTGGCAGTTCCTCACCGCTTCCAGAAATGTGAAGGAAGGGTAATCACCTTGAGTTTTGAAATTAAATAGATATCTGATCTCGGTCGGGATCGGTGGTCTATGAAGGTACTCCATGAAGACGATGACTAAACTATTCACGGAGGCATATCCGTTCGGGTGTAGTTGAGATGGAGCGATCCTCAAAAAAGACAACACTTCCCTTATGTACTCGTTGAACGGAGGAAGCGTCCCAGCCGCGCACGCGTGGCGATTAAATGCTGTATATCCCTCCGGCGGGTTGTGTGGTCTGTCATTCGGCCTCGGCAATAACACATCATCCAGTGACAGTCCGTGCCTCAAGCATATTCTCTCCAACATATCTTCAGAAATATTGGATTGAACGGAATCCGACGGATTGGCAATGAAAGAAGCATTGGAAGTTCGTCCGGGGCCGGACCAATGATCTCAGGTTCAATATCTGGAACCTCTAGTCTCGGAGCAGCTGTGCTTTGAACCTCCTGCTGTTGTGAACTTGAAGGTTCCATTACTAGCTAACTCATGAGAAACCATCGTTAGACGACAAAGGACCCGTGCGTTCCCCAGTGTAAAGTGTATGAATGTATGTTGTACAGTGCCATGCATTACTTGAATAAGTGTCACAGAGTTAAAGGAAATATGCAAACGACAAAGCTAATTTCCCTAGTTATAATGACCGTCGTCGCTGACCGTCATCACTAAGCCGTTTGTATGATGGAATTTGATTTGGATAGAAGTTGTTATGGTTCCATCGACGAGCTTCGAAAGGTGGTCAAGTATACAATGCGATTATCAAGTCCAAATATGCAAGGATGAAGCTCGCCGGAATTATGCTTAGAAAATGTCAAACTTTGGTATCCATCATAGAGGGTTCGAACCGAACAAAGGGAACTCATTCGAACCCATACTAATGTCGCTTCGAACCGATGCAGAAAGGCGCACTTCGAATCGATGATCAGGTGTCAAGTTTGAATCGATCAATGAAGGATAACTTCGAATCGATCCTTGGTTAACTGGTTCGAACCGATAAGGGAACCCTCAACTTAACATCGACCACGTTCGAATCGATATCCTTCGTATCGATGCAAAGTTGAGAACTTTGAACCGATGGCTGATGGACTCGAAACCATCGATTCGAATGGACTCATCAAAGATGGTCTATCGGTGCGAACTGCATCACCCCCATAAAGTCATTCCAGGGATCGATGCGAAATCCAAGGGAAAATGACGCCGCCATCATCGATTCGAACTCGAGCCCACGAATCGATTCGAAGTCCCCCCAAACCAGATCTGGTTTTGCAACCACTGGAGTGAGCAATCGACGAAGAAGAGATGGGTTCGAGATGACTTTGCCGTTTGAATTCGAGGCTATTTACCTAGTTTGTATAATGGATTCGAGGAATTGAAGACTTGAATCTTGATTGGTTCAGTGACGCGACATAGTGTTTTCTTCTCTGAGGCTTCGAAACGATGCAGAGCACAAAAACACAAGGCAAAAAGTAAAAAAGTAAAAAGTGAAAAAGTGAGGCCCCCTGCTATTTATATGAGGCCTAGGAAGTGACCGGGCCGTTTCGCATCCCAGTTAACTCAACCGGTCACAACCGGTCCATCATCATATTGGTTCGAGGTCAACATTCGAACCCATCGGCCTAAGACCCTGTCGGTTCGAAGTTACCCTCGCACTTCACCGGTACGAAACACACAGCAGGGCGACGAGTTGCACCGATGCGAAAACAAACAATGGGTACATCGGTTCGAAGCCCCTATTCACATCAACAGATTCGCGACTCCATCCACAGCCTATCGATACGAACGACTATTTCGTATCCATCATTTCCTATCGATGCGAACTGCTATTTCATACCCATTCTTTCTCATCGGTACGAATGAACGTTTCATACTCGCCCAAGTCATCGGTTCGAATGTCAGATTCATACCCATCGTAACATGGGCGTACTCCATCCATACGAGTATGGACTTCGAATCCATCGATGCTCAAGCGCATCGGTTCAAAAATATTTCGTTCGCGCAACCCAAAGTAGTTTCCTTCGACCTTCCATATCGATTTAGGAGAGGATCGATACGAAGGAACCTTTCAAGATGACCATCAAGCGTTATCTCAAATCAAATTTCCAAATCAGTTCAGGAGAGAATCGATATGAAATTCAATAGCAAATCAAACTGACAACGACTCGTGGACGCACGACGTTAACAAGGGTCAAGCTACATATGCGCATACATGTCGAACTAACATTCGATTTTAAACATTTACAGGGATCGAATATTCATATTGTTACAAATGCAACAGCCAACGGCTAAGCGCTATCATACAGCAATCAACCATATCAACGCAAGGTTACAGCAATACAGGGTACGAGTCTCAACAAAAAGAAAAAAAGAAAGAGAGCAATGATTGTTCAGAGAGAAATTGCAGCTATTCAAAGCACGTCATGTTCCCACAAGACGTACTTTGGGGGGGCAAAATGTTATCCCGCTTTTTGGCAAAGCCGCAACACCAAAAGATCGATCGGAAACGGAGAACAGTTCGTCTCAGAGATTGGTCATACTTCATTTCGCAATGGATATCACTGAATTTTGTCCGAGTCCGGATTGAGCTATAATTGATAGGACGCGAGAAGAAAGATCATAGAAGTCATCATCTCAAATTTCGAGTCAATCCGAGGTCATATGCTCAAGTTATGATCGATTCAACTTGGAGGGAAAGACACTGGTTTCGAACCCATCATGGTAGGTGTCTTCGAATCCATCGTCAGACACCATTCGAACCAATCACCTTCGAATCGACGGCTTCGAACCCATCAGAGTGCCTCGGCTCGACTCCATCAACTTCGAATCCATCTGGTTCGCGTCGGTGGGCCTCATGTCCATGGAGAGGTTGCAAGGCTCGTATCCATCCAATAATCCTTGTTCGAACCCATTATTGGAGCCTTGTTCGAACCCATCTATGAAGCTTCATTCGAATCCACTGGGTCAACTAGCCACGATGACGTGTCATCCATCGGTTCGAATGCGCCGAGATACATGGAGTCGAAACGGTCAACTCGGAGTGAAGACCGGATCGGTTCGAGGTTTGCGCTCCACGTCACCACGAAGTCGCATGCCACCATCGGTTTGAAACCATCGGTTCAAATGGATGGTTTCGAACCAAACAGCCACGCATTGAGCCCCATCTCGAATCCATCATATCTCTCAATCCGCTGATCCAAATGCCACGAAATTTTGACAGAAGCTTGCATTCATGTCGAAGAGTGTCCACACCAAATTTCACCTCAATTGGATGAATTCTTGATCGATTCGAATGGAGTTCGAACCGATGCCAAAGTGGGCCCAAAACTCCTGAGGCTGGGCGTGTGGGCCCCCTCACGTGCCAGAAGTGGTCTCCTGAGTTTTCAGCGAAATATCAGCAGCCTACGCCTATAAATAGAGCCCCAGAGCCAACAGAAAAGGGATCTTTTCGACTCTGAAACGTCGAGACTCTACCGGATTGAGATCTTCATCACTCTACATCGTATACTAGCTGTTGATTTCGAATTTTCAGTTGTAACCTGCTGTTGCTTGCTGTAATCTCTTGTAAACGTTGAAAGAGAATCAATAAAATTGCTAAAACTTCACAGTGGATGTAGGCAACGTGCCGAACCACTATAAATCGCTTGCCTTTGTCTTTATTTTACTGTTATTTGGAGTTTTTGTTAGATAATCCTCATTTTCAATTTATATTCTTCATTTATTATCTCTTCAAAAGACTCCCGAAGAGTGTTGTTCCCAATTTTGGTACAAACAGCCTCTCAGATAGATGTCAAGGTTGCTTTGGAATGGGATCTAGTATGCATCTCGTAAATTTTTATCATAAGTCCATGAGATATTGCGTCAGAAGGACATTGAGGCTGATCAAGAAGAAATTAACGTCGTGGATGGCGGAGGACCAGCCAAAGAACGATAATACAAAGGCAAAGGAAAAAAAAGATAGAAGATGGCTTTGAAGGAGCAACAAAGAAGGTAACCGAAATTCCCTTCTAATATGGATTTGAATAAAACGCTCGAGCAGATTTATCTTGATACCAGGGGACAGACCCCCTATCGAAAACCAGTAAGGAGAGTGCCAACAGATCATGAAAGGTCATTTGAAAAATACTGTCTATTCCATGAGTTGGATGGCTATAACATAAATGATTGCAGACACTTGCGCAATAAGGTTGAACAGCAGGTCAGAAACAACCAATTACAGCAGTATGTAAGAAATCGGGTCGTAGTGCTGAAACAGGAGCAGCCATCAACCGACTCGAAAGGAAATGACCCTGCACCAAGGTAGGGAATCAGGTTCCATTCTCATACATTATTTCTACTTTCAATAAACAATGCACATTACTGTCTAGCCACTAACTCGTGTACGAGATCTCGATAGGTCCCTAGGCAAGCTCTGAACTAGATGCTAGGCCATAACACCCGATGACGTAATTGTCGTGATGTTAAACTTTATGTTTTTTGATGTTTGATTTCAATTCCACTAGATAAATCCTTGATTATTGAAATCCACTTGAATGTGATGACTGAAATTGATCATTTTAAGCCTCATTCAGAGAGATGGGACCGGAGTGCAAGAAGTAAGTCCGTTCATCGGAGAGTGAGTGGAAGGGCTTACTTATTATTAAGTTCCCTTGCTGAAGAGAGAGCGGATTAGGCTTAGCAAGGTTCCGGAGAGACCATGGATTTACTTATCGATTCCGAATGACCATGACCTCAAATCACGATATGGAAAAATCAAGGACTTAACCATTAGCCCTAATTGGCCACAAATTCAATTAATTATTTGGTAAGATCGCGGATTTAACTATCGGCTTACAATGACCATGAATTTAACCAGTGATTTAAAAAGATCATCCCCTTAACTTAAATATTAAAAGGACCAAAGAGATCACACATTAAACTAAATATAAAATGATTTGGTGAGGTCGAACCTTAGAAAAGATACAAATTTGATAAAAGCATTTGAATGCCTTGAAATTAGAACAAAACTTCTGAATGAAAGCAGGACGATTTTACTATGTAATAACTCTGAATAAAATTAGAATGATAATGATGTAAACCCTAGATGAACACTAGATGATTTAGATATGTGATGTAATAACTCCAAATGAAATCAGAATTGGGTCGATGTACAGACTACACTTAGGCATTGTCTAGAGTCCTAGACTATAACAGGTTTGGGACGACCCATGATTGATAAGAGAATCCGAAGGAACAAGATGATTCGCAATAGCTTGATAGGCAAGATATGTCCTTTTGACCAGATAGCATACAGACAAACTTGATGACTCAAACTTCGAACATATCAAGGCAGATGCTCGGACAAGTGACCGCGAAGCCGAAAATGCAAGTACAACCAAGATCACAAAATAAATACTAGCCTATTCCAAAAAAAGAGAGCACGAAATCCAATGAAATGGTTATTTGGTACCTGTCTAACACCTTGGATCGGTAAAAATTGATGAAACCTCACCCAAATGACCCCAAACTCTCTACAGTTTCAAGCTATGCTATCTACGACCCATTTTTGACCTCTTATGATCATTCACATGCCCCACTTCTCGATCTTGTTGAACTTCAAAAATCAGCAGCTCCATTCTTCCATATATCTATCATATGGACACAGAAACAAGCTAATAATGATGCAAATAAGTTTGGAATCATGAAGCTAACCACGAATGGAGCCAACGCAACGAGCTCAAGATTACCATTTTGGCCATCTTATGGATCAGTACCGATCCACATCCATGGTAGGTACTTATCCATGAATGTTGGTGACATGTCCACCTATTTTCGTAGAAAACTAGCCTATGACGTACAAAACGAGGTGGAAATCAAGGGGAGAGATTTTAAGCTTCCTAGCTTTATAGATAAGAGGGAAGAGCTCATTTTAAGGATTTTTTTAGCTCTTTTGCTCTCTTACTCTTATCTCTTATAATCACTCATGGATTTATACCAATACATAACGGATTTATAAGGATCCATAAGAACAATACTTGGAAAACAACATTATAATAAAAGGAAATTTGAAGTGGACGTAGGCTGGAGAAGGTCGAACCATTGTAAACCTTATGTGTTATATTTCTCTATTTCTTGCTCATTTTCATTTTAAATTCTTTACTTTTTGCGTGTTTGTGCCATTTGTGGTTCAAACATTCAATTATTATCATTTATTGTTTAATTCATCATGCTAGTTAGTTTAAGAACATTGATTATTATTTGTTGATTGATTATTTGTGACTAATTAGTTGATGACATTTATTATTTTGGTGAAATAAAATACGAATACCTTATGAATTTAGTTTCAGAATTTGACTACAAGGCATTTGTTAATGATGAAGGTTTAATAAGTTTGCTTTATTAAAGTGAAGTTACTCAAGAATAAATGATTTTATAAATTAGGTTTATAAAATATGTTTTGTAAATAAGGTGGATATCTAAGAAAGTAAATCCCATGGTCTTTAAAAAGGATTTCAAATGATTTTTGAAGAATCAATGTAAGTAATACTTGAAGGTATTTATAAGTATAACTATTTCAAAGTGACTTTTAAGTAAATTTTCTTTAGATAGTTTGGGGAATGAGTCTCAATTTGTTTTGTGGTAATATGAATAATCTTCTAAATTACAATCGGATGTTTGCTTAAGCAAATGTTTTAGTGCACTTAGCAAATTATTCATTTTGTCATTACATGATTAGAATGAGTTCGAATCTGAATGAAACCAAAGCAAGTTGGTTATAGATATTTTGTTAAAACTATTTATCTAGAAATATATATAGTATGGTTTCAAATGGGATTCAAATAAGAAGTATTTTTCTGTTAACTAGTTTAACCGACTCGAAAATGACAAAAAATGGGTAAGAGATGTGTTTAGATGGTAAGCACTTCTCTTAAGTATTATCCTTCTTCGTAAGGGGATGTATAATACTATTGGTAGAACTCAGTTCCTTGGTATCATTTTATGTCACTCTCTCTCTATATATACACATATATACATATACATACATATACATACATACACAAAGATATATATATATATATATATATATAATTCATAGATTAAAGTATATAATATCATTTTAAAAGGGTTCTGAAATAAAATGGGGTATTTAGATCTTAAGTTTCCTAAAATAAAATGGATTCAAGATAAAAAGGTATTTTGATGAAGAATTGGTTGATAAATGAAATTTTAATATGGATTTATATCACTTGTGGTTAGAGAAGAAATAATTTAACATAAGTTTTAGTGGGTTAAAAAGAAGGTTTTAACAGGCTTTGTTTTATTAAAATCCTGTCTTTTGTCATGACATCAAAGTTGTATAAACTATTTGATGTTATTGGATCGACTAATATACATCTTTACTTAGAAGTGTCTAAGGAAAGTATGTTTTAATTTGAGCTTCAATACCAACATCCTACTTTTCTTAGCTACTTACCAGATCGAGTGGGTAAAGAGGTCGAAGATGTCAACTTGGTTTTAAGACTCTGATTAATTTTGGGCATGCACCTGAATTTACGGAAAAAGAAATGATAAATGTTTAAATTGGATAGTTGTATATGTCCTGAGGATGTAGTAGGATACTATACAAGTTTAAAACTTAAGTTATGTTTTTATGAAATATTATCGTAAATAATTTTTAAAAGTAAAAAGAATTTGGTGGTACACTTATTAAAGTTTTGCTAAATAGATTAAACCATAAGTTGGACCTGGATCATTTTATTCGCGTAACCATTTTAGATCCGGAGTTCGAGCGTACGATTTTTGGATGTTATACACCAATCCAAACTAGAAATTTTCACTCGATTGCTTAACAGCGAGTACTTAGGATGGATTCTTGGGATGTATGAGTGTTTTCTATCAAAGTTTAGGACTATGTAAAGAATACATAAGTATCAGGTCGAGGAATCAAATCAGAATTTCACAATGAAGAAGTTAGAGTGATCTATGCTAGTTTGGATGAGAAATTTATGTATCCAAACAAGTGACCGGATATTACGTACGGATGATTCATGCACATTGTATGGTATTATGGAAAATGTTAAGTATTTATGTTTGTTTATTTCTTGGTTGGTTGCTTGTGATGAAATTTCATGGTCAAAACTCTATTAAGTGGGGACAGATGTAACGATCTAAAATTTTATCGCTTTGGTTTACGAAGATTTAATTAATTTTAGATATTCAACTAATTGTTTTTAATAATCAGATAGCCATATTTTAAGTAATAAGTAATGATGGTGAACTCAATTTGAAAGTTTTTTTACACAAATAAATAGTTCGGTGAAAAATAGAAAATGTGACCGAAAATCCTTTTGTAGATTTTCAACATTTCACTGAATGAAAGTTGTTTAAACATTGTTGAACGTACATACTTATATTTGTACACATACATCTAACAAATATGATTTGGTTAGCACTAAAATATATTTTGTAATTAGTAAAGTAATTAAGGTAATAAAGTAAAAAAGTAGACTTTTCTTTCTTATTTTAAGTGTTTTAGTAATAAGTAGTACGTATTATCATTATCGAAGTACATTGCTACGTAAAAGGGTTGTGGTGCATGTGTTGGCACCTGGGGAAGTGTATGGAAGAAGATATTTTTGGAGGGCAATAGAGTAATTCAACCAAAGGGCTAATTGGCAAGTAATTGCATTATTGCAAAGTGCACTTCAAAGAACTCCATCTTTGGTTTCCATCACATTTATGACGTCCCCAATTCGAACGCTTATGCTAGTTCAGTGGTTTTTAGATAACCAACTCTTATACGATCCCAAGCACTCCAAACCAAAAAATGATAGTTTCAGAACTTTCTAAGATTTGATAGTCGGCTATTTAACTATCAAATAAGAAGCAATCTAATTAGAGATATAATTTCACATGGTAACCCAACGTGATTAAGCACATAAGCTACCATTAAACCTCTTTAATTAATTTTTGATTAATCAAAACCACTTTCCTTTTGGTGTAACTAAATGGATAGTATAAAAATTAGACCAAATGTACTAATTCAAGCGGGAATCAAACCAACCAATAATCATTGCAAACACTTAACAACAAAAATATTTAACTAAGATTCTTACAACCAATAGTAAATTTTAAAATTTTTGGTTTTAAGGTGAGATTTACTCACCGAAACGAATGAATTCCAACCAAACCTGCAACTGACACACGAATGGGGCTTTCTTCTACAAAAACTCGCTTTCAAGACAAAAGAAAGGTTAATTTGGTTTGGCTATAGCGGGTATGTGATCAGCCTAGGTTAAAAATGGTGGGTTGGGCCTTGTTTTGGTTGGATAAGTTATGATAGAGAAGAAAAGAAGAAGTTTTAAGATAAGATTTTTAATTTCAAATTTTTTTGGAAGCCATGGATGAAAAATAATGAATTAATTTAATATAAATTGAATAGGTGAAGTGTATACAATACCCTTAATAATTTCAAAGTACTATATCCTCCACACTTTGTTGGCACATCACCACACCCTTCCTCATTCCACGTGCAAGCCATCCACCTCCCCTTCATCTCCATCACATCACCATTTCATATAACAAGATGTTAACTTATTTAGTACAGTTCAATTTTTAAATTTTAAAAGATAATTAAAAACTAACCAAATTTACTTAATTATATTTTTGAACCAACATTTAGTCAAATTATTTTATTAACAAAAGAATGTGTAATTTATTTAAATGTGTACGCATGTACACTAGCGTACATAATACATTCCGATAACTTTTGACCGATGAAAAGTCGAAAATCCAAAAAATGATTTTCGATCACTTTTTCAATCTTTCTTCGAACTAATTATTTTTATACACCAAATTTTAACTTCACCATCATTAGTTATTACTTAATAAAGGTCTTTTTGAGTTATAAAATCCATTATTTAGACACATTTTAATATATATAAAATATTTAAATTTAAAGTGATTAAATTACAGGTCTACATCCTCCCCTCCATATAGGAAATTTTGTCTCCAAAATTAATCATCTACTAAAAAATGATATTTAAAGAAACCTAAATGATATCATTTTGCAAATAGGTAAAAGGAAAGTGACTTCACCATAACCTGGCGAGTACACAAAAAAGATAGAACAAAATATAAAAAACTACAACAACAACTTAGGATAGAAATCTCTAATATAGTCCTCGGTTTCTTCAGTAGAATCTATATCGTCTTCACTCCACTATCATCTTCACTCCACTAAGCCATAATAAGATTCACCACCTTAGTCCTTAATCACTTTATATCTCGAGTGTTGATACGAATAGGCCGCCTAATAATGGTTAGGTTAGGCCGACCTTCCAAATCAACTTGTTGTGCCGATTCCACTATCATCAAAGGTCATATACATACTTACATAAATGAGATACGTGAAGTACATTGTGCACATCTGATAGTCTATCTGGTGACTTTACTATGTATGCAAGTCTACTAATTCGGTCTAGTGCTTATTATAGGAGAAGAGCCACTATATCGAGGGGATAGCTTCCCCGATTTACCATATCTTACAACGCTTCCCAACGGGGAAACCTTCACAAACATCAAATCTCCTATTGAGCTCTAGATCCTTGCACCTTCGATCTACATAACACTTCTGCCGATCCTGCACTTCCTTCAAATATCAACTACCTTCTCACTAGCTTCAAAGATCGTGTTTGGCCCAAAAATAATTCTACCACCATACTCAACCCCATATGAAGGAGAATGACATGGATGACAATATAGAGCTTCACAATGGGCCATGCTAATGCTTTCCCGGTTGCTATTGTTGTAATTGAGTTCGACTAACAGTAAATGATCTTCCCAAGAACCTCCAAAGTTGAGAATGCATGCTCGCAACAAATATTTCAAGATTCGATTAACTCTCTCTATTTGCCCATCTATCTAGGAATAGTAAACCGTACTTAGACTCAGTTCGTTCCCTAAGGCAGTTTGCAGTCCCCCAATACCTGCCAGTGAATGTTGGATCTCAGTCACTTATAATACTACAAGGAATACCATGGAGTCTCACAATCTCCTTCACATACAAACTTGCCAAAATTGCAACAATCCTATTCGGCTTAACATGAATGAAATGGGTATCCTTGATCAGCCGATCGACTATAACCCTAATGACGTTGTTCCTTCTTTTTGACCAAAGAAATTTATCAGTAAAGTCCATCGAGATCTGCTACCACTTCCACTTCGGGATCTCTAGTGTTGAAGCAATCTAGCTGACTTTTATACTCACAAAGATCGAGACATCTCGCTTCATCCCCATTCCACCATAATACCCTCTTCATATCTTTGAACATCTTGGACACTTCTTAATGTACAGATAACTTTGAACCGTGGCATTTAGCTAATAGTTACTGCCTAATTCCATTAAAATTTGGAACACATATACACCCGTTCATTTTAAATATGCTTTGGTGGTCAATCTCAAAACTAGAAACAACACCTTCTAGGACATCCTTCTTAAGTTTAGCCAAAATTGGGTCTTCTTCTTGACAAGTTGCAATCCCCTCCATCAATACTGGCATGAATTCGAAGTTAGCGACCATTACAACATTCCTACTCAATGTATCCACAACAGCATTTGCCTTACCAGTGGCATAAAAGATCCCGAGATCATAGGAAGTGAGAAACTCCAACCATCTCTGCAACCTCAAATTGAAATCCTTATAGCTAAAGAGGCACTTTAAGAAATTTTTGATTCGTGTATAACTCAAATATTTCACCTAGAAGATAATCCCTCTATATCATAAGTGCGAAGACAATAGCCAAATGCTCCAAATCACGCGTATCACAATTTTTCTCGTGTGGCTTTAGCCGTCGACTCGCGTATGCCATATTTTTCCCATGCTGCATCAGAACTACTCCCAAACTAATACCACAAACATCCTTATACATGGTTGAACCTCTACTACCATATGGAATGGTTAAAACATGCTAGTCAACTTCTCCTTCAATTCATTGGAAGCTTGATCACACTTAGACGTCCACACGAATTTAATATCTTTCTTTGTTAACTTCATTAGATGAGCAATCTTCGAGAAATCTTTGATGAACCTATGGTAAAAACCAACTAATTCCAAGAAACCACTGATTCCATCGCATTTTTAGGCTTCTTCCAGTCTTGAACTGCAACAACTTTAGTTCAGTCAACCGATATGCCTTCTCCCATAATAACATGCCCCAAAAACCTAACTTCGGATTTCTAAGAATTGCACTTAGCAAACTTAGCCTTCAACCCATAGCTCCTTAAGTTGTATGACTCGGAGATGGTTCTTGTGCTCCTCTTCTCTATTTTCTACATTGTAACAACTACACTTTCTACATCGTAAATTAACTATATCAAATTAGAAAAAAATTGATTGAATTTGATTTTTAAAATTATCATTTTAAAAATAAATCCTTATTTATTAAAGTCAATTAAATAAAAGATTTTGTTTTAATAAATTGAGTTAAATTAATAAATTCATAATTAATAAATTCATTCCAAATAATATATTGACTATTTTGAAATTATAGATAAATTTTACATTATTGAAACAGTAGGAAAATAATTATTTGTGTGGAACTATTGAATACTAAATAGAACTACACAATACCGAGCTGGATAAAATTGCATAGTTATCAAATTATATTTTGTAGAATGATATATAAATTAATTTATATTAGAATGATAGTTGATTACAAGTAAATACAAATATTATTTGAATAAAAAGAGGATTTTACTTGATTTTAACTATAGTCCAAAATCCTAGCCCAAACCCATTCTTAATATCCTTTCCTCATCATTCACAACAAAAAATGCTCCTTCCTTTTAGAATGAGAACCCTAACCCAATCGGAGCCTAATTCACACTCAAATTCAAAATTACGCCTTCGATTATAAAAAAAAGAACGTTCACACATGGGGATTCGAAGTGGTTGAAGGCGATGTTAGGAGAGGTTGGTTAGCTAGGTGGTGCTTGATCGGGCGTGATGGCTTCTGATTGGAAGTCACGATGGAGAAATGCTTGTAGCGACGACGAGAGTGGGTATACATGCGATCGAGAGGCTTGTGGCTATAGGATGGGTCATGACCTTAAGCATGATGAAGAGCGACCATACGAGGAGTAGGTGATGTTCAATCTTGGTAGAGGCATGTGCGGGTGTGTGGTTAGACGTTGATGCAAGGTTATGGTGTTGCTTACAATGCATTGTGTTGGAAGCAACAAACTAGTGATGAGGAGGAGAATTCAAGTTTTTGCCTTGCAATTTCAGTGAGTAATTCTACTCATATCTATATCCATAATCCATTGAATATTATGAATTCATTCCGTAGATTACTTAAAATTGCTTAGTAAAATTGCTTGATAGAAATGATCATTTGGGATATTAGTTTGATAGTTGCAAAATTGGGTATGAATTGGATTTTGATAGTGAGATTTTATGATTGCTGGTTTGTCAAAATGCAAAGGAGATACTATCCATTTGCGTTTTGATTTGTGTATTTTATTTGTATGTTGCGTGCATTGTATGGATAACTAAAATTCGATGGAATTCATCTCAGATATGTTCTTTTCTTTTGAATTAGAATGAAATATATTTACAAATTAATAAAGGTGGTTGGAAAAAAATATGATAATTTATCTAAAGTTGTTTGGATACAAATGTTTATCTAAAAATAAAAATAGAGAATTTTTAATATAATGGATTATATAGAATTTTTGCAATTATAAACGAGCGATTTTTAATATCATTTCCAGATGGAAAATTCGTATATAAATTGAACATTTAACAAGAAGGTTTTAAAGGAAGTTTCAATAGTGGATTTTTCTAATTGTAAAAATTTATTCTAAGGGTTTTAAAATATATTCCCATTTTTATATATTGATTGGTTCAGAATTAGTTTATTTGACAAAATTGATTTAAGAATATTTTTGAAAGGAATTTTTTAAATATAAAATCTATTATGAAGATATATTAATTATGAAATATTTAAATGGATTAGAGAGTTCTGAGTAATAATTCTCTTTCATAAATAATTTGTTTTTTAAAAGACTTATGTTGATACTATTGTGTTTAATTCTATATAATGATGATTTTGAACAAACGGATTAGTTATACCATTTGGAGTAGTGTATTTGGTAGCATTTATATGATTATTCTTTTGAATCATATTATAAAGTAATTTTGATTTGATGAGTGTAGTTTACTAGAATTATAGTAAACATTTGAGTAATACATAGTGGTAAGGACACTCGAATAATACTTGTTTGATTACTATTAGTAAGGAGATATCACTTGTATTCTAGAGATGGGTCAGGATCTTATGATATCCTTTAGAGATGACTCCTTAGAGTTTATTAGTTGAGAGTTATATTACTCTGCAAGGGCGATAAGATGGAGGTACGTTGGGGTTTACAAACTATTCCTCTTAGTACTAACTAGCCGGGTGATTTTAGTATTCATTCTTTGGGTTAGTAATTGAGGAATTGTTATGCAGTACATCTCATTAGGACATATGTGGTCAAGAGTACTTATTATTAATACTCTCATCAGGACTAATATCGTTGAGAGTATTTCAGTATATCCTCTAAAGACTAACTAGTCGAGTATTGTTATCCACTCTTAGGGCTAGTAGTCGAGGATTTGTTATGTTGGTATTCTCTCACCAGGACCCATATAGTAGAGAGCAGTAGTTTTCACTCTCATCAGGACTCCTAGAGCGAGAGTACTAGTTGTCACTCTCATCTGGACTCCTGGAGTCGAGAATACTAGTTATCACTCTCATTAGAACTTATATAGTTGAGAGTATTTGTTGGGAATCTATGTTATAAGATTCTCACCACTATGCAAAGCACATGAACTAGACCTACCGGGAAGGCTAGTTATCCATCCCAATGGTCTGGATTGTAGGGTCACACCTTGGACCTGTGATGTCACCTTGTTGAGTTTGTAGGCCAAGTGTATTTGTCTCATTAGAGCCATTGCCCCGACGTCACTTAAGTACCAATAGTCCGTTACCAAGGACAATTAGCAATCGTGACCAAGGTTCGGAATAGTGCGGCGTGCTTATGATATGCAATGGATACGAGTGCCATGATTCTAAGAGTAAATTTGGGACTGTAGAAAATGGGTTGTAGTCATTATCGTTTCCTAAAGCTATGTTGCGATATGTCAGTCTCCCATCTGGATGACTCAGGTAATTCCATTATATTTGAGATATTTGATATTATTTTCTCGTTATAGTCGATGATTGTTTGACATCAGACTGGCTGCGTGTCCATCTATCATATGAGATAATCTAACCAAGATAGGTGCGTGTTTTCTATCCATGACACTAGAGACTTGATGTGTGCTTGTCTGTCATTCCCTTATAAGAGCATATGGTTGAGAGATCTACTTTTGGCTTGATTTGTTATTTCTATCTTTTAGAAACATTCAGTCAAGAGCTTCGCCCCTCTAAGGACTGGGGTCGAGATATATAATTTTATTCATTGGGTATTTGATTGATTTTTTGATATTTATTGAATTTTTGTTTTCCTGATATCTTCGAGGGCCTGACATTCGAAAGTTTTTTTTTCTTCCATTGGAACTGTTGATCTAGATAATTATTCGGGTATTTTTTTTTGATATTTGGTTGAATGGTGTATTATTAGGGATTTCTAGCTATCACCTAGGACCAATAGTTGAAAGTCCATACTTCCATTAGGACTGAAAGTTGATATAGTATTTCTGGATATTGATTTTTGTATTCTGTTGGGATTTCATTCTATCGGGTCACATACTTTCTAATTTATCTTTTACGACTTAGTAGTTGGGAGTTATTACTTTTATAAGGACCGTTATTTGAGATTTGATGCTTTGATTGTTTGCTTTTGATTTATATTTTTAGGGCTTGATAGTCAGAAGTTTTCTCTTCTATCAAGACAAGCCTTACAAAAATTTTGGTCGTTGTTTTTTGGATTTTGTTTTATTTGGGATACATCCCTTTGTTTTGGTTAATATGGATACGCTGTGCGCTTATCCATATTATTTTAGATTTCGATGTATTTTATAGTTATCACCAAATTTATAGTTGTCATGATTCTTATACGTGTTTCTTGGACGATTTTGAGATATGAGGCATGATATATTTTTTGTATATTCTTATGAAGTTTTGATAGATGTTACATTGTGTCGTGTCTATGCTCTTCCTATTATTACCATGCTTATCATTATGTACCCAATTGTGAACCATTTATTATTTATATAATACTCAGGTCAGTCCAAGACTTTTCAGATACATGGACTCTAGTTGTTAGGATGTTGGGCTTTGGTGACATTATATATATGATATAAAATATCAGGTTTTGAGTTGATAGCTATGTATATTTTTCATTGGATGTCTCCTAGTATTTGTTGTTGCAATGACCCATAATTTAATCACTTTTAAGTCTCAATATTTAATATATTTATAAATAATTAGTTAATAAATATTATAAAAAAAATAAAAAACTTTTAGATAATAACTAGTGATGGTGAAATGATTTTCAAAATTTGTTTACAAAAATAAACAGTTTAAAGAAATATATAAAATGTGACCGAAAATTGTTTTTCGAATTTCCAAATTTTTGGTGTCTAAAAGTTATCAAAAATGTTGTGTACATTATAGTTACTTATAATAAGATAAATATATATACTTACTTAAGTATAAGTACAAGGAAGAAGACATGACATCTTTTAAAAAATTTAATTAAAAATAAAATAAGAATGATATGTCACATTATATGGCATCTTAAGTACAAGAAAGTGTTTTGTTTGGTGGATAAAAGGGTGGCATTTCTTAATGGCATGTGTTTTACGGCAAGCGAGGTGGATGATGGTGATGCGACATTAGGAGAATGAAGGGCATGTAATTAAGGGTATTTTTTTATTTACATATTCCACTTTGTAAGGAAATCTCTTTTTTTTCTCATTTATCATTCCATTTCCTAATTTTCAAAATATCATTCAAGCTTCTTTACATTTCCATGGCTTACAAAAAAAAAATTAAGTGAGAAAAATTCCTTGTTTCCTTTTTAATACCCTTAAAAACTACTTAAAAATGCTTTCCTCCTTCTCCATCATCACTATTTCCATCATCACTTTTTAATACCCTTACAAACTAAAACTCCATCCTTGTGTCAGATATAATTTTGGTTGAAGTCTGCTTCGATTTGGCTACTTTTTGGTGAGGAAAATATCACCTTTTTAAATAAAGCTTTGACCTTTATTATAGCGATGAAAATATATGTTATTTGCTTAGGTTTTTATATGTTAAAAGTTTTTTGATTTGTGGGGTTGGTGACCACTTTAAAATTTGGCATCTTGGTGTAGTAACTTGAAATTAGTCAGGAAAAAAGGTTTAAATAGATAATATTTGAATGCTCTCCACATATTATTTGGTGTTACTTGCTTTTGTATATGTGCTCATAAATATGCTATGTGATGTTTGGTTTGAAAAGTGACATAATCAAAATGTTTATAAAAGTGTCCACATAGCGACTACTGCTATATTGACACTTTGAAAATGGTTGCTCCTAATGAAAAATTATGGTTAAATCTTGTGTTTGGGTTTTTGCAAAGGTAATTAATTATTCAAATAAAAAATGTGATTAAAGTTGATTAATTATTTTAGTAGTGACATATTAAAATTAACTAAATATTTTAAATAATGATAATTAAGTTTAATTAATTATTTAGATAATTATGTTATTAAGATTAATTAATCATTTTATTAATGATGTGTAAAATTTATTGATCATTTTAACTAATGATGTTTAAGGTTAATTAGTTATTTAATTATTAATGCATTAAAGTTAATTAATCATTTTGTTATGATGTTTTAAGATTAATTAATCACTTTAATAATCGTGTTTTAAATTTAATTAATCATTTTAATAACGATGTTTAAAATTAATTAATCGTTTTAATAATGATGCTTAAGGGTTAATTAATTTTCCTAATAATGATGTTTTAAAGTTAATGAATCATATAAACAAGGATGAATAGAGGAAATTAATCATTTTAAATAGTGTTGTCTAAAGTAATTAATCAGGATAAAGGCTAATTTATTACTTTAAATAAAGGTGTATGAAGTGATTAATCATTGACTGAAGTTAATTGATCATTTTAAATAATGATACAGATGCAATTAATTTGTGTTTAAAGTAAATCAGTCATTTTGATAAAGTTGTTTAAAGTTATTACTTAAAATGTGAAATCCAAGGACAAGTTTGGTTTTAAAAGTATAAAAGTTGGATTAACTTATGGAAGAAGTTTTCCATGAATAATATCGCTTGTATGGAAAGGATTTAGTCATACTTTTAACACTAAACATCGAGGCATAGATCCATTTCTATCTCGAAGGTTAAAAATGCTTAAAGAGAATGCCTATAGGTAACACTACCTCAAATAGCCTAGCTTTATTTTCAATTGAGGGGTAGCACAAGTTTGAAATCGACGAGTAGTCGTAAAATTATGAAAATTTAATTTCTGTATATATCCCTGATAGTTGATTTATTAATTATTGGTTCAGCTCTTTTCATTTTATCTCATCAAACTTAGATGATTTGTTGCTCATTTGAGCATTGATATCCTTTGTTGGAAATGACTAAAACCAAAGCATGAGTGGGGGATAAACTATGTGGGGTTGCTCCTATTAGGTTATTTTCATATATACTCTAGGTAAGTTTTAGTTATATGTGCAACAATATGTGAAAAGTTTATGGGGTCCGGCTTAGAGGTTTCCGAGAGCTATCATTGTCCTCAAGTATATTCTAGAGGTATACTTTAGGTAAGGGGACGCACCCTCCAGGTCATTTGTTGGAAAATTTCCATTTTCTATCCATTGGTTCCAAATATTTTTAAAACTTATATCTTTCTTAATTGCATCGAGAAGTGTCATGAGCACT
This sequence comes from Allium cepa, assembly GCA_030765085.1. Lineage (NCBI taxonomy): Eukaryota > Viridiplantae > Streptophyta > Magnoliopsida > Asparagales > Amaryllidaceae > Allium > Allium cepa. Next base: position 637,805,620 of record CM060941.1, read on the forward strand.
TCCTGATGTTTATTATAAGGGGAAACCTACTCCGCGGTTGGTGATGTGGTCTTGCATATTGTGTTATTTTCACCCTTTCTATTTAGAGATTTCCTAACACCAGACTTATTGTCTGACTCGAGTTATTTGTTTTCTGTAAACTCTTAGGCACTCAATTATATTTGAGTAGTTCGAGATAGCAAGTTTTTTGGCTCTTTAAAGACGATGGATGAGAAGGAGGCTCCTTTATCTATCTAGTTATTTATTTTTATTGTATGATTATGTATGTATATTTTGTATCAGAAAGCATAAAAGCAGAATGTATAACTTGCTAGTATGATAATAATAGTACTTTCATGTAACTCTGATAACTCTATGTTAGGAGTAACCTAATGTACTATTATTGTTGTATTATATATAATCATTCCAATGTGAGATTTTTCTTTTTTGTTCTTTTCTTATCTGTTCTTTTATTTTACCCCATGACATTTCATTCTTCATATGCTTGGGTAACGACACACGAACACCGTGGTTGTGTTAAGTGTTGTTCTCTGGGGTCAGAAAGGTGGTCATCACAGTTGTATTTGTGATATACTGTCGTAATATGACAGATATCAGTTGATATCAGTTTTTGGGTGTGTGTATATATTATATTTTTATACTGCGATCTGTGACTCTATGTTCATTTATATATGTTGTGTATTGTACTGTTCTGATAAACCCATGTGTTTATTGCTTGTATCGATATTGGATATGTATGGACATGTTACTTGAGATCTATTTTAACACGTAACTGGTGTTAGCCTAAAGGAATATTCACTGCGGTAGCTCCTAATAGGCCTCATTCTTCGTATTACTACATGATTACATGGTAATTCTCTTTTGTGGTATATGCATAGAGATGAGATGTCACATTTTTAATATCAGAGCAAGTTCAGAATAGTATAGAATATTTACGACATGAGTCATAGCCTTAGATTGACTTTAGAGGCCATTTTCCTCTTTGGGTGTGTTGTGGTTAGCTTATATTAAAGGGTAGGAGTATATGATGATTAATGGGGTAATCATCTAGGAATGTACTTGTTATTTTCCTTACTATATATATATTATCTTTACCTCTACTTCTTTTATATGCTTTTCCTAGTGAATGGAATTTGTTGAGAGAGGTAGTGAAGTAAGGAGTTGTTAGTTCGACGAGTAGTGTCGGCATTAATGATGGTATATTGATATCTATGTGGCTAGAGTGTATGTGTAAAGTAGTTCAGATAGGAAAGTTGTGTAAGTCTCTAATCCAAATCTTGCATTTAACATACTTCATAATATCAAATTGTATGTGGCGAGTTGAGTAAAAGGATTCACTAATGATTAGAGTTGTGCAGTGGAAATTGATTGATAATTTTCTGCTGATGGCATTGTTTACTTGTTTCAAATGCATGTACTGTTGTGATATGCTTGTTTTATTTTATGGTTGCTGCGATGATTTACATTGTTTATTAATGATGGATGAATAAAATGTACATATGAATTTTTGGAAAAAAATATTTTTACTAAAATAAGCAAATGATTCAACAAAATATGAATTTTATTTTATGAAGTGATTAAAAATATTTTAGTAGTTTATTTTGGTGTTAATTTGTCCGTTGAGTGCTTTAAGGATTTTGCTCAATGCATATATACACGTTTTCGATAAGAATTTTTAAACACCAGGATGAGACATCTTGACACAATGATTTAGAAGGAGTTGCTATTTTGAAAAGAAAAAACGTGTAAAGAGTTGGAAGTGTTATAAATAATATTTTTAAAAGTAACTAATGTTTTTTAATAAGTTAAATATAATTTTGGGAAATGTATATTATATGTTAATTGTAATGTAATGATGTTTTGAAATTATACTGAAAAGAAATGAATTATTTGGAAAAAAAATTAAACTAAATAATGTGGATTATTGCCTATAAAGGGATATTTGTTTAAAAAATTAAATTAAAAGCATTTCCAAAGGAATATAATTATGGATATGCATGTCAATGTTTACCGTATGTATATAAAGATATTCCTTAAAAAGTTCGAAGCCTGTTTTGAATATTTAGAAAATTCATCTGTGAAGTTACCCCAAAACAAGACATATATTTGTTGTTCCTATATAAATTTGGGTATTTAAGTTGTTTTCCTATTGCGAATTAGACGTTTGGTTATTAGTTCTTAGTTGAAAATTTTCTTAGAATGGGCGTATTTATACTTTCATCTTTCATAATTATAATTAAGTCTGTTAACTTTATTTGGGGATATTTTAAGCTGTATCATATTAATCTCTTATAAAAATAGTATTTGTCGTTAAATTGACTACCTTTTTTTACTCATTCAACTCCAATTTTATGGTTCTTGATGGCTCAAATTTTCTTGTACAATACTACATTATTAAAAGGGTGCGTTTGGCATACATCTCTGGTAAGGTTTGAAAATACACAGAACATCCCTCCGTTTTTTACTAAGTTTCCAGTCGCTGTTTTCAAATTCACGCACGCATAAAGACCCGAATACCCTTTACGTTTTTAACATTTTAAACGCGTATAACTTTCTATAGAAAGATTGGATCAACATAAAGTTTTCACCAAAAAACCAAGAAAATTACCGTCTTTAAAATGAAATCCATTGTTGAGACCAAAAATCATATTTGTAGTAAAGGTGCAATTATTCCTTATATTTGCAGACAATTCTGCAAATTTTGAATATCTTCCATTTTTCTACAAATCTGCAACTATTGCATATAATTGTAGACTTCTCCGATTATATGGTATAGTTGCAGAAATGTCTGCAACTATTGCATATTGTTGCAGAAATGTCTGCAACTATTGCATATAACTGCAGACATTTCTGGAATTAAATGGTATAGTTGCATAAATGTTTGCAACTACTGCATATAGTTTCAAAAATGTCTACAACTATTGCATATAATTGCAGACATTATTGCATTTTTTTGTAGAAAATTCTACAACTATTGCATATAATTGCATTAATGTGATTTAATGGTGAAAACGGTTTGTTAATCCATTGATTCTACAACTAGTTATTGCGTTTTAACGATTGATAATTAATACGGTGCAAAATTAAATTATGGATGTGAGAATAACATCCATATATGAAAAATCAATATTGCTGCAATGGAGAAGAGGGGTATTGTAGGGATGAAAATTGTAGTATTTGAAAATAGGGATGTAATTTATATCTTTTTTATAAGGCGGATGTTTTGTGTATTAAGTTTGATTTTAGGGATGTGTCCCTCATTTTCACTTATTAAAAGTATGGAAAGACATGCTTCATAACTTATTGACTTGTTATTTTTAGAGGTAAGGCAAGGCAACCTAGTTTTGTTTGGTTGATATGAATGAACTAATATAATATTGATTGAACCCGATGTCATGGTTACAAGTTAATTACCCACCAACCAATCAATTTTTTACTTCATGCTGTTTTTGAGAAGATGCTAGGTTTGATCTTTTCACTCAAATGAACTAGGTTAAGTTGTGCTTTACAATATAGATATAGATAGATACAATGGTTTTATAATGTGTGTTAATATATAATATTATAATTTGTTGTATCGTGACATTTATTAATCCCATAATATGATGTAAGGTTTACACTCAGTAACGATTAAGGATAAAAGAGATCATGGTTTAGCATGTACTTCGACAGTTTGCAAAACCAATTCATCATTAGATTAACTAATGCTAAACACTTACATAAAGTGGATCACTTTGTGACAGCGAAGTCATTCAAGGAGTTTTGGAAGGCATGATGGAGCGGATCGAACATGTGATAAAAAACGAAAAAAAGAAACAGAGGAGGAGAAGAAGTTTTAGATTTCAAGGGACAAGTCTTTTTGTTCAATTCTCTCTTGAAAATTCTTACAGCTGTAACGACCCGTAAATTTTCAGTAATTATAATGGTTAATTTAAGAAGATTTTGGTAACTTAATTTAGAAGGAAATAAAAACCTTATAATTTATATTGGAACGAATGTTAGAAATTAGATGTAGCAATTGAAATTAAAATTAACAATTTAAAATTTATATTGCAATTAATTGGAAATAATGGAAATTGAATAGAAACGTAAGTTTATTGATAGGGATGTAATTGATGAAGAAAAAGTTTGAAACCAAGTAAATAAATCTATGGAGAACATTTAATAGTAATTAATGTATATAATAGGCAATTGACAATTTATGGATTTGTTAAGATTGCAAAGTTATAATGGAGTGTAAAGAGGAATATTTGGTAATTAATTAAAATAAGAAAAAAAAGTAAATGTTATAACTTGGTTACAAAATTTATAAACGGAAGTGTGAATGGAAATTAATAGAAATGTAAACTTATTTTAAGGTAGTAATTGGATGTAGATTCATGAAATGGAGTTAGCAAATCAATGGAATTAATGAAGACGTATACGTAGCTACAAATTGAATATATGAAAACAAAATGTAAGCATTGGATTAAATTAAGGAAATTTAATATTACTAAATGGTCATTTAATAAAACCAATGTTCTGGGAGTAATTATAATAGTTGTTTGAAATACGTATAAACTTTGATTAGAAAATCAATTGGATTTAAAATGAAATTTTGTATTACATTGATGAGTTTAAATGTTATTTTATTTTATAAAGTAATAAATGGTGTAATAAAAGAATGAAATCAAGATAAATAAATTTAATTGAGATTTTAATTATAAATAATGAGTGAAATAATAGGAAGGATGGGAATTGTTTGGGAGAATAACCATACAAGTATTATAAAGAGTATATTGGTGATAAACGGTTATTTCGAATAAAGGTAATTAAATATTACTTTAATGGATATAAATGTAGTAACGGATAGAGTGAAGGAAATTAGCATTATGAAAATAAATGTTAACATTGTTTTGTAAGCAATAAAAGCCTATTAATGTGATTGAAGGTTAACGGTAACGATTATTGTATGTTAACTATGTTTGTAGCTTGTAAAATTTAAAAATTTGAAATTTGTTACAGTAATTATAATTTAATATTATGTTAATATTAATTAAGTTAATATTTGTAAGTAATGTTAAGGTTATTCATTGGACAGTTTGTTGAGTTATAAGGATCGGGAATAAAGCTTTATTAATTTATTGGAATTTAAAAATTAAATAAAAGGATTAATTGCAATTAAATGAAAATTTAATATTTAAAATATTGCATAAATGAAAATGTAGATGAAATCTAAGAAAATAATGGTAAACAATCATGAACCAATGTAAATTGCATCCTTTTGATAATAATGAATTAAATAATAGAATGAAAATTTAACAGAGTCGGGAAATGTAATTTGTGAATTTTTGAATTAATAAAGTTGTGGTAAATGCTGAAATTGAAAAATAAATCAACTATTAGTTGACGTCTTAATTGTTTAGATAGTTGTAAGTGTTTAAGAAAAATAAAATGGTAAGAATTGTCAATTTTGGAATTTAAATTGAAAGGGTGATTTAATTAATTTATTTATTTTCTATTTATTTATTTAATTGGAAAATAGCCATTTTGGCCGCTGACTCGGATTTTGATGAAACCAGTTTCATTGGATCTGTAATGGTGAATTATTGTAGAATTTCAAGTTTCGTATCGATCGGACTTGTCGTTTGATCGTATGGGCTTGAAACGCCTTGAAATCGATAAATTGAAATTAATTGAAATCAATTTGAAAATATTGATTTTAGCTTAACTTCTCCATACGATGCAATTTGAACCTAAAACCTTTTCCATCGTGTTTAGAATATTTTAAAACACCTATTTTGATATATGGGTTTACCCAATTTCGTTCGGGGGTCAAAACAGGCTTTTAGGGCCACTTTGTCGTTAGCGCGTATTCAACCCGATCCATTTATTTTATTTCAACTTTTTTCTATAAATATCCTACTATAAAGCCTACCCTCCTTAATTCTCATTTGTCTGTACATATATCTCAACTCTCTCCTCCTCAATGGCAGATAAACAAATTCTAGATCCAATTCCAAATCAAATCCAAAGCTAAAATTTCAACTCCTCAGAAAAATTTGAAAAAAATATATGTTAAAGCTCTCGAAGAGCGTAATCTTCTGGTGAAATTCGTTTTTCAATTTGAATGACCATTTGCCCTGAAATCGAGTTTGAACCGTGGCCGTTTGTATTGGATTTTTAACGATCCAACGGTGGATCGACGACTGTTTGTCGATCGGATGGCGCCGTTGCGAAGCTTGTGAAGAGCAACACTCGAATCTGGTGATAGTTCTTACCCAGGGTGGCCGTGGTTCATCAAAAACAGCAAGAAAGGGGGAAGCGGTGGTCGTGCTAGGGGTGACCGGAAGCTCCGGCGTTCTCGAGGTGGGAGCGGCCTGAGACAAGATTTGCAGTGAAGCGATCTGATCGATTCAGGGTTCATCTGGATAGCGGCAAAAATTGGAGTAAGTGACGTTTGGTGGTGGCAGCGTGAGGGAGTAGGGTTTCGCTCGAAAAGATGATGCGTGCGTTCCTGTAGAGGGAGAAGGGGTGATGACGTGGCGGGTAAATTTGTGATCTTTTTTTTTAGAAATTGAAATTCAAGCGCAATTTTCGCTATATTTTTCACATACGAACTCCGTTTCACGCGTGATTTTTTTTGTTAGGATCTGAATAAAATTTTGGACATTTAGGCGCTTGTTTGGATGAATTCTAAGACGGTCAAATTTTCGGGTTTAAATTGGATTTAAATTCAATTTAAATTCAAAAGGTGAGTGTTTTAACCCACTCACAACTTCTATAATTTCTTATGTTTGTTAAATTAAATTTTGATGTGATTTAAAATTTATCTATGATTGTTTGGCGTATTTTAATCATCCTCTTAGTTAAATTGCATTTATTAAATTAAATTGTTATTTAATTATTCATTGCGTATAAACTGCCAGCTAAATTATTATTTGTTTATTTTTGCATAAATTGCCAGTTAAAAAGTTATCTAATTTATTATTAAATATAAACTGCTAGTTAATACATGTTGTTTATTATCCGTTCTATATTGATACTATTGTTTGAATTTGATGATGATTGTGATAAATGGTTGATATTGGATGAATGGATGTTATATTTTATATGGTTATAAACTGCAAGTTATTATGCATTTTCATTCGGGATTGCGGTTTGAAATGATATACAACCGCATTTCTATTTTTAAACTGCGGATTGACATGATAAATATCTGTATCACTTGACCATAGGATAGAAAATTATATACAAACACCGCAGCTTATAAATATAAAAATATGTTGAAGTAATTTTCTATGGTTTTGGAAAGGAACATACGGTTTAATAAATATAAAATTTTGGTGTTATATAAATATTATTTCATACATATATATATAGTTAAATTCTTGGATTTAATCTATGGATATTTTTTTTAATAAAAATGAGTTTAATAATTGAGTTTAATTGTTTTATATTATATGGTTAAGTACCTACTTAAGTTATTGCATATATAGAGTTTTTAATCGACTTAAATGAAATTTAAGTTGGAAGATAAATATGAAATTTGTTAAATTGAATTATTTAAGAATTGTGCTTGAATAAATTTGATTTGGAGTTTAAATAAAAATGGAGATTTTTAAAGGATATGATCCTTATAACTTGATTTGGTTTAAAGTAATTTAAATGAATATAAAGTTGAGATAAATGAATTTATCAAGTTAAATAAATTGAAAGAATATCCAGTTGCTTGGAGTTAAAAGTTCTACTTAAATTTTATTGAATTTATTAAGTAAACATTGAATTTGATATATTTGGAATTATCAAAGAATTAGTTTAAAAATGGTTGGATATTTAAGCTTTGAAATATATTGAATTTGAAATGGTTTAATTGGGAATTCAAATCGGTATTTGAAATTTATTTGTGAAATTAAAGAAGCTATCTGATTATATAAAGTGATTAAATATTTAAACCATTTAAGTATTAGAAGTTATGTTTCAAAGTTATGGGTTTCAAAGTATATCGATTTGAAAGTGCTATGATTTTGGAAAAGATATATTTTGAAATAAAATGATATCAAAATGATTTGGGTTAAAAAAAATGATATCGTAATTATATGGTTTTGAAATGGATATTTTATTTTGGGGTTTTAAAGTATAAACTATTTTGAAAAAAAACCGCGGTGTTATAATAACGGTTGGTTGTTAAAGAGACTGGGATCGGAAGTTGTCATACTCTCTGCCAACCCCGAAAACCACTTTAACAACCGTGTACGCAGTGGAGATTCCAGAATGAAGTAGGATGCTGACGGCGTTTCCTTTGAGTAAATACGTGGACCCAACTCCCGTGAGTTGGCATAAAGTGGCTAAAACAGGAGCGATTCTCGTGCCAATTGAGGTTGCACCTTTGATCGGACATATCCCTTCGATATTATACTTTGACTTTTGGATTTGATTCGGTGGCCACTTTTGATTTTTTTATTTGGGGGTGTGGCTTGAGGTGGGCGGTAGCTGCGGCTATGCGTTACTACCAGCCCGGATAGCAATTGGTATATCTACCCTAGCATTGCCTAGTTGTGCCGTGTCACCTACCCTAGCGCGCCTTATACGATTTTGTTTTGTACTATACCTATGGAGTGCCCTCTGATGACGCCCAGTACGGGGGAGATCACGGTACTGTATAGACTATGGGAATGTATTTTGTGTTAAGGGCTATATGGGTAACCCCTTAACGCTATTTAAAAGTAAGTTTATTTTACAATTAGACACTATTATAATAGCGAAATATACTACATAGTAAATAGTTTAACGGATCCTTAAGAGATGTAAATCCCGAGCATCTCTTGAGTTACTGCACTCATATTTATTTCTGTTGATTTAACTAACATAAGATCTTTTAGTTCTGACTCGAGTGTTTTGTCTTTTCAATTCGCTCGGGTCAGTCCGAGCATTTCAGGATCGAAGGCTTTATCTCAGGAGGACGAAGACGAAGATTTCAGTATTATTATTAACATATATTATATTGTTCCACTACACTATTGTATTCCGCTGCATTATTGATATTCTATGGTATGTATAACTCTGATATATATTGTAAGTATAATTAAATATTTTGAAAGCAGCTTCATGAACTGTATATTTGATTATTATATTTTATCCTTCCGCTGTGAGATTCTGTTTGTTTTATTTTTTTCTTGTTTTTCTTATTTACCCCATAACAATCTGCCCTTCCATATGGTTTGAATTGGCACGTGTGTCGATTTAAAGCATGTGATAAGGCGGGACGTTACATCTAGTATTAGAGCTTTGGTTTTGCGATAAACCTTAGCTTTGTGGAGTCTGACTCTTTATCAATAGGGTAGTACTACCCTATGGGAGTCGCTGAGTGTATATATGAGAGAGCGTATTTGTTAGTGTTATAAAAAGGTTTTAATATTGTGTTAATTTGTTCCGTTTTGTATTTATAAATTCTGGTCGGTGCATGGGACGCTATGACATCAATAGGGATTTCTAAACAATTAATAGGACAGACCGATTTAATATTTGGTTTTAATATAGGTGAATGAAATAATTTTGCCTATTATATTTTCTATATATATAAAATAAATTTTTATAAATGATATATATATATATTTGGTTGCAATATATTGGTGGTTTGGTAATGGAATTTATAAATAATAGTGAAATAAGATTGAAATAAAATAAATAAAATTTGGAAATTTTAGAACTTAAGTTTCGGGGTTTTGAAAATTTCTTTCAATTGATTTTGGAATATAATAATAATATTATTATTAGTATTTTCTGATATAAATATTTCAATATAATTTGGAAGAATTGTTTTTAAAGAAGGTTTTGGGAAAATTAGGTTCTGTACTTCCCTCTCTGTCGTTGGATAATAATTTCGGTGATGGCGGCCGCATCATCGACATTCATTTTCGAGTTTCGAAGGGGGAAGGCCACTGTAGTAATTTTACTACAGATTTATTTTGATAAACAAATATAAAGTTTAAATTGTTTAAATATAAGTGGATATATAAGTTGTAAGTATATATTTATCTATTATTTTTAAATGATTTAAAAAATTAAACGCGGTATTTGGTTCTTAAGTTGCAGTTAATTAATAGTTCAATTAGTGTAGAAAATGGAAGTTAACTAACATTTGAAACCTCTAATTAAAATAAGAGATTAAATGATAGGTTATAAATGAAATAACAAGGAAGTTGAAATTTATAATCAATAAAAGCAAAGGATATAATTATTGAACCTCTAAATTATTGAATATTAGATTTAATTAAAAGAATTGAGAAAAACTTGTGTGATTTTCAATTACATTCTTTATATAACTTACCAAATATTAAATGTTGAAATGTTAATAAGAAAATGTAATAGATATTATAAAAGAAATAAATTTGAGGTAATGAAGGTAATTAATGAAATTCTTTATTTATAAGAATTGATGTTATAAAGTTATAAATTTAAGTTGTAATTAAAATGTTACTATAATTAAATATAATAGAAATGTAAGCATTTAATAAATGAATGAAATTTGAGAAATGCATAAATGTAACGCTATAAAAAGAAACTTACATGACCTGAATATATGAAAATGAATAATTGTAGGCAATAAATGAAAATGAATATTAATATGAATAAACTAATTGTACCGATCATGACTCGACCTTCGAAAATCGGCACCGAATACGACACTCGTATTCAAATGCCGCAGATCCAAACGTCGAATCTGGTTCGCCGGAGCTTATAACACCATTAAGTAAAACAACACAGCGGAAGAGGAAGAATAACATATATCAATATACAACATTGATACAATATCAGATACAATATGATACAACAGATGATACAATGAATATCAATATACATCAGAGATATGATACAAGGTAATAGCAGCGGAAAGGAAAAGATAACACTAGCAGCGGAACAAAAACTCCAATATGGTCTTCAAGAAAGAACTCCATCTTCAAAACACAAATCCAGAAATAGCTCGAACTCCCAATCACGATGCACAAAGATAAGCAAGAACAGTCGCGATCCAAAGACTGAACTAGCTCCAGATAAACTACTAGACCTGACTATCTGAAAAACCCAACTCTAGACTGCCCGTGTGGGAAAATAGTGGGCACCCAGAGTTTAGGAAAGGAACACTAAACTCCAGGTCAGTCGTAGGACTGGTATGAGCAAACAAAAACATTTGGTTTTTTTAAAACAAACAAAAGAATTTAAAGTTTGAAATCCGCAATGCTTTTTAGAAAATGAAACTACCATAAGGGCTCCCGCCACACACACAATGCAAACGCAGACTTGGAGGAGATTTCTCCTTATGATAGTTAAATATGCTTAATACGAGAAAATTTCTTTAATATTATTACTATAAGTGCAGAGTGTGGAAAACCATTTTGAAAGTATAATATAAATCCTAGCCAACATACGACCAGTATCGTATGCCTACTATAGCTACCATCTAAATAGTGGGGCGCCACCATAAGTAAATGGCAGGTTCTACAACTAAAACCGTACAAGGCACGTATTGGATGAACGGATTTCCAACAAATGGTCAGGCTAAGGAACTTCCTACTGCCACATGGGATCGCCTTTGGCGGGACGTCCCGAGAACCTAACCGGATCTCTGCCAACACAAGGCCGGGTTACCTCTGTAACTAGGTAACTACTGCTCGAGCATGCCATCCCCCGGTCCTTTGGGACCTTTATCCGAGGTGCCTCAAAACCACAAAGCAATCACAAAGTAATAGATCTGCAGTATCCACATGAGTAAGCATCTGGGCTCCATACCATGATACCACCCTTTACCAGAAGGGAATGACACACCCTAAAGGGCGCGACCCTCATAACCTTGCCGCATCTTTCCTATTTCGACCATTTCCGGGGTGTGAGGTCCCGATGCAGTCTCGTCCACAAAGCTACGTTTTGTACAAAAGCCACGCTTTAATCACAAATGATCAACAAATGATCATCAACACACAGCAGCACTTAGCATGCCACACTACCAAATTGGGAATATATCACTGATAAATATCAACTACATAACCTCTGAGCTCGTACGTCTCAGAGAAGGGTGTTAAGCTAAGAGAATAAATCCTCTGCACCAAGCAGAAATGTATTTGATAGAGATCAGTTTAATATCTCAAAGTGTAATGTCGGACATACAACCATACAAGTCGGTTCCGGGTTCGAACAGAACCGAAGGCACTTCCGAAGAAGCCCTCGCAAATCCGGGTATCCACAATCCCGATCGGACTACCCATCACTTAGGGAATCTCTATACCGTAGCTACTCGGTGCAGAGACAATCGATAGGTTATCCTAACGTTTTCGAAGACACCCGGTCTTCAACACCGGTCTTCAAATGCAATCCATAACGTCGTATCACTATTCGGAATGGGCTATATGACACAAGGTCCTCTTCCGGCTAAACCGAATAGCGAGGCAATATTTGAAAACGTATGGATATGGGATTTCAGTTAAGTCACATCTTGAAAATCCAAAGCTTTTCTTTAAAATTGTTAAACAAATTACCATTTTAAATCTTTAAATAAAAAGATCACTTAACAAGGTTCACTTAGTTTCACAAAGATCATTCATAGATTTCAAACAATTCCATTTCAATTGGATTAACACATTAAATCTTTAAATTAAAGATTTAATTTATAGCTTTCAAAACACGTTTCCTAAGATTTATTTGTAACTTGGAAGACCGTCTTTATTTAGACTTGAAATCCTTCTTACACAAATTAGAAATTCATTTCTTATGTGAAAGCTTCTATTATTTGAAAACATATAGTTTCCATTTCAGAAAAAATCAATTATATTTATACAAGTTAAAATCTTTGGGTTTAGAATTTAAATTCCCAATCAACACTTTTAAAATGGTTTAAAAACCCATTTATAAGTTGAATAATCTTTTTAACCCATAATTTCCAAACCATAGAATTCAATCCCAAATATTGAATTCAAATTTAAATCAAACTATTTAAATTTCAAACTCAATCAAGTTATTCAAAATAACTTTTATTTTTGAAAAATTCATTTTCAAAGTTCCAATTCTAGTTCCAAACTATTTTGGATTAAATCTTTAAAACAATTTCAAAAAATCTGTGACTTAACTCATTTCCACGTGCAATCCATATTTGTGTGTGTGCAAGTGTGGTCCAAGGGTTCAACACAATAGTGCATAACATCAATCATCACAGATTCAATCATATCAATAAGCGGTATAACCTATAACGCTTATCTTTATTCACAGATTCATAGATAAAACAAATTTATCAATCACAAAGATTCACTAATATGATTCGATGTGGGTTTCGGATAACCAACTGGAATCCGACTCCCTGTCGCATCGAAATTCAAATGTCGTTCTACGGGTGAACGGGTTTTCATATTCATATGACAGTATATTCATCACAAATATAGCAGCTCAGTGCAAAGCATCACATAGCATCACATATCGAACATATCAATCCATCACATAGCATAGAATAACAATCAAACATTTTTAATTTAGGTAAATAAATTGTGTGGTTTCGATTTCATTACTCACATAATTAATTTCATTAATAATCTTTAATCAATGATTAATTATCATAAACTTCAATTGGTTAAATTTCAATCACCTTCATTAATTAATCATTTCTTTAATTAATTGTCTTAATTAATTAACCCTTAATTGTAATTAGTTGAATCTTAATTACTTTTATTAATGGACCTTTAATTAATTACTTTAATTAATGAATCCTTAACTATTAATTAAATCTTAATTATAATTACGTATCCTTAATTGATTATTCTTAATTTAATTAACCTAATTAATTAACCACATTAATTAATTATGTTTGAAGTAATTAACCCTTAACAATCTTTAGATTTTTTTTATTATCTACTCTTAATTACTTTTACTATGTAATTTTTATTTATTTAACCATTCATTTATTACCTGATTAATTAACTCAATAATTTAATGAATCCAAATCATTTAATTCCATTTATCTTTAAGATAAAACATTTCTTATTTAATCAAATCTTTGAAAAACAATTTGCTTTTCAAATTAACTTTTAATTGATTAATTATTTTCAAATTAATTACCTTTATTAGTTAATCACATTAATTATGTTATCTAATTAATTAGCCTTAAAATACTTGATTATAAACCTTTAAAACATTAATTATTCATCCTTAATCACCTTCATTAAGTTTATTATCTTAAAGTAAACTTATTTTAAAACCATTAGTTAATACCAAGATTAAATAAGAATTTGTTATTTTGAAAGGAAGTGGTTTTTAAGAAAATTATAAAGTAAAAATTTGATTTATTCTAAAAGTTCAAAACTGTTTTATAGTGAAACCAACAGGCCCGAGCCAACATCGATACTTCCCCGAGCAATATCACCATCAGCTTCGAGAAAACACATCAGCACCTTCGAATCGAACCTGAGGAAAACCTTCTTCCCAAACAAACGAATCATCCTTGATACACAGTGACACAGGTGTACGTGCACATGCCATCGCCGCGCCTCCGACCATCGTCCTCGTCATTATCAGGTCCTCGATGACCTGCCCAAGCCACTTAACCATTCAGATTCGTCGTATTGCCTGAAACTCGAAATCGAACACTTCGATTCTTCCTGGAACCCAAAACCCAATTCACAAATCCACCTCGTACCACCACGCCAGGCCACCAGAACGTCACCGCCTCCGGCCACGTCTACGTGGATCTCCCACATAGCCATTCCCCAAACCTCAAGCGACTCGATCCCTCCACGGCAACGAACGAACTCGAGACCCATCATTGACAAAAACGAACTTACAAACCCTAAATCCCTCTCGTATAGTTTCTCCGATGATCAAAAAATGTTGTATCCATTTTCTAATGATCATCAGCGCTCATGCTAACCTTAACGCCAAGCTCGTGATCACACGATCTCGAGGTCACCGGAATTTCTCACAAATTGGATTTCCGTTCAACTCGAAATGCCACTCGATCAATCAAGTTAAAAATCTTGATTTTTACTTTAAAAATCATGGTTTTCGAAGACAAATTATATTGTGCAATTGAATCAAGATTTTAAAACATTCAAAATTTAAGAAATTTCAATTTCTCCTGTATATATTTCTTTCCCAGTAAGATAAAATAATTTTTTTTTCCAATCTCCACTAAAATATATTTAAAGCTTGGATCTCACTTTGACAAACACGTCTTATTCATGCCTAAAATATACCAAAGATTCGAGGGATAGTTTGAGTTTTTAAAACAATTTCTGAAATCTGTTAACACAGAGCAGAGCACTGTGTATATACCATACATACAATCAATTTCATACACATATATACATACCTAAAACAACATGCAGGCATATTAACCATCATTCTAGAGCATCATCAATATGATATCAAAGAGTATAGGTAAATGGAAGTGGGTTTGCTCACAGTCATGAAAACAGAGAAGCAATTAACAACAGTCTTTTATGTATGTATCAGATAAAAGAGGATGATGGATTGCTCACCTGACAAATGATAGAGCAGAGAGGCACAAAGAACAGGTTTTGATCTTGTTTAATTTGATTTTTCTTTTTTTCATTTACTTGATATTCTTGATCATGTTGAGTTGCTTGAGCTATTCATGCTTTTGATTCAGGTTGGATTTGCATTTGTTCTCCCAGGTTGAGATGCTTCAAGCTCCAAAATTTTACAGGCTTTTGAATTTGCTTGCATTTTCCCCAGATTTAAAAACTGAAGCTTAGTCCTCTTTTGATTATATATAATTTTTTTCCCTCTTTCCTTGCTTCTTGAATTCACTGCCTACTTTTATATCCAGATTTGATTTGCTTTCTGGTTTGAGATTTGTAAAACTGAGTTGCCAATTTTTTTTTCTTTTTGATATGTATGCTTTAGACAGCTTTATGTATTGGAATAGGTGAGGCCACATCTCTTTTTACTGTTTGTTTCAGATTTTGTGAGATATGGTTTGATTGCATTTTTAAACTTGATTATTTAAAATAAAGAGTGATGATGCTATTTGGATATATATGCATATATGTAAGATCCTTTAAAGTATGTTATATTGGTTTGTGTATACATATATACAATGTGTTAAAAGAAATGTTCTTCTTTTTTTCATTTATTTGTTAATATTGAAACAATTTGCATTTTTATGTTGAAACCCATTAGTTTAAATTTATTTGTAACCATGTTTTAAATTCTTACTTTAATTTAACTTATGAAAATATACTTTATGTTTTAACCCTTTTTATTAATTTATCTACAAGTTATTTACTTACATTTTTTTATTTTGCTTTTACAACTTTTTTTTAAAGAGAATTGGATTATCATAACTTGTACACTCAACAAATAAACCATTCACATGTGCATTTCTTAGTTTATAAAGCATTTGTAGATTTATTTATTAAATCAATTTCATAATATTACTTTTTTAAACCAATATTATTTTAGACTTAGTTCAATATATTCTGAACTAAAACTATTATATCTTTTAAACAAATAATTATATATATATATATGTTATTTTAATTTAAACTTTTATTTCTTGTTTTATATACATATATTTTGTTTAATTATTCTCTACTTATATTAATTTAAAGAAAGAAATGAATTTTTAACTAATTATGTTTTTAATAATTAAACATGTATCAATTAATCTTATAAAAATATAAATGATTGAATTTTCAATTTAAAAGTTCCATTTTTAAAATATATACTTTTTATATTAATCTCTAATCCTTTAAATTCTATTTACAATATATTTTAATCTTAGAATTTCCAAATTTCAAGTCAATTCAATTTTTTTATTTACTTGTAATCAAATTTCTATTTAAAATATAAAATTTTAAGTTTTATTCTGGAAATCCCTAATTAATTCACAAATAATCCCACAATTTAATTTCAAAATTAAATTGATTATCAAATTAAACTTTGCCAAAATTCGGGAATGTTACACTAATCATTGTTGTTGTTTTGGTTTATGGTTGTTTGGGTAAGGAAATTTAAAATTATTTGGACGAATAAATAATCTATTTTGTTTCATCTAAGACTGTTGAGTAAATGATACACTTAGTAGTTTATTTTCATTCTGTACAATTTGAAGTTTTGAACCCGAACAACTATTTATTTTGTTTGATATGAATGAATGATTGATGTGGGTTGATTTTTATATGATGGTTGTATGCTTTGTTGCTAGTGATTTGATGTTGTATGGATTTGTTTGTTATTGATTGAAACAACGCTAAATATTTCATTTTATATAATTATTAACTCTTTTGGATTGTATAAGTGAAATACAGGTTATGGAAGCAATTGCTACTGCTATTGGTTTCATAATTAAGCGTTAATTGCCCGACTAATAGGTACGTTTCGGATTTCGGTTTATAGCGTTATTATATTATTTTTTCCGGGTTGGGATATATATTATTTTGGTAAATATATGTTGTATATTGTTATATTGATATTATATTTTCTCCCAAGCCTCCCCGTACAAAGGAGACTGCCGAAATTTTCCGTAAATTTTGGACTTAGAAAATTGTTGGAAATATTTTTTAAACTTTATTAATTTAAGTACAAAAAGATTTAATGGTTATTAATTCGTATATTTTATTTAAATTAACTAATTTTGGAAAATTTATCTGTTTATAAATTTAATGTTTTATGTAAAATATATTGATTTCTTAACTCTTCTTTTCCCTTCTTTTTCCTTTTCGGGGACGAAAAGTTTTGAGTGGGGGAGAGTGTAACGACCCGTAAATTTTCAGTAATTATAATGGTTAATTTTAGAAGATTTTGGTAACTTAATTTAGAAGGAAATAAAAATCTTATAATTTATATTGGAATGGATGTTAGAAATTAGATGTAGCAATTGAAATTAAAATTAACAATTTAAAATTTATATTGCAATTAATTTTTAATAATGGAAATTGAATAGAAACGTAAGTTTATTGATAGGGCAGTAATTGATGAAGAAAAAGTTTGAAACCAAGTAAATAAATTTATGGAGAACATTTAATAGTAATTAATGTACATATTAGGCAATTGACAATTTATGGATTTGTTAAGATTGCAAAGTTATAATGGAGTGTAAATAGGAATATTTGGTAATTAATTAAAATAAGAAAAAAATGTAAATGTTATAACTTGGTTACAAAATTTATAAACGAAAGTGTGAATGGAAATTAATAGAAACGTAAACTTATTTTAAGGTAGTAATTAGATTTAGATTTATGAAATGGAGTTAATGCAAATCAATGGAATTAATGAAGACGTATACATAGCTACAAATTGAATATATGAAAACAAAATGTAAGCATTGGATTAAATTAAGGAAATTTAATATTAATAAATGGTCATTTAATAAAACCAATGTTCTGGAAGTAATTATAGTAGTTGTTTGAAATACGTATAAACTTTGATTTGAAAATCAATTGGATTTAAAATGAAATTTTGTATTACATTGATGAGTTTAAATGCTATTTTATTTTGTAAAGTAATAAATAGTGTAATAAAAGAATTAAATCAAGATAAATAAATTTAATTGAGATTTTGATTATAAATAATGGGTGAAATAATAGAATGGATGGGAATTGTTCGGGGAGAATAACCATACAAGTATTGTAAAGAGTATATTAGTGATAAACGGTTATTTCAAATAAAGGTAATTAAATATTACTTTAATGGATATAAATGTAGTAACGAATAGAGTGAAGGAAATTAGCATTATGAAAATAAATGTTAACATTTTTTTGTAAGTAATAAAAGCCTATTAATGTGACTGAAGGTTAACGGTAACGATTATTGTATGTTACCTATGTTTGTAGCTTGTAAAATTTAAAACTTTGAAATTTGTTAAAGTAATTATAATTTAATATTATGTTAATATTAATTAAGGTAATATTTGTAAGTAATGTTAAGGTTATTCATATTGGACAGTTTGCTGAGTTATAAGGATCGGGAATAAAGCTTTATTAATTTGTTGGAATTTAAAAATTAAATAAAAGGATTAATTGCAATTAAATGAAAATTTAATATTTAAAATATTGCATAAATGGAAATGTAGATGAAATCTAGGAAAATAAAGGTAAACAATCGTGAACCAATGTAAATTGCATCCTTTTGATAATAATGAATTAAATAATAGAATGAAAATTTAATAGAGTCGGGAAATGTAATTTTATAATTTTTGAATTAATAAAGTTGAGGTAAATGCTGAAATTGATAAATAAATCAACTATTAATTGACGTCTTAATTGTTTAGATCATTGTAAGTGTTTAAGAAAAATAAAATGGTAAGAATTGTCAATTTTGGAATTTAAATTGAAAGGATGATTTAATTAATTAATTAATTTTATGTTTATTTATTTAATTGGAAAATAGCCATTTTGGCCACTGACTCGAATTTCGACGAAACTAGTTTCATCGAATCCGTAACGGTGAATTATTGTAGGATTTCAAGTTCGTATCGATCGGACTTGTCGTTTGATCGTATGGGCTTGAAACGCCTTGAAATCGATAAATTGAAATCAATTTGAAAATATTAATTTTAGCATAACTTCTCCATACGATGCAATTTGAACCTGAAACCTTTTCCATCGTGTTTAGAATATTTTAAAACACCTATTTTGATATATGGTTTTACCCAATTTCGTTCCGAGGTCAGAACGGGCTTTTTGGGCCACTTTGTCGTTAGCGCGTATTCAACCCGATCCATTTATTCTATTTCAACTTTTCTCTATAAATATCCTGCTATAAACCCTAGCCTCCCTAATTCTCATTTATTTGTACGTATATCTCAACTCTCTCCTCAGAATCCAAAGCTAAAATTTCAACTCCTCAGAATAATTTGAAAAAAATATATGTTGAAGCTCTCAAAGAGCGTAATCTTCTGGTTAAATTCGTTTTCCAATTTGAATGACCGTTTGCCCTCGAGATTGAACCGTGGCCGATCGTATTGGATTTTTAACGATCCAACGGTGGATCGACGACTGTTTGTCGATCGGATGGCGCCGTTGCGAAGCTTGTGAAGAGCAGCTCTCGGATCTGGTGATCGTTCATACCCAGGGTGGCCATGATTCGTCAAAAATCAGCAAGAAAGGAGGAGGCGGCGGTCATGCTAGGGGTGACCAGAAGCTCCGGTGTTCTCGAGGTGGGGGCGGCCTGAGACAAGATTTGCAGTGAAGCGATCTGATCGAGTCAGGGTTCATCTGGATAGCGGCAAAAATTGGAGTAAGGTGACGTTTGGTGGCGGCTGCATGAAGGAGTAGGGTTTCATTCGAAAAGATGATGCGTGCGTTCCTGTAGAGGGAGAAGGGGTGATGACGTGGCGGGTAAATTTGTGTTCTTTTTTTTTAGAAATTGAAATTCAAGCGCAATTTTCACTATATTTTTCACATACGAACTCTGTTTCACGCGCGATTTTTTTTGTTAGGATCATAATAAAATTCCAAACATTTTGGCTGTGGTTTGGACGAATTCTGAGACGGTTAAATTTTGAGCTTTAAATTGGATTTAAATTCAATTTAAATTCAAAAGGTGAGTGTTTTAACCCACTCACAACTTCTAAAATTTCTTATGTTTGTTAAATTAAATTTTGATGTGGTTTAAAATTTATCTATGATTGTTTAGCGTATTTTAATCATCCTCTTAGTTAAATTGCATTTATTAAATTAAATTGTTGTTTAATTATTCATCGCATATAAACCGCCAGCTAAATTATTATTTGTTTATTTTTGCATAAATTGCCAGTTAAACAGTTATCTAATTTATTATTAAATATAAACTGCTAGTTAATACCTGTTGTTTATTACCCATTCTATATTGATGCTATTGTTTGAATTTGATGATGATTGTGATAAATGGTTGATTATTTATATTGGATGAATGGATGCTGTATTTTATATGGTTATAAACTGCAAGTTATTATGCATTTTCATTCGGGATTGCAGTTTGAAATGATATACAACCGCATTTCTGTTTTTAAATTGCGGATTGAAATGATAAATATCTGTATCACTTGACCATAGGATAGAAAATTATATACAGACACCACGGTCTATATATATAAAAATATGTTGAAGTAGTTTTCTATGGTTTTGGAAAGGAACATACGGTTTAATAAATATAAAATTTTTGGTGTTATATAAATATTATTTCATATATATATATATATAGTTAAATTCTTGGATTTAAGCTATGGATATTTTTTTTAATAAATATGAGTTTAATAATGGAGTTCAATTGTTTTAATTATATGGTTAAGTACATACTTAAGTTATTGTATATATAGAGTTTTTAATTGACTTAAATGAAATTTAAGTTGGAAGATAAATATGAAATTTATTAAATTGAATTATTTAAGAATCGTACTTGATTTGATTTGGAATTTAAATAAAAATGGAGATTTTTAAAGGTTATGATCCTTATAACTTGATTTGGTTTAAAGTAATTTAAATGAATATAAAGTTGAGATAAATGAATTTATCAAGTTAAAAACTAAAAGAATATCCAATTATTTGAAGTTAAAAGTTCAACTTAAATTTTATTGAATTTATTAAGTAAACATTGAATTTGATATATTTGGAATTATCAAAGAATTATTTTAAAAAGGTTGGATATTTAAGCTTTGAAATATATTGAATTTGAAATGGTTTATTTGGGAATTCAAATAGGCATTTGAAATTTATTCGTGAAATTAAAGAAGCTATCTGATTATATAAAGTGATTAAATATTTATACCATTTAAGTATTAGAAGTTATGTTTCAAAGCTATGGGTTTCAAAGTATATAGATTTGAAAGTGCTATGATTTTGGAAAAGATATATTTTGAAATAAAATGATATCCAAATGATTTGGGTTTAAAAAAAATGATATCGTAATTATATGGTTTTGAAATGGATATTTTATTCTGGGGTTTTAAAGTATAAACTATTTTGAAAAAAAACCGCGGTGTTATAATAACAGTTGGTTGTTAAAGCGACCGGGATCGGAAGTTGTCATACTCTCTGCCAACCCCAAAAACCACTTTAACAACCGTGTACGCGGTGGAGATTCCAGAATGAAATAGGATGGCGGCGGCGTTTCCTTTGAGGTAAATACGTAGACCCAACTCCCGTGAGTTGGCATAACGTGGCTAAAACAGGAGCGATTCTCGGGCCAATTGAGGTAGCACCTTTGATCGGACACATCCCTTCAATATTATACTTTGACTTTTGTATTTGATTCGGTGGCCACTTTTGATTTTTTTATTTAGGGGTGCGGCTCGAGGTGGGCGGTAGCAGGGGCTATACGTTACCACCAGCCCGGATAATAATTGGTATATCTACCCTGGCATTGCCTTGTTGTGCCGTGTCACCTACCGTAGTGCGTCTTATACGATTTTGTTTTGTACCATACCTATGGAGTGCCCTCTGACGACGTCCAGTACGGGGGAGATTACGGTACTGTATAGACTATGGGAATATATTTTGTGTTAAGGGCTATATGGGTAACCCCTTAACGCTATTTAAAAGTAAGTTTATTTTACAATTAGACACTATTATAATAGCGAAATATACTACATAGTAAATAGTTTAACGGATCCTTAATAGATGTAAATCCCAAGCATCTCTTGAGTTACTGCACTCATATTTATTTCTGTTGATTTAACTTACATAAGATCTTTTAGTTCTAACTTGAGTGTTTTGTCTTTTCAATTTGCTCGGGTCAGTCCGAGCATTTTAGGATCTAAGGCTTTATCTCTAGAGGACGAAGACGAAGATTTCAGTATTATTATATATATTATATTGTTCCACTACACTATTGTATTCCGCTGCATTATTGATATTCTATGGTATGTATAACTCTGATATATATTGTAAGTATAATTAAATATTTTGAAAACAGCTTCATGAACTGTATATTTGATTATTATATTTTATCCTTCCGCTGTGAGATTCTGTTTGTTTTATTTCTTTCTTGTTTTTCTTATTTACCCCATAACAGTCCGCCCTTCCGTATGGTTTGAATTGGCACATGTGTCAATTTAAAGCGTGCGATAAGGCGGGACGTTACAACAGCCCACTTACATTATTTATATATCACACACAACTGGGCTTCTCAGCCAATTACATCATGCACAACAATTGTTTGATAAAATGACTGATACCATACACTTATTCAGCTACTTTCCTTAATGGAAGTCTAACTATCAACGAGGAAGGAGCAGCTACATCAGCAACAGGAGTGTCACATATGCCTCGCGCATCTAATTTTGACCTTGTCTCAAGGTCAAAAGAAGGAAATTGATCCACCAGTTTCCAATAATCCTTCCAACTTGCATCTTCCAATGGACATTGCTTCCACTTCACAATGACCTCTGTAATATTTCCATGAGCAGTATTTGCTAGTCTTCGTGCCAAAATCGATTTAGGTTCCAGAATTAATTCAGTTGTTTCATCAGTATGTCTCTTTGAATAATGATGTTCGAGCCTAACCTTTTCTTTACTTGAGAAACATGAAATACTGGGTGTAATTTGGATGATGGTGGTAACTTCAGCATGTATGCAACAGTTCTAATATTTTGTTCAATTTCATAGGGTCCAAAAAACTTTGGTGAAACTTTTGTTGTTTTCTGAAGTCCTATAGAAATCTGGCTATAGGGTTGTAATCTCCGATATACCCACTCTCCAACTTGAAATTCCCTTTCTAAACTATGTGCATTAGGATACTTGATCATTCTTTCCTTAGCTTTATGAATATTGTCTTTAAAGAATTGTAATGCAATATCCCTTGCATATTATTCTTGTAACGACTCGAATTTTGCCCGCTCAAAAATCGACATCCATACTTCAAATCGTATTCGAATGCCATAGATTCGACCGTTCAAATCCGATTCGTCGGAGCTTATAACAACATTAAGTAAATAACACAGCGGAATAAAAGAATAATACATTGATATACAACTTTGATACAATATCTGATACAACAGATGATCCAATAGATATCAATATACATCAGAGATATGATACAATAAATAGCAGCGGAAAAGAAAATAGATGACATCTAGCAGCGGAACAATATAACTCTTAGATAGTCTTCAAAAGAGAACTCCTAGAACTGCAACTCCATTTCCAAGAATCAATCCAGCAATAGCTCGAACCCCTAATAACGATGCACCTAGCATAAGCAAGACTAGTGTGGTCCAAAGACTGAACTAACTGTAGATAATCTACTAAACCTGACTATCTGAAAAAAAACCAACTCTAGACTGCTCGTGTAGGAAATTTTGAGCACCTAGAGTTTAGGAAAGAAACAATAAACTCTGGATCAGTCGTGGGACTGGTGTGAGCAACAAAAACAGTTTATCTTTTAAAACATTCAACAAAAGATTTTCAAAGTCAATTCGCAATGCTTTTTAAAAATGAGACTACCATAAGGCCTCCCGCACACACACACAATGCAAACGCAGAATCGGAGGAGATTTCTCCTTATGATAGTCAAAGATGCTTGATACGCATTAAAAAGAAACATTTGATATTATTACTAGTGCATAGTGTAGAGAAAAATTCATTTCGAAAATAAAGATATAAATCTTAGCCAGCATAGACATTTCGAACTATGCCTACTATAGCTACCATCTAAACAGTGGTGACCACCATAAGTACATGGCAGGTTCTACAACTAATACCGTACAAGGTTTCGTATTGGGAATTGGATTTCCAACGAATGATCAGGCCAAGGAACTTCCCATTGCCACATGAGAACGCCTCTGGATGGACGTCCCCGAGAACCAAACCGGATCTCTGCCAACACAAGGCCGGGTTACCCCTAACTGAGTAACAACTGACCGAATATGCCATCCCCCGGAACTTTGGGACCTTTTATCCGAGAGCTCGTAATCAATTCACACAATCATAAAGTGTTTTCAACATGAGTAAGTATCTGGGCTCCATACCATGATACCACCCTTTTCCAGAAGGAAATGCACATATCCTAAAGGGCGCTACCCCTCATAACCTTGCCGCATCTTTCCTGTTTTGACCATTCCCGAGGTGTGAGGCTCGACGAAGTCACGTCCACAAAAACATACTTTATACAAAAGGCATGCTTTGGTTCAACAAATGATCATAGAAATGATCACCAGGATAGACGATCAGATAAATGATCCTATCACAAATGATCAACACAATGATCATTTCACAGCAACACCGAGCATGTCACATTACCAAATTGGGAATATATCGCTGATAACCTTCAACTACATAACCTCTGAGCTCGTACGTCTCAGAGAAGGGTGTTAAGCTAAAAGAATAAATTCTTCGCCACCAACAGAAATATATTTGAAAGAAATCGGCTTTATATCTCAATTTGTAATGTCAGACATACAATCCATACAAGTCTGTTCCGGGCTCGAACAGAACCGAAGGCACTTACAAAGAAGTCCTTGCAATCCGGATATTCACAATCCCGATCGGATTTCCCATCACTTAGGGAGTCTCTATACCGTTGCAACTCAGTGTAGAGACAATCGATAGGTCATACTATCGTTCTTGTAAATACCCGGTCTTCAACACCGGTCTTCAAATGCTATCCATAACGACGTATCACATATTCGGAATGGGTTATACGACCCAAAGGTCCTTTCCCGGCTAACCCGAATAGTAAGCGCAACATTTAAAACATATGGATATGAGATTTCAATTAAGTCACAACTTAAAAATCCAAAGTTTTTCTTTCAAATGGTTTTAAAAAAATTACCATTTCAAATCTTTTAAACAAAAAGATTTATTTCACAAAATTCCATTTACGGATTTCAAAACAATTTCCATTTCATTTGGATTAACTCATTAAATCTTTAAATCAAAGATTTAACTCATAGCTTTCAAAATTCGATTAACTTGTTGAACCTTTAAATCAAAGATTCAACTTATAGCTTTAAAAATCATTTCCAAAGATTCATTCATAGCCTTTCAAAAACAATTTCAATTCAAGTTGGATTAACTCATTCGGTCTTTGAATCAAAGATTTATTTCATAGCTTTCAAAACATTTCAATTCTATTTCAGCTTGAAAACTTTTCAACATAATTGGGAGATCCTTTCTTTAAAATGAAAGCTATTATTATTTGAAAACAAGTAGTTTTCGTTTCGAAGAAATTCGATCTTATTTATACAAGTTAAATCTTTTGGGTTAATTCAAATTCCCAAAATAACACCTCAAAAATGGTTTAAAAACCCATATAACTTATTATAAGTTGAATAACTTTTCTTTATATCCTAGTTTCCAAATCATAGAATTCAATTTCAAATATTGAATTCAAATTTAAATCAAAATATTTAAATTTCAAATCCCAATCAAGTTATCCAAACTATATTTCATCTTTGAAATTCCATTTCAAAAGCTTTTCACTTTAATCTCAATTCATTTTCAAAACATTTGAATTCAAATATTCAATTTTTTAAATCATTTCAAATCTGTGACTTAATCGATTTGCTCATGAAATCCATAATTGTGTGTGTATGGTGTGGTCCAGGGGTTTAACACAATAGTGCAATATCATTCAATCATCACAGATTTAAGTACAACAATATCTTTGATAAGCGGTATAACTATAACGCTTATCGTCAATTCACAGATTCACAGATAATATAACAATGTAAATAAATGGATAAATCATACACAGTCACAGAACAAAATATTACCGATCAAATAAGACAGTCAATTCAAGATTTCTCATACAATACAATGCAATATAATCATTCATAAGAAAGGTCAAGCATTTAATAATCATTTATAAACAGGATTAATTTATCGTTTAATCCTAATCAATACAATTTATTTCCAAGTAAATTAATTACTTATGAATTTAATTATCCAATCCTGATTTATTTTACAAATCATTTGATATAAATTTATTTATCTAACACTTTAATTAATTAAATTATTCTTAATTAATCATATTAATTAATTAAATCTTTAAACCAATTTCATAATTAATCATTCAAATTAACTTAAGTAGTTAATAACAAATTTATCAATCACTTAAACATTATTAATTCAACTCTAATTACTATTTTAAAGTAATCCGTCTTAATTAATTTCCAAAATAAGAAATCAATATCAATTAGTCATCTTAATTGGTTACAACCATTTGATTACTTTAAATTATTACAAGATTAATCAATTCTAAATTAATAAACATCCCTTAATAACTTAATTAATTCAAATCATAAATTAATTAACTTATTAATTTAACCATTTAATTACCTTAAAAATTAGATGGATTATAAATCATTAAACCTTAATTATCTATAAGATAATTTATTTCTTTATTAATGACTTAATTAATATTAAGGTGTAGAACATTACGCTTTTGAATTTAAATTAAAATTTCATTTTGAATTTAAGATTCAAAATGATTTATCATTTAACACTCTAACCAAATTTAAATATAATTATAAACTCTTTAAACAATGTAAGGTATATTGTTTACTTATATATAAAGCTTATATAAATTTTTTTTTTTAAATTAGATTACTCAATTTTATTTAAAATTAAGCTATTAATCATTTAACTTGCAAATTCAAGTTGAAAACAAATCACAAACTTTCATTCAAAAACCCTTTTTAACATAGTTTTAAACTTGATTTTAATCTTTGTTTAAAAAACCTTGATTTAAAACTTTTGATATAAAAATCCAAATTTCATTTTTTTTTAAAATTAAAAACAGTGACAGGTTTTTATTAAAAACCTGTAACCAAACTAAACTAACCCGAGGCAACAGAATATTGCTTCGAGTAAGACATTTCACCACTTCGGGTTAGGCATTCAAATTACCCGGGCTAATCTCGAGCAAAACAACAGCGAGCAAACCTTCCTCCAAACTCACTTCTTCTTCTCCTTCCCAATTCTTTCTTCCACCTGCACGCGTCTCACGGTGCATATGCACACGGTACCTGGCCAGCATCTAACTTAGCTCCAACCATCGACACGTCGACTACCTTCCTTTGAGTCACCTCGCAACACCGATCCTCGAACCATCTCGAGAACAAAAAAAATTCGAACGAACGAACTAAAACAAACTTCAGAACCCATTGCCAAAGTTCACCCTCACCGTCACCTCCAACCACCGGAGTGCCAGCGGCTTCAGACACGTCATCGACAACCCCAAAGCTTCCATTCCCCAAACGTACGTGCAGCTCGATGCACCGAGGAAGTCGAACCAAAACAAAACTTAACCCAGATAAAAACTAGGGTTCTAAACTTAATCGAACTATCTTCGTCGCCACAGTGATTTTGAACCACCTCCACCATTTTTACTGCAACCACCGTACACTCCTCCATCTCCACACAAAACCTCGAGCTCCACGAACTAGCCGATCGCCGGCAATTGCCGAGTCAATGAATTTCAAACAAATGCGAACCGCTCTTGACTCCTAACATTAAAAATTATGATTTAAGCTTTAAAAATCATGTTTTGGTATGCGAATTCAATTCCCATATCTGAATTTGTGAATTAAATGGTTTGAATCTTAACAAAATTGAGGTTGTGCTCAGTTCTTTTGTTTCCCAGAGACATTGGCAAGTTATTTTAACTTGTATACATTTTTAAAACTGAATATATGCTGTAACAAACAACTTTTGTCTTAATCCCAAGTTCAAAAAGTTAATGGATCAAGAGAGATTGATTTTTTTTCTCTTGAAGTAAACTTGGGTTCAGAGTTTTAAAACACAGAACATACATATGTATCAAAGCCTGGAATAGAGCATTCAAAATATTTAAACTATGCTTATTGTCAGAGCATTCAAATATTCTCAGATGTATATGCAAACCAGGTGGACATGTACTAGAGAAAAATTTATTCATGCATTCATCAGACACATAATAGATTTAAGGAAAATTTGCTCACAGTGTTTTCCAGAGAAAAATGACAGAGCTTGTTTTCTTTTGTCACAGGCTTTGATTTTCCAATAGGAACATTGCTTTGCTTAAGATTGAGGTTTTGTTTATGGTTTGAAATGGATTTTACTTCAGATTTTTCTTAGCTTATGATTTTCGAAACTAAAATGAAGATGATATATGAGGAAGCAAGCATACAGGTTGATATGTTTTTGTACAGGGTGTGACAATGTTGTTTGTACCAAGGACATGGGCTGATTTTTTTTTTTTTTTTTTTTTACAGAGTTATGTTGTTATTGCTTGTACTTGTTTATTTATTCAGGGTGACATACTTTGTACTTAGAAGATGGGCTGAGATACTTGTATTGTACAGGGATATATATTATTGTTTTGTACAACATGCATGGCTACATTACTTGCATTCCCTTTTCTCGGCTGATATCATGCTTTTCTTGATTAAAGACTTTTTTTTTATTATTCTTTTATACATGTGATTATAAGCTTTGTACATCTTTTGTTTATACATAGATGCTTTTATATTTGAGGCTGAAAAAGATTTAAAGTGTGTTAGCATTAAATGCACGAGTACTAGTTCCTATGTTTGCTTATATCTAGTTTAATTTGGCTGCCTATTTTCTTAGTTTTGATTTATCTGTTTGTACTTAGATTTTTGTCTTGCATACTTATCTACAGGCTGCATTATATTGAGCTTGTTTTGTTTATGCTTATATTTGTATTTGTTTGTATGCATACATTTGTTTCTATTTCTTATTTGAATTTATTTGGTATTACTTCTTTTGTCTTCTATTTCTTTTGTGTTTCTATTGTTAGTTTAAATATTTATCATAAATTTTACTTTAAAAATTATTGTTTTACATTTCTCTATGTACACATATATTTTATATAACTCAAATTATCATCAATTACAAATTTTTAAATCAATTTATTTATTTATTTTTATACTTGTGTCCAAAGTATATTATTTATTTTTCAAAATCATTTATTTAAGAATTTATTTAAAATCCAATATATACATATATATTCACATATGTACAAATTTTCAAATCCATATGACTTTACATATTTTCTATTTGAATCGAGGAAACTCGCTTCCATTTATAATTAATTCTACAAATTTTTTAATTCAAAAATTCATTTAAATTATCAATTTAAATTCATAAAAATCCTGGGTCGTTACAATTCTTCATCTACTTGATTTACTTTTGGTAGATTCTGGGATATAGGAAAGTCAGGTGGGTGGAGTCCTACCATAAACTGCCTCAAATGGTGTGCAGTATATATGTAACTCCAGGTTGTATTAAACCAGAATTCAGCCAAGCTAAACTACTTAACCCTCTCATGTGGCCTACGGTTGCCAACAAATGTCAAATAACATTCAAGTGCCTTACTAGTGATTTCAGATTGACCATCTGACCGAGGATGAAAAGGAGATCTCATTGCTAATGTAGAACCTTGTAGTTTGAATAATATTGGCAAAATTTACTAGTAAAGATAGCATCTTTATCGCTTACAATGGATCTTGGAAGACCGTGTAACTTGTATAATCCTTCAAAAAACACTTAGCTACTTCAATTGCTGTTTAGGGGTGAGTTAATAGGAATAAATGAGCATATTTGCTTAATCTGTCCACCACCACATAGATGATAGAATTTTTTTTATATTTTTGCAATCCTATAATAAAATCCGTACTTATATCTTCCCATATTCTTTATGGAGTAAATAAAGGATGCAACAATCCTGGATACTTAACATTTTCATATTTTGATCTCTGGAAAATATCACATGCTTGTACATATTTCTGGACATTTGCTTTTTGACCATGCCAGAAAAATACCTGTTTTAATTTTTTTTAAAGTCCTGTCAATGCTAGAATGATCTGCCAAGGGAGTTGCAAGGTATGCCTGCAGTAAAACTAGCTTAAGTGCTTGGTCAAAATGATTAACAATAATTTTGCCTTTATAAAATAACAAGCCATCCACTTTTTGCATTTTGAAGTGTCAATAGAACCACTACAATTTTTGTTATCCAATTCTATTAAAAATGGGTCTTGCTTAACTTTTGATTTAAAATCATCTAACCATGAATTATGTAGTACAGAAGTAGTGAGTAATAAGTTGTCTTGACACCTGCTGTATCATGTTCATTTCTTCTAGGTAAGCAGTCTGTAACAATGTTTTCTTTACCCACTTTATATTCGACCCTATAATTAACGCCATGTAACTTTGCTAACCATTTACTCTGTATAACTGACTGTATTTTTTGGTCCAGTAAATGTTTTAAGCTTTTATGGTCTTCCTTGATCACAAATTTCCTTCCCAACAAATACTGACTCCATTTTTTGGTTGCTAACATAAGGGCTAAAATCTCCTTTTCATATGATGACAAATGTAAGCTGTCACCTTTCGTTTCTTAGCTAATTAATGCAATAGGTCGATTTTATTGAAGTAACACAGTTCCAAATCCTCCACCTAAAGCATCACATTCAACAACAAATTCATGATCAAAATCTGGCATTGTTAGAACAGGCGGAGAAGTTAAACAAGATTTAAGAGAATTAAAGGCAACTTAAGCTTCTTCAGTCCACTGAAATGAATTATTTTTGATGAGGTCAGTAAATGGTTTGGCTATTATTCCATAATTTTTATAAATCTTCTGTAATAGCATGATAATCCCAAAAATCCACGAAGTGCTTTAATGTTTTTTGGGATTGGCCATTGTGCTACTGCCCTTGTTTTCTCTTGATCAACTGCAATGCCTTGGTGTGATACAATATGGCCCAGATAAGAAATGCTTGTTTAAGAAAAACGACACTTTGATATTTTAACCACCAATTGATGTTCCTGCAATATCTCTAATGTTACAAATATATGTGATAAATACTCAAACCAGGTTTTACTATAGATCAAAATGTCATCAAAAAACACAAGAATTTTTTTCTTAGATAAGGTTCGAAAATTGTATTCATAAGTGCTTGAAAGGTAGAAGGAGAATTAGTAAGACCATATGGCATTACAATAAATTCATAATGACGTTCATAAGGTCTAAAAGCTATCTTATAAATATCATGCTCAAACATTCTTATTCGATGATATCCTGATTTCAAATCAAGTTTAGAAGAAAAAAAATTGAACCAGTAAGCTAATCCAAGAACTCGTCAATTATAGGAATAGGAAACTTATCGTGATTGTATTTTATTGAGCTCGCTATAATCAATGCACATCCTCCATGAACCATCGGATTTTTTAACCATCGCCACTTGCACTGTAAAAGAACTAGTGCTAGGTTTGATAATTCCTGTGTGAAGCATTTCCTGAATCAATTTTTCAATTTCATTTTTTAGATGATATAAATATTTGTATGGCCTCAAACATATTGGTTTAGTGTGTAGCAGCAGGGGAATTCTGTGGTCATACTGTATCTGTGGAGGGAGTGAGATAATGAAGAAAATATAGTAAGAAAAGTGTCTATATTGCTTGTAAGTCATCAGGAAGTTTTAATGATGTTGGTGATGTCTGTTCATGCAGGAGCTTGAGTGGTTTCTCTTCAGTTGCAAGTGTAGAAATATGAATCATGAAAATCGAATAGTGGTACGCAATATCTTTTGCTATAGCATTGGTAGAGATAGCTGTAATATCTTTATGTTTTCCAAACAATCAGTTTGCCATGTAAGACAAATTTAACTTCCAATTTCCTAAAATTAAAAGTAATTTTTCAAGCTGCTTCATCCATTGTACTCCTAAAACCATCTGACATCTTCCCATTGGTAACAGTAAAAAGTTAGCACTGATTTTTGATCGTTGACAAGTAATAAGAACATTTGAACAACTGCCTTGACCTTTTAATTTGTCTCCACTTGCAGTATGAAGCTCGAAATTTTTCTCTCTATCAATAGGTAAGCCTAGCTTCCTTGCCATTTCTTCATTGAGAAAATTATGTACTGAATCTGAATCAACTAGAATGTAAATGGGATACCCTTTTATATACCCCTGAACTCTGATTATATTATTCACATCAATACCATTCATATCACTCAAAGAAAGTCCTGGATTTACTTCTACTTGAAGGTCCCCTTTCATATCAACAACAACTGATGAACTCGAACCTTGCAAGAGTCCTCTAACATGAATACGTGTTTCCCTTTGCATTTGTGACCAAGAAACCACTTGTCATCATAAGTGTAACATAATTCTTGGCTCCTTCTTTGAATGATCTCATTGGAGGTAAGTTTCTTTGTACTATTGTCAGGAGGTGGTTTGGGGTAGATAGGTTTAGATAGCGGGTAGGAGGGTGGTTGGTTATTTTGAGGAGCAAAGGATGGAGATCTAAATGGTTTTTTGAAGTGGAGATATTTTTCTTCTTGAATTTTTGCTAAGTTAATTGCATCTTTCAA
This sequence comes from Allium cepa, assembly GCA_030765085.1. Taxonomy (NCBI): domain Eukaryota; kingdom Viridiplantae; phylum Streptophyta; class Magnoliopsida; order Asparagales; family Amaryllidaceae; genus Allium; species Allium cepa. The sequence continues at coordinate 637,838,900 of CM060941.1, forward strand.
AGATTTGGGTTGACCAGGCAATACTTCATATTTAATGTCATGTTTTAAATCTCCCATGAATCGATCTAGCACATACTATGGTGGTAACTTCTCCAATAGACTCAAGATTTGTTCAAATCTACTATGGTAATCTCTTACTGTAGTAGTTTGCTTGATAGAAAAAGCTTCAAATGGTCTTTGTAAATCAAAGGAACTGAATCTAAGAACTATTTCATCTTTAAATACCTCCCACTCAAAGTAATTATCAATATTAACTGAAAACCAATGATGCCATTGCAAGGCTTCATCTCTAAGATGAAATGAACATATTTTTCTATGTCACTATCAGGAAATTTGTAGTATCTGAAAAACATTTCAGTTTGTTTCAACCATGCCAAAATGTCTCTAGATCCATTGTATAGGGGAAATTCAAGTTTCATTGATTTTTGATGCAGGCATGAAGGAAAAATATGCGAATGTGTATTTGTTTTCACCTAATCAGGTACTGGAGGTTCATGAACTGGTGATTGACTGAAGGAATTAGATCTATTAACTTCCATTAGATTAGGACCTAAAATTCCATTCGATTGATTCGCTGTTGATGGTTGGTGATGTGAATCATCTCGAACTTGCTTCGGATCTTTTAATTCCTAAAAAATTAATTGCAAGGAAGTCTAAAATTCTTGAATTGATGAGTTGATACATTCACTATTTGACAAGATCTTATTGGAGAATTGTGTATTCAATGCTTCTTGCTTTTGCAATTTAATCTCAAGCTTCTCTAACGTTGATTGAACTAAATCTTCTTCTTCAACAATGTGGAGGCCTGAATCTGATACCACTTGTGATAGCGGGGTCATTCGAGGGGTTTTGGGAGGCATGATGGAGCAGATCAAATATGTGATAAAGATTAGAAAAAAGAAATAGAGGAAGAAGAAGTTTTAGATTTGGAGGGAAAAGTGCTTTTATTCAATTCTATCTTGAAAATGCTTACAGCCTGCTTACATTATTTATATATCACACACAACTGGGCTTCTCGGCCTATTATATCATGCACAACAATTATTTGATAAAATGACTGATACCATATACATATTCATCTACTTTCCTTAATGGCAGCCTAACCTTCAACGAGGGAGAGGGATCAGATATATCGGCAACAGGAGTGTCACATACTTTATGGAATTGGTATTTTGTAGCCTCATGAAGCGTTTTGATTTATTTTAGGCTGTGCATTTATACAGGGTTCAATGGGCCATAATTTTCAAATGGTTTATCCGATTTTGATGAATCTTTTTTCATTTAAAGGATATTTCAAAATAAAACAATTTCCTTGCTTATCACTTTGTAAAATTTTTGAAGTTAGTTATGCTTTATACACGAATCAAACTTGTTATATGTGGTTGTTTCGAAATGCAAAATCGTATAAAAATGAGCTGAAACCAATTTGTTTGTAACTTTTGAACAGGCTGTCCAATTTTGACGATTTACCCAATCTGAAAATCAAAGAACTTAAGCAACAACTTTTATTTTTATTTTTTTGGAAATTTTTGATGTTTGATGGACTTAAAGTGCAGTTTTTACAAGTGGACTTGCTATGTAAATGACAATTCAATTTCTAAGATGATTGCATTTTCTTAGATGGCTATGACTTCAGCCGTACATTTCATTTTTTAGAACTGAAAGGTTTTGTGGAAAGCCATTTTGCTAATCTACAACTTTACTTTTGGAACCAATTTCAAATTTTACGTTTGTAACTTTCTGAAATGTGCTAAAAAATGGTTAAACAATAATATTGTGTTTCTTTTACATTGCATGTTTACATATTTATCATTCTTCCATTTATATATGCAATTAACGTTTAAAATTTAGTTGAGATAGGTTCTTAAAAGATTATTTGAATTACTACTAATTGGCGATGATTGCTCGCTTAAAAGTGAAATAGCCTGCTTAAACATTAATAGAAATGTATGTTTTTACGCAAGATCATAATGTAGTGTGATATTATAATATTTTACCATGTTTCGGGATGCCCCAATGATTGGGATGTATATTATTTGTAATATATTATATTTTGAATCTTCGAAACGCTCTCCGACTAAGAAGACTCTGTCGAAATTTTTCGAAAATTCTAACACTTTAAAAATTTTCACAAATTATCGTATGCGAAAAATAGGAAGTCGTTGAATGAAATAATAACATATGTGTGACGCCCCACCTCTATACCCACGGTAGCCAAGGACACTACAGGGTAATGCCGTCAACTAACATGGAGAATAAGGCTGGTTGGGAGCGACCATCTATAGCCTTGCTCTAACTATCTATTGAATATATCGACAATAATCAACCAAACAGATCGACATATCCAATGAATACTTAAAACAAAACCATAGGTGGTTGAAGGATCTATCAGAACAGAATATAATAACTCAAATGTAATATACATCACAGAATAGTCGATCATCATATACACATAAACAGATACATAACAGAGTTTACAAAATAATACACGTCAAGTGGTATAGCAAACCACAATGTACAGACGAGTCAAAAGAATACATATATCAGAGTTACAAATAAAGGACTACACAAAAAGCTTTAACAAAAAAGGAACAAGCTGAATAGTCCATGCGGAAGCAAAATAGGCTAAGTCCAAATGCACCTGACCTGAAACATCTCGGTCTGACCCGAGTATAAAATACACGGGTCAGTCTAGCTAAACAAATCAGTTAGATAAACTGAACAACGATAAACCTGCAAGGTTACAAGGTATAACAAATGTCTCTAAAAGAGATACACAATCATCTAGCAAAAGATGAACATAACAAACAAGCCTCATATCATCGACAACACATAGAAATAAAGGATAAGAATATCCCAAAACAAGCCATAAAGGCAAATAACAAATACCAATAAAGGTAACACAAGTTCCACAAGGTAATCGTTACATATCATGCGGCTCAAAAAGACCAACACCGAAGGCGATACCTAGGGAATATACTTATCAATGAAACATAAGAAAATCCTAATTGCAACAAACCCAAATATCTCATGAGCGGTGGTGAAGAAACCACTCCAATATCTCTTGAGCGGTGGTGAAGAAACCACTTCGATATCTCTCGAGCGGTGGTGAAGAAAAACCACTCCGAAAGCAATACTAAAGGTAACCAACAACCCAAAATATCTCTCGAGCCGGGGCAAAGGACCAACTCCAAAAGCGATACTAAAGGCAACCAGCCAGAAGGAGACAGTCCGAAGACACTATCCCAAAAGCAACATGTGTCACAGACTCCCAGAAAGGAATCCGAAAAGTGGTAACGTGAGTCCCATAACCACCCGTTCGCACTAAACGGTTTACTATCCGTTCGTTAATTTCACTCTCAAAGCAGTACAAAGTTTACCTCATCTCATTGGTAAACCAGACACAAAGGTCAAAACGTTCAAACGAATAGATTGGGAATTAACTGAGAAGATGAACGCACGTGTTCATTGCACGCGTTTTATCTAATCATTTGATTCTCCTCCCGCTTCGCTCGGAGTGCGAAATCGTGTGTGTTTTAAATAGAATTTATAAATTGGGGAAACGAGCTTTTAATGCAATTCAAAGGGATTATTTTATAAAAACCCATGGATGAAGTTAAAATAAGTTATCAAAGCCAAAGATGCAATGGCAACCACTAAGAACCAACTTGAATCGATAAAATTTGGAAAACCAATCAAAATGAGCAAAAACAGGCAAAATAGAAAAATAGGAGCAGGTCGGTCGACCGGCTACAGGGCTCGGTCGGCTGGCCAGAAGCAGAAAAATTGCTCGGAGTAGCAGGTCGGTCGACCGGCTACAGGGCTCGGTCGGCCGAACTGCAAATTTCTGCAGTTCTTGCCCTTTCTCATCGAGATGCATACTCTTCCAAAACGCGACCGTTCGAGCAATGGACCTAAGGAGCCTTAGCCAATTGATACCCCAGCTCCATTAGCTCTCCAATTCGCCACCAAAAACATGTTCAAACATCAAAGTTAGGATCTTTAAAGAATTGAACCCAAACACTAAAAATTTGGATATTCTCCAATTCAATCCAAACCAAAAGCTTGAGCATATGAACAAGTGCTAGGAATTCATACCTAACATCAATGCAATCAAGAGAAGTAGATGTGAGTTCAAAACTCACCTTTTATCTCAAAACAAAGAAGAAGAAGTACAAACACAAGAAGGAGACTAGCAACTCTTCACTTTAACTCTACAAGCTTCAATCTAAGAATAAAACACATATTTCCTAAGTTAGGTTTAGGAAACTTTCTGAAATTGAAGAGGAGAAGAGTTGGAGAAGATGAAGAGGAAGCTTACCAATGGCTTCACTTTGATTTTTGAAGCAAGAATTTGAGCTAGCAAGAGAAACTAGGGCTTGGAGTTTCTAATTCCCTTTCCTTTCCTTCATTTTCAGTTGGAGCTTGAGTTTGAGGAGTGGGAATGAGTGAATGGAGAGGAAAGGGCTGAGTTAGGGTATTAAGTTAGCTAGTGGGCTGAACCCAAACCCAAAACCCAACTAGAAAAAGTAGCAAAATTCAACTTACTCCAAACATATCAAAGCTTATACTCAAAAAGATCGCAAACGCCATTTTGGACCCAACGGAGGTGGTCTTGAGTCCCAATTCGACCATTTGCAGAAAGTAGCTTTTTGGACTATAATCCGACAAACGACGTTATATTTAAATATACCACCGATAAATATGCGGGTTGTTACAATATGATAGGAGAAGTTTTTAAAAGACCTACACAGATGATTTGTGCTAGTTGGTAGAAGTTTGTAGAGTATGAAAAAAGTTAACGTGCGAATTGTATATGACGTTTTCCCTTAAAAAATTGCGACAACACAATTTACTTAAATAAGGAAGTCTGTAAAAAGCCTGCATTCTGCAACGTAATTAGATAAATAAAATAAATATTAATTTATTTGAATTTGACTTTAAAATAACTTCATATTTATGTGAAGTCAATTTAAAAAAGATTTTGTTTGAAAATTTTAATTTAATTAATAAATTCATTTCGAATATCTTGGATAGCCAAAAATGTCTCTTAAACTGGGTTGACTAATCTATTTTTGACCAATAGGCTGGGCTTATAAAACCCTATAAAATAAATGGTAATTAAGAAATAATTATTAAAGCTCAAGAATTTGAGAAAACTTTACAACTTGGCCATGAAACTTGCACTGTTGTATTTTTTGCGATTTTCTAAGGAACTTTCGTATTTAGGTTTTACAATCGGAGTTCAAATAAAGAAGTCATAAGTGTTTGAAATTTTCAAAATGGAAATAATTAAATTGGAATTTAGAAGTCAATAAATGGTTTTAATTAATATAAAATATTTTGAAAGTGTAGATAATTTTTACATCATAAATTTTTGTGTGGAAATATTAAATTAAATAAAGCGAAACAATATTGAGTTAAATAAAATTGTGTTTTTATCAAATTATATTTCTCAGTGTTGTACAAAACAATTTAAATTAGATTGATAGTTGATTACAAATAAATACAACGATTATTTGAATGAAAAGAGGATTTTATTTGACTTTCACTAGAGCCTAAAATCTTGGCCCAAACCTATTGTGTCTTTCCTTGTTCTAGAAAACTACTTTGCCTCATCATTCAGAGAAACAAAATGCTCCTTCCTATTAGAATAAGGACCCAAGTACAATTAGAGCCCTAATTCACACTCAAATTAAAAATCTCGTCTTCAATTGTATAAAAATAAAACGCACGCATGGGGTATTCAAAGTGGTCGAAAGCGACGTCAGGAGAGGGTGGTTGGCCGGGCGATGCTCGATAGGGATGCGATGGCTTCGGAGTGAAAGTCGTAGTGGAGCAACGCTTGTAGCGGCGATGTGATTGGGTGCACATGCGATCGAGAGGCTAGTGTCTTTGGGATGGGTCATGTCCTTCAAACACGACGAAGAGTGACCAAACGAGGAGTATGTGATGTTCGATTTTAGCAGCGATGGTGGAGGCACGTGCGGTTGTGTGGCCAAACGTTGATGCAAGGTTATTGCGTTGCTTACCGTGCAAGGTGGTGAGAAGCCACGAATTGGTGATGGAGGTGGAGACTTCAACTCTTTGTCTGGGAATTTGGTGCGTATTTCTACTCACATCTTTATCCATATTTCATTGTATATTATGAATTCATTCTGTAGATTACATAAAATTGCTTGGTAAAATTGATCGATTGGGAAGATAGTTTGATAGTTATGAAATTGGGTATGAATTTGGTTATGATAGTGAGATTTTGTGATTGTTGGATCATCAAAATAAAAAGGAGGCACTGTCCGTTTACATTTTGATTTGTTTAGTTTATTAATATGTTGAGTGCATTGGATAGGTGGCCGAAATGGTAGAGTTAGGGGTATGCCATAAGAGCAATTATGTAATTAGTTACATATATCTAACGCATTGACCAATCTTGTTCGAAATTAATGTATTTACATTCTATTATATACTTAATATAATGTGGATATACTAATTAATAAATTTAATTAAAAGTATATTGAATAGAAAATCCATAAACGGTATGTTTTGTGAAAGTCGTTACAAAGTGTTGTAACTGTGAGTAATTTATCACAATGAAACAAATATACCATTTTAAATATTCCTAATCAAGATGCATCGAGATTGGATATCAATGTATCCGACGAGATGAGTACGTAACACTCTCCAAATATTGGGCAGTATATTACTTATGACTGTTGGAGACGCCAAGGGTTTACATATTGATAGTTATCAGATAAATATGGAATGATTTACTAGATAGTTTTCTGTTGGTTAATATAACCAAGGTCAAGCAGAGAAGATCGATATGACTACTTTATGTAGTTCTCTCGACTTGGGAATATTGTCGAACTTTAATATGGACATTTGATTATAGATACATCGTGGCATATGACATCCATTGAACGACTTTAGTTGGGTCGAGTAGAAGCAATGAAAGTGAAACGCCATTCAAAAGAGGATTCGTCTTCTCGGTCATATGAGGTATCATGGTTAACTGAAGTTAGCTCAAAGTCAAAGTCTCCCGCTAGATCATTTTAGTTAATAATAATTGTTATTGTTGAACCAAGAACTTTGGGTTTGGATTATAAAGTTGAATGTGGACGATATTGGAATTCTGATCATTACCAAATCATAAGTCCTAATATTGTGTAGTTTGATAAAGAGAATAGTTTAAGTAATTATCATTATTGGATACCTCTTATAATAAATAAAATTGGATTTTAGCGAAAGATTTATAAGTGATAAATTGAGCCAAAACACCATACCAGCTGCTAAGTGACGTATGAACGTTAATATTTGAATAGTTTTATATTAATCGTTGACTAAATTTACATATTTGAGTCACATAACCATAACTAAGAATACTCTAAATAAATCACATGATTTAATTAATTTATAAGTAGTTGTAAATTAATTAAACCAATTAATATTTATGAAATGTCAATTATTAAACTTCATTTGATTTGTTTGAATAACAATAGCACTTAATAAAGTGCGCCTATAAGGTTATAAATACATGTATTAATATTCAATATCAATAAAATATTTAAATTGGATTTAAATAGATTAATCACTAAGTGTTTTTGAAATTTTTTATTAAGGCCTGCATGCATGATGAAAAACAAGAAGAGGTTTCAATTGCGATTTGAAAATTCAAAGGAGGAATTAAAAGAAAGGAATAAATCTCATCTTCGTGACTCGTTTAAATATCTTTTTTTGAAATGAATTTTGTTCTTTTCTCTTTATGTCTATTTCTTCTGTCGTAAATAAGAATTAGAGTAAAAAAAGGTTTGCCAAGATTTAGTTTGAAATTAAATAGGGTAGGTTTAAAGGAGGAAATTAAAAGGTTTCAAGTTTTTTCTTTAAAACATACTCTCTCTTAGGGCTGTATATAGGACATGACAGTCCATTCTTCGACTCGGTCCGAGGCTGTATGACGTCCGGTCTGTGTCCCTATGATTCTCATTTAGGACACGAATTAGGACAAGAAAAAAAATGTACGAAAAAATGTCCGTCCGAAAATGTTCGATGTTTTTCTATTATTCGAACATTGTCCGTCTGTTGTCTGACTCGTACGAACAATGTTCGAAGTTAAAATTTGTTTGGTCTGTGTCCGTTTGAATCTCATATAGGATAGGACTAGGGCACACCTCTGTCTGGTCCGACCCGTTTACACCCCTACTCTCTTTCTCTCAATCACTTTTACGTTCTTTTCAAACAGATGATTTTCTTTATCTTGCTCTCCTCTTCTCCCTGTATGGCCCTTATGAAATAAAAATTCCATTAAAAAAATTCAAGAAAACAATTCAAGGTGGTTTTTGTTTTTAGATCCTTGCAAAATCCAAAGATTGATTTTTGAATTTGGGAGTTTTGATTCGTCATTCAAGGTGTGATTAATTGGCTGCATCTAAAGATAATCTTTAATTAAATTTACGGATATATTCATATGATTAATATGAATAGATTTCCAATGATTCACTCCGTGTTTCAATTTTTCATCTTGCAACATGTAAATTAAATATACCTTATGCTTAGTTTGATAAAATCATGTTTATTGTATTTTTTGGATCTATGTTTGTTCATTTATTCCTTTTAATGTATGTTATAATAATTTGACTTGTTATGATTCTCATATCACTTCTAATCGATTATCATCATTCTCTGTATTGTTTAGATATGTAAATTCTAATCATAAATTTACACATGTGCACGTTCAAATCTCTTTTATTTTATTTTGAAAACTTATAAAATTTAAAATTGACATTGAATGAGATTTTATGTATACAATGATATAACATTCACTTATTCAATTTCTAATTAACTACATATATGTTAAGTTGTCCACCATTTCTTTAAATTAATCTTATTCATATATTAAATTCGTATACAATTATTTCAATCTTTTTTTAAAAGGGTAACTTTGATTTAACAATATTGAATGGGCTTTAGTGCAAATTATAGTTCTTTGTTGTTTTCTATATTTAAAGTTCCATGTAAAATTTAAAGTATTGTTTCATTCCTAAATTAAATTTTAATGAAACTAATAACTTTAAAACCGAATTTTTTTTATAAAATATATATATGAATATCATATACTACAATGCTTTCAAATGTATGTTGTTCGGATCTAAATTATTGAATTGTAATTATCATATATATATATATATATATATATATATATATGGAATATAAGTGTTCAGTTTAATTCAAACTTGTACAAATATTATGAGCAATAATGTAAAAATTTTGTTTTTAAAACTTTCTTAATTGAAATCATATCTATGACGTTAATTTTGGACTTCAAAATATTTTAAACAACGGATAGTTTTTCATTTTACATGTATGTATGTATCTATAATCATTATGAATTTGTGAATATATTTCATTAACAAAAATTTAGATAACATAGGCATGTGTATATTTGTTTGATAAGTAATAAATGATATTTAATAAATTGATTGTTACAATTAAATAGGGTAAGAAATGATTGGTTTCCTTCCTTTTATATTCCGCCATTACATCTCTCTATTAATTAAATAGGGTAGGAGAGGGAAAGAAATGAAATGTATCCTTCCTTTTATATTCAGCCATATCTTCTCTTTATTAATTGAGTAGAGAAAGGGAGAGAAAACAAATGGTCTCTTTCTCTTAATCCATTTGTACATATTTCATTTATATACCAATTGTATGCTGCATTTACACTTTATACAAATGAATGTATTCGATGCATGCAATATAATACCTATAAGTTGAAATTAAATCAAAAATTCCTTTTTACCAAATAAAATAAGATATTGATTTTATTTAAAAGAAACTTAGAGAAGTTCTAAATGAATTTATACTTCATAGGCTCATTAAAGATCCAAAATGATATTTTTTTTTTGAAATTCGCCAATTTCTTCCACCGAGGACTGGTCCAGTTCCAGCAATGGTATCGGAGCCCAATATCCTATGCAGTCTAAATTAGTTATGTTAGGGCTAACTAATTAAGCTTGCACACTTAGTAAAGTGTCTAGAAAGATGATGTCTATGATTGGAACCAAGTAATCAAGTACCCAACACTACCTGGTTACTTCTCCGGTCTGAAAGGTGAAGTGAGCCCAAAGGTTGGTCCTAATAGAAAAGCCCAATTTGAATTAGGCCCTGGACTAATTTTAAAAATAGTTTTGAAAATTAAGAGTAGATTTTAAATTTAAAGTTCAATTTAAAATAAAAATATGTAAGACGACCCATATTTCGGAAGGTTTAAATTGACAATAATCCATACATGTCCAACTCAAACAATCCGAAACACAAATAATCAATAGGGTTAATTAAGAAAAAAAAGAAAAAAAAGAAAACAAACCTAGAATCTCATAGTGGAATGACAAAATATAATAATTAAATAATTAAATAGTTGATGAAGCTGTTTATAATATACATTTGATAAAAATTTACAACATCTATCGGAGTCATATATATAACAGAGACAAATGAATAATGCAATAGAACAACATGATGTGGAAAATAATAATGGTAATAATAGTATACCAAATACTTATCTTCATCCTCCAGAATAGTCGATCTTCAATACGGTGAAAACTCATGGGTGACCCGAGCGTAATGAAAAGACAAAACACTCGATTCAGGACTAAAATATCCTTATACAAGTTAAATCAATATCACATATAGCAGGAGTGTAATAGCATAAGAGATGTTTAGGGGTTTCACATTTCTAATCCGATGTATAATGTGCGTGCAATAACTTAGGATATTTTAAGGGATTTTTCATCTCTTAAGGATCCATAAAAATATATCTGTATAGTAGAATACGCTATATATATATATTGTCTATTCAATAAAATTATATTTTTCCAAGTATTAATGTTTTACATTAGTCCCCCTTAACACATTTTTAAGCATTTTCGTACAGTTTGCATATAACACAACCTATAGAACGTCGCTAGATAGGGATGCACGGTGATACGACAATGCTAAACCAAAATCGTAGTGGTCTCGTATAAGGATAAAAGTATGACAAGGCACGTGAGACAATGCCTAAGGTAGGATACTACCAGTTTGAGTCATTAAACTGGTGGAACGTATCGTAGCCACGACTGTCCACCGCGTCCACCCATCGCATATCGGGTGAGGTTATCCCAATCTAGGTGCACCAAATCGAAAAAACAACAAAGGTAATAGTATGGACCGAGTCAAGAGGAAAATCGAAGAATGAGTGTCCGCTAGGGATAGCTAGCCCACTTGGCCTGGTTCAAGCCGTCATGTTTTAGTCATTTCAAATTAACACAAGTGTCGGGGCCAATCCATCATCGTTATCTTTCTTCAAAAACGTACACCAAATCCAACCACTTCATTCTGAAGTCTCCTCCGCATACACGGTTGTTAAGTTGGTTTTGTAACAACCCGTAACATTCGATAATTAAAAATATTAATTAAATAAGATTTTAGAATTTAATATTGAAGGAAACTAAAATTTGCGATTTAGTAATGAGAAAAATAACTAGAATGTAATGTTAGTAATGTTACTTTAAGGAAATTGATGACTATTTTAATCAAATTACAATCAATTGAAATAAATTTTAGGTAAACTGAGTTATAATTGTAATTTATGAAATAAAATTTATTGATGTAATTAACGGTGAGATTGTATGTAATTGATTGAAATAAGTTAATATAGAATATAAAATCATTTTTGATAAGCAATTTATAACCCTTGGTAGTAACTAATAATATAACGGATATGAATTGTTATAATAAACAATTGTTTTCATTATCTTCTCATTAATTTGTCCATTTGAATATTGAATGGGCAATTAATGGAATTAAGGCAATTGAACAATGGATTTAATGTTGTAATTATATGTTATTAATCGGAATATGAAAATAAATTAACTAGTATGTGAATCTAGTAGCTTTCGTGTGTAAATAATAAGCTTGGAAATGTGCTTGAATCATTAATGTATGATAATTTCTCCAATTATCATTTCGCTATCTAATCGGTAAATTAATTTGGAAATCGAATTTGTTTAATATAAGTGAAATATTACAATTAATCTAATTAAATATTGCAGCTAATATGAATTGAGATGGAAATTGTAGAAGATTAAGGTAATGAAATGTAAACTAATGTTAATAATATCCATAGGAAGATAGTTGATTGAATAATAAGAGTGAAATCAAAATAAATGAATTTATTGGAATATAAATTAGAATTAATGAATTTATTGCAATTGCAATTGAACGCTGTAATTAGTGAAATATTTAACATTGGATTTGACATGGAAATATATTTTAAAAGACTATAAATTATTAGGTAATCAAAAATGATAAAATTTGTTAGTTATAAAATTTAAAATTAGAAAGATGATTTAATTGATTTAATAATACTTTATTTAATTTACGTGAAAATAGCCACTTTGGCCACTGTCTCGGATTTCGACGAAACCGGTTTCATCAGGTCCGTAACAGTGAATTATTGTAGGATATCAAGTTTCGTAGCGATCGGACTTGTCGTTTGATCGTGCGGGTTCGAAACGCGTAGAAATTAATTTAATGAATTCAATTTGAAATAAGCTGATTTTAAAAGCTAACTACTTCATACAATTTAATTTGGACTTGAAACCTATTCCACTGAATTCGAAAATATCAAAACATCTATTTTGATATATGGAATGACCCATTTTTGTTTCGAAACAGGTTTTTAGGTTGTTATTGTCGTTTCGAACCAATTCGATATATTCATTCTTTCTTATCGGGCCTTGTCCATATAAATAGATTTTTTTTCTAACCCTAGTAGCCTTTTATTTCTTATTCTTGTACATACGATTTTTTCCGTCTGTTCCTATCTCCTCTTTCCAATAGCAGAAACCTAATTTCAATTCCAGAACCCTAAATTCAATTTCAAAATTCAAACTCATCAAAAAAAATTCATATCATATATCGTTGGAAGCCCTCGACGAGTGCAATCCACTGTAGCAATTCATTTTTCAATCGGATCCACCATTTAACTAGAAATCGAGGATGAACCTCGACCGTCGAAATTAGGTTTTCACGATCCAATGGTGGATCTTCACCCGATCGACGATCGGGAGGTGGAGTTGGGAAGGTGGTGTCAAGAAGGCCATAGATCATATACTTATTTGTACTTGGGGGTCTAGAATTCGTTACAATCTACGTTTAAAGCGGTGGCAGTGGCGAGCTCCTATGGCGAGCTTGGAGGTGGCGCACGACATAGAGGTGGTCGGCTAGATGAGGGGATGTTCAAGGAGTCGCCTGATGTTGGTCGCGATGATCGTAGGCGAGGGGTTTTGGCTCAAAACTAGCGGTTTGGTCATCTGTGTTCGAACGAATGATCGAAGTCTTGGCATGCTAGGGTTCACTCTTTTTATGGTGACGTGTAAGGTCCTTTTATTTTATTTTATTTTATTTAAACTTTAAAATTCAGTTGTTATAACTAGCATTGCGATCGTATCAAAATTTCGAGCATTATAGAACTGGTATAGATGAATTTTAAGACTGTTGAAATTTGGATTATTTTTGGATTTTAAAATCGACTGAAAATCAAATGTGAGTGCTTTAACCTACTCATGAATACTAAATTATCGTGTGTTAGTTAAATTAAATTTATGATGTAATTAGAAATTGATTTGGTTGTTGTTTAGTTTATTTTAAATTGTCATTCCAAATAAGTTTGACTTTTATCAAGTTTAATTGTCATTTAATTTAATATTGAAATTTAAATCTCCAGTTAAATACCTGTTAACGATAACCAGTATTTTTGTTGGTTATTGGTTGATTTGAACGATGATTGTGTTGTATGTTCAATTGTTGATATTTGGATGATTGAATGGATGTTATTGGTTGACATTTTGGATGATTGGATGTTTATTCATGTTTATATCCCTGTTATCCCTATGGGTAGAAATGATACATACCCAAACGATCTTGAATTTGGATTATTTATTAGAATTAAATTATTTGAAAGGTTTAAGTTAAACTTCAAATTATTTTTAATTCAAGTGGTTAAAATTAGTATTTCAAATTATTTAAATCTCTTAAATAATTATATCCATGTTTTACACTTGATAGGAGATGGAAACCAAGTAACACTTTGAAGCCATTGCACTAATATTTCTATTTTACCTATTTTTTATTTGACTTACATAACGTCTTTTAGTTCTAACTCGAATGTTTTGTCTTTTCATAACGTTCGGGTCAGTCTGAGCTTTTCAGTGTATTAAAGACTGTAGGATCGATTTCACCCTAGAGGGGGGGGGGTGAATAGGGTGATAGTGTAAATTATAAAAATTAATTGCAGAAGCTAATTAATATTTAACACGGATCACAGAATAGCAGCACAGATATCGCAGAATATAAATAACAGAATAAAACATAACAACACAGAATTTACCCAGCTTCGGCAAAACCCTGCCTACGTGCTGCCCCCAAGGTTTTTACTAGAAATTAGATAGTCCCTCGCTTACACACGTAAACTCGCTATACCCGCTATTGACTAATCTAACTCTACGCTCAAAACCTTGACCACAACTCAACTACCGAGTTGCAAATTCCCAAACTACACACCGTAGTTTGCACCCTAGTCACACGACTAGAAAATTAAAACGGTTTAAAAAGAAAATACAATTAAAAACGATTATAAAACAAAAATAACCCTAATTAAAAAACCCTTATATAAAAAAAAGAATTCTCCCTTTTAAAAATAATAGGCCGGCCTCTTTTATTATTTTGACCCGTCTCCTTTTGCTTTACTCAGTTCGTTTGCGTGTATAATGGTGGCCGTTCCTTTCCAGGGCTTCGTCCTCATCAGATTGGGGCTTCGTCCCTTTGATTCAATTTAGGGCTTTTGAAGTGCCGATAGTATGGAGATTGATTCTATGATCTCTTGAGTGTATCCTTGATTGATTGATGCTCACTTCGGCTACTTCTTTGATCGAATTCCTTCTTCGATTCGGTATGTAATTATTTGCTTGTGCTTTTCTGATTTTATGCTTTCTGGAATTCGATACCCTTGCCGATTATGTGAATTTGATTTATATAGGGTTTTTTAAATCCTATTCTTGCGTTCGTATAAAATCATTTGAATTTGTCAATAATTCTCCTCGGCCGTTCGATTAATTTCTGATGTTGATGATTTTACTGACTCAATCAAATTCGTATAATTCGTGTTTACTTGGTTAACACGGTTTGACTTGTTCGATTTCTTGATTGACTAGGCTTCGGCTTGATGCTGGATAATGTTTGACTTCGACTTGGTTTTTGACTTGTTCCAACTTATCCACGGCTTCAGCTCCGATCATATTTCTGTTGATTTTATTCTCATGGTTTCACGAAAAATAAATAACCACTACACTTTGAAACTGCTCCTTGACTTGTGTTTACTGTGGCACTGTGTCACTGTGTTTATTTGTGTCCACTGATGCTTCGAGTCTGCAACTTGTAGCTGGACTTGTTGATGTACATATTAATTTGTTCACTGTGTCACTTAGGTGTATACGTTTGCACTGTGCATTGACTTGAGCTTCTGGCTTCGCTTCTTTATGGTCTGATCTCTGGTTTACTATCTGTATTCACTACAGTTTGTACATGCATTTGCCACACTGTTTGCTGCATTGTTGTTATTGCATTGATGATTTTGTGTTGGTTCCATTGTTGCATCTCTGACCTGTGCGTTCCATTCTCGTGTGTTCATTTGAGTTGTCTACACTTAGACTTGAGCTTTCATTGTCATGTTGCATTGACCTAAAACAATCCATATTATCGCTTTGATATTGCAGTTTGGTCTTGACGCAGTTGCTCTTTGTTGCACTGCATAGTGGTCTTCTGTCCATGGCACTGTTCATGTTGAGTTTGTTGCTGTGTTGATTTGAATTGTTACATGGTTCATGTCACTGGTTGCTTCGAGTCAGTTTCATTGTGTTAGTTTCATTGTTGCTACTCCTTCGGTGCACTATGCTTTGTGTACATGTCTTGTTGAGTTTGTAGTTTGCTGTTGGTTTTGGTTTTCATTTTTGCTGTTTGCGTGCTTCATTGACATCTGATTCACTTGCACCTGTATTTGGTCATAATTGATGGTTCAGTGGTGTTTTCTGAAACTTGCAGTAGTCATTGCAGTATTTGCCATTGTTTGATATAGTTTTGAATTGTGCAGTATGGTCCATGTATGCAAAATATTGAACTTGTATATATTTGCACATTTGTTACTGTCACTGCTGCAGTCGCTATGCAGTTGCTATGCCTTGCTTTTGAGTTGTTTTGTCTCTGCCCAGTTGATGTTCTGTTCATTGCTTGTGACATCCATATTGCAACTATTTTGGTCGAGACTTGTTGTTTGTTGGCACTGGACCTGATCTGCATACTTGATTGTTGCAGTCCATTTTGCTGTTGGTCTTCGTTGCATTCATGTCATGTTGCCTTGTGTTGAATCCAGTTTCAAAATTTGGGTTTGACCTTGTGCTCGTGTCGTGATTTTGAATATATTGCACGTGAGTTGAACTCGGTTTTTCATTTGGGTTTGACCTGTGCTTGCCTGTCCCTGTAAATCAATCAAGTGTATATATCGGCGTGCACGGCCTTGTGGCATATACAGTAATATACTGTGTATGTCACAAGTTGTTCGTGTATGATGAATTCAAATTTAAATGATGACGAACAACCCAAATAACTGAGGCAAATATCATTTTTAAAATTCACGTTTTATTTTATATCGCAAAAATATTTTATTTTCAATTTTACTGCGTTAGTTTATATTTTTGCAGATCGCTCAGATGCTGGATTCAAACTTGAATGCAGTTGAAGATAAATACGAGTGTGAGTGATATGTAGTGAGGTGCTGATGTAAAATAGTGAAATGTCATGTATTGTAGTCAAAATTGTATATGTATAGTGAGAGCTTGAAATTGTACTATCAAAGTTGTAATAAATATTTGTTTGAATAAAATATTCGTTTGAATTCAAAAACTTTGTTATTTATTTTTATTCAGCAAATATTTATTTATTCTGTGAAGATTAAAATAGTACGTTAACAAATACATTTAAGCGAATGTATATATGTTTATTATCATCAAACAAAAATCATATAGCGCAAAGCGCATATTCAACAAAGACTACTTTCTGGAGGACAAAGACAAAGGTTCAGTATATTATTGCGATTTATTATTATTATCCCAATGCATCATGTATTCCGCTGCATTATTTATGTCTCCTACTACATGCATAACTCTGATTTGAATTGTAAAGGTGCAATCAAACGTTAGTTGTAAAACCGCTTCATGAATTGTTTATTTGATTATCATATTTTTTCATTCTACTGTGAGGTTCTGTGTTTCTTTCTTCCTTTTCTATTATTTTCTTATTTACCCCATTTACAGTTTTCCCTTTTGAATGGTTTGAATTAGACATGTGTGGTTTATTGTTGATTTAAAGCGTCCAAAAGGGTGGGTCATTACAGTTGGTATTAGAGCTTTGGTTTAGACATACCTTAGCCTGTTGGGTTAACTCATTAAAGATAACGTAGTAATATCTTAGAATGAGTTTGTCTGAGTGTATATATGAGATAGCGTATTTGTTAGTGTTATAAAATTTCTTATATAACTTTTGAAATGAAATAATTTTTCTTAATATTATGTATTATATATAAAGGAATAAATTTTTTATAACTAATATAGTTATTTGCAATGTGTTTGATTTATGAAATAATAATATTTTATTATCATTTATTATTGATTTGTTGTATTTAGCCAGTTTATAAGCATTGGCAATTATGGTTGGTTGAATTTATGGATTAAACACTAGTTTAATAATAATGTATAAAGTGGATAATTTGGATATTCGTTATGAAATTGAAATGTTTTGTTGTGGAAAAAAGTAGTGTTTATAAACTAAATTAAACTTTATGAAATGTGTCATAAATAAATTTGAAAAGTAAGGATGAAAAATAATTGGATAAAAAAAATATGAATTAAAATGAAATGATTAAAAATTAAGTCATAACTTGTAAATTTTTATGAATAAATGGATGTTGCAATATATGGTTGTTAACCCGCCTTTTTACAAGGCCACGGACAGGCGGATTTAACCAAATCGACTGTTCATTTGTCGAATATGGAATACGATTTGTTGGAACTGTTAGTCGCTATGCACTGGATCAATGATGGTCAAACATATAGATACTGAGTTGACGTGTAGTAATCGCAGCAGTAACAATATAAATATAATAGCAGGGCGAATAAACAGAAAAGTAAAGAAAGAAGCAATCACAGCAAAGTTTTATACTAGTTCGGACCTCCAGTCCTACGTCCAGTCTCAGACTTCTTCTGGAATTTAACTATTACCCTCACTTCGCCCAGAGGAATAGACACCTGAGCAGCAGAATAGGATTTCAGTACACTTCCCCGAGCAGTCAAACGAGACTTCAATATTTCTTTTACAAAGAAATAACTTGACTATATATTGTGTCTTAAATACACTGAGTAGTCAAACTGGAGCACAACTTCTGTAACTGGTAAAAAATGATGGAGAATGAGTGTACAGAGGTTAGAAAGTGAATTAAGACCAAACTCAAATATTGTGGAGTGAAAGACGTTGGTCTAAGTTTGCTTTTGAAATAAATATTGAATTTGGAGCGTTTGTAAGCAATATGAGAATGGTATTAGAGAATAGGATTGTGTGTGATTTTGAAATGATAGAAGACTTATATAAGAGTGACTGGAAGCCAATAAAAGTTGCAATCCTTCATAAATGTTGGTTTGAAAGAGATACGTCCATTGAGTGTTGAAGAGAAGGCTTGGAAAAGGTCTATGGCTATTCATTTTGTAATGGTTATATAAAACCGTTAGTACATTTTGATTCAATAGTAGGTGTGGCATGGTGAAAGGGTGCGTGTGTTCCCCCTTGAGGACCAGAGTTCGAATCCCACCATAGCCGCCTTTTTCCATAATTTAATTTCGCTTGTCTGAAGAATAAAATAAATGTTGCCTATTCAATTAACAAATGCGGCTTTGGTGTAGTGGTATGGATGTGTGTTACTGATGTTAGCGTCCTGGGTTCGAAACATGATGTAGCCTTTTTCTTTTGCAGCTATTTATTAGTGACTTTCATTCACACTTGTAACTGCCTTTGTTTCAAAAGCTTGCATGGTGTAATGGGACTGATGCATGTCTCTCTCCTTGATGGCATGGTGGAGGTAGGTGGCTCGGCATTACGGTGAGACCGGTCTGGCTCGGTATGGTGGAGGTTGGTGGCTCGGCATTGCGGTGAGACTGGTGTGGCTCGGCATGGTGGAGGTAGGTGGCTCGGCATTGCGGTGAGACCGGTGTGGTTTGGCATGGTGGAGGTAGGTGGCTCGGCATTGCAGTGAGACCGGTGTGGCTCGACATGGTGGAGGTATGTGGCTTGGTGGAAGGCCATGATGGGCTTATACCATTCAGAAATCCCAACAACTCAGGATTTGTCTATAAACACAGCGTGTGGGGGTTTAAAAAGGGATCTTCTCTTCAGCACTCTGACTTTCTACTTTCTAAGGCTAAGGCTAGTTTACCATTTTGTAACTATAATCAATTCTTATATCTAAAAAGGAAATTTCTAGAGTGGACGTAGGCCGGAGTTAGCCGAACCACTACAAATTCTATGTCTTTACTGCTTTCATTTTAATTCCTGTTATTCTTCATACTTATATTCTCTTCATACAATCCATCTGTTATCTGTGACTGGTGTTTGGTGCTTTCATAAGGATTTGGGTGTTGGTGACCAATTTTGGCGCCAACATTTTGGTGCTTTCACTGAGAATGCAAGCACTCGAGGATTTTGGAGCTAGGAACTTGGATTCTAGAAAGCAATGGCTAGGCCATCAACAAGGAAGCAAGTGACAAAAAGGAGCAATCGGGTGGGAAGTGTGACGACCCAGAATTTTTGAGCATTTGAAATTGAAATATTTAACTGATTTTATATATTTAAAAGTTAATATTTAACTTGAATTCAAGTATCACCATTTATTTGGATAATTTAATTATTAAATTAAATAATTTGAAATTGGGTAAAATATTGAATCTGGAGTTTTAAGCCTATTAAAAATAATTTGAAGGCTTGTAAAATTTATATTGATAGTGTTGAGGATAATAAAAGTTTTAAAATTTAATTTAACATTGATTTTTTCAGTTTTAAAAATATATCGTTTAAATTGAATTTAAAAATAGCCTTCCGAGGCACAGTCTTGGAATTCGACGAAACCAATTCCATTGGATCCATAATATTGTATTACTGTCGGATTTTAATTTTCGTAGCGTTTGGAGTTGTCCTGTGATCGTACGGTAGATTAACGCGTTGTAGTTTATATCAAAAATTCAAATTTAATTAAGCATGTATATTTATTTATACTAGTCAACATCAGCCGAATTTCCATCACATCTGAACTTTTCGAATCCCTGTAGAAAATCCGTTCTAACACGTTAATCTCTAATCCTGCCCCATTATTTCTAACCCCTCCTTTTCTTTTCCAAAGACAACAGTTTGTTTAACATAAAAAGTAAAAATAAATCTCGAAAAAAGGGTAGAAACAGGGTATTCAAATCGGAATCCCTTCGTATGCGATCAATTAAGCCAAGCCCTTTCCTCTTGTTCGAATCGAATTTCAATTCAAAGAATTGTACGCTAGTGCAATCGAGGAGAACGACGAATCGGAGGAGAACATGTGCGCTCGTGCTCGCGCACGCGAGAGGAGCTTGAGTTTGAGACTCGGCGATGCGGCCTGGGTTTTCGCGAGGTCGGTAAAGTATTCTGGTTCGAGCATCAACTGTGCCGATGGTAGGCGATCAAATCCTTGGATCTGGGAAGCTCGCACGCGAACAAGTGGATGGAGGAAGTCGATCTCGTTTTTGGTGGTGCTCACGATTCGATTCTGACGATCGTGAGTGGGCACGGCGAAGCAGTGAGGTATTTTTCGATCAACTTAAGTTATTTAATTTAATACATGTATATAGGTTTGGAAAATGAAGTTTGTTTTATTTAAATTTGATGTCTATATAGGGTTTAATTTACAGAAGGATGCAAACCAATTTTATTTTATAAGGTTCAGTATATATGTATATTAACAACAAATTATGAAGCCGTTTATTTTATTTATTTGTTTATTTATTGATTTTTATATATGAATAGTAAAATTAATTACTGTTTTATAATTATTATTATTATTATTTTTACACGAAAGATAAACATGAAGAAAAGTAATTAATTGGACAGCTAGATCTAAAATAGTCCTGTTTTTAAATTTAAATTTGGATTATTTATTTATGCAAAAGTTAAATATATGTACATAAGTATATAAAAGGGAAGATTTTGAAGAAAATAGGAATTTTTAATGAATGTTGAAAGTGTATATATAAATTAGAATTTTTGAGATCTATAAATTATTTTTATAGGTATATATAGGTAGTTTTAAAAACGAGATAAATACTTATACACATTTTCAATTTACTGGTTATTTTAATCAATGGATTTGGTAATTAAATTATCAAATTTATTTATTTGGTTTATTATTGTTACTAAAAGATTTTTCTAAAGGGAATTACTGGTTTAAAAATTAAATTAAATTAAATTGTTAGTAAATTAAATTTGTTAAATGGTGATAAATGATCTGGTTAATTCAAATATTAATAAATTGTATAATATTTATACAAGGTCTAAATTGTGAAGAAAACAAGTCGAGATGTAGATGAGTTGCAAATCAATAACAAAGGTGAGTAAATCTCACTCAGCTGAATTTTTATTTAAATTTAAATTGTTAAATTTAAATAATTGGTTGGATGATTGAATTGATTTGATGTGATATATTATAGTATATAATATATCTTGGAATGATTGATTTTCCGCATTATATAGCGGATGAGACCCTATGCGCCGCATAATAGGGGATGATTTATATTAATCCCATATACCGTGATATTCCACCTCGAAGTGTAATTGGTATTTATATTGTGCTAATGTCTGTGGATGCAGAGAATAGGTTAGAAGGATCCAACTGGATTCCTCAACATTTATTTAGATTATTTAATATTCTCTGTTATGATTATTTGATATTTTGTGATGAATTATATTGGAATATTGAATGCTATAGTTTGTTTGAATATTTCGGTACACTGAGTTATCTAAATATATAGAATGAGATTTTTGAAAAGAAAATAAAAGAGCGAATTTGTAAGTAAAATAATTATAGAGAATATGAATAAATTGAAGGATAAATTGGAAAAGAATAAAAGTGATTTTAAATTTCTAATAAATAAATTTCGAGTATGGAAATATGATTTTGAATAAACAGAGAAATAATGAATTTTTAACCTTAAGTGACATTATTTAAAGGAATAAAGAATTTATTTTAAAAAAAATCCAAGTTTTAAATTTATTGAAATAGATAAAGAAGGAATTTATTTCAAAATGGAGTAAATTGGAAATCAATTTGGAAACTGATTCAAGTGTCTGAAATTGGATTTTTAAAGGAGAATGTGGCTATGAAATTTATAAAATGGGTTTATATAAGCAAAGTAATATATCAGGAGATATTTAGGAAGAATAAATTCACGGTGAGAATTTATTAAAGGAATGGGAAAATTTGTTTAAAAATAAATAGTGATTTATTTTTTTTAGGATGTGAAGAGAAGCGTATTTCCCTGGACAGCCAAGTACGTTTTCAAAGTAAATTTTCAAATATAAGTTAAAGGCTTTAATGTTGTTTTAAAAGGATGTTCTAGAAAATTTATTATTTCTGAATGTCTAAATTCTAAAGTAAGTATTTTTCAAAATTTATTATCATAATAATTATTTAAAAGATGATTTGGTAATTTGTTTAAAGGAGAAAATCTAGTTTTATAATTTTATAAATTAACCTTATTTTAAATATTCATAAAGTGTTATTTTTAATTAAATATTAAAGTAATTTTTCTAAATTTAAATGTTAAAGCATATTTTAAAATAAAGTGTTTTTAAATTATTTTAAAAAACTAAAGTTTTGTGCTTGGGGAATTCAATAGAAATAAAAAATATTTGGGAAATTTATTCTGTAGAAGAAAGATAGTTTGAAACTGTTTTCAAAAAAGAATTGAAAAGTGGAAAAATATCTTGCGAAGATATTTTGAGAATAATAAATAATTTGGAGAAATTATTTATGGTTGATGGATGTTTGTGAACGTTAATTGATAGTTAAATCGCCGACTATCAATATTGGCCAATGCGCTGATTGTTTCGAAGAGACCGGGATCGGGATTTATTTCTCGAAAACCACTTCAATTCGGTTTGTATGTTTTCGTGGGAAAAACGAGCTCGGAGTCGAAGATGGAGTAATGAAATGCAAGGGCTAATCGCTACTAATCCTGAGGATGTTTCCAAAATGGATGTGGTTGGAGTAGTGGCTTCGGTTCCGTTCGAACCCGGGACGGACTTGTATGGACGAATGCTTTCGGAACATCGTCAGGTGGACGATGGGCATTCTAAGTGAAATGTTCTAAAAGGTATCGCTTAGTCTCAAGCATCATCAACCGGGAATGACAGAAAATCAAGGGTATGCAGCAAGGCTAGGTGGGTAGCACCCACTTCAGGGTAAGGTCAACCCTGTCTAGATGTCCCTTTTATTTCGGCTTAGTGGTGTGGTTGCTGATCGCAACCGTGGGGTGATCTTACTCAGGATTACCCAGTAAGGGGTAGTCCCGATCTTGTGTTGCAGGGGGTCGGAAGTGATCCTCGGTATACTGATCTAGACCAGGTACCGTGAGAGGTGGTACCCCAGTGCTTAGTCATTAGTTGGAAATCCATTCTCCCTATGCGCCTTTTACGAGCTTTGTTTGTATTACCCACTTTGTGGCTAGTAGCCGGAATTTAATAATGTAACAATTTCAGCTATTTTAATAAGTATTTGTATATAGACCGTATTATAATATCAGAGGATTTTAATAAAAAGTGTTTTAACTATCGTAAGGTAAAAACCCGACATGTTTATTTGTGGCGTGGTCTTACGAGATGCTTTGGTTTCAAAGGATTTTTAAACTTTAATAATCAATTTGAGTGTGATTTCTCATGCCGGTTTTCCAGACTGACTCGGGTATTATTTAACTATAATGCTCGGGTCAGACCGAGTATTATAGAATACAGGAAAGGATGCTGTGGAGCTTAAGAGGCGAGCTGGATGGCGATACGTACTTCCGTATTTGATTATTATTCTGCTGTGTATCCAGTTGTATGTTATTGATGTGGAACTCTGATGATGTACTCTGATGATGTATGTATAAACAGATATAGTATTTGTTATTTTTGGTGTAAAGATCTATGGTTACCTATTATATTTTATTCCGCTGTGATGATTAGATTCTGATGTTGTTTTCTATTTTCTTCTTCTACCTCTACTTCTTTAACCCAAATGGTTCGTATTTCCGTACATCTTGAGTTGATTGATGGAGAATAGTGTTGACTCAAAGGGTACGGAATTGCGGGTCGTTACAGTTGGTATCAGAGCTTATGTGGTGATAACCTTGGCTCTGGTGGGAATTATTCATAGAATAGAGTCTGTAGTACTCTAGAATGAGTTTGAGTGTATTAATAGATATGAGCATGTATTTGTTAGTGAATATAAAATTGTTTTTATATTGTGTTGATTTATCGGTTGAGTGTTTATGAATTCTGGACGACGTGTGGGACGCCATGTTATCGATAGGGATTTCTAAACTTTTAAACAAGACAAACCGACATGGTATTGTTTTAAATAGGGTAAATGAAATAATTTTACCCAAAATTATTTTTGTATATAAAAGAAATGATTTTTCATAATTGTTACAGTTATATATGGATGCCTAGTTGTTAGAAAGTGATAATATTAAATTATTATCATTGTATGAAAATTGAATAAGAAATTGAAATAATAACCAAAGATTAAGGAATATATTAATAAAATAAATGGAATTTGTAAATGTGATTCATAATTGAATAAGGAATTGAAATCATAATTAAAAGCTAAGAAACAAATTCATATACAAACGAGATTTGTAAATGTAAATATAAATGTGAATTATAGTGTGATTAATAACTAAAATAAGATAAAACTCCAAAGTAATGTTTGAATATAAATTTAAAGGATTAGGAATTTGAAAATTTGGAAATTTAAATTTCCTTTGAATTTGAAAATGATTCTCAAAAAATTGGGAAGATAATATATATTTGAGAAATATTTTTGAATCAAGATTGAAATCTAGAGAAATTTGGAATTTAAAAATATTTGAAGGGATTTTAAAGAAATAAAAGCATTGAACTCTTTACGGTCGCTGGAAAATAATTCCGATGATGATCGCGACATCATCGGTGTTCATTTTCGAGTTTCCAAGAGGGAGATTGCTACCTGCATGTTTTGGATTAATGTTTGTTTGTGAAATTTGGTTTGATTTTGAAAATGCAAAGGAATAGTTTGGTTTAGATATATATGTTTTCAAAATTGAATTTTGAACATTTTAGTAATGAGTTTAAACATGTAAGCAAAAGGGAATTGAAACTGAATGTAGAACTTAAGTTTGAATGGGAAAAATTTGTCAAGTTGGACTAAATAAAATAAGGTTTTGAGATTTGAAATTAGTAAGTAACTGAATGATTTATATGGCACGCAAATGAAATGAATTTGAACATTGGATAATGTTTGATTTAAAATTGTGTAAAATAAAGAGCAGAATTAGTTCAAATGGACTAAAATTATTAATGTTTGGAAATAAAATTTATTGGTTGAAAATGAATTTGTGAATGAACAAATGAATTTATAATTGTAAGTAAATGAACTGAAATTGGATATTGTAATGATATTAAATGGAATTAAGTCATCGCTTAACAAAATTCAGAGGAATGGTATGTAGCAAGATTTAACCGGAGTTAAGCTAAATAAAATTGAAATGAAATGAATTCAGTTGAGTTATAGATAATATTGAATGGAATAAAATTCTTACTTAAATAAATAAATGTAAACTAAGTAAGTATTGAATTGGATTAAAATAGATTTGGTGTGAGTTGTAAACAAATCCAATTCAAGCATAAATTGAATGACCTTATTATTAATAAATTCAATAATGAATTGTTAATGTGAATTAAAATTAAGAATGGATAAAAGAATAAACTAATCGAATAAATTAGTAAAATGGTTGGAGATTTAATCAAAGGAAAAATCAAATCAAAGATTTAAATGGAGGTTGGTGGAACAAAATAAACTTAAGTTATTGGGTGGAATAGTTTGAAGAAATAAATAACTTGAGTAAATTGTGAGATGGTTATTTAATATATGGGTTGTCGAGTTTAATAAAATGGTTTGGAATCAAACTTTTTGGATATGAAAGAAAATGCAATGAAAGTTTGTGAATAAATTAAAATGGGATGGAATCAAGTGTAAATTGAGTTGGAATCGGTTTAAATGGTTATAAAGCTTAATTAATTATTTCTTCACATTAATATTGTAGAATTGCATAAGAAAATAGGTCGTTCGATGTAAACGGGATTAGATAAAATTCTATGAGTTATTAGAAGTGAAATAGGATGATTTTGAAATCAATTGGAATGAATATGAGTTTATTTTTCTTAGAATGGATTAAATATAAGCATGTAAGTTGTAAATCACTTAAACTGAATGAAATGGTTTGAGAATTGGTTGTAAGTAATTGTAATCAGTGTCGGAACCTCATATGTGTTTATGGAAATTATATAGCGTGCATTATATGTGAAATTTATGTGTTAACTATTGAAAGTAAGTGAAATGTTAATAAATTGCACATATTTAGTACTTATATGTTTGAACTGAGTAAGTACAGGTACCGGGAAGCCGTTTGGCTGGATTTGGTCGCACTAATTGCTAAATAATAAACCGCTTGCTTAAAAATGCTAAGTAAAAGTACGCATACGCAATAAAAATATGAAATATGAACTGTTTTTTTTTCCGACCGTGTGGGTCGATGTATATATATTTAGATCTCTTGTCAAATTGCAAAAGCTCCTCCGTACAAAGGAGACTGCCAAAAATTTTCAAAAATTTTGGGAGTGAGAAAAATTTTGAATTTTTTTGGAAAATTTTTGTTAGCGATAAAACGATTATAAATTGGAAATTGAAATAAATTAGTGAATGGAACTAATTTAAAATAACAATATGAATCAGTTACAAAAGGAAGATAAAATTAAATATTCAGAGTTGAAAATAAATTAAATTCATATGGAGATGGGAGAACCAATTTGAATAGAAATAGGTAGAAACTAAAGTGGTGAAATAAAAATAAATATTTAAAGTGTATAAAATATTTATATTAAACTTAAAAAAATGAATGGGGAAATCCTTAAGTAAATTTAGTATTGGAAATTTTTTATTCTAGGCGAATAATTGAATGAAAATTAAAACTGAAAGTCGTGAAATGGGATAAATATGGATTGTGAATAAGAATCAAAATAATGTGAATAAAAGAAAATTGATATAGTTAATAGTCGATGGATATAAATACATAGGATATATGCATATTTATTTTATTCCATTAGCGATTTGATCCAGATTAGAGCACAGAATTTCGAGATAGTTATATCGATCCGAGTTAGGATTTTTCACTCGATTTTCGACGCGAACCCTGGATACGGATTTTGACTGATTCTGTAAATTCTCTATCATAGTTATGACTACGCAAGGAGAATGACTATTTCTGATCAAGAAACTAGATCTGAGTCCGCACTAGGAAGTCAAGTGGACAGTACTAGTTCGGAAGTGAAATTGTGTGATCGAGTAAGCGATCGGATTCGGTATTACGTACGAATGATATAGGTACATCGTATGGGCTTAAATGGAATGAATATTGAAATTTCATAAAGAAGTCAAATGAATGATTTTGAATGTTGTGATTGGATATTATTGCTAAGTAGAATATACAGGTATTATGAAGGAAAAGAAAAATGGGCTTTGATTTCAGAAGATAAATTTGAATTGCTTGACAAAAAGGTATGTATTTAAAATTTCTGTATGAAATTTGATTGGGTTTTGATCTAGCCACCTAGCTTTTGTTTTCTTTAGAAATTCGGGAGCTTTGTAGAGTCATTTTGTAGTTGTACTGAGCTAGCCACGCAAAGGAGACGCTGGCAAAAAAATTTGAAAATTTAAGGAGTTAGAAATTTTTTGAGAAAATTTGAAAACTTAAAGCTTGGTTTTGAATTATAATTTGAATGATTGAATAAATAAAGTTGTTTAGGAACTATGGAAAAGTTTGGAAGGTTAGTTAGATGGATAGTGTGTCTTTAATAAAGATTACTTGGTTGTTATTAAAAAATATATTTGGTTTTAGGGAAGATAGTTAACGGGTTGTGGACCATTCCTCTTAAGTAGTAATTTCGGGGACGAAATTCTTTTAAGAGGGGAGGAATGTGACGACCCAGAATTTTTAAGCATTTGAAATCATAATATTTAATTGATTTTAAATATTTAAAAGTTAATATTTAACTTGAATTCAAGTATCACCATTTATTTGGATAATTTAATTATTAAATTAAATAATTTGAAATTGGTTAAAATATTGAATCTGGAGTTTTAAGCCTATTAAAAATAATTTGAAGGCTTGTAAAAAAATTATTGATAGTGCTGAGGATAATAAAAGTTTTGAAATTGAATTTAACACTGATTTGTTCAGTTTTAAAAATATATCGTTTAAATTGAATTTAAAAATAGCCTTCCGAAGCACAGTCTCAGAATTCGACGAAACCAGTTCCATTGGATCCGTAATATTGTATTATTATCGGATTTCAATTTTCGTAGCGTTTGGAGTTGTCGTTTGATCGTACGGTAGATTAACGCATTGTAGTTTATATCGAAAATTCAAATTTAATTATGCATATATATTTATTTATACTAGTCAGCGTCGGTCGAATTTCCATCACATCTGAACTTTTCGAATCCTTGTAGCAAATCCATTCTAACACGTTAATCTCTAATCCTGCCCCATTATTTCTAACCCCTCCTTTTCTTTCTATAGACAACAGTTTGTTTAACATAAAAAAAATCTCGAAAAAAAGGTAGAAACAGGGTATTCAAATCGGAATCCCTTCATATGCGATCAATTAAGCCAAGCCCTTTCCCCTTGTTCGAATCGAATTTCGATTCAAAGAATTGGACACTCGTGCAAACAAGGAGAACGGCGAATCGGAGGAGCACTTGCACGCCCACGCACGCGAGAGGAGCTCGAGTTCGAGACTCAGCAACGCGGCCTGGGTTTTCGTGAGGTCGGCAAAGTATTCTGGTTCGAGCATCAACTGTGCCGATGGTAGGCGATCAAATCCTTGGATCTGGAAAGATCGCGCGCGAACAAGTGGAGGGAGGAAGTCGATCTCATTTTGGGTGGTGCTCGCGATTCGATTCTGACGTTCGTGAGTGGGCTCGGCGAAGCAGTGAGGTATTGTTCGATCAACTTAAGTTATTTAATTTAATACATGTATATAGGTTTGGAAAATGAAGTTTGTTTTATTTAAATTTGAGGTCTATATAAGGTTTAATTTATAGAAGGATGCAAACCAATTTTATTTTATAAGGTTCGGTATATATGTATATTAACAGTAAATTATGAAGCAGTTTATTTTATTTATTTATTTATTGATTTTTATATATGAACAGTAAAATTAATTACTGTTTTATTATTATTACTATTATTTTTATTACTTTTACAGGAAAGATAAACAGGAAGTAAAGTAATTAATTAGACAGCTAAATCTAATATAGTTCTGTTTTTAAATTTAAATTTGGATTATTTATTTATGCAAAAGTTAAATATATGTACATAAGTATATAAAAGGGAAGATTTTGAAGAAAATAGGAATTTTTAATGAATGTTGAAAGTGTATATATAAATTAGTATTTTTGAGATCTATAAATTATTTTTATAGGTATATATAGGTTGTTTTAAAAAGGAGATAAATACATATACACATTTTAATTTACTAGTTATTTTAATCAATGGATTTGGTGATTAAATTGTTAAATTTATTTATTTGGTTTATTATTGTTACTAAAAGATTTTTTAAAGGGAATTACTGGTTTAAAAATTAAACTAAATTAAATTGTTAGTAAATTAAATTTGTTAAATGGTGATAAATGATGTGGTTAGTTCAAATATTAATAAATTGTACAATATTTATACAAGGTCTAAACTGTGAAGAAAACAAGTCGAGATGTAGATGAGTTGCAAATCAATAACAAAGGTGAGTAAATCTCACTCAGTGAATTTTTATTTAAATTTAAATAATTGGTTGGATGATTGAATTGATTTGATGTGCTATATTATAGTATATAATATATCTTGGAATGATTGATTTCCCGCATTATATAATGGATGAGACCCTATGCGCCGCATAATAGCGGATGATTTATATTAATCCCATATACCACGATATTCCACCTCGAAGTGGAATTGGTATTTATATTGTGCTAACGTCTATGGATGTAGGGAACAGGTTGGAGGGATCCTACTGGATTCCTCAACATTTATTAAGATTATTTAATATTCTCTGTTATGGTTATTTGATATTCTGTGATGAATTATATTGGAAAAATGAATGCTATAGTTTGTTTGAATATTTCGGTACACTGAGTTATCTAAATATATAGAATTAGATTTTTGAAAAGAAAATAAAAGAGGGAATTTGTAAGTAAAATAATTATAGAGAATATGAATAAATTGAAGGATAAATTGGAAAAGAATAAAAGTGATTTTAAAATTCTAATAAATAAATTTCGAGTATGGAAAGGGGATTTTGAATAAATAGGGAAATAATGAATTTTTAACCTTAAGTGACATTATTTAAAGGAATAAATAATTTATTTTAAAAAATCCAAGTTTTAAATTTATTGAAATAGATAAAGAAGGAATTTATTTCAAAATGGAGTAAATTGGAAATCAATTTGGAAACTGATTCAAGTGTTTGAAATTGGATTTCTAAAGGAGAATGTGGCTATGAAATTTATAAACTGGGTTTATAAAAGAAAAGTAATATATCAGGGGATACTTGGGAAGAATAAATTCACGGTGAGAATTTATTAAAGGAATGGGAAATTTTTTTAAAAATAAATAGTGATTTTTTTTAGGATGTGAAGAGAAGCGTATTTCCCTGGACAGCCAAGTACGTTTTCAAAGTAAATTTTTAAATATAAGTTAAAGGCTTTAATGTTGTTTTAAAAAGCATTTTCTAGAAAATTTATTATTTCTAAATGTTTAAATTCCAAAGTAAGCATTTTTTAAAATTTATTATCGTAATATTATTTAAAAGATGATTTGGTAACTTGTTTAAAGTAGAAAATCTAGTTTTATAATTTTATAAATTAATCTTATTTTAAATATTCATAAAGCATTATTTTTAATTAAGTATTAAAGTAGTTTTTCTAAATTTAGATGTTAAAGCATATTTTATAATAAAGTGTTTTTAAATTATTTTAAAAAACTAAAGTTTTGTGCTTGGTGATTTCAGTGGAAATTAAAAATATTTGGGAGATTTATTCTGTAGAAGAAAGATAGTTTGAAACTGTTTTCAAAAAAGAATTGAAAAGTGGAAATATGTCTTGCGAAGATATTTTGAGAATAATAAATAATTTGGAGAAATTATTTATGGTTGATGGAAGTTTGTGAACGTTAATTGATAGTTAAATCACCGACTATCAATATTGGCCAATGCGCTGATCGTTTCGAAGAGACCGGGATCAGGATTTATTTCTCGAAAACCACTTCGATCCGGTTTGTATGTTTTCGTGGGAAAAGGTGCTCGGAGTCGAAGATGGAGTAATGAAGTGCAAGGGATAGTCGCTACTAATCCTGAGGATGTTTCCAAAATGGATGTTGTAGGAGTAGTGCCTTCGGTTAAGTTCGAACCCAGGACGGACTTGTATGGACGAATGCTTTCGAAACATCGTCAGGTGGACGATGGACATTTAAAGTGAAACGTTCTAATAGGTAACACTTAGCCTCAAGCGTCATCAACTGGGAATGACTGAAAATCAGGGGTTATGCAGCAAGGCTAGGTGGGTAGCACCCACTCCAGTGTAAGGTCAACCCTGTCTAGATGTCCCTTTTATTTCGGCTTAGTGGTGCGGTTGCTGATCACAACCGTGGGGTGATCTTACTCGAGATTTTCCAGTAAGGGGTAGTCCCGATCTTGTGTTGTAGGGGATCGGGAGTGATCCTCGGTATACTGATCTAGACCAGGTACCGTGACAGGTGGTACCCCAGTGCCTAGTCATTAGTTGGAAATCCATTCTCCCTACGCGCCTTTTACGAGTTTTTTTTGTACTACCCACTTTGTGGCTAGTAGCTGGAATTTAATAATGTAACAATTTCGGCTATTTTAATAAGTATTTGTATATAGACCCTATTATAATATCAGAGGATTTTAATAAAAAGTGTTTTTGCCATCGTAAGGTAAAAACCCGACATGTTTATTTGTGGCGTGGTCTTACGAGATGCTTTGGTTTTCAAAGGATTTTTGAAACTTTAATAATCAATTTGAGTGTGATTTCTCACGCTGGTTTTCTAGACTGAATCGGGTATTATTTAACTATAATGCTCGGGTCAGACCGAGTATTATAGAATACAGAAAAGGATGCTGTGGAGCTCAGGAGGCGAGCTGGATGGCGATACGTACATCTGTATTTGATTATTATTCCGCCGTGTATCCAGTTGTATGTTATTGATGTGGAACTCTGATGATGTACTCTGATGATGTATGTATAGACAGATATAGTATTTTTTTGTGTAAGGATCTGTGATTACTTATTATATTTTATTCCGCTGCGATGGTTAGATTCTGATGTTGTTTTCTATTTTCTTCTTCTACCTCTACTTCTTTAACCCAAATGGTTCGTATTTCCGTAAAAAAATGTTGACTCAAGGGGTATGGAATTGCGGGTCGTTACAGGAAGTCAAGAGGCTTCCACTAGAGCTGGAGCAGGTCAAGCATGCATCTACATCACTAGAAACAAGATGGAAGCAATGTTGAAAAGGCAAGAGAAGATAATGCAGGCTCTTATCAGACAATTTACACATGCAGGAAATGCAGGAGCTTAGATCCGTGGAGCTGGATCCGAAGCGATCAATCAACAAGCAGAGGGAATGGCTCAGTAGGGTGTAGCCCCCAATCAGCAGGCGACTATCAACCTAACTAGATCTAGACTCGGGGGCATTCCACCAGGAAACGCTGGACCAATCCATAGAGGGATACCAGATGACGCTGTGCAACCCGACACTAACAGGAGTGCAGGAGTACTAGATATGTGCCCGAGTTCCCTCGTGAACTCGAGGGGCAGACCGGAGGCAACAGAAAAGGATTACAACTCGAGCACAACGACAGATTAGCGGAGATGGTCAGACGGGCTTTGAGAGGTGGATTGGTAAACAAAGACTTGGAGGATGTGAATAGAAGTCCCTTTACTCTTACTATTTGACAAGCTTGGAATCCACCGGACTTTAAGCTACCAACGTTGGATATGTTTGATGGGAGAATGGATCTCACCGTTCGCCTAAGGTACACGAGGCATATGGAGGTACTGGGGGCATCGGATGAGGTCATGGCTCGATGCTTCCTATTGTATTTGATGGATATTGCAGTTATGTGGTTCAGACAGCTAGAGAGTGGTTCTATCGGTACATGGACGGAGCTGATAGAAAAGTTTATAAGACAACTTTGGGTTCATATAGTCAGATTCAAGAACGTAATGACCTTGACATCAATGAAGCAATGGAAGGGAGAGTCACTCAGAAACTTCTTAACCAGATTTAATGCAGCAGTAGCATCAGTAGATCGACCCGATTCGTCAATGGTTTTGATGGCAGCAGTCTCAGGAATCGTGGATAATTCGAATTTTAAGATATCATTGGAACGGGACCTCGGGGAATTCTACCATGAGGCAGAAAGGTTCCTGAGACAAGAGGATGCATAGGCTGAGAGGGTAGGGAGAGAGGCTGAAGCATATGCAATGAAGGGTGGAGGCTCACCCTTCGAGGATCCAACTAAAGACGATAAAGGAAAAAGAAAAACAAATGGCAATGGTGGCACTTCGAAGAAACCTCGGAAGGAGTCAAAGTTCCTTCTTACACAGATTTAGCTAAGACTCTGGAAAGGATTTACTTAGATACTCGAGGGCGCCTCCAGTATCGAAGGCCGGCAAAGAGAGAGCCTTTTGAATATGACCGGACATCGGGAAAGCATTGCATATTCCATGAGCTGGATGGGAATAACACAAACGACCGCAGGCATTTGAGAGATATCATTGAGGATCATGTAAGGAATGGTCATCTACAACTGTATGTAAGGAATCGAGCTGTGGCAGTAGGACAGGAGCGGCCACCGCCTACGTCTAGCAATGGTGGCACTGGATTTGGTTAACGCCAGCTTGTTATAAATTGAATGGTTTGATGGTTCTGAATAAGTACTAGTACTCGAAGTAATACGGCTAGGTCACTTACACATGTATGGGATCGAGGATGGTCCATAGGCATGCTTTGAGATGACGAAGAACTGTACTGCTCGGGTCTACGAAATTCTGTTTTCTTTTTGTTTTTTGCAGACTTTGGTTTTCTCTTTGGTACTTTGGACATTTACTTTTCTTTGGTATGGTTTTCGAGTTTGGGATGAACTCCCGGCTTGGTTGGTTTTTTGGTTTTCCATTTTGGTTTGGATGTTTGATTTTTGGTGTGGATTTCTTGTTTTCTGATCGGATTCGGATCAATGTATTAAACAATTCAGGTTTTGCGATTACTGTCCCAACCGGAGAGACGAAGTAGTGATCGGAAGTTGCAAGCCCCTTCGTCGGAGAGCGGTGGAATGGACTTAAGCAGAATATTAAAGTCCTTGGTCGGAGTGCCGAGGACCGTGAATATCAAAGTCCTTGGCCGGAGCGCCGAGGCCGGTGAATATCAAAGTCCTTGGCCGGAGCGCCGAGACCGGTGAATATCAAAGTACTTGGCCGGAGCGCCGAGACCGGTGAATATCAAAGTCCTTGGCCGGAGTGCCGAGGCCGGTGAATATCAAAGTCCTTGGCCGGAGTGTCGAGGCCGGTGAATATCAAAGTCCTTGGCCGGAGTGCCGAGGTCGGTGAATATCTAAGTCCTTGACCGTAGAGTCGAGGCCGGAGAACATACAAGCCCTTGACAAGAGAGTCGAGGCTGGAATAGGATAACACAACCCAGCGAGGCCCACAGATTCAAAGACTAAACCCGAAGAGGTAAGAGATTCGAATTTTGACTTTGGGTAGACGGACCCGGTGAGGTCCTGTATTTGGCAAAAAGGCCTAGAGTGGTCTGGAATTTGGATATCAACTCGGAAAGGTTATAGATTTGGCTTTTGGGAATTGGTGGATCAAAGCGTGGTTGGCGAATAAGATGGATCAGTATTGGCTTGGATTATGAACCGGAAGGTATGGATGTGGTTTACACACGATCTTCGGATATCGAACTTGCGGCTATTCAAAAAACACCTTCCAATAGTAAGGCATGTTTTGGGGGGCAAGTGTTAACCCGCCTTTTTACAAGGCCACACACATGCAGATTTAACCTAATCGACTGTTCGTTTGTCGAAACTAAAATACGATTGGTTGGAACAAGCTGGATTATTGACGGTCGGTTAGGAATGGTTCGATATGGATGACTCGGCATTGGAGAGGCGGCTCGGCATTGGAGAGGCCGTTCAACATTAGGAGAGGCGGCTCGGCATTGGAAGGGCCGCTCGGCATTGGAGAGGCCGCTCGGCATCACGAGACGGCTCAGCATTGGAAGGGCCGCTCGGCATCGC
This sequence comes from Allium cepa, assembly GCA_030765085.1. NCBI lineage: Eukaryota > Viridiplantae > Streptophyta > Magnoliopsida > Asparagales > Amaryllidaceae > Allium > Allium cepa. The sequence goes on from CM060941.1 coordinate 637,874,729, forward strand.
ACCTCGCTCGGCATCACACTCGCAAGGCATCGTACCTCGCTCGACATCACAATCCGCTCGGCATCGTACCTCGTTCGGCATCGCACCTCGCTCGGCATCGTACCTCGCTCGGCATCGTACCTCGTTCTGCATCGTACCTCGTTCGACATTGCACCTTACTCGGCATCGTACCTCGTACCTCGTTCGGCATCGCACCTCGCTTAGCAACGTACCATGTTCGGCATTTCACCTCGCTCGGCAATGTACCTCGTTCGGCATCGTACCTCGTTCGGCATCGCACCTCGCTCGGCATTGGTGGGACGGATCGGCATAGTGGTGAGAACGATGTGGCTTAGCATGGTGGAGGTAGGTGGCTCGGCATTGCGGTGAGACCGGTGTGGCTTGGCATGGTGGAGGTAGTTGGCTCAGCATTGCAGTGAGACCGGTGTGGCTCGGCATGGTGAAGGTATATGGCTCGGTGGATGGCCTAGATGGGCCTATACCATTCGGAAAGCCCAAAAACTCAGGATTTTTCTATAAATACAGCGTGTGGGGGTTCAAAAAAGGGATCTTCTCTTTGGCTCTCTGACTTTCTACTTTCTAAGCCTAAGGCTAGTCTACCATTTTGTAACTATAATCAATTCTTATATCAATAAAAAGGAAATTTATGGAGTGCCGAAGTTAGCTGAACCACTATAAATTCTATATCTTTAATGCTTTCATTTTAATTCCTGTTATTCTTCATATTTATATTCTCTTCATACAATCTATCTGTTATCTATGACTGGTGCTGGGTGCTTTCATAAGGATTTGGGAGTTGGTGACCAATTTTGGCGCTAATAATGGTTATAATTAAAAATGTGAAAACCTTAAAGTCTAGTAATGTGTTATGAAAGAAGTTAAGCTTTATAAATTGGCTATATAGTTAAGAAATTTCTTATGAAATGATTCACAAATAAATGTAGTATTGAATGAGAAATATTGCATGTTTTGTAATTTAAATTGAAGAGAAATATAAGCAATGTATGAATATATTAATGTTTTGTGTTAAATAGAGATATTCTATAAAACAAATATTAAAGTATGAAATGAGATTTGTGTTAATTAATGAGATTAATATTGGATTCAAATTAAAATGTAATTGTGATGAAACAAATTGGAATAAATGCGTAAGTTGTACATATATTGTTTTATTCGCATAATTAGCTTGATCTAGTTTTTATTACACAAGTTCGAGGTGAATTACACCATTTTGTGTTAGGATTTTTCATTCGATTCATGATGTTGAATATTTGATATGGATCTTTGGTTTGATTCTGAAATTCTCGATCATAGTGTGTGGCTATTCAGGGAGAATGATGGTTCTCAATCAAGAAACCTTATCGAAGTTCGCATTAGTAAAGTCGAATGAACCATACTAGTTCGAAATCAAACTTGTGTGATCGAGCGAGCGATCAAATGTGATTTTCCATGTTGAAGACATATGTATATCTTACGCTCTAATATTATTGATATGCTTTGACACTAAAATTGAAAGTTGTTGGGTTGGATATACTTGTAATTTAAATTGGAAATTTTATGCAAAACTATTATTAATTTAAAACCATTTTATAAAACTATTTTCTTTTATTTTTCTTATTCAAACTATTTTACAAACTATATATTTACAACCATTTTACAAACTATTTATATATAAAACTATTTTACAAACTATTTTATATACAAAACTATTCTGAATTCATAACCTTTTATAAAGCAAAGATGTTTAATCCCATATGGCTCTTCTTGCAGCATAATTGATTTTGGAAATTTTTTGATTCTTATATAAGATGGACTTTATATAAGTATACGATGATTTGGAAGATTATTGATTTTGGAAGGTATTCGATCTAAAGAGATAAATCTTATATACAATAGAATTTATACAAGAATTATTTGATATATTCGAGACTCTTGATTTTAGAAAGTACTCTTTGAAAATGAGATTATATATATAATGGAATTTATATAAGTGCGATATTTGAAGTTATGATTTTGAAAAGGTACCATATATGTTATGATATATTTCGAAGTAAATGATATAGGACGTACCTTACATCGGAAATCGTGATCCTACTTGGTAGGGCTGCGACGAAACTCCGCGTGGGGTGTCCATCGGAAATCGGGGACCTAATCGGTAGGAACACGTATCGAGGGGAGCGATTCCTATAGCTAAATGTGATTCCGCCGGGATAGCGTTGTAACCATTTTGCGTAACCGCGATCTGTGAACCATGGCGTAAGTCGAGTGGCGGTGTTGCCTATAACTACAAGTGATTCCACTGGGATAGCGGTGTAACCATTGCGTAACAGCGATTGTAACATTCCTGATTTTTAAGCCTAGTTGATTTGGTAATTAATATAAAATTTTGGATTTAAGTGTGAATTAATTTAAAAAATTTCAAATTAATAAACAATATGTGTTGTTTATTTATATACATGTATATAAATTCGATTGTAAATTTGATTGTAAATTGGATTTTTGAAATTGAAATTCAACAATAAATATTTTTTAAGTAAATTGGATTGGAATACTCTTTGATTTAAACCTGATAAAAATTTGTCTTGGAATTATTATATACATATGTAAATATATTTTGAAAAGTTATATTTTGAATTAAATATAAATAATTTTCAAAAAGTTGTTTAAAACTGAATTCTATATTTATAATATGAGTGTTTATTTATTAAAGTATAATTAGTTTTAAAATCATTTTTGATGACGATTCTAATCATGCAATCCAATCATAAAAACCTGATAATCAAATTTCCATTATTTGATCTTACATATATCTTTATTTCCCACATTTTTCAAAATAAAATTTCCAAACTTATATACACATACAAAAATAGAAAACAAAATAAGTATACATACTTTCTTTTAAAAAGATTCACTTGTAATAAATAGTTTGAGTATATATGTAACATAAAAGTATGATTCGCTAATTAATAATATAAAGGAGTTAAAAACATAAATCATAAACATAAGATAAATCTATATAAAAGTTTGTAACATATGTTAATATAAAAAGAAATTTTTTGTAAATATAAAGCTAAGAGGGATTTAAACATAAGTCTGTAAAATTAATTTAAATTAAGGATCTAAACATAATTTTTATAATTTTTAACAAGTGTAAACTATTTAAAATGCATTTAAAACATTTGTAATCAAATTAGCTTGCATGAAGACAAGTGTCAAAGTTATTTATTTTCATTTTTAAGAATAATAAGAGAATTCAAGTTATGTATGTATACATCTATACTCTCTTCTCAGTTTTCTTTCTTGCATCCACAAATCTGGAAAATAGAAACAAATGATAAATGAAAATCAAAACAAAACCTGAAATCAAAAGTTTAAAATCTGAAAGAATCAAAGAAAATAAAGCCTGAGAATCAACCTGAAAACCAGAAGTACAAAGACAGGTTTAAATATAAAAAAAACTCAAATCTGGAACAATGATCAGGAGAAAAATAAAATCTAAAGCAATTAAAAATTAGATCAAACAAATTCATGAAAAGGTTCAAACCAAACATCAAGATTGCAGAGCAAATTTCCAACTTTTTCCCATATTTTAGTTTCAGGTTTTCTTCTTTGTTCTTCCAGACAGGTGATCAAACTTACCTTTAGATCTGATCTTTGACTTGATGTGGTGGTTAGTATTGGAAGAAAAGTTGTAAATGTGTTTGCATATATGCAAATATGCATGTATATATGTAGAAATGGGTGAGTGCAGGTCTGGGTACAAAGCAAATTGTCTCTGTTCCAGGTTTCTAGAATTCAAAAGCCTATTCATAAATCTATATCTCCTCATATAATATGATTTAGTTTATGATCTTTAAATAAAACATGTTAACATCAATCAGGTACTGTTTTTAAAAAATAATTTCAAATGAAAATAAATAGTAAATATTTATAAAAATAGAATATAACATCAAAATGAATAATGGCAGCATCTCCTTCTTCCCCGAATCCCCCTCCTCCCTCTTCCCTGATTCCCCCTCCTCCCTCTTCCCCGATACCCCCTCCTCCCTCTTCTCTGATACCCCTCCTCCCTCTTCTCCGATTCCTTTTCCTCCCTCCACTCCTCCTCCCCATTCTCTGCCTCCCTTATCTCAGGTCCCTCCTCCACTTTCTCCTAAATCTCCTTCTACCTCCCTGAATCATTCCTCTCCTGCTTCTTTGGCCCAACCTCTTTTTTCTTCCCTCAATCCACCTTCTACCTCTTGTCCTTCGATTCCTGCTATTTCTTTGTCTGATTTGAAAACATTTTTGAATTCTGAAAATCAATCTAAATTGTTATTAGATAAGAGTTTTCCTTCTTTATCTGATAATGTGAATCCAGTACTGATCAATAATCCGGTCCATTTCTTAAAGTTTTCTGATATTGATAATAAGTGGTCATCCCTATTCAAGAAAAAGCCAAGAAATGCTGGAGTATTTGTGCCTAGGCATTTTGATCTTAAGAAAGATGGGTTTCCGAATCCTCTACCTGAAGAGGTCAAAAGGGAAGGAATTAAATATTGGTGTGATCATTTAGTAGGTTTTTTCTTGGATGGATCTCTTTCTTATCTGACTGTAACAAAGTATTTGAGAAGTATTTGGAGATTGAAAGGTGAAGTTGATATAAAATCTGATAATGAAAATTTCTTTTTCAGTTTCTCGAATGATCAAGACAGAATGAAGATCTTGCAATTTGATCCTATCTTCATTAAAGGTAAAATGTTCATTATAACAACATGGGATCTATCATACGGTTATGTTCAAGAGAAAATTAAAAAGTTCCTGTATGGGTACATTTTTATAGGATTCCTTTAATTGCTTGGACTTTAATTGGAATTAATTGGTTGGCTTGTCATGTTGGTAAATTGATCTGTCTTGATGAAAGCACAGAAAAATTAACTCGATTCAAGTATGCTAAAGCTTTGATTGAAGTTTCTCCGGATTAGGAACTTCCTGAGTTTATTGCAATTGATGATTTAGGTGATAGTTGCCCTCGTGTAAAAGTTGTATATGATTTGAAACCAAAAATCTGTTGTAAATGTAAAGTGTTTGGTCATAAAGCTAAGGATTGTTCAGGAAATGGTAAGGTTAAGAGACCTGATATGCAATTTGGAAGTAATATTGGAGTAACTGATAATAGTGTATGCATGGAACAAGTTAATATGCAAGGAAAGGTACAGAAGACTCACAATGCTGGAAATACAAATATGAAGACTTTGAAAGTCTGGAGAAGGAAGGATAAAGATCAAGAAATTCTTAAAGATAGTAATAATTGGAATATGAAATTTAATAATCTTTTATCTGACGTTGGAAAGAAGAATTTGGATCATAATCAGGGAGTGCAAAAGGAAGCAGAGTCATATATTGACAATAGTATATCAGGTATTAGTAATGAGAAAATTAATTTGGAAGGAATGGGATATAAGGAAAATATTACAACTTCAAATTCTTTTTTGGTATTGTCTAATATTGGTGAAGAAGCTAATAATAATGAGTTAATAAAAGAATATGAGATCTCTTACTCTCAATCTAGAAATAATCAAAAAAATGTTGTTTCAACTGAAAGCCATGGCGCTATTGGAGATAACATGTTTGATAGCAATTCTGTTGCAAAGAATCCTTCAAATGCAATTGAGATACTGATATATCCAGAGATTTTGGTTGAGAGTTCAGATGTAAATGAGGATAACCTTAAGGAAGCAGCAAGCAATGATGATATCACTGAACAATCTTCCCCATATATCAATATTACTCCTCCTGATCATCTGATCTTACCACCTCCTTGTAATTCAAAGGATAATATAGTGGAACAGGTTTCATCAAATAAAAAAGGAAAAAGAGGTAAAAAGAAAGTCTCATTCAATGAATTAACTGAAGATCTTAACAATGGAAGCAACTACAAAATTGATGAAATACAACCAAGAAATAATAATGAGTCTGCAATATCATTTAAAGAATCTTCCTCTCAACCAAGTGGTATTAGACATACAAGGAAGCACCCTACATTTCTCATATCTCCTAAACCATTATGATGAAGAATAATAATATAGCATATTGGAATATCAGAGGAGGGCATTTATCATCAAAGCAATCTGAAGTGAAAAAATTGATTAAAGATCAAAAAATACAACTTATTGCTATCAGTGAAACAAAGTTAAATAAGTCAAAGGTTGGATTTGCTTGTAAAAATATTGCTCCTGATTGGGCATATGAAGACAATTTGCAAAGTGCCCTATATGGAAGAATTTTGGTTTTATGGAATTCAGATGTTTTCAAAATGACAAAGTTACAGGAGGATGATCAAATAATTCATTTCAGTGCTATATTTTTTTTTTTTTTTTTTTTTTTTGAAACTGGGTACTTATATTTACAAAGTAGGCAGCACACAAGTCTGCAAGAATCATCATGGCGCACAGTTTAATATGCCAGAGGCAGGGATCGAACTGCCGACCTTGTCGTCAACAGCCTGGCGTTTTACGTTCAAACACTTCCTTTTTGATTTCCTTTGTCTATGCTCAAAATAACCTTGTTAAAAGACTTTCATTTCTCTCTAATCTCTCTTCTCTTGCTCAATCAAATTTACCTTGGCTAATTCTTGGAGACTTTAACTGTATGTACTCCTCTGATCAAAAAATTGGAGGAATCCCTCTCTCTTTGAATGATATTTCTCCTTTAAAACAAGCTCTTATTAATTCATCTCTTAGTCATATCTCATCTATTGGAGCTGTATATACGTGGAATAATAAAAGTAAAATTTGTCCTAGAACTTCCTGTAAACTTGATCATGCATTTCATAATATTCAATCTATCAACTTATGGCCTAATCTACTTTTCAAATTCTTAAATCCCTCTATATCTGATCACTCTCCTATTATTTTATCTTGGGGAGAGAATACAATAAGGAGGAATCCATCTTTCAAATTTTATAAATCTTGGACTAATCATAAAAAATTCCTTAGCATTATTATGCAGGTTTGGCAGGAGATATTTTTTGGAAATCCTCTATATATTCTAAAGACAAAGCTTCAAAAGTTGAAGCCAAAGCTTAAAATCTGGGCAAAAGAAATTTTTGGAGAAGGATCTAAAGTCTCTGATGTAATAAGAGAGAAATTATTTTATATTCAACAGCAACTACAGAATGATCCATTGAGTTCATTATTGGCTAAACAAGAAGCATATTTATCAAAAGATTTACATGAGGCATTGGAGTTTAAAGCATTAATGAGAAAAGAAGTTCTACATGACATTATTGATAAGAAAGGTGATTGGAATACAAGATATTATCATAACTCGATCAAGATTAAGCAGGGCAAAGAAAGAATTTTGAGTATATCTGATATGAATGGAGTAATACAAGATAATGATGATTCCATCTCAAAGGCTTTTATTGATTGCTTCTCTGCTATACTTGCTAATCCAACTCCACTGATTCCGAATTTATCCACTCTCTTTAAAATGCAAGTACCCTTCCTGAACAAAAAACAGGCAAATGATTTGATAAGAGAAGTTTTACCTGAGGAGATTAAAAAGGCAGTGTTCTCATTAAAATCTGATAGTAGTGGTGGCCCTGATGGTTTTAATGCTTTTTTCTACCAGCACACATGGAAGATAATAAAACATGATGTCAACAGAGCAATACAATATTTCTTTTGTCATAACAAATTACCAAATGGTGGAAATGCAACTAATATAGCTCTTGAACCAAAGTGTCCAAATATGAGCAGTGTTTCTGATTTTAGACCTATTTCATGCTGCAATGTTCTTTATAAAATCATATCCAAGATAATGGCAAATAGGCTCCAAAGTGTCTTGCCTTCAATTATATCTAGCAATCAAGTTGCTTTTATGCCTTAAAGAAATATTAGTGATAATATTTTGCTAACTCAAGAGCTTTCAAGAGGATATGGTATTGGGAATATATCACCTAGATGTATGTTGAAACTTGACATTCAAAAAGTCTTTGATATTATTACTTGGAGTTCTATTATAGCAATTCTTTCAAGGATGAATTTTCCTAAGCCAATGTTAGCATGGATTTATACTTATATTTCTACAACTCACTTCTCCATACTAAGAAATGGATGTTCTAAAGGATTCTTCAAAGGATCTCAAGGGATACGGCAAGGTGATCCAGTATCTGCTTATCTGTTCATTATTGTAATGGAAGTTCTAAATTCTTTGATAGTTGAATAAGTGAAAGCTAAGAAGATTGAGTTACATCCAAAATACAAGGAACCACTCATAACCCATCTACTATTTGCTGATGATCTTGTCATTTTTATTAAACCAACTATATCAAATATTTCCACTATACTTGAAGTATTGGATCAATTTTATGAAATCTATGGGTTGAAGATAAATTTTAATAAATCACACATACTTATAGCTGGACTTAGTGATAGTTTAAAGGCTGAGATTATTACATAATATGGTCTTAGTGAGATGCAACATAATGCCTGATATCTGGGATTACCACTTATTTCTGCAAGAATCACAAAATCTGACTGTTTGCCCCTTTATGAAAGAATTACTGAAAAGCTATCCATTTGGCCTAACACAAAGCTAACTCAAGCAGGAAGATTAGTCATTGTTCAGAGTATTGCTACTACTATGGTTAATTATTGGATGAGACACTACATTCTTCCATGTAAACTTGTGTCAATGATTAATAGTGCTCAGAATAGATTTCTGTGGCATGGTGATCCATTTTCAAAAAAGTTAATTCCAATTTCATTTAAGAAGATTCAATTGCCAAAGGATAAAGGTGGTTTGGGAATTACTAATATAAAAATTTGAACATTGCAGCTATCTCATTATATTTTGACAAAATTTTATCAAGAAGTCAAGACCTCTGGACACAGTGGATATTTAAAAATTTATTAAAAGGAAAGGATTTTCGGTCTATGAATATTCTAAACTTAAGCAGCTGGAGTTGGCGTAATATTCTGAAATTAAGAGAACAATGAACTATATTTCTGGTCATCTCCTTGGGCTAGACCTGGTTTGATTATTCAGGAAATTCTTCCATACTCCTTAAAACTGCAATCTGGTATTCCTCTTAATGCTAAAGTTACTTCCTATATTAATGATGGCTCAATTGATTTACCTTATTGTAGTTCTAAACAAGTTAGGAATTTATGGCAATATATATCATCTTTGCCTCTGCTATCTTCAGATCTTAAAGTACTTTGGACTAATAATGGAAAGAAGCATTCAATTTCTAAAGTATACAAAGCTTTGTTAAATAATGCATGTTCAGAGAGTTTCCCTTGGGCTACTAGGATTTGGATGGAGAAATCACCTGCTAAAGAAAATCTGCTACTTTGGAAAATTATGGCAAATGCTCTTAATACTAAACAGAAACTAACAAGACTTGGTGTAATAAGCAATGAAGATTGTGTTTTCTGTCAAACGCATCCTGAAACAAACACTCATTTATTTTTTGAATGCAACTTCACTTTTGGAATATGGTGCAGATTACTTGTAAATGGAAACTATCACAAACCTGTTAAAAACTCGAGAATAGAATGGTTTAATATATTCAAGGCAACAAGGTGGAAGTCTTTGAAGATAGTGGTTCTTATGATAATTTTAAAGATATTTGCATATGAGATATGGAATGAAAGGAATAGAAGGATCTTTGATCTGAAAATGGAAACTGCAGATACCTTATATAGTATAATGCATAAGAGAATTCGCAAAAGATTGAATAGGCTGAATTGAATGATGTGATGTTATTGTTGTATTATTAGTTGTTAAGCTTTTGATATGAATATTACATAGTGTACATGTACTACCTGATATAAGGCTGTAAATTTCATGTAATACAATTACGAGTATACGAATATATTGGGCAGGGCTCCCTTAGCCCATTGCTTTTCAAAAAAATAGAACATAACAGAGAAAGCCTTTTAATGAGAAAATTAATGAACATAATTTTGAATTTTGATTTCTCAACTTGATTCATTCTTACAATTGATGAATTTAGAAAATCATTTCAAGATTTTTCAATTTTTAAATCGTGGGGTTTCTCGAGTCTATAAATTTAGGTATTTTCGTCTTTTTTCGACCACCGGCTATGGGTTAGACAGCGGGGCGGTTGCTGGAGGTGGTCGGGGGTCTGAGGTTCATCAGAAAAATGTTCACTGATTTTATAATTAATCGTGGAAAGAAGAGGAGGTCGAACTAGGGTTTTGTTGGCTGGTTGAGTCAAGGATGTTTCAGAGGCGATTTCATCGCCATGGATGGATCGAGTGCTACCGCACCAGAGGAGACGAATGTTTGGGGATGTGATGCGTCTCTGGGAGGAGTAGTAGAGGTTCTCGCGGTCGAGATCGCTGGCGAAGGATGGTTATCCGATGGGAATAGCGACAGGCATTGGTCGATTGGTTTGAATTTTGATTTGAAGGTGATATCTTTGATCTGAGTTGTCAAGTTGAAGGTCGAGGTCATCGTCGACCTGTTGGAACTGGTGGTGATGGTCGGAGAGCCCCAGACCAAGCGTGCATGTGCACGCGATATCACAAATGTCTGGTGATGTCGAAACTTGGGGAAGGAGGATAATTACTCGAGTTCGTACTCGGGAAGAAGAAGCTTTGGCTTGGGAGTAGATTCATAGTAGTTTAACATGCTATCAGGTTTTTAAAGTTTTTAAAAATAAAACCAAGTAAATTAAAAAGGGAAAAGAAAGAGGGAGCTCGGGCGAAACTCTGGGAAGAAATCGAAGTTAGGCATGGGAATTTGGCTGCTGGGCTCGGGGGAAATAAGTGTGGGCTCGGGTTTGTTTTTACAAACTAACCAGATTTTAAAATTAAAAAGGGAAATATGTTTTGGGTTTTAAGTATAACTGGTTTTGAAATTACAAAGTAAGTTTTGTTCAGTATTTAAAAGCGGTAGAAAATGTATAAAGTTTCAACAAATTTTGATTTAAATAAAATTTTAAAGTCTATTTAAAATAAATAAGTTCTTCAAAGGAACACAAAGCCAAATTTCCAAAGTAGATTGGATTAAACAAGGTTCAAGTTTTAATATTTAAAGGCAAATGTTTAAAACTGTCTTGGTTTATAAAATTTTGTATTAGGCTAATTATCTTATTTGATCTCTAATTGTTTTCAAAATTAAAAGGATTTCAAGTATTTGATTTAAATGATGATTAAGTGATTAAGAAAGATAAATGGTTTATCTGTGATTTATTAAAGTTGTAAGTAACTAAAGTACAATTACTTAAGGTAATTGATAAAGTATAATTAATTAATTTAAGTAATTAAAGGATAATTACTCAATGGGATTAATTAAAGGATAATTTATTTCTTAATTAAGGATAATTAATTAAGATAATTGAAGGGAAATTTATGAAGGGCTCATTAATAAATGGAACTGATTAAGGAATGAATTAAAGGATAATTACTTAATAATTAAAGGTTATTAATTGAAGATAATTAATTTAATGGTAATTAATTAAGGATTGATTAATTATGTGATTAACTTAAAGGTTAATTTAATTAATATGATTAATTAAGGGATAATTAATCAGGGTGATTTATTTTCATTAATGGTTCATTAATTAAGATAATTAATTAAGAATAATTAATTAAAGGAAAATTAAGTAATTAAAGGATAATTACTTAGTAATTAAAGGTTATTAATTAAAGTAATTAATAAGAAGATAATTAATTTAATGTGATTAATTAAAGGTAATTAACTAAATAACTAAGGTTGATTAATTTCATTAATATCAAATGACTTGTAATTAATCAAGATTTGATAATTAATTCATAAGTAATTTATTCAATTGGAAATTAAATTGAATTTATTAGGATTTAAGCAATTAATTAATCCTGTTTATAAATGATTATTGAATGCCTGGATTGCTTATGAATGTTTGCATTGTATGAAATGCCTTGAATTGATTGTGATATCTGGATTGTAATATTCTGTTCTGAGAATCGAGCTGTGTGTAATTTATTTATTTATTCATTTTATCTGTGATACATTTATGTGTCAATTTGTGAATAAAGATAAGCTTTATACGATGATACCGCTTATCGATATTAATGTGTTTGAATCTGTGATGACTGATGTTGTGCACTACTGCGTAAAACCCATGGACTACACCATACACACACAAATATGGATCGCATGAGGAAATTGGCTAAGTCGTAGATTTTTGAAATGGTTTTAAAATTTGAATTTTAAATCTAAACGGGTTTGGAAATGGAATTGGGATGAAAGTGAAAAGCTTTTGAAAAGGAATTTTAAAGATAAAAGCTATTTTGAATAACTTTATGAGGTTTTGAAATTTAAATAGCATGATTTAAATTTGAATTCAAAATTTGAAATTGAATTCTATATTTGGAAATCATGGTTTAAAAAGGTTATAAAAGTTACAAATGTGTTTATATGAGTTTTTAAACCATTTTAAAAAGTATTATTTTGGGAAACCCAAGGTTACACTTTAAAGGCTATAACTTGTGTACATTTGATCGGATTTTTCCGAAACAAAAACTATTTGTTTTCAAATAATAATAGCTTTCATATAAGGAAAGGATATCCAATTTGTGTTGAAAGATTTCAAGTTTGAATAGAAATTGTTTTGAAAGCTATGAACAAATCTTTATGAAAGATTGTTAAACTTTGCTTTGAAATCGAAGAGCATTTTAAATGGTGCATCTTTTATATATAAAAGATTTGAAATGGGAATTGTATTGAAAGTTATGAACGAATCTTTGGAAATGGTTTTGAAAGCTATGAATTGAGTCTTTGATTTAATAGTTGGATGAGTTAATCCAATTTGAAAAGGAAAATTGTTTTGAAAGCCATGAATAAATCTTTGTGAACTTTGTGAAGTGAATATTTTTAAAGACATAGAAATGGTAATTTGTTTAAACCATTTATTTGGGTAATAAGTGGTGACTTAACTGAAATCTCATATCCATATGTTTTTAAAATATTGCTTATTATTCGGTTTAGCCGGGAGAGGACCTTGTGTCATATAACCCATTCCGAAAAATGATACGACATTATGGATTGCATTTGAAGACCGATGGTGAAGACCGGATATTTCTAAAAATGAAAGGATAACTCGTCGAATGTCTCTACACCGGCTAATCCCCGGTATAGAGATTTGATCACCCTTTGTGATGGAGAATCTGGACGTGATTAGGGATTATGCAGATTTGCAAGGGCTTCTTTGGAAGTGCCTTCGGTTTTGTTCGAACCAGGAACTGACTTGTATGGATGTATGCCTGACATTACACTTTGAGATGTAAAGCCGGTTTCTATCAAATACATTTCTGTTTGGTGGCGGAGATTTATTCTTTTAGCTTAACACCCTTCTCTGAGACGTACGAACTCAAAGGTTATGTAGTTGATGGTTACTAGCGATGCATTCCTAACTTGGTATTGTGGCATGCTGAGTGCTGCTATGTGTTGCTGATCATTTGTTGATCAAAGCAAGGCCTTTGTGAAAAGCGTAGCTTTGTGGACGAGACCTCATCGGACCTCACTCCCCGAAAATGGTCGAAACAGGAAAGATGTGGCAAGGTTGCAGGGGTCGAGCCCCTAGGGTATGTCCATTCCTTATGGAAAAGGGTGGTATCATGGTATGGAGCCCAGATACTTAACCTATGTGGTTACTACAAATACATTACTTTGTGGTTGTTGGTGTTGAGAGCTCTCGGATAAAGGTCGCAAACGACCGGGGATGGCATATCTTTATGTGTTACTCCCGGGCAGGGAGGAAGCCGGCCTTGTGTTGGCAGAGAGCTGGGTAAGTTCTCGAGGCGTCCCTCCAGAGGCGTACCCATGTGGCAATAGGAAGTCCCTTAGCCTGACCATTTGTTGGAAAATCTATGGAAACAATATGCTCCCTATACGGTTTTAGTTGCATAACCTGCCATGAAATGTGGCGGTAACCTGCTGTTGAACATAGTAGCTATAGTAGGCATACGACGAAACATTGTATGCTGGCTAAGATTAATATTATACTTTCGAAAGGTTTTCCACTATGCACTAATAATAATATCAAAATGGTTTTCGCGTATCAAGCATTTTGACTATCATAAGGAGAAATCTCCTCAAATTCTGCATTTGCATGGCGTGTGCGGCGGGAGGCTTTATGGTAGTTTCATTTTCCAAAAAGCATTGCGGTTTTCAATTTTAAATTCTTTTGTTGTTTGTTTTAAAGATAAAGCTATTTTCGTTTGCTCATACCAGTCCCATGACTAACCCAGAGTTTATTGTTCCCGTCTTAAACTCGGGGTACCCATAATTTTCCACATGGGCAGCCTAGAGTTGGACTTTTCAGATAATCAAATAGTAGGAGTAGATTCGATAGCCTTCAGTCTCTGGAAATCTTCTTTAGTCTTTGGATGACTGACCTTGCTTAGTACAACTTGATTGGGAGTTCGAGCTATTTCTGGATTGGTGCTTTAGAGATGGAGATTGGTGATATTGGAGTTCCTTTCTCTCTTGGAGATCAAGTTGGAAATTTCTTTCCGCTGTGTCATATTCTGCTATATTCTGCTATATTGTGCTCTGATATTTTTTGGATTTGTTGTATCTTGTTGTAGCAGATATTGTATCATTTTTATATCGAATGTTGTATGTCAGTGATATTATTCATTTTCTTCTTTCGCTGTGTTGTTATACTTAATGTGTTATAAGCTCCGGCGAATCGGATTGAACGTTTGAATCTGCGGCATTCGAGTGCAAGTGAGTACGGGTGTCGATTTTCGAATGCGAAAATCCGGGTTGTCACGGCGCTCCATGGGGGAATGTGCTTTCCGTATCTATTTTAAATGTTTTAAGTATTTTCACTGGGTGTTGAAACAGGTCTACTAGTACTTTGAGAATTCTAGCCTTGCGCTTGATCAACGTAGGGCTAGAGTCTACAAGAATGAGGATGATATTGTTAAAACGTCGAGTTGTAAAAGCATTTTGATAAAGTATTATATATAGGATATTTTTGGTCATCTTTTTCCTTTTTCTTTGTTAGTCCGTGAGATGGTGGTTTTGATGACAACAACCTTAGAATAGATTATAAAATATGAATACTAACATTTTAAGTTTAGATATATATGTATATATAGGTTTTAACCATGCAGGTACCAAGAATGAAGACTGTGTAGCATAAGGATTTAAGATATCAAGATTGAAGACTCATGAGTATCACGAATACCAAGAGTTCAAGAATTGAAGGAATTTATTCTTTAATTAGAAATTTTGTTAAAACTCGTAGAAAAGCACTGGCGTCTTAAAATCCAATTAATTCATGGAAAGGAATCCACTTCGAGCCTGTTAAAGGGATGGAACCCTAAGTAGGATGGAACCTACGAAAAATCTAGTGGAACATTGTATTGTATCCGCTAACTTTTTATTCAAAATGATTTTTCAAAATTATATCCTGTTTTCAAAATGTTTTCAAAACCTTCCTTTTAAAAGCATCAAAAACCTCTATCCTTATTTAAATAATTTTAGCCTCAAAATTATCTTTAATTTCAAAAGTCAAAATTACTCCTGATTTTAAACTATCTTTTAAAATAATATATTTAACTTTTAAATATTTATACTTAAGATTTAGTAATTCTTTATAAACACTATTCATCCCCCCTCTAGTGTTAATCCTAGCCTTAACATCCATAATCCTCATTTCTTTCAAGTGGTATCAAAGCAAGATTTTCAAAGTTTTCATAATTTGAATTTTGAAAAAGTTTTTAAAATATCTATTTTAAGGATTTTATTAACACTTTTTCCATATGAATATGCCACATAATCATCATGATATTTTTTTTTAAAACTATATTTATTTATTATGAAAAGCCACTTGAATCTTTAAAAGGTTATGTTGTTTTGTAGGAGAAGAATTATGTCTAATGACTGTTGGTTAAAAGATACCAGATAACCATTCATCGATCAAGAAGAACAAATGGATATATAATGAAAATCGACAAAGAAATGGGTACCAGATCTATTCAAAAATTTTGATTCTCATCTACAACTTGACTTGATACTGTACTTCTCTCCATCTGCTTCGCAATACCACTGCTTTCGTGCGAATCCGTCAAGAAATGACCAAGTTGTGGTCAAATGAAGTTTTGGTGAACAAAGAGAAAAAGAAGGAAAAACTGTCAAAGGTATTCTTCAAAATGCATCCAGAGATTTGAGTATTTTGTTCCCACTCCTTTTCCAGATTTTATTTCTTGTTCTCCAGGTCGTTTTGATGGGTGGATCATCAAATTCCGATCAAAATTGAGTGAAATATGACAGTTTGAAGTTGGCTATCCAAAACTGAAAAACTGTGTACGGGATCTTCTACATTTCTTCTACTATTCGGCATGTTGTATCACAATACCATCTTAATTCAACACCAAACTATTACTAGATCGTAGCCCTTGCCTTCCTCTTCGATTTGCCGCTGGTTTCATCCAATTCCGTTAAGAAACGAAGGAGATATGCCCTCTAGAAGTTTGATGGTATATAGAAAAATGGGAAGAAGAAGAAGAGCAATTAAAATGAAAAGTGGTGACCGTTGGGCCTATTTATAGTGGTTGAAGTGTCCATTCATTCAAAATTCAAATTCAAAGTTTTGGCACCAAGTTGGTCGATCTACTAAATCATCTATATCTTTCTCATACGGTTTCTAAATTCAGCAAATAAATATACTACGATGATCAGAGAAACAAGCCCGTCGCAATAGAGCAGATCTCGTCATCCAATTCTAAAAGATATAAATGTGTGACTCACGACAATGGAAGAACAACAAAGTTAGAAAGATGGAGTGCAAAAATTGGTACGGTTTACTATTATTTCATCTTTATTGTTGCATTTAGGAATATATATATATATATATATATATATATATATATATATATATATATGCATTTAGTTAGGTATAGAAATTTATCTCTTTTATTAGTTTTATATATAGGTCCATATATCAACACATCATAGTATAAATATCGATGTACAAGTCTAAATTTTTTTATAAGTCTTTTAAAATGTGTTTTATTTCAAATAAAACTACAACTAATTATTACAACTATACTAAGTAGAAAAGCATAACTTGATTCATGATTTCAACTTTTCTAATGTTATGTTTAATTCTCATACTCTATTTCTTTTAAGATACTAATTTTATATCTTTAAGAAATTAATAGAATAAATTTAGAATGTTAGAATAAGGGTCATTTTATATATTTATTCAATAAATAAGATAGCACCACATCACATGACCGGAATTTTAGATAGCATTTCTAAAATGATTCTTTTCTTCTGTAATGTTTTGTCAGTACTTCAAATTCGTTTTTATAGCATTTCTGTTCTTTGAAACGCTGTAGAGTTTCAGAAACTTTACACAGCATTTGGTAAAAGCTACAGTTTCAGTTTTATAAAGTTTCGAATATTTTTTACTACAAAAACTTTTTATTGCATTCTTTAAATACTATTTTTTTATGAAACTTTAAACTATGTAAAAAAATATTTAAATTAAGAATTTTTCTCTATTCTTTTTAGAAGTTATTTTCTAACTTATATTGGAATATTTTAAAATAAATTTCATGTTTAAATATATTCTTTATAATTAATTAAAAAAATTAAAAAAATGATAAGAGGCCTTATTATAACACATGTTTATTTTAAGTTTTTCAATCTTTATCATTTTATTTAACATTTCATCTTGATATTTTTTAAAATTTAAAAGATTTTTAAACATGTTTCTAAATATTTTAATCAATAAAAATTTAATATAAAGGTTTTAATTGGTAAGTTAAGTATTTTATAAACATGGAAGTTTGGATTCATAAAAAAATAAAAACAACCGATTTAAAATAATTATTTTAAATTAAATAAGTAGGCTATTAATTTTTATATATTTGACTATATATATATATATATATTTATATATATGCTTGTCAATTAGATATTGCTTATTACTCATGTTTATCTTATAATCTGGATGTCACTTACCGTAGTACATATATCATCATATCATTCTGCATATTATTATTTTTACTTCATTATCATTTTGTTTCATATTACATATGATTATGCATCCTATTTCATATCTCATTTTATTGCATATTACATCATAAATTACAATGCATATCATAATTATTTGCATCACAAGTTGCACTTCATTCTGCATATTATCTCATGCTACATTGCATATGTCATACATTTCATACTGCATTACAAACTACATATTGCATACATGTATACATAACGAGTGTATTTGAGTTTGTAGTATTGTTTTGTAATATAGGATTATTAGTTTTTGATTTGTTTGGTATGTTTTGATTGACTTGATTGACTTGTTTGACTTAATTGACTTGGTTGACTTGTTTGACTTGATTGATTTGTTTGACTTGTCTGACATGATTGGTTTTGATGAGTGTGTTGAAATATACTTAACTAGTATAACCGCACAACGGTGGAGAAACCGACCGTTCGATTGTATAACTTTGATAAGAAATATACATTTAAATTTTTGTTAATATTACTTAAACATTAAGTGATAATATGTTGGAAAGGAATAAATTGAGATTTGAATCTGAAAATATGAATTTCAAATTTAAATATTAATTAGTGCATTCAAAATTGTCGATTTGAAATTGAAAATTTAGAATCTGAAAATCATAATAGATTTGAATTTGTAATCTTTGATGCATGAAATAAAAGGAGGAAGTTTAGGGAAACCGCGATGAGACAAGATCCATGTTTTTAGGGAAACCGCGATGAGACAAGATCCACGTTCTTTTGGCTTCAGAAAAATTGATTTTAGCCAGTGACAGTAGGCAAACCTCCCTAACGGTTGGTTTGATAAATAATTCATGTTCTAATATTTCTCTAACTATTATAAGTATTATAATAGATTCTTAGTTAGGATAGTTAGTAATTTAGGATTAAGTTTTAGTTTTTAGAGTTAAGTGTTGATTATTTATAATAACACTATCATTATAATCACATGTCATATAGTATTAGATTAAGGGGGAGTTATATAGTTTAGAGTTAGTTTTTGTTGATGACAAAGGGGGAGAAATATAAAATAGGTTATTTAGATATAAATTAAAGGGGAGTTATAGATTAAGGGGGAGTTATTAGGATAGAAGTAATATTTTATGAACAAAGGTTGTCATCATCAAAAGGGGAAGATTGTTAGTCCGTGAGATGATGGTTTTGATGAAAACAAACCTTAGCATAGATTATAAAATATAAATACTAACATTATAAGTTTAGATATATATGTATATGCAGGTTTTAACCATGCAGGTACCAAGAATGAAGACTGTACAGTATAGAGATTTAAGATATCAAGATTGAAGACTCATGAGTATCAAGAATACCAAGAGTTCAAGAATTGAAATAATTTATTCTTTAATTAGAAATTTTGTTAAAACTCATAGAAAAGCACTGGCATCTTAAAATCCAATTTATTCGTGGAATGGAATCAACTTCGAGCCTGTTAAAGGGATGGAACCCTAAGTAGGATGGAACCTACGAAAAATCTAGTGGAACATTTTTTGTATCCGCTAACTTTTTATTCAAAATGATTTTTCAAAATTATATCCTGTTTTCAAAATGTTTTCAAAACCTTCCTTTTAAAAGCATCAAAAACCTCTATCCTGATTTTAAATAATTTTAGCCTCAAAATTATCTTTAATTTCAAAAGTCAAAATTACTCCTGATTTTAAACTATCTTTTAGAATAATATATTTAACATTTAAATATTTATATTTAAGATTTAAGATTTAAATATAAAATTATAGTTAAATTATATATATATTATTCTCTATATTTACTTATGAATTTTATCCATAGTCAAGTATATTAGAAAAGTTCAAAATAGTTTTAATATAAGATAAAGGTTATTTTCAAAGAAAATCGAATCATTAAAAATTACTTTGGGATGTCGACATGCCTATGGTGACCATGTTGACGTGGTGTCAGTTGAGTTCAAACTTAAATTTCAAAAGAAGTGTCTATTCGCCATAACTCTTCATGAATGGACATGGCTGTTGTTCTTCTATAAATAGGGGTTAATTTCAACGAATTTTATATCAGATTTTCTGTTTTTTCACTCCTCTTCTTCTTCTTCCACTTTTCTTAATACATATTCTTACCATTACTCTGCCGAAATCAACATTGAATCAAACTCGATTACTTCTAGTTTGATTCTCTATCACTCTCTCTACAAGATTCTCAGTGCTATTCAGAGTTATAAACTTCTTTGTAATCTATTAAGCGAGAAAAGGTGTGATTGTAGCCTTGAAAATCAATCAAAAGAGAAAAGGTGTGATTGTAGCTTTGGTAAATCAATTGGGTGAACTTGTGACCCGGAAATCAAGTATCTCTACCCAGAGGATCGAAATTCTAGAGGGTGTACCTCGTAGCCTTTAAACCGAGGGTGTAATTATACAATTGCTTTTGAAAGGAAATCCGTAGTTGTGTTGCGGGAATGGACGTAGGGTAACTCCGAATCAGTATAAAATCCGGTGTGTTCTTTCCTTTACTGCTTTTATTTTATTTCTGCATCTTTGTTTGTTTCTGTGATTATCCCTGTATCTGTAGATTGCATACATCTATGTCTAAATTAACATAAACTCAAAAATATTTAGTAATTCTTTATAAACACTTTTCACCCCCTCTTCTAGTGTTATCCAAGCTTTAAGATCCGTAATCTGCATTTCTTTCATTCTTTTCTAAGTACTTTAAAATGTTTAAAATATTGTTTATTTATGTACAACATGGTCTAATAGTTAATTAATAGTGTTGTAAATTTTGTGAGATGTTATTAATTCAATAAAACATATTTAAAATTAATGATTATTTATTTATTAATGATGTTTGAAAAGTATTCTTTGATTTAAAACTGATAAAATTTATAAATAATGGATTAAAGGTTTTCAATAACCCCTTTTAAATATAAGTAGTGATGTAAATAATTATTTTCAAATAGTTGCATATATTTAAAAAAAATATTATTTAATATTTTAAAATGGTATTTATAAACGAAGCAAGAACTTTTATAGATGAATTTTTGTAAAGTACTAAAGATGATTGATTTGCAAATGAAGTTCTTAAATAAATATTTCAAGTAAAAATTTATATAAGTTTCTTTGAATGTATGATTTAATGGTATTATATCAATGGACTATAAATAAGAAAATAAGTGATTTGGGAAATTTATTTTAGTAACATGTTTGAAAATAAATTGGAATTGGAATTTTTGAAGTACGGTTTGAAATATTTACTTGATTTCAAAGTACTAGTAGTTGTATGGGATATATTTGTTTGATGGAAAGTGAAATTTCACAAATATTGATTGCAAAATAGAATATATAAATAAAATGAATTCAATTGGAAACTTGAGAACTTAAATTCTGGGGTTGAATTTGTTTTCAAGGGATTTTTGTAATATAATACTAGAATTGTCTGGAAATATTTTGGATAAATATGCTCAAATGTGAATCGAAAGAAATTTTTTAAAACAATTTTTAAAAGGAAATAAATTCTGTACTCCGCTCTTCTATTGCTGGAAAATAATTTCGATGATGAGTGCACGCATCATCGACGTTCATTTTCGAGTTTTAAAGTGGAAATCCGACTATGGTATTTTTACTGCACATTAGTTTTGATAAATAATTTGTTATATATATATATATATATATATAAGCTATGACTGTGTTGGTATTTATATGTATATTATTTCATATGATTTGAAATGAACCCGGCATTTAGTTCTTTAAGTTACTATAAATTAGAGATTTCAATTATTGTAATGAATGAAATCTTCACTATATTAATAATTGAATACTTCTAAAATGAAATTAAGGAATTAGATGGTAAGTGATTAATGAAATATATAAGAAATTAGAATTTATAACTTTTAAATCAAAGGATATGAAAATTTAGAAGATGTAATCATTGTACATTTTTGTTAACTAAAATGAATAAGATAACCTTGTGTAACATTTAATTATATTCTAAAAGGCATATATATAACTTACCAAATATCTAAAAGTTATAATGTTAAATAGGAATATGTAATAGAATATTATACAAGTAAAACTTTGGTAATGAAATTGTTCAATGAAATTATTTTTATAAATAGGAATTTTGATGTTACAGAAATGTTATAAACATAAGTTACTGTTTTGAAGTGCTTAACAAATTAAATTGAATAGTAAAGGTGAATACTATTTAAAGAAATGAGTATAAACTTAAGAAAATGACTGAAATGATTTACTGATGAATATTAATGTTAAATGGATATCAAATATTATAAGTATATAAATGTGAATTAAACTGCAATGAAAGTATGTAATACTTCAATAATGAATTCATCGATGATTTTAGATGTTGAATGTGAAATAATTTATGTAAGTACATGAAAAAGACATTGTATGAATGAAAATAAATAAAAGGTAAATGATGTGAAAAGAAACTAATTGAATAAACTTAAATAATATGTTGAAATTAGCGAGTGTTTTGGCTTATGGGATGTTCGGAAGGGATGCTTTTTAAAATGGATAATATATTAACTAATAATCCAAGGCTATTAAGCCTAGGGTACACTTGATAGTTTATTTATCACTTTGAACGAATAAAAAATTTTGAACAAGACAAACCATCGGTGTAAAGACCCACAAAATTTAGTGATTTTTATAATGTAATTAACTGAAAATTTCATGAAAATTTAACAATAAAGTTTGGCAATGAAAAATTGATATTTGGTATGCGTCTATTTAAACGTAGCAAGTGTTCGATTTTCATTGGAAAATATAGGAGTGCGAATTTCAATTTAAATCAGTCAAATTGAAGAAAGATCATTTTTCTCTCGAAATGTGAATATCTTTTTGTAATAAAAATGTAGATCATTTTCTGAGTGAGATGTCGTAATTCGTTTCGTCAAATTTGGACTACTATAGCCTTGTTTGTCTTATTTTTGGCGTTTTAGCAGCATTTTGGCAGTGAAATATCGGCTTTTACAGGATGATCGTATCGCTGATATCTGTGTACCATTCTGTTCAACTCGCCGTACTGATCTCCGCATTATATTCATTTGTGCATTTTGGTGTTCAGTACGTAGCGAAATCCATAAAATGGTTAGCCGTATCGATATGCAATTTTGGACCTTTTGTTTTCCTTGATACCTTTCGTCTACGCATTGGAGAAAAAAATAGGCATTTGCTTTTAATGTTTTAGAATCAATAGCTGGCTGTCACCATTCCCTATATTCAATATATTATTTGCTGGTACCCTCTCTTCATTCCATTTTCGTTTTCGTTGCTTATTCTTTCATTATGTTCATTAACCATGAAGAAATATATATATATATATATATATATATATATATATATATATATATATATATTAAATCTTTATATTATTACCTGTCGAGCGTTCATCTCCTTTAAAATTGCCACACCTCACTACCGAACTCCTCCCCTCTTCCCACGCCCTGCCCTTAGCTACAAAGCTCCCGTCGTTTCTCTCACCACCTTCGACCTTCCCTTGTAGCTTAGCCCACGTCATAATTCACCTTCCACTTCACAGCAATTCGCCATCATCTCTGCTTCGAGATCCATCACCATGCTTCAGCCCGTAGCTGCTCGACCATAGTTTTCGTATTGTGCTTATCCCTTTCTCTCACACGGCTGCTCCTCAGCCATCTCCACTCACTTATGATCCCATGCCTCTTCATGATCACTGGAACCGACCATGACCACCAACCTTGACCAAATCTTCCGCCTCGCCTGTACACACAGTCCACACACAGCCTAAAACCCGCCTAAACCCTGCCACGTCAACCTCACGCCAACCTAACATCCACAACCGACCACCACTCCATCTTTTCCAGTTCACGCTCCGCCTCTGACTACACTTGTCACGACAATGCCCCTCCGAACAGCCATCTTGCACTTGCCGCCAACTCACCGGAACCGAGTAGCCTACGCAACATTCGCTCCCATCTCCTTCCTTTGCTCCAACCCGACCACCTACACCCATCGCACGTCCTAGACCTTCTCTAACCCTCCGACCATCCGCTAGCCTCCCCTGGTCGCAGCCAAACCCATGCCTGTACCCATTGGCAACCCACTGCCATGATTCTTCGTCTTATTCCCTTATCCACCTCAGCACAACTCCGACCTTGAATCCCCTTCATCAAACCCACACCCACGCAGGCTGTCCTCCCCTTTGAAGAAATATATTTGTAATATATATGTTTATATATAATTCGTATATTGTTTGGTTTGTTACATGTAAGTAGTAATATATATGTTAGTTTGGTTTGCTGTGAAAAAACAGTAATATATATAGATTTTTAAATTATAAGTTTATACAGATTATATAATATCTGTTGAATAATATATGTAAGTTATAAATTATGTAATCTAGTTGTTATATATTTAAGTCTATAGATATAATTGCATATATGGGTCTGTAAGTTATATATACTGATTTCTCTATAATTTAGAGATAGATTGATTTCAATATATATGTTTAATAGATGTTGATATGCTGAAATTTATATATTTATGTAAAATATGTTTTGTTAATATTTGAGATGTATATATATATATATATTTATATAATATGTTATATTTATGTTAAATATTAATATTTTGGAAAGTGTATATATATGGTTACTTATGTTAATGTGTATAATGTATTTGAAGAATTTTGAAAGAAATGTATAGATATTATAAACATTTATTTTTGAATTATATATATAAAGATTTTTTTTTGAACATTGGATTAAAAATATATTTACATATATATACTAAATATGTGTATGTTTGGTTCCCATCAATTCAAGTGATTCGCTTGCCTGTTTCGTCGATGCCCAGTTTGTTGTTTCATTCGTCGTTGCCGGATATCTCGGCAGCTTTTGATTGGCTTTGATCATGCCTATATCCATGTGCATGTTCGTGTCATCTTCTTCTCCATCGTTGTTCTCTAGCCACGAAATGTGAGTAATCACCCATGATTGACATTCTTATATTCGGTAAATTTAATTCACTTGAATGACGATTGAAATATGTTGTTAAATTTGAATTGTTAAGTTATTTAATTGTTACATATGATATGTCATTATCTGCCATTGTTTACCTATGACATATGACCCTTAACATGTTGTATATATTATATTTCAATTTGTTACTGATGATATATGCTTGTCGTTGATATGTTATATTATTATCATATTTGTTCTCACTCTGCCAGTTCCCTGTTAGTTTAGAAATTCCTTATGGGTTGAAATGGTACATGTTAGGAAATCAAATCTACGGTTCCGATGACAACCACTATACAATGGAAATCGAATATCCATATATATATATATTTCTATATACAGGTACTTGCTAGAGCAACATCACTGGAAAGACAAGAACAAGGCTCAAAGACGTTACAAGAGACTACAAGTCGATCGGATCAAAGAAGCAATAGGAAAAATGCACAAAACAGACATGCATAAGTTTCAGACGTCAGGGTGCATAAGCCAGACGTCTGGAAAAGTCCTCTGGATTAAACAAACAGACTAAACCTGACGTCTGATAGTTGCACTCGACGTCTGAAAATTTACTATGTACAAAAAATATATAGTCCCATACATCTGATACAAATACCATACGTCTGATTTCAAACTCAGATTATTTGAATAGACATCTTCGCTTCTCTTCGCTGCAACTCTTCATCATCAACGGAAGCAACTGTAGAGCACTTGTTAATGGATGCAACTAATCAAGGAACCTCTCTACAACTATATATATCATCAAGAATCAAGAGAATCCTCACCTTACTTACTTACGCTCTCTACTTACATACTCTATTATATATTCTTGATATCTAGCAATCTATACTTGTATTTCACTCTTTCATATATTCAGTTCTTCACAGAGAATATTCTCTAGATATATAGTGGAAGCATTTGTACTTATTAGTCAATATTTATGTTATAGAACATATCTGACAAAAAAAAGTTATTATAACCAAGCCTATTCTTTTGGGCGAAGCGAGGGTGTTTGATAGCCAAATTCCAAAGGGGGGCTTTGGGACTTGACGTAGGATGGAAAGTCCAAAGTAGTATAAATCATGGTATGCTTATTCTATATTTACCTAGATTAATACTGTTTTAGTTGCATCATATATTTTGTTACATATACTTGCATATACACTACACGATCCACCATGTAGACTTATACTTGGTATCAGAGCAAGGTTAGATCAAAATATAGTAACACGTTTTTGAATTACTATAATATGGCAAGTATTTTTCAAGAAGGTCAATCCACAACACGGCCCCCACTTTTTAATGGTTCTAACTATGCATACTGGTCAACACGTACGAGAATTTTATGGAAGCTAATGGATTAAAAATTCGATCAGCCACTCAAAATAATATGAAGCGCCTGACACTTCTATAAACACATGGAATGATGAACAAAAAACTACAGCTTCTAATAATGCCAAATATATGAATGTTCTATTTTTTCCAGTAGATAAGAATGAATTTTCACATGTCATTTTATCTAACACTGCATATGATATTTGTCGTACCTTACAAGTTACACACGAAGGCACAAACAAAGTAAAACAAGCTAAGATTTCAATTTCAAAAAATCAATTTTCATCATTTAAAATGAAACAAAATGAATCTATAGTAGACATGTACTCTAGATTCCAAACCATTCAATATGTTGTAATGGCACTTGGAGTAAAATTCACAAATTTTAATTTAGTATCTAGAACACTCAATTCTTTAACTCTAGAGTGGGAAAGAAAAGTATTAGCTATCGAAGAAGCTAATGATCTCTCAACACTCTTAGTTGAAAAATTGATAGGAAATTTAATGTCCTATGAAGCTAATTTGCAGGCACGAAAAGAACAAAATTCGAAAAGAACATAGCATTCCCAGCAACGAATGAAGTCTCAGACTTAGACGAAGAAGAAATTGTATTCATTGCCAAAAACTATAACAAATTTAAGAAGTTTAGGAAAATGACTAGATTTCAGAAAAGAGGAAAATCAAGCTCAACATATCAAATGTCAATCAATGCTATGAATGTGATCAATTTGGACATATGAAGAAAGACTGTCCCAAGCTCAACAATGATAAAAAGAAGAACAAATTTGAAAAATTCAGAAAGAAGAAAGCTTTTAAAGTAACATGGGATGACTCGGATTCATCATCATCAGATAGTGATAGCAATAGTGATGAAGAACAAGCTAATGTATGCTTTATGGCACAAACTGATGAGGTATGTCCCGAATTTAGTTATGATAGATTATTAGAACTTAGCATGGAATTAGATGATGAATTTAGACAAATTAAAAAATTGAACAAAGAACATATAGCCAAAATAAATAGATTAGAACTTGAAGTCAGAATGTTCAAAGACAAAAAAATTATTTTAGAGGAGGAACTAGAATTATCTCAAGAAAAAATTAAAAAAGTTTGATTGAAAATGAAACTATAGTTATCGAATTTGATAAACTAGAGTATAAAAGGATGACTTGTTAAAAGAAAATATCGACCTAAGAAGTAATATTTAAACATTGAAAATTTAGATTTAAAAGAAAAATTAGATAAAATTACAAATAATGTTTCAAAATTTAATAAAGGAAAACAAGATTTGGAAAATCTTATCGAAACTTCAAAACCAACAGGTAATAGAAATGGAATAGGATTTAAAAATATTCTTAAACAAAAAGGGAATAATATTAAGAAAAATAGTTGTATTCATCAAAAGACTAAAAGGTCACTTAAGTCTAAAATGAATACCAGAAATATAAAAACTTAGATTCCTAAGACAAATAATCTGATTAGACAAAAACATATTAATAATTTTTTAGAAAATGTAATCTATAATAAAAATTATGTTCATAAAGGTACCAAACCTTTTTGGGTATGGCTACCTACTCCTCCTAACATCTAGGACCCTAACAAAGAATATGGGTACCAATTAAATCATCTTTTATTTTGCAGGTACCCAAAATAAAAAATAAAGAGAAATGGATACTTGATTGTGGATACTCCAAGCATATGACCGAAAATTCAAAAATGTTATCAAATATAACATACATCGATGGAGGAATGGTAACTTTTGGAGATAACTCAAAAGGATACGTCGTGGGCGTTGGAGAAGTCATCAACTCTGGTATTTCTAACTCTCCTATTATTACAAATGTTGTGTTAGTAGAAAATCTAAAACACAATCTACTTAGTATTAGTCAATTATGGATAAAGGTTTTCAAATCAATTTCGAAAAAGATAGATGTAACATTTTCAACAATAACAAACAAATTATATTTGAGGGTTTTAGAAACAAAAATATTTATGTTTTAAACATGAATATAAATCAAAATTCAAATTTTTGTTCAACCTCCAAACATAACAATCCATGGTTGTGGCATAAATGATTTTGTCATATAAATTTTTAATATATTAATAAATTAGCAAAATATGAGCTAGTTAGAGGTTTACCTAAAATAAATTACAAAGTAGAAAATTTATGTGACATTGTCAAATTGAAAAACTAAAGAAAAACTCTTTTAAATCTAAAAATAATATTTCTACAAAGCAACCATTATAATTATTACATTTATATTTATTTGGTCGAACTCAAGTACATCTATAAATTACAACAAATATGTTTTCGTAATAGTTGATGATTTTTCAAGATATACATGGACTTTATTTTTAAATCATAAAAATGAGAGCTTTGATATGTTTAAAAAAATTTCTAAAAGAACTAAAACACAAATGGATTTGAAAATTAAGAATATTCGAAGTGATCACGGTGGAGAATTCGAAAATGATCTTTTTACTAATTTTTGTAATAAAAAGGTATTAAGTCATAATTTTTCTTTTCCCCGCACACCTCAACAGAATGGCGTAGTAGAAAGAAAATCGTACGTTACAAGAATGTGCAAAAAGACTATTAAATAGTAGTGGGCTACCAAAACATTTTTGGGCTAAAGCTATTGCCATAGCTTGTTATGTTTTGAATTGAGTAACCATACGACCTATGACTAAAAAAATTTGTTTAGAAATATTTTTTGGAAGAAAACCTAAAGTATCATACTTTAAAACTTTCGGATCAAAATATTTTATACCAAGTACAAAAGATAATTTAGGAAAATTTGACCCGAACGCCGATGAAGGATGTTGGATATTCGGATCCTAACAAGGCATATAGAATTTTTAATAAACGAACTAACCCAATTGAAGAAAGTTTACATGTTTCATTTGATGAAAATCTTCTTAACCATCATCCTAATGACGATGAAAAATAATTCCAATAACAAATACAACAAATTCTTTTAATAATGTGACAAATTCATAAAAATAATACTTTAATATCATCTCTTAGAATTCTTAAAGATCATCTAAAAGATAATATCATTGGAGATATCAATTCTAGAGTAACTAGAAATCAACTTAACCAAATAAGTCATATAGAATTTGTGTCAAATTTTGAACCAAAAAATTATAAAGAAGCTTCAACTGATAACTTTTGGATAATAGATATGCAAGAATAATTAAATCAATTTGAACGTAATAATGTTTGGGATTAGTACCAAGACCAGAAAATCAATCGGTTATAGGAACAAAATGGGTATTTAGAAACAAAGCAGATGAAAACGGAAATATAGTTAGAAATAAAGCACGTTTAGTTGCTTAAGGTTATAATCAAGAAGAAGGTATCGACTACGATGAAATCTTTGCTCCAGTAGCAAGAATCGAAGCAATACGTACATTACTTGCTTTTGCAAATCATCACAATCTTAAACTATTTCAAATGGATGTCAAAAGTGCTTTTTTAAATGGTTTTATCAAAGAAAACGTATACGTTGAACAACCTCCATTGTTTGTTCACGAAAAATATCCAATCATGTTTTTAAATTACAAAAAGCCTTATATGGTTTAAAACAAACCCCCATGCCAGGTACGAACGTCTTAAAAATCATTTAATTGCATTTGGTTTTCAAATCGATAAAATCGACACAACTTTATTTATTAAACGAGAAAATAACGATATTTTAGTTGTACGAATTTACATAGACGATATTATTTTTGGTTCCACTAACGAAAATCCTTGCAATCAATTTTCAAATACTATGAAAAATGAATTTGAAATGTCTCACATGGGATAATTAAATTTCTTCTTTGGTTTACAAATAAAACAACTTGAAAATGGTATTTTTTTCATCAAGAAAAATATTGTAACGATTTACTATGTCGTTTTGAAATGGATAAAACTTCAAGCAAACCAACACCGATGAGTACTGCTGTTCACTTGGAAAAAGATTATAACGGAAAAGATTTTGATGAAAAACTATATCGTAGTATGATTGGCTCCTTATTTTATTTAACGGATAGTCGATCCGACATTATGATGAGTGTATGTCTTTATGCTTGATTTCAAGAAATACCAAAAGAATCTCACCAAAAAGCTGTTAAACGCATCTTACGATATCTATCTAGTACTATAGATTATAGTTTGTATTACCCTAAGGGATCATCGTTTGAACTAGTTTCATATAGTGATGCGGATTTCGGTGGATGTAAAACAGATCGTAAGAGTACTAGCGGAGCATGTCACTTTATCAGACAATCATTAGTTTCATGGTTTAGCAAAAAGAAAAATTGTGTCTCCTTATCTACATGTGAAGCCGAATATATTTCAGCAACTCTAGCATGTGCACAAGTGATATACATGCAACAAACACTTATGAATTTCGGCAAAGTTATCAATAAATCACTAATATATTACGATAACACAAGTGTAATAAATCTACCAAAAAACCCTATAAATCACTCGCGTACTAAACATATAGATATACAACATCATTTTTTACATGACAATGAGAAAAAGGAATTATTACATTAGAATACGTAAATACCGAGAATCAAATAGCAGATATTTTCACAAAACCGCTAAATGAACAAACTTTTGTTAAACTGCGATGCGATTTAGGAATATGCTCTCTTAATGATCTTCTAAACTAATACCACATTTTCATTTATTCTATGTTTAGCTAAAAGTATTTTTATCCATATATTAAAATTGATAACTCCTTCATCTTAAATTTTTTACGTGGTTGTTTTCTGAAATCACATATAAATAATTTTTTAAAATTATATATAAATCTTTACAAAACAAAAAGTAAATAATATAGAGATTTCTTATTTTTACAACAAAAAATAATAATCATGTCTTCCGATAATTCTTATCTGTCCTTCTCAACACCTACAACGGATAGCTCAGCGGATACACCTCACCGCCTTCCTACCCCTGCACCAAATCAGAAACCGGCGTATAGGTGGTCCTCCTATGTCATGGGTTTCACTCGTGATAATAAGAAGTCCAAACAATCTATATTTGTTTCTTCTAACACCAAGGATAAAATTGATGAGATACATCACTATCAAAAGCAACAAATAGATCTACAATGAGAATTATATTTTGAACAAAATGTCACGACGCGACGACTAAGTTTTTTGGAGCAAGTAGCAATAAAATTTTATAATTCACGGGAGAAGGATGTACATGAACCACTTCCGATTCCTTGCAGTTCTTTGGATCCCTCTGCCTCGTATCGTACACCTTTGGATCCTTCATTAAGGTGATTCTTTGGTTCCCCGAGAACCCACGAACATGGAAATATATTGTCTCCACTCAATCCATGGAGGGATGACAAGTCTGAAGATTGCAATACTCCATCGCCATCTAAATAAATAAAATTATTCTCATTGTGTATGTATCCCTGTATTTTTGTAATTTTGTTTCACAAATAATAATACTTTTTTTCTTAAAAATAAAAAGTCAAAAAATAAGCAACATCCTTCAAAATTAGGCTATTCTTAGACAAATTGGTCATTTCAAACTTCTGAACATTGCCATCAGACGTCTGACACTCTAGTATCACACAATTTTTTTACCATCGTGCATATATCAGACGTCCAATATAATCTTCGAAACGTCTAAAAAACATCTCTGCTTCATAAAAAAGGAAACCAGTTGATTTCAGACGTCTGAACGTTTAACCAGATGTCTGAACAAAGTTTTTGGTTCCATATGATAAAAACTCAGACCATTCTCAGACATCTGGAAATAATAACTGTAACGACCCGTAAATTTTCAATAATTTAATTTATTGATTTAATACGATTTTGGTAATTAAAATTGGAAGAATAAATATTTTGTAATTTAATAGTGAAACAAACGTTAAAATGAAATGTAACAATGTAACCAAAACTAATTATGAAATTTTAACTAATTGAAATAATGAAAATTGTTGCGCTTAATTAGTTATAAATTTTAATATAAGAAAACAAGTGTGAATGTTGAATCATTAATGAGATAATATATGATTAATATAAATTGAAGTAAATCAGTGTTAATTAGGTAATTGTAACATTTGATTTGTAAATTATAATGCATTCATTTATGTGATTTAAAGTAACAGCAACGGTGTAAGTTACTATTTAATTGGTCTATTAATTTAGTTGTAAATGTTATATCTTAATATAAAAATTGAATATAAGTAAATAAATGTAAGTGTTGTACGAACAAATGAATTAGAGTATAAGTAATGGTAATTGAATGAATTAGCATTATGTTAGCAATTATGATAACTAGTGAAAATGATAAACTTGAATGTAATAAAGATAATAGTAACAACTATTATAAGTTGTCTATTTAGTCTATAAAATGAAGTGGAAATCAATTATACTCAAATGTAAATAAATGTTCATTAATGTGAGTAAGAACCGTGATTTTAAAGTGTGAATGTAATAAAGCAATGGAAATGCCTATTTTATTCGTAAGACAATGTAAAGGAATTAAACCTATCTGAATGAATTAATTGAGGTTTTAATTATAACAAATGTATACATTTGACAAATCCAATATAATTGAAAACAACTGTTAATACAAAGGAAAGATGGATATTTGAATGTTATTAATGTAATAAAAAAATAAACCAATGATAATTTTATCCATAAAATGATAATTGATTCAATAACAAGATTTAGAAATCAAATATATGGATTGATTGGGAATTCAAATTTATAAATTTCTGAATTTATTGAAATTGAAATTAAATGCTATAAATTGTGAAATTGGGCTTCGAAACCAGTTACATTGCGTTCAGAAGGCCTTTTTATGTTAGGATAGCCTGTCAGCATGCTTAAATCAAAGTTCAGACTGTTTTCGGACCAGCGATATATATACATCATGCTAATCGAAATATATTATTTGTCTATTCCCAAACCCTAGAAATTTTATACAGTCGCCGCTCTTCCTCCTTCAATGGCCGAGAATCATGCAACTTCTCCCCCTTAGATCTCTCCATCCGATCATCCATCCGCTTCAACTCCTAAATGAAAGTTGTAGATATCGCTGTCCTTTACACATCCAATAGTTGATTTGTGCCGAAGCCTCTCGGATTCGCCAGAATATGGTCTGGAAGACGTGTGCGTTTATCTCGAATTACACATGAACGGCGGTGGCA
Organism: Allium cepa; assembly: GCA_030765085.1. NCBI lineage: Eukaryota > Viridiplantae > Streptophyta > Magnoliopsida > Asparagales > Amaryllidaceae > Allium > Allium cepa. The sequence continues at coordinate 637,908,266 of CM060941.1, forward strand.
GAAGCCACCATGCTTGGGGCGGTGACAGAGTGGACTAGCACGCACGGGGTGACGGTCGTTGATTCATCTTCGATTGTCATATGGTGCATGCACGATTTGATGCATGGGTTGTGTATGGGTCTGTACGCGATTGAACGGAGAAGGAGAAGGTGAACGTTCTTTTGTTTATTTATTTATTTACTTTAGAATATTAATCGTATAACTTCTAATCTTAATATCTTTCGCATACGAGCTCCGATTCACACGCGATTTCTTGCGTTGGGATCGTATCAGAATTCCAGACACTTTGAAACTGGTTTGGAAATTTTTGAGACCGTTTAAATTTTGGGTTTTAATTGAATTTAAACTCAATTTAAATTCAAAAGGTGGGTGTTTTATCCCACTCATAACTTCTTAAATTTCATATGTTCGTTAAATTGATTTATGATGTGATTAGAAATTTATTTATGACTGCTTGGCATATTGTGAATCATCATCTCAGTTAATTGGAATCTATTTGGATTAAATAGTTATTTAATTTATCATTGAATATAAACTGCCAGTAAATACGTGTTGTTTATTATCTGTTCTATATTGATGTTATTGATTGAATTGGATGGTGATTGTGATAAATGTTTGATTATTTATATTGGATGTATGGATGTTGTATGTTATATTGTTATAAACTGCAAGTTTGTTATGGATTTTTATTTCATTCGGGATTGCGGTTTGAAATGATATATAACCGTAAAATATTAAACTGTGGATTGAAATGATAAATATCTGTACCACTTGACCATTGGATAGAAAATTATATACAGACACTGTGGTCTATATACATAAATATTTTGAAAGGATTTCTGTGGTTTTGGAAAGGAATATATAGTTTTATAAAATATTTATTTGGATATTATGTAAATATTGTTTATATATAGTTAAATTCTTGATTTTAAGCTATGTATAAATTTGTTGTAAAATATAAAATAAGTTTAATAATAAAGTTTGACTTTATTAAAATATAATATGGTCAAATATTTATTTAAATTATATTTTATATAGAGTTTATAATGACTTAAATAAAAATTTAGGTTGGAAGATAAATATGAATTTAATTTATTTAAGAATTATACTCAAATAAATTTGTTTTGAAACTTAATAAAATTGAGATTTTGGTTTAAAAGGATTTAAATGAATACATTAAGTTAAATAAATTGGAAGAATATTCAGTTATTGGAAGTTTAAAAGTTCTACTTAGATGGTATTGGATCTATTAAGTAACACTTCAAATCTAAATAATAGTAATTGAATTTGATATATATGGAATTATCAAAATTTAGTTTGAAATTATGGAATATTTAAAGCTTTGGAATATAATGAATTTCAAATGGTTTATTTGAGGATCAAATCTGTATTTGGGATTGATATAACTTGAAATGGATTATTGAAAACTGAATTCAGTTGAAATTTATGAATTGAGATTTGATTTGATTTGAAATTTGGAATTCGAATTGTCTTGGAATTGATTTGTAAAATTGAAAAGAGGCTATTCTATTATATAAATTATTTTAAAATCTAAACCGTTTAAGTGGTGGAAGTCATGTTTTAAGGTTATGAATTTCAAAGTATTACGTTTGGAAGTGTTATAATTTCAAGTGTTTTGGTTTTGCAATGTTATAATTTTGAAAGTGCTATGATTTTAGAAAAGGATATATTGGAATGGAAATGATATCGTATTTGGTTTTTGAAATGGCAATGATACTTTGGTTTTGAAGTATATACTATTTTGAAATGACTGCGGTGTTATAATAATATTTGGTTGTTAAAGAGACCGAGATCGGAAGTTTTCATACTCTCTGCCAACTCAGAAAACAACTTTAACAACCGTGTCCGCGGTGGAGACTCCAGAATGAAGTAGGATGGTAGCGGCGTTCCTTTAAGGTATATACATGGACCCGACTCCCGTGAGTTCGCATAAGGTGGCTAAAACAGAAGCGATGTCGAGCCAATGAGGTAGCTCCTCTTATCGGACACACTTCTTCGATACCATTCTATCACTTTGTGGTTGATTGGTGCCCTTTTGATTTTTTTTTTCAAGGTGTTGGGCGTGTTCTCACCCAGAGGACCGAACCGGAGCCACCAGACCAAATGACCACCGAACCAAAACCACTTCAAAGAAATACCGAACCAAAGCCCCTCCAACCACCACCGGTCCAATGCTACCGAATCAAGGCAAAGAAGACGCTACCAAATCAAGGCAAAGAAGGCGCTACCGAATCGAGGTAAGAGAGACACCACTGAACCAAGACTACCGGATCAAAACTCAACCCACCTACCATCGGTCCAAACAACGCTACACCAATTACCGAACCAAAGCACTACCGAACCAAGATTGCCATACCAGATCACTTCAGCCCAGGCCCACCAGCAGCTATATACATCCAAGACCCCTACCCCCAACCTCACTCTATAAATAGAGGGGTAGGGGTACAACAATGGCGGACAAGTTTGAGAGCTCAAGCACGGACAGAACTTTCAAACAACTTTCATATACTTGTAATCGAAGCTTTGTACTTGTAATCTGAACAGTGAAAGAGAATAACATATGAAGTGGACGTAGGCACATTCTGGCCGAACCATTATAAATCTGTGCGTCTTTTACAGTTTAGTCCCTGCCTTTTACATATCTGCATAAATCACCTAAATCGCGAAGAACAACATAAAATCGACTAAATCATACGACTTGGAGGTGTTTGCCCATTTTTTGTGCAAACATTTTTGGTGCTTTCATTGAGAGATCGAGCTAGAAGCTTCAGCTTCTCCCACTTAACCTTCTTCCCGACAGCACCGCTCATTGCTTGGGAGACATGCCTCCCAGGCAGAAGAAAGGTGTTAGCAAAGGAAAGAACATAGCAACTAGCAGCGTTCCAGATCCAGTGATCACAGATCAAGAGAACCGTCCCGTGTCAACAGCAGTACGAAATGGAAGTCAGACAAATCCGATAGCCCCTGCCACGGAACAACCGACAGCAATTACTAGGGCAGATCTGGACAGGGTTGTGGCTGAAGTGACTAGCCGCTTCACATCCCAACAAGAAGCCTTGGTGGACCGACTTATGTCACGCTTAGGGGATGCTGAAGAATCCAACCGCAACACTGAATCATGGGATGAGTCCCAGTCTGGAGGATCTGGGAGGCGACAAAGATCTTTCTTCTTCGAAGAAGGTAACAACAGAAACAACAATGATAGGAGCCGAGCCCGAACTCAGCCCAAACTCCGACCCGAGGAAACATTTGGAACCAAACCCAACTGGGGAGGTACCAGGCGAGGGTCGGCTATGGCTGAGCCGGTCATGCTACCTAGCCATGGAAACACCAATGAACGGGACCGAGCTAGAGTCCAGCCCGAAGTTGGACCCGAGGAAGTGCTCAGAACAGAACCCAGCAGGGGAAGATCAAGGCAAGGGCCAATTGTAGCTGACCCTAGCATGCTCCCACAAGACCAGAGACATCCACTGGAAAATATTAGGAGTGATAGACGATACCACCCCTACGGATCATCTGGACGGAATCAATCCCGCAGAGAAGAACCAAACTCATTTCTATCTGCTCCAAATTCTGATGAAAGGATGGCATGATTGTTCAGAAAGTGCGTCCAATGGGATCAAAGAGATCGAGGGATAGGCGCTAGGGTAACCAGCCCTTTCACCCGCAACATCGAAATTGCCATCACCCCCGAGAATGGAAAATGCCAACAATGGAACCTTACAAGGGAATCTCTGACCCCGTTGTACACTTGCAGAGATACACACAACATATGCTCATGAACGGAGCCACAGAAGGAGTATTGTGCAAATGCTTTCCACTATTCTTGGCAGATCTAGCTACCTCCTGGTTCTGCCACCTACCCCAAAGATCCATCATCTCATGGGAAATGTTGAAAGAAAAGTTCATCAGCCAGTTCCGCATTCATGTGGAACAACCCAAGGACGCTTATTCCCTATCTAATATCAAACAGAAGCCTGGAGAGACAGTGCAGCAATATCTAACCCGATTCAATGCTGCAGCGGCCGCAGTCCAAGATGCCGATGAGAAACTTATCTTAATGGCCCTCTGTAATGGTGTGCATCCGGATACTAAGTTTGCTAGAAGATTAACGAAAGAAAAACAAGCTATCTTACCCGATTTCTTCCATAAAGCCGGAAGATATATGAGATTTGAAGACGTTGCCACTGAAAGACAGACAGGGCAACAAACCAAGGCAGCTCATGGCGACACACCCACTGTAGCAAAGGACGTTCGAAGAAATGACTCTAGAGAAAATGCTGGGGGCAAGAAGGGAGAAAAACGTCTATATCGGCCAGGACCGAGATTTGACACTTACACTCCTTTGAACGAGACAATCGAAAACATCTTCCTGGCCACCCAAGACGAAGTTAAATACAGACGCCCCCGTATAAGAAGGAATCAGATAACGCAATTAAGTCTAGAAAGTTCTGCCGCTTCCACGAATCTCATAGGCATGATACCAATGAATGCCATCATCTATGGGACTTAATTGAAGAACACATCAGAAGGAAGAGACTGTAACGCTATGTAAAAGGTCAGAACAGGACCCCAGCTCCTGCCAATGAAAACCCAAGGCTACCCCTCCCAGAAACAGGAGGGGAAATCGCAACACCAGCGGATCCAGTCAAGAGAAGATAATGGTCCGTACCATGTTGGGAGGACCACATATCGCCGACAGAAGCTGGGCAGAGATGGAAAGATACGGAAAATCACTTAGAAACAATGAAGGCTACGTTAATTCTGTTATGGAAGAACGCCACCCGAACGAAAAGAGAATGATGACATTACATTCAATGGGCGTGACCTAGAAGGAAGGCAGTAACCTCACATGGATCCTATGTTCATCTCTGCCTGGTTCGGCCCAGCCGCAGTTTTCCGAATTCTAGTAGACACTGGAAGCTCAATAAATATCCTATTCAAGCATGCTTTCGACAGAATGAAGCTGTCAATGAAGGATGTGTCTCCCTGCAACAAACCACTACATGGTTTCACTGGAGACGCGAAGATTCCCCTCGGGCAATTGGAACTTTTTGTTGAAATAGGAAGTCACCCCCGCTCCATTGTGCGGAAACAAACATTTGTGCTGATAGATAACCACTCGGCATACAACGCCTTTTTAGGAAGACCAGCCGTGTCTGACTTCCAAATTGTCTTGGCCCCGTGGTGCCTGAAGATGAAATTTCCAACAGATAATGGAATAGGGGAAGTAGAGGGAGATCAAGACACCGCTCGAGATTGCTATGTAACTGAACTTCACAATAATCGCAGGAAGGATAGAGGGAAGAATGCAGAGACTACTCTCTGCATGAAAAACTTGGAAGCACAGAAACTAAAGAAAGCCCCTCCTCTTCGATATACCAGTGATCCTTTCAATGAGTTAGACCCAGAGACAAAGAGGAGGAGGCCACCACCGAGCCTGCAGAGGCTATGGAGTTTGTACCTGTAGACAAACACGACTCAAGTAGAATGTTGAAAATTGGATCTCAGCTAAGAGAAGAATTGAGGGATCAACTCATTGATTTTTTTTCCGCCGCAACTTGGATGTATTTGCATGGACGCACGCTGACATGACTGGAATCTCCCCAGACGTGGCATGCCACGTACTAAACATCGATCCTACCAAGGTTTCAGTAAAGAAGAAAAAGAGAAGTATGGGGGTAGAACGATCAGCAGCCCTCGATGAAGAAGTAAAGAACCTACTTGTCAATAACTTCATATGAGAAGCCATCTACCCAGAGTGGACCGCTAACCCGGTACTAGTAAAGAAGGCTAATGGGAAGTGGCGAACATGCATTGACTTCTCCAACTTAAATGATGCTTGCCCGAAGGATTGCTTCCCACTCCCCCGAATCGATCAGCTGGTGGACAGCACAGCCGGGCACGAACTCTTATCTTTTATGGACGCATACTCAGGATATAACCAAATTCCTATGCACGCCCCCGATCAAGACCACACTAGTTTCATCACTAACCGGGGATTGTACTGCTATAGAGTAATGCCTTTTGGACATAAGAACGCCGGAGCTACCTATCAGCGCCTCGTCAACAAGATGTTTGCAGAACTGATAGGACGAACTATGGAGGTTTATGTGGATGACATGCTAGTAAAATCAAGGAAAGCCAACGATCACATAAGCCACCTGGGCGAGATGTTTCAAGTACTTCGCCAATACGGAATGAAGCTGAATCCTCTAAAGTGCTCATTCGGAGTATCGTCAGGAAAGTTCTTGGGATTCATCGTCCATGCCAGAGGAACTGAAGCAAGCCCCGAACAAGTCTGAGCCCTGAAAGATATCAGGATACCTTCCACTCGAAAAGAAATGCAAAGCCTAAATGGGAAGGTGGCCGCCCTAAGCAGATTCGTCTCTAAAGAGACTGACAAGTGCGTCCCCTTCTTCGAGGCTCTAAAGAAAGACAAAGGAAAGTTCGAATGGACTGACGAATGCTTATAAGCCTTTCTTAACCTAATCGAACACCTCCAGAGACCACCAGTACTCTCAACTCCAAATGAAGGCGAAGAGTTATACCTATACCTTGCTGTGTCATCTCATGCTCTAAGCGCCGCTTTGGTGAGAGAAGACAACTGCGCGCAACGGCTAGTATACTTTGTAAGCAAGAGGTTTACGGGGGCAGAAGCCAGATATCCTAAACTTGAGAAGCTAGCATACTGTTTACTAATCACGTCATGGAAACTGCGGCACTATTTCCAATCTCATTCCATCAGAGTTCTAACCGATCAACCGCTAAGGTAGGTACTCCATCGTCCCGACACTTCTGGACGACTACTTAAATGGTGCATTGAACTGAGTCAATATGATATCACCTACCATCCTCGCACCGCCATCAAGAGACAAGCCATGGCCGATTTCATTGCCGAATTCACTACCAACGAAGGTAAGAAGCAATCTGAAATAGAAAAAGACATTAAGTGGAATCTCTTTGTGGATGGAGCATCAAACGAATAAGGCTCGGGGACAGGTATTGTAATAATCACTCTCAGGGGAAGGAAGCTACACTATGCTCTAAGGTTGGAATTCGCTGCCACCAACAATGATGCAGAATACGAAGCAGTAATAGCTGGATTAGAACTTGCCTTAGAGATTGGAGTCAGTTCTTTATGTCTTCATAGTGATTCTCAACTTATTGTAAACCAAATATTAGGAGAATTTCAGACTCGAGGAGAATGACTCACAGCATATCTAAAGAAGACCAAGCTGCTACTCGATCAATTGGATCACTATTTAATCAAACACATCCCTCGAGAAGAGAACCAAGAGGCCGACGAGCTGGCAAAGCAAGCTAGCATGAAAGACGGTACCATTTCCGAAATAGTAGCCATCTCAAAACAACTAACCCCGAGTTTCGAGCAAGTGAATCTGGTAGCTGCGATCGAAGAAGAAACTTGGATGACTCCCATCCGAAAATTCTTACAAGATGGCACACTGCCCAGCGAGCGTAACGAAGTCAGGAAAATCTTGAGGAAAGCTTCCCACTACACAATACAAGAAGGCATCCTCTATCGGAGCAGCTTCTCTAACCCCTTATTAAGGTGTGTCGCTGGAAGGGAAGCTAAGGAAATCTTATCCAACATCCATCAAGGAAGCTGCGGAGATCACACTGGAGGACAGACTTTGGCAAAGAAAATACTTCGATATGGATATTTCTGGCCCGCCTTAAACAAAGACGCCTTAGACTTCGTTAAAAAATGTGACAAATGTCTGAAATTTGCCAAGATTCCTCGACTACCAACAAATGAGATTACTCAAATGACCAGCCCTTGGCTCTTTGCAGTATGGGGAATTGACTTGATTGGCGAACTGTCGGTGGGCCGAGGCGAAGCCAAATATGCTATAGTGGCAGTTGACTATTTCACCAAATGGATGGAAGCAGAACCTCTAAATAAAATATCTTAGGCAAAAGTTATTAACTTCTTAATCAAAAATATTCTATGTAGGTGCGGAGTTCCACTCAAAATCATATCGGACAATGGACTTCAGTTTGATAGCGAGGAGTTTGCCGACTGGTGCCAAGAGCACGGAATTCACAAAAGCTTCTCATATGTAGCTTATCCCTAGGAAAACGGACAAGTCGAAGCTGTCAACAAAATTCTCAAAACTCTAATCAAGAAGAAACTTAAAAATTCAAAAGGCGCTTGGGTGGATGAACTTCCTACGGCACTTTGGGCCTACCGCACATCTTTCAGAACATCAAAGGGGCATACTCCCTTCTCTTTGGCATACGGATCGGAGGCCATGCTCCCAGTCGAAACTATAGTGCCTTCCCACCGTAGGATCCACTATAATCCAGAAGAGAACGAAGAACTCATTCACATGTCTTTGGATCTAATTGAAGAGAGAAGAAACGATGCAGCACTCAAAGCAGCAGCTCACAAGCAAAAAGTGGTAGCGCAATACAACTCCAAAGTCAAGCATCGTAGCTTACAAGAAGGAGATCTTGTCCTCAAGCGAATTTTCCCGCACTCCGGTGCACTAGATCCAATCTGGGACGGACCATATGTAATTCATAAATATCTCCACAATGGAGCTTATATTTTGTCAACAGTGGACGGAGAGGTGTTCCAGAGGGCATGGAACATCCAACACCTTCGTCGATACTTTTCTTAACTTGTACTGCCCATATGAAGTGAATTAACAACGAGAATCGGTGGACGTAGGCATTTTCGTGCCGAACCACTTTAAAAACTTGTCTCTTTTTTAACTTGTTCCTTTATATCTTGGCTGCTTGTTAACTTTATCCTTTTCTGTTGAACAAAATCCTATGTAATGGCATTTCCATTCAAGACACATCACAGCGCGACTTCACCTGGACAAGACCTAACAGGTACTATACGAATCTATGCCCTCGCCAATAAGACACTTTTACTCCAGCATCCCTCTGCTGTGGGTTAACTCTTTGCTCGCGATCGGCCTTTAAAGCCAACTGTAATGAGCCGATTATAAGCCACCGAGAAGGCCGACTATAGCCGAGGCAGCTCATTACGGCTTCGGCTCGCTGGTAAGCGCGAACCTACTTTAAGCCCCAACATAAGGTGTGGCCAGCCAGGGGTAGTTCACAGTTGACGATCGGCACCCACGCTAGCCGGCCATGGTAAATCGAATAATACCCACGATTACAAGCCATAATTGCCCGGGTAGTTACTGTGCACGATCTCGGCTCCGAGTGTCTTAAGTACGGCTGTGGTAAAAAAGAGCAACTCCCCGTGGAGGCGTAAGATGGGTGACAAATGTCTTCAAGGCCCACAGCTAGGGAAAGTGACTACAAAACCCGTTAGCCACGAACTTAAGCACATCGTAGGCCTTCCATGATTGGAAGTTTCACTATTTCTTATATTTCTATTTTGTTTAAAAAACCTTCCTCCTATCCTCTATAACGATCCCTAAAGTATAGGACATAAGATAGGAGACGCTCGCTAATGGGAATAAGAACTCACAAATGAATGACAGGTCACTCAGCTGCATCCCTACAAGGTGTTCAAAGCAACCGTCTACGACTAAAACATAAAGGGCGGTAATTTCTTCTTTTGCATATGAATACGTGGCTATAATTTATTCGCACATCACACTAACATTGCAAGATATGAAATTATATTTTAGGCAAGAACTTGACATCAAACACAATTGAATTACAGGAATATGCACAGCTATATTTCTTATGCAACACACCAAAATAACGATAGCATTCAAATATGACAGAATCAGCTTAGGTTAAAAATTACATGCCAAGAATAAAGTCGTTCGTTACGAATAACATAATTACAGCCTAAAAGTTACATTAATGTTTTGGGACTACCATAGACAGCAATGTCAAGTAAACCAAAAGATATCCAGATCAAGTCAAGGAGTCGACTGCATCAGAGCTTCACCTCTATCCTGCTGGCCCTCCGAGATCTACTTAACCGCAGGATCAGAACTCTCAGCATGTTGACCAGAGGTAGTTGGTGCTTCAGAGGTCTCGCCTGTCCAATTTAGGAGAAGAATCCATTAAATAAACAATAAGTAATCAAGTTACGAAAAGCTAAAAGGGAAGACTTACCAGCATCTACTCCTTGATCATCATCCTCTAATTGCACACCTACCTCCTCAGCGGTAAGCAGCCGCATACCCTCCTTCGCCGCCACTTTCTCCTCCTTGGTAAATTGAGCTATAACCACATCCGTTCTAAAGGCCACGCCACCCTCCTTATCTGCATTGGCCTTAGCCTCCTCCAGGGCCCTGAGATAAATCCTGGCCATAACTCGGGGATAATCATCCATCCAAGATAAGTTACCCTGTTTCCAAGTGCGAAAGTATATATCTTGAAGTATCTCATCCATTATCCCCTCATTCTCCTCGAACTCCCTTATTCGGTCCTCAGAAGCCAACAGCTTTGCAGTGGCGACATCCCTCTCCGATCGGTATCGCGAGCAGTCAGCCTAAAAGGATTTCCTCATCGCCTCCATCTCCTCCTTCAGCTTGGTTTGAGCAAGCTCTACGGCTTCAAGTTTCCCGGATAACTCCTGTACCCGCTCGAGATCCGCTTTTCGAACCTCATCCACCTTTGCAGTAGCCATGTCAATCCGTTCCTTACAAACAGCCTCCATTTTCCGTAACTCTGCCCTGCTGGCCTCTTCCATGGTTTTCTTTAATTGCCTAGAAGCGGCCTCATGTTGAGAGATCTGAATGGCTTGATCAGCGAGTTGTTTGGCCTGGTCGGAAACCATTAACCGCAATCGAATGTTAGCACTCCCGATTTCTTCTCCAGACTTGACCAGTCTGGCATGATGCCCCATTAGCTTTCTGGTTTCCTCAGCAACCCGGTCAATGTTTGCCTTAGCTTCGTCTCCTAAAGTTACGACCCGAGTGGTAAGCAAATCAAGGTCCAGGGACTTAGCTTCATCCAATACTCTTACCATAGGATTACGGGGAAGAAGGTGCTCACTGGTAGCCTCATCAAAGGTAATATCACAAGAACCCAGATCCAGATCCGGGTGACCTGCAAACGGATTACGGGCCAAGCCGGGATGGCCTATCTGGGTAATGGTAGGATTTTCAGACGGGTGCGGAGGAGGTATAAATTCAGTATTCTTCTTCGTGGTATCCCGAAGAGGCTGATTTGGGGACTGAGAACCAGGTGAGGGTTCAAATAAGGAACGACTCCTTTTCTTCCTTTGGATATCCTCTTCGATAACTCCAAGAAGAGGACGGTAGCCAACTACGTCTCCAGGGCGTTTAGTCGGAGGCTTTGGTTTGGTAGAAGCCTTGAGAAGTTTGTATTGTTCAAGGCGATGCCGAACATCTGATGTTTTGGCCACCTTACCCACCTCTGTGATAAAAATCAAGTGTTACAAGCATACATTGAGCTATAATTCAAGAAATATATCAAGTTAAGAAGAGTAAAGAGACGCTTTTGTTATACAAACCTTGGGGAGTAGTAGGATATTGCAATAAGTCCTGGGTCTCGTTCCAGGACGGGAGCTGACCATGAAATATTCCTAAATCCTTATCATAAATGGAGTCGTCAGGAGTCAAAAATTCACCTTGAATCGTAGGAGTTGCCTTAGCTGAAGCGCTCTTAGAAGATGAATCGACGCCGGTCCCGGCCTTGTCAGCTTTTTTAGGCTTCTCCACTAAAGCCGATCCTTCCTCCAACCCTTCAAAAGCTAGGCGGAGGGCGTCATCTGTCCAATCCTGGATCACACCTGCTTGCTCAGAAGACAAAGCCCCAGTGCCATCACCACTCTGTCCATCGCCACCATCTCCGCTATGACCATCGCCATTGCCTTCTCCACCACTTCCACTCTCCGCCTCACCTCCTTCATCCTCGCCTCTTTCCTCCTCCACATCTTCCTCCTCCGGGACATCTGGACATGTGCTGGGGGAGGGTCCATCGGACTTCTTAAGTTTCTTCCCCCCGGCAATTGGATGTTTCGAGAAGGGCTTCCTTTTGCTGCTCTTCACCGTATCCCCTCCTTTAGCTTCGGTGGCCCTCTCCTCAGCTGTGTCTCTTTGCTTGACCATTGACTAGCGTGGCAGAATTAAGTTGTGCCCCAAAAGAGTAGCATTCCTGATCAAATAAGAAGCTGTCCTCTCCTTTCCCGGAATGGCTTCTATTTCCTCATCCATCCGAACCAAACGATCATTCTCTACAACCGCAAAGCCACCTGTCGCTAGCAAGAAACAAAGCACATAAGGTGGAGCATTGCAGTCAGAACGGAAATTATAAGTAAGAGTCAACTTACAGCCAGAGGTGAAGCGGTGGAAAGAAACATAGTCATCTTTAACAAAGAACCATTCCTTCTTGAACATGCTAAATTTTGAATATAAGTCCAGGACCGGCTTGAAAGACACGGCCGATTCTAAGCTAATATATGGAGACCCCTTCTTGTAGCCTCTCAAGTTTTACAGGTACCGAATTTTCCTGTTGGAAGGAGGACGCCCGTATTTTCTCTGGAAGATAATAAACAGATTCACCAAGATGGCATAGGAGTAATACTGAAGCTGGAAAGGGGCCAGCTTCAAGTATGTGATGAAGCTGATGATCCAAGCATTGATCGGAGGATGGCCCCGCACATACAGTGATACCTACTATAAGAAAAATACCCTTCAGGGGGGTTATACGGCATCACTCCTTTCCCTGGCAACAACATATGCGCTCTGTCAATCCCAAAGGATCTAGATATAACGTCAAGCTGCTCGTCTTTGAGGGAGTTGGGAAAGCAGTCAGGCGGTGAGTTCAAAATCTCCTGAGGACCGTACCCATCTACTAATGATCTCGGGGATGGCCCATGTCGTTCTGGCTCTGACTAAACTAGGGGCACTGTGGGGGACTCCACTTTGTCCTTGGATTTCTTCTTGTCAGAACGAGTTTCTACTTTATGAGACATTATCTGCAACATGAAAAAACACATCGTTAGAACAAGGGATGTAGACAAACAAGTACCAACGGCCTGGAATCTCATTCATAATTCAAAACATTAAAGCTCATTCGATAGTTCGAGGCGAGATTCCATTCGGCATTCGTGCTCCACAAGCACATTCGGTAGTTCAAGGCCAAGGTCCATTCGGCACTCGTACCCTCAAGTGCATTCGGTAGTTCGAAGCGAAGGTCCATTCGGCACTCGTGCCCCCAAGTGCATTCAGTAGTTCGAGGCGAAAGCCCATTCGGCACTCATACTCCCCGGACTCATTCGGTAGTTCAAGCATAAAGCTTATTCGGCAGAAGGAAACCTCACCTGGTCCGGCAGTCAAGTCTGGTTCGGTACTTGATTGATTCGGCTATTTTCAAACGATGAAGGTCGACAGAGGCATAAGGCCCATACTTATAGGAAGGCGTGGGATGACCGGACCAACCGGTTCGGCACTTGGGCCGGATGAAGGTGTCCAAGATGAGGAAAACAAAGCGCGACATATACCGGCATATGCCCCACTTTGGGGGGCAAATGTTGGGCGTGTTATCACCCAGAGGACCGAACCAACTCGAACCGAACCAGAGCCACCGGACCAAATAACCACCGAGCCAAAACCACTCCAAAGAACTACCGAACCAAAACCCCTCCAACCACCACCGGTCCAATGCTACCGAATCAAGGAAAAGAAGACGCTACCGAATCAAGGCAAAGAAGGCGCTACCGAATCAAGGTAAGAGAGACACCACCGAACCAAGACTACCGGATCAAAACTCAACCCACCTACCACCGGTCCAAACAACGCTCCACCAATTACCGAACCAAAGCACTACCGAACCAAGATTGCCAGGCCAGATCACTTCAGCCCAGGCCCACCAGCAGCTATATACATCCAAGACCCCTACCCCCAACCTCACTCTATAAATAGAGGGGTAGGGGTACAACGATGGCGGACAAGTTTGAGAGCTCAAGCACGGACAGAACTTTCAAACAACTTTCATATACTTGTAATCGAAGCTTTGTACTTGTAATCTGAACAGTGAAAGATAATAACATATGAAGTGGACGTAGACACATTCTGGCCGAACCACTATAAATCTATGCGTCTTTGCCTTTTACATACCTGCATAAATCACCTAAATCGCTAAGAACAACATAAAATCGACTAAATCATACGACTTGGAGGTGTTTGCCCATTTTTTGTGCAAACACAGGGGTTTGGATCGAGGTGGGTGGTAGCTTCACGCTATGCGTCGCCACCAGTCCGGATAGTAATTGGTATATCTACCCTGGCATTGCCTAGTTGTGTCGCGTCACCTACCCTAGCGAGCCTTGTACGATTTTGGATTTCTCCAGTAGCCTGTGGAGTATTTAGGGTAGTCTCTCGATCTAGAGATGCGCTGATACTGGATGGACTACTGGGACTATTACGTGGTAAGGGCTATATGGGTAACCTCTAACGCTATTTAAAAGTAAGTTAATTTTACTAATAGACATTATTATAATAGCGTATATTACTACATAGTAGATAGTTTAATGGATCCTTAGGAGATGTAAATCCCGAACATCTTTTAAATTACCGCACTCACGTTAGACACTAGATAGGAGATGTCAAACCCCGTAAACATCTCTGACGCCGTTCCACTCATATTTTACCGTTAATTTAACTTACATTATATCTTTTAGTTTTGACTCGAGTGTTTTGTCTTTTCAATTCGTTCGGGTCAGTCTTAGCATTTCAGGGCTTGAAGACCTTATTTCTGAAGGACGAAGACGAAGATTTATTATTACTATTTATTATTATTTCACCGCATCACATTGTTCCGTTGCATTGTTATTAATTTTTCTCTGGTATGTGTAACTCTGATCTTGTATTGTATAAGTAAAATCAAATGTTTTGTAAACGGCTTCATGAACTGTTATTTGATTATTATATTTTGTCATTCCACTGTAAGATTCTGTTTTATTTTCTTTCTTTCTCTGTTTTTTCTTATTTACCCCAATAGCAATCCGCCCTAATGTATGGTTTGAGTTTGACGTTTGTGGCTTATCATCGATTTAAAGCATACAAAAAGGTGGGATGTTACAATTTGTTATCAGAGCTTTGGTTTAGCGATAAACCTTAGCTTTGTAGGGTCTGACTCTTTGTTTATAGGGTAGTAATACCCTATGATGAGTCATTGAGTGTGTGTGTGTGTGTATATGAGAGAGCGTATTTGTTAGTGTTATAATTTTTTTTATTTTGTTAATTTGTTCTGTTGTGTATTTATAAATTCTGGTTGGTGCATAGGACGCCTATGACATCAATAGGGATTTCTAAATACTTAATAGACAGACCGACACAATATTTGTTTTGAAATATAGGTAAATGAAATAATTTTGCTTATTATATTTTCTATATATAAAATATATATCATGGTTATTCATGATCCATCTGTTTTGTCTCTTTCAACAGTTCTAAGTACTCATCAAGTAATGCACGTCCAAGCCAAACTGAATGATTCTTCCTCTTCTTTCTTTTTATCAATAGTTTATGCCCACAACTCTATGAACTCAAGACAAACTTTTCTTGATCTTCTTCCAGCGTTTAGGCAAAATTCCCATCCTTGGCTTGTCTTTAGGGATTTTAACTGCTGCTTATCATTGCATGACAAACATGGAGGCCCCTCTCTTCCAAAAGACATTTATCCCCTCAATAAGGCTATTGAGGATTCAAATTTGCTTTCTATTACCTCAACTGGTGCTGAGTTCACTTGGAATAACAGGAGTAGATCTGGAGTCAGAACCTTTACCAATATTGATCACTCTTTTGCTAACCTCAAAGCCTTAACCACTTGGCCAACAATGTCTACCTTTATCCCCTATCCTGTATTATCTGACCATTCTCCTATAATTTTCTCCTCGGGCCAGAAGTTGTTAAAAGAAAAAAAAGCTTCAAATTTTATAATACTTGGGTCCTTGAACCTGAGTATACTAATATAATAAATAAAGCTTGGTCTGAAAATTTTTATGGAAACCCTATGTTTATTTTTTGCAGGAAATTAAGAGCTACAAAACATGCTTTAAGAGATTGGGCAAGGAACAAATTTGGTGATGGTACATTGAAAACAACTATGCTAAGAAAGAAACTCAAGCAAGCATAGGAACTAATGATGAACAATCCAGGTAATATAGAAGCAGCTGAAGCTGAGAGAAATTACTTTGATCAATTAAGTGAAGCATTGAAAACTGAAGGGAATATGAAGAGGCAACAGCTGAGGCAAAGATGGGCAACTGAAGGAGACAACAATACTGCTTATTTTCATGCAGCCATAAAGGTTAAACAAGCTAAGGAGCACATCACTACTATTTATGATGAGTTTGGGGACTTGCACTCTAATCCAACTAATGTTGACAAAGCTCTTCTTAACTATTTCAAGAATATGTTAGGAAACAAAGATGATTTCAGTCCCCTTTTTGAAGATCTAACCCAAATGCAATTACCAATAGTGCAGCCCGAGGAAGCTGACAATCTTGTCATAAAGGTAACTGATAAGGAAATTAAAGATACTCTTTTTTCCATGAATAGACATTCAAGTGGAGGGCCGGATGGGTTCAATGTCAAATTCTTTATCCACAGTTGGGATATAATCAAGAAAGATTTTTTAAAGGCAGTTCATAATTTTTTCACCACTTTCAAACTGCTAAAGCAAGTGAATGCAACTAATTTGGTTCTTATTCCCAAGGTCCTTCCTCCCTCATCAGTTGCATCCTTTAGACCAATATCTTGTTGTAATGTTATGTATAAGTGTATATCTAAAATCTTAGCCTCTAGACTTGTTGTTGTACTTAGCAGAATTATATCCAGGAATCAGTCTGCTTTTCTTCCCAATAGGAACATCCTTGACAACATATTGATATCACATGAATTATTAAAAGGGGTATGGTCATGCTCAAGCTACCAAAAATGCTATGTTAAAACTGGACTTAATGAAGGCATATGATAATATACACTAGACATCAATTGTGAGAATAATGGCTCTAATGAAATTTCCTAAAGTTTATGTGGCTTGGATATACAACTGTATCTCAACTCCTTCATACTCAATAAAATATAATGGTTTCACTTCTGGATTTTTCAACAGTAAACAGGGGATCAGGCAAGGGGACCCTATCTCATCTTATATATTTATTCTAGTTATGGAAGTATTAACTACTATGTTGTCAAAAAGTTATGTGCAGAAGGATATTTTGTTTCATTCTAAATGTAAATCCCTGCAAATAACATCTCTCTTATTTGCTGATGATATCATGATTTTTACTAAGCCTGATCAGGGATCATTAGAGAATATAATAGCTACTCTTCACAAATTCTACCTTATGACTGGATTGAAACTTAATGCAAATAAATCTCATATTATCACATCTGGTATATCTACTGAGGAAACTAATTGTTTAATTGTATAACTGGATTGCAAACAATGGATAATAACATGAATTATTTGGGTCTACCACTTTGCACATCAAGAATTACTACAGCACAATGCCTGCCTCTGTATGCTCAAATCTGTAACTTAATGAACTGCTGGGCTAATAGATTTCTCACACAAGCA
This sequence comes from Allium cepa, assembly GCA_030765085.1. Taxonomy (NCBI): domain Eukaryota; kingdom Viridiplantae; phylum Streptophyta; class Magnoliopsida; order Asparagales; family Amaryllidaceae; genus Allium; species Allium cepa. The sequence goes on from CM060941.1 coordinate 637,925,807, forward strand.
GGAAGACTTGTGCTCGTCAAATCTGTTATTACTTCAATGATGGTGTACTGGTCTAGGGTGTTCATTCTTCCCATAAAGCTGGTTAAAATGGTAAGAAATGCCATGCTGAGGTTTTTCTGGACAGGTTCAATTCATTCTAAAAAAATCATCCCCTACTCATTTGCCAAAATGGAATTGCCAAAAAAGAAAGGTGGTCTAGGAATATTTAACTTGCAAACATGGAATAAAGCAGCCATTAGTGCGCACTTTAATGCTTTGCTAAGTGGTGTTGAATCCTTATGGGTTGAATGGACCAGAAAATATAACTTGGGTAGAAGGAACTTATGGTCTATGCCTGTGCCCCAGAATTGTAGCTGGACTTGGAGGAATTTACTGAGATTAAAATCTTCTTTCACTCCATATATAAAGTTTGTGCTCTCTGGAATGACCCGTGGATGGATGAAGGCTTATTGCTTGGCAAAATGTTTACCCCTCACCAGATTGAACAGGCTGGCATAAGTAGGGATGCTCAAGCAATTGATTACTTGTATGATGGCAAGCTGTTGCTGCCATACACCAGTAATCAGGATATTAGGGTTGTTTGGAATATATATCAGGGTCATTACTACCATTTAGCACCTAATGATGAAATTCTTTGGAATGGAAAGCCTCATTCTATCTCTGTTGCATATGATTTACTTGCTAATGTGACAGGAAGATCTGATATTGTTTGGCATAAGGTTTTATGGTCCAGATACTCTCCTGCCAGGGACAACCTGATGATGTGGAAGGTTGTCATGAATGCATTGTTGACTAAGACAAAAATAATGAGCTATGGAATGAATGTTGATCCATTGTGTGTCTTTTGCAAGTTGCAGAATGAATCTGTGGCACACATTTACTTTGAATGCACTGAGCTAATGGGTCTCTGGGGTAGACTGGTGAGAAGAATTAATATTGATCATATTCACGGTTTGTCTGATGTGGAGTGGGACCTGATTAGTAAGTCAACAAGGTGGAGGAATGATGACAGAACTGTTTACTTCTTCTTTTTTAAGAAGTACTTGAAATTGGTTTGGGAGGAAAGAAATTTAAGATGTTTTGATAATAAAAGTAGGAAACATGCAACAGCTTTGGGAAGCCCTAAAGAATGTTATAATTAATGGTATGAAGGAAAGCCTATTTGACTTCAGTTCTCAGTTGGCTGAAGTTTGGCCTTAGTTCATTTTTGTGTTTTGCTCCTCTTTCTCTTTCATATTGTCTTGTTTCCCTGTGTGTTTTTCTTTGTAACTTACTTATGTGTGATTTTCATGTGTTTTATTTCTATTTCGGGTGATTATGAGCATGTTCATAGTCATTTTGTTTTTTTCTCAATAAACTGGTAGGGGTCCAGTTAACCCCACTTGCCTTGCAAATTTTTTTTATAAAGGTTATATTTGGTTGTAATATATTGGTTGTTAGGTAGTGAAATTCATAAATATTGATTGGAAACAAGAATTGAAGAAAATGAAAAAAAATGAAATTTGGAAATTTTAGAACTTAAGTTTCAGGATTTTGAAATTTGCTTTCAAAGGATTTTGGAATATAATAATATTGTTTATATGTACTTTCTGATATAAATATTCCAATATAATTAGAAAGAATTGTTTTAAATAAATTTTGAAAAGGAATCAGTTTTGTACTCCCCTCTATGTCGTTGGAAAATAATTTCAATGATCAGTGCATGCATCATCGACATTCATTTTCGAGTTTCAAAGTGGGAAGGCTGTTGTAGTAGTAACTACACAATTGTTCGATAAATAAATCTTGATTTTGAATTTTAATATGATATGATAGATATATAAAGATATGGTTATATATATTATTTTAAAATGCTTTGAAATGGAAACCAGTATCTAATTCTTAAGTTTCCATTAATTAATATTTCTATTAGTGTGGTGAAATGGAATTTAACTAATAATTGAAACCTCTAAATGAAATAAGAGATTTAATGCTATTATAAATGGAATTAAAAGAAGCTTGAAATTTGTAACCTATAAAACAAAGGATATTGTTATTAAACATTAAGTTAATTTAAAAAGAAATAAAATAAACTTGTGTAACTTTCAATTACATCCTTAAAAGCATATATATATAACTTACCAAATATTAAAAGTTATAATGTTTAATAAGAAAATGTAATGGATATTATACAAGTAAAACTTGAAGTAATGAAAGTATTCAATGAAATTCTTTAATATAAGAATTTGATGTTGTAGTTGTTATAAACTTAATTATAATTGAAAATGCTTCTAAATTAATATAATAGAAAGTTAAGTATTATAAATAAATGATTATAAACCTAAGTAGATGAATCAATATGCTAAGAAATTGAATTAAAGATGAATACTATAAATAAATGTTAATAAATGGAAATAAAAATTTGTATGAAGAAAATGCAAATTAAAAAAAGAATCTTTATGTGAATGAAAAGGAGTTTAAACAATAAATGAAATGAAATGAAATTAATAAGAATGAAGTTAATTTATGCTTGAAATTGTTGTTTGTTTGGTTTATGGTTGTTTGGGCAAGAACACTTTAAAATTGTTTGGATATGTGAATAATATATTTAGTTTCATCTAAGACTGCTGAGTAAATGGTACACTTAGTAGTTTATTTTTCATTTTGTATAACTTAATGTTTTGAACCCGAACAACCATTTGTTTTGTTTGATATGAATGGATAATTGGTAAAGTTGATTTTACATGATGATTGTATATTAGTTGCAAGTGATTATTGTTTATATTAGTTTGATTTTTAGTGGTTGAAACAACTTTAAATATTTCATTTTATATAATTATTAACTGTTTTGGATTATATAAGTGGAATATAGGTTATGGAAGCAATTGCTACTGCTTTTGGTTTCATAATTAAATATTTTTTGCCCGACAAATAGGTACGTTCTCAGATTACGGTTTTATAACGTTATTATATTGTTTTTCCCGTGTTGGGATATATTATTTTGGAAGATATTTGATATTATAATTTCTTCCAAGCCTCCCCGTACAAAGGAGACTCTGCTGAAATTTTTTCGAAAATTTTGTACATAGAACTTTTTTTTTCCAAACTTTATTAATTTTACTATAAAAAGATTTAATGGTTATAAATAGGTATACTTCGTTTAAATTAATCAATTTTGTAATTTTTTTATTTACAAAGTTAATATTTTGAATAAGATGTATTGTTTACTTAATTCTTTCTTTTTCCTTGTTTTTCCTTTTCGGGGATGAAAAGTTTTGAGTGGGGGAGAGTGTAACGACCCGTAAATTTTCAATAATTTAATTTGTTGATTTAATACGATTTTGGTAAATAAAACTAGAAGAATAAAGACTTTGTAATTTAATAGTGAAACAAACGTTAAAATGAAATGTAATAATGTAATTAAACTAATTATGAAATTTCAACTAATTGAAATAATGATAATTGTTGCACTTAATTAGTTATAAATTTGAATATAAGAAAACAGTGTGAATGTTGAATCATTAATGAGATAATATATGATTAATATAAATTGAAGTAAATCAGTGTTAATTAAGTAATTGTAACATTTGATTTGTAAATAATAATGAATTCATTTATGTGATTTAAAGTAATAGTAACGGTGTAAGTTACTATTTAATTGGTCTATTAATTTAGTTGTAAATATTATATCTGAGTATAAAAATTGAATATAAGTAAATAAACGTAAGTATTATATGAATAAATGGGTTAGAGTATAAGTAATGGTAATTGAATGAATTTAGCATTATGTAAGCAATTATGATAATTAGTGAAAATGATAAATTTGAGTGTAATAAAGATAATGATAACAACTATTATAAGTTGTCTATTTAGTCTATAAAATGAAGTGAAAATCAACTGTATTCAAATGTAAATAAATGTTCATTAATGTGAGTAAGAACCGTAATTGTAAAGTGTGAATGTAATAAAGCAATGGAAACGCCTATGTTATTCATAATAATGTAAAGGAATGAAACTTATTTGAATGAATTAATTGAGGTTTTAATTATAATAAATGTATACATTTGAAAAATCCAGTATAATCGAAAACAACTGTTAATACAAAGGAAAGATGGATATTTGAATATTATTAATGTAATAAAAAATAAACCAATGATAATTTTATCCATAAAATGATAATTGATTCAAAAACAAGATTTAGAAACCAAACATATGGATTAATTAGGAATTTAAATTTTTAAATTTCTGAATTTATTGAAAATGAAATTAAACGCTGTAAATTGTGAAATTGATGGAATTGGGCTTCGAAACCAGTTCCATTGCGTTCAAAAGGCCTTTTTATGTTAGGATAGCCTGTCAGCATGCTTAAATCAGAGTTAAGACTGTTTTCGGACCCAGCAATGTATATACGTCACGCTAATCGAAATATATTGTAACGATCCCGGATTTTGATTTATTTTAAATTGACAATTAAATTTATTTTTTATTAAATTTTTTTTGAATTTAATGGTAAATTGTTTTGAGTTTCTCTAGATTTAAATAAAAATAAAAATATCTCATATAAGTTTATAGCTATATAAAATATGAAACAAAAGAAAAGAAAGATAAATATGAAACAAGTAGGTATTCATGCAAATAAAGTTAACAAACAAAGTAAGAAATATATATTTAAGTATGTAAACTTGAAAATAAACAAGACAAAGTGCAATTAATACAAGATCTTTAGCACACAAAAATATATTTCATCAGCCGAGTAAACAAGCCAAAATAAAAATCAGCTAGCCTCCTTAGCTTGCAAGAAGATATATATAAATGAAGTATGGCATAAACAAAAACAAAGAAGTACATAAGCAAAAGCTTGTAAGGCAAGAACAAAGTTTAAAAGAAATAAGGTAAGTATGGAGACATGTACCTTGGCATTAAATGCTAGCACAACATTTTATCTCATCGACCACTAAAATATAGATCATATCAACCGAGACAAAGAAATGCAAGGAAAAAGAAAAACATAAGTATAAGTAATAGCTTGCAAATGAAGACATGAAGGACATGGGCAATTAATGCCATTATCTTTAGTACACAAGATATCAGCCACCATACAATGAAGAAAAAATATCACCCTGTTGTACAAACATTATAATATCACCACCCTATACAAAAAAAATTGTATACCCTGTCAACTTCTCTTTTCTATATATCAACTTCATACATATCAACCAACTTCATTCCAATTCGTCCATAAGCTAAGGAAAAAAAATCTGAAATGATATCATCTAAAACTTAAAACAAAGCTTCAATAAAAACAACAATACAACTCAGATCAAACCAGAGACCAAATGGAAGGCTTCATCTCACAATTTACAACTTGTTCAACATGAAGAGAGCTCTATTCTGTCTTCTTGAACATGGTGAGTAATTTTAATTCTCCTTTAAAAAGCTTTAAATCTGAATAAATTTCTTTGATGCCTGTGAAAATATATGAAGTGATATTATGAAGGATGATTACTTAAATGTTTTGTAAAAGAATACATATACATATATATGTGAAAGACTGTATATGTCTAGAAGTGAGTATATATATGTATATCCTCTGTTGAACTATAGGCTTTAATCCACTAAATGAATTCAAATTGCTCTTCATAAAACTAAAGGTAGGATAAGATCAGGTTTGTAGAAATTAAATTCCAGGATTTCTTGTTGTATGTGAGTAACATTTTGGATGATGCTTTGTTTATGCATACATAAGTGATAACTCTGTGTTTATAAATATATGTATGTATGCATATTTGATATGTATATCTGTGGTATTGAACATCTCTGTTCTTGTTCAAAGCTTAAAAGTTTTGATCAAAATTCCAAAACATTTTTATATGTTCAATATAAATCCTTGGATTTCAAACAAAGTAAGTTTGTTTAAACATAGTTAAGTTTTAGAAATAAATTTCAATAAATTAAATCAATGATTATCTGAGAAACTTGAAATGTACAGGCAACTTCAAATTTTGTCAAAAATTCAAACTTTTTAATTCACAAATTCAAGTGTATAACTTGAATCCTTACTGCAAGCTAGGATTTTTAAAATGAATTTGGTGATTTTTAGTAAAGTGGTTTGAGAGCAGTTTGAAGATGTTTGAATTGGGTATTTTAATCGATTGCCGGTGGTAGGAGGCGCTGGAGGTGTCGGGGTTGTTGGTGGGGGTGGTTGAGCCTACGGTGGTGGTAAGAAAAATGGATGGAGGTGGCCTCGACCACTGTGGCGACGGTGGTGAGGTTTTGAAAATTGTAAACCTAGTTTTAACATGGTTATATTTTTGGTCTCGTTAGTCGTCATGGATGGACCGAGTGCTTTATAGCTTTGGGTGATGGAAGTAGGTACGTTGTCAAAGACGTGGCCGGAGTGGTTGATGTTCCGGTGGTTGCTATCGTCAGCGCGAGGCGTTTTAGTTGATCCAATGGGTTTCCAGTAGTGTCTCGTTTGGCTCGAAACTGTTCGATTTTGTGTTTCGATCAAATTCGAAAATATGGGTTTGCACTTGAGTTCGTTTGGGTTCAAGTGATCATTGGGGATAGTCGTGACGATCGCCGAAGGTCAGCAACGATGGTCCATGTGCACCGTGTGCATGTGATATATTGGCAGGGACGAATTGGAGAAGAAGATGCTGAACTCGAAGTCGTTCTCGTGAATGCTCGTGAGTAACTCATGGAAACGTGGATTGGGCTCGAGTATTTTTACTAGGCTTGAATTGTTTAATAATGTAACAGGTTTGAAAGGTTAAAAGCAAAATTTAGTTTTAAGAAAAAAATTAAAGGAAGAAGAAGCAGGAAAGACTCAGGGGATTTAGTGCTTGACTCAGGTGAAGACCCGAAGTGGTTTGGGAATGGATTACACGCAGATTCAGTTTTCATTTATTTAAGCGGGGTTTCAAGTTTTAAAAATCAAATCCAGCTTAAACTATTTCCTAAGTAATAAAAAGATGTGTTATTAAAGCTTAGCCTAATAAATTAAGTTTATAGTTGATCATTTTGGAACCAGTTAGTATTAGTCTTAAAATAAAAGGGTAAATTTATAAATAAAGGTTTAACTTAAATAATTTGATTTAAAAATTTTAAGTTAGTAAATATGTGGGTTTAAAGTTATTAAGGAAGATTTTAAAACGTAAGATAAATAATTTTTATATTATAAGTTAATTTAGAATCTTAATTAGCTTATGGTTGTAATCAACTAAGTAATTTAAGATTTATTAATTTACAATTAAAGATTGGTATTTATTAATTAAGTGTTTAATAAATTTGTAATCAAGAAATTTTAAAGTAACTAATTAAAGTTAATGAATTTATGATTAATTGTTAACTAATTAGGAAATTTAATTAAGAATTAATAATGGATAAATTTGAAGAAGTTCAATTTATTAATTAAGGAATAATTAATTTGTAAATTAAGGTTTATTAGTTAGATATAAATTAATGATAAAAGTTGATTTAATCAAGTGATTAAGAAAAAATCAATTGAAGGATAATGTGATAAATAAACCAGTGTAATTTATTAAGAAATAATCATAAATTAAGGAGTAATTAATTAGTCATTGTAATTTATTAAAGATAATATATTAAGGATAAATTTTTAATGAAGAGTTAACTAACGATTAATTAAAGGATAATTTATCAAATATTTTGTAATTAATTTATTGTTAATTTACCATAACTAGCAAATTATTCATAGAAATTAATCTGATTTAAACCCATCAGATAATTTAAATTGCCCTATTTATGGATGTTAGATTATATTGGATGTTGAATTGTTTGATATCCCTGATATGTGATGCTTTGTGATATATCCTGATTTACGTTGTGATCTGTAATGTAATTAATTATTTGTGATGTAATTTATTATCGGTGATATAGATATCTGTGTTATGTGAATGAACGATAAGCGTTATCGTTTATACCGCCTATCAGCTATATTTATGTATTTTAATCTGTGATGATTGAATGATGTCGCACTATCATGTAAAACCCCTGGACCACACCATACACACACAAATATGGATTTCACGTGGAAATCGATTAAGTCACGAATTTTTGAAAATAGTTTTGAATTTGAATTTTTAAATTCAAATGGTTTGAAATGGAATCGGGTTAAATGTGAAAAGTTTTTGGAATGGAATTTCAAGATAAAATTTATTTTTGAATAACTTGATTACGCCTTGAAATTTAAATAATTGGATTTAAATTTGAATCTAAAATTTGGAATTGAATTCTATGATTTGAAACTAGGGATTAAAGATGTTATACCAGTTATATATGGGTTAAACTATTTTAAAAGTATTGATTTGGGAATGTGAATATAATTCAAAGGCTTTAACTCGTGCAAATATAATTGGATTTTTCTGAAACGAAAACTATTTGTTTTCAAATAATAAAAGCTGTCACATAAGTAATGAACTTCCAATTTGTGTTGAAAGGTTTCAAGTTTGAAATAAAATTGAGATGTGTGAAAGGCTATGAATGAATCTTTGGAATATCTTAATTTAAAGATTTAACGAGTTAATCGAGTTGGAATGGAAATTGTTTTAAAATCTATGAATGAATCTTTATGAAGTGGGGTGAACTTTGTGAAATGAATTTTTTTGTTTAAAAGATTAGAAATGGTAATTTGTTTTAAACCATTTGAAAGAAAAGTTTTGGGTAATAAGTTGTGACTAAACTGAGACCCCAATGTCCATATGTTTCTTGTAAATATTGCGCTCACTATTCGGTTTAGCCGGGAGAGGACCTTTGTGTCATATAGCCCATTCCGAATATGTGATACGACGTTATGGACAGCATTTGAAGACCGATGGTGAAGACCGGATATTTTCAAAAGCGAAAGGATAGCTCGTCGAATGTCTTTGCATCGACTGGTCCCCGGTATAGAGACTCCATATGTGAGGGGAAGTCCGGACGTGATTATGGATTATCCGGATTTGCAAGGACTTCTTTGGAAGTGCCTTCGGTTCTGTTCGAACCCAGAATAGACTTGTATGGATTGTAAGTCTGACATTACATTTGAGATATAAAGAAGATTTCTTTCAAATACATTTCTGTTGGAGGCGGAGAATTTATTATCTTAGCTTAACACACTTCTCTGAGACGTACGAGCTCAGAGGTTATGTAGTTGAAGGTTATCGGCAATATATTCCCAACTTGGTAATGTGGCATGCTAAGTGCTGATGATCATTTGTTAATCAAAGCGTGTCTTTTGTGAAAAGCGTAGCTTTTTGGACGAGACTTCGTCGAACCTCACAACCCGGTAATGGTCGAAACAGGAAAGATGCGGCAAGGTTATTTGGGGATAGCGCCCCCTGAGGGTATGTTCATTTCCTTCTGGATAGAGGTGGTATCATGTTATGGAGCCCAGATATTTAACCTATGTGGTTACTGCGAATTTATTACTTTGTGGTTGTTGGTTGTCGGGATCCCGGATAAAGGTTGGTTGCGACCGGGGGATGGCGTACTCGTGTCAGTAGTTACCCAGTTAGGGGTAACCCGGCCTTGTGTTGGCAGAGATCCGGTTAGGTTCTCGGGGCGTCCTTCTAGAGGCGTACCCATGTGGCAATTGAAAGTTCCTTGGCCTAACCATTTGTTGGAAATCCAATTCCCAATACGAAACCCTGTACGGTTTTAGTTGTAGAACCTGCCATTTACTTATGGTGGCGCCCCATTGTTTAGATGGTAGCTATAGTAGGCATAGTTCGGAATGTCTATGTTGGCTAAGATTAATATTATACTTTCAAAATGTTTTTCTGCACTTTGCACTTATAGTAATAATATCAAAGAAATTTGCGTATCAAGCATGTTTGACTATCATAAGGAGAAATCTCCTCCGATTCTGCGTTTGCATTGTGTGTGTGTGTGGGAGGCCTTATGGTAGTTCCATTTTCTAAAAGCATTGCGAATCTATTTTAAAAGATTTCTTTGTTTGTTTTTAAAGATAAACTGTTTTTGTTACTCATACCAGTCTCATGACTGACCTGGAGTTTATTGTTTCTTTCCTAAACTCTGGATGCTCAAATTTTTCCACACGGGCAGTCTAGAGTTGGGTTTTTTTTTCAGATAGCTAGGTTTAGTAGATTATCTGGAGCTAGTTCGATCTTTGGATGTGGACGAGACTTGCTTGTCTTAGTGCATCGTGATGTTGAATCGAGCTGCTGCTGGAGTTCTCTCTGGAGGACTATTTTAGAGTTATGTGTTCCGCTGCTGATGTTATCTATTTTTCCTTTCCGCTGCTATTTTATTGTATCATATCTCTGATGTATATTGATATCTATTGTATCATCTGTTGTATCAGATATTGTATCAATGTATTATTCTTTTTCTTCTGCAGTGTTGTTTACTTAATTGTGTTATAAGCTCCGGCGACTCGGATTTGAACGGTCAAATCTGTGGCATTCGAGTACGATGTAAAGTATGGATGTCGATTTTCGAATGAGAAAATCCGTATCGTTGCATTTGGTATCAGAGCTAAGGTTGAACTTTAGCTCAGGAGTATAACATGTTAAGTAGCTCATTAGAGATAGGGTGAAGTATACCCTAGAATGAGTAATCCCTAAGATATCCGTTCGAATGCCTCGGTAAATTCTCTTACTATCCACCGATAGTGAGTATGAGTGCAAGAAGAGGACGAGATAGGGGACAGGAGAGTACCACTATAAATGGTCAACACCTTATGACAGTGGAAACAATATTTCTCTATCAATTTTCTTTGATTAGATTTCAATTCTTTTGATTGCTTCGTAACAGCCACAAGAAGAAGTTTCTGTGTGATGATGGCCCTACGAATCGTTGTAGAAAATCCTTACTTCATATCTTCATCGGTTTCTTATCAGTTTTTTGATTTAAACTTTAATGAATTTGAAATAGGAAATTTTGAATAAATTGAAAATTCTAATTTGAGTTAAATTGATTAATAGAATATGAAGGATAATTTGAATTGTATCGATAAAACGATTTCGTTTAAAATCAAATTTTGAAATTATATTGTAATTTCTTGTGTATATCGAAGTCCGAAGAGGGACAAGTTGGTATATATTTTGAGATATTCCGACTTGAGTTTGGAATCCATATCTAGTGTTTGAGAATTGTGGAAAATCAAATCCATTTATCTATTGTTTGGGTCTCGATATATTCTACGGATGGTTAGTTATCCATCGGACTAACCAGTGCCTTGCATATTTCGTAGATCTGGATAACCCGAGTATCTTGTGAAGGGTTAAGTAGATTCGTTCTTGTATCTATCTGTGATATTCTGTTTTCGTAAACCAAATGAAGAATAAATATTCAGTTTGATTTGATGAAACATTTTTCATCTATCTTTCATCTATCTCTGTGTTATTTTCGTGCCTACAAATTTCGAGGACGAAATTTCTTAACGAGGGGAATCTGTAACGATCCCGGATTTTGATTTATTTTAAATTGACAATTAAATTTATTTTTGATTAAAAAAATTGTGAATTTTATTGTAAATTGATTCGAGTTTCTCTAGATTTAAATAAAAATATAAATATCTCATATAAGTTTATAGCTATATAAAATATGAAAATAAAGAAAAGAAAGATAAATATGAAACAAGTAGGTATTCATGCAAATAAAGTCAACAAATAAAGTAAGAAATATATATTTAAGTATGTAAACTTGAAAATAAACAAGACAAAGTAGCAATCAATACAAGATCTTTAGCACACAAAAATATATTTCATCAGCCGAGTAAACAAGCCAAAATAAAAATCAGCTAGCCTCCTTAGCTTGCAAGAAGATATATATAAATGAAGTATGACATAAACAAAAACAAAGAAGTACATAAGCAAAAGCTTGTAAGGTAAGAACAAAGTTTAAAAGAAATAAGGTACGTATGGAGACATGTATCTTGGCATTAAATGCTAGCACAACGTTTTATCTCATCATCCACTAAAATATAGATCATATCAACCGAGACAAAGAAATGCAAGGCAAAAGAAAAACATAAGTATAGGTAATAGCTTGCAAATGAAGACATGAAGGACATGGGAAATTAATGCCATTATCTTTAGTACACAAGATATCAGCCACCATACAAGGAAGAAAAAATATCACCCTGTTGTACAAACATTATAATATCACCACCCTACCCTGTCAACTTCTCTTTTCTATATATCAACATCATACATATCAACCAACTTTATTCCAATTCGTCCATAATCTGCGAAAAAAATCTGAAATGATATCATCTAAAACTTAAAAAAAAGCTTCAATAAAAACAACAAGACAACTCAGATCAAACCAGAGACCAAATGGAAGGCTTCGGCTCACAATTTACAACCTGTTCAACATGACTCTATTCTGTCTTCTTGAACACAGTGAGTAATTTTAATTCTCCTTTAAAAATCTTTAAATCTGAATAAATTTCTTTGATGCCTGTGAAAATCTATGAAGTGATATTATGGAGGATGATTACTTAAATGTTTTGTAAAAGAATACATATACATATATATGTGAAAGCCTGTATTTGTCTAGAAGTGAGTATATATGTGTATATCCTCTGTTGAACTATAGGCCTTAATCCACTAAATGAATTCAAATTGCTCTTCATAAAACTAAAGGTAGGATAAAATCAGGTTTGTAGAAATTAAATTCCAGGATTTCCTGTTGTATATGAGTAACATTTTGGATGATGCTTTGTTCATGCATACGTAAGTGATAACTCTGTGTTTATAAATATATGTAAGTATGCATATTTGATATGTATATCTGTGGTATTGAACATCTCTGTTCTTGTTCAAAGCTTAAAAGTTTTGATCAAAATTCCAAAACATTTTTATATGTTCAATATAAATCCTTAGATTTCAAACAAAGTAAGGTTGTTTAAACATAGTTAAGTTTTAGAAATAAATTTCAATAAATTAAATCAATGATTATCTGAGAAACTTAAAATGTACAGGCAACTTCAAATTTTGTCAAAAATTCAAACTTTTAATTCACAAATTCAAGTGTATAACTTGAATCCTTACTGAAAGCTAGGATTTTTAAAATGAATTTGTTGATTTTTAGTAAGGTGGTTTGAGAGAAGTTTGAAGATGTTTGAATTGGGTATTTTAATCGATTGCCGGTGGTAGGAGGCGTTGGAGGTGTCGGGGTTGCTGGTGGGGGTGGTCGAGCCTACGGTGGTAGTAGGAAAAATGGATGGAGGTGGCCTCGACCACTGTGGCGACGGCGGTGAGGTTTTGAAAATTGTAAACCTAGTTTTAACGTGGTTATGTTTTTGGTCTTATTAGTCGTCATGGATGGACCGAGTGCTTTGTTGCTTTGGGTGATGGAAGTAGGTATGTTGTCAAAGACGTGGCCGGAGTGGTTGATGTTCCGGTGGTTGCTATCGTCAGCTTAGCCTAATAAATTAAGTTTATAGTTAATCATTTTGGAACCAGTTAGTATTAGTCTTGAAATAAAAGGGTAAATTTATAAATAAAGGTTTAACTTAAATAATTTGATTTAAAATTTTTAAGTTAGTAAATATGTGGGTTTAAAGTTATTAAGGAAGATTTTAAAACGTAAGATAAATAATTTTTATATTGTAAGTTAATTTAGAATCTTAATTAGCTTATGATTGTAATCAACTAAGTAATTTAAGATTTATCAATTTACAATTAAAGATTGGTATTTATTAATTAAGCGTTTAATAAATTTGTAATCAAGAAATTTTAAAGTAACTAATTAAAGTTAATGAATTTATGATTAATAGTTAACTAATTAGGAAATTTAATTAAGAATTAATAGTGGATAAATTTAAAGAAGTTCAATTTATTAATTAAGGAATAATTAATTTGTAAATTAAGGTTTATTAATTAGATATAAATTAATGATAAAAGTTGATTTAATCAAGTGATTAAGCAAAAATCAATTGAAGGATAATGTGATAAATTAACCAGTGTAATTTATTAAGAAATAATCATAAATTAAAGAGTAATCAATTAGTCATTGTAATTTATTAAAGATAATAAATTAAGGATAAATTTTTAATGAAGAGTTAATTAATGATTAATTTAAGGATAATTTATCAAATATTTTGTAATTAATTTATTGTTAATTTACCATAACTAGCAAATTATTCATAGAAATTAACCTGATTTGAACCCATCAGATAATTTAAATTGACCCTATTTATGGATGTTTAGATTATATTGGATGTTGAATTGTTTGATATCCCTGATATGTGATGCTTTGTGAAACCCAGCACGGTGTCCTTCCAGAGGCGGTTAACCAGTTAGGGGTAACCCGGCCTTGTGTTGGCAGAGATCCGGTTAGGTTCTCGCGGTGTCCTTCCAGAGGCGTACCCATGTGGCAATGGGAAGTTCCTTGGCCTGACCATTTGTTGGAAATCCAATTCCCAATATGAAACCCAGCACGGTTTTAGTTGTAGAACCTGCCATTTACTTATGGTGGCGCCCTACTGTTTAGATGGTAGCTATAGTAGGCATAGTTCGGAATGTCTATGTTGGCTAAGATTAATATTATACTTTCGAAATGTTTTTCAGCACTTTGCACTATAGTAATAATATCAAAGAAATTTGCGTATCAAGCATGTTTGACTATCATAAGGAGAAATCTCCTCTGATTCTGCGTTTGCAATGTGTGTGAGTGTGCGGGAGGCCTTATGGTAGTTCCATTTTCTAAAAGCACTGCAAATCTATTTTAAAGATTTCTTTGTTTGTTTTTAAAGATAAACTGTTTTTGTTACTCATACAAGTCTCGCGACTGACCTGGAGTTTATTGTTTCTTTCCTAAACTCTGGGTGCTCAAAATTTTTCCACACGGGCAGTCTAGAGTTGGGCTTTTTTCAGATAGCTAGGTTTAGTAGATTATCTGGAGCTAGTTCAATCTTTGGATGTGGACGAGACTTGCTTGTCTTAGTACACCGTGATGTTGGATCGAGCTGCTGCTGGAGTTCTCTCTGGAGGACTATTTTAGAGTTATGTGTTCTGCTGCTGATGTTATCTATTTTTCCTTTCCACTGCTATTTTATTGTATCATATCTCTAATGTATATTGATATCTATTGTATCATCTGTTGTATCAGATATTGTATCAATGTTGTATATCAATGTATTATTCTTTTTCTTCCACGGTGTTGTTTACTTAATTGTGTTATAAGCTCCGGCGACTCGGATTTGAACGGTCGAATCTGTGGCATTCGAGTACGATGTAAAGTGTGGATGTCGATTTTCGAACGCGAAAATCCGTATCGTTACATATATTATTTGTTTATTTCAGAACCCTAAAATTTTATGTAGCCGCCGTTCTTCCTCCTTCAATGGCCTAGAATCATGCAACTTCTCCCCCTTAGATCTCTCCATCAGATCATCGATCCGATTCAACTCCTAAATGAAAGCTCTAGATATTGTTGTCCTCTACACATCCAACGGTTGATTCGTGCGGAAGCCTCTTGGATTCGACAGAATTAGGTCTGGAAGACGCCCGCATTTATCTCAAATTACACATGAACGGCGGTGGCGGAAGCCACCGTGCTTGGGGCGGTGACAGAGTGGACCGGCACGCACGGGTTGACGGTCGTTGATTCATCTCCGGCCGTCGTATGGCACGCGTGCAATTTGATGCATGGATTGCGTATGGGTCTGTATGTGATTGAACAGAGAAGGAGAAGGTGAACATTCTTTTATTTATCTACTTATTTATTTACTTTATAATGTTAATCGTATAACTTTTAATCTTAATATCTTTTGCATACGAACTTCAATTCACGCGTGATTCCTTGCGTTGGGATCGTATCAGAATTGCGGACACTCTGATGCAAGTTTAGACGAATTCTGTGACCATTAATATTTTGAGTTTAAATTGAATTTAAACTCAATTTAAATTCAAAATGTGAGTGTTTTATCACACTCACAACTTCTAAAATTTATTATGTTTGTTAAATTGATTTATAAAGTGATTAGAAGTTTATTTATGATTGCTTGGCATATTTGAATCATCATTTCGGTTAATTGGAATTTATTTGGATAAATAGTTATTTGATTTATTATTGAATGTAAACTGCCAGTAAACACCTGTTGTTTTTTATCTGTTCTATATTGATGTTATTGATTGAATTGGATGATGATTGTGATAAATGTTTGATTATTGATATTGGATGTATGGATGTTGTATGTTATGTTGTTATAAGCTGCAAGTTTGTTATGGATTTTTATTTCATTTAGGACTGCGGTTTGAAATGATATATAACCGTAAAATATTAAATTGCGGATTGAAATGATAAATATCCGTATCACTTGACCATAGGATGAAAAATTATATACAGACATCATGGTCTATATATATAAATATTTTGAAAGGATTTCTATGGTTTCGAAAAGGAATATATGGTTTTATAAAATATTGATTATCATATTATGTAAATGTTATTTTATATATAGTTAAATTCTCGATTTTAAGCTGTGTATAATTTTTTTTAAATATAAAATAAGTTTAATCATAAAGTAGGATTTTATTAAAATATAATATGGTCAAGTATTTATTTAAATTATATTTTATATAGAGTTTATAATGACTTAAATAAAAAATTGGTTGGAAGACAAATATGAAATTGATTTGAAATTTAATTTATTTAAGCATTATACTCAAATAAATTTGCTTTGAAACTTAGTAAAATTGAGATTTTGGTTTAAAGGGATTTAAATGAATATATCAAGTTAAATAAATTGGAAGAATATTCATTTGTTGGAAGTTTAAAAGTTCTACTTAAATGATAATGGGTCTATTAAGTAACATTTCAAATCTAAATAATAGTAATTGAATTTGATATATATGGAATTATCAAAATTTAGTTTGAAATTATGGAATATTTAAAGCTTTGAAATATAAGGAATTTGAAATGGTTTATTTGAGGATCAAATCTGTATTTGGGATCGATATAAACTCAAATGATTGTTGAAAACTGAATTGAGTTGAAATTTATAAATTGAGATTTGATTTGATTTGAAGTTTGGAATTCGAATTATCTTGGAATTGATTTGTAAAATTGAAAAGAAGCTATTCTATTATATATAAAGTATTTTAATATCTAAATCGTTTAAGTGGTGGAAGTCATGTTTTAAGGTTATGAATTTCAAAGTATTACGTTTGAAAGTGTTATAATTTGAAGTGTTTTGGTTTCAAAATGTTATAACTTTGAAAGTGCTATGATTTTGGAAAAGGATATATTGGAATGGAAATGATATCATATTTGGTTTTTGAAATGGTAATGATATTTTGGTTTTGAAGTATATTGTCATACTCTCTTCCAACTCTGAAAACCACTTTAACAACCGTGTACGCGGTGAAGATTCCAAAATGAAGTAGGACGGTGGTGTCGTTCCTTTGAGGTACATATGTGGACCCGACTCCCATGAGTTGGCATAAGGTGGCTAAAACAGGAGTGATTCCGGGCCAGTGAGGTAGCTCCTCTTATCGGACATACTACTTCGATATCATTCTATTACTTTGTGATTGACTGGGCCCTTTTGATTTTTTATGGGGGTGTGGCTCGAGGTGGGCGGTAGCTGCGCGCTATGCATCACCACCAGTCTGGATAGTAATTGGTATATCTACCCTGGCATTGCCTAGTTGTGCCATGTCGCCTAACCTAGCACGCCTTGTATGATTTTGGATTTCTCCCGTAGCCCGTGGCGTATTTAGGGTAATTTCTCGATCTGGAGATGCGCTGATACTGGATGGACTACTGGGACTATTACGTGGTAAAAGCTATATGGGTAACCTCTTAACCCTGTTTAAAAGTAAGTTTATTTTACTAATAGACATTATTATAATAGCGTATATTACTACATAATAGATAGTTTAACGGATCCTTAGGAGATGTAAATTTCGAACATCTCTTAAGTTACTGCGCTCACGTTAGACATTGGATAGGAGATGTCAAACCCCGTAAACATCTCTGATGCCGTTCCACTCATATTTTATCATTAATTTAACTTACATAAGATCTTTTAATTCTAACTCGAGTGTTTTGTCTTTTCAATTCGCTCAGGTCAGTCTGAGCATTTCAGGGCTTGAATACCTTATTTTTGTAGGATGAAGACGAAGATTGTATTATTACTATTTACTATTATTTCACTGCATCACATTGTTCAGCTGCATTATTATTTATTTTTCTCTGGTATGTGTAACTCCGATCTTGTATTGTATAAGTAAAATCAAATGTTTTGTAAACGACTTCATGAACTGTTATTTAATTATTATATTTTTTCATTCCGCTGCAAGATTCTGTTTTATTTTTTTCTTTCTCTGTTTTTTCTTATTTACCCCAATAACAATCCGCCCTTATATATGGTTAGAGTCTAATGTGTGTGGCTTATCGTCAATTTAAAGCGTATATAAAGGCAGGATGTTATAATAACAGACGTCTGAGAATTCTCTCTGACTGTCAAATTTTACAAATCGACTAAATCCAAACGTCTACCATAACCAATCAGACGTCTGATTCTATTTACTCTCTTCAAACTAGCACTACACCAGAAAAGCGATTTTGCCATGGCTCTGAGTCGTGGCAAAATAGTTTAGCCACGGTCCTGAGCCGTGGCAAAATTTGCAGTGGCAAATATTTTGCCACGGCTCAGAGCCGTGACAAATTTATATATTGCCACGGCCCAGAGCCGTGGCAAACTGAAACTTTGCCACGACTAAGGGCCGTGGCAATATGTAAATTTGCCACGGTTTTGAGCCGTGGCAAATTGAACTTTTGCCACTTTTCAGAGCCATGGCAAATTCCCAGCTTATACCATTTTAACCACAGCTCAAATTCATTCCCAAATGCAGTTTCATTATACACGAACATTCTACATGCAGTTTCGAAATATATATAGTACATGGAATAAATAACGTAAATACAAAACCAGTAATAGATGATAAACCCAATTTATAATACAAGTGCTTGATTACAAACTTACAACTTTAAGTTCATAATACAACTTCATAGTGAAACCATCAGTTCATAGAAAAACAAGTAAACAACATCTATTGTTCATGTAAATACTAAACAACAAGAAAGAAATGATTTCTGAATTCATCAAGCATATACTTCATCATAGTATAACGAATGCAGTTCTTAGTGAAGCAATGACAACTCCAAGCTAACTGTAGAATCTAATATATAAGTGAAGGCAACAAATTGAACTCAATAGCCCATGTGCAGACGCAAATTAAAGATATTTCAGATGCTTCTCTCCCTAAGCAAAATCCCTAGCTGCAAAATAAACAGAAAATATGCAGAAAGTCAACAATGGAAAATAAACACAAATTATGTTAGTGTACGTAAACAAAACCTTAATAATTCTCTAATTCTGCTTTAGCGTATTAAAAATAAATAAAAACAGAATATGTCTAATGAATCAGGGAAGAATAGTCGAAGCAAGAAACACGCTCATGCAAATTCAAACACCCGTATCAACTAGTTTTGATGTTAACAATCCTCATTTGTAGCGGTATAGCAAACTTGTATCTCAGAATTAATACTGAGTTGATACAGTAGTTATGAAATAGTACAAATGCTGAGTTGATACACTGAAGCATTAGACATCTGGCCATTTGAAAAGTGATAGTCTGGAGTTATTAATGCTATTGTATCTCTAAAATAATTCTAAGATGATACAGTAGTTATTAATGATTTGTGTCTTACTGGCCTTTGCATAATCAGTATTAAAAAACGTGAGTGGAAGGCAGCAATGTAATCAGGGCATATGAAGTTATTAATGCATTACAGTCCAGGCTTATGTAGTTGCTTGCAATAGAGAACTGGGCATGCTATCTTTGCAACAATGAAATATAGGTATTGCATGAGTCTAGAACCTGAGTTTGATGCATGAATACATTGCAGTATGTCAAATGTGCAGGTCAGAGGTAGAGTGTATGAAATAAGTGACTCAAATCATATGATCTAACGCATGATTCAAATTGAATCTCAGCTTCTTCCATTCGAAAAGGTGTAGAAATCGAATCGCAGAAGGTAAAGTTGTATGTTTAAATAACGACAGTTTTTTATTTGATTAATTTTTGAAGCTAACTAAACTAGATAAAAGAAAATTAACATATTAACTGATATGAATCCAACAATTCCTTATTTTTATTCGTTGAGATGAATTTTAAATCATTACTCAATAATTTACTAATCATTTATTTATCTTCCTTAAAATATCTTCAAGTTTCATCATTAACTCAAACTACGCAACATATCACACTGCAATAGTTTCATCAACCAGGTTTCAAGACTTTTATAACCAACAGCAAGTACTCAGTAATACAAAGCCAAATATCACTGTTGTACTGAAAAAGTAGCAAGTTTTAGATCAGGGAAATGACCAGATCAGGGAAATGGCCAGATGTCTAATGCTTCAGTGTATCAACTCAGCATTTGTACTATTTCATAACTTCATTCACACATAGTGCACCTCTACAAATCATTTCCACCATACCAACCTCTCCCAAACAACAACTTCGGGCCACAACAGCCACATAACATACTATTTCCACATTCCTTACAGCATACCATTAACTAGTGCACTTCAACAATTCATACTGCTGCAATCAACCATCAAACATTCTCCACAATTCAAAACCACCATCATCATTGCAATATCATTTCATCACAACCACCAAGCACTTCAGCCATCAATATCTTCACCTGCCACTGCCTACTGCTACGCACATCCCTAACTTCACACGAATCACACCTCTGCCGTAAATCACTACAGCAACCACTTCCCTGAACACATCTTGCCACCACTACAAAACTGCAACTACACCAAAACCACCATAAAACAAACCATTACTTCCGATCCACTGCCATACTTCACCTCTGCATCTCCACAATAACTGTCAACTGACTTACTTCAACTTACACCTCTGACTTGCCATTCGCCATACACACACATTGCTATTTCACTGAACCCAGACAAACAGCAATCAAACTGTCCTTCCCCCCATCAATATGCAAACAACCCAGCAACCATACCTGCCATCTAACCACCTCCGACCCACAAATCCCTAAACCTATTAACACCACCAAAACCCAAGCAAAACAGCAACTTCCTCCACCTGACCCCGCTTCATCACCGCCCTCGATCTCCACACCAACATCGCGTCTCTATCCACTCAATCCCGCAACCTCGTCTCTGAGCCAAAAACCGCGACCTTCAAATCAACTAACCGAAATCCCCTAATCGCCGATTCATCGAATTCGAACCTACCAGCAACCCTAATTCCCTTGTCGAATTGCGCTTTCGACTTTGTATTTAAATAAAAACTTTAATTAAGAAGTGCATTGAGATAAAAGTTGTTTTGATTTGTTTACGAAGTCAACCGAAAAGTTTAATTTTCTCCTCTTTTAATCAGGCCGGGCCTAGTTAGGTTTTTAATAAAAAAACAAGTTTTATTTTATTTTATAACAAGTAGTTTTGTTTTAGTCTTCCTTTAAGCCAAGACCCCGTTTGACCTGAAACCCAAATTCACAAGCGAGCATCCCAAACCCACAGCATTACAACCTGCCATTCAAACACACCACTGTCATCACTTCACTTCAACCCAAAACATCGTTCTACTACCATACTTCTTTCAACTCCAATTACAACCTGTGCACTCTACATTCATACCTGTGGCATCTTTGTGCATCACAAAATCTACAGACCACACTTCAAAAAACATCCCCTGCATACAACTGCTCCATACACACGCAGCCGCTTCAAGCAACTCTCGCCAAAAAATACTTCTGCACTACGACCATTACTTCTCGAAACTTCCCACTGTCATATACCCAAACCTCCACACTTCAAGCCTTGCCTACCTCCTTCACCATTTCTCACTGCATTAACCACCTACAAACACCACTGCTCTCACCACAGTCCATCTACTCACTGCCATCAATACAGCAGCTACAACTACTGTCGAGACCACTAGCCATCTCTGCACAGTCAACATAACCAGTGCCGCACTTGTCACAATTCCTCACCACCAAAACAGAAAACTGATCACATCAAATACCCTTACACACCTTCACAATCTCCCGATCACAGAAAGAACAGAAATTGTCGTGGGTTTACTTTTCTTCTTATAGAAAGAACAGACGGAAAGTTCCAGCAATGTGAACATATTTTAAAGCAAAAGTGAAGAAGGGTAAATCTTTTTAGTTCTCTTTTCTTTAGGGACAACTAAATTGTACTAGTACTTATTAGTAAATAAAAAAGACATTACATCAGAGCTCTAATTAGCAAGGGTTTTAGTAAATAAACAAGCAGTATACATACCTAGTTAAAATTGCCAAAGTATAATAATACATACGTACCTGTTTATGAGTCTATAGAAATCGAATATTAGTCTTTGGATGACACACATAACCACCGATTCCAACTTCACCAAAGGTCATAGCAAGAGGATGATTTTGTTTGCATGTTTTCTCTTCTGGTAGCAGTATATTGTCCACCACTAACTTCTCATGTGTTGGAGGTAATGATTTTCCGTGTATAATGGATGCTGTCGAATCTTTACAGACGGTGGCTGTTGCAATGACCTCAAGGTATGTTCAGGATTTCGCATTTTTGATTGGCTAAACCAGATGAATTCAATGAATTTGCCAACTCATTATTCAGCATTCTTCCAACACTTCCACGTGGTGTACCACTTCCTCCTTCATTTGAAGCAATGTCTGATATAACATGCAGTCATTAATGCATACATCATAAGTCTTGTAATTCATCCCAACTTGTTTAATCATCTTCTTCATGTCGGGGTATTTTGTCGGTAGTGTGTTACCTTCAGGGAGTAACTCCTTTAAAAATTCGAGGAGTGCAGTCACACCATTGTCGGAAAAGCTGTATTGAGTTTTCAAGCTATTCAGTTTCACAATGGCATACAATGTTGTTATACCTTTAGAACATGAAGGATACAATGGCTCTTTTGCACTATCAAAAAGTGATTTGCAGTTCTTTCTTTGATTGGTCGATCGATCAACATCAACCATAGACGGTTCTCCAATATTATCGGGCAACAGACTGTTAGGTTGAAAATGATGAAATCTATCAGCATCATTGACCAAGTCTTCCATCCTAGGATGTTCAACCTCATTAGTACTTACGGCTTGACTAATAGATTGTTTTTTCTTCTCTGTCGATTCTTCTGCATGAAAATGCCAAACGGTATATGATTGGACAATTCCCCATCTGAGTAAATGATAATGAATGTCATCTACTTTAATCTTCATTTTCATATTTTTGCACTGTGTGCAAGGACAATAATAGATTTCCTTATCACCACCATTTTCCACAGCGAATTCAATAAACTTCTGCACTCCTTCTATATATCGTGTGGTTCTTCGATCGGATTCTTTCATCCATTGTTTGTCTATACTACACGACATATTGCCCTGCTATATCATACATGATATACAACATAATGAGTGTAAACAATATCATTTCTTATTTTACGCTACGAAATAAAAAAAAATTAATCAAAACAACTTGCATTTAGAAACTGGTCGAAACATGTATCTATTTTTTAAAGTTAGGCTCCATATTTCACTAGTTGCCTACATAAAATGGTTTATTGCACCTCCAACACTTTCAAAACTGTCAACTACTCTCAATATACTATTACCACTGCATACTACCTTGCCTTATTGCACCGTTCCTACCATCAACTCTTTACTTGCAACCCCTCTGATCAACATAGTCAACATCATCCAACACTGCTAACTCTCCTCCAACCAAGCATGCAGCATCCAATACTACAATAACCACTGCACAAATACGCAGTCCACCATATCACATTGTCGTCAACAACAGTTCACCATCAACTGAGCTCTGCAGTTCAACAGCAACCTGCCAGTGCTTCTACCACTTTTTGCGCAAACTACTTCACCATACTACCATAATTCCAAACTCCTCGTCGTGTCAGCAAAACTGCTAACAACTGCCAACATATCCCCCTCCCCTACATCACCCAGTTCAACATCAGACCATCACAAACTCCATACTTTCCTCCCACTTCACACTCTAACTGAAACCATTCCACTCCTTGAAACCATTCCTCCATCAATCACCAGCCAAAACTGTCCACTTCCTATCTCTGACCATCTCTGTATAAACTTCATACCGTTCACTGCCTCTACTGTCATCAAATTCACACCATCACCACCCTCTTCAACATCATACAAACAGACATATGCCACACACCACATCCATTGCCAACCACAGTTCTCGGCCATTCAAACCACCTTCCTCCTCATCAAAATTTCCACCTGACCATAACAACAACCATACTTCACTGCTTATCAAACCACTCGCTCACCACCACTCATTACAACTCCATTACAACTCCGTTACGTCACCAGTCTTCACAGTTTCATACCTGTCTTCACCATTCTTCTACCAGACCACCACAAAACTATAACATCACTGATACTTGTTCCTGCCACTGCCTTCTACATTCTAACACCTCATATCCACAATCATCAAAACCCCACATCATCCCCCTGCTGTCGACGACCTCTGCCACCTTGCTACCTAATCAGTCTACTACTACATCACTGATACAAAACAATTGCCATCCCTACTTCGACTTACCACACCAGAAGCCTACAAAACATTCATTACCAGTGCCCCTCACAAAAGATGGGAAAACCGAAAACAAAAACAAGAAAACAAACAAACAAACAAAAAATTGTTGAGGTAATTGTGCACATAGCGAGCGCATACAAGCAAGTCCTTGATAAATTCAAGTAGAGACCAAACTTCAGTAATAAGTTACAAAATACGAGACTAAAGTCGTCATGAATTAAGGCTTGTGTCAATTTTCTGCACCAAATTTCAATTGCTGCTAAAGACGTCATGAATTAAGGCTTACGTCAAGGTAAAGGTCTGTATTTCAACATGAAAAATATATTATCAAAATAACAACCAAACGGATTTAGCTACTAAGCCTGGAGACAGAAATGCCACATGTTGACGAACACACAAAATAAACTTGTATTCAACAAATCCTCAAACAAATACAGCCAACATACAAAGAAATACATTCGAAATTTTACAGGTCAGATTCATGAACAATCAAGATGATCTTCGTTAACTTTTCAATCATTCGAAACAAACCAATTCATTCAAAACTATGACTCATGAATCAAAAGGCTAAAATATAAAACTAATATTTAGCTAATTTTAACATGTAGCATTTCAATGTTTTTTATTTTATTTTTTTTGATAGTAAAAGTTCACTAGTTCCCTAGCATCAGGTTTAACAGTATTTAACGCTCCACCTATTAATAAACTTTACACCCCCGCTATTAAATCACAATAAGGTAACTTGCTGATTGGACTAGTGATTCCAAAATGATCGTATATTTATAACAATAGCCATCAACATTTATAAGAAGACAAAAGCACCAAGTTCCTTAAATCGTAAGCTACGAAATTAAATACCAATGTTAGCAAGGAAGAAAAAAATTCAATAACAAACCACTAAAATTAAATACCAATGTTAGATAAGAATAGATGAAGCCATTATTTAAATCAAATCATTCGAAAATCCAATAACAAACCACTAAAATTATCTCAATTTACTACAATTTCAATAAAATACATACCAAGCGATGACGATATCAATATAAAACACAAATTTGATTTATATAATTTGATTTATATAATTTATAAAATTATCTCCTCAACCAATTCCACCAGACCTTCTTCCATCATTTGGCTGCTCCACACCCTCCTTGACCATCCCCTTCTACCATCATCTCCAAACCAGTAACCCCAGCCACTGTCTTTACCTCTCAAACCTGCCTGCAACATGCCATCAACTTCCTACGGTACATCCCCCACGACCCCATACTTTACAACATCAACTGCTGTCACAACACTTCCACTCCACATTGTTGCATATTGCTCATTCACCACTACAACAAACCGATCATACCATCACTTGCTCAACAACAACTATGCACATTTCAACCAAAACACTGCTCAACAACAACTTCTAACCAACATTCAGTGCAACTCTGAAATATCCACTTCCAACCACTATCAACTGTGCATCTCAACTAACATTCCTTCCTCTAGCCTCTACAACCTCCATCGCATCACCAGCAAACACCAATCAACTACCACTTATACAACACTTCAGTGCAAACTATCACTTCAGTGCAAACCAGCAAATAGTACATCAACATTGTCAACACTGCAACCAAACCATATGTCACTACCATCTACCAGCATACAGCACAAACTGCCACCAGCCACTTCAATCACCACAGAACAACTGCTCTATCAACAAGGTAATATAAACTTTTGTATTTATATCTCTTATATAGTTATAACTTTAAATTTTTTAAAAATAAAAAATAGAGAAAAATCTTGGAATTAATAATGATGCAACTTCTTTTCATTAATTCTCCAAATCTGAAATACAGTAAAAACAGTGGAAATTAGACAAGGAAAACAAGGTAATATAAGTACAAAAACATTAATCCTGTCATAATAATATTGTTTCGAATGTAATTACTAACTTGAATATGACCTTAACACAATAATTCAGTCATTAGACAAGGAAAACAAGGTAATATAAATCCAAATTAGCAGGTTGTAGATTCTCCATGTATGTTATCAAAAATTGCAAGAATAGCCACAACAAATGCTTGATCGCACCCAAAAACAAAACGAACGCTGATAATAAAAATAAAAGATCATCAAAATCTTGATTAAAAATAAAGATAAAATACCTTGGGAGCTGGATTGAGGTCGGCCGATAGGAAAATCTTGGGAGCGATGACAAGAAAATGTCGATATTGAGGTCGGCCGATTCAGGAGCGACGCTTGGGCATGGGAAGTAAAAGGGAATTATGGAGAAGGATTTGTGAACTTCAGAGGGAAGATGATTACGGCACGCCTGGCCGTTATTTTAAGAAAGAGAGCGTATTTGAGTTGTATTTTGTATGCAAGATGGGGGCGAAAAAAATTGGACCAATTTTACAACGGCTTAAAGCCCTTCCAGAATTGCCACGGTCCATGATGCATATATATTTTGTTTTACCACGGTTTGAAACCGTGGTAAAATTGCCACGGCTCATGATCGTGGCAAAATTTCCGCATGAGGTGTGCAAAATTAGCAGTCTGGTGTAGTGTAGGTTAAATCAGACGTCTGATTTGCCTTCCAGACGTTTGAAAATCAATCGACGCACTTATGCGCCCTGATAACGTCTATTTTTTTACTTCTCTCACTTCGTTTCATTTTATTTCTACTGCATACTCGATTTCTTACTTCTCAAAAATATTTTCTCTTCTAAACTTGATCAAATTTGATGGCTCCTAAAACAAAAAAAATCCTAAGATCTCTAAGTAAAAACAAGACCAAGCAACTTCCTCAAACCCCCAGGTTTGCTCAGATGATCAAATAGAACGATGGATTCGTGTACCACATTCGCTCAAGAGAAATGTGGACGTTCAAAAGAAGAAACTCCATACCGGTCCATTTTATAATTTACTCAAGTTCCCAATGTACGATTTAGACGAAATGTGTGAAAGCGCCAGTTTAGAAACTTTGATATCTTTCAATCCCAATAACATCCAAATTGATCAATTAGCTATATTTCTCTTCTACGCTAATTTTGAATAGCACAGCAGTATGGAACACTGAAAACGAGGATAATTGGCTATAGTCTAGTGTTTACGGCAACACAATTAGGCTTACTCCAAGGATCATAGGCCGAACTCTCGGATGTTATAATACTGAAGAAGATTTACATAATATTTTGGATATGTATCTAAAACAGAGAAACAATATAACACATCAAATGTGGGAAGATGAAATGCCAAAATTCGCATCCAAATACCTACGACCTAAGGCGAGACTTCTCACTGGAATGATTATCAAACTATCATTCCTCGCCTTGGTAATCATGAGCAGATCACGGAACTAGAGCACAAGGCCCTATATGCTGTATTCAGTGGAACAAGGGTCAATTGGGCAAAATTTATAT
Organism: Allium cepa; assembly: GCA_030765085.1. Lineage (NCBI taxonomy): Eukaryota > Viridiplantae > Streptophyta > Magnoliopsida > Asparagales > Amaryllidaceae > Allium > Allium cepa. The sequence goes on from CM060941.1 coordinate 637,953,821, forward strand.
TTGACAAGCTCAAACACTTTTGGACTCAATCACGTCCATCCATCATCTATCCTACATATATCATAAGACTTCTACGAGCTCACAACATCCACTTCTATTTATGCACTTTTGAAGAAATTTCTTCGAAATAACCTTCCATGAAATTTTTCTCACTAATGCACCTACCGTAAAATCCTCTGGCATTTATATCATTTGAAGAGTGGACGCAACGTCGTCAAGCCAGACAAGCTGGTCCTCCACCTCAGACACACCCTAAACCATCACAAGAGGTGGAATAACATCGCGAGACTACTCCTCCTCCTCTTGCACCATTTGATTGTACGTTCCAAGATGATATTTTGGAGACTCGCATAGAGGCGAATCCAAATGAGAGTATTCGAGATCTAACTCTTCAAAATCAGCTTATTTTATCTCGGAATCAAAAAGTATTAGCTAAGTGCATTGATAGTTTTGAAACATCTTTTGCTACCCATCAGGCCATAGTTGAAACATCACTTTCAACAATATTATCGGTTCTAAAAGAGGTTCTTCAAAGGGTTCGTGGTCCTACAGCACCTTCGATAAAAATCTATCTTATGTTTGAGGACAACGAACCTCTAGAACAAGCTCCAACATCTCCTACAAAGCAACCTAGCTCTTCCAAAAATGAAGATAAAGGAGATGATCAAGAGAAAGCTTCCCAAAAATATTCTTAAATTTTTAGGACTCCATCTTATGTGTAAAAATGATAAAAATCTATGAATGTACTCAATTAATGTGATTAATGAAATTCCACTTTTGGTGTGTTATTTCTATATATATTTCTGTCTTACAACGATTGGTTAATATTTAATAATATCTATATTTAAAAAGTTATATATCCTTTTCCATAATGCGAAAGAGGGAGAAATAAAATTATGGAAAGCACATATTCAGGGGAAGATTTATAAAAATATATATAAGTACATTATATAGTTGTCATCATCAAAAAGGGGGAGATTGTTAGGAAATCAAATCTACGGTTTCGATGACAACAACTATACAATGAAATTGAATATACATACATATATATATATATATATATCTACATACAGATACTTGCTAGAGCAACATCACTAAAAGACAAAAACAAGGCTCAAAGACGTTACAAGAGACTACAAGTCGACAGGATTAAAGAAGCAGCAGGAAAGATGCACAAAACAGGCATGCACAAGTTTCAGACGTCTGGGTGCACAAGCCGGACGTCTAAAAAAGTCCTCTGGAGCAACAAATAGACTAAACCAGACATCTGGTAGTGGTACTCAAACGTCTGAAAATCTACTGTGTACAAAAAACATATAGTATCAGACGTCTAATACAATTACCAGAAGTTTGATTTCAAACTCGGATTTTAAATTTAAACTTCAACTGTCAGATTTAAAGAGACATCTTCGCTTCTCTTCGCTGCAACTCTTCATTATCAACGGAAGCAACTGTAGAGCACATGTTAATGGATGTAACTACTTAAGGAACCTCTCTACAACCATATATATCATCAAGTATCAAGAGAATCCTCATCTTACTTACATATGATCTCTACTTATATACTCTATTATATATTCTTGATCTCTAACAATCTATACTTGTATTTTACTCTTCCATATATTCAGTTCTTCACAGACAATACTCTCTAGACAATAGTGGAAGCATTTGTACTTACTAGTCAATATCTGTGTTATAGAACACATATCTGACAAGAACAAGTTATTGTAACCAAGCTTATTCCTTCGAGCGAAGTGAGGGTGCTTGATAGATGAATTTCGAAGGTGAGCTTCGAGAGTGGATGTAGGATGGGAGGTCCGAACCAGTATAAAATCCTGGTGTGCTTATTCTATATTTACCTAGATTAATATTGTTTTAGCTGTATCATATATTTTGTCATATATACTTGCATATACACTACATGATCCACCCTGTAGACTTACAATAAACAAACGATCTTATGGATTATGGAAAAATCATTACGGTTTGAAATGATAAACCCAAGCGATTTTCATTGATTTTGAAATTTTAGGATTACGCGTTGAAATGATATATATACGTAATATTTAATTTACGGATTGAAATGATAAATATCTTTATCGGTTGACCATAGGAAAGAAAATTATATACGGACACCGTTAGTCTATATTTTGAAAATGATTTCCAAATTTTGAAAGAAAATATACGGGCTTTAATGAATATTGATTTTTAAAATGAAATATACAAATGCCATCTTTATACATGTATAAAATTTAGATTTTTAAAGTAATATGTTTTGGAAATTTTAATTCATAAGTTAGTTTTGGAAAATATAAATTTTAAGATTTTTCGTATAATTTTATTGTTTTAAAAATATATAAAATAGGATTTAAAATAAATTTCATAAGAAGATTTAATTTAGTAAAATTTAATTTAATTATTATATAACATGTTTAAGCATTTATTTTAATTTATATTAACATTTTAAAAATAATTTTTTGATAACTAAAATAATAATGGTCGGGAAGATAAATTAATGTTGATTTGGAATTTAAATTGGTTAATAACTGAATTAAATAAGAATTTATTTGAACTTTTTGATTTTGAGATTTTGAAAGGTATGATTTATAACCTGATTTGACAAAAAGTGATTAAATGAATATTCTCAACTTTAAATAAAAACTGAGACTGAATATTAATATTGATTCAAATTTATAAATTGAGATTTTATTTTATTGTTATTAAATCATTATGTGAATATTTTTCCAATTTGAATAAAAATTAAAGTTTAATGTTTAAATATAAATGAACCTTATATTATAAATGGTTGAACATTTAAACTTTGAATCTTATTGGAATTGAAGTGATAGTTCAAACCAGGATTTGAAATCTATACAAATTGAAATGGTTTATTGAGAATTTGAATTAAATCTTTAACCTTTTAAATTGAAATTGTTGAACTGGGATTGATTTAAATTGAATTTTGGAATTTGAGTTGATTTGAATCAATTTGTGGAATTGGAGGAAACTAATTTTATCATATAAAGTATTTTTAAAATATATAAACTATTTTAATATATGAACTATTTTAATCTATAACCTATTTTTAAATATAAACTATTTTTAATTTATAACCATTTAAAATATATACTATTTTCAATATTTAAACTATTTAAGTTGGAAAGTGATATGATTTCGGAAGAGACTATGACTTCAAAAGAGATGATTTGGAATGAATATGATACTGTAATATGAAGTATAAACTGCTTGAAAGTTAAAATGATCACGGTGTGAAATAAGTGCTTGGTTGTTAAAGAGACCGAGATCGGATATTTTCATACTCTCTGCCAATACCGAAAACCACTTTAACAACTGTGTACGTGGTGAACATTCCAAAAATGAAGTAGGTTGGTTTGGCGAACGATTCTGTATGAGGTATTTATGTAGCCCTGACCCCTTTGAGTCAGCTTATATATGATTAAAACAGGAGCCATGTCGGTCCAAGTGAGGTCATTCCTCCGATCAGTCACATTTCTTTGATACCATTCTATTACTTTGTGATTTGATTGGGTGCACCTTTGATTTTGGGAGTGTGTCTCGAGGCGGGCGGTAGTAGATGCTATGCATTACCACCGGTTCGGATCCGCCAATGGTATATCTAACCTGACATTGCTTCGCGCGTCGTGTTCATATACCCTATCGCGCCTTCTACAAGTTTGTTTTGTACCGTACCTATGGGGTGTCCTCTGGATAAACTACCGGTTTGCCGGAGCTTACAGCATTGTATAGACTACGGGAATGTATAAAATGTGTTAAAGGGGGTATGGGTAACACCTTAACGCTATTTTAATAGTTTACTTTACTATAGACATTATTTATGTACTGCAAATTACCACATAGTAGATAGTTCCACGGATACTTAGAGGATGGAAATCCCAAACATTCTTTAAGTTATTTTGTATTTCAGTTGACATTTCACTTGAGTTGAATTTACTCGTATAAGAATGTTAATCCTGACTCAAGTATTTTGTGTTTTGCTTTATGCTCGGGTCAGACTGAGTATCACAACATTTGAGACTCACCTATGAAGCTTGGAGCTTTGCTTGAAGATCTATCTTTATCTATCCTGCTTTCAGTTTATTCCAGTTGTTGATGTTCAGACTTTTCATTAGTTTCTATACAAGAGAGACTACTTCGTATTTGAGATTTATGTTGTATTTTATTTCAAACTCCGTTGTTTATATAGTAGCTTAATGAACTACTATTTATCTATTCCGTTGCTTATTGTTATATTACTTTGTGTTTGTGATTCTGTGATTGATTTATTTACTGTGTATGCTAAGTTTTTCCAAATATAAATTAACAATCCATTGTTTTGAGAAATTCAAGTCAGACATGAGTGGATGATTGTCAATGTGAATGGTTCAAAACACCAGGTTGTTACAATTGGTTTTGGTTGCTATGGATGGATGGTTGATTTCTTTGATTGCATGTAACGATTGTATGGTTCTGTTGCATGTGTCTATTGTTATGTTGTGTAGATTTGTTGTTTTGTTATTAGTTGAAACAACTGAATATAAGTGAAATACAGGTTTATGGAAGCAATAACTACTGCTTTTGGTTTCATAAATAAGCGTTGTTTGCCCAACAAATAGGTATGTTTTTGGATTGCGGTCTTCTAGCGATATTGTATTGTTTTTCCCATGGTTTAGGATATTTTATTTTGAAATATGTTATATATATATATATATATATATATATATAAATTATTGATATTCTTTTTTTTCAGACCTCTCTATACAAAGGAGACTCTACCGAAATTTTCCATGAATTTTGAACTTAGAAATTTTTTGCGAAAGTGAAAATATTTTCAAACTTTTATAAAACTTGAATATGAAGATTTAATTGTCATTAATTAGTATATTTTTATATAAAATACTTAATTATGTAAATTAAATGTTTATAAATGAATACTTTTAATAAAATAAATTAGTTTCTAATTTCCTCCTTTTCCCTTTTCGAGGACGAAAAATTTTGAGTAGAGGAGGGTGTAACGACCCATAATTTTTTATAATTAAAAATATTAATTAAAAAAGATTTTAGAATTTAATATTGAAATAAACTAAAATTTATGATTTAATAATTAGATAAATAACTAGAATGTAATGTTAATTTAAGGAAATTGATGACTATTTTAATGTTGTTACAATCAGCTGAAATAAATTTTAGGTAAATTGAGTTATAATTGCAATTTATGAAATAAATTAAATGATGTAATTAATGGAGAGATTGTATGTAATTGATTGAAATAGGTTAATATAGAATATAAAATCATTTTTGGTAAGCAATTTATAACCATGGTTGTAACAAATATGATAATGGATACATATTGTTAATATAAACGATTGTTTTAATTATCTTCTCATTAATTTGTCCCTTTGAATATTGTAAGGACCCATAAATTTAACGATTTTTATAACCTAATTAACTAAATTTTTCATGAAACTAAACAATTAAATTTTTGTAATAAAAATTTGATATTTGGAATACGTCTATTTAAACGTAGTAAGTGTCGGATTTTCATCAGAAAATATAAAAGCTAGTTCCGTTGTGTAATTTTCAATTTCAATTTAAAAATCAGTTGATTTGACGAGAGAAACATGTTTTCAAAATCTAAATATTTTTATATAATAAAAATGTAAATCATTTTCTGATTGAGACGTCATATTTCATTTCGTCAAATTTGAACCGCTCTAGCTCCGTTTTTCTTATTTTCGACGTTTTTGCAACAGTTTTGGGAACGAATATCGACTTTTGATAGGATGATCATATCGCTAAAATCTACGTACCATTCTATTCGTCTCATCATGCTAATCTCCAAGGTATATTCATTTATTCGTTTCGGCATCCGATGCATGGCAAAATCTTCAAAACGACTAGCCGTATCGGTACCCCGTTTTAACCTTTTGTTTCTTGTGTCCATTCGTTGTCCCTCAGCTGAAACCAATAGCCACTAACTTTTTTATATTTCCAGAAATTAACATTTAACTTTTGTTATTCCCTAGTTGATTTATATCCTTGAATTCACTTCCTTTTTCTTTTCGTTATCTTCTTCTGTTCTTGTTTCCTAAATAGAATATAGTAAATTATTTGTTATGAAGAAATAAATAAATATTTCATGTTTTCTTTCTCACTTGGAACACTTGCTCATGAACCCTTCATCACATCCCCTCACCTGTAGGCAACGCCAACCTCCACTGTTTCACCTTCCCCTATGATAGCAGCCCATCTCCATCACTTGAAACCATAACCGAAACTCATCCACGACCTGCAGATCCACCCATCCATTTTTCCACAGCGCATCCATTTTTTCCTCAGCATTTCAACCTCAGTTCGCAAAATGCCACTACACTCATCACCGCAAAGAGCAGCCATACCCCATCTCAATCAGCCTGTTGCGCTCAACTGGCCTTCCTCCTCCATGACCGTCTGCACACCATCAAGACCCTCCGAACGACCCACATCCAACTCAGATTGCTTTCCTACCCTCACACGATCAACCATATAGCGCCAACTTTCTTTCCACACGAGCGGTCGACCAATTAGCGTTTTTTGGACATGGCCTGAACCTTAGCCTAAGACCCAAGTATAAATTAAATTATATTGTATATGTATTATAGGTATATATATACATAGATGTTAGAAATGGTAGGGAAGTTAGTTACTTATGTTGGCGACGCTAGGATGTTACGAGACTGGATAAATGCTAGTTATCTAATAGGGTTGATATTCGACTGGGGTTTCTACCGCAAATTGCACACATAAAAAGTTCTATGGTGGATGCACAACACATAGGATGATGTATGATGGCGTGTGTGACCCGACAGTGACGGGAGTTCCTTGGTAGTCACGAACGCATCATGATACTGCGTTGTTGGTGGATCCTAGCATGGTGCGATAAAAGGTGCTCCATCACCAATTAGAGGTGGACACAGATGCAGCAGAACTTGATGGTTTCGTGTGAGTCGGCATTGTGGGCTCCTCCTCAATGCTTAAATACCATACATGTAGTCATGATGTGGGGAAGGTAGTCCAATAGTTGAAACTGTAAGGTAATCCTATATTGGAATGGTTCCAGTAGCTATTTGTCGATCATTAGTTCTTTGGAGGTTCGATTAATTGTTCAACCCTAAATATAAGCCTTTTCTAATGGTTAGTGTAGGCATGTTTTTGTTGAAACTAGGCCAGCCCATAGCAGAAGTTATGGGTGAATTTTTAAAAAAGTTCCCTTATTAGATCTTTATTGGGCATATGAAATCTAATTTATTCTAAGCATTTTGAAACTTTATTTAAGTAAAAAAAATTGTTTTATTTATATTCATAAATTGATATAGTTTTAATTAGTTTATGTTATGTGATTGATATGTATATATATATGTATATATATATATATGTATATATTTGTGTATCATATAAACATATATATGTGTGCATGTGTAATATATCAATCCGTGCAAAGTATAACGTGTCCATGTTTATAAATTGAGATTTACATCTCAATGGACATGTTAGCTCATCTAATATATAAATATATATTTTGTCTAAATATATATACGTATATATACTTATAATAATATTACACACACACACATATATATATATATATATTAGGTTTGTTTAAATAATTATATATATATATATATAAATATATATTTGAATATATATAATCTTATAAATAAAATGTTAATTTTATATATAATTATCTTATAATATATTTATAAATATTAATAAGTTACTACGAAATTTTCAAAACCATGAGTAAAATATATATATATATATATACCTATATATAGTAATAAAATATATTTTTAATACACACACAAATATATCTATATAAATTAATAAAATATCCAAGGTAAATTTTTTTATTTTAAAATCCCAAGTCTTATGCACAGCTAAGAAAATAGTTTCTTTAATTTAAAAAACATTTTAATTTAATATCTAATTGAAAATTAATGAAATATTAATTAAAAATCAATTTCAAAACTTTATTTCAAATTTTAAATTTCTAGTAAATCCAAAATGATATTTTGTGGTTTGAAAAAAAATTCATGATTTATTCAATTTAAACTAATTTTAAAATGGTTTTTTGTTATTTTCGGTTGAAATTAAATAATTACTTTTATAACCAAAAAATGTCTTTTAACTTTTTTTTACTAAGAGCTTCTCAGATGTTGGTACAATTTTATAAAATATGAATGTAATTTGCATTACATATTTATATTAATATATTTATTTTTATAATGAATTGATTTAAATGGTATTGGTAATAATAAAATATTCATAAGTATTATATTTATTGCCAAAGATATTATTACTATAATACTTTATATACAAAATTGTATGACTATCTTTAAATAAGGTTTGATGTTGTAATTAATTATGAACTATATGTAATTAAATTATATATATATTAATTTAATATAATGCAAAATTATATATTTTCATTCATTACTGCACTGACATGATATATATATATATATATATATATATATATATATATGATAAAAAATATATTTTTTAGATGTGTGTATACACACATACACATACATATGACCAAACTACTTCATGACAACATTACGTCCATGTCAGAAACATTACCTAACTAACAATATAAAATATATACATATATAATAAAATATTATATTGGGAATAACTATGATTTGATAAAGATCATACCTTAATCTCAATGCCTTGAAGTATACCTTGAAAAGAAGATTTCTCCCCTATGAAACCTCTTCCGATTCAACAGAGTGCTAGGCTGCAAACTGTTGACCATCAGCTATTGGATAGCGATTAATTTGATTTTATTTGCACTTAAGAAACTAAGGAGATGGGAAAGAGGAATTCGATTAGTAATAGCTTAGATTGGCAGCTTCCTGAATTCCTTTAAAGGTTGATGAAAAAGATGCTTATATATAAGAGGATTAAGAGATATTTTAGGATCAAGATCATACATCATCTCTTACCAATTCTCTTCCATCTTAGCTTTATATCTCAATGTCTACGTTGCACCATCTTATGGACACATTTACCCCTCATTATAGTCGAATTCTCCAACTCCCTTCAAGGGCTCTTAAACCCATTTTGAGTCCAAGTAAAATATTATACAATTAAATTTAATTAATCGATGTCGTATACCGATTGATATATTTATAACTATTATAAAATATATAACAATATTTATTCATCAACTCATAACTAAATATTACAATTAATTTTTCATAAATATTTATTAATATAATTAATTTATAGCAATTGCAAATTAATTAAATCGTTTGGTCAAAGGAGAAGTCATCGTTTCAATCGTGTGACTCGTCAAGTGTAAATTTGATCAGTGATTAATATTGAACTATTCGAATATTAACGTTTACTTTTCACTTGGTAGATGGTGTGACATTTTGGCCGAATTTATCGATTGCTTGGTTTTGGTAAAATCCAATTTTACTGTGTTAAGCATTACCCGATAGTAACTTTTATTTACCCCAATTCTCTTCATCAAAACTATATCACTTTGGACTTATGGAATTTGGCAATGGTCAAAATTCCAATATTGTTCATATTCAATTCTATACTCTATGCACAAAGTCCTTAATTTAGTAATAACAATCATTATTAATCGGCCAAACACTATGACTTTGAGTTGACTTGAGTTGATCGTCATACTAACCCCATATAAATGGGAAGACAAATCTTCTTTGAATAGTGTTTCAGTTCCAATACTTCCAATCGACCCAATATAGTCACTTGATGGACATCATGCCATAATTTGACTATAATCAAATTGGAGCTTTCATAGTTAAGATTGACGGTATTCTCAAGTTAAGAGAACTGTGTAAAATTATCATATCCATATTTTCTGCTTGATCTTGGTATATTAACCAACGGAAAACAATAGAGTGAGCTATTTCATAGTTATCAAATAACTATAAGTACATAACTCTTAGGTGCCTCCAGCAGTCATGAGTAATACATTACCCAACATTTGAAGAGTGTTTTATACTCTAATCTTAACGGATACATCGATATCCAATCTCAATGCATCTTAACCCAAAATAATTAAAATGGTATGTTTGTTTTCTTTGTGATTAATTATTCATGGTTACAACATTTTGTAACTACTATTACAAAACATACCATTTATGGATTTCCTATTAAATATACTATTAATTTAGTTAATCAAATAATATAACATATTATATTAAGTATATAATAGAAAGAAAACACCTTTTATTTCGAACAAGATGGGTTATCGAGTTAGATATATGTAACAAATTACATAATTGCTTCTATGACATACCCTTAACTCTATCATATTTAAACTATAATCCTTAGACAAACGAAATAAGTAAATCATGGATGCTTATAGGACATCCTACGTTGCACAGATTATTAATGAAGTCAATTGCATGCCATCAACATGTACTAATGATGTAACTCATTCACAGGAATTTTGTCTGACCCACCCTTTTTTCTTTCTTTTTCCCCAACCATACGAGGATGGGACAATTGGTGATAGACCTGGTGATAATACATGGAGAGGCAAGCTTGGCATTGGAGTTACTTTTATATTTCCTTTCACTCTCCATGTAACTATGTATCATATTTAGTATTTATCAGACTATTCGATGTACTTCTGTGTACTATGGATTATGACTACGTACTATTTTAACATTGTTTTATCTGAGATATTTTCCGAGATAGTAATTTTCTGTATTTATATTTTTTGGCCTTCAGTTGTGAGATATAAAATTGTAGAATTTATTAAATCATATATGTATATCCTTAGCCTCTGTAATATTTTTAAAATACCCGATAGCTCATATTTCCTGGCACTTATGTGTTTCCGAAAGTCACCCTAGGCTTTGGATCGATGTGACGGGAGGTGTGGGTTGTCATAATTGCTTAAACTTTTTTCATTTATTTTTAATCCTAATACAAGCAATAAATTTCTAAACTTATGATTGATAGAATTAGCACTCACTTAAAAACAAAATAACATCGTAAATTATATTTTATTCGTTGATAATCAAGATTAGAAGAGGGGAGGGATCTCTAAGCCATTCACAAATGGATACAATCAATGTTTTACGAGTCATACCCAACCTCTTTTACTAATAATTCGATCATAAAGTTTTTTGAATCACTAAGAATTTTTAGAACCTTTATAAAGGCCTTAATATATATCCGCAAGCTAACCTTTTGAGAAAATCAATTTCATAAAACACAATCTTATGATTATAATTATTTTGAAAATTAAAATAAATAATAAATTATAGAATTAAATTAGTTGTTTTTCGTAATATGTTATTAAATTTCTAATGTAAAGTGTATCAGCATCCTTTACAAGAGAAACTATCAGAATACCTTTTCGACAGAATAATCAAATTAACAAGTCAAATTTAATTTATTTAATGCAATTTGTTTTTCCTAATGATCTTTAAATTTTTATCCTTAAGACAATGTCTAATCAAACTTTAAGTCCAGGATAAATGTTAGCGATAGAGTTAGTTATTTTGGGGCTAAGCAAAGGTAATGATCCCATCGCCTTATGTTTGTTAAGGACTTTGCTCCTACCTAGATTGATTTCTATATGCAACCAAAAATATCTAACAATAATTTCAATAAATAACTATATAAGTAGCGCTACAAATGGGGTATGGTAGTTCATCCAGAGTAATTAAGTTATCCCAATAATTTGATTCTCAACAGTTTGCAGTTATTCTACCCTTGAATCCTTATTTCCTTGCTTGAATGCTTCCTTCTTATTTTTTGATTTTTTTTAGAAAGAAAAGGGAAAATAATTATAAAATAAGATAAATAAATAAAAGTATCTACGTAAAATAAACACTCAACCCTAGATCAACTTTTAAAAACTCAGGTGCTTACTTTCTCTTTATTTCTTATTTCTCTACCAGACAATTTTTAAACTAAAAATGGTCATGAATGCATCTTAACAGAAGGTTGCGTGCACTGCTAGAGCGAACATAGGAAGAGAGTAAACATTCTAGAAGGTGGTAATCTAGGTTTTAGGTTGAAGGAGTGGTGGCGTTTGGAAACAGGTTTGGGTCACGGTATTTGGTGCTGGTTTTTGGTTTAGGTTAGGTAAAGTTGCAGATGCCAGTGAGGTGGAGAGGGATGCTACTGATGAGATCGGGTGGGGTTTGGTTTCAGGAAGCAGATTTGGGTGTGGTGGTGGATGCCGACTGACATGATGGTGTATGAGGTTGATTAGTGATGGGGTAGTTTGCAATTTGATTTGAGGCGGTGTTCAGTGGATAATGGTGTACAGCGGGTTGCAGCGAAAAGGATGGGTTTATTTCGATTGGGCAGCGAAGAGTAACGAGGGAGCTAGGGCTACAAATCTAGAGCGAGCAGAGGTGGATTCACAGGAGGATAAAAAAGGAATACAAATTTGCTTTTTATTTGAAAAAAAAAGGTTAAAAGGTAAAATAGATATAAATAGGTAAAAGTTTTTTTTTATTCATTTTCTAGAGATGATAATATTTCATAGTACTGTGGTAGAGGTAATATATTAAAATTATTAATTAAGAATGAATTTTTTTATATAAATGAGAAATAAGGGGAAAAAACAACTAGAATTGATTTAGAAGCAAAATTTCAAAACTTAAAAGACGAGTCTTCAGTAATGATGCCAATAACTTATTTGCTTTTTTCTATTGAATTGGAGAAGTGAAAATTATTGTTAATTGTTACAAACATACAGGTATATAGTATGAAGGACGAACACTAGGTATTATTTTGAAATTTTTAAAATTTTAAATTAGAATCTTTTTTTAATACAATTCAAACTTCCTTTGTTAACTATAAAGCTATGTAAAAAATATACATTATACACAAAACAACATAATATTAAGCTACAAATAAAACACATAGGAGGTCTATATTTTCTTTTCAATTTATACCACGCCCATTAAAACGGTGCACTACGCCTTATCCGCAACCACAATCTCGAACCTTCTCACTTCATTAGCTCAAACCAATCTACTTTATTCATTATAATTGACGCACAACTTGAAATTTTCCCATACTCCATTCTAATGGCAGCGCTATAAAAAATTGCAGCTAAAACATCCCGTAATTAGTCTCATGCTTCTAAAAATCAATGGCGAACTAGAACTCCGCCTTTTATAGTGCTATATGGTTATTTCTGATCGAACACCCACTTCTCTACTTACATGTGCAAGGAAGATAAGTTGTTGTCCTTTTGAGTTACTCATCGTCTCTTGTCTAAAGTTTTAATTGGTTACTATTCTCATTTATATACTTTGTAGGGCTAAAACATGGACAAATTACATTTTTCTTGGCCCCTTTTCAATCTTCTTCTCTTATTTCAATCTAACTTTCCCTCTAAATTATTAATGTAAAAAAACTATATGTAATTTAAACACCAAAGTACGACTTTGAGGAAAAACACATGGAGATTTGCATGATCGGGTCTATCTACTGAAGGCATTGAAACCATCCATTATGGGTACTTGGTAAGTGCTCTATAACTGAATCTATTCTTCCCATATAATTTCATCCTACATGTCTGTGATGATGTACTTGAATTTTTAAATCCGATTTTTACTATCTTTGAAATTTGCTTATAAATAAATTCTTTAGTCAATTGAGTATTACTGAAAATCATATTATTGCATTCTCTCCATATTGACCATACATAAGTCGAAAACACAATCCTAACTACATCACTACTTTTTTCTGGTTAAATCTTATGATCATGTATTTGATCTTTGTTCTGATATTGAGGTTACAGTTTTGGCCACAGGCCATTTCAATTTTTCACAACACCACTTCTAAATCGTTGAATGTTCATCTAAAAAATAAATGATCCATATCCTCTTATGTTGGTTGCATAGAACACATATATGTTCCACACTATGTGTTTTGAATCAACTTATATTTTTTTGCATGTAGTTGTTCAGTTCTTTATATAAGAAAACTAGCATTCTTGGGACATGTATGTTGTTGCAGAATAATTCAGCTCATTGCACATTGTTGTATGTCACACTTATGTTATTCCAAACAAATTTGAAATTATAACCGCCATTTTTGCTACAAGACCAGACACAACAATCCTCTTCTTCATCTTTATGGATTAAATCCTTATTATTTCTGTTTTGGACTACCTTAAATAACTAACATGCTCAATCTTCACTCCCCATTTACAATAATATCTTTAACTATCACATTTTCTTCTTTAGTATTTTCCAAAATATTCCACCTTAATCTATTGATTAGCCTTCCTTTCAGCAGCCATTGGTCATCTCGCATAAAATTTATTTCCCCATATACTACTATATTTTCCTTACATTTTAATTTTTCACTTCTTAATCTGAGCAAGTGCTTCCATACGCCCAAGTAGTCGTTCCTATTATCCATATCCCAAAATGATTGATTCCTGCTATGCTTTTGTTTGAGCCTAAAATGGCATAAACACCCAATCAAGCAAACAAAACAAGTCATAAAAGAAAAAAGATTAAAAAGGAGAAAAGAACACACAGTGGTTCGAGGCAATGTTTAAGACAGCTAACTTTTTCATTTTCTGTCAGAATTCAATGATTCTTTTTTTTTTTATGAAAGCTGAAGTTTTCTATTATGTGTACACTAATTTTTAGTTCAATTAGACGTCGTTTGGCCACCTGTTTCATGTCCAAAAGTTGAACCCAGAGAAGATTTCAGACCTGGGTATTATTTTGCCTATATATTTATGTTCTTTTTCCATCCGACTTTTGACTTTTACTTCATATTTTTGTGATACTTCTGAAATGTTTTAAGGGCTATGATGCCTATCAGTAGGCTAGCCAAGTTTTGATGAATTTGGGGCAAATACTCCGACCCACGTCAACTTAACCATTTTCTATTGATTGTACTTTTATCCAACGAAGTGTTTTTTTACAACTCGGTTGCTTACAACTCGGGTATGAGTAATACTGTATGTAGTTCAAAATTGAATAACTCAATTTATCCAGTGCACCTCCTTCTCTATTTATAGATGAAAATCGCTGCCAAAATTGCTTGAAAGTGATAATCCACATTCTTCACGTCGCACCAAAGTTGTTGCTAAAAAGTCGTGCTCAAAGTTTACAACTTCTCAACTCTAAACCAAGCTATGTGGCCTAGGCCATCTTTTTCTTTCTTTCCTTTCTTGCCACTTATTCCTTGAGCAAGCTTGTTAACTCCATAAGTTACAACTTGGGTCCAAGTTATGGATGCCGAATCAAAGGGTCTGAGTTGTAAATAACTTATCCAATCTTTGATACCTTCTTTGTTTCTCTACTTTTTATCTCGTGGTGTTTTCTAAGGTTCTAGATCTATTTCTATATCGTTCCTTAGTTTGATTCAATTGTTTGAGTCTACATGGAAACTATGGAAAATTTACCGATAACATCTGTCTCCCAAAGCACGTCTTGTGAATATATATAGTGTGTTTTTCTCATGGAAAACATTAGAAGTTGATGAATTATCAATAGTTGAGCTCTTTGGCTATTTATTGGATCAATCATAGTGAATCATCTGGTTCCTTAAGATTTACTTGCAAATCTGAGTTTATTATCGTAGCAAATGAATCGAGTAGTTGCCCTAAGTTTTATTATAAATAGTAGTGATTCTAAATTCACTTAAGATTCACTACACAAAAAATCTTTCTCAGCGTTGTAAAAACGCTACCAAAACTTTTAGTAGCGTTCCGATAAATGCTGTGATACGACATGTAACTTAAAGTCCAAAACTTTATGCAGCCTTGTAGAGAACGCTATCAAAACTTGACCTATTATAAGGCTTTAGAAACGCTACAAAAAGGTTTCAAAATTTTAGTAGCATGCCGTATTGTAGTATTTACCAAATGCTACTAAAAGTTTCGGTAGCGTTCTAACAACGCCGAAAGACATATCGCAGTTGTTTACATTTATTTCCATGGTGTTTTTTAAATGCAAGTAAGAATTATTAACTGTTTTGAGCATACTATACATGCTACTGGCTTGTATCATTTCTAGCCATCGCTCACATAATAGTCTTATTAAAATCATCAATCAATCATATAATTGTCGTATTCAAACTAACAATCAATCGATCAATCACATAATCATCATATTCAAACAATTGAAAAAACACATTAATTACATAATGAATATAATATCCATAACCATTTCGATAATAGTTTTTCGACAAAATGAGCAAATTCAAATAATATTTCATAACTATCCATAAACAAGTTTACACAACAAGTATTAACAAACTATTATAGCATATATAGTAATTAAAGTCATGTTCATAACTTGATTACCACAATTCTTTGCTGCAGCTGGTCTTTACTTTTAAAAAGCTAATTACCTATCGCAAGTTTAACAATAAACGGGTGATTATGGCATATTTAAAGCATATCAAACATCCTTAGTTAAAATTTTATATTTAAATAATTTTTATAAAACTTATTTAACTTAGTTAAATTTTTATAAAACTTGGTTAATTTTTATAACAAAATTATTTAATTTTTAAAAAATTATTAACTTGGTTGAATTCTAATAAAACTTAATTAATTTCTCTAAATTTATTTACTATATATAAAACGTAGTTAAATTATATAAGAAATAAGTTGAAATAAGTTACCAATAATACACATTTTTTCATTCAAAATGGTATAAAATTTTGTTCTTGGGAACATTAATTTGGTAAAGATATGCACAATATAGGAGCAGCAAAATAGTAGTTAAAACAACAATCTCATTCTGCAACAGTTGGGAGACCAACTATTTCTCTCAATGGCTTCCACACAAACTTTCTCCTGTTTAATCAAAAATTACTTTTAATTCTAAGTAAATATCCTTGTACAACTAACTGAATATGACCAAAAAAGAAATGAAACTCCGGTCATCAACATTTCACATAAAGAAAATTGAAGTATTGCCTAACTTGCTCAAATAAAAGTAAGTATACCAGTTTGATCAGGAAATAAATACTCGTTACTGCATTTTGAAATGACCTTCGCCTTAGGGCTAAGCGTAGGAGCAATGCAAGAAATTACAGTTCTACTTTTGGCAATACCTGAATTTTTGAAATGTTAAGATCAAATTCAGTAAATTCATGTCATAGTACCGGTTCATTATGTGAAGAAGTTTCTTGAATTACTTGGCTTTAATTATCCAAACAATGAGGCCTTTTGAATCTGGAGGCAGTAAGGAAAGCCTGTAATCAACTTTAGGTGGAAAATATCATCTTGCACTCTATTGCCTCCCTAAATGTGGCTGTTTATTAATACAAATAAATAGATATTACGTAGGAATATTAAGCATACAAGATAGTTAAAGTCATGTAAACATATGATTGTATTGATAACTTGCTATTCATTGTTTTTACATAAACATATTTTAAAGGACAAATTTATATATATTACTAAGCTCATGGAAAAAACTTTTTGCAACTATAGACTTGGATAAAAACTTATTGTAGCATTAGGTATGGTTTTCACCGGGTTTAATTTGCATTTTCGCACTTGCTTTCAAATGTGCAAGCTTAAAAAAATTAAAAAATTGCGTACTTTTAAAGCATGCAAGCACAAATAAGAAATTACTGGGCACAAACACAAATTGTGGTTTGCTAAAACTAGATGTATTCCAACAATAAGTTTTCACCTAAGCCAAAAGTTACAATATGTTCCTATTTGAAATGCCATAGGAGAGAAGTCGGACGCATCTATCCCAAATTTGGTTCCCCTTATCCTACTAAATTTTAATCCTTTCATTTATTCTATTATTCAGTATCAATTTATCTACTTATTATAGTGTGTTTTGATGTATGGGATACACACATATATGTATGTACATACATACATACATACATATATATATATATAATACAAATAAAGGATCTATTTATAGTAGAGAGATAAATTCCTAAGATCCACAATGTACACAAACCCATTTGATCAAAAATTGCAGATAGTTTGATTATAAACTAACAGTCTGCATATTACAAGTGAGTCTCTCCTATGATTTTCTAGACAGGGATCAAAATATGGGCTACAAATGAAAAGTAAATGCAAGGTAGTTTTTGTTTCAAACATCAAGCATGAAATTAAGGAAAATATAACCCGCTTCAAACATGTGTATGTCTCAAAATTATAATGTACCTGCACATATAACAACAAATTTATGTGTGCTAATAAACAATTCCATACGATTAATAGAGAATAACAAGGTAACATTCTGAGCAATAAAAGACGGAAATGTACCAGGCACACAGGGTGAACTTTAGTGAGAGTAGTTTCAGGATCATCCAATCCACATACCGTAAGATCAAGAAAGTGATAACCTTTATACCTCAAACTATTCAACTACCTTCCTTCATACCCACTCGCATGAGGAGAGTACACCGCCAGCGCCTTGTGTTTCTCCACATCGTCAAGCCACTTTCCCTGGTCTGGTTTAATCAAATCACCTCCAACCCCGCATCTTATAATTAATGTGGTTCTCGTGCGTTTGTAACCCGATATAGCAGGTCATTTTATGAATGAATGGAGGTTTGTGGTTGGACGTAGGGTGAGTGTGGGTGACATTTATGAGATGGTTGGTGTTGCATTTTTAGTTGGTTTGGGAGGATTTGGTTTTTTTGGTAATGTATTTTTGTGGTTAGGGAAGTGACAAGATGATTGTGTTGGATTCTATGACAAATATTATGTGTGGTTGAAGAATTGTATTGTGTTGTCACTATTATGTTTTATTTTACAATTGGTAATGTGACATGGCTAGAAAACCGTATGTTAGTTTAGTACCAATTTATATATATTGATTTTGACCTTTAAAGGCTCCTACCAAGTTTTCCACTTAATGATGTGATAAAAAACAGTGGGAAGATGCACAATTCACGAGATATGTTGATGTGCACGTAAATGTGCATATTTTTACCACCATATTTTTTCTCTTTAAATTAAATAAATGATCATATTGGGTATTTTAACTTCTTTTAACCAAAACCATATTAATTTCAAATTGCCACATATCCATATTCATATAGGTGCAAAAACGGTCATTTGTATGCGCATGTTTCTTTGAGAAAAATTAATTGGAAATTTAAATATATTTTTATAGGAATTTGATCTCAAATAGGAGTGGTTTCATGAAGGAATATGCATGCACAAAGAAGATACAAAAGAATGAAGATGTAAATAATTCAAAGTGAAGAACATGGAGTAATTCAAAGTGAAGAACATGGAGAACCTCACCTACCCACCACCTTAATGTACAGATTAGAGGCTAATGCACATGCTTATGGAATTAATGGCTTCATATACACTTAAATGGGAATTATGATATGCTAATGATTACTTGGTGGTCACACTACTTCAAGGGCATTTTGGGCATTCCCCAAAAATATGAATTTTGGTTTCATACATGTATAAATACCCATATGTTTCATGTAATCACTTTCTTTAGTCTCTCTTTTAGGTTCTCTTCTTTTAGTCACTTCTCTTAGGAAAATAAATGAGATCTCTCTTTCTTTTCATGGCTGCTTAGCCATTTTTATTTTATGTAATTTTCTTTTCTTTTTCATGCAATGTTAATTATTGTTTCTTTTTAATTACATGTTCATTTCCTTTTATGCAAGTAGTGTAAATTTTCCATTATGCAATTAGAATAGTTTTTCATTTCACTTTGCTCTCTTTTCCTTTTCTTTTTCTTTCATGTTGCAAGCTATATTTGTTGTTTTGGTAACAAATATAAGAGGTTAATCCCTTCAATTTAGGGGTAATGAAGCCTCTAATCATGTAGCTTCAACATTTTGATAATTATAGCTCTCTTTTTGTGCTTAATGACAATGCTTGAAGTGGATTAATTTGTTGTTTTTGTTTTGAATATGATAGCCTATATTGTTGACACCAAATAGGCTATGCTTAAACAATCACTAACACAAATGTTTCTTCATCAAAATATGATTATGCCATAAGAAAGTGATTTGAAATTCAAATTTGATGGTCTATATTTCTAGTTAATAGTTAATATGTCATACTTAAAATAGATTTAATTTGCAACTTTATTGTCATTTTCATGAGATTTAGTAAGTGGTTTAAAGGTTGTCTTATAGTTTGATGGCTTACGTTGAGCTAATTAATAGCACAAATGTGACATGCTTATGATAAACACATCATTTAAACTCACTTATGACCAAAAAAGAGATCATAATTTCATTAATCGTTGAATTATATGATCTAGAGAGTGGATTTATCTTTAAATTATCATTTAACTCTCATATTTTTATCTATTTTTATTTTGCTAGTCTTTGTTAGTTTCTTAACTTTTTAGTTAATCACACTTTCAACTTTGGTTGATTTGATTGAATAGAATTTTAAAATCATCAATTTCCTGCGGATCAACCCGTATTCGCCATGTACTACAAGTGTATGCCTTGCGGTTATTTTTATTTCTAAATTTTTCGACGGTTCTTTAATCCGATAGAAATTCCGCCAATTAACATATGCTCTAAAATTGAAGTGGTATACCATGCAATTTCCCTCTATTGGAGACTGCCAGGTGCAGAAACATCTACTATTCCATATTTAATGGGAATCATAGGCCCACCAGCCACCTGAAAAACATAGTATACCTAAAATTATATATACGTGAAATTATATATACAGACATATAATGAACAAGTATATAGTTAAATACATTCATATTATATAATGAACAAGGCATATGGTAACTAAAGAAAATTAAGAAGATGTACGGTGAATAGCCAGAAAATGCAAAGCATTATCTTATAATCCTCAACAATGCTACAGGCGAATACAAATGTCTCACTCTAGCAATAATGCGTGCATATGTGACAACTTGTTTCTTAATCCAATACTACTATGCCACGATAAGTATTGATCCACCACTAAGTACTAAGCGCAAAGTGACAAACTGTTTCTTAATCCAATACTACTACGCCTAAATAAGCCAAATAAAGAAACCTTTTCCATACAATCATAATCAAGTAAGTGGATGCACATCTTAATTTGTTATGACTTTTAACTATTAGTAGGTTTAGGATGAAAAGGTTGCCACAATATGCATGTCCATTTGTAAAGGCCAAATCACCCCCACAATTTTGTCATTATGAATGTAATATTTTCAGGGTTAGTTTTCAGAATTTACTGTAAGATCTACGAGCCTTTCTTCAGAACAGTGATTTTGGTTGCTAGTGAGGAGTTGGGTTTTGAAATATTAGTAGAAAATTATTTTAAAATCTTTTGATCCCTGCTTAGAAATATAATGTGTAATGATTTTGGGAGTTTTTTTAAAATAGTACAATTATAGTTTGCTCTAAATTCACACTAAATACCAGTTTTGCTATTTTTTAGGAACGTCAAGAACTCAAAAGCGCAGGTTTTAGTAAACCTTTCATGAATGGAGCAAATAAAAAATGCCGAAATTAGTACCAAAAATATCAGTTCAATAAAGATGTCAGTTCTAAGCTAACAGAAATATTGTTATCCAATTAGGTACTATAACAAATACGATTTCCAATGGATAAAAATGGGATAGAAAGACAAAGGAAATTTCATAAAGAAAAGTGCATAAACCTATGCTAAATCTTGATCATCCCTATCCTATTTTTCTATTGCTTGTTGTAAGTATTTAATAGCTGCAGGGTAAAATTTTCTCCGTAACATGACAAAACCAAGTTCAAATAACTCTGTCACATTGCTGTCACTGCCGCAAACTTGTTCCTAATACAGCCACATTAAAATAAGACAAAAATGAACACCTAATTGATAATGTTACTCTAATATTTAGTAAATGTGGGCTACGTAACTCACCATAATCTTGTATCATGTATGGACAACCAAAATATAAAGTTTGTATAATGAATAGTGTAATGAAAAAGAGTACATGCATACTGAAGAAATATAGCATCGCACTAATAAGCAATCGTTTCTTCAATAAAAAAGATGCCCGTTTCTCATTCATACACAAACTCATACAAGAAAGTGATAAGTTGGAACATGTATCTCTTACACATTTTCTTCTAGAAGGATATAGAATCCAAACTAGTCATCTTAATCTTAGTAGTTTAATATATGAGTGTAACAAGTTTATTATATCTAGAACTAGACATCTTGTCTAATTATTGTAGAGTCGTACAATAATCAATGGTTTCTCGGCATTGCACCATTATAACACTGCAAGGTTAATTTATGAAAATCTCTAGGCTTATACTAGGAAGACCTATGTTTCAAATCATTATCATATCTTTGTGTCCATGCATAATAATTTTACAAAACAGTGGTAACATAGATGGTACAGTGGTATACCTGTAATTCTGTAGCAGAAAGGTCAAGCTCTGGCTGAAAAAGAACTTGGCAAATAACAAAAAATGATCCTATACCAAGTAACAATGGTAATACAAGCAAATAAGAGAGCTAATTTCCCAGTTCAAACAGCTGTCCAACTTCGTATACCATGTTGGTCCTAACTCCTTCACTTGATTCAGCCTCCTGAATAAAACTCAACCACAATGTCGTTGCTCTATATGACAAGGAAGCTAGTTGCCGCAATGTGTAGATGTCAATTTGGATATCACCTTAGTTTAAGTATTGCAACAAAGGAGCGGTATAACGATGATGTTTCAGTTTGCATGGTGGAAGTGTAAATTAGCTCCAAAGTGGAAGTGACGTCTAATTAAACTGGATCTTAACTGTTAAATTTTGGTGATACAAAATCACAAATAGAAGGAAACAAATATGCAAAAGGGAAAGTAATCACGTTTGTTCATTATGAAAATGCATAAATAATTGGATTGCATTTGAATGAGATGGCAAGGAAATATATGCATGCGTATATTATAGAATAATATATATGCAAAAATATATGCATATTATTTCTTTCTTCGTAATCGCATTGCTTTGGAATTATTTTCTTCCATCTTTGGAACGAGTGAATTACTTGCTATGTTTGCGCGATTTGTTACCGTTTTAATTTGCCTCCATTATCTTCTTACCATATTTTGGTAATTTGATTGATGATTCACATGAATTTATGTTGGCTATATATTGAGGGTAGATTTCATTATAAACTTATCCTGGTATTCAGCCAGCGATCTCCAGATAGAGTATCTCTTCTTGTTATCCCTAATTTAGGGTTTTGGTATGTAAACTCTTATCTTGTAATCTCTTGTAATTCTCTCAAGTGTAATAAAATCTCTCTCATTTGGACTGGACGTACACTATCTAGATGATAGTGGAACCAGTATAAATATTGTGTCTCTTTTCTTTCCTTTTTATAGTTATTTGCTATTTATTTGGAGTAATGGAATAATTGCTGCTAGATTGAGTGATGTTCAAATTGACAAATCTAGATCCTGTTTATTGTCTTTCCGCATTTGTGCAATTTTTGCACAACATTAACATCCTATTATCAACAATTGAAAAAATAACCGAAGATTAAGCATAAATTAAAGTAGCAAATGCTTGAAGTTTGTGACTGACCTCATACTGGTACTCTTTGAAGTTTCAGGCAAGGAGTTTCATCATGATGGTGAGCTTCATGGATGACAGGGCTTCAGGGTGTCGAGGATCTTTATCTCCATTGATTCATTCATCTTTGTCAAAGGATTTTCATCTTCTTTTTTATTTCTGTTTTTATTTTTCCTTCCATCTGATGTTCAAGGTATTGGAATTTGTTGTAATGATGTAATGTATCCCACATGCCATTTGTACTACTATTTGTTAACCGCAGTAAATTACGAATTCTTCAAAAAATGGTTTCTATAGACATTAAAATATTCAGCTTGAAAGCCATCCTAGCATGGATATCTTCAAGGAGTCTGCTCTGATATTTTCCCAAGAATCTGAAGGACTTGAGTATCATTAGTAAATGATGATAGTTATAAATGCATGACTTAGCATTTGAATCAGAAAAAATTTGTCCTAGCAAATGCAATGACTTTGAAGTTTGAATATGGCTGTACTTTCTATATCAAGAATGCAAGGGATACCTTTACGCAATGGATATAGGCTTACATTGATCTATGCTGTGGTTTTTGGGTCAAAGGAACTCTTTACTGTATTCGACAACAATCTAAATTCTTAGCCAGCATTAATGATGAACATGTGGCATAGTGTCTCATCGGTCGCATAATTAATTTTACTAGTTATAATTGTTGAAACTGTACTATATGATTGTATATGTACAATATTTTTTTAAAAAAAAAACCCAAAAGAACCCGACGAACCGGTAAACTCCTGAATAGGGTATAGTAAAGCCGTCCGCTGATTTAAGCCCCCATACCCCCGGGTAAATTTATATAGGATAGGGTAGCGCATGGTAGGAATCGAACCTGCGTTTTTTTATCAGAACTCAAGCCTCCTTTCCACTATACATGAGTGAATTACAAGATACTTCAAGTTAGTTACCACTATAAATTTTTTGAAGGCAACCAATCAGTTCCTTTACTGCCTTGTTGGACTAATTATACCCTTGATAAATAAAGGTAAAAAGTCAAGCATTTGCTGTGTATAAAAATAAAATTAAAAACAAGGGCGCAATTCACATCAAAACAACATAAGTATTACCACCGGTACTTCAGTGTAGAATTTTTTTATTACAAATACATAACATACAATCATCACTTTGCTCATCTGCAAATCTTAATCCAGATGTTCCTTATTTACAATTCATAAACAATCATTCAGAAAAATCATAACTAAATCCAGTCCCTACTTTTATAGTTTATATCACCAAATAGAAACTTCGGCATGCCATCTTGGAAGTAGCAGCCCTAAACATGCCCCTAGTATCATAGGGCATAACCGCATCCCCGCTACTCAAAACTGCAGTAAGTCCTGCATTATCTTTGGGAACATTATTTTGTTTTATAGTAATTTATGTGTACGTATATAATATATTACTACAGGACTAATCTATAGCACAAAGCTATGGTTATTATAATATATTTCTAATATGATAGTTCTACTTGTAATAATTTATTGTAAAAACATGTTTTATTTTTCTAAAGTTTGAGATGAACAAATTAATATATTATTGATGAGTTAAAGGAAAAGTAAGTGTAATGCATGATAAATAATATACTACTATTGGGTAAATGTTTAAATAACCATGATAAGAATATCAAAATGGCATGTCAAGGATCAAGTGCTGAAAGTAGAGGAGAAAAAATATATGCACTAATTATTAACAGACAATCATACCTGGACTTGATTGGCTTCTTTTGTATTTTTTAGCCTTAGAAGTGATAAAATGACTGGCATCCTCCAACTCAACGCCCTATGTACAAAACTTTATGTAGTTATAAATATATTTCTACTATTAAGATTAAATACCTAAGTCAAGCTTGTGGTAACATAAAACAAAAGAGCAACGAGGAAAAGAAAAGCAAAGGGAAAAAAACTATTTTCATAGCTTGAGTTGCAACGCAGACTTGTTATTTGAAAGTTTGCTTACTATGTAAATTAATGACAGACAAAATACCCAACAACTACTACTGAATCTAAACTGCGATAAAGAATGCTACTGCATCATACTACAAATCAAAATCTCCCTTGACTCAAATTTTTTTCATAGTAGCAGAGATTCTCTAAATGGTATATAATGATGGTCAATGTCTAATTTTTATTTCAAATTGGCACTTGTAATTACTAGATAGTGCATAAGCATAAGTATAATCGTAAGTATACCATTAAGTTTAGAAAAAGTCGCCTATAATTGCAAGATAGTGCATAAGCATAAGCATAATTGTACCGATATCTTTTGAATTCATTAATCGAGGTCAAGCAACACCTGTACTTAAGCATAAGAATAATGTCTCGATAAGCAGCAAGCATGCTGCGCAATCACCTAATAGATAACCAACACTTACAACAATTGCACAGGTAAAATTTGTTATGACTATATATCATTAAAAAAATATTTGAAAAACTTCAAGCAGCTCGTGTGGCTTCTTCACATCTATTTCTTTATTTCAGTGCCTACAATGTTGTTTTTATGATTTTCACTTCATTATACCATTAATTAATTTTGTGTGAATGTCTTATAACAATCAAAATTCATGTAAAGATCTTATTAAGCAATTTATAATTAACATCGATAAAATAGGCAACATTAAAAGTAATTTTTAGGAATCG
Source organism: Allium cepa (assembly GCA_030765085.1). Taxonomy (NCBI): domain Eukaryota; kingdom Viridiplantae; phylum Streptophyta; class Magnoliopsida; order Asparagales; family Amaryllidaceae; genus Allium; species Allium cepa. The sequence continues at coordinate 637,980,006 of CM060941.1, forward strand.
ACAAATTGTAATCGATAAATACCTAACACCAAAAGAAGGTATTAGAGTGGATTGATGTGAGTTGGTCATGAGTGTAGTCACCGTCATGGTAAGATCGCCGACGAGACGTTGAATTCGTGAGTGGTGGAGAGGAAGTTTGTAAACCTAGTTTTTTTTCTTAGAATTGCACGAAAGGGAAAAGAAGGGAAATAATGAAAGTTTTGCGTAACACGCATTTCTTTCGCCAAAATATAGGCGGGCTGAGCGGCAAACATTTTAGTATCACTGAGAGAACAGAATTTGATGACGTGAGCTTTTATTGGTAGCATTTTTGAATGAAACGCGCTTTTTGTAGTGATTATCATATCGTATTATCCATATCGATATTGCTTCGTTTCTCCCGGGATTTAAATACCATGTGTAAGTCATATGTTATGCAATCAAACATCATAAATCATAGTTATGCATCGCCACCGATTGCAATGTTACTTATAAATCATGTAGTTTTGTCCAGCAACACATTATAAGTAATTCCAAGCAAATCGAGAAGTGTTCAAATCCCAAATTTTAGCTTATGATCTCTTCATATTACATACTCACGTATCTAGATTGTGTCTGGTCCCCTCACTCTCTAACGAGGGAACCCAATTTCCAAGCAAGTCCATTTGCTTACTCTTTGGTGAGGGGACTCGTGATCTTGTACAAGTCTATCAACTCGCATCTTAGCAAGGAACCTTTTACCTCATAGTTCATCGTCTTATCGTTCCAGGTAGGGGAATCATTTCCACCAGTCATTTAAAAATGCAAATGAATGCATTAAGAAAAGATCGAATGGTCTAATCTAGTCAAGGGATTACCTACGAACCTTAACACAAAGCATGCCTATAGGACCGTTAAGATCTTGTGCATGATTAAGTGGCTTGTAATAATCCTTCTTATCTTAGTCATAGAAAAGAAAGTGCGAAAATCAAAGCTGACTCCATTCCACCTCAATCATGGGATAATCATTCTCGACCCAGCTTCGTGTAGCATCCAGATACATCCGCTACAGATGATTGCTTCTCCTGCAACACAAGTGCAGGGCAATGATAATTTATTTTCTGACATACTATTGTAAATGGTTACTCTGAACCTATTCTTTGATCAAATCTCATAGATGCCTACACTTAATTGTTTCGTGCCCATCCAACTCATGAAATAGGCAAAACTTTCCAGATCTCTTCTTCAAATCTATAGGCTCTCTCTTGGCGGACATCTTGTAAGGAATCCGCCCCTTAGTGTCTAAGTAAATCCTTTCTAAGGTCATATTCAAATCTATGTATGAGGAAAATTTCAGTTCTCTCTTTGTCCGCTTTGATCCTCCAAAGCCATCATTAGCTTTTTGCATTCCTTTCTCCTTCCCATGTCCTAAGTTAGATGGGTCTAGTTTCTGCACTACAATAACTATTGCGCTAAACCTAGTTATGTAACACCATAGGATTCCATCTGCTCTCTATTTCACACTCGAAAGCATCATTACATTCTTTGGTCATGCTATATGAACTTTGAGCTATTTCATACACTTATCCACTAATTTGGTCCACATGCTGATAGACCCATTCTTCAGTTAATGAAACCATATCTTCATTGAATCTGTCAAGTACAATGGAAACACCATCCTCACATTTCTTTTGATGCCCCAAATACTCTTATATTTTGGACATACCTCATCTAGTAAACGATTGATCTATCCTTCTGTTATACATCTTCAGCATTGCTAGCTTAAAACCAAACGGGTTCCTGGCGTACCAGACTTTTGGGGTAAATGGGTTTTCTATTTCATCATCCAAACTTTGATCTGGGAGTCTTTGATCTGGGAGTCCACCTCTCAATACCTTCCTTAATATATCAGTAATCCTATCATTGTCATTCATTGGAAATCACTAGGACTCTACGCACCCCTGGTCCAAATCTTTATCCTTCCCCCTGTTCCTATTAGGAATTTTTGGTGCGCCTCCTTGTCGTCAAATATTCGCATTCTAATCTCCGATCCATGGCTAGGAATTATCAGGTGTGCTCTATCCTATCCCAAATCCAAAGAAACCAAGTCCCTAAGGCGTCTTCACTCGATACCGAGTCGTGGCGCTTTTGGGTGGTTAGTTCTGACTTGTCTTATCCTATCTTCTAATGCACTTGTTTTGCCTTCTGGCCTTTGACTTTGGTTTCCAACTACTTCAGCTTTCATCTACCATTCTATACTTTTGAAGAACCCATCCATCATATTTTTCTATCAGGTTACTAGCCTATCTTGCGTCTATTTCATGATTTACTCAATCTCTTCTCTACTTACATAGATTAACGGATTCGAATTTAAAGACACCTCATGACAGCCTAATGCTTTTGTTGGCTTCCTCTAGCAATAGCTTTCCTTGTATTAGGACTCTTCATCTTCTTCAATCAATTCTCAAGTCCCGCTCGGTGAAAGCACCAATAATGTTTGGACCAAAAATGGCATAAGCTTCCAATCAAGCAGCCAAGGCGGATTATAAAAGAAATGAGTTTAATAGAGAGAAAATAACACATGATTTATATAGCGGTTCAAAAAATATTCCAGCCTACATCCACTTAGTAATTTTCCACCTATTATATTTTCTCTTACAAAGTAGTTTTTACAACTTGGTTGCTTACAACTTAGGCTACAATGCATGTGGTTTAGAATTGAACAACTCAACTCGTGTTGCTTTGGTGTAGTTTATAAAGGAACCCCTTTTCAATGCATCTCCTCCTCTATTTATAGACGAAAGCCACCGCTAAAATTGTTTGAAAATGCACATCCACATTCTATACATCATGTCGAAGTTGTAGCTAAAAAGTTGGGGTCAAAGATCACAAATTTTCAACTTGATACCAAGTTGTGGATGCACAATTTAGTGTCTAGTTGTAAGGCCTTGGCTATCTTTTGCTTTCTCTCTATTCTTGCATACTATTCCTCGAGCAAGTTTGTTGACTCCATAGTTACGACTTGGGTCCAAGTTATGGATGCTGAGTCAACAGGTCCGAGCTGTTAATAACTTTCCCAATCTTTGTTATCTCCTTTATACTTCTCTGTTTTATTATTTCATGCTTTTTTATAAGGCTCTGGATCCATTTCTGTATCATACCTTAATCAAGTTCAATCACTTAAGTCTGCTCAAAGACCATGTAAAATTTACTTTGAACAATTTTTTATTCATCCAATTTGCATGTATCCCCTCTCCATTTACCACTTTCAAAATTATCTTAATACCCAAAGACATTCTTGGACCTTCAAGAGCTTGAAGACCTAACCCACCTAGCCCTTTTTCCTGTAGACCACTTATGAAAAAAATTGCTCGGACCGTTCCACACAAAATTCAAACATAAATGCTTGATTTTATTGATTATCACGATTAGAAGCCTAAAACATCGCATCCAAAACTAGATTGGTGGATATATTGTGGACATAATAAGATCACATCTACCCCCAACACTTGATAACTTCGCTTCCCAGTCATTTATTTTTCTTTTGATTTATTTATAATAAAGTCACAATCTATTTCTTTTAAGTTCATATAAGGCAATGGGATCCCTAAATACCTTATTGATAGTTTTCCTTGCTTGAAGTCTAAAGCCTCTTCTACATCTACTATGTTAGCAGCCCCACTGCTAAAGAAAACAATAGGCTTTCCTTCTTAATTTCAACCATGTTCTCTCCAACACTACTTTAGACACATACTGGATTGCTTCAGCACCCATTCTCTCTACTTTAACCAATATAAGGATGTCGTCTACATAAAACAGTATAGGTAAATTTACCTCTTGACGATGCTAGATTGATTAAATCCTTGTGTAGCTTCTCTTCCATTAGCAGGTAAAAAATATCATAACAAAAGCAAACAAAAATGGCAATAAGGGGTCTCCTTTCCTTAGACCCAATGTGCTATGGAAGAAATTATGCAGACTCGCTGGAGTGATAATGGAAAAGCTAGGCAATAAAATTATTTCCTCAATAATCCTCAACCATTTCTCTATGAACCTTATATCTTTCATAATGCGTATCATGAATTTTTGTATTCACCAGATCATATGGCTTTTTTAAGTCAACTTTAATACACATAGTTTTATTATTGCAATGACCCATAACTTTAACTATTTAATGCGCAAATAAAATCTTGTATCCAATATTTATATTTTGAATAAAAGTGCACTGAAATTAAGTCATCCATAAAAAAATTTAGTCTATTGCATAATGTGGGTTGCGGAATTATGGATCTTACGACTAATTAAATACTAAAAGAGGGGTGAATAGTATTTTCTAACTTTTGTAAATCTTTTTAAATTTCTTTTACGATAAATATTAAGCCATAAATTAACAACACAGAATTATATTTATTCAATAGTCACAAATGCAATCATATAAAAACAAAAGCAATAAAGAAAAGTATAGTGTTAGAGATATGACAACGGGGATTTTATATTGGTCTAGATTTCTCCTACATCCATTCTCATACAATTGCTTGTATATATTTCTTTTCGAATATCAGTCTTTAATGGGCAGAAGGCAAAACCAAATATGAAACAACCCGCAGTTTCGTACCCCTTGAGTCGACACTATTCTCCATCAATCAACTCATGATGAACGGAAATGCGAACCATTTGGGTTGCAGAAGAAGAGGTAGAAGAAGAGAAAATAAAACAACAATAGAATCTTACCATCGCAGCGGAATAAAATATAATAGATAATAACAGATCTTTACACAAAATAAAACTATATCTGTTTTTATACATACATCACCAGAATACATCATCAGAGTTCAACAACATCGATAACATACAACTGGGCAGTCGTATAATTTTGTCCTCAAAACTGAATACACAGCAGAATAATGATCAAGTACGGAAGTACGTATTGTCATCCAGCTCGTCTCCTGAGCTCCACAGCATCCTTTCCTGTATCCTATAATACTCGGTCTGACTCGAGCATTATAGTTAAATAACACCCGAGTAAGTCTGGAATACCAGCGTGAGAAAACCACACTCAAATTGATTATTAAAATTTCAAAATCCTTTGAAAACAAAAGCATCTCATAAGACCACGCCACAAATAAACATGTCGGCTTTTTACCTTACGATGGCTAAAACACTTTTTATTAAAATTCTCTGATATTATAATAGTGTCTATAGAAAGTAAAATAGAATCTAGCTGAAATGCTTGCATCTCACGTTTCAGCAATAGTTGGACACAATCAAAACCGTACAGGCGCGTAGGGAGAATGGATTTCTATCTAATGACTAGGCACTGGGGTACAACCTGTCACGGTACCTGGCCTAGATCAGCATACCGAGGATTACTCCCGACCTCCTGCAATACAAGACCGGGACTACCCCTTACTCGATAATCCCGAGTAAGATCACCCCACGGTTGGGATCAGCAACCGCACCACTAAGCCGAATAAAAAGGACATCTAGACAGGGATGACCTCACCCTAATGGGCGCTATCCACCTAGCCTTGCTGCATAACCCCTGATTTTCAGTCATTCCCGGTTGATGAGGCTTAAGGCTAAGCGTTACCTATTTAGAACATATCCCTTAGAATGCTCACCGTCCACCTGACGATGTTCTTGAAAGCATTCATCCATACAAGCCCGTCCCGGTTTCGAACGGAACCGAAGGCACTACTCCTACTACATCCATTTTAGAAATATCCTCAGGATTAGCAGCGACTAGCCCTTGCACTTCACTGCTCCATCTTCGATTCCGAACTCGTTTTTCCCATGAAAACGTACAAACCAGATAGAAATGGTTTTCGAGAAATAAATCCCGATCCTGGTCTCTTCGAAACGATCAGTGCATTGGCCAATATTGATAGTCGGTTATTTAACTATCAATTAATATTCACAAACATCCATCAACATATATAATTTCTCCAAATTATTTATTATTCTCAAAATATCTTCGTAAGATATATTTCCACTTTCAATCCTTTGAAAACAGTTTTCAAACCATACTCTTCTCATGGAATGAATTCCCAATTATTTATTTCCATTGAAAACACCAAGTATAAAGCTTTAGATTTCTAAAATAATTTAAAACACTTATAAATAAAATTTAACATTTAAAGTGAAAACTACTTCAATACTTTATAAAAAAATATATACTACAAGAATATTTGAAAATGAGAATACTTTACAAAATATAAAACTAGATTTTCTCCTTTAAAAAAATATTCCAAGTCACCTTTAAATAATTACTACGATAATAGACTTGAAAAATGCTTACTTTAGAATTTTAAACATTTAAAAATAATAAATTTTCTAAAACATGCTTTTTAAAACAACATTAAAGCCTTTAACTTATATTTAGGAATTTACTTTGAAAACGTACTTGGCTATCCAGGGAAATATACTTCTCTTCACATCCTTTAAAAATAAATCACTATTTATTTTTAAACAAATTTTCCCATTCCTTTAATAAATTCCCACCGTGAATTAATTTTTCAAATATCCACTGATATATTGCTTCACTTTTATAAACCCAATTTATAAATGTCTTCTTTATCTTTTCAAATAAATATAAACCTTGGATTTAAAGTAAATTCTTTTATTCCTTTAAATAATATCACTTAAGTTTTACAATTCATTATTTTTTTGTTTATTCAAAATCTCTTTTTCCATACTCAGAATTATTTATTAGAACTTTTAAATCGCTTTTATCTTATCCAGTTCATTCTTAAATTTATTCAAATTCTCTAAAATTATTTTACTTAAAATTTCACTCCTTTATTTTCTTTTCAAAATCCCAACTCTATATATTTTGATAACTCAGTGTACTGAAATATATTCAAGCAAACTATAGCATTCAATATTCCAATATAATTCATCATAGAATATCAAATAATCATAACAGAGAATATTAAATAATCTAAATAAATGTAGAGGAACCCAGTTGGATCCCTCCAACCTGTTTCCCTGCATCCACAGAAGTTATCACAATACCAATTCCACTTCGAGGTGGAATATCGCGGTATATGAAATTAATATAATATCATCCGCTATTATGTGGCGCATATGGTCTCATCCGCTATATAATGCGGGAAAATCAATCACCCAATATATACTATATACTACTATATATAATATAGAACATCAATCAATTCAACCAATTATTTAAGTTTAATCATTTAAATTTAAATAGCAACCAAATGAGTGAGATTAACTCACCTTTGATTTTTGTTTGAAATCCGATCCAATCTTGACTTGGCTTCACGGTTTTTCGACCTTGTATAAACAATTACAAGATTTATTATTGTTTGAACTAATCGAACAATTTATTACCATTTAAGTTAATTAACTCAAGATTTAATTTAACAAATAATAATAATAATTATTATTTTTAAGCTAACTTCCTTTTAAAAACTTTTTTAGTAACTAAAATAATTCAAATAGGTCAATTTCCATATTACTTAATCATAAAATAACTAGAAATTGAAAATGGGCATATACATATCTATATTTATTTTATTTTCTTTGAAGCTAAATATAGGTCCTACATAACTTTTAAAAATCTACCTTCTTTCTTTTTTTTCCTGCAAATAATAACAGGATTTTTTTCTCTTTCTTTTTACTGTATATTTATAAATTGTATATAAATCTTTAAATTGAGGAATGAATTGTTTTATAAACTTAAAAAGATAAACTGTTTTATAAATTCCACCGTAACAATAATACATATTTTTTTTCTTTTTTTTACTGTAAATCTAAATCCTAATATACACACATATATAAATTCATTCAGTTTAAAATAAATAAATAGAAAATAAAAACTATAATACCTTACAGAAATAATCTTTGTCGAACACGACTTGAGCCTCCATTGCACCTATCACTCTCACGAATGCAGACCAAGCTTGTCGACCTTGCCTGATTCAGACAACCGAAGCCCTTGACGAGCTCGAGAAATCGCGATACCCATCTCCATCTGCCCTCACGAGTTCGCCAACCAAAAGCGATTGAAACCCTTGAAGGACGGCTCCCCTTTTGCGATTCACTCGATTCGAATGATTTGCCGCGCTACCCAGCTTCACGAAATCGTGATTATGAGTTCGACTTCTTAACCTTCGATCGCGAGCCGCTCGCGATTTCAAATTCGAAATCGGATTCGATTTCGGGAATCGATTTTAAAAAACGCGATTCGCAATTGCTCAGTCGCCCCTTTTTTTTATTTTGAGAAATAAAAGAAATGCGGCCATTAATTATTTTCGAGAATAGAAGAGGATAAGGGAATCGAATTGATGTTCGGCCATGAAATTTTAAAGCAATAGTTTTACATTCTTATCTTTAATTTTTTTTCAAATGAACGACATCAATCTTTATCTGGCTTTGATTATTAAAAAGAAAAAAAATGAGAATGAAGCGTGCAGGGGAAGACAAAGGAAACATATACGTTTCAGCCTGCAGAAAGGTGGCTGTGATTTGATTTTGGATCATATATATATATATATATATATATATATATATATATATATATATAAATCGTCTCGATAAAAGCAACTTCCAATCGCGTACTCCTATCAAGGCGTGCTACTAGGCGTTTATAATGTTCAACCCCTATTCCAAATGCAATGGAAAAAGTTCCGAGTCCTAATTCGATCGTATGGAGAAGATAGCTTTTTGGATCCAGTTATTATATTAAATTTTCGATATAAATTTCAGCGTGTTTATATATCATACGCTCACACAACAACTCCAAACATTACGAAAATTAAAATCCGATAATAATACAATATTACGGATCCAATGGAACTGGTTTCGTCGAAATCCGAGACCGTGCCTCGGAAGGCTATTTTTAAATATCGATTTAACTATATTTTTTTAAAACTGAATAAATTACCTTTACTTCAATTTTATCACTTCTATTACCTCCAGTATTATTAATACAAATTTTATGAGCCATTAGATTATTTTTTTAACAAGCATGAAATCGCAGATTCCATACTTTACCCAACTTCAAATTATTTAATTAAATAATTTAATTATCAAATAAATAGTGATATTTGAAATTCAAGTTAAAATTAACTTTTAAATATTTAAAAATCGATTAAATATTTTGATTTCAAACATCCCAAAATTCCGGGTCGTCACATTCCTCCTTCCTTAAAAAGAATTTCGTCCCCGAAATTACTAGTTAAGAAGAATGGTCCAATATCCCTTTACTTTCCCCAAAACCAAACAATTCCAAACAATTCTCAAAATAATCCTTTTTGTTAAAGACACACTAACTCTTTTCTAGCTTTCCAAACTTATCCATAAGTCTCAACCAATATTACTTACTCAACAATTCGAATTATAATTTAAACTCAAATTTTAAATTATCAAAATTTTCTCAAAATCTTTCTAACTCCTTAAATTTTCGAAAATTTCGCCAGCATCTCCTTTGCGCGGCTAGCTCGGTACAACTACAAAATGCCTCTATGGGCTCCCAAATTCCAAAAGAAAACAAAAGGCCAAGTGGCTAGATCAAAAACCCAATAAAATTTCATACAGAAATTTAAACACATACCCTTTTGTCGAGCAATTCTAACTTATCTTCTGAAATCAAAACCAATTTTCCTTTCCCTTTATAATACCTGCATATCCTATTTAGCAACAATATCCAATCATAGCTTTTAAAATCATTTTATACATTTCATTACAGAAGTTTTCATATCTACTTCTATTCAAATTAGTTTTCCCATTTCCATATGAATTCAATTTATCTTCAACTCTGAATATTAAATTTTATCTTCCATTTATAACTGATTCATATTATTATTTTAAATTAGTTTCATCCACTAATTTATTTCAATTTTCAATTTGAAATCGTTTTGTCGCTAACAAAAATTTTCCCAAAATTTTTCTAACCCCAAAATTTTCGAAATTTTTTGGCAGATTCTCCTTTGTACGGAGGAGCTTTTGCAATTTGACAAGAGATATAATTATATATACATCGACCCACCCGGTCCGGAAAAACAAAAACAATTCCTATTTCCTAACTTTTATTGCGTAGGCGTATCTTTATTTAGCATTTTTAAGCAAGCGGCTTATTATTTAGCAATTAGCACGCCCAAAATCTAGCCAAACGGCTTCCCAGTACCTGTACTTACTTAATTTAAACATGTAAGTGCCAAAATCATGAAATTTAACAACATTTAACATATTTAACTAGCAAACATATAAGTTTCTATAAGCAATGCGGGTTAAACAATATTTATAAGCAACTTATAGGGTTCCGACATTAATTTTAATTGTTTACAACCAATTCGTATATAACTTCATTCAATTTAAATGGTTTGCAACTCAATTGCTTATATTCAATTCATTTTTAACCCAAACAACTCAACATTTATTTAAATTGATTCCAAAAATCAATTTTATATACCACTATTAATTCATAGAATTTTATCTGATCTCATTTTCGTCAAACGACAATTCTTTCTATGCAAATTCGGCGATATTTATGTGAATAAACAATTACTTAAGCTTATAATCATTTTAAATTGATTCCAACTCAATTTACACTTGATTCCATCCCATTTTAATTTATTCACAATCTTTTCATTGCATTTTCTTTCATTTCCAAAAAGTTTGATTCCAAACCATTTTATTAAACTCAACAACCAATATATTAAATAACCATCTCACAATTTACTTAAAGTTATTTATTCTCTTCAAACTATTCCACCCAATAATTTAAGTTTATTTTATTCAACCAACTTCCATTTAAATCTTTGATTTGATTTTCCTTTGATCAAATCCCAACCATTTTACTAATTTATTCGATTAGTTTATTCTTTTATCCATTTTTAAATTTTAATTCACATTAACAATTCATTATTGAATTTATTAATAATAAGGTCATTCAATTTATGCTTGAATTGGATTTGTTTACAACTCACACCAAATCTATTTTAATCCAATTCAATTTCATTCGACCACACTTTCAATTTATAATCCCATACTTGATTTGATTTTTTTTCATTTATCTTCAAAACCATTTTATTTAATTTTCTTGAGTTCAGTCTTATTTTATATCCCAAGTTTGGATTTTTATTATTTCATTTCCAGAATACTAATACTTTTATTCCAGCTTATTTATTCCCTTTTTAAATTTTTATTTACTTATTAATATTCATACTTCTCCATCTATTTACAATCAATCATATTCACATTTTACTTTTAACTAGGGATTATATATTATTTTTTTATTTCAATGCTTTTCAATTCTTTTGTAAGCTTCCAAAGCTTTTTTATTCCAATTCAATACTTACTTAGTTTACATTTATTTATTTAAGTAAGAATTTTATTCCATTCAATATTATCTATAACTCAACTGAATTCATTTCATTTTAATTTTATTTAACTTAGCTCCAGTTAAATCTAGCTACATACCATTCTTTTGAATTTTGTTAAGCAAGGACTTAACTCCATTTAATATCATTCCAATATCCAATTTCAGTTCATTTACTTACAATTATAAATTCATTTATTCATTCACAAATTCATTTTCAACCAATAAATTTTATTTCCAAACACTAATTATTTTTAGTCCATTTGAACTAATTCTGCACTTTATTTTACAAATCTTAAATCAAACATCATCCAATATACAATTCATTTCATTTGCATACCATATAAATCAATCAATTACTTACTAATTTTAATCTCAAAACCTTGTTTTATTTAGTCCAACTTGACTAATTTTTCCATTCAAACTTAAGTTCAACATTCAGTTTCAACTCCCTTTTGCTTACACTACTAAAATGTTCAAAATTCAATTTTGAAAACTTATATATCTAAATCAAACTATTCCTTTGCATTTTCAAAATCAAACCAAATTTCAGAAACAAACATTAATCCAAAACATCTAGGTAGCAATCCCCTCTTGGAAACTCGAAAATGAACACCGATAAGTCGCGATCATCATCGGAATTATTTTCCAGCGACCGAAAAGAGTTCAATGCTTTTATCTCTTTTTAAAACCCTTCAAATATTTTTAAATTCTAAATCTCTCTAGATTTCAAATCCGATTCAAAAAATATTTCTCAAATATATATTATTTTTCCCAAGTTTTATAATCATTTTCAAATTCAAAGGAATTTAAATTTCCAAACTTTCAAATTCAAAACCCTTTAAATTTATATTCAAACATTACTTTGGAATTTTATCTTATTTTAATTATTAATCACACTATAATTCATTTATAGTTTACATTTACAAATCTCATTTGTATATGAATTTGTTTCTTATTTTTTAATTATGATTTCAATTCCTTATTCAATTATAAATCACATTTACAAATCCCATTTATTTTATTAATTTATTCCTTAATATTTGGTTATTATCTTTAATTTCTTATTCAATTCTCATACAAAAATGATAATAATTTAATATTATCACTTTCTAACAACCAAGCATCCATATATAACTATAATAATTTACGAAAAATCATTTCCTTTATATACAAAAATAATTTTGGGTAAAATTATTTCATTTACCCTATTTAAAATAATACCTGTGTCGGTTTATCTTGTTTAAGAGTTTAGAAACCCTTATCGATGACATGGCGTGCAATACATCGACCAGAATCCATAAACACTCAACAAATAGGGCAATACAATATAAAACAAATTTTTATTCACTAACAAATACACGCTCATATCTATTAATACTCTCAAACTTATTCTAGAGTACTACAGACTATTTAATGACTGATCGCCACCAGAGCCAAGGTTATCACCAACCTCGCTTTGATACCAAGTGAAACGACCCGCAGCTCCGTACCCCTTGAGTCGACACTATTCTCCATCAATCAACTCATGATGAACGGAAATACGAACCATTTGGGTTAAAGAAGAAGAGGTAGAAGAAGAGAAAACAAAACAATAATAGAATCTTACCATCGCAGCGGAATAAAATATAATAGATAATAACAGATCTTTACACAAAGAAAACTATATCTTTTTTTATACATACATCATCAGAGTTCAACAACACCAATAACATACAACTAGACAATCATATAAATTTGTCCTCAAAACTGAACATACAGCGGAATAATAATCAAGTACGGAAGTACGTATCGCCATCCAGTTCATCTCCTGAGCTCCACAGCATCCTTTCCTGTATCCTATAATACTCGGTCTGACCCAAGCATTATAGTTAAATACCGCCCGAGTCAGTCTGGAATACTAGCGTGAGAAAACCACACTCAAATTGGTTATTAAAGTTTCAAATCATTTGAAAACAAAAGCATCTCGTAAGACCACGCCACAAATGAACATGTCAGGTTTTTACCTTACGATAGCTAAAACACTTTTTATTAAAATTCTCTGATATTATAATAGTGTCTATAGAAAGTAAAATAGAATCTAGCTGAAATGCTTGCATCTCACATTTCAGCAATAGTTGGGCACAATCAAAACCGTACAGGCGCGTAGGGAGAATGGATTTCCATCTAATGACTAGGCACTGGGGTACCACCTGTCACGGTACCTGGTCTTGATGAGCATACCAAGGATCACTCCCGACCCCCTACAACACAAGACCGGGACTACCCTTTACTGGATAATCCCGAGTAAGATCACCCCACGATTGGGATCAGCAACCACACCACTAAGCCGAATAAAAGGGACATCTAGACAGGGGCGACCTCACCCTAATGGGCGCTACCCACCTAGCCTTGTTGCATAACCCCTGATTTTCAGTCATTCCCGGTTGATGAGGCTTAAGGCTAAGCGTTACCTTTTTAGAACATATCCCCTAGAATGCTCACCGTCCACCTGACGATGTTCTTGAAAGCATTCATCCATACAAGTCCGTCCTGGGTTCGAACGGAACCGAAGGCACTACTCCTACTATATCCATTTTGGAAATATCCTCAGGATTAGCAGCAAATAGCCCTTGCACTTCACTGCTCCATCTTCGACTCCGAACTCGTTTTTTCCACGGAAACGTACAAACCAGATCGAAGTGGTTTTCGAAAAATAAATCCCGATCCCGATCTCTTTGAAATGATCAGCGCATTGGCCAATATTGATAGTCGGTTATTTAACTATCAATTAATATTCACAAACATCCATTCACATAAATAATTTCTCCAAATTATTTATTATTCTCAAAATATCTTCGCAAGATATATTTCCACTTTCAACCCTTTGAAAACAGTTTTCAAACCACACTCTTCTCATGGAATGAATTCCCAACTATTTATTTCCATTGAAAACGCCAAGTACAAAGCTTTAGATTTTAAAATAATTTAAAACACTTTATTATGAAATAAACTTTAACATTTAAAGTGAAAACTATTTCAATACTTTATAAAAAATATATACTATAAGAATATTTGAAAATGAGAATACTTTATAAAATATAAAATTAGATTTTCTCCTTTAAAACAAAATACCTAGTCACCTTTAAATAATTACGACGATAATAGATTTGAAAAATACTTACTTTAGAATTTTAAACATTTAAAAATAATAAATTTTCTAAAACATGCTTTTTAAAACAACATTAAAGCCTTTAACTTATATTTAAAAATTTACTTTGAAAACGTACTTGGCTATCCAGGGAAATATACTTCTCTTCACATCCTTTAAAAGTAAATCACTAATTATTTTTAAACAAATTTTCCCATTCCTTTAATAAATTCCCACCGTGAATTTATTTTTCAAATATCCATTGATATATTGCTTCACTTTTATAAACCCAGTTTATAAATTTCTTTTTTATCTTTTCAAATAAATCTAAACCTTGGATTTAAAGTAAATTCTTGTATTCCTTTAAATAAATCACTTAAGCTTTACAATTTATTATTTTTCTGTTTATTCAAAATCTCTTTTTCCATACTCGGAATTATTTATTAGAATTTTAAAATCGCTTTTATTCTTATCTAGTTCATTCTTAAATTTATTCAAATTCTCTAAAATTATTTCACTTAAAATTTTACTCCTTTATTTTCTTTTCAAAAACCCAATTCTATATATTTTGATAACTCGGTGTACCGAAATATATTCAAGCAAACTATAGCATTCAATATTCCAATATAATTCATCACAGAATATCAAATAATCATAACAGAGAATATTAAATAATCTAAATAAATGTTGAGGAATCCAGTTAGATCCCTCCAACCTGTTTCCCTGCATCCACAGATGTTAGCACAATACTAATTCCACTTCGAGGTGGAATATCACGGTATATGGGATTAATATAATATCATCCGCTATTATGCGGTGCATAGGGTCTCATTCGCTATATAATGCGAGAAAATCAATCACCCAATATATACTATATACTACTATATATAATATAGAACATCAATCAATTCAACCAATTATTTAAGTTTAATCATTTAAATTTAAATAGCAACCAAATGAGTGAGATTAACTCACCTTTGATTTTTGTTTGAAATCCGACCCAATCTTGACTTGGCTTCACGGTTTTTCGACCTTGTATAAACAATTACAAGATTTATTATTGTTTGAACTAATCGAACAATTTATTACCATTTACGTTAATTAACTCAAAATTTAATTTAACAAAGAATAATAATAATTATTATTATTAAGCTAGCTTCCTTTTAAAAACTTTTTAGTAACTAAAATAATTCAAATAGGTTAATTACCATATTACTTGATCATAAAATAACTAGTAATTGAAAATGGGCATATACATATCTATATTTATTTTATTTTCTTTGAAGCTAAATATAGGTCCTACATAACTTTTAAAAATCTATCTTCTTTCTTTTTTTTCCTGCAAATAATAATAGGATTTTTTTTCTCTTTCTTTTTACTGTATATTTATAAATTGTATATAAATCTTTAAATTGAGTAATGAATCGTTCTATAAACTTAAAAAGATCAACTGTTTTATAAATTCCACTGTAACAATAATACATATTTTTTTCTTTTTTTTACTATAAATCTAAATCCTAACACACACACACATATATATATATATATTCATTCAGTTTAAAATAAATAAATAGAAAATAAAAACTATAATACCTTACAGCAACAATCTTCGTCGAACATGACTTGAGCCTCCACTGCACCTATCACTCTCACGAACGCAGACCAAGCTTGTCGAACTTGCCCGATTCAGACAACCGAATCCCTTGAAGAGCTCGAGAAATCGCGATACCCATCTCCATCCTCCCTCACGAGTTCGCCAACCAAAAGCGATCGAAACCCTTGAAGGACGGCTCCCCATTTGCTATTCACCCGATTCGAATGATTTGCCGCGCCACCCAGCTTCATGAAATCGTGATTATGAGTTCGACTTCTTAACCTTTGATCGCGAGCCGCTCGCGATTTCAAATTCGAAATCAGATTCGATTTCGAGAATCAATTTTAAAAAACGCCATTCGCAATTGCTCAGTTGCCCCTTTTTTTTATTTTGAGAAATAAAAGAAATGCGGCCATTAATTATTTTCGAGAATAGAAGAGGATAAGGGAATCGAATTGATTTTCGGCCATGAAATTTTAAAGCAATAGTTTTACATTCTTCTCTTTTTTTACAAATGAACGACATCTATCTTTATCTGGCTTTGATTATTAAAAGAAAAAAAATGAGAATGAAGCAAGTAGGGGAAGACAAAGGAAACGTGTACGTTTCAGCCTGCAGAAAGGTGGCTGTGATTTGATTTTGGATCATATATACATATATATAAATCGTCTTGATAAAAGCAACTTCTAATCGCGAACTCCTATCAAGGCGTTTATAATGTTCAACCCTTATTCCGAATGCAATGGAAAAAGTTATGAGTCCTAATTCGATCGTATGGAGAAGATAGCTTATTGGATCCAGTTATTATATTAAATTTTCGATATAAATTTCAGCGCGTTTATATATCATACGCTCACACAACAACTCCAAACATTACGAAAATTAAAATCCGATAATAATACAATATTACGGATCCAATGGAACTGGTTTCGTCGAAATCCGAGACCGTGCCTCGGAAGGCTATTTTTAAATATCGATTTAACTATATTTTTTTAAAACTGAACAAATTACCCTTACTTCAATTTTATCACTTCTATTACCTGCAGTATTATTAATACAAATTTTATGAGCCATTAAATTATTTTTTTAACAAGCATGAAATCCCAGATTCCGTACTTTATCCAACTTCAAATTATTTAATTCAATAATTTAATTATCAAATAAATAGTGATACTTGAAATTCAAGTTAAAATTAACTAGGTCATCGCAAAATACAATCAAGATTCCATGGCTATAAGACACACCCTCTTGAATTTTCGGATTCAGGGCACACCTAATTAATTTGAATGGGCCACAGGCACACCCAAACAAATTCAAATAGAGTTTGATAGTTTTTCCAAAGATAATTTATTGAACTTTGGATACAATGGATCCTATAGCCCTTGACAGTACTTTGACCTTTGGATTAAGATAGAGATGTTTCCAAAACAGAAAAAAAAGTAGTAATGAACTGTAACAACCCGAATTCTAGTGGTCCGAATTTTTCGCAAAAATGCTAAAAACCAAGCCCACTAAAGCCTTAGTTGGGTATCTAGTATCCTACAAATAGGCAAAGACAAATATACCAGAGTTCAATAATTTATCTCACAGTAGGATTGACTAAAATATAATAGTAAGTAAATACTCACCAATATAATAACACTCTCTAAACAAGTGTCTTACAGCTGGGAAGTCTCTACCATCTACTTAACCTGTAGGGTGTAATGAGGAGGGGGTCAGAACTAAGTTCTTGTGAATGGATAAATTATACACTTCTAAGTTTAATTCTACATATACCGTTTTATTTCCATTTACTGTTATATTAAGTTTATAAGGTTTACAATACTTTTGCCTCTGTTCGTGAACCATGCCCATCTACTCTATAGTAGATTAAAACCTAATAACTAATGTATACATATGTACCCAATGACCATATTGGTTCTATGTACCACCCATTGTACCTTCCGTATCCCCCTCGAAAAGGGATTCATCATCTTGCTCCATGGCTATATCTGTAAAGGACTGCTTTTTAAGGCCTACAATACAGATACTCCATCGTCTTGCTCCATGAGCGTTCCGTAGCTACATCTGTAAAGGACTACTTTGTAAGGCCTACAAAATAGATGCTCCACTACTTACTATGAAAATGTAAATCGCATCTGCACTAGTCTATGCCAGTGCTCGGACATCCACAATGTACTACCCAGTGCGTACATTGAGGACTACATAATCGTTCCGTCTACTATCTGAATCCCGCCAACATGGTCTACCTTATACGGAACAAAGTCGAGGATTTTCTATATCTGTAAAGGACTGCTTCGTTAGGCCTCTAATACAAATATTCTAGTTGGTTTGTTTCTTTTCTCATCGTGGCTATGGCCCCATGTAGCCACCCCTAAACTAAATCAAAAGACCTCTAAAGAGTTAAGTGGTCGTGCCCTACTACAAACAATCCAACATCCAATTGGCCGTGCCCCCCCATACAATGTCTCGATAGTGAAGGAATCGTTGGCCTGTTGGTTTAACTTCAATCTTTTCTGAAATCGATCTTGGTCTTGATGCTGGTCGATATCCACATGTGACTATCTTTAAACTTACTTGCAAGTATTGGACAAACGAATACCCTACTTCAAACACCAAACCCTTTTGTTTGCCTACAAAGGTCTACTTCGTTAGGCCTATAATGCAAATGTAGTTGAGGCATGCTCTCTTGATGGAACCTATAGACCTGCCTCTGGAGGGGCAGCTTCGTTAGGCCTACCCAAAGGGTCATCCTAGAGTATCCTCATGTCTCGTTGATGTCTCGTACTTCCTTGTAGCCCTCAAATACTAAGTTGGACATGCTTCTTCATTTCTAAAATTCATGATGAACTGCTTTGTTAGGCGCTTCATCCTTTGGGCTGCTCCAAACGCATCTCAATTCTTTTATTAGACCCTTTCTAATCTTTTAATTTGCGTTTAGTTTACTTTTCTTATTCTATTAGCTACTTATTTACCCTAATTAGCATATTTTTGCCCTCATCTCGCTTCTGGCTATTATGAGAACATCATTGACCTAATAGGGAATACTAATGGTACTGCCACTTCTTGCTTAACTTAATTTAAGTCTTAAGTTTATTAAATAAGCATCTTTTATTCTATTTGCTTATTAATTTAATAGAAATCTAAAATAATCTTTTACTATATATCTTTGCTATCATTGCTTATTTATTCTACGTTCCCAAATAAGCCTTTCTATTCTTTTACTTAATAATAATTTATGTTATAATTATACTTGTGATTTTTACTATTATTTCTTTTAAAATCTGTATATAATTACAAGTGTTTCTTTTCTATTCTAATCTGTCTTCTTTTATTATGATATAGAATTCTTTTTAGTTTTCTTTTATTATATAATTAACTTATCATAATAACTGTCTTTTTATATAGTCTGCGCGGTAAATGCAGACCTAGGTTCTGTTATTGTTCGCAGCCTTAATTTCTTATCTAATAATTTATTT
Source organism: Allium cepa (assembly GCA_030765085.1). Lineage (NCBI taxonomy): Eukaryota > Viridiplantae > Streptophyta > Magnoliopsida > Asparagales > Amaryllidaceae > Allium > Allium cepa. The sequence goes on from CM060941.1 coordinate 637,999,511, forward strand.
GATTCATTTCATGCTCTACTTTATTTTCTTTTATTCTAGGAAGTAATTCTATTTCATTTGGTTGGTTGTGGAAGCTATACTAAAATCTATTTCCATAATTTAATACTAAATAATACTATAAACAATATTTCGTAACTGTAAGATATTTCTTTTATTATTTTGGGCTAGTGTAATATACAGTGGACCCTATATTTTACACTAGTTCCCTTTTTCTTTATTTTTGTTCTTGTAGTTACGTTTATCGTTATCTTTTAATTGTTAAATTATAGAAATGTAGTCTAGTTTCTAAACCAACCAATTAATCTATTACTTATTCCCTAAGTTAAATTATCAGATAAATTTATTGTTTTCGTTTAGCGTAATTTATTGCAAAACTCCACTTTTCTAATTTTATTCCAATTTTCTTATTTTACATCTACTTATATAAAGTCTAGTATTTTAATCTATAACCACGAATTCTCTTTCTAACTATATTATTCACATAAAAAGGAAATAAAAGGAACTTGTATTAAGGCAAAATTATGACTTTTAAAACAGATGTAAATAACCGTAAATTTCTTACTTTTGGCCTATGCCTTTTCTAACTGTCAAGCATTATTAAATATAAATAAAATTTATAGTGTTTACATAACTAATAGAATTAATTACTGGATTAAATTATCTCATGGAAATTCAACGATAATATATTATAAACATAAAAGAATATAGTTAAATTTCACTCATATGTCGTCCTTAGCTTCAATCTCTATCTCTTTTAATTTGCTGCGCTTTTCTTCGCTTTTCCTCCCTTTTAATTCGATGTAAATTCCCTGACTGGTTTGTGCAATTCTCTAATTTGCTTGTATGTATATCCTTGCATAATTTTATTTTATTTTAGGGAAAGATTTGATTGATATTGGATAAAGGAAGAGGGAGAAGAGAAGAGGATTTAGCTGTAAATGACAGCAACTGATTCAGAGAAAATAATGCGGGCTGCGGTTAGGTTACGTTCAATTTAGATGTAGTAAACAACTATGAACCATCCGATTAACCCTAAAATGATCCTCACCATCATTTATTGATTTGTTTACGTTAGCTTATAATGTATAATTCTCCAGTATTATTCATTTATTCCTTAGTTATACGATCCTATTAATTCACATTTCCTTCTATCTCTCATTAATTATCCAATTAATTAGATCATATATGTGTGTGTGTGTGTGTGTGTGTATTTATGTATGTATGTATATCTAATATTAATTGATTCTTATACGTTATAATTTCTTACTATTCGAACACGTCAATTAATACATCTATTACTTAATTGTATATCAAAGTTATACTTTTTAATTTATTCTTATTAACTTGCCTTCATCATAAACTTAATTACTCCGTTTGATTTTTGTACGCATTCCAATTCTTTTTTTTCTTTTTAACATGGAAACAAATAATCTTATAACTGGCTTTTTTTTAGCTAATTAATTTACATTATTAGCTATTGTAACAAGGGCATATTCTTTGATTAATTGAACCCTTTTTAAAACATTCAACTGATTGCCAAATAATTAATTGACATGTTTTTCCATTTTAATCGATATCCAAATTAATTCCTATGCGTCATTCAATCACACATTTATTAGTTGTACATATTTAAACCGCCAATTCATTAACCAATTAATTGACATATAAGTTTCCCTTTTTTATTAATTGACGCTTACTTAATGTCTTTAATTAATTCTTAAGTAATTGATTACATCAATTGTAAATTAATATATGTACGTTATTGTTTAATTTATTCCCCACATACATTTCCCATTATTAGAAGATCCTTTAATTAATTAAAGTTATAAAAGTGACACATTCTCTAACTAACTGATGCCTCTATGTTTCTTAATTAATTTCCCTTTTAATTGATTGATGCGTCAATTAATCACACACTCATTGCTTGCATAAATCTATGTAACCTCTTAACTCTTAAATGCATATATTTAGCATTTATATTCTGTTTTGCATTATGTTAATTCAATTAATTTTATTTAATTATATAAAAATGCGGGGTGTTACATTCTTCCACCCTTTAGGAAATTTCATCCCCGAAATTCGACAAAGGTAAAATTATTCAATTCCTCGCACTAATCATGTCCATTTTGTCTACATTCGATTTTTCGACCACCCTTGCTCTTGTGCAAAAGTGTTATTCAACACAAAATATATGCATGTACATGAATTTCTAAGCTGTACCTTCTATATGAATGCTTTGCTTCTTTAAGATGTATTTTTAAAACATGATGCACACATCCTAAACATACTTGCAATTTCTATATGAATGCAATATTTTGAAAATTTAAAACACTTTTCATCCAATTTTTCCCACACTCCTATTGAATAGGGGTGTAGTTCAATGAACTTTGCATCCAAATCCTGCCATACAACTTTAAATGTTCGAACTTTAGAAAAATCAAAGTTTCTGAATTCAATCTCTTATGTCAGAAAGAAGGTAGAAAACAAAAAAACTTTATATTTCTCCAATTCTCTTTTGCGCACATCTTCCTCCGTACTTGGGATTTAGACTACTATTCTAAAAAAATTATTTACTTCCCCAAGCACAGTTTACATAAGAAAATATCTTTTATTTTATTTTTCTGTTGACGTTTCTGTCGCTTTCTTTAAATTTGTTATTTTCCTTTTAGTTATCGTATTCTCCTCTTACTCTATTTTTTAATATACAGCAACTAAACACGACTATCATCTAGGGTAAGGAGGTCTAGGACCATGCCCATTTTGACACAAAAAGATCCTACTCTAGGAATCCAAGTAATTCATATGCTCCTCCTGCCGCCTATTACTTGTTACCAACATACGCTGTATTACTCAAGACAAAATAAGATCTATTCATCTCTTCTATTCCACGCTCAAAAAGGAATAACTAAGTCTCATTTACTATAATGGATAAGTGTTTCAATCTATGCAATCACTATCTAAAAAGGCAACTAAGCTTGGGGAAATTTTCTCTTTACCCTTCATTTTTTTCCCAACTAAGGCGTACTTTTCCCGCCACACGTGTCTTACTATTTTACTAATATCACTTCACTATTCTTCCATAGTCTACACACGTGAAGAACATTTCTAGTTTTTCACTATTGTCATATGCACCTTACGGGAACTTTTATATTACTACAAGGAGCAATTACTGCTATAGCCTTGTACTTTTACCACTACACCTAGAAAATGATTCCTATCTACTCCATATTTAAAAGTCTGGTTCAGTTTGGTATTTATCATTTTACTTTAAAAATTAAAGTTTCTAAAATTTTGAAACGTCAAATCCTAAAATTCTTGCCTTTGAAAGTATTATTTTGATGTTTTTTGTTAAATTCAAAGGCACTGGGTCACTTAATATTTTATCTTTTCAAAAACTTATTTACTTTTCCACCAAACCATCTTTCTCTTTTTCTCTTGACTAAGAAAAACATCCTCACGTGTTCTTAAAATATCCTATTTTTCATAGATTTTTAAATTTACTAAAACCGGAGTAGATAAGAACAATTAATTTATCAAAAATCTCTTAAATTTCCTACTCTTTAAATTACTTAACCTTAAAGGAGTTTCTAACTTACTACATTTAATGGTTTTATACCTTAATTTATTGGAATTACTTTCTCTCATGAGAAACCCTTAACGTTAAAACCTTCTATGAATCCTTCAGAGGAGGATTTCATGTTTATGTAAAATTATAAGTAATTTATTTTATATTTTATCGAAATAGGATATACAAAATATGGTGCTTTTCATACCTTGTACATCTCTTTCACGTATTCCTTATAACTAGCACAAAATATCTCTATTTATGATTCATAGAAAATTTTATCATTATTCATTTCATTCCAATAGATTAAAGTATGTTTACACTATATTCACTTAAATAAGATATTTCCTACTAAATTCATTAATTTATCGTACATTATTTTTTCAAAAAAACTGATTTTCGAAACCGCTTTATAACTAGAAAATATTTTCATATACTTACCTAAATAATATGTCACGACCGCGATTTTCGACCTTCAAAAATCTACATCAGTACATCAACTGTATTACATGCTGAACAATCGAATGCTAGAAATACCAGATCATTAGGGAAAAGTAGAAAGAGGTTGAAGAAGAAAATAAGAACAAGAACACAGAATCTCACAATCACAGCAGAACAATATATAATAAATGTAACATGTCTATATACAAAAACAACTATAACTGTTATAAATACATTGCATCATCAGAGTACAATACATTAATAATACATACTAGACAGTTATAATAACTTATCCTCATAAAAGCTGCATATACAACCTATAATATCCAGCCGAATAAGAACCAAGTATGTGTGTTACGTCTCGTCATCCAGCTCGTCTCTTGAGCTCCATGGCATCCTACCCTGAATCTGTAATACTTGGTCTGACTCGAGCATTATAATAAAATAACATTTGAGTCAGTCTGTGAAACCAGCGTGATAAAACACACTCAAATTGAATTATAAAGTTATCAAAATCTTTTGAAAATCAAAGGTATCTCGTAAGATCACACCACGAATAAACACGATGGGTTTTTACCTTATGATAACCAAAACATTTCATATCAAACCCTCTGATATCACCCCGGGTGTTCCCACCCTTTTCGAGCTCCTTCCATACATCATAGTAATAAAAGAATATCCGCGGGTATCTAGAAAGGTCATAAACATACCCTAATTAGGTGCGACCCACTTAGCCTTGCTACATCTCTCCTGATTTTCAGTCATTCCCTATAGATGAGGCTAGAGGCTACGATTACCTTTTAAGGAATTTTCAATTAGAATGCTCATTATCCTCCAATGACAATATACAATAGCATTCATCCATACAAGTCCGTTCTGGGTCCGAAGGGAACTGAAAGCACTGCTCCTACTACATCCATTTTGGAATAATCCTCAGGATTAGTAGCGATTAGCCCTTGCACTTCACTACTCCATCTTCGACTCCATGATCTTACTTTCACATCGAAAACGTACTCGTTGGATCGAAGTGGTTTTCGAATAACTTTCGATCCCGGTCTCTTCGAAACAACGCTCGATATTTTCAGTATACTCAACCCCGGTTCTTTAGGAAATAATCGGATGAAAATAAGATAGGGATCACCTCCTAACCATTAGTGGACGAGTTTCCATATAAACATCCTAGAAGAAATAAATGAGTTTATACGTACAATATAGCACCTCGAACGGTAACTGTACCATATAATTCCCGTGTTTCTTCTAGATATTCCCAAAGTTATGTTTTGGATCCAGATTTGATAGTCGGTTATTTAACTATCAAATAAACAAGCATTCAACAAATATTTTCTTTTCCACTAAAAACACTAAATCTCTTTTTAATTTAATTTTAATAAATTAAATCTCTTTATTCGAAATATATACTTATCTCATCGAATTTAGTATATTTGCGAAACTATTCTTTCAAAATATTTGAAAACCTCCTTTTAAAAATAATATGGAAAGTACCATTGCTGTATCAAACCATGGATTCACAGCTCAATGGTTACGTCTCTATCCCAGAGAAATCCAAGACTTAACTGCAGGAACTCACTGCCTTCGATTTCTCCATGCGAACAATACTTCCTGAAAACTTTGTTTAATAATTTTCAAAATAATACTTATGGAATTTCTATAATAATCTTCCAAGTTAAACTCTAGGTAAACTACTTTTTAAATAAAAGCTATTATATAAAGTATTAATATTGAACAGTTTATCCTTGAAAATAATATTGATTAATTCTTAAATAAAAATCGCTTACTATAACTAGATGAACTAATATTTAAATATACTTTAAACAATTTTTTAAATAACTAAATGATTAATTTTGTCTGAAATATTCTTTAAATGCTTTTAAATTTTACCCAGTTAATAATAAAAATTCCTTCCTTTTAAAAACCAACTTAACTTCTCACTAAAGTATACCTTTCAATTTCAGTTTCACTATAGCAGTTAACATTTAAAAATCCCTCTCGATTTATTCCAAATTTGATCTACGTCCCAATTCCGTAAAATCCCCTCCTCACATTTCTAAAAAATCTACTATTTATTTTTAAACTGATTTTCTCATCTTCTTATAAATCCTCATCATGAATTTATAACATCAATTTACCCACTGATAATCACCTTACTTTATTTATAAACCTTGTTTATAAATTTCACAGTCTCATTTCCCATTTATAACGGTTTCACCATACTTAATCGATTTTATATTGATTTCCTAATTAAATTCCCTTTTTAAATTAATTTCTTAAATAACCCAAATATATTCCAAAACCCAACTAAATTCAGATTCCACTTTTATCCATAATTTAAAATCTTATTTAAAATTTAGTATAACAATTCCATATTTTATTTTCAAAATTTCCTTTTTCATTCTACCTACTATTTAAATCTTGATTTAAAAATAAACCATTTTATACTTAAACAATAATGCTTAAGTTCTATTATTTAAAAATCCCCTTTTATTTACATTGTTCCAAACCTCTATTTTCACATCCCGAATAAAATTCCAAATCAAACTGTTTATTTTTTGCATGACTTCATTTCTCAAAACAAATCCAAATTTCACTATAGATATTTTTACTCCAAATTTTCTTTTAATTTCATTTTAAATTCAATTGCACATTTATGGTATTTAAAATACCAAAATCTAAACCAGTAATACCATAGCCTCAAATAAATTCAAATCATGCTATAATATATCATAGATTTTTCAACATATCATATCACTAAATATGAAAATAATTTACAACATTTTTGAGGAATCCAGTTGGATCCCTCCAACCTATTTCCTTGCATCCACAGATGTCAATACAATATAAAAAAATACCCATAGTACTTCGAGGAGAATCTCGCGGTATATAGGGTCATCTGTTATTATATAGGGCGCATAGGGTCTCATCCGCTATATTTATATGGGAATATCAATCACTCCAATATATATACACTACTATATGTAATATCACAGCCATCTAAAAATAATTTATCAATTCTATCATTCAATCAATTTTAACGTTTTAAAATGAATTACGAAAATCCAAAATTGAGTGAGATTAACTCACTTTGATTTTTTGTCGCCTTCGCGTTCCGTTTCCGATTGAATCCAAACGCTTTTTGAGATTATCTAAAAATTTCAGAAGCTCCAAATTCATCCAAACCATTTTCAATGCATAGATGATGACATCACGATCCCAACGAATCTTGAATCTTCCGAATCGGACCTCGTACGCATGAGACATAAATTTTATAAGTTTAAATGTAATTTGTATAAATAAATTCTTTTTTTTAAAACAAATAGCAACCAACCCATTACCTTAAACAACCCAGCCCACTACCGTTCTCCCCTCCCCTTTTCTTCTCCCATGCTGATACTCTATGCACGAAATAAAACCCGTGGCCGCATGCATGATCTTCACTGATACTCCTTCACCCTCGACGAAATCAAAATCCGACCTCGCCAACCATCCTTCCATCGAAAACTGCACCTGCCTATTCCCAAAATTCCACTCTCGACCTCACGTCCATGCGCGTGACCTAACATCCAATCGTGCCTCCCCTGCTACCAAGCGATCGTCACCAAGCAACTACAGCTCACCAAATATGGCGATTAGATGCCCCCCGCAACCTTGAATCTAAATCCAAGCTTATATTCGACAATCGATGCACGAATTCACCATTAAACCAAACCTTAGTTCTTTGAGCTCACTTGTACAAGATTCGCGCCACCATAACAATGGTCGCACCCCTTGACAAGCATATTAGCTTTCCCTGAAATTAGATTCTTAAGACTTGTTTCAGAAATTTTAGTCGAGTGGAAATCAAGTTATTGATTTTTAAGTTTTCCATTCTTTTGCTTTCCTGTCTGGTATATTGTTCGACCCTTGTGCTTTTTAAAAAGAGGAGGGAAGAGTGCTTTACACGGTAAGGTACATTGATTTGAGTGATGGAAGGGAAGTTGATTTGAATAAACTTTGACCAGTCAATGTATAAAATATATATTTAAATATAAATCGCCTCGATTTCGTAGCTTAAAATCTTGACCTCCTATCGAGGCATGCCGCTAGACATTCATAATGTTATACCCCTATTTCGAACGCAACTGAAAAGGTTTCAAGTCCTGATTCGATCGCATGGAGAAGATAGCTTTCTCAATTGAAGACATCAATTTAGCTTTTGCTTTTAATTACCTGCACCTTTCTTACCAACATCATCCAATCAAACAATTCAAAATCATTTTATTCATCAATTTCAATATTTATTTCATCGAAACACGTACGATGTACATATATCATACGTACGCAATATCAACTCTGATCACCCACTCGATCACACAATTTCACTTTCGAACTAGTGTCATTCACAAGAGTCTCTAATTCGGACTCAGATCGTGTTTCCTGATTAGAAACCGTCATCCTCCTTTCATAGCCACATACTATGACAGAGAATCCTAGAATCAATCAAAAATCCACATGCAGGGTTCGCCGTCCAAAATCGAGTGAAAAATCCCAACTTGGATCGATATAAATTATCTTGAAATTCTGTGCTCGAATCTGGATCAAAATAAAATAATATGTGTACAACTTACATATTAACTTCCAATTTATTCTTTAGGTATATGAATTATTTTTATTCACATTTATTTACGTTTTCATTTAATTTTTCTCAAACCATTATTCACATCCTTTATTCAATTTGCATTCAAATGTTTACTTAGCATATATCTTAAGTACCAATTCCACTTAAGAATTTCCTCTTTAAATTTCTTAATTCAATTATAAACTCTTTATACAAAAATTCTTATGCTATTTCCACTTCATCACTACGCTTTATGTCTATTTCTATTCAAATTCAATTTTCAATTTCATTTGAACTCCATTTACGTTCCAATCTTAAGTATTGAATTTTATCAACCACATCTTAACCCATATTTAATTCACTAATCATTATAGTTAGTTCCATCCACTAATTTGTTCCATATCTCAATGAATTTTTATTTATAAACTTTATTTCATTTAGTCCACTCGAACTAATTTTTCAACATTACTTTATTTAACATAATTCAAATCAAAATTATTCCAATATTTAGTTTCCATTCCATTTACTTACAAATTAAATTAATTTATTCATCCACTATTTTATTTCCAACTTAATAAAAAAAATTCAATAACTATTCCATTTAGCCTACTTAAGGTTAATTCCTCAAAATTCACTTTATTTTTAAACTTAAGTTAAGTTTAATTCCGTTCCAATAATCAATTTCCAAATTTTGTAAGTTTCAAACTTATTATATTCCATAAAACATTTTAAATAAGATTCCAGAGTTTTAAACAATTGCTTAATATTTCAAATCATTTTTGAAACCATATATACCCAAAATCCCTTGGTATATCAACTTATTTCTTTGAATTCCAATACCAAAACCAGTTTTGCAACAATCTCCAATTCAAATCATTGAGGTAGCAATTCCACCTTGGAAACTCGAAAATGAAAGTCGATGATGCTGCAGTCATCACCGAAATTATTTTCTAACGACCGAAGTGAGTACAGTGCTTTATTCTTTTAAGAACCATTTTAAATATTTTTAATTCCAAATCTCACTGGATTTAATTTCCAATTCAAAAATATTACCAAATAATATCGCTATTATTTTCCAAGACTTGAAAACATTTCGAAACCAACGGGAATTAAATTCCCAAATTTCCACCTTTTAATTCCTTTATAAATCGTTTTTATAAACCGTATCATCTTTAAATATAATTATAAATCACATTTATAAACTCATATTTACAAATTCCATATGAATTAGTTTCTTAACTTTTGACTATAATATCAACTTTTATTCAATCACCACAACAACACCAAAGATAATAGTTTAATATTATCATTTCCTAGCAACCAAGCACACCATATACACTACAATAATTTTTGGAAAAAAAATTTCTTTATATATAAAAATAATATGGGTAAAATTATTTCATTTACCCAATTTCAAAACATTACTTTATCGAATTGCTCAGTTCAAGTGTTAAGAGGTCCCTATCTATAACGTAAATTACTCGTATTGACCAGAATCCATAAGCCGCTCAACAAACTAACCAACACAATATAAAACAATTTTATATTCACTAACAAATATACGCTCATATCTATTAATATACTCAAACTCATTTTAGGTGCTACTGACCCTATCTCTAATGAGTAATCTCCACTAGAGCCAAGGTTCTCGCTTCACCTTCAGTTCTGATACCAAGTGTCACGACTTGAATTTTCAACCTTCGAAAATCAACATCAGTACATCCACTATATTACATGTCGAACAATCGAATGCCGGAAATACTAGATCGTTAGGGAAAAGAAGAAAGAGGTAGAAGAATAAAATAGGAACAACAACACAAAATCTCACAATCGCAGCGGAACAATATATAATAGATATAACATGTCTATATACAAAAGGAACTATAATTTTTATTTATACATTACACCATTAGAGTACAACACATCAATAACATAATACTGGACAATTATAATATCTCGTCCTCACAAAAGCTGAATATACAGCCTACAATACACAGCGGAATAAGAACCAAGTACGTGTGATACGTCTCATCATCCAGCTCGTTTCCTGAGATCCATAACGTCCTATCCTGAATTTGTAATACTTGGTCTGACCCGAGCATTATAATAAAATAACACCCGAGTCAGATTGGAAAACCAGTATGAGAAAATACACTCAAATTGAATTATTAAAGTTATCAAAATTCTTTGAAAATCAAAGGTATCTCGTAAGACCACGCCATAAATAAACACGACGGGTTTTTACCTTACATAACCAAAACATTTCATATCAAATCCTCTGATATTATAATAGTGTCTAAGTACAAATACTTATTCAAATAGTTGAAATTGTTACATTAATTAAATTCAAGCATACTAGGCTCTACATTCAAAATCGTAAAGGCGTGTATTGGAGAATCGAGTCCATACGAATGACTAGGCACTAGGGTACCAAATGTCACAGTACACGTCTAGAAACAGCTTACCGAGTACCACGCCGGGATCTCCCGCAACACAAGACCGGACTATTCCTAACCTGGATTGACCGAATATGATATCTCCCTTTGTGTTCCCACCCTCTTTTGAGCTCCTTCCATACATCATAGTAATAAAATAATATCTGCGGGTATCTAGAAAGGTGATAAACATACCCTAATTAGGTGCGACCCACTTAGCCTTGCTGCATCTCCCCTGATTTTCAGTCATTTCCGGTTGATATGGCTAGATGCTACGATTACCTTTTAAGGAATTTTCACTTAGAATGCTCATTGTCCTCTAATGACTATGTACCGATAGCATTCATCCAACAAGTCCGTACTAGGTCCGAACGGAACCAAAGGTACTACTCCTACTACATCCGTTTTGGAAGAATCCTCAGGATTAGTAGCGATTAGCCCTTGCACTTCACTGCTCTATCTTAAACTCCATGCTCTTGCTTTCGCATCGAAAGTGTACTCATTGGATCGAAGTGGTTTCTAGATAACTTATCCGATCCCGGTCTCTTCGAAACAACGCTCGATATTTCTGGTAAAATCAACCTTGGTTCTTTAAGGAATAATCAGACCAAATAAGATTGGAGATTACCTCCTAACCATTAGTGGACGGATTTCCTTATAAATGTCCTAAAAGAATGAAATGAGTTTATACGTAAAGTATAGCACCTCGAACCGTAAAACCATATAATTCCTGTGTTTCTTCTAGATATTCCCAAAGTTATGTTTTGGATCCAGATTTGATAGTCAATTATTTAACTATCGAATAAACAATCATTTATCCAACATTTTCTTTTTCCACCAAAAACACTAAATCTCCTTTTAATTTAATTTTAATAAATTAAATCACTTTATCCGAAATATATAATTATCTTATCGAATTTAGTATATTCGCGAAACTATTCTTTCAAAAATATTTGAAAACCCCCTTTTATTAATAATATTGAAAGTACCACTACTGTATCAAACCATGGATTCACAGCTCAATGGTTACGTTTCTATCCAAGAGAAATCCAAGACTTAACTACATGCACTCTCCGCTTCCGATTTCGCAATGCGAGTATGCCAATACCTCCCGAAAACTTTTTTAATAATTTTGAAAATAATACTTATGGTATTTCTATAATAATTTTCCAAGTTAAACATTAGGCAAACTACTTCTCAAATAAAATTTATTACGTAAAATATTAATGTTAAATAGTTTATCCTTGAAAATAATAATACTGATTAATTCTTAAATAAAAATCGACTTACTATAACTAGCTAAACTAATATTTAAATATACTTTAAACAACCAAATAATTAATTTTTTCTAAAATATTCTTTAAGTGCTTTTATATTTACCCAGTTAATAATTAAAAATCCTTCCTTTTAAAAACCAACTTAACTTCTCACTAAAGTATACCTTTCAATTTCAGTTTCACTATAGCTAGTTAACATTTAAAGATCCCTCTCGATTTATTCCAAATTTGATTTACGTCCTAATTCCGTAAAATCCCCTCCCTACATTTCTACAAAAATCTACTATTTATTTTTAAACCGATTTACCCATCTCCTTATAAATCCTCACCGTGAATTTATAACTCAACTTACCGACTGATAATCACTTTACTTTATTTGTAAACCTTGTTTATAAATTTCACAGTCTCATTTCCCATTTATAATGGTTTCACCATACTTAATCGATTTTAAATCGATTTCCAAATTAAATTCGCTTTTTAAATTAAATTATTAAATAACCCAAATATATTCCAAAACCCAACTAAATTCATATTCCACTTTCTCCCCATAATTAAAAATCTTATTTAAAATTAGTACAACAATTTCATATTTTATTTTCAAAATTTCCTTTTTCATTCTTCCAACTATTTAAATCTCGATTTAAAAATAAATCCTTTTATACTTAAACACATATCGCTTAAGTTCTATTATTTAAAATCCCCTTTTATTTACGTTATTCCAAATCTCTATTTTCACATCCCGAATAAAATTCCAAAACCAAACTATTTATTTTTCCCTAACTCATTACTTAAAATTAATCCAAATTTCACTATACATATTTTTACTCTAAATTTTATTTTATTTTATTTTAAATTCAATTCACACATTTATGGTATTTAAAATACCAAAATCTAAACCAGTAATACCATAGTACCAACTAAATTCAAATTACGCTTTAATATATCATAAATTTTTCTACATATCATATCACTGAATATGAAAATAATTTTCAACATTTTTGAGGAATTCAGCTGTATCCCTCCAACATGTTTCCCTACATCTACAGATTTTAATACAAAATAAAAAAATACAAATCCCATTTCGAGGTGGATATCGCGGTATATAGGGTCATCCGTTATTATGTGGGACGCATAGGGTCTCTTCCGCTATATATATGCGGGAATATCAATCACTCCAATATATATACACTGCTATATATAATATCATAACCAACTGATAATAATTTATCAATTCTATCAATCAATCAAAAATTAATTTTAACTTTTTAAAATTAATTATGGAAATCAAAAATTGAGTGAGATTAACTGACTTTGATTTTCTGTCGCCTTCGCATTCCATTTTCAATTGAATCCGAACGTGTTTTAAGATTATCTAAAAATTTAAGAAGCTCCATATTCTTCCAAACCATTTTAAATGAGTAGATGACAACATCACAATCCCAATGAATCTTGAATTGTCCAAATCGAACCTCGTACGCATGAGATATAAATTTTATAAGTTTAAATGTAATTTTTATAAAAAATTCTTTTGTAAAAAAAAACAGAAAACAGCCAATTACCTTAAAAAACCCGGCCCACTACCGTTCTCCCCTCCCCTTTTCTTCTCCCACGCTGATACCATGTGCACGAAACAAAACCCATGGCCGCGAGCACGATTTTCACTGATACTCCTTCTCCCTCGACGAAATCAAAATATGACCTCGCTAACCATCCTCCCATCGAAAACCACACCTGCATATGCCCGAAATTCCACGCTGGACCTCACATCCATGTGCAAGACCTACATCCAATTATGCCTCCCCTACCACCATGTGATCGTCACCAAGCAGCTGCAACTAACCAAATACGGCGATTAGATGCCCCCTACAACCTTGAATCCAAATCCAAGCTTAGATTCGAAAATCGATGCATGAATTCACCATTAAACCCAACCCTAGTTCTTCGAGCTCACCTGTACGAGATTCGCGCCACCACAACAATGGTCGCACCCCTTGACAAGCATACCAAATCGAAGCTTTCCCTGAAATCAGATTTTAAGACTTGTTTCGAAAATTTTAGTCGCGTGGAAATCGAGTTATTGATTTTTAAAGTTTGCCATTCTTTTGCTTTACTATCCAGTATATTGTTCGGACCTTGTGCTTTTTAAAAAGAGGAGTGAAGAGTGCTTTAAACGGTAAGGTATAGTGATTTGAGTGACGGAAGGGAAGTTGATGTGAATAAACTTTGACCAGTCAACATATAAAATATATTATTTAAATTCAAATAGTCTCGACTTCGTAGCTTAAAATCTTGACCTCCTATCGAGGCGTGCCGCTAGATGTTTATAATGTTATACCCACATTCCAAACGCAACGCAAAAGGTTTCGAGTCCTATTTCGATCGTATGGAGAAGATAGCTTTTTGGACCCAATTATTATATTGAATTTTCGTTACAAATTTCAGCACGTTTATATATCATGTGATCACACGAAACACCACAAAATTTGAAATCCAATAATAATATAGTATTACGAATCCAATGTAATAGGTTTCGTCGAATTTCGAGACGGTTCCCCAAATGGCTATAAATGTCAATTTAAACGATATATTTTTAAAACTGAACAAATCACTTTTAAATTCAGTTTAAAAGGTTTTATTATCTATGCTATTGTTAATATAAATTTTATAAGCCTTCGAATTATTTTTAACAAGCTTAAAACTCCAGATTCAATATTTAACCAATTTCCAATTACAAAATTCAATAATTTAATTATCCAATAAATGGTTATATTTGAAATTCAAGTTAGAAACGAACTTTTAAATATATAAAAGCAATTAAATATTCCAATTTCAAATATCCAAAATTCTGGGTTGTTGCATTATTTAAATTCAATTTAAAAGGTTTTATTATTTTTACTATTATTAATATAAATTCTATAAGCCTTCAAATTATTTTTAACAACCTAAAAACTCCTTATTCAATATTTTAACCAATTTCCAATTATTAAATTCGATAATTTAGTTATCCAATAAATGGTTATATTTGAAATTCAAGTTAGAAATTAACTTTTAAATATTTAAAATCAATTAAATATTCCAATTTCAAATATCCAAAATTCTGGGTCGTTACATAATAAGTGTACATACAAACCACTTTAGAAATTATCTCCAAAACTCATTTGGGATAAAACAGATGTTGCCTAAAACACCGTTACTACAACCCAAAAATACAAGTTTATGGATTCAATTAAAATAAATATTAATAAATCTCATATGCTATGTTAAAAGCATTTCCTTTGGGAGTCATCACTATAACAATAGTGTCATAGTCTATGCTTCCTTTATTTTTACCGAAAACATCTGTTACAACAATAAATGTTATAACCTATGTTTTTGATACCTAACACTCTCTAGGTTTTTATATTTAAAATCTTTGTTCACCTACAAGGAAACTGGCAAGCTATCACACACTATAACTCTTCAAAAAGAATTTCACTTTTAACAAAATTTACATCATATAAAAACCAATTTAAATTTCATACCACTTTTTTTTTCAAAATCCCAATATTTACTTCCTCAAATATATTAACAATTATATTTTCAACTTTTCAATTCCAAAAGTTTCATTTTATTAGACTAGACATAAAGTGGATTTTCATCTTACTAAAACCTATTATTTCTTTCAAAACAAAAATACACTCCCTACTATCCCTAGGGAACTTCTCCACTTCCTATAACACATGGCTACCAGTCTTCTCACAAAACATGGCTTATTTATGTGCTACAAATCGGCAATTAACATAGGGCCCGACATACGCGTGTCATCCCAAGCCTAACTAGTAAACGATGCATAAATATACTTTTAAAAACTTTCCACATGTCAAAATCTTTGGTTGGTGACTATTTAGATTTTAGTACATAGTATATTTATGTTTTATTCAAAAATACAAATATGTCCACTCATAATCTACCAGGAACCCAAAACTTGGCTTTGATACCGAATGCAACAACCCGAATTCCAGTGGTCCGAATTTTTCGCAAAAATGCTAAAAACCAAACCCATTGAAGCCCGAGTTGGGTATCTGGTATCCTACAAATAGGTAAAGACAAATATATCAGAGCTCAATAATTTATCTCATAGTGGGATTGACTAAAATGTAATAGTAAGTAAATACTCACCAATATAATAACACTCTATAAAAAAGTGTCTTACAGCTGGGAAGTCTCTGCCATCTACTTAACCTGTAGGGTGTTATGAGGAGGGGGTCAGAACTAAAGTTTTGGTGAATGGATAAATTATACACTTCTAAGCTTAATTCTACATATAGTGTTTTATTTCCATTTACTGTTATATTAGGTTTATTACGTTTACAATGCTCTCGCCTCTGTTCGTGAACCGTGCCTATCTACTTCATAATAGATTAAAACCTAATAACTAATGTATACGTATATGTAGCTATATGCCCAACGACCATATTGATCCTAGGTACCACTCATGGTACCTTCTGTATCCTCCTCGAAAAGGGCTCCATCGTCTTTCTCTGTAGCTATATCTGTAAAGGACTGCTTCGTAAGGCCTACAATACATATACTCCATCGTCTTACTCCGTGAGCGCTCCGTAGCTACATCTGTAAAGGACTGCTTCGTAAGGCCTATAAAACAGACGCTCCACTACTTACTACGAAAACATAAATCACGTCTGCACTAGTCTGTGCCAGTGCTCGGTCATCCACAATGTACCACCCAGTGTGTACATTGAGGACTACGTAATCGTTCTGTCTACCATCCGAATCCCACCAACAAGGTCTACCTTGTACGAAATTTGGTTGGGAATTTTCTATATCTGCAAAGGGCTACTTTGTTAGGCCTACAACACAGATATTCTAGTTGGCCTGTCTCTTTTCTCATCGTGGCTATGGCCCCATGAAGCCACCCCTCAACTAAATCGAAAAACCTCTAAAGAGTTAAGTGGTCGTGCCCTACTGCAAACAATCTAACATTCAATTGGTGGTGCCTCCCATCCAATGTCTCGATAGTGAAGGAATCATTGGCTTGTTGGTTTAACTCTAGTCTTTTCCAAAATCGCTCTTGGTCTTGATGTTGGTCGATATCCGCATGCGACTATCCTTAAACTTTCTTCCAAGTACTGGACATACGAATACCCTACTCCGAACACCAAGCCCTTTTGACTGCCTACAAAGGTCTGCTTAGTTAGGCCCACAATGCAAATGCAGTCAAGGCATTCTCGCTTAATGGAACACCTACAGACATGCCTTTAGCGGTGCAGCTTCGTTAGGCCTACCTAGAGGGCCATTCTAAAGTATCCTCACGTCCTATTGAAGTCTCGTACTTTCTTGAAGCCCAAAAATACTAAGTTGGACGTGCTTCTCCATTTCTAAAACCCATGATAAACTACTTCATTAGGCGCTTCATCCGTAGGGCTGCTCCAAATGCATCTCAATTCTTTTATTAGACCCTAAGTCTAATCTTTTAATTTGCATTTAGTTAACTTTTATTACTCTGTTGGCTACTTATTTACCCTAATTAGCATATCCTTAGCCTCATCTCGCTTCTGGCTATTGTGAGACTACCATTGATCTAATAAGGAATGCTATTGGTATTGCCACTTCTTGCTTATTAACTTAATTTAAGTCTTAAGTTTATTAAATAAGCATCTTTTGTTCTATTTGCTTATTAATTTAATAGAAATATAAAATAATCTTTTACTATTTATCTTTACTATCATTGCTTATTTATTCTAAGTTCCCAAATAAGCCTTTCTATTCTTTCATTTAATCATAACTTATGTTATAATATACTTGTAATTGTTACTATTATTTCTTTTAAAATCCGTATATAATTATAAATGTTTCTTTTCTGTTCTAGTCTGTCTTCTTTTATTATGATATAGAATTCTTTTTAATTATCTTTTATTATATAATTAACTAGTCTTAATAACTGTCTTTTTATATAGTCTGCACGGTAAATGCACACCTATATTCGTTTATTTTTCATAGCCTTAATTTCTTATCTAATAATCTATTTGATTCATTTCATACTCTACTTTGTTTTTTTTATTCGAGGAAGTAATTCTATTTTATTTGGTCGGTTATGAAAGCTATACTAAAATCTATTTCCATAATTTAATACTAAATAATACTAAAACAATAATTCGTAACTGCAAGATATTTCTTTTATTATTTTGGGCCGGTGTATAATACAGTGGTTCCTCTATTTTACATTAGTTCCTTTTTTCTTTCTTCTTATTCATGCAGTAATGTTTATCGTTGTCTTTTAATTATTAAATTATAGAAATGTATTCTATTTTCTAAACCAACTTATTTATTACTTACTTCCCACATACATTGCATCAATTATAAATTAATATATGTATGTTATTGTTTAATTTATTCCACGCATACATTCCCTTTATTAGAAGATCCCTTAATTAATTAATGTTATGAAAGTGACATATTCTTTGATTAATTGACGCCTCTATATCTCTTAATTAACTCCTCTTTTAATTGATTGATGCGCCAATTAATCACACACTCATTGCTTGCATAAATCTATGTAACCTTTTAATTCTTACAAGCATATATTTGACACTTATATTCTGTTTCGCAATTATGTTAATTCAATTGATTTTATTTAATTATATAAAAATGCGGGGTGTTACATGAACAATACAAAGAAGTATGAATTGATTCTACATGATTTTGAGTAGATTTGAATATACTTCTCAATGGAATTTTTAGGATAGTGAGAGGAGAGAAGAAAGTAAGTAATTAACTATCAAAAAATTCATTTGAACTCCCCTTTATATAGTGAATAAGCAAATGTCTCTGTTCATGAAGAGTTGCGACCAATAGAAGCTTCTTTTCAAAATTTGAAAAACTATTTAGTGGCATGTATGTCAACATATCATCTGACTATATGTTGACATATGCTTGTAAATTTGGAAAACTAGTTTCTTTTAAAATGTTTTGAAAATCCTATAATTTGTAAGATAATTTGATACTTTTTAAAATAGTTTGAACATAGTTTATAAATATTTTTTTAACTTTGAAAAGCTTTTATAAAATATTTTGAGATAATTTTTAAAAATTTGTTTTGTTTAAAAATATAAAAGATAGAAAATAAGAGATAGAGATATTATTACCAGGGACTTCAACAACATATTATCATGAAAGTGCGTTATGGATCGTGTAATATGGATATACAATGATACAGAGTATAATGATGATAGTTATATGGTAAATAACGTGGAATATTAAAGCAGTAAAGTAAAATGACACTAGGAATTTTTATACTGGTTCGGAGCACTGTCCTATGTCCAGTCTCTGACTCCTTATAAAATTTCACTAAAACAACAACCCTCACTTAACCCGGAGGAACACGTTTATACACACCTGAGAAGACGAACAGGAACCTGAGCAGTAGAACAGGATTTTTCTTCAACAGCCGAAGAGGAATTCACTCGCCTGAGCAGTAGAACATGACTTCAACAAATACAGAAAATAGTTTTGACTTTTGTGTGTTCTGATAACACGAATTTGTCACTTATAGTACACCCTTCCTATAATCTTCTCCTCAAGTATATATATATATATATATATATATATATTTGAAGTATATGAAGAATAGAAAGGTATAATATTGCTTCAATGCAGAATAATTGAAAGTATGATAGCAAATAGATTCCAAAGAGTTGGATCCGAGAGATAAGAAAATTCAATTGTGATTAAGTGATTTGGAATCAAGTTGGAGTTTGTATTTATAAAGGTTAGAAAGCAGCGACTATTGGTGAAGAGTTTCTATTGAAGTGTTGCGTCCAATCTTTTCATAGAGGTTCGTATCTCTTCATAAATAATCGTGTCTTTTCGAAAAGTGTCTGTTGTAGAAATTCAGTCAACTGAGCCTCTAGTCAGTCGACTGAATATTCAAAATAATTTTTAAATATAAATTCGTATATCCATGTACCTATGCATGTTGCATAAAATTTCCTCTAGGTCTGTCGACTGAGCCTTTGGGTCAGTCGACTGCCCTGGTGAAATTTGTGCAATATGCACAGTTTACATGGATATATTAATTTTTATAACTTTAAAACACTTTTATAATTTAATTATATGCTTATATATGTATAAAATATCTAGGAAACAGAATGATTAAATATGTAAGCTAATATATACGTAACCGAGGAGAGATTTTAACAATATTGACCTAAGACTTGAAAACAAAATAATATAATTGATGCACCGGTTTTAAAGTCTCGTCTCCTTGTCTCTTTTGTCGTGCCAGTTGTCAAATTTGTATGTCGTAGTGATAGCTTCGTGTCATGAATCAAAACCAAGTCTCAACATTCTCCCCCATTTTGACCGATGACAACCTATAAATAGATATAGATTTCGACTATATATATAACATAAATACTTAATCCCCCTGAACTATTAACGCTCTATATCCTGCATTCTTAATGTTAGCAATAATATTTCTCCCCCTTTGTCATCGACAAAAGGAATAAGTAATATGAAGTTATAATGTCATAGATAATACGAAGAGTCATTCATACATTAAACTTCTATAAACAAGAGTGTTCGAAATAAATAAACTAGAGTGGCCATTTAGTGCAAGCCATACGAAATGAATACTAATGTTTTAATAACAAGAAAAACATCTTAAGCCATTGGTTGCTTACCCCTACCACTATGTGATGTCTGAACATCACTATCACCTTCATCTCCATCATCGTCACTACTACTTGCTTGATCGTCGTCAGAAGATGACCAAGTGAAGACGAGTTGCTTACCCGGATTGCCTAAAGCAGCCGTAGAAGTCCCGGAAGAACATGAGATAGCTTGCCATAATTTCGTAAAAAATCCTTCGACCTTTTCAAGCTTCTTGTCAACTTTGATGATATTGGATTGAAGAATTTGTTGATTACGGCATATTATAGGGATGGATTCACGTGGTTGAAGACTCGGATTTGGAATCAAAATTTCTTCTTGTTGATGACGAGTTGATCTTTGACGAGATAGGCCTTGAGATGGTTCGCCATGTTGTTGTGGTTGTTCGCGAGATAATTGCCATTGAGTCCGTTCTTCGAAAGATATGATAGGTGGTGGTCGAGCAACGGTAGTTTCATTTATGCCACAGTGCGAGAATTTAAACATCCAACGGTAGAAATTGGCGAGTCCAGTTTTGGAATCTCACAAGCCTTTGGAAGTCGCATAATATATTCACCGTAGTAGATTACATTCAATCTACCATTATTGAAGCTTAAGAATTCGTCAAAAATTAAACGTATCCAGTTGACTTCAATGTTTTCGAAAACATCATATAATAAAGTTATATTCGTAGACAAGTTCATAACTCCTGGTTCTTGGAGTTATGGTTTTCATTAGAGCGTGATGAATAATTCTTGCTTTTGGTCATAGAGACATGGATTTGAGTTGACGCATGTCGTCTTCTAAAAAAATGACTTATATTGTCACGAATAACCAAGTCATAATCAATATTGGCCAATTCCATACCATCATTTTCTATTTGCAAAATATGAGTCGTGCGATCTAAAGAGAAAAAGATGGGTTTCCCACACACTAGACTCCATACACAATCTTGTTGATTCTGAACGGTTTGGTGACCCAAGTTTAGATTTGCATAAAATAGTTTCACCATTATTTGATTGATTTTGTGCTTATTATCATCAACATTGAATAAGGATTCTAAATTTCTCCTTCGAGCTAACTCTTGGACACGGCATGAAGAGAAATCAGAAAATTTAACAAACGAACCTTCAAAAATCTTTGAGTTATGCATTCGTCTCCACCTCCTAATCGCGGTGTCATCAAATAGCCATCTTTGGATTTTCTTGTTTGATGGAGGTTGAGATGATGAAGAAGCTTGTCCCTTTAGTTTAGGGGCCATTAATTTGAATTTTTAGAGAATAAAAATGGAGTTTTTGAAAAGTTGGGGTTTTGGAAAAATTTGAAATCTGAAATAGTAATGGTGAAAGAAGGTAAAGTAGAAGATAAAAGAAGGAAAGTGGATGGGTAAAAGAAATAATGGCACTCAGATTTACGATTCAGTCGACTGCCCCAGTGTGTCAGTCGACTGAATCTAAAGATCGAAAATTTTCATCTTACTGGTCCAGTTGACTGAGGTACTGAGACAGTCGACTGGCCATGCTTATATAAAACTTTTTGCTTCTGTGTGAGTCGACTGACCACCTGGTCCAGTCGACTGACTTGGATTATTTTTTATAGTCAATGTATTTTGAAGTAAAATGATAATATATTATATATGTGAACATAGTAAGTTATATTATTCGATATTATAATTAGTTTTCTTATTGATGAAGGAAACGGAAATAAATTATTCGAAGAACAAAACGTACATGCTTATTAGAATTATTCGGAAATAGAACAAAAGATAATGACAACTATGTTTATTTTGAGGGGCTTGGCGTCTTGTCGCCCTTTAGTTGCTTGCGGCGAGCATTCAATTCTTCCTTGCGATCCTATGAATTCGGTTAGAATGGTGGTCGCGGTGGGGACGAAGTCGAAAGTCGTCTAATAGGCAAAACAACATGTTCGTATATCGGATGTGACGATGGCCCGCAGAACTTCATAGAAATATGTTTGATGATTCCTAATCGTCTGGAGTTAATCTTTTGTTCGTCGTACATTTCATGCTGTAGCATTAGCGATTCTTATTGATAATGGTGCAGATCATCTATCTTTTACTTCGTGTTTGGAGATATGTCAATCGTCTTCTTTCCTTTCTTTTTATCTGGAGTATATCCGATATGATAGGTAGTCGATGGTGAAGTTTTATGAACCGGAGTCTCAAACGATGATGAAGTTTTATGAACCGGAGTCTTTGGTGAATTGTTTGAGGCAAGAATTTCGATAGAATCCACGGATGAAGAGGTTGGCATCTTGAAAAATAGTTATTGAAAGGAGAACGAATGAAAGCTTTTGTTTTTACATTAGTTTGATTGTATATAAAAAAAGGATTATGCACATCTATTTATAGCCTAAGTCTAGAGAGAAAATAGGTAAAATTAAGTGGCTTATATTGAATATAACCAAGAATTAGGGTAGTACGTTAATTTTTCTCACAGTGGAAGAAATAAAATATAATAATATCACAGCGGAAGGATAAAATATAATAATCAAGGAAGAAATAAAAATAAAATAGAATCTCACAGCGGAAGGATAAAATATAATAATCAAATATACTGTTTATAAAGCTGTTTTACAAAATATTCGATTATACTTACAACATTTATCAGAGTTACACATACCAATAACAATGCAGCGGAACAGTATGAGTATAGTGGACTAATAATAATAATAAATCTCCGTCTTCGTCCTCCAGAGCTAAGGTCTTCGAAATCCTGAAACGCTCGGACTGACCCGAGCGAATTGAAAAGACAAAACACTCGAGTCAGAACTAAAAGATCTTATGTAAGTTTAATCAACAGGAATAAATATGAGTGCAATAACTCAAGAGATGCTCGGGATTTTACATCTCCAAAGGATCCATTAAACTATTACTGTATAGTATATTGCGCTATTATAATAGTGTCTAATTGTAAAATAAACTTACTTTTAAATAGCGTTAAGGGGTTACCCATATAGCCCTTAACACAAAATATATTCCCATAGTCTATACAGTACCGTAATCTCCCCCGTACTGGACGTCGTCAGAGGGCACTCCATAGGTATGGTACAAAACAAAATCGTATAAGGCGCGCTAGGGTAGGTGACACGACGCAACTAGGCAATGCCAGGGTAGGTATACCAATTACGCTTCTGGGTCGGCGGTAACGCGTAGCGCGCAGCTACCGCCCACCTCGAGCCATACCCCTAAATCAAAGAAATCAAAAGTGGCCACCGAATAAAACCAAGTCAGAGTAGAATATCGGAGAGATGTGTCCGATCAAAGGTGCTACCTCAATTAACCCGTCGATCGCTCCTGTTTTAGCCACCTTATGCCAACTCACGGGAGTTGGATCCACGTATTTACCTCAAAGGAAAGCGCCGCCACCATCCTACTTCATTCTGGAATCTCCACCGCGTACACGGTTGTTAAAGTGGTTTTCGGAGTTGGCAGAGTGTATGACAACTTCCGATCTCGGTCTCTTCAACAACCAAATGTTATTATAACACCGCGGTTATTTTAAAATAATTTATACTTTAAAACTAGAATATAATATCTCTTTCAAACCATATAAATCCGATATCATTTATATTTTTAAAACCCAAATCAATATGATATCATTTTATTTTATAAATATCCCTTTCCCGAAATCATAATAGTTTCAAATATATATATATATATATATATACACCTTGAAACCATAGCTTTGAGCATAACTTTTAATACTTAATGGTTCAAATACTATATTATTTTATAAAATAAACAACTTCTTTAAATTTCACAATAAATTCCCAATATCAATTTGAACCTCCAAATAACCCATTTTAATTCCCATGTATTCAAAGCTTAAATATTTTATATTTCAAAACTTTATAGTTCATATATTTCAATCTTTGAATATTCCACTATTTCAAAAATGGATTCTTTGATAATTTAATATATATCAAATCAAATTCCTATTATTTAAATTTGAAATATTTACTTACTAAGCAAATATTATTCAGGTAAAACCCTTAAACTTCAATAACAGGGTATTCTTTTAAATTAAATTAACTTGAAAATATTCTTTAAACAAATTTGATATTCGTTTAAATCCTCAAATCAAAAATCAAGCTATAAGATCATACCCTTTAAATCTTCATTTATTTACATTTCAAAACAAATTTTTTTGAGGAAAATTTCTAAATACTTTAATTCAATCGTATTCGCATTTATCTTCAACTTTACTTTTATTTGAGTTATCATAAACTCTATATACAATAGAATTTTAAATATATTCTTAACCATATTATATAAACGAAATCAACTTCATTATTTAGCTTATAAAAAAATTCGAAACAAATTTATACATAGCTAAATTCAAGAATTTTTACTGTATATATATCACATTTTATATTTATTAAACCGTATTCCTCCAAGACCATAGAAAATCATTTCAAAAATAATTTTTATATATATATCGCAGTGCATGTATATAATTTTCTATCCTATGGTCAAGTGATACAGATATTTATCATTTCAATTCGCAATTTGAAAATAAAAACGCGGTTGTATATCATTTCAAACCGCAATCCCGAATGAAATAAAAATGCATAATAATAACTTGCAGTTTATACAATATAAATACAGCATCCATTCGTCCATCATATCAATCATCAAACATTCATCAATTTGTTATCCAATTCAAACAGTCACAACAATAATTAATAATTAATTACTGATAGTTAAATTTCCAATAATGAATTAAATAACTGTTTATATGCAATAATAAATAAATTTAACTAGCAGGTTATATGCAATAATAAATTTTACTAAAATTTTAACTGACAGTTTTAATGCAATGAATAAATTAATTAACAATTAACTAACAGTTTTAAATGCAATAATGAATTAAATAACGCGTTAATGAATGCAATTTAACTGAGAAAATGATGAAATATATGCCAAACAGCTACAAATAAAATTTTAAACACATCATAAATCAATTTAACCAACATAAGAAATCTTAGAAGTTGTGAGTGGGTTAAAACACTCACCTTTTGGATTTAAATCAAATTTAAATCCAATTTAAACCCAAAAATTTGACTGTCTCAGAATTTGTCCAAACCAACGTCATCAAGTCCGGAATTCAGATACGATCCTAACAAAGAAACCGCGCGTGAAACGGAGTTCGTATGTGGAAGATATAGCGATAAATGCGTTTGAATTCAATAAAAAAATTAAAAAGAAAAGAACACACTTTGTACCAAGCCACGTCATCAAGTGTCCTCCTCCATCACGTAAACGCACGCATGGATCTACAGAGCAACTGAACCCATCCTCACAGGAAACGATCCCCTTTTGACCAACAAATTCTCCCTCCTACGACCACCTGGACGCCTCCAACCACCACCATCTCGAAGCCCATGCCGAGACGCACCCATGGCCAGGAGGCCGCCGTCTTCGGTCGCCCTCATCGTCGCCGCCGCCCCTTCAAAGTTTAGGGTTTTCGAACCCTAATCAACCAAATTCGTGCACCTCCGATCGAATTAGCACACACAACCACCAGCGTTAGCTTCCCCTTGCCGAGCTCTCCAATACCCAGAAACCGATTTCCCAATTGTCGCCCAAATTGAAAACGCCCAAATTAACTTTGACCGCGATTTCTGATTGATTGAAGCACAATTTCGACTAACGAATGCCAGGCGTAGATTCGCATCGATATGATCTACAACATATATATTTTTTCATATTTTTCCGAGGACTTTGAATTTTAGGCTTTGGATTTGATTTTGGGATTGGATCTGAAATTATGTTGTATGCCATTGAGGAGGAGAGAGTTGAGATATACGTACATCCAAATGAAAATGAGGGGAATTAGGGTTTATAACGATATATTTATAGACAAAGTTGAAATAGGATGGATCGGATAAGATAGATGTACGCGCTAAACGATATATGGCCCGAAAAGCCCGTTTCAACTCCGGAATGAAATTTGGTAAACCCATATATCAAAATAGGTGTTTTAAAATATTCTAAACACAATGGAAAAGGTTTCAGGTCCAAAATCCATCGTATGTAGAAGTTATGCTAAAATCAATATTTTCAAATTGATTTCAATTGATTTCAATAAATCGATTTCAAGGCGTTTCAAGCCCATACGATCAAACGACAAGTCCGATCGATACGAAATTTGAAATCTTACAATAATTCACTGTTACGGATCCGATGGAACTGGTTTCGTCGAAATCCGAGTCAATGGCCAAAATGGCTATTTTTCCATTAATTAAATAAATTTTAAAATAAATTAATTAAATCAAATTTCCGATTTAAATTCTGAAATTGACAATCTTTAACACTTTTATTTTCTTAATCATTCACATTAATTAAACCAAATCCAGATGTCAATTTAGAGTTAACAAATTTATTCATTTCATCGTTAAATTTCAATTTCATTATATTTACAAATTATAAATAAAATTTGCAATAATTCCCTTTAATTGACTTTCATTCAATTATTCAATCTATTAGTATCCAATAGATGAGACTACCATTGGATTAATACTCTATTACTTAAATATCTCCAAATTTCATCTAAATTTATATTTGCATAATATTTAAATATTAAATTTCATTTTATTGCAATTAAATCCAATTATTATAGTTCGAATCTCAAAATTTGTAAATCTTTATTTCCATTCTTGTATTCAACGTACTTTCTTTATTACTCCTGATGAAATCAATATTTGATTCAAAATCTATTATAACAATATCCTCCCATTACATCTAGTTTCAATTAACGTAAAAATAAATGTTGAATTTCATTTATTTGCAATAAATTCAATTTATTGAATTTTACACTTCAAACCAAATAATAAATCTTGCTTCCAAATCTTTAAATCAAACAAACTTCATAAAGTAAAAAGGCTTATCACAAATTACATCTTATAAATTAACCATCTTCAATGACAAATCAAATCTACCATAACTGCATAATTTAAGTCAGTTAATTGTAATTGATTCCCCATCAAATGTTATTAATTAAAAATTGAAAACTCGTTTATTGATTCAAAAATCTAGCTATTCAATAAATAGTCATTTTATGGGTATAAATAACATTGAATCATAATACATTTCATTAACGTATTTATTACATTTATTTCCCAATAACGTACTACCAAATTTTCTTAAATTTCAAATTTGATTTCCAAATTTTATGCAACATACTAAAGAAATGGATAACCTAAATAATTGTTACCCTTTAACATTCAAATTCATTTACAACTATTATTAACAACATGTCGCCATTGATTTAGATTTAATTAAATAAATTAGATGAATGGGTAAAATTTTATAATTATCTCCAATGCCAAATTTTACTCAGATTCATCCTTAATTACCAACTACAATTTATTATAATTACTTAATTTGCATTGATTAGATCAAATTGTAATTTAATATGTATTATTTCCTTAAATAAATATAACCTTTGAAATAAATTCCCAATTCTCCAATTTACCACCTTAAAATAAGTTTACGTTTCTACTAATTTCCATTTCCACTTCCTTATTTTATATTACAATCATTAATTAGTTCATATCTTCATTACTTCCGTAAATAAATTTTGTAACTAAGGTATACCATTTACATTTCTTTCTTACTTTAATTAATTACCAAATATCCCTATCTACACTCAATTTTAACTTTGTAATCTTAACAAATCCATAAATTGTCAATTGCCTAATATATACATTGATTACTATTAAATGTTTTCCATAAATTTATTTGGTTTCAAACTTTTTATTCGTTCCTGTATAACACCCATCATATTTCTTATTAACATTATTTTTATCAAATTTCAGTTTATCCCATATTATTACAATCAATTATTGTAACAACGTGTTCTTACATTAACTAATTCAATGCCTACCCTATACTCTTCATATTCAATTATATCCAGATATATTACTTACGCTATTTCATTAATTGAAATTTTATTCAATTTACTAATAAATAAGTTTTAATTACCCTTGCTATATTTTAATTTAGCATTCATTCCAATATTAATTCATCCCATTTATTATTTCTACAAAATTTAATTACAAAATCCCATTAATTAACCAAATTTATTTACCAAAATTTACGGGTCGTTACACTGACCTTGCTTTGATACCAAATGAAAGTATGTTATGGATCGTGTAATATTGATATACAAGGATACTGAGTACAATGATAATAGTTATACGGTAAATAATGTGGAATATAAAAGCGGTAAAGTAAAATGACAACGGGAATTTTTATACTAGTTCGGAGCACCGTCCTATGTCCAATCCCAGACTCCTTTTGGAATTTCACTAAAACAACAACCCTCACTTAACTTGGAGGAATAGGTCTATACACCCCTAAGCAGCCGAACAGAAACCTGAGCAGCAGAGCAGGATTTCGCCTCAACAGCCGAAAAGACTTCACTCACCTGAGCAGCAGAACAGGACTCCAACAAATACAGAAAATAATTTTGACTTTTATGTGTTCTGATAACATGGCTTTGTCACTTATAGTATACCCTTCCTATAATCTTCTCCTCGAGTATGTATGTATATATATATATATATATGTGTGTGTGTGTATGTATATATACACACACACACATACACACACACATATATATAAACTATATGAAGACTAGAAAGGTATATTATTGCTTTAATTTAAAATAGCTGAAAGTATGATAGCAAATAGATTCAGAGAGATAATAAAATTCGATTGTGATTAAGTGATTTGGAATCAAGTTAGAGTTTGTATTTATAAAGGTTAAAAAGTAGTGACTATTGGTGAAGAGTTTCGATTGAAGTGTTGCGCCCAACCTTTGCATAGAGGTTCGTATCTCTTCACAAAAAGTCGTGTCTTTTCGGAAAGTGGTTATTGTAGAAATTCAGTCAACTGAGCCTCTAGGTCAGTCGACTTAATATTCAAAATAATTTTTAAATATAAATTTGTATATCCATGTACCTATGCATGTTGCATAAAATTTCCAGTGTCAGTCAACTGAGCCTCTGGGTCAGTTGACTGACCTGGTGAAATTTGTGCAATATGCACAGTTTACATAGGTATATTAATTTCTATAACTTTAAAACATTTTTATAATTTAGTTATATGCCTATATATGTATAAAATATTTGGGAAACAGAATGATTAAATATATAAGCTAATATATACGTAACCGAGGGAAGATTTTAACAATATTGACCTACGATTTGAAAACAAAATAATATAATTGTGCACCGGTTTTAAAGTTTCGTCTCCTTGTCTCATTTTGTCATAGCAGTCGTTAAATCTGTATGTCATAGTGATAGCTTCTTGTCATGAATCAAAACCAAGTCTTAACATATCACTCTATACCTTAAATTATAATCTTGTTTTCCATATTTTGGACTTTGTACTCATGAGTATTCATGTCCATTTTTTAAGTCTTTATACTGTACAGCCTTTGGACACCTATGTAATATTCTATAGTATATAATATATAACTTGGCTGTGACGAGCTGGGATTTTGGACATTTGAAATTGGAATATTTAATTGATTTTAAATATTTAAAAGTTAAATTCTAACTTGAATTTCAAATGCCACTATTTATTTAGTGATTTAATTGTTTAATTAAATGATTGGAAATTGGGTAAATGGTTGAATCTGGAATTTTAAGCATGTTGAAAATAATTTAATGGCTTAGAAAATCTGTGTTAACAATACTGAGGATAATAGAACTTTTAAAAATTGAATTTAAAGATGGTTTGTTCAGTTTTGAAAGTTCATTGTTTAAATTGATATTTAAAAATAGCCTTCCGTGGCACAATCTTGGAATTCGATGAAACCAGTTCCATTGGATCTGTAATAGTATATTGTTATCGGATTTCAATTTTTATAGTGTTTGGAGTGATCGTTTGGTCGTACGGTAGATAAATGCGCTGAAATATATATACCAAAAAATAATTTTAATAACTGGGTCCAAAAAGCTATCTTCTCCATACAATCGAATTAGAACTCAAAACCTTTTCCATTGCATTCAGAATAGGGGTTTAATATTATAAACGCATGGCGACACGCCTCGATAGGAGGTCGAGATTTTGAGTTGCGTAATTTGTAAAGATTTAAAATTTAATTTGAATTTTAATACATTTGTTTTCTTCCTTCAATTTTCAGTAGACTTTGCCCTAACACGTGCCTACCCTAAGAACACGTGTTGTCCATGGTATAACACACGTTTGTTAAAAAAGAAGAGATACTCGAGCCAGAAATAAATAAATAAAAGAGGATAAAAACACGTTTCAAAATGGCAAAAACTAGTTCAATCTCGTTTAAAATATAACGATAATGGCCTCCTCCTTTCTGACCTTAAATCAAAATTTATCTTGTATCTGTTTAAACCCATCTTTCTGCTCGATTCTCGACCTTTCGAAGGGTTGTGGCAGCGAATAGATCATGAAGGCGGGTGTTTGGTCGAGGCAACTCGGCAAATTTAGGGATCTGCATCGAATCGAATCGCGTGCAGTGGCTATAGAGCAAAACGACGCGGAGGTGAACAACTCGTGCACTCGATTGATTGTGGCATCTAGTCGAGGTTTTGGCTGAGCTAGGTTTTTGGTGGAGGTCGCGAGCGGAGGGAAGCGTGTTCGCAAGTGACTGGACGACAGCAACTAGAGTCGCGACTCGACAGAGTTTTGATGGGATTAGGGCTGCGATGTGAAGTTCGACGATCTTCGAGGTTCGCGTGGGTTCACATGGGCACATGGGAATCGGCGATCGTGACCATCGATTCGTCATTAAGGGGGAGTCTTCGAGCTTGAGAGATGTTCGGAGTTGTAAGTATTCTCGGTTTATTTTACTGAATTTGATATATACATAACAGATTTATAATATAAATGTTGATATGCCTGCCTATTTTAAATTGTAGGTTAAACAGAGAAAATTTTATACATATAGGTTTTTGAAAATTTTTATATAAGAATTTTAAATGCTGAAAGTTATGTAAAAGTTAGATTTATATTTTTAATTTATGTAGTTTCCAAGGAAATTTCAATATGTTGAATGTTTATATAAAATTAGATTTTTGAAATCTATAAATTATTTTTTTAGTATATATTTTTGGTTTCAAAGGAAGAATAATATACATATACATTTTAAATATACGAGCTTATTTTGAAATAATAGATTTGGCGATTAATTTGCTCATTTAATTATTTCTGTCACTAAAGTAATTTATTAAAGGAAAAAATTAAATTAAATTTATTGAATGGAAAATTAATTGTTTGATTAATTCAAATAGTAATAAATCGTAAATTGTTTATACAAGATCAAAACCGTGAAGTCAAGTCGGGATTGGATTGGATTGCAAACAAATCAAAGGTGAGTTAACCTCACTCATTTGGATTACCTTTAAATTTAAATAGTTAAATTTAAATTATTGATTATTTATTTGAATTGATAATTTATTACCAGCGTTGCATGTGGTATATTATATATAGTAATATATATATATATATATATATATATATATATATATATATATATATATATATATATTGGAGTGATTGATTTCCCGCATTATATAGCGGATGAGACTCTATGCTCCCCGCATAATAGCGGATGACCCCATATACCGCGATATCCCACCTCGAAGTCGGATTGGTATTTTATATTGTGCAAATATCTATGGATGCAGGGAAAACAGGTTGGAGGGATCCAACTGGATTCCTCAAAATATTTAGATTGTTTTAATACTCTATGATATGATTTATTTGATAATCTGTGATAGATTATATTGGCAATTGAAAATATTGGATGCGATGGTTTGATTGAATATATGTGGGTACATTGAGATATCAAAATATAAAATGGGATTTTTGAAGAAATTAAAAAGAGTATTTTTAAGTAAAATAATTATGAAGAATTTGGATAAATTAAAGAATGAATTGGAAAATGATAAAGGTTGATTTTTAAATTCTAATAAATAAATTCCGAGTATAGTAAAGGAGATTTTGACTAAATGGGAATAAATGATTTTTTTTTAACTTAAGTGATATTATTTAGAGGAGTAAAAGATTTATTATTAAATTCAGGATTTAAATGGTCTGGGACGAAATAAGAGGAAATTTTTGAAATAAAGTATGAAATTATAATTTCAGTTTTGAATAAGATTTTTAAATCATAATTAAGAAGTAAATCTGGAATTAATGGATTTCTGAAATGAACTTTGAATAAATCGAGAAATAAATTTTATGGGAAGTGAAATTTAGAAAATCGATTTTTAAATCGATTAAAGTGATTGAAATAGTATTTCAAAAGAGAATGAGATTATGGAATTTATAAACGGGGTTTATAACTAAAGTGAAATATTTATCAGAGGATAATTAGGAAGTATAAATTCAGGATGAGAATTTATAAAGGAATGGGTAATTTGTTTAAAAATAAATAGCGGTTTATTTTTAAAGGTGTGACAGAAAAGTGTATTTCCCTGAAAAGTCAAGAACGTTTTCTAGTAGATTCTTTTTTAGTTTAAGTTAAAAAATTTAAAGTTGTTTAAAAATAATGTTTTTAAGAATTATTTAAGCTGTACAAAATTTTAAAGGTAGATATTTTATTAAATTAGTTACAGTAGTAATTATTTTAAAAGGTTAATTAGTATTACGATTTAAAGATAATTTATTCATTCCAAAATCATTTTAGGTCATTTAGTAGCATTTATGCCTTTTAAAAAAAACTTTTTTTACTTTCTATGGCTGCTCCTGCCCATCCCCTATCCCATTCCCCATCTTTTCTAACTGTCCCATCCACAACTTCAACTGTTCTTCCTCCCCTTACTCCAACGGCCCCCTACCAAACTTTCCTCTCGCCTTACCACCGCCTGCTCCACCCCCTTTCAAGCCTAAACCATTTTCAGACTCTTCTTCCACATCATCTGCCTGGTCCTCTCTTTTCAAAACCAAACCTCGCAATGCTAGCATGTACTCCCCAATTGATTTTCCTCTTGTTTACGATGGACTTACTTTAGTTCCTCCGAGTGAAGTGATTAAAGCTGGTGATGATATTTAGGGTGAATGGTTGGTAGGTTTCTTTCTTGATAAACCCCTGTCTTATCCAATTGTAAATCATTTGAAGAAGCTTTGGAAGCTTAAAGGTGAAATTTTAGTTAAATCTGATGGAATCTTGTTCCTTTTCCATCTGTCTTATGCTGATGACAGAAGGAAAATTATAGAATCCGACCCTATATTTCTTAGGAACAAGATTTTCATTGTAAAGGCTTGGGATCCAACTATTGGAAATAGCTGCAGTACCTTTAGATCAGTTCCAGTATGGTTAAAATTATCCAATATACCTCTGTTTGCTTGGTCTCACTTAGGGATTAACTGGCTTGCCTCAAGAATTGAAAGATATTTACGTATGGATTCTTCCACTGAAAGAATGGAGAGGATTGGATTTGCTAAGTGCTTGGTAGATGTCACTCCGGATTATGAATTGGTTGATGAGTTTCCTGTGAAACTCCTTGATGGATCTACACAAATGGTGCAAGTTAGCTACCTCTGGAAACCTGAAATATGTACTCACTGTAAGGAATTTGGCCACTTGACTAATTTTTTCTTGAAGGAATGTGGGGAAAATGATAGGAATGCGGTAGAAATAGTTTCGAAGAAGAAAATCCAAGAAGGTAAAATTGCAGAGCATGGGATAGGCAAACAGTTAAATAAAAGCAAACAAGTCTGGATGAAAGTTGCCAATAAAAAAGCAAAAACCAGGGTAAGTAACATTCAGAAACTGCAAGAACTGAATGAGAATGAGGTGTTTGATGAGAGAGCTGAGGGAAATACTGAAGTGCAGCAACAAATGGTGGATGGAAAAAATGTTGAAAAAGGTGGAAATGAAAATTATGTGGAAGTTGGTACAGCAGACAATGACTAAGAATGTGTCCTGACATATAATAAATTTAAAGTATTAAATGATATGAATGATGCAACCAATGTGGAGATTGAAACAAATATTTGGGAGGAATTTGATGAGGAGGAAGTAAATGTAGTTGAGGATTTGTAATGACCCGATTTTACGACGCCCGAAAGTCGACATTTATACGTCCACTATATCAAATGTCGCACAGTCGAATGCCGGAAAACCGAACCGTTAGGGTTAAAGAAGAAGAAGATAGAAGAAGAACAGAAACAATAATAGAATTCACATTTCGCAGCGGAACAATATATAATAGATAAATGAATAATCTTTAAAACAAAGAATCATCTCAGTTGATACAATACAACATCAGAGTTTACAACGACA
This sequence comes from Allium cepa, assembly GCA_030765085.1. Taxonomy (NCBI): domain Eukaryota; kingdom Viridiplantae; phylum Streptophyta; class Magnoliopsida; order Asparagales; family Amaryllidaceae; genus Allium; species Allium cepa. The sequence continues at coordinate 638,034,787 of CM060941.1, forward strand.
TCATACATCACGGACAGTTATTATAACTTGACTATATGAAACTGATTTGCACTAACCATATGCAACAGACACCACATAGTAAAGAGATACGTCTCGTCATCCAGCTTCAACTCCTGATCTTCACAGCAACACTTTTCTGACTTTGCTCCCGAATAACTGATAACCTGACTCTAGGCTTCCCGTGTGGAAAATCATGGGCACCCAGAGTTTAGAAAGGGAACAATAAACTCCAAGTCAGTCGTGGGACTGGTGTGAGATCTTAAAACAATTATTCTTTTACAAAAGAAAACAAAGGAATTTAAAAGAAATCGGCAATGCTTATAGGAAATGAAACTACCATAAGGCCTCCCGCCACACACACAATGCAAACGCACACTTGGGGAAGATTTATCCTTATGATAGTCAAACATGCTTAATACGCAAAATCTTTTTAATATTATCATTAGTGCATAGTGCAGAAGCATTTGCAAGTATAATATTAATCTTAGCCAGCATACGTACCATTATAGTATGCCTACTATAGCTACCATATTAGATGGCAGGTTCTACAACTAAAACCGTACAAGTCGCGTATTGGTAATTGGATTTCCAACAAATGGTCAGGCTAAGGAACTTCCTATTGCCACATGGGTACGCCTCTAGATGGACGCCCCAAGAACCTAACCGGATCTCTGCCAACACAAGGCCGGGTTACCTCTGCAAAAATAGGAAACTACTGACGCGAATATGCCATCCCCCGATTGTAAACAACCTTTATCCGAGGATCCTCAACAACAATAATCACAAAGTAATATATATTTGCGATATCCACATAAGTTAAGTATCTGGGCTCCATACCATGATACCACTTCTATCCAGAAGGAAATGTACATACCCTAAGGGGCGCTACCCCCTATAACCTTTCCGCATCCTTCCTGTTTCGACCATTCCGGGGTGTGAGGTCCCACGAAATCTCGTCCATAAAGCTACGCTTTTCACAAAAGCCATGCTTTGATCAACAAATGATCAGCAGCATTTCGTATGCCACATTACTAAATTGAGAATGTATCACTAGTAACCATCAATTACATAACCTCTGAGCTCGTACGTCTCAGAGAAGGGTGTTAAGCTAAGAGAATAAATTCTCCGCCACCAACAGAAATGTATTTGATAGAAAACAGCTTTACATCTCATAGTGTAACGTCAGACACACATCCATACAAGTCCGTTCCAGGATCGAATGGAATCGAAGGCACTTCCAAAGAAGCCCTTGCAAATCCGGATATTCACTAATTACGTCCGGAATCCCCATCACTAAGGGTGATAAAATCTCTATACCGGAGCAACCCGGTGCAGAGACATTCGACAGGTAATCCTTTTGTTTTCGAAAATATCCGGTCTTCAACATCATCTTCAATTGCAATCCCATTTCGTCGTATCATTATTCAGAATTGGTTTTATGACACAAGGTCCTCTCCCGGCTAATCCGAATAACGAGCGCTTATTTTTTAAAATAAGTGTTCATTCAGTTTCAAACAAATCACAACAAATTCCACTTTGATCTTTTAAACAAAAGATCCATCACAATCACAAAGGTTCGATGTGGGTTTCTAACATCCATTTGGAATTTACTCCCGGTCGCATCGAAATTCAAATGCCGATTAAAGGCCAGTATTGATAGTCGGTTATTTAACTATCAATCATCATTCACAACAGTCACTGAATTTCAAATAATTTTCCCCATAATTATTATTATTTTCAATATATCTTCGCAAGATAAAATTTTACTTTTCAACACTTTGAAAATAAATTCAAATCAATTTCCACATTTAATCTTTTTTGAAAACAAATTCAAACCACTCTTCTCACGCGGAATACATTTCCAAACATTTATTTATTTCCACTGAAAATCTGCCGATTTCAAATAATATAAAAATACTTATTCAAAAATACTTGAAAACATTTAAAATAAACTATTTTAGATTTGCTTAAATATTAGTTATGAAAATATTATACTAATATTTCATATAAAGAATCAGGTTCAAAACTAATTTTAAAATAAAAATTTGTAGATAGAGTATAAATATTTAAACAACTATTTTCTAAATCAAATATCCATTTAATGTTTAAAATGATCCCTTATATAATTAATAAAAAAAATTCTTTCAAGATTTAAAAACAATTTTCGAAACTAATTTCCCCAACAGTATTATTTTAAACCAAATCTAGAACTTTTAAATTTTATTCAAAAGCTATTTTAAAAATATATTCGGCCTTCCAGGGAAGAATTCTTTTTCCATTACAAAATGGTCCATTCAAATAAATTAATAAATCTTCTCGATTTATTTTAATTTACATTGCAAATCTGCAAATTCCTTTCCACACTTTAAAAAAAAACCTATATTTATTTTTCAAACAATTTCCCTTTTCTTTACAAATTCCCGTTATGAACTTACATTTCCAAAAAATCAACTGATATACGAATTTTAAATCGATTCCCAAATATTATCTTCAAACCCAATCAAATCCCAAATTGATTTCCAGTTTATTTCAAACACAAAATCAAATTTCAACTTGATATCCCAAATAAATTTTCCAATATCAAATCAATTTCTAATTGATTTCCAAGTTATTTCCAAAACACCTAACCAAATATCCAAATCGATTCCTAAGATTTATTCCAACTCCAAATTAATTCTCGAATCGATTTCTAAAATAAATTTCAACTCTAAATAAAATTCCAAATTCAATTTCTAAATTTATTTCCTTTGAAATAAATTTCTTTATCTCTTTCAATTATTTAAAATACGTATCTTAAATAAATCCTTCAACTATTTAACAACATTACTCGAAATTCCTTTATTAAAATATTTTCCTATATTTTTGGAATTAATTCGATCGAATTATAAAAATCTACTTTAATACTTTAATTTTAACGGTCTAGGCTTTTATACTTAAATTTCCAAAAATCCAATTTCATATTTTTGGTATCTTACGATACCAAAAATATACTTGGCTAAATTACAGCCTTCACGGTTTCAATCACAAATAATCACACGGATTAAAAATAATCAACACACAACATACGAAACAAATCAAATATTTGAGGAATACAGTTGGATCCCTCCAACCTGTTTCCCTACATCCACAGATGTTAGCACACAATTAAATACCTATTCCACTTCGAGGTGGAATATCACAGTATATGGGATTTATAAAATATTATCTGCTATTATGCGACGCAATAGGGTCTCATCCGCTATATAATGCGGGAAATCAACAACTCCAAATACATATATAATACCAATTCCACTTCGAGGTGGAATATCGCGGTATATGGGTTTAATATAATAACTTCCGCTATTATGCGGCGCATAGGGTCAAAACTAATATAACTAATTTTAAATTAATTGTCCAAACACACATTCAATCAATTTTAAATTTAACTATAAAAATTAAATCAACGATGAGTGAGAAGATCTCACCTTAGCTTTGCATGCAATCCATTTTCATTCCGGATTGTTTCCTTCATAGTATTAGACCTTGCATAGATAATTTTATACAATTGATTAATATTCGAAATAAATCAAATAATATATTTTTCGTTTTGATAGTTTTAATTAACAAATTTCTCCTTTAATAATTTTTTATTTAACTAAATTTTAAAATTTAAAACTAAGTTTCCTTTAATAAATTTTTTTTTGACAATAATTAGATGAACCATTTATCAAATTTATTCCGCTAGTCGAAAAATTAATTTCCATTTGATAGTAACTATTCGATTTAGAAATGAATTCCCATTTAATAAATTAAATTAACCAATGATAAAATTTGATTTTAAACTAAAAAAAATTCTTTAATAGATTATATTTAGTAACTAAGAATAATTATATAAGTTTACTATATAAATTAATCATCTACACAAATTATTATATTTTATTATTTTATTTTTGAAATACCTTATATATTTATTTTTATCTTCACTGTATATATATTTAATTTTGAAAAAACAAAAATCTAAAAATTATCTTACTGCAAATTTGACAAACTCGCCTTCAAGCCCTAGCTCGGCTTGCTGATGCCAAGCTTCCTCTCTCGACTTCGCCGACAATGACCATGCTCTCGAGCCACCGCTTCCAAAAACACGAAACCCCAATTCCTTGTTGAACACATTGCCTGGTGCCTTGCGAACAACCCCGCAGCCTCCTCTTCATTCTCGAAATCGCCAAATCACGGCAGCGACCTCTAAAGCAAACCCTAAAGCGTGTCGCCACTGACAAACCCAAGGAGAGCCACACTTCATCATCGCCAGTTCCGAGCGCACTCGCACCTCCCATCGCAGTCGCTACTACCATGCTGCTCCAATCCTTCTACGCACTCGCGTACGCAAGTGAACATTTTCCCCCAACCTTGCGCGAATCAAATCGAATCACGACCTTCGATTGCTCCCCCGCTACATCACCACTTGTCGCATTCATGCACGGCGCCTCACGCTTCAGGTTATTTCGATTCACGATTCGACAGAAGAGAAGAAAGAGAGGGCTTGCAATTTTATTTGGATTCTAGAATCGGCCATGCTATCGAATTGAATAAATGAGGGAAGAAAGAAAAGAGAAGTTGTGATAACAGCGACCATTAATTTTTTAACGCAAGCTCCTTTTTATTTTGAAATTGAATTCATGGATTTGATTTTTACTTTTACAATGCTCGGCTGTTTCAATTTTTTTTTAAAAACAAACGCGTGTGAAATTAATCAGAGAAAGGGGAACACATGCTCTCAGGGTGAGGACAAGTGTTGGATGAAGTCAACAGTAAATTGAAGGGAAAATATATATTTTTATATTTTAATTTTAATTTTAATCATCTCGATTCCGCAACTTAAAATCTTGACATCCTATCGAGGCGTGCCGCCAGGTGTTCATAAGGTTAACCCCCTATTCTGAACGCGATGGAAAATGTTCTGAGTCCAAATTCGATCGTATGGAGAAGATAGCTTTTCGAACCAGTTATTGAATTAAATTTCAATATAAATTTCAACGCGTTTGCTTACCGCATAGTCAAACGATCACTCTGAATGCTACAAAATTGAAATCCGATAACAACTAACTATTACGGATCTAATGAAACTGGTTCCGTCGAAATCCGAGACTGTGCCTCGGAAGGCTATTTTTAAATATCGATTTAAACGATACAAATTTAAAACTGAACAAATCATTTTCAAATTAAATTCTGAAGCTTCCATTATCTTCAGTATTATCAATATAAATTTTCTAAGCCATCAAATTATTTTTAACAAGCTTAAAATTGAAGATTTACAATTTTACCCAAATTTCGATAATTAAATTTGATAATTAAATTGCTAAAATTCATTGTAAAATTGAAACTCAAGCTTAAAACATCTTTCGGTATCTAAAATCAATTAAATATTTTAATTTTCAAATATTGAAAATTTTGGATCGTCACATCCTTCCCCTCTTAAAAGAATTTCGTCCCGAAATTACTAGTTAAGAAGAATGGACCTTAACCTGTTCATTATTTACCCAAAACCAAATAGTTTTATCAACTTTCCAAAACAAATCTTTTTATTAGAGACCCATCATTAATTCGACTAACTTTCCAAATTCAATTATAAGTTCCAACAACATTGTTTTCTTAACAATTCAAATTTAAATTTAAATTCAAATTTTAAATTTCCAAAATTTTTTCAAATTTTTTCTAATACCCTAAATTTTCGAAAAATTTCGCCAACGTCTCCTTTGCGCGGCTAGCTCGATATGACTACAAAATGGCACCACAGGCCCTCAAATCCCAAAAGAAAATAAAAGGCCAAGCGGCTAGACAAGATGATCATCAAATTTCATACTGATATTCAAATACATACCTTTTTGTCGAGCAACTCAATTTTATCTTTGAAATCAAAATCTCAGTTCCATTTCTTTAATATACCTGTATATCCTGCTAACCATAATATCCAATTACAACATTCAAAAATCATTTTGCACATTTCATTACAAAATTTTCAATATATACTTCTTATACCATTTTTACTTTACTATTGAAGTTATATATCCATTTTCATTCAATCTTACATTTTCAATTTCATTTGAATTCAATTTACAATTTCAATTTGGATTCAGTTTAACTTCTGAATATTGAATTTTATCAACTATCTTCCATTCACAAATGATTCATCTTACTATTTTAAATTAGTTTCTTTTACTAATTCATTACAAGTTCCAATTCATTTTATCTCAAACCATTTTTATTTCACCTTTATCATCTTTAGTTCACTTCAAACTAATTTTACAACTTAATTTTTATTTCACATAATTCAAATTAGTTCTCAATATTCAGTTTCAATTTCAATTTTATTTTTTTCTTCGTTCCCAAACACAATTCAATTTCAATTCACCATTTTGGTTTACAATCACTTATGCTGAAACTGGATTTCAAATTCCATATGAATTTAATTCACCTTTCGTTTATAATTATTGAATTTGATTCATTCAAGTCATATTCAATTTCTTCATTCCTTTAATTAGTTTTATTACTAATTTTTTTCCAATACTTCGCTTTGCTTATAAATAATCAAATTCAATTCTAATCCTATTTTATTTGCTTACAAATTTGAAATGAATTTCAACATTCAATTTTGCTTTCATTTAATTGTAATTGTAAATTTATTCATTCACAATTTATTTTCCACCTTAATAGATTTTATTCCAAACATTTAGTCTATAAGACTTCTCAAATTCACATTCCACAAATTAACTCAAATTTTCAATTTCAATTTCATTTTGAATCCATATCATCATTTTATTTGACTTAGTTAATTTTTTTTTCAATCTTAATTCTTTTTATTAAAATTCCATTTTTAATTCCACTTGATTTAAATTTTCCTTCCAACTTATTTTGTTTCCACATTTACCTTTTCTAATTTCTATTTCAGTTAGATTTTACTTTAACAACCTTAAACTTTACAAGTTATCAAACTTAATGATATTCCATAAATATTTTATATAACATTCCAGAGTCTTTTCAACCTTTCAAAATTCATTTTTGAAATCAATTCAAATTTTCTTTTGAATTTCCAAAACCAAATCCAAATTTTCCAAACAACTTCCATTTAAAACAATTTGGCAGCAATTCCTCTTTTGGAAACCCGAAAATGAACATCGATGATGCTGCAGTCATCACCGAAGTTATTTTCCAGCGACCGAAAAGAGTTTAGAGCTTTTATCCCTTCAAAACATTTTTCCAAAACCTTTGAAAATCAATTTCAAACTCAATGGAATTTAATTTCCAAAATTCCAATTCCTTTCAAAAACATTTCCAAAAACTTCTCTGGAATTCTATTTCAAACTATAAATTTCATTTACATGTACAATTTATATTTATAAATCTCATTTGTATATGGATTTTATTTTTAAACTTTTGATTATGATTCGAATTTCTTATTCAATAATTAATGATAATAATTTAATATTATCACTTCCTAACAAACAAGCAACCATATACTATAATAATTTACAAAAATTATTTCCTTTTAAATAAAAAATAGTTTTAGGTAAACTTATTTCATTTACCCTATTTAAAAATAATATCGTGTCGAATTGTTCATTACGAGTGTTTAGAGATCCCTATCGATAGAGTTGTACGGACTATATCGACCAGAACCCATATACCACTCAACAAACCAATCATCACAATATAAAACAAATTTTATATTCACTAACAAATACGCGCTCGTATCTATTATTACTCTCAAGCTCATTCTAGAGTAGTACTGACTCTATCTCTAATGAGTAACACCTAACAAAGCCAAGGTTGTCGCTTAACCAAATGCTACGATACCAAATTTGTAACGACCCGATTTTACGACGTCCGAAAGTCGACATTTACGTCCACTATATCAAACGTCGCACAGTCGAATGCCGGAAAACCGAACCGTTAGGGTTAAAGAAGAAGAAGATAGAAGAAGAACAGAAACAATAACAGAACTCACATTTCGCAGCAGAACAATATATAATAGATAAATGAATAATCTTTCAAACAAAGAATCATCTCAGTTGATACAATACAACATCAGAGTTTACAACAACATCATACATCACGGACATTTATTATAACTTGACTATATGAAACTGATTTGCGCTAACCATACGCAATGGACACCACATAGTAAAGAGATACGTCTCGTCATCCAGCTTCAACTCCTGATCTCCACAGCAACTCTTTTCTGACTTTGCTCCCGAATAATTGATAACCTGACTCTAGGCTGCCCGTGTGGAAAATTATGGGCACCCAGAGTTTAGAAAGGGAACAATAAACTCCAGGTCAGTCGTGGGACTGGTGTGAGATCTTAAAACAGTTATTCTTTTACAAAAGAAAACAAAGGAATTTAAAAGAAATCCGCAATGCTTATAGGAAAATGAAAATACCATAAGGCCTCCCGCCACACACACAATGCAAACACGCACGTGAGGAAGATTTCTCCTTATGATAGTCAAACATGCTTAATACGCAAAATCTTTTTAATATTATCATTAGTGCATAGTGCAGAAACATTTGCAAGTATAATATTAATCTTAGCTAGCATACGTACCATTATAGTATGCCTACTATAGCTACCATATTAGATGGCAGTTTCTACAACTAAAACCGTACAAGTCGCGTATTGGTAATTGGATTTCCAACAAATGGTCAGGCTAAGGAACTTCCTATTGCTACATGGGTATGCCTGTGGATGGACGCCCCGAGAACCTAACCGGATCTCTGCCAACACAAGGCCGGGTTACCTCTGCAAAAATAGGTAACCACTGACACGAGTATGCCATCCCCCGGTTGTAAACAACCTTTATCTGAGGATCCTCAACAACAACAGTCACAAAGTAATATATATTTGCGATATCCACATAAGTTAAGTATCTGAGCTCCATACCATGATACCACTTCTATCCAGAAGGAAATGTACATACCCTAAGGGGCGCTACCCCTATAACCTTGTCGCATCCTTCCTGTTTCGACCATTCCAGGGTGTGAGGTCCCATGAAGTCTCGTCCACAAAGCTACGCTTTTCGAAAAAGCCATGCTTTGATCAAAAAATGATCAGCAGCACTTCATATGCCACATTACTAAATTGGAAATGTATCAGTAGTAACCATCAATTACATAACCTCTGAGCTCGTACGTCTCAGAGAAGGGTGTTAAGCTAAGAGAATAAATTCTCCGCCACCAACAAAAATGTATTTGATAGAAACCAGCTTTACATCTCAAAGTGTAACGTCGGACACACATCCATACAAGTCCGTTCCGGGATCGAACGGAACCGAAGGCACTTCCAAAGAAGCCCTTGCAAATCCGGATATTCACTAATCACGTCCCGAATCCCCATCACAAAGGGTGATAAAATCTCTATACCGGAGCAACCCCGTGCAGAAACATTCGACAGGTAATCCTTTTGCTTTCGAAAATACCCGGTCTTCAACATCATCTTCAATTGCAATCCCATTTCGTCGTATCGTTATTCGGAATGGGTTTTATGACACAAGGTCCTCTCCCGGCTAATTCGAATAACGAGCGCTTATTTTTTAAAATAAGTGTTCATTCAGTTTCAAACAAATCACAGCAAATTCCACTTTGATCTTTTAAATAAAAGATCCATCACAATCACAAAGGTTCGATGTGGGTTTCGAATATCCGTTTGGAATTCGACTCCCGGTCGCATCAAAATTCAAATGTCGATTAAAGGCCAATATATATAGTCGGTTATTTAATTATCAATCGTCATTCACAACAGTCACTGGATTTCAAATAATTTTCCCCCAATTATTATTATTTTCAATATATCTTCACAAGATGAAATTTTACATTTCAACACTTTGAAAATAAATTCAAATCAATTTCCACATTTCAATCTTTTTTGAAAACAAATTCAAATCACTCTTCTCACGTGGAATACATTTCCAAACATTTATTTATTTCCACTGAAAATCTACCGATTTCAAATAATATAAAAATACTTCAAAACATTTAAAACAAACTATTTTAGAATATTTGCTTAAATATTTGTTATGAAAATATTATACTAATATTTCATATAAAGATTCAGGTTCAAAACTAATTTTAAAATAAAAATTTGTAGATAGAGTATAAATATTTGAATAACTATTTTCTAAATCAAACATCCATTTAATCTTTAAAATGATCGTTTATATAATTAATAAAAAAATTCTTTAAAGATTTAAAAACAATTTTCAAAACTAATTTCCCCAACAATATTATTTTAAACTAAATCTAGAACTTTTAAATTTTATTCAAAAGCTATTTTAAAAATATATTCGTCTTTCCAAGGAAGAATTCTTTTTCCATTACAAAATGGTCCATTCAAATAAATTAATAAATCTTCTCGATTTATTTTAATTTACATTGCAAATCTGCAAATTCCTTTCCACACTTTAAAAATAAACCAATATTTATTTTTCAAACAATTTCCCTTTTCTTTGCAAATTCCACTTGTGAATTTGCATTTTCAAAAATCAGCTGATATACGAATTTTAAATCGATTCCCAAATATCATCTTCAAATCCAATCAAATCCCAAATTGATTTCCAGTTTATTTCAAACACAAAATCAAATTCCAATTTGATTTCCCAAATAAATTTTCCAATATCAAATCAATTTCAAATTGATTTCCAAGTTATTTCCAAAACACCTAACCAAATATCCAAATCGATTCCTAGGATTTATTCTAACTCCAAATTAATTCCCAAATCGATTTCTAAAATAAATTTCAACTCTAAATTAAATTCCAAATTCAATTTCTAAATTTATTTCCTTTGAAATAAATTTCTTTATCTCTTTTAATTATTTAAAATACGTATCTTAAATAAATCCTTCAACTATTTAACAACATTACTCGAAATTCCTTTATTAAAACATTTTCCTATATTTTTGGAATTAATTCGATCGAATTATAAAAATCAACTTTAATACTTTAATTTTAACGGTCTAGGCTTTTCTACTTAAATTTCCAAAAATCCTATTTCATATTTCTGGTATCCTACGATACCAAAAATATACTTGGCTAAATTACAGCCTTCACGGTTTCAATCACAAATAATCACACGAATTAAAAATAATCAACACACAACATACGAAACAAATTAAATATTTGAGGAATCCAGTTGGATCCCTCCAACCTGTTTCCCTGCATCCACAGACGTTAGCACACAATTAAATACCCATTCCACATCGAGGTGGAATATCGCGGTATATGGGATTTATAAAATATTATGCGCTATTATGCGGCGCAATAGGGTCTCGTCCGCTATATAATGCGGAAAATCACCAACTCCAAATACATATATATTACCAATTCCACTTCGAGGTGGAATATCGCGGTATATGGGTTTAATATGATAACCTCTGCTATTATGCGGCGCATAGGGTCTAAACTAGTATAACTAATAATAAATTAATTATCCAAACGCACAATCAATCAATTTTAAATTTAACTATAAAAATTAAATCAATAATTGAGTGAGAAGATCTCACCTTAGCTTTGCATGCAATCCATTTTCATTCCGGATTGTTTCCTTCATAGTATTAGACCTTGCATAGATAATTTTATACAATTGATTAATATTCGAAATAAATCAAATAATCAATTTTTCATTTTGATAGTTTTAATTAACAAATTTCACCTTTAATAATTTTTTATTTAACTAACATTTAAATTTTAAAACTAAGTTTCCTTTAATAAAATTTTTTTGACAATAATTAGATGAACCATTTATACAAATTTATTCCGCTAGTCGAAAAATTAATTTCCATTTGATAGTAACTATTCGATTTAGAAATAAATTCCCATTTAATAAATTAAATTAACCAATGATAAAATTTGATTTTAAACTAGAAAATTTTCTTTAATAGATTATATTTAGTAACTAAGAATAATTATATAAGTTTACTATATAAATTAATCATCTACATAAATTATAATATTTTTTTATTTTATTTTCGAAATACCTTATATACTTATTTTTATCTTCACTGTATATATATTTAGTTTTGAAAAAACAAAAATCTAGAAATTACCTTACTGCAAATCTGACGAACTCGCCTTCAAGCCCTAGCTCGGCTTGCTTACGCCAAGCTTCCTCTCTCGACTTCGCCGACAATGACCATGCTCTCAAGCCACCGCTTCCAAAAACACGAAACCCAAATTCCTTCTTGAACGCATTGCCTGGCACCTTGCGAACAACCCCGCAGCCTCCTGTTCATTCTCGAAATCGCCAAATCACGGCAGTGACCTCTAAAGCAAACCCTAAAGCATGTCGCCACTGCCAAACCCAACGCGAGCCACACTTCATCATCGCTAGTTCCGAGCGCACTCGCGCCTCCCACCGCAGTCGCTGCCACCATGCTGCTCCAATCCATCTACGCACTCGCGTACGCAAGTGAACGTTTTCCCCCAACTTTGCGCGAATCAAATCGAATCACGACCTCCGATTGCTCGCCCACTACATCACCACCTGTCGCCTTCACGCACGGTGCCTCGCGCTCTAGGTTATTTCGATTCACGATTCGACAGAAGAGAAGAAAGAGAGGGATCGCGATTTGATTTGGATTCTAGAATCGGCCATGCTATCGAATTGAATAAATGAGGGAAGAAAGAAAAGAGAAGCTTGTGATAACAGCGACCATTAATTTTTTAACGCAAGCTCCTTTTTATTTTGAAATTGAGTTCGTGGATTTGATTTTTACTTTTACAATGCTCAGTTGTTTCAATTTTTTTTTAAAAAAAACAAGCGCGTGTGAAATTAATCAGAGAATGGGGAACACATGCTCTCAGGGTGAGGACACGTGTTGGATGAAGTAAACAGTAAATTGAAGGGAAATATATATTTTTATATTTAAATTTAAATTTTAATCATCTCGATTCCGCAACTCAAAATCTTGACATCCTATCGAGGCGTGCCGCCAGGTGATTATAAGGTTAACCCCCTATTCTAAACGCGATGGAAAAGGTTCCAAGTCCAAATTCGATCGTATGGAGAAGAAAGCTTTTCGAACCAGTTATTAAATTAAATTTCAATATAAATTTCAACGCGTTTGCTTACCGCATAGTCAAATGATCACTCCGAATGCTACGAAAATTGAAATCCGATAATAACTAACTATAGCGGATCCAATGGAACTGGTTTCTTCAAAATCCAAGACTGTGCCTCGGAAGGCTATTTTTAAATATCGATTTAAACGATACAAATTCAAAACTGAACAAATCATTTTCAAATTAAATTCTGAAGCTTCCATTATCTTCAGTAGTATCAATATAAATTTTTTAAGCCATCAAATTATTTTTAACAAGCTTAAAATTGAAGATTTACAATTTTACCCAAATTTCTATAATTAAATTTGATAATTAAATTGCTAAATTCATTGTAAAATTGAAACTTAAGCTTAAAAACAACTTTCAATATCTAAAGTCAATTAAATATTTTAATTTTCAAATATTGAAAATTTTGGATCGTCACAGGAATCTGATTCAAATAATGGAGTTATGGTTGATAAGCAAGTTGGAAATGAGCATATAGCATGCAAAATTGATGAAGCACAATTTATGCAGATTCAAACTGTTGAGCATGGGAACCAGTTTTTGCATGCATCTAATAATCTGCACATGCAAGCAAAACAATCTGAACAAAACAAGTAAAAGCAAGCCCAAAGTCCAAAAACTACCCACGCCATGCAAAATTCCTTTACCCCATTTCAAACAAATTCCAAACCCTCCCCAGTTCCTAATCAAGAATTGTTATTTTGTAGTTTATTGCAACGACAATTATCTGATTTAATCTTCTGCTTGAATCCTTCTTCTCTCACCTCAGTTCCTTCAACCTCTACACTTTCAGCACCTCCTATCAAACCTCCCTCCAGTCAACCTTATGCTTTTTTAGGTACAATACCAGGATGGATTACACCACCTTCTTCTCCAAAAGATCCATCATATGACAACCATGTCTCTACTAAAAGTGAAAAATCCAAGAAGAATAAAAAAAATCCAAGAATCAAAACCCAATCATAACAAGAATACATTCTCCCATTACTACGAGCATGAAAGAAGCTGATCTCCTCTCTCTAGTTTAATCTATGACATACAATACTGGTGCATGGAACATTAGAGGATCTCATAACTTCCTCAAGTTAGATCAGGTCAAACATTTAATCTCCACTCGTTATCTAACCATTTTTGCAATCCTTGAAACTAAGTTGAACCTCCCCTAACAATTTCTACTACAAAGTACATAAAACCTACTTGGTCCCTTTCTCACAATCTTCCTGAAGCTAGCTATGTTCGCATTATGGTGCTTCACAATCCCGTTGAGCTCTCCCTTGAACTCCTTCTTGCTACACCACAATTATTGCACTTTCACGCCAAGTACTTCAATCCCTCCTCCTCTTTCTACATTTCTTTCGTTTATGCTTCTAACTCTCAAGCCTCTAGACAATCCCTTTTCAACCTTATTCATGCTCTCAGGCAAGAAACGCACCCTTAGGTTATTGTTGGTGATTTCAACAGTTGCTTATCCTTGTCTGACAAGCATGGGGGCCTGCCTCTCATGCCAAGGGATATCCTTCCCTTGAATTCTGCCATTAATGATTCTTCTTTAATCCCTATTCACATAATTTAATATATATATATATATAATTAAAGTGTTTAAATTTTTAATATATATATAAATTGTAATTTGAAAAGTATAATTTAATATAGTATTTTTAGAAAATGGTATTTGGAATTTTAATTTATATTTCTTAAACAATCAAGGTAATTATTTTGGATTTAAGAATATATGTATAAGATTTTATTTGAATATAATTTGTTCTTTTAAAAGTAATATATATATATATATATATATATATATATTAAGATATGCATTTATTAATTAGAAAATTTTAATTTAAAAAACTTTTAGAACCATTTTTAAAATTTAATTAAAATGCTTAGGACATGTGTAAATACATTAACACATGTTGGGAACATGTGTAAGGTAATTAAGAGGTATAAGTGGACAAATGTAAGTTTTTAAACAAGTGTCATGTCTAAATTTTATTTTCTTTAATTTTTCATAAAATAGTTCATAAAAACATACTTTTCTTCTTCAAATCTTTTACCTATTCTCAACTGTAACAAAGAGGATTTCGAAATTAAATTCTTGTAAAACCTCTCACCAACAAAAAATTTCAAATCCTGTTAACCATTTTCCAAAATAAAAGCCGGTAAAATCCTCAAAGCATTTTCAAAGCCTGTATCAAGTTTTAGGCAAAGTTTAGCAAGCAAGAAAATCTGGAATCAACAAGAATCAACATAAGTTTTCAAGTGTTTAAAACCTAAGATCAAGCATGCAAAGATTTCAACTTCAACAGCAAAAGAAATTCAAAAATTTGCAGTTCCAGGATCAAAAATTGAAACTGCTCTCTATTCTTCAAGTTCAGGTAAGTAAACATTTGAGTTTAAAAACAGTTTTTAAAATCTATGAAAATGCTTAAATGTTTGTGATAAATTGCTGTAGGATATGATTGTAGACGTTTATGATGTGAATGCATGTGTATATATATGAATGTCTGTGCATATGAATGTATATGTCTGTATGTATATAGCTTGACCCTGTGATGATTTCTGTTCCAAGCAACAGAACAAAAATTCCTTTCTTCCAAATGATTTGTTGTTAGGCCATGTTGTTTAAAAAGAAAAGTACCGCAACATGATAATATTAATTTAAAAAGGATAATAGGAAATTTTATTAAGTATTCATCTCAAAAACATTTATAAATGACAGTGAAAATCAAATTTAGGTTAAAAATCGATCATGGTAATTTGAAGTTTGAATTATACATCCAGATTAGTGATAGAAAATGATGAATTTAGGAATTGAAATTGCAATTTTTAGATTTGTAAATGGTGAGATATTCTGGGATGAACGGGAATTTGGTTTCGATCGAATTATGGCGATTGGCATGGTAATGTCTGAAGATTTCTGGGTTGAAGGTGGCTGAAGTGCTGACGGTCACGGGAAAAATAGTTGTGGATTTTATCATCGTTCGTGGTGGCAAGGCAGCGTGGAAGTAGGGTTTTGCTATGGGTTTGGTTCGTTTGTGTTGTCGAGGCGAATGGGACGACGGTGGCGCATCGTAGTCGATCGCTATAAGGCAAAATGGTTCGTCAGAGTGTGGCGATACTTCGGTGGGGTCGGCGTGGGTTCTGGTGGTCAGAGGCGTCGGCAATTGGTGGTTTCCGTCTTGGTAGGTTCCAGGTTTTGGGCCTGTGGTTCGTTTTTTGTCTCGATGGCGAAGTTGGCGATCGTAAGGGTCGTATGGGTAGGCGAGGTGATTGGTGACTGGTAGCTGGTCATGGTGATGGTTGAAGGTGGCCAGGGTGCACGTGCACATGCACGTTGGTCTGTGATTTTTGGCTGTGTGTTTTAGTGTTTAGAGTAGATGGAGATTTCTCGGGTTTTTTCTCGTGTGGGTGGCGTGTGTGACTCGAGTAGGTGAGTGGGTTGACAGTGATACAGATAAGACTCGGGGAAAACATATGGGAAGGCTCGGGCTAGGTTTAGTTCGAGCCATTTTTTAAATTTAAAAATGAATCATATTCTGGTTTTGAAATTTTAAGAAAATTTGGAATCTAAGTTGATTTGCAAAATGTTTGCAATAAGTTCTAAATTGTTTAACAAGTTCAAGTTTACAAGCAAAGTTTTTAATTGTTTAAAAATGATTTTAAGGTTTTTTAAACAATTTGTTTTTAAAGGAAACGTTAAACAAGTTTAAAGTTGAAGATTATGAAAGTAATTTAGTTTTAAAATGAAAGTTTAACAAAGTTTTAAGGTGAATTTAAGGTGAAATGTTTTTAAAGGAATGTTTAATTAAGTTTCAAAGAATAGGAATTTTACTTATTAAACAAGTTTGAATAAATATCAAAGATTTTAAAGATTTAAAATTTAAATGTTCAAATTATTTTGTTTTTAAAGAAATTTTATAATCTTTCAATTATATAATAAATTTGCAAAATGTTTTCAAATGAAAGTATAATGATATAATTAAGTATATAATAAAGATAAGTAATTTATCTTTAAATTATAAAATTAATTAAGAGTTAATCACTTAATAAAATTAGTTGGTGTAATTAATTAATGTTAATAATCAAAGGAGAATTTCTAAAGGTAATCAATTTTAAGAACAATTACTTAATGAACTTAATTAAGAGATAAGTTAATTACTGAATGTGATTAATTGAGAATTAATTAATGATGTGATTAATTAAAAGATAATTATTTAGAGAAGTAATTAATGGGTAGTTAATTTTGGATCATTAACTAGTGGTTAAGAGATGATTAATTAATTTAGGTAATTAATTTAAGATAATTAATTGATTAATTAATTAAGGATAAACCTTGAAATGGATTAAGTATTAATTACTTAATGTAATTAATTAAGTGAATTACATAGTGTAAGTAATTAATAACTACATTGATAATCAATTGAAGGTTAACAAATTAATTAATGAATATGATTAATTAATGAATGTGATTAATTAATGGGTAATTAATGAAGTGATTAATAAAAGAATAATTACTTAGCGAAGTAATTAGTGAATAATTAATGAATGTAATTAAGAAATAAATTAATTAGAGATTAAGTGATGATTAATAAATTAATTAATTAATGTAATTAATTTTAGGTTAATTTAATAGTCTAATTAATTAAAGATAATCACTTATTAATTAATTGAGTAATTACTTAGTAAGGTAATTAATGGATAATTACATGATGTAATTAATTGAAGATTATTTAATAATGGAAGTAATTTGGATTAAATTACTTTGTGTAATTAATCAAGGGATTAATTAAAGATAATTAATTAAGGAGTAGTTAATTTATTCAATGAAGTAATTAAGTGTAGTTAATTACTGGATGTGATTAATCAAGAGTGATTAATAAATGTGATTTAATTAAAGACCAATTACTTAATGTAATTAATTTAAATAGAGTAATTAATAATTAATTAAAATGTAATTAGAGATCATTAATTAATATAATTAATGATGTAATTAAGGGTTGATTGATAAAAAATAAGTGATTAAAGAGTAATTAATTAATGTAATTAATCAAGGATTAATGTAATTAATTATAGTTAATTAATTAATGAAGTAATTAAAGGTTAATTACTGTAAATGGATAAGGATAATTAATTTGTGAAATTAATTAAAGGCTAATTACTTGAACGTAATTAAAGGATAATTAATCAAGGGAGATTAATTAAGGAAGACCATTAAGAGATGATTAATTAATTTGTAATTAATTAATGTTGAATAAGCAGGATTAAGGTAATTCAAGTGATTAAAGGTTAGTAATTAATTTAATTAAAGGTTAATTTAATTGATTAAGAGTTAATCAAACCTGCTTATGGATAATTGATATTGCATGATTTGGATGTGATATCTCTGATATGTGATATGTGCTGCTTTGTGAGATGATTGGTTGATATGAATTATCTATATGTGATATTGTGAATCATCTATCTATTTATGTTATTCTGAATATAAGTTGAAATTGTTTAAACCTTTAAACAACTTAGACATTAAAATGGCATTTTGGGTTCGGTGAGACCAGGATCGGGTTTCCAAATTTGGATATCTGAAAACCACATCATCCAAATTAAACGTTCGGTCGTGAATCCATGTGGAGTTCAAGATGAAGACTCGAGCTGTAAGAACTATTCATCGTTAAAAACTCTAAGGGTGATTCCAAGATGAGTTAACGGGGATAGTACTTTCAGGTTCGAGAAGGAGAATCAGAGTGCAAGGGCTATGGTCGTTAACTCTTAGGGTGATTCCAAAATGAGTGTAACGAGATAGTGCCTTCGGTTTCGTTCGAACCCGGAACGAACTTGTATGGATTGAATGCTTTCAGAACATCGTCAGGTGGACGATGAGCATTCTAAGATAGATGTGTTCTATAAAGGTAATCGCGGCCTCAAGCCTCATCAACCGAGAATGGCTAAAACAGGAGAGGTCCAGCAAGGTTAAGTGGGTAGCACCCAAGTAGGACGAGGTTTACCCCTGTCTAGAGTTCTATTTCATTTCGGCTTAGTTTGTGGTTGGTTGCACCAACCATGGGGTGGTCTTGTTCGGGACTGTCTAGTAAGGGATAGTTCTGGCCTTGTGTTGTAGGGAATTTAGGGTGGATCCTCGGTACGGTGATCTGGGTCCCGTACTGTGACGAGCGATACCCCAGTAGCCCTACCATTGTAAAGGAACCCTCCCTAATTTGCCATAGTGTTTGAACGGCTCAATTTAGTTTATACTAAATTCAAGGTTACTTTCTTTCAGGACCAACCTTTCTTACAAAATTTTCTTTCTTTCTTTTATTAATTTTTCTTTTGAATCTTCCCAAGATCCAATCTGATCAATATAGAAATATTGATATACTTCTTATAAAGCTATTTGTATATATATGGACATACAAATCATTTTAGTTCTAGTATCAGAGTTTTCAGATAAAAAAATATTCCAGTTTTATTTTAAATTAAAAAAAATCAGACTAATGATTTAGTCACAGCAAAAAGTGTTGGGAAAACCTCCAATCTGAATCTTTTTACGGATTCACTAATAAATTCTTGTTTGCTTATGCTTGTGTGTTTAACAGTTGTATATTTAATAAAACATGAAAACTGGCCCATGTCATTTTAAGCTTTAGCAATCTTACTTCTCAAATTAATAAGGCAGTGGGTTGTGCATGTTTCTGTGCATCTGTGTGCACATAAATATGTACAACTACCATTCAATTTTTCTGAGTTTTTAGATCGGCTAGCTTAGTCAAGTTGGACCCCTATATTGTCTTGCTACAATTTCCTAACTTTACTCATTCATTTAAACATCAAAATTTATGTAAATCTGGGTTCACATTCTACTATGTTTCCAAAGGTCATGCCTATGTGTTCAACCTTACTTCAGTGTATTTAAAGTTAACTATAAATAAGTCTGAGTCTCTAAAACAACCTATTACATATGTATATACTACTTGTTACACACGTCTTAGTTATACTACCAGTTCCACTACTCAGTTCTTAAAATTACATGCTTGCAGGTTATAACATGAAACTGAACCCTTTTATCTTTTACCACTGAGAATGGTTCTATCACATAGCAAGCTTTAAATCATTCATTACATCACAATCTGAGTTCCAGCATACTTCAAATATTACTTTGTAGAAGTTCTTTAGCTAAAACAAAACATAAAGAGGCATTCTTTTACAAAATCATAATTTAGTTAATTAGCAAATTCTTCTTAGCATCACACATCTGTTTTCTTATCACTTAGCTTCCTCTTTCCTTGCAAACATCTCATGACCTACTCCATAATACATATGAAGCACCCATTTGATGCAAGCAACAAACAGGTCAGACTTAAGTCTAGTGTAAGTAAAATCACTTGTTAATGCATAAAGACTAATGAAATATGTTCCATTATTACCTTTCTGTTCTCAGAGGTTAAATTTTTTACTCAAGGTAATTATATCACTTTCTCATGTTCAAATTACAAAGTGTTATTCCAGTGATGTGTGGGTGTACTGTTAAGTAACATGTGTGTATTTTTAGGCTAACTTGTCATTAAAAAACTTAGTCCAGAAAATCATAACAACCATCATACAATTCACACAGGTTGGTGCTAACACCCAAACATGCACATACAATATTCATGGTATTGAGCTAAAGTATCAATCCTGAGTCTACATGTTAGGACTCCCACATACTTCTAGCCTATTTACCCTTGCATGTATAATCATTTCATGTCATTCTAAGGTCCAGTATTACATTCATGGTTGCACTTGTGCACACTGCCTGGAACTACTACTATCTGGTTTCCAGTGCACTACAAGCTACTTGGGCATAAACATGCCATGTGCAAACTCACATCCCAACCTTGATGCAAGCCAACCACTGTGTCATACCCACTTCCCTCATACCCAACTTGATAGAGGTGACCCACATCCTTAGTTTAATTACTAAGTTTTTCATATAACTCAACATTGTATATGCAGTGCCAAAACTATTGTACACATGACTAATGTATGTTATCAGATCTCATACAACAATCAATCATTCATCCATTCATGTTTTCAACAACTAGGCAGTTATACTTGTATACCACTTCAAGTCAGTTTCATACAGAGACATATCCTTGGTTAAAGCATAGATTAACGCATTTTCAGAGAATGAAATGCTAATGTGGTTTTCCAGCAATATGGTTCTCACAGTCAATCCACACATTAAAGTGGGTTTGCTTGTTACTCAACCCCTATTTCCAGAGAATACTTAATGATGGATTAAGATTCAGCACATGGAAATCCCATTGCACCCTAACCATCTCTTTCAGTTGCAAGACATAAGCCAGAGAATCTCTTTCTCTTACTGCCTTACACCCTACTTTTCTTATTAATCCTTGCTTTAACTAACAATATTTCTCAAGTTCATAAACATACAAGAGTCAGTCATTATTCCATCACTAATTATCATGTATAAAACAAGCATAGGTTTAGTGACAGCAAAGCAATGCAAATCACATAGTTTCAGGAACAACGGAAACTTATTAAACTGAAAATGCATACAAAGTATCAAACAGAAATCAAAATAAAATAAAGGGTATATGGCCGCCTTGAATAGGTCTTAATGCCTTTCCAAGTGAGGGTTTACTCACCAAAGTCCTCCTTCCCAAGCCTTGGTTCAGATCTGCCATGGCTTCTCTAAAACTGCTACCTGTTTCTATATTTTATTTTCCAGTTTCTAACATGCAAACGTAGGAGATGGTGATCTTTATGTAGGGGAGCTGCTAGGGTTTTAAGGTTAATTAAGTAATTTATTTTCACCAGAAATCTCATCACCCAATCCTGGCTTCACCCAGGAATCCACCCTCTCCACTTTCCCTTTCCCACCATTTCATCTTTTTCCTTGTCTTGGCCATTTTTGGCAAATTCCTTCACACACCATATGCATGAATTTGGCCTAGACATTTTTTTTTGTATTTTCTGGACTTAACCATGCATATAGGCTTATGTGTCTAACCAGATATGTGTGTGTCAACCAAATATTATGCTTGTCCTATATTTATGTATTTTTACCCACACATGCAACTATGCTCATACTTAATCTATAGGGGTTAGGACTAAAAATGCCTAAGTCACTTATACACTATAATTAGGCTAATGTGTACACACTAACAGGTCCTGCACCCATCTACTTTGTATTTATTTACAGGACCCTTAACTCCCTAAATTGCCTAGCTCACACATAGTGTGCTGGACCATTGTGCACATGCACAAGAGCATGCACACTCTCACACACACACAGATATTTTCAGAGAAATTGTATTTTCAACTAAATGTCTTTCTTTTATAAAATAATAAAAAAAATTATATGCTTGCTTAAAATATGGGCTGTCACATACACCCCTCCTTTAAGAAATTGTGTCCCACAATTTAATACCTTTTCCTGTGTTAGTCATGTGTCAAAACCAAACATGCACACACATTCCTAATTCAACCAAAATATACATCAAGCAAACACATTCAACACCGAACACTGTATTTAACTAAATGAATACAAGCATAAATAATTAATTACCTCTACTCTAATTGCCAGTTGCAAATCGTTGAGGGTACTGGGCTTTTATCTTTTCCTCAACCTTCCATGTGCAATCATTAGAATCTAGGCTCCACTGCACCTTTACCAATTTGATAACTTTGTTCCTCAATTTCTTATCTTCTTTAGCTACAATGCCCACTAGTTTCTTCTCATACACCAAGTCTTGTCTGACTTCTACCTGGTTTGGTGACTGAATCACTGAGGCTTCATCATGTACACATTTTCTTAATTGTGATACGTGAAATACGTTGTGCATCCCACTCATTCCTTCTGGAAACTTCAACTTGTAAGCCATCTTCCCCACTCTTGCAATGATTTCATATGGCCCTACATATCTTGGTGTTAGCTTCCCTGCCTTGCCAAATCTCAACACCTTCCTCATAGGTGAGACTTTCAAGTATACATGATCTCCTGTTTCAAATTCAAGTGGCTTCCTTCTCCTATCTGCATATGACTTCATTCTATCTTGTGCTGCCTTCATTATTTGTCTAATCAGTGTGATCTTAGCATTTGTCTCTTTTACATGGTCTGATCCTAATATCACCTTATCACCTACCTCTAGCCAGCAAGCAGGTGACAAACAAGGCCTCCCATATAGAGCTTCATAGGGTGCCATCCCTATACTACTCTGGTAGCTATTGTTGTAGGCAAATTCTGCTAGATGAAGGTAGTCTTCCCAATTACCACCATGGTCAAGTACACAGGCTCTTAGTAAATCCTCCAAGAACTTGTTGACCACTTCTGTTTGGCCATCAGTTTGGGGATGGTAGGCTGTGCTCAAGCACAATTCAACCCCCATTGCCTATTGAAAGCTACTCCAGAATTTTGATGTGAGTATGGTATCTCTGCCATTAATGATAGTGGCAGGAACTCCATGTAGTTTCACTATCTGCTTCATGAAAACTTGTGCCAGTTTTGGTGCATTCCTATCACTCCTCACTGGTATGAAATGTGATGACTTAGTCAGTCTATCTACCACCACCCAAATACTGTCATTGCCTCTCTTTGATCTTGGCAAGCCATCAATGAAATCCATTGATATGCTTTCCCATTTCCACCTTGGAACTTGCAGGGGTTGCAACAATCCACTGGGTCTTTGGTACTCAGCCTAGACTTGTTGGCAAGTCATACATTTTGTCACATATTCACCCACACTCCTCTTCATTCCTCTCCACCAATAGCTCCTCTTTAGATCATGATACATCTTAGTACCACCTGGATGTATGGTGTACTTAGACTTGTGATGAACATCCATGATCTTTCTTTGTAATGCTTGTGTGTTAGGCACACACAATCTTCCCTTGTACCTTAAAAATCCTTTCCCATCCAATTGAAATTTGTCAAGTTTTGAACCATTCCTTAACAATTCCTTCTTCTCTCTCAGGAATTCATCCATGTCTTGTGATTGGTTCACTTCTTCCACCAAGTCTGATTTTATTGTGATGAGGCTGAGCTTGCCATATTGCTCCATGTCCTCACCTAATTTCATAGTTTGCTCTCCCATGTTTTCCACTTCTACATCAATCAGTATTGATAACATTTTAAACTCCTCTATCATTAGTGTAGCCAACTTGGCATGTTGCCTACTCAATGCATCTGCCACTCTATTGGCCTTCCCTGGTGTGTATATAATGTCCAAGTCATAGGCAGCAAGGAACTCCACCCACCTATGTTGTCTCATGTTCAAGTCTTTTTGAGAGAATAGATATTTCAAAGATTTGTGGTCAGTATGAAGCTTAAACTTTGCTCCTAATAGGTAGTGTCTCCAAAGCTTCAATGCATACACCACAACTGCCAATTCCAAGTCATGTGTTGCATACTTGGTCTCACTTGGCTTCAGCTGCCTTGATGCATAGGTTACCACCCTACCATCCTGCATAAGAACAGCTCATATACCTGACCCACATGCATCAGTGTACACTACCAGATTGTCATTGTCTTCTGGAATTTTCAGCACTGGTGCTTCCACCAATGTCTTCTTCAACTGGTTGTATGCCTCTTCACACTTCTCAGTCCATAGGGAAGGCTGGTCTTTCCTTGTTAGCTTGGTTAATGGGTTGCTATTTTAGCAAAGTCCTTTATAAATCTTATGTAGTATCCAGCTATGCCCATGAATGACCTTATTTCAGTAACACTGCTTGGTCTTTTTCATGCTTGCACTGCCATGACCTTGATAGGATCCACTGAAATTCCTTCTTGAGAAATTATATGGCCTAAGAATTTTATTTCATTCTTCCAGAAAGAACACTTTGCAAACTTGGATTTAAGGTCTTGTTGCCTTAGTCTATTCAGTACCATATGCAAATGCTTCTCATGTTCATTAGCTGACCTAGAATATATTAATATATCATCAATGAAGATTAGTACAAATTTATCTAAGCAATCTCTAAAAATCCTATTCATCAAATCCACAAAATAGGATGGTGCATTAGTCAATTCAAATGGCATTACTAGATATTCATACAAGCCATACCTGGTATTGAAAGCTGTATACTTGATACTTTCTTCTTCCACTTTCATTTGATGGAAACCAGATGCTAAGTCAAGCCTGGAAAATACCTTAGCACCATTCAATTGATCAAACAGATCATCAATTCTTGGTAGAGGGTATTTGTTTTTGATGGTGACTGAGTTTAACTCCCTGTAATCTATGCACATTCTCAAGGAACCATCATGCTTCTTAACAAATACTACTGGTGATCCCCAATTTGAACTACTAGGCCAAATGAAGCCTCTTTGTTCTAATTCCTCTAATTGTTTCTTCAATCCAATCAGTTCCTTAGGACCCATTCTATTTGGTTTCTTAATGATAGGACTTACTCCTGGTTTAAGTTTTATTTGAAATTCTACTGGTCTGTTATGAGGAATGCCATTCACTTCACCAAACACATCAGTGTATTGGTTGACTATGGGTATCTCATCTAGGATTGGTTCAACCTCACCACTGTTCAAGTTGAACAATTCTGCCCATACCCCTATCCTTGGCTGCCTCATACATAACCAAAATTCTTTTACCATCAGAAAGTTGTAGTGAGATTGTGGAATTTTCTATGTTGATGATAGCACAAAAACTTTTTAACCAATCTACTCCCAGTATAATATCTAACTTAGGGCAACTCAACACATATAATTCTGAAATAAAGGTGTGACCACCCATGCATAATTCTACTTACATGCATTTCATATTTGTAATGCAGGAACTACCTATGGGACTATTAAAATGTAATGGCTTATCAACAAGAATACATGTTAATCCCATTTTCTAAACTATGTCACATGAAATAAAAGAGTGTGTGGCTCCTGTGTCATAGACAACTGATATGGGTATGCCTTTAATAAATAGTGTACCTTCTACTTGGCTAGGTGCTTCCGTTGCCTTGCCTTTTCCTTCAAGCACAGCCACCCTTGCCATTTATGGACACTGCTTCTTCATGTGCCCCTCTTTACCACAGTTGTAGCACCTAAGAATAGATGACTTGGGTGCTTGGCCCTTTGTCTTTATGTGGCCTTCCATCCCACGGTTGTAACAGATCACTTTGGGCTTCTTTCTATCAAAGCTTGCCACCTTACTTCCTTCTTTGATCATTGCTTCTCCCTTCTTCTTCTCAAATGGGTGTGCTCTATTCTTCCCTTTCTTGTTATTCTTTAAAATTTTGAACTTCTCTCTGGCATTGTCAGGCTGCTCAAAGGACAATGTCAAGTCCATAATTTCATCAAAGGTTCTGTCTTTGTATGGTAACATGGCTCTACTCAATCCGGCATTTAATCCCTGAATGTATCTAGCATTCCTTGAAACTTCATCTGGGATCAGTACTGCCCCATACTTGGACAACCCTTCAAATTTCTGGGTGTATTCGGTGACACTCATGGATCCTTGCCTCAACTTGATGAACTCCTTATGCAATGAAGCTTTTGCTGAGGCTGGGACAATTCTGGCTTCTAACATTTCTTTGAACTGGTTCCATGTGATCTCTTGCTCTTGCCTGCCTGCAATGATCACTTCCCACCAATCCAAAGCAATGCCTTTCAGTTGTCTTGAAGCTATTTGCCTCCTTCTCTAGTTATTAACTTGCATATCTGCAAAGATCCTCTCCACTGTTCTTAACCATGTCTGAACACCCATGACGCTTTCTATGCCATCAAAGCTATTGCCTCCTAGGTGTGTATATGTTTTAAGCAACTTGAAAAGCTCCTCATGTGGATTATATACCCTAGGTGCCATTCCATCCCTCAGCACTCTAACAAAATCTTCCATGTTAATCACTGGAGGACCAGTGGCCATTCCAGTTGCTTGTTCAGTACCATCAGAGGATTGATCATTCTCCATTTCTTCAGCAGCCTGGGGATTGATCCTAACTGCTCTGGATCTCTATCGAACATTTCTAGCGTGGTTAGTTCTAATTCATACTCACTACTTCACTTTTAAAACTAGCAGTGAACTCATTCATTCATAATAAGTAAAACAACCAATGCAAGAAAGCAAACAATACAAACAATGCACACAGATTCAATCCAGTATTTGTATTGGCTATGTATTTAATAACATAACTCTGATACCAACTGAAGGAACCCTCCCTAATTTGCCATAGTGTTTGAACGGCTCAATTTAGTTTATGCTAAATTCAGGGTTACTTTCTTTCAGGACCAACCTGTCTTACAAAATTTTCTTTCTTTTATTAATATTTCTTTTGAATCTTCCCAAGGTCCAACTTGATCAATATAGAAATATTGATATACTTCTTGTAAAGCTATTTGTATATATATGGACATACAAATCATTTTAGTTCTAGTATCAGATTTTTCAGATAAAAAAATACTCCAATTTTATTTTAAATTAAAAAAAATCAGACTAATGATTTAGTCATAGCAAAAAGTGTTGGGAAAACCTCCCAAATGAATCTTTGTACAGATTCACTAATAAATTCTTGATTGCTTATGCTTGTGTGTTTAACAGTTGTATATTTAATAAAACATGAAAACTGACCCATGTCATTTTAAGCTTTTGCAATCTTACTTCTCAAATTAATAAGGCAATGGGTTGTGCATGTTTCTGTGCATCTGTGTGCACATAAATATGTACAACTACATTCAATTTTTCTAAGTTTTTAGATCGTCTAGCTTAGTCAAGTTGGACCCCTATACTGTCTTGCTACAATTTCCTAACTTTACTCATTCATTTAAACATCAAAATTTATGTAAATCTGGATCACACTCTACTATGTTTCCAAAGGTCATGCCTATGTGTTCAACCTTACTTCAGTGTATTTAAAGTTAACTGTAATAAGTCTGAGTCTCTAAAACAACCTATTACATATGTATATACTACTTGTTACACACATGTCTTAGTTATACTACCAGTTCCACTACTCAGTTCTTAAAATTACATGCTTACAGGTTATAACATTAAACTGAAAACTTTTATCTTTTACCACTGAGAATGGTTCTATCACATAGCAAGCTTTAAATCATTCATTACATCACAATCTGAGTTCCAGCATACTTCAAATATTACTACATAGAAGTTCTTTAGCTAAAACAAAACATAAAGAGGCATTCTTTTACAAAATCATAATTTAGTTAATTAGCAAATTCTTCTTAGCATCACACATCTGCTTTCTTATCACTTAGCTTCCTCTTTCCCTGCAAACATCTCATGACCTACTCCATAATACATATGAAGCACCCATTTGATGCAAGCAATAAACAGGTCAGACTTAAGTCTGGTGTAAGTAAAATCACTTGTTAATGCATAAAGACTAATGAAATATATTCCATTATTACCTTTCCGTTCTCAGAGGTTAAGTGTTTTATTCAAGGTAATTAAATCACTTTCTCATGTTCAAATTACAAAGTGTTATTCCAGTGATGTGTGGGTGTACTGTTAAGTAACATGCATGCATTCTTAGACTAACTTGTCATTAGAAAACTTAGTCCAGAAAATCATAACAACCATCATACAATTCACACAGGTTGGTGCTAACACCCAAACATGCACAAACATGCACATACAATATTCATGGTATTGAGCTAAAGATCAATCCTGAGTCTACATGTTAGGACTCCCACATACTTCTAGCCTATTTACCCTTGCATGTATAATCATTTCATGTCATTCTAAGATCCAGTATTACATTCATGGTTGCACTGGTGCACACTGCCTGGAACTACTACTATCTGGTTTCCAGTGCACTACAAGCTACTTGGGCATAAACATGCCATGTGAAAACTCACACCCCAACCTTGATGCAAGCCAACCACTATGTCATACCCACTTCCCTCATACCCAACCTGATAGAGGTTACCCACATCCTTAGTTTAATTACTAAGTTTTTCATATGACTCAACATTGTCTATGCAGTGTCAGTGCCAAAACTATTGTACACATAACGAATGTATGCTATCAGATCTCATACAACAATCAATCATTCATCCATTCATGTTTTCAACAACTAGTCAGTTATACTTGTATACCACTTCAAGCCAGTTTCACACAGAGACATATCCTTGGCTAAAGCATAGATTAAAGCATTTTCAGAGAGTGAAATGCTAATGTGGTTTTCCAGCAATATGGTTCTCACAGTCAATCCTCACATTAAAGTGGGTTTGCTTGTTACTCAACCCCTATTTCCAGTGGACACTTAATGATGGATTAAGATTCAGCACATGGAAATCCCATTGCACCCTAACCATCTCTTTCAGTTGCAAGACATAAGCCAGAGAATCTCCTTCTCTTACTGCCTTACACCATACTTTTCTTATTAATCCTTGCTTTAACTAACAATATTTCTCAAGTTCATAAACATACAAGAGTCGGTCATTATTCCATCACTAATTATCATGTATAAATCAAGCATAGGTTTAGTGACAACAAAGCAATGCAAATCACACAGTTTCAGGAACAACAGAAACTTATTAAACTGAAAATGCATACAAAGTATCAAACAGAAATCAAAATAAACTAAAGGGTATATGGCTGCCTTTCATAGGTCTTAATGCCTTTCCAAGTGAGGGTTTACTCACCAAAGTCCTCCTTTCAAAGCCTTGGTTCAGATCTGCTATGGCTTCTCTAAAACTGCTGCCTGTTTCTATATTTTATTTTCTGGTTTCTAACATGCAAACGTAGGAGATGGTGATCTTTATGTAGGGGAGCTGCTAGGGTTTTAAGGTTAATTAAGTAATTCATTTTCACCAGATATCCCGTCACCCAGTCCTGGCTTCACCCAGCAATCCACCCTCTCCACTTTCCCTTTCCCACCATTTCACCTTTTTCCTTGTCTTGGCCATTTTTGGCAAATTCCTTCACACACCATATTCATGACTTTGGCCGGACATTTTTTTGTCTTTTCTGGACTTAACCATGCATATAGGCTTATGTGTCTAACCAGATATGTGTGTGTCAACCAAATATTGTGCATGTCTTATATTCATATATTTTTACCCACACATGCAACTATGCTCATACTTAATCTATAGGGGTTAGGACTAAAACTGACTACGTCACTTATACACTGTAATTAGGCTAATGTGTACACACTAACAGGTCATGCACCCATTTACTTTGTATTTATTTACAGGACCCTTAACTCCCTAAATTGCCTAGCTCACACATAGTGTGCTGGACCAGTGTGCACATGCACAAGAGCATGCACACTCACACACACACAGAGATATTTTCAGAGAAATTGTTCTTTCAACTAAATGTCTTTCTTTTATAAAATAATTAAATTTTTTATATGCTTGCTTAAAATATGGGCTATCACACATTGATGGAAACCCATTCTTCCTACGTGCCCTTTACGGTTTTGATTATAAACCTATGTATGTTGGAATTTAATAAATGTAGCAATTTGGGCTATTTCATATTTACTTGAAAACCCTAGACCCTGTTATAATATCACTGGATTTCCTATCAAATGTTTTGGTTAGCGTAAGGTAAAAACTTTTTCATGTGTATGTGTGGGAAGTCTTACGTGATACCTTTCTTTTCAAAGGTTTTCAAAGTTAAGCAATTTTAAACCATTTACTCACACCAGACCCATGTTTGACCCAAGTGTTTATTTTCTATTTTATTAAACTCTTGGGTACTCATATTATGCATGAGTAGTCGAGGGATTCAGGTTAGCTTGACGAATTCTGGAGGAGATTTGGAGCAGGAGGCTTCAGCGTGTAGAAAAATAGTGGTTCTGCTGTGTTTGTGTTGTGTCTGTATCTTTGTGATATCTTGAGTTGTATACTTAGACAGGTGTTTATAACTGTCTAATATGAGTTGTATAAGTTATGTAACTCTGATGTATATGATACTATGTAATATTTTATGTGATATATTATATTTCATTCGTTCCGCTATGAGAATCTATTGTTGTTGAGTTTCTTCTTTTCTATCTTTCTTCTTCTATCCCTTTCTTTCTTAAATCAAGATGCGTCTTTCTAGTAGATGGAAGACGGGTCATGACAGTTGGTATCAGAGCACTAGGTTGAGTGAATACCTAGGCTTTGGAGAGATTTCTATCTTTCTTGAGAGAGCGTACTTGTATTTATATATATATATATATATATATATATATATATATATCTACCTGATTTGTTGGGTTACCTGTTCGGGTTTTCCAACATAAGTTCTAGAGGTATGGAGCAGTGGTGTATGTGTAACATGGCTGCCACTAATGGAAGAGGTCCATATGTTTGAGGTTGGAAGTGTATTTGTCGAGAATGTAGACCTAATACCGACTTAAGTGATCTTTACAGCTTGGAGTAAGGATTTCTCTGATCTTCGAAGGAAATCTTTTAAAGATTCGGAGTCCATCTTTGAAGTGTAAGTCTGGTTACGCTCGGGTGAGCGTATTTTCTAGAGTTTGGATATGTCGGATGTGCAGAAGCGAGTGATGGTATCCTAACATCTTTAGGAAGGAGCAGCTGCGTGGTGAGATGTAGTATCCATGGGTATTTCCGAAGATGTTTTCTTGAAGTAGTTTTAGAAGTGGTTGGGGAGCAGTCTTTGCCTGCCTTAGGGAAGACTCGTCTGTGTAGAAGTTATTTGGATCTCTAGCAAGGAGGTTGGCTGTTTTTGAGTATGAGACTAAGGTCTATAAGTTGCTTCGCTTCGGCATGGTCTCATTGTCAACCCTTAAGGAGAGCGAGATGTTGATACTTGGTTTGGAGTCCGAGTTTCTAGAAAGGTTGTCTACCCATCTCAAGGACTCTTGTGTGCAGCTGGTTGATGGCTTTGGGTTCAAGGAACCTATGGATGAAGATGTCTTTGGTTAGCTGTGGTAGCAGTGCAGCTCAGAGTGTTCGGTGTGCCGACAAGAAGGTCTCTTGGCCTAGCCGTGTCCTGGAGGTGGAGCTAGAAAGAAGCAGTGTGGTCCGTTCCTCTGATGATTCAGAAACCTTTGTGGTTCTTCTATCAGCAGTCCGAGCTGATGGTGAAGACTTTCTTGAAGGGTTAACTTGGTTTGGAAAAGCTTAAGGTTGTTCTAATTGGTAAGTGGAGGATAGTTTCTTTGGAATCCGAACTAGGTAGGATCACAAAAGTGACTTGTGATTAGTTTAGGAACTCATCTTGGGCAATCTTTTATTTGAGATTGAGGCTTCTCATATGGAAATAGGAGCTATTGAGTAGTCAGAGATTTTTTCGAACATCATCAAGGAAGTCAGAAGTTTGTCTGCATCTGGAGTTGAGTTCCATATCGATTTGGTTCTAGAGGCGATACCGATGGTTAGCCTGGTAGTAGGATGGTTCATATAGAGAGAAGAGTTGGTGTAGCAGCTCAGAAAATTTTGGAAATGGATTGGTTGGATCTAGTTTTCAAGTTTGGATTCTGCTGTAAGGTTGTGTGACCGAGTCAGATGGGTCACTAAGATTTTATGGATCTAATGAACTGAGTTTCTAGGATATATTGGATAAGTTTGTGCTCGTGTTCCTCATCAGCATTCTCATCTATTCCAGAATCAGAGTTGTGCAGTGGAAGCAAGGTAGCAGCTGTGCGAGGAAGGAAGTAAGTTCAGTCTTTTGATGTTTGTAGAGTAGAGTTTGTGGATTTCGATGGATCTTAGAAGACCATTTTATTGAGTAGGATCCATAAACTGGTTTGTTTTGGTCCAGTTTGTTTAGAAAAGCATCGGCATAAGTTGAGCTGATCAGGAAGAAGTTAGGCAGCCCAGGATCATCAGAAGGAGTTATGTGGATAAGATGGATGAATTTGGAAATCGAAGTTGGAGACTTCATTGTTGTTAAGGTTTCTCTGGTTAAGAGAGCAGTATGAATGGGTAAGATTGGATGGCTAGCTCTGAGGTATTTGGGATTTCTTATCTGTGTTCTTGATAGGATAAGTTCTTTTGTCTTTAGGATTGAATTTCCAGTTTGGATAGCTGGAATTCATTGTATTTCACGTATCTCTGAGGGAGAACGTGTATGATCCATTGTTGGTTGTGGAATCAGCAGTTCAGAAGGATTTGGAAGTTGAGCTAGACATGGGTATGATCTGATATTTTGTTCAGATCGGTGAATCTAGAGAAGAGAGGAGCTCTGGATTATAGTGGTGTACTTAGTTTAGCTTCTATAGAGAGAGTCTCCCAGTAATTTATACATGGGAAACTCTAGGTAGTGTTAGTAAGATCTATCCTGATTTGTGTCAGGATAATTAGTTAGGTTTGTTTGTTTGATTGGTTGCTATGGTTCTTAGTAACTGGATGATAGGTATGTTTTGCTGTTTGAAACTGAAATCTTTGCTGGGTTATTAAATTATCTTAGCTTTTAAATTTCGAGGACGAAATTCTTTTAAGGCGGGGAGGAATGTGACGACCCGAAATTTTGGGCAATATCAATTTAATAATCTTTATTAATAATTTAATTGGTTTGATAATTTTATTTTATAATTTTAATTTAAATGGGTAATTTAATCTTTTAAAGGCTAATTGATATTTAATCTGGCAATATTGATTTATATCTTTTCTAACAATTTAAAAATGGGTAAAATTTATCTTTCAAAGCTAATAAAATATATATTCTATTTATAATGTATATATTGATGTATATATTGTGAATATAAAATCTTTTGTTTAAATAAAAGATGTATTTTCAAATTGTAATATATATTTATGTATATGTTATGATTTGAAGTTGTTTTGAAAGTTAATATAATAATTCTCAAAATAATGTCAAAAATATTTCTATTTAAAATATATATGTATATTTATATATATTGAAGTTTGGTTTGAATTTAATTAAAGTGTTTAAAATTTTAATATATATATATATATCGTAATTTGGAAAGTATAACCTAATATAGTATTTTTAGAAAAGGGTATTTGAAATTTTAATTTATATTTCCTAAACAACCAAGATAATTATTTTGGATTTAAGAATATATGTATAAGATTTTACTTGAATATAATTTTCTCTTTTAAAAGTAATTTATATATATATATATATATATATATATATATTAAGATATGCATTTAAGAAAATTTTAATTTAAAAAGCTTTTAAAACCATTTTTAAAATTTAATTAAAATGCTTAGGACATGTGTAAATACATTAACACATGTTGGGAACATATGTAAGGTAATTAAGAGGTATAAGTAGACAAATGTAAGTTTTTAAACAAGTGCCATCTCTAAATTTTATTTTCTTTAATTTTTCATAAAATAGTTCATAAAATCATACTCTTCTTCTTCAAATCTTTTACCTATTCTCAGCTGTAACAAAGAGGATTTTGAAATTAAAATCTTGTAAAACTTCTCACCAACAAAAATTTTCAAATCCTGTTAATCATTTTCCAAAATAAAAGCCTGTAAAATCCTCAAAGCATTTTCAAAGCCTGTATCAAGTTTTAAGCAAAATTTAGCAAGCAAGAAAATCTGGAATCAACAAGAATCAGCATCAGTTTTCAAATGTTTAAAACCTGAGATCAAGCACGCAAAGATTTCAACTTCAACAGCAAAAGAAATTGAAAAGTTTGCAGTTCCAGGATCAAAAATTCAAATGCTCTATGTTCTTCAAGTTCAAGTGAGTAAACATTTGAGTTTAAAAACAGTTTTTAAAACCTGTGAAAAAGCTTAAATGTTTGTGATAAATTGCTGTAGGATATGATTGTAGATGTTTATGATGTGAATGCATGTGTATATATATATATATAAATGTCTGTGCATATGAATGTATATATCTGTATGTATATAGCTTGACCCTGTGATGATTTCTGTTCCAAGCAACAGAACAAAAATTCCTTTCTTCCAAATGATTTGTTGTTAGGCCATGTTGTTTAAAAAGAAAAGTACTACAACATGATAATATTAATTTAAAAATGATAATAGGAAATTTTATTAAGTATTCATCTCAAAAAAAAATTGTAAATGATAGTGAAAATCAAAATTGGCTTAAAAATCGATCATGGTAATTTAAAGTTTGAATTATACATCCACATTAGTGATAGAAAATGATGAACTTAGGAATTAAAATCACAATTTTTAGTTTTTTAAATGGTGAGATATTCTGGGATGAATGGGAATTGGGTTTCGATCGAATTCTGGCGATCGGCATGGTAATGTCTGACGATTTTTGGGTTGAAGGTGGCTGAGGTGTTGACGGTCACGGTAAAAATAGTTATGGATTTTATCATCGGCCGTGGTGGCAAGGCAACATGGAAGTAGGGTTTTTCTGTGTGTTTGGTTCGTTTGTATTGTCGAGGTGAATGGGACGACGGTGGCGCATGGTAGTCGATCGCCATGGGGGAAAATGGTTCGTCAAAGTGTGGCGATGCTTCGGTGGGGTCAGCGTGGGTTCTGTTATCAGAGGCATCGGCGATTGGTGGTTTCCATTTTGGTAGGTTCCAATTTTTGAGCATGTGGTTCATTTTTTGTCTCGATGGCGAAGTTGGCGATCGTGAGGGTCGTATGGGTAGGCAAGGTGATTGGTGACTGGTAGGTGGTCATGGTGACGGTCGAAGGTGGCCGGGGTGCACGTGCACATGCACGTTGGTCTGTGATTTTTGGCTGTGTGTTTTTGTGTTTAGAGTGGATGGAGATTTCTCGGGTTTGTTCTCGTGTGGGTGGCGTGTGTGACTCGAGTTGGTGAGTGGGTTGAGAGTGATACGGGTAAGACTCGGGGAAAACATGTGGGAAGGCTCGGGTTAGGTTTAGTTCGAGCCATTTTTTAAATTTAAAAATGAATCATGTTCTGGTTTTAAAATTTTAAGCAAATTTGGAATCTAAGTTGATTTGTAAAATGTTTGCAACAAGCTTTAAATTGTTTAACATGTTCAAGTTTAAAAGCAAAGTTTTAAATTGTTTAAAAAGGATTTTAAGGTCTTTTAAACAATTTGTTCCTAAAGGAAATGTTAAAAAAGTTTAAAGTTGAAGATTATGAAAGTAATTTAGTTTTAAAAGTTTAACAAAGTTTTAAGGTGAATTTAAGGTGAAATGTTTTTGAAGGAATGTTTAATTAAGTTTCAAAGAATAGGAATTTTATTTATTAAACAAGTTTGAATAAGTATCAAAGATTTTAAAGATTTAAAATTTAAATGTTCAAATTATTTTGTTTTTGAAGAAATTTTATAATCTTTCAATTATATAATAAATTTGCAAAATGTTTTCAAATGAAAGTATAATGATATAATTAAGTATATAATAAAGATAAGTAATTTATCTTTAAATTATTTAAGTTGTGATTAATTAAGGGTAATTAATTTGTAAAATTATTAAGAGTTAATCACTTAATAAAATTAATTGGTGTAATTAATTAATGTTAATAATCAGAGGATAATTTCTAAAGGTAATAAATTTTAAGAACAATTACTTAATGAACTTAATTAAGAGATAAGTTAATTACTAAATGTGATTAATCGAAAATTAATTAATGATGTAATTAATTAAAAGATAATTACTTAGAGAATTAATTAATGGGTGGTTAATGTTGGATCATTAACTAGTGGTTAAGAGATGATTAATTAATTTAGGTAATTAATTTAAGATAATTAATTTATTAATTAATTAAGGATAAACCTTGAAATGGATTAAGTATTAATTACTTAATGTAATTAATTAAGTGAATTACTCAGTGTAAGTAATTAATAACTACATTGATAATCAATTGAAGGTTAATAAATTAATTAATGCGATTAGTTAATGAATATGATTAATTAATGAATGTGATTAATTAATGGGTAATTAATGAAGTGATTAATAAAAGAACAATTACTTAACGAAGTAATTAGTGAATAATTAATGAATGTAATTAAGAAATAAATTAATTAGAGATTAAGTGATGATTAATTGATTAATTAATTAATCTAATTAATTGTAGGTTAATTAATTAGTTTAATTAATTAAAGATAACCACTTATTAATTAATTGAGTAATTACATAGCAAGATAATTAATGGATAATTACAGGATGTAATTAATTGAAGATGATTTAATAATGGAAGTAATTTGGATTAAATTACTTTGTGTAATTAATCAAGAGATTAATTAAAGATGATTAATTAAGGAGTGATTAATTTATTCTATGAAGTAATCAAGGGTAGTTAATTACTGGATGTGATTAATCAAGAGTGATTAATAAATGTGATTTAATTAAAGATTAATTACTTAATTTAACTAATTAAATAGAGTAATTAATAATTAATGTAATTAATTTAAATAGAGTAATTAATAATTAATTAAAATTTAATTAAGGATCGTTAATTAATATAATTAATGATGTAATTAAAGGTTGATTAATTAAGATTAATTTATAAAAATAAGTGATTAAAGAGTAATTAATTAATGTAATTAATTAAGGATTAATGTAATTAATTATAGTTAATTAATTAGTGAAGTAATTAAAGGTTAATTACTATAAAAGGATAAGGATAATTAATTTGTGAAATTAATTAAAGGCTAACTACTTGAATGTAGTTAAAGGATAATTAATCAAGGGAGATTAATTAAGGAAGATCATTAAGAGATGATTAATTAATTTGTAATATAAGCGGGATTAAGGTAATTCTAGTGATTAAAAGATAGTAATTAATTTAATTAAAGGTTAATTAAATTGATTAAGAGTTAATCAAACCTGCTTTGGATGAATGATATTAGATGATTGATATTGGATGATTTGGATGTGATATCTCTGATATTTGATATGTGCTGCATTATGAGATGATTGGTTGATATGATTATCTATATGTGATATTGTGAATCATATATCTATTTATGTTATTCTGAAAATAAGTTGAAATTGTTTAAAAATTTAAACAACTTCGACATTAAATTGGCGTTTTGGGTTCGGTGAGACTGGGATCTGGTTTCCAGATTTGGATATCCGAAAACCACTTCGATCCAAATTAGACGTTAGGTCGTGAATCCATGTGGAGTTCAAGATGAAGACTCGAGGTGTAAGAACTATTGATCGTTAAAAACTTTGAGGGTGATTCCAAGATGAGTTAACGGGGATAGTACTTTTAGGTTCGAGAAGGAGAATCGGAGTGCAAGGGCTATGGTCGTTAACTCTGAGGGTGATTCCAAAATGAGTGTAACGAGATAGTGCCTTCGGTTTCTTTCGAACCCGGAACGAACTTGTATGGATTGAATGCTTTCAGAACATTGTCAGGTGGATGATGAGCATTCTAAGATAGACGTGTTCTATAAAGGTAATCGCAGCCTCAAGCCTCATCAACCGGGAATGGCTAAAACAGGGGAGGTGCAGCAAGGTTAAGTGGGTAGCACCCAAGTAGGACGAGATTTACCCCTGTCTAGAGGTCCCTTTCTATTTCGGCTTAGTGTGTGGTTGGTCGCGCCAACCACGGGTTGGTCTTGTTTGGGACTGTCCAGTAAGGGATGGTTCCGGCCTTGTGTTGCGGGGGATTTAGGGTGGATCCTTGGTACGGTGATCTAGGCCCCGTACTGTGACGGGAGGTACCCCAGTAGCCCTGCCATTGATGGAAACCCATTCTTCCTATGTGCCCTTTACGGTTTTGATTGTAAACCTATGTATGCTGGAATTTAATAAATGTAACAATTTCGACTATTTCGTATTTACTTGAAAACCCTAGACCATATTGTAATATCACTGGATTTCTATCAAATGTTTTGGTTAGCGTAAGGTAAAAACTTTTCCATGTTTATGTGTAGGAAGTCTTACATGATACCTTTCTTTTCAAAGTTTTCAAAGTTAAGCAATATTAAACCGTTTACTCACACCAGACCCACGTCTGACCCAAGTGTTTATTTTCTGTTTTATTAAACTCTTGGGTACTCATATTATATATGAGTAGTCGAGGGATTCAGGTTAGCTTGACGAATTCTGAAGGAGATTTGGAGCAGGAGGCTTCGGCGTGTAGATATATAGTGGTTCCGTTGTGTTTGTGTTGTGTCTGTATCTTTGTGATATCTTGAGTTGTGTACTTAGACAGGTGTTTATAACTGTCTAATATGAGTTGTATAAGTTGTGTATCTCTGATTTATATCATACTATGTAATATTTTATGTGATATATTATATTTCATTCGTTCCACTGTGAGAATCTATTGTTGTTGAGTTTCTTCTTTTCTTTCTTTCTTCTTCTATCCCTTTCTTTCTTAAATCATGATGCGTCTTTCTGGTAGATGGAAGACGGGTCGTGACAAAAATGGAAAATTTGTCAAATTGGACTAAATAAAGCAAAGTATTGAAATAAAATTATTATGTAAACAAATTAGTTAAACTTGTAAATGGAATTGAAATTGAGTATTGGGATTGTGTAAAGTAAAGTGAAGTTATAGAACTAGTTTAAAGTGAACTAAAATAAAAAAATTTGGAAGTAAAAAATGGTTTGAGATAGGAATAAATTACTAAATGGAACTAATCAAATAGAATTAAATATGATTTGAAATGAATTGAATTCAATATCTAAAATCGAAAGGTAAATTAAATTCAGAATGGAATTGAAAATTTAAGTTAAATAGATATGAAAGCTTATGTAATGAAATAAAAATAAATATTAAAGTGTATAGAATATTTATAATAAACTTAAGAAAAATAAAGGTGAAATCCTTAAGTAAATTGACATTGAAAGAGATACTAAGTTTGAATGGAGATTTAGTAAAGGTGGTAATTGTGAATAAGTGATGGAATGAATGTAATTGTGAATAAAAAGAGAATTGATGTAGCTGAAAACAATTGAGATAAATATGCAGGATGTACATATATTATTTTATTCACATAGCGATTCGATACAAAATTCGAGCATAGAATTTCGAGATAATTATATCGATCCAAGTTGAGATTTTTTACGCTCGATTTTCGACGGCGAACCTAGGTATGGATATTTCATTGGTTCTGAAATTTTCTATCATAGTTTAGGACCATGCAAGGAGAATGACGGTTTCTGATCAAGAAACCAGATTTGAGTCCGCACTGGGAAGTCGGGTGGACGATATTAGTTTGGAAGTGAAATTGTGTGATCGAGTGAGCGATCGAATTTGGTATTACGTATGGATGATATACGTGTATCGTACGGGCTTGAATGAAATGTACGTTGAAATTTTGCAAAGAGATGAGTAAAATGATTTTGAATTCTGTGATTGGATATTATTACTGAGTAGGGTGCAGGTAATTAATAGCAAAGGATAAATAGATGATGTTTTCAAATTCAGAAGATAAATTGAATTACCCGACAAAAGGTATGTATTTAAATTTCTGTATAAAATTTGATGATTTTCTGGTCTAGCCACTTGGCATTTTGTTTTCTTTTGAATTTAGGGGCCCGTATTGGCATTTTATAGTTGTACCGATCTAGCCGCGCAAAGAAGACGCTGGCGAAATTTTTCAAAAATTTAGGGAGTTACAAAAAATTTTCAAAAATTTTGATAACTTAAAATTTGGTTTTAAATTTAAATTTGAATTATTGAGCAAATAATATTATTTGGAACTTATGGATTGAATTTGGGAAGTTAACAAGACGGATAGTGTGTCTTTAATAAAAGGATTGTTTTGGGTGTGATTATAAACTGTTTGGTTTTAGGAAAATAGTTAACGGGTTACGTACCATTCCTCAACTAGTAATTTCGTGGACGAAATTCTTTCAAGGGGGAGGAATGTGACGACCTGGGATTTTGGAATTGATTTTAAATATTTAAAAGTTAAATTATAACTTTAATTTCAAATGCCACTATTTATTTGGTGATTTAATTGTTTAATTAAATAATTTGAAACTGGGTAAATGGTTGAATCTGGAATTTTAAGCTTGTTAAAAATAATTTAATGGCTTAGAAAATCTGTATTAACAATACTGAAGATAATAAAACTTTTAGAAATTGAATTTAAAGATGGTTTGTTCAGTTTTGAAAGTTTATCGTTTAAATTGATATTTAAAAATAGCCTTCCGAGGCACAGTCTCAGAATTCGACAAAACCAGTTCCATTGGATCCATAATAGTATATTATTGTCGAATTTCATTTTTTGTAGTGTTTGGAGTGATCGTTTGGTCGTACGGTAAATAAATGCGCGGAAATCTATATCGAAGATTTTATTTAATAACTAGGTCCAAAATGCTATCTTCTCCATACGATCGAATTAGGACTCGAAACCATTTCCATTGCATTAAGAATAGGGGTTTAACATTATAAATGCTTGGCGGCACGTCTCGATAGGAGGTCGAAATTTTGAGTTGCGTAATTTGTAACGATTTAAAAAATTTAATTCAATTTAAATTGTAATATATATGTTTTCTTCCTTCAATTTTCTATAGACTTCATCACAACACGTGTCTACCCTAAGAACACATGTTCTCCATGGTATAACCCATGTTCGTTAAAAAAGAAGAGATACTCGAGCCAGTAAACAAAGAAAAAAAGAGAGGATATAAACATGTTGTTTTAAAATGGCAAAAACTAGTTCATTCTCGTTTTAAAAAAATAAGGATAATGGCCTCCTCCTTTCTGACCTTAAATCAAAATTTATCTCGTATCTATTCAAACCCATCTTTCTACTTGATTCTCGACCTTTCGGAGGGTTATGGCAGCGAATAGATCGCGAAGGAAGGTGTTTGGCCAAGGCGACTCGGCAAATTTAGGGATCTGCGTCGAATCGAATCGCGTGCAGTGGCTTCAGAGCAGCACGACGCGGAGGTGAGCAACTCGTGCACTCGATTGGTTGCGGCAACTGGTCGAGGCTCTGGCTGAGCTAGGTTTTTGGTGAAGGTTGCGAGCGGAGGGAAGCGCGTTCGCCAGTGACTGGACGGCAGGAACTGAGTCGCGACTAGACAGAGTTTCGATGGGATTAGGGCTGTAATATGACGATCTTCGAGGTTCACGTGGGCTCGCATGGGCACGCGTGAATCAGCAATTGTGACCATCGATTCATGACTGAGGGGGAGTCTTCGAGCTCGAGAGATGTTCAGAGTTGTAAGTATTCTCG
This sequence comes from Allium cepa, assembly GCA_030765085.1. NCBI lineage: Eukaryota > Viridiplantae > Streptophyta > Magnoliopsida > Asparagales > Amaryllidaceae > Allium > Allium cepa. The sequence continues at coordinate 638,076,842 of CM060941.1, forward strand.
GTTAATTTTACTGAATTTGATATATACATAACAGATTTATAATATAAATGTTGATATACCTGCCTATTTTAAATTATAGGTTAAACAGAGAAAATTTTATACAGATAGATTTTTGAAATTTTATATATAAGAACTTTAAATGCTGAAGGTTATGTAAAAATTAGATTTATATTTTTAATATATGTAGTTTCCAAGGTAATTTTAATACATTGAATGTTTATATAAAATTAGATTTTTGAAATCTATAAATTATTTTTTTAGTATTTATATGTGGTTTCAAAGGAAGAATAAATATACATATACATTTTAAAAGGGATTTTAGGCACAAGGAAGAAGTTGCAAAAAAAAATTAGTCTCATGGACAAAAAGTTTGTTTTTTAGGCTGAATGACACTTTTAGTGTAAATCACAGAATGATAGTTGTAACTATCATTTTCAGTTTACACTAAAAAGTGTCCTTCAGACTAAAAAGCAAACTTGTTGTCCCCGAGACTTATTTTTTTGCAACTTCTTCCTTGTGCCTATTTACCTGTAAAATGTACGAGCTTATTTTGAAATAATAGATTTGGCGATTAATTTGCTCATTTAATTATTTCTGTCACTAAAGTAATTTATCAAAGGAAAAAATTAAATTAAATTTATTGAATGGAAAATTAATTGTTTGATTAATTCAAATAGTAATAAATCGTGAGTTGTTCATATAAGGTCAAAACCGTGAAATCAAGTCGCGATTGGATTGGATTGCAAACAAATCAAAGGTGAGTTAACCTCACTCATTTGGATTACCTTTAAATTTAAATAGTTAAATTTAAATTATTGATTGTTTGTTTGAATTGATAATTTATTATCAGCATTGGATGTGGTATATTATATATAGTAATAAATATATATATTAGAGTGATTGATTTCCGCATTATATAGCGGATGAGACCCTATGCGCCCGTATAATAGAGGATGATCCCATATACCACGATATCACACCTCGAAGTGTGATTGGTATTTTATATTGTGCTAACATCTGTGCATGCAGGGAAAACAGGTTGGAGGGATCCAACTGAATTCCTCAAAATATTTAGAATGTTTAAATACTCTGTGATATGATTTATTTGATAATCTATGATAGATTATATTGGTAATTGAAAATATTGGATGCTATGGTTTAATTGAATATATTTGGGTATATTGACATATCAGAATTTAAAGATGGGATTTTTGAAGAAATTAAAAAGAGGATTTTAAGTAAAATAATTATAAAGAATTTGGATAAATTAAAGAACGAATTGGAAAAGGATAAAGTTGATTTTTAAATTCTAATAAATAAATTCCGAGTATGGTAAAGGAGATTTTGAATAAATGGGAATAAATGATATTTTTTTAACTTATGTGATATTATTTAGAGGAATAAAATATTTATTTTTAAATTCAGATTTAAATGGTCTGGGAAGAAATAAAAGGAAAATTTTGAAATAAAGTATGAAATTTATAATTTCAGTTTTAAATAAGATTTTTAAATCATAATTAAGAAATAAATCTGGAATTAATGGATTTATGAAATAAACTTTGAATAAATCGAGAAATAAATTTTATGGGAAATTAAATTTAGAAAATTGATTTTTAAATCGATTTAAATGATTGAAACAGTATATCAAAAGAGAATGAGATTATAGAATTTATAAACGGGGTTTATAAATAAGTTGAAATAATTATCAGAGGATAATTTGGAAGTATAAATTCAGAATGGGAACTTATAAAGGAATGGGCAATTTGTTTAAAAATAAATAGTGGTTTATTTTTAAAGGTGTGAAAGAAAAGTGTATTTCCCTGAAAATTCAAGAACGTTTTCAAGTAGATTCTTTTTTAGTTTAAGTTAGAAGTTTTAATTTTTTTTTAAAAAGAATGTTTTTGAGAATTATTTAAGCTGTTCAAAATTTTAAAGGTAAATATTTTATTAAATTAATTATAGTAGTAGTTATTTTGAAAGGTCAATTCGTATTATGATTTTAAAAGATAATTATTAATATTTATATTTTGTAAAGTGGTTTTATTTTAAAGATAGTTTGGTTAAAGTTTTATTTGAAAACTTGTATAAAATTTTGTGACTTTTATTTTAAAATCTGTTTTGGCTTAAGTTTTACATGAGAAGTTATTATAAATTTCATAACTAGTTATGTAAATAAAGTCTTTTAAGTGTTTTTATCTTAAATGTTTTAAAGTATATATATTTTTAGGTAAAGCGATTTTAAATTATTTTAAATCTAAAGTAGTTAGCCTTGGTAATTTTCAGTGGAAAAAAACAATATTTGGGAATTTATTCTGCGAGAGGAAAGTGATTTTGAAAATTATTTTCAAAAGGGTTGAAGTGTAAAGAAATATCATGCAAAGATTATTAAATAATTTGGGAAATTATTAAGGCCTGATGATTGTTTGTGAATGTTATTTGATAATTAAACAACCGACTATCAATATTGGCCAATGCGCTGATCGTTTCGAAGAGACCGTGATCGGGATTAATTTTTCGAAAACCACTTCGATCCCGTTTGAACGTTTTCGTGAGGAAGACAAGAGCTTGGAGTCGAAGATGGAGCAGTAAAGTGCAAGGGCTAATCGCTACTAATCCTTAGGGTGATTCCAAAATGGATGTAGTAGAATAGTGCCTTCGGTTCCGTTCGGACCCGGAATGGACTTGTATGGATGAATGCTTTCAAAACATCGTCAGGAGAACGATGAGCATTCTAAGTGAATGTGTGCTAAAGAGGTAACGCTTAACCTCGAGCCTAATCAACCGGGAATGACTAAAACAAGAGAGGTGCATACGAGGCTAAATGGCTAGCAACCAATTAGGTAAGGTCACCCTTGTCTAGAGGTCCCTTTTATTCGGTTGTGTGGGCGGTTGCTGATCCCAGCCGCGGGGTGAACTTATTCGGACTATCCAATAAGGGGTTGCTTCGGTCTTGTGATGCAGGGGATCAGGGTGGATCTCAGTACGGTGATCTAGACCACGTACCGTGACGGACGGTACCTCCAGTAGCCCTGCCATTGTATGGAATCTAATCTCCAATAAGTGCCTGTATGGTTTTGATTGTGCCCAGCTATGCTGAAACGTGAGATGCAAGCATTTCAGCTGGATTCTATTTTACTTTCTATAGACATTATTATAATATCAGATGAATTTGATAAAAATGTTTTGGTTATCGTATGGTAAAAACCCGGCATGTTTATTTGTGGCATGGTCTTACGAGATACCTTTAATTTCAAAAGGATTTTGAAAACTTTAATAATCCAATTGAGTGTGTTTTCTCACCCTAGTCTTCTAGACTGACTCGGGTGTTATTTAACTATAATGTTTGGGTCAGACCGAGTATTATAGAGCACAGATTCTAGATGCACTACTATGGAGCTCAGGAGACGAGCTGGATGGCAAGATGTATCGGACGTATTTGATGAATTATCCGCTGTGTATGGTTTGATGCATAATCAGTTTCTATGGGGACAAGTTAATATAACTGTCCAGTATTTTGTTATTGATGGTGTCGTACTCTGATGATGTAATGTATAAACAGATATAATTCCTTTTGTTTAAAGATTAGTTCATTTATCTATTATATATTGTTCCGCCGCGTTTATGAGATTCTAATATTGTTTTCTATTTTCTTCTTCTACCTCCTTCTTTCTTTTTGCTCAGCAATTTGTCTTTTCCCGGCACTCGATCGCCGGCATATAATATAGTGGAGTATTTGTGTCGATTTTCGAGGGTCGAGAAGGGCAGGCCGTTACATTGGCAAAACATTAGTCATATTTTATATGGTTGTATATGGTTATTATTAGGTCGTAATCATTAAAATTAACTGAGGTATTAACAATCTCCCCCTTCTTGATGATGATGAGAACCATTAAATATTTCTGTATATAAAATATGATATAACTCCCTCCGTATATATGCATATATATATATATATATATTACTTTTTCTCTGCTTTTTCATCAACAAAATTGTGTGAAAATAGTAAAAACTCCCTCTAAACAAAATAATTAGAAACTATAGAGTTAAAATCAATAATTAAGAACTAAAATAATCGACGCTTACCAGCTATGCTGTAATATGACATAATGATGATATATGGAGACTCATAACTAAATAAGATATGATTTTATTTATTCAAATCAAACTATACATGTTAAACTATCGATCTAAGCATATATAAATAAAAAATGTAAATCAAATCAAATCCTTACAAACCAAAATAAGATGTACTAAACTTAAACCTATGGTTTTGATAGCAGGAGACTTATGGATGGGGAAAAAGGGATAGTGGAGACAAAAGTTTCCAATTTATTTCACGAGATTTCCTTCCCCATTGAAGCAAACTTTGCCAACACATTTGATTTCATTATCATCTTCGACAATGTCTTCCTCCTCTTCCTTTTATTCCTCTTCAGTATTGATGGGGTTGAGTGACAAGATTAGGAGTTTCTTCTTCCATTACTGTTGGATTGGCTGGATTGTCCAATAGATGCTTCTGGAGATTGCAAAGTATGCACCATTGCTTCTCTTGTTCTTTCAAGTGGCATGGTTGAACGACCTCTATTTCTAAAAGTATGTTGATGACATGTTTTAGATCATCTTCAATCTTGATGACTTTGGTTAAGGTGGTGGTTCGGAAAGGGCCTAGAATGGGGTTTCGAAGGAAAAAGGGGCGGTCCCTTCTCTTGGACGTTTGGAACTTGAGGAATCCATCATTTTAATTCCATTTGAAATTTACAAAAGAAAAGGATTGGGAAATGAGAAAGAAATCGAAATTCAGTGGTTATATAATCAAATTTTGAATTTTGAGTTTTAGAGGATAAACAATTTTCATATTTCTATAGTATATGTCGACATATTCACATATTGTATGTTGACAGACATGTGTTAATTTTGATTTTTTTTAAATATACAATTTATATGTTGCTGTATTTATATTTCAAAGAAAAAACATATTCCTAACTCTCTTCTAAGCTTTACAAAAGATGTTTGATTTAGCTGTTTTGTTAAAATATCGGCTATTTGATTTTCAATATTTACAAATTCAAGTAAAATTACTTCTTTATTTACATTATTTCTTACAAAATGATGTCTAATTTCTATATATTTGTCTTAGCATGATGTGTTATGTTTTTAGACACATAATTTTCAAAAGAGTGAGTGGAGAGAACAAAGTATGTAATTAACTGTCAAAAATTTGTTTGAACTCTCCATTATGTAGTGAATAAACAGATGTGTATGTTCATGAAGAGTTGTGACGAATAGACACTTCTTTTCAAAGTTTGAAAAATCATTTGGCGGCATAAATGTCAACATATCATCTGCCTATATGTCGACATATGCTTCTAAATATTGAAAACTAATTTCTTTTAAAATATTTTGAAAATCCTATACACTGTACTTTGTAAAATAGTTTCGACATAGTTTATAAATATTTTGAACTTTGAAAAATTTATAAAATATTCCAAAATAATTTTTGAAAATTCATTTTGCTTAGAATTATAAAAGATAGAAAATAAGAGATAGAGATCAAAGATTGCTTCTTGGGACTTTATCAGTATATTATAACTCTATATACTAAATTATTACCTTGAAATCTTCATATCTTGGTCTTTGTACTCATGAGACTTCATGACTGTTTTTTTGGTCTTTATACTATATAGTCTTTGATTCAACACCTGTGTAATATTCTGCACTATATACTATATAACTTGAAAAAATATTAGTATCCATATTTTATATGATTGTATATGATTGTATGTGGTTGTTATCAAGGTTGTTATCATCAAAATTAACTAAGTTATTAATACATAACACTATGGTCGAGATCTTGTATATCATGTTTTGGCTAGTCTAAACTGTCAGATTTGATTTGCCTCCTTATTTTATGGGATGAGGTGTAACAAGGTATGATTACTTTCTTTAAAGATTTTCCCACTCTCAAAACAATCACTCATAGCTTCTAGTACTAGATCCTTCACTAATTCTCAATGAATTTTATAAAATTTTAGGTTGAAACCATCTGGGCTCGGGGAAGTGTCAACTTTAACACTATATGTAACACCCTAAAATTTCAATGATCGATAGTTAAATAGCTAATTTGAATATTTAGTCGTTAATTAACAAAAAGTTTATTATACTCGATTTTTTAGAGATAGATGAATTAGGACATGAGACATCTGCCTTTGAGACCGTAATTCTGTCATGAGAAAAATGAGTATAAGCTTACTTTGTTTGGAGTCGATAAGTTTTTGGAGTGAATAGTGATTTCTAGAAAGGAATGAAAGTTGAGTTTGATTAAGGCCAATAAGCTAGCTTAAGTGTTAGCTGATTCCTTCATTATTCGCATTCAATTTTCATTCTATGTTACTTTCCACATCCTCTTCTCTGATCTTTTCCTAATTTCTCGCTTAATTCCCTTTCTTTATTCCACTACTCCAAGATTAAATGAGATTTTTAAATCCAAACTAAAATCACCTTAGTTTCTCTCTAATCATTCCTCACATAAACCATGAAGGAGTTAACATGAGGTGGAGCTTGGAGCCAAATCTCAACTTTAAAGAGAGCTTTACGTTTGGGTTTTCACGATTAGAGCTTGATTTTATGAAGAAGATTTTAAGTGGGATGATTCTACTCATATTTACTTGTTATACCTAATTATTTTGTTATTTGTAATTTTGAGGTATTATGAAGTAATTTAAAGAATGTTGGTAATGTAATTAGGCTTATTTATGCCTTACACATGTTCATATCATCATATTTATTAAAGACCTTTCAGATCATGTTATGAAAAGTTAACAAGCTCTGGATTAGGTTTTAGGATGATTAAGTGATTGTGAATGACTGTTTGGGCTTAATTATGTGTTATAGATATGGTTTAGTAATTATATAATTGTATTGAAGTTATATATGAATGCTTTAGGAAAGTTAGTGAGCTGATTAAATGGTTTAGTAATTATCCACTCTTTAGATCATATAGTTCAACACATATGAAAACATGATCTCTCTTTTATGGTCATAAGTGCTTTAATTGATGTGCTTATCATAAGTATTGTAACAACCTACATATTTATCGATTTTATATTTAAATATTTTATCGATACTCGGATTTTAGTCCGAAAACCTACTTTTTGCAAACAATCGAATTGGGACTCGAGACCCCTTCCATTGAGTTCAAAATGCCATTTGCAACCTTTTTGAGTATAAGCTTCGATATGTTTGGAGTAAGTTGATTTTTGCCACTTTTTCACTTAGGGCTTTGGCTTGGGTTCAACCCACTAGCCAACTTAATGCCCCAAACTGAAACCCCCCCTTCATTCACACCCTCTTCCTCTACTTTTCAGTTCTAAAGAGATTAATGGTGAGTGGAATGGGAAATTAAAACTCCAAACCCTAGTTTTCTTTTGCAAATCAAGCTCTAGCTCCAAACTAATAGAAGAAGCTTTGGTAAGCCTCTCTTCTTCTTCTCCAACTCATTCTCTTATCAATTTCAGAAATTCCTAAACCTAACTTTGGGAATGTTCTTCTTTTAAAGCTTAGAATCAAGCTTCTTGAATTGGGATTGAAGAGTGGTTGATCCTCCTTTGTTTTCAAGCTTCTCAATCTTTATTTTTGTGAAAAGGTGAGATTTTTATCTCACATCTATGCTTATATTTATCTTTGAATGTTGGGTATGAATTCCTAACACTTATTCATGTGCATTTGATTTTGATTTGGGTTGGTTTTGTGAATATTCCAATTTTAGTGTTTTGAAAGCCAAATCCTTAAAAATCATAGCTTTGATCTTTGATCATGATTTTGTGATGCATCGAAGAGCTTATAGGGCCGGGTAGTCGATTGGCATAAACCCCTAGCGTCCATTGCTCGTCCGATTTAAATTTGGTGGAGATTTAGCCCTCACTCAAATAGGCTGGGAGGAGCTGGAAACAGGCTCCGTTCGACCGAGCTCTGAGGCCGGCCGACCGACCTGCTACCAAAGTGCATAAGCACTTTTCTGTCTCTGCTCCGGTCGACCAACTACAGAGCTAAGTCGACCGACCTGCTTCCCGAGAATTTTTCTAGAACAGAGTCCGGTCGACCGAGCTCTGTAGCCGGCCGACCGACCTGTTGCTATTTTGCCTATTTCGCCTATTTTGCGAGGTTTCCAAATTTAATCGGTTCGTGTTCTTTCCTTCTTTGTTGTTATCATTTGTTATTGACTTTGATGACTTCTTACCTTCGGGAATTTTAGGAATATCCATTTTGATGAATTCGATATCGATTTCTTTGGATTTTTATTCACGTCTTCGAATGTGAATTTTAGTGATTGATTGTTTTACAATCATTTTTGTGATTTGTCACTTCAAAATATAAAGGTTTTCAATGCTAGTAGTAAATATCAAAACCCTTTCTTCAAAACGATTTCAACACTAATTTATTACAAAGCTCGTTTCTCAAACCGTTTTCCAATCTATTAGTATATACAAACCTTTACCTCACTCGTATGAGAAATCTAATTAAACGACTTAGTAAAACGAGTGGTATGAAACGCTTGCGTTTACTTCGCCGGTTAATTCTTGGACTTATTCGATTGAATCTCTTTTGACAATTTTCTAGTGGAGATTTACAATTAGTTCGTAAATATTTAAGTTAAGATAGTGGTTATGGGACATGAAGCTAAGCTCATATACTTACTACCTTAGTGTAATTGACACTTCTTGATGATCGATGATGATCATTTTGTGATTTAAACTAGCGATGTGCTATGTTTCTTTGTCCACGTAGGGGATGGTACCTCGTTTTATTGAGTTTCGTCTCATTTTTATTATAGGCTAACGACCTATTTATTTCTTGGGGTTTCGACCCAATTTTTGTAGGCTAGCGACCCACGTTTTTATGGAGTTCGGATCTTCGGGCGTACCGTTGTACTACGTCGTTGTTCTGAATTTTACGAGTTTCGGGTTCTTCGGGCGTACCGTTGTACTACGTCGTTATTCCAAACTATTCGAGTTTCTGGTTCCTCGGGCGTACTGTTGTACTACGTCGTTGCATCGGCTCTATGGTTAGAGACCATGGGATAACGTCCCGTTTTGTGATACACGTGTCGGTGAGTTTTCATGCTCCCGTTTTGTGATAGGCCTCCCCCTTTTTGTGAATGATCGTTTCTACGATCATTTTTGTGACTTTCAGATTTCTATTGACGATTTCTAGAATTTGAATTTCACCAATTTTATGATTGGCATTATATGTTGTCAATATTTGTGGCTTGGTGAATGAAATAAGGAGTATGACATTCCTTTTGATCTTTGAGAAGATATTTGTGATATTGATTAATCTCTTGTTGATTTTCAATTACTTATTTATCACAGCTTGGCATTGTGATTATTATACGTTTAGTCGTATCTCTTATTCTATATCATTTCATCTAATATTTATAGCAAGACTGATCCGTTTATTATTTTCTTATAAATAATACTTGGGTCAGACCGAGATGTTACAGGTGCTTCTGCTTGACTTCTCTTCTGGGTTTATCATCCTGACTTTTGGCTAACTACTTAGATTAGTAGTTTTTGGTTGTATACATTTGAGATATATACTCATAGTTGTGTACTTATTCTTTTGTATAGCACATGTTGCTATTCTTTTGTGTCATTGTGGATCTTTTTGACCACTACTCTGATGAACACTTTTATGTGTTATATATATTCATGTCTATTTCCGCCTTTGTGATATGAATTATCTGTAATTGATATATGTTATGTTTATTTCTATACTTGTTTCCGAAGACATTATTGCCACTGTGTAGTAGCTTTGAGTTTGTGTCGGTATGTCGGATTTCCTCTTGAAAAGAATGCAAGTTATATTTTATCTGGCATATCGTTACTCGCACAAAGCAATTATACAGATGGTCGCTCCTCAACAGCCTTATTCTCCGTGCTAGTTGACGGCATTACACCATAGTGTCCTTGGCTAGCATGGGTATAGAGGTGGGGCGTCACAGCTTGGTATCAGAGCCAAACTTCGGAACAATGTAGAATAATTTAACAAGGATCATCGTCCTAAGTCCTTCTTAGGAGTCATGCCTTAGGATTTAATTCGAGTCTTCGTACCGATTCATCCTATTTTCTTTATGATTCCTTGTTTTATCTATCAAGATTGCTTGATATTCATTTGTTGAATAACCTTTTTCTTCTTCTTTCTATCTTTCTCAAGGAAGAGAAATGGTTAGACCTGGCCGTCCCAGCGCCGGTCAATCTGGTGCTACTCCCCAAGATGGAGTTTTTATGTCTGCCCAGCAGCTTCTTGATCTAGTAAACAATACTCAAGCAACCGGTTCTAATCCGGAACCAACTCATCCTAAGTCTGGATTTGCACGCTTGTGCAACGATTATACCAACTTGGGTGGGAAACCATTCAAGGGTTCTGAAACTATTATTGAAGTCCAGGCTTGGCTGAGATCATGCGATCGAATCTTTTCTCGCATGAATCTTATCGATCTTCACCGAGTTCAGGTGGCTTCTAGTATGCTCCAAGAAACAGCATTAGACTGGTACGAACTTCTGATTTCCGAAATTATTGAAGCGGATCTTACTTGGGAGAAATTCCGAGTGCGCTTCGAGTTAAAATTCATACCAGAAGCTGAGAAGGTGACTTTGGCTCGTCGTTTTATTGACCTTGTTCAAGGTGAATCTTCCATGACAGACTATGTCGCGTCTTTTGAATCTCTTTCTAAATACGGGGTTGAATACATTAATACACCATTGAAGAAAAATCAGAGATTCGTCTATGGCTTGAATAAAAACCTCAAGAAGCCCTTACTTCTAAAGCTAGAAGTTTCTTTTGATCAACTTATTGATATCGCTCTTCGTCTTGAAGAGGCAGATAAAGAGAGTGATGCCGATGTTGTGAGTGCCAAACCAAAACTCAACAACAACAAGAAAATGCCTATTAAGTTCAAAGGGTCTTATCCCAACAAGAAAGGGAAGCAAGCAATTCCGGTAGCAAAATCTTCTGCCCCAGGTGGTGGGCAATGCTACAATTGTGGTTCTAAGGACCATTAGGCGAACAAGTGTCCGAAACCTCTCTTTTGTCGCTATTGCAAAAGCTCGGACCATTATTTGTCTTCTTGTCCCAAACTTCAAAACAGGAAGGAGGGAAAGCTTAATGTTGCTCAAGCCCCTAGCAACACATCTCGTGGAAAAGGTATTTCTCATTCTATCCTTGATGGCATTATTATGTTTCGTGATCAACCCATTCGAGTTCTTTTTGATACGGGTGCATCCCACTCTTTTATTTCAAAAGAACTTGTTGATACTTTTTCTTTGGATGTTTTTTGTTTAATGAATTCTTTGAGAATTACGAATCCGGTGGGTGGATCCGCAACAATCAGTTTGTTGTGTAAAGATGTCGAGATTATTTTGTGTGATCTTTCTTTCCGTGCCGACTTGCATGTTATGCGCTACTTAGGCTTTGGAATGATTTTGGGAATGGATTGGCTTAACCGTTATGAAGCTCATATCCTATGCCCTGAGCGGACTGTTCATCTTCGACATCCACAATCTGTTAAGCAGATTTCTATTACTCTCAAAGATTCGGATTCCACTTTATCTGCATCTTTATATTCTTTAAACCCTCGTGATGATGATAATGATGATGAGGAAGACGTCATTTCTCTTATTCACGTTGTTCGTGAATTTTCCGACATATTTGAGCCCGTTTTAGGATTACCACCTAAGCGAGCAATTGAGTTCAGGATTAATCTTACCCCTGGGGCTCAACCTATTACTCGTCCTCCTTATCGTTTATCCAATAAAGAAAATGAGGAGATGCGCATACAATTATCCGATTTGGAAATGAAGCAATTTATTCACTCTAGTTTCTCGCCTTGGGGAGATTCGGCTATTTTTGTGAAGAAATCCGATGGTACACTTAGGCTTTGCGTTGACTACCGCAAGCTTAATGATCTTACTACCAAGAATAAATATCCTTTACCTCGGATTGATGATTTATTTGACCAACTTAGTGGTGCTAGAGTCTTTTCACAATTAGACTTAGCTACTGGTTTTCATCAGCTTCTTATTGAAGAGGATAGCATTCCTTTGACTTCGTTCTGCACTCGATATGGATCTTATGAATGGCTTGTTATGCCAATTGGCTTGACGAACGCTCCGGCTTATTTCGTTGACCTTATGAATCGAGTTTTCACAGACTTCCTCGATCGATTTGTTCTCATCTTTATTGATGATATTCTTGTGTATTCGAAAACCGAGGAGGAGCATGAAAAACATCTTCGGATTGTGTTGGAAACTCTTAGGAGAAATCAATTAAAAGCAAAATTTTCTAAATGCTAATTTTGGCAATCTAGTGTGAAGTTTCTCGGTCATATTATTTTCGAATCTGGAATTTCTATAGATCCTTCAAAGATTGAAGCGATTCAAGATTGGAAGAGGCCGGAGAGTGTGACGGAAATCCGTAGTTTCCTTGGATTGGCGGGTTATTACCATCGTTTTATCAAGGACTTTTCAAAAAATTTCGTGCCTCTCACTAGCTTAACTAAGAAAGGTGTTAAATACATTTGGTCAGACAAATGTGAAACTTCTTTTCAGAAATTAAAAGAACTCCTTTCTGATGCTCCTATTCTTGTTATTCTCTAGGGGAATCAAGATTTCGTTGTTTATACTGATGCTAGTCGCGTTGGTTTTGGTGCCGTTCTTATGCAAAAAGAACGTGTTATTGCTTATGCTTCTAGGCAATTGAAGCCAGCTGAGACTAGATATGCCACTCATGATTTAGAACATGCGGCTATAGTTTTCGCCCTTCGAATTTGGCGTTATTATCTATTGGGAGAAAAAATAATTCTCTACACCGATCATAAGTCTTTGAAATATTTATTCTCTCAAAAGGAACTAAATTTGCGTCAACAACGTTGGCTCGAATTCCTTGCATATTATGATCTTGATATTCTTTATACTCCCGGAAAGGGAAATCGTGTTGCTGATGCACTTAGTCGCAAGCAACAAGCGGTTGTTTCTATGATGATATCCGAATGGAATGGTCTCAGGGTTTTATCCACTTGTGAGATTCGAGATCGTATTTCCGATTTATGTTCATCTCTTGTTTTATGTAGCCTTGAGGCTCATCCTTCTCTTTTAGACCGCATTCTTGAAGCTCAAAAGCTAGATCCCGAATTGGCTCTTCTTGGCCAAAATTTTAGGGATAAACTTGATATTGAAGTTTTGAAAGACTTTGATATTGATTCTCGTGGAAGTATTCGAAAATTTGGTAGACTTATCATGCCAAATAATATCGATCTCGTAAAGACATTTTAGAAGATTCACATCATTCTAAATTTACCATTCATCCTGGTAGTAGTAAAATGTATGCGGATATGAAGCAACTTTATTATTGGGAGGGAATGAAATCTGATATTGCTAACTTTGTTAAGTGTTGCATGACTTGCCAACTTGTCAAAGCCGAACATCAAAGGCCCGGTGGGTTATTGCAACCTTTAGAAATTCCAATTTGGAAGTGGGATCAAATTTCCATGGATTTTATAGACGGCCTTCCCCGTTCTCATTCGGGTCATGATAGCTTATGGGTTATAATTGATAGACTCACTAAATCCACCCATTTTATTCCCGTTCGGTCCAATCGAACCGTTCCTCTTTTGGCCAAACTCTTTATCAAGGAAATCGTTAAATTGCGTGGCGTTCCTACTTCTATTGTTAGCGATCGTGATCCATTGTTTACTAGTGGATTTTGGAAGAGTCTTCAAAAAGCTTTGGGAACGAAGCTTAATTTTAGCACCGCTTATCATCCTCAGTCCGATGGACAAACCGAGCGTGTGAATCAAACTCTTGAAGATCTTCTTCGTGCATGTGTTTTTGATTTTGGTGGAAGTTGGGAAGATCACATTTCTCTTGTTGAGTTTTCCTATAATAATAGCTTCCAATCTAGTATTGGTATGGCTCCTTTTGAGGCGCTCTATGGAAGGCCATGCCGTTCTCCTTCTTGTTGGCTTGAGGCCGGTGAGTTTAGGTCCAGATTTTATCCGTGATTCCATAGAAAAGATTGATCGTATTCGTCATAGGATGAAAGAAGCCCAAAGTAGAAAAAAATCCTATGCCGATAACTGGAGAAGAAAATTAGAATTTTCTGTGGGAGATCTTGTGTTTATTCGTGTTTCGCCTATGAAGGGTGTTGTACGTTTCAGTCAATCGGGAAAGTTAGCACCTCGATATATTGGTCCATTTTCCATCACCGAACGTATTGGTTCCGTGGCTTATTGCCTTTTATTACCGGCTCAGTTTTCTGCTATTCATGACGTGTTTCACGTTTCCCAATTGCGGAAATGCCTTCGAGATTTCGATTCTATTCTTGAGCCCGGTGTTGTGGAAGAAATTGAAGTTTCACCTAATTTAACTTATGAGCAACATCCTATTCGTATCATTACTTCGGAGGTCAAGCGCCTTCGAAATAAAGATGTTCTGCTTGTTAAAGTTCAATGGTCCTCAAATCCTAAGGATTGCTCTTGGGAATCTAGAGAATTCATGGAGCGAACACATCCGGATTTACTTTCTCGTGCTCTTTGAGGTGAACTTTTTATTTCAAATTTCTTTTGTGATGAATATGCTCTCATGGTTGTTACTATATATTTTCTTCTTAAATATTGCGAGGACGCAATTTCTTTAAGGAAGGAAGTCTGTAACAACCCGCATATTTATCGATTTTATATTTAAATATTTTATCGATACTCGGATTTTAGTCCGAAAACCTACTTTTTGCAAACAGTCGAATTGGGACTCGAGACCCCTTCCATTGAGTTCAAAATGCTGTTTGCAACCTTTTTTAGTATAAGCTTCGATATGTTTGGAGTAAGTTGATTTTTTCCACTTTTTCACTTAGGGCTTTGGGTTGGGTTCAGCCCACTAGCCAACTTAATACCCCAAACTGAAACCCCCTCTTCACTCACTCCCACTTCCTCTACTTTTCAGTTCTAAAGAGATTAATGGTGAGTGGAATGGGAAATTAAAACTCCAAACCCTAGTTTTCTTTTGCAAATCAAGCTCTAGCTCCAAACTAATAGAAGAAACTTTGGTAAGCCTCTCTTCTTCTTCTCCAACTCATTCTCTTATCAATTTCAGAAATTCCTAAACCTAACTTTGGGAATGTTCTTCTTTTAAAGCTTAGAATCAAGCTTCTTGAGTTGGGATTGAAGAGTGGTTGATCCTCCTTTGTTTTCAAGCTTCTCAATCTTTGTTTTTGTGAAAAGGTGAGATTTTTATCTCACATCTATGCTTATATTTATCTTTGAATGTTGGGTATGAATTCCTAACACTTATTCATGTGCATTTGATTTTGATTTGGGTTGGTTTTGTGAATATTCCAATTTTAGTGTTTTGAAAGCCAAATCCTTAAAAATCATAGCTTTGATTTTTGATCATGATTTTGTGATGCATCGAAGCTTATAGGGCCGGGTAGTCGATTGGCATAAACCCCTAGCGTCCATTGCTCGTCCGATTTAAATTTGATGGAGATTTGGCCCTCACTCAAATAGGCTGGGAGGAGCTGGAAACAGGCTCCGGTCGACCGAGCTCTGAGGCCGGCCGACCGACTTGCTACCAAAGTGCATAATCACTTTTCTTTCTCTGGTCCGGTCGACCAGCTACAGAGCTAAGTCGACCGACCTGCTTCCCGAGAATTTTTCTAGAACAAGGTCCGGTCGACCGAGCTCTGTAGCCGGCCGACCGACCTGTTGCTATTTTGCCTATTTCGCCTATTTTGCGTGGTTTCCAAATTTAATCGATTCGTGTTCTTTCCTTCTTTGTTGTTATCATTTGTTATTGACTTTGATGACTTCTTTCCTTCGGGAATTTTAGGAATATCCATTTTGATGAATTCGGTATCGATTTCTTTGGATTTTTATTCACGTCTTCGAATGTGAATTTTAGTGATTGATTGTTTCTACCATCATTTTTGTGATTTGTCACTTCAAAATATAAAGGTTTTCAATGCTAGTAGTAAATATCAAAACCCTTTCTTCAAAACGATTTCAACACTAATTTATTACAAAGCTCGTTTCTCAAATCGTTTTCCAATCTATTAGTATATACAAACCTTTACCTCACTCGTATGAGAAATCTAATTAAACGACTTAGTAAAACGAGTGGTATGAAACGCTTGCGTTTACTTCGCCGGTTAATTCTTGGACTTATTCGATTGAATCTCTTGTGACAATTTTCTAGTGGAGATTTACAATTAGTTCGTAAATATTTAAGTTAAGCTAGTGGTTATGGGACATGAAACTAAGCTCATATATTTACTAGCTTAGTGTAATTGACACTTCTTGATGATCGATGATGATTATTTTGTGATTTTAACTAGCGATGTGCTATGTTTCCTTGTCCACGTAGGGGACGGTACCTCGTTTTATTGAGTTTCGTCTCATTTTTATTATAGGCTAACGACCTATTTATTTCTTGGGGTTTCGACCCAATTTTTGTGGGCTAGCGACCCACATTTTTACGGAGTTCGGATCTTCGGGCGTACCGTTGTACTACGTCGTTGTTCCGAATTTTACGAGTTTCGGGTTCTTCGGACGTACCATTGTACTACGTCATTATTCCGAACTATTCGAGTTTCTGGTTCCTCGGGCGTACCGTTGTACTACGTCGTTGCACCGGCTCTATGGTTAGCGACCATGGGATAACGTCCCGTTTTGTGATACACGTGTCGGTGAGTTTTCATGCTCCCGTTTTGTGATAGGCCTCCCCCTTTTTGTGAATGATCGTTTCTACGATCATTTTTGTGACTTCCGGATTTCTATTGACGATTTCTAGAATTTGAATTTCACCAATTTTATGATTGGCATTATATGTTGTCAATATTTGTGGCTTGGTGAATGAAATAAGGAGTATGACATTCCTTTTGATCTTTGAGAAGATTTTTGTGATATTGATTAATCTCTTGTTGATTTTCAATTACTTATTTATTACAGCTTGGCATTGTGATTATTATACGTTTAGTCGTATCTCTTATTCTATATCATTTCATCTGATATTTATAGCTAGACTGATCCGTTTATTATTTTCTTATAAATAATACTCGGGTCAGACCGAGATGTTACAGGTGCTTCTGCTTGACTTCTCTTCTGGGGTTATCATCCTGACTTTTGGCTAACTACTTAGATTAGTAGTTTTTGGTTGTATACATTTGAGATATAGACTCATTGTTATGTACTTATTCTTTTGTATAGCACATGTTGCTATTCTTTTTTGTCATTGTGGATCTTTTTGACCACTACTCTGATGAACACTTTTATGTGTTATATATATTCATGTCTATTTCCGCCTTTGTGATATGAATTATCTGTGACTGATTTATGTTATGTTTTTTCTATACTTGTTTCCGAAGACATTATTGCTACTGTGTAGTAGCTTTGAGTTTGTGTCAGTATGTCGGATTTCCTCTTGAAAAGAATGCAATTTATATTTTATCTGGCATATCGGTACTCGCACAAAGCAATTATACAGATGGTCGCTCCTCAACAGCCTTATTCTCCGTGCTAGTTGACGGCATTACACCATAGTGTCCTTGGCTAGCGTGGGTATAGAGGTGGGGCGTCACAAGTATGGCATATTTGTGCTATTGATTAGTCAAGCCATCAAACTATAACACACCCCTTAAACCACTTACCAACTTTCATGAACTTGACAATAAAAATGAAAATGAAATTTATTTTAAGTACGCCCTATTAACCATTGATTAGAAATATAGACCATCAATTTTGAATTTCAAATCACTTACTTATGCCATAATCATATTTTGATGAAGAGGTATTTGTGTTAGTGACTGTTTAAGCATAGCCTATTTGGTGTCAACAATATAGGCTATCAAATTCAAAGCAAAAACAACAAATAAAACACTCTATTGATCATCATTAAGCACATAAAAGAGCATGAATTAATAAATAGTTGAAGCTACATAATTAGTGAGCTTCATTACCCCTAAGTTGAAGGGGTTTAGCCTCTCATATTTGTCATTTGATTAACAAATGTAGCTAGCAACATAAAAGCAAAAAAGAAAGGAAAATGAAAGCTAATGGAAAAGAGAAGCTAATTAACAAGAATTAAAACTAATCTACTTTGCATGAAAATAAAATCTACTCTATTAGCATGAAAGAAAGAAAGCTGTAAGTAAAATAAAACACTAATTAACATTGCATAAAAGAAAGGAAAAATACATTAAATAAAATGGCTAAGTAACCATGAAAAGAGAAAGAGAGCTTGTCCTTTTATTCTAAGCCTAAACTAAATAAGAGAGACTAAGTAAGAGAGCCTAAAAAAGAGACTAAGGAAGAGGGTTACATGAAACATAAGGGGTATATATACATTTGTTAAACCCTAATTCATATTTTTGGGGAATGCCCAAAATGCCTTTATAGAAAGTGTGGTGGCCAAGTTATCATTAGCTTCAATAATCCCCCACTTAAATGTACATGAAGCTTTAATGGCCTTTTATTTTATGTGCATTAGCTCCTAATTGAAAATCAAGGTAAGTGGGTGGGGTCCTCCATGTTCTTCACTTTGAATTATTTCCATCTTCATTCTTTTGTATCTTCTTTGTGCATGCATATTCCTTCATGAAACCACTTGTAATTAAGTTTAATCTCCTATAAAATAATATAGAAATTTCCAATTAAATTTTCTCAATTTAATTTATGCACAAAAATGAACATTTTGCCCTTGGATGAAGATGAATATGTGGCAATTTCAAATAATTGAATTTCGGTTTAAACAAGTTAATATACCCAATATGATTATTTATTCAATTTAAATAGATTAAATATGATGGAAAAAATATGCACATCTACGTGCACATCAAATACCCCTACACTTATCTTTTTATTCGTCCTCGAATAAAGAAAAACTAAGATAAATCCATTTTCGTAGGAAGCACGATTGTATTGAGTGTATGCAACAAACCGTTAAACCTCTGGGTGTCCCTAGTACAACAGGTGTTGTCTCATGATGGATTTCAACGAATACTACCCACAA
Source organism: Allium cepa (assembly GCA_030765085.1). Lineage (NCBI taxonomy): Eukaryota > Viridiplantae > Streptophyta > Magnoliopsida > Asparagales > Amaryllidaceae > Allium > Allium cepa. The sequence continues at coordinate 638,095,897 of CM060941.1, forward strand.
AATTCGAATGCGATATGAAAATATTTACCAAATGCAAGATTTATTTATAAAGAGATGAATGCGAGTTTTTAAAAATATTTACAAATGAAAGATTTTCTTTTAAATTCTCACGAATAAGTTAAATATAGGTTTCTATCATTATCTTGAAAATTTAAGCTATTTACTCATCAAAATTTCCAACAAAAATCAAGTTATCGTAATAAATAGACTATAGTTTAACTCATTATTTAGGTTAATAACAAAGTGTAATTATGAAATAGATTCTTAGTTGATTATCAAAGTTTATCAAAGTGGTATATTCATTTCTTTTCAATAACAAGTCAAATCGGATAAGTTAAAAATAGTGCTAGGATTTCAATTGCTTACTCGCTTTTGGATTTTTGAAAATTTTATTCATATTTACAATATTTATATGCCTAAATCAGGTAAACTGAGGCCAGATATATTATCTATGCACTGCCTTGCTGACGTATGTGAAGGGAATATAGAGCATGGCGAGTGAACACACGAGTGTGAAAACCTATTGATTGTACGCGTTATTAAAAAGAATTTTTATATATACACCTAGCTCAGATAAACTAAGGCCAGATATACCGATCGTGCACTGCCTTTCGGGCTTACGTGAGAAAGGTACAGAGCATGGCAAGTGTACACACAAGTGTGTACACCTGTCGACTGTAGGTGTTAATAGAAAATATTTACATATATACAAATGTTTTTTTTTTAATTTTTTTTGGAAAGAGAGAGTTTTGCAAAATCATCTTAGCACCACTTAACTTAGAAGACAAAAAAAGTTATATCCTTTACTTTAAATCAACCACTTTTTAAAACAAAGATTTTCAATTAGGATATATTTCATAATTAACACATATGAATCTTCTTATATACTAGTTAAACCATAGTTATTTGTAATCAAACTTCATTTTTATTTTTGTTAAGACAAATAAATTTTCAAAAATTTCAATTTAATCAACCAAAACAATATATTTATCTAATAGTGTTTCTTTTAAAAATAAATCAAAATACTTTAAAAAAAATTGTTTTTGAAATTTTTTACATGTTTTTTAAAAGTTTTGGAGGATAAATGAAAAATTAACCAAGAAAAATGAAGAAGATGAGACTCTCCCTCACACTTGATTTTAACTGTGTCCCCACGGTCAACCCAAGTGAAAGGAGGAAAAAATAAAACAAAATAAAACGATGACTTATATTTACATGAAAATGAGTGGTATTTACACGAGATCAGAAAGTATATAGTCAAAAAGTAAATGAAAGGTCTTCCAAAGACCGATCCATTTGTCTCGTCAAGTAGCGAGACACAGCTCAAGTGCAGAAAACCAAACCATACAAGATTTCGAAGTTGAATGTTAATTTGGAAAAACGAACGTTGTTTTATTGAAAATTGTACGAGTTGTTTTGTTTTCGATGATTTTTGAGGTCGATAAAGCAGTTGATTGAAGTTCAAGTTTATTTTCACCAATTTGAAATTCAAGCTTATCATTGAAAACATTTTCAGAGTTATTGATTTCAAAATCAAAATGGTGATTTTCATCTTCCCCGTCAAAATTTAACAACTCGTCATCCAAAAGTCCAAAAAATTCATATTCATTAAATTCGTCTTCCTTTATTGGACTATCAACAACTTATTACATGTCCCAAGTTCAAAATCCAAAGTTATTGTACTCAAATTTTGAGATCGAGAAAAGGAAGATCGTATTTTAAATTTGCTTCCACACCCTCAAAAGAATTGAAATCCAACTCAATTACCATGTTTTCAACAACTTCGTTAAGATTTTCGTTTTCAATTTCAAAAGTTGTTATTTGAAAATCGTTGATTTGGGTAAAAGATGGATTATCACTTGACTCACACGTTTGGATTTAGTTCTGTTTTTCATGTTGTTTCATATATATTTCAAACAACACCTTTTTACAGCTGCCAAAAATAGTTGCAATAGGTCTGTCACAACGGGCAGCCGCCCGTCGTTATATCCAGAGTTGTAATAGAACCTTTTTCTTACGATTGTCTTCGGCACTTGTAAAATAATTTGTTACAACTCCCTACAGCAGTTGTAAAAGACTTCCTATAACTGCCTACAACACTTGTAAAAGACTATTTTATAACTACGTTTGGCAGTTGTAAAAGATATTTTACCACTGCTACTGACAGTTGTAAAAGACGTTTTTACAACTGCGATTGATAGTTGTCGTAACAAGAATGCTGAATAAAAAAAATAATTTTTGAACATATTTTTCAAGTAAAGCAAGAAACTGATGAGCATAAATAATAGAACAAAAAAAAACAGTACACTATAAGAAATTCAATATTACATTATTATTATTATCTACCAAACTAGTATGTCATAATACAAATCAATGCAAACCAAAACAATACACTGACATAAAGCACAAAACATACCAACACAGTTGAAACAGTAACACTTTGACACATACACTCTGACCGAACCTTTATTTTCCTGTAATGCAAAAATTTAATCATGAGTATCAAAACTATGTAAAAGATGAAGCAAAATATTTCAATATAAAGCTATACAAATGATAAAGTTATAGACATCACTTCATCGAAACCTTTTCGCAAGTTCATCCCCGTTCAAGTTTCTAAAGACAAGATTGTTAATGTTCAAATTATGTATTCTTGGGTCCTGGTATTTGTAATCTATGCAAAGTCTTTGGTCATTGTTTACAAAAATATGAAAAAGATCTGAAAGCCCCTCAACCAGAGTTCATTCAAGTGTAGTAGTTGCTATTGCAAAGAAAAGGCTCACGTTTCAAACTAGGGTAATTGTAGCAGCATTGATAAAATATTTCATAAAATAAAATGTCGCCATTGGGCCCTACCTTCTGCCTGCGAGATGATTCGGTCTTTTAAAACAATGCTTATATCTCTGTGCTTATATCGAACTATTGTTTTCTATGTTAATTTCAGTTGACTTCTTGCCTATTCAATATATTTTTTCTCGTTTGATAATTGTTGGGATATACATTTTCCCTATCATTGAACAAGCTAAATAAATAATAAATAACTTAGCAGGAAGTTTATTTTCAAAGCAACCAAGTATTTCAGAATAATTGAAACAAAAAAGATTATCGTATGACATAGTAAAAAAACAACCAAAATGAGTGTAACCCAAGAAATATTTGCAATGTTACCTCCAGAATAGTCGATTATCATACAACTGTATATGGATGTTTAAACTAGTTTGCATACCGGGCAGCTTTAGACATTTCTAAATGTGCTTCCACTATAAAAAATAGTAAAATAAAATACAGATATTTGTAATTCTATATATGTGGTACCCACTGAAGTAACCAAACAACTTGGCTTTAATACTAAGCTCATTTCATTTCCAATAAGATTGCTTTGGTATTCAGTAATACTAGTTATCCATTGTTAAATGATAATCCTCATTTACCACTGCATAAACATAAGCTACTTGTGAAAGCACAGTGATCAGTAAATATTAGTAAAAGTTAGAGATTCTAGGACACGGTCATCCATTCTATTGAAGAAAATTCACCATGAGAAGTGTAAAAGGAGGTGGAAATTAAGAGCATAGTTTATAATTTATATACCCTTATGTACCGTTTTTGCATTATAGGATATAGCTATTTCTTGATCTTTAATATGTGCACACTGTAGACACCACCATAATAGAAAATTCATGTTTCTTGATCTTTACAAAACGTGGTTCTCACAAAATTGTGATCATTGGTTCTGACATTGAATCCAAATCCGAAAAAAGTATAAACATAATCTTAACAAGGGACTGGTGATTTTGGTAGAGATCTCAATTGTTTCATTGCAGAGTTCCATAAAGAAATGTTTCTATTAATATCTACAAGGTATGTTATACCAATTGATGAAAATGCCAATTTTGCTCTGTCAACAATGGGTAAAGTTTGTTTGTAGTCAAAGTCATTGTACACCTCGTATTTGTTATCGCTTAACAAACAAAATTGATTTATCATCCATAATATCAATGCAAATGCCAAGAAGATTGCTGTTACCACTGTTATGATTGAAGTGTTAGGAAATGAAAATAGGGCGATTAATGAGAGCGTACCAAGATTTGCAGACAGATTTAAATCTAAACCAACAAACGGTCCTGCAAACTGGGAAGAAAGGAAATTTCATGTTCAAATAGGAAGCATAAAAAGTTACTTGGTTATGAAAATTAATGGATTACATCAAATACTATATGGTAAAATCATTTTGAATTGCAAGTAATAAAATGCGAAAGAATTGTTCAAGGTGGATTTTTTTAAAACACTTAAATCGCATATAAAACCCAAAAAAAAACATTCTTTATATCACATCTCATAAACTAACTACTAAATATAAGGTTTTTAAAATATAAACAAACTGTTTACCTACTCAAATAGCTTAATCTGCAAGAATGGAATGCTTCTACAAACTAAAAGAATGCAAAATATGTAGGATTATGTGGTTCAAAACAGAACGCAACAGAAATTACTGCGTTGCTACAGAATTCAGTATGTTACAACAACAATCAGCAATATAGCAAAGCGTTACAAAATTAGAAAACTGCTGTAATGCAACAATGGTATTTCGTAACAGAAAGCAACGAGAGTACCAAAGTTCGTCGAAGGCTTGTCGTGACAATCGCCTTAAGACTTTATAAGAAGTCTCTCAGGGTACAACCGACGAAACTGCGCGAGACCGTAAGGAGCACGTCAGCTGACATGACGATGGCAAAATGAACAGGCGGGGAAAAAGAACAACTGTAAAAAAATTCGTTAATTTTTTGATCAGGATTCGTCACCAATTTATAGTTGTCGAACGGTCATGGTTGCGTCCGTTCATAATATATCCGTTCTGAAAAAACGGCATCCCTTCATTCTTCCAATGGCTCGCACCCGTATCCAATTCAAATTCAAACGGGTCGTGCCCGTGTAGCCAAATAAAAACCCACTGAAAATTGCAGTGTTTTCTGTAGCAAAAATAAGATTTCATAGTAGACCCAAACCCAAGCCCGAGCCCGGCCCGGTTCGGTACGGGACGGGCGGGTGTCGTGCGCGCGCGTGTGTTCATCAGATTTGGGTCCTCCCCCTCGCACAAAATTACCTGACCCTAAGGGCCAATATAGGGAATGAGGATCCTACATATATACACGATTTAATCTTTTATTTTGCCAATGTCGGACTAAAGCATATTTCATTCATAGAATTGTCAACAATCCCCCACATGAATGACAATATACTTTTCCCCCAAAGTGGAATATCTCAGACTACGTATGGAATAATGCTTTTTGAAGGATGAGTAGATGTTTCACTTTGAACTTTCCTTTGTTAACACTTATCAGATATACTTGGCTAATCGGTGAATTATTTCATCTTGAACCGTTTGCCGTTATTGTATAACCAGACAATAAGATTAACAAAGCATTATTTCCCTTCTCATTCAATCTCTTGGTTGTGTTCATTTCGGTCCTGAACAAATTTGGTTCTGCGAGTGTATATAGAGAATTTAAGCCTTTAATATTCTCATAGAGCCGACCCAGCTCACACTAACATAGGTGATCGCAACCATAAGGAGTATCCTACATATACCCCACTTGTTATTTTGCAAGATATGGTCATCATTAAAAAGCATAGCTTTAACCTTTTAATACTTCTGTAGGCATGCATTTATGTTTTGCACCATAGGAATGGAATGGACTATGTCTAGAAAAATGCATTGCGTCTTGAGTTATTCAGAACTGGTTTGCCTATTGATCCTAGTCCGTGGGATCTCCAATCGCTAAGATAGGTTTCCGTATAAGATAACTCTTGTTGGTTTAGGCTTTTAAACCCATTCCCCTCGATGCGCAGTCTATTTTCTCTCTTGATAACCCTTTTGTAAATGGATCCGCTAGGTTATCATTTGTTCCTACATAATCAATGGAGATAGTTCCATTAGAGAGTAACTGCCTAACTGTGTTATGGCGTCGACGAATGTGTCGTGATTTGCCATTATACACAAAGTTTTTCGCTCTACTTAGCGCAGCTTGATTGTCGCAGTGAATACATATGGCCGTTACAGGTTTAGGCCATAAAGGAATATCTTCTAAGAAATGACGAAGCCATTCTGCTTCTTCTCCTGCATTGTCTAATGCAATGAACTCTGATTCCATAGCGATCGAGCTATGCATGTTTGCTTCGTTGATTTCCATGATACTGCTGCTCCTGCAAGAGTGAAGACATAACCACTTGTGGATTTTGATTCCTCTGAATCTGCAATCCAGTTTGCATCACTGTATCCTTCTAGAACAGCTGGATATTTTCCGTAATGCAAGGAATAATTTGTGGTATTCTTCAAGTATCCCAACACTCTCATTAGTGCTTTCCAGTGTTCCTTCCCTGGATTACTTGTATACCTGCTTAGTCAATTTACTGCATAAGCTATATCTGGTCTCGTGCAATTCATGAGATACATTAGACATCCTATTACACGGGAATATTCTAGTTGCATTACACTTTCATTAGAATTTTTATGCAGTACTTCCGATGGATTAAAAGGTGTTCTTACTCCTTTAATTCCATAATGTTGGAATTTCTCAATTATTTTGTCTACATAATGTGACTGAGATAATTGTATTCCATTAGCCGTTCTTATTATTTTGATTCCCAAAATAATGTCAGCAACTCCTAAATCTTTCATATCAAAATTGTTGATAAGCAGTTTCTTTATGGTCTCTATAACTTTAATGTTAGGACCAAAGATTAGCATATCGTCCACGTATAAACAAACAAACATTTATGATTGTCCAACTTGTTTACAATAAACACATTTGTCACACTCATTTATACGAAAACCATTTCTCATCATGACACTGTCAAATTTTGCGTGCCATTGTTTTGGAGCTTGTTTGAGTCCGTATAGTGATTTTACCCATTTACAGACTTTGTTTTCATTTCCCTTGGATACAAATCCTTCGGGTTGCTCCATGTAGACTTCCTCATCGAGATCTCCATTTAAGAATGCTGTATTTACATCCATTTGATGAATTTCTAGATTGTAGATGGATGCAATTGCTATTAGCATTCTTATTGAGGTTATTCGTGTAACTGGTGAATATGTGTCAAAAAAGTCCATACCTTCTTTTTGACGATATCCTTTGGCTACCAATCTGGCTTTGTATTTATCAATAGAGCCATCTGGTTTCATTTTCTTCTTGAAAATCCATTTGCAGCCAACAGGTTTTATTCCAGGTGGAATGTCAACAATTTCCCAAATTTTATTACTTAGGATTGAATCGATCTCACTTTGAATTACTTCTTTCCAACATGAAGATTCAGAAGATGACATGGCTTCCTTGTACGTTTAAGGTTCGTATTCTAACACATATGTGTAAAAATACGAACCAAATGATTTAGAAGTTCTAGCCCTTACACTTCTTCTTGGTTCTACTTCATCGCTTTCACGATGAGTTTCATCTTCATGTGGGCTATTTGATTCTTCTCGTGTCCTTTTAGGGATATTATTCCCTTCATTCTTTTTGTGTGGAAACACTTCTTCAAATAATGAAGCATCTCTTGATTCCATGATTGTATTTACATGAATATCAGGTATATCAAACTTGAATACCAAAAATCTATATGCACTACTATTTTGGGCTGGTCCTAAATAGTAACAATCTACAGTTTTTGGTCCAAGTTTGACCTTCTTTGGAGGCGGGATATGAACTTTTTCTAAACACCCCACACTTTGAGGTATTTGAAGCTTGGTAGATGTCCTTTCCATAATTTATATGGAATTTTTCCCGTTTTACTATGAGGAACCTTATTTAATATGTGATTAGACATATTTAAAGCTTCCCCCCACAAGTTTGTTGGTAGGCCAGAGGTTAAGAGCATGGCATTAATCATATCTTTTAATGTTCTATTCTTTCTCTCGGCTATACCATTTTGTTGTGGTGAATATGGTGCTGTTGTTTGATGAATCATTCCATTTTCTGCACAGAATTGTTCAAACAGCGACTCATATTCTCCACCTCGATCAGACCTCAATATCTTGATCTTTTTATTTAGTTGATTTTCTACTTCATCTTTATATTTTATAAACGATGTAATTGCTTCATCTTTACTATTTAAAAGATATACATAGCAATATCGTGTATAATCATCAATAAATGTGATAAAATACTTTTTCCCACCTCTTGTAGGCAAGTTTTTGAAATCACATAAGTCAGTATGAATCATTTGTAACGGTTCAGTACTTCTATCAACGGTATGAAATGGTTTCTTAACCATTTTTGCTTCTACACATGTCTCACATTTGTATTTTTTATCTACTTGAAATTGTGGAATTAAATCCAGATTTGCAAGTTTTTTCATCTTTCGAAAGTTTATATGTCCTAATCTTTCATGCCATAATAGAGCATCATACTCGACAACATAAGAAACTTCCTTTTTATTCATTTCAGAATTACAATATACATTATTGTTTCCAACTACGGCTACATTAGCCTTAAATAGGCCATCACACAAGTATCCTCTCCCTATATAGATTCCAGCCTTAGACAGAACAACTTTATCTGATTCGAAGACCATTCGGAAGCCTTTCTTCGAGAGTACAGGTCCAGAGATCAAGTTCTTGCGAATGTCTGGAACATGAAGCACATCATTCAGCGTAATAGTCTTACCAGATGTGAACTTGAGAATCACTTTCCCGCTTCCCTCAATTATTGACACTGCAGAGTTGCCCATGTACAACTTTTCTTCATGATCGAGTTTGTTGTAAGTGGAGAACATGGACTTTTCAGAACATACATGTCGTGTAGCACCTGTGTCAAACCACCACTGAGAAGGATTCTGGACTAGATTGCATTCGGACACAACTCCAGAAAAGTTAGACCCATCGATGTCCATGTTTTCCACCACATTTGCTTCAGAATTATTCTGTTTCTTGTGCCTGCAATCCTTTACTTGATGTCCACTCTTGCCACAAACCGAACACTGCCCATTGAACTTCTTGGACGGCTTCTGATCATTTTGTTTGGTTTCTGGTGCCTTCCTTTTCTTTTTGTTTTTGTTGGGGTTTCCTTTTTTCTTTGCCCCTTCTACAACAAAAGCCTCTTCGTTTTTTGGTTTAGTGACTCCGCGATTATCTACCTCGATCATCAATATGACGATGAGGTCTTGTGAGGATATCTCCTTCTTCTTGTGCTTCAAATAATTGCGGTAGTCCTTCCAAGATGGTGGCAGCTTTCCAGTGATTGCTTCAACCAGGAAAGATTCACCAACTTCGTGGCCTTCTGCTTGCAATTCATGGATAATAATCTGAAGTTCATGCAATTGGGTAATTACAGATTTTGAATCCACCATCTTGTAGTCCATGAACTTGTCAACTATGAATTTCTTCAGGCTCACGTTTTGCGTTTTGTACTTTGCATTAAGCGCATTCCAGAGAGCTTTTGCAGTTTTCAGTGGCTGATACACCTCGTACAAAACCTTATCCAAGCAGTTTAGGATGTAATTCCTGCACAAGAAATCCGAGTGCCTCCATGCATCAATTGCAGAAATGTCATTTGCTGAATTGGCATTGCCTGGCGTAGGCGGCACTGGTTCATCGTCATCAAGATACTTCTACAGACCAAGGGTTGTGAGATAAAAGAGCATCTGACTCTGCCATGTCAGAAAATCGTCTCCGTCTCCCTTGAACAGGTCTGGTTTGTTTAAGTTCGCTGTCTTGATCGACATTTGTTCTACTGCCATCTCTGTTTTAACCAAAACAGTAAAGTCTTAAGATGTAGGATTATGTGGTTCAAAACAGAACGCAACCGAAATTACTGCGTTGCTACAGAACGCAGTATGTTACAACAACAATCAGCAACACAGCAAAGCATTACAAAATTAGAAAACTGCAGCAATGCAACAATGGTATTTCGTAACAGAAAGCAACGAGAGTACCACATTTCGTCGGAGGTTTGTCGTGACAATCGCCTTAAGACTTTATAAGAAGTCTCCCAGGGTACAACCGATGAAACTGCGCGAGACCGTAAGGAGCACGTCAGGCTGAGATGACGATGACAAAATGAACAGGCGGGGAAGAAGAACAACTGTAAAAAAATTCGTTAATTTTTTGATCAGGATTCGTCACCAATTTATAGTTGTCGAACGGTCATGGTTGCGTCCGTTCATAATATATCCGTTCTGAAAAAACGGCATCCCTTCATTCTTCCAATGGGTCGCACCCGTATCCAATTCAAATTCAAACGGGCCGCGCCCGTGTAGCCAAATAGAAAACCCACTGAAAATTGCAGTGTTTTCTGTAGCAAAAATAAGATTTCATAGTAGACCCAAACCCAAGCCCGACCCGGTTCGGTACGGGACGGGCGGGCGTCGCGCGCGCGTTTGTTCATCAGATTTGGGTCCTCCCCCTCGCACAAAATTACCTGACCCTAAGGGCCCATATAGGGAATGAGGATCCTACATATATACACGATTTAATCTTTTATTTTTCCAATGTGGGACTAAAGCATATTTCATTCATAGAATTGTCAACAAAATAATACATAAATGAATGCAAATAAAAATTCTATGTAGTGCACTACTTACATCCAGATCATTCATTAGCATTGTAGAAAAGATTCAATATATTAGTTTTACTAGTCGTAGAAATAAAAGGTGTGTCACTGATTAATCAACATAGTTGTAACATGTTAGCAATTAATATTCATACACCTCATTATATGTATTTATAAAAATTATAGAACAGCCATATGTTTCAGTAGACTCAAAATATAAAAATCATAGAACATCCATATGTTTCAGTAGACTCAAAATATGTGCAGGTTTACTTCTACAACTATGCAGGACAAATAGAAGAACACCAATGTCTAACCAAAAAATTATCACATGCACACATCAACATAATCGTTAGTAAGTAAATGATAATCCTAACTTAAAAGATCAGTAATCAGCACTAATCAAAATCAAATCAAAAAAATATTTTTTCAATGAAATAAATGGTAGAATGCAATATCATGATCATACGAAAATTCATTAATAACCAAATGATAACCTTAATTTAAATAAGCATTAATCATCAGTAATCAACACTAACCAAAACTAAAGAAAAAAATGAATTAAAAAGTTTGTTCTTTGACGGAAAAATGTGATAGAACGCAGTACCAGGATTATGTGAAAATCTGATAGAAAATCAATTTTGGCATTGAAATGCAGTAGTCGATTTAAATTGTATATTAAAGAAACTAAAAGAAATAGCAGATGAAGTAATTAATGGGTTTGTGATTTTACCGTGTTTTGTTGTTAAGCAGACCTGAACCGGAGTAGATCTCGGCCAATGAGGCAGCAATCAGCGGTGGGCGAGCAACCGATACAAAGAGGAGAGTTGAAGCAGATCAGCCATTGAAAATCAAATCAAGTAGGAATAAAGGCGGAAAAGAAGTGTAAAGAGAGGGAGGAATGACTACTTGATGCTGGCACAACCACTAGAAGTAGACGGAAGAGAAATGAGGACAGACAATTAGCAATACACAGTGCCTCAGGTTGGCCTCTGTTTGGCGAAGAGGTACGGGGACCAAGAGATTGTGAATTGAAGTCGGCATCGATGTTGAAGTGGTTGAAGTCGGAGTTCGATATTCGAAAGTGGATGAAGTCGCCGTTGATTCTAGGAAGTGGTTGAAATTGATGTCGATTTTGAATTTAGGGTTCAAATGCAGGCGGGAAATAAAATTACAGAGGAAAAAAGGGCGGGAATTTTGTTTGGAGTGAATTTTTTTGATTTAAAGATAAAAATTTGGATTTGAAGCCTAAAGAAAAATTATAGTGCTCTGTGCCATATGGAGATGCAAAGTTGCAAACTTGTAACTTTTGATTAAAAATTATTTTTCATCAAATTTTCCTATTAAACATTACATATTGATTATTGATCGTTAAATATTACTCTTAATTAATAACTATATAATAATTACTATTTATTAATTATTAAATTAAGTATTAAATATTAATAGTAATTATAATATTAAATAGTAATAGTAATTACTATAAAATGTAATTGTTAATAATTTAATATTATTTATTAATTATATTTATTATTTAATAAATGTAATTAATAAATATTGACTATAATTTACTAATTATAAACAATTGACTATAATAAATTATCAAATATGAAAAATAGCGATTATAGATTATTAGTTGCTATTATTTAATAGTAATGATTATTTATAAATTATTAATCATTAATTAAATATTTATTACTTATTTATTGATTAATTATCAAAAATTAATTACTAAATAATAATTATTAACTATTAATTATCAAAAATTAAGTATTAATTATTACTTCTTAATCATTATTATTAGTTATTACTTCTTAATTATTAATAATTAATATTAATTATTAATTATTAAAAATGAATTATTATTTATTATTTATTATTAATTAATTAGTATATTAATTGTAAATTATTAAATAGTAAATATTAAATATTACTTCTTAATTATTAATATTAAATATTAATTCATAATTCATAATTATTAATATTAATTATTCATTATTAAAGATTAATTCGTATTTATTAATAATAATTATAAATTATTATTTATCAATTATTAAATAACAGTTATTAATCTTAATTATTTCTTATTTTAAAATTAATTATTAATTATCATTATTTAATAGTAATTGTTAGTTATTAACAAATTTTTTATAAATTTTTGACTATTAATCATCAATTAATGATTATTAGTTATAATTATTTAATTATAATTATTAAATATTTATTACAACGGGCAAACGAAAAACGTTGTAATAGACATATATTACAACTGACAGAAAAAGAAGAGTTGTTAAAATTAAACACGTATTACAATTGGCAAACGAAACAGTTGTAATAGACACCTATTACAACGACCAAAAAAGAAAAGTTGTTAAAAATATGCACTTATTACAACTTGTAAAAAAAGAAGGTTGTAATTGGCATTTATTGCAACTGACAAAATAAAAGAGTTGTTGAAAATATGTTTATTACAACTTTATGAAAAAAAAGTTGTAAAAAACTTTATTACAACTGGCATTTTCTGACAGTTGTAAAAATATAGTTGTAATAGGGTCTTTTTGTTGTAGTGTCGATCATTGTAAATTTCGTTCATTTTTTCAATAAAATCCAACTTATAATTATTGACTTGAGAATTATCGATTTGGATTTGTTGAGAACAAAATTTTCAACCGTAACGTGGTTAAGATTGTTCCCATTGCCAAATTCGCTTGAAAAGTTGTTTCCATTTTCATTTTGAGTTTGAAATTCATTTTGGAGTTTGAAATTGAATTGGCATGGGTTATAAATGAAATCGTTTGAATTTGAATTGAATTCAAATTTTGAAATCCTTGACTCGAGTTATTATACAAATATAAATTACACAAATCGTTTATACTTTGGCTTTGCTGTGTAGAGAGTTCAAGTAAAGACAAAATGTCATTTTCAAGAGTTGATGGTTGTTCATCATTTTGAAAATTTGTTGTTCAAAATTTTAATCACTTAAACAATAGGCGATGTTAAAATATCCATAAGAATTTGGAGTGAAATCGTATGGATTATATTGATTTTCACAACTATTGTAAAATTCACGTAAGTGTGGAAACTCGGACATTTTCAAGGACTTTTTTGTATTTTGATTTTTCAAAAAAAAATTCTTTTTGAAAATATTTTATATTTTTTTTGGATTTTTGATTTTCTAAGAAATAAAAAAAATTGGATTTTTGGAATTTTGATTTTAAAATTTTCAAAGGAAAAGGAAAAAAAACTAAGTTAAGAAATATTTTTTAAAAAAATTGTTTTGGATTTTGAATTTTTTTAAAATACGCATGAACTAATGCAACTTAATGAATTCAGTGGTCAATTACAAATGATTTATCCCAAGTTAACCCAAAATTGTATAATGACACCCATTTTGGAACCGAAGGCACTATTCCTACTACATCCATTTTGGAAATATCCTCAGAATTAGTAGCGACTAGCCCTTGCACTTCAATGCTCCATCTTCGAATCCAAATCGTTTTCACGAAACGTACAAATTGGATCGAAGTGGTTTTCGAGAAATAAATCTCGATCCCGGTCTCTTCGAAACGATCAGCGCATTTGTCCAATATTGATAGTCGGTTATTTAACTATCAATTAATATTCACAAACATCCATCCAACAATAAATAATTTCCCAAATTATTCATTAACCTCAAAATATCTTCTCAAGATATATTTCTATTTTCAATCCTTTGAAAACAGTTTCAAAACCATCTTTCTTTTCAGAATAAACTTTCCCAAATATTTTCTATCTCCTCTGGAATCACCAAGCACAAAACTAGATTTTTAAAATAATTTAAAACACTTTATTTTGAAATATACTTTAAAAAAATTAAGTTAAAATTACATCAATAATTTATTTAAAATACCCAACTATATGAATATTTGAAAATAAAGTTACTTAATAAAATATAAAACTAGATTTTCACTTTTACAAACACCATATCACTTTTAAAATAATTACCGCCATAATAAATTAAAAGGAAAATACTTACTTTAGACTCCAAATATTAGCAATAATAAATTTTTCAAAACATACCTTTTAAAACAATTTTAAAACTATTAACTTATATTTAAAAATTTACTTTGAAAATGAACTTGGTTATTCAAGGAGAATTTCAAATCTCAGTCACTTAAATCAATTTCCCAAATTGATTCCCAATTTATTCCATTTGAAATAAGTTACTCTAATTACTCAATTTATTTCAAAATTCATTAATTATGCACTTAATTATTATTGTTATTATCTTCCATTTGATTTTAAATCTTTTAACTGAAATATAGAAATTTCAGTTTTTTCCCAATTTCTCCTTTATTTTTTTTCCAATAATTTAAATCTTAAATATTAAACAAATGTTTTGTTTTTAAAAAAAAATAATAATGCTGCAGTTTAAAATTCATTAATCTTCTGTTAATTCAAATTTCCTTTCCATATACGGAATTTTATTTATTAGAATTTAAAACTAATATTATTCTTAATTTATTTAAATTTCTATAATTATTTCACTTACAAATTCTCTTCGTTTTATTTCCAAAATCCAATTCTATATATCTTGATAACTTAGTGCACAGGAATATATTCCGATAAACCATAACATCCAATATTCCAATTATCAATAATATTCACCACAGAATATAAAATAATCACATCAGCGGATATTAAATAATATAAATAAATGTTGAGGGATCCAGTTGGATCCCTCCAACCTGTTTTCCCTGCATCCACAGATGTTAGCACAATATAATATGCCAATTCCAAATATATACCACACTACAACGCATCAATCAATCCAACCATTTCAAACAATTATTTAAATTTAATCATTTTAATTTAAATTTAACTGAGTGAGATTAACTCATCTTTGCTTTAAACTTGCAGTCTATTTCCAATCACTTCCATTTCAGCTTGTTTCTCGATTTTTAGACCTTGAAGAAATATTTATGTAATTTTATTAATATTTGAGTAATTGAACAATTGATTTCCATTTAATTAACAAATCATTTAATTTATACAATTATCCCTTAGACCATTTGGTAATTGAAATATTTAAATATGTTAAATAAACAGGTTAATCACTAAATCCATTGCTATTAAAAAAAATAAACCAGCAACTTTAAAATAGGTATATGTATATTAATTTATTGTTCTGAACTACATATACTTTTAAAAATTGAATTATATATAGATCAAAAACTGATTTCCTATAATTTCTTCAATCATTTAAAAATTCATATATTTTATTATTAATTTTCCAAACCCTATCTAAAAATAATTAAATTTTCTGTTTACCGTCATTATACCTACTCATCTGTCTTTCAATTAAAAACCTATTCAAATCAACAACAGGTTGATCTACATATATTATATACTTCCTAACTATATACATATGTCTCAATTGAAAAACAAATTTATATCTTTACTTACCTCACTGCTAAATCTAATACTGTTAGATATATAAATTTAAACTTGTAAAATTTAGACCCAAAACTAGCTCTGCAATTTAAAATCTAAAGAGTAAACATTCTCTACTGTAAAAACATAGTTTTCTATGTATATACATAATCATATAGATTAAATAAATAAAATAAATAAATAAAATACCTCACTGCACTATCAGCTTGGCATCAATACGCACGTTATCCCCTACATCCCTCGGCCACACGCGATAACCTCATCATCGCACTGCCGCATGCGAGCGTCACGATAAAGCCACTTCCAAGATCGACGTCGATTGACTCGCGATGTCCCTGGCCTACACTGCCGCCTCCCACGTTGCGATCGGCCTCGAGACTCCACGCCTCAATTCCCTTAGCACTTTGGCTGTCGTCGAACCCCCAAACCCTAAATCGAATAGCCACAAACCCTCCATGCCATCGCCGCCCACACTTCACTCGACACTAGGCTCCATTCGAACACATGTCGCTCGCCTTCACCTCGTCTTCGACCGCGAACTTGAAAGCCAGTCGCGATCCCACGCGAAATTCCCTCTGCGCGGCCTCGACTCTTCGATTAGGTCAGAGGGTTAGAAATAGAAGTCGTGATTTTTTTTTTTACGGTCTTTGCGATTAAAAAAAAAATGAAAAGGGGAAGTTCGATTTCGATGTTAACTATATGGGAAAAGAAAGAAGCCTGTGTTTATAAAAGGGAAAGTAAGTGGCTTCGGGTAGAAGATGGGTTAGATTTTTTTTATTTATAAATGAAATGAAGACGTGGTTTCTGAAATTCTGAGGTGAAAGGTGGCGTGAAAGAGTGGGTGTACAGTGATTCGAAATGGAAGAATGTAGCCGATATGAGGATATAGGTTAATCACAATTAGGTTATATTTAAATTACGTTTTTCGATTTAACTTTCAATGCATTTACCTATCGTACGATCACCCGATAATGCCAAATGCTACAAAATTTGAAATCCGATAATAATACACTATTACGGATCCAATGGAACTGGTTTCGTCGAATTCCGAGGTGGTGCCTCGGAAGGCTATTTTTAAATTCAATTTAAACGATAAAATTTTCAAAACTGAACAATTCACTGTTAAATTCAATTTTAACACTTTTACTACTCTCACTATCATCAATATAAATTTTATAAGCCCTCAAATTATTTTTAATCGGGTTAGAATTCTAGATTCGATAAATTTCCCAACTTCAAATTATTTAATTTAATAATTAAATTATCAAATAATTTGTGATATTCGTAATTCAAGTTAAAATTGCTCTATTGAATACTTAAAATCAATTAAATATTCCGATTTTAAATGCTAGAAAATTTTGGGTTGTCACATTCCTCCCCCCTTAAAAGAATTTCGTCCCCGAAATTACTAACTAGGAAGAATGATCCAAAACCCGTTTACTTTTCCCAAAACCAAACAGTTTCTAACAATTCAACATCTTACCAACTATCTTTTTATAAAAGACCCATTATTATTCTTGTTAACTTCCCAAACTTTTCCAAGACCTTCTATAGTTTTCAAATAACTTACTTGTTCAACTATTCAAATTATAATTCAAAACTAAATTTTGAATTATCAAAATTTTCTCAAAATTTTTCTAACTCCCTAAATTTCCGAAAAATTTCGCCAGCGTCTCCTTTGCGCGGCTAACTCGGTACAACTACAAAATGGCTCTACGGCCTCCCAAATCCAAAAAGGCCAAGTGACTCAATCCAAATCCCAATCAAATTTCATACCAAATTTAAATAAATACCTTTTTGTCGAGCATTTCAAATTTATCTTTCTGAAATCAAATCAATTCTCTTTTCCCTTTATATTACCTGCATACCCTGCTTAGTACTAATATCCAATCACAATATTCCCAAAACATCATATCAACTTTATTACAAAATGTCAGTATTTATTCATTCAAACATTAACTTAGATTATATTTGTAGTATCAACTCCAAATCAAGAATTCACCATTCCCTTCTTTAGTTTAGTATAAGCATTTTATATGTTTCTTATATTTCATCTTCCATTTTAGTTTATATCTATTTTTATTCAAATTGATTCTTTCATTACCATATGAATTCAATTTATCTTTAACTCTGCAGATATAAATTTCATTTGTCATTTATTACTAATTCATGTCATTACTTTAAATCGGTTTCATTTACTAACTTATTTTAGTTTCTAATTTGAATTTGTTCGTCGTTAACAAAAATTTTCCAACTCCCATAATTCCTGAAATTTTTTGGCAGAGTCTCCTTTGTACGGAGGAGCTTTTGCAATTTGACAAAAGAGATAAATATATATACATCGACCCACACGGTCGGAAAAACCAAAAACATTTCATATTTCCTATTTTAATTGCGTAGGCGTACCTTATTTAGCATTTTAAGCAAGCGGCTTATTTTATTTTAGCATTCGCGCGACCAAACTTCCGCTATACGGTCTTCCAGTACCTGTACTTACTCAATTTAAACATATAAGTAACATTTCTATGAAATCTATAACATTTTACTCATCCAATCAACTACAACAATTAATAACATAAGTAATGCACTATAAATGCTTCCACATGCAAATAGTTTCCAACCTAATTCAATTTGCTTCTTAACCAATTCATATACTATTTGCATTCAACTTTAAGTGAATTACGACTCATTTACTTATCTTCAATCCTTTTTCAAGTCCAAATAAACCCATTTCCATTTAACTGATTCCAAAAATCAATATTTGTTACCCATCCACTTATAGTAACAGCAAAGCCATATTTTACAAACAATGTACACAAACCCTTTTGTAAACAACTAGTAAGGCCTCAAAATCAATTCGATTGCTTCACTCGATTTTCAAATTATTCTATCCATTTCCAGAATGATTTTCAACTCATTCTCTTATATTCAATCTATTTTTAATCCAAACTATTTTGTCTTCATTTCAATTGATTCAAAAATCAAGTTTTATTTATTTCTATTAACCCATAGAACTTTATTAAATCTTGTTTACGACAACAACAATTATTTCTATGCAAATTCGACAATACCATTCAAGCTAACAATTTCTTTAGTTTTATAACTATTTTAAAATTGATTCCAACTCAATTTATATTAAATTTTATTCCATTCTAATTTATTTTCAAACCATATCTTTGCATTGATTTCATTTTCACATTGATTTTATTCAAAACCATTTTTATTAAGCTCAACAATCCTTAATGCTTAAAATTTTACAATTATTTCCTAAAGTTTATATAAGTCATGCTTTATTGAATTTTAGACTTAAGTTAATTTACTTCAAATTATTCAAATCCCTTTTTTTTATACTTAAGCTCATTTCATTTCGCAAATAAATTTCTCTTTTCAATTAAACTCGACTCTATTTTAATCCAATCCCATTCCAATTTAACTTTTGTAGACTCGGCTCATTCAATTTATTACAAGGCCATTTCCAATTTATTTCCTCTCATTTGGATTTTATTGGCAATTCAAACCATCACTGTTTTAATCCGATTCCATTTTCCTTTATTTGACACATTTCCAATTATATATAATTTGTTAACACTCCAAGTCAAATTTTAATTTATAACTCACGTTCTGAATCCATTAGCCATTTCAAATTACCATTCACTTTTATGAACTCACAATTCAATCTCATCAACAATTTGAATCGAATTTAATTTTATAACTTGAGTTTTATTTCCAACTTTATTATTATCTCACAATTCAGCTTTTATTTAACTGCATTGGGTTCTCATTACATATTTCATTATCTAATTATTATCTAAATAGTCTTTCCCCAACTTATAATCCAAAACATGATTTTAATCTCAAAATCTCTTCATTTAAATTTTCTTAAGTTCAAATTTATTTTATAATTCAAATTTTGATTCATTAAAAATATTTATTTTGGATTTTCTATCCCACTTTTCAAATTTTATAAGTCACAGCCTATATTTCATACAATCACACTCATTCTAGGCTTGAATGTATTCATCTTTTATTTTAACTCAAGCCGTATGCTTCTTTATAACCCAAGCATATTTTATTCATGCATTTTAATTCTTTTATAAGTTATTCTGGTTTATTTATTTCAATCCCAATCCTTACCCAATTTATTTTCCATTTATTCAGGTAAGAATTTAATTCCATTCATTAATTCAATTGAATTCTTATTCCAATTCAATTTAATTTTATCTCAGATTTATTTAACTCAATCCGATTTCAACTTAATTCGAATACAACTGGATATTATTTCAGCTTATTCAATTAATTTCAATCCAGTCAAATTTTTATTTCCAAATCCAAGTTAATTTCATTTTCAACTTTTCTCTTTAAATTTAAATTCCAACCTTCAAAGCCTATATTCCATTCCTGATTTAAAAATCATCTCAATTTATAAGCTTACAACCCATCCTATCAGGATTTTTAAACTCCCGGCTTTGGTTTTAAATCATTTTGAAATCTCCAACATCTCAAATCACATTTCTCAAAAGCCAAACCAATCCTGGTTTTATTTTCAACAAATTCCCTTTGAAATTTTTCAAAAGAAAACTAGTTCTTCTGAACAAATCAATTTGGCAGCAATCCATCACTTAGAAATTCGAAAATGAATACTGATGATGCGGCCGTCATCATCAGGATTATTTTCCAATAATCCAAGTGATTTCAATGCTATATCACTTTCAAAATTCATTTAAAACAAATTTCTTTTCAGAAATATCTCCAAAACAATAATGTTATCATTTATCTTCAAAACACTTCGATAACATTCCCAAAATCTCTAAAATTTTGAATTTCCAAATCCTGCTTAAATACATTTTAACTATACTTCATTTGTACAATTTATGCTTATACAAATTTCTATTTGATTGTATTTCAATTCATAAATTACATTTATAATTCATATTTATAAATGTCATTTTATAATGAATTTATTCCTCTAAATTTTAGTTATATTTCAATTTCTAGTTAAATTTTCACTTAACAATGATAATACTTTAAATATCATCATTCCTAACAACCAATTAACATCCAAGCAACCATATATTAGCTAAATAGTTTTCAAAAACTATTCTTTATATTAAAATATGTTTTTGGGTAAAATTATTTCATTTACCCACATTTAGAACAATACCGTGTCGATTGTTCTATTCAAGTGTTTAGAAACCCCATCAATACAGTTGCGCAGACTGTGTCGACGAAGGTTCATATGCCGCTCAATAAACCAATCAACACAATATTAAAATAATTTATATTCACTAACAAATACGCGCTCATATCTATTAATACGCTCAAACTCATTATAGAGTACTACAGACTCTATTTTAAATGAGTAATTCCCACCAGAGCCAAGGTTATCTCCAACCTAAGCTCTGATACCAAGTGAAACGACCCGCAAATCCGTACTCCTTGAGTCAACACTATTCTACAACAATCAACTCAAGTTGTACAGAAATACGAACCATTTGGGTTAAAGAAGAAGAGGTAGAAGAAGAAGAAGAAGAATAGGAAACAACAACAGAATCTAACCATCGCAGCGGAATAAAATATAATAGATAATAAATACTCTTTACTCAAAACTTAAATATCTCTGTTTATATATTACATCATCAGAGTACATCAATCACAGCTCAACATCAATATCATACAAATGGATACACAACAACTCAACACAGCGGAATATATGTATATAAACAAGTACGGAAGTACGTATCGTCATCTTGCTCGTCTCCTGAGCTCCACAACATCATATCCTGTACCCTATAATACTCGGTCTGACTCGAGCATTACAGTTAAATAACACCCGAGTCAGTCTGGAATACCAGCGTGAGAAAATCACACCCAACTGATTATTAAAGTTTCAAAAATCCTTTGAAAACAAAAGCATCTCGTAAGACCACGCCACAAATAAACATGTCGGGTTTTTACCTTACGATAGCTAAAACACTTTTTATAGAAATCCTCTGATATTATAATAGGGTCTATATACAAATACTTATAAAATAGCCGAAATTGTTACATTCATTAAATTCCAGCTACTAGCCACAGAGTGGGTAATACAAACAAAACCCATACAAGGCTCGTAGGGAGAATGGATTTCCAACTAATGACTAGGCACTGGGGTACCACCTGTCACAGTACGGGGCCTAGATCACCATACCGAGGAGTACGCCCGCTCCCCTGCAACACAAGGCCGGGACTACCCCTTACTGGATAATCCCAAGTGAGATCACCCCACGGTTGGGATCAGCAACCGCCCACTAAGCCGAAATAAAAAGGGACATCTAGACTGGAATGACCTCACCCTGCTTGGGTGCTACCCACCTAGCCTTGCTGTATAACCCCTGATTTTCGGTCATTCCCATTTGATGAGGCTTGAGGCTAAGCATTACCTTTTATAGAACATATCCCTTAGAATGCCCATCGTCCACCTGACGATGTTTCGCAAGCATTCATCCATACAAGTCCGTCCCGGGTTCGAACGGAACCGAAGGCACTATTCCTACTACATCCATTTTGGAAATATCCTCAGGATTAGTAGCGACTAGCTCTTGCACTTCAATGCTCCATCTTCGAATCCAAAATCATTTTCACGAAACGTACAAACCGGATCGAAGTGGTTTTCGAGAAATAAATCACGATCCCGGTCTCTTCGAAACGACCAGCGCATTTGTCCAATATTGATAGTCGGTTATTTAACTATCAATTAATATTCACAAACATCCATCCAACAATAAATAATTTCCAAAATTATTCATTAACCTCAAAATATCTTCTCAAGATATATTTCTATTTTCAATCCTTTGAAAACAGTTTCAAAACCATCTTTCTTTTCAGAATAAACTTTCCCAAATATTTTCTATCTCCTCTGAAATCACCAAGCACAAAACTAGATTTTTAAAATAATTTAAAACACTTTATTTTGAAATATACTTTAAAAAAAATTAAGTTAAAATTACGTCAATAATTTATTTAAAATACCCTACTATATGAATATTTGAAAATAAAGTTACTTAATAAAATATAAAACTAGATTTTCACTTTTACAAAACAAAACACCATATCACTTTTAAAATAATTACCACCATAATAAATTAAAAGGAAAATACTTACTTTAGACTCTAAATATTAGCAATAATAAATTTTTTAAAACATATCTTTTTAAACTATTAACTTATATTTAAAAATTTACTTTGAAAATGAACTTGGTTATTCAGGGAGAATTTCAAATCTCAGTCACTTAAATCAATTTCTCAAATTGATTCCCAATTTATTCCATTTGAAATAAGTTTCTCTAATTACTCAATTTATTTCAAAATTCATTAATTATGCACTTAATTATTATTGTTATTATCTCCCATTTGATTTTAAATCTTTTAACTGAAATATACAAATTTCAGTTTTTTCCCAATTTCTCCTTTATTTTTTTTCGAATAATTTAAATCTTAAATATTAAACAAATGTTTTGTTTTTTTTTTAAAATAATAATGCCACAGTTTAAAATTCATTAATCTTCTGTTAATTCAAATTTCCTTTCCATATACGGAATTTTATTTATTAGAATTTAAAACTACTATTATTCTTAATTTATTTAAATTTCAATAATTATTTCACTTACAAATTCTCTTCGTTTTATTTCCAAAATCCAATTCTATATATCTTGATAACTTAGTGCACAGGAATATATTCCGATAAACCATAACATCCAATATTCCAATTATCAATAATATTCATCACAGAATATAAAATAATCACATCAGAGGATATTAAATAATTTAAATAAATGTTGAGGGATCCAGTTGGATCCCTCCAACCTGTTTTCCCTGCATCCACAGATGTTAGCACAATATAATATGCCAATTCCAAATATATACCACACTACAGCGCATCAATCAATCCAACCATTTCAAGCAATTATTTAAATTTAATCATTTTAATTTAAATTTAACTGAGTGAGATTAACTCACCTTTGCTTTAAACTTGCAGTCTATTTCCAATCACTTCCATTTCAGCTTGTTTCTCGATTTTTAGACCCTGAAGAAATATTTATGTAATTTTATTTATATTTGAGTAATTGAACAATTGATTTCCATTTAATTAACAAATCATTTAATTTATACAATTTTCCCTTAAACCATTTAGTAACTGAAATATTTAAATATGTTAAATAAACAGGTTAATCGCTAAATCCATTGCTATTAAAAAAACCAGCAACTTTAAAATAGGTATATGTATATTAATTTATTGTTCTGAACTACATATACTTTTAAAAATTGAATTATATATAGATCAAAAACTGATTTCCTGTAATTTCTTCAATCTTTTAAAAATTCATATATTTTATTATTAATTTTCCAAACCCTATCTAAAAATAATTAAATTTTCTTTTTACCGTCATTATACCTACTCATCCGTCTTTCAATTCAAAACCTATTCAAATCAACAACAGGTTAATATACATATATTATATACTTCCTAACTATATACATATGTCTCAGTTGAAAAACAAATTTATATCTTTACTTACCTCACTGCTAAATCTAATACTATTAGATATATAAATTTAAACTTGTAAAATTTATACCCAAAACTAGCTCTGCAATTTAAAATCTAAAGAGTAAACATTCTCTACTGTAAAAACATAGTTAAAATAAATAAATAAAATACCTGACTGCACTATCAACTTGGCATCAATACGCACGTTCTCCCCTACATCCCTCGGCCACACGCGATAACCTCATCATCGCACTACCGCGTGCGAGCATCACGATAAAGCCACTGCCAAGATCGACGTCGATTGACTCGCGATGTCCCTGGCCTACACTGCCACCTCCCACGTTGCGATCGGCCTCGAGACTCCACGCCTTAATTCCCTTAGCACTTTGGCTGTCGTCGAACCCCAAACCCTAAATCGAACAGCCACAAACCCTCCATGCCATCGCCACCCACACTTCACTCGACACTAGGCTCGATTCAAACGCATGTCGCTCGCCTTCACCTCGTCTTCGACCACGAACTTGAACGCCAGTCGCGATCCCATGCGAAATTCCCTCTACGCGGCCTCGGCTCTTCGATTAGTCAAAGGCTTAGAAATAGAAGTCGCGATATTTTTTTTTTACGGTCTTTGCGATTGAAAAAACATATGAAAAGGGGAAGTTCAATTTTGATGTTAACTATATGGGAAAAGAAAGAAGCCTATGTTTATAAAAGGGAAAGTAAGTGGCTTCGGCTAGAAGATGGGTTAGATTTTTTTTTATTTATAAATGAAATGAAGAAGTGGTTTCTGAAATTCTGAGGTGAAAGGTGGCGTGAAAGAGTGGGTGTAGAGTGATTCGAAATGCAAGAATGTAGCCGATATGAGGATATAGGTTAATCACAATTAGGTTATATTTAAATTAAGTTTTTCGATTTAACTTTCAATGCATTTACCTATCGTACGATCACCCGATAATGCCAAATGCTACAAAATTTGAAATCCGATAATAATGCACTATTACGGATCCAATGGAACTGGTTTCCTTGAATTCCGAGGCTGTGCCTCGAAAGGCTATTTTTAAATTCAATTTAAACGATAAAATTTTCAAAACCGAACAATTCACTGTTAAATTCAATTTTAACACTTTTACTACTCTCACTATCATCAATATAAATTTTATAAGCCCTCAAATTATTTTTAATCGGGTTAGAATTCTAGATTCGATAAATTTCCCAAATTCAAATTATTTAATTCAATAATTAAATTATCAAATAATTTGTGATATTCGTAATTCAAGTTAAAATTGCTCTATTGAATACATAAAATCAATTAAATATTCCGATTTTAAATGCTTGAAAATTCTGGGTTGTCACAAAGATGGTCGATTCTGGGGCGTTGGTTCGATTGTCCAATTGGTTTGCTCAAGTTGTAGGTCGTGGCTGTGGAATATGCGAGTATATGATTTTCGTTTGATGATAATAAACATATATATACATTCATTTAAATGTATTTGTTAATGTACTATTTTATTTTTCATAGATTAAATAAATATTTGTTGAATAAAATAAATTACACAGAATTTGAATTCAAACAGAAATTTAATTCAAACAAATATTTATTACAATTTTGAATAGTACAACTTCAAGCTCTCACTATACATATACAATTTTGATTCTAATTACATTACAATTCAATTTACATTAATAACCTTACTACATATCACTCACACTCGTATTTTGTCTTCAACCGCATTCCAGTTTGAATCCAGCATCTGAGCAATCTGCAAAAATATTCACTAACGTAGTAAAATTGAAAAAGAAGTATTTTTGCAGCATAAAATGAAATATTATTTTTGAAAATATGATTTGCCTCAGTTATTTGGCTTGTCCGTCATAATTTACATTTGAATTCATCACACACGAACAGTGTGACATGCACAGTGTATCACTGTACATGCCACAAGGCCGTGCACATCGATATACACTTGATTATGCTACAGGGACAGACGAGCACAAGGTCAAACCCGAGTTTTGAAACTGGATTCAACACAAGTGAAATTTCAAAAATCAACATGTATGGATGCCAAGACCAGCTGCAACATGAAGTGAATCAAGTTCAGTAAGGTAATGCATATCAACACAGCAACTCAAAGACCACAAATAGACTAGTTCAGGAAGGCCAGAGCCAAAGTTCACAAGTGAAGCCAA
Source organism: Allium cepa (assembly GCA_030765085.1). Taxonomy (NCBI): domain Eukaryota; kingdom Viridiplantae; phylum Streptophyta; class Magnoliopsida; order Asparagales; family Amaryllidaceae; genus Allium; species Allium cepa. The sequence goes on from CM060941.1 coordinate 638,122,587, forward strand.
ATATACACAAGTGCAGACCAAATGAAGACCACAAGTATACAACAACAAGCAGCAGTGTGCAACTCGAGAGTGTACACAAGTGAAACCAGGAAAATCATGACATCATAAAAACAATGAAAGTAGTGGAACTGCAAGAAGTTCAGCAATTCAAATAACACAGTGTACACAAGTCAAGTCAAAATGTCAAAGACCAGACATAGTGAAGAACACAAGGCATAGCAACTGCATAGCGACTGCAACAGTGTCAAACATCATATATAGGACAACAACAATCGAAAAATGTAGACCAACAGCTACATGAAGCAAACAGCATGAATGTCACAAGCATGAACACAGGAAAACATGCATGCAACATGGTGAGCAACACAAGTGCAACAATCGACAGCGTCAAAGCATCAAAGCTTATACAAGCAAACAACAACTCACATGTTTGAAACCATAAGAGAATGCAACAGTGACATGCACATCAACCAAACAACAAAGGGTCAAGATACAATCCAAACTGAAACTCCAGCAGTAATGCAACAGAGACAAAACAATGCCCAACTCAATATCACAATATAATTCAATAGTGTCACAATATCAAAGCACAGAACAACCATGTGTCAACAACAATGCAACACAGTGGCAATCACAAGTGACAAACATCAAATGTCGACCAGGTAGCAATGATGATAATGCAGACACAAGTAGTGATACATCAATGACAATTGGAGCAACAGTTCATGTATGCATCAGTGACCAAACATAGAACAATAAAAGCAAGCCGAGGCACAGTAGAATGAACAAAAGCCGCAAGAAGGATGCAAATTCGTAACAAATTCAATGCCGTGTAAATCAATGATACAGTGGATGAACGAAGTCCAAAAGTGCAGGGATGACCAAGTAAGAAATTCAAGTGTGTGTAAATTTGAAAAAGTCAAAGCAAATTAAAAGAGAAAAGTCTCTGCCATATTAATCAAGGAAAAACGAACGATTGAAAATCAAAACCGTGTGTATCAAGTTGTCACAGAAATCAGGAAAGCGTAATTTAGGAAAGTATCGAATTGATCAAGTGTCTCGAATTCATATAAATACCACACCCAAAATTCATCATAGGCATCGAGTTCGAATACGAGAAACCATAAAAGCACAAATAGGGAAATTACATACCGAAGCAACAGTAAACTCGATCAGAGGAGCAGCTGCAAACGAAGCACAAGTAAAGCAACCAGAATTGATCAACAGAGGAGCAACGCAATCTCGAAGTCAACCAAGCAGCCGATCTCAAGAGAATCGATCATCAGAGAACGAGCGCGAGCAAGAGCAACACAAATCAGATTGAACGAAGAATCAAAAAAGCCCTAATTTGGATCAGAGACTCAAGCCCTAAGTTCAGAAAGAGGAACGGTCGCCATCTTCACAATCCAGAGAAAAGAGAACGGGCAGAAAATAAATTGGACCGGCCTGTTTTATAAAAGGGGTTCTATTATTATAAAGAGGGATTTAGTTGTTATTAAGGGTTTTTAGTTTTAATTTGTTTGTTTTTAAATTTTCTTTTTGAATCAAAGAATTGGTAAAATCACCACCTAGGTTGTAGGTAGTGTCAGATTGTCTAGTTAGAATTAGTTCAGTGAGCAGGGTGTGCGAGTTTGCAAAACTCTATAGGCGGGAGCAGGGTTTGCGAGTTTGCAAAACTCTATAGGCGGAGCAGGGGTTGCGAGTCTATTAGAGTGTTTGTAAGCGGGAGCAAGGGTTTGCGAGTCTGTTAGAGTGTTTGTAAGCGGGAGACTGTTTAATTCTAATAGAAATCTGGGAATGCAGCAGTAGGCAGGGGTTGCCGAAGCTGGGTAAATTTTGTGTGTGATTTACTTTTCAGCATATTTATTTTTACAGTTTGTGTTTACGTTTAAATCGAGAAAATTTGCTATAACCCTATTCAACCCCCCCCCTCTAGGGTTAATCTAGATCCTACAAGTGGTATCAGAGTACGGTATTTTTCTTTAACTCTAGAGTCATGAATCCACCAAATAATACTTTTGTTGAGGGTCGTTCCAATATTATTCCTTCTATTTTCGATGGAACAGATTTTTTAAACTGGAAATTGAAAATGGAATTTTATTTAAAATCTGTTAATATTAGATGTTGGGATATTATTGAAAATGGGTGTGATATAACAAATAAGGAAATTATCTCGATTAATGCTCTTGCTATGCATATATTATATTCTCATATTAATCGTGATAATTTTTATTTCGTCTCTCATTGTGAAAATGCACAGAAAATATGGAATACTTTTGATGCAATATATGGAGAAAAAGTCTACAGTAATGAGATGTCCTCCACAACCGACTCAGTTAAAGAAATGTGCTTAACATGAGTGGTAAATAGCAATTGTGATGAGGATGATGGAGCAGTCGAGATGGCATTACTAATAAAGAAATTCAAAAGGAGGAACCGCAAATACGGAAATCCAGCTCTAAATCAAAAATTAAAAAACAGAGAGCACAATATGAAGCCAAGCGAGGTATCAAAACTCACTCACTCTGAATTACTTATTTATTTCCACGAAGTGAATGGCTGTTTTGAACGACTTAGGGAGAAGTATGCCAAACTTGAATCACAAAAAGACACTTTGATAGAATTAAATGAACAACTTGACCAATTAGTTAAAACCTATCAAAGTAGGATCCCTAAGTGTGATAAGTGTCCAACATTCGAAGAAGAAATTAAAAAATCAGAAATTAATATAAAATCACTTGAAAATGAAATTCTGATTTTGAAAGAGAACGAAAATACTAGGAGAGAAAATTCTATCAAAAAGTGCACACAATTATTGAACGAAAATGAATCTCTCAAAATACAAGTCGAACAATTGTCAATAACTTTAGATAAATTTTCAAAAAGTGAGAAATCGTTGAATCTGCTATTAGGGAAGCAAACTGTTAATACAGCTAGACAAGGACTTGGATATAATCAACTGGAAAATGTTGAAAGCGATATTAATCAAGAAAATTCCATGTGCACAATTTGTAGAAAATATGGACACGATCACAATAATTGTTGGTATAGACCCAAACATGTGAAAACCATACCAATTTGGGTTCCAAAAGGCACGAATATAAAATCTCTCAAAGTTAAACAAATTTGGGTGCCAAAAGGAACATATATAAACTGTTTTGGGTCTCCACAAAATTATTTTTCTAAATCTTCTGCCACTAACAACCATGGACCTATAAAAACAAATAGGTCACATAAATCTTTCCCAGTGTAGGTGTTGTGGCAGGCTAAGGAACAACAACAGTGTTTTCTGGATTTTTGGCTGTTCCAGAAACACAACGGGCAACAAAGCAAAGTCCCTTAGCCTAGTACAAGGGTGACAGAATCACAATGGGCAACCACGAAAAATTATCGTAAAGGTAAAATAGGTAAAGGTATATTTATTTGATCGATAAATTAAATGTGATCATCTACACCATATTCTGAATGAAATCAGCCAATATTGAGATATTGTAAAGAGATGATTTTTTCTGACTTGTTCAACATAGTTGGCCAATTATATTTATGGAAAAAACACTATTCTTAGAATTACTTCATACATATACTTTTGGATTAAACATAGTGTTTTGTTGGATGGTAATATTGGCTAACTCTATATTCACGGTCTTTTGATTATTTACATGGCTTCAATCCAAATTCAAAGAATGTCATTTAAATTGTTGTTAAAATTGAGTTTGAAATTTTTGATGCACTCTTCATGGTCTGGTCTATCAAATTTAGTTAGTGATATTTTGGAGTGAAAAAGAAATTCAGATGCAGATTACACTGGCAATCTAGTTGATAGAAAAATTACTAGTTGAACGTGATTTTTAAGACATTTAGTAACTGCATCGTTTTTCAAAGAAAATATCTGCATATTTTTCATTTCAAATAATTTTCAAATAGCAGAAAATTCTCTCATATAACCCTCTCGAGAAAATCTTTTTTGACCATATTTTCAGATTAGTCATTTTTATTTGATTTTAAATTTTGACTAATCTAACTCCCTACTAATTATCAAAAAGATAAATAGTGATTGAGAAGGTGATAAGTGTTGATATTTAACATACATTACTCAAGAGAGTATATTTGAAAAATTTCTTTAGGAATTCTAACATGAGTTAAAAAACTTTTTGTTGGGTAAAGATTCCATGACCATTTCTATATCTATCATATTTCTATCGACCATGGTTTATCAAAACTTAAATATAGTTTGTCGATATATGGTACTATAATCAGGGATCATTTGTTTTTCATTTCATATTTTTTTAAATAAATAAACATCCAAAGTATTCACTCTCATTTAAAAGTCCTCACGTTATACATGGGTGAATTACTTGGATTTTTGATTATGTGCTTCAATGCTCATTTAAAAGTCCTTACGGTTATGCATGTATGGAACGCATATCAAAATTAATTGATTAAATTGACAAGTTGATTCTAATCCCATTTAAAAGTCCTCACGGTCATGCGTGGTTAGAAGATACTTGATTTCATTTTTTTAAAATTTAAATTGGAATACTACTAATCTCATTTAAAAGTCCTAACGGTTATGCATGATTAGTAGGTATTCAAATTCCTGATATAAATGTACCACAAGTTGATACAATTGTATGATTTTATATTAGAACATCATTTCCATTCTTTCTAAAAGTGGAATATGCGCCTAACAAGGGTAGTTATGATTTTTGTTTGATTTTTATTGAAGTTTAATATTCATATTCAATTTGAGTTTAATGTTGGATTAATATTGATCACTTTATCTCTATTTTCTCTAACACTATTATTCTTTTGCTGATAACAAAAGGGGGAGAGAAAAGTTAAGATTTTGTCAAATAGAATCAAGCAAAGGTCAAATAATTTTCCATTTGCATCTAGGCTCATTTGTATATTTCTATTTGTATGCATATATGTAGGGGGAGCATCATGTAAAGAGGAAGCATTTAAATAAGGGGAGCAATTAGTGTATATCATTGTTCAAATACATTAAACACAGTCAAAGCCTTAAATATATGTTTATTATCATCAAAAGGGGGAGATTGTGGAATATGCGAGTATATGATTTTTGTTTGATGATAATAAACATATATATACATTCATTTAAATGTATTTATTAATGTACTATTTTATTTTTCATAGATTAAATAAATATTTGTTGAATAAAATAAATTACACAAAATTTGAATTCAAACAGAAATTTTATTCAAACAAATATTTATTACAATTTTGAATAGTACAATTTCAAGCTCTCACTATGCATATACAGTTTTGATTCTAATTACATTATAATTCAATTTACATTAATAACCTTACTACATATCACTCACACTCGTATTTTGTCTTCAACCGCATTCCAGTTTGAATCCAGCATCTGAGCAATCTGCAAAAATATTCACTAACGCAGTAAAATTAAAAAAGAAATATTTTTGCAACATAAAATGAAATATGATTTGCCTCAATTATTTGGGTTGTTCGTCATAATTTACATTTGAATTCATCACACACGAACAGTGTGACATGCACAATGTATCACTGTACATGCCACAAGGCCGTGCACATCGTTATACACTTGATAATGCTACAGGGACAGACGAGCACAAGGTCAAACCCGAGTTTTGAAACTGGATTCAACACAAGTGAAATTTCAAAAATCAACATGTATGGATGCCAAGACCAGCTGCAACATGAAGTGAATCAAGTTATGTAAGGTAATGCATATCAACACAGCAACTCAAAGACCACAAATAGACTAGTTCAGGAAGGCCAGAGCCAAAGTTCACAAGTGAAGCCAAATATACACAAGTGCTGACCAAATGAAGACCACAAGTATACAACAACAAGCAGCAGTGTGCAACTCGAGAGTGTACACAAGTGAAACCAAGAAAATTATGACATCATAAAAACAATGAAAGTAGTGGAACTGCAAGAAGTTCAGCAATTCAAATAACAAAGTGTACACAAGTCAAGTCAAAATGTCAAAGACCGGACAATAGTGAAGAACACAAGGCATAGCAACTGCATAGCGACTGCAACAGTGTCAAACATCATATATAGGACAACAACAAACGAAAAATGCAGACCAACAGCTACATGAAGCAAACAGCATGAATGTCACAAGCATGAACACAGGAAAACATGCATGCAACATGGTGAGCAACACAAGTGCAACAATCGACAGCGTCAAAGCATCAAAGCTTATACAAGCAAACAACAACTCACATGTTTGAAACCATAAGAGAATGCAACAGTGACATGCACATCAACCAAACAACAAAGGGTCAAGATACAATCCAAACTGAAACTCCAGCAGTAATGCAACAGAGACAAAACAATGCCCAACTCAATATCACGATATAATGCAATAGTGTCACAATATCAAAGCAAAGAACAACCATGTGTCAACAACAATGCAACACAGTGGCAATCACAAGTTACAAACATCAAATGTCGACCAGGTAGCAATGATGATAATGCAGACACAAGTAGTGATACATCAATGACAATTGGAGCAACATTCATGTATGCATCAGTGACCAAACACAGAACAATAAAAGCAAGCCGAGGCACAGTAGAATGAACAACAACCGCAAGAAGGATGCAAGTTCGTAACAAATTCAGTGCCGTGTAAATCAATGATACAGTGGATGAACGAAGTTCAAAAGTGCAGGGATGACCAAGTAAGAAATTCAAGTGTGTGTAAATTTGAAAAAGTCAAAGCAAATTAAAAGAGGAAAGTCTCTGCCGTATTAATCAAGGAAAAACGAACGATTGAAAATCAAAACCGTGTGTATCAAGTTGTCACAGAAATCAGGAAAGCGTAATTTAGGAAAGTATCGAATTGATCAAGTGTCTCGAATTCTTATAAATACCACACCCAAAATTCATCATAGGCATCGAGTTCGAATACGAGAAACCATAAAAGCACAAATAGGGAAATTACATACCGAAGCAACAGTGAACTCGATCAAAGGAGCAGCTGCAAACGAAGCACAAGTAAAGCAAACAGAATTGATCAACTGAGGAGCAACGCAATCTCGAAGTCAACCAAGTAGCCGATCTCAAGAGAATCGATCATCAGAGAACGAGCAAGAGCAACACAAATCAGGTCGAACGAAGAATCAAAAAATCCCTAATTTGGATCAAAGACTCAAGCCCTAATTTCAGAAAGAGGAACGGCCGCCATCTTCACAATCCAGAGAAAAGAGAACGGGCAGAAAATAAATTGGACCGGCCTGTTTTATAAAAGGGGTTCTATTATTATAAAGAGGGCTTTAGTTGTTATTAAGAGGTTTAGTTTTAATTTGTTTGTTTTTAAATTTTTTTTTGAATCAAAGAATTGGTAAAATCACCACCTAGGTTGTAGGTAGTGTCAGATTGTCTAGTTAGAATTAGTTCAGTGACCAGGGTGTGCGAGTTTGCAAAACTCTATAGGCGGGAGAAGGGTTTGCGAATTTGCAAAACTCTATAGGCGGAGCAGGGGTTGCGAGTCTATTAGAGTGTTTGTAAGCGGGAGCAAGGGTTTGCAAGTCTGTTAGAGTGTTTGTAAGCGGGAGACTGTTTAATTCTAATAGAAATCTGGGAATGCAGCAGTAGGCAGGGGTTGCCGAAGTTGGGTAAATTTTAAGTGTGATTTACTTTTCAGCATATTTATTTCTGCAGTTTGTGTTTACGTTTAAATCGAGAAAATTCGCTATAACCCTATTCACCCCCCCTCTAGGGTTAATCTAGATCCTACAAGTGGTATCAGAGTACGGTATTTTTCTTTAACTCTAGAGTCATGAATCCACCAATTAATACTTTTGTTGAGGGTCTTTCCAATATTATTCCTTCTATTTTCGATGGAACAGATTTTTTGAACTGGAAATTGAAAATGGAATTTTATTTAAAATCTGTTAATATTAAATGTTGGGATATTATTGAAAATGGGTGTGATATAACAAATAAGGAAATTATCTCGATTAATGCTCTTGCTATGCATATATTATTTTCTCATATTAATCGTGATAATTTTATTTCGTCTCTCATTGTGAAAATGCACAGAAAATCTGGAATACTTTTGATGCAATATATGGAGCAAAAGTCTACAGCAATGAGATGTCCTCCACAACCGACTCAGTTAAAGAAATGTGCTTAACAGGAGCGGTAAATAGCAGTTGTGATGAGGATGATGATGATGGAGCAGCCGAACTGGCATTACTAATAAAGAAATTCAAAAGGAGGAACCGCAAATACGGAAATCCAGCTCTAAATCAAAAATTAAAAAACAGAGAGCACAATATGAAGCCAAGCGAAGTATCAAAACTCACTCACTCTGAATTACTTATTTATTTCCACGAAGTGAATGGCTGTTTTGAACGACTTAGGGAGAAGTATGCCAAACTTGAATCACAAAAAGACACTTTGATAGAATTAAATGAACAACTTGACCAATTAGTTAAAACCTATCAAAGTAGGATCCCTAAGTGTGATAAGTGTCTGACATTCGAAGAAGAAATTAAAAAATCAGAAATTAATATAAAATCACTTGACAATGAAATTCTGATTTTGAAAGAGAATGAAAATACTAGGAGAGAAAATTCTATCAAAAAGTGCACACAATTATTGAACGAAAATGAATCTCTCAAAATACAAGTCCAACAATTGTTAATAACTTTAGATAAATTTTCAAAAAGTGAGAAATCGTTGAATCTGCTATTAGGGAAGCAAACTGTTAATACAGCTAGACAAGGACTTGGATATAATCAATCTGAAAATGTTGAAAGCGATATTAATCAAGAAAATTCCATGTGCACAATTTGTAGAAAATATGGACACGATCACAATAATTGTTGGTATAGACCCAAACATGTGAAAACCATACCAATTCGGGTTCCAAAAGACACGAATATAAAATCTCTCAAAGTTAAACAAATTTGGGTGCCAAAAGGAACATATATAAACAGTTTTGGGTCTCCACAAAATTATTTTTCTAAATCTTCTGCCACTAACAACCATGGACCTATAAAAACAAATAGGTCACAAAAATCTTTTCCCGTGTGGGTGTTGTGGCAGGCTAAGGAACAACAACAGTGTTTTCTGGATTTTTGGCTGTTCCAGAAACACAACGGGCAACAAAGCAAAGTCCCTTAGCCTAGTACAAGGGTGACAGAATCAAAATGGGCAACCACGAAAAATTGTCGTAAAGGTAAAACAGGTAAAGGTATATTTATTTGATCGATAAATTAAATGTGATCATCTGCACCATATTCTGAATGAAATCAGCCAATATTGAGATGTTGTAAAGAGATGATTTTTTCTGACTTGTTCAACATAGTTGGCCAATTATATTTATGCCAAAAACACTATTCTTAGAATTACTTCATACATATACGTTTGGATTAAACATAGTGTTTTGTTGGATGATAATATTGGCTTAACTCTATATTCACGGTCTTCTGATTATTTACATGGCTTCAATCCAAATTCAAAGAATGTCATTTAAATTGTTGTTAAAATTGAGTTTGAAATTTTTGATGCACTCTTCATGGTCTGGTCTATCAAATTTAGTTAGTGATATTTTGGAGTGAAAAAGAAATTCAGATGCAGATTACACTGGTAATCTAGTTGATAGAAAAATTACTAGTTGAACGTGACTTTTGAGACATTTAGTAACTGCATCGTTTTTCAAAAAAAATATCTGCATATTTTTCATTTCAAATAATTTTCAAATAGCAGAAAATTCTCTCATATAACCCTCTCGAGAAAATCATTTTTGACCATATTTTCAGATTAGTCATTTTTATTTGATTTTAAATTTTGACTAATCCGACTCCCTACTAATTATCAAAAAGATAAATAGTGATTAAGAAGGTGATAAGTGTTGATATTTAACATACATTACTCAAGAGAGTATATTTGGAAAATTTCTTTAGGAATTCAAACAAGAGTTATAGAACTTTTTGTTGGGTAAAGATTCCATGACCATTTCTATATCTATCATATTTCTATCGACCATGGTTTATCAAAACTTAAATATAGTTTGTCGATATGTGGTACTATAATCAGAGATCGTTTCTTTTTCATTTCATATTTTTTTAGATAAATAAACATCCAAAGTATTCACTCTCATTTAAAAGTCCTCACGGTTATACATGGGTGAATTACTTGGATTTTTGATTATGTGCTTCCATGCTCATTTAAAACTCCTTACGGTTATGCATGTATGGAACGCATATCAAAATTAATTGATTAAATTGACAAGTTGATTCTAATCTCATTTAGAAGTCATCACGGTCATGCGTGGTTAGAAGATACTTGATTTGATTTTTTTAAAATTTAAATTGGAATACTACTAATCTCATTTAAAAGTCCTAATGGTTATGCATGATTAGTAGGTATTCAAATTCCTGATATAAACATACCACAAGTTGATACAATTGTATGATTTTATATTAGAACATCATTTCCATTCTTTCTAAAAGTGGAATATGCGCCTAACAAGGGTAGTTATGATTTTTGTTTGATTTTGATTGAAGTTTAATATTTATATTCAGTTTGAGTTTAATGTTGGATTAATATTGATCACTTTATCTCTATTTTCTCTAACACTATTATTCTTTTGCTGATAACAAACGGGGGAGAGAAAAGTTAAGATTTTGTCAAATAGAATCAAGCAAAGGTCAAATAATTTTCCATTTGCATCTAGGCTCATTTGTATATTTCTATTTGTATGCATATATGTAGGGGAGCATCATGTAGAGAGGAAGCATTTAAATAGAGGGAGCAATTAGTGTATATCATTGTTCAAATACATTAAACACAGTTAAAAACTTAAATATATGTTTGTTATCATCAAAAGGGGGAGATTGTGGAATATGCGAGTATATGATTTTTGTTTGATGATAATAAACACATATATACATTCATTTAAACGTATTTGTTAATGTACTATTTTATTTTTCATAGATTAAATAAATATTTGTTGAATAAAATAAATTACACAGAATTTGAATTCAAACAGAAATTTCATTCAAACAAATATTTATTACAATTTTGAATAGTACAATTTCAAGCTCTCACTATACATATACAATTTTGATTCTAATTACATTAAAATTCAATTTACATTAATAACCTCACTACATATCACTCACACTCGTATTTTGTCTTCAACCGCATTCCAGTTTGAATCCAGCATCTGAGTAATCTGCAAAAATATTCACTAACGCAGTAAAATTGAAAAAGAAATATTTTTGCAACGTAAAATGAAATATGATTTGCCTCGGTTATTTGGGTTGTTCGTCATAATTTACATTTGAATTCATCACACACGAACAGTGTGACATGCACAGTGTATCACTGTACTTGCCACAAGGCCGTGCACATCGATATACACTTGATAATGCTACAGGGACAGACGAGCACAAGGTCATACCCGAGTTTTGAAACTGGATTCAACACAAGTGAAATTTCAAAAATCAACATGTATGGATGCCAAGACCAGCTGCAACATGAAGTGAATCAAGTTCAGTAAGGTAATGCATATCAACACAGCAACTCAAAGACCACAAATAGACTAGTTCAGGAAGGCCAGAGCCAAAGTTCACAAGTGAAGCCAAATATACACAAGTGCTGACCAAATGAAGACCATAAGTATACAACAACAAGCAGCAATGTGCAACTCGAGAGTGTACACAAGTGAAACCAGGAAAATCATGACATCATATAAACAATGAAAGTAGTGGAACAGCAAGAAGTTCAGCAATTCAAATAACACAGTGTACACAAGTCAAGTCAAAATGTCAAAGACCAGACAATAGTGAAGAACACAAGGCATAGCAATTGCAACAGCGTCAAACATCATATATAGGACAACAACAATCGAAAAATGCAGATCAACAGCTACATGAACCAAACAGCATGAATGTCACAAGCATGAACACAGGAAAACATGCAAGCAACATGGTGAGCAACCTAAGTGCAACAATCGACATCGTCAAAGCATCAAAGCTTCTACAAGCAAACAACAACTCACATGTTTGAAACCATAAGAGAATGCAATAGTGACATGCACATCAACCAAACAACAAAGGGTCAAGATACAATCCAAACTGAAACTCCAACAGTAATGCAACAGAGACATAATAATGCCCAACTCAATATCACAATATAACGCAATAGTGTCACAATATCAAAGCACAGAACAACCATGTGTCAACAACAATGCAACACAGTGGCAATCACAAGTTACAAACATCAAATGTCGACCAGGTAGCAATGATGATAATGCAGACACAAGTAGTGATACATCAATGACAATTGGAGCAACAGTTCATGTATGCATCAGTGACCAAACACAGAACAATAAAAGCAAGTCGAGGCATAGTAGAATGAACAACAACCGCAAGAAGGATACAAGTTCGTAACAAATTCAATAGCGTGTAAATCAATGATACAGTGGATGAACGAAGTTCAAAAGTGCAGTGATGACCAAGTAAGAAATTTAAGTGTGTGTAAATTTGAAAAAGTCAAAGCAAATTAAAAGCGGAAAGTCTCTGCCATATTAATCAAGGAAAAACGAACGATTGAAAATCAAAACCGTGTGTATCAAGTTGTCACATAAATCAGGAAAGCGTAATTTAGGAAAGTATCGAATTGATCAAGTGTCTCGAATTCATATAAATACCACACCCAAAATTCATCATAGGCATCAAGTTCGAATACGAGAAACCATAAAAGCACAAATAGGGAAATTACATACCGAAGCAACAGTGAACTCGATCAAAGGTGCAGCTGCAAACGAAGCACAAGTAAAGCAACCAGAATTGATCAACAGAGGAGCAACGCAATCTCGAAGTCAACCAAGTAGCCGATCTCAAGAGAATCGATCATCAGAGAACGAGCGCGAGCAAGAGCAACACAAATCAGATCGAACGAAGAATCAAAAAAGCCCTAATTTGGATCAAAGACTCAAGCCCTAATTTCAGAAAGAGGAACGGCCGCCATCTTCACAATCCAGAGAAAAGAGAACGGGCAGAAAATAAATTGGACCGGCCTGTTTAATAAAAGGGGTTGTATTATTATAAAGAGGGCTTTAGTTGTTATTAAGGGTTTTCAGTTTTAATTTGTTTGTTTTTAAATTTTCTTTTTGAATCAAAGAATTGGTAAAATCACCACCTAGGTTGTAGGTAGTGTCAGATTGTCTAGTTAGAATTAGTTCAGTGAGCAGGGTGTGCGAGTTTGCAAAACTCTATAGGCGGGAGCAGGGTTTGCGAGTTTGCAAAACTCTATAGGCGGAGCAGGGGTTGCGAGTCTATTAGAGTGTTTGTAAGCGGGAGCAAGGGTTTGCGAGCCTGTTAGAGTGTTTGTAAGCGGGAGACTGTTTAATTCTAGTATAAATCTGGGAATGCAGCGGTAGGCAGGGGTTGCCGAAGCTGGGTAAATTTTGTGTGTGATTTACTTTTCAGCATATTTATTTCTGCAGTTTGTGTTTACGTTTAAATCGAGAAAATTTGCTATAACCCTATTCACCCCCCCCCCCTCTAGGGTTAATCTAGATCCTACAGTGGCAATTGTTCGATCTTGGTTGCGGAGAGAGTCGCGTGGGGTTTTCAGTGATGTTTGGGATGGTTCGCGATGATGATCAAGGAAGTGGTCGTAGCTGCAATTGGTGATTGGTCGCGGTGACTAGGGAATACTGGAGGTTATTCGTGAGTTTGATTGTCGAAGGGATGCAGTGGTTACTGGCTTCGAGTATTGTTGATAGAAGTGATGAGGAAGTCTGTAACAATCCGAATATTTTGCAATTGTATATTTAAATATTTTATTTAAATATAGCATCGTTAGTCGGATTAAAGTCCGAAAAGCTACTTTTTGCAAATAGTCGAATTGGGACTCGAGACCCCTTCCATTGATTCCAAAATGGCGTTTGCGACCTTTTTGAGTATAAACATTGATATGCTTGGAGTTAGCTTGAATTTTGACATTTTCACTTAGTGCTTTGGGTTTGGGTTTCAGTCCAATAACTTAACATAAGACCCTAGCTCCACCTCTCTCCTCTTCATTCATTCTCATTTCCTAACCCTTCAAGCTTTAGTAAAAATGGGGGAAGAATTGGAAATTAAAATCCTAACCTCTAGTGTCTTTTGCAAATTCAAGTTCTAGCTCCAAAATCAAAGAGAAGCTTAGGTAAGCATCCTCTTCTTCTTCTGCATCTCAATCTCTCTCCAATTTCAGAAATTTCTTATAACCTAACTTACTAAATATTTTCTTATGATCTTAGATTGGAGCTTTTAGAGTTTCAATTGAAGTGTAATTGATCTACCTTTTGTTTTTAAGCTTCTCCTTCCTTGTTTTTGAGAAAAAGATGAGTTTTTGGACTCACATCTATGTCTATAACTTTCTATGTTGTTAGGTATGAATTCCTAACATCTACTCTTGTTCATTAGCTTTGGATTGAATTGGTTTTATGAATATTCCAATTTTTGGTGTTTCGAAGTCAAAATCTTTAAAAATCCTAGATTTCATGTCTGAATATGCTTTTGGTGTTGCATCGAAGAGCCTATAGGGCTGGGTTGTCGCATGGCATAAATCCCTAGTCGTCATTGCTCGTTAGATCACCTCCGTTTGATTTTCAGCCTTCATTTGGGCTAGGCTGAAAATACTGGAAATCCCAGTTCAGTCGACTGAACTGGGAAGTCGGTCGACTGAGCAGAGCCCAGGAATTTTCCCGAGCCAGTATCAGTCAACTGACCCATATGGTCCAGTCGACTGAAGCTGGAAACTGAAAGTTTCCAGGCATAGTTCAGTCGACTGACCACTATGGTCCAGTCGACTGAATCTGCTGTCTCGGCCCAATTTGCCTATTTTGCTTGGGTTTCCAATTTTAATCGATTCGTGTTGATCCAATTTGTTGTTATCACCTTTATTGACTTTGATAACTTCTTTTTCGGGATTTTTGGGAATATCCATTTCGATGGATTTGGTATCAATTTCTTTGGATTGATTCACGTCTTCGAATGTGAATTTTTGATGATTGATTGTTTCTACAATCATTTCTGTGACTTGTCACTTTGAAATACAAAGGTTTCTATACTAGTAGTAAATATCAAAACTCTTTCATCAAAATGATTTCAACACTATTTTAATATAAAGCTCGTTTATTAAAACCATTTTCCAACCTATTAGTATATACAAACCTTTACCTCATTCGTACGAGAAAAACTAATTAAACGGCTTAGAAAAATAAGTGGTATGAAAAGCTTGCGTTTACTTCGTCGGTTAATTTTTGGACTTGTTCGATTGAAACTCTTGTGACAATTTTCGAGTGGAGATCTATAATTTGTTCGTAAATATTTAAGCTATGCCAGTGGTTGTGGGACATGAAGGTAAACTCATTTATTTACTGGCTTGGTGTAATTCAAACTTATTATTGATAAATGATGATCATTTTGTGATCTAGACTAGCGATATGCTATGCCTCTTTGTCCACATGGGGGACTGTACCTCATTTTATTGAGTTTCGTCTCATTTCTTTTATAGGCTAACGACCTATTGGTTCTTTGGAGTTTCGACTCATTTATGTGGGCTAGCGACCCCCCATCTTTTATGGAGTTCGGTTCATTGGGCATACCATTGTACTACGTCGTTGTACGGGTTTATCAGGTTCATCGAGCATACTGTTGTACTATGTTGTTGTTCCGAATTATTTGAGTTTCAGGTTCCTCAGGCGTACCGATATTGTACTATGTCGTTGCACCGGCTCTATGGTTAGCGACCATGGGTTGGCGACCCGTTTGTGATACACGTGTTTGTGAGTTTTCATGCTCCCGTTTTGTGATATGCCTCCCCCTTTTGTGATTTATGGATTTCTAGTTGATGATTTCTATAATTTGTGTTTCACCTCTTTTTGTGATCGGAAATGTTATGTTTGCTGATATTTGGGATTTGGTGAATAAAATAAAGAATAAGACATTCTTTTTAGTGCTTGAGATTTCTTGAGATATTGTATGATCTTTTTGTGTTGTCTAATGCATCCTTTTCATAGTTTGGCATTATTGTTATCATATGTTTTTGTCATATCTCTTATTCTATCTTAATTTATCTGATATTTATAGCTAGACTGATCCGTTTATTATTTTCTTATTAAATAATACTCGAGTCAGACCGAGATGATACAGGTGCTTCTGCTTCACTCTTCTTCTGTGAACATTATCTGACTTTTGACTAGCTACTACAGTTTAGTAGTTTTTGTTGCTATATATACGAGATAAAGACTCCTTGATGTATACTTATTCTTTTGTCTAGCACTTGTACCTATTCTTTTGTGATATTGTGGATCTTATTTGACCACTACTCTGATGAACACTTTAATGTGTTATATTCATATATGTTTTCTCCTTTGTGATATGGATATCTGTGACTGATTTGTGTTATGCTTATTTCTATATTTGTTTCCGAAGATCATATAGCCACCGTGTAGTAGCTTTGAGTTTGTATCGGTATGTCGGATTTCCTCTTGAAAAGAAATGCATGTTATACTATCTGACATATCGGTGCTCGCACAAAGCTATTACACGGATGGTCGCTCCTCAACAGCCTTATTCTTCATGCTAGTTGACAGCATTACCTCATAGTGTCCTTGGCTAGCGTGAGTATAGAGGTGGGGCATCACATCTTGGCATCAGAGCAAAACTTCGGAACAATGTAGAATAATCTAGCAAGGATCATTGTCCTAAGTCCTTCTTAGGAGTCACGCTTTAGGATTTATTCGAGTCATTGGACCCGTTTTACCTTTTCTTTATGGTCCTTTGTTTTATCAATCATGATTGTTTGATATTCATTCTGAGAATAACTTTTTCTTTTTCTTTCTTTCTTTCTTAAAGAAGATAAATGGTTAGACCAGGTCGTTCCAGCGCCGGTCAATCTAGTGCTACTCCTCAGGATGGAGTATTTATGTCTGCCCAACAGCTTCTAGATCTTATAAAGAATGCTCAAGCCATCGGACCTATTCTAGAGCCTACTCACCCAAAATCTGGGTTTGCACGCTTGTGTAGTGATTATACCAATTTGGGTGGAAAGCCATTCAAGGGTTTCGAAAGTGTTATAGAAGTCCAGGCTTGGATTAGAACATGCGATCGCATCTTTTCTCGCATGAATCTTATTGATTTGCATCGTGTCCAAGTGGCTTCTAGGATGCTCCAAGAAAGAGCATTAGATTGGTGTGAGCTTCTGATTTATGAAATTATTGAAGAAAATCTTACTTAGGAGCAATTTCGGGAAAGATTTGAATTGAAGTTTGTGCCGGAAGCTAAAAAGGTAACTTTAGATTCGGGCTTTATTGACCTTGTTCAAGGTGAATCGTCTGTGACAGATTACGTCGCATCTTTTGAATCCCTCTCTAAATATAGGGTCGAGTACATTAATACCCCATTGAAGAAAAATCAGAGGTTGGTCTATGGCTTGAATAAGAATCTCAAAAACCCTTTACTTCTGAAATTGAAAGTTTCTTTCGACCCACTTGTTGATATCTCTCTTCGACTCGAAGAGGCCGATAAAGAAGATGATATTGAGGTTGTGGGTGCCAAACCGAACTTCAACAACAAGAAGAAGAGGCCTATTAAGTTCAAAGTTCCTTATCCCATCAAGAAAGGGACGTAAGAAACTCCGGTAGCAAAGACTACTACTTATAGTCATGGGCAAAGCTACAATTGTGGTTCTAAGGACAATTTTGCTAATAGATGCCCGAAACCTCTCTTTTGTCATTATTGCAAAAGTTCGGGGCATCTTTTATCTTCTTGTCCCAAACTTCCAAGCAAGAACGATGGAAAGCTAAATGTTGTGCAAGCGCCTAGTAACACTTCTCGTGGTCAAGGTATTTCTCATTCTATCCTTGATGGCATTATTATGTTTCGTGATCATCCTATTCGAGTTCGTTTTGG
Source organism: Allium cepa (assembly GCA_030765085.1). Taxonomy (NCBI): domain Eukaryota; kingdom Viridiplantae; phylum Streptophyta; class Magnoliopsida; order Asparagales; family Amaryllidaceae; genus Allium; species Allium cepa. The sequence goes on from CM060941.1 coordinate 638,140,523, forward strand.
TACGGGTGCATCCCATTCTTTTATATCAAAAGAACTTGTTGACACTTTTTCTTTAAGTGTTATGGCTTTGATTACTTCTTTGAGAATTGCGAATCCGGTTGATGGATCCGCAACACTCAGTCTGCTTTGTAAACATATCGAGATTATTTTACGTGATTATGCTCTCCAATTCGATTTGCATGTTATGCGTTACTTGTACTTCAGAATGATTTTGGGAATGGATTGGCTTAAACGTTATGAAGCCCATATCCTATGTCCTGAGAAGACTATTTATCTTCAACATCCTCAATCTGTTAAGCAGATTTCCATTGTTCTTAAAGATTTGGATTCCGATTTGGCAGCATCTTTATATTCTCTAAACCCTCATGATGACGATAATGATGATGAGGAAGATGCCATTTCTCTCATTCACGTTGTTCATGAATTTTCCGACATATTTGAGCCCGTTTTAGGATTACCACCCAAGCGAGCAATTGAGTTCAGAATTAATCTAATCCCTGGAACTCTACTTATCACTCGTCCTCCTTATCGTATGTCCAATAAGAAAAATAAGAAGATGCATAAACAATTATCTGAATTGGAAGAGAAGCAATTTATTCGTTCTAGTTCCTCTCCTAGGGAAGCTTCAGCTATTTTTATGAAGAAATCTGATGGTACACTTAGGCTTTGCGTTGACTACCGCAAGCTTAATGATCTTACTATCAAGAATAAATATCCTTTACCCCGGATTGGTGATTTATTTGATCAACTTAGTGGTGCTCGATTCATTTCACAGTTAGGCTTAGCAACCGGTTTTCATCAACTTCGTATTGTAGCGGATAACATTTCTTTGACATCGTTCTGTACACGTTATGGATCTTGTGAATGGCTTGTTATGCCATTTGGTTTAACGAATGCTCTAGCTTATTTCGTTGACCTTATGAATCGAGTTTTCAAAGACTTCCTCAATCGATTTGTTCACATCTTTATAGATGATATTCTTATTTAACCGAGGAAGAGCATGAAAAGCATCTTCGGATTGTGTTGGAAATTCTTAGGAGCAATCAATTGAAAGAAATTTTTTCTAAATGCCACTTTTGGCAATCTCGTGTGAAATTTTTCGGTCACGTTATTTTTGAATCTGGAATTTCCGTGGATCCTTCAAAGATCAAAGCGATTCAAAATTGGAAGAGACCGAAGAATGTGATGGAAATCTGTAGCTTTCTTTGATTGGCGGGCTATTACCATCGTTTCATCAAAGAATTTTCTAAAATTTACGTGCCTCTTACTAGTTTGACAAAGAAGGGAGTTAAGTACCTTTAGTCTGACAAATGTGAAGCTTCTTTTAAAAGATTAAAAGAACTCCTTTCCGATACACCTATTCTTGTAATTCTCGAGGGGAATCAAGACTTTATTGTTTATACCGATGCTAGTCGTATTGGTTTGGGAGCCGTTCTCATGCAAAGGGAATGTGTTATTGCTTATGCTTCTAGGCAATTAAAGCCTGCCGAGACTAGATATGCCACTCATGATTTAGAGCTCGCGGCTTGTGACGACTCGGAATTTTCGAGCATTTAAAATCGGAATATTTAATTGATTTTAAGTATTTAAAGGTTAATTCTCAACTTAAATTACGAATATCATAATTTATTTGACAATTAGATTGTTGAATTAAATAATTTGAATTGGATAAAATATGAAACCTGAGATTTTAAGCCTGTTAAAAATATAATTTGAAAGCTTATAAATTTATATTGATAACATTGAATATAATAAAAGTGTTAAAATGGAATCTAACATTGAATTGGTCAGTTTTGAAATTTAATCGTTTAAATTGAATTTAAAAATAACCTTCCGAGGCACAGTCTCGGAATTCGACGAAACCAGTTCCATTGGGTCCGTAATATTGAATTATTATCGGATTTCAAATTTCGTTGTGATCAGAGTTAGTGTGTGAGTGTACGATATATAAACACGCTAAAAATTTAATTGATAATAATTTAATTAGTCAAGCTTCTTGTATACACCATCTCAATTGTATTTATATTTATAATAATACAAAAGGTATAAGTATGTATAAGTATAGGATAAGTGGCATGACATGGTGAAGACAAGTGGCATAATATAGACCATACACCTATCTTAAGATGAAATAGAATTATGACACATATATCACTTAGGTGTACACTTCTAGAACACCTTAAATGATTACTAAATAAGGTATGTGTCATGAAATAAAGCTTGCATAAAAAAATGAAGGACATGTGTCCATGTGTAGAAACATCTTAAGACACCTAAGTAGACACATAACCCCAATAGGTGTCCATGTGTAGAAACATCTTAAGACACCTAAGTAGACATGTGTCAACATTCTAAAGCTTGTGTAAAGAGAAGAAAACAAGTGTCCAAAACTAAAATTACCAAACTAGCCTTGAAAATTAATATATAAAGGGTGGAAATGTTCACTTATTTTGATACTTTCAAAAAGCAAAAACAAAAGTAAGATAAAGTGAAAAAGCTTGGAGAAAGCTAGGGAAAAAAGTCAAGTCAAATACACAAGTTTAAGGTGAGAAAAACTATTTAATTTCTAGTATTCATGTTATTCTTGAAGAAATGATAGTTATAAGTAAAAATGGCTCGGTTCTATCAAAAACGCGGCTTAGTAATTTAACCATAACTTTCTCAATCCTTAATGAAATTCCGATTTCTTGGATGTTATGGAAAGCTTATTTCATGTGCTATAACTTTTATGTTTTGTGTTTTCTGTAATTTGGATGTTAGCTATGTCAAAATTGAACCTTTCTACTGTAATTCCGAGAGCAAAACCAATATTAGCTCTGTGCTTAAGGCTGAAACTAAATTGGTCATAACTTCTTCGTTCCTCAACCGATTTTGATAAATTTAGATGTTACAGAAAGCTTAGACTTTGTTCTAAAACTTTTATGTTTTGAGTTTTCCAAAATTTCGATGTTATCTTGGCCAAAATTGTAATTGTTTATCGATGTCCCGAGACAAAATGACATAAGTTGTGAAATTCAAATCTTAGAATTGTTTTATCCATAACTTTTACAATTCTTATCGGAATTTGGAAATTTTTAATGTGATGGAAAGCTTAGGAACTAAGCTAAAACTTTTGCTTTATTCATTTTGCCTGATTTCGATGTGTTATATGCTAAAATTGAAATTGTTGGTCGCTGTCCTGCAAATGCATAAGTTCAGGCTAAGTTTAATGTTTTTAGTAAAATGGTCATAACTTTTGAACCGTTAATCCAAATTTGACGAGCTTGGTCATTCTGGAAAGCTAACGGAATGTCCTATAACTTTTATTTGTATCGTTTTCTAAAATTAGTTGATTAAAATATTGAAAAACCTCTTGCAAACTCGCTGTCCTGTTGTTTTATGCAAACCTGAGCTAGTATTTTGTGCATAACTTTTGCGTTTTTTATCCAAATCCTATAATTTTTAAAGTTTTGGAAACTGCAGGAAGAATGTGATAACTTTCATTTGTATCACTTTTTAATTAATAAAATTCTGTATAGGTAAAGGAATTTTTGAATAAGCAGAAGGTTAATGAAGTTTGAAACTTCAATGATATTATTTAATAAAAACAAACATTTATTTAATATTTAAGATTTAACTTAAGGAATAAAGAAGAAATGGGAAAAAGCCTGACATTCGTATATTTTAGTTAAAAGTTTTAAAATCAAACGGAAAATAACAACAATAATAATAAGTCCGTAACTAATGAATTTTTTAAATGAATTGAGTAATTAAAGAAACTTACTTCAAATAAAATAAATTGGAAATCAATTTCGGGGAAATTGATTTAAGTGATTGAGTTGGAACTTTCTCTGGATGGCCAAGTACATGTTTTAAAAGGTAAAATCGTAAATATAAATTAAATGTTTTAAAGCTGTTTTTAAAGAAAACAAGTTTTGAAAATTTTATTATTTCTATTATTTAAAGTTTAAAGTAAGTGTTTTCTTTAATCTATTCTAGCAGTAATTATTAAGAAGTAACTTAGTATTTTGTTTCAAAAGTAGAAATCTAGTTTTATAACCTTATTTCAAACATTCATATAGTATGTATTTTTAACAAATTATTAAAGTAATTTTAACTTAAATGTTTCAAAATAAAGTGTTTTAAATTATTTTAAAATCTAGTTTTGTGCTTGGTGATTTCAGAGGAGATATAAAATATTTGGGAAAGTTGATTCTGAAAAGAATGATGGTTTTGAAACTGTTTTCAAAGGATTGAAAATAGAAATATATCTTGTGAAGATATTTTGAGGTTAATAAATAATTTGGAAAATTATTTATTGGTTGATGGTTGTTTGTGAATATTAATTGATAGTTAAATCACCGACTATCAATATTGGACAAATACGCTGATCGTTTCGAAGAGACCGGGATCGAGATTTATTTCTCGAAAACCACTTCGATCCGGTTTGTACGTTTCGTGTAAACGATTTTGGATTCGAAGATGGAGCAGTGAAGTGCAAGGGCTAGTCGCTACTAATCCTGAGGATATTTCCAAAATGGATGTAGTAGGAATAGTGCCTTCGGTTCCGTTCGAACCCGGGACGGACTTGTATGGACGAATGCTTGTGAAACATCGTTAGGTGGACGATGGGCATTCTAAGTGAAAACGTTCTAAAGGTAACGCTTAGCCTCAAGCCTCATCAACCGGGAATGACTGAAAATCAGGGGATATGCAGCAAGGTTAGGTGGGTCATGCCCAAGCAGGACAAGATATTTCTCCTGTCTAGATGTCCCTTTTTATTTCGGCTTAGTGGGTGGTTGGTCGCGCCAACCACGGGGTTTATCTTGTTCGGGACTGTTCAGTAAGGAATGGTTCCGGCCTTGTGTTGCAGGGGATGAAGGGAGTAATCCTCGGTACAGTGATCTAGGCCTCGTACTGTGACAGGTGGTACCCCAGTGCCTAGTCATTTGTTGGAAATCCATTCTTCCTACGAGCCTTGTACGAGTCTTGTTTGTATTACCCACTTTGTGGCTAGTAGCTGGAATTTAATAGATGTAACAATTTCGACTATTTTATAAGTATTTGTATATAGACCCTATTATAATATCAGAGGATTTCTATAAAAATTGTTTTAGCTATCGTAAGGTAAAAACCCGACATGTTTATTTGTGGCGTGGTCTTACGAGATGCTTTTGTTTTCAAAGGATTTTGAAACTTTAACAATCAATTGGATGTGATTTTCTCACGCTGGTATTCTAGACTGACTCGGGTATTATTTAACTGTAATGCTCGGGTCAGACCGAGTATTATAGAATTCAGGATGTGATGCTGTGGAGCTCAGGAGACGAGCTGGAGGACGATACGTATATCCGTACTTGTTATATATATTCCGCTATGATTGAGTTGCTGTGTATCCATTTGTATGTTGTTGTTGAGCCGTTGATCGATGTACTCTGATGATGTAATATATAAACAGATATATTTGATTTTGAGTAAAGATCATTTATTTTCTATTATATTTTAGTCCGCTGCGATGGTTAGATTCTGATATTGTTTTCTATTTTCTTCTTCTACCTCTTTTTCTTTAACCCAAATGGTTCGTATTTCTGTACAACTTGAGTTGAGTATTGTAGAATAGTGTTGACTCAAGGGGTACGGATTTGCGGGCTGTTACAGTTGGTATCAGAGCTTAGGTTGGCGACAACCTAGGCTTTGGTGGGGAAATTACTCATTAAACAGAGTCGATAGTACTCTATAATGAGTTGAGCGTATTAATAGATATGAGAGTGTACTTGTTAGTGAATATAAAATTGTTTTTATACTGTGTTGACTTATCGGTTGAGTGTTTATGAATTCTGGTCGGTACGGGAAGTACAACCGTATCGATAGGGGTTGCTAAACTCTTGAACAAGATAAACTGACATAGTATTGTTTTTAAAGCGGGTAAATGAAATAATTTTACCCAAAATTATATTTTGATATAAAAGGAATAATTTTCTGACATTATATATATTTGGATGTTTGGTTGCTAATATTAAAAATCAAATAAGAATCTAAAGTTAATCTTAAATTTGAAATGGTTATAACCAAATAAATTCTGTAAGTATAAATTATACAAAAGAGAATAACTAAATTTAAATTAAACCAGAATTTAAACCCGGGAGTTTTAGAAAGGTTTTTATATGCATTAAGAATAAGGGTGGGAAATTTAAAATCTTGGAATGTTTGGTAATATTTTTCCCATGTGGTTGAAGGCGATAATGAAATGTTGATTTGGGAAGTATTTTCGAATGGCAACTGTTTTGAAATAAATTTGGGAAAGTAAGAAGCATTGAACTCACTTCAGTCGTTGGAAAATAATCTTGATGATGCTGGCCACATCATTAGAATTCATTTTCGAGTTTCTTAAGTGATGGATTGCTTCCCTAGTACTTGGTTATGATATTGTTTGATTTTGTTGGGTATAACAGTTGTTTTGGAGATATCAAAATGAGGAATTTGTTTTGGTATAAACAAATTGTTTTGAAAAAAAAATCTGGAGATTTGATTGATATATCAAATAGATATATATTTGATATATTTCAAAATTGTTTTGAAATAAAACCGGGTAAATTTAAATTCTGGAAAATTATATTTAAATAATGTGTAAAATTAAAATAAATTAACTATTGAATTAATTAAGTGAAGTTGATAATAATAAGAAGGAAAGAATGAAAAATTTAATCTTGAAATTAAATTTAACGTAAGTGAATGGAAGTAAATGAAATTATTGAAATGAATGGAAAGTTGAATTTAACTTGGATAAGTTAAATAAATTGGGTTTAGAATTAAATTTGGCTTGGATTAAATTGAAATGTAAGATGACTTGAAATTGTGGGTCATTGTGTAATGGATTGTACCCATAAGCTATTAAGTGTTATACTTATAATCTGGAATTGAGGATTTGAATTTTTGCAAAGGATTAAGGTAAAGGAAAATTTATATCCTTAAGAATTCCGTGATGCACATATATGTAAATTCTGAAATTGTGATTATAAGATGTAGATGGATTGAAATGAGCAATATGAGCTTTAAATTAAATAAGTTGGGTAAGGATTGAATTGAAATAGATAAACCAGAATAACTTATAAAAGAATTAAAATGCATGAATAAAATATGCTTGGGTTATAAAGAAGCATAAGGCTTGAGTTGAAAAAAAAATGAAGAATATATTCAAGCCTATAATGAATGGGATTGTGTAAATAATAAGTTGTGACTTATTAAATTTGAAAAGTGAGATACAAAACTCCAAAATAAATATTTTTAATGAATTGGAGAATAAAATAAAAATCAAAACTTGAATTATAAACTAAATTGAACTAAGAAAATTAAATGTAGTGATATTTGGGATCAAAATTTAAGAGTTGGATTATAAATAAGGGAAGAACTAATTGATAATAAATTAGTTAATGAAATGTGTGAATGGAGTTCAATGTGGTTAAATAGAAGTTGAATTATAAGCTAATAATGAAGATTGGAAATAAAACTCAAGTTATAAATTGAATTCGACATGAATCATTAGTGAAGGAAATATAATTAAAAGTGGCCTTGAAATTAATTAATTGATTCGTGAATGAAATTGCAATCTAAGTTAATAAAATTGGATGGTAATTTACAAGTGAATAATAGAATCAGAACTTGAGTTATTAAATGGAAAATTTAGCTTGAAGTGTTAACAATTAAATATAATTGAAGTGTATCGGATAGAAATATAAATGGATTAAAATAGCAATGATTTGAATGTGCAAATAAAATCCATAAGTGAAGATAACTTGGAAATAGCCAGGAAATAAATTGAATGAGTTAAATTTGGAAAATTAAATTTTATAATAAATAATTATATTGAATAAATAAATGATGGAATAAATAAGTATCAAATGAAATGTGGTTTAAATAGGTTGAGAAATGGTTATGGAATGAAATAGCTTGGATTGTTTCCGAGCTAAATAAAATAGTTTGGAATAAACTAACATGGAATGAAATGTAAATAAATGGATTGTAAATGAAATTTAAATGGAATGTGTCGAGCTAAATAAATGACTGTGGATGAATTAAAATAAAAAGGAAATTTAATTGGTAATGGAGATGGAACCTAAGTTGTTAATGGTTTTGAATGGACTAGTTTGGTTAATGAAATTGAAATGCAATGAAATAAGAATACATGGATTATGAATAAATCCGAAATGGGATAGAATTAAGCGTAAGTTGAGTTGGGGTCAATTTAAATTGATTATAAAACTCAAGTGCTTATTTATCCACATAAATCTCGTCAAATTGCAAGGAATACATTGTTATTGAATGTAAATAGAAGTTATTAAAATGCCTTGGATGGATAGGAGTAAAATAAATTGGTTTGAAAGCAATTGAATTAAATATGAGTTCAGTTTGCTTAATACTAAACTAAATGTAAGCAATTGAGTTTTAAACCACTCAAATTAATGAGGTTTTATACGAATGGATTGAAAAACATTCACATAGGATGAGAATGGTTTATAAATTAATTGAAACAGTTGAATTAGCATGGAAACTATATAAGTTGCTTACGAGAAAATGTTTGGTGTGAATTTCTTTTAGAATTCATATGTTTTAACCATTGCAACTAGGTGAAATATAGTTAAACTGCATATATTTGGTACTTACATGTTTAAATTGAGTATACCTGGGGGCCGTGTGGCTGGATTTGGTTGTGCTATTTGCTAAAAATAATAAGCTGCTTGCTTAAAATACTAAATAAGGTACGCCTACGCAATAAAAATAGGAAATATGAACTGTTTTTGGTTTTTCCGACCGTGTGGGTCAATGTATATATATTTATCTCTTTTGTCAGATCGCAAAAGCTCCTCCGTACAAAGGGGATCTTCCAAAAAATTTCGAAAATTTTTGGAAGTTAGAAAATTTTTGAAAATTGTTGGAGAAATTTTGTTAATTGACAAAACGAATTTAAATTGGCAACTAAAATTAATTAGTGAATGAAACTAACTAAATAATAACATGAATTAGTTATAAATGGAAAATAAAATTCAATATTTATAGGTAAAGATAAATTGGATTCATATTAAAATGAAAGAATCGATTTGAATGGGAATAAATATAAACTGAAGTGGTAAGATGGAAATAAGTATAAGGAACATATTTCATACTTATACTAACTTAAGAGGGAATAGTGAATTCTAAAATGAAAATTGATACTACTAATATAATTTAAGTCAATATTTGAATGAATAGATATTGACATTTTGTGAGAGCCGATAAAATGTTTTGGGAATATTGTGATTGGATATTAGTGCTAAGCATGATATGCAGGTAATCTAAATGGAAAAGAGAATTGGTTTTTGATTTCAAGAAGATAAATTTGAAATACTCGACAAAAAGGTATGTATTTTAAAATTGGTATGAAATTTGATTGGGATTTGGAATGAACCACTTGGCTTTTCGTTTTCTTTTTTTTGGATTTGGGAGGCCGTAGAGCCATTTTTGTGGTAGTACCGAGTTAGCCATGCAAAGGAGACGCTGGCAAAAAAAATTCGGAAATTTAGGGAGTTAGAAAAATTTTGAGAAAATTTTGATAATTCAAAATTTGGTTTTAAATTGAACTTGAGTGGTTAAACAAGTAGTATAGTTTGAAACTATGGGAAAGTTGAGAAGTTAATATGGAAGATAATGGATCTTTTATAAGAGATAGTTAGTAAGTTGTTGAGTTGTTAGAAACTGTTTGGTTTTGGAAAAGTAACGGGTTTTGAGCCATTCTTCCTAGTTAGTAATTTCGGGGACGAAATTATTTTAAGGGGGGAGGAATGTGACGACCCGGAATTTTCGAGCATTTAAAATCGGAATATTTAATTGATTTTAAGTATTTAAAGGTTAATTCTCAACTTAAATTACGAATATCATAATTTATTTGACAATTAGATTGTTGAATTAAATAATTTGAATTGGATAAAATATGAAACCTGAGATTTTAAGCCTGTTAAAAATATAATTTGAAAGCTTATAAATTTATATTGATAACATTGAATATAATAAAAGTGTTAAAATGGAATCTAACATTGAATTGGTCAGTTTTTAAATTTAATCGTTTAAATTGAATTTAAAAATAACCTTCCGAGGCACAGTCTCGGAATTCGACGAAACCAGTTCCATTGGGTCCGTAATATTGAATTATTATCGTATTTCAAATTTCGTTGTGATCAGAGTTAGTGTGTGAGTGTACGATATATAAACACGCTAAAAATTTAATTGATAATAATTTAATTAGTCAAGCTTCTTGTATACACCATCTCTATTGTATTTATATTTATAATAATACAAAAGGTATAAGTATAGGATAAGTGGCATGACATGGTGAAGACAAGTGGCATAATATAGACCATACACCTATCTTAAGATGAAATAGAATTATGACACATATATCACTTAGGTGTACACTTCTAGAATACCTTAAATGATTACTAAATAAGGTATGTGTCATGAAATAAAGCTTGCATAAAAAAATGAAGGACATGTGTCCATGTGTAGAAACATCTTAAGACACCTAAGTAGACACATAACCCCAATAGGTGTCCATGTGTAGAAACATCTTAGGACACCTAAGTAGACATGTGTCAACATTCTAAAGCTTATGCAAAGAGAAGAAGACAAGTGTCCAAAACTAAAATTATCAAACTAGCCTGTAAAATTAATATATAAAAGGTGGAAATGTTCACTTATTTTGATACTTTCAAAAAGCAAAAACAAAAGTAAGATAAAGTGAAAAAGCTTGGAGAAAGCTAGGGAAAAAAGTCAAGTCAAATACACAAGTTTAAGGTGAGAAAAACTATTTAATTTCTAGTATTCATGTTATTCTTGAAGAAATGAAAGTTATAAGTAAAAATGGTTCGGTTCTATCAAAAACGCGGCTTAGTAATTTAACCATAACTTTCTCAATCCTTAATGAAATTCCAATTTCTTAGATGTTATGGAAAGCTTATTTCATGTGATATAACTTTTATGTTTTGTGTTTTTTGTAATTTGGATGTTAGCTATGTCAAATTGAACCTTTCTACTGTAATCCCGAGAGCAAAACCAATATTAGCTTTGTGCTTAAGGCTGAAACTAAATTGTCCATAACTTCTTCGTTCCTCAACCGTTTTCGATAAATTTAGATGTTCCAGAAAGCTTAGACTTTGTTCTAAAACTTTTATGTTTTGAGTTTTCCAAAATTTCGATGTTATCTTGGCCAAAATTGTAGTTGTTTATCGCTGTCCCAAGACAAAATGACATAAGTTGTGAAATTCAAATATTAGAATTGTTTTATCCATAACTTTTACAATTCTTATTAGAATTTGGAAATTTTTAATGTTCTGGAAAGCTTAGGAACTAAGCTAAAACTTTTGCTTTATTCATTTTGCTTGATTTCGAAGTTTTCTATGCTAAAATTGAAATTGTTGGTCGCTGTCCTGCAAATGCATAAGTTCAGGCTAAGTTTAATGTTTTTAGTAAAATGCTCATAACTTTTGAAATGTTAATCCAAATTCGACGATCTTGGTCATTCTGGAAAGCTAACGGAATGTCCTATAACTTTTATTTGTATCATTTTCCGAAATTAGTTGATTAAAATATTGAAAAACCTCTTGCAAACTCGCTGTCCTGTTGTTTTATGCAAACCTGAGCTAGTATTTTGTGCATAACTTTTGCGTTTCTTATCCAAATCCTATAATTTTTAAAGTTTTGGAAACTGCAGGAAGAATGTGATAACTTTCATTTGTATCACTTTTTAATTAATAAAATTCTGTATAGGGAATGGAATTTTTGAATAAGCAGAAGGTTAATGAAGTTTGAAACTTCAATGATATTATTTAATATCAACAAACATTTATTTAATATTTAAGATTTAACTTAAGGAATAAAGAAGAAATGGGAAAAAGCCTGACATTCGTATATTTTAGTTAAAAGTTTTAAAATCAAACGGAAAATAACAACAATAATAATAAGTCCGTAACTAATGAATTTTTGAAATGAATTGAGTAATTAAAGAAACTTACTTCAAATAAAATAAATTGGAAATCAATTTCGGGGAAATTGATTTAAGTGATTGAGTTGGAACTTTCTCTGGATGGCCAAGTACATGTTTTAAAATGTAAAATTGTAAATATAAATTAAATGTTTTAAAGCTGTTTTTAAAGAAAACAAGTTTTGAAAATTTTATTATTTCTATTATTTAAAGTTTAAAGTAAGTATTTTCTTTAATCTATTCTAGCAGTAATTATTAAGAAGTAACTTAGTATTTTGTTTTAAAAGTAGAAATCTAGTTTTATAACCTTATTTCAAACATTCATATAGTATGTATTTTTAACAAATTATTAAAGTAATTTTAACTTAAATGTTTCAAAATAAAGTGTTTTAAATTATTTTAAAATCTAGTTTTGTGCTTGGTGATTTCAGAGGAGATATAAAATATTTGGGAAAGTTGATTCTGAAAAGAATGATGGTTTTGAAACTGTTTTCAAAGGATTGAAAATAGAAATATATCTTGTGAAGATATTTTGAGGTTAATAAATAATTTGAAAAATTATTTATTGGTTGATGGTTGTTTGTGAATATTAGTTGATAGTTAAATCACCGACTATCAATATTGGACAAATACGCTAATCGTTTCGAAGAGACCAGGATCGAGATTTATTTCTCGAAAACCACTTCGATCCGGTTTGTACGTTTCGTGTAAACGATTTTGGATTCGAAGATGGAGCAGTGAAGTGCAAGGGCTAGTCGCTACTACTCCTGAGGATATTTCCAAAATGGATGTAATAGGAATAGTGCCTTCGGTTCCGTTCGAACCCGGGACGGACTTGTATGGACGAATGCTTGTGAAACATCGTCAGGTGGATGATGGGCATTTTAAGTGAAAACGTTCTAAAGGTAACGCTTAGCCTCAAGCCTCATCAACCGGGAATGACTGAAAATCAGGGGATATGAGGCAAGGTTAGGTGGGTCATGCACAAGCAGGACAAGATATTTCTCCTGTCTAGATGTCCCTTTTTATTTCGGCTTAGTGGGTGGTTGGTCGCGCCAACCACGGGGTTTATCTTGTTCGGGACTGTTCAGTAAGGAATGGTTCCGGCCTTGTGTTGCAGGGGATGAAGGGAGTAATCCTCGGTACGGTGATCTAGGCCTCGTACTGTGACAGGTGGTACCCCAGTGCCTAGTCATTTGTTGGAAATCCATTCTCCCTACGAGCCTTGTACGAGTTTTGTTTGTATTACCCACTTTGTGGCTAGTAGCTGGAATTTAATAGATGTAACAATTTCGGCTATTTTATAAGTATTTGTATATAGACCCTATTATAATATCAGAGGATTTCTATAAAAATTGTTTTAGCTATCGTAAGGTAAAAACCCGACATGTTTATTTGTGGCGTGGTCTTACGAGATGCTTTTGTTTTCAAAGGATTTTGAAACTTTAACAATCAATTGGATGTGATTTTCTCATGCTGGTATTCCAGACTGACTCGGGTGTTATTTAACTGTAATGCTCGGGTCAGACCGAGTATTATAGAATTCAGGAGGTGATGCTGTGGATCTCAGGAGACGAGCTGGAGGACGATACGTATATCCGTACTTGTTATATATATATTCCGCAGTGATTGAGTTGCTGTGTATCCATTTGTATGTTGTTGTTGAGTCGTTGATCGATGTACTCTGATGATGTAATATATAAACAGATATATTTGATTTTGAGTAAAGATCATTTATTTTCTATTATATTTTAGTCCGCTGCGATGGTTAGATTCTGATATTGTTTTCTATTTTCTTCTTCTACCTCTTTTTCTTTAACCCAAATGGTTCGTATTTCTGTACAACTTGAGTTGAGTATTGTAGAATAGCGTTGACTCAAAGGGTACGGATTTGCGGGCTGTTACACGGCTATTGTTTTCGCCCTTAGAATTTAGCACCATTATCTTTTAGGAGAGAAATATGTTCTCTATACCGATCATAAATCTTTAAAGTATTTATTTTCTCAAAAGGAACTTAATTTGCGTCAACAACGTTGGCTCGAGTTCCTTCCATCTTATGATCTTGATATTCTTTATACTCCTGGGAAGGGAAATCGTGTTGCCGACGTCCTTAGTCGTAACCAACAAGTAGTTGTTTCTATGATGATATCCGAATGGAATGATCTTGAAATTTTGTCCACTTGTGAGATTCGAGATCGTGATCTAATTCATGTTCGTCTCTTGTTTTATGTAGCCTTGAGGCTCATCCTTCTCTTTTAGACCGCATTCTTGCTTTTTAGCCAAAATTTTAAGGATAAAATTGATATTGAAGGTTTGAAAGATTTTGATATTGATGCTCGTGGCGATATTCGAAAATTTGGTAGACTTATCGTGTAGCGATCCTGACTCGACCTTCGAAAATCGGCACCGAATACGACACACATATTCAAATGCCACAGATCCAAACGTCAAATCTGGTTCACCGGAGCTTATAACACCATTAAGTACAACACGGCGGAAGAAAAGAATATCAATATATATCACACTGATACAATGACAGATACAATATCTGATATAATATGATACAACAGAATGATACAATAGATATCAATAGTATCAGAGATACAAGAAATAGCACCCGAAAGATATGATAACACCAACAGCAGAAAGAATATCTTCAATAGAATGCATCCCCAAATCCAATCTCTAATCCAAAGCTAGCTCGAAACAACATCATGCTTCACCTAGATAAGCAAGTCTCGTCCAAATCCAAAGACTGAACCAACTCTATGTAATCTACTAAACATGACTATCTAAAAACCCAACTCTAGACTGCCCGTGTAGAAAATTTTGTGGGCACCCGGAGTTTAGGAAAGGAACAATAAACTTCAGGTCAGTCATTGGACTAGTATGAGTAACAAAAACAGTTGCTTTTAAATAAAACAAGATTTATGAAAGAAAATCCGACATGCTTTTGGAAAATGAAACTACCATAAGACCTCCCGCCACACACACCATGCGATCGCAGAATTGGAGGAGATTTCTTCTTATGATAATCAAACATGCTTACTACGCAAAAACCACTTGATATTATTATTATAAGTGCAAAGTGCAGAAAAACATTTCGAAAGTATAATATTAATCTTAGCCAGCATACAACCATTATTGTATGCCTACTATAGCTACCATGTTCAATAGCAGGTTATCGCCACATTCCATGGCAGATTATACAACTAAAACCGTACAGGGCGCGTATTGTTTTGATTGGATTTCCAACAAATGGTCGGGCTAAGAAACTTCCCACTGTCCATTGGTACGCCTCTGGCGGGACGTCCCTAGAACCTAACCGGATCTCTGCCAACACAAGGCCGTGTTACCTCTGTAACTAGGTAACTACTACTCGAGAATGCCAACCCCCGGTCCTTTGGGACCTTCATTCGAGGCGCCTCTAAACCACAAAGAAACAACCACACGGTATATGAGATTGAAGCCCACCACATAGGTAAATATCTGCGCTTCATACCATGATACCACCCTTTACCAGAAGGGAATGACACCCCCTAAAGGGCGCGACCCTCATAACCTTGCCGCTTCTTTCCTGTTTCGACCATTTCCGGGGTGTGAGGTCCTGATGCAGTCTCGTCCATGAAGCTACGCTTTATACAAAAGCCATGCTTTGATCACAAATGATCATCAACATACAGCAGCACTCAGTATGCCACACTACCAAATTGGGAATATATTACAGATAACTATCAACTACATAACCTCTGAGCTCGTACGTCTCAGAGAAGGGTGTTAAGCTAAGAGAATAAATTCTTCGCCACCAACAGATATGTATTTGAAAGATATCTGCTTTATATCACAAAGTATAGTGTCAGACATACCACCATACAAGTTTGTTTCAGGTTCGAACAGAACCGAAGGTACTTCCAAAGAAGCCCTTGCAAATCCGGGTATTCACAATCCCGATCGGACTTCCCATCACTTAGGGATCTCTATACCGGCGCGACTCGGTGCAGAGACAATCGATAGGTTATCCTATCGTTTTTGAAAATACCCGGTCTTCACCACCGGTCTTCAAATGCTATCCATAACGACATAACATTATTCGGAATGGGTTATATGACACAAAGTTATCTCCCAGCTAAATCGAATAATGAGCGTAATATTTAAAACATATGGATATGAGATTTCAGTTAAGTCACAACTTATAAAATCCAAAAAATTTCTTCAAATGGTTTAACAGATTACCATTTTAAATCTTCAAATAAAAGATTTATTCCACAAAGTTCACCCAGTTTCACAAAGATCCATCCATGGATTTCAAAACGATTTCCATTTCAAATTGGATTGACTCATTCAATCTTTAAATTAAAGATTTAATTTATAGCTTTCAAACCGTTTCCATAACTTGAAAATCATTTTCATTTCAAACTAGAAATCCTTTTTAACACAAATTGGGAGTTCATTTCTTATATGAAAGCTTTTATTATTTGAAAACAATATAGTTCTCATTTCGGAAGAATCCAATTATAATTGCACGAGTTAAAATTCTTTGAATTTAAATTCAAATTCCCAAATCAATACCTTTAAAATAGTTTAACCCACATATAACTTGTATAACATCTTTAATCCCTAGTTTCAAATCCTAGGATTCGGTTTCAATTTTAAATTTAAATCAAATTATTTAAATTTCAAGGCATAACCAAGTTGTTCAAAAATAAATTTTATCTTTGAAATTCCTTTTCAAAAACTTTTTACTTTAAACCCAATCCAATTTCAAAACCATTTGGATTCAAAAATTCAAATTCAAACTATTTCAAAAATCTACGACTTAACCAATTTCTACGTGCAATCCATATTGGTGTGTGTATAAGTGTGGTCCAGGGGTTCAACACAATAGTGCAACATCATTCAGTCATCACATATTGCAATCACAACAATATCGATAAGAGGTATATTCTAATAACACTTATCTATATACACAGATTCTCAGATAGAAAATATGAATGCATTATAAATAAATAAATTACATCAATCATAGATCACACTGAAACAACTCATAGCACAAAGCACAACATATCAGAATATCAAACAGTTCGACAATCAATAGAATTCAAACATCTATAAGTGAACTCAATTAATTATCAGATTGATTTAGATCAGATGGTCATCAATCATAATTAATTAACTTTAATCGATTTCAAATCATTTGATTAATGGTCCTTTAATCATTTATTAAATAAACCAACCTTTAATTATTGAATAATTGACCTTTAATTATTAAACTATCCTTTAATTAATTTCCCTTAATTAATTCATTAACAAATTAATCAACCCTTAATTAATTTCCATTTAATTAATTATTCGTAATCAATTACAATAAGTGATTATCCCTTCATTAATCACTAACTTATCATTAAAAATATTTAATTAACCATCTTCGTAGTTAGTCATCATTAACAATTATTAATTACAAATAACTTAGACACTTAATTGTTAATTTACCAATTAATTAGTCACAAAGTGATAAACCCCTAATTAATTACAATTATAAATTTAATTAACCAATCTTTACTTACTATTATAAATAAATCATTCTTAATTACTTTTAGAACAATTAATTTATAATAAAATTTTCTTAATTAACATTTTAAAAACTTTCTTAACTTTGAAAACAAATTATTACTAATTTGAAAACTTAAATGTTAATTAACTTTAACACCTATTTTAATAAACCGCAATTTAATTACATCAAGTAATTATACATTTATCCTTTGATTAATTATCATTCGTTAAGTAATTAAGCTTTAAGTAATCACTTTATTTTATTTTGAAAACGCTTTGGGATAAAATTTCCAGATTAAAACAAATTTGAATTTCAAATCATTTAAATTAACATGTTAAACTTGGAAAAACTTTACTTTTTATAATATTGCAGTTTTGAAAACTAACCCGAGTTACTCACCAACTTCCCCGAGATCATCCCTCATTCTCCAACATTTTCTTCTCCTTCTACTTTTTTTCCTTCAGCTAAATTCAAGTTTTAAGTTTTAAGTTCAACTATTGAAACATAACCAGGCAACACAGGAAGTACTCGAGCCATCTCCAAGGAAACGCGAGTTCCCCTTCGAGTCACAACAACCCAAATTCCTCCAGATACTTAAACGTGGCCGTGCACGTGCACGACGCATCGCCGCCGTTCTGGCGAACTTCGCCACCACCAGCAAATCGCTTAGCCCTGCCTACATCGTCACGAACGCCCAGCATTCAAATACGAACTCGAAATCGAATTTTGAGAGTTCGAACCAACCCTGGAAACGAACCGTAACCCACCGTAACCTGTCAACGCCTCATTCTCACAACCACGACCACCGAAGAGCCTCAAACTCTGGCCATCATCTCGTCGACACTTCCTCTTCCACCTCCCAAAACCTCGCAATGCTCGATCAATTGATGATGACGAACAAATCAAAATACAAACTCTCCAAAACTAGGTTTACGAATGAAAAGCGCTTGTCGCCGCCACCACGTCCATTTACCGACCATCGCACTATTTTTCCCTCCATTGCCGATCACTCCTCCACCACCTGGTAAGTTCCCGACCACCACTACTCAATAGATCATCAAAAATCATCAAACAATGAAATTCGAATGAACCCCAAATTGCTCTTTGATTCTTGATCTAAAAATTATAATTCTTACTTTAAAAATCATGTTTAAGCATACGAATTCGATCTATATACCTGAATTTGTAAATTGAAAAGTTTGAATTTTAACGAAATTTTAAGTGGTCCTCGGTTATATTGATTTCCAGCAACTTTGACAAGTTATTTTAACTTAAATTAATTTTTAAAACTTAATACGTACTGTAACAAGCAACTTTTGTTTTAATCTTAGGCTCAAACAATAAGTAGATCAAGAGGAACTGATTTTTTTGAAACTAAAATCATGTGTTAGAATGGTAGACAGAGAACATAAATGAACAATAGCCTACTCATAGTTCATCATTCAAGTATACACAGAAGATTTTTATATATATATATATATATATATATATATATATATATATACCTGTGTAAATATACTCATTCATAGATGTATGCAACAGATTATACTTTTAAGTTAAATAAAAACAAAATTTACTCACCTTCCACATTTTAGTTCCAGGTTGATGAGTTTGTAAGAAACAAAATGTTAAATTTCCTTTTCTTCCAGGCTGTTGAGTTATGATGAATGAATTGAAATAGATATATACGTAGAGAAAGGCTTGTACAAGGTAAAAAAAATTGTACAATATTGTTCAGAGATTTTTTATTGACTGAAATGTTGTTTTGGCAGCTGAAGCGATATGTTTTTGTATGCTAAAGATATTGCATTAATTACTTTTGTCTTATGTTGCAAGTTAATTCATATATATATGTGTGTGTGTGTGTGTGTGTTTGTTTCTAGCCTGATTTTTCTTTTCTTATGTCTTGTCTCATGTACATTTGATTTTTTTCCTTCTATCTTTCCAGGTTTACTTGCTGCATTGAATACTTGAAAATATATATATATATATTTCTTTGCTTTGGTCTTATACTTAGTTGAGTATATTTTGACTGTCTTTTTACTTTGTTTTATTTCTTCTTTTCTGTTTTATTCTATTTCTTATATTTTAGATGAAATCTTATTATTAATATGTTGTTAAATTTAACCAATTTGTTTACTTTATATTTTGTAATTTATCTTATACATATATTTATATTTCTATCTTAAGTATTTATTTTATCCTACATCCAAATTGTCTTGTATTTTCCTATATATTTATTTAAATAGTTTATGCCTTATATTTATTTTTCGTGAATTTTGTAAGTACATTTTGTTTGTGTTTTATCTTACCTTGTATATTTACTTCTATTTTAACTTAAACATTTATTTTTATAGTTTATTGAATTCTAGAGTTATTTAATATGTTCATTTTACATAGCCATATAATTTATTTAAGATATTTATTGTCTATTCTTATTTCTTTTAAAGCTTAACTATCAATTTTTATTTCATTTCCTTTTAAAGTTTAATTATCTAACATCAAAGTTAATCATATCAAAAATCCAAATACAAATTCATTTCCAAAGATATTTAAATTTAAATCCAAATTCAAATTCTATCTTTATATACATATTTATCTCAAATATCCAAATTAATCTTAATTAAATCATAATTTAGCAACTATTTTATGTCAGTTACCAATTATTCACAAATGTTTATTCAAAAATTAAATTAATAACAATTTAAACTTAATTAAAATTCGGGATCGTTACAGGTTCCCCCCTTAAGAAATTTCGTCCCCGAAATTTGCCAATTTAGTTTTATAAATTATCCACACACACAAAATAGACCAATAACAACTCAACTATACCGGTAAACACATAGATTCTTACGGGTAATTCAAAATACACCTTACATTAAGTATCACTAAGAAAATTCATACAGATGTTACAATCATTCATCCAACCATACATATACATACATCACCTTATTAACATCTAGTATTCACGACATCCCTGAGTCAAAATACATACACAAAGCATACACTATCCAAAAGGAAACAACCTAACTAACTGTAGATCCTCACTATCAGAGTTCTCTCTTTCAGGCCCTGACAATTCCCTGACCTCTGCCTCACTGTCTGATTCTGAAACTTCCACTGGATCCGGTACAACAGGGATAAAACCTACACCATCTGGCTCCTCAATGGCATTATCTAAATCCCAAATAACCGCGTCATCATTTTGCGACTCTACATATTCCCCATCTTCAAATTCTTCTTCGTCCTCTTCACGTCCTTCCTCGACCTCGAATTCCTCTTCATCGTCGAATGCCTCCTCGGGTTCTTCTTCAGCTTCCTCCATGGGCTCCTCAACTACTTCTTCCTTTGGTTCCTCTTCCTGAGGTTGTGGCTGCACAATAGGCTCCACTGGCACTTCCTCATATATTAACGGCTCACCCAGATCTTCTTGAATTCTCCTAGCCAGACCATAATCGCCAACTCTTCTGGCCTTTGAGAGTGCTCCGCCCCGGCTGATACTACGGGTTCTTTACAATCAAAACCAAAATCCAAAGATAAGATCCTAAGGTTCTAGAATTTTATAGGCCAAGGAGTACATCAAGGTTTACATTTCAAAATTTATTCTTCCTTTTAACTTCCTATTATCCTAGATTTTTTTTTATAAAATCATTCTTTCAAATTAATTCAAATATACATATTTAAAAAGTGATTATCGGATGAAGAAAATACACACATATATATAGTAAGTTTTTACAACCCACTCGTTTATTCACTTTATAATTCATATCTATTATCACATTCAAACTCATTCTAGAGTACTACTGACTCTATCTTTAATAAGTAATCCCTACCAGAGTCAAGGTTGTCGCTTAACCAAATCAGAATGTCAATAATAGATACAAGAACGAATCTATTAAAATTTTCACAAACTCGGGTTATCCAGATCTACGAAATATGCAATGGCATTGGTTAGTCCGAAGGGATAACTAACCATTCGTAGAATATATCCAGACCTAAAGAATAGACAGATATATAGATACAATTCCCAAAAATGTTAGTTTAAAAACCAAAGTATACCTATCAACCATAGCAGCCAAAGCAAACCAGGCAACCAATACATCCAAAAAAACAATTTTAGCTTATCTGGGGTTTATGTCCCCTACAAATATATCGAATTTTCTTCCTGGAGTTGCCAGGAACTATCAAAGAATTGAGAAAAATGCTGAACAAAAGAGATTGATAGAGAAAAGATCGTTTCCTTGTTGTTACAGGGTATTGACCATTTATAGAGGTATTCCCCTGTCCCCTATCTCATCCTCTTCTTGCACTCATACTCACTATCAGTGAATAGTAAGAGAATTTTACTGAGGCATACGGACGGATATCTTAGGGATATACTCATTCTAGGGTTTACTTCACCTATCTCTAATGAGATACCTAATGTGTTATACTCCTGAGCTAGAGTTCAACCTTAGCTCTGATACCAAATGTAGCGATTCTGACTCGACCTTCGAAAATCGGCACTGAATACGACATTCATATTCAAATGCCGCAGATCCAAACGTCAAATCTGGTTCACCGGATCTTATAACACCATTAAGTACAACACAGCGGAAGAAAAGAATATCAATATATATATCACATTGATACAATGACAGATACAATATCTGATATAATATGATACAACAGAATGATACAATAGATATCAATACTATCAGAGATACAAGAAATAGCAGTGGAAAGATATGATAACACCAACAGCAGAAAGAATATCTTCAATAGAATACATCCCCAAATCCAATCTCTAATCCAAAGCTAGCTCGAAACAACATCACGCTTCACCTAGATAAGCAAGTCTCGTCCAAATCCAAAGACTGAACCAACTCTAGGTAATCTACTAAACCTGACTATCTGAAAAACCCAACTCTAAACTGCCCGCGTGGAAAATTTGTGGGCACCCAGAGTTTAGGAAAGGAACAATAAACTCCAGGTCAGTCATGGGACTGGTATGAGTAACAAAAACAGTTGCTTTTAAATAAAACAAGATTTATAAAAGAAAATCCGATATGCTTTTGGAAAATAAAACTACCATAAGACCTTCCGCCACACACACCATGCAATCGCAGAATTGGAGGAGATTTCTTCTTATGATAGTCAAACATACTTACTACGCGAAAACCACTTGATATTATTATTATAAGTCCAAAGTGCAGAAAAACATTTCGAAAGTGTAATATTAATCTTAGCCAACATACAACCATTACTGTATGCCTACTATAGCTACCATGTTCAATAGCAGGTTACCGCCACATTCCATGGCAGGTTATACAACTAAAACCGTACAGGGCGTGTATTGTTTTGATTGGATTTCCAACAAATGGTCGGGCTAAGGAACTTCCCACTGTCCATGGGTACGCCTCTGGCGGGACGTCCCGAGAACCTAACCGGATCTCTGCCAACATAAAGCCGGCTTACCTCTGTAACTAGGTAACTACTACTCGAGCATGCCAACCCCCGGTCCTTTGGGACCTTCATCCGAGGCGCCTATAAACCACAAAGCAACAACCACACAGTATATGAGATTGAAGCCCATCACATAGGTAAATATCTGGACTCCATATCATGATACCACCCTTTACCAGAAAGGAATGACACACCCTAAAGGGCGCGACCCTCATAACCTTGCCGCATCTTTCCTGTTTCGACCATTTCCGTGGTGTGAGGTCCTGATGCAATCTCGTCCATAAAGTTATTCTTTAAACAAAAGTCATGCTTTGATCACAAATGATCAACAAATGATCATCATCACACAACAGCACTCATCATGCCACACTACCAAATTGGGAATATATTACAGATAACTATCAACTACATAACCTCTGAGCTCGTATGTCTCAGAGAAGGGTGTTAACCTAAGAGAATAAATTCTCCGCCACCAACATATATGTATTTGAAAGAAATATGTTTTATATCTCAAAGTGTAGTGTCAGACATACAACCATACAAGTCTGTTCCAGGTTCAAAAAAAAACGAAGGTACTTCCGAAGAAGCCCTTGCAAAACCGGGTATTCACAATCCCGATCGGACTTCCCATCACTTAGGGAATCTCTATACCGACGCGACTCGGTGCAGAGACAATCGATAGGTTATCCTATCGTTTTTGAAAATACCCGGTCTTTACCACCGGTCTTCAAATGCTATCCATAACGACATAACATTATTTGAAATGGGTTATATGACACAAAGTCCTCTCCCGGCTAAACCGAATATTGAGCATAATATTTAAAACATATCGATATGGGATTTCAGTTAAGTCAAAAATCCAAAAAATTTCTTCAAATGCTTTAACAGATTACCATTTTAAATCTTTAAACAAAAGATTTATTCCACAATGTTCACCCAGTTTCACAAAGATCCATTCATGGATTTCAAAATGATTTCCATTTCAAATTGGATTAACTCATTCAATCTTTAAATTAAAGATTTAATTTATAGCTTTCAAACCGTTTCCATAACTTGGAAATCATTTTCATTTCAAACTAGAAATCCTTTTTAATACAAATTTGGAGTTCATTTCTTATGTGAAAGCTTTTATTATTTGAAAATAATATAAGTTCTCATTTCGGAAGAATCCAATTATAATTGCACGAGTTAAAGTTCTTTGAATTTAAATTCAAATTCCCAAATCAATACCTTTAAATAGTTTAACCCACATATAACTTGTATAACATCTTTAATCCTTAGTTTCAAATCATAGGATTCAGTTTCAATTTTAAATTTAAATCAAATTATTTAAATTTCAAGGCGTAATCAAGTTGTTCAAAAATAATTTTTATCTTTGAAATTCCTTTTCAGAAACTTTTTACTTTAAAACCGATCCAATTTCAAAACCATTTGGATTCAAAAATTCAAATTCAAACAATTTCAAAAATCTACGACTTAACCAATTTCTACGTGCAATCCATATTGGTGTGGGTATAAGTGTGGTCCAGGGGTTCAACATAATAGTGCAACATCATTCAGTCATCACATATTGCAATCATAACAATATCGATAAGCAGTATATTCTAATAACGCTTATCTATATACACAGAATCACAGATAGAAAATATGAATGCATTATAAATAAATAAATTATGTCCATCACATATCACACTGAAACAACTCATAGCACAAAGCACAACATATCAGAATATCAAACAGTTCGACAATCAATAGAATTCAAACATCTATAAGTGAACTCAATTAATTATCTGATTGATTTAGATCAGATGGTCATCAATCATAATTAATTAACTTTAATCGATTTCAAATCATTTGATTAATGGTCCTTTAATCATTTATTAAATAAAACAACCTTTAATTATTGAATAATTGACCTTTAATTATTAAACTATCCTTTAATTAATTTCCCTTAATTAATTCATTAACAAATTAATCAACCCTTAATTAATTGTCATTTAATTAACTATTCTTAATTAATTACAATAAGTGATTATCCCTTCATTAATCACTAACTTATCATTAAAAATCTTTAATTAACCATCTTCGTAGTTAATCATCATTAACAATTATTAATTACAAATAACTTAGACACTTAATTGTTAATTTACCAATTAATTAGTCACAAAGTGATAAACCCCTAATTAATTACAGTTATAAATTTAATTAACCAATCTTTACTTACCATTATAAATAAATCATTCTTAATTACTTTTAAAACAATTAATTTAAAATAAAATTTTCTTAATTAACATTTTAAAAACTTTCTTAACTTTGAAAACAAATTGTTACTAATTTGAAAACTTAAATGTTAATTAACTTTAACACTTATTTTAATAAACCACAATTTAATTACATCAAGTAATTATACATTTATCCCTTGATTAATTATCATTAGTTAAGTAATTAAGCTTTAAGTAATCACTTTATTTTATTTTGAAAACGCTTTGGGATAAAATTTCTAGATCAAAACAAATTTGAATTTCAAATCATTTAAATTAACATGTTAAACTTGGAAAAACTTTACTTTTTATAATATTGCAGTTTTGAAAACTAACCCGAGTGCTTCCGATGTTTTGCTCGAGTAAATACCCGAGTTACTCACCAACTTCCCCGAGATCATCCCTCATTCTCCAACATTTTCTTCGTCTTCTACTTTTTTTCATTCAGCTAAATTCAAGTTTTAATTTTTAAGTTCAACTGTTGAAACACAACCAGGCAACACAGGAAGTACTCGAGCCATCTACAAGGAAACGCGAGTTCCCCTTCGTGTCACCACAACCCAAATTCCTCCGCATACTTAAAAGTGGTCGTGCACGACGCATCACCGTCGTTCTGGCAAACTTCACCACCTCCAGCAAGTCGCGTAGCCCTGCCTACATCGTCACGAACGCCTAGCATTCAAATACGAACTCGAAGTCGAATTTTGAGAGTTCGAACCAACCCTGGAAACGAACTATAACCCACCGTCACCTGTCAACGCCTCGTCCTCACAACCACGACTACCGGAGAGCCTTAAACTCCGGCCATCATCTCATCGACACTTCCTCTTCCACCTGCCAAAACCTCGCAACGCTCGATCAATTGACGATGACGAACAAATCAAAATACTGAACCTCTCCAAAACTAGGTTTACGAATAAAAAGCGCTTGCCGCCGCCGCCACGTTAATCTACCGACCATCGCACTATTTTTCCCTCTATCGCCGATCACTCCTCCACCACCTGGCAAGTTCCCGACCACCACTACTCAATAGATCATCAGAAATCGTCAAACAATGAAATTCGTATAAACCCCAAACTGCTCTTTGATTCATGATCTAAAAATTATAATTCTTGCTTCAAAAATCATGTTTAAGCTTACGAATTCGATCTATATACCTGAATTTGTAAATTGAAAGGTTTGAATTTTAACAAAATTTTAAGTAGTGCTTAGTTATATTGATTTCCAGCAACTTTGACAGGTTATTTTAACTTAAATTAAATTTTAAAACTTAATACGTACTGTAACAAGCAACTTTTGTTTTAATCTTAAGCTCAAACAATAAGTAGATCAAGAGGAACTGATTTTTTTGAAACTACAATCTTGTGTTAGAATGGTAGACAGAGAACAGAAATAAACAATAGCCTACTCATAGTTCATCATTCAAGTATACACAGAAGATTTATATATATATACATGTGTAAATATACTTATTCATAGATGTATGCAACAGATTATACTTTTAAGTTAAATAAAAACAAAAGTTACTCACCTTCCACATTTTAGTACCAAGTTGATGAGTTTGTAAGAAACAAAATGTCAAATTTCCTTTTCTTCCAGGCTGCTGAGTTATGATGAACGAATTGAAATAGATATATACGTAGAGAAAGGCTTGTACAAGGCAATAAAATTTGTACAATATTGTTCAGAGATTTTTTTTATTTGACTGAAATGTTGTTTTGGTAGCTGAAGTGATATGTATATGTATGCTAAAGGTATTGCATTAATTACTTTTGTCTTGTGTTGCAAGTTAATTCATATATATATATATATATATATATATATATATATGTATGTATATGTTTGTTTCTAGCCTGATTTTTCTTTTCTTATGTCTTGTCTCATGTACATTTGATTTTTTTCCTTCTATCTTTCCAGGTTTACTTGCTGCATTGAATACTTGAAAATATATATATTTCTTTGCTTTGGTCCTATACTTAGTTGAGTATATTTTGACTGTCTTATTACTTTGGTTTATTTCTTATTTTTTGTTTTGTTCTATTACTTATATTTTAGATGAAATCTTATTATTAATATGTTGTTAAATTTAGCCAATTTGTTTACTTTATATTTTGTAATTTATCTTATACGTTTATTTATATTTCTAGCTTAAGTATTTATTTTATCCTATATCCAAATTATCTTGTATTTTCCTATATACTTATTTAAATAGTTTATCCCTTATATTTATTTTTGGTGAATTTTGTAAGTACATTTTGTTTGTGTTTTATCTTACCTTGTATATTTACTTTTATTTTAACTTAAACATTTATTTTTATAGTTTATAGAATTCTAGAATTATTTAATATGTTCATTTTACATAGCCATATAATTTATTTAAGATATTTATTGTCTATTCTTATTTCTTTTAAAGATTAACTATCAATTTTTATTTCAATTCCTTTTAAAGTGTAATTATCTAACATTAAAGTTAATCATATCAAAAATCCAAATACAAATTCATTTCCTAAGATATTTAAATTTGAATCCAAATTCAAATTCTATCTTTATATACATATTTATCTTAAATATCCAAATTAATCTCAATTAAATCATAATTTAGCATTATTTTATGTCAATTACCAATTATTCAGAAATGTTTATTCAAAAATTAAATTAATTAACAATTTAAACTTAATTAAAATTCGGGATCGTTACATATCGTGCTAAATATTAGTGATCTTCGTAAAGACATTTTAAAAGATTCTCATCGTTCTTAAATTTACCATTCATCCCGGTAGTAGTAAAATGCACGTGGATATGAAGCGACTTTATTATTGGGAGGGATGAAATCTGATATTGCTAACTTCATTAAGCATTGCATGACTTGCCAACTCATAAAGGCCTAGCATCAAAGGCCGGGTGGGTAATTGCAACCTTTGGACATTGCAATTTGGAAGTGGGATCAAGTCTCCATGGACTTTATTGACGAACTTTCCTGTTCTCATTCGGGCCATGATAGTTTGTGGGTGATTGCGAATAGACTTACAAAATCCATCCATTTTATTCCCGTTCGGTCTAATCGGACCGTACCCCTTTTGGCCAAACTCTATATTAAAGAAATTGTTCAATTGCATAGAGTTCCTACTTCTATCGTTAGCGATCGTGATCCATTGTTTACTAGTGGATTTTGAAAGAGTCTTTAGAAAAATTTGGGAACGGAGCTTAATTTTAGCACCGCTTATCATTCTCGGTCCGATGGACAAACCGAGCGTGTGAATCAAACTCTTGAAGATCTTCTTCGTGCATGTGTTCTTGATTTTGGTGGAAGTTGGGAAGATCATATTTCTCTTATTGAGTTTTCCTATAATAATAGCTTCCAATCTAGCATTGGTATGGCACCTTTTGAGGCACTCTATGGAAGGCCATGCCGATCTCCTTCTTGTTGGCTTGAGACCAGTGAGAAACTGGTTTTAGGTCTAGATTTTATTCGTGATTCCACGGAAAGGATTGACCTTATTCGCCATAGGATGAAAGAAGCTCAAAGGAGACAAAAATCCTATGCTGATAACCGAAGAAGGAATTAGAATTTTCTGTGGGGGATTTGGTGCTTATTCGTGTTTCACCTACGAAGGGTGTTGTGCGTTTCAGTCGATCGAAAAAGTTAGCACCTCGATATATTGGTCCATTTCCCATCACCGAACGCATTGGTTCTGTGTCTTATCGCCTTTTATTACCAGCTCAATTTTCTGCTATTCATGACATATTTCACGTTTTTCAACTACGGAAATGCCTTAGGGATTCCGATTCTTTTCTTGAGCCTGGTGTTGTGGAAGAAATTGAAGTTTCGCCTAATTTGATTTATGAGCAACATCCTATTCGTATCATTGCTACAGAGGTTAAACGTATTCATAATAAAGGTGTCTCTCTTGTGAAAGTCCAGTGGTCCTCAAATCCTAAAGATTGCTCTTGAGAATCTAGAGAATTCATCGAGCGAACACATCTGAACTTACTCTCTCGTGCTCCTTAGAGGTGAACTTCTTATTTCAAATTTTCTTTTGTGTTGATATGCTTTTATGGTTGTTACTTTTTATTTTCTTCTTAAGTATTGCGAAGACGCAATTTCTTTAAGGAGGGGAGTCTGTAACAACCCGCATATTTTGCGATTGTATATTTAAATATTTTATTTAAATATAGCATCGTTGGTCGAATTAAAGTCTGAAAAGCTACTTTTTGCAAACAGTCGAATTGGGACTCGACACCCCTTCTATTGAGTCCAAAATAGCGTTTGCGACCTTTCTGAGTATAAACATTGATATGTTTGGAGTTAGCTTGAATTTTGACATTTTCACTTAGGGCTTTGGTTTGTGTTTCAGCCCAATAACCTAACATAAGACCCTAGCTCCACCTCCTCTCCTCTTCATTCATTCTCATTTCCTAACACTTCAAGCTTTAGTAAGAATGGGGGAAGAGATTGGAAATTAAAATCCTAAGCCTTAGTTTCTTTTGCAAATTCAAATTCTAGCTCCAAAATCAAAGAGAAACTTAGGTAAGCATCCTCTTCTTCTTCTCCATCTCAATCTCTCTCCAATTTCAGAAATTTCCTATAACCTAACTTAGGAAATATTTGCTTATGATCTTAGATTGGAGCTTTTAGAGTTGAAATTGAAGAGTATTTGATCTTCCTTTTGTTTTCAAGCTTCTCCTTCCTTGTTTTTAAGAAAAAGATGAGTTTTTTGACTCACATCTATGTCTATAACTTTCTTTGTTGTTAGGTACGAATTTCTAACATCTATTCTTGTTCATTTGCTTTGGATTGAATTGGTTTTATGAATATTCCAATTTTTGGTGTTTTGAAGCCAAATCTTTAAAAATCCTAGCTTTGATGTTTGAACATGTTTTTGGTGTTGCATCGAAGAGCCTATAGGGCTGGGTTGTTGCGTGGCATAAATCCCTAGTCATCATTGCTCGTTCGATCGCCTCCATTTGGCTTTCACCCTTCATTGGGGCTAGGATGAAAATGCTGGAAATCCAAGTTTAGTCGACTGAACTGGGAAGTCAGTCGACTGAACAGAGCCCAGGAATTTTCCTGAGCCAGTATCAGTCGACTAACCTATATGGTCCAGTCGACTGAACCTGGAAACCGAAAGTTTCCAGGCATAGTTCAGTCGACTGACCACTATGGTCCATTCGACTGAATCTACTATTTCGGCCCAATTTGCCTATTTTGCTTGGGTTTCTAATTTTAATCGATTCATGTTGATCCAATCGGTTGTTATCATCTTTGTTGACTTTGATAACTTCTTTTTTAGGATTTTTGGGAATATCCATTTCGATGGATTTGGTATCGATTTCTTTGGATTGATTCACGTCTTCGAATGTGAATTTTTGGTGATTGATTGTTTCTACAATCATTTCTGTGACTTGTCACTTTGAAATACAAAGGTTTCTATAATAGTAGTAAATATCAAAACTCTTTCATCAAAACGATTTCAATAATATTTTAATACAAAGCCCGTTTATTAAAACCGTTTTCCAACCTATTAGTATATACAAACCTTTACCTCGTTCATGCGAGAAAATCTAATTAAACGACTTAGCAAAACAAGTGGTATGAAATGCTTGTGTTTACTTCGTCGTTTAATTTTTGGACTTGTTCAATTGAAACTCTTGTGACAATTTTTGAGTGGAGATCTACAATTTGTTCGTAAATATTTAAGCTAAGCTAGTGGTTATGGGACATGAAGCTAAACTCATTTATTTACTAGCTTAGTGTAGTTCACGAGTTTTATTGATAAATGATGATCATTTTGTGATCTAAACTAGCGATATGCTATGCCTCTTTGTCCACATGGGGGACTGTACCTCGTTTTATTGAATTTCATCTCATTTCTTTTGTAGGCTAACGACCTATTGGTTCTTTGGAGTTTCGACTCATTTTTGTGGGCTAGCGACCCACGTTCTTTTATGGAGTTCGGTTCATCGGACGTACCGTTGTACAACATCGTTGTACGGGCTTATCTGGTTCATCGGACGTACCATTGTACTAAATCGTTGTTTCGAATTATCTAAGTTTCAGGTTCCTCAGGCGTACCAATATTGTAGTACGTCGTTTCACCGGCTCTATGGTTAGCGATCATGGGTTAGCGACCCGTTTGTGATACACGTGCTGGTGAGTTTTCATGCTCCTATTTTGTGATAGGCCTCCCCCTTTTGTGATTTCTGGTTAATGATTTCTAGAATTTGTGTTTCACCTCGTTTTGTGATTGGCAATGTTATGTTTGCCGATATTTGGGGTTTGGTGAATAAAATAAAGAATATGACATTCTTTTTAGTGCTTGAGATTTCTTAAGATATTGTATGATCTTTTTGTGTTGTCTAAACCATCCTTTTCATAGTTTGGCATTATTGTTATCATACGTTTTTGTCATATCTCTTATTCTATCTCATTTTATCTGATATTTATAGCTAGACTGATCCGTTTATTATTTTCTTATTAAATAATACTCGGGTCGGACCGAGATGTTACAGGTGCTTCTGCTTGACTCTTCTTCTGTGAACATTATCTGACTTTTGACTAACTACTACAGTTTAGTAGTTTTTGTTGTTATATATACGAGATAGAGACTCCTTGATGTATACTTATTCTTTTGTCTAGCACTTGTACCTATTCTTTTATGATATTGTGGATCTTATTTGACCACTACTCTGATGAACACTTCTATGTATTATATTCATATCTGTTTCCGCCTTTGTGATATGGATATCTGTGACTGATTTGTGTTATGCTTATTTCTGTATTTATTTCCGAAGATCATATAGCCACTGTGCAGTAGCTTTGAGTTTGTATTGGTATGTCGGATTTCCTCTTGAAAAGAAATGCATGTATACTATTTGACATATCGGTGCTCGCACGAAGAAATTACACGGATGGTCGCTCCTCAACAGCCTTATTCTTCATGCTTGTTGACGGCATTACCTTGTAGTGTCCTTAGCTAGCATGAGTATAGAGGTGGGGCATCACAAAGTCGAGTACGGTGATGTTGAAGAGGCATTGTTATGCTGTCGATTTGGGTTGCTACCGGTTTGCTATTCTGGTGTGTTTTTGGGTGATGATTTTGGTTTGTTTGTTGATGATGAGTAGCTACTTGGTGGGTATGTCAGCAAGAAGTACAGGGTAGAAGGATTGCCGAGGTCGTCAGGTTGTGCTGCTGTGAGTGTTTGACGTTTTTTTTTCTTTTTTTATACTGCTTGAGAGTTTGGTATGATGTTGAAGCAGAGGAAGTTGTTGAGGTGGTGTTGTTGATGTATCGCTATGAGTTGATTGGGGTTCGAGTGTGAAGGCAGTTGTGTTGCTTGCTGTCTTTGTGGTTGTTAATGAAGTTTGAAAGTCAGTAATTGATGTTAGTTGCTCTCTGCAGTGATGTTGGCTTCTAGTTGTGGTGAGATGTTTGAAGCTTTTGATGTCAGTGAGTTGTTTGTAGTGTGAACAGAAAAATTGGTTTCAAGTTTCGATCAGGTGGACGGTTTGTCAAAGTAGTGTGTTGAGCAGATGGTAGAAGTAGTAGATGACTAGGTGGAGTGTTGAAATGTTTAAGGCAGTAAATGCAAACGAACGGTAGATCAGATGACGTTTACAGAGGAAATTGTGATGTTTGCAGTAGAGGACTGTCGTATGTGAAGATTGGTGAAGGCAATAGCAAGTGCTCGGGTTTGATGTAGAGTCGATTTGACTGTTATAATGGCTGAAGAGGGCTTCAGGTTATTGAAGTAGTATTTGAGATGAAGTAATGTAGTCGTGTGATATGTAGCCGATGTCAGAAGTGGTTCTTTCTTTTGATGGCTTGTAGCTGCAATGAACCCAGAGGAGTGTTGTATGGGTTGATTTGTTTCAGGTATTTTTGTGAAGCAGTGAGCACGGCAGTTATAAGGCAGATGAATGTGAGATGATGGTAAAGGTTCAGGTGTATAGTGGAGTTTTTAGTTTGAGGTATAAAGGTAGATGTTGGTGATGGGTGATGATGTTACTGGTAGCAGTTTGGTTGGAATGTTTGTGATGTGGGGGATGTAGTGAAGTATCTTCAGGCAGCAGTTGAATGGGGAGTTTTGTTGAAGGCAAGTCCTGTTAGTAATGTGGCAAAATGACGAAATATGGTTGAACGATGAGCAAAGAGAGTGTAGTGCACAGAAGTGTTCGAAGAGGTGGCTATGGTGAAAGGCGGTCACTATGAACGGTAGTGAAGCAGTGACGATGGAATGTGACTGTGAGGTAGATTGTTTTGGGGAGATGAGATGAAGTGATTGTTTGGGGGTTTGGATGGTTGTATCGGTGGCAAAGAGTAGTGGATGAGGGAAGTATGCATTTGCAGAGGGAAGTATGTATTGTATGCAGTGGACAGAACCGTGGAGGAAGGAAATCAGAGAGCAGTTTTTTTTTCTTTTGTATGTAAAAAGAAAAAGAAAAATGCAGTAGTAAAAAATGTGAATGCAATATTGTGTATATATATATATTATTTTGAAATTGTATATTCTTTTTTTTTAAATAGAGATGCAAAGCAACTAGAAAGCCGGAAAACAAGCACACAAACAGAATCACACCACAAAACATACAAAAAAAAATTTACAAAAGAAATTTAAATCAAACAAACACACAAAACATAATCACATAGAAACTCAAAATCAAAACAAATTCTCCGGCAAGGGCGCCAAAAACTTGTTCGGGCGGTTAAATGTCTATTGAGTTAGAAAATAGTCGAATGAATTTTATAATAAAAATAACCACAAGCGCATGGCGTACACTTGTAGTACGTGGTGAATACGGGTCGATCCGCAGGGAATTGATAATTTTAAATTTCTATTCAATCAAATTAAACCAAAGTCGATGGAAAGTTAGGCTGGAGAATTGGAGAATTAACTAACTAACTAAAAGAAAAGAAAAGCAAATATAAGAGTTAAGTGACAATTTAGAGAATAAATCCACTCTCTAAATCATATAGTTCAACACATATGAAATCATGATCTCTCTTTTATGGTCATAAGTGCTTTAATTGATGTGCTTATCATAAGTATGGCATATTTGTGCTATTGATTAGCTAACATAAGCCATCAAACTATAACACACCCCTTAAACCACTTACTAACTTTCATGAACTTGACAGTAAAAATGAAAATGAAATTTATTTTAAGTATGGCCTATTAACCATTGATTAGAAATATAGACCATCAATTTTGAATTCTGAATCACTTTCTTATACCATAATCATATTTTGATGAAGAGATATTTATGTTAGTGATTGTTTAAGCATAGCCTATTTGGTGTCAACAATATAGGCTATCAAATTCAAAGCAAAAACAACAAATAAAACACTCCATTGATCATCATTAAGCACAAAAAAGAGCATGAATTAACAAATAGTTGAAGCTACATAATTAGAGAGCTTCATTACCCCTAAATTGAAGGGGTTTAGCCTCTCATATTTGTCATTTGATTAACATATGTAGCTAGAAACATGAAAGAAAAAAGAAAGGAAAATGAAAGCTAGTGGAAAAGAGAAGCTAATGAAAAAGAATTAAAACTAATCTACTTTGCATGAAAATAAAATCTACACTATTAGCATGAAAGAAAGAAAGTTGTAAGTAAAATAAAACACTAATTAACATTGCATAAAAGAAAGAAAAAATACATTAAATAAAAATGGCTAAGTAGCCATGACAAGAGAAACAGAGCTTGTCCTTTTATTTTGAGCCTAAACTAAACTAAGAGAGACTAAGTAAGAGAGCCTAAAAAAGAGACTAAGGAAGAGGGTTACATGAAACATAAGGGGTATATATACATGTGTTAAACCCTAATTCATATTTTTAAGGAATGCCCAAAATGCACTTATAGGAAGTGTGGTGGCCAAGTTATCTTTAGCTTCAATAATCCCCCACTTAAATGTACATGAAGCTTTAATGGCCTTTTAGCATGTGCATTAGCTCCTAATTGAAAATCAAGGTAAGTGGGTGGGGTCCTCCATGTTCTTCACTTTGAATTATTTCCATCTTCATTCTTTTGTGTCTTCTTTGTGAATGCATATTCCTTCATGAAACAACTTGTAGTTGAGTTTAATTTACTACAAAATAATATAGAAATTTCCAATTAAATTTTCTCAATTTAATATATGCACAAAAACGACCATTTTGCCCTTGGATGAAGATAAATATGTGACAATTTAAAATAATTTGAATTTTGGTTTAAATAAGTTAAAACACCCAATATGATCATTTATTCAATTCAAATAGATTAAATATGTTGGTAAAAATATGCATATTTACATGCACATCAAATATGAAAAGAAATTTTACATCTATCGAAAAGATTTAGTAAAGTAAGGCTTGATTTAATAATTATCGAATTACCTACTCGAATATACATGTACGTATATGTGCACAACGTTATACGTATATATTTATTTGAAATAGTATATTAATCAAGGCCATTTTTTTATTGTAAGTAGAATTGTTGGATGTAGATGCATGTGTATCCATACATACATGTGTATGCGAACATCAATATTTGTATGTAAGCACATGGCAATAGTCTCATGTAGCGATGGCGACCATCATGTGCGCTAAGTTGCATGAAAGGTATTGGGTCGAGTAATCGCTCTGTTTGAAGTCCGAAAAGTGATTTATATAGTTATAGTGTATATATGTGTATGTATGTCCGTAGGCATGCACAAATAGGTTCATCAAAACACATGTGAGCAACACACAAGGAAAGAAGGCCAGCTGTGTTTATTTTACCATGTTAAAGGAGGTCGTGTCGCTAGATTTTCCTATTGAACTCTATGTGCAAAGAGTGCACTTCATGTCAAAATTGGTTTTTGAATACATAAGAAACCACTTTCAAAACATCAACTAGTAGGCTCTGAGAGAAGTTTAATGTGGTGAAGGCAAGTTAGGGCAGCTAGTTGACTTATTGGGCAAAATAGGGAAGGAAACAGAGCTCGAGTCAGTGATCGTGTAGTGCAGTTTGTACCTACCCTAGGCTATACTTCCTGGGATAGGCCACCATCAGCCCACTAGTGGATTACCACTGATGCACTGATGGTGCATAGATCTGGGAAGTAACACCCTGCTTCGGATTCGAGTCGACGCAAGGCTTCTGCATGATTTCAAGGGCTTCGGGCTACTCGATGAATTGGAATGCAAGGCAAAGCTCGGGATTTGGATGCTTATAAATAATGTTTGTGTAATCAATAGTGATCCACAATGATCAGGCCATTGATCGGTACGGTAATTAGTCGCATGGTCATGTCAGGCCGACATGTATGATCCAATGAAGTAAGTTAGTGCCCCTTGGTTTGGACCTTGGGGTATAGATACCTTGATGAGTAATACTAGTCTTATACTAGTGACCTTACATTGTATCAGCCTTAAACTGGTGATCATATATATTATTGGTCTTAAAGTAGTGGTCATTTGTATAGATAAATGATAACGAAATATCGGTCTTTATTTGAGATAGGTGTATTTGATTATGTAACTTGATATTTGATACACATACACACACAAAGTTATATATATATGGCATCAGTATTCATTTATGGTCCCGGTGGCATATTATATGAGATACGCCCATCTTTCTCTTTTGTAAATACGCTATGCGAATTTGTTAAGAATTCCCAAACGACTAAAGAAGAGATGATGATGATGATCATCTATGAGTGGATCACATATCACCAAAGTTCGTGGTAGAGGGTATGATGAGATCCATGTAGGGTAAACATATTAGGTCATAGTGCACCAAAGCTCGATGTAGAGGGTACAATGAGATCTACACGGGACCAATCACTAAGGATGCGACACGAGGTTTATAGTACAATTAGGTTTAACTCTATTTAATTTGGACCCTCGGTAGGAATCATTAGTTCATAATAATTTGAATATAGATAGATGTCCAACACAGACTCAAGTTTCTGTGGAACCTGGCCAGCCCGTAGTGGAAGTAATAAGTGAATTTGAAAATTTTACCGTTTTGAATCTTTATTGGGCCTGTAAAGTCTAATTTATTTAGAATATTGCTGAATATATTTCAAATAAAACTATTATTTTATTTAAATTTAAAATATATAGTTTTATATTATGTAGTAAATGTTAATAAAGAACCTTTCCTTTCAAAAAATATATTAAGATAGAGTTAGGGGTATGCCCTAGGGCAATTATGAGATTTCTTACATATATCTAACTCGATAATCAATCTTGTTCAAAATAAAAGGTGTTTTCTTTCTATTACATACTTGATATAATATGTTATATTAATTAATTAATTACCTAAAATGATATCTAATAGAAAATACACTAATGATATTTTTTGTGGTGGTTGTTACGAAGGGTTGTAACCGTGAGCAATATATCACAATAAGAACAAATATACCATTTCAAATGTTCCTAGCCAAGATGCATTAAGACTGGATATCGATATATCTGTTGAGACTAGAGTACGCAACGCTTTCCAAATGTTGGGGAGTGTATTACTTATGACTATTGGAGGCACCTAGGAGTTATGTACTGATAGTAATTAGATAACTATGGAATGACTCAATCGGTAGTTTTATGTTGGTTTGTATAACTAAGGTCATACAGAAAATATCAATGTGACTTTACACATTTCTCTCGATTTGGAAATATTGTGGATCTTCAATATGAAAACTCTGTTTTGATTATAGTCAAATCATGGCATGACATCCATCGAGTGACTATAGTCGAGTGGAGGTATTGGAAGTGAAGCACTATTCAAGAGAGGATTCGTCTCCTCGGTTATATGGAGTTAGTATCACGGTTAACTCAAGTCAACTCAAAGTCAAAGTCTCTGGCCAAAGCATTTCGATTAATAATTGTTATTATTAAATCAAGAACTTCGTTTTTTGATTATAGAGTTGAATATGGACAATATTGGAATTTTGACCACTACCAAATTCCATAAGTCTAAAGTGATATAGTTTTGACGAAGAGAATTGACGTAAATAAAAGTCACAATGAGGTAACCCCTAACAAAGTAAATTAGATTTTACCGATACCAAGTAAGCGATAAATTTTACCAAAATATCACACCACCTACTAAGTGAGGTGGCTCAAATAGGTTATAGTTGTGGGGTTTTAGATGGCTTGGATTGAGAGAGAACTGGTATAAGATGAGTCCACCATTCTCTCTCTTCCATCCACTATTTAAACACCTCTAACTCTAATTACAAAGACCTAATTACAAAGAACTTTTGGCTGGCATTCCTACCTTCTATTGTTGGCCAATTTCAATCCCTAGGAGCCCCGTCATAGCAAGCTCAAATCAATTCAATATTAATTACTATCAAACTGCCAAAGATCGATGGTTCAAGGTTTAGCAGTTTGCATAATTGAAAAGCTAATAGAGGATAGAGTTCATCTTATAAGGTGTGCTACAAGGCATTAGTTCTCAGGTATATTATTCATTGTATTACAACATATAATTTTTTATTACTATTTCATTATATATATGTTTCATTATTATTATTGTTATTATTATATTGTTAGTTAGGTGAGATTCTTATATATATTGTTGTTGTCACAATCTGGACTGGTTATTTGTTTGTACTCACCTTAAAACAAAAAAATTCATAAATATATCATATATGTATAGTCAATTTTTAAATATAATAATATTATATACATACATATATATATGTATGTATGTATGTATGTATGTATGTATATGGTTCATATTTAATTATAATATCATCCTATGAATATTGAACCTATGATTTTATACATGTATATTTACAGTAATAATAACCTTTTATGGTAAAAAATATTTTATTATATTTTATTATTATTTTTAATATTATATGAATCAACATACCATCTAAATATATAAAATAAAATATGTTTCGAAAATTACTTTTAAAATTTTATAAAATCATTTCACCGTAAGGAAAGCTCTACACCAGAAAATGAAAATTAAAATAAATCATTTTTTATTTTTGAAAATTATTACAATTAACCGTCGAAAAATAATCAGTTAATAACAAATAGGTTTTGACCTAAAATAATTATGAAATTTTTTTTGAACTTTAAAATATCATATAAGATCTTTGAAATTTTAAAATTTGAATAAAATGTTATGTGGACATTTTTTATTAATATCTTATCTATTTATTGAGTGAAAAATCAATAAATATATATTTTATATAATAAAAATTAACAATACAATTTTATAGAGCTTTACTTATGATCTAGAATTTTAAAAAAAAAAATTTACTAATATATACTTATGTATGTGTATATATGTTATAAAATATAAAAATAATTTTTCATTATATATATATATATATATAGCAAGGCTAGTATGGTAAATTGGGCCCTTACTAGATGTATTAAATAAATGAAATAAAAAAGGGTAAAATAAGCTTAAACCTATAAGGAAAAATAAAAATGAAAGGTATGCAAAGGGGAGAACAAGCGATATAGGAAGAAACAAACTAAAGGGAAAAAAGGAAAACATAGAAACCACACAAAGGCGGTACTAAAAATCAAGCCCGTCTCTGAGTAGCTTCATACTCAGTTAACACACCATGCACATGCATGTTTTTATATATCCTATGGTTCAATTCATTACTTAACGGTATAGCAACTTTGGTTTTATAATCAACTACCTTTGCATTTCTTTCTCTCCTCAAAACGGCAGTAAAGGTTTTTAGAACCAGAAGCAACTCCAAAGTCTTTTGATCTCTCTATCTAGTGGCCTTATAAATCCTAATCCATTAATCAACACTGATATTAGAAGGATGCTGCATATCTCCCTTGCTTAACACCTTTGTCCACAAATCAAAGATGACTTGACAACTAAAAAGCAAGTGCATAGCTTCTTCTTTATAATTATAGCAAAAGGGATAGAGACTTACAACATCAAAGCCTCTATGCCGAAGGTTAGATATTATATGCAAACCATTCCTTAAGACTTTCCAGAGCAGAAAATTATCCTTCTCAGAAATAGAATTATTGTGTAAATTGATATAACAGATTTTAATAGAAATGTGGAGAGATCTGTATATTCAGATATAAAGAGAAATTACAGTAATGAAATGTTGATTTTATTTCAATAGCTTTCTGTACAGCATGACTTCAATATATATACAGAAGAAATGTATTGTATTGGGCCGGTTCGGTTAGCCTTGAACCCGAAACCAATACCCAGTTCAAGAAAAGATAAAGTAATATTACACGGTATACTTTTCATTCTAACTCCCCCTTCAATTTTATCTAGGGTTTTCTTCTTTCCTCTCCATTTCTGTGTTGCCATCTTCGACTCTTAAATCCTCCTTCAATCGAGTGAAATTTTTTGTTGACAGTGGCTTCGTAAGTATATCAGCTCTATGAAATTGAGCTGGTACATGGTTAACTCTCAGTTTTCCCTCCAGAACTTTCTCACGAACGAAGTAGAAATCTATCTCAACGTGCTTCGTTCGTGAGTTCAAAATCTGAATTGATGAGAGGGAGACTGAGCTTAGATTATCACACCAGATTATCAGGGTGTTTGTGGGATTGACTTTGATTTCGGTGAGAAGTGACATTATCTAAGTAATCTCTCTTGTAGTGTTGGCGATTACTCTATACTCGGCTTCGGTACTTGAGCATGAGATGGTGGCTTGTTTCTTCGAGCTCCATGAAATTGGGTTGCTACCTAGGTATACACAAAATCCTGTAGTGGATCTCCTATCGTCAGGATCGGAGGCCCAATCTGCATCTATGTAAGCTTGTATGTTTAAACCCTTTTTATAGTTGAGATGCAGTCCATGATTTATAGTTCCCTTCAGGTATCTTAAGATACTTTTACTGCTTTCCAATGATGACTAAGTGGGTTATGCATGAATTGACAGACTTTGTTTGCACTGTAACTTAAGTCTGGCCTAGTTATTGTGATGTATTGTAGTGCTCCTA
This sequence comes from Allium cepa, assembly GCA_030765085.1. Taxonomy (NCBI): domain Eukaryota; kingdom Viridiplantae; phylum Streptophyta; class Magnoliopsida; order Asparagales; family Amaryllidaceae; genus Allium; species Allium cepa. The sequence continues at coordinate 638,181,702 of CM060941.1, forward strand.
CAATACTTCTGTATTGTTTTTCATTTGTAATGGCTTCTCCAGAGTCTTTTGATAGTCTGAGACTACTGATCATAGGAGTGGGAAGTGGTTTTGCCTGATCCATATTTGCTCTTTTTAGTAGATCCTGTATATATCGTTTTTGACATAGAAACATTTCTGAATTAGATTTTCTGGTGACTTCAATTCCGAGGAAGTAATGTAAGTCACCTAGATCCTTTATAGAGAATATTTGATGTTTGACTGTCTGATTTATAGTATGATTGTCATTACCAGTGATGATGATGTCATCCACGTATACCAATATGTAAGTGACCCTTTCCTGTTTGCATTGCATGTATAAGGAACTGTCTGACTTTGTTGGTGTAAATCCCAGTTCTGTCAATGTTGACTTAAGTTTTTCATTCCATACACGTGGTGCTTGTTTTAATCCATAAATGGCCTTATGTAGTTTGCATACTAGATTGTTGCTGGCCTCCTTTTTGTAACCCTCTGGTTGCTCCATATATACATTCTCTTTTAAGTTCCCATTAAGAAAAAGCATTGTTTACATCAAGTTGTCTGACCTTCCATCCTCTGCAAAGAGCTATGGTTAACATAATTCTTATTGTAGTTGGCTTGACAACTGGGGAGAATGTTTCATTGAAATCAAAACCATATTGTTGATTATACCCCTTAGCTACCAGCCTTGCTTTATATTTTGCAATACTCCCATCTGGATTTCTTTTGACTTTGTAGGTCCACTTACATCCCACTATGTTTTTGTCTTTGGGTAGCGGTACTAACTCCAAGTTTTATTTTTGATAAGAGCACCATATTCATTGTCCATGGCTTGTTTCCAATTGCTGTTTGTGATGGCTTCACTGTAATTTCTTGGCTCAGTTGAATCAAGTTGAACATTGTATATTTTTGGTTTGAATATTCCACTTTTAGATCTTGTAATCATACGACGTCTTGAAATTTCAGGTGATGGCTCTTGAATATGTGTGCTTTCATCAGCATGTTGAGACATGGATGAGGAGGATTCTCCTTGACTTAGATTGACATCGCTCTTTTGTCTTGCTTTGTGGAAGGAGCTAGAGGGTTTACGTGTGTCATGACCTGATCCAATGCCAGTACTGGGTAGAGTTTGTTGTGATCCTTGTTCTCTCTGCACACTTCCATCAGCTTTATCCCATTCAGGTATAATAGGTATAGAGGATATTGAGAAGCTGTCTTTGTTGTGCACTTACTTAGTTGTCTTTACATTCTTATCTGCAAATGGAAAAATATTCTCATTAAATACCACATGCCTTGAGATATAGATCCTACCATCATTGCTTAAGCATCTGTACCTTTCTGATTATTTCCATACCCTATAAAGGTGCATAGGGCAGACCTAAGACTTAATTTATGCATATTATATGGTCTGAGACATGGCAAGCATAAGCAGCCAAATGTCTTTAAACTTTTATAGTCAGGTTTTACCCCAAAGAGCACTTCTATGGGAATCAGATGCTTAAGAACTTTAGTAGGAAATCTGTTAATTAAGTATACAGCAGTGTTGAAGGCTTCTGGCTAGAATTTCATGGGTAAAGAAACCTGTGCCAGTAAAGTTAAGCCTGTTTCCACTATAGTCTATGTTTTCTTTCTGCTATTCCATTTTGCTCAGATGTATGTGGGCAAGTTGTCCTGTGAATAATACCTCTTTTCTAGAAATATTCCTTTAGTGGTTTATATTCACTGCCACCATCTGTTTGTATAATCTTGACCTCATTACATAGTTGTTTCTCTACTTGAGTTATAGATTGCATTACAGCCTTTTGTGCATCTGATTTGGATTTTAAAAAATATATCCATGTATATCTAGAGAATGAATCAATAAATGATATATAGTACCAGTAGACATAGTCTGAACTTATAGGAGCTGGTCCCCATAAGTCTGCAGCAAGTAATTGTAGTGGTTTGCTAATAACTGTTATTGAATCTGCAAATGGAAATTTATGACTCTTGCCTAATTGACAGTAAGTGCATACAAATGGCAGAGATACATCAAAAGATATATTATTACTCATAAGAACTTGTTTTACAGTGTTTACATCAGGATGTCCTAGTTTATAATGCCACTAAGTAAATGTTCCTTGATCATTTATAACATGAGACTCAGTGCTGTTACACCACGTATTTCTAATATTTCTCTTTTTTGTATTCCCAAGATTGAATTTGTATAATCCCTTGTCAAATTTACCCTGTAACAATATGTCTTGATTTAGTAGATCCTTAACTAAATAGAATTTTGGGTGAAATTCAAAATACATGTTGTTATCATTAGTAAATTGAGACACACTCAATAGATTTTTCTTAATCTGTGGCACTCTCAATAACTTATTGAGATAGAGGAGTCTTTTACCTGTAACACTACTGGTTCCAACATATGTGATTTTTTAAGCTTCACCATTCCCCATATGAATAGAATGCATACATGTATATTCTTTGTTTCCAAGATTAAGATTCTATAGGGTGTTTGTGAGGTGATTGATTGCACCTAAATCTAGGTACCAGTCCTCTTCTGTTATCTTCTCAGATCTTGTAAGTCTTTCTGAGTTTAAACTTTAAGTTCTTGAACTTTCTGAATGACCGCCTTGCCTTTGATCTATATGTGCTATATTTGCGCTGGAATTGTAGTTTCTCTGATCTGTTTGATTTTGTTGATTTGGGTAGTATTCAGTGTCGAGTCTAAAGTAGCACTGTCTGGCTGTATGTTCATGTTTTTCACAAATCTGACATTTTGTTCTATTGTTATTCCACCTTCCATTTCTCCCTCTACCTCTCTGTGCTGCATTACCTCTTTGGTTGAAGTTGTCTTGTCTGGTATTTTGATTCTCTTGCTTCTTTCCTTGATTTCTATTTCTTGAATTTGATGCATAATTGAGAGATAATTCTGTGTTGCTTTCTTTCCTCTGCTCAATTCTTCCTTCATGTGCTAACAATATTGAGTTAACATACTGCATATAAAATCGATCCTGTTGTGATGAGATAATTTACTGCTACAGACTCATATTCACTATCCAGACCATTCAAAATGGTTAGTATCCGCTCAGATACTCTATGTCCTGCAGTATCAAGAATATCATAGTATGATTTCACCTTAGTTAGATATTCTCTCATTGACATGTTTTCTTTCTTGAGATTCTACAGTTGCCTCTTGTAATACATAATTCTTGCAGCTGACTGTGTTTTGAAATTTTGTTGTATTGCAGACCATATTTCAAATGATGTTTTACATCCAACAATCTGTGCTAGCAGCCCTGAACTGATAGATGAAAGTAGCCATGCAGCCAGTAGGCTATCCTGTCTTCGATAGTTGATGAATTCTTTGTTGATAATTCTTTCTCATGTGCTATCTGTTATCATTCTTGCTGGTATAGTAGCAGTTCCATACAGAAAGTCTTCCAGTCCATACCCTTTGATACTGGTTTCTACTTGATACTTCCATAATATGAAGTTATTTTCATCAAGTGTTGTTGTTACTAAATTATTTTTTGGCTTTATAATCTTGCAGGAATTTGTTTCAATGGCTGATGAATCTTGATTTCTTGGTCTTGACCCTTCCTGATTCTTAACTCCACTTGTTGCTGATGATGTAGTGTCATCATCTCCGGTCATAGTGGATTATGAGGAAGTGTTGTTGAGACATTTGATATGTGTGTTCCTGCGGTGCAGCTAACTTTCTTGGCTCAAGAATCTTGGCGAGGCACGTTTAATGAGAATTCTTGATTCAGAGATAGGTAAACTTTAACTCTCAGATGATGAGATAGCGAAAATCTGAGAGCAACTAGGACGATGAGTGATGATATCTATCTGACACCTCCTTCGGATGGCTCAGTGATATACAGCGATTCTCTTATGAGAATATGATGATAATCAGACTTAGTTACTGTCGCTAGACAGATTTTGCTGGCTCCAATACCAAAATAGAATTCTTGTGTAAATTGATATAGCAGATTTTAATAGAAATATGGAGAGATTTGTATATTCAGATATGAAGAGAAATTGCAGTAATGAAATGTTGATTTTATTTCAATAGCTTTCTGTACAGCATGACTTCAATATATATACAGAAGAAATGTAATGTATTGGGCCGGTTCGGTTAGCCTTGAACCCGAAACCAATACCCGGTTCAAGAAAAGATAAAGTAATATTACACCGTATACTTTTCACTCTAACTCTCAGAGCAGAAACTATTCTACGCCCTTGACTCCCACCAGAATCTTGATTGAGGAATGGCCTCTGACATGGCATTGTAGACAGCATAGATAGAGTGAGGCTTTAACTTTGTTGTCCTTACATAATTATCGTTTCCTCCATTTAGACTATCGCTTTGAATTAAATTCCAAACTGCTCTATCCCCGCCGTTACTTGGATAAGGTAAAGAAGCTTTGCCATCAAGCATATAATTACAAGCTTTAGCATCCATTGGGATTCCTAAAAGGACTCTTTCTTGATAATTGAGAAAATTAGCCAAGATTTAACCTTGCCTGGCCCAAGGCATAAACCATAATTTAATTTAACTGTTAGGAGCCATATTAATTTGAACGTAATGAGAAGCAAATCCCTTAGCTGCAAGATTGATCTCCAAACCCATCCACACAAAGGAGCTAAATCAAATAACCAAAAAAATTTGTTACCAAGATGATATTTCCCACTTAACCCATTTAACCCAGAGACTATCATGTTTGTTGAGCACATTGTAAAAATATTTAAAGAAAGCTACCTAGTTCCAGAGCTTCATGTTCTTAGTGCACAAGCCACCATTTGCTTAATTTTTCTCAACCTTTCAAAAATCCAAAGGAATAATCTTTCTTGAGTACATATTTCTAGTCCACGTGAAGTGTTTCATTTCTTGTCTAATCAGATTAATTAACTTGGTTGGCAGAATAAAGCATCTGCACCAATATACTATCGTAGCATGATATAATAGCTTTTATAATAATTAGTCTACCTGCTTGTGACAAGAACCTATTACCCAAGAATCCATAGTTCTAGTGATCTTTTCATAGAGAGGTAGGAAATTAGAGTAGGCAATTTTCCTGGTAACTAGGTGTCCCTAAATTAGTTGTACAATCAGCTAAGGAAGGTAATGACAAAAGCTCATGAGATGGTTCCTCAAGGTCAGAAACACCTGCTATTGTTATGGAAGATTTTGATGGTTTCTCTAAAGACCAATAATGAATTGGAAAGTGTCCACACTACAAGGAAAATCAGCAATTGCGTCGGCAGAAAACCGATGCCGGCCGATTCTAGCCGACGCAAGCCGATTCTAAAAACCGACGCAAAAAAGACGTCACCACTAAGCATTCGAGTCGGGTTTTGTGTCGGTTTTGTCACCACTTTAGTGTCGGGAAGTGACGGCTATATCCACGTGGCCATTTTTTCAAAATTCTATTGGACGTAACTTACTGACGCAAACCTGTAACCAAACAGCCGATTCTAGCCGACGCAAGCCTGTAACCAAACGGCTGACACAAGCATGTGTTCTGCTGTTTGTAAACAGCTGCTGTCTGCGCCCTCAAACCACAATATAAACAATTTGCATCGAGCTATAACAACATTCAGTCTTCCAACACAAGTATAACACCAACCTCTCATCAATCAAACATAACATTTGTAACGACCCGCTATTTTGGACCATTCAAATCGACAATAAAACGATACATATCCGACTTGAATAATTCAAAATACCGAATTGTTAATTAAAATTTGGCAAAACTTAAAATATACAGTAAATAAATCAATCACAGATCACAGAGTAATATAATGCAGCGGAACGGATAAAGAATAGTAGTTCATGAAGCTACTATATACATCAGAGTTAGAAAAATACAACCGAATAGTTCAAATGCAGTGAAGTCTCCAATGCAACAGATGACTTCTCTGAACCCATCAACTGGAAAGGCTGGAATCTGAATCGATAGTTAGATTTCCAAATGAAGCTCTGAACTCCAAAGGTGAGTCTCAAATGCTGTATCACTCAGTCTGACCCGAGCGTAAAGCAAAACACAAAACACTCGATTCAGGATTAACATTCTTATATCAATAAATCCAACTCAAGTGAAATATCAACTGAAATACAAATAACTTAAAGGATGTTTGGGATAACCATCCTCTAAGGGTCCATGGAACTTCCTACAAGGTAGAAATATACACTATAACACCGTGGTCATTTCAGCTTAATTTATACTTCAAAACCAAATCTCATTTTCACTTCAAATATCTCTATATTTCCCAAAATAGTATTTATATATATTAAATAATTTATACAGTAAAGTATTTTCAATTTTCCTCAGCTTAACAAATCGTTCCAACATCAACCCGACCTTCCCATTCAAATTAAATTCAATCTCAATTTATCAATTTAAATTCAACTCAATTTCTAAAATAACCACTTAAATTTTATCGATCTCAAATTCGGATTTATAATCACAAATACCCCTTTATATTTTCATATATTTCAAAACTTTAAGTATTCAACGTTTCATCTAAATTTTCATTCAATTTAGTTTTCTAAATAATAAATTCAAATTTAGTTCAACCTAAATTTTCATTTTAATTCAATTTAGTTGCCAAATAACAAATTCAACTACGTTGATTTCAAATACAGATCCGATCTCAACATAAACCATTTAAATTCCAATATAGTTCAAGGCTTTAATATTTAAATGTTCTATATAACAGTTTCATATAGATCTCGATTTAACCTCATTATTATTTAGTCTTGAAATACTCTCTTATTAGATTCAATATCATTTAAGTAACCTTAAATTACATTTTTCTCAATATGTTCTTTAATTTATTTAAACGTGAAATATTCATTAAATCGCTTAAATCAAAAATCCAGTTATAAAATCATACCCTTTAAATTTCCCATTCAAAAATTTCAAATCGCTTTAATTAAATAAATCCTTATTTAAATACCATTTTTATAAACCCAAATTTATCTCCCAATCTTAATTATTCGATTTATTACAAGAAAATCTATTGAAATATAGATTTACAAAAATACTTAACCATATATATGTATTAAATCCATCTAATTTATATCAAATATTACTACTAAATCTATGTATAAAATTTCCATTTATATAAAATTTTAAGAATCAAAATTTATTAAACCATATATTTCTTTCCAAAATCATAGAAATTATTTTCAAAATATTTATATATGGACCAACGGTGTCTGTATATATTTCCTATCATATAGTCAAGTGCTACGGATATTTATCATTTCAATCCATACACTAAATATATATATATGGGTGGATATCATTTCAACCCGTAATCCCAAATTCAATTAAATGAAAATCGCTTGGGTTTATCATTTCAACCCATAACGAAATTCTCCTATTCTAAAGTCCGTTCGGGTATGTATAGTTTCAACCCATAATGAATTCTAAACTACAGGGAACTTGCAGAGTGATAACAGATATGATAATAATAATAACAGGCATATATCATCAATAATAATAAACAACAGGATATGGTGTCATATCCCACAAGTGAACAATTATAGATAATAGCATATATATAGCAATGTAAATAACTATCAGCAGTATATTTCAATTGTCGTTTCAATTGAAATCAAATTTAATAAATATAAGAACATTAATCGTGAGTGATTGCTCACCTTTCGAGCCTAAAGGAGAGGGCGGAATGAGGAGAGATACGAATCCAAGCACAGATTTCGAAGCAAAGCAATATTGGAAATAATTTTAACGATCAAAGCTGATAAAGAGGAATTGACGAAATCAAATCAGAGTTGGGTCGAGGAAGATAAATAGGATAAGTGAGCTATATATAGTTGTATATATAACTATATATAAATAAAACTGTATTCTAAATTTAAACATATATTAAATTAAATATATATTTTCAAAAATCATTGGTTTAAACAAAACATATCTATATGTAGTATAGTTTGAAATAATGTATATGTTTAAACCCATATACAAACCAATATCCAAACACCATCTAAAATTTAAATCTTTATAAAAGTAACCTTTATAAATAAAATATTAAAATCAATATTAAAACATATAACATAAAGTCCATATATTATATATCAATGCCAAATCTAACTCTGGTATATGCAAACTAATATAAACCCATGTAAACTTTATAAAATCTATATGCTACTAAAATAGATTATATATAAAATAAACCAATATAAAATACTAACAGTAATATATGTTAGTTAAAGTCAGTACATAAATATACTCAACACCTTCCATACTTTACAATGCTTTAAACATGCTAGCACTGCAACTATACAAAATATGCATGGTACTGTAAAACAATTATATACAGTAAAACAAAATAAAATAAAAACACACGCACCTTATACAGAACGCATACAGCAAACACTACATATATATATTTCTTCTTTATAGCCTTATATGCATAGACTAAGCCTTACCCAAGTTTATACTGTATAATATTAGATAAAAATAGGACGCAGCATATGATATTATCACCTTTACAAAGTTGCTTTATAGTTTATACATACCTAAGTTTAATATATATATATATATATATATATATATATGCAGACAAGATATACAACCAGAGAAGAATCAAGGAAGAGGACAACAAAACTCACCGCGACAAGGTAGTGGCTCGCCGAACAACGTCGGCATGGAAGAGGAGGAGATGGAGGGCGGAGATGATCAGGTGGAGGTACGGCAGTTGAGGCGGAGGGGCTAAGGGTGCAAGCCAGAGGCGAAGGAGTGTGTTTGTTTCTCTCTCTCTCTCTCTCTCTTTTGTTGTTGCTAGGTTTCAAAAGAGAAGGGAGCAATTTATGTAGAGGGAGTAAAATGTGAGCAGATGAGTAAAAGAAGGATGCAAGCATGAGGTGGAAAGTAAAAGCATAGTGAAGTTGCAAAAGTGGAAATTGATTTATAAATGCAATTGAAATATGAGCCTTAGCCCAATCAATGTAAAAAAAACGTACACAAATAAATGAATATGGGACAAATGAAGATGAAAAGGGAAAGAAATAAACTATTTTTTGGCGATGAATTTATAAAAGGAACCGTGATGTGTACAATAATTGAAACGAAAACGTACACAAATAAATGAATATGAGACAAATGAAGATGAAGGGGGAAAGAAATAAACAATTTATGGGCGATGAATTTATAAAAGGAACCATGATGTGTACAATAATTGAAACGAAAACGTACACAAATAAATGAATATGAGACAAATGAAGATGAAGGGGGAAAGAAATAAACTATTTATGGACGATGAATTTATAAAAGAAACCATGATGTGTACAATAATTGAAACGAAAACGTACACAAATAAATGAATATGAGACAAATGAAGATGAAGGGGGAAAGAAATAAACTATTTATGGGCGATGAATTTATAAAAGGAAACATGATGTGTACAATAATTGAAACGAAAACGTACACAAATAAATGAATATGAGACAAATGAAGATGAAGGTAACCTTATATATAATATTTAAAAAATCAATATTCATTTAATATTATGTATATTCTTTCAAAATGTAAAGGCTACGTATGCATGAATTCATATATGCTTATCTTTGTACATAACAAACATGCAGACTACCAATTTTAATGTAGACCTTAAATCAACCCTTAAAACATATACTTCATACATTTAGTTAAATATAGTATATACTTCTCTTCTTCTTCGGTTCATATGATATATGAAACCCTTAACTATCGTATTTATAGCTGAGGACATATGTATAGATATACTAAATATGCACTAAAATAAACTGGAAATGGTGACACAAAAACCCAAAATCAAATATATATATATATATATATATATATATATAACATGACTAGAAATCAAACTTCAGTAAAACTATATACCAGTATCAAGACTAATATATATATATATAGCTATTATAACACATATAAATAAAATAAAACTCGGTATAAATATGCTTTACTATATATACACTTCAAATAGACCATCATACATATACAGTGGTTTTTCAAAATAAATATATATGGAACGTACTCAATATACTTAAAATTTACACACCTTGCTGAAAAGCAAAAGGAGACCGTAAATTTATTACCCACACCATTGATATTTATACCCAACAGAAATGAACTATGCTATCCAATTTACATCAAACTTAACTTATATTATAATATAAATAATAGTTTATAAAGTTTTTGTACTAGATCTTATAGGTATAACCACAACCAAACTTTAAAATATGTGTACACAGCTCGCACTACAAATCATTAATATGCATAACATATTTTCTTTTTCTTTTTGTTTTTTTTTTCATTATTAATAATTTCTCAAAAATCCAATTCAATACGTTATAAACCAATTAAAAATTGCTAAAATTTTATGGGTCGTTACAACATTCACAATTTTCCATTAAACAACAACTATATATCCAAAAAATCATCAATCGAACACAATGTTTACTAATATACATCATACACAACAATACATATAAGTACTATCAAAAAAATCATACATCATCCGTACATTTCATATATTTCTTCGCTTGACCAAATCTTCGGTGGTTGCATACTCTCTTCTCTGTTAGCTATAAAGCTTTTTCTATCTCTTCTAAAAGTATGATTGAGATGGAGAAAACACCGATGACAATCAAACCAAGAAATTTTCTTTCCATACCGTAGCGAAAACGCCCGTGTTTCTTCCATGCAATATGGACAAGCTAGACGACCAGCCGTACTCCAACCTAAAAGCATCCCATATGCAGGAAAATCATTAATAGTCCACAACAAAGAAGAGAACATACGAAAATTCTTTTTTCTCGAAATGTCGTACGTTTCAACTTCTTCATTCCATAGCGTTTTCAACTCTTCGATCAATAGTTGTAAATAAACATCGATTCCTTGTTCTGGATCATCAGGCCTAGGGACGACAGTAGTGAGAAACATATATGGAGTTTTCATACACATCCATGGAGGTAAATTATAAGGAGTTACGATAATAGGCCATGATGAATATTTACTACCAAAGTGAGAGAATGATGCAAATTCATCCGTACATAAACCGAGTCTGACATTACGGCTTTCGACAACAAATGCGGGATAAGTCCTATCGAAATGTTTCCATGCTTCTCCATCAGATGGATGTATCAAAGTTCCTTCTTCCGGTGTTCTCACACTGTGCCATCGCATATGGCACGCCGTAGAAGAAGATGCATATAATCTTTGAAGTCTGGGAGTGATGGGTAAATAATGCATTCTCTTGTATGAAACTTCTTTTCCTTTTTTTTGGTTTGTATCTTTCCTCGTTACATATTCTGCATTTTCTAAGCTCAACGTCATCTTTCCAATACAACATGCAACCTTTTACACATGTATCTATCTTTTGGTACGGCAGACAGAAAGCGGACATAAGTTTTTTCACTTTATAATGACTATCGCACATCAGATTATTGGGTGGCATGTGTCGTTTTGCTGCTTGTACAACTGCTGTAAATCCAGCTTCTATAAGGTTGAATTTTGATTTCATTGTAATGTATTCGGCAGTTATTGATAATTCGGTTCCGTTTTTACAACCATCCCACAACGGCCTTTTAGCAGAGTCCAATAAATCATATATTTTTTTAGCTCCCACGGTCGGTTCTTCTTCGACATTTATATCTTCATCGTCATCTTGATCAAACATTGATCGTGCTGCATCTTTCACCATGTTTTCTATTGGATTCGTCATAACATTATTGTCATCTAACGCTACAGGATTAGGTGTGGGTGCAAGAAGTTCTCCATGACGATCCCACAAGTAATAATTCGACACAAAACCATTTTTATACAAATGTACTTCAACTATATCTTCTTTCCAATGCTTCAAATGTTTGCACTTACTACACATGCAACAAAGTTCTTCGTTATTACGATTATTAGATTTAGCGAATCTAATAAATTCGTGTACACCATTACAGAAATATTTCTTTATTGAACATTTCATACCAGTTCTGACTTCATACATCCAACTACGGTCGAGAAAATAATCGAACATTTTTCCTGGTTTGAAAATATATGTTAGAAACACAATAAAGTTTATCGTTTATAATCCAAATAATCAATTCGATTTATTTTTTGCTTTTTGCTTTTTGCTTTATTGTTTTAACTTTGATGGTCGACCATCCTACTTTCCATTACAAATACAATAAAGTAATTACATTTCGTAAATCATATCATTTTAAATGGTTCATAAAATTTCGACAGCACTTCCCCTTTGTTCCTTGTATCGTACACAAATACATGTACACAGAGAACAAACGGAAGTGCTATCGAAATTTTGTGAACCGTTTAAAATAATATGATTTACAAAATGTAATTATACTTTATTGTATTCGTAACTTGTCCAATACATGAACAAATCCGACAAATATTATATCAGATGAATATAGGTGTCCGTTCTGTGAAAAACGAATAGCTATATAACGATCATATACAACACTTGTCAGACGGGGCCAAAAATTCTCCAAGGGGTTTAAAAAATAAAACTTTTATAATTAAAAATATTCATTCAACTATTTAAATATTTATTAATTAAATTTGAAATTTTACAACGTAATTTAACTTTCATTTAACTATTTTAATTTTTAATTTGCCGATTATGTAAACTAAAATAAGTTGTTCGCACATATAATTAGTAAAAATAGATTTTTTTATACTAAATCAACTAATACCTTTTATCATCAACTAATGTACACCATTAACATCAACCCATACGCAATAATCAACAATTACAAATTGATAATCAACTCTTTTCCCTAATTTCCTTAATTTCAAGCCGACAATGTCAAAATCTTATTTCCAAACCAATCTAATATAGTAATATCATCGAATAATACCAACCAATCATCAATTTCTAATCTACCATCAACTAATTTCAAAATTTAGGGTTTAAATCATACCTCAAATAAACTGAAATCAGAAAGAAAGGAGATACCGGAGAGCTTTGGAGAGCGTCGAGGGCTAGATGTTGACTTGAGACGGCGGTGACGGCAAGCGGCTGCGGCGGGTGACGAGGAGGAGGGTTTTGACGCGAAAAATTGGAGGGAAGAATAATGAAAACTTCTCGCGGGTTTAGCTTCTGTAATGTGATATTGCGTCGGCTAGAATCGGCTAGAATCGACCGCGTTTTTTAGCCGATTCTCTCCGACGCAAAGCCAGGACACTAAACAAGCCGATTCTAGTAGTGTCAAAGTCCCGGTGAAGCTAAGTAAAAATCCTTCAGTTGGTTTAGTGAAAACTAGAACATCATCGGCAAAAAGAAGAGAAGATATACATAGCTCCTTGCATTTAGGATGAAGCAAAAACTTCCTCTTTAAAATATCCTTATTAATCAGCCGAGTCAAAACTCCATCACTATTATGAATAAGTGGGATGATAGTGGGTCACCCTGGCGTATACCATTCTTGCCTTTGAAATAACCCTCATTTTTCCATTATATACAAGAGTAAAAGACTGTAGAAATACATGTATATATCCAGCTAACTAAATAACAAGGAAAATTCATTCTAGCCATCACTACTATAATCGCCTTCCACTGGGTAGAATCATTAGCCTTTTAATATCCAATTTGATCATAGCTCTAGTTGAAATATAGCATCTATTATATTCATCCATGAGTTCATGGGCTAATAACACATTGTCAAGGATACTCCTATTGGGCAGAAAAGCTGGCTAATTAGGAGAAATAACATGAGGTAAAACTGCCGTCAACCTTCTAGAGATGACTTCAGATATATACTTATATATTATATTGCAGCAAGCTATTGGTCTAAAGGCCATAACAGTGGAAGGCTTATTGGATTTGGGTGTCAAGGCTAAGTTGGTGGCACTAAAAGCCACTGATGATTTTTCTATGGTTAAAAAATTTATGGGCTACCTTCAATAAATCATGAGAAATAACAGGCCAATACTGTGTGTAGAATGTAGCATTAAACCCATCAACGCCCCTACTAGATTATTTATTCATACCAGAAACTACCAATTTTATTTCCTAATCAGTGACCTTAGCTGATAGAGATCTAACATCCTTACTGCTTGAGGTAGGGAGGTTGTTGTCAATCGGTTCCTCTAGACTAGGATTTTGAAAATTTGATGAACCTAACAAGTTAGTATAATAATGTAGGAAAGCTTTATCAATAGACTTGGGGGTACCATAAAGCTTGCCATGCTCATCACTGATGTTATATATGCTATTTTTTGCTTTCTTTAATTTAAGAGAAATAATAAAAGCTTTAGTGTTTCTATCATCTAGAATGGCCTACTTCTTCCTTAGCTTTTGCTGCTTCATTTGAAGCTCAATGGTTAGTGCATCAACAAGCTTTAATGAGAGATCATGCTCCTTCTCTGATAAATAATTGCTTCCTGCTTGCTCAAGCATGCTCAACTGAACCTTCTAAAGTTGATTAGCCAAGATTTTTTTAAAGATCGTCCCCTTCACTATATTTATCTTTAGCCCAAACCCTAAGAGCTTCCTTGGTGACCCTAACTTTCTATTGAAATATATGCATACTGTTAGAATAAAAAAGAAGACCAAACATTAGTAAAAATAGGTAAAAATCAAGGGTCCTTAATCCATACATTAAAAAAATTATAACTTTTTTATTTTCAGTGGAACTGTTCCCGCACTTGATAATGATAGGGGAGTGATCTGATAACATAGGAGGGAGGACTTGAGATATGAGGACGGGCCAGTTGATGAGAGAGGCAGAGTATATAGGAAAGATCAATACGACTCATGGTTCTAATTCCAGACTGACTTCTATTATTCCAAGTGAATTTAGGTCCTGTAAAACTTGATTCATGCAGATTTTGAAAGGTTAATGGCTTCATTAAGAGGGGCGATATTCCTGAGGGATAAAGGTCACCAGTTCAGTCAAAAGTGGCTAGCATGTAATTAAAGTTGCCAAGAATGAACCAAGGATGATATTCCTATCTTAGATAGGGTAGATAATCAAGCATATGCCTTGAAACAACTAGGTTATTAGCATATACAAAAGTTATGTAATAAGAAGTAGAGGAGGGGAGATGTTGAACATGAGAATGAATGAATTGCCTATGAGGTAAGATAGGGGTGAGTGCAAATTGAAGAATCGGATAGGATCATGATAAGACCGTAAGGTGCTTGATCTAAATTATGATGCAAATCCCATGTAGTGTTGATGATGTTGGCTGCTTTGTTGGTTAGAGATAATTCAGTTTTGTCTTAAGTATTGCTAATATACTAAGTTTATTGGAAATAATTAATTGTGTTTCTTGCACCAATTTGATTTCCTTGTGTGCCTCTCTTATATCCCAGCTTCCAAAGTTATGTAACATTGATTAAACTAATGTAGAGGGGGTGCTAGTCCTTATCTTTCTTCCAGATGAAGAGGTCGCAACATTTGTTTTAGGTAGAATTTGTTGATAGTCGATAGATTTCTCTTTATAATGATCAAGGCCTTTTTGTTTCTTCTTCAAATTGATTTTATCATTATTCTTTGATGCTTTGGAATTTGATCGGTTGCTCCTAAATTCAACACAACAGAGGGTAGATCGGGTAGAGATGATTAATTGATGGAATAAAGAGGAAGAAACCCAGCCAGGAGGAGGAGGAATGTGGGGATATGGGGAATCATCAAGAACATTTAAAACAATGCCATCATAAATTGATACAAGGTTGGTAGGAGTTGAAGTGGGAATTGAGTTATCATATTCAGGAAGTTTGAGAATACATAGAGTTGATGGATCATTAATGCTTGTTGATTCATGCACGAGGACTTCTTTAACCTTGTCGTGCACTGAAACATGCACATTCACATCATTTTTTTAATAGGAGAATTTTTTGCTTTATCTTGCTTATTATATGTATTTCTTTCAGTTGAACAAACTACTTCAAAAAATGGCTCAAACACATGGTGCAACCCAAAACTTTTCCCTTCAATACCAGCAATGTAGTTCCTGATCATATTATCAATTACATCAACATGATTACTTTCATAAACATCTTCTTTTCTTTTACTTGCACCACCTTCCTCCTCAATCAAATCTTGCAGAAATTGTAATTTATTAGATGTTATCAAAGCTTCATCATTATGATTTGTAACTTCCTCCTCCTCATTAAGACACTTATAATTTACTCTCTTTCCTGCATTACACCACTGTTAACTGCCTCCAACTGCTCATCTGAAACAGGAGCACTCCTCTCCTTTATCACTTGTTCAGTAGCTTGTTTTTTTATCTTTTGCCTTAAAAGCTTTATTTTTATTATCTTACACAACTTTTCTTCTCACATTCTTAGTTCTTAATTTCCTCAAATCAAATGCATTAACTGCAGTATTAACCTTATTTACAGCATCTTCCTCGCTTCCTTTCATGCTAAACTTTTTCACCTCCTCCAACCTTTCACATTAAAAATATCATCTGAATGCCCAAACACTTTACATAAACTACATGTTTTTGGTTTCCATTGATAGTACACTTGCACACACTGTTCAGGCCCATCCTCGAGCAAAAAAGGGAAATTAGTAACCATGTCAAATAAAGGGGAAACTTCAACCAAACACTTAGCATAGGATAATCTTTCCATTCTTTCAGTACTTTCATAAACGCATAACACTTTACCAATTCTTTTAGCAAGCCAATTAATGCCAATTAGGGACCAAGCTATCAATGGAATGTTAGACAAATGAATCCAAATAGGCACGGACTTAACTGTGCCATAGACATTGCTGACTGTGACCTCCCACCTCTATACTCACACTAGCCAAAGACACTATGAAGTAATGTCATCAACTAGTACGAAGAATAAGTCTGTTGAGAAGCAATCATCTGTGTAATTGCTTTGAGCGAGTACCGATATGCCAGGTAAAATATCACTTTAATTTTAGGAGAAAATCCGACATACCGATACAATCTCAAAGCTACTATATAGTAGCTATATGGTCTTTGGAAACAAATATAAAATAAGCATAACACAAAATCAGTCACCGATATTCATATCACTAAGGTAGAAATAGATATGAATATAACACATAAGAGTGTACATTAAAGTAGTGATCGTATAAGTTCCACTACGTCACAAAAGAATAGGTACAAGCGCTAGATAAAAGAATATGTATACATCAAGGAGTCTCTATCTCGAATGTATAAAAGCAAAAACTACTAAGCTAAAGTAGTTAGCCAAAAGTCAAGTGACGAACCCTGATAAGAAGTCAAATAAAAGCACTTGAAATACCTCGGTCTGACCCGAGTATTATTTATGAAGAAAATAATAAGCAGATCAGTCTAGCCATAAATATCATATAAAATAAGATAGAATAAGAGATATGACAAAAATGTATGATAACAATAATGTCATACTGTGGCAAGTATACATTAAATAACAACAAAAATCATACTATATCTCAAACTTTCTCAAACACCAAAAATAATGTCATGTTATTTATTTTATTCACCAAACCATAAATATTGACAAAACATATCAATGTCAATCGCAAAAAATTAGTGAAACACAAATTCCAGAAATCAATAATTAGAAATCTATAAAACACCAAGAGGGAGGCATATCACAAACGGCAGCACGAAAACTCTCCAACACATATATCACAAAAGAGACGTTATCCCATGGCCGCTAACCATAGAGACGGTGCAACGACGTAGTACAATAATGGTACGCTCGATGAACCTGAAACTCAAATAATTCGAAACAACGACGTAGTACAATAACGGTACGTCCGATGAACCTGAACCCCATAAAAGAACATAGGTCGTTAGCTCATAAAAGTGAATCAAACTTTAAAGAACCTATAGGTCGCTAGCCCATAAAAGAAATGAGACGAAACTCAATAAAACTTGGTGTTGTCCCCTTCACATGGACAAAGAGACATCGCATATTGCTAGTCTAAACCATAAAATGATCATCACAGATCAATAAGAAGTGTGAATTACACTAAGCTAGTAAATAAATGATTTTATCTTCATGTCCCATAACCACTGACTTAGCTTAAGTATTTACGAACAAATTGTAGATTTTCACTCGAAAATTGTCACAATGTTTCAATCGAACAAGTCTAAGAATTAACCGACGAAGTAAACGCAAGCGTTTCATACCACTGTTTTGCTAAGTCGTTTAATTAGATTTCTCAAATGAACGAGGTAAAGGTTTGCATATACTACAGATTTTAAAATGGTTTTAAAAACGAGCTTTGTACTAAAAATATTGTTGAAATCATTTTTGTGAAATAGTTTGAGTATTTACTACTA
Source organism: Allium cepa (assembly GCA_030765085.1). Taxonomy (NCBI): domain Eukaryota; kingdom Viridiplantae; phylum Streptophyta; class Magnoliopsida; order Asparagales; family Amaryllidaceae; genus Allium; species Allium cepa. The sequence goes on from CM060941.1 coordinate 638,199,977, forward strand.
GTATAGAAACCTTTGCATTTTAAAGTGACAAATCATAAAAATGATTGTAGAAACAATCAATCACCAAAAACTCACGTTATGTAATGGCTCAATTTTTCGACTTCCGAAAGTCGACATCAATACGTCCACTGTATCAAATGTCTCACAATGAATGCCGGAAAACCGAACCGTTAGGGATAAAGAAGAAGAAGATAGAAGAAGAACAGAAACAATAAACAGAATCTCACATTTCGCAGCAGAACAATATATAATAGATAAATGAATAATCTTTAAAACAAAAGCACTATATCAGTTTATACAATACATTATCAGAGTTTACAACGACACAATACAACACTGACAATTATTTTAACTTGCTTATATGAAAATTTGACTTCCACCATCCCAAACGCAACGGACACTGTATAATATAAGAATATGCCTCGCCATCCAGCTTGCCTCTAGATCTCCACAGCATATATTTTCTGACTTCGCTCCAGAATAATGATAACCTGACTCTAGGCTGCCCGTATATAAAATTATTGGCACCCAGAGTTAGAAAGAGAACAACAAACTTCAGGTCAGTCATGCAACTGGTGTGAGATCTTAAAAAATAGTTATTTTCACAAAGAAAAGGAAAAGAAATCCGCTATGCTTTTGGAAAATGAAACTACCATAAGGCCTCCCCGCGCACACACAATGCAAGCGCACAATTGGAGGAGATTTCTCCTTATGATAGTCAAACATGCTTGATACGGGAAATCCTTTTTGATAATATTATTATTAGTGCATAGTGCAGAAAACCTTTCAAAGGTATAATATTAATCTTAGCCAGCAGAGGAACCATTATATTATGCCTGTCATCGCTACCATTTAAGAATGGCAGGTTATACAATTGCAATCGTAAAGGGCACATATTGATGATTGGATTTCCAACAAATGGTCAGGCTATGGAACTTCCTGTGCCACATGGGTACGCCTCTGGAGGGACACCCTGAGAACTTAAACAGCTCTCTGCCAACACAAGGCCGGGTTACCTCTGTAACTAGGTAACTACTACATGAGTATGTCATCCCTCGGTTGTTTGCGACCTTTATCCGAGGATCCTCAACCACAAAGCAACAACCACAAAGTATAATAAATTTGCAACAACCACATAGGTTAAATATCTGGGCTTCATACCATGATACAACCCTTTTTCAGAAGGAAATGACATACCCTCAAGGGGCGCTATCCCCAAATAATCTTGCCGCATCATTCCTCTTACGACCATTTTCGGGGTGTGAGGTCCGACGAAGTCTCGTCCACAAAGCTACACTTTTCACAAAGGCATGCTTTGATCAACAAATAATCAGCAGCACTTCGTATGTCATACTACCAAATTGGGAGTATATCACTAATAACCATAAACTACATAAACTATGAGCTCGTACGTCTCAGAGAAGGGTATTAAGCTAAGAGAATAAATTCTCCGCCACCAACAGACATGTATTTGATAGAAACTGGATTTACATCTCAAAGTGTAATGTCAGACACACATCCATACAAATCTATTCCGGGCTCAAACAGAACCAAAGGCACTTCCAAAGAAGCCCTTGCAAATCAGGATATTCACTAATCACGTCCGAAATCCCCATCACAAAGGGTGATAACATCTCTATACCGGAGCAACCTGGCGCAGAGACATTCGACAGGTAATCCTTTCACTTTTAAAAATACCCGGTCTTCAACACCCTCTTCAAATTCAATCCCATTTCTCATATCATTATTCGAAATAGGTTTTATGACACAAAGTCCTCTCCCGGCTAATCCGAATAACGAGCGCTTATTTTAAAAATAAGTGTTACATTCAGATTTGAAACAAATCACAACAAATTTCCACTTTGATCTTTTAAACCAAAGATCCATCACAATCACAAAGATTCGATGTGGATTTCGGATATCCATTTGGAATCCGACCCCCGGTTGCATCGAAATTCAAATGTCATTTAAAGGCCAATATTGATAGTCGGTTATTTAACTATCAATCCATATTCACAACAATCACCAGATTTAAATAATTTCCCCCAATTAATTTTTTTAAAATATCTTCACAAGATATAATTTTAACACTTCAACCATTTGAAAACAAATTTCAAATCACTTTTCACTTTTCAATCCTTTGGAAACAAATTTCAAATCATTTTCCTTACGCGGAATATATTCCCAAATATTTATTTATTCCCACTGAAAAATTGCCGAGTGCAAAAACTTTAAAATAATTTAAATTACTTATCCAAACATATAAACTTAGAAATATTTAAAATAAAACTATTTTAAAACACCTTATTTAAATATTAGCTATGAAAACATTTTACCAATATCTTATATAACTTCAAGTCCAAACTAATTAAAAATAAAATTTGTAGATAGGGTATAACTATTTAAATACCCATTTTCTAAAACCAATATCAATTAAATCTTTAAATCATTACTTCCATAATTAATTAATTAAATATTTACTTTAAAGACTTCCAAAATAACTTAAGAAACTAATTTCTCCAAAATATTCTTCTAAAACCAACTCTAGAACTTTTAATTTATATTTCAAAAGCTATTTTAAAAACATACTCGGCTTTCCTGGGAAAATACATTTTCCATTTCAAAATGGTTCATTCAAATCAATTAAAAAATCTTTCTTGATTTATTTTAAATTTACGTTTCGAATCCGTAAATTCCTTACACACTTTCAAAAATAACCAAATGTTTATTTTAAAACAAATTTCTCTTTCTTTTATAAATTTCCATTGTGAATTTAGATTTTCAAATATCCCTTGATATATGATTTTTCAAATCTATTTCCAAATATTCATTTTCAGCACCAAATTAAATTCCAAATTGATTTCCAAATTTATTTTCAAACATCAGATCAATTTTCAAAATTGATTTCTAAATTTATTTCCACACCGAATTAATTTCCAAATCGATTCCCCAAAGATTTATTTCAAGCACCAAATCAATTTTCAAGTTGATTTCTAAAATTTATTTCAACACCAAATCAAATTCCAAATTTGATTTATAAATTTATTTCAAACACCATACAATTTTCATATTAATTTTCCAAAGATTTATTTTAAACACCAAATCAATTTCCGAATTTATTTCTAAATTTATTTTCTTTTACAATAAATTCCTTTATCTCTTCCAAACTATTTAAAATCTAAATTTTAAATAAATTCTTCAACTATTAAGAAATATTACTCAAAACCCATTTAATAAAATCTTTTTCCATATTTTGGATTTTATTCAATAGGATTCTACTATAGATTTTCTACTTAAATATCAAAAATCCAATTTTTTTATTTCTGGTATCCTACGATACCAAAATTATATTTCGACTAAACTATAGCCTTCAACGATTTCAATTACAAATATTATCACACACACATTATAAATAATCAACACACAATATTGAAACAAATTCAAATATTTGAGGAATCCAGTTGGATCCCTCCAACCTGTTTCCCTGCATACATAGGCGTTAGCACAACAATCAAATACTCATTCCACTTCGAGGTGGAATATCGTGCTATATGGGTTTAATAAAATATCATCTGCTATTATGCGGTGCATAGGGTCTCATCCGCTATATAATGCGGGAAATCAATCACCCTAAATACATATATAATACCGATTCCACTTCGAGGTGGAATATCGCAGTATATGAGTTTAATATAATATCATCCGCTATTATACGGCGCATAGGGTCTAATCTAATACAATTGATAATAATTAATCATCCAAGCACACAATCAATAATTTTAAATTTGACTATTTAAAATTAAATCAGAAAAATCTGATTGAGTGAGAAGATCTCACCTTTTCTTTTCATTTGCGATCCATTTCCAATCCGGCTTGCTTTTTTTAAGATTTTTGACCTTGTATAAATATTTATACAATTCATTAATATTCGAAAAATCGAACAGTCAATTACCATTTTAAAATTTAATCAACTAATGATTTGGTTTAAACCGATTTCCTTTAATAATTTATCAATTAGTAACCAAACTAATTGATTAACCAGTTAAATAAATTATTTCCTTAATATATTGATAAATTGGTAAATTTAAATATATTTATTTATTTTCTTTTGAAAATCTAATTTTATATAACTTCTCAAACATAAAAATCCCTATTAATTTTTCAAAACCTTATCTATATACACTTAAATTCTAATAAATAAAAATCCTTCAACCCTATTAAATTAAAACACAATTGTTTTATATATTTTCTAACTGTAAAACTCTGTTTCTACAATATATTTTCTGTTGTTCCTATCCAATAAGCATATATATATATATATATATATATATAATCAAAATTAACTGGAAAATAAATTCATACCTCACTGCTCTCAGTCCGTCACTCGCGTGCTCCAACTGACTTTGCCTGATTGCCAGAACCCTAGGCCACGGCAATAACGATAAGGACAACACAGAGTCTCCCTCCACTGCAACCACGAAGAACTCAAATTCCCAAATCGTCGACCCAACTCAAAGCATCGCACGCGACCACACCAACCTCTCAGACTCCACCTAACTTCCACACAGCCCAAAGCCCCACCGAACTCCTCTAGATCCATCGCGACACGCCAACGCGAACCTTCCTCTACTGCCACGCCCCATATCCTGCCTTCGAGCGTGCATCCAACAGTCTCGTGCTTGAGTTCTCCATCGTAAGGTGGTCACGATTCGAATGGATTCGAGTTTGATTCGTATTCGTTCTACCATTTTCGAAGGGAATTCGCTGATTTTTTTTATTCTGAAGCCTTCTGTTGATTTGAACGAAAAAAGAAGGGTTCGATATTTTTTTCTGCTGATTCCATCGTGCTTGAGTTAATTTCTCGCGGCCGTCTCTTTTTTATATTTAAACGCATGTAGAAGAAAACAGAACAAAGAAGCCAAGTGTTGAAAAGAAGAAACGTGTGTTACTTGTCTTGTGAAAACACTTATATTAAACATCTATATATACATTAAATTTAAATTCAAATTTAAATTGTTAAAATCACGCAACTCACAAACTCGAACTCCAATCGAGGCGTACCGCTAGGCGTTTGTAATGTTATACGTGTATTCCGAAAAGGTTTCGGATCCAAATTCGATCGTATATAGAAGATAGCTTTTTGGACCAGTTAAAATATCGAATTTCCGATTTAAACTTCAACGCGTTTATTGTCCGTACGGCCAAACGATCACTCCAAACACTACGAAAATTAAAATCCGATAATAATACAATATTACGGATCCAATGAAACTAGTTTCGTCGAAATCCGAGACTGTGCCTCGGAAGGCTATTTTTAAATATTTATTTAAACGATATAAATTCAAAACTGAATAAAACATTTTCAATTTCAATTCTGAAGCTTCCATTATCTTCAATGTTATTAATATAAATTTCTTAAGCCATGAAAATATTTTTAATCGGCTTAAAATTGAAGATTCAATTTTTTACCCAACTTCAATAAATTAAATTCAATAATTTAATTTCCGAATCCATAGTTAAATCTGAAAAAGTTTAAAATAACTTCCAAATATTTAAAATCTATTAAATATCTCAATTTCAAATGTTTCAAAAATTATGGGTTATCACATTCTTCCCCCTTAAAAGAATTTCGTCTCGAAATTACTAGCTAAGAAGAATGATCCTTAACCCGTTTATCATTTTCCCAAAACGAACAGTTTCAGCAACTTGCCAAAATAAATCTTTTTATTAAAGACCCGTTATTACTTCAACTAACTTTCCAACCTTAACCATAAACTCCAAACAACATTGTTAATTCAACCATCAAATTTCAATTCAAGTTCAAATTTCAAATTTTCAAAATTTTCTCAAAATTTTTCTATCTCCCTAAATTTTCAAAAAATTTCGCCAGCGTCTTCTTTGCGCAGCTAGCTCAGTATAACTACAAAATGCCACAACGGCCCCCAAATTTCAAAAAGAAAACAAAACGCCAAGCGGCTAGACAAAAGAATCAACAAATTTCATATAGGAATTTAAATACATACCTTTTTCGAGCAATTTAAACTTACCTTCAAAATCAAAATCCCTACTCCATTTTCCTTTATAACACATGTATATCTTTCTTAACAATTATGTCTAATCACAACATTCAAAATCATTTATACATTTCTTTATGAAATTTCAATATTCATTTCATTCAAACCCGTACGATGTACTTACATCATTCGTACGCAATATCAAATTCGATCGCCCACTCGATCACACAATTTCACTTCCAAACTAGCATCGTCCACTCGACTTTCTAATGTGGACTCAGATCTGGTTTCTTGATCAGAAATCATCATTCTCCTTGCATAGTTCTAAACTATGATAAAGAATTTCCAGAATCAACCAAAAATCCATATCCAGGGTTCGCCGTCGAAAATCGAGTGAAAAATCCCAACTCGGATCGATATAACTATCTCGAAGTTCTATACTCGAATTCTGGATCAAATCACTCTGTGAATAAAATAATATATGTAATCCTACGTATTAATTTCCAATTGATTATTGGCTATATCAATTTTCTTTTCCATCATTCACATTGATTTTCATTCATTTTTTTAACAATTGCCATTTTTACTTCACTATTAAGTTATATATCCATTATCATTCAATCTTGCATTTTCATTTCTATACACTTATTCACAATCGCCATTTCACAATTTCCAGTTTAATCTTCATTCACTTATCAGCTTAGAATATTTTTTCAATTCCAAATTTTACTTAGGAATTTCACCATTTATTTCTTAAATTTTAATAAATATTCTATATATGCTTCTTATATTTAATTTCAATTCACCACTTTTGGTTTTATTTATTCTTTTATTCAAGTTGAATTTCAATTCCATATAACTCAATTCATTTCAAACCATATTGAATTTGTCATTCCTTTGATTAGTTTCACTTACTAATTTTATTTAAATACTTCGCTTTTTTATCACAAATCAAATTCAATTCTAATCCCAATTCTATTTGTTTACAAATTCGAAATGAACTTCAACATTCAATTTTGATTTCATTCAAATGCAATTGTAAATTTATTTATTCATTCACAATTTTATTTTCCACCTAAATAAATTTTATTCCATAACTATTTTTATCAGATTCCCGAGTCTTTCCAACATTTCAAAATCATTTTGAAATCAATTCAAATTATCATTTGAATTTCCAAAACCAAACCCAATTTGGCCAACGACTCCCATTTAAAATAATTGGGCAGCAATTCCTCCTCTGAAAACTCGAAAATGAACATCGATGATGTTGCAGTCATCACCGAAATTATTTTCCAACGACCAAAAAGAGTTTAATGCATTCATCCCTTTAAAAACATTTTTCTAAAACCTTTGAAAATCATTTTCAAACTCAAAAGGGATTTAATTTTCAAACTTTCAAATTTCAAATCCTTCAACTTCATTTTCAAATATTACTCTGGAATTCTATTTCAAATTATAAATCACGTTTACAATTCATATTTACAATTTACATTCTCAAATTTCATTTGTATATGAATTTATTTCTTAACTTTGGAGTTACGATTTCAATTTCTTATTCAATAATCAATGATACTAATTAAATATTATCACTTCCTAACGTCGAAACAACCATACATAACTATAATAGTTTACGGAAAATTATTCCTTTTACATACAAAAATAGTTTGGGTAAAATTATCTCATTTACCAGATTTTAAAACAATACTGTGTCAGTTTATCTTGTTTAAGAGTTTAGAAACCCCTATTGATACAGTTGGTCAAACTGCACCGACCAGAATCTATAAACAATCAACCGATAAGTCAACACAATATGAAACAATTTTATATCTACTAACAAATACGCGCTCATACTATTATTACACTCAAACTCATTCTAGAGCACTACTGACTTTATCTCTAATGAGTAACACCCAACAGAGCCAAGGTTGTCGCTTAACCAAATGCTCTGATACCACGCTGTAACGGCCTAATTTTTTGACTTTCGAAAGTCAACATCAATACGTCCACTGTATCAAATGCCGCACAATCGAATGTCGGAAAAAATTCTACTTCAAGGTGGAATATCGCGGTATAGTGGACATAGGATAAGGAGGACGAGTGATAAGTATAGTACCAGGGATTAGATTAATTCTAAATTCAATCGCTCGCTTAGATGGTAATCCTAAAACGGATTCAAATATGTCAGGAAATTCACAAACAATGTGAATGAGGGAAATGACATCTTCCTCATCATTATTATCGTCATCATGCGGATTTAGAGAATATAAGGATGCTACCAAATTGGAATTCGAATCTTTAAGAACAATAGAAATCTGCTTAACAGATTGAGAATGTCGAGGATATATAGTCCTCATGGGACATAGAATGTGGGCTTCATAAAGGTTAAGCCAATCCATTTCCAAAATCATTCTGAAGCCTAAGTAACGCATAACATGCAAATCGGCTCGGAAAGCATAATCACATAAAATAATCTCGACATCTTTATAAAGTAAACTGAATGTTGCTGATCCACCAACCGGATTTGCAATTCTCAATGAAGTCATCAAAGCCATAACATTTAAAGAATAAGTATCAACAAGTTCTTTTGATATAAAAGAGTGGGATGCACCCGTATCAAAAAGAACTCGTATAGGATGATCACGAAACATAATATTGTCATCAAGGATGGAATGAGAAGTACCTTGACTAAGAGAAGTGTTACTAGGAGCTTGTACAACATTTAGCTTTCCTTCTTTCTTGCTTGGAAGTTTGGGACATAAAGATAAAAGACGACCCGCACTTTTGCAGTAACGGCAAAAAAGGAGTTTCAGACACCTATGTGCATAATGGTCCTTAGAATCACAATTGTAGCATTGCCCACGACTAGAGGTAGGAGTCTTTGCTATCGAAGTTGCTTGCTTCCCTTTCTTGTCGGGATTAGGGCATTTGAACTTAATAGGCATCTTCTTGTAGTTGTTGAAGTTCTATTTGGCACTCACAACTTCAACATCACTTTCTTTATCGGCATCTTCAAGTCGAAGAGCGATATCAACAAGCTGATCGAAAGAATCTTCTAATTTCAGAAGTAATGGCTTTCTTAGGTTCTTATTCAACTCGTGAATAGACCTCTAATTTTTCTTCAATGGGGTATTAATATACTCGACCCTATATTTAGAGAGAGATTCAAAAGATGCGACGTAATCCGTCACAGAAGATTCGCCCTGAACAAGGTCAATAAAGCATCGAGCTAAAGTTACTTTTTCAGCTTTCGACACAAACTTCAACTCGAGTCTTTCCCGAAAATGTTCCCAAGTAAGATCTGCTTCGGTAATCTCAGAAACCAAAAGCTAATACCAATCTAATGCTCTTCCTTGGAGCATGCTAGAAGCCACTTGGACTCGATGTAAATCAACAAGGTTCATGCGAGAAAAGATGTTGTCGCGTGATCTAAGCCAAGCCTGGACTTCTATAACGCTTTCAGAACCCTTGAATGGCCTTCCACCCAAACTGGTATAATTAATGCACAAGCGTGCAAACCCTAATTTAGGATGAGGAGGCTCTGGAATGGGTCCCATAGCTTGAGCATTCTTTACGAGATCTAAGAGCTGTTGGGCAGACATAAGTACTCCATCCAGAGGAGTAGCACCGAATTGACCGGCACTGGGACGGTCCGGTCTAACCATTTCTCTTCTTAAAGAAAGAAAGAAAGAAGAGAAAAAAGGTTGTTCTCAGAATGAATATCAAACAAACTTGATTGATAAAACAAGGCACATAAAGAAATTAGGATAGTACGGGTCCTTAGACTCGGATAAATCCTAAGGCACGATTCCTAAGAAAGACTTAGGACAATGATCCTTGCTAGATTATTCTATATTGTTTCGAAGTTTGGCTCAGATACTAAGTTGTGACGCCCCACCTCTATACTTACACTAGCCAAAGACACTATGGAGTAATGTCGTCGACTAGTACGAAGAATAAGGCTGTTTAGAAGCGACCATCTGTGTAATTGCTTTATGTGAGTACCGATATGCCAGGTAAAATATCACTTTCATTTCAAGAGGAAATCCGACATACCGATACAATCCCAAAGCTACTACACAGTGGCTATGTGGTCTTCGAAAACAAATATAAAATAAGCATAATACAAAATCAGTCACAAATATTCATATCACTAAGGCGGAAACAGATATGAATAAAACACACAAGAGTGTACACCAAAGTAGTGATCATATAAGTTCCACTACATCACAAAAGAAAAGGTACAATTGCTAGACAAAAGAATATGTATACATCAAGGAGTCTCTATCTCGAATGTATAAAAGCAAAAACTACTAAGTTAAAGTAGTTAGCCAAAAGTCAGGTGATGGATCCTGATAAGAAGTCAAATAGAAGCATGTGAAATACCTCGGTCTGACCCGAGTATTATTTAAGAAGAAAATAATAAATGGATCAGACTAGCTATAAATATCATATAAAATGAGATAGGATAAGAGATATGACAAAAATGTATGATAACAATAATGTCATAATGTGACAAGTATACATTAAATAACAACAAAAATCATACTACATCTCAAACTTTCTCAAACACCAAAAAGAATGTCGTATTCTTTATTTTATTCACCAAACCACAAAAATTGACAAAACATGTCAATGCCAATCGCAAAAAATTGGTAAAACACAAATTCCAGAAATTAATGATTAGAAATCCAAAAAACACTAAGGAGAAGGCCTATCACAAACGGGAGCATAAAAACTCTCCAACACATGTACCATAAATGGGACGTTATCCCATGGTCGCTAACCATAAAGCCGATGCAACGATGTAGTACAATAACGGTACGCTCGAGGAACCTGAAACTCAATTAATTCAGAACATTGACGTAGTACAATAATGGTACGCTTAATGAACCTGAAACTTAAATAATTCGAAACAATGACGTAGTACAATAACGATACGTTTGCTGAACTCGAACTTCATAAAAGAACATAGGTCAATAGCCCATAAAAGTGAATAGAAACTCCAAAGAACCCATGGGTCGCTAGCCTATAAAAGAAATGAGACGAAGCTCAATAAAACTAGGTCTGTCCCCCCACGTGGACAAAGAGACATCGCATATTGCCAGTCTAAACCATAAAATAATCATCATAAATGTATAAGAAGTGTGAATTACACTAAGCTAGTAAATAAATGAGTTTAGCTTCATATCCTATAACCACTGGCTTAACTTAAGTATTTACGAACAAACTGTAAATTTTCACTCGAAAATTGTCACAAAGTTTCAATCGAACAAGTCTAAGAATTAACCGACGAAGTAAACGCAAGTGTTTCATACCATTTGTTTTAATAAGTCATTTAATTGGATTTCTAGAACGAATGAGGTAAAGGTTTGCTATACTAATAGATTGGAAAACGGTTTCAAAAACGAGCTTTGTACTAAAAATAGTGTTGAAATCATTTTTGTGAAAGAGTTTGAGTACTTACTACTAGTATAGAAACCTTTGCATTTTAAAATGACAAATCACAGAAATGATTGTAGAAATAAAAATTCACATCCGAAGACGTGAATCAACACCATATAAATCGATTTCAAATCCATCAAATGGATATACTCAAAAATCCAGAAAAGAAGTCATCAACGTTGATAAAAATGATAATAACTAATTGGATCAATAAAAATCAACTAAAATTGGAAACCCACTTAAAAACATCCAAAATAGGCAAAATTGAACAGTTCCAGACGTCTGGAGGTTCAACCAGACGTCTGGATTTGGGTTCTGGAAATATATATCTATTTCCTTTAATTTTAGAAACATTCCAAACGTCTGGTAGGTTTGGACCAGATGTCTGGTCCTAGTCTCTACCATTTTTTTCATTTCTGCCGTATATTTTTTTTATCTGCTACCCTAACCAGACGTCTGGACCTTCCAACTAGACATCTGGTTGCCAGTTATGGGCAACAATTTGCCTAGGCCAATGATGACCAAATTGATTCGGAAGCAATCGGACGAGCGACGGAGGCTAGGGATTGACGCCAAACAACAACCCAGCCCTATAGGCTCTTCGATACATCCCAAATAACATGTCCAAACATCCAAGATAGGATCTTCAAAGATTTTGACTTCAAAACACCAAAATTGAAAAATTCACCAAATCAATTCAAATCAAAAGCAATTGAACATGTAATAGATGTTAGGAATTCATATCTAACAACAATGAAAGCTATAGACATAGATGTGAGTTCACGAACTCACCTTTAAACCCAAAAACAACAAATGAAAAGCTTTAAAACAAGGCAAGATCAACCGCTCTTCAACTCAAGAAGCTCTAATCTAAGCTTCTCTTTGATTTTAGAGCTTGAATTTGAATTTCCTAGTAGCCTAGGGCTTAGGAATTTTGATTTCCCTTTCTTTCCCTCATTTTTACTTTAGCTTGAAAGTGTTAGATAATGAAAATGAATGAAGAGAAGAGGGGGTGGAGTTAGGGTATTAAGTTGGGTTAATGGGCTGAAACCGAAACCCAAGGCCCAATAGAAATATAGCAAAATTTTAGTCAACTCCAAACATATCGATGTTTATACTCAAAAAGGTCGCGAATGCTGTTTTGGATTCAATGTAAATGGTCTCGAGTCCTAATTCGACTGTTTACAAAAGTAGCCTTTTGGACTTTAATCCGACTAACAATGCTATATCTAAATAAATCATTTAAATATATAATCATAAAATATGCGGGTTGTTACACTAACCGTTGGATCCCATACTTGTATGATGAACAATTTATTTTTCGTTAAAATTAGGTCACCTTCCATAATTTCTTGTGATCTTCCTCATTAGAAAGAAGAAATAAAAAAACTATACCATCTGATATGACTTTGATGCTCCCTTTTAAACACCATAACTTTTTAAGATGATGAATCACTGCAGTGTAAGATAATGGTTGGGAAGAATCCCACAAGGCAATCTTGCCATAAGGCTATACCAACATCCAATACGGATTAAGGTGGAACAAGAGCATCACAAGTGAAAACATTTGATAAGTTAGCTGGTATGTACTCCCCCCACATTGCGTAGTTTCCTCTTGAAGAGGGAAGTCCATGCAAGTTGACTTTGAATAGGCAGAGGAGGAACAGAATCAGAAGAGGGAAGATAAGGGACAAAAGATGGAAGAAGAATAGAGGCATAAAGGTCAGAGGTTGGAGGAGGATCGAGTTCAAAATGGATTAGAGGAGATGGGGTTAGAGAAGAAGAAAGGATAACTAAAGGTGGAGGTGGAAGCATAGGATAGTCGGGATTGAGAAGGATAGGGCTAGTTTGATAGGCAGGAAAGAGAGAGGCAGTTGCCATTGAGAAAAGGAAAGACGGGGGAACCGCAAAGGAAAAGATGAACACAGACAGACGCACACATATATATCATTAATATTATATATAATTTATATATATATATATATATTAAATATTTTAATATACATAAAATTATTTAAACAATATTAACACATACTTATATATATAATATTTACATATGACATAAATTTAAATATATACATATATTTGGACAATGTACAATACATATTGGATAAGCTAACATCTGCATTGCAATGTAAATCCCAACATATATACACGAGCATGTTATACCTTGCACAAGCTTGCATGTTACACATGCACACACATACATATATGTAAATGATACATATATGTATATTAATATGCATCAAAATATAAATTAAATAAAACTATATATCTTTATAAATTTAAATAAAATAAGAGATTTATTCAAATAAAATTTAGAAATGTTCCAAATAAATTAGACTGCATAGGCCCAAAAAAAGTCAATGGGTAAAATTATTTGAAACTCGCTCATAACTTCTGCTATGGACCGACCCAGTTCCAACAATAGTATCAGAGTCTAATAGTCTATGCAATCTGAATTAGTCATGTTAGGGTTAACTATTAAGCTCACGGTCCAAAAAAAATTTCTAATAGAAAAGGCCCAAATTTGAATTGGGCCTTGGGTTAATTTTCAAAATTGTTTTATAATTAAAAACATAAGTTATAAATTTAAAAGTTAAACTTTAGGTAAGAAAAATATTGTAAATATCATAATAGAAATTTTCAAATCGTTCTGAAAACTAAAAAAATATTTTTAAATTTGAAGTTAAATTTAAATATAATGTATGCACATTATAAATGTTATAATATAATTAAAAAAATTTAAAGCAATTGAAAATTAATAGAAATTAATTTCAAAATTTATAAAATTTATTAATAAGATTAATAAAATATACTAATAAATTAATTAATTACTATGTACATCTTTTGTATATTATGCTATATTTTTTGTTCTTTTTAAATGTTAAATTAACATAAGTATACATATATGCATATAAATGAATTTCAAAATTAATATAAATTTAATTAAAATTGTTTAATTAAATAAATTCATTAAAGGTTATTTGATTAAGTAATATACATATACATATATATGATATATGTGTTATACATCCTCCTTCTGAATCCAAAAATTATCTTTTAGATATCTGCTCCTCATCCATTCAGCCCAAAGACCCTTACCATTCAGAATTTTCCAAGCATTTTAGCTGCATAATATTTTTTCATATCCCTGAGATTTTTGAGTCCATTTCCTCCTTCATTTTTTGGTTTGCCTAACGTTTTATACGAAACTTTGTGGATGCCCCCTCTCCATATAAAATTGGCACAAACACTTCCAATTTTATCAATGGAAGCACAACGATTTGAAATGTTTGTAACCAAAATCTAACCATGGAAGTAATAAAAGTGTGAACTAGTTCAACCCTGCCAGCAAAAGATAACAATTTTGAGCTCCAGCTTTGAAGCTTGTTTCTAATTTTATGACAAGAACTCCACATTCTCAGTCAGTGATAATATTACTTGATAGTTGCAGACCCAGGTATTTAACAGGTAGCTGCCTCTCCTCAAAATTAAAGAGTGAACAAAATGACTCTTTGTTTTTACAGTGATCATTAAAGTAGCATTTAGTTTTCTACTCCATAACCTTCAGCCCAACAAACTGCTCAAGTTGTTGAAATATGACTTTCAAACCCATAATAGCAGTATGGTTAGCTTTATAACAAATAATAAGATCATCGGCATAAAGAAGATGTGTTATTTGAGGCTGAATTTTATAAACTGGTTGTATTATGTTGTTGTGAGTGTAAATTTCCATTTGAAGAGTGAAAACTTTCATTGCAACAGTAAATAAATAAGGGGATAGGGGTTCACCTTGTCTTAAACCCTATTACTCTTTATAATTCCTTTAGGCACATCATTGATTAATATAGAGTAAGTGGGTACTTAAACATTCTTTAATTAGATTCAAGATTTTACTAGGATATCCCATACTCCTCAACATATGAATGATAAGTTTTCTATTTATTTTATCATAAGCCTTTTGAAGATCGACTTTTAAACATATTTTATCAGCTCCCTTCTTTTAAAATTCCCGACCAATTCATGAGCTAGCAGAGAGTTTTCAGATATACTTCTCCTCTTAATAAAAGCATTTTGGCATTCCCCTATGCAATCAGACAGGACAAGTTTAATCCTATTGCAAATAATTTTACTTAGGATCTTATAAGAGACATTACAACATGAAATTAGTCTGTAGTCCTAAATTTGTGTTGGCTTATCTTTTTTTGATATTAGACAAATGAATGTATGGTTCATTTCTTTTATGATTTTACCAGTATCAAGAGCTTCCTGATGAGCTAATCTCAATTTTTCTTTTAGGTCTTGCTAGTGAGTTACATAGAAATAAGAGCCCAACCCATCTGGCCCTAGGCTGGAATCATGATGAATGGCTTTAATAGCTTCCTCAATTTCCCTGCTATCAATGTCCCTGGTTAGCATATGGCATACCCCTTCGGTAATCAAGCTTCTGGGTTTCACTACAAGTAAGTCTACTGGATATTCCCAATTATACAGATCAGTGAAATAAGCAATTGTTTCCTTCTCCAACTTACTCAGATTAGTTACCTATTCACCCTTTGCATCTATGACATTATACAGATTATTATAATTTTGTCTAAGAGACATTTTAGTGTAGAAAAAAACTTTGAGCATTCACTCACTCAATTAACCATTTTTCCTTGGCTTTTTGCTTCAACTCCACTGCTTGAATTTGTAATGCATGCTTGAGTTCATGTTGCACTTCAAAAAATTCTTTTTTTAAATCATTATTGTAAGGGTCTTCATCTTAAGCAAATTGAGTTTTGTCTAGAATTTCCAGAAGCTAAGTAATTTTATTTGATTGCTCTGTTCTACACTTATTCCATTCTTTGAGCCTCATTTTTATGTGTTTAAGAATCATAATTAAAATAAATGATTTGTTGCTTTCGAAAATGTCTAAGCTAGAAAAATCAACTGCTTGTAATAATCTTTACTCAAAAGCTAGAAATTGGCATACCTGAATGGCTTACCCTTCTCTATGTTAACTTGAATGAGTTCAATAAGAAGAGGGGAGTGATCACTAGTAGAACAGGGCAAGATAGTTACTTTTATATTAGGGAACAAGTTAATAGCCTTAGCATTTATAAGCACTCTGTCATGTTTGCATGCAATCTTTTTAACTTGCCCGCTTCTCCATGTATATTTCAGTCCTGTGTGGGCAACTTCAGTCAATCCAGCAGCAGTGACACAGCCACTAAATTCCTCCAGCTGGGATGCCTTCAATGTGAGACCATATATATATTAACAAATTACTTTCATAACCCTTAGTTGTTAAGCAGACTCAAGCTACGGATGTTGTAGTATTAATAATATATTGAGTAGGCTAGGTAAGATAACTAAATGTATTTGTTGAGCAGACTCAAGGTACATATATTATAATTAAGCCATCGTAATTTGGTAGGTACTTGTAAATAATTCCGTTTTGATTTGTTGAGCAGACTCAAGGTCAAAATGGAATTAGGACACAGTACCAAAGTGTAGGAGTTGTATAAGATATAACTAATAACGAGTTATCCATCGTCCATAGAGCTATGACTTGTTGAGCGGACTCAATATTATAATTCCAAGATAGAAGAGTCCTAACTTCTACTAGTGAAGTCAAAAGACTTCTATGTTTCATCCTAGTGTTTGGAGAAACATAAAAGTCTAGTGGGAGCCTTATTAGAAAATTTTAACTAATATGGAGTTATCCATCGTCCATAGTGCTATGACTTGTTGAGTGGACTCAAGGTTGGAATTCCAAGACAGAAGAGTCTTAACTTCTACTGGTGAAGTCAAAACACTTTTATGTTTCATCCTAGGGTTTGTAGAAACATAAAAGTCTTGTCGGAGTCATATTAGAAAAATGAAATGATAACATTTAACATTTCTAAGAACATATGTTATATAATGTTATAATAATCTATGTTGATAAATTTGTGAATTTAAAATTTTGATAAAACGTTTACCGATTAAGATATACAACAGAACTGAATTGAAAATTGACAAATAGAAATATAACATGCACTTCTTTACTATTAATAAAGATAATTCATTGAATATGATTCAATGGTGTCTTTGTGAACTACCCAAAATGCCATTTGCTTCTTTGGCTTCTTATGCAACACCTACCAAGTTCTGTTTCATCACAGCACAACTCCATCACTTAGGCCACTAACAACCATGTATGAGACGACTGCTTTTGTAGGTTAAGTGCGTGTAAATATGTGTTGTGTCTATGTGCATGGTTATTGGATTACGTGGCAGTGGAGTGTTTGTAAGTATGTGTCCATATGTTTGTGTGAGTTTAATATGCATGCATGTGTGTTTATATAGGTGAGAATATTGGAGGTGCTGAACTAGGTGAATGTTTATTTGTGTGTGTAAGTGTTTGTTGTGGTGGCTATGGGGTGAATGTATAAGGCTGTGTTGAATATGCATGCGAGTAGCAAAGTTAGAAACAGAGATAAATATGGAACAGCAGCATAACCAAAGCAGGTTCAAAGACTACTAGTGGTCTTTTTGAGTATTGAGCTCATTTCGGCCCATATACATATTATTTGTACATTATAAAAGCTTCAGCATATAATACATGTATCATCATCAAATGTTTCGATCTGTTGTCAAAAATAACATTTTCTCCTTTTCAAAATCAAGTGTATCATTTATAGACCGGTAAATTCATTAAATCCTTTAAGCAATATATTAATATATTTCCATTGTAATGAAGAACAATGCACTCCACATGAAACTATTATTAAATCTTAGTGTAGCTACAAAATCAATTTTATATATATTTGGGTTCCATGAATGTTCTTCGACTGTGTCGATCTTCTTTGGCATTGCTTCAGCTTTAGTTTATGCTTGCAATAGTACTACTAAATCTACTTCCATAGGTACAACTATAAATGATTGCTCATTGTAATTAAATGCAGGTTATCCTGGCCATTCATATTTACTCGTACTAATAATTGCTTCTTGCATGTTAATTTTTTTATACCCATGCAAGTGCAATGATTTTACGACTACTACATGCATTCTTAATTTGGTCACTTACACATTTATTTGGTCAAGACCTTGTATTGCATTCTATGAGTTTCAAACTCAAAATGCAATACAAGACTATGGATATTTGATCCATATATTATCGCATATAAGTGTTAAATAGGGAATGGTCACATTTCGTAATGTACGGTACTTCGATGAAGTTAGTTCATTTGAAATAAGCTGATAAACAATACTATGAGATTGAGTATTCAATTTGATTGATTATAAAAGGATCACATTGTGTTAAATGTAACACAAGACCAAAATTTCAATATAGGTCTAAGAACTCGATCATTGAAACGTCGGTTTGACCATTTTACGCAAAGTGAAACATATTTGATGTCCTTAATATTAAGAAATCGAGTGTGCTCTTGTAACGAGTTCATTATGATATTGTAGTAAAGGATTTTTTTGAATGGTTCATCCATTTAGAGAGAATAACAAATGTACAAGTTTATATGTGATTTAAGGTACAATTGTCATGAAGAGAGTGAATGGTCACTTTTGCTTCTTAAAGAAACATTGAAAACGAGAACTGTAACAATAATGATTGATAATTTACAATGGAATGAGAAATATTATTTATATTCTGAATTATACTTTCGCGTAGAAAATTGTCTTCTATAAGATTTATTTCTTTGAGTTCAAGATATTTGATCAAAGAACTCTCCACTGTAAACTAGTTGCAATATATGAAATAAATATTTTATGTTAAGTGAATGATAGACCTTTGAATTCAGTACGCTCTTATAATGATGGCGGAAATAGTGGAAGCATGCCATATAGCACTTATTGATTACGTCAAGTTACAAAAATTATTTTCGTAAAACATACCGAACATTATTTATGAGATATACTATATTTCTGTGTCTACTAAAAAGTAGACATTGTTACATTTTGGTAAGAATATTATGAATATTCGTTATAAATAAAACTATAATGTGGTATTTATTTTCAAAATGAAAGTGACGTAATTGAAAATACTTAAGTATCTAAAATTGTTTACAATTATTTTGGAATTATAGACTAAGCCATAGTTTTAAGAAATAATTTTATTATATGATTATGAATCATATGATACTAGTTAATTATATCTTAAGCAATTAAGGGCTATGCATCCATTTAGTGGGACGGTCATAAGAGTTGATGAACTCTTCAGATTGATACATGTTGATATATGCAATCATAACTCTATTAATACTAAAATGGCTCTATGGTTCATTATATTCACTAATGGGTTATCAATGACATGGACATGTGTATTCGATACATATGTAACACGTCTATGGCAAACTCATAAAGTATAAAGTAAAAGAAAATTAAATAAAGTGCGATAAAATAAAATGTTTTGATTTGATCGAATAAGTGAGTATATTGAAAAGAGTTCCGAACATACCTAAAATTGAATAAAGATTCAACCTCAAAGTCACTACTCCCTATGATACATAATGATGTATCGATAAAGAGAAGTCAAACCTTGTTGAACAAAGTATGATTAATTGTGAGCGAAGTTAGGTCAACCTCTTTTATAAGGTCGTATACTTAAGAGTAGTACAGAAGCTTAATATTATTTCATCTAAATAATAGTTTACAAAATCATACATGATAAGGGTTTATAAGAAACCCTAACATATCCTAGGCCAAGGAGTTGGCTAGTTGTACGAGTCAAAAGTCTTCATGTAATAATTTTTCATGAGGGGTTTTGTATTAATCTCCCTAGAAGGATTTTGGGAAAGACTGTCATTGGATGACATATTTATATTAATAAGTTTTGAAAACTAAAATCAAACCAATTTTATATATATGGAAATTCTTAAATGTTTATGAATATTTGCACTAAGAAATAATCGGTGTTTCAAAAAATACTAAGTGAAGGAATTTCTTTGAGAAATTATTAGTAGTAAAATGTAACTTGATATGATCCAAAGATAAAACCGATTACATATGTGAAATGAAATTAACTAACCTAAATGAACAAGCTGCATTAGAATGTATAATAAATATTATTGCACATTAAAGAGAAACTATGAGTTTCTTATTAATGTCGAAAATATGTAATCCTCGGTTAAACAATTAAGAGTGTTGACTCTATTATATGGTACAACGCGTAGATCCGATAAGTTCCAAGTACATAATCAAAATATGATTTTGATAGTTGTATCCAAAGGAATACGGCCCATTAGCAGCAAATGCGTCTTCAAGAGAAAGACAAATGCAGCTGAAAGGTATTGTGCCACGTTGATAAGAATATACTATGAATTTCAATTTTTGAAATTAACATAATAAATTTACTATTTGATAGACTAAAGTTGGTTTGGATTTTACTTAAAAGTTATCGCTTAGTATGACTCTATGTTTTGGCATATATGTGTTGAAGCAGAAAGTTCTAAACACAGATTTAGACAAGACTGCTTGCATATAATAACAAAAGTGTCTCGAAGTCAGTGTGAGCGATACTGAGTTTGTGGTTTTCAGATACGATCTCTTTAGGATACGAAAGTATCATTCTAAAAAGCATCAAAATTGAACAAACAGTTTGATAGATGTATCAAATAGTTTGATTACCAATCAAAATGCATAGGAAGCATGTGTTCATAAGATAGAAAGTTAAAAGGTACATAGGTATTTCTAAATCATAAGTAAACAACACTCTGCTAATTTTCACGATGTACTTGTGCTAAAATCAGCTTTAGTTGTTTTAATACTCAATGGTGGATTTGTAAATGATGTCTTTTGTAGTAAATATAAAATATATTAGTTATGTCACAAAATGATATGCAAGGATACTTTATTAAAAAACTTAATACGGAAATGTAAGATGGATTCCTAATGCAATGGCAATAGGAATTATCATACGTGTTATATATTTTCAATGATATCATGATTTTTTTATGTATTTGATATATAAAGCAAATATTAGATCCAAAATAGATATCACTAGATGATTATTTTAGGTGTTCTCATGTATTTTTGAAATACTAGAGAATTATTTACAGAACAAAGAACTCCTAATGAAGAAATGTTCAGACTCGGGCATTCATAAGTGATATTGAGTATAATACGTTAAAAATAAATTCAAGTTAAAATCTTTAAATTGGAAATGTTCCAAATGAAAGATTATGGCTAATTCAATGAAGAGGCTAAGAATATTGCCTTGGATGGCGCCATAATAAAAATAAAAAAAATATAAATGCAAAAATTTATAACTGAGCTGAGGGTAATTACAAATGTTGAGAATCCCATACATTGTTATATGATAACAATGTTATGATATAGTTTGTAATAGAACTTAGAGCTCACTAGAAGTCAAGAGACATACTCAGAATTGTTCCACGTGATAAAAGTAGTTTATCAGCGTCGGAGAGAGTTGATTGACAGTGTACATAATTGAAACATAATAGCATACTCGTTCATTAAGGGACTTCCCAATTTGGCTTTAAGGAAACCGACTGGAGAAGCTAGAATAAGATTCCGTAACAAACCCCAAGTGCAAGTGGAAGATTGATAGAGTTAGGAATATGCCCTAGGGGCAATTATGTAATTTGTTACATATTTCTAACTCAATAACCAATCTTGTTCGAAATAAAAAGCATTTTATTTCCATTATATACTTGATATAATGCATTATATTAATTAATTAATTTAATTAAAATTATATTTAATAGAAAATCTATAAATAGTATGTTTTGTGATTGTAGTTATGTTGTAACCATGAGTAATTTATTGCAGTGAGAACAAATATAATATTTTACATGTTCCTAGTCAAGACGCATTGAGACATTGGATGTCGATGTATCCATTAAGACTAGAGTATGTAATGCTCTTCAACTATTGAACAATGTATTACTTATGACTGCTCGAGGTACCTAGGGTTTACGTATTAATAGTAATTGGATAAATATGGAACGGCTCAGTCGATAGTTTTTTGTTGGTTAACAAAACTAAGGGCGAACAGAAAATATCGATGTGATCAATTTACATAGTTCTCTCAACTTGAGAATGTTGTGGATCTTCAATATGGAAGTCCTTCTTTGATTATAGTCGAATCATGGCATGACGTCCATCGAGCGACTATAATTGGGTCGAGTGAAAGTATTGGAAGGGAAGCGTTACTCAAGTGAGGATTTATCTCCTTAGTTATATGGGGTTGACATCACGGTCAACTCAAAGTTAAAGTCTCTAGTTGGAGCATTACAGTCAATAATAATTTTTATTATTGAATAAAGGACTTTGTTTTTAGAATATAGAATAGAATATGGATGATATTGGTATTTTGACCATTACCAAATTTCATTAGTCCAAAGTGATATAATTTTGATGAAGAGAATTGGTGTAAATAAAAGTCATAACCAGGTAATGCTTAACAAAGTGAAATTGGATTTTATCGAAACTAAGTAAGCGGTAAATTTGACTAAAATGTCACATCACCTGCTGAATGACATATGGATACTAACATTCGAATAGTTTGATGTTAATCGCTGACCAAATTTACACCTGGCGAATCACACAACCGAAATAATGAATTGTTGTTTGACCAAACTATTTAATTATTTTCTAACTATTATAAATTAATTAAGTTTGTTAATATTTATGAAATATTACCTATAAGATTTTGATTATGATTTGAGGAATAAATATTATTAAATATATTTATAATAGTTATAAATATATCAATGGATATATAATATCGAAAGCGATTAAATTAGATTTAATTAAATAATATTTTCTACGATCATAAATGATCTTGGCCCATGATGACATGTGAGGTTTTTTGTCTGAAATAGGACTAAAGGGGGAGGCTCAAATAGGTTAGGGTTATGGAGTTTTGGATGGATTAGACTGAGAGAGAACTGGTATGAGATGAGATCCCTTGTTCTCTCTCTTTCATCCATTATTTAAACCTCTAACCCTAATACAAAGAAATTTTGGCTATTATTTCTACCTTCTATTACTAGCCAATTTCAATACCTTGGATCCCCATCATATCAAGCTCAAATCAATTCAAGATCAGTTACTATCTGATAGTCAAAAGTCAACGATTCAAGGATTAGCAATCTGCCGAATTGAAAAACTTATAAGAAAAGGGAGTTCATAATTACAAGGTGTGATGTAAGGCATTAGTTCTTAAGTATATAATTCATTGTATTATAGCATATAAGTTCGGATTAATATTGCATTATATATATTATTATTATATTGTTAGTAAGGTGAGTTTATATAAGTATTGTTGTTGTCACAATCTAGATTGGTTATATGTGTGTATTTACCTTAAAACGAAAAAACAATTTTTTTAATAAATATGTTAAATATGTACAGTTGGTTTTTAAATATATGTTAACTAGGTTTTTAACCAAGCAGATGTCAATAGGACTTAGAACGTCGGTACGAAGATGGAATGACTAGAAACTTGTCAAAGATACTCAGAAGGGCTAGAGAAATGAGACTAGGAAATTTGGTTGAAAAATTGGCTAAGTCCTTAACCCCTCGAATAAAGGCCTTAGATCAACCCAGAATTAAGGTCATAGGTTAAAATGACTTAAAATTTGACATGTACACTTAGAAAAACACAAGGAAGAATTTAGGAAATTTGAAGTGGTTTGGCCTTATCAATTAGGTTCACCATCGAATTAAGGACCTTAATTCATCCTGAATTATAAAGAACGTCAAAAGGGAATTAGAATGACTTGAAATTTGGCAAGAGCACTTAGAAAAGGCAAAAGAAAGACTTAGGAAAGTTTCACCATGATTACGCCAAGCACCTAAATTTATCGCTAAATTAAGGAACTTAATTCGGTACCGAATATAAATTCCCAGCCTTGGCATAATCCATACTCTTAGAAAGTGATCCTCTAGTCCTCCTATGCATAGTCATGAAGTTTCATAAATTTCTAGAGATCCTATCATCAAGAATGAAGATGTGACGGTCCAAATAACATGATAAGATAAGTCATGGAAGAGGATGATCAAAACTCAAGAACTACATAATCTTCGAGGTGTAAATAGCATTACCAGTGTACATAATTAGAATTCTAATTAAAACTAGAAC
This sequence comes from Allium cepa, assembly GCA_030765085.1. Lineage (NCBI taxonomy): Eukaryota > Viridiplantae > Streptophyta > Magnoliopsida > Asparagales > Amaryllidaceae > Allium > Allium cepa. The sequence goes on from CM060941.1 coordinate 638,224,526, forward strand.
GAACGGCTAATGGACAATCAACCAAGTAAAAGCAATGTCTCAAGATGGCATCAAAGAAATCAACAGAAATGGACAAGATAGTAATCCGAACTTGTCTTGTTCCAAAGAACAGTCTGTTTTCAACGTAAGATTATTATGGGGTCAATTGTTAATTGGGTTTTTAACTAAGCAAAATTCGATAGGAGTTATAATGTCGATAAGAAGATGGAACGGCTAGAAACTTGGAAAAGGTACTCAGAAGGACTAGAGAATTAAGCTTGGGAAATTTGGTTTAAAAATTGGCTAAGGCCTTAGATTAATCCCCCGAATTAAGGCCTTAGATCAATCTGAATTAAGTTCTTAGGTCAAAACGACTTGAAACTTGACATGTACACTTAGAAAAACACTAGGAAGAAGTTAGGAAATGTTTGGAGTGGTTTAGCTCTACCAATTAGATTCATCCTCGAATTAAGGACCTTAATTCGTCAAATCAAGCACCTTAGTCCATCATGAATTAAGGAGAACATCTAGACGGAATCCGAATGATTTGAAATTTGGCAAGAGATATTAAAAAAGGCAAAAGAAGGACTTGGGAAAATTTCACCACGATTGGGCTAAGCACCTAAATTCATCACCGAGTTAAGGACCATAATTCTGTACCAAGTCTAAATGCCCAGCCGTGGCATATCGATACTCTTGGAAAGTGATCCCCTAGTCCTCTTATGCATATTTGTGAAGTTTCATAGATTTCCAAAGAGTCTATCATCAAGAATGAAGATGTGATGCTCCAAACGGTAGGATAATCTAAGTCATGGAAGTGCGATGATCAAAACTCATCAAAAATCTACTAAGTCACATGAAGGACACCTAGACGAAGTATGAATATCGAATTAAGGGTCTTAATTCGGCGTCGAATTTAGCCCTTAACCAGGGAAGTCTTGAGTTGTCTTGTGCTATCTTATGCCGATAATTGGACTTCCCTGGCAATAAGCTTCTGACCCAGTAGGATTGCTACTGCTATAAATACAAACCAAAAAACAACTAAGAAAGGATCTGGTTTCTACCATTACAATGCGGAAGCCCTGCCATTTCTTCAACTCTTTCTCCACTCAATAGTCAACAAGGCAGTTCCTATAGGCAATTCTACGACAAAGAATTAATCTAACACATGTACTTGTGACCTATTCAATCCCAAACACTTTGTAATCTCAAACAATCAATAATCGAAGCCATAAACTGGACGGAGGCTTAGATAATAGCAGAATCACTATAAAATTCTCTATGTCTCTTTACTTTTCTGCTACTTTTCTATTATATTTGCACTGTTCTAATAAGGGTGGTTCTTTCATATCACACTCCAAGGTGTTGATCCATTTTTTGGGTTAACAATATAATAATAATAGTATTTCATCATCATTATTATTATTATATTTAATTATATATATAGTTCATATTTAATTACAACATCATTTTACCAAAAGAAAAGTTAATCCTACAATTTTATACATGTATACTTACAGTAATAATAATTTTTGATAGCGATAAAATATATATTTTTATAATTATTTATAATTTTTAATATTATATAAATCAATATACTATCTGAATAAATTATAGAAAATAAAAAATGTTTTATTGAAATATTATTTTATCATAAGCAAAGCTCTCGACCAGAAAATGAATATTAAAAAAATCATTGTTTCTATTTTTAAAAATTATTACAACTAATGGCTAAAAAATAAATAAAAAATAAAAGATAAATTTTGATAGAAATAATTATGAAAAAATTCAATTAGTACCTTTTTCTGAGCGAAAAATCAATTGATATACATTCCAAATAATACAAATTAATAATAATATTTATAGTGTTATACTTACGATCTAGAATTAGAAAAGTTTTTTAATATATACATATATACTTAGATGTTATAAAGTGAATATTAGGCTCAAGTCCTTAAAGTCAAACTTAATACAAGAAAACTCCTCCCCAAAAATAAATTGTAAATTAGGTCCTTAGAATTAAGTTACTAAATAATTGCATACATTTATGCAATTATTCAGTGAATAATTATAGGCTTTTATCCAATTACAACTGAAAATTGCATAAATATCCTCAATTATTCAGTGAATAATTGCTGAAATTTCCACAATTTTTTTGGTGAATAATTGCGGAAAGTTTTGCAATTTTTTAGTGAATAATTGCGAAAATGTTTGCAATTTTTGGATATAATTTCATAAATGTCTGTAATTAATCCGTAGATTAATTTTAGGGACCTAATTTACATATTTTTAGGGGAGAAGAGGGAGTTTGTAGGGACATAATTCATGCATAATGTATATATATTGAATAAATATAGAAATGTAGTTTGTAGGGGAGAAGAGGGAGTTAGAATGTTATGACTATCAAGGTCAATTTTTGTAATTATATATATATATGGTGTTCATATTTTAAAAACTATATTATTCATATATATATATATATATATTAGTATTGGTACATATTTTAATAATGTACATATATACATATATTTATAATATATATATATATATATATATATATAAACCTTATATATTCATATAGATAAATATAGATACATTATTTTAAATATTTTCATATACATAAAATTATTTAAACAATATTAACATATACTTTATATATACTAGTGTAAAACACACGTACGTGCATCTATAGGATTATTTCATTTTTATTTAATAAAAAATTAATGGATGGATGTGTACTATAAGTGTAAAACTTTGATGGTCATAACATTTTAAATTCAAAACATTTTGTTGGTTTTATCGGTTGCAAATTGATGTAAAATTCTATTGGTAGATACACAGAAAGGGAATAGTGGTTGAGCTTGGTAAAGGATGATGAGATTTTGCTAATGAATGAAGGGTATTTTTGGAATTTCAAAAGGATACAGTGGAAATCATATTCATTGAATTCTCTTTATTAAAAGTGTGTTTATATATGTATGTATGTATGTATGTATATGTGTGTGTGTGTATAATTATTCAATTAATGCAGAAGCAACCACCAATCTTGACCTTTAATCAAATCCCTCTTCTACCCTACAAACTAATCATATTCCCATGCAATCAAACAATTCCACTTCTAAATCAAATTAACCTAATTCTTGCCCTAATCTTCCATCTTCCAAAATTCAGCAAGCCCCCATTTGGCAATATCAATCTATCTCCATTCACACCACTTTGCTTCCCTCTACTTAAACCATTCCATATCTCAATCCTTCCAAATCAATATAGACCCATACAAACCAAAGGATTATTGATGGGAGAGACTTCTCAATATAATACACTACCCCTAAAACCCCACAGTTTGACTCTGCTCTTAGAAGGAGTGGAAGAATGCTTGTCTCTCTCAACTACCAGTAGCTTACTTATGTTAGACAAAATCAGATCATGGAATATAGTTGGTGCTCATGAAGCACAAAAATTGTCTATTATCAAGCAATTTATCAAACTTCAAGATCTCAATATTTTTTCTATCAATAAAACTAAACCGAATCATGTTCTAACAATATCAGCAGCAAAATTCATCAATCTAGATTGGCAATTGTTCCACAACCTTGATCAAACCCAATATGGGAGGATCATGGTTATGGGAAATCTTACTATCTTCAAACTCCAATTATTTTTTTCACACAAATAATTTTTTTACTTCTATGTCTTCAACCTTCCTTCATCTTCATCTTTGCATCTTACTTTTGTCTATGGTGATAACTCTCCTTCATCTAGATAAGCTATTTTTAATTACCTCCCTTACCTCGGCTAAAAATTCATGCTCGGTTTGTGTAGGTTGATTTCAACTGCATGCTTAGGGCTAGTAATAGGTTTGGTGGCTGCCCTTTAACTCTTAATGACATTACTCCTTTAAACACTGCTATTAATCACTCTAACCTCAATGAAATCCCCTATATAGGACCTGCTTTTACCTGGAATAACAAAAGCAGGTTTGGTGTGAGAACATTCAGAAAAATTGATAACACCATTGTGTGGATTATGGAATTATGGATCTTAAGGCTAATTAAACACTAGACGACGATGAATAGTGTTTTCTAACTTTTGTAAATCTTTTTAAATTTCTTTTAAGTTTAATATTAAATCATAGATTTTCAATACAGAATAAATCAACAATCAATCGTAGGAGCAATCATGGATAAACCCAAAAGCAATAAAGTAAAGTAGAGGGTTAGAGAGATGACACAGATGATTTTATACAAGTTCAGATTTCTCCTACATCTAATATTGTATAATTGCTTTTACAATTTTTTTCCAAATGCCAATCTTTGAATGGGCAGAAGGAAAACCTAATTAAAATTTCAATTCCAAGGCTACGAGTCACACACTTCGGAATTTCTAGGCTCATGGTACACCCACTTGATTTGGATAGACTATAAGCACACTCACTTAGATTTTTGGGCTACCAAGCACACCCATTTGATTTTAATGGGCTACAAGCACATCTAAGCAAATACAAATAAAGTTCGATGGTTTTTCCAATGATAATTTCTTGAATTTTAGATACAGTGGATCACATAGTCTCTTGGACAACACTTTAATCTTTGATTTGAGAGAGAGATGATTCCAAAGCATAAGAAGTAGTATTGAATTAATATACAAAAGTATGAATTGATTCTAAGTGAATTTGAAGATAATTTGATATATCTTTGGTGGAATTTTCAAGAGAGTAAGAGGAGGGAAGAAAATAAGTTAATAACTACTAAAAATTTGTTTGAACTCTCCTTTATATAGCATATAAACAGACATGTCTGTTTGTAAAGAGTTGCGATGAATGTACACTTCTTTTTAGAATTTGAAAGACTATTTGGCGGCATTTGTTATGTGACTTGAGTGATCTAAATTGTACAACAGTAAATTTTAGAAGTATGGCCTAGATTTAAAATAATTATCCGACGATTAACACTAATTAGAATCTCTATAAATTAATACCTAGGGCCTCACTTCCAACTCACAATTTTCTAATGAGCGGGAAGCTCTGTCACTTTCTCTTCTGCTCCAAAATTCTAGATTCATAGAAATAGATTTAATTTTCACACATACACTTTGGAGAAGAATAGAAGATGAAAGAGAATAGGAAATAGATTCAAACCAAGTCGCTACATTAGAGGTAAAATATAGATCTAGATTTTTTATAACAAATGATACTCTATTCAATCACAGCACTCTTTTTTATGTCTTGGGGGCTCGAACCGATGACTTTTAGAATCTCTGCCTAAAGCGCCATACCCTAACCACTTGAGCTAGAGGTCCTTGATAGATCTGATATTAATTAATAGATTAATCCAAATCTCTTCTCCCTAATCCAAATTTTAATAGATCTTACATAAATGGTATATGTAGATCCGAATAGGAAGTCAAAATGCCTAGAGACTTGGGAGCGCTGAAAAAGATAAGTGGGAATATTATATGTTTTTATATAATACTAGATTATATTCGTTGCATATCTATGCTTATACGCCTAAGAAATTGAATTTAAATTGCATATAAATTCATGAATAAGAAATGTTGAAGAGGTTAAACTTGCCTATGTAATTTCTATTGATGAATCAATACTTTCTCGTTATGAAAACTAGTTTGGAATTTTATATCATATTGATACTAAATTGCATAATGATTAGAATTAGTAATTTATGTTTAATGAATCTAAAGTGATGCATAATGATTTGGAATTTATATTTATTCTATGAACATGAATTGAATGAAATGTTAATGAAATGCGCAATGATTAGGACTTTATTTTTATTCATACGAATCAAGTTGAAATGAAATTTTACTTAAATCTTTGGGGTTTTCGTGATATTTTAATGCATTAGAACTTGGAATGTTGCAAGTAGATTTGCTCATATTATTAGGTTTAAAATAAATAAAAATGTCACATTTAGACTAACAAGGAATCTGTATACGAAGAAAGAAGAAAGAGGTGTACAAAACAGGGATAATCGCTATTTTTTGTACCGTCTATTTCAAGAAAATAAAACGACAATTACTTATAATTACAAACACCGCACAAATATCTCCTCTTTTTGACAAGATATGGAAAATTATTGTGTTAACATTTATTGGGCAGGAGTTTAGCTCTAATATATTGAAATATAGTAACTCCCAAAAGTTGAAATAAAAATGCTAATAAGATGGAAAGTAATGAAAAAGAAAGTATGGGAAATAGGCAAGAAGACGAAATATAGAATAAAATGGTAATAGAAATAAAAGATGGAACAAATTGGCAACGATATTAAGATCTTGATAAAAGAAGCCGTAAATGAATTTGAAGAAGAAAAGTTAAACGCATAATGAAATAAAGACCTAGGGTCAACTATAAGAACTGTAGAGGCAATGAAGGTAAAACATTGTAAGAATAAGAATATATATGTATAATAGTGTTATATGTATGTATGTATGTATGTATGTATGTATGTATGTATGTATGTATATAAGTAGCTTCAAATATGCGTTTATGATGAACGTGAATTATTATTGAATGTATGTATGTATAAAGAAAATGACAAGGTCATTAGAGTAGGTTGGAATGCAAGGTCAATGAGAACGCCATAGAATTCTACCCATTGTAAAGGGCTACCAGCAATTGTGTAACATTATACTGATATTAAACATGTCCAACTATAGGACCTACGGAGGGTATACGCTTACATATAGATGAAGAGGTAACATAAGTGTAGAGTAGTCTACTTCAAATTTATATTAAGAGAGGGTATTGCCTTGATTGCACTAGGCAATCTAAATGGATGATGAGTGGGATCGTGCACTATGCAGTGAGTGTTGGTATAAAATTTAGAAGGAGGGTGCTGTCATAAAGTGAGAACATCATTAGTCCTGAGTGGTTAATGGGAAGGATAGGATACGCCTAGTGGGTCTTCGTCTATAGCCTACCAGAGTGGACCACGTTGGGTCATGCACCACCACAGTTGTTTGCTAGTTTGTTTGATATGGCAAGGCTAGTTAATCCATAATGAGATTCCTTCAAAGCATGAATGGTGTGGCTAGTGTAGCCGAGTTCACGATAGGATGCAGACAAAGTAGAAAATCCCTAAAGAGGATGTGGAAAAATGTATGAAAGGCCATCATAAGGAATATGGGGAATTGTATGAAAGGCCATCAGTAAGCACTATAGGACTTCCTCGAGTTATACGATAACAAGATCGTGATATGGTGAGGCATTGGATAATATTGAGTGTTGGACAAGAGATACTAGTGGGGATAGTATCTAGGTCCATTAAGGAACAATGTGATATATATATATATACACACACAAAGATATAAATCTACGAAAGGTAGATAGGAATGGTTTGTACACGGATATGGAACCGAGATGACTAATAAATATAAACAGACATAACATGAGATAACGAACAATCGTCATAAGATAGTGTTATGTATAAGATGTATAATTTACCAGTCGCCAAAACATTGTTCTGGCCCCCTTCTCATTACAACCCATGGGATAGTCAGAAGAACAGGTACTAGTGCTTGGCATGTTCGGTTCTTATAAGGATACTTGATTTTGGGATGTGTCAAATCTTGGTTAGCACTTACGTGATCTATTCTATTTTAATTATTCTACTATAAGTTAGTTCATTAGAGCTCTAATATGCATTCTTTTGTCTAATTTATAAGATACCAGACCAACAATCCGTGCTTGGGTAGACTTGGGTTTTCGAATTAGAGAAAATTCAAGCCATTAGGGTGTGAGTTGTTACATTTGGCATTAGATTTTAGGTAAGTCGATCTTGAAAATTAGGAAATGTTGAGTGAACATATTTGTATTTTTTATATAAATATAATTTAAATCCTAATAATTCCTACTATAGAATAGTTACATTTGGAAAATCCCTGAAGTTGGATAGTACATGACTCCTTGGTCGGGCTTGTATAGGCTAATGATTGTAGATCCCTATATAATTGCCAAATTATGATGTACAATAGGTCCAAATAAAGAGAAAATAAGAATATATATGTCACAGATAGTGGGAGATGGGGAAATTCCAAAAGAAGGGTGTGAAATGGTCGCTCCTAATTAGATTATCAATATTGAGAAAGGAACAAGTTAGAATATTGAAGGACGGGTGTCCTTAAAGGAAAAGCTAGAAATCAGCCATGATTTTAGCTTAATAGAAAATAGTTATAAAAGTTGTGAAAAATATATGATTGATATATTTTAAAAGGTAAAGAAGCAAATGTTGGATTTCGAAGGAAAATACACGATATTGTATTTTTAAAAAGTATTTGTATAATAAAAGTTTGGTTGGAAATTAAATTGAAATGTTTCTAAAAGATGGTTTTGTAAAAGCATTTTGTTTAAGAACAAAAATTATATAGCATATATAGCTTGCCGGTTCCTTTGTAAAGAAAGAAATGTGTAAATATGAAGTTCTAAAAGAAATAAAGATTTGTAAAAATAAGAATAGATTCAATGAAGGATATTTCGTATAAAGATATTTCTTTTGAAAGAAAAATAGTAGAGCAATATAGCTCGTGAGTTTTCTAGAATGAAAATTTTTAAGTTGTAAAGTAAAAAATTTGGGTAGACAATTTGGAGTGGTATAAATTTGGAATATGGGCAAATTGTATGGAAATGAAGATTTGGAACCCTAAAACAAAGCTGTAGACGAACACATTACAATGGTTCAAATAAGAAAACAGTAAATTAAGAGAAAACAATTAAAATAAGTGTGGTTTATGCAGAGGAGTTGAATAGTAGAAAAGTTATGAAATATAAATAGAAACAGGTTTGATTTATTATAATTAGATTGGTATTTGATATTTTTTATTTCATTAGAATGAAAAGAGATAGCAATGTAAGTTTCTATGAACCAAACAACTTACAAATAAAGGTGTATTGTTTGAATAATAAGGAATTAAATGTAGAGAAAAGGATGTACAAATATGGAAAATCTCATATTTTGTACTATCTATTTCAATAAAGAACTGAAGTATGATTCCTTATAATTTCACACAAAACAAGAACTCTCTTTTAAATAATTCATAGTATAATTCTCTTTTAAATAATTATTGAAGGGAAAAGTAGTTCCAATGCATTAAAGCATAGGATCCTTAAGTATAATAAAAAGTGTAATAATTGGAAATATTATAGGAAATCATGGAAAGAAATTTTGCTAGTAATCTAAGTAGAAGCAACATAAGAAATTGAAGGTAGAATAAAGGAAAATGTACAATCTCCATTTTTATGTGTTCTTCATGTATCTTTTAAAAGTCCCTCTTTCGTGTCATTAGAGACTCCACTAAAGGTTGGAAGTGGAGACAGAAAGAATAATAGAGTGAGAATTGTTCTTAACTACTCCAGTTTTATTATTTAAAAATTTTTAAAAGATAATTTGGAAAAACTGCAAAGCTCATTTTTAAGAAAAGAATGGTTTGAAGTAAAGGATAAGTTTTTGAAGGAAAAACTTAATAGACAGTTTGATTGATCCCGTTTTAAGAAGTAAAAGATAAAAAGATCTTTAAAAAGAAAAGGTCGATTCGAAAAAAAAACTTTTAATTAAGTTCTATTAAAATCTTGCCTTAGGTTTAATGAATGAGTTAAATTCATAGACCATAAATTAAAAAAAATTAATGGTTAAACACCAAGTACTTTTAAATTTAATAAATGGTTTTAAGTTGTACTTTAAAATACAAAGGTTTTGGGATTAAGAGTTTCAAAAAAATTGAAATTTCTAATATTTGAAGAAGAAAAATGTAAAGACCAAATAAAGATTTTAAATACGGAGTAAACAGAAATTAGTGCCCAGGGAAGACAAGGTAAAGGATAAGCCTTTGAAGAAGGTACCAATGATTGATCATGGAATAGTAATAAGGAATCCCATAGAGTGTAAAGGATAATGGTAAGGACATAAGAATACTTTATTAGATATGAGTGGAAGATCTGAGAATACCATCAAGGAATTTGGATTAAAAGAAGATGGTAACAAAGGATTATGAGGTGGCAAGCACTTACGGAGCATATCGAGAAACAAAAAGTTAAATATGAGGATTCAGAAGGATAGAATGTTAGGAAGGTCCATTCAAGTAAAAAGTGATATAGCCACAACATCATCAGTAGTTGATGTTGTGGGGTAACTTCCAATGGTTGTTCTAGTTAGATTAGGATGTAAGCATTAATTTTATTTATTGGGGGTAAAGGCGCATAGATATTATAAGAAATGTTCCTTTTATTTTGATTTCAATGTGGGCTGCAATGTTATGGGGAAAACAATAAGATAAGCAAGTTTCAGAAAAGACTGTCAAATAATGCAAAAAAAAATAGTAAAGACTAGAAGTTAAGAAATAAGTTAAGAAATTTTATTTAAAATAACACTAAAACAGAGAGAGGAAAAAGATTAATAAATTTCAATAAGCGTAGGATAGGGGAGGAATGTTGAGTAGCCATGGGTCAACTGCTACACGTCAAAAGCTATAATTTATAATTCAACTTGGTTACTGGTTGCTATTGTAAATAAAAGAAAAGTTTTTGAAACTTAAAATTTTAAGGCGTAAATTAAGAGAAGTCCATTATGGATATTGGACTATTGGCTAACCCCAATTTCTTGAGATGTGGAAAATTTTATTTTGAGAAACCTATACATATGTATACTTTTGAAAACCGAAATATTTCTACAAAATATTTTGGAAGACTTTTAATTTGTGAATATTTTAGAAGGTAATATAAAACTGTTTTTGAACTGAAAAAGAAAATATTTCAAATTTTGAAAATGCCACATACTTGACATTGGAGAAGTTGACTAGTTAGTTAAATATGGATTTTACTGTGCTATAGAGATGATAGTAAAATAAAATACGGCCAGAAACAAGGGAGAAAGCCGGTATTGTTATGAAATAACTTTCTCCACATCTTATTAGTAGCTAAAAAAGTCAATTTTTGAAATAAACCTTGTTTCTAAAACTTAAATAGAAATTGACTTATGCAAATTGTATTTGAAAAAGGTGGAAAAGGAATGTGAGCAAAAGAAAAGATTCTAAGATACAGGGGAAAAGATACATAAGAGAAGGATGGAACATGGAATTCTCCATCAAAACCCTTTATCGGCCCTCGCTGTTTGTATTGTACATGAAACGATATCAGTGATGAAAAGATTAGCATTTCCATTGTAATCTCTCCCGTGTACTTTTCCAGCATTCTATGTACTGTGTCTGTTTATATATCACTTCATATATATATATATATATATATATATATATATATATATATATAATATTGCATGTTTTGCAATTTCCATATTATATACTACTATTTGGTGTGATATGTCTATTTGTTGCAACTTTGTGCATGTAAATAGCGCAACTCGCTTATTTCCTGAAGCTCTATACTTGTAAGTATGGTTCCTACGGTTATTTGGTATATTATATTACTTCATCTATTACGACTGTCAAAATACTCCATTTGCGGTAATGGAACTGTGGTGTATCTTGATCACGCATTGATATATGTATGCCCCCAACTCCATAGGGCTGGTTACTCTAAATGTTAAGCTCAAGCACTTAGTTAGAAACAAGTTATTTTGGGTAACTCGCTCGGTTACCCCCGGTCTGAGTAGCATGATAGGCTCCTGTCTCGAGGAACCTATGTTTATGTTGCTCGATTCAAAGCATTCGGTTGCATGACTGTGGTTAACTTCTCCAAGTTCGATGTTGAAATCTTATCCACATATCAATTTCTATCCTCTAAAACTTACGAACGGCTCAAGTCCTTAGATTTTCTTTTAATGTTGCCTATCTCTGGCGATGTCAAGTCATGAATTGATTTCCCGTCAATCCTACAATTGAAAATTTTCTCGATGTTGTCGGAGCAACACTGGTACTTAGGAAATTTCAATAAGCATTCGGCATTGTCGAAGCAACGTTGATTACTAGAAAATGGAAAGGTTTTCCAAAATAGTTGGGTTAACAATGGTACTTAGATAATTCTGATTGACTTTTCAATCGATCCAGCGGTTTGGGGGTCGATGCCTCCTATCCGAAGATTAGGAAGTATTTCTCGGTCGTGTGGAACATATATGAATTTTTTACAAGAAAACGGTCCCATCGGTTCAAGAGCCGATGTGCGGCTACTGATGGCGCACGGTGAGTGTTGCGTATTTGAAGTGCTTTCATCGGTTTAAGTAGTGATGTGCGGCTATTGGTGGCGCACAAGAAAACATGCTTACGAAAACGCAATTCGATTGGTTCAAGAAGCAACGAGCAGCTTATTGGTTGCGCACAAGGAAATAGGTTTAGAAAACTAGCCTTTTTTAAGAACTTCGATGTTAGCAATGGTTTGATAGGATTGGATGGTAGGAATTGATTCAAAAAAATAATGGTTGAACAATACTTCTATACCTAAAAAAGTGTAGGAAATTATTGATGTAAAAGCAAGTTTTAGTTTTCAAAAGGTTGCATACATGTAGAACTGCCAGTACATTTAGGATGTTTGCATCATATTTTCGAAAATTGGCTTAAAATAAAGCATTCATATAGGAGATGCTAATTTATAATTGCTCAATTTGCATATCATACATGTGATGCATCATGCACCATACACGATTGTTTGCACACTCATGATTTTTTATTTTAGAATGCATGTGCGATAGGTTGCATGATCGAACCTTTGAGGAACTTCGGTGACGAAATTCTTTTAGGGGGGAGATCGTAACACCCCTCATTTTTACGTTAGTTAATTAAAAAGAAATTAATTAATAAATAGTAAATAGTGAAAAATGGAATTTTTGCAAATGTCAGAATTTGGGTACGAAACTTGCATCATTGTGTTCGTGGCGATTTCCTAATCAATTTTCATATTTAATGATTTTCGATTGGAGCTCAAATGGAAAAGTTATTAACCTTTGAAGTTTTAGAATCAGAAATAATTATATATGGTAATAAAATCAATTAACATTGATTGGTAAGGTTAATGGAGATTTAAAGGTTAACATTAAACTAAAATCTCAAAGAATTTGTACTTAGTGGAAATAAATGATAATGATCTGTTAATAAGAGAAACAAATGAACATGATTCGTTAAAAGAAGTAATGTAATTAACAAAATCAAACAACGATCAAAATTCACCAGATTTACACTATACGGGTCGATCACAGGCAGGCTCGGGTCGATCATGAGTCGTCGACCTAGGCTAGGTCACGATCAACCCATGGTCTAAATTGTGCGGCTGTAAATTTTGGTCGCATGACCCAGATTTAAAATAGTTTGATCCGATGGTTTTCACTAATTTGATCCTCTATAAATTAAGACCTAGGGCCTCACTTCCAACTCATAATTTTCTAGTGAGCGCGAAAGCTGTGTCACTTTCTATTCCCCTCCAAAATTCTAGATTCATACAAACAGATTTAATTTGCATGTATACACTATAGAGAAGAATATAAGATGATAAAGAACATAAAATAGATTCAAACCAAGTCTCTACATTAAAGTTATAGATCTGGTTTTAGTTAATAGATTAATCTAAATCTCATCTCTCTAATTCAAATTCTAATGGATCTATACATAAATGTTATTTATGGATCCGAATAGGTAGTCAAAATAAAGAATGCAGATAACAAAGATTAGACCTGGATTAGATCCAAAGATTAGGAAAAGCTTAAAAGGGTGAGTGGGAATATTATATATCATTATATAATACTAGATTATATCGTTGCATATTTATTCCTACATCCTAAGAAATTTAATTTAAATTGCAAATAAATTCATGAATAAAAATGTTGAAGAGGTTAAACTTGCCTATGTAATTTATATTGATGAATCAATACTTTCTTGTTATGAAAACTACTTTGGAATTTTATATGAGTTTGATATTGAATTTCATAATGATTGTAATTAGTATTTTTACATCGGGTATGAATTTAATGGATCTAAAGTGATATGAAATGATCAGGAATTTATATTTATTCGACGAACATGAATTGAATGAAATCTTAATGAAATGTGCATTAGGAATTTATCTGATGGATATGAATTAGGTTGAAATGAAATTTATTTGGATTTTTGGAGTTTTTGTGATATTTTAATGAATTGCAACTTGGAATGTTGCAAGTAGATTTCCATATATTATTAAGTTTAAAAATAAATAAAACTATTACGTTTTGGGTAACACGGAATATATATATATATATATATATATATATATATATATATATATATAAAGAAGAAAAAGAAAAAGACGTACAAAATAGGGATAATCATGGTGTTTTGTACCATATATTTCAAGAAAATAAAACGACAGTTCCTTGTAATTACAGGCACCGCACAAATATCTCCTCTTATCGATAAGATATAGAAATTTACTAAGTTAACATTTATTGAGTAGAAGTTTAGTTCCATTGTATTAAAATGTAGTGAATCCCAAAAGTTGAACATTAAGATATAAACGAAATAAAAATACCAATAAGATGGAAAGTAATGAAAAAGAAAGTATGGAAAATAGGCAAGAAGAAGAAACAGAGAATAAAATGGGAATAGAAATAAAAGATGGAACTGATGAACAAATTGGCAGCGATACTAAGATTTTGATAAAAGAAGCGGTAAATGAATTTAAAGAAGAAATAAGAATGTATGTATGTATGTATGTATGTATGTATGTATGTATGTATGTATGTATGTATGTATGTATGTATGTATGTATGTATGTATGTATGTATGTATGTATGTATGTATGTATGTATACAGATATATATGTATATAAGTAGCCTCGAATATGCATTTATGATGGGTGTCAATTATCATTTAATATGTGAAGTATATACAGAAAATGGCAAAAGATCATCAGAGTAGGTTGGAATGCGAGTAGGGTTACATAATAGAAGTCTGCCCACCGTAATGGGCTACTAACGGTCGTGTAATATCATATTGATGTAAGACATGTCAATCATAGGACCCATGGAGTGTATACACTTGCTTATGGAAGAAGGGGTACCCTTAGGATAGAGTAGTCTGCTTCAAATTATTTTAGAGGAGGGTATTACCTTGATTGCACTATGCAATCTAAACAGATGATGAGTGGGATCGTGCATTATGCAGCGAGTGTTGGTGTCAAATTTAGAGGTGGGGCTCTCACAGGACGAGAATGTCATCAGTCCCGAGCGGTCAATGGGAAGGACATGGTTACACCTAGCGGGTCTTCGTCTATAGTCTACCAGGGTGGACCACGCTAGGTCATGCATCGCCACAGCTGTTTACTAGTTTGTTTGATAGGGCAAGGCAAGTTAACCCATATGAGATTCCTTCAGAGCATGGACGGGATGGTTAGTGGAGCCAAGTCCACGATAGGAAGCAGACAAAGTAGAAAATCCTCAAAGAGAATATGGCAAAATGTATGAAAGACCGTCGGAAAGAGTATGACGAAATGTATGAAAGGCCATCTATAAGCACTATAGGACTTCCTCGATTTATATGGTAACGAGATCGTGATACAGTGAGGCGTTGGATCATGTTGGGGTGTTGAACAAGAGATGCTAGTAGGATAGTATTTAGGTCCATTAGAGGACCATGGGATACACACACACACACATACATCTAAATCTACGAAAGTTAGATAGGAACTGTTTGTATGCGGATATGGAGCTGAGACAACTAATAAAATATAAACAGACATAGCATGAGATAGTGAAAATTGGCATAAGATAGTGTTATGCATAAGATGTATGATTTACCATTCACCAGATTGACTCCCTTCTCATTACAACCCATTTGATAGTTAGAAGGACGGGTACTGGTGCTTGGTGTGTTTGGCGCTAACAAAGACACTTGATTTTAGGAAGTGTCAAATCTTGGTCAGTATTTAGGTGATTTATTATGTTTTAATTATTGTGATATAAGTTAATTCTTAAAGCTCCGATATGCATTCTTTTGTTTTATTTGTAGGATACCAAACCAATGATCCATACTTTGGTGGACTTAGGTTTTCGATTTAGAAAAAATTCAGACCCACTAGGGTGTGGCTTGTTACAATTTTTATTTCTTTTGTTTATGTATTAATCGGTATAGTGGCCTACCTTCAAGCCGAAGATTCCAAAGCTCCTCCACCATATCTTGATAATCTTCATAAAGACTTTATTGGTTCATGTATTAATAGCTTAAGCAAGACTTTGTTTCTGGTTCACAATGGATACCACAATTGGAGTATGGTCATTGATTCCTGAAGGTATATACCTCACAGTAACATTGCTGAATTATCCATCCAACCGACGTTCGGCAAGATTCCATCTAATTTTGAAAAAGAGTGTGTCTGCTAGTGCTGTTCTATACATTAAATTGTCTAATTCGATCATTTTACTGAAAGTCACCCTGCTCCCTCCCCTCCCCCCCCCCCCCCCTCCCCCTTAATTTTTTCACTAGCGGTCTAATGCAACTGAAACCTAACATTAATATCCAAGTTCAATATATACATATTGCATCATCTTCTAAATTTTGCCAAAGTTTCTTCCTTATATATTCGGAACTTTATGCATATATACAAGAGCAGTTACATGTCATATCGCCATGATTTCTTATTTCTATTGTCATGTGTTGATCGCTCATGCTTATAATATGAACACCCTAAATATCTTTTATTAATGAAAACTAAAATTCAGCTTTTATAATAGCACCCAACATAAAATATCTTTTACTAATTAAAACTAAAATTCAGCATTTATAATAGCACCCAACATTACTTAATATCATCCACTTGTCTTCAAATTTCTTTTTCAACTCCTCTATATTGTAAATCTCAACTTATTTTCAAACTCATTTTTGCAACATTTTCAATACAAGATTCAAGCACAATACTTTATAATAGCCCAACGAAGTAGCTGTATATTACTATTTTTTAAAATAAAAATATGTGAAATAAACAGTAAATAATGCAGAAAATATTTTTGTAATTGGGTTTATGCGTTTTGTAAGCGTCTTCGCAAGGTTTGCTCTAAGGAGAAGCTACGAAGAAGATGAGGAGAAGGACCGTGATGACAATATAAAGAGAGTGATGTATGGGTCATTATTGTTCACAACTAGGATGATGAGGAGAATAAGAAGGGTCGTCATAATGTCCATCAGGATCTCTCCTATCATGATGCCCATCAGAATCTTACCTATATCCTATCGTAGGAGTGGTGCTCATAATTCCTCTTCCTATTAGAGAAATTCGTGTAGAATTTAAGAGCCATTCACCAGTACATGGCGGTCAATCTATTCTAGCTTAAGGTTTGAAAATTGCATTATGTGGATGTAGGATGCAGTACGACATGTGTATATGGTGTAATGCAATGATACTAAATGCCAGTACCAGAAAGTGCTTGTTCATAGTACTAGGATCGATGCTATCCTCGACACGTATATAGAGAATCTCTGGTTCGAAGAAGTTTAATTTGGGCTGCAATATTGTTTCCAATGTTCATACTTGGACTGTTGTAACTAATAAAACCTAAAAACATTAGACGTATTCATTGTTTCAAACATTACTTATTATTAGAGATGGTATAGACTTTGACTTTTCTCAGTCTACTTCTTCCTTACAACAAACTCTTGGTTTCCATTCTATTAGAAAACATAAAACTAGTGTCTTTATCATCATTGGCATCTGCTCCTTTCAATCCTAAATCCGTTGGCCACTTACATACCAATTCAAGATTATACTAGTGTGTAACATGTGCGTTTCACACTGTAATGTTGTTAGAAAATAGTATTTACATTTTAATTATTGCTAAAATTGTTTTTTATTATGTAATATACATAATAAATTTATAATGATATACTACCTAAATAAAATGACTTGCAATGCTCAGATATAAGGTTGAGGGTTCAATACTCGCTAACTACATATCTTTGTAAAAATTAATATCCTAACTCAAAAAAAATTATAAATTATTAAAATTGTTAATACTATATATATGTAAATAATTTATGCTATGGGATATTTTTTTATACGAATAGGTTAATAAGTAACTTCACCATTTTGTTAATATAAATGTTGTATATATATTGAATCATCGTCTTTTTTAAAAGATTTTTAAATTGATTAATGAACATTAGATAATCAAATTTATTTGAATAACTTGAATCAATGATCAACATAACTAATTAACTACAAGAAGATAAATGTAAAAAAGTTGAAGAAAATTGAGAAAAGCTTTGTACAAATTTGTAATTGAGAAGAGTGTAGATCTTATGGTTAGCTTATCTGCGTATGAACTTTTTTTTGAATCAGGCATGTAAACTTTTATTCGTTATTAAGTTTTCATTTTAAACAATTTTATCCTTATAGTTAACCATAGATTTCATGTTCTTGTGAGAGGGTCATATTTATGACTTTGATAATTGCAAAATAATATTATGAAGCATTTAGTTGAGTTATGAGTTGGATATGATTTGATAACACGTTGAAAGTGAGAATGTTTATATGATCTAATTTTTATCAGTGTAATCTTTCCATTCACATCGTAATGTAAAATATAAATTTATCTTTTAAATGTTTTAAAAATGAAATTATGTTATATGATGAACGATAATTTTTTTGAGATAAATAAATTAAAAATTAAAAAAGTTATTATTATTTATTTATGCGATTTATGTTATACGATTTAAATATCTTTATACTTGAATAAAGAAGAAATAATTTTATCATTTTTCTCATATACATGAATATTGTATATATTGAAATCCTTGTATTTTTATATGATTTATTAGATGGTTTAATAGATATTAGTTAATCATATTTATTTACAGGAAATTATTGTCAAGGACAAAATTTCACAGCTTTTTAGCCTCAAGGACGGACCTTCAATATTTTATCCTGAAGGACAACTTTCTGTAGGTATCAGTTTTTAGTTATTGGTAGCAGTTTTTAGGTATCAGTTTGTAGTTATCGGTAGCAGTTTTTAGGTATCAGTTTTTAGCTCGGTATCAGTTTTGTTGTCCTTATGAATAATTTTGAAAAATATTTGTCCTTGTGAATAATTTTTAGAAGAATGTTTGTCCTTGTGGTAAAAATATCGAGGTCGTGTCCTTGAGGCAAAAAATATAGAAATTTTTGTCCTTTAAAATAATTCCCCCATTTATTTAAATAGTTTAAATTTAAGATTACACAACTAGTTAAATATATGGACTTGAATGCAAAATATTAGAAGATAATTGAGAAATGTTTCTAGATAATTGTAAAAAGTCCAAAATTTTATGTATTTGACATTAATAGAATTTTATAGTGTATGTATGATAGGAAAAAAATCATAAAATAAATTTATTATTGTCATTAATGTATATAATTTATGTTATGTGATTATACACACACACATACATGTATATATACATAATACATACATATATAATTTTTGCATCCAAATGAACATCTTTTATCAATTTGTTGATGAGCCTGTAGTATATATATTGAAAATTTTCTCTTTTAGGATTTATTAATAAATATTAGTTGATTAAGTTGATCAGTTGGTTTAAATTTTAGATTATGTAATTAATTTAAATGTGTGGACTGTAATGTAAATAATTGTAGATTCGTTTAAAAGTGGGTTTTTGAATGTAAAATGTATTTGAATGTAACATAGTGTAAAAAGTTTATTAAAATAACGATAAAATGGTAAATTACAAGATTTTTAAAATAAAATATCCACTTAAAGAGAATTACGAAGAATATAGATAATTGCTACAATTAATGAGAGAGATTCAAATTTTTCTGCTTTACTATTATTTAATAGATTAGTAGTGTCTAAAGGGATTCATTTTTATTCATCAAACTCGCACCTTTTACATAATGTTAACTAAGTTTTACCAAAACATGCTTTTGTATGTTGTCTTTCATTAATAATCATTAGAATAAAGTAAAATTGAAATATTCATTTTACTTATTAGAAAAATCAATGCTAGTTCGATTAGCTGCCGTACAAATTTGAACATTAAACATTACAGTAACAATACACCTCAAAACATCGGCTTAGGATTGAAAAGAATAAAGCGAGCCTTGGTACGTAATAGAGGGTGTCATCCTATAAGTACCACACGTCTTAGGTAGTATATACATACTACAAATATAAACGTGTCTAAGGTTTGAATCACGCTGCGCAAGATTCAAATCTGTGACCTCAAAATCAATATCTGAACATCTTAGAACTAAGACGTGGTCTTAGAATGTAAATGAAATTAAACAACCTCACTTGAATTATAAACGGTTAAATAATGAAAATCAAGAGATCTCATTTGAATTATAAATATCTTCATTATTGTTCTCATTGTTCTCATCTTGTTCTATTTCATTTAAGCCACATTCTAGTCGTTAACTTAATCTTCTATATTATGCAATTCATCAATCAATAGATAATATCGTATCAATATATCACATGAATAACAAAATAATAATTCAATTTGATAAAAAAAACAGGGAGAAAAAATTATAAAATAAAAAAACAATGGAAGATGATTACGGAATTAAATCATATCAAATCTTTTCGTTTCGACGTATATGATTTATGGTAAAATTGCATCGATTTTGTTTACCGACCTATTTTCGAAATACAATCTTTATACCTACCATCTACATGCTTATTTCGATGATTCAATACCATTTACCTCTAGATTTGCCGTTTATATCATGGAGCAGATACAGACCGAAAAAATTGTACCTACTCATTTTCATCACCCTTCACAATTCCACCAGCTTAACGATCGTCATCAACCCAATATCTAAAAATAAAACCTCTATAACAATGCCATCACCATGTTCAATTATTCTTTAAAAAGGGAAAATTTTGATATCAGACATACAAAAGCCTGCCGTCTGACATGTCAAACGGTACGCGTCAAATAACTTTAAAAACGTTGCATGAGACCCACACAACCAAGTTTTCCTTTCCTAAATAAGAGAGTTCTTTTATTATACTTTGCTATCACAGACTCGCAGAAGTTCAAGGCTTTAAATGCACGCAGAGAGTGTTGATAAATCTAACAAATCAAGTATTAGCCCCCAACGTCCTTGGTTAAAAAAAAAGAACCGAATATCTAGTCTGTATCCTCAAATGAAACAAGTAACAAAGGCGTCCATGGTGAGCGGCAACAGAACTACCATTACTAGGATACAAGTAAAACATGCGTTATTCAAAGAAAAGCAAGCCACTGCATCATACAAATATTTATTGAGGCCCTTAGCTTAATAGTGGTTGCTACAGAAAAACTTGAGGCTAATGCCAGTCACCATGGATCGAATGTATAATGTAGATTCCTCCAGGAGCCGATGCTTCAATTAGTAGGCAATTTTCCAAACGCCTTGTCCTTTTCTTTTTGAATAGGAATCTACATGGTCTATCAAATCTTACTACATGTAAGTACTGATTAATAATAAGCTTTATAAACAGAGGAATTAGTAGTAACTGCCCCTTCCTCTTCCTCTGCCACCCCATCCTCTCCCTCTTCCACTGCTTCTTCCACCACCTCCTCTTGACAAACCTTGAAATGCTCTATTTACTAGTTGGTTTTGCATTGGCCCGCTACCGCGTGGTTTTTTCATCTTGTTATCTGGACCCTTTATTTGCGTATTTCCTCTTTTTGTCCTATATATTATTATTGTTGTTACACATATTATTGTTAGCCATGAAAATCTAACGCGGATAAAAACAAAATCCACCTCAGCTTTTAGAGCTTCAAGACGAATTAAAACATAAAGAGGTCTAATAGTTGAAACGTATTATCTCACACATTGTGTTTTTCGCTATCTTTATATTTAAATGGATTAATAAAACAAATAACAAATATAAGCCACTTTTTGTCATGCTAGCATGGCATCAAATCAGCATTTTGTAGTGGTGCAATTTCAATTCACACAAAATAAAAAAATAAATCTAAGTTTTTCATGGTGCTGATTCAGATGTGTGTTTTTCTAATGAAATTGCATTGATGCAACTTGAAGTCGCACCAGCCCAAAATGCTGAATTAACACCAGTATGGTAAAATGGCCTAAGTTTGTAATTTGTTTTGAATTAGGTTTATACTCGTCATTACTTCTGTGAAATAACCCATACTGAGGGAAAAACCTTCTAAATATTCAAAATAAAGCATGAGGTGAATTTCTTACCCAGTATTTGAGGCAGGTGAAGATTTCAGTGCTTCCATCCAAGATAGAGTAATTTTGTCATCACCAATAAATGATGGAGCTTTCGAACGCAGTGGCTGCAAATGCAAATAAGTAAATGAAAATATCGATCTACGTATTTAGGATAAATATTATGATAGTAAAAGGTACGATAAACTGCACTAAGTACCTGTATCATTGCTAAAATGTTGTTGCAAACTCGCAATGAAGAGGTATTTTTTTGCTGGTCCAATTTCTGCAGAAAGTAATGCGTGTTTCAGACATAGTACTTGAATATCACATTTGAGTGATTCATGGATTTTACTACTTTGAAGGACAGGTCCTTTATTGTTGGATCAAAGTTTCTGATTAACTAATTTGAAGTTAATCGGGTGCAGGGCTATCAACGGATGCAAACGGAGACGGATAGCGTTGAATTCACATTCCTATTCGAAAATAAAAGTCCGTATTTGAATCTGTTTCAGCTATACACAGATATTTGCAAGTGCGTATCTTTATATGTATCTACATCCTCGGATATTTACCGTATTCGAAAATTAAAATGCGGATATTTTCAAATATCTGACAACATCATTATCCGAAAAGTTAGAAGTTGGTAATTTCGGAAATTTATTTGTACGTGAGATTAACAAAATTTATTTGAAAGCAAAAAATTATAATATAAAATTTATATTTTTCTTAATTTAAATTACAATTTTCAATTAAAAATCTGAGTTTATATTTTAAAACTGCATTTTTATTTAAAAAATGCAGTTCCCAATTTTAAAATAGCATTTTCTGATTAAAATTGAAGCCTTTAAACCACATCGGCAAAAGAAATTCAAAGAGCAATAAATTTTTATATCTTTATTTAAATCTGAATTAAACTATTTTTCCATAAAATAGACAAAAACAATATGAATGCTGATGGATATCGGATATCTGATGGATATCATATTGACAATCTGAATTAAACTATTTTAACCACATTCCTATTCGAAAATAAAAGTCCATATTTGAATTGTTATTCGGATATCCACGTCCTTTTTCGGATATTTTTCATATTGTCAAATATGAATGCTGATGGATTTCAGATTTTTTTGGATACTCACTGACAGACCTAACTAGATGTATATGGACTTTTAACGATTAGTGCAAACTTCTTGTTTTAATAATTAATGCAAACCTATTGTATTTTTCTAAAACATATTCTTTTAATTGTTTGATTTAATGTTATATAGCTTTCTAACTCACCACTAAGTGAACAAATTTTGACAAAACTTTAGTTTTCTTTAAAGCCCCAATCCTATCCATAGTACAGGCTACCCCAAGAAATGCCGTTAGATTGTACCTAATTCCATGGGTTTTATTCCAAAATGAAGCATTATCCAACTGATAATTAGGTCTAAAATTTCAAGAAGTATCTAACTTTAATTGAAATCCTAAACTTATCAATTTAAATAGAAACCTCATAAAGATGGATTTTAGGTGGACATATCAGTATATTTAACCTGAAATTTAGAGACAAAACTTATGCATAACACGTCTTTTAGCATTTTTTGGGAAAATAGAGTCAGGGATAATGTAATGATAACTCACAGCTTTAGCTTTAGCTTCTTCAGACTTAGCAGCAGACATTGCCTTATTGTGCTCTGACATAGCCTGAGTTAGCTTCTTCGTAGTCGCCTTCACAAAATCTTCTACAGCGCTTAATCTGCATCAAATTCACCGAAAATGCTTATTGATTCATAATTGAGCTACAATTGCTTGATAATTTGCATAAATAAAGTAAACGATGTGTGAACGGCAAATCACCAAAAAAAACAGAATTTATTAAAAAAAAATCATTATGCAGAATATTAAAACACTGTAATTTTTTTACAGCATGCCGTTAGAAATTGAATGGGCATCAACATGGTATGGGAAAAACAACCGCGAACTTACATGTGCTCAATTAGTAAATACACATCGGAATGTTGCTGCCATAAAGATGGTATATGGGCCTGTTACTCATGTGAGCTTTATATTATATGTAGGCTCCTAAATGTTAGCCCTACTTTTCACTTCTCAATTACTTGGTGAATTTAAACTTTTTTCCCGTGTAGAAGTTTGGTAAGTCATCTAAATTTTTGAACAGGTGGCAATGTGATGTAATATATATTCATGCCTGTATGCCATGTAGTCACTAGAATCGTTTAAAATATCGTTGTTTATTTACAAAGTTGAATGATGAACTGCTAAAATGTTTGGGATACAATAATGTCAAGCTTCGATGTTAAAATCACAAGTAACATCGAAGCTTGGCCTACTAGAATGCCCGAGCTTCAATAAACTTGTGAAATAAGTCAAAGCTTTGCCTGATAGAATGCCCGAGTTTCAATAAAATCATGAGCTAAGTGCGCGTATGCGCACATAAAGAACAGTTTGACTAAGTTTGGTTTTGACTGCTTAATGGCTAATTTAATTTGAATATGTTTTTGAAATTCAATGCATACAGTTATAAACAACAAATATAAAAATAATGAATAATCATAATGATTAAAATGATTTAGATATGCCTAGAATCTCCATTGATCTGCAATAGTGTAACACCATTAATCAAACCAATATAACATATAAAAAAATTACGGAGGCCATATAAAACTGGAGGAAATGCTCAAAGAACTGTAACCTCATAAAAAAAAAATGGGGATCAAACAGTGTTCTGTTACAAAATATGATATTCAGTTACCAGATTTAAAAGAATGTTTTATTTTAGTATAACAACAGCAGATTTCAAAATCAATACAAAACAAATTTATTATCTAGTAGTATGATTTATTATTTATTATTATTATTATGCCATGACTTAATGTAGTATCAATGAAATGGTTTTTAAGTCCAAGATGGAATGTATGGAACAAAATGTTTTGATTACCTCTCAGTAAAATCTCTGTAATTTTCTGAAAAATCTTCTCCGAGCCTGTCTGATGGTTGACCAGTAACAATTTTGTATCCGCATAGACTATTTGTTGAGTTTGGAGTCTGCATAACATTTAGCTTAGAAAAGGATTCTAATGAGAGAAGAAGGCTACAAAAATAAATACAAGGCATGAGCTAAGAACAACTTTGTGGGCTAAGTGGTGAAAAGTGTATAATAAGCATTCCAGATAATTCAATTTTTGCCCTTCCGTCTTTCTTGCTGGCATATATTTCTGTAAATAATGTAAAAACGGTGACATGAAATTTTTTGATGTTATAAACGAATTATGGCGTGAGAAAAGAAGCCAATGGAGTAAAGTTTGAATACGAAAATTAGTACAGATATACCTTGAGTAGTTGAACTATAGCAGGAAGAATTGGGCGTGAATCCTGTGCAAGTGCAAAAGGTGAAGATCCTGCAAGAGGCTTGAGTAAATCAAGTTTTTTCTCTTCTGGAAACTGGAAAAAAGAAATCATTGGTAGATAGATAAGAATGTAAAGCTCTTCATTGGGTATTTGAGGGGGAAAATGTAACACTAAATATCATTGGATAGAACATTAGAATACGTGAAGAAACCATCAGTTAATTTCTGGGTAGTAGCAACTTTCTTAGAAATATTCTTGGCCAAAAGATACTTCTTTTATAAAGGTACTGTGTTTTCTGTTGGTTCCACAGTTATAAAAGGCGAAGACGTACACATGGTGTTTTTGTGCTCTCGAAGCAAGATGTAAACCTCGAGGCGTTGAGGAATAGATTTTTCAGGTAAACATTACACACATACATATCAAAAAATTAAGAGAATAGCAAACGTCAGACATAAAAAACTAAAAGCATTAAACATTCAAAGTTATTAAAACACAGTTCCATTTAGAAGCTGGTGATTCCATGTAGCATCCAATTTCAGTTGAAACACAAACTATTACAAGCGCCGTTAAATTTAATTACAATCAAAAAGACCAAACACGCTATTACAAGCAGCTGAAATATAGGTAATTTATCTATTTTTCTTCCTCTTTGATAGTCTCTTCTCTTAAAAAATTCAACTGAAATTAGAAACTGATTTCAGCTTACAAATTGATTTATAAAACCAATTTCTAAATGGATTTGATTTCTAAAGATGATTCCATTTACGATTTCTTATGTTGATTCCATTTATGATTTCCACACTAAATTCGAGAATTGGAGAAAAAAAAATACATAATGCTGTTTTCTTAACCTTTTTTTTTTCTTGTTATGAAATGATCATGGTTTCATAACTTGTGGTAGATTCAGTTTTTATTACAACTCGAGGCAAAAGTTTCTTGCTCTAATGCGCATGTTTTGTAAACCAATTCTCAAGGCATTTAACTTCTTTACAGTTTAACACGAGCAGTTAAATGAATTGTCTAAATTGTACAAAATAAATCAATAACCCGACGATACATTTAATGTCATTATGTACAGATGAGCTATGACCTTCATATACGCTTACATAAAGAAACACCAGAGTCGCAACTTAGCTTGTTTTAGAATCCAGTTTTGGTATTGGGAAGAAAACAGAATTAAGATCGTGAATGATGGGAAGAGGAAGTTGTGTGATATAGTTAACCTGGTGGTTAAATGGGTTATTTGGAATGAACGTAATCAAAGATGTTTTAATGGTAGATACAAAACTGCTGATGTTTTCTAAATAGTATTGACATTACATACTTTAGGGCATGTGCTTATAAAAGGAAAGTGGATTGGAAGGCACGCTATAATTACTTGATGAGAAGGCAAAACGCTCAACTGACACTATAGTGGCTAGTCGAAGCAGTCAAGTCGAAAAAGCGCAAAAAAGCACAAGGCCTACGCCATGCATTTTTTTGCACTTTACGCTTTTTTGCACGTCTTGTGCATCAACAAATATTGTAGCAGCTGAAAATTGTTCTAAAATTGAGATTTGGATGTTAAAAATTGAATATACATGCAATTTTGAGAATCTCTCCCAAAGAAAATTATTCAGCTTAAGTCTACGACAACAAAATAAGCATATAGATACAATCTCTCCCAAAGAAAATCATGGCGTGCTTTTTCAAGGCTACGCCTCGCGTTTTATTCGCTTTTGCGGAGCCTCGTGCATCAACTACAACTTGAAGTGCAAAAAAGCGAACAGGCTGTGCCTTGCACTTTACAGCGCTAGTCGCCTTGACTACACTGACTAGAATAGCTAATAGGAGAATGGCCAATGAAGGTGCACAGTCTGGTGATAAAGCCTAGAGTGCATTCTTGTGCTACATGAAAGGAGCATGGGAAAAGAGCATTTGAAAGGAAAACAAAAGAGGAAAGCGTAGACAATGAGAACGTCTTTGTGTGTATGAAACGTATGAAAGGGGGATTTTGAAAGGAGAATAAACTGTTTTAATAGTATTAATTATTTGTTTTGAAAAGGAGATAAGATATTAATATAAGGTTGGAAAAGGAGATAAAGTATTAAATATATGGTTGGAAAGGGGTAATCGTCCTGATGCGTCGGACGCGAACCATTTAATTTGGACAGCTCATTCAAAACAGACCAAAATGGTGGGTCCTGCCTTTGATGCTTCCGACGCGATGCCAATCCAACCAAAGCATATTTTGCAGCCGAACACACCCTTAGATGTTTGTTGCTGGTTTGGATGTTTCGGTTTTTAATATATAGCTTTTTGGAGTTGATGTATTTTGTTATATGTTGTATTTGTCTAGCGATGGCTTTTTGTAGCCTATGACCATGGGCTTTGCTTGTACTCGAATGTTTGAACTTAATACATTTATCGGCTGGGAATCAATTAGACAATTACCATTCTTTTGCTCAAGAAAAAAAACGCCAGCTTCAATAGGAGACGCTCTTATAAGAGTGTACGTCGTATTCCTCCAAATGTAGATTATTAATGACTAACAAATATAACATAATGCCACTTAAGCAACAGCAAAATATATGATGATAAATTTGGTGGAATACATAATGCCACTTAAGCAACAGCAAAATGTACATAGCACTTTTCTGTCTTAATGATCATGTACTATCTCGTGGAAATAAGGATTTAATGGTACCTTATCAAAGACTGGTAATATATGTTTGTTGTAGTAACTGATGAACTTGCCACATGATGCGCCCCTCTGGACAAATATTTCGATACCAGAAGTTTATAAATGAGGCAATTCCCAAAGATGTAAACTAAATATTTATTATGTGTACAACCATCAGTAATACCTTGAAAAAAGGAAGTGCCAAATTCATGCATGAAGTTAATCTGTCAATGTGATCCATATCAGAAACCTGCAAATAAGTGGATAACAAAATATAATTCCAATAAATTAAAAGTAGAATTAAGTAAAAACTACTGGCAGTAACAGAATATACACGCTTGTAATGTGGTACAGGCATAAGTATGCACGGTAGAATAATGAGTATAGCTCAAGCACTCTTTCTTATTAGTGTATATATTAGAACCCATTTCGTTGTTCAAGCAAAAAAAAATTTTATTCGACCGTAAACAGTCACTGCTACTTATTTCACACTATGCATCAAAGTAAATAGCATCTTCCAACTAACTTTATATGATGTTATATATTAAGAGATAAGCTAGCTTCAAAGCGGCTATGACTACAATCTCCAACCTAAGCCACGTATTTTTTATTATTTTCATCATTGAAAAGAAAACAAGTGGGCTCATTCCTTTTATTTGTACATTTCACCATCTTCAAAACAAAAGCTCCAACATTCCCAAACTCCTCTGTTTAGAAACAAAAAATAAATAAAATAAAATTCAATACGCGCTCTCTTTGTTTAGAGAAAATTCTGAGTTGCAAATTCAGTTGGAACCATGGTGTAAGGTTCCGGTCGGAACCACGAGATTCCGACCATCTCGGATTGGTTCCGACCGAAGGCGGAACGGGATTAGGCCAAAATCACATCCCGTTATTAAAAAAAATCGAGCAATTCAAGCATCGAAGAAGTGTCTATAAAAACATCGATAAAAAACATAGCCTACCACATCCAGCTTCAGCAAATCGCTTCCAAATTCGAGTGCTAGTTCAATAAATTCGAGCATCGTTGAGGAGCTTCGACCAAATTCGAGCATCTTGAGGAGCTTCGACCAAATTCGACAAAAGGAGCTTCGACCAAATTTATTGCAGAGGAGCTTCGACCAAATTCGAACATTCGTATGTGTTTTTTTTTCTTTTCGCCTTTTGTTTTAGTTTGATCTGTTGTCTTTTTTGTTTCGTACCAATGAGGCAGTAAAAGGAGAATCGGGGTTAAGTAATAAAGTGGGCCGAATAATTTGTAATGGACTTGTGATTTGTATTTGGACTATTAGACTTGATTTAGCATTGAACATTGAACTTGTTGGACTTGTATTGGACTTGGGCTTAGCATTGAACTTTTAACTTATATTGGATTTAAACTTGACATTGAATTAGTTTAATATGTTATATTATTATCTATTTATAGACTATATTTGTACATGGATTTCCAATGTTTATCATTATTTTTTCATAAAAATATAGAAATCTGATATCAGGACCGAAATAAAAACGAAACGTTCGAAATTTGATCGAAACCAATAAAATTTCAAATGACCGAAACCAATAAAATTTCTCGAACCTCGTTTGGAACACTACCTTGACCTTATCCACCAAAATATGAAATAAGACAGCCATGGTTGAGATTTCGCAATTTAAAATCCACAATTGAATTTTGACTAATATATTTTGAATTTTCTATTAGATGAGCAAGGTTTTGGTCATTGATTTTGTTTCACTTTGATTTTTATTTTATTTTTGATTCATTCACGGAAATTGATTGAAGAAGAGGATAAAATTTGAAGATGGACATTCAAATACTTGGATATAATTTGCATTCGAAATTTATTGGCCCAATTTAGACATCATTTAACGGTGGGCATTATTCTCACCTAAAAACAAAAAATGCCCAAACAAATCCAAATATGATGCGGTATAGATGATTGACAGCCGATTAAAATTGAAATGAGCCGCTTAGACTATTCTCTTTTAGAAAACAAATTCATTCAAATAAATATGAAGTCTATAATATTTAACAAGTTTACTGCTCCCACCATTCTTTTATTGATAGTATTTATTCTGTCACAAATATAAAATTTTGCTAGATTTGCTTTTATTACATTTTAAATATAAAGAAAATGATTAGTGTTTTAATTTGTTCTCAAAAACTAATTTATTACTTGCTTTGATTGTTATTAAAGTTTAATGTTTTAATATGTGGTTTGAATAATTTTACCATTGGAAAGGTCTACGTGTAATTTGATCTATTTGATCCAGTTTCAAACCAAAACTGAACTGGAATTGGATGATGATTCAACTAAATATGTGAGTACTGCAAAGAGAATCAGTTATCATCTCAACCTTTGAGAAATCGAAAATGATTAGAGTTCCAAACCATGAATGTCTGTCTCTAATATATATTTCCAAAGCAATGTTAACTTTTTCAAAGAAAATATAAGAGATTATAAAAATCAACCTAAATTTAGCTTAAAATATCAATTTTTGTTAAAAATCAAATCAAAATTTAACCAAAAATATCAATTTTTGTACAAAATCAAATCAAAATTTAGCTAAAGGTATCAATTTTTGTTTAGAATGTAGCTAGAAAACGATATTGCTTTGTCTACCAGATGAACTAAAGATGCCCATCACAAAATAATCTTTTTTTTAGAATTAAAATTGAACTTCATACGTACATAACTACAGGGTGTAGCGGAACCCTTCAGGTGCGCTCTCACACACACATACACATATTATATAATAGTAAAGTAAAAAAATTTGAGAATCTCTCATTAATCGTAACAGTTTCTAGACTTCTCCTTTACTCTCTCGAGATATTTTACATTTTAAATTCCTATAATTATTTGTTTTGAAATTATTTCTTATTGTTCTCTGTTGCTAATTTATTTTCAAGTTCATAAAAAAAAAATTAAACATCTAAAATTTCATAAAAAATAACAAACACGCACGGACGCGCATATGTGTGTGCGTATGACAAGGATCGACAACACCTCATTTTTGCTACATCTCAATTCCCTCTAATTTCAACCACATGCTCCGAATTAAATAATATAACTTTTTCTCTCTTATCACTTCATCGTATTATTTAATTCGGAGCATTTGAAAACGGAGGGAAATTGAGGTTTGGCCTACACACACATATAGGGTCTATTAAATTTGCATTATAATATGCTTTCATTGTGAATGCGGTACCGATCACAAATTCCTATGCTTAAAGCATATTGATCCATTGCTATTACACTTTCAATCTTAAATCTGTTTGTTACTATCTTGATGAATATTTGAAAATATATCTATAATTATCTAATCAAACATGTGAACAAATCATAATTTTAAATCACTCAAATTAATATAATGATATATATATATATATACACGTATTGATGTATGCACGTACAATAAACAATTGTTTAGTATTATAAAAAAAATCTTTGTTCCCTGCATCTATATTACATTAAAGCCCTCAATTCAATTTTTCATTCAAGTTGTCATCTTTACGGTACCATTTATTTTATTATTTATTCTTTCATAGTTTCATATGAAAGTTAATTTTATCACATTGAGTTATAAAAATACGACCATATATCTATTTACGTTTTGCTTTTTATTTTTTTATTTACCAATCATACTTTTATGGATTAATGTTTAAAAAAATAGTTACTAATTTTTATTTTGAGATAAATGTTTGATTTATTTATTTATTTTAGAAGTTTTATCACAAAGGGAAACTCCTGAAAAATGAAATGGTCAATATTTTGACGGAACTTAAATAACAATTTGAGTTCTCACATCTCAGGAAAAAGTTCTCATTTTAAACTATTCTTCTAGTCTATAGTTGAAAATTATAATATAATTTTCATTTTGTTACATTTTTATTTTTATTCTACATAAATATTTTGACATTTGTTGCAAAGTTTTATGCTGCATAAAATATATTGATTCAATGTTATTACTCTTTCATTTTCATATTTGTTTATCACTAATATTTGGAATTAAATCTATAAACTGTTTATCTAATCAAATGTGCCGGTCCTAAGACACTGAATCCTAATTTTTGTTTTAACAAATACCTATCAAAAAATATTAATAGACCATGATTTTTATTCAATCAAATTAATGTAATTAATTAATATTGATGTGTTTGACTAGCAATATTAAACATAGAAAAATAACAAATATTTAACTTATATGAACAAAAATGACAAACTTAGGTGGCGTTTGGTTTGAAAACAAATTTTGCGTTTGCGTTTTCAATATTTGTATGTGTGGAGCAAAAGAGTTGGAACATCCTAGTCAATCCAACAATGAGAAGAAAATATGGAAGATAGATTTTGATATTTTCCAAGACGTGGAAAACGTGAAAAACACATTTTCAATTTTATATGTTAAAATCATTTTCCAAATCGACCATTTTCCAAAACTCAAAACTCGATTTTCAAACCAAAAACTACCTTAATTTTTGGTCAAAATATATCATCAAGCAGAAATTATATTATTCAAACAAAACATAAGATCA
Organism: Allium cepa; assembly: GCA_030765085.1. NCBI lineage: Eukaryota > Viridiplantae > Streptophyta > Magnoliopsida > Asparagales > Amaryllidaceae > Allium > Allium cepa. The sequence goes on from CM060941.1 coordinate 638,257,142, forward strand.
ATCCGTCAGTGAATTTGTCTTAACAAACTCGCTATACATTGCATAACAAGTTCTAATTTCTACCGATATACTTAAAATTCAATTTACTTTTTTCTTACAATATTACCGTGCGCAACATACTAGTTACTCGTGCGTGTGGGTACAGAGAGAGTATTTATTTACAACAAAAAATCAAGCAAGATTGTTGAAAGAAATGCTAGGATATTTGAACTAAGTTTTATACATTATTTAAATTTAGCATTGGAATAGTAAACACCAGCGTCGTAAGTTATGATGAATATTAGTTATAATTTGAAGAAAACATAATAACTCGATATATGTTATTAAAATATTCTTTATTTCGTAACATAAGAATATAAAATAGTATAAAAAATCAAAATAATATAACCATGCACTTTTAGTAAAGCATGTTTATACCTGTTTCCAACTTTAGAATTTTTATTAAAAAAAAATCGTATTTCCCAACTTTCATTTCCGTTTATGTTCTTGTTAGATATGTAAAGCAAATTTTTAGGTTATTTGGATGTCCCTTCATAACATTGCACACAAGGGATTAAATATAGACGAAAAACTTATCAAAAGTCTTGCTAGACTTTTTGACAATGCTAACTTCAAGAATAAAAACATTTTACAAATGTAAACTGATTGTATATATGCAATTTCAGTGATTTATGCCAATAAGAACTTACATCAAATTGAGCATTAAGGTCGGCTTGATCTTCAATTATTTCTATAAGTTCTTGAATGCACTCAGGAGGCGCAGAGTGCCCAAATATGCTAAAACTCTTCAGGAAATCCATAAATAATTTAAACTCCTCACCAGTAACATCTTGCAAGCTCTGAGTTAAAACAAATAAATTGTCAAGGCTCAGCTATATCTGAATGAAAAAAATGGAGAGAAGTATCTTCCATGTTCATAAACAAGCATAAATTAATGTTTAACAGGGTACAAAATTCATGGGACAAGTGTTGATTTACTTGTTTCACCAAATTAGTGACGAATCTCTCCATTTCAGCTTGAGGTTTCAACAACTCCGCTTTTAAAGGAAAAACCTGCCATAATAAGAACCCAAAGTAATGATTACCGAGATATGTTACAAAAATAGAAGACAGAAGATATATTGTATATGTAACTACCTTGTCCTTGAGAAAACAAATAACTTTTTCACGAATATGTTCATAGTCCTTCACATCCTTTTCAACATGCTTGAACAAGGCAGTTAAGGCAGCTACATGATAATAAAAATTAATTAAATATACAGAAAGATGTAATACTAACTATAGTTTTTAGATTGGTTGTTAAATACTGAATAACCAAAAACTCCAGAATTAAATCACAGTTTAAATTTGTATTTCTTATATATAAGTTGAACGGAGAAAAATCATCATGAAGCAAAAAAACACTCAACTAAGAGCCAAAAAGGACAGTTTGGCAGATTAAAAAAACCGAATATCAAAATTGAAACTGAATGCATTAGTAATCAACATTTTATTTGTGCATAAATAACTCCTAAATCGAGAAAATATGACACTTGCCTATTAAATTCCTTTTAATATGTTTACATGGACCCTGGTTGAGCTTTTAAATGATGATCACCGATAACAAATGAATTTGAAAATGATTTGATATCGGAAGATTAATGCTTGTTCTTGTGTAAACTTTATCGCTGTTTGGCAAGGGGATTCAACATGTAGCATACTAATATAGGCTGGAATAGCTGTAGTAGTGAGTTATTGTGTTTTAAATCACTGTGAAATGTCAGACTAATTGTTTGGTGTCTACTTTCAAGTGCTCTCTTGTTTTGACCATATTTGATGAAACCCGTCTTAATTCTTAAAGCCAAATATATCGTACACAAATTAAGCACATGATGAAGTACAAGAATATGCGACAAATTAAACTGGAATCTGCTATGTATTTTGGATTAAATGAAGATTTTCTTCATATAAATAATAGAGTGCAGATTATTATCTAAGTTGTCAATATGCATTGCCACCAAACATGACCAATTGAATACTCCTAGTTATTAGAAGATGTCCATGAATGCTGATAGGCGCTCATAAATGATGTTGATCCTCATAAATGATGTTGATCATTATTTAAGCTTGGATTTTATTCAACGTGCATGTTATTCAATATGTATGTATGTCTTTACCACTTTTGCCATACATGTATAACTCTGTTGGTTATGTTAACTAGCTGATTATTGCCGGACATGGTATATAGTTCCGTTATTATTTCTATACAGCTGCACATATTTGAATAATTATTTTAAAAAATTAGTGAGGAGCTTTGTCTAGACTGCATTAAACCTCTGATTGAGCTCTAGGGACATTCTGTTTTCTTGAATGTTTACAATACCATATGGTTTTTAAAAAATTTCAAACCACTGATTGTTTGTAAGTGTTAAATTATTTGAAATACATTCTATGAAAATTTATCTTTCTATGATAAATTTATCTCGTAGACTTCTAATTTAAGGTTTGAATCCAAAAACCTCTTCACATGTGAGGGTAAGGTTATGTGATATCTTGACCTTCTCCAGAGCCTGCTTACAACGGGAGCCATGTGCATTGGTTATCGCCTTTTTTGAAACAAAAAACTATATTCTAAAATCTTTCAAAAGATAAAATTTTGTGTAATTTTAAGAATGAAGTTCAATATTTTGAAACGCTTTTGGATTTTTAACCTTCTTAAATAAGCACCGATTTTGCGAAATACTTTTAAAATTATGAAATGTCTTGAACTTTCTAGAAATGGATGTAAAAAAGCATGTGATAGAATTGTGTATTGTAGTGTTATTTACAACGTACAATGCAAAAGGAAACAAAAAGAGCAAAAGCTTCCTAGAAATTTTGACACGTGTCAAAATTAACTCTACCTACATCTTTTTGCAAAATTGCAAACTTATTCAAATAATCACTGTACAACACAAGCTAATGAAACAATGATGCTACAAAAAGAAATCCAACAAAGATTGTTTTTATCATTTTGAAATATAATCAAATATAATGTATAATGTTATAAACATGGAATTTAAACCAAAATAATAAAAAGTTAATACTCATAGAACTACATATCAAAATCAGATTCATCGATTCAAATCCTGAAATCAGTACATGTATCATTAGATTCATTAACTTCAACGTCTTCCTCATTTGTCTAATTTAAGTTGTAATTAAATTAAAATTGATGTTGAATGGCCTTTCGATGGAGAAGGTTACCTAATTGATAACAACTCTACCAATTAGAAAAAACGGTTGTATATAAATGCTAATTTAAACACATTTGTTATTTATTTTTTAAATTAAAAACAATATCTGAAGAGGAAAAAAATCAAAACTAAAAGGTTCACTTTTTGTCATGTATCATGTACACCTTTTGTGCCTTTTTTGCCGTTCAATGCATCTGCTCTCATGTGTGTCACAACATTGAAGCATAATATATTCCTACCGCATTGTACACATCTTGCAAATGGCACATTTTTCACAACCATGGGCTATTGTTCTCCACTTGCAAAACAATTCATTTGTATGTTCGTTGTCTATATTTGAGTTTAGCTATAAATTATGACCATTAAATTTTAGACTTTGTTGAAATACATCCATATTTTGGAAATCTACAATGACTAAAACAAGACGACCAAAATTAATTTTATAAAAGTATATACAGAAAAAAAAATATACAGAAAAAAATATAACGATTTTTTTTGTTTCTTTTCAATAATTTTTGTATGAAATTCAAAATTTTCTCAAGAAGTAAAACGTATTCTTAGGGGTACACTTGAATTTTTCGATTTCCAACCATCTTACTTTTTGATATTTCTTTTCAATATCAAAAGTAATTATGTTTTTGACACAAAAATTGTATAATTTTAAGGTATTTTATCTTTTCACATTGGGAATTTTTGTTCTTTAAAATATACATTTTAAAAAATATTTTCGCTAAAATGTTTTTTTAATCAAGCACCATGTTTCGATTTTTTAAAAATGTATTTTCTAATGAGTTAATCATGGTAACATTTTCATATATAGAAAAAATTGCACTTTTTAGAAAAAAAGCTGTGAAGCTTTGTTAATGCATTTAAGTTTACATGTAAGCAATTTGGTTTTATGCAAGGTTCGAGAACTCGGTTTCAGTCTCGGTTTTGGTAGGTTGAAATTTTACTAATGTCGGTCAATTTCGGAAGTTTCGGTTTCGGTTATGATATTGGATTTTTGTATTTTTAATGAGAAAATAATAATAATTGTTGCAAACTTATATACAAATATAGTCTATAAAAAAACAATGATGCAATATATAACACGAGTCCAAGATGTGTTTTCTATAAAGGTTCAAGTCCAACAATACAAGTCCACATAAGGCATTTTCCTATATTTTCAGCTCAAATTGAAAAGGAAGTAGCCCACATAACATTTCTATTTTAATTAACTTCCATCCCATCTAATAATCTTCAGCTCATTAGTCTTCGGCCTATTTCCATTTCAATTTCAGCTTCTCTTAACCCTAGTTTAGTTGCTGCCCTTTCATACGAAGCTAAAGAAACAAAAAACGACATCATCGAACAAAGATTTCTTACATGCGATGTTCAAATTTGGTCGAATCTCCTCTACAATAAATTTGGTAGACGCCCCTCTCCTCCAATTTTGTGGAAGCTCGGTGATGCTTGAATTTCCTCTGTTCGAGAATTTTTTCGAAGCTCCTCTGCTCGAATTTCTTACATGTGAGGTTTTTGTCCCTTATCTTCTCTTCCTCTTGCTACAACAACTCCGATTTTTTTTAAACGGGACAGGATTTTGACCTAATTTCGTCCCGTCTTCGGCCGGAATCGATCCGAGATGGTTGAAATCTCGTGGTTCCGGCCGAAACGTCACACCAAGGTTTTAAATATCGGATTTCGGTCACGTTTCGTCTCGGAATTTTTACACAAGTTATCTCGTATGGGGGGAGATCTCGGACAAGATGAGTACATACCGGTTTACATCTCGGATTGACATCTCGGGTCTTATAATGTATCTCGGGAATATCTCGGATGTACTTATGTGTCTGAAATTGATGTGTCAAAAATTTATTTAACGGTTATAGCTTTCTTAGTAAAAATAAAAAAGGTAGCATGCTCAATTTACATGGAAAAATGAATATTTTTAGAAGAGTAGTAACTTGATTAACTTAATTGATTTGGTAATGATTGAATAATATCATTTTATTTGAACATAATAAAGAAGTGAAACCTTTCACTATGACTTATTAAGATAAAAAGTAACGAATATGTTCAAGAAGTTGGTAAATTATAATTGGATTGAGCAGTTCTTTTGAATCAATATGAAAATAAAAAATATTATGCAAAATAAGAAAAATGTATAATTTCGGATGAGATCTCGGATTGAGATTTGGACCCATATTTCGGGTGAGATTTGAATATCTCGGGGAGATGAGTGTCGAGGGAGATATGGAGGAGATTTAATGTCTTGTCTCGTTTAAGTGTGAAAAGGAAATCTCAAAGGAAATCTCGGACGATATATAGGAGATTTAAAACCATGCCTCACACGATGGTTTTATGCACAAGTTGATGTTTATTAAATAAAAACATCAGATTTTACACTAGAGAACATTTTATATAAATGCAAAATATCTTTCACCAATTAAGAAAATTATGAGATGTAACAAGGTAGTTGAGGCGATAAGGCGCAAAAAGGCGCCAAGCTTGCGCCTTGGGCTTTTTGGCATCTTGAGCCTTTTTGCATGTCTTCTATACAACTGTGCGTTTTTTCCGTTATAAAAAAATAGCAACACACATTAACTTGAAAAATGATAATTTTAATGTAAAAACATATCTGTAAATAATATTTTTGCAAATAAGAAATCACTAGCTGCTATGTACGAAGTCACAAATGATAAAATTGACCAAAACAATGTCAAATTCAAGTCTACAACGTCTAAAGCATAGAAATTACAACAAAAAATCAAAAATCATAAAAATATTCAAGTTCAAGCGTTCAACACACACTTGAAATTTAATTCAACTTCTAATCATTAATAACCAAGAAAAGATATATATTTTTACAACATTTATATAGATTTTTTAAACAGACTAATATTCAATTTTAATTCAACTAAACTTTTTATTCAAACTAGAATTGACTAAAATTAAAATTAAATTAACATTACTTAAACTTTAAATTAAAATTAACTAACCTTAAATTCAAATTCAAATTAACTAAATTTAAAATTAAAATTAAATTAACATCAAGTGAACTTTAAATTAAACTTAAATTACAATTAGCTAAACATTAAATTAAAACTAACTAAACTTCAAATTCAATTAAATGAAATTAATACCAAAATTAAATTAATATTAACTAAACTTCAAATTAAAATTAAGTAAACTTTAAATTAAATTCGGAATCTAAATTAAAAATAAACTAGTTACTTTTAATCACGGACTTAATTTAACTTAGTTTAAAAGTTTAATTTAACTTTAATTTAATTTTTAAACACTATTTACTTTAGAAATACTAACTTAAATTTTACTTAACTTACTTAAATACATAAGAAAGAGGATATTTGAGTCGAGAAGATGAGGCAGGGGAACTATAAGTGTGACAACTATAAGTGTGACAACGACGCTGGACAGGAGTTTGCAATAGTGGCAAACGGTGGCTTCGAGCTCAATTTGTTGTAGTCCCTTAAGTTTTGACTTAATTTAGGGTTGAGAACCGATTCAAAATTAACTGGACCGAAGAAAATACTCATTTTCCAACCCAGAAACCAAACCCTAGTTGAGGGGCATTTTTTAGGCGCCTTGGGGCTTCGTCACCTTAGCAAAAAATGTGTTTTTAAGTGCCTTGAATAGCTTGAGTGCCTCAAATTACAAAAAGGCGCAATCGCTGCCCCTAAGCCTTATTGCGCCTTAGGCGCACCTAGGCGCGAACCTTAATAACACTAAATCTAAGCTTGTATGGGTACACTTAATTATGTTGGTGAGGTTAGTCGTGCAGTAAGTGAAAAGAATTTTTTTCCAAAATTTTTGATTGAGAAAATTTCCAATGCTTATCTACAATTGAAAATGAAATTGTCACTTGCTCTTATAAAATTATAATCGTATTGTATCTGAAACGTCAGTCGAACATTAGATATCATCACTAGAAAAGAACAGGCGAGATTTATCTTTAAAATTAAATCTTTACAATCTAATTTTATCCATGTTTTTACATAAAATATTGATGTTGTTTAAAAAGAAAAATAATAATCTAATGATGAAATCGGATCTTTGATCCCATATTTCCTTAAAAAGAAACTGCATTTGTAAAGTTGACTATAACAAAAAAAAAGGAACAAAAACAAATGAACCTATATATGGGTTTTAGTCAAAGATGATGTTTTATATGATTTCCTACAATAGAATACTCCCATTTGATCAATGTGTTAACGAATGAAACTAAGGAAAATGTGTCCACAAAGCAAAATTATATAGCAAATTTGAAGTCTGAAGAGTCAAGACCAAGTAAAAAAAAAACCAAGTAAAACCTAAACTCAATGTAGAAAAAAAAAACAGAGTATAGAGCGGTGTAACACTTAATGACGCATATATAACTATAAGCCAGTTTTACCTCGGATTAAAGCATTAAAAAAAAAATCAAAGAATAATGCACAAGCATAAAATCAAAACATGGTGCTGAAATTAAAGAGTACAACATGGATGGTATGCGATAATACATAGTTTCAAAATAAAATAAGCAAGGCCATTTTTTTGCTTTTTGTGTGATAATGAGTGTTTAACACTCAAAAAACTACATAACGTGAATGGGTCAATTGTAAGATAAATTTTTGAAAACATAGGGTAAGGAAAAAAGGTGTTTGAGTACAGGGATGATATGTCGATAGAAGATATGAGACAGTCGAAATTTTTTATTATGGTTTGGCTATGTTGTTAATGGGTCAGTATGTAAATATGGAATCAAGAAGAAACCCAAAAAAAAAAAAGCATAGAAAGAAGTTATAAATGACAGATAATGATGATTTTTGATTGTGAAGCATGAAGAACTAGTATTACAATACAATGTCACATGATCACACATTGATGCCCATAAAATCAATTAAAATTATTCAGGATTAAGACTAAACTAATGATAAGATGCTTAGGAGTAATTGTATGCAGTGAAGTAAATGGACTTGACGTAATAATAGCAGCTACTTAAGAAGCAGAATGAATTTTGTAGAGAGCCATTTAGGTATTTTATGAGGAAAAATAGGTCAGCAAAAAACATCATCACATAGATATACTGAAAACAGAGCATATCATGTTCCAAATTTATTCATATTGTATAATAATACAACTGATGTGATAAAACATGAAGTGGACAAAAATTAAAAATATGGGAACACCAAATGAATATGTTAATGGCATTAGATAACTCCACGGACAATAGTCATGACATGTGGAGGGATGTAGGATGTCGGTATGAAGAATATTCACACCGTTATTGCCTTTTTAGAATGATGAAGCTGAACAAGGAGAAGGAGAACAATGTTGGGTGTGCAAAACAAAATGTATACCAACTTAAAACTAAAGAAAAGCTATGTGTTAGATCATGCAACAGGCAAACATATTAGATTACACCTTATATAGATCGTACTCAACACAATTTTAGAAAAATTCCCAAAACACTCGAGATGATATTATGTATTACTATTGCTATTGAAATTAGTCATGCCATGTCAACTTAAAAAAAATGCAAAATAAAGTGAGGTTCTACAAGACGATTAATGAAAAAAACCATAGGATCGCAACGTACATCGTCATTTGAATACACCTCTGCATATTAATATAGTCTGACTCTGACGTCCTAATAGTTTAAGTTAATATAAGCATAAATTATGCAGTTGAAATAAATAGATCCAAAATAGATAGCCTGCATAGCATGATTATTCTTAAGGCAGCCAGTAATAGACAATAAGTAATCAATAGGCACATACTACCTTTTACATCTTGTCTTAGAAGAGTCATAATAGCCTTATGCACAGCATCCCGTTCCACATTTTCCTCTAGGAAAGTGAAATACAGGTTAGAAAGCAAATGCATGACCCAACCAAAAAAATTAGAGCAATTATCAATTCAAAATATAGAAATACCACATATTAAGAGTTGATCAAGAACTTCTGCTATTCTTGAAATATATTCCGGGTTCTCTTTGCAGAGGAGTGGAAGCCCTCGGATTGCATGGACTCTGACCTGTAACAATTTATATAACAAAGCATAAACAATTTATTTTATACAATGAAGGAAATAAAATCACAACAGATTACCCTCAATATTGTTTTTCTACTATCAATTACAGTAAAAGCCTGATTATCGTCACACCATACACTTGTTGCTAATTTATAGAAGTTGAATTGGAAGGCAGAAACAAGATACTACCTATTGTGAATTGAGTAGAAATCAACATTAACTCAATTGTATTTTGGTATGTTGTATCGGTTCTTCAAGCGTTGAATTAAAAGACAGAAAAACAATATCGTAAGAATAATAATCATCATTTAGCCAGTTTCACTTTCAATTATTGCTAGACAAAATCCACGACGACTTCTAACTTCTATTTATTTGAGTTTTTCTTTTATTGGCAATTTTTTATTCTTATGCACCACCTAATCATTACCATAGCTCTAATATCAGGTTGAATTTTGACATTTCTTGCATAGCATTTATATGTATTACGGGGATAACAATTCAATTCCACATACTACCAATTCATTCGGGACGCGATTTTTTTTATTTATAATTTTTGCTGTGGTACTAGTAAAATTTTCATCCGCCACTCAACTCACACTATATTATGTGAAGACATCTAGCAATATCGACCTAAGCTTGCTTATATGCACTGGGTTGTATAATCTATCCACCAAAGAACCAAGATATGCTCACATGATGTATCATGGCAGACCCATCTTATCCACCATACTTCCTAAGAAAGGTTTCAAATCGATGATTTTAAAGAAAACCTTGGGTTGATATCTCAACTGAAATGAAGGAGATTTAAAACTCTGATAACTGACTAAGCTGTCAAATCTCGGATTTTGGAGAAAATCTCGGGCTATCTTAACAAATTCGCACCGATCCATCAAACCATTAACTCTAATACCATGACAAATTTGGTACTTTGTATCAATGCAGTTCGATCTATACACATATTGGCTTTAAAGTGTTCGTACAAGAGTTAATAAATACTATCAAAAAAAAAAACTCAAATGTTATGTGTCTATTGACTTCTAACTATAGAACTACATAACTTTGTTGATTCGTTTATCTTAATCCAAGCATTTCCACTTTTAAATAGTGGACACTTCTCACCAAAGTTTACAACTCGAATACAAACCTGATCTTGTAAATGGTTTATTATCACCCAAAAGAGACTGGGGATGAGGCCCAAAAAAAAAAAAAAATTATGCGCTTTTGATTGAAGATAAACTGGACTGTCCTACCCTCTAATTTAAACAATGAGTTCCACTTTTATTCTGAATCTTGTCGAGTTAAGCTGTCCAACGTTTTCATAGAATGAAATTTAATATTTCGCTAGTTTATTAGTAGAGATGGATACAACCAAAAATTATTAAGAGCTAGATCATAGCAACATAACAATCATACACAGCCACTTATATATGTATAACAGAAAAAATAGAAAAATATACTAACCGCGAGTTCCTCTTCTTCAACCAAATCAAAAAGAGCGGTAATTGCCCTAGTGGCCAAGGTTGGAAAGAACTTAAAAAACCTGGGAATAAGCTGAGCTGCTAGCTGTTTTGCTTTGACGCTTCCGCCTTTAACAGCCATTATAATCTCTTCATAGTCTCTCACATTCTAGAAATATGGTCACAAATAATGTGAATTGGAATCCTAAAAGGATTAAGAGGGTAGACTTTTCGGGAAGCTTTAATAACTTACCTGAGACTTGTCTTTCGATTCGCTAAGGCGCTCTCCAGCGTCGTAGAGCTTCTCTACTTCAACATCGGAGGAGCTAGGGGGCATGGTTTCGGAGGATTTAGGGTTTTGAAGAAGCCGCGAATGACTGATTGTTTCGGGTTTCTTTTGCTTATTTGGGATGTCGATTTAGTTTTGGAAAGGGGCTAGGAACTGAGGTCGTAGCTACTTGATTACAGTTTAGTTAGATTAGACAAGTTCTACTGCAAATACCAAAAATATTATACTCTTAAAAACGAACTAAACTTTTTTACTTTATATGGCTAAAATATTAGAATAATCAATGAAATTACATTTTTATTCTTCGTCTTCTCTTTTCAAACAAAATTTCCGAATTAGGTTCCAGCATAACAAATTCAACTTTATATGTTTGGATTTTCATGTTTTTTATTCTATAATTATATTCCAGACCAACGTAACTGCATAATTAATACTATTGATATCTGTTTTTGTTTTATATATAACAAGCGTTACGGCACGTGCTTTGATGATGACACACTCTGGACGTATGAATTGTTTTTTTACAAATTATATATGTTTAACGCATTAAACAAAAAATGATTTGCACAAATATTTGACCATAATTTTGCATTGAAATCATGTGTAGTTAGTTTGAATTTTTATTTGTAAGTTGCAGCATTTAACTTCTATTAGTTTAAAGTTTTGTTATATTGTTAATTAGTAAAAAAAATGAATGTAAAAAAAATTATTTGTTAAATCTTATTTTTTAGTGACAAGATTTGCTAATATTTGTAGAGGGACGTTTTGAATTTGTAAATAAAGTTTATTTGTTAGATTGTATTTTTAAGTGATGGGATTTGGTAATACATGTAGAGGGGCGTTTTGAACTTTGTAAAGTGATTTTAATTGTTGGTTCCTATTTTAAGACAATATTAAGTTCTCATAATATATACAGAGGGGCATTTTTGACAGTTCACGTTGATATCAAAAAAGTGAAACACTAAAGGTATTACAACTATTATTAAATATAAATAAATATATTTACATTTTTTAACGAGTCTAAAAACAGTTGTTGATGTCGCAATGAAACAGAAAAACAAATTTTCCTTGAAATTAAGTTTGAAAATACAGTGTATATAAAATAATTTCGGTGGTTGAGTATAATTCTCTAATGGTTGTAATGGTTGTAGTGGATAAGAAGATGGAAGCAAAGTAACAAGCTATTATGGTTGAAATACAAAAGTAATTTTCCTCTATGAAGCAACCGCAATATATCAGCCTAGGAATTATAGAGATAGAGGAAGATCTCCATCTAACTTTGATACATGAGGTTCTTCTATTGGCATAGATCATGGAAGCAGCTAGCAAAAGGTAGAAGACAAGGAAAAAGAGATGGAGTCAAGGCACGAGACACATGATGGGTCGGTACCGATACATCATGGACTGGGCTTGATCCATCAAGGAGAGAGGAAAATCCTAGGGGTGCTTATGGAGGCAATGGTGTTGATGTAAACGAGCTATCAGTCTTGTGGATGGAAGAATTAGAGGAAATTCAATGAGAGACGCTCGTAGAGGACGCACCTCGAATCGACATCGAAGGAGGCTAGAATGAATGGACTCCCCAGAGATATGGTGACCTAGGCATCGTTTTATGCTTAGACGTGCAATGTGTGATCCTGGTGTATGTTATGTTCAAGCTAAGATAATCCAGAAAGCCATTGCCGATCCCAATTCTTTGTATCGACTCTAACATTCGATACCGAACCACTCTCTCGTTACCGACCCAGACCTCACTAGATAGCACACCGAACGACTCACTCGATTTCTCAAATCACCGACCCACTTAGTCTTTTAGGTCGTTGATCCACTCGATCTCTCAAATCACCGACCCACGCTCTACCTCTCTCGTTACCAACCCACTCTCTCCTTTAAACCACCGACCTACTGCCTAACCCAAGCAATCGACCCCGTTTTTCTCTTAGAGCACTGACCCAGACTTATAGGCTCCTTTACCGATCGAGTATTATTGGTGTGTTTCAACTTGACTCTCCCTAAGAAGGATCGGCCTACAAGGATTGTCGATTGGGCTTTCCTATTCCTCGAGCACCCGATTTCCCTCCCTCATCACAACAAGTCCTCTCCTACAAATTGCAAACCTCCCTAAAACCATCAAAGACGACTCCTCTCGAAATTGGCACGAATCCATGCCATAAAACCCTCTACTACCTTCACCTTAATACGTTTACTTGCCCTATTTCTCTTTTCTCCCACTCATCCAAAAGATCGGTATATATGCGATAACTCCTAAGTAGAGGTATGAACCCTTACCTATGTGTTAATTCAGGGTTGGGGTGAAAGGTTCTTGAAGCTTGGAGTCAAGGGGTATGGTGGCAGCACATATGGAAGACAGTGGAATGAAGTTGTGAGATAGTTCGGTGGATTGGAGGAGATAAGGTTTGAAGATGTGTTGGAGAAGAAGGGAAATAAAGTAAGAAGTGAGAGGGAAAGAATGAAGGTGTGGGTTTATATACAGTGAAGGGGAGACGAACGGACATTTTCCTGCAGAACCGGTCAACACGCTCTGGTGGGTCAGCAAGGTAAATATGCCAACCCTTGCCCATAGTGAACCGACCCAGTGGGTCGGCCTTCTATGCCGACCCACCTCTTGTTTCTAATAATAATAATAATAATAATAATAATAATAATAATAATAATAATAATAAAAGGAATAATAACAATGGTAATAAAATAAAATGTGTATACATGAACATATACACATGCGATGATGATAGAGGATGGTAGCGTGATGAGGAGACTAATACTACCGGGTCAGTGGAGAAGCATGGGTTTGAAAAATTCACCGTAATTTAACCTTCGAGAGGTTGTATACATTCAGCTTTTGAAAAGTTGTATCAAAATTTTAAGAGCTTCTTCGAGATTGAACTAATACGTTCAAACGACACAAAGCTTTGTCAAAGGCCAATGAAAAGCGACGGTTATTTACCATTCGGAACAAGTTAGCCTCTAAAAGCGGAAGTACTCGCTGATTCGAAGTGCATCTGTTGATTTACACAACATATTTTGAGGGGGCAAATGTTATCCGGCTACTTGGCCCGGCTACAAAACGATAGTTGCGGAAGATTTGGTTGAAACGAGATAGGACTCAAACCAAGAGGAGATTGGAGGTATCAAGGATCGATGCAACCTGTGTGGTTCGACATGTCTATGTTGATCGATGTTTGATAGTGGTTCAGTTGGAGTATGATAGCTCTTATGGAAGGTCATGGATAAGTAGGCCTTGGTGGGTCGGCACGTGTTATTCGGTCAGGGGAGACAAGCCAATGTGGGTCGGCACATAGTGGTTCGGCCTAGGTGGATCGGTGTAGATGTGGATCGGCCTCAGGAAGATTATTATATGTGGATCAGCATTCATGTGCGGTTAGGTCTACGTATACGTTTCGACACGTATGGGTCAGCATGGGTGGCTCGGTTAAGGAAGGAAGCTCAAAGTGGGTCGGTCAAGGTGATTCGGCCATTGTGGTTCGGCCTTGGTTGATCGACATGTGTGGATCAGTGCATGTGGGTCGGCAATTTAGGCTCAGCTGCAGTGGTCCGGAAAAACAGCAGGAGAATTAGCAAGACTACCATAGGACGATACGTTCGGTACTGTTTCACTTTTTATCACACCCATAATTGCTCTGAGTTGCCTGCAGATTTGCTTCGAGTCATCCACAAGGAGACCCTAGATCGGCATCAGGTGGATCGGCGGTAGTGAATTGACATGCTTGGGTTGATCTACCTAACCTACTAGCTACGGCCCGAGCTATCTTGGTCATGGACCTGTATGGGAGATCCAGCCTACCTTCGTCTATAAATAGAGAGGCAGAGGTCCAGTTGAGGGGATCTTTTTTCGAGAACTCCAGGAATACTCTACCATTTTTTTGTACTCACTTCTTTTCTATTCAAACTTGTATTCAATTTGTTGGTTTATGGATTGTATTTGTACTCAAGTAATTGAAAAAATAATAAAGATTATATTTAAAATGGACGTAGGCAATTACGCTGAACCACTATAAATCTGGTGTTCACATTTTTGTTGTTCTTTTTACATTCACTATGTTACATCACTGTTTTAATTTACTTTCTTCATTAATCTCTCTACACAGCTATATTCAAGGGTGTTAGTGACTAATTTTAGTGCTAACACTACAAGGGGAGGGGGGATTTCCGACGGCTGAAAACCGTCGGCGGCCGTCGGAAGCCGTCGGCGGCCGTCGGAAAAAGCCGTCGGAAATGAAGGCGTCGGGGAGCAGTATTTCCGACGGCTACCGACGGGTGATGCCGTATACATTATCGACGGTTTCCGGCGGTTTCCGGCGGTTTCCGACGGCTTCCGACGGCCGTCGGAAACCGTCGGAAACCGTCGGAAATCAGGCCAATAAGCCGTCGGAACCCGTCGGAAACCGCCGGAAAATTTCGACCAATAAGCCGTCGAGAGCCGTCGGAAGCCGTCGGAAACCTGTTGTTTTTTTTTAAAATCTGCTGCAAATAGAGCCTTCCAACCACATTTCTCTTCCAAACACTACAATATCAATACTGCACAATCAAATAAACAATAATCCAACCAAACATGCAAACCAATACTCCAAAATATTCAATAGACACAGAAATAAACTAAATTAGAATAAAAATAAAATACAAAATATACATAACATTCCAACATTAACAATAATACTAACAATAACTGTTCTAATCATGCATATCCTGATACAGCTACAGAACCAAGTGTATTATACATAATTATACATATCAACAATTAATTGTTCCTTCTACCAAATCATTGTAAACTAAAACTAAACATACCTGCACGAACGAATTAGAAAGCAATGAATCAATCTGCCCCAGATCCAGAGCCAGCCGATGAAGGGAAGCGGCCACCAAACTGCTGCATGTACTCAAATAACTGTGCCGTCTGCATGGCCTGTTGGCGGTTCTGCTCCTCCAACTGCTGAACTCTAGTCTGTAATTCTTCTATACTTGCTAGCTCGCTCTGAGGTCTACTCCGCCGTCTCCTACTCTGACTACTGGACTGCAATAATTGAAAAATAAATAAAATCAAAGTTTATTGTTTTGAAAAGGTAAGAATATCATATTTTAAGTATTTTAAGAAAAATTAAATTATTTACCGCTAAATTGCCAAATCCGTATCGTCGACCATGCTCTGGTGGACTCATAACGGACTCAAAAATAATGTCCTCTTCATCGGTCGTCAGCTGCTCTCGACCCGTATCAGAAAGGAGTTTCTGTCGCTGCTCCATAAACATCTCCTGCATTGACAAATTAATAATATCATATCTTATTTCATAATAATTTGACAACTAAAACAATTACTAATACTGAATAAAATGAAATATGCTTACATGGCTTTTACTGGATTTATCGTCCTGCCATGTGTACGAAACAGTCCCGTCTGGATTAACATGCTCAACAGCATGCGTACGGGTGAACACGTCCATATAGCTGACAGGACCATGTGCCTCGGCTTCCTGAAGTTGATTGTTACATACAATTATTATACATTTAAAATCATATAGCATAAACTATTTACATTTATTATTCAGTAATTAAATTTACCAACTCCTGCCGATACTGCTGAAACGACTTCGATCCTCCGCGATGAGTAACGGGATTCTTATTTCTATTTGCAGAGTTTCTATCTGACTCTGCCTGTACACTCTGCCTGTACATTCAAAAATACAGTTTTACTCACTGTTCACATTTATATATTAATTTCACACATTTATTCGACGTATTACGCATCAACTTAGGGCTGGTTTAACATTTTGTCATTTTTCAATACACACAATTATAATTTAGAGTAATGCATTTTTTTTGTGTCATAAGTAAAAACGTGCACAATATAATACTCCTAGTTCATTCAATCATTTTATCTTATTCCAAATAACGTATACAATCGTCGAATCAAGGCATACACAACAAAATACATATACATGAACATGCACAAATTATACGTGTTTATCACAATTTCACGATAAAAGATGAAATTGGTATACCATGTGATGCTATAAACCGTTATTACGCTAGTGGAAACAATTGCAATCATTAATTCGCCCTAATTTATCAATTTATGCAAATCTATAATTAGGGTAAAAACTGAATTTTTCATAAAAATAAGAGATTATACCTGAGATTAAGAGTACTGAAGCTTGATTAGAGTGCGTTGGAAGATCCGGAAGCTAAAAATTAGGGATTGGAAGCTTAGGGGTTGAATTTGGGGGGTTTTTTGGGTTTTTTTCGTATGAAATGGAGGAGGAAGAAAGGGCTCGGCTGGCTGGTATAATCGCAAATTTGCGACGGCTTCCGACGGCCGCCGACGGCCCGTCGAAAGCCGTCGGAAAATGGCCGTCGGAAGCCGTCGGTCTTGGCTGTCGGTATTCTGCCTTTTTCTTGTAGTGTAACAAAGTTAATTATTTACTCATATGATTCTTAAAAGTTATTTCTTAATGTTATTTAAGAATGTTTAGTTACTATTTAAGGGTTTAGAAATGTTTTAATTATATTATAATTAATTATTTAAATATTCTAACGGTACTTTAATTTTTTAATTAATGTTAATTAATTATATCGATTTAAGTTATTTAATTGTATTTAAAGGATAGTTAATTTTTATATTAATATTAGTTTAAGCTAATTAATTACTGTTCTAATAACATTTTAAAGTTAATTGATTATTATCTTGATATTATTTTGAAGTTAACTTATTAATACAACAATAATGTTTTAAAATTAATTTAATATATTATTAAATGAGATTTTAAAGTTATTATTTTAAATGTGATTTAAAGTAAATGGAATAGAGGGATGTTTAAATAATAACTTGTTATTTAAATGTAAGGTATGGTTTATCAAGAGGACTTTATGAACTTACAAAGTCTAGTAAATAAGTTTTTTTAATATGGAAGAGTTTTATAAATGGTTTGGATATTTATAAAAGGATTTATAAACGAGTTCTAAAGAACAGAGATGGGAGAGGCTTTATAAATGGGATTTACAAAGAATGTTTATGAATAGATTGGGGAGTTATAAAGAAACTTTATAAATTGATTTGGAAATATTTATGAAATAAGAGATTTTGAAAAGAAATAATTGATCTTCATGGCATAATTCGAGGGTAGGGATTGCCTACATTTACTATGGATTCGTTGGGATAGCGACGTAACCATTGTGTAAACTGCGATCCATGATTGATACAAAACGATACTTTCAAAAGATCTATTTTTAAGAGTTTTCAAGTTCTTAGCTTAGGAGGTGAAATAGATTGCGAATATGCTTATACCATTGAGATAAGTATATGGTTATATTTTCTAAGCATAAAAAATATAGTGGTTTGTGAATATACTTATCCCATTGAGATGAGTATACGGAAGTGATTTCTAAGCATTTGAAACGTGATTTTAAATTTAAGAGGCTTGGTGATTTCCGTAGGAAATGTAATCTTTGTGTTGAATGCTTGTTTATTTGATAGTTAAATAACCGACTATTAAATCATGGTCTAAATATGCAATCCTTCTTTATTTTGGTGGTAGGAAAATATTCCCTACTTAAGACCGAAGGATTTCAACTTTGGAAATATCTAGGGCAAACACGAAGATTATAGGCACAGTTACCATCAGTGGTGCTATATTGTACGTATAAACTTGTTTCGTTCTTGTAGGACAAATGATAAGAAGATCCATCCACTTAAACGGTTAGGCGTGATCCCCGATCTTATGTATTGTCTAATTATTTCCTAAAGAACTGGTATTGAGCATTTCGAAAATCGGCATTTGGTTTTGTGGAGCACGCGGAAAACAGAAGAGTGTACTCGTAAGAGACGACTCGAACCCGTAACCACTACGAAAACCATATACAGTTATATGAAAGAGTTTCGTGATATATTGAGATGTTGGGATCTATGTGTGATTCTGAAACCCGTTGTGGTATGGAAATCCAGGTGTGATTCTAGGATAAAATTGAGATGTGGGAATCTATGTGATTCGGAGACCCATTAGGGTATTGGAATCCATATGAGATTCCATGATCTATTTGGTGGTGGTGTGTAAGATGGAATGTCGGGCATAGCCTCATCAACGGGAATGACTAAAACCAGAGATATTAAGCATGGCCAGTAGGGTTGGCAAACCCATAGGGTGTAGTGGGCTCCACCTAGACATTACCTATAATTGTTATGCATGCATGGGGTGATGCGCTCGGTCTTAGCGAGACCGATTATGTTTTTCCTATGGTACATCACTAGGGATGTAGTTGCTTCAAAAGGATACCTCTGACTCTGTGTGTAGGAGGACCGTTCCTTGAAGTACCGATGACACCTCCATGGAAATCCTACACAATTGACGAACACGCCTTTTCGGTTTTTCGATTATATCTAGTGTTGTTGTTATGTACACTCACAAGCACCATAACTGCTTGATTGTTATTATTATTATTGTCCTTATACATTATTATAATATCATTGAATTTTCATATATAAAGGTTTTGGTTATCATAAGGTAAAAAACCGTCCGTGTTTATATGTGACGTGGTCTTGACGAGATGCCTTTGATTTTAAAGGATTTTACAAGTTAAAATAAATAAAATCCCTTATGATTTGAGTTCTCACGCTGGTTTTACCAGACTGACCCGGGCGTTGTTTTTCTATAACGCTCGGGTCAAACCAAGCATATTTCCAGGTTTACTAGGATATTTGGAGTTTCAAGAGACAAGTTGGAGGCCCAGAGAGTATTCACGTACATGTTTATTTTTCCATTGCATTTATGGTTGTAAATTATTCAACATTTGTGAGGACAGATTGTTATAACTATCCGAGCTGAAATAGGTTAGTAAACTCTGATGGATGTCTATATATACATATATTACAGTTTTGTTTTTGTGTAAAGGTTGATTGTATATTATAGATTATTCGTTCTACTGTAAGATTCTATATTGTTTAGTTTCTTCTTGTCTTTTTTCTTTTCCCTAACTATCCGCTTTCCCATTCAATTTGGGTTAAACATCTGTAGTTTATTGTCAGCTTAAACAGGACGGAAAAAGTGGATCGTTAAATGTGGTGTCAGAGCTTAGATTGCGCGAACACCTATGCTTGGTAGGGTTGACTCATTTGAGATAGGGTAAGTGAGACCGTAAGATGAGTTTGAGAGTGCGTATATATATAAGAGCGCGTATTTATTATTTTTCATAAAAATATTTTATATTATGTTGTTTGATCCGTTGAGTGGCTTAAGAGTTCTAGTCGATGCGTTTGGCCAACGTTAATGATAGAGATTTCCTAAACACTCGAACAAGACCAATGGACACGGTATTGTTTTAAAATTTGGCAAGTGAAATAATTTTACCCAAAATTATATTTTATATATAAAAGAAGTATCTTTCTCAAAAACTTATTGTAGTTATTCTTGGTTGTGTTTGGTTGTTAGAGATGATAGTATTCCATCTTTATGTAGGATTTGATCGGTCATGCTCGTCCATTTCTACGCATCGACTATTGTCGATTAATCTATCTGGAATCTTCCTTTTGAAACCTATGTTGGGTAGACATGAATTTTGGGAATGTTGAAATGAATACAATGTGAATTAAGTTTCACAATTTGAATATGAGGCACTTGTTGATAATGTTGGGTTAGAATATAATTTCTAAAGGTTGTTTATTTAAAGAAAATTCAAACATTTTAGAGTGGATATTTTAGAAATGATTTTATATAAAGGATTGATTTGATAAAAATTAAGTTTTAATAAATGTTGTTTTATAAAAAGAAAATTGGAATATTTTGAAATAAATAGTTTGGAAATGATTTAAATAAGAATAAGTAATGGCGACTTGATATTTCAATTTTTCTCCTAACTCAAGAAGATTTAATTCTTTTCCATCTTCTCCAGTTTCGCATCCTTTCTCTAGGGTTTCTGCTCCCAATTTTAATTCGCTAAATCATATCCAATTTGCCGATCATTGGAGTGGTTTTGTTTGGAGATCGAATTCTTGTTTTAGGTGTGGGGATTTTTCGAACTTTATTAGAGATTGTCGAGCCCGTATTCGTTGCTTCAGATGCGGTCTTCTTGGTCATAAAATGAATTGGTGCTTAAGTAATTTGAAGGTTCCGGTTGCTGGAAGCAAATCACAGCTGAATGTCCCTAACCATTGTTTCCATTTCGTTTCGAAGAGAATGAATTATCGGATCATTTATGGGTTCATAGATTTAAGGGCTTCGAGATTTTGGAGGATCTTTTTTTTGCATTTTGATGCTATTAACTCTGTCAATATTGGTATGAATTATAAAGCTATATTTGGTGACCCAGAAACTAATTTGAATGCTGCCTGTTTTAAAGATTCAAAGTTTTCTTATTTTAGATCGAATGATGTGAGTTTAGATGAGATGTGGGATTTCAATACTAATGTCTTGGGGTTGAATACTATGGATCTTTCAGACTCAATGCTTTTAGATCCATCTGTAATGAATTTCATTTCAAAATATAAATGTCATGAGACAGCTTCTGGTTGTGACATTCAAGAGCAATTGTTTGATCGAGATTTGGATAGTTTTGTTTTCATTAATGGCAGAGAGTGTAAAGCAAGTGGAGGTTGTGATATCGCAGATGGTTCTGTTTTGTTGAATAAAGATTTTATCAATGTGTAGGTGATTGCTATCCAACTATGGAGATAGTTAATGAGGTTGAATTATTGAAAGGTTCAAAGTGCTTGGTCGTTTCTTGTTCAGATGTTGACTATGTGCTAAAAGAAGATAAAGAGGTTGAATTTGTTGTTGGTAAAACTGGTGTTCCTGTGGCTATTGAATCCATAGAAAGGGACATGGTCATTATGTGTATGACTAACACTGTGCCAACTGATTGTTATATGAATGATGGAACGGTGGATACAGTTGATAGCTCTGCTGGTAAAAGGAATGAATCTGTGATTCCAGTGGTGCATCATTCAGATATCAATGTGTGCATGTCTACTGACAACGTATCAGCTGATTGTTGTATATGAATGATGGTATTAACTCAAAAGAATCGAGCTATTTAATATCTGAACCGACAATACTTGCTGATGACATCAGTTTGAAAGTGGATCCTTCTATGTTGGTTATCAATAGTTTAAATTCTTGTAATGTGGTTGGGGTAAATATGGGAGAGTATAATTCTGTTTCTTTTGAAGGAATGGAGGGTACACTGCGATTCCAATTGGCAGTTCTCACAGTTTGCTTAATTGTGGTGATTGTGTCAGTGACATGGTTAGGGCAGTTGTTAGTGACATGGCTAGGGCAGTTCCTGTGGCTGTTGAATTCAAAGAAAGGGACATGGTCATTGTGTGCATGACTATGCTTGAGCACAATGCTGTGTGGGTAAGCAGTTTAGAAGATAGGTTTGTAGACTATGTGAATTTCGTAGCGCAGGGGACAGTGATGTTATGTTCAGTTTCAAAGATAGAGAATGATGTTGAAGTAGTGGAAGGTTATAAGCGTTTAGATGTTTCTTGTATAGATGTTGATTGTGAGATATGGTTCATACATTGGACAGGGTCTGTATGTGCATGACTGTGCATGAGCACAATGCAATGAGGATGAGTAGTCCAGTTGATAGGGTTGTGAACTTTGTGAGATTTGTAGTGCAGGGATACGGGGGTGAGCATGGTAAACAGGGGATGTTTAGTTATTTTGTCAAAGTAGATGTGGTAGTTTCTTTGGGCATGGGTTTGGTAAATCGGGCCTTGTTCTTTGGGCTGGGTGACAATAATGTGAGAAACAATATGGAGGATTTTGCGTTAAAACAAAGTCTGGATAAGCCTATTAAGCTGGAATTGTATGTTCAACGAAAAGATAGTGGCTTGTTTATGGTTGATGTGACTCTACTTTGATTGGAGAAGTCGGTTTTGTACAGACTGTTTACTATCATACTCGGGGTTTCTAATTTATATTGTATTGCTATCTTAATTTATATTGTATTGCTATCTTGCATCTGTAGGTAGATTTCCACTTTCTCCTAACCATGCTTGTGATTCGACTCATGCGTCCAAATCTGGTAGAAGAAATAATAAGATTTATTCATCAGTTGATATTAGGAGAAGTCCTCGTTTAAAACTTAAATCTTCTAAGTCTTATGCATGAAGGTTATTGATATATTGGGGAATTATTACGGTGTTTGTTGTTTTGGAGACTATACGTGGCTTGAGCAGATGCAATATGTTTTTTTTTTTGAGGTTTTTTCAGGTATAGTTGTTGAGGTTGTGGAAGTTGTTATAGACAGCTGCTTATCATTTGGAGACGTTGCAGGTTTTAGTTTTTTGATAGAGTTGTTTATTTAGGGAGAATATTTAGTTTCATAGGATTTTGGGATGGTTTTATTATTTTTCTTTTTGTATGGGGTTGTTTGCTACCTACCAGGCTTGTTAGCAGCTCCTTTTCTTTTGATGATATATATATATATATATATATATATATATGTATATGTATATGTATATATATATGTATATGTACACACACACATGTGTGCTCTCCTCTACTGCAGAGGATCATATATTTCTCTCAACAAAACTAGTTCGAAAATGATTTAATATGAATAGTTGGTTGTATTAAATTGGAATTTAATAAAAGAAGTTTATTAAAAGAAAACTTAAATATGTCTGAAATAATACTTGTATAATGATTTATATAAGAAAGCTAGAATATTTTCGCAATAGATATTCGAGGAATGATTTCCTTTAAAAGGGGATATTTTATAAATTTGATAATTTTTTAAAAAAAAGTGTGTCTTATAAATAAAAGGAATTCGAGAGTTTAAATCCCAATGATTTTGGCAAAATGGCTTTCAAGGTTTAAAGGGTTAATAATAGCATTTGAAAATATTTTCGAGTTTCTAAGTGGGCAATTGCTACCATTGGGATGTCGCTATATAATTGTTTTGATAAATAAATTTTGATATAACTCCAAATGTATGATTTGATTTACCATAGAGTAAATATGTGTATAATCATTTTAAATGATTTGGAGAAAAAGAAATAATAGTTTTATTTGAGATAGTTTGGAGTATGAATGATTTTGAAAATGGTAATAATAGTTTTCTTAAAGGGGTTTTGGTGTATCAATATTTTGGAAATAGTACACTTAGAAATATATCTAAGTGTAAATACCTTTGAATTTTATAGAAATATATATTCCTTTGGATTTGGTTTGGGGAACGAGTCTCGATTCGTTTTGTGGTGATCGAATAATCTTCAATGTGAGGTCAAATGTTTGCTTAGGTGAACGGTATTGTGTACTTAGTAAATTATTCTCTTTGTCATCGTACGGTCGGAACGAATTCAAATCCAAATGAATCCAAAGCAAATTGGAATTGGATATTTTATTGAAGTATTTCGCTGGAAATATATTTTATGATATTGTTTTAAAATGGGTTTGAAAAGGAAGAAGTGATTTTAGTTAACTAGTTCGAGTGGCTCGAAAATAACTAAAATGGATAGGAGATACATTCAGATGGTAAACATTCTCTTGAGTATTATCTTTCTTGTAAGGAATGTATTATACTATTTGGTAATACATAGTTCATTCGTATACTTTTGGGGTTACTCGGGCTATAACAAATATACATAATATCATTCAAAAGTTTTTGAAATAAATATTCGAGTATTTGACCCTTAAATTTCCAAAATACATGGCATCGTTTCAAAAGGTGTTTTGAATAGAAACCGTGTGTTATAAATTCTTAAGTGAATTCAAAATAAAGGTGTAAATCTAATAGTTGTGTATACCCTTGTAATGTAGTAGAGTGTTTAATAAGTTTTACAAATCTGATGGAGTTATATCAAATGCTTTTCATAAATATTTTAATGGGAATAGAATTGATATTGAATAACCAATTAAATAAGTACGTAGAATGGATATAGATCATTTCTCTCTCCATATAGTTGATCTAATATTCGAGTATAAGCTTTAAGGTGTTTCACACCTTTCCAAATAAAGATTTATTACTCAATTTTTGACGGCGAGCACTTGATGATGGTTCTTGTTATGTAACCAAGATTTTCTATCATAGCCACAATCATGTAAGGAGAGCAGAGGTTCCTAATCACGGAGCCTGATGTGGGTCCACCCTAGTAAATCGGGTGAGTGATACTGATTTGGAAGTGTAGTCATATATTGAAGTAGTGATCGAATCAGATTATGTATATAGATGATCTATGAACATCATGCGGGCTTATGAATGATATTGGGTGTTCTTGTGTGGAAATTTCGAGGACGAAATTCTTTTAAGGGGGAGAGTATAACGACCCGTATTTTTGGGTCATATTTAAATTGTTTACATTTCGGATCTGAATTAAATTGTAATAAAATCTATGTATCAAATTTGAATTTGATTTTAATTACGTATTTTTAATTTAATTTATAGAATTTTTCCATAATTTTTAATTTAGAAAAATAGTAAATTTCCATTTCACATGTTTTAGGCAAACACTGACATTTTGAAACTTCATAGAATTTAATAACTTGTTTGTTTTATTTTTATTTTGTGATCGGGTAATATTGTTAAAAGCGATTATATAATATTTTCTGTCGTTTCTAGCTCGGATGCAAACACGACACGGCGTGGCGAGGTACCAAAAACAAACGTACACACGATACATAGCTTTTTCTCCATAGCCACCTTTTTGTTCACTTGTTTCCTCCACTCTGCTGCTATTGTCCCCACTGTCGACAATATTCCCTTCCACCATAGCAGCCTTTGGCCCTCTTATCTCCCTAGTTGAAGATTATCAAATTTATATAAGTACTTAGGTAGTTTAGTTTTCGCCTTCTCCATTTTTGGGTTCACTGTAAAAAAAATTAAGCCATGAAAGCAAACTATCTCTCATCTTCAAAAATCAATTCCTCCTAATCTACTCAATTTAATCAAAATCCCCCAACATAAAATTTGTTCGTATCCACCTCTAGTATTTTAAAAATTGACGATACTCGATTTCATCGAGTATTGATCGAGTTCTCGCCATTTTACAGTAAAGGTATAATGTTGTTCAAAAATTGCAAAAATCATTTCTCTCTCGATTCTGGAAGAATTGATCGACGCTGTGAGCATCGTTGGAGTCGTATGGAGGCGTGGTATTTTTAGGGAAGTTTCGGCGTGATTCCGTGTCGACGATCGACAT
Organism: Allium cepa; assembly: GCA_030765085.1. NCBI lineage: Eukaryota > Viridiplantae > Streptophyta > Magnoliopsida > Asparagales > Amaryllidaceae > Allium > Allium cepa. Next base: position 638,283,290 of record CM060941.1, read on the forward strand.
TCTTCGGAAACTAGGGCTGTAGTTAACCAGAGTTTGAGACAACGAGAGTTCGAATGGAGTATGACATTGGGTTGTGGAGGAAGAGTGCATCTCAGATCGATGTTTCATGGAGATCGATGGTTATTACTGTCGCGTTTTTTCTCTCGAGCCTATAGGGGGTTTTGGGTTTGTTCGATCGGACCTTGGTGGAAATGGTCGGAGGTCATGGTGACGGCGCTGCTAGGGTTAGCTTGAGATTTGGAGTTTCCTGATAGGATCGATTTGATGGTTGGATGGCCAAACCTCCATGCACCGTGCACGGCGTGCACGTAGATGGTGGGTTACTGGAAGTCATTGGGTGGAAGTAGAAGATGGCACTGCTCAATTGGGTGCGCGTTGAAGTGTTGGGCTGGGTTTGGTTTATGTAGGGCGAGAGGCTTTTGATTTAAATTATTTTAAATATATATATATATATATATATATATATATATATATAGTTAGAAAACTTTAAAATGTCCTATTATGTTCATATGAAATCCGTTTAACTCGCGGATTTTTGCGTTGGGCTCGTGTCGGTGGGTACAACTTTGTAGTGTGCTTTATTGATAGGTTTAGGATGTTTAAAAATTATGACATACGAAAATGGGTAGAATTTAAATTACATTATTTTAAATAATAACGTCGTTCAAATTTATATATCTTAAATATTGATGTTTATTTGGCCAAACAAATTACTGTTTAGTTAATTGGATTGAATATGACAATTGGACATTGGTTTAGCGGAATAAAACACCGTTTCGCTAATTAAATTAATTTGGCAATTAATTAGCAGAATAAATCCCCGTTTTGCTATCTTATAGTTTTGGACGTTTGCTTATATATCGTAAACTGATAAGCCACCTTGAATAAGTGATATATTAACCAATGATGGTTAAGTGTTGGATTTATTTATATAGTCATGGATTATGTAAATATCTGTTATTGACTTGAAAGGTTAATTGAAAAATATGGTAGCCTGTTAAGTACCATTGTGATCGTTAAGCCTCCATCAAATTCGAAAAACTAATTATTGTTTGAAATTTATTTTAAGAATAATTATTTTTATTATAAGGTTTAAAGGAAATTATTATTTAGTAGTAAGTTTTAAAAAGTAATAACTATTTGTTAATAATGTTTTAAAAATAGTTTATAATTGTTTAAAATCAGATTTAAAGTAATTATTTATTAATATGATTATTAAAAGTTCTTTCTCAATGTTATTTAAGAATGTTCAATTACTATTTATAAGTTATGGTTTAGAAATGTTTTTAATTATATTTTTATTAATTATTTAAATGGTTTAACAATACTTTAATTTTTTAATTAAAGTTAATTAATTATATTGATTTAAGTTATTTAATTGTATTTAAAGGATAATTAATTTTTATATTAATATTAGTTTAAGGTTAATTAATCACTGTTCTAATAACAATTTAAAGTCAATTAATTATTATTTTGGTATTATTTTGAAGTTAACTTATTAATTCAACAACAATGTTTTAAAATTAATTTAATATATTATCAATGGGATTTTAAAGTTATTATTTTGAGTGAGATTTAAAGTGAATGGAATAGAGGGATGTTTAAATAATAACTTATTATTTTAAGTTATTTTAAATAAGGTATGACTTATCAAGTAGACTTAATGGACTTCCAAGGTCTATTAAATAAGTTGTTTAAATACGAGAAGAGTTTTATAAATGGTTTGGATATTTATAAAAGGATTTATTAATGAGTTTTAAAGAACTGAGAAGGGAGAGGTTTTATAAAAGGGATTTGGGATTTATAAAGAATGTTTATAAATAGATTGGGGATTTATAAAGAAACTTTATAAATTGATTTCGATATTTTATAAAGTACGAGATTTTGAAAAGAAATAATTGATCTTCATGGCGTAATTCGAGGGCAGGGATTGTCTACATTTACTATGGATTCGCTGGGATAGCAACGTAATCATTGTGCAAACTACGATCCATGATTGATACTAAACAATACTTTCAAAAGATCTATTTTTAAGAGTTTTCAAGTTCCTAGTTTTGGAAGTGAAATAGATTGTGAATATACTTACACCATTGAGATAAATATACTTATATTTTCTAAGTATCGAAATATAGTGGTTTGTGAATATACTTATCCCGTTAAGGTAAGTATGTGGAAGTGATTTCCAAGTATTTGAAATGTGATTTTAAATTAATGAAAGATTAATTTAAGAGGCTCGGCGATTTCTATGGGAAATGTAATCTGTGTGTTGAATGCTTGTTTATTTGATAGTTAAATAACCGACTATCGAATTTTGGCCTAAATATGTAATCCTTCTTAATTTTGGTGGTAAGGAAATATTTCCTACTTAACCCGAAGGACTTTAACTCTAGACATATCTAGGGGAAACACAGGAATTATATGGTACATTTACCATCGGTGGTGCTATACTGTACGTATAAAAAAGTTTCGTTCTTCTAGGACAAATGATAAGGATATCCGTCCACCTAAACGGTTAGGGGTGATCACCCGCTCTTATGTATTGTCTGATTATTTCCTAAATAACTGGTATTAAGCACTCCAAAAATGGCGTCTGGTTTTGTGAGCACCCAGAAAATGGAAGAGTGTACTCGTAAGAGATGACTCGAACCCGTAACCACTACGAAAACCATATACGGTTCTATGGAGGAGTTTCATGATATATTGAGATGTTGGGATCCATGTGTGATTCTGAGACCCGTTGGGGTATGGGAATCTAGGTGGGATTCCAATATCAAATTGAGATGTGGGAATCTATGTGTGATTTCGAGACCCATTGGGGTAGTGGAATCCATGTGGGATTCTGTGATCTATTTGGTAGCGGTGCATAAGCTGAAATGTCGAATGTAGCCTTATCAGCGGGAACGACTATAACCAGAGATAGGAGGCATAACCCGTAGGGTTGGCAAAACTATTGGGTGTAGTGGGCTCCGTCTAGACGTTACCTACAGTTATTATGCATGCATGAGGCGACACACTCGGTCTTAGCGAGACCAGCTATGTTTTTCCTATGGTACATCACTAGGGTTGTATGTTGCTTCAGATGGATATCTCTGATCCTTGTTGTAACAACTTGTAACTTTTAACGATTTTTATAATGTAATTAACTGAATTTTTCTTGAAAATTTGACAATAAAATTTGGCAATGAAAATTTGATATTTGGTATGCGTCTATTTAAACATAGCAAATTGCAGATTTTTACTTATTAATATGAAAGTTAGTTCTGTTGTGTAATTTCCAATTTCAAATTTAAAATCTGTTAATTTGTTGAAAATAAAATATTTTCAAAATCTAAATATTTTCATATAATAAAATTGTAAATCATTTTCTAAGTGAGACGTCATATTTCGTTTCGTCAAATTTGGATTGCTCTAGCTTCGTTTATCTTATTTCGACAAATTAGCAATAATTTGGCAGCGAATATCGACTTTTAATAGAATGATCATATTGTTGATATCTATGTACCATTCTGTTCATCCCGTTGTGCTGATCTCCACAGTATATTCATTCCTGTATTTCAGCATCTAGGTCATGGTGAAATCTGCGAAACGGTTAGCCGTTTCGGTACCCGTTTTAAGCTTTTGGCTTTCCTTGTGTCCTTTTGTTGTCCATCATGTAAAACAAATAGCCATCAGCCATTAATATTTTCAGCTTTTGGCTTTTACAATTCCCATTGTTTTGAATAAACTGGCTCGTCTTTTCACTCTGCTCATTTCTCTTCTTTGTTATATGCTTTCGTGAAAAAAAATTAAATTAAATAAAACTGCTCGCTTGACTTGTTGCAATTGTTCTTGCTTCGGGATTTCATTGGTGTTGCTTCGGGATTTCATTGGTGTTGTTTCGAGAAACTGCTAGCCTCCTTCTTGTTCGATCTGCTCAGTTTCTTCCCTTCCCTACGCCTCCTCACCGTGCTTCCATTCGAAGCCTTCTCTTCGCTTTCCACCGTCTCTCTCCTCTGCCTAGACAACTGCCGTGCCATCATTAATAGCTGTCGTCACAGCCCTACACCTGACAGCTTCGACCGTATCTCCATCAATCGGCACAAGCCCCGTCACTCTCTCCGCCCCTTGACCTGACCAACCACCTGTGACTTCGCCTGCCCTTTGCTCCACCTGACCAAACTCGATCTACTCCTCCACCTTCCTTCACTTGCAGCCCAATAACCCATTTGTGGCAGCACTCCCCTCCACCAGCAGGTCCTCAACGCCGACGCACGCCACACCTAAACAACTTTCGCCATTTCCACTTCCCATCACCATAACCACAACAACCTATGATACTCTCCTCCGTCACCACATAAGAACAACAGTCTGCCTCCTCCTTTGGCCCACCTACCCATTGCCGGTCCTCCACTTTTCTAACACCTCGCTGAACAAATAGCTCACATCGCCACCTTCATTGCCGTGCTCACTGCCACATAACCAGCTTTGACAACCTCCAACCCATTTGCCCTCCCACCAAAGACAACTGCCACACCTTATCCTCCCACCGAAGCACCTCGTCTCCTCCCTCAACTTCTCGCATTACCGAACATGACCCCACCGAAGCCTTTCCATCCCACTCGACCAAGCACCAAGCTCATCGCTGCCACCCATGACAGCTTGCCCTTCTCTTCCCTCATTTGTGCCACGCCAGCCCCGAGCTCCACATGTGCAGTGCCATCATTTTCCTCTAGCAGCAGACGAGCAATCTCCACTTTCTTGTCATGCTTTCCTTTAAAAAAAATATAAAGCACGTATGTAATAGAAGCTGTGTAACCTACGAGATTGAGCATGTATTTATTCATGTATTTTATTGCTTAAGAAAAGTTCATCATTCATGTCTTCTTCAAGTTTGTTGCCTGAGACAAGTTCATGTATTCGTTCACATCTTTGAAGCCTATTTGAGGAAGTACGGTAATATATGTTTGTTTATATTTGCAATGCATGATTTTATAAAAATAATAATGACATGTAAGTACATATTAACTTAGATATTTGTTTATATAAATATGAGTATACGTGAGCTGGTTTTCAAATATAATAATAAGGGCTTCATTTTAGTAAAAAAAAGTGTTTTAAGAAGTAATGATTTAATATATATATATATATATATATATATATATATATATATTTTTATGTGTTTAAATTTAATATTGATTTGAAATTACATAAAAACGATTTTATTTTTAAATATGTTTTGTAAATTGAATATTGGTTTTAAGAAAAATATATAATATACTTTTCGTTTCTGTTATATCAAGCTAATTCTAATTTGTTTCATCGATTCCTTATTATTAGCCCTGTTCATCGAACCTATGTTCATCTTGCTTTGCTTTAAGATTTGTTATTTGGATTGGTCGATTGTCGAGTATATGATTCAATTCGTAGCTTTTCGTGTTGTCAAATTCCTCCAGCCTTGATAGGTGAGTAACCACTCACGATTAACATTCTTATATATAGTAAATATAATTCACATGAAATGACAATTGAAATATGTTTTTAAATTTGAATTGTTAGTTATTTAATTATTAGATATGATATGCCATTATCTACAATTGTTCACCTATGACATATGACATCATAACCTGTTATATATATTATATTTGAATTTATTATTGATGATTTATGCCTGTTGTTGATATGTTATATTATTATCATATTTGTTCTCACTCTATAAGTTCCCTAATTTAGAAATTCTGTATGGGTTGAAATGATACATACTCGAACGATATTATAGATTAGGGGAAAATTGTTATGGGTTGAAATGATAAACCCAAGCGATTTTCATTGATTTTTAAATTTTGGGTTGCGGGTTGAAATGATATATACCCGTAAATATTTAAATAATTACGGATTGAAATGATAAATACCCGTATCACTTGACCATATGATAGAAAATTATATACGGACACCGTTGGTCTATTTTTGAAAAATAATTTTCAAATTTTTGAAATGCAATATATAGGTTTTTATAAATATTGATTTTTAAATTATAATATAAAAGTTTTATTTTAATATATGTATAAAATTTATATTTTTAAAATTATATGTTTTGAAAATTTTAAATTCGTAAGTTAAGTTTTAAAGTAAATTACAAAATTTTACTTATAACTTTATTAATTTTAAATATATGAAATAAGATTTGAAATAGATTTTATAATAATAGGATTTAATTTAATAACAATTTAATATCATAAAATTTATTGAGAATTTAATTTAACTAATAATATATGCATTATGTTTAAAATAATTATTTAAAATTGATAACAATATTTTTAAAATAGATTTTGTGATAACTTTAATAAAGTATGGTTGGAAGATGAATTGAAATTGATTTGAAACATTATTTGTTTAAAAATTGGATATAAATAAGAATTGATTTGAACTTATTGATTTTTGAGATTTTAGGAATATTATTTATAACCCTATAACTTTATCTTGAGTAAGATGATTAAATGATATATTCAAATTTAAATAAAAATCGAAATTGTATATTTAAATTTGAGTTAAGTTTGAATTTGGGATTTTATTAAATATTCATAAAAGGTGATTAAGTGAATGTTTCAAAATTAAATAAATTGAAGTTACATATTTAATATTTTAATTTTGATTTAAATTTGTTGTCTAGGATTTTATTTAGATGCTTATGAAAATGGTGGAATGAATATTTTCAAAATTAAATGAAATTAAAGTTGAATTTTGAAATATAAATGAAATTTATCGTATTGAGTTATTGTGAATTGTTTGAATATTTAAACTTTGAAACCTATTGAATTTGGAAGTGATTTAAATTTGTAGTTCAAACTTGGATTTGAAACCGATATAGATTAAAAATGGTTTAATTAGAATTTGAATCTAAAATCGCGAACTAAGACTGATTTAAATTGATTTTTGGAACTAAGGTAGATTTGAAGTAATTTGTGAAATTGGAAAAAATAATTCTAATATATAAAAACTATTTTCAATATATGAACTATTTTAAATCTATAACCTATTTTAAATATATATTTATTTTAAATTATGACTATTTCAATGTATAAATTATTTTCAATAGTTGAACCTTTTAAGTTGGAACCGTTATGATTTAGGTTTAGTGGATTAAATACTAATATTTTGATATGATGGTTTAAAAATATTTTGTGAATATGATTTCGTAATGGATATTTTGTCGGAACTAAATATGATTCGGAAGTAAATATGATTTTGGAAGTGGTATGATTTTGAAAAGAATATGCAATTTTGATATGAATTATGAACTGTTTGAAGTAAAAAAACTACCACGGTGTGAAATAAGCGTTTGGTTATTAAAGGGACCAGGATCGGATATTGTTATACTCTCTGCTAATACCGAAAACCACTTTAACAACTATGTATGCGGTGGAGATTCCAGAATGAAGTAGGATGGTTTGGCGATGATTCTGTATGAGGTATTAACGCAGCCCTAACTCCCGTGAGTCTGCTTGATGTGACTAAAATAGGAGCTATACCGGGCCAAGTGGGATCGCTCCCCTATCGGGCACATTTCTTCGATAACATTCTATTACTTTATGATTCGAATGGGTGCATCTTTGATTTGGGATTGTGTCTCGAGGTGGACGGTAGTAGCTGCTATGCGTTACCACCAGTCCGGGAGTGCAAATGGTAGAATCCTACCCTGGGATTGCCTCGCGTGCCTTGTCACATGCCTTATCGCACCTTCTACGAGTTTGGTTTGTGTCGTACCTATGAAGTGCTCCTTGATAGACCACCGTCTTGGTGAAGTTTATAGTACTGTATAGACTACGACATTCATATAAAATGTTTTAAGGAGGATATGGGTAACGCCTTAACGCTATTATAATACTTTGCTTTACTGATAGACATGTTATAATAGCGTATATTACTACATGGTAGATAGTTCCACGGATCCTTCGAGGATGGAAATCCCAAACATCCTTTAAGTTATATTGTATTTCACTTGGATATTTCACTTAAGTTGATTTACTAGTATAAGAATGTTAATCCTGAGTTGAGTGTTTTGTGTTTTTCTTTATGCTTGGGTCGGACTGAGTGTCGCTGCATTTGAGACTCATCTTTGGAGCTTGGAGCTCTGCTTGAAGATCTGTCCTCAATTTCTTTTCAGCTTTTAGTTGTTCCCAGTTGTTTATGTTCAGACTTATCAGTTGTTGTTGTATTTGAGACTAATTGTATTTGTGATTTCTATTATATCTTGTTTTAGACTCTGTTGTTTACATAGTAGCTTCATGAACTACTATTTATTTATTCCGCTGCTTATTGTTGTAAAACTCTGTGTTTGTGATTGTGTGATTGATTTATTTACTATATATGCTAAGTTTTGCCAAATATAAACTAACAATCTATTGTTTATGCAATTCAAGTCTGACATGTGGATGATTGTCAATTTGAATAGTTCGAAATAGTAGGGCATTATAATTGCGTAGGAAGACCGTTCCTCGAAGTACTGAGGGCACCTCCATGGAAATCCTACAGAATTAGCGAACATGCCTTATCGGTTTTAGATTATATATCTAGTATTTTTGTAATGTACACTGACGAGCATCACAGGTGTTTGATTATTATTTTTGGCCTTATACATTATTATAATATCATTGGATTTTCATATATAAAGGTTTTGGTTATCCTAAGGTAAAAACCCGTCCGTGTTTATGTGCGGCGTGGCCTTACGATATGCCTTTGATTTTAAAGGATTTTACAAGTTAAAATGAATAAAATTCCTTTTGATTTGAGTTCTCACGCTGGTTTTACCAGACTGACCCGAGTATTGTTTTCCTATAATGCTCGGGTCAGACCGAGCATATTTCCATATTTACTAGGATATTTGGAGCTTTGGGAGACGAGTTGGAGGCCCGGAGACGTATTCACGTACATGTTTTTTTCCATCGCATTCATGGTTGTATATTATTCAACATTTGTGAGGACAGGTTGTTATAACTGTCTCATCTGAAATAGGTTAATAAACTCTGATGGATATCTGTATATACAAATATTACAGTTTTGTTTTTGTGTAAAGGTTGGTTGTATATTATGGATTGTTCATTCCGTTGTGAGATTCTGTGTTGTTTAGTTTCTTCTTGTCTTCTTTCTTCTTTCTTTTCCCTGACTATCTACTTTTCCATTTAATTTGGGTTGGACATGTGTGGTTTATTGTCAGGTTAAACTGGACGGAAAAAATGGGTTGTCATAAAATCATTTCAAAAATGCTGTAGAAATTAGTGTTTTTAAAACTAGTTTTCAAAAAATAGAAATATAACCTTTTCTCATATATATTTTCAAAATACCTTTAAAAATCATTATAAATTAATGATTAAAATATAATATGATAACATATGACATTTTATAAACATTTTTACATAAATTTTGTATGTATTTAATATCATATTTTCAATATAAACTGGTTTCTTTCATATAAACTATATTTGTAATCTTTGTTATACAAATCATGTAAATCATTAAAAATTCTTATAAAATCATTTTAATATCTAAAATACACTATATTATTCCAGAAATCATGTATGATTTTTATCATAGTATTTACATATATCATAGATATATATGTCTCAAATGCTCATTTTTCACCATCCTCTTTATCTAAATCATTATATATGTAATATATACATATAAATTACATAAATTTCAAAATCATTTCTATGATTTATATAATTCATCATTTCTATATTTTAGATTCCATAAATCCATTCATTCCATATGAATTTAATCAAATACTTCCAAACCATTACTCCAAGATTTATCATTAAATCACTTGTATGGTCATCTTCATCAACTTTTTATTTTCTTTGATTATGTAAATTGAGTTCTCTTTTTTATTTTCAGATTTATACCATTTAATTACTGTAATATGCTAGTAATCATCCATATTAACCCTAAACACTAACCCTAAGCCATAATCATTTGAGTTGCAGATTTACTAAGTATATAGTGAATTAGGCGAAAACCATTCATAATAATCCAAAAGCCTTTAAGTTGGTCGCTGTTTAGAATTGGGTTCACCTCCAAATCTAAGAATCTATGATCGCAAATAGCATTAGCATGTAAGCCTTGACTCGCTTTTCGATTTGGTGGTTGATTTGTTGAAATCCATAAGGTTTGTGAGAGAAATTTGAATTTGACTAGAAAAGGTTCCTTTTTATGGTTTCCAGAAAGACAGGGATGGAGAAGAATATATAGTATTTTTTTATTTTGAAACTTTGAACGGCCTATGTATATTTAATAGAGGAAGTGTCAATTTAACCAAGTTTCAAATCCCTGAATCGCTAAAACATCTCTATCTCTAACATCTGGACTCCGATTTAGACAAATGAATATACAACATACATTAAAAAAAACGAGACAGTTATAATGAACCTAATTTTATTCCTAAATTCCAATGTTTGACAATGACAATTTTGCCCTTCGGTCATAATTATTGAATTTTATTTATTTTTTAATTATCGAAAAATACGGGTAATTGCATATGGCGTTTGTCGAAGGACTACAGTTGAATCTAGATGAAAGCATTGGAAATGAAACATTATTTAATAAAGAATTCCTCTCTTTAGTGAAGGAACAGAGTAAGTCGGAAGTGGGTAAAATAAGTAGATTTCAAAGATAACTCATTTTGTATCGATTTGGCCTATAAAGTGTAAAGCTATTGTTTTGGCAAGGCCGGCGGGGTTAAAAAATGGGACCCTACCATTTTTATTAATATACCAAGAAGAGTTACATAGATGAGGAGAACAAAGCTACTAACAAGGCAAGCGAGAAACAATGGCACAAGACAACTAAGAAAGATAGGCATATCAATAAGAAAAAATTAAAAAAAAACAATCAACATAGGGACACACAGGCTCAGGCACACTTGCATCAGGGAAGAGAATTATGGAAAGCAGGAGGAAAAACATGGCTGGAAGCACCAATTCCATTCCTCAATCCCTCCACAATACTAAATTTCATTTGGATGAATGTTTTCCTTTTACCAGTAAAGATAATAACATTTCTTTCATCCCAGATCATAGTGATGAAGAATTTAAGAGTGAACAGAATAACATAAGTTGATTCACATTTCCATCTCGTTGCTTTATAAATTAGATCCCATTCAACTTCACTGATCAAGGAAACAGTTCTACCAGTGGCGATATAGTTAATAGTGCACCATAACATGTGGACAAAAGGGCAGTTAAAAAACAAATGCAGAGTATCCTCTTCAGCTGCATGACAGAAACAACAAGTAGTATCAATGACGACACCACTCTGCCTCAACTTAATTTTTGTTTTCAAACAATTACCGAGTGTCTTCCATAGAAACAGGTTCTGCCTCTCCGAGTTATGACTAAGCCAGATTCTCTTATGCCAGCAGAATATTACAGCGTTACTTTGGCCAGCAAGAAGCTTGTACATACCACCAATCTTGTAACATTCCATACTCAATGACCAGGATATACCATTATGCAGAGAAAAAAGAACATGACAACCATGCAAAAGATTCCAGCACCGTCGAACACATTGATTACTCGAAAAAGGAAGGACAATACATCCATCAGAAATATAATCGTTAGCCAGAGCATCATTGCAAATACCAGATTGAACTTGATCATTGAAGGAGAGATGGTGACATAGAATAGTACTAGCCTTTACCCAAGGGTCATGCCAGAAGGACACATGACCATTGATACCAATCTTACAGTTAGCATATGGAAGTATAACTGATCTAAGTTTCAGAATACAGTGCCAAGTCCAACTACAAGATTGTGGAATTACCATCGTCCAGAAATTCTTTTTACCAATAATATACTTAGGTGACCACTTCACCCAAATATTATCTTTATGATTGAGAAAGTTGTAAATGTGATTCACCATGGCGGCATGATTCCATTGCAGAATATTTTTGATTCCAAAACCACCTCTGGACTTCGGCAATTCAAGCTTGGAGAAAGCACAGGGAGATAACTTATTAGAGTTAATAAAACCATGCCAGAAAAATTTGGACATAGCACTTCTAATCATATTAATCAGCTTAGTAGGAAGAATGAATGATTTAGCCCAATACACAGTCATGGAGAATATAACGGAGTTAATAAGGGTTAGCCTTCCTGCCTGACTAAGCAACCTATTAGTCCACAAAGCAAGACGAGTAGTAATCCTCTCATATAGAGGGATACATTGGGAGTAAGAAATTCTTGAAGTTGCCAAGGGAATACCAAGGTACAGGAAGTATCAGAAAGTTGCATGATAGAGTAAAAGTTTGTTATTTGGTTAATCTCTTCAGAACCCACTCCAGCTATCATCAGATCAGACTTAGATAAATTAATCGATAAGTTAGTAATTTTGTAAAATTTGTTAAGACCATCCATAATAGATGTAACAGTCATCATTGTTGGCTTAAAAAAGATAACCAAGTCATCAGCAAACATAAGAGAAGTAATTAGAGGATTCTTACATTTAGGGTGAACCGCAAAATGACCATCATGAACTTGCTGGTTAAGAATTTGCGTTAATACTTCCATCACCATAATGAATAAGTAGGTAGACATAGGGTCACCCTGCCGTATACCTTGTTTACTTCGAAAATATCCCTCATTACATTTATTGACCATTATAGAAAACCTAGCAGTGGAGATGCAAGCTTCAACCCATGCCACAAAGTGTTGAGGAAAATTCATTAGCCCCATGATTCTAACAACAGTGTCCCAATGCAGGGTGTCAAATGCTTTAGAGATATCAAGCTTAAACATGGCTCTGGGAGAAATGTTAGAGGAGTTGTAACCCTTCAGAAGCTCGTATGACATCAAAACATTATCAAGGATACTTCTGCTACTAAGGAAGGCTGCTTGATTGGGGGAGATGATGTTAGGTAAAACTAACTTGAGTCTGTTAGCTATAATCTTAGATATACATTTGTATATAGTGTTACAGCAAGATATATGCCTAAATTCAGCAACATGGCAGGCATTTTTCACCTTAGGAATGAGAGCTAGTGGCATTAACCGAAATAATCATTTTGCACTTGTTAAAGAAGTTATGAATAGCCTTCAAGAAAGACGGGCCAACAATCTCCCAGCATAAGTAAAAAAGGAAGCATTGAATCCATCTGGACCTCCAGTTGAATTAGTATTGAGAGAAAATAGCGTCGATTTAATCTCAGAGTCCGATATTGCTGTAGAAAGCATGACATTTTCTTCAGAATATATTTTGGGAAGGTTAACCGAGTCAAGCAGCTCAAGCGAAGGAGTAAAATCATTATTGTTGCCAAGCAACTTGCTGAAATAATCAAGAAATGTATTAGCAATACTAGGAGGGTCAGTGATGTATTCCCCGTTATCATCAATAAGAGTACTAATTAGCTCTCTAGATTGTTTAGCTTTTAGGGAGGAATGGTAGAATGAAGTGTTCCTATCACCATCCTTGAACCACTCCATTCTAGTCTTTTGTTTAGCCATAAGACCTTCCTGCTTAAAGGCTTCAAAAAGTGCAGATGATAAGGTAGCTTCCTGGGCAGCCAAATCTAATTTAAGGTGTCAGACAGCATAGCCTCTTGAACTTGATGAAGTCTGAGAGAGAGAGTGGAAGAAACCAAGTTGCCAAAGCCAAATTTACTACACGACCATGCTTTCAGTTCAGTTTTAACAGCTCTGAGCTTACACTGCAAAACAAACATTGGATTACCAAAAGAATGAGAGGACCATGCTTTCTTAACAATTGGAAAAAAATCAGGGTGAAGAACCCAAGCATTAAAAAATTTAAAATTTGTATTTCTTTTCTTCATAGCAGCACCAAAAGATAAGATTCGGGGAGAGTGATCAGATAGGCCAGGCATAGGAAGGAGATTTGACATATTAGGCCATTTAGTTAGGGCAAACTGGTTAGTGAAGGAGAAATCAATCTTAGAGAAGGTACGAGGAGAAAACCTTCTAGAATTATTCCAAGAGAAGGGGCACCTACAGAATTGATTTCAGTAAGGTTAGATTGAGAGATAGAATCGTTAAGGGGTCTAATTTCACGAAGGGTCATGGGATTGCCTCCAAGCCTATGAGATAACTGATAAGAGCAGTTGAAGTCTCCTATTGCAATCCAGGGATGTGTTTTCTGTCTAAACGAAGGGAGGAGATTAAGTAAGGGTTGTCTAGCAAAGACAGAATTGAGACCATAAATAACAGTTATGTAGAAAGAAGTGGAGGAAGAAATATGTAAACAGTGCACATGAATAAGCTGAGAAGTTGAAATTATTGGAGATAATAAAAAAACTGATGGATTAAACAGAACAATAATTCTACCAAACGGCGCTTCAGAGAGGTTATTTATCATCTTCCAAGACGAGTTAATGTAAGTAGCAGCCTTGGAAGAAAGAGGAGCATTCAGCTTGGTTTCTAAAATGGCAAGCATACTAAGGGAATGAGTGACAATTAAGTTTTTACATTGGTTTAGTTTAATCTCAGAGTGGGCTCCTCTTATATTCCACACACCAATGTTGTTCATCATTGATAAACTAGTTGGTTAAGAAGGATTTTCTTTTTGTTACCCCTGGTTAGAGGGGTGGTTTGGATATTACCACCAAGAAAGGTAAGGGATGTTGTGGAACCACCACACGGGTTGAGATCCAAAACAAAATGTAATTTAGCTGATTTGAGAGCTTTACTGCTACAAGAAGGTAAGAGACCTACTGGTTGCAATAATTTTGCAGTGGTAGATGGAGAATTATCAACAGGAAGGGGTTGAGAAGGAGGAGGAGGAGGAGGGAGTTTCCATGCACGGGGTGCTTCAATATGTTTATATGGTAGATCAGATTCCAGGAGAACAACAGAATTATTAGTTGTAGGAGAGATAGCATCAGGGCTACAAAATGTCTCTTTCAGGTCGTGCACGTGCACAACAGATACGTGCATAGAAATAGTTTGAGAAGAAGTGGGATTAGATTCAGTAGTTGATGTGTTTACATTGGTTAAACAAGAAGGGGATAACGATATAAAGCTCGAGTTTGTACTGGAAGAAGGAAGGGGAAGAGATGGAGAAGATACAATGTTTGAGGGGGAAAGGGTAGCAGCAAGCTTGCTTTTGCATGTTGAAGAAGGTGGAACAATAATTTTCTCATAAATGTTTACAGGTAGGGGGGAGTTGTTATTGATATTACATTCAGAAGCTTGCTTAAAATTGTCACACTTATCCTTCTTGTTAGCAGGACCGTTCACAAGGTTTGAAACAATCTCAGCACCATTTAAATTACAAGCATCCACTTCATTGTCTATCACTTCCAGTTCAGATAGAACATTAAATCCATTATCTTCCAGCAAACAAGTGTTACTCTTAAGGTTATCCATTTTTCCATCAATAACTGACTTAGAATACAGTTCATTTTCTATTTCCCCTTCCTCAAGCTCTCCACTTTCAATTACTATATTTTTTCCAGTGTTGATTACTTCATGAGAATCATTCTTATTGACTTTCAAAAAGGAAGAATTCATCCGTTGTCTTCTAGTTTTATTAACTACTTGCCATTTATGTTTCCTCTATCTCAAAGATTTAACAACATCACTCTTGTTTGCTTTAGTCTCATTAACGTTGACTTCATCAAAGTTAGTTTTCTTCTCATTCTTATCAATCACTACAACAGAATTAAACTTCTCATAATTAGACACAGAATGACCAAAAACATAAGAACTTGAACATATATCAGGCTTCCATTGGTATTCAATGTGAATGATTTGAGTTCCACCATCAAGGAGCTGAACTGGAAAGGAGTCAATCAAAATCTGATCAGGCTTAATTTCAATTAGACACTTAGCAAAAGAAAGCCTCTCCAACTTCTCCCTTGATTCGTCCATACATATAAGCTTACCCAATCGGCTGGCTAACCAGTTTATTCCAATGTGGGACCAGGAAAACATTGGTATGTTAGAGAATTTCACCATATTGACACAGAAGATACGCACTCACACGAATTTCCCACAAAAGGATCCCACTGCTTAACAATAAAGAGTTTGTTTTTCATAACTATGGGGTCACCTTGTAGAATCTTGTTTCAATCTTCATCACATGACAGAAGAAAGAGAAACCCATTTGATCAAACTTTAATCGACCCTTTCAGTTTCCAATATTTTTTCAAGTAATTGATAACAGATGAGTAAGATAATGGCTTATCAAGGAAGAACCCAATAAGATAGTTACTCCAAACTTGAGCTCCTGCATCAATAACGGAGGGAGGAGGAAAATCTCATTCATATACTCAGGGGTCATCTCAACTGGAATGTACTTCCCCGCGTTGCTCGGCTTACGCTTGAAAAGAGAAGTCCATGACAGTTGAGCATGATTTGGTAGCAGAGGTGGAAGGGAGGATGAGGATGGCAATGGAACAGAAGAAGAGGATGGGTCACCGGAGATAGGTATGGTTGGCAAAGGGGGTGGAGGGGGGTCTGGAGAAGGACAAAGAAGACAAGATGAAGATGACAAAAGAGGTGAGGGGGTGGAAGCGAGAAACACGAGAGAGGACGATAAAAGGACGGGTGAGGAGGGAACTGCCATGAAGTGTAAAGCTATTGTAGATCCAATCTAATATGGTTCTAAATAAAATTTTATTTTATTTTATTTTGTTGAGAAAAGGTTTTAATTATTTTTATTTTAATTAATATTTGATTTATATAAAATAGAGCACATCAAATATACTCTTGCGTCTACGTGCATGTAACAATTAATTCTGTAGTTTATCTTATAGAATGAAACCTTTCATTTTCTCTCTCTCTCTTAAACTTATTCAATTAATTAAGGGTATATTTTATTTTATATATAGAGAGAAACCTTTTGTTTTTCTCTCTTTAATTAAATTGATTAATTTATTAAATAACATTAATGACTAAATTTATACATGGCATATATTGTGAGTATATCCAAATATACTCCAGCATATACTGTGTAAGTGCGACAGATCATATTGTGTACATAGCTAATGTGTACCTGTTTGAGTGTTGGACAATAGGCACATTCTCCCTTTATATGCACATTGTCTGTCTAAAGCATTATTTAATTTGTGTGTGTGTGTGTGTATTTTTGTGTATGTGGTTGACGATATCTTCAATAAATCTAAATTAATTCAGCCAAGTCAATTATTTTGAATTCAAGTTTCATTTTCAAAACCTATGGTGTTTATTTAGTTAACCAATTTGAAAATAGACCTTAATCTATATTCCAATTGACCTCATGTGTATGTTAATAATTCAAAGTAAGATAAATATAGATATTTTACAAGCAATAATAAAGTATATTTTATTTAACAATACTATTGTGTTGATTTATGTTCATTTACATATTAATATCCTTTATTATTGGTATGTATATATGTGTATATATGTAAGCATACTTATATACATACATACATACATACATACATACATACATACATACATATATATATATATATATATATATATATATATATATATCTGTGTGTGTATGCATGTATCTAAAATAGAAGAGCAATTTTGAATAAATGGAAACTATCATTAACAACTGAATAAATGAATATACAAAACAACAAATCAATTAGCATAACTATACTTAAATCTAAATCAATAGAAATTATCAATGAAAAATAATCAATAGAAAATATCAATGTCAATTCAAAACCAATTTAAATGATAATAGGTTATAATACTTCAAGATCTACATTTGTATTTTTAAGGGACAATAAATGCATATATAAATTTATTGGAATTAAGTTACACTGGATCTGCAATATCATGGAATATATAAATAAAGACTAATTGAGTATTATCTTGTTGATGTTTCCTTTGATTTGCACCTTAAATGAAGAAAGCCCCTAGATCCGATCGAACCATCTCCAAAAATTATAACGATCTGAAGCATCACCTTTTGTTTTTTTTATTTTATGTTGATTTTGGAATTTTATTTTATGCCAAGGAGTTATCTATTTTCTACCATTAAAGGATTGAGAGAGGAGAGCTAAAGAAAAATGAAATGTTTGTAGAATAATAATGAAATGAATGAAAGAAGATTTTATTTTAAGGAAAATATTGAAACCTGTCAATTCCCTCATTTAAAACCTTTTGTATTAAATTCATTATTAAATCTCATTTAATCATCTCCTCCTTTTTCATGCATGTCGGCCATAGATGGTGCCTCATGGCCCTCAAAAATTTCCAAAACCACTAAGCAATTAATCTATTCTTGTTTAAATATTCTATCGATGTCGTATATCGATGTGCACATGTACAACTTCTATATATATACACTTTATTAAATATTAATGTATTCAAAAAAATCAAAAAAACTTAATAATTAATATTTCATAATTATTAATTAATATATAATGATTATGACTTAGTTAAATTGTGTGGTTTTTCGGAATATTCATCATCATGGTTGTGCAACTTAAAGATGTAGATTCAACCAGCGATTAATATCAAACAATTGAATATCAATGTTCACATGTCATCTTAGCCAATGGTGTGATATTTTGGCTGAATTTACCGCTTATGCATTTTTTTCGAAGGCAAACCAATTTTACTATTATAAGTGGTACGCACTAGCAATGGTTATTCACACCAATTCTCTTTGTCAATACTATATGACATTAGGAGTTATGAAATTTGGTTTTAGTCAAAATTCCAACATCATCCTCATTCAGCTTGATTAGTCCAAATACAAAATTCCTGGTTCAATAATAATAATTATTATTAACCATGTTGATAGAGTTTGGGGTATGCCCTAGGGGCAATTATGTAATTTGTTACATATATCTAACTCGATAACCAATCTTGTTCAAAATAAAATGTGTATTCTTTCTATTTTACACTTGTATAATGTATTACATTAATTAAATTAAAAATACATTCAATAGAAAATCCATAAATGACGTGTTTTGTGTTATAGTCACAAAGGGTTGTAACCATGAGTAATTTATAACAATAAAAATAAATATACTATTTTGAATATTCTTAGTTAAGATGTATTGAGACTAGATATCGATACATCCATTGATACTAGAGTACGTAACGCTCTCCAAATGTTGGCAGTATATTACTCATGGCTGTTGGAAGCAATAAGAGATTACATATTGATAGTTATTGGAAAAATATAGGATGACCCACTCGATAGTTTTTTGTTTGTTAATATAACTAAGGTCAAATAAAAATATCAATATGACTAATTTATATAGTTGTCTCAACTTGAGAATACTATTGATCTTCAATATGAAAGCTCTGCTTTTACTGTAGTTAAATCATGACACAACATCCATCGAGTGACTATAGTTGGGTCAGTGGAAGTATTAGAAGTGAAGCATTATTCAAGAGAGGATTTATCACCTTAGTTATATGAGGTTAGTATTATGGTTACCTAAATCAACTCAAAGTCAAAGTTTCTGGTTAGAGCATTTTGGTTAATAATAATTGCTATTTTTGAACCAAATATTTTTTGTTTGGACTTTAGAGTTGAATGTGGACGATATTGGAATTTTGACCATTACCAAATTCCATAAATCCAAAGCGATATAGTTTTGACGAAGAAAATTGGTGTAAATAAAATTCACAACCGGGTAATGCTTAACAAAGTAAAATTGGATTTTACCAAAACCAAGTGCGCGATAAATTTAGCCAAAAAATCACACCACCTGCTACGTGATGTGCAAACGCTAATATCGAATAGTTCGATATTAATCGCTGACCAAATTTACATCTAACTAGTCACATAACCGAAACAATGAATTCTCCTTTGACCAATCGATTTGGTTAATTTATAATTGTTATAAATTAATTTAAATTAATTAATATTTATGAAATATTAATTATAAAATTTGATTTTGATTTGGTGAATAAATATTATTAAATGTATTATAATAGCTAAAAATACGTTAATTAATATACGAAATTGATACGTGTTTAAATTGGATTTAAATGTAAAATATCCATCCAGGATTTAAATGGGTTTAAGGCCAATGGTTGGGGCTGATTATTTCAAATGAAATAAAGGGATATAGGCGGCCATAATTGGGGTTAGAAAGACTTGATAATGGATGGCTCGGATGGAAGGATATTGAGTAAAAGACGAGATCTCAAATTCTCTCCTTCATTTCCTCTATTTAAGAATGTCTACCCTCATTTGCTAGGGATCTTTTTGGATCCTATATCTAATTTATTTCTAGCCAATCCTTCCCTCCCATTATCCTAATTTATGAAGTTAAAATCAAATCAAATCGATTGCTATTCGATGGCTAGTGGTTAACGGTTCAAGGACTAGCACTCTATTGGATCAGAAATTGTTTTTAGGAGCTTACACCATCATTTCAAGGTGTGCTTAAGTGCTTTGTCTATAAGGTATATTCATAGTTTAATTACAAACATAATTTATTCTTGTAATGTATATTATACACACATAAGTAATATTGTTAATTAGGTAACGATTCCAATACGAAAATAAACTGCCACTATTTTTATTGGTTGTATGTATATATACATGTTTAAAAAAATAATTTTTATGAAAAATCATCTCCGTATAACATGGCTCGGGATTAAAAATCAATTTTCAATTATTTAAATAATTTAACATATAATATATACATATATTTACGTAGTTTATAATTTAAATAGTATACTGTACTTATGTAAAATATGAAAATATAATTTTATATACGATGTTTAATAAGTATATTATTTTTCAACATAAAGAAAATATTTTTTTATTTATATATTATTTTTAATAACCTTTAAATCAATTTATCATATAAATAATTGTATAAATCCATACATGTGTTACAAAATTTAATATATATTTTATAAAATTATGTTGATACATATTAAACTCATAGTAGAAGATAAAAAAACATTTTTTATTTAATATTTAAATAATAAAAAAAATTGAATTGAAACTTTAAAATATAAAATTAGTTATTAATTTTTCAAATTACAAAACTTTCATCTAAAATTTGCTGGAATTTTAAGATTTAAATTTAGTTTCGAATAAAATATTTTTATTAACTTTTAAATATTTTTAAATGATTATATATATATTTATTTATTTAAAATTGAAAAAATATCCCCGGCCATGCGTAAAATCGAATATATATATTAGTATATAATTTCATATATATTAATATACATATTTTATTATACATATAATATAAGCATTTAACCTATTTATCTATAAATATAAATATATATTAATTTTTTATGTATTTTTATAAGTGCTATTTTCGAAATTACAGCAAAAAACAATATTTATGATATTGTAAATAATATAAACATATTTATATTAATCAATATATGAATTTTGTTAATACTATATATTTATATTCATTTATAAATATTTATATGTTTATATAGAATTATATATAAATAAAATTTATATATGTATTTAAATATGTTATTATAAAAGTGTTAACACCAAAATTTGTCATTGACGTTCTTGAATAGAGTAGTGTAGAGAGATTAGTGAAGAAAGTAAATTAAAATAGAGAAATAACGTAATTGAATGAAAAAAGAATAACCGAAAAAGAGGAACACCAAATTTATAGTGGTTCGACGTAATTGCCTACGTCCACTTTGAATATAATCTTTATTACTTCTTCATTTACTTGAGTATAGATACAATCTGTAAACAAACAACTTGAATGAAAGTTTGAACAGAAGAGAAGTGAGTACAAAAAAGGCAAAGTATCCCTAGAGTTCCCCCAAAAAGGTCCCCTTAATTGTACCCCTGCCCTTCTATTTATAGACGATGGTTGGCTGGTTCTCCTGCGTCGACCCATGACCAAGACACTCCGGCTCATCACTGACACCTCCTATAGACCTAACCGAGCATACCGAGTTTCCAATCCCGAACGGTGGTCGTTGACCCACTTTGGCCGGGCTCAGGTTTTCTCATGAGTAACTCGAAGTTTGCTCTCACATAACTTGAAGCAAGTGGTGGTTTCAGTCGGAGCGAAAGAATGCCAGTCGCACCACTTTTGACCTAATTGCCATGGCCGACCCACTTCTACGTCGCTTACCTCAATCGATCCAATAAGGCCGAACCGACGTAGCCGAGCCATCCATGTCGCACCCTCCAAGGACGAACCATCAATTGCCTAGCCAACATGGCCGAGCCGTCCATGCCGAACCCTCCAAGGCCGAACCATCCTTACCGAGTGATCTTTCTTTGGATCTGACCTAACGCTCAAACCGAACTGGGCAGGCCGAACGTCTACCACCGAACCACATATACAGGCCGACCTACCCAATTTATACCGAGCCTCGCATTTCCAGTCCCGTTATGACTCGAGTCTTTTGATCACAACCTCTACAGCTATTTCCTCGTAGCCGGGCCACATGGTCGGGTAACATTTTCCCCCCAAAGTGCGTCGTATGGATCAACATGACGCGCTTTGAACCCGTAATCAGTTCCTGTTTTCAAAAGCCAAATGTGTACGACCTCATGAAAGCTGAATCATGGTTGATTTTCCTAACATTACATGTTCACACATATATATACATACACTATATATGTACATATATATTTTTATTTATTTATACCCTCCTTCCTCTCTCTCTTTTCTTTAAAGGACCAATTAGCATATACAGGCTGATCCACACGATCGGTTCACTCACTCACCGACCCACTAAGGCATAGTGACCGATTCTACCGGAGAATAGCTGTTCAACTTCTCGTCCTCCATATAAAAATCCACTCCTTCATCATTTTCTTTCCGCTTCTTATTTCATATTTCATCCTCCTTAGCACTGCTCCAAACTCCACCCCCTCCACTCTACTAAATTACCTCGCCCCTTTGTTCTAACATTCTCCAAACACGATTCTCCAAATACCTCTCGACTTCCAACTCCGAGAATCATCCGCCCCAATTCCAAATTAACACACATAGATGAGCCTCCACATATTATTTTGAACTTTTGGGCCATCCCCTTTTTAACTTGAACTAGGTTTGAACCTTGAGCGCGTATAGCCATGCATAATAAAAAGGGAAGAGAAGAAAAATGTGGCGAGGATGAGCGATAGGAGCGGACATCAAAGTGCTTTTGACGTGAGTCTACACCAGACTAAGAGGAGTTAGCATTAGTGCTTTTACGAATTGAGCTCGTTGATGTATAGCTCGGGTGAGGCTGGCTCAGTACAAGTTGATTGAGTGAGTGGTTCGGTATCTTATAGTTGGGTGGATCGGTAGGCATTCCGTAGTCTGTAGAAGAGTGGGTCGATGAGTAGAGAGAGGAAAAGAGCGAGTGAAGCAGGATAGGTTTTAAGGGTTGGCACTGAGCGAGGCAGTATGGCTTGGCATACATGCACTTGAATGGACGAACGGTCCTTGGTCTGGAGGCTCGACATTGTCAAACAAACTTACCTCACCTCAACTCATAGAACATAATATCACTACTTAGTTCCATATCTAATCATATACCAATAAATCCATGATATGAACCTAAGTTCAAGGGCACATGGAACCGATTAGGACCAATATTTCTCAATTTGAACCATCGTAAACGTGAACTTAAAGCTTTTTAAAGATGACAACTTAAAGCTTGTCGCACTACACTTTATTCTTTGGAACTCTAATTTATTTGTATTCTTTACTTGAACCATCACACTAGCTCACAGACCATAGGGGGAATATTTTTGTTATTATATCTGATATCCATTGTCTTTCAAGTATAGTTTAAATAGGCAATTCACATTCGTCGTTCTTCGGAGATGTCCAGAAAATCAAGCTCTGCTACCATTTCTGATAAGCCTGAGCAAAGTTCTTGGCAGGAGGTAGTAGGAATTTTGAATCCACGGACAACCACTACACAGGGCATTCCGGATCCATCTGCTGTAGTTATAGGCTCAGCTCCTGATGTTATAGTTGGAGCCGTTATTCTGGATAATCCTATTGATTCACAAGCTTCAAAAATCGGCGAAGTCGCTCTTCGTCGGTTGTGCTCAATTCATGGAATCCCTTTCGATGACGTTTTAGTTCCGTCAGGACAAGATCGGCCTCACCTGCCTCCAGCCGGGTATACAGCACGCAACAAATTTATGTGCTGGGTAGGACGCACCTTTCAATTCGTTTCTCCGTGAAGTGTTACAGTATATCGTGATTGCTTCAGCACAGCTACACCCTAATAGTCATGCGTTTATTCATGGCACTTGTGTCCTATTTATGAGCACCTTTTTCAGACTCCCTACTCCTGAGGATATACGTTATATCTACCACTTCAAAAGATGGTCCGACAGTCCATCCTTCATATTTCTCGAGCCACGTTCCAAAGGTCAAATCCTGACATGGGCGTGGAGTAATTTTTCCCAGTATAAGCAAGAGTGGTTTTACGTTCGCTGCCCCCCTGGTTTTGCGAGAAGATGGCTGGAAGGGAGTAAGTTTCACTCCTAGACTAATATTTGTCTAAGACTTGAAGTGCATCTTTTCTAAACTTTTTTCGACTTTTTAGATATCTGCCCACGACCTGAAGGCGTTGGGAATTCTGAGGCCGTGGAGGCCATTCGAGCTATTCCCATGAGAGACCGAGATATCAAATCTGTTATTTCCAATGATTCGCTTTTGAAGTTTGGATTACCGTTGGAGGGTTGTCGAACTAGCCTTCCAATTGGTGCCACTATAACCAGATCTGCTGCGGAAAAAGGCAAAGAGCAGGCCGTACATTCGGTGCCCCCTGTAGGAGGGGCCCATGATACAACTGAGGAAGATGAAATTAAAGAAACCGAGGTGATAGAGGCGATCAATGAAAACATAAGTTTCGGCCAAGTGCCAGAGTCTGATGCACCCGATGCTGACGAACTACTGCCTCCTCCGAAGAGGAAGAAGAGCCTGGCTTACAAGTTGAAAAAGAAGACAGTTGGTGGAACCTCAAAGGTTACAATAACTCCTGTCGAGAAGAAGTTGTCTTCCCAAAATTTAGAGGGTCCACTAAAGGGTCTATCTGACCTAACTATCCCCGATGACTTATTAAATTATGGCTTCAATGACCCTGAGGTTATAGAACTTAATTCGCCCGTGAGAAGCGATGAAGGTGCTCAGGCTTGTCATCAAGGAGAGAACTCCAATAAGTAAAGCGAAAAACACTGGTCCGTCGAGAGGTACACACAAACAATTACACGCCTCCCTACACTTGAATTTTAATCATCATATGATTTTCACTAATCGTCCGTACTTGGTTTCTGTTTAGGTGACATGGGGCGTATACACGACATTGATCATCTTCGTGGATCCTCTATCTTCTACCATTCTAGTCAGGATTTAGGATCAGGTAGACGACGAGATAGGGACGACGATGATGATAGAGATTATCGTCCTAGAGAGTCATCATCTCTCAAAAGAAAAAAATATAGTCGTTCCTCATATCCAAATGATCCTCCCCATCAGTCCGAGCATAGTAGGGAAAAATCTGCTCAGAAGGGATCCCGATTCGAAGCTCCTTGCAATCAACACTTTGGTTCGTCGAGTACCAAGCAATTTCGTAAGCCCTATAAGAAATCTGTGACTCTCGCTAGGCAAACTCCTCCAGCCTCTGTGCATGACCCATCGATAGCATAAATATTAGCTGAGCTTAAGGCTACATTCTCGAAGATATGCTTCGATGGATTGAAGTTTCTCCCTGCGATTCATCCTATTCCTGGACATGTGAAACAAAGTGCCATCGCCTGCAACAACGATGTTTATGTCCAGCATGATGCGTTTGTACACTTGGCGGAAAAAGTTTTAGAGGTTTCCATGGAATGTCAACACGAAATCGATCGCTTGAAACTTGAAGCCATTCATGACAAAGACATCATCAAAGCCCAGGATGAAGAGCTTTCCTCGTACAAATCTCAGCTTGAGGTTGCCTAGAAAAAGGCCAAGGAAACAACCAAGGCAGTTAGTCGCTTGGAGGCCACTCACAAGAAGGAAATCGACGAGGCAGTCCAATGCAGTGGTGCTTTAGGTTTAGAGAAAGACTCTATCCAGAAAGAAAAAGATATTCTTGCTCGATGAGTTAAAGAACTGGAGAAACTGCTTGCTAAAGAGAAAGAAGAGAAAACTGATGCGTAGGAAGAGTCATAACGATATTGCAATGAAATTTTCACAGCATGACTCTTAAAGACAAAGCTCGATGAGGAACTTTCCTAGGTTGAAGCGCTGAAGGAGGCAGCTCGTGAAGAGTGTAAGAAAATAATGCTCACAGAAGTCGACTCTCGTCTTGAGCCGCTACTGAGGCCGACAGAGAAGAAATTAAATGCTTATTTGATCCACTCATTGCCAAGTATAATGCTCGAGTTCTCATACACCGTGACCTGACTTTTCTAGGCGAGGGTTACCTCAAATCATTGGCCGAGGCATGGGATACTTTAATGAAAATTAAAAGAGTTGAGCTGGGCACCGACGAGGTTGATGAAGAGGCTCTTGTGAAGGAAGTGCTTCGAGGAAATGAGCCTTATGACTTATCTGCGGTGAAAGCTCTCTTCGAACTCATTAAAGGGGAAGGACGACATTGCTGGCCCTTTCGGAACTGAGCCTCCAGTTCCTCCTCTCATTCTGCCGGTCGATAGCTCGTCACTCGATCCTCCCGGACATCATGTTTGTTATGACCCGAAGAAGCTCGAGCTTGGTGTTCATATTCTATCCCCTAATCTAGAGGGTGAGGCCCCCAAGATAACTGAGAGTCAATCGGAAGTCGATATGTAGCTTTCCCTTCTAGAGTTCAAGAAACCTATGTTTTTGGAGAATAATAGATGTATTCTAACATTGATCTTTAATGACTTCATGTAGGCCATTCTGATCCGGAACCAACTCCAAGGAGCGATGTCGCCATAGAGAGGGAAGAGAAAATGGCGGAAGCACTTCACACTGGGGATACTCCTAGACCCAATGCTCAAGTGATCGGGGCGCTCGATGAGGACAAACTCGAGAATCCCTCGCCTGTAGATGAACATGATGAGGTTGAATTCATAGGCGCCTCCATACCTACTTCAAAACTTAGCATGGGGGAGCGAATCGTGGAAAAGGAGGAAAAGAATGCTGAAGTTAAGAATGAACCTTAGGTGGTGGAACTTGATGATCCTCTCCCCAGTGGGACCACATCTCTGGAGGTCCCTCTTCCCTCTTCGGATACCACTTCTCTGGGAAGCAAGGGGTCCAGGAGGAAATGTTTGGCTGAGGAGTCTTCGAAAAAACCAAAGAAGGAGAAAAAATAAAAAAAGTAGCTATCATCTTGTTACGCCGCGCTTAGCCTATATAAACCTAAGTCATGTAGTAGTTTCTTTTTCTTTTTTATAGTCGTCGTAGATATACTTTTGCTCTGAACTTCGAAGAAGTTGTAGTGGAACTTAATCTTCAATTAATAAATAAAATTCTGTTTCTTTGTTTTCGATGATTTTCATTGTCTGGCTTATCATCCAACTTGTTATTGAAATCCAGAGTTTTGTGGGTCACGTAAGCTCCGGTCCGCTTTCACATGACTTGGAGATTTACGAATCGTTTATACCCTAGCCCGCACTCCGGGAACTCAGAGTACTCTTGTCCACTCTTCGAGGATTTAGAGATTTTTGAATTGTTTATACTCTAGTCCGCACTCCGAGGACTAAGAGTACTCTAGTCCACGCTCCGAGGACTTAAAGATTTTTAAATCATTTATACTCTAGCCCGCACTCCGTGGACTCAGAGTACTCCAGTCCGCGCTCCAGGGACTTTGAGATTTTTGAATCGTTTATACTCTTGTCCACACTCCAGGGACTCAGAGCACTACCGTCCACACTCTAGGGACTTAGAGATTTCTGAATTGTTTATACTCTAGTCTGCACTCCGGGAACTCAGAGTACTCCAGTCCACGCTCTGGAGACTTAGAGATCTTTAATCGTTTATACTCTAGTTTGCACTCCATGGACTCAAGATCTTTAATCGTTTATACTCTAGTCCGCACTCCATGGACTCAAAGTACTCCAGTCCGCGCTCCGGAGACTTAGAGATTTTTGAATCGTCTATACTCTAGTCTGCACTCCGGGGACTCAAAGTACTCCAGTCCACGCTTCGTGGACTTTGAGATTTTTGAACCGTTTATACTCTAGTCCGTACTTCGGGGACTCGTAGTACTCCAGTCCGCGCTCCGGGGACTTAGAGATTTTTAAATCGTTTATACTCTAGTCCGCACTATGGGGACTCAGAGTACTCTATGTTGGAAACTGGGGTGGCTATAACACAATGTTGGATCTTAAGGCTATTCAGACACTAGAAGTGGTGAATTGTGTATTAACTACTTACTTATGAATATAAAACTGTATTTACTCAAATTGCAAACAGAAAGAAGTAATTAGAGAATAAGTAAGTAATAAAGTAAAATGCAGTAATGTAAATAACACCCGGATTTTTATACTGGTTCGGATTAACCAATCCTACATCCAGTCCTGCACTCTATCGTGCAGAATTCAACTATAATCGCTTGCTTTCCACGGGTGGCAATAACACCTTTACAATCTTGGTTTCACGAGCTACAAGACACACCCTCTTGATTTTACAGGCTACAAGAACACCTTCTCCTTATCAGCAACAACAAACTATGGCAAGTACTCGTATCTTCAATACAGATTCTTGCAGATTCGGTACAATGATCCTATAGACCTCCAATGGCAATATATCTTTGAATTCTTTGAGGAATAGGATGAAATCAGAGAGAGAATGATGTGAATTAAGTACAACTCTCTGATATTGTGTGGCTTGAAAATCAGTGAAGAATTGGAGCGAAATAGTATCGATTTGCAAGGAGATTTGAAGAGTATGCATTGGATTTCTTTTGCAAATGTTTGGAGAAGAAGGAGTAAGAGAAAAATGAGAATTCTTGATGTGAAAATTCGCTTTCAGAGGCCTTTATATAGTGGTTGAAGAGACGTGTCTTTTGGAGAAGAGGTGGAGGGAAATGTCTCTTCATTTAAATTTTGAAATTCTGAAAAACTGCTAGTATGTCGACATGCCCAAGTACCCCATGTCGACATGGGTGTGTTGCAAAATGAACAACAACACTAAAAAGTATTGCAAATTTTCAGCATTTCAAATTACCTTATATTTGTGGATTTTTGAGATTCGGTTGAGGTCAATGGTTGATGATCTTCAAGTATAATTGCCATGAGATCTTTAACAAGATATTCTAAGGTTCAACCAACTCCTCATCACTTCAACACCTTTATCCTTCGGCATTCTTCTCTAATTGGGTTTTGTTCTTCAATTGCTCTGATTGACCTTCTTCTATAATTCATTTGCTTCCACTGTATTCTAGTTTATCTCTAAAATGTCTCCATAATAAATCTAATATGACTGCATAACTCGAAGATATGTTAGTAGTAATATTTATATGGTTGTTTTCATCAAAATCAATACCTTGGGTATTAACAATCTCCCCCTTTTTGATGATGACAACCATATAAATATTTGAGAGATAAAATGTAATACTTTTATATTTGACTCCCCCTAACTCTATGCACTCCCCCTATCATTTTGCCTAGTATATTTATACCTTTTCTCCCCCTTTGCCATCAACAAAAAGGGCGAAAAAGAGTCACTTAAATCACCGCTAGACAATATGTAGAGTTTGTATATAGAGATAAATTCTTATAATAAAACACTTGAGGGGAAACCAAATCAATTCAAAACATGAAATAAACTTATCAAATAATAAGATGAGTTTTAGAGTTACCGACTTTGCTGATGCCAATAACAAACCCTTTTCGTATTTATCCAATATACAATAGATTTCTTGTCATATGCTTTGAGCATATGCTATCTGATATACATTGTTTGGTACCTAAAAAATTATAAAATATGCACACTGGTACCCTTTCTATTCTGGGTCCATGGGGTTAAGTTTTGAGACGCCAAACCCATGAAGAGTTTGAATGCCCTTTCAAAATATAATCATTAGATGAATGAATCTTATTAATAAAATTATCAATAAAATTTTCTTTTTCAGTATCATCCACCCTTTTTGGAACCCATAAATTAATGAATCTATTTGGAGGTTTTAACTTTAATTTCCTAGGTTTTGGTTTGAACTTGGTAGCCCTAACAAACTTAGTATTTTGAATACTATTTTTCTTTAATTTAGCCTTAGGGGTGTATCCAAGTCCATGTTTATTCCTAGTGTGTTTAGATGTAGATAATAATTTTTCTAGATTATCCTTCCCTTTGTTACATTTATCAACATCAGTTTTCATTTTGTCAAAATCCTTATTACGGTTAAGAATAACATTGTCTAGAAATGTTATTTTGTCATTCAGATCAGTGATCCGTGACTTTATTGAAAAAATTCTGAATTTAAGGATTCATTTTCACTTTTTAGTTTTTCAAAACTCCCAAGTGTCAAATCCTTTTCATCATTATACCCATTAAGTCTTTCAATTTCATCTTTTAGACATTGTTTTTCTTCAGTTAACCTTTCATTAAATATTTTTAATCTATCTATCTCTGCCAAACTATTGTTGTACTCTTTCCTAAGTATTTTATATCCCCGATTCATATCATTCAAAACATTAGTAATTTCTTTATTAAAATTCCATACCTGGTCATCCTTTGCCATGAAGCACATGTTGGTGTTTTCTGTTTCTGAATCACTATCACTTGATGATGTATCTGAATCATCCCATTTTGCATTGAATGCCTGTTTCCTCTCCTTATTGTAAGTGTTTGACTTTGATTTCATCAGTTTGGGACAGTCTCCTTTCAAATGACCGGGTTTTTCACATTCGAAACACTTAACAATATTTCCATTTCTAGAATTATTGTTGTTAGTTTTTCGAAGTTTGTTTGTTATCCAATACTTCAAGAATTTCTTGAACTTCTTGGTCATAAACTCGATATCATCAATAGCATCATCATCTGGTTCATCTTTGTCGATCATAGCATTGAGTGCTAGTGATTTCTTCTCATTTGCCTGATTCTCTTTTCTAACCTGTAACTTTACTTCATAAGACATTAGGTTACCAATTAAATCTTCTATTTTCATAATACTAATATCATTGGCTTCTTCAATTGCCAGAGTCTTCTGATCCCATTCACTAGGAAGTGAATTCAGTATCTTTCTGACTTGGTCTTCTTCAGTAATTTTCTTTCCTAATGATATTAAGGCATGTACTATATCTTGAAATCTATAATACATATCAGAAATAGACTCATTTGATTTCATTTGAAAGAGTTGAAACTGGTTAGATAGCATAGATATCTTTGTTTGTTTTACTTTATTGGTGACTTCATGTGTGACTTGCAGTGTTTTCCAAATTTCATATGCAGAAATACAAATAGACACTCGATTAAATTCATTTCTATTTAAGGAGAAAAATAAAATGTTCATGGCCTTAGAGTTATTAAGTGCTTGTGTCTTTTGGTCTAGTGTCCATTTTGAATATTTAGTTTGAGGCTCTATATACTCTATTTGGGTAATGTTCCAAATATTCAAACCATTAGACTGCAAATAACATTTCATCCTACAAGCCCAATATGCATAACTACAGCCATTAAATAGAGGGGGTCTAGTGGTAGATTGCCCTTCTACAAAAGTGTTAAAAAATATGTTACTAGTGTCATTAGCCATTTATACTTTTCAAAAACCAAGTTATGAATTTTTGAAAACCAATGCTCTGATACAAACTGTTGGAAACTGGGGTGGCTATAACACAATGTTGGATCTTAAGGCTATTCAGACACTAGAAGTGGTGAATTGTGTATTAACTACTTACTTATGAATATAAAACTGTATTTACTCAAATTGCAAACAGAAAGAAGTAATCAGAGAATAAGTAAGTAATAAAGTAAAATGCAGTAATGTAAATAACACCCGGATTTTTATACTGGTTCAGATTAACCAATCCTACATCCAGTCCCGCACTCTATCGTGCAGAATTCCACTATAATCGCTTGCTTTCCACGGGTGGCAAGAGCACCTTTACAATCTTGGTTTCACGGGCTACAAAACACACCCTGTGATATCCCGGAATTTTAGACTTATGTAATTGATAAATAATTGAGTTAA
Organism: Allium cepa; assembly: GCA_030765085.1. NCBI lineage: Eukaryota > Viridiplantae > Streptophyta > Magnoliopsida > Asparagales > Amaryllidaceae > Allium > Allium cepa. The sequence continues at coordinate 638,315,299 of CM060941.1, forward strand.
TTAATAGGATATTGATTTAACAAATGGTTTGTTCTGTTTAAGATTTGCTGCATGCAATAAATATCTGAAGAAATGTGTGATAAATTGGTTGCATGATTGTTTTAATGTTATAATTTGATATTGTTTTGAAATTTAATTTATATATGAATGAATTGTAATTTAAAATCTTTGTTTTAAAAAAATTAATATTCTTCAAAAGCTAATTTAAAGATTGATTCATTTGTTTTCAAAATATAAGATAATTGTTTGTTTTTAAAATATGATAGTTTAAAAAGGATTTAAACAAGCTTTGTTTTGTTTTCTTTTTAAAGTGTTTAAATTTAAATATGGTTATAAATGTATATAGGAATGTTTTAGATTTTAAATAACATGAATAAGAAAATGTATTTGCATTATAATTAATTTTAGAATATTTCTTTTAATTTATTTATACATATGTAAATTTTATTTTATTAAGAGAATTAAATTAAGTAAGTTATATTTACATTTAAATTAAGTAAAAATTTAATTAAAAACACTTAAAACATGTGTAAACATGTTAATCCTCTCATAAACACTTGTAAAGTAATTAAACAATTAAGATGACAAATGTAAGTTTAACAACATGTGGCAACCATTTCATTTTAATTTTTAATAAATTATTTTAAGAAGAAAACTTGTTTTCCTCTTCTATTCCAACTTTCTTTCTTCATCTCAAATTTCTTTATTCTCATTTCTTAACTCAAACTGAAATTTTCTTTAAAACCTGAGAAGTAAAAATCTGAATTTAATCAAAAGCAAAATTTAAAAGCTGCAACTTCAAATTTACAAACCTGCAACATCAATGAAATCTGCAACTTCAAATGAATGGCAATTCAATGGGAATGAAATTCAACTGCAATCAACATTTGTTTCAACCTGCATTTCAAAAGAAGATCAGCAGATTCAACATCAGTTCAATCTTTTAATCAACAAATTGATGCATGCAAAAGGATTTTCAATCAAAAAGCAAATCAAAGCATATCAAAGCTTTTTCAAATTTAAAGATTAAAGGCCTGGAAAGTTTAAATCCGCTGTGCTCTGCAATATTTGAGGTGAGTAACTCTGAAACTTCTGGTACATCTTAAATTTGCATGTGATGATCTTTATAATATGATGTGACCTATGCAGTGCATGCTATTTTAAAATGATTAGGAGTATAAAAATGCGTGATAGTAATCATATACATAACTGGAACAGGTAAATCTATGTTCAAACTGGAACAGTAAATTAACTTAAATTCAAACAATTTAAATGTGGTTCAGGTAAATAAATGTTGAAGTAAAGTTTGATGAATGTTGACATAAATGTTTGCCTGATAGTTTTTTTGTAAATGAGTATATAGTATTTGTGTGAATGAATGCATAACAGTTCTTGTATATACACTCTGTTCAACTTTTCAGGTTTTAACCCTGAGAAAAAAATTCAAATTTTCTTCATGCATTTGTTTTTAGCCATTGATTCCGGAATAAAAATTGTTAATAACAGTGTTATATTGAATTTTAAAATAGTTTTGAGTTTTTTTATTTTAGTTTTTATAAAAATATAAGAATACAGTGATAATATGAAAATAGGAAAAATTCAAGCATGCTAATTTCAATCTTTGATTACGGAATATGGATTGTATTGCAAAATGATGATTTTTGGTACATATTTCGTGATTTTAAATATTGAACTTGTTGAGAATTTTGGGATTAGTCGAATTTGGGAATATTGTCAATTGCTGACGAACGACATGGTTTAATTGGTCGAGATTTGGCTCGGAGATGGCCTGTGTAACATAGATTTTGGAAAGAATGGTGAGGGAATTTCCAGATCAACGTGGTGGACTCGGTGAGGCAGAGTAGGGTTTAAAATCACACGTCGGTCGAGATCAGGATTTGGGACACTACGGCGTCACGGGAGGATCGGGGTTCATGAGACCAACGGGGAAGGCTGTGGGAAGGACCTATGAGTAAGTGGACAGAGTTTCGCGACCTTCGATGATCAGCGACGTCATGTTGAGGAAGTATTTTGGGGATGGCTGTTGAGTTTTTTGGATCGAAATAACTGGATTTCGATCTCGAGCATGTTTAGGGGATTTAGTCGTTGTGACTGGAAGAGGGGACGACCGCTGACTTGTGGGTGGATGCCGCGAGTGCCGGAGCTTCGCCAGCCATTGGTGTACGTGCACAGGTGCCATTGTGTATCTGAGGATGCTTGGTTATTCGAACTCGAGGAAGAAACGTGATTTACTCGAGATTATACTCGAGTTGTTTCAGAAGCACGCGCAAGTATTTTAAGTATAACAGTTCTAAATTTAAAATCAGTAAAAGAAAGGGGGAAAGCACAGGAAAGTTGAAGTAATACTTGAATTTTACTCGAGTCTTTCTCGAGATGGTCTCGAAGCAGAAGGGTAGCACGTTAGTATGTGGTATGCTCGGGGAAGTGGAAGTTAGGTCTCAGGTTTTCAAATATTAAGTATAAAAGGAAGTGTTTTAGATTAGATCAAAGAATCTGAACTCTTCAGTACTTTTAGGCTTTAAAGCATGGTAAAACAAGTTTAAATGCTTATTTTATTTTAAGTCTTAATTGATGATTGAGTTAAGTAAGTTGTTCATTAAAATATGATGGTTTAAAATAGGTAAATGGAAATTAAGCCATTTTTAAGATAATGTTTTATCCTAAAGATAATTAAGATTTTAATGTCTTAAAATTAATTAAGTTAATTAAGGGAAATTAGGTATGATCGATTAATTTAACAAATAATGATGTGGGGTAAATCAAAGAATTGATCTATTGATGTGATTTATTAATTAAGGAAATCGATTAAAGGATGATTAATTTATATAAGGCTAAATTACTTAATGAAATCAGGTAATGATAATGTAAGTAATTTAAAGGATTAACTGTTACGTATTAATTAATTTAATTAATAATTAAAAGTTAATCATTTAATTAATAATTAAAAGTTAATCATTTAATTAATCAATAATAATAATGAAGGTAATTACTTAATGCCATTAATTAAGGTAGGTAGTTAATGGGTAATTACTAAAATGATTTATTTAACGGTAATTACTTGACGGGAGAAATTAAGAGTTAATTACTTAGTACAATGAGTTAAAGGATTGATTAATTTATGCAATTAATGAATAAGAATAAGTTAATCAATGGATTGATGGATAATCAAATTTGGGTAATTAAGTAAGATGGTAATTGAAGGTTAATTAATGTGAGGGGTTTGAGAATAATTAATTTGTGGTAAATTAATTAAAGGCTAATTACTGAATGTAATTAGAAAGGATAATTAAGGGATGATTAATTAGTGGTTTGTACTTAATTATTGTTAAGTAAGCAAGATTAAAAGTGATTAAGGAAATTAATTTGATTTAATTATGAATGGGTGACTTATCAATCTTGCTTATGAATGATTGGTTGATATTTCTGGTATAAATGTTTATGATATGATCTGTTGTCTTGTATAGTGATTGTGTGGTTATCTGTCGTTGATGAGTTGCTATATTAAAAGTGACATCTTGTATTTAAGGTTGAATTGTGTTTCACTTAATCTATGGGGTTAAGATGGAAATTGGTTTCGAAGAGACCGGAGTCGGGTATTAGTAAATACCCGAAACCACTTTGATTCTTATAATTTGATATGTGAAACTAATAGGCTGAAGTGGAATGACTTAAGTAAATCGGACCATTTAAATCTAAGTTTTGGCACTTAGAAATTGATGTGTGAAATGGTTGATGTCTATAACAACTTGTGAAGTTGTAAATTGACATAAGTTACCCGGGTTTTATATGAGTTGTATGTTTTTTTGTATTTCATGATGTATGGGTTTACTCACGCGGGTTTCCAGCCTGACCTTGGTGTTACTTTGATGTAATGCTCGGGTCAGACCGAGTATTACAGCTTTTCAGGTAAGGACGTTCTGGAGCTCAGGAGGCGAGCTGGAGAGCAGGAACGTATGGAGAGTTGTTGCAGTAATATATTATAGTATCTGAAACAGATTGATTTATCTGTCCTGTGTTTGTAAATATGCTGTAACTCTGATATATATTAAAGTGTGATTTGACAAGTACAGTTTTCCTTTGTATAACTATTATTTATGTGATATTATATTTTATCCGCTGCGAATGTGTGATTTTGAGTTTGAATTTCTGTTTCTTCTTCTTTCTCTTTTCTTCTTTTCCTAACTATCTGGAATTTTCGGGATCGAAATTTCCGGGTCGTTACATTTGGTATCAAAGCTGAAGGTTAAGCGAGAACCTTGGATCTGGTGGGATTACTCATTAAGGATAGGGTAAGTGGTACCCTAGGATAAGTTGAGTATACACACACACACACACACACACACACACACATATATATATATGAGAGCGTACTTGTTATTTTTTTATATAAAGATTTTAAATGATTTTATATAAGAATATATTTTGATATATAAAGCAATATTTCTTTCTAATAAATATTAAGGAAATTGGTTGTTAAAATTATTGGAATTAAATTGAGAAGTAATAGAAATACAACCAAAATGAAATTAAATCTTGAATTCGGGAAAGGTTTCAGGATAAGGATAATCAATTAATTTATTAAACTTTATTTAGTGAGATTAATTAGTGGATAATAAATGGAAATGATAAATAAAGAGGGAGTTACTTAATGAAGTAACTAGAGGTAAATAATTTAAAGGACAATTACTTAATGAAGGTAATTAAGAAATAAGTTAATTACCGAATGTGATTAAATGGAATTAATTAATGACGTAATTAATTTAAAGAAATAGTAAATAATATTATTTAATGCATTTGAATGAAATGGTCCTATTTCAAACAAGAGTTGTTTGAAAATTTAAAGAAATTTGTTTTGAATTAAAAACCAAAGGTGGTTTAAAATTTTAAAGTATAATTTGGTATGTAAAAGAAGTTAATATGTATATATGTGGATATACATAATATCAAAGGTGGTTTGAAATAAACTCTAAATGTTGAGTTTTGAATTTGGAATAAGATGTGATACCCAAAAGTGATGAGCTTTTGAATAAGTGGGAAGATTATTTATGTGAAGTTTAAAATTTGAAATGGAAGTACTGGGTAAGGTTGACTGGATTAAGTGAATTGAGTTTAACTTGGAAAAGGTTAACTAAGTTGGAATGAACAACCTGATTTGGAAATTTCAAGATGAAATTAAGTTTTAACTTGGAAGGTTAAATGATTGATTATATTTGGGAGTTTGAGTGATCTCAAATTGGGTTTGAGATCCGAAAATTTGAAATGGATGGATGTTTTTAAATAATTGGATGATATTATCCTATTGTTATTAAAATTCTTTAAATTGCAAATTGATTTGTTTAAATAAATGAAGAAGTGGATTGTGGTAATATATCCATTGTAGAGATAAATAAAATTTGACTTAAATTTAAAATTAGGGATATGGAATTCCTTTGAACTTAAGATTTGAAAAATTGTTTGGAACTCTTACTTGAACCTTGTAATGAGTTAAGTAAAGATAATTTAAAATGGAATTTTGAAATTTGAACTCAGAAATGAATTGTTTAAAAACTTAAAGGGAAATTGATTTGAAGGAATTAAATCAACATTTGAAGTATTAACTCGAATTTATATAATTCGAGATAATTTAAATTTGAAATTTGAATTAGTTCAAAATGAATTTGATTTGAGTTAATTAAAATTGTGGTCGAAGATGTATGAGTATAAGATTCAAATGGAAAAGTTTGAATTGGAATTGGGATAAATTCAAACTAGAAATGAAATGAATTGAAATTGGAACTAGTTCAATTGGAATTTATTGAATTAGTATAATTTGAGATCAAGGTTGAATAAAGTTAATTTTGGAAAGAAATTGAGGTTAATTCAACTTGAATTGGGGTTGAATCAATTTTAATGGAAATCGAAGTTATTTAAATTGGAATTAGGTCAATTTAAATGGAAGTGGAAATTTAAATTGAATTGATGGGAATAAGATTGGGAAATGAACAGTTTTGACTCTGGACTATTTTTAATATAAATTGTTTTAATATAGACCTATTTTCTCCAAGCTATTCATTATATATACAACTTTTCTTTTAAAAGCCAAACTATCTTATACTTGTTTTACAGTTATTTTTAAAACTGTTTAACAATTTTCCAACTGTTTTATAAACTAATTACTATATTCCAACTATTTTACAAAACTAATTACTATCTTACTATTATTTAGAAATTGTCTAAAATTTCTATAATTATTTTAACTATTTTCTAACTATTTTACACTTATTTTGCAAACTAGTAATTATTTTCCAACTACTTATCTATTTTTAACTTTTCAAGCTATTTTCTAAATTTAAACTGGACGGAGTTTAAACTGTTATTGGTTAGATACCCAATCGAGATAAGAATAGAGGTGATAATCCAAATGGACTGAAGCAATTGTGAGTAAGTGAATGAAAATCAAAGTGAATGTGAATAGAAATGGAATTGATCTGGCTAATAACCAATAAAGATAAATACGTAGGGTGTACGTATGTTATTCTATTTGCATAATGATTTGATCCAGATTCGAACACAGAATTTCGAGATAGTATGTCGATCCGAGTTGGGATTTTTCACTCGATTTACGACGACGAACCTGGATATGGATTGTTGATTGGATCTGGATATTCTCTATCATAGTTATGTCTATGCAAGGAGAATGACGGTTTTTGATCAAGAAACCAGATCTGAGTCCGCACTAGGAAGTCGGGTGGACGATATTAGTTCGGAAATGGAATTGTGTAATCGAGTGAGCGATCAGATTGGTATAGCGTACGAATGATATGTGTACATCGTACGGATTTGCATAAAATTGGATATTTCTATGGTTGTAATTTTGTTTATGGAAGTAAGTGATATGGTAAGTGGTTTTGCAAAGAGTAATCAAATTTGATTGTTTGATTTTGAATAAACAAAGCTATATATCTTTGTTATATAAGATAAATATCCCCTTGTTGAATCTATTGCCAGAAGGAAAGAATTTTGAAGGTGTTTTGAAGTATAAAAGGGGAGTTTTATACAAGTTTGAAATGATCCAAAGTTTTAAAAGTTTATATATATCTGAATATATATATATAAAGGATCTTATGAGAATTTTGGAAAAGGTTTTGGGAACCTTTGGATTTGGAAAGGCTTTTGATTTTTGGGTAAAATCAATATGAGAATTTGGAAAGCCTAGTTTGAGAATTATCAATTTTGGAATAATCGATTTTGTGTAAAGGAGCTTTGTATGGGATCATACTACGTGTATGATTTGAAGATACTATATGTGTATAGTATAAAATATTTTGATGATGGCTCTGGGGAAAAAGGCGCTCCCTTGAAATGAACTTCTCAGGAGTACCATCGTGTGGTGCTGCCTTGAGCCCCAGGGGGGGTTCTAAATTTGATCCTGTGAGAAGTTCGGACAAAACTAGTTCCTGGGGATTATGAGTAGAGTATACCATAGCGAAAGTCGTGTGTGCTGCTGAGAGCCAACAGTTTGCGTTTGATTTTATATCGATAGACTGCGACCTATGTAGGAGTGGAGAAGTTTCATTTCGACAGCGAAAATCAGAGGACGCTGAGAGCCTGCAGTTACATGGACTTTTGCTGTGATGGCAACGTAACCCTGGGATGTAACTGTGATCTTTTGTGGGATCTATGGCGTAATCGAGAGGCCGTTGAGAGCCTGCAGTTACATGGACTTTTGCTGTGATAGCAACGTAACCCTGGAATGTAACTGCGACCATGGATGGGGGTGATGATTTCCAGAGCACTCTCACCAAAGAAATTCCCTCTATTTTCAAAAACTGTTTTCTGAATTTTCAATAAAACTATTTTTCAAGTATTTTCACTGGGTGTTGAAACAGGTTTACCAAGTACTTATAGATTTTCAGTCCTACGCCTGATCAACATATGACCGAATTTATATAAGAACAAGGATGGACTGGTTGAGACATCGAGTTATAAAAAGTATTTTTATAAAAACTATTTTATAATATAAAATAGATTTTTAAAGTGTTTTAAAAATGATCAAAGAAAATCTATATGATTTTAAGCATTTTAATAATTCTGGTATCGTTCCTTTTCGAGGACGAAAAGATTCAAAGGGGGAAGGAATGTGATATCCCGGAATTCTAGACTTATGTAATTGATAAATAATTGAGTTAATTAATAGGATATTGATTTAACAAATGGTTTAATCTGTTTAAGATCTGCTGCATGCAATAAATATCGGAAGAAATGTGTGATAAATTGGTTGCATGATTGTTTTAATGTTATAATTTGATATTGTTTTGAAATTTAATTTATATATGAATGAATTGTAATTTAAAAGCTATGTTTAAAAAAATTAATATTCTTCAAAAGCTAATTTAAAGATTAATTCATTTGTTTTCAAAATATAAGATAATTGTTTGTTTTTAAAATATGATAGTTTAAAAAGGATTTAAACAAGCTTTGTTTTGTTTTCTTTTTAAAGTGTTTAAATTTAAATATGGTTATAAATGTATATATGAATGTTTTAGATTTTAAATAACATGTATAAGAAAATGTATTTGCATTATAATTAATTTTAGAATATTTCTTTTAATTTATTTATACATATGTAAATTTTATTTTATTAAGAGAATTAAATTAAGTAAGTTATATTTACATTTAAATTAAGTAAAAATTTAATTAAAAACACTTAAAACATGTGTAAACATGTTAATCCTCTCATAAACACTTGTAAAGCAATTAAACAATTAAGATGACAAATGTAAGTTTAACAACATGTGGCAACCATTTCATTTTAATTTTAAATAAATTATTTTGAGAAGAAAACTTGTTTTCCTCTTCTATTCCAACTTTCTTTCTTCATCTCAAATTTCTTTATTCTCATTTCTTAACTCAAACTGAAATTTTCTTTAAAACCTGAGAAGTAAAAATCTGAATTTAATCAAAAGCAAAATTTAAAAGCTGCAACTTCAAATTTACAAACCTGCAACATCAATGAAATCTGCAACTTCAAATGAATGGCAATTCAATGGGAATGAAATTCAACTGCAATCAACATTTGTTTCAACCTGCATTTCAAAAGAAGATCAGCAGATTCAACATCAGTTCAATCTTTTAATCAACAAATTGATGCATGCAAAAGGATTTTCAATCAAAAAGCAAATCAAAGCATATCAAAGCTTTTTCAAATTTAAAGATTAAAGGCCTGGAAAGTTTAAATCTGTTGTGCTCTGCAATATTTGAGGTGAGTAACTCTGAAACTTCTGGTACATCTTAAATTTGCATGTGATGATCTTTGGAATATGATGTGATCTATGCAGTGCATGCTATTTTAAAATGATTATGAGTATAAAAATGTGTGATAGTAATCATATACATAACTGGAACAAGTAAATCTCTGTTCAAACTGGAACAGTAAATTAACTTAAATTCAAACAATTTAAATGTGGTTCAGGTAAATAAATGTAGAAGTAAAGTTTGATGAATGTTGACATAAATGTTTGCCTGATAGTTTTTTTTTGTAAATGAGTATATAGTATTTGTGTGAATGAATGCATAACAGTTCTTGTATATACACTCTGTTCAATTTTTCAGGTTTTAACCCTGAGGAAAAAATTCAAATTTTCTTCATGAATTTGTTTTTAGCCATTGATTCCTGAATAAAAATTGTTAATAACAGTGTAATATTGAATTTTAAAATAGTTTTGATTTTTTTATTTATTTTAGTTTTTATAAAAATATAAGAATACAGTGATAATATGAAAATAGGAAAATTCAAGCATGCTAATTTCAATCTTTGATTACGGAATATGGATTGTAGTACAAAATGATGATTTTTGGCACATATTTCATGATTTTAAATATTGAACTTGTTGAGAATTTTGGGATTAGTCGAATTTGGGAATATTGTCAATTGCTGACGAACGACATGGTTTAATTGGCCGAGATTTGGCTCGGAGATGTCGTGTGTAACATAGATTTTGGAAAGAATGGCGAGGGAATTTCCAAATCAACGTGGTGGACTCGGTGAGGCAGAGTAGGGTTTAAACTCGCATGCTGGTCGAGATCAGGATTTGGGACACTACGGCGTCACGGGAGGATTGGGGTTCATGAGACCAAAGGGGAAGGCTGTGGGAAGGACCTACGAGTAAGTGGACGGAGTTTCGCGACCTTCGATGATCACGACGTCGTGTTGAGGTAGTATTTTGGGGATGTCTGCTGAGTTTTTTGGATCGAAATAACTCGATTTCGATCTCGAGCATGTTTAGGGGATTTAGTCGTTGTGACTGGAAGAGGGGACGACCGCTGACTTGTGGGTGGATGTCGCGAGTGCCGGAGCTTCGCCAGCCATTGGTGTACGTGCACAAGTGCCATTGCGTATCTGAGGATGCTTGGTTATTCGAACTCGAGGAAGAAACGTGATTTACGCGAGATTATACTCGAGTTGTTTCAGAAGCACGCGCAAGTATTTTAAGTATAACAGTTTTAAATTTAAACTCAGTAAAAGAAAGGGGGGAAAGCACAGGAAAGTTGAAGTAATACTTGAATTTTACTCGAGTCTTTCTCGAGATGGTCTCGAAGCAGGAAGGTAGCACGTTAGTATGTGGTATACTCGGGGAAGTGGAAGTTGGGTCTCAGGTTTTCAAATATTAAGTATAAAGGGAAGTGTTTCAGATTAGATCAAAGAATCTGAACTCTTCAGTACTTTTAGGCTTCAAAGCATAGTAAAACAAGTTTAAATGTTTATTTTATTTTAAGTCTTAATTGATGATTGAGTTAAGTAAGTTATTCATAAAAATACGATGGTTTAAAATAGGTAAATGGAAATTAAGCCATTTTTAAGATAATGTTTTATCCTAAAGATAATTAAGATTTAAATGTTTTAAAATTAATTAAGTTAATTAAGGGAAATTAGGTATGATCGATTAATTTAATTAATAATGATGTGGGGTAAATTAAAGAATTGATCTATTGATGTGATTTATTAATTAAGGAAATCAATTGAAGGATGATTAATTTATTTAAGGCTAAATCACTTAATAATTTCAGGTAATGATAATGTAAGTAATTTAAAGGATTAACTATTATGTATTATTTAATTTAATTAATAATTAAAGGTTAATCGTTTAATTAATCAATAATAATAATGAAGGTAATTACTTAATGCCATTAATTAAGGTAGGTAATTAATGGGTAATTACTAAAGATGATTTATTTAACGGTAATTACTTGACGGGAGAAATTAAGAGTTAATTACTTAGTACAATGAGTTAAAGGATTAATTAATTTATGCAATTAATGAATAAGAATAAGTTAATCAATGGATTGATGGATAATCAAATTTGGGTAATTAAGTAAGATGGTAATTGAAGGTTAATTAATGTGAGGGGTTTGAGAATTATTAATTTGTGGTAAATTAATTAAAGGCTAATTACTGAATGTAATTAGAAAGGATAATTAAGGGATGATTAATTAGTGGTTTGTACTTAATTATTGTTAAGTAAACAAGATTAAAAGTGATTAAGGAAATTAATTTGATTTAATTATGAATGGGTGACTTATCAATCTTGCTTATGAATGATTGGTTGATATTTCTGGTATAAATGTTTGTGATATGATCTGTTGTCTTGTATAGTGATTGTGTGGTTATCTGTCGTTGATGAGTTGCTATATTAAAAGTGACATCTTGTATTTAAGGTTGAATTGTGTTTCACTTAATCTATGGGGTTAAGATGGAAATTGGTTTCGAAGAGACCGGAGTTGGGTATTAGTAAATACCCGAAACCACTTCGATTCTTATAATTTGATATGTGAAACTAATAGGCTGAAGTGGAATGACTTAAGTAAATTGGACCATTTAAATCTATGTTTTGGCACTTAGAAATTGATGTGTGAAATGGTTGATGTCTATAACAACTTGTGAAGTTGTAAATTTGTATAAGTTACCCGAGTTTTATATGAGTTGTATGTTTTTTGTATTTCATGATGTATGGGTTTACTCACGCTGGTTTCCAGCCTGACCCGGGTGTTACTTTGATGTAATGCTCGGGTCAGACCGAGTATTACAGCTTTTTAGGTAAGGACGTTCTGGAGCTCAGGAGGCGAGCTGGAGAGCAGGAACATATGGAGAGTTGCTGCAGTAATATATTATAGTATCTGAAACAGATTGATTTATCCGTCCTATGTTTGTAAATATGTTGTAACTCTGATATATATTAAAGTGTGATTTGACAATGTGATTTGACAAGTACAGTTTTCCTTTGTATAACTATTATTTATGTGATATTATATTTTATCCGCTGCGAATGTGAGATTCTGAGTTTGAATTTATGTTTCTTCTTCTTTCTCTTTTCTTCTTTTCCTAACTATCTGAAATTTTCGAGATCGAAATTTCTGGGTCGTTACACACCCTCTTGATTTTACAGGCTACAAGAACACCTTCTCCTTATCAGCAACAACAAACTATGGCAAGTACTCGTATCTTCAATACAGATTCTTGCAGATTCGGTACAATGATCCTATAGACCTCCAATGGCAATATATCTTTGAATTCTTTGAGGAATAGGATGAAATCAGAGAGAGAATGATGTGAATTAAAGTACAACTCTCTGATATTGTGTGGCTTGCAAATTAGTGAAGAATTGGAGCGAAATAGTATCGATTTGCAAGGAGATTTGAAGAGTATGCAATGGATTTCTTTTGCAAATGTTTGGAGAAGAAGGAGTAAGAGAAAAATGAGAATTCTTGTTGTGAAAATTCGCTTTCAGAGGCCTTTATATAGTGGTTGAAGAGACGTGTCTTTTGATGAAGAGGTGGAGGGAAATGTCTCTTCATTTAAATTTTGAAATTCTGAAAAACTGCTAGTATGTCGACATGCCCAAGTACCCAATGTCGACATGGGTGTGTTGCAAAATGAACAACAACACTAAAAAGTGTTGCAAATTTTCAGCATTTCAAATTACCTTATATTTGTGGATTTTTGAGATTCGGTTGAGGTCAATGGTTGATGATCTTCAAGTATAATTGCCATGAGATCTTTAATAAGATATTCTAAGGTTCAACCAACTCCTCATCACTTCAAACACCTTTATCCTTCGGCATTCTTCTCTAATTGGGTTTTGTCTTCAATTGCTCTGATTGACCTTCTTCTATAATTCATTTGCTTCCACTGTATTCTTGTTTATCTCTAAAATGTCTCCATAATAAATCTAATATGACTGCATAACTCGAAGATATGTTAGTAGTAATATTTATATGGTTGTTGTCATCAAAATCAATACCTTGGGTATTAACACTCTAGTCCATGCTCCGGGGAATTAGAGATTTTTGAATCGTTTATACTCTAGTTCGCACTCCGAGGAATCAAAGTACTCCAGTTCGCGCTCCGGGGACTTAGAGATTTTTGAATCGTTTATACTCTAATCCACACTTCGGGGACTCAGAGTACTCCTATCTGCGCTCAGGGGACTTAGAGATTTTTGAATCGTTTATACTCTGGTCCGCACTCCCGGGACTCAGAGTACTCCAGTCCGCGCTCTGGAAACTTAGAGATTTTTGAATCATTTATACTCTAGTCGCACTCCGGGGACTCAAAGTACTCCAGTCTGCGCTCTGGGGACTTAGAAATTTTTAAATCTTTTATACTCTAGTCCGCACTCCGGGGACTCAGAGTACTCAAGTTCGCGCTCCGCTGCCTTAGAGATTTTTTAATCGTTTATCGATCGAATTTTATTTTTGTACATGCGTTCATATGCCAGACGGATTAATGCAATTCTATTTTGCCACGAAATTACAATATACAAAACACTAATACCTCATAGGAAAACAACTTTTAAGCCTTTATTGATTGTAGAAAATAGTGACAACTGAATTGTCTTATTACATGTCGAAAACCGAGAGCAACAAAAGAAACATTTATTGAAATAAATGCTACTAAAATGCAAAAGAAATGAACTAAGTGCAATAACGACGGAAATGCTCGCTATTCAATGCTTTGGGGAGTGTCATGCCATCAACAGTCGCTAGCTTGAAGGTTCCTTCTCTAAGCTTCCATTCGATGACATACGAACCTTCCCATATGGGATTCATATGTGACGGGATTGGAAAAACTCATTTCAAAACAAGATCACCCACATCAAAGATTCTCGGTTGGACTATTTCATTATAATATCGAGCGACTCAGTGCCGATACACAACCGCCCTTAAATCAGCTTCTTCATGTATTTCTTCGACAAAGTCCAGTGATTCCAGTAAGAGATCTTGATTCGTCCTAGGATCATAATGAGTCACTCGGTGAGAAGGAACTTCAAGTTCCACGGGTATAACAGCTTCAGTACCGTATGCTAAGGTGAATGGGGTATGGCCAGTCGCGGACTTGTGGGTTGGCCCAGAGTGCCGTCAAAAGCTCATCCACCCACTTGTCTCTGGCCTTCTCCAAACATTTTTTCAATATAGAATTGATTATTTTATTTACGGCTTCAACTTGTCCATTGGATTTGGAGTGAGCGACTTCCGCAAACCTTTTCTCAATGCAATATTTTTGGTAGAATTCCTTGAAGTCCATACTCTCATTTTGAGTTCCGTTGTCCGTAATGATAGTTCGTAGGAGGCTAAAATGGCATATAATGTTTCGCACAACAAAGTTAATGAGCTTTTTGGTGGTGATCGTAGCTAAGGGCTCCACTTCTGCCCACTTGGTGAAATAATCGACCACGACAATTGCATATTCCGCACCACCTTTGGAGATCGGCAAGGAGCCGATTATATCGATCCCCCATATTGCAAATGACCATGGACTAACCATTTGCATGAGTTCCGTCAGCTGCGATCTTGGGACTTTTGCATACTTTTGACATTTGTCGCATCTTCTTACATAATCTGCGGCGTCTCGATTCACAGTCGGCTAATAGTATCGATAGCGGAGGATCTTTTAGGCTAGCGTAAGTCCCCCAGTATGGTTGCTACATTCGCTTTCATGAACTTCTTTTAAGACCCGCTTTATCTCATCGTGGGCGATGCACCGAAGTAAGGGAACTGAGAATCCTTTTCGATACATTATTCCATCCTGCATTATATACCACGAGGCCTTGAGAATGACTTATCGTCTCTTGTTCTTTTTCTCAAGCAAAGTTCCATGTAGCAGGTATTCTTTGAAAGGGGTCATCCACGACTCCCTTTCAGTTTCCATCCCTAACACAAAATCCACTTCCTTTTCGTTTATACTCAGGGCATGTAAGGTTTCGACAGGAACCAAGCCCATCTGTTGTTCATCACCTGTACTTGCGAATTTTGCTAAGGAATCTGCTTCCCCATTTTGTTCACGCGGGATACGCGAAATATCATAATACTCAAGATCCGCTAATAGTTATTGAACCCGAGCAACGTATGGGGCAAGTCTCTACCCCTTTGCTTGATAGTCTCACCGGACTTGGTATACCACCAATTGTGAGTCACAAAAGATTTCAACCGATTTTACTCTAAGTTCCTTGGTAAGTTTCAAACCAGCAATCAATGCTTTATATTCAGCTTCGTTATTCATGGCTGGGAAATCGAGTTTCAAAGCATAACAAATTGATCGGTTTGCGGGGGTTACAAGAATAACACCAGCCCCAAAACAGAGGTCATTGGATGCCCCATCGGTGTATAGTTTCCATCGAACGACGAGGATTACATCACTACTGCTTGAGTCATTTGATATGGTAAATTATGCAATGAAGTCTTCTAGCGCTTCCCTTGGATGCCCCTCGTGGCAGGTAAGTGATATCAAACTGACTCAGCTCAATGTTCCATTTGAGCAGCCTTCCAGAGGTTTTCGTCGTTGGAGCACCTACCGTGGAGGTTGATCAATATAAACACTGACCGGGTGTGCCTGAAATATGGATGCAGCTTGCGTGATGCGATCACCAAGAAGTAGGCTAGCTTCGCAATCTTAGGGTAATTTATTTATGCCCCAGTTAAATGTTTACTAACATAGTACACTAGCTTTTGGACTCAGTCCTCTTAGCGAACCAAGGCTATACTGATGGCATGCTGAGATACGACTAAGTAAACATACAATTCCTCATGGTATACAGGCTTTGACAGAACCGGGGGCCTGTCCAAGTGTCTCACCAGAGCTCGGAATGCATCCTAACAGTCCGATGTCCATTCAAAATTCCTCTTCCCTTTTCTTATCACATCAAAGAAAAGAATACACTTATCGGTTGCCCGGGATATAAATGGACTCAATGTGGCAACTTTTCAATTCAGGCTTTGTACTTGCTTTATAGTCCTGGTTGCTTGTATGTCATGAATAGCATGAATCTTTCTGGGTTGGCTTCGATCCCCCATGCATTGACAATAAAACCCAAAAACTTTCCCGAGGCAACACCGAAGGAACATTTCAGTGGATTGATCTTCATTTCGTAGTACCTGAGTATATCAAACATCTCCGCTATGTCTCGAATGTGGTCGTTTGACCGTCGTGACTTCACGAGCATGTCATCCACATAGACTTTCAGTGTTTTACCAATTTGATCTTTAAACATTTGATTCACCAAACGTTGATAAGTTGCTCCTGCGTACTTCAACCCAAAAGGCATCACTACATAATAGTACAGTCCAACATTAGTGATGAAACTTGTATGCTCTTGATCTAGGACATGCATCGAGATCTGATTGTATCTTGGATATGCATCCATGAATGACAATAATTCGTTTCCCGCTATCGAGTCGACCAGCTGATCAATCCTGGGCAACAGAAAACTATCCTTAGGGCACGCCTTATTCAGGTCTAAGTAATCAGCACAGGTCCTCCATTTCACGTTTGCCTTTCTCACCAGTACGGGGTTAGATACCCATTCAGGATAAAGGGCGTCGTGGATGAACCCATTGGCCTTGAGTTTATCCACCTTCTCTCTGAGAGCAGCGAACCTCTCTGGGTCCATGCCTCTCCTTTTTTGCTTCATTGGCACATATTTCGAGTCAATGTTCAACATATGACTTGCAATGGCTGGAGAAATCCCACACATATCGGAATGAGTCTATGCGAAAACATCTAGATTCGCTCGGAGGAAATCGGTAAGATCCTCAATCATCGAGGGGTTGAGTTGTGACCCAATCTTAAGCACCCTTAATGGGTCATCACGGCTGACTGGAATGTCAATCCTCAGTTCGGCCAGTGCTGCTTTAGCCTCCTTGGGTTCTTCATCATCGTCTCTCGGATCTGTCTCTATAGATCCGACCCCGTTACCCAAGTAAAGGCTTGGGCATTACTTGTCAATTTTCAGTAGCATGGATGCAGACAATGTTGTCCACACCCTTTCCCTTTTCTCTTCACCGGGCCTCTCTCAGCTCAGCCATATAACATGCATGACCCATCGCTTGATCGCCATCCAGTTACCAATTCCTCTATCCGTTAGAAATTTCAAGGCTAAACACCATGGAGTCAAAGCTGCCTTAAACTCCGCCAGGGTCGGTTGGCCCAGAAACACATTATACGGGGAATCAACATCCAAAACAATGAACGGTAAGATCTGTATCCTCCTACATTCACCCTCTCCTATCTCAATTGGAAATTCAACAAAACCTATCGCATCATTGGCTGCACTATTAAAATCGTGAATGCAGGCTTTAGATGATTTCAGATCCTTCGCCTCCATCTTCATTTGGTCATATGCCTTTTTGAAGATAATATTAATAGAACTCCCACAATCGATCAGTATCCTTCTCACAAAAGCCGGCTCAATCGTATCTGAGATGACCATCAGATCAAGGTAGGTGCCTCTACCCGATCGGCATCCCTGCTCCTGAACACTATATCAACCGTCACCATTCGCTGCTTTTTTGCTGGAGTCCCGTCTTCCATGTTCGAGCAGCATTCCAAATCCACATGCTTGAGGGAATTAGCATAGCATTCCATTTCTTGCCAACTCTTGTCTACAGGATGATGCTCACCGACTATCGTGTTTATGATCAGTCTACCTACGGTTCGAGCGGGTTCTTCAGGTCGATGTAGAACCTACCCGCGATTGGGTTCGGATGTCCCCTGTCTGCCTTCTTGTGGATTCTTAACAAACTGCTGTAACTTCTTTTGCCCAATCAGTTTTTCTATAGCATCATGGAGGTATCTACATTCCTCAGTGTTGTGCCCGTAGGTCTCATGAAACCGGTAGTACTTCTCTGTCTGTTTTTGTTCCTCAGTGGATTCCTTTGGGCGTGGATTTCAGTATTGAAACATATTACAAGTTGATAAATAAATATTTTCCAAAGTCGTGTTCTGAGGAGTGTATTCGTTATACGTTGGGATCCTTGGTTTCCACTTTCCTGCTTACCTCTTCCTTCCGGAATTTCCTCATCCGGATCCTTTAGACTGCTTCGGCTTATTTTGAACACTGACCTGGACCTTGCCAGAGTTGTTGCCAGATTGCTTTACCACACTGTTGCTTTGCACTGCTTCCTTTCTGGGCCCTGGCAGACTGCTTCGCCTTGTCCATCTGGCCTCTTCTCTTCTCATGGATTGGTTCACCTTTGAATAAAATCGTTCTAGGGTAGTTGGTGGTTTTCCTGCCAATCAATCACCAAATTCTGAGTCCACATCTACCCCTCGCATCATGACCATAAGAATAGCATGGTCATTCGGGTTGCTAACTTCGGTAGCAGCAACGTGAAATCTTTGCGAATATTCCTTTAACGACTCCCTTGGAGCCTGGATTACACTGGATAAAGACATCTTGTGCTTTGGGCGAGTGGTATAGATCCTAAACTGCTCCACAAATTTCATTGCTAACTCATCAAACCTAGAGATCGATCGCGGAGGAAGTCCAGTGAACCACATGGTAGCGATTTCAGATGAGGTTATTGGAAAACATCTACATTTAGTCACATCATTTGCCCTAGCCGAATCCCTTATCCACTTGTTTCTCATTACATGCTGTTGAGGATCAGTCTTCCCTTCATAGGCTAGAATAGTCGGCATACTAAACCTCCGAGGTTACTCAGCCTGCAGGATAACATATGCGAATGGAGTATGACTCCGAGATATGCCTCAATCATCGTTGGATAAGCCCTGATTTTTCCTCATCAATTGTCTGACCATAGTTGATAAATCCGGGTTCTGGATGGGAGGTGGCAGGTTGGACTCCATCCTGCATGATCGTTCCTACTAGTGCCTCCTCGGCAAGCGATCTCCTAAATGCACGTTCTGGGGACCCGCTTCGCTACGAACCTGACGAGGTGGTGGACCAGCCTCCATCTATGCTCCAGATCTTAAGTTTCCCACTCTAGTTTGAGTACGATTTCCTAGGTGCAGGTGAGGGGCCGCTGTTCCAGGTAGGGAACCTGTACCATTTCTGTTGGACTGTTCTGCTACACATGTTTGTGCCATTTCAATCCTACGGCATCTACGCCTGTGATATTCATCTGATGAAGCGGAGTTGTCAGATGACGAGTAGGAAGCAGGCTTCCTCCAGCATTCTGATGTTGTTGCTGAGCGATCTGGGTCATGAGATTGGCTTTAATTTTAATTTGCTTGTTAAGTTGTCTCCTGCTTTCCACGAGTTCTCTCATCAACTCATTAAACTCTGCCCCAGTGACAACTTCTGTTTGATTTAGAGCGGTGGAGGCTCTTACTGTTAGACTAGCTTGCTGATACTGGGTCCCACTTGCTGGAGGCTGGCGGTCCCGTTGACATCCGCATTGTGGAAGGCTGATCTGGTACATGGTCTTCCCATCTTAGAGTTATCCATCGAAACTATGAATAGTATTTATGAACTCTTGAGAATGAACTTGGATCTCCTTCGTGGGATTTCTTCAATTCAGTAGCAACAAAGTAGATCCTAACAGCCTGAGAATGCACGTTCTCAGTGAGAGCACCAAAATGTTAGCACCAAAATTGGTCACTAACACGGTAACACCCTTGAATAGAGTTGTGTAGAGATATTAATGAAGAAAGTAAATTAAAACGGAGAAACAACGCAATTGAATGCAAAACGAATAACAGAAAAAGGGGAACACCAAATTTATAGTGTTTCAGCGTAATTGCCTACATCCACTTTGAATATGATCTTTATTACTTCTTCAATTACTTGAGTACAAATACAATCAGTTAACAAACAACTTAAATGAAAGTTTGAACAGAAGAGAAGTGAGTATAAAAAATGGCAGAGTATCTCTGGAGTTCCCCTAAAAAGGTCCCCTCAACTGTACCCATGCCCCTCTATTTGTAGATGATGGTTGGCTGGTTCTCCTGCGTAGGCCCATGATCAAGACACTTCGGACCATCAATAAAACTCCTGTAGATCGAACCGAGCATACCAAGTTTCCAATGCCAAACGGTAATCGTCGACCCACTTTGGCCAGGCTCGAGTTTTCTCATGAGTAACTCGAAGTTTGCTCTCACGTAATTCGAAGCAAGTGGTGGTTTCGGTTGGAGCGAAAGAATGCCGGTCGCACCACTTCTGACCTAATTTCTCTGGCCGACCCACTTCTACGTCACTTACCTTGACCGATCCAACAAGGCCGAACCGACATAGCCGAGCCATCCATGTCGCATCCTCCAAGGTCGAAGCATCAATTGCCGAGCCAACATGGTCGAGCCATCCATGTCGAACCCTCCAAGGCCGAACCATCCTTACCGAGCGTTCTTTCCTTGGATATCCTGACCAATGCTCAAACCGAGCTGGGCAGGACGAATGTCTACTACTAAACCACATATACAGGCCGATCTACCCAATTTATACCGAGCCTTGCACTTCCAGTCCTGTTATGACTCAAGTCTTCTGATCACATCCTCTGCAGCTATTGCCTTGTAGCCGGGCCACATGGTCGGGTAACAAAAAGCAAAAGTATACACACAAACACAATTAGATAATAAATTTGCATATTATATGAGCCAACTTGTTTGCCGCGATGTAAGTCTCATCATCTATATACGGGCATGTTATACCTTGCACAGATTGGTATATTGCACATGCACACACATATATGCGTATGTGATATACATATATATTTAATATAACATAAAATTAAATAATCCAATATCATTTTATAAATCTAAATAAAATATAATATTTTATTTAAATAAAATTTAGAAATATTCTAAATAAATTAGATTTCAAAGGCCCAATAAAGATCCAATATGGTAAAAACTTTGAAATTCACCCATATGTTCTACTGTGGGCAAGTCCAATTATAACACGTATTACTCTAGCCAGATACTTTAATATTGAGTTGACCATAGTTGAACGTGATACTAATTAACCTCATATAACTAAGGGGACAAATCCTTTGTTGAATAGTATTTTACTTTCAATGCTTCAACTCAGCAGAATTATGTTCGTTTGATGGATGCCATGCCACAGTTTTACTAGAATCAAAGTGTTGTGTCCACATTGAAGTTCCATGGTATTCTCAAGTTGAGGGAACCGTGTAATATCTTTACTTCGAGATTATTTGTTTAATCTTAGTTATAGTAATCGATAGAGAACTCTCAGGCGAGTCATTCCATATTATTCCAATAACTATTATTATGTTACCCTTGGTGCCTCCAACAGCCATGAGTAATACATTGTCCAATATCTAGAGTGTTTCACATACACTAGTCTTAACGGATGAATCGATATCCTTTTTTGAAACATCTTGACCAGGAATATTTAAGACGATATGTTATTTTTAAATGCGATAAAATTCCTAAGATTATATCACTTGTAATTACCATCACATCATATCTTTAAGGATTTTCTATTTAATACGCTTTCAATTAATTACTTAATTAATTATATCACAATATAACAAGTATATAATAGAAAGAAGACACCATTTATTTTGAATAAGATTGGTTATCGATATATATATATATATATATATATATGTATGTATCAAATTACATATTTGCTCGGGAATATCCCTAACACTATCAATCTCTCGGCTGCACTTAGGGTCAATTATGGAACCTTATCCAAACCCCTTCGATCGATTTTATCAAAACTAATCAGGGCAGTTCTTTAATGAACGGATATGTTATTTTCTTGTAATTATCTACTTTGTTAATTAACTCTCTCCGACGTTGATAATCGCCTTTATCATGTGGAACCCTTTGGGATATGTTTTTCGATTTCTAGCAAATTATGGGTCCTTTTACAAACTGCATCGTAATATTGTCTTCATATAAAAATGTCATCGGATTCTCAACACTTAGAATCACCTCTAGCTCAGTTATAAATTTTGCATTTATTTCTTATTTTGCAACACTAGTTGTAATGACCCATGATTTTCGATAATTAATTTTTTTTAATTAAATAAAGTTTTGTAATTTAATGTTGGAAGAAATAAAAATTTGTGATTTAATAATAAGAATGTAACTGAAATAAAGTGAAATAGTATTAATTTAAGGTAATTGATAATTGCTTTAAATGTAATTTCAACTAAATAAAATGATTACCAAATTATAATTGGTTATAGATTGTAAATTAATTACAATAATGTGTGTATTAGTTGATAATAGATTTAAAGAATAATTGATAGTTAAATGCTGAATTATCAATGAAATAGATGTAACTTATTGTAA
This sequence comes from Allium cepa, assembly GCA_030765085.1. Classification (NCBI taxonomy): domain Eukaryota; kingdom Viridiplantae; phylum Streptophyta; class Magnoliopsida; order Asparagales; family Amaryllidaceae; genus Allium; species Allium cepa. Next base: position 638,337,860 of record CM060941.1, read on the forward strand.
TTGAATAAAATTAGTGTTGTAGTTGTAACTATAACACTTGTTGTGGATAATAAACTTATAGATGTTATTAAATATAGAAATGGTGACAATTGTTATTCGTTACCGATTTATTTAAATCAATTGCAATTGAAGGTCATTAAATGTTACATTAATATGAGTTAAGACAATAACTGCCAAATTGTGAATGTAATAAAATGAATAGAAATGTTAGTTTTATTCATAAGGTAATAACTGATTTAATAAAAGAATGAAACCAAGATAAATTAATTAATTGGGATTTTAAATTATAATTAATGTGTAAAACTGATAAAAATTTAATATATTTAAAATATAGTAGTTAATACAAATAAAAGATGGAAAGTGAAGCATATTAGTGAAATAAGATATAAACAAATGTTAATTATGTTGATAGAGTAATAATTGAATTAATAAAAGGATTGAAATCAAATTTAATCAGTTATTGGAATTAAATTATAATTAATTGGATTAATTGTAGTTGAAACTGAACACTGTATTTAGAAAAATAATTAACTCTGAATTGATATGTAAATTTGGTTTAAGCTATTATAAATGTCTAAGAAATCAAAAATGATGAAATTTATTAGTTATTAAACTTGAAATTAAAAAGATGATTTAATTAATTTAATAATAATTTATTTGATTAATGTAAAAATAGCAATTTTGGCCATTGTCTCGGATTTCAACGAAATCAGTTTCATCGGATCTGTAATAGTGAATTATTGTAGGATTTCAAGTTTCGTAGCGATCGGACTTGTCGTTTGATCGTGCGGACTCGAAAAGCGTAGAAATCAATTTAATTGAAATCGGTTTAATTGAAATCAATTTGAAATAAGCTGATTTTAAGCGAACTACTTCATACGATGGCATTCGGACTTGAAACCCGTTCCATTGAATTTAAAAATATTGAAAACATCTATTTTGATATATGAGATGACCCATTTTCGTTCTGGAGACAGAACGGGCTTTTCGGGCCATCTATCGTTCAACTTTCAAATCAATCTAGTCCATTCATTCCTATTTCTGATATGCCTATATATAGTCTGTTATAAACCCTAACTGTTTCTTATTCCAGTTGTATGTACGTACAATTCTATCTGCTTCTCTCTTTCCAATGGCAGATAAACCAAAACCAATTCCAAATTCAATTGCAAATCAAATCGAAATTTTTGACTCAAAATATATCGAATTACATATCGATTTGAAGCACTCGACGAGCGCAAGTCAAATCTGCAGTCTGTTTTTTAATTTGGGTTTCTATGTGGCCAGAACTTGGCGAACTAATCTCGGTAGTTTATTGCCTTGTGATCAACGTTGACTGATCGTCGAACGGAGGGTACTGGTTGTAGAGATCGTCGAGCGCGGTGCATCGGTGTGGTTTGTTTGACGAAGTGATGGACGAATTGAGCTCGATATTGGACTAGGGTTTAGTAAAAACAGTGGTGGCTGCATTTTTTTCGTGGCCTGGGTTGAACGCGACCAAGTCGCGTGAGGTCAGGGATGAAGCGAAGGTCGGCGGCCTGTCGGGGGTGGTCGCGCGCAGTTGCGGTGTTTGGAAGCAGCGTTCGTTAGTGCTGTAGAGGGCAGCGACTTTGGTTGCTTCATGCTTGCGTTTGAAACTGGGTCGGCCTTCTCGAGCACACGTTTTCCTAGGTGTGACATGGCCATGTAACTGTTTTGTTTTGTTCTGTTTTTTATTTAATTTTAAATTTAATTTTAAAACATTCCAACCTTAATAACTTTTACATACGAGGTCCGTTTCATGTGCGGTTTCTTCCTATCGTATCGAAATTTTGGACATTATGAAACTGGTTTGGACAAATTCTAATAGCGTTGAAATTTGAGCTTAAAATTGATTTTAATTCGATTTAAAATCAAAGGTGATTGTTTTAACCCACTCACAACTTATAAAATTTCTTAGATTAGTTAAATTAAATTTATGACGTGACTAGGAATTTATTGATCAATGTTGGTATATTTAAATTGTCATTCTAGTTAAATTTGACTTTTACTGCATTTAATCACCGTTTAATTTAATATTGAATTCAAATTGTCAATTTAATACCTGTTATTGATTATCAGTTATCTATTGATGTTTACTGATTGATTTGGATGATGATTGTGAAGAATGTTTGGTTGTTGATATTTGATGACCGAAGGTTTTATTTTATATTATTATAGGTGCAAGTTCCCTATGGGTTGAAATGGTACATACCCGAACAATCTATAGATTAGAGAAAAATCGTTATGGGTTGAAATGATAGAGACGAACAATTTTATGGATCTTTATTTGATTCAGGATTGCGGTTTGAAATGATATATAACCGTTAAAATTGTAAATTGCGAGTTGAAATGATAAATACCTGTATTATTTGACCCTAGGGTAGAAAATTATATACGGACACCATATTGGTTAAATTAAATGATTTTTGAATCTTTGAAATTTTGAATTCAGTTAGCAAGTATTTTGAAAAAGAAATTGATTTATATAAACTGAAGTATTTTCGATAACCCAATTGTTAATGCTGAAAAGGGAATTGATTTAATGAATTATTCAAAGAATTTAAATTGGAATTTCAAGGTTGATGTGTCGAATATAAATGAATTTATCGGAATTGAGTTTTTGGAAATGTTTAGATATAACCTTGAAATCTACTTAAACTAATTTAAACTATTTTAACAATTTTAATGATTTTAATTTATTTTAATCTATAGTAACCAATTTAATAAAGTTTAATCTATTTTACTCATTTTAAACTAACTAAACTTATTTAATCAGTTTTAAATCCATTTAATATAATTTAAATCTATTTAATCTATTTTAAAATTTATTTAATCTATTTAAAAATCTACTCAATATAATTTAAATCTATTTAATCTATTTAAATCATTTTAAACTAATTAAACCAAATTTAAATCTATTTAAACCATTTTAAATCTATTTAAACTATTTTAAACTATGTAAACTATTTGCAATTACCTAAATTATGTTCTAAAGTTTCAGGCTATATAAAGTTGAAGTATTTATATCTAAATCCTTGATGATGATACAACCTAAGTTGGAATTTCAAATTGATACTTTTTTGTGAAATGACACATTTGATTGAATAAGACGATTTCGAAATGAAGAATTAATTAACTGAACTTATCGATGATTTCAAAGTGAATGTGAATTTCAAAAGTGAATATGATTCGAAAGTAAATATGAGTTGGAAGTGAACATGATTTTGAAAGCGAATATAGTTTAAAGTGAATATGATTCCAAAAGGGGTATGATTTGAAATAAATTATGATATTTTGATATAAAATGTGAATTGACCTTTTGAAACGTAAAAGAACCATCCAGTGTGAAATAAGCTTTTGGTTGTTAAAGAGATCAGGATCGGATATGGTCATACTCTCAGCCAATACCGAAAACCACTTTAACAACTGTGCATGTGGTGGAGATTCCAGAAATGAAGTAGGATGGTTTGGAAAACGATTCTGTATGAGGTATTTACGTGACCCTGACTCCCGTGAGTCGGCTTGATGTGGCTAAAATCAGGAGCTATGCCGGGCCACGTGAGGTCATTCCTCTTATCGGACACATTTCTTCGATACCATTCTATTACTTTGTGATTGATTTGGTGGCCACCCCTTGATTTTGATTTGGGAGTGTGTTCCGAGGTGGGCGGTAGTAGCTGCTATGCATTATCATCAGTCCGGATACGCAATTGGTATATCTACCCTGGGCATTGCCTCGAGTGCCTTGTCGCGCCTTCTACGAGTTTGTTTTGTACCATACCTATGGAGTATCCTCTGGGTAAACCTCACGGAGGAGCGTACGATATTGTACAGACTAAGAGAATATATAAAATGTGTTAAAGGGGATATGGGTAACGTCTTGACGCTATTTTAACACTTTTACTTTACTGCAGACATATTATAATAGCGTATTGTACTACATAGTAGATTGTTTAACGGATCCTTAGGAGATGGGAATCCCAAACATCTCTTAAGTTATTTCATACACGTTAGATACTGGATAGGAGATGTTAAACCACGTAAACATCTTGGACGCCGTCATACTCATATTTACCGTTGATTTAACTTATATAAGATCTTTTAGTTCTGACTCGAGTGTTTTGTCTTTTCAATTCGCTCGGGTCAGTCTGAGCTGTTCAGTTCATCGAAGTCTGCTTTCTGGAGGATGAAGAGGAAGAATTTGTACTAATACTACTTATTATATTTATTCTACTGCATCATGCTGTTTCGCTGCGTTTATTTATTTATTCCTGTTTTATGTAACTTTGATTTTATGTTGTAAAGAATAATCAAATGTATTTATAAAACAACTTCATGAACTGTTATTTGATTATTATATTTTGTCATTCCGCTGCGAGATTTTGTATTTGTTTTTTTCTCTGCTTTTCTTGTTTACCCCATAACAATCTCCCCTTTAGAATGGTCTGAGTCTGACGTGTGTAGTTTATCATCGATTTAAACTGTCAAAAAGGCAGGTCGTTACACTAGTCAAGGTGATGTACTTAGCCTTTGGTTGAATAAGGCACTACTTATTATTTGGAACATTTCCAACTTAATGTTCTTAACTTAAGTTTGAAACAAATTTATGGTTGACATATTATGTTCGATACCACTCGTGAAGTTCGAGTCTGTACACTCCTTCATAAGAAGTTTAATATTTTTACAAACAATTCTTTAGCATTTCGCAAAAACTCGAGAATGCTCTAAGTTATCATCTACTGAACTTAGTTTGGATTCGATGATGGCCTTATGTATCAAATATATAAGGAAATGTGATATCATAGACAATTCTATGTGTATGATAATTCCTGTTTCCAATACATAAGAAATTCATCTTGCTCCATGTTAAACATTTTATACGATGTCTGTGTATGTCATTTTGGGACAATCACAATATTTTTTGTACTGATTATAGAAGGTACCAATTTCAAATCCAATATCCAGAATGAAACAAACAAACTAAAATGATTTTAACATGAGTATATTATTAGCAACAATAAGCTTGTTGTTTATTGATAGTTTTTTGTATTTTAGTTCCTTTATAGTGCTTTCTTATAGACACATTCTTCTTCTGCATTTTGAATAAATTCAAAACTATCCGATTTCACTGTCAAAATACTTGCTCAACTATTATGCTTACTGAATGATACTTTGGTATTTATTATTAGATCCTTGTATTCCGACCCACAAACTCTAAATTGCTTCCACTGACTTCGAGACACTTTGGTTATTAAATGCAAACAACACATTCTAAATCATTATTTATAATTCTGTTTTATATACCAAAACTCAAATTTATATCGAACAATAACTCTGCGAGTAAAGTCCTAATTAACTTAAATACGTTGAATGACGGATTTGTTATGTTAATTTCAACATTTAAAATTTACGATGTTACCCTGTTAACGAAGCTAATCATATTCTAACTTCATAGGTCAATTCTTAGAGACACTTTTGCGACCAATGGATCATATCTCATTGGGTACAACTATTAAAATCATATTTTAATGTTGTACCTGGAATCCTTTTTGTATTTGCATAACATGTCATATGGTAGAGTCAATGCTCTTAATGACTTACTGACAACCGAGGAAGTTCTTTTTTCAGCATCGAAGAGAAAATCATAGTTTCTCTCTACAGTGCAAGAGTTCTTATTAGGCATTATAATTAGCTATGTCCATTTAGGTAAGGTTAATTTCATCACTTGTGATCAGTTTTATATTTAGATCGTATCCAAATTTATTACACTACTAATAATTTCTAAAAGAAATTCCTTCATCATGAAGTTAGTGTTTCTTGAAGCAATAATTTTTCTCAGTGCAATAGAATAGGTATTCATAAACATATTATGAATTGCCTATATGTATGTATGAAACTGATCTAGATTTTTTAAGTATACAAAGCTTATGTTCATAACATAAATTGGTTAATTAACACTAACTGATCCCAAACTCTTTTTGGGATCCACATAAGATCCTCCACGTATGAGCGTTACGCGCAATCTCTCAACTCACACAACCTATCAACTCTTTGACCTAGGATATATAGGGGTTCATTGTAAATTATTATCTTGTATGATCCAATAGACTATTCTTTAGATGAAATTAATTTTTAACCTTATATACTTACTCTTAAGTACACGACATTACAAAAAGAAGTTAACTTCACTCATCATCAATCGTACTTTGACCAACAAAGTATGATTACCTATTATTGATACATCATTATGTATCACAAGGAGGAGTAACTTTTGAGATTGATTTCATTCCTAGGTATATATGGAACTCCTTTCCAATACACTCACCTATTCGATCAAATCGAACCATTTTATTTTCTTTTGCACAACATGTTATTTACTTCCATTTTATATCGTATGAAGTTATCATGGACATACTACATGTGTATCAAATACATGTGTTTATGTTTGTGATAATTCATTGGTGAATTTAAAAAAGTACAGGGAGTCGTTTTGGTATCATTAAATTTTGATTGCTGTAACAACCCTCATTTCCGTATATTTTAATTTGACAATAAGCTATACATGTCCAACTTAAATTTAACAAAAAGGCATATCGTTAAGGGTAAAAAGAAAATGAAGACATAGAACATAATCTTATATGAATGGAATAACATATATTATTTCAATAATCTTTACAATGGAAATTTTTAAACACATACATTAGAGCCGTTAAACGTGGATAGTTGTAAATCTCTATCCTTAAAATGCTGAATACTAAATAGTAAACAAATGCAACAGGCTACAATCATAGGTTGATGAAGATCTCCAGCTCTCCTCTAGAAACTCTAAGTGTCTTAAGCTAAACCTACAACTTATTCGGATCTCCCGAGTATTAAAAATACCCAGGTCAATCTGGCGAACCAGCATGAGAAACGCAAATTATAAATGTATATATGACAATGTCATAGATCGACTTTGATGCCAAACAAAATCTTTGAAAAGAAGAGTATATCATAAGATCACATCGCACATAAACATGGGCGAGTTTTTATCTTACGATAACTGAAACATTTTCAAATCATTTGATATTATTTCTAATGACATTCTTTGAAAATCCTTTCAAATAACATATTAAAATAAGCAGAATTGTTATATTTGTTAAATTCAACAGCATATTTAAGTATACAATCAAGTCCGTTAAATGAACGTATTGAAGATTGGATTCCAACAATGACAAGGTAAGAGATTACCTTCTATACAGTACATCTCTAAAGGAATGTACCAAGGCACAATCCCACTTCCCTCTACCAACACAAGACTGGCCTACCTCTACCATAGATAGTACCGAATATGATATCACCCGGGTTATTCTCGACCCATCCAAGAGGTCTCGTAGCATACACAACAACCTCATATATAGAGGATAATAAAGAAAGGCGATGGCCATATCCTAATCGGTGCGACCAACATTGCCCTGCTGCGTCTACCATGTTTTTACCATTATCGATGTGCAAGGCTTGAGGTAACATTTTACCTTCCTCGAAACAATATATCCCACTTTGAATGCTACATCGCCATTTCTAACAACACATTAATTGATTTCGTCAAAAGTACAACCCTTGAGTTCATACGCCTCAGGGAAGGGTGTTAAGTATAAGAGGGGTTACCTCCTACACCACCAAATAGAGATATGTTTATAAGAACAAATGTACGTGTCTTAGAAATGCAATATCAGACACTCATCCGTACAAATTATCCAAGAACAGGACAAATCAAAGGTACTCCTACTACATCCCATTTGGGAATCACCCCTCGGATTAGTAGCAAGCAGTCATTGCATCGAAGGTTTCAAAATAAAGGTATACAGTCACTATATATATATATATATATATATATATATATAATATAGGAATCGCCCCATAGGTTAGTGGCAAGCATCCCTACATTATGAAGATCTCCAGTCTACAAATTCAATTCTTCGACATGCCTTCACTTTGGAACGCTTACATTGGTCCAAAGTGGTTTTCGGATAGGAATCACCCAAATTCGATCCCCGTTTCTCCAACCAATTATCAATAAATAGATGTACATATGTGTATACAAAAATGTTAAGCCTCTTTTGTTAAATCCTTTTGGTTAATTAAAACCTCTTTTAACTTTTAAAAATCATCAAACCATTTTTCTTAAATTACCTAGGAAAATATTTCCATATTCTATTATTACTATAATTCCAATCTTAATGAAGATTTTATATTTCTAAAATATATCTTTAATGGATTAAAAACAATGTTATTACTTTATTTATAAAAATGCCATTTATAATTATATCCCTTTATTTATAAAACACCGTTTATAAGTCTATCACTTTATTTAGAAAAAATGATTTTATAAATATTTGCTTTTATCTTAGAAAAATGTGGTCCAAGTAAATTTACTATCTTCTCCATCGGGTTAGTCTGGATAGCTACGGGAGCAGGCAATTAGTTTCCCAAACTCCAGCCTAGGGACTACCTCTCTGTCACCCCATATAGTGGTTGAGTTATTTAGTTGACTCCAAACCTTTAAAATACTTGTATAATTATTTGAGAAAAATTTTCGAAAAATTCAGGAAGAGAAATCCAAGTTCAAATCATTTATTCAAAAATTGCCAAATTTAGTTGTTAAATTGCTCGTGAATAGTGGTTTTAAAGCTTTGTAGATCGAAACACTTATTCCATTAAATATATGTCCATTTTTATAACTCAAAACCATTTTAAAAAACTTTAACATATTTATGGAATTTATTTTATATTTTAAATGATTAACATTTTTAAAGTGTTGAAAGCTGTATTTTACGAACTGCGAAAACACGACGATTTTGAAAAATTGATTTGGACATACCTCAAACTTTACTAAACAAAATCTTTATTTTTCTTTTTCATTTGAAAACCATACCTAGAAGGGTTTATAAAATTTTTTAATTCAAATAATTCTAGCTTATATTTTATCCTACACATTCGTTTAACTTTTCAGGGGGCAAAATCACGAGCTGCCGAAATACGGCGACTTATTTTTCATCTTTTAGTCAAATTTTATAGAAACACTTTTAAATCATTTTGATAACATAATAAACTATTATTAACTAATTTAAAAACAATATTTTACCGTTTTACTTATTAAAAACCTATTTTATTTCATTTCATCTATTATAATATACATTTTTCCAACCTTTTTAATTCAGAATCCTTCTAAACCATATGATACTTCTATATCATTTTCCACCTTTTAAAGATATTTTTTTTCATAAATGAAACCGTAGATTTTATTTTTCAGATAATTTCAAAACTACACTTTTTCAATTCGTTTATTCTTAAAACAAATTCGAAATCTATTTCTAAACTCCATGTAACGACCCGTAAATTTTCAATAATTTAATTTTGTTGATGTAATACGATTTTGGTGATTAAAATTGGAAGAATAAAGGCTTTGTAATTTAATAGTGAAACAAACATTAAAATGAAATGTAATAATGTAATTAAAACTAATTATGAAATTTCAACTAATTGAAATAATGTAAATTGTTGCACTTAGTTATAAATTTTAAATATAAGAAAACAAGTATGAATGTTGTATCATTAATGAGATAATATGTGATAAATAGAAATTGAAGTAAATCAGTGTTAATTAAGTAATTTAATATTTGATTTTTAAATATTGATGAATTCATTTATGTGATTTAGAGGAATAGTAACGGTTGTAAGTTACTATTTAATTGGCCTATTAATTTAGTTGTAACTGTTATATTTAAGAATAAATTTGAATATAAGTAAATAAGGGTAAGTGCTATATAAATAAATGAATTGGTATAATTAATTGGTCCACTATATTTAAAATAGGAAATCTTTAATGTCATTAATGAGAATTAATGCAGTAACGGGAGGTGTGAATGTATAAATTAAATAGAAACGTAAGTTTATTTATAATGGCAAGATAATTTATTGGTTTAAAACCTTAATTTATGTATACAAGTGATAAGATTTCACATTTAGAAATGTAACATTCAATACAAGATTTAGAGATCAAATATATGGATTAATTTGGCAGTTTAAATTTTAATTTCTGAATTAATTGAAATTGTGATTAGATGCGGTAAATTGTGAAATGTCCAAAATAAGTTAATAAGAGAATTTGATTTAAAGGATTTTAAATTACTAAATAATCCAAAGTGATAGAAATTGGAATTAACGATAATTGAATGGAAAAGTTTTAATTTAGTTTAATATTAATTTATTTAATTGGCTGGAAAATAGCCATTTTTGGCCATTGACTCGGATTTCGACGAAACTAGTTTCATTGGATCCGTAAAGGTGAATTGTTGTGGGATTTCAAGTTTCGTAACAATCAGACTTGTTATTTGATCGTACAGGCTTGAAACGCCTTGAAATCGATTAAATTGAAATTAATTTGAAATAACTCGATTTTAGCAGTACTTCTTCATACAATGGAATTTGGACGTGAAACCTATTCCGTTGATTTTAAAATATTCAAAAACATATATTTTGATATATGGGTTGACCCATTTCCATTCCGGAATCGAAATGGGCTTTTCGGACCAATTATCGTTAAAAACTCATACCAATCGATCCCATTCCTTTCTATTTTGTTCTGCCTATGTATATATCGTAATAAACTCTAGCAGCTTTTCTATTTCTCATTTCTGTACATACAGAAATTTCCGTTGCTCCTCTTCCTCAATGGTTGAAAACCCTAATCTTCCCAATCCAATTTCAATTCAGAATACAACTTCAGAAATCAAACTCCACAAACTATATCAAGTTATACATCGATTTGAAGCCCTCAAAGAGTGCATCTCAGATCTGTAATTATTTTTTCGATTGGAACCTCTGTTTGGACAGAAATTGAAGAACTATCAATGGCCGTTCATCACGCGACGATCAACCTCGATGGATCGCCAAATTGAAGTTACCATTGCGTAGAGAGAACCGCGCGCTGCCCATTAACGGTGTTCGTTTGAGTTGATTACGGCTAGATCATCAGTAAAAATTCACCTAGGATTTTAACATGGTGGCGACGACTGGAGCTTTCCACGCGTCGTTCGACGCGGCCGATGGGGGGATGGTCGTAGGGTGTGGGGGAGGATGCGGCCGAGGCGGCGAAGCCTGTGATCGACGTTCGTGTGTTTGCGCGGTGGCGGCCGAGCTTAGGGCAGCATTCGAATAACGAGCATGCTAGGGTTCTCGTTCGTAAGAGTATGGAGATGCATGCACATGGCCTGTGAGGTGAGCTCGTTTCTGTTTATTTTATTTTATTTTATTTAATTTGAAACTTAAAAATAACTTGTTTGAACGATCATAACTTTCACATACGAGGTCATTTTTGCGCGCGATTTCTTGCATTCGGATCGTGTTGGAATTTCGGACATTTTGACTCTGGTTTGGATGGTTTCTGGACTGTTCGAATTTTGGGTTTAAATTGGATTTAAATTCAATCTAAATTCAAAAGGTGGGTGTTTTAACTCACGCACAACTTGTAAAATTTCTTATGTTTGTTAAATTGATTTATGATGTGATTAGAAATTTATTTATGACTGCTTGGCATATTTGAATCATCATCTCAGTTAATTTATTTGGATTAAATAGTTATTTAATTTATTATTGAATATAAACTGACAGTAAATATCTGTTGTTTATTATCTGTTCTATATTGATGTTATTGATTGAATTGGATGATGATTGTGATAAATGTTTGATTATTGATATTGGATGTATGGGTGTTGTATTTTATATTGTTATAAACTGCAAGTTTGTTATGGATTTTTATTTCATTCGGGATTGCGGTTTGAAATGATATATAACCGTAAAATATTAAATTACTGATTGAAATGATAAATATCCGTATCACTTGACTATATGATAGAATTATATGCAGACACCGTGGTCTATATATATATATAAATATTTTGAAAGGATTTCTATGGTTTTGAAAAGGAATATATGGTTTTGTAAAATGTTGATTTGGATATTTTATATAGAGTTTATAATGATTTAAATAAATTAAGGTTAGAAGATAAATTTGAGATTCATTGGAAATTGAATTTATTTAAGAATTAAACTCAAAAGCTTGATGTGAAATTTATTAAATTTGAAAGTTTTAGAAGGTATGACTTTTATAACTTGATTTTGGTTTAAGGTGAATTAAATGAAAATTTCAAGTATAAATAAATTGAAGGAAATATTTAGTTATTTGTAATTTGAGTTTCATATAAATGATGATGGATTTATTATGTAATATATTTCAAAACTAAATAATAGAAAATTGAATTGTTGAATCGGAATTACCAAACTTAGTTTTGAAATTGTTGAATGCTTAAAGTTTGAAAAATATTGAATTTGAAATGGATTATTCTGTGGATCAAATCTGTTTTGAAATCGATAAAATTTGGAATAGTTTAGTTGGAAACTGAATCGTATTGAATTTATGATTTGGGATTTGGTTAAATTTAAAATTTAGAAATTCGAGTTGTTTTGGAATTAATTTGTGAAATTGAAGAAGCTAGTTTACTATATAAAGTATTTTAATATTTAAACCATTTAAGTGATGGAAGTTATGTTTCAAAGTTATGAGTTTCAAAGTATTTTATTTGAAAGTGTTATATTCAAGTGCTGGATTTCGAAGTGTTATAACGTTGAAAGCGCTATGATTTTGGAAAAGGATATATTTGAAATAAAAATGATATTATATTGATTTGGTTTTTGAAGTGGAAATGATATCATATTGGTTTGGTTTTAAAATGGAAATGATATTGTATTTATATGGTTTTGAAATGGATATTATATTCTGGTTTTGAAGTATAAATTATTTTGAAATGACCGTGGTGTTATAATAACGTTTGGTTGTTAAAGAGACCGGGATCGGAAGTTGTCATACTCTCTGTCAACTCCGAAAAGCACTTTAACAACCGTGTACGCGGTGGAGATTCCAGAATGAAGTAGGATGGTGGCGACGTTCTATTGAGGTATATACGTGGACCCGACTCCCGTGAGTTGGCATAAGGTGGCTAAAACAGGAGCGATCGACGGGCTAAGAAGGTAGCACCTTTTATCGGACACACTCCTCCGGTACCATTCTATTACTTTTTGATTGATTGGGGTCCTTTTGATTTTAGGGGTGTGGCTCGAGGTGGGCGGTAGTAGCTGCTATGCGTTACCACCGGTCCGGAAGCATAATTGGTATATCTACCCTGGCATTGCCTAGTTGTGCCATGTCATCTACCCTAGCGCGTCTTGTACAAGTTTGGTTTTCTCGCATAGCCCATGGAGTATCCTCTGGTGGCTTCCCGATCAGGAGAGACTATGATACTGGATGGACTACTGGGACCATTACGTGTTAAGGTGGAAAATGTAAAGCCTTAACGCTATTTAAAAGTAAGTTTATTTTACTATAGACATTATTATAATAGCGAAATATTACTACATAGTAAATAGTTTAATGGATCCTTACGAGATGTGAATCCCGAACATCTCTTAAGTTACTACACTCACGTTTGACACTGGATAGGAGATGTCAAATCTCGTAAACATCTCTGACGCCGTTCCACTCATATTATTTACTGTTGATTTAACTTACATAAGATCTTTTAGTTCTGACTTGAGTGTTTTGTCCTTTCAATTCACTCGGGTCAGCCTGAGCATTTCAGGGTTTGAAGATCTTACTTCTGGAGGACGAAGACGAAGATTTTATTAATATTATTTACTATATTGTTCCACTTCATCACATTGTTCCGCTGCATTGTTATTTATTATTCTTGGTATGTGTAACTCTGATTCTGTGTTGTATAAGTATAATCAAATGTTTTTGTAAAACAACTTCATGAATTGTTATTTGATTATTATATTTTGTCGTTTCGCTGCAAGATTCTGTTTTGTTTTTCTTATTTCCCTGCTTTTTCTTATTCACCCCAATAATAATCCACCCTTATGTATGGTTTGAGTCTGACATGTGAGGCTTATCGTCGATTTAAAGCGTACAAAAAGGTGGGACGTTACATTTGGTATCAGAGCTTTGGTTTAGCGATAAACTTTAGCTTTGTGGGGTCTGACTCTTTATTAATAGGGTAGTAATATCCTATGATGAGTCGCCGAGTGTATATATATGAGAGAATGTATTTGTTAGTGTTATAAAAGGTTTTTATATTGTGTTAATTTGTTCCGTTTTGTATTTATAAATTCTGGTTGGTGCATAGGACGCTATGACATCAATAGGGATTTCTAAACACTTAATAGGATAGACCGACACAACATTTGTTTTGAATATAGATGAATGAAATAATTTTGCCTATTATATTTTCTACATATAATTTTTTTATATAAATGATATATATTTGGTTGTAATATAATGGTTGTTAGGTAGTGAAATTTATGAATATAGGTTGGAAATAAGATTTGAAAAGTAAAATAAATGAGAATAATCTGGAAATTTAGAATTTAAGTTCTGGGGTTTTGAAAATTTCTTTCGAATGATTTTGGGATATAATAATGATATTATTTAGAAGTATTTTCTGACGTAAATATTTCAATATGATTTGAAAGAATTGTTTTAAAGAAACTTTGGAAAGAAATAAGTTCCGTACCCCCCTCTCTGTCGCTGGAAAATAATTTCGGTGAGTACACGCGTCATCGACATTCATTTTCGAGTTTCGAAGTGGGAAGACCACTGTAGTAGTTTTACTACAGATTAATTTGGATAAGAAAATGTAAATTTAAAATTGTTTTAAATATAATTGGATATATAAATTATAAGTATATACATCTATCTATTATTTTAAAATGATTTGAAATTTAACCCGGTATTTAGTTCTTAAGTTTCCGTTAATTAATAGTTTTAATTATTGTAGTGAAATGGAATGTAACTAATTAATAATTGGAACCTTTAATTAAAATTAGAGATTAAATGCTGGGTTATACATGAATAAACAAGAAAGTTGAAATTTGTAATCTATAAAAAACAAAGGATACGATTATTGTACATTAAGTAAACTAAAAGAAATAAAATAAACTTGTGTAACTTTCAATTACATCCTTAAAGGCATATATATATATATATATATATATATATATATAACGTGCCAAATATTAAAAGCTCTAATGTTAATAATAAAATGTAATGGATATTATAAAAGTAAAAACTTGAAGTAATGAAAGTATTCAATGAAATTCTTTAATAAATAAAATTTGATGTTGTAGTTGTTATAAACTTAAGAATAATTGAAATGCTGCTAATTAAATATAATAGAAAGATAAATCTTATAAATAAATGATTATAAACTTAAGTAAATGAATTGAAATGTTTAGAAATTGAATACTGTTGGTAAATAGATGCAAATTAATGAAATTTAGTAATGAATGAAAAGGAAATGAAACAATAAATCTTGTGAAATGAAATTAATAAGAATGAACTTACTTTATGCTTAGAGCCATTGTTTGTTTGACTTATGGTTGTTTGGGCAAGGATACTTTAAAATTGTTTGGATGTAGGAATAACCTATCTAGTTTCATCTAAGACTGTTGAGTAAAAGGGTGCACTTAGTAGTTTATTTTTCATTCTGTACAATTTAAAGTTTTTGAACCCGAACAACTATTTGTCTTGATTGACATGGATGGATAGTTGATTTGTATTTGATTTCATATGATGACTGTATGTTGGTTGCAATGATTGTTGTTTTATATTTAATTGTTTGAAACAACTTTAAATATTTCATTTTATATAACTGTTAACCTTTAAATTTTATAAGTGAAATACAAGTTATGGAAGCAATTGCTACTGCTTTTGGTTTCATAATTTAAGCGTTAATTGCCCGACAAATTGGTACGTTCTTGGATTATGGTTTCCTAACGGTATTATATATATATATTCTCCCGTTGTTGGGATATGTTATTTTGAAATATTGTGATACATTGTTATATTTGATATTATATTTTCTTCCGAGCCTCTCCGTACAAAGGAGACTCTGCCGAAATTTTTCGAATATCTTGGACTTAGAATTTTTTTAAAAGAATGTTTTCCAAACTTTATTAATTTGAATGTAAAAAGATTTAATGGTTATAAATTGGTATATTTTCTTTAAATAATTAACTTCATAAAGTTAATATTTTTGAATAAGATGTATTGTTCACTTAACTCTTTTCCCTTCTTTTCCTTTTCGGGGACGAAAAGTTTTGAGTGGGGGAGAGTGTGACGACCCGTAAATTTTCAATAATTTAATTTTGTTGATTTAATACGATTTTGGTGATTAAAATGGGAAGAATAAAGACTTTGTAATTATTAGTGAAACAAACATTAAAATGAAATGTAATAATGTAATTAAAACTAATTATGAAATTTCAACTAATTGAAATAATATAAATTGTTGCACTTAATTATGAATTTTAAATAT
Organism: Allium cepa; assembly: GCA_030765085.1. NCBI lineage: Eukaryota > Viridiplantae > Streptophyta > Magnoliopsida > Asparagales > Amaryllidaceae > Allium > Allium cepa. The sequence continues at coordinate 638,354,293 of CM060941.1, forward strand.
AAGAAAACAAGTATGAATGTTGAATCATTAATGAGATAATATGTGATAAATAGAAATTGAAGTAAATCGGTGTTAATTAAGTAATTGTAACATTTGATTTGTAAATGTTGATGAATTTATTTATGTGATTTAAAGTAATAGTAATGGTTGTAAGTTACTATTTAACTGGCCTATTAATTTAGTTGTAACTGTTATATTTGAGAATAAATTTGAATATAAGTAAATAAGGGTAACTGCTATATAAATAAATGAATTTTTTGATTTGGATTTCTGTGTGGTTGGAATTTGATGATTAATTCTCGGCCATCCATAGGGTTTCGATCAACGTCGATGGATCGTCAAATCATAAGTATCGTTGGGTAGAGAGTGCCTCACGCAGCGCACCTGTGGTGTTCACGTGGTCGGATGATGGTCAGATCGTCGCGAAGAATTCAACCATGGTTCCAAAAAATGACGGCGGCGGCTATAGATGTGGTCGTCGGTGGTCTCCGTGTGCCCGGGGGGGGGGGGGGGGGGGTTCGACGTGTGGCAGAGGTCGCGTGGTGGTACGCACCTCAGTTTGGTTAGTCGTAGATGGGTTTGCATTTGTGTATGGGTCGACGACTTTACTTTGTGTACGAAAGATGAAGGGCTTCACTGTTGAGGTTACGTGGCGGTGCTGGTATGCTCTGTTTTTTCATTTAATTTAAATTTCATTTTCAAAATCTTCTAACTCGAATAATTTTTGCATGCAAACTCGGATTTGGACGCGGTTTGTTTTGCCGGGATTGTATTAAAATTCCATACATTTTGATGCTAGTTTGGATGAATTCTGAGACTGTTTGAATTTGGGCCCTAAATTGGATTTTAAATTGATTTAAATTCAAAGGTGGGTGTTTTGACCCACTCACAATTTCTAAAATTTATTGGGTTAGTTAAATTAAATTTATGATGTGATTAGGAATTTATTTATGGTTGTTTGGTATATTTAAATTGCTACTCCTGTTAATTTGAATTTATTTTGAATTAAATTGTCATTTAATTTATTATTGAATTTAAATTGCCAGTTAAATACCTGCATATAATAATCTGTTAATTGTCGATATTTATTGGTTGAATTGGATGATGATTGTGATGGATGTTTGAATTTATTATTGGATGATTGGATGTTATATTTGATTTATGAAATGCGATCACTCCTTAAGTTCCCTTAGTTATTATTAGGAAAATCACTATGGGTTGAAATGATATATACCAAAATAATCTATAGATTATGGAAAAATCGTTATGAGTCTAGATGATAGACTATAGCCATTTTATGGATTTTAATACTAAATTCGGGATTGCGGTTTGAAATGATATACAACTGTAAAATTTTAAATTGCGGATTGAAATGATAAATATCCGTATCACTTGTCCCTAGGGTAGGGAAGTATAAACCGAAACCAGATTGGTTAAATTAAATGATTTTAAATCCTTGATTTCGAATCCAGTTAAATGATATTTTGAGATAAAATTTGATTTATATAAATTGAATTATTATTGGAAAATCAAGTTTTGTGTTGAAATGTGAATTGGTTTAAAGGAACCGCTTTAAGCAATTAAATTGAAAGTTTAAAGTTGAATTTTTAAGTTTAAATGAAATTTTATCGGAATTGAGTTATTGAGTTGGTTTGAAATATAAATTTGAAATGTATTGTTATTGGAATAACTTAAATTGATATTTCAAACATGGATTGGAAAGAATTTGAATTGAAGATTCAAAATTGAGTTTTGTTGATTTGGAATTGTAATGGTCCAAATGTGTTGAAATAAAATAAATATTTTAAATTGATATAAATTTCAAATTTATATTTAATATAAACCGTTTTAAATAAATATGTTAATTTAAAGGTTCTAATTATTCAGATTTTCAAATTGTTAAACTATTTTGAACTATAATAACTACATAAATCATTTTTACCCTATTTAAACCACTTAAACTATTTCAAAACTAATTTACCCACTTTAACTTATTTTAAATCTATTTAATCTATTTTAAATCTATTTGACTATCGTTAAATCAATTTAACAGTATGTTAATCTATAATTAAACAATTTTAGAGTATTTTAACTATTTATAACTATTTAAACTATTTTTAAAATTTTTAGACTAAGTTGAAGGAAAGGGTTTATATTCAAATTCATTGGTGTAGCAAATACGGTTAAACGATGTTCTAAATTGGGATTTAATGCTATAATTAACCGAATATGATGATTTTGAAGTAAAGATTTAACTTACTTTGGAAATATGATTTTTGAAAGAAATTATGATTTCAGAAACGATATGATTTCAAAGGTGAATATGATTTCAAAATGAATATTATTCCGAAAGTGATATGGTTTGAATTGAATATGATATTTTGATATCAATTATGAAATGGTTTGAAAATATAAAAGAACCGTCCGGTGTGTAATAAGCGATTGGTTGTTAAATAGACCGGGATCAGATATTGTCATACTCTCTGCCAATACCGAAAACCACCTTAACAACTGTGCATGTGGTGGAGATTCCAAAAATGAAGTAGGATGGTTTGGCGAACGATTTCTGTATATGGTATGATATGACATTGACTCCCATGAGTCAGCTTAGATGAGACTACAACATGAGCTATACCTGGGCCAAGTGAGGTCATTCCTCCGACCAGACATGCTTCTTCGATACCATATTATGATATTTGTGATGATTTGGTGGCCACCCCTTGATTTTGATTTGGAAGTGTGTTCCGAGGTGGGCGGTAGTAGCTGCTATGCGTTGCCACCAACCTGGTTCTGCAATTGGTAAATCTACCCTGGCATTACCTTGAGTGCCACGTTCACATGCCTTAAAGCACCTTCTACGAGTTTGTTTTTTACCATACCAATGGAGTGCCCTCTGGGTAAACCTCACAGAGGAGGGTACGGTACTGTATAGACTTTGGGAATATATAAAACGTGTTAAGGGGGATATGAGTAACGCCTTAACTCTACTTTAATACTTTTACTTTACTATAGACACTATTATAATAGCGTATTGTGCTACATAGTAGATAGTTTAACGGATCCTTAGGAGATGTGAATCCCGAACATCTCTTAAGTTACTACACTCACGTTAGACATTGGATAGGAGATGTCAAACCCCGTAAACATCTCTGATGCTGTCGCACTCATATTTATCGATGATTTAACTTACATAAGATCTTTAAGTTCAGACTTGAGTGTTTTGTCTTTTCAATTCGCTCGGGTCAGCCTGAGCATTTTAGAATTGAAGACCTTATTACTGGAGGACGAAGACGAAGATTTGTACTAGTATTATTTATCATATTCCGCTACATCATGTTGTTTCACTGCATTTATTATTTATTTCTTCTTGTTTCTGAAACTTCGATTTTGTGCTGTAAAAGAATAATCAAATGTATTTATAAAACAGCTTCATGAACTGTTATTTGATTATTATATTTTGTCATTCTGCTGTGAGATTCAATATTTGTTTTACTTCTTTCTCCTTTCTTATTTACCCATAACAACCTGCCCTTTTGAATGGTTTGAGTCTGGCATGTGTGTCTGCTTAAAACGTCCAAAAAGACAGGTTGTTATACAACGGTCAGAGATCCTCAAACTCCATTATAAGTAGAACTATAGGCCTAGCTATTTTCTCACAACTAGATTTTCTCCCAACGAGTTCATTGTCTGAGGCTGAACCCTAAATGGAAAATAAAAAACAAAAAAATAATTTAGAAAAAAAGAATGGAAAGAAGATAACGTTAAGAAATCGAATCGAAATTTGGATGGACATAAAAAATAAAGAAATTAAAATTAAAAGGGGACTGCGAAAGATAAGAAGCAAAAAAGGAGCGCAACACAAGGACTTCCCAAGAGGTCACCCATCCTAGTACTACTCTCGTCCAAGCACGCTTAACTTTGAAGTTCTAATGGGATCTGGTGCTTTAGTGTTGGTATGATCGTACCCGTTAGAAAGTGGATTGGAAGATTACTAATGCAGCAGTGCGAATGCATAGAACAGTTTTATTAACGTTTAAAAATGCAAATAAAATTGAAAAAGTCAGACAAATAATTATGAAAACAAAGGAACAGTAAGAAGATAACGTTGAGGAATCGAATCGAAATTCGGATGGAAGGAAAAAAATTAAAATTAAAAGGGGACTGCGAAAGATAAGAAGCAAAAAAGAGTGCAACACGAGGACTTCCCAGGAGATCACCCATCCTATTACTACTCTCGCTCAAGCATGGTTAACTTCGAAGTTCTGATGGGATTCGATGCTTTAGTGCTGGTATGATCGCACCCATCAAAACATGGATTGGAAGATTACTAATGCTGGAGTGCAAACGCGTAGAACGGTTTCAATAACGTTTAAAAATGCAAATAAAATTGGAAAAAAATGACAAATAATTTCGAAAACAAAGGAACGGAAAGAAGTTAACGTTGAGGAATCAAATCGAAAATCAGATGGAAGGAAAAAAAATAAATTAAAATTAAAAGGGTACCGCGGAAGATAAAAAGCAAAAAGGAGTGCAACACGAGAACTTCCCAAAAGGTCACCCATCCTAGTACTACCCTCGCCCAAGCACACTTAACTTCATAGTTCTGATGGGATCCGACGCTTTAGTGCTGGTATGATCACACCCATTAGAAAATTGATTGGAAGATTACTAATACAGCAGTGCGAATGCGTAGAACGGTTTTAATAACATTTAAAACTGCAAATAAAATTGAAAAAAACAAACAAATAATTTTGAAAACAAAGGAATGGAAAGAAGAAAAGTTGAGGAATCGAATCGGATGGAAGGAAAAAAAGAAATTAAAATTAAAAGGGGACTACGAATGATGAGAAGAAAAAAGGAATGAAATACAAGGACTTCCCCAGTGGTCACCCATCTTAGTACTACTCTCACCAAACACGCTTAACTTCGCAGTTTTGATGGGATCCGATGCTATAATGCTGTTATAATCGCACCCGTCGGAAAGTGGATTAGAAGATTACTAATGCAACAGTTTGAATGCGTAAAACAGTTTCAATAACGTTTCATAATGCAAATAAAATTGGAAAAACATACAAATAATTTCGAAAACAAAGGAACGAAAAGAATATAACGTTGAGGAATCGAATCGAAAAACTGATGGAAGGAACGAAAAAAAGAAATTAAAATCAAAAGGGGACTGTGAAAGATAAGAAGCAAAAAGGAGTGCAACAAGAGGACTTCCCAGGTGGTCACCCATCTTAGTACAACTCTCGCCCAAGCACGCTTAACTTCAGAGTTCTAATGAGATCCGGTGCTTTAGTGCTGGTATGATCGCACCCGTCAAAAAGTGGATTGGAAGATTACTAATGCAGCAGTGCGAATGCGTAGAACGATTTCAATAAATTTTAAAAATGAAAATAAAATTGAAAAAAACAAACAAATAATTCCGAAAACAAAGGAACGAAAAGATGATAACGTTGAGGAATCGAATTGAAAATCGGATTGTAGGCAGTCCTTACAGAACTAGACAATCTATATTGTAGGCCTAACGAGGCAGTCCTTTGAAAAAAATAGAGAATCCCCGACCGAGTTCAGTACATGGTAGACCTTGTTAAGCGGGATTCAGGGAGTAGACATAATGATTACGTATATTCCTCAAGGTACGTGCTAGGTGGTACATTGTGGATGTCTGAGCATTAGTGTAGACTGGTGCGGATGTAGTTTTGCATTTCCATGGTAGACGACGGAACATCTGTATTGTAGGCCTTATGAGGCAGTCCTTTATAAATGTAGTCACAGTATGCCATGGAAGCAAGACTTGGAGCCAATTTCGAGGAGGATATGGAAGATACTATGGTAGTACCTAGGACCGATGCGGTCATTGGGCTTACAGCTGCATATATATTGGTTATTAGGATTTAGTCTACTAGGGAGTAGATGGGCATGATTCACGCACAAAGACAAGATTATTATAAGCCCAATGAACCTAATATAATAGTAAATAGAATTAAAATGATATATGTAGAATTAAGCTTAGAAGTGTATAATTTGTCCATTTACCAGAACTTTAGTTCTGACCCTCTCCTCATAGCATCCTACAGGTTAGGTGGATGGCAGAGACTTTCCAACTTTGAGACTCTTGTTTGGAAAGTGTTATTATATTGGTGAGTATTTACTTACTATTATATTTTAGTCATTTCCTTTGTGAGATATTTATTGAGCTCTAATATATTTGTCTTTGCCTATTTGCAGGATACTAGATACCCAACTCGGGCTTCAGCGGGCATGGATTTTAGCATTTTTGCGAAGAACCCGGATCCACTGAAATTCGCGTTGTTACATTTGGTATCAAAGCCTAGGTTTAGAATTTCTATGTAGATAATAAATGAACGTATTTGTATTTTTAATGTAAATATATATACCCCTAGACCCAAAAAATCCACTCTTTTGAGGAAATCATTATTTGGAAAGAGTTTTAGGAAACAGTTTTGCATATCAAATTTGGATTATAGAAATCCTAAGAGCTATAAGACCTAGAATGGTAAAGATCTTAGATATACAATAGATTCAGTATAGAAACGGATAGCCTCTTGAAAATAATTGTCGATTCATAATTATTTCAGAAAAGTAGATTTGATGATGTGGCCTTGGAATAAAAATAAGCGTAAGGAAGGAAGTGGGTTAAGAACATATATAATTGGATTAAGAAGAATAACTTCATGGGGATATTTTTGAAAAGTGTAAAGAAGTTAAGAAGCCACTTTGAGTCTAGCCCAATAATTAAACTTTTAAGAATTTGAAAAAAATATAGAAGGTTTTCAAGTTTTAAACTTTAAAGTTTACAGCTTTGTATTTGTACTGGTTTAAACATGAAAAATTGAGAGAGAACAATTTTTGAAAGAAAAAGAAGCATTTTTGGAGATTTGAAAAAAACTAGGCCGACCCAGGTCGACCTGGCGGTCGACCATGCGGTCGACCGTGGAGTAAGGCGGGTCGACTTCCTTAGTCCATTTTTACACGTATAAACGTGTTCGAACCCCTCATTTTCATCATTCCAACTCCTTTCCCCAAAATAGCAGCAGCTGAACCCAATTCCACCATCTCTAACAACCCCCAACGCCTTAAAACTCCACCAATCAGCTCACGGTTAGTGTCAAATTGAAGCGTATCGCAAGACCTACCTATATCCATACTTCTTTCCCGCAGATCTGAAGGTTTTTCACCATGCCACCAAGACCATCTTTGGTTCACCTTTTACCCCATCTTACTCCCCAATAGATAGCCTGGTGCCAAGGCGATAGGAGGATAGTTTAGGCTTACTTTGATACAGCTTCATACCAGTTTTTGCAAGGGAGGGTGGTGAGATTTTTTGATTTTCATAGCACGCCTTTAGAGCGGCTCTTTTTGGATTCCAGATTGCGATAGATTCTGAGTCACAAGACATTCAAGCAGAGAGCGTACCTCAAGTTAGTACGTCTTTTTGACACTAATTTACATACTAATGATGGGGATGATGAGATGGCCTTCCTGTTAGAGGTCAAGGGAGTAGAAGTAGCATTTTCTGAGATGCAGTTTGCTAATATTTTGGAGATTAGAGGGCACGGTCTAGATGTAGGCCAGATTAGGATGACAGACCATGCCATCTTACATCAGATCTTAGTAGACCCCCAGCACCCCGATTGACGCGTAGGACAGTTACGCCCATTAGCTAGGTTGATTATGTGAATTCTGCAGTATAACCTTTTCCCCAAGATGGGGAGCTATGACCAGATATATCCCATAGTGAGGCAGGCAACCTACACCATACTTGGAGGCTTATAGGTGAACTGGGCTAAGGCGGTCATGGCCCAGTATGTGATAGCAGCAAGAGGTCGCCTATCTTCTAAGATCTTTAGTCATTTTTGGACATTGGTATTTAGTTGGGCTGGAGTTGAGATGGATAGAGAGAGTTATAATGAGCAGACCCACCCTATGAAAGATTCATCCATCCTGAGGAGGATGGGTATGGATTTGGCACAGATACAGGCTCTACAGGAGGAGCAGGAGCCCTCGCCACAGCCCTCGCCACACTACTAGGCGCCATAGTATTTCCACCAACAGCAGAGATTTCCTTCGCCACCATTTGGTGGCGGCGTTGGACATACAAAGTCGTAGTGGCTCGCTTAGGCACTAGAGCCCGCAATGCAGAGTACTAAGGGACTTGGATCTTGGGGAGAGGGATCAGGACTCACCCAACCCCCTCCATCGATGAGCTACGATGAGCAGATGAGGACCATTGCCGAAAGGCAAGAGCAGCTTGCCAGAGAGCACATAGAGCTCCTGCAAGGACAAAAGGAGATAGCTAGGACACAACATGAGATTGTGGCAAGCACCAGATGGCAGGAGGAGCGCATTAGCTGTTTAGATTCATTCATCATGACCTTCTTATGTCAAGAGGGACATGGTCCTAGGCCTTCTAGCCCTAGATGATAGCTGTGTTAGCCTACTATTGTTACCTATCTAGTATCACTTTGTAGTAAGGTTTGTTTTCTCTTTTAGTTATAAAATTGTACTCTTATGTAGGCATTTGAATCCTATTGTAGTAAATCGGTATTGATGCTTTTTCTCTATGTTTTTGTGATGTTCACAAATGAGAATAAGGACATAAGACATTATTGTAGAAAGAAAAGTAAAACCAGATATAAGAATAACTAAAAGGAAAATAATAAATTTAAAGAAAGCGCCAGAAACTTCAACTGAAAAATTTAAAAAGAGATATTTTATTATGTAAACCGTGCTTGGAAAAATAAATAGAAAATTTTATAGAATAGTAGCCTAAATTCCAAGTACGGAGAAAGATGTGCGCAAAAGAAAATTGGGGAAATATGAAGTTTTTTCGTCTTCAACCTTCTTTCTAACATAAGAAATCGAATTCAGTAAATTTGATTTTTTTTGAAATTTGAATATTAAAAGTTGTGTGTTAGGATTTGTATGAAAAATTCGTTGAACTACACCCTTATTCAGTAGGAGTGTGGAAAAAATTGGATGAAAACTGCTTTAAGTTTTTAAAAGATTGCATTCATATAGAAATTGCAAGTATATCTAGGATATGTGTATCATGTTTTAAAAATAAATTTTAAGAAAGAAAAGCATTCATATAGGAGGTACCGCTTAGAAATTCATGTACATGCATATATTTTGTACCGAATAACACTTTTGGATAAGAGCACGAATGGTTGCAAAATTAAATGTACATAATATGGTTGTGATTAATGCGAGGAATCACATAATTTTACCCTTTTCGAATTTCGGGGACGAAATTTCCTAAAGGGTGGGAGAATGTAACACCCCGTATTTTTATATAATTAAATAATCAAATAACAATGAATTCTGCTAAGGTGGGAGACTTTCCAACTTTGGGACACTTGTTTGGAAAGTGTTATTATATTAGTGAGCATTTACTTACTATTATATTTTAGTCATTTCGGCTGTGAAATATTTATTGAGCTCTGATATATTTGTCTTTGCTTATTTGCAGGATACCGGATACCCAACTCGGGCTTCAGTGGGCTTGGATTTTAGCATTTTTGCAAAATATTCGGACCCACTGGAATTCGGGCTATTACAAGTTGCTATAGCTTCTGCCCAAAAATGTTTAAGTAGAGTGCTTCCATTTAATAAGGTTCTAGCGCATTTTTGAAGTGTTCTATTTTTCATTTCTACAAATTCGTTTTCCTGTGGAGTTTTCTAGGAAATAAAAAATTGTGAATAATTCCTTTCTTATTGCAATCATTGTCAAAAGTATCATTATCGAATTCGCCACCGTGACCGCTTTGAATGTTTTAATTTTTATATTCTTAATATTTTGAACACTCTTAGCAAAAATTTAAAAATTCTCAAAAGTATCACTTTTTTTCATAAATACTGCCAGGTGTATTCTTGAAAAATCATCTACAATTACAAAAACATATCTATTATGATTTATAGATTGAACTTGAGTTGGTCCAAAAAGGTCTAAATGTAATAACTCAAGTGGTTGTAATGTAGAAATTATTCTCTTTGATTAAAAGAAGATTTAGTTAATTTTCGTAACTAACAAGCATCATAAATAGTATTTACTTTAAAAATCATTTTTAGTAGTCCTTTTCCTAAATTATTCTAAGATAATTTGCTTATTGCTTTGAATTTTATATGACAAAATCTTTTATGTCATAACCAAGGATCATTTTCTTTGGGTAGCAGACACATATTTGTGTTATGATTAACAATCACATTTAATATGCATATTTTTCGTTCCCTATTTCCTTCGAAAATTAGATTCTTGTTTTGATCAAATATATTACATTTATTTTTAGTAAAAGATATATTAAAACCTTTATCGCATATTTAACTTATACTAAGAAAATTATGTTTTAAATTTTTTACTAGTAAAACCTTTGTAATAAGAGGTAAGTTAGACGTACTGTCATTGCCCACATCGCCTTTGCCGATGATATAACCTTTAGAATTATCTCCAAATGTGACAGATCCTCTATATAACTAGATAATATTAGTCAGCATATCTTTGTTTCCTGTCATATGTTTTGAGCAACCACTATCAAGTATCCACTTTCCTCGTTTTTTAGTTGGTACATCGTCAGTCGAAGCCATGAAGCATACATTAGCTTGTTCAGAATCACTGTCAGTATCACTATCTGATGATGAAGACGATTCTGAATCATCCCATGTAACAGAGAATGCTTGCTTCTTCTTATACTTGTCCTTCTTATTCTTGTACCTGTCTTTATTTTGATCATGATAGTCCTTCTTTATGTGACCCTTCTTATGACATTCATAACATTCAAATTTGAAGCTTATGGTTTATTAGTATTGTCTCTCTTGTTGTTTTCAAATTTCTTGTTCTTTCTAAATTTCAAATACTTTTTGAAATTCTTTGCTATAAATGCCATGTGATCTTCATCTGAATTCAAATCTTCTATAATGACCCACTATTTTGGACCATTCAAATCAACAATAAAACCACACAAGTCAGACTTGAATAATTCAAAACAGTAGATTGTAATATAATTTGGAGCAAATAAAACCAATCACAGAATCACAGACACAGAAAAATCAGAATAACTCGTAGGGTAATAAAATATACCCATAGTAGTTCATGAAGCTACTACAAACAGAGTCACAAAACAAGTACAAAATACCAGAGTCTGAAAGTAAATACAATAGAAATCCCAATGCATAAATGTCCACTAGTACATAAGCTAAATAGAAATGCTGAATAGAAATAGATAACAACTAGATAGATAGATAGATAGATAGTCTTCGGCAAATCCTAGATCCAGAAGGTGAATTCAAAGCTGAAATACTCAGGCTCTCCCAAGCGTAAAGAAAACACAAAACACTCGAGTCAGGACATACATACTTATACAATGTAAACCAACTCAAGTGAATTGTAATAAAATGCACATTAACTCAAAGGATGCTTGGGACCGTCCATCCTTTAAGGATCCGTTAAACTATCTACTATGTAGTAATATACGCCATTATAATAATGTCTAAAGTAAAGTATAATATATTTAAAATAGTGTTAAGGCGTTACCCATATCCCCCTTAACACATTTTATAGTGCCAATAGTCTATACAGTACTGTAGTCCCTCCTGATCGGGAAGCCACCAGAGGATACTTCATAGGTATGACACAAATCAAACTCGTACAAGGCACGCTTGGGTAGGCGACATGGCACAACTAGGCAATGCTAGAGTAGATATACCAATTGCACTTCCGGACCGGTGGTAACGCGTAGCAGCCATTATTGCCCACCTCGAGCCACACTCCCAAAAATCAAAGGTGCGCACCAATCAATCACAAAGTAATAGAATGGCATATGAAGAAGTGTGTCCGATAAGAGGAGCTACCTCATTAGCCCGTCAATTGCTCCTGTTTTAGCCACTTTGTGCCAACTCACGGGAGTCGGGTCCACGTATATACCTTAATAGAACGTCGCCACCATCCTACTTCTTTCTGGAATCTCCACAGCGTACACGGTTGTTTAAGTGGTTTTCAGAATTGGCAGAGAGTATGACAACTTCCGATCCTGCTCTCTTTAGCAACCAAACGTTATTATAACCCATGGATATTTATTTCAAAACATATCTATTCTAAAACCATTTAAAATCAAATGTTATTACTCTTTCCAAAATAATATCCATTTCAAAATTGGTAATATTTCCAAATCCTTATATATTAGTTATAACACTTTTAAAATGTAATAATTCAAAAATCATAACACTTTAAAAACCATACACTTATTATAGCATTAAAAAATGTAATAAGTTAGAAACCATAACACTTTTAAAATGTTACCCTTATATAATAGCACTTTACAAAATGTTACAATTTGGAAATAATAGCATCTTTAAAATATAACCTAAAGTAACATAGCATTTTAAAAATGTTATCTTTTTATAACAATAGCTTTTTAAAAACATAACTAAAATATCATAGCATTTTAAAAATGCTACGGATACTACTATAACATGTTTAAAACATACTATTTCAATTTTTATCATAGTTTTATTTATACAATACATATCTATTTCATAATTAAAATCTATTATTATTATTAGATTAGAATCAAAATTCCATATTAAATCAAATTTAAATTATTAAGTTATTTATCATAAATAAAATCTTTAATTTAGTTTTAAACCAATTATTTACTTATAAAACTCCAATATATCATTATATTTAAAAATCATTAAATCAAATTTTAAATTTAAATTTCATATAATTAAAGATTCAAAGTACTTAATTATTTTTAGAAAACTATTGTTTAAAACTTAACCATGGGTCTATATAATATTTTCTAACCTAGGTCAAGTGATACAGATATGTATCATTTCAACCCGTAATTGATAAAATTCCTGGTTCTATCATTTCAAACCCTCAATCCCAAGTCAAATAAAATAAAAATAGCTTGAGCCTATCATTTCAGCTCATAACAATTTTTTCCTATTCTAAAGTCCGTTCGGGTATGTATCATTTTAACCCATAGTGATTCTATACTAACAGGGAACTTGCAGTGTGAGAGCAAAAAATAAAGTAAACAGTATAACATTGCATATCATATCAGGTGATGTAACAAATATAAAATCAGGTTATAACATCATGAAATATCATATCACATGCATGTATGACCTACTATCAACATAGCATATCAATTACTACAATTCACATGTCATTGTTTCACAACTATATAAGTATGAATGTCGAGAGTGATAACTCACCTTCTAAAGCTAGAGACGATGATTCGAGACACACAACCAAACTTCGAAAAACATGAACTAGATTTGTGTGGATGAAGAGCCAAGATTCAAATCTTACACAAACAAATACAACATACCTAAGTATATAATTCAACACATAACAACTGAATCAAAACAATGCACAAATATAAATCAATTAAAATGGCTTAACCAATGTAGATGGGCTCGGCCACTACACAAATGGTTAGATCATCATCAGAACATGGCTCGGCCATGTTGGTTTTGAAGCATATATGCTTGGCCATAGCAAGAAAAAGGCATGGCTAGGGTATGAATGGATGTGGATGGCTATGGTAGGTGAAGGGGAGGCATAGCAAAGGTCATGAGAAGGCAAAAGGACAAGGAGATGCAACTTTGGATTCGGCCCTAGGCTAACATGGCTCGACCTATGGTTCATGTTTGGATCAGGTCATGACACATCTGAAATGGTATGGCTATGGTCACGACAAGGCATGGAAAAGAGGAGTTGGTGATGGAATAGGTGGTGGCCGAGGCTAAGGGAAGAAAGTGGTGATCATTTAGGCTCGGTTAGGGTTTGCAAGGCCTTTAGGTGATGGGTTTTTGATCTAGAGGGTCACGACATGGTTATGGATGGTGATGAGATGGTGGTGGCCAGTCATTGGTGGTGGTGAAGTGGAGATGATATCGGCAAAAGGAAGTGATGGCCGAGCTATGTAAAAGAGAAACAAAACAAAAGAAAAGAGAAAAAGAAAAGAGAAAGAGGAAGACATGAGAAAACTTACTGTAAATATTTTTGTCAGTAAACGTGAATCCGAAAGAGAGGTGAGATGAGAAATGTTTTGTATGGCTAGGTCATGGTAAAAGTTTTGAATGGCTAAGGCAAAGGAAAGGCCTCACTTCACATTAAAGAAAAAGAAACTTATGTCCCTTGAATTTCTAAGCCCATTAGCCAAGCCCAAATCAAAACATGTCCAAAAATCCAAAATTACATTGGATTTCCAAAATTTCATTTTTAAATGATTTAAAAATCAAAGTTTTCAAATAAATTGAATTAAAAATATTTACAAAATTTATGGGTTGTTACACTCTCCCCCACTCAAAACTTTTTATCCTCGAAAAGGAACGAGACGAGAAAACAAGGAAAGATAAGATAGAAAAGCAAATGGTACCTAAAATAAACAATTTCGAATATGAAGCACACATGCTCTCCTCCTTCTCCCAGGTACAATCCCGATCATCTGTACTCCATTGCACTTTGACCAGGTTGACAGATTTCCTTCTCAGCCACTTCGTACCTCTATCGATAATACGCAGTGGCTTCCTCTCGACAGTAAGGTTAGGCTCAATATCTAAACTTTCGAGAGCAGAAGACTGGACAATCAAAGATGGATCATGTAGATATCGACGAAGATGCGAAACATGGAATACATTATGCACTCCAGAAAAATTCTCAGGCAAATCCATATGATAGGCTAAAGAACCAATCCTCTCCGAGATACGGAAAGGACCAACAAATCTAGGAGCAAGCTTCCCTCTCCAACCAAACCGAATCACATTCCTTAAGGGAGAGACCTTAAGGAAAACCAGATCACCAACAGAAAACTCCAAACTCCTTCTACACCGATCAGCATACTTCTTCTGCCCATCCTGAGCACTCCTCATCTTCCTCTTAATCTCCTCAACCTTCTCAGAAGCCTCCAAAATCATATCAGGACCAAGAACCAAACGATTACCAGATTCAATCCAGCAAGATGGAGATCTGCAAGGTCGTTCGTAAAGAACAGCAAACAGAGACATTGCAATACTAGCCTTAATTCAAAGATGGAATGAGATAGATAAAAGATTAAGATAAGATTAAAATAGAGGATTGAAAATATACCTGATAAATGTTGTTATATGTGAATTCAACAAGATGGAGATGATCTTCCCAAGATCCTCCATAATCAAGAACACAAGTACAAAAAAGATCTTCGAGAATCTGATTCACTCTTTCCATTTGACCGTCGGTCTATGGATGATAAGCAGTGCTCAGATTCAGGTGAGTACCCAAAGATTCCTGAAAAACTTTTCAAAACTGACTAGTAAAGATAGGATCTCTATCACAAACAATACTAATAGGAACCCCATGGAGACGAACAATCTCCCTCATATAAATCTCAAACAAACCAGAAGCAGAACGGGTAGATTTGACTGGAATGAAATGAGCTGACTTGGTCAATCTATCCACAATAACCCAAATACTCTCATTACCCCTCCAAGTCCTCGGTAATCCATCAATAAAATCCATAGAAATCTATTCCCATTTCCAATTGGGAACCTCAAAGGGGCAGCAACAAACCAAGGGTCTTCTGATGATCTTCCTTGACTTTCTGACAAGTCGCACACCTACTAACTAAGATAGAGATATCTCGCCTTATACCTCTCCACCAATAAAGCTTCTTCATATCTTGATACATCTTCGTCACACCAGGATGTATAGAAAGTTTGGATCGATGATTTTCCTAAAGTAACTCTTGCCTCAATCCATCAACATTCGGGACACAAATCTAATTATTAATCCCCAAAATCCCTCTATCATCGATCTAAGCTCCACTACCATCAAGACTACTGCCTCTAACTCTACTACGAACTCTCTCCTTCATAAGCTTAGCATCTCATCCTCATCCTGCTTAGCTATGATACGATCCAAAAGAGAAGAAGGAACAACAAACCGACACAACATCGCCTTCTTCCGACTCAAAGCATCAGCTACAACATTAGCTTTCCCAGGTGTATAACTAATGTCGAGATCATAAGAAGCAAGAAACTCAAGCTACCGAACCTGACGCTGATTCAAATCCTTTTAGGTGAGATATACCTCAAAGACTGATGATCAGCAAAGAGCTCAAACTTAGCACCCAAAAGATGATGCCTCCAAAGCTTTAAGGCAAAAACCACAACAAGAAATTCCAAATCATGAGCTGCATAAATGGCTTCATGGGTCTTCAACTGGCGACTGGCATAAGCAATGACCTTTCCATCTTACATCAAAATAGCTCCCAAACCCTCACGACTCGAATCAGTGTATACTGTTAATCCCTCATTTCCATTTGAAACGGAAAGCACTAGTGTCGAAGTAAGCTTACACTTCAACTCATTGAATGCAACTTTACACTTCTCATTCCATATAAACTTAGCATTCTTACGAGTCAAAGAAGTGAGAGGTGTAGCAATCCGAGCAAAATTCTCAGTGAATCTTCGATAATAACCGGAAAGGTCCAGAAAACTAAGGATATCAGATGGAGTCCTAGGAGTTTTCTAATCATGCAACAGAATAGAGAGAAATAAGGGCTACAATAAAAGATAAAATGATCAAACTACAGAAAGAGAAGAAAGGAAAGACTTACATTGATCGCAGTGATCTTGACTGGATCAGTAGAAACTCCATTACTAGAAACAATATGTCCAAGGAATCGGACTTCATCCTTCCAAAAATGGCATTTCGAGAATTTAGCCTTCAACTAATGATTTCTAAGAGTCTCGAGAACAAATTTCAAATGCGACTCATGCTCATCCTTTGACTTAGAGAAGACAAGAACATCATCAACAAAGACTAGAACAAACTTGTTAAGCACGTCACGAAAAAAAATGATTCATCAAATCAACAAAGAAAGCTGGGGCATTAGTGAAACCAAAAGGCATAACTAACCATTCATAAAACTCATTCTCAGTACGAAAAGCAGTCGTGGGAATACTTTCCTCAGCAACTCTGAGCTGGTGAAAACCTGTGGCAAGATCAAGATGAGAGAAAACAGTAGCTCCATGGAGCTGATCGAACATATCATTGATTCAAGGCATAGGACATCTGTTCCTCATAGCGAGCTTGTTCAGCTCCCTATAATCAACACACATCTTCAAAGAACCATCGGACTTAGTGACAAAAACCACTACTGCTCCCCGTTCTGAATGGATAGGTCTGATCAAACCCTTGGAGAACAAGTCCTCAATTTGCTTCTTCAACTCAACATTCTCACGGGGTACCATTCTTCTAGGAGGAAGAACTACAAGTCGAGTTCCAGGAATAAGATCAATGCGAAAATCAATTTCCGGCTTAGGAAGCAAAGCAGTGACTTCACCAAATACATCGAGATAGAGTTTGACCACTGGAGTCGAATGAATATCACCAGGAGAAGAATCCAGAGAATATATAAATTACCAGCAAAATCCCAAGGCAAATGGCACTGAATCGCCAAAAAATTACCAAAATCATCCATAAGAGAAACAATTTGGGTTTTACAAGAGATAACAGCTTCATGCCTCTTTAGCCAATCACCTCCAAGCAATAGATTAAAAGCATCAAAGTCCAGAACATGGAATTCACCAGAAAACCGATAGCTAGAATAGAAGAGTTTCACCCTTTTACAAATCCTACTAAGGTTCGCAAGACCACCAATAGGATTTGAAACACCAAAGGCACAAGGGCAAACTCGAAAGAAAGGAGATGCTCAAACTTATCATAAAGATCCAAAGAAATAAAACTATGGAAAGCTCCAGTATCAAATAGAAAACGAACAGGAAAATAAAACAGTGAAAAAGTGCCCTAAAGAGTACCTTTGGTATCAATAGGAGTAGGAGCCGGAACAGGTGTAGGTGGGGGCAGGTGAAGAAGCAGAGGTAACAGCAAAGATACCAGAGGACTTGACCTTCTACTGAGTAGGAAAATCCTTCTTGAAGTGGCCAGGCCGCATAAAAATATGGCGGAGATCGCACATAGTCAACTGTGCTGGAGGAACAACAGCACCAACTAAAATAGGACAACTATTAGCATAATGTCCCTTCTGATTACACCTGAAGCAAGTAATGGAAGATAGGTCGATAGGCTGCCTCTGAGAAGAAGAAGATCCCAAACCTGGTGTCCTGTTCCAATTCTTCTTCTATTGATGAAAGTTAGGCTTTCTCTTCTTAGGGTTACCAGAGAAAGACTAAGATGAAGTGGTATGAGCAACTGGAGGATCCTTAGAAGTAGGATTCTCATATCTAATGGCCATATCCATCAGACTAGTGAAAGGGCTATGCATATGAGCGATGAGATGATCATAATACTCCGGACGAGCACCATTTATGAACTTCTCATTCTTCTTGAGAGGAGTGTCAATCAGATTAGGGCCAAATTTAGAAAGTTCATTGAACTTCCTCTCATACTCCGCAAATGACATATCACCCTGCTTAAGATCCATGAATTCCTGAGAAAGCTGAGATTTTCCTGCCTCGGGCATCCACTTCACAACAAAAGCATCACTAAAGCATGATAACAAAGCATAAGAAAGATTTCAAACGAGAAAACTGAACCAAATTCAAAACAAACAGGAGATGATACCTAAACTGCTCCCAAGAAATGTCAACCTCCATAGTGTGAGCTGTAATAGTCTCCCACCAATCCAAGGCTGCCCCCTTCAACTGCCAAGTTGCCAACTAACACTTCTGAGAATCAGTAATCACAATACCGAAGAAGATTCTCTCTAATCCCTTCAACCACTGCCAAGCCTCAGTAATGCTCTCTGATTCAGTAAACTTGGTGCCACCAAGCTCAGTGTATTCCTTACAGAGAGTAGTGAACCTAATGGGTGCAGCAGGCTCAGGAACTGGGGCAACACCCGATCCCTAACTCTGGTATTCCTACGATTCATCCTAAAAAAATCAAGAATGAATTTTAGGACAAAGGTAATTGAGAAACAAAGACAAGATTAGATAAGATAAGATAAGATTCAACTAGAATGAATATCCCAAACAAAGGAATTACTAAGAAGGTGGATAATGAAAGGGAAGAAGTTTAGAAAATTGATTTCAAAACAAGAAAGACTTATATCAAAATAATCTTTGAAATCCTTTGAAAATCCTTTGAAAATCATTCGAAAATCATTTTGTACTTTAAAATACGTTCTCTCACAAAGAATATGATTCTAAGATTGATTTCACTCATTCTAGGGTATTTCTACTCTATCTCTAATGAGTTTTGCTCCGTAGGCTAAGGTTTGCCTAAAACCTGGCTCCGATACCAAATGTAACTACCCACTATTTTGGGGCATACAAATCGACAATAAAACCACACATGTCGGACTTGAATAATTCAAAACAGTAGATTGTAATATAATTTGGAGCAAATAAAACCAATTACAGAATCACAGACATGGAAAAATCAGAATAACTCGCAGCAGAAATAAAATATAACCATAGTAGTTCATGAAGCTACTACAAACAGAGTCACAAAACAAGTACAAAATACCAGAATCTGAAAGTAAATACAATAGAAATCTCAATACATAAATGTCCACTAGTACATAAGCTGAATAGAAATACTGAATAGAAATAGATAACAACTAGATAGATAGTCTCCAGCAAATCCTAGCTCCAGAAGGTGAATCCAAAGCTGAAATACTCAGGCTGATCCGAGCGTAAAGAAAACACAAAAGACTCGAGTCAAGACATACATACTTATACAATGTAAACCAACTAAAGTGAACTGTAATAAAATGCACAAGTAACTCAAAGGATGCTTGGGACCGCCCATCCTTTAAGGATCCGTTAAACTATCTACTATGTAGTAATATACACTATTATAATAATGTCTAAAGTAAAGTACAATATATTTAAAAATAGTGTTAAGGCGTTACCCATATCCCCCTTAACACATTTTATATTGCCAATAGTCTATACAGTACCGTAGTCCCTCCTGATCGGGAAGCCACCAGAGGATACTCTATAGGTACGGCACAAATCAAACTCATATAAGGCACGCTAGGGTAGGTGACACGACACAACTAGACAATGCCAGGGTAGATATACCAATTGCACTTTCAGACCAATGGTAACACGTAGCAGCCATGTAACGATCCTGAATTTTAATTAATTTTAAATTGATAATTTATTTTAATTTTGAATAAAATTGTGAAACTTATTGGTAAATTAATAGGAATTTCTTAAAATTCGTATAAAAAGATACGTGTTTATTTTATTAAGTTTTAAAAACGATTTCTTTTAGAATTTAAAATCTAAATAATAAATGAATGAAAATGTAAGATAAGAAGATAAGTATATAAGTTAAAAATAAATATCTTAAGATTTTGGTTATGTAAACTATAAAACATTAAATATACACATTAAAAAAATTTGTTAAAATTCAAACAACATAATAAAAATAGAAATGTGTTCATATGACAAAATAATAAGGCAAAGCAAATGAAAATATCTATGTACTAAGGGTGTAAACATAAAGTAAAAGCATAGAAATAAAATACATTCACATATGAACACTTATAAAAGAAAACAAATAAAATAAATTGGAATAGGAATACATATATAGGAGATAAAATATAAAATATGAAGTCAAGTAACATATTAATAAAATTATGTAAAATATAAGTAAATACATTAACTAAAATCTAACATCATAGGAATTTATTCATATGACAAATTAATAAAACAAAAGAAGAGATACACTCAAATATGAAAAGAAAATATATCTAAGTATTAATGTACAAACAAGTGAACATATACATATACATATACATACATACATACATACATACATATATATATAGCAAGACAAAAACAAAATAAAATACATACAAAACAAAACTGTACATACATAAACAATACATAGCATAAGTTTGTAGACAAAGAAGTACACATGCATTTAATACCCATCTTCTCTTTGCACAAACAAATCTTCTCAGCATATATAAATTTATCAGCGGAGACAAACAATGCAATGGCAATTAATGCCACATCTCTAGCATCAAATCAGCAAAGAAATAAATGCAACATACCTCATGCATTTAATGCAAGCATCTTCGCATGTTTATTGTACAAACAATATACTGCATACTTCTCTTTATATGCATCATCTCCTATATATCAATCCATGTATCTCTGGTTCGTTCATTCAAAACAAACTTCAGTTAAAACATCAAAAAAAAATCAATACAAATCAGAGTCAAGAAGCTTCAGTTAGCAAGCTCAAAGCCTCGTTCAAAGAAGTAGCTCTGTCCATTTCTTAATCAGGTGAGTAAACAACCTATTTCAAGATTTAAGTTAAATTAAATTTGTGTATATATGATTCCTGATTTAGATAGTGCTTAGTTTGAGTGTTCTTTCCAGATTTAACACTGTATACATATATAAATATGTCTGTATATACTCTGTTCTCTGTTTTTGGTTTTAGGGTAGAAAATCATTAAGAAATCCAACATTCACTCCATTTAATCATCATTTGACTCCGAAGTTCAAACAAAACGAGTTTGTTTTTACTTGATTTAAGATCTGGAAATAGTTTCTAGCAGTTTAGTATTTTAAAGCATCGAGAAAATTTATTTTTACAAGGAAGTGTCAATTTTTGCTAAATTTCGAATGCAACGATTTGCTACTTCAATCATATAACTCGAATCCTTATAAAAAAAAGGATTTTTAAGCCTTGTTTGACGATTTTTAAGTGCGTGATTCGAGAGCTGTTATGGGTTGATCGAAAAATGGATTTCGATCAAGTGTAGGCGATTGGAGGCTCAATTGAGGTCGGGGTTGCCAGTGGAGATGGAGGAGCGTATGAAGATAGTAGGAAAAATGACCGGAGGTTCTCACGTTCACCATGGAGGCAGCGGTGAGCAGTTTTCTATTCGTAATCCTAGTTTTATAAGGTCAGGAAATTTGGATTCGATCGTCATCCTCGTGCGATCGAGTTGCTCGTGCCTTTGGTTGATGGTAGAGGGGTTGACGTCGAATAGTTGGCCGAAGTTTCGAGTTTTCTGGTGGTCTAGGCGGCGAGTTAGAGGCGTTGTTCCAGGTTTTGGTGATGGTTGTTGTGACGACCCGTCTTTCAATACCCAGAAAGACGTATCATCTATAAGAAAACAAAGAGATAGAAAAAGAAAAGATAGAAAGGAAAGAACAACAATCATCAGAATCTCATAGCGGAAACGAACAAAATATAATATTACACATATCCATTACATAGTTTTACATATCAGAGTACACAAAATAATACGACTTCATTACATCAGACATTCATAAGAGTCTGCCAACCATACAACTCAAAATACAACATCAAAAGTCACTACAGCGGATAGAGATAGATAAGTACGTCTGGACTCCAACTCCAGCTTCGAAAACATTTTCTAATCCCAACCTAATCACTTGGCTACTCATAAAAATTTGAGTACCCAAGAGTTTATGAAAAACAAAATAAACTATGGGTCAGACATGGGTCTGGTGTGAGTAAATGTGTTAAATTTGTTAAACTTTAAAATCATTTTGAAAACAAAAGGTATCACGTAAGACTTCCCACAAATAAATACGGGTAAATTTTTACCTTACGCTAACCAAAGCATTTGATAGGAAATCCAGTGATATTATAATAGGGTCTAGGGTTTTCAAGTAAATAGAAAATAGCTGAAATTGTTACATCTATTAAATTCCAGCTACTAGCCACAAAAGTGGGTAATACAATCAAAACCGTAGGGTCTCATAGGGAAAATGGGTTTCCATCAATGGCAGGGCTACTGGGGTACCGCCCGTCACAGTACGGGGCCTAGATCACCGTACCAAGGAGCCACCCTAACTCCTCTGCAACACAAGGCCGGAACCATCCCTTACTGGACAACTCCGAACAAGACTACCCCGCAGGCGTGGCCAACAACTGCCCACACAGCCGAAATAATAAGGGACTTCTTGACAAGGGAAAATCTCGTCCTACTTGGGCATGACCCACTTAACCTTGCTGCACCTCCCCTGTTTTAGCCATTCCCGGTTGATGAGGCTTGAGGCTACGATTACCTTTAGAGAACACATTCCTTAGAATGCTCATCGTCCTCCTGACGATGTTCTGAAAGCATTCAATCCATACAAGTTCATTCCGGGTTCGAACGAAACCGAAGGCATTATCTCGTTACACTCATTTTGGAATCACCCTCAGAGTTAACGACAATAACCCTTGCACTTTCAAACTCCATCTCGATCTTCACTTTGAGATGTCACGACCCAACGTTTAACTTGGATCAATGTGGTTTTCAGAAAATCAAATTTGATTCCCGATCCCGATCTCATCGAAATCCAAACGTGTCTTAAAGACCAAGTTGTTTAAAAATTTAAACAATTCAATTCAATTTAAACATAGCATCCACACAGTATTATCCACAGATAATAACAAACATCTATCACAGATATATAAAATATCTCATCACAAAATATCTCAACTATCATCCAACAGATATCAACCAAATCCAGATATTCAATTCAAAACAATCATCCACAAGCAAGCACATCTCTAATTCATTCATAATTAATTTAATTAATTCAAATTAAATTAATTACTTAAGAATTAATCACTATACCTTGCTTAACCAATCTTTAGTTAATTAGCCATAATCATTTAATTAATTAATCACTTCTTAATTACCCTCATTATCAATTAACTAATCTTAAATTAATTGATTGATTATTCTTTAATTAATTATTAATTAATTACTCTAATTATTCACTATTAAAACTTGATTAAAAATTAATCATTCCTTAATTGATTATTAATTAACCCTTAATTTACAATTAATTAATCTTAATTAATTACTTAATTAATTTCAAATTTGAAATTAATTTATATTAACTACTTAATTAATTATAAATTAATTAACCTTAATCATTTAAATTAATTAAGCCTTAACCACTAATTAATTAACTATTAATTATAAATTAATTAATATTTAATTACTTTATTAATTAACCTTAATCAATTAATTAATTAATTCTTAATCACTAATTAATTAATTACTAATCACTTATTAATTAATCTTTAATTGTTTAATTTATTAATTATTAATTATTAATTATAATTTAATTTAATTCTTAATTATCCATTTATTAATCCATAATTAATTAATTAAACCTCAATAAATTAGTTAATCTAAAATTATTAATTAATTTAACCTTAATTACTTTATTAATTAAAGTAAACCTTAACCATAAAACTTAATTAATTTCCAAAACAATATCATTAATTACTTAAAATTATTTCATATTTAAAACATTCCAATTTGTTCAAACTAATTACCTTTTTTAAAATTAAATCTAAATGAATATAAAATCATTTAAAACTCAACTGTAAAAATATAAAATACTTTCAATTAAAATGCTAAACATTTTACAAAGTAGTTTAATTGAAATCTTAAAGTTTGAATTTTTTTTAAAACATTACTAGTTCGGATTCGAACGACCAAGACTCGAACACTCAAGTCCATGTTCTTCTTTTCCCATTCAAACCCTATAGCTGAGCTTCAACTTAAATCACATGAACCTGGAAAAAAACGACACTCACTTTCCCCGATCCCTTCACGAGCAACAACGACATTTCCCCGTGCACAAACGCGAGCCACAGACCCTTCAACTCGAACGCAAACTCGAGTCACCCCATCACCCAATTTTACTGACACGATTACTAACATGTGCAAGTGCACGTTGCGCCGACGCTGACGCCACCATCAACGACCCCACTCGCAAACTCCACGTCGACCCCATATTCAACCTTCCATCGTTGATCAGCAACGCGCGACCCCAATCAAATTCGAGATAGCTTACACCATTTCTGGAACCAACCCTTCACCAGAAAACCCGTCGTAGCTTTCCACCTCGACCAACATTCACTACGCCACCTTGGTCACATCACCACAAAACCTCGACGCAACTATACCTAAGAGCACTCGCGACTCGATCCACTCAAACATTCACAGTCACGAAATTTTCGAGCTCGACCAAACACAGAACAAAAACCCTAGAATCCTAAATTCCAAACTCCCTGATGATTGATTAACACTTCCACTATTTTTCTCGGATTAATCCATCTCCATTACAACTTCAATCCCAAGCTCGACCCCTAGAACCGACCTAGTCGCCAGAATTTTGCCAAAGACCAATTTTCGGTCATCAACCAAATACTACCTCCATTCCAATTTAAAAATTCTGATCTTTTCCTTTAAAATCTTGTTATAAAAAGTAGATTCAAGATGTAAAATTGATTCAACAAGTTTCAATACTTGACTTTATCATATTATTAAAAAATTCACCGTAACCTTGATTCAGGATTTTTTTTAAAACAGATTCTTTTTGAATGATAATTTAAATCTTAATTCAAGTTTTAAATAAACCTTCTGCATTTGAAGATTCATGCTTAACAAAGGTTTGTCAAGTAAATTTTGAAATTTTTGTTTAAATTTATTCTGTATCTTGAAATTACAGAGAAACATCAGGAGATATAAACATGTATATTTTAAAACAAAAATAAACACAAGATTTCATCTATATATTTGCATGCAAGTCATACAACATCACAGACATTCACATGCACACATTTATTTACTAAAATTTTATGATTTAAAATTTTACTCACCTGTTTATTTTTTAAGCAGAGACCCATAATTTGAATTCCTGGAAAAAGAAGAAAATGACTGCAGATTTTCCTGATGATGTTGCTTCAATCTTTAATCAATCAGCACTTAAGATGGAAGAACTTGAATTTGCCTTGCACTTCATTTTTTTTTTACAGGAGCTTGATTTTTTGCAGATTTTTGCTTTGAATTATGTTTTGCAGATTTCTATAATTTGTATTGCAGTTTTTAAGATTTTGAAAAGAGGCTTGAGTTTGATTAATTTTGATTAAAAGTGTGAAGATTTGAAGAATTTTCAGATTTTAAGATGAAGGAGTGATTTTCTTTGATTTAGAAAATGAGGATGGAAAAAATTAGAGAAAGAATATGAAGTAGCTTTTTATATAAAAATTTTGTTTTTATAAAAATTGAAGAAAATAAATTAAAATTATAACACTTGTCATTATACCTTGCTAACTTCTTAAAACATGTTATAAGTGTGTTTTAAATTTTAACAAGTGTAATTTTCATGCAAAAAGGATTTTAAAATGTTTTTATTAATTGATTTTCTAAATTTAAATACATTTTTAATTTCTATAATTCAATTCTTCTTAAAGAAATAAATATAAATCAAATTTTATATTCTAAATAAAATCAAAGAAATACACCTTTAAAATCAGAGTATAATATAAATATAAATAACTCTATTTTGAATTTCAACTTAACAATTCAAATTCAAATTAAATTTAAAAATCAAATTTGATATGAATACAATTTTAACAAATTCATTACCCTTTTGTATGTATTAGTTTCAATTAAAATCAACATACATTTACAACCTATTTATTTATTATTATTTAAAATAACAAATTTATCAATTTAAATTAATTTATTAAAAAGATTATCACATTTAAATTGGGTTTGAAATTCTGGAATATCATAGTTGTTTTTTTTCTTCTGTTCCATGTTTCATTTTCGAATTCGAGTATGTCGATTTTTGTTCTCGCGATCGTTTTGGGCATACGGCTGTTGCGATCGAAGGGGGGACCGACCGTGGACTTGTTGGTGATCGACTCTGGTGCCGGAGCATCACTGTGGGTGAGTGCACGTACACGCTGGGTCGTGTACACGTCAGTGGCTTTCTGGTTGGTGAAGAAGAAGTTGGTCTGGGTTTTCTTCGTGCTTTCCTCGAGTACGACTCGAAGACTTTGGGGGTTGGACTCGAAGTATAGTGACACTGGCTCGTGTATAAATGTTTTATACAGGTTTAACCAAAACCTGTCCCTGTTTTTGTAAGTCAAACTAAAATTTTAAAGTTTTAAGCAAGGTTTGAACTAGACTTTAAATCAAAGTTTAAATACAACTTCAAGTTAGTCTGAAAACTTAGTTGTGAATAAATAAAGTTTTTAATTTGAATGGTTTTCTAACCTAAAAGTGGTTAAGTGTTTAATTAATTTAAGTAAGTAAATTAAGAATATAATTAATTTATACTTCTAATAAATAAATAACTTAAGGTTAAATAAATTTGTAATTAGAAATTGATAATTATAATCTCGTGTTTAATCAATTTAAACTTAAGGTTTTAATTTAATTTCTTAAAGTTAATTTATAAGTAAATAATAGTTAACTAATTCGGTGATTAATTAAGGATTAAATGATTAATTGGCAATTAACGATTAATTAAATAATTTGTGATAATTAAATAAGTAATTAACTTTTATTAATTAAGGTAATTAAGTGATTTAATTAATAGGTAATTACTGGAAGTAATAAATTGAATAATGATTAGTAATTTGAGTCTAATTATTTGTTATTAATCAAGGGATTAATTAAGTTGTTAATTTAGGATAAATTAACAAATAAGACTAATGAAGATTAATTAAAATAAATTAATTCAATGACAAAGATTAATCGGAATTAATGATTAAATGTTATGAGACGATTACTTTATGGTAAGTAATTAAAGATTTAATTTCTTAAAATAATTAATTAAGGGGTTAATTAATTTTGTAATTGGTTTAAAAGGTTGATTTAATTAATATGATTTATTAAGAATAATTTAATTTATTTAACATGTTTGATAAATAAATTTATATCAAATGATTTGTAATTAATTAATCAGAATTTGATAATTAATTCATAAGTAATTTATTTACATAGAAATAAATTGAATTGATTAGGATTACATGATTAATTAATCCTACTTATAAATGACTATTGAATACTTGATCTTACTTATGAATGATTGTATTGTATGAGATGCCTTGGATTGATTGTCCTAACTGATCTGTGATATTTTGTTCTGTGCATTTAACTGAGTAATTTATTCATTTATTTACATTTGTATATTATCTGTGAGTCTGTGAATGGACGATAAGCGTTATAGTTTATATCGCTTATCAACTATATTTCTGTATTTTAATCTGTGATGATTGAATGATGATGCACTTTTGTGTTAAACCCCTGGACCACACTTATACACACACAAATGTGGATTTCACGAGGGAATCGATTAAGTCACAGATTTTTGAAGTGATTTTTAAATAGACAATTTGAATTCAAATGTTTTGGAAATGGATTGGGTTTAAAGTGAAAAGCTTTTGGAATGGAATTTCAAAGATGAAATTTATTTTGAATAACTCGATTGAGTTTTGAGATTTAAATATTTTGATTTAAATTTGAATTCAATATTTGAAATTGAATTCTATGATTTGGAAACTAGGGAATAAAGATGTTATACCAGTTATATATGGGTTAAACTATATTAAGGGTATTGATTTGGGGATATGAATTTAAATTCAAAGGCTTTAACTCGTGTAAATAAAATTGGATCTTTCTGAAATGAAACTATTCGTTTTCAAATAATAAAAGCTTTCATATAAGAAGTGAACTTCCAAATTGTGTTAAAAAGAATTTTAAGATTTTAAGTTAAAAATGAAAATGATTTTCCAAGTTATGGAAACGGTTCGAAAGCTATAAGATAAATCTTTGATTTAAAGATTTAAATGAATTAATCCAATTGAGATGGAATTGTTTTGAAATCTATGAATGAATCTTTGTGAAATTGAGTGAACTTTGTGAAATAAATCTTTTTGTTTAAAAGATTTGAAATGGTAATTGGTTTAAACCATTTGAAAGAAAATTTTGAACTATTAAGTTGTGATTTGATTGAAATCCCATATCCATATGTTTTAAATATTGCGCTCGCTATTCAGTTTAGCCGGGAGAGGACCTTTGTGTCGTATAACCCATTTCGAATACGTGATTTGACGTTATGGATAGCATTTGAAGACCGGGTATTTGCGAGAACGATAGGATGACCTATCGACTGTCTCTGCACTGAGTTGCTCCGGTATAGAGATTCCCTAAGTGATGGGAAGTCCGATCGAGATTGTGAATACCCGGATTGCAAGGACTTCTTTGGAAGTGCCTTTGGTTCTGTTCAAACCCAGAATAGACTTTTATGGATTGTGTGTCTGACATTACAATTTGAGATATAAAGCAGATTTCTTTCAAATACATTTCTGTTGGTGGCGGAGAATTTATTCTCTTAGCTTAACACCCTTCTCTGAGATGTACGAGCTCAGAGGTTATGTAGTTGAAGGTTATCAGCGATATATTCTCAATTTGGTAATGTGGCATGTTGAGTGCCGCTGATCATTTGTTGATCAAAGCGTGGCTTTTGTGAAAAGCGTAGCTTTGTGGACGAGACTTCGTCGGACCTCACACCCCGGAAATGGTCGAAACATGAAAGATGCGTCAAGGTTATTTGAGGGTAGCGCCCTCTGAGGGTATGTTCATTTCCTTCTACATAGAGGTGGTATCATGGTATGGAGCCTAGATATTTAACATATGTGGTTACTGCGAGTTTATTACTTTGTGGTTGTTGGTTATCGGGATCCCGGGAAAGGTTGGTTACGACCGGGGGATGGCATACTCGTGTCCACTAGTAGCTCATGAAGCTACTACTCGGGGGATGGCATACTCGTGTCCACAGACATGGAAAAATCAGAATAACTCGCAGCAGAAATAAAATATAACCAT
The DNA here is from genome assembly GCA_030765085.1 of Allium cepa. NCBI lineage: Eukaryota > Viridiplantae > Streptophyta > Magnoliopsida > Asparagales > Amaryllidaceae > Allium > Allium cepa. The sequence goes on from CM060941.1 coordinate 638,383,962, forward strand.
AGTAGTTCATGAAGCTACTACAAACAGAGTCACAAAACAAGTACAAAATACCAGAATCTGAAAGTAAATACAATAGAAATCTCAATACATAAATGTCCACTAGTACATAAGCTGAATAGAAATACTGAATAGAAATAGATAACAACTAGATAGATAGTCTCCAGCAAATCCTAGCTCCAGAAGGTGAATCCAAAGCTGAAATACTCAGGCTGATCCGAGCGTAAAGAAAACACAAAAGACTCGAGTCAAGACATACATACTTATACAATGTAAACCAACTAAAGTGAACTGTAATAAAATGCACAAGTAACTCAAAGGATGCTTGGGACCGCCCATCCTTTAAGGATCCGTTAAACTATCTACTATGTAGTAATATACACTATTATAATAATGTCTAAAGTAAAGTACAATATATTTAAAAATAGTGTTAAGGCGTTACCCATATCCCCCTTAACACATTTTATATTGCCAATAGTCTATACAGTACCGTAGTCCCTCCTGATCGGGAAGCCACCAGAGGATACTCTATAGGTACGGCACAAATCAAACTCATATAAGGCACGCTAGGGTAGGTGACACGACACAACTAGACAATGCCAGGGTAGATATACCAATTGCACTTTCAGACCAATGGTAACACGTAGCAGCCATGTAACGATCCTGAATTTTAATTAATTTTAAATTGATAATTTATTTTAATTTTGAATAAAATTGTGAAACTTATTGGTAAATTAATAGGAATTTCTTAAAATTCGTATAAAAAGATACGTGTTTATTTTATTAAGTTTTAAAAACGATTTCTTTTAGAATTTAAAATCTAAATAATAAATGAATGAAAATGTAAGATAAGAAGATAAGTATATAAGTTAAAAATAAATATCTTAAGATTTTGGTTATGTAAACTATAAAACATTAAATATACACATTAAAAAAATTTGTTAAAATTCAAACAACATAATAAAAATAGAAATGTGTTCATATGACAAAATAATAAGGCAAAGCAAATGAAAATATCTATGTACTAAGGGTGTAAACATAAAGTAAAAGCATAGAAATAAAATACATTCACATATGAACACTTATAAAAGAAAACAAATAAAATAAATTGGAATAGGAATACATATATAGGAGATAAAATATAAAATATGAAGTCAAGTAACATATTAATAAAATTATGTAAAATATAAGTAAATACATTAACTAAAATCTAATAAATTCCTATGACAAATTAATAAAACAAAAGAAGAGATACACTCAAATATGAAAAGAAAATATATCTAAGTATTAATGTACAAACAAGTGAACATATACATATACATATACATACATACATACATACATACATATATATATATAGCAAGACAAAAACAAAATAAAATACATACAAAACAAAACTGTACATACATAAACAATACATAGCATAAGTTTGTAGACAAAGAAGTACACATGCATTTAATACCCATCTTCTCTTTGCACAAACAAATCTTCTCAGCATATATAAATTTATCAGCGGAGACAAACAATGCAATGGCAATTAATGCCACATCTCTAGCATCAAATCAGCAAAGAAATAAATGCAACATACCTCATGCATTTAATGCAAGCATCTTCGCATGCTTATTGTACAAACAATATACTGCATACTTCTCTTTATATGCATCATCTCCTATATATCAATCCATGTATCTCTGGTTCGTTCATTCAAAACAAACTTCAGTTAAAACATCAAAAAAAAATCAATACAAATCAGAGTCAAGAAGCTTCAGTTAGCAAGCTCAAAGCCTCGTTCAAAGAAGTAGCTCTGTCCATTTCTTAATCAGGTGAGTAAACAACCTATTTCAAGATTTAAGTTAAATTAAATTTGTGTATATATGATTCCTGATTTAGATAGTGCTTAGTTTGAGTGTTCTTTCCAGATTTAACACTGTATACATATATAAATATGTCTGTATATACTCTGTTCTCTGTTTTTGGTTTTAGGGTAGAAAATCATTAAGAAATCCAACATTCACTCCATTTAATCATCATTTGACTCCGAAGTTCAAACAAAACGAGTTTGTTTTTACTTGATTTAAGATCTGGAAATAGTTTCTAGCAGTTTAGTATTTTAAAGCATCGAGAAAATTTATTTTTACAAGGAAGTGTCAATTTTTGCTAAATTTCGAATGCAACGATTTGCTACTTCAATCATATAACTCGAATCCTTATAAAAAAAAGGATTTTTAAGCCTTGTTTGACGATTTTTAAGTGCGTGATTCGAGAGCTGTTATGGGTTGATCGAAAAATGGATTTCGATCAAGTGTAGGCGATTGGAGGCTCAATTGAGGTCGGGGTTGCCAGTGGAGATGGAGGAGCGTATGAAGATAGTAGGAAAAATGACCGGAGGTTCTCACGTTCACCATGGAGGCAGCGGTGAGCAGTTTTCTATTCGTAATCCTAGTTTTATAAGGTCAGGAAATTTGGATTCGATCGTCATCCTCGTGCGATCGAGTTGCTCGTGCCTTTGGTTGATGGTAGAGGGGTTGACGTCGAATAGTTGGCCGAAGTTTCGAGTTTTCTGGTGGTCTAGGCGGCGAGTTAGAGGCGTTGTTCCAGGTTTTGGTGATGGTTGTTGTGACGACCCGTCTTTCAATACCCAGAAAGACGTATCATCTATAAGAAAACAAAGAGATAGAAAAAGAAAAGATAGAAAGGAAAGAACAACAATCATCAGAATCTCATAGCGGAAACGAACAAAATATAATATTACACATATCCATTACATAGTTTTACATATCAGAGTACACAAAATAATACGACTTCATTACATCAGACATTCATAAGAGTCTGCCAACCATACAACTCAAAATACAACATCAAAAGTCACTACAGCGGATAGAGATAGATAAGTACGTCTGGACTCCAACTCCAGCTTCGAAAACATTTTCTAATCCCAACCTAATCACTTGGCTACTCATAAAAATTTGAGTACCCAAGAGTTTATGAAAAACAAAATAAACTATGGGTCAGACATGGGTCTGGTGTGAGTAAATGTGTTAAATTTGTTAAACTTTAAAATCATTTTGAAAACAAAAGGTATCACGTAAGACTTCCCACAAATAAATACGGGTAAATTTTTACCTTACGCTAACCAAAGCATTTGATAGGAAATCCAGTGATATTATAATAGGGTCTAGGGTTTTCAAGTAAATAGAAAATAGCTGAAATTGTTACATCTATTAAATTCCAGCTACTAGCCACAAAAGTGGGTAATACAATCAAAACCGTAGGGTCTCATAGGGAAAATGGGTTTCCATCAATGGCAGGGCTACTGGGGTACCGCCCGTCACAGTACGGGGCTTAGATCACCGTACCAAGGAGCCACCCTAACTCCTCTGCAACACAAGGCCGGAACCATCCCTTACTGGACAACTCCGAACAAGACTACCCCGCAGGCGTGGCCAACAACTGCCCACACAGCCGAAATAATAAGGGACTTCTTGACAAGGGAAAATCTCGTCGTACTTGGGCATGACCCACTTAACCTTGCTGCACCTCCCCTGTTTTAGCCATTCCCGGTTGATGAGGCTTGAGGCTACGATTACCTTTAGAGAACACATTCCTTAGAATGCTCATCGTCCTCCTGACGATGTTCTGAAAGCATTCAATCCATACAAGTTCATTCCGGGTTCGAACGAAACCGAAGGCATTATCTCGTTACACTCATTTTGGAATCACCCTCAGAGTTAACGACAATAACCCTTGCACTTTCAAACTCCATCTCGATCTTCACTTTGAGATGTCACGACCCAACGTTTAACTTGGATCAATGTGGTTTTCAGAAAATCAAATTTGATTCCCGATCCCGATCTCATCGAAATCCAAACGTGTCTTAAAGACCAAGTTGTTTAAAAATTTAAACAATTCAATTCAATTTAAACATAGCATCCACACAGTATTATCCACAGATAATAACAAACATCTATCACAGATATATAAAATATCTCATCACAAAATATCTCAACTATCATCCAACAGATATCAACCAAATCCAGATATTCAATTCAAAACAATCATCCACAAGCAAGCACATCTCTAATTCATTCATAATTAATTTAATTAATTCAAATTAAATTAATTACTTAAGAATTAATCACTATACCTTGCTTAACCAATCTTTAGTTAATTAGCCATAATCATTTAATTAATTAATCACTTCTTAATTACCCTCATTATCAATTAACTAATCTTAAATTAATTGATTGATTATTCTTTAATTAATTATTAATTAATTACTCTAATTATTCACTATTAAAACTTGATTAAAAATTAATCATTCCTTAATTGATTATTAATTAACCCTTAATTTCCAATTAATTAATCTTAATTAATTACTTAATTAATTTCAAATTTGAAATTAATTTATATTAACTACTTAATTAATTATAAATTAATTAACCTTAATCATTTAAATTAATTAAGCCTTAACCACTAATTAATTAACTATTAATTATAAATTAATTAATATTTAATTACTTTATTAATTAACCTTAATCAATCAATTAATTAATTCTTAATCACTAATTAATTAATTACTAATCACTTATTAATTAATCTTTAATTGTTTAATTTATTAATTATTAATTATTAATTATAATTTAATTTAATTCTTAATTATCCATTTATTAATCCATAATTAATTAATTAAACCTCAATAAATTAGTTAATCTAAAATTATTAATTAATTTAACCTTAATTACTTTATTAATTAAAGTAAACCTTAACCATAAAACTTAATTAATTTCCAAAACAATATCATTAATTACTTAAAATTATTTCATATTTAAAACATTCCAATTTGTTCAAACTAATTACCTTTTTTAAAATTAAATCTAAATGAATATAAAATCATTTAAAACTCAACTGTAAAAATATAAAATACTTTCAATTAAAATGCTAAACATTTTACAAAGTAGTTTAATTGAAATCTTAAAGTTTGAATTTTTTTTAAAACATTACTAGTTCGGATTCGAACGACCAAGACTCGAACACTCAAGTCCATGTTCTTCTTTTCCCATTCAAATCCTATAGCTGAGCTTCAACTTAAATCACATGAACCTGGAAAAAAACGACACTCACTTTCCCCGATCCCTTCACGAGCAACAACGACATTTCCCCGTGCACAAACGCGAGCCACAGACCCTTCAACTTGAACGCAAACTCGAGTCACCCCATCACCCAATTTTACTGACACGATTACTAACATGTGCAAGTGCACGTTGCGCCGACGCTGACGCCACCATCAACGACCCCACTCGCAAACTCCACGTCGACCCCATATTCAACCTTCCATCGTTGATCAGCAACGCGCGACCCCAATCAAATTCGAGATAGCTTACACCATTTCTGGAACCAACCCTTCACCAGAAAACCCGTCGTAGCTTTCCACCTCGACCAACATTCACTACGCCACCTTGGTCACATCACCACAAAACCTCGACGCAACTATACCTAAGAGCACTCGCGACTCGATCCACTCAAACATTCACAGTCACGAAATTTTCGAGCTCGACCAAACACAGAACAAAAACCCTAGAATCCTAAATTCCAAACTCCCTGATGATTGATTAACACTTCCACTATTTTTCTCGGATTAATCCATCTCCATTACAACTTCAATCCCAAGCTCGACCCCTAGAACCGACCTAGTCGCCAGAATTTTGCCAAAGACCAATTTTCGGTCATCAACCAAATACTACCTCCATTCCAATTTAAAAATTCTGATCTTTGCCTTTAAAATCTTGTTATAAAAAGTAGATTCAAGATGTAAAATTGATTCAACAAGTTTCAATACTTGACTTTATCATATTATTAAAAAATTCACCGTAACCTTGATTCAGGATTTTTTTTAAAACAGATTCTTTTTGAATGATAATTCAAATCTTAATTCAAGTTTTAAATAAACCTTCTGCATTTGAAGATTCATGCTTAACAATGGTTTGTCAAGTAAATTTTGAAATTTTTGTTTAAATTTATTCTGTATCTTGAAATTACAGAGAAACATCAGGAGATATAAACATGTATATTTTAAAACAAAAATAAACACAAGATTTCATCTATATATTTGCATGCAAGTCATACAACATCACAGACATTCACATGCACACATTTATTTACTAAAATTTTATGATTTAAAATTTTACTCACCTGTTTATTTTTTAAGCAGAGACCCATAATTTGAATTCCTGGAAAAAGAAGAAAATGACTGCAGATTTTCCTGATGATGTTGCTTCAATCTTTAATCAATCAGCACTTAAGATGGAAGAACTTGAATTTGCCTTGCACTTCATTTTTTTTTTTACAGGAGCTTGATTTTTTGCAGATTTTTGCTTTGAATTATGTTTTGCAGATTTCTATAATTTGTATTGCAGTTTTTGAGATTTTGAAAAGAGGCTTGAGTTTGATTAATTTTGATTAAAAGTGTGAAGATTTGAAGAATTTTCAGATTTTAAGATGAAGGAGTGATTTTCTTTGATTTAGAAAATGAGGATGGAAAAAATTAGAGAAAGAATATGAAGTAGCTTTTTATATAAAAATTTTGTTTTTATAAAAATTGAAGAAAATAAATTAAAATTATAACACTTGTCATTATACCTTGCTAACTTCTTAAAACATGTTATAAGTGTGTTTTAAATTTTAACAAGTGTAATTTTCATGCAAAAAGGATTTTAAAATGTTTTTATTAATTGATTTTCTAAATTTAAATACATTTTTAATTTCTATAATTCAATTCTTCTTAAAGAAATAAATATAAATCAAATTTTATATTCTAAATAAAATCAAAGAAATACACCTTTAAAATCAGAGTATAATATAAATATAAATAACTCTATTTTGAATTTCAACTTAACAATTCAAATTCAAATTAAATTTAAAAATCAAATTTGATATGAATACAATTTTAACAAATTCATTACCCTTTTGTATGTATTAGTTTCAATTAAAATCAACATACATTTACAACCTATTTATTTATTATTATTTAAAATAACAAATTTATCAATTTAAATTAATTTATTAAAAAGATTATCACATTTAAATTGGGTTTGAAATTCTGGAATATCATAGTTGTTTTTTTTCTTCTGTTCCATGTTTCATTTTCGAATTCGAGTATGTCGATTTTTGTTCTCGCGATCGTTTTGGGCATACGGCTGTTGCGATCGAAGGGGGGACCGACCGTGGACTTGTTGGTGATCGACTCTGGTGCCGGAGCATCACTGTGGGTGAGTGCACGTACACGCTGGGTCGTGTACACGTCAGTGGCTTTCTGGTTGGTGAAGAAGAAGTTGGTCTGGGTTTTCTTCGTGCTTTCCTCGAGTACGACTCGAAGACTTTGGGGGTTGGACTCGAAGTATAGTGACACTGGCTCGTGTATAAATGTTTTATACAGGTTTAACCAAAACCTGTCCCTGTTTTTGTAAGTCAAACTAAAATTTTAAAGTTTTAAGCAAGGTTTGAACTAGACTTTAAATCAAAGTTTAAATACAACTTCAAGTTAGTCTGAAAACTTAGTTGTGAATAAATAAAGTTTTAATTTGAATGGTTTTCTAACCTAAAAGTGGTTAAGTGTTTAATTAATTTAAGTAAGTAAATTAAGAATATAATTAATTTATACTTCTAATAAATAAATAACTTAAGGTTAAATAAATTTGTAATTAGAAATTGATAATTATAATCTCGTGTTTAATCAATTTAAACTTAAGGTTTTAATTTAATTTCTTAAAGTTAATTTATAAGTAAATAATAGTTAACTAATTCGGTGATTAATTAAGGATTAAATGATTAATTGGCAATTAACGATTAATTAAATAATTTGTGATAATTAAATAAGTAATTAACTTTTATTAATTAAGGTAATTAAGTGATTTAATTAATAGGTAATTACTGGAAGTAATAAATTGAATAATGATTAGTAATTTGAGTCTAATTATTTGTTATTAATCAAGGGATTAATTAAGTTGTTAATTTAGGATAAATTAACAAATAAGACTAATGAAGATTGATTAAAATAAATTAATTCAATGACAAAGATTAATCGGAATTAATGATTAAATGTTATGAGACGATTACTTTATGGTAAGTAATTAAAGATTTAATTTCTTAAAATAATTAATTAAGGGGTTAATTAATTTTGTAATTGGTTTAAAAGGTTGATTTAATTAATATGATTTATTAAGAATAATTTAATTTATTTAACATGTTTGATAAATAAATTTATATCAAATGATTTGTAATTAATTAATCAGAATTTGATAATTAATTCATAAGTAATTTATTTACATAGAAATAAATTGAATTGATTAGGATTACATGATTAATTAATCCTACTTATAAATGACTATTGAATACTTGATCTTACTTATGAATGATTGTATTGTATGAGATGCCTTGGATTGATTGTCCTAACTGATCTGTGATATTTTGTTCTGTGCATTTAACTGAGTAATTTATTCATTTATTTACATTTGTATATTATCTGTGAGTCTGTGAATGGACGATAAGCGTTATAGTTTATATCGCTTATCAACTATATTTCTGTATTTTAATCTGTGATGATTGAATGATGATGCACTTTTGTGTTAAACCCCTGGACCACACTTATACACACACAAATGTGGATTTCACGAGGGAATCGATTAAGTCATAGATTTTTGAAGTGATTTTTAAATAGACAATTTGAATTCAAATGTTTTGGAAATGGATTGGGTTTAAAGTGAAAAGCTTTTGGAATGGAATTTCAAAGATGAAATTTATTTTGAATAACTCGATTGAGTTTTGAGATTTAAATATTTTGAGTTAAATTTGAATTCAATATTTGAAATTGAATTCTATGATTTGGAAACTAGGGAATAAAGATGTTATACCAGTTATATATGGGTTAAACTATTTTAAGGGTATTGATTTGGGGATATGAATTTAAATTCAAAGGCTTTAACTCGTGTAAATAAAATTGGATCTTTCTGAAATGAAACTATTCGTTTTCAAATAATAAAAGCTTTCATATAAGAAGTGAACTTCCAAATTGTGTTAAAAAGAATTTTAAGATTTTAAGTTAAAAATGAAAATGATTTTCCAAGTTATGGAAACGGTTCGAAAGCTATAAGATAAATCTTTGATTTAAAGATTTAAATGAATTAATCCAATTGAGATGGAATTGTTTTGAAATCTATGAATGAATCTTTGTGAAATTGAGTGAACTTTGTGAAATAAATCTTTTTGTTTAAAAGATTTGAAATGGTAATTGGTTTAAACCATTTGAAAGAAAATTTTGAATTATTAAGTTGTGATTTGATTGAAATCCCATATCCATATGTTTTAAATATTGCGCTCGCTATTCAGTTTAGCCGGGAGAGGACCTTTGTGTCATATAACCCATTTCGAATACGTGATTTGACGTTATGGATAGCATTTGAAGACCGGGTATTTGCGAGAACGATAGGATGACCTATCGACTGTCTCTGCACTGAGTTGCTCCGGTATAGAGATTCCCTAAGTGATGGGAAGTCCGATCGAGATTGTGAATACCCGGATTGCAAGGACTTCTTTGGAAGTGCCTTTGGTTCTGTTCAAACCCAGAATAGACTTTTATGGATTGTGTGTCTGACATTACAATTTGAGATATAAAGCAGATTTCTTTCAAATACATTTCTGTTGGTGGCGGAGAATTTATTCTCTTAGCTTAACACCCTTCTCTGAGATGTACGAGCTCAGAGGTTATGTAGTTGAAGGTTATCAGCGATATATTCTCAATTTGGTAATGTGGCATGTTGAGTGTCGCTGATCATTTGTTGATCAAAGCGTGGCTTTTGTGAAAAGCGTAGCTTTGTGGACGAGACTTCGTCGGACCTCACACCCCGAAAATGGTCGAAACATGAAAGATGCGTCAAGGTTATTTGAGGGTAGCGCCGTCTGAGGGTATGTTCATTTCCTTCTACATAGAGGTGGTATCATGGTATGGAGCCTAGATATTTAACATATGTGGTTACTGCGAGTTTATTACTTTGTGGTTGTTGGTTATCGGGATCCCGGGAAAGGTTGGTTACGACCGGGGGATGGCATACTCGTGTCAGTAATTACCCAGTTAAGGGGTAACTCGGCCTTGTGTTGGCAGAGATCCGGTTTGGTTCTCGGGGCGTCCTTCCAGAGGCGTACCCATGTGGCAATGGGAAGTTCCTTGGACTGACCATTTTTTAAAATCCAAACTCCAATACGCACCTTGTACGGTTTTAGTTGTAGAACCTGCCATGTACTTATGGTGGCGCTCCACTGTTTAGATGGTAGCTATAGTAGGCATACGATAATGGTCGTATGTTGGCTAAGATTTATATCTTACTTTAGAAATGTTTTCCTACACTTTGCACTTATAGTAATAATATCAAAGAAATTTGCGTATCAAGCATATTTGACTATCATAAGGAGAAATCTCCTCCGATTCTGCGTTTGCATTGTGTGTGTGTGCCGGAGGCCTTATGGTAGTTACATTTTCTAAAAGAATTGCTAATCTATTTTAAAATATTTCTTTGTTTGTTTTCAAAGATAAACTGTTTTTGTTACTCATACCAGTCTCATGACTGATCTGGAGTTTATTGTTTCTTTCCTAAACTCTGGGTGCTCAATTTTTCCACACGGGCAGTCTAGAGTTGGGTTTTTCAAATAGTTAGGTTTAATAGATTATCTGGAGCTAGTTCAATCTTTAGATGTGGACGAGACTTGCTTGTATTAGTGAATCGTGATGTTGGATCGAGCTGCTGCTGGAGTTCTCCCTAGAGGACTATCTTAGAGTTATGTGTTCCGCTGCTGATGTTATATATTTTCTTTTCCACTGCGTTTTTATTGTATCATATCTCTGATGTATATTGATATCTATTGTATCGTTTGTTGTATCAGATATTGTATCAATGTTGTATATCAATGTATTATTATTTTTCTTCCGCTGTGTTGTTTACTTAATTGTGTTATAAGCTCCGGTGAACTAGATTCGACGTTTGGATCTGCGGCATTGGAATATGAGTATCGTATTCGGTGTCGATTTTTGAAGGCCGAGTCAGGATCGTTATAAGTGGTATCAGAGCTAAGGTTAAACTTTAGCTCAGGAGTATAACACATTAACTAACTCATTAGAGATAGGGTGAAGTATACCCTAGAATGAGTAATCCCTAAGATATCCGTTTGAATGCCTCAGTAAATTCTCTTACTATTCAGTGATAGTGAGTATGAGTGCAAGAAGAGGACGAGATAGGGGAGTACCACTACAAATGGTCAATACCCTGCGACAATGGAAATAATTTTCTCTATCAATCTTCTTTGATTCGTCTTTCCAAATTCCTTTTGATTTCTTCGTGACAGCTCCAGAAGGAAGCCTCAGTGTGATGATGGCCCTACGAATCGTTGTAGGAAATTTTTACTTTGTATCTTCATCGGTTTCTTATCAGTTTTTGATTTAAACTTTAATGAATATGAATTGGAAATTTGGAATTGAAAATTTAAATAAATTGGGAATTTTAAATTGAGTTAACTTGATTAATAGAATATGAAGGATAATTTGAATTGTATCGATAAAACGGTTTTGTTTAACACCGAATTTGAAATTCTATTATAATTTCTTGTGTATATCGAAGTCCAAAGAGGGACAAATTGGTATATATTTTGAGGTATTCCGACTTGAGTTTGGAATCCATATCTGATGTTTGGAAATTGTGGAAGATTAAATCCATTTATCTATCGTTTGGGTCTCGATATATTCTACGGACGGTTAGTTATCCTTCGAACTAATCAGTGCCACTACATATTTCATATATCCGGATAAACCGAGTATCTTGTGAAAAATTAAATAGATTCGTTCTCGTATCTACTGTTGATATTCTGATTTGGTAAGCCAAATGAAGAGTGGATATTTAGTTTGATTTGATGAAACATTCTTCGTCTATCTTTGTTGTTTTCGTGCCTGCAAATTTCGGGGAAGAAATTTCTTAAGGAGGGGAATCTGTAATGATCCCGAATTTTAATTAATTTTAAATTGATAATTTATTTTAATTTTGAATAAAGTTGTGAAATTTATTGGTAAATTACTAGGAATTTCTTAAAATTCGTATAAAAAGATGTGTGTTTATTTTATTAAGTTTTAAAAATGATTTCTTTTAGAACTTAATATCTAAATAATGAATGAATGAAAATGTAAGATAAGACAATAAGTATATAAGTTAAAAATAAATATCTTAAGATTTTGGTTATGTAAACTATAAAACATTAAATATACACATTAAACAAATTTGTTAAATTTCAAAAAACATAATAAAAATAGAAATGTGTTCATATGACAAAATAATAAGGCAAAGCAAATGAAAATATCTACGTACTAATAAGGTAAGGGTGTAAACATAAAGTAAAAGCATAGAAATAAAATACATTCACATATGAACACTTATAAAAGAAAACAAAACAAATAAAAGAAATTGGAATAGGAATACATATATAGGAGATAAAATATAAAATATGAAGTCAAGTAACGTATTAATAAAATTATGTAAAATATAAGTAAATACATTAAATAAAATCTAACATCATAGGTATTTATTCATATGACAAAGTAATAAAACAAAAGAAGAAATACACTCAAATATGAAAAGAAAATATATCTACGTATTAATGTACAAACAAGTGAACATATATATATATATATATATATATATATATATATATATATAAAGCAAGACAAAAACAAAATAAAATACATACAAAACAAAACTGTACATACATAAACAATACATAGCATAAGTTTGTAGACAAAGAAGTACACATGCATTTAATACCCATCTTCTCTTTGCATAAATAAATCATCTCAGCATATATAAAATTATCAGCGGAGACAAACAATGCAATGGCAATTAATGCCACATCTCTAGCATCAAATCAGCAAAGAAATAAATGCAACATACCTCATGCATTTAATGCAAGCATCTTCAGCATGCTCATTGTACAAAGAATATACTGCATACTTCTCTTTATATGCATCATCTCCTATATATCAATCCATCTATCTTTGGTTCGTTCATTCAAAACAAACTTCAATTAAAACATCAAAAAAAATCAATACAAATCAGAGTCAAGAAGCTTCAGTTAGCAAGCTCAAAGCCTGGTTCAAAGAAGTAGCTCTGTCCATTTCTTAATCAGGTGAGTAAACAACCTATTTCAAGATTTAAGTTAAATTAAATTTGTGTATATATGATTCCTGATTTAGATAGTGCTTGGTTTGAGTGTTCTTTCCAGATTTAACACTTTATACATACATAAATATGTCTGTATATACTCTGTTCTCTGTTTTTGGTTTTAGGGTAGAAAATCATTAAGAAATCCAACATTCACTCCATTTAATCATCATTTGACTCTGAAGTTCAAACAAAACGAGTTTGTTTTTACTTGATTTAAGATCTGGAAATAGTTTCTAGCAGTTTAGTATTTTAAAGCATCGGGAAAATTTATTTTTACAGGGAAGTGTCATTTTTTGCTAAATTTCGAATGCAATGATTTGCAACTTCAATCATATAACTCGAATCCTTATAAAAAATAGGATTTTTAAGCCTTGTTTGACGATTTTTAAGTGTGTGATTCGAGAGCAGTTATGGGTTGATCGAAAAATGGATTTCGATCAAGTGTAGGCGATTGGAGGCTCAATTGAGGTCGGGGTTGCTAGTGGAGATGGAGGAGCGTATGAAGATGGTAGGAAAAATGACCGGAGGTGCTCACGTTCACCGTAGAGGCAGCGGCGAGCAGTTTTCAGTTCGTAATGCTAGTTTTATAGGGTCAGGAAATTTGGATTCGATCATCATCCTCGTGCGATCGAGTTGCTCGTGCCTTTGGTTGATGATAGAGGGGTTGACATCGAATAGTTGGCCGAAGTTTCGAGTTTTCTCGTGGTTTAGGTGGCGAGTTAGAGGCGTCGTTCCAGGTTTTAGTGATGGTTGTTTTTTTTGTTCCAGGTTTTGTTTTCGAATTCAAGTATGTCGATTTTTGTTCTCGCGGTCGTTTTGGGCGTACGGCTGTTGCGATCGAAGGGGGGACCGACCATGGACTTGTTGGTGATCGACTCTGGTGCCGGAGCATCACTGTGGGTGAGTGCACATACATGCTGGGTCGTGTACACGTCAGTGGATTTCTGGTTGGTGAAGAAGAAGTTGGTCTGGGTTTTCTTCGTGCTTTCCTCGAGTACGACTCGAAGACTATGGGGGTTGGACTCGAAGTATAGTGGCATTGGCTCGAGTATAAATGTTTTATACAGGTTTAACCAAAACCTGTCCCTATTTTTGTAAGTCAAACTAAAATTTTAAAGTTTTAAGCAAGGTTTGAACTAGACTTTAAATCAAAGTTTAAATACAACTTCAAGTTAGTCTGAAAACTTAGTTGTGAATAAATAAAGTTTTTAATTTGAATGGTTTTCTAACCTAAAAGTGGTTAAGTGTTTAATTAATTTAAGTAAGTAAATTAAGAATATAATTAATTTGTACTTGTAATTAAATAAATAACTTAAGGTTAAATAAATTTGTAATTAGAAATTGATAATTATAATCTCTTGTTTAATCAATTTAAACTTAAGATTTTAATTTAATTTCTTAAAGTTAATTTATAAATAAATAATAGTTAACTAATTAAGTGATTAATTAAGGATTGAATGATTAATCGGTAATTAACGATTAATTAAATAATTTGTGATAATTAAATAAGTAATTAACTTTTATTAATTAAGGTAATTAATTAATAGATAATTACTGAAAGTAATAAATTAAATAATGATTAGTAATTTGAGTCTAATTATTTGTTATTGATCAAGGGATTAATTAACTTGTTAATTTAGGATAAATTAACAAATAAGACTAATGAAGATTGATTAAAGATTAATTAAAATAAATTAATTCAATGACAAAGATTAATTGGAATTTATGATTAAATGTTATGAGACGATTACTTTATGGTAAGTAATCAAAGATTTAATTTCTTAAATTAATTAATTAAGGGGTTAATTAATTTTGTAATTGGTTTAAAAGGTTGATTTAATTAATATGATTTATTAAGAATAATTTAATTTATTTAAAGTGTTTGATAAATAAATTTATATCAAATGATTTGTAATTAATTAATCAGAATTTGATAATTAATTCATAAGTAATTAATTTACTTAGAAATAAATTGAATTGATTAGGATTAAACGATTAATTAATCCTACTTATAAATGACTACTGAATACTTGACCTTACTTATGAATGATTGTATTGTATGAGATGCCTTGGATTGATTGTCCAAACTGATCTGTGATATTTTGTTCTGTGCATTTAACTGAGTAATTTATTCATTTATTTACATTTATATATTATCTATGACTCTGTGAATGGACGATAAGCGTTATAGTTTATATCGCTTATCAACTATATTTCTGTGTTTTAATCTGTGATGATTGAATGATGATGCACTTTTGTGTTGAACCCCTGGACCACACTTATACACACACAAATGTGGATTTCACGAGGGAATCGATTAAGTCACAGATTTTTAAAGTGATTTTTAAGTAGACAATTTGAATTCAAATGTTTTGGAAATGGATTTGGTTTAAAGTGAAAAGCTTTTGGAAAGGAATTTCAAAGATAAAATTTATTTTGAATAACTCGATTGAGTTTTGAGATTTAAATATTTTGATTTAAATTTGAATTCAATATTTGAAATTGAATTCTATGATTTGGAAACTAGGGACTAAAGATGTTATACCAGTTATATATGGGTTAAACTATTTTAACGGTATTGATTTGGGAATTTGAATTTAAATTCAAAGGCTTTAACTCGTGTAAATAAAATTGGATCTTTCTGAAATGAAACTATTCGTTTTCAAATAATAAAAGCTTTCATATAAGAAGTGAACTTCCAAATTGTGTTAAAATGAATTTTAAGATTTCAAGTTAAAAATGAAAATGATTTTCCAAGTTATGGAAACGGTTCGAAAGCTATAAGATAAATCTTTGATTTAAAGATTTAAATGAATTAATCCAATTGAGATGGAATTGTTTTGAAATCTATGAATGAATCTTTGTGAAATTGAGTGAACTTTGTGAAATAAATCTTTTTGTTTAAAAGATTTGAAATGGTAATTGGTTTAAACCATTTGAAAGATAGTTTTGAATTATTAAGTTCTGACTTGATTGAAATCCCATATCCATATGTTATAAATATTGCGCTCACTATTCGGTTTAGCTGGGAGAGGACCTTTGTGTCGTATAACCCATTCCGAATACGTGATTCGACGTTATGGATAGCATTTGAAGACCGGTGGTGAAGACCGGATATTTGCGAGAACGATAGGATGACCTATCGATTGTCTCTGCACTGAGTTGCTCCGGTATAGAGATTCCCTAAGTGATGGGAAGTCCGATCGGGATTGTGAATACCCAAATTGCAAGGACTTCTTTGGAAATGCCTTCGGTTCTGTTCGAACCCAGAACAGACTTGTATGGATTGTGTGTCTGACATTACAATTTGAGATATAAAGCAGATTTCTTTCAAATACATTTCTGTTGGTGGCGGAAAATTTATTCTCTTAGCTTAACACCCTTCTCTGAGATGTATGAGCTCAGAGGTTATGTAGTTGAAGGTTATCAGCGATATATTCCCAATTTGGTAATGTGGCATGCTGAGTGCTGCTGATCATTTGTTGATCAAAGCGTGGCTTTTGTGAAAAGCGTAGCTTTGTGGACGAGACTTCGTCGGACCGCACACCCCGGAAATGGTCGAAACAGAAAAGATGCGGCAAGGTTATTTGAGGGTAGCACCCTCTGAGGGTATGTTCATTTCCTTCTAGATAGAGGTGGTATCATGGTATGGAGCCTAGATATTTAACCTATGTGGTTATTGTGAATTTATTACTTTATGGTTGTTGGTTATCGGGATCCCGAGAAAGGTTGGTTACGACCGGGGGATGGCATACTCTTATCAATAGTTACCCAGTTAAGGGGTAACCCGACCTTGTGTTGGCAGAGATCCGGTTAGGTTCTCGGGGCGTCCTACCAGAGGCGTACCCATGTGGCAATGGGAAGTTCCTTGGCCTGATCATTTGTTGGAAATCCAAACTCCAATACGCAACTTGTACGGTTTTAGTTGTAGAACCTGCCATTTACTTATGGTGGCGCCTCCCTGTTTAGATGGTAGCTATAGTAGGCATACGATAATGGTCGTATGTTGGCTAAGATTTATATCTTACTTTCGAAATGTTTTCCTACACTTTGCACTTATAGTAATAATATCAAATAAATTTGCGTATCAAGCATGTTCGACTATCATAAGGAGAAATCTCCTGCGATTCTGCATTTGCATTATGTGTGTGTGTGTGCGGGAGGCCTTATGGTAGTTACATTTTCTAAAAGCATTGCGAATCTATTTTAAAATATTTCTTTGTTTGTTTTCAAAGATAAACTGTTTTTGTTACTCATACCAGTCTCATGACTGACCTGGAGTTTATTGTTTCTTTCCTAAACTCTGGGTGCTCAATTTTTCCACACGGGTGGTCTAGAGTTGGGTTTTTTAGATAGCTAGGTTTAATGGATTATCTGGAGCTAGTTCAATCTTTGGATGTGGACGAGACTTGCTTGTCTTAGTGAATCGTGATGTTGGATCAAGCTGCTGCTGGAGTTCTCCCTGGAGGACTATCTTAGAGTTATGTGTCCCGCTGCTTATTTTATCTATTTTCTTTTCCGCTGCTATTTTATTGTATCATATCTCTGATGTATATTGATATCTATTGTATCATCTGTTGTATCAGATATTGTATCAATGTTGTATATCAATGTATTATTCTTTTTCTTTCGTTGTGTTGTTTACTTAATTGTGTTATAAGCTCCGGCGAACCAGATTCGACATTTGGATCTGCGGCATTGGAATATGAGTATCGTATTCGGTGTCGATTTTCGAAGGCCGAGTCAGGATCGTTATAAGCCACTACCGCCCACCTCGAGCCACACACCCAAAAATGAAAGGTGCACACCAATCAATCACAAAGTAATAGAATGACATACAAAGAAGCGTGTCCGATAAGAGGAGCTACCTCATTAGCCTATCAATTGCTCCTGTTTTAACCACCTTATGCCAACTCACGGGAGTCGGGTCCACGTATATACCTTAATAGAACGTCGCCACCATTCTACTTCATTCTGGAATCTCCACCACGTACACGGTTGTTAAAGTGGTTTTCGGAGTTGGCAGCGAGTATGACAACTTTCGATCCCGGTCTCTTTAACAACCAAACATTGTTATAACCCATGGATATTTATTTCAAAACATATCTATTCCAAAACCATTTAAAATCAAATGCTATTACACTTTCCAAAATAATATCCATCTCAAAATTGGTAATATTTCCAAATCCCTATATATATTAGTTATAGCACTTTTAAAATGTAATAGTTTAAAAATCATAACACTTTAAAAACCATACACTTATTATAACATTAAAGGATGTAATAAGTTAGAAACCATAACACTACTAAAATGTTACCCTTATATAATAGCACTTTAGAAAATGTTACAATTTGGAAATAGTTGCACCTTTAAAACATAACCTAAAGTAACATAACATTTTAAAAATGTTATCTTTTTATAACTACAACATTTTAAAAACATAACTAAAATACCATAGCGTTTTAAAAAGGCTACAGATACTACTATAACATGTTTAAAACATACTATATCAATTTTTATCATAGTTTTATTTATACAAAACATGTCTATTTCATAATTAAAATCTATTATTATTATTAGGTTAGAATCAAAATTCCATATTAAATCAAATTTAAATTATTAAGTTATTTATCATAGATAAAATCTTTAATTTAGTTTTAAACCAATTATTTACTTATAAAATTCCAATATATCATTATATTCAAAAATCATTACATTAAATTTTAAATTACAATTTCATATAATTAAAAATTCAAAATACTTAATAAATTTTAGAAAACTATTATTTAAAACTTAACCATGGGTCTATATAATATTTTCTAACCTAGGTCAAGTGATATGAATATGTATCATTTTAATCCGTAATTGATAAAATTCTGGGTTCTATCATTTCAAACCCGCAATCCCAAGTCAAATAAAATAAAATCGCTTGAGCCTATCATTTCAGCTTATAACGATTTTTCCCTACTCTAAAGTCCGCTCAGGTATGTATCATTTCAACTCATAGTGATTCTATACTAATAGGGAACTTGTAGTGTGAGAGCAGAAAATAAAATAAACAGTATAACATAGCATATCATATCAGGTGATGTAACAAATATAAAATCAGGTTATAACATCATAAAATATCATATCACAGGCATGTATGAACTACTATCAACATAGCATATCAATTACTACAATTCACATGTCATTGTTTCACAACTATATAAGTACAAATGTCGAGAGCAATAACTCACCTTCTAAAGCTAGAGATGATTCGAGGCACACAACCAAACTTCAAAAAGCATGACAAAGCACAAACTAGATTTGAGTAGATGAAGAGCCAAGATTCAAATCTTGTACACAAACAAATACAACATACATAAGTATATAATTCAACACATAACAATTGAATCAAAACAATGCACAAATATAAAATAAAGTGAATTAAAATGGCTTGACCAATGTATATGGGCTCGGCCACTACACAAATGGCTAGATCATCATCCAAACGTGGCTCGGCCATGTTGGTTTTGAAGCATATATGCTCAGCCATGGCAAGCAAAAGGCACAGCTAGGGTATGAATGGATGTGGACGGCCATGGTAGGTGAAGGGGTGGCATAGAAAAGGTCATGAGAAGGCAAAAGGACAAGGAGATGCAACTTTGGGTTCGGCCCTAGGCTAACATGGCTCGGCTTATGGTTCATGGTTTGGATCAGGTCATGGCACATCTGAAATGGTTTGGCTATGGTCACGGCAAGGCATGGAAAAGAAGAGTTGGTGATGGAATAGGTGGTGGCCGAGGCTAAGGGAAGAAAGTGGTGATCATCTAGGCTCGATTAGGGTTTGCAAGGCCTTTAGGTGATGGGTTTTTTATCTAGAGGGTCACGGCATTGTTATGGATGGTGATGAGGTGGTGGAGGCCAGTCGTAGGTGGTGGTGAAGTGGAGATGAGGTCGGAAAAAGGAGGTGATGGCCAAGCTATGTAAAATATAAACAAAACAAAGGAAAAGAGAAAAAGGAAGACATGAGAAAACTTACTGTAAATATTTTTTTAGTAAATGTGAATGAGAAAGAGAGGTGAGATGAGAAATGTTTTGTACGGCTAGGGCATGGTAAAAGTTTTGAATGGCTAAGGCTAAGGCAAAGGTCTCACTTCACATTAGATAAAAAGAAACTTATGTCCCTTGAATTTCTAAACCCATTAGCCAAGCCCAAATCAAAACAAGTCCAAAAACCCAAAATTACATTGGAAAATTTCAAATTTTCAATTTTAAATGATTTAAAAATCAAAGTTTTCAAATAAATTGAATTTACAAAATTTATGGGTTTTTACATCTTCTTATTTAGCTTGGAAGGCTATATTCTTTCTAACTTAAGCTTGATCTCGTTTTGCCTGCAAATTTACTTCATACGACATGAGATTTTCAATTAATTCTTCAAGTTTGATGGTAGAAATATCGTTAGCTTCTTTGATAGGTAAGAATTTTTGTTCCCATTCATCTATTAAAGAGTTTAGGATTTTTGAAACAATATCAAAATCGGTATATTTTTCTCCTGATGCGAATAGTGAATGATATATGTCTTGGAATCTAGTATACATTTCATTTATAGTCTCATCCGGTTTCATTTTAAAATTTTGGAACTTATTTTTAAGCATAGAAATCTTGCTTTGTTTAACTTTGTTTCTTGCTTCATGTGTAAATTTAAGAGTTCGCCAAATTTCATAACTCAGTTGTACACATGCTAACTCTATTAAATTCATTCTTATCTAGAACACAAAAATAACATACTCATGGCTTTTTTATTTGAAGTACCATCTATCTTTTGTGTGTTTGACCATTATGTATATGGTGTAGTAGGTATAGTGTATTCATTCTGAGTGATATTCCAAGTATCATATCCATTTGCTTGCATATAAATTCTTATGTGACTTGACTAATAATTGTAATTCAAACCATTAAATAATGGTGGTCGAGCAGTGGATTGGCCTTCAATAAAACTTGTGTTAGTGTTATTTCCCATATTAACTGAATATCAAATAATTGTGTTATGGTTATATGATGACCTTGCTCTGATACCAAGTGAAAGTAACTAAGAATCGTATAATATGGAATATCAACTAACTTATCTACTAGTGCGGAATATAAATATAAAAGTAAATAATAAACTAAATGACACTAGAGATTTTTATACTGGTTCGAAATTCCGTTCTACGTCCAGTCCCGGACTCCTTATGGAATTCAACTACAAACCCTCACTTGACCCGGAGGAACAGGTATTACACCGCCTGAGCAACCAAACAAGACTTCTACCGCCTAAGCAACAGAATAGGACTTCAACTGCCTGAGCAACCGAAAAAGACTTCTAATACAAATTGAAAAATTATTCCTGACTGTGTATGCTCTTGAGTAGCACTGATAAGTCAATAACGTACACCCTTCCTATAATCTTCTCCTTTGTGGTATATCATTAAATTTGTGAAAATAGGAAATTTATTTAATCACCAATGAAGTCTTATTTAACGAACAAATGATTAGAATGAAAATATAGAATGCCAATGGCAAGACCGTTTACATAATAAGAATGAGTAGAATTAAAATTCAGTGATTAGAACAACTGATTTCATGGCTATATATAGTGATTAAGAGTTGCAACCATTCGTGAAAAGTAACCATGAAAGAATATGGAAGCAACTCTTGAATCAAGTTGTTTTTATTCGCTGAAATGAAGTGTCTTTTCAAAATATAGTCGTTATGAAGATTCATCCGTCTGAGTGGAATAATTTAGCCAGCTGAATCGATCGAATATCGAATCAAAAACAAAATAGTGCAAAAGTCATGCAATTTAGCCGGCCGAATCACCAACTTCAACCGTCTGAATATTTAAGTTTTGTTGTGCATGTGCACAGGCATTCAGTCGGCCAAAGTATATGATTCAGTTGGCTGAATTGCCTGTTTTTTGCCATATCAAAGATTTTTTAGAGAAGTTTTTGTATATGGACTATGTTATGCAATCTTTAGCATATAGACTATGTTTTTAAAATACTTTAGATTGTGTATGCATGCATATACCACTTCGGAGAGATTTTAACATGTATTTACTACTAAATTCATATCGTAGACTGAATTTATTACTGAAGCTTTTATCTAGAATCTGGTCCGCAATCGGTTAGATTATTTATCGAGTAAAACTGTATCTTCTTCTGAAAATATGGTTAGTTCATATAATATTTACTTATATAGTTGTCACAATCAAAACATCCAAATTCAAAATTCTAACAAAATGTCATTGGTTTTCTTTGCCCCATATGTTCTATGCCACCTGTTTTATGCTACATGTTTTATTGTAACACTGGTAATGCCACCTAATTTATAGCGGCAAACATGACCCCGCATGTTTTCTATACATATATCAACTCCATAAGGCAATAATGTTGCTATAAATATATTTTTGGTATAAGTTATGTTACTATATTGATACTGCAAACATGAATATCAATATTGAGTATAAAGAGGCATTAATGCTGCTATTTTCTTATGTTGCCTTGTTTGACTATGATGCCGCCGTAGGCTATTTTCGACATTTGTTTTATATGGTAATGATGCCGCCTAACCTTAATATAGACATTCCCATATTTCTAAGTTTTAAAGTTATATACTATGCTAACCAATAACTATGCTGCTTATAGTCAACGACTTATATTCATTTATGCTAAGCGACATAATGGGTTTTGGCCTTATGACTTTACATTTTATAAATTAGATACTTTAACATAGTTTCAATATGAAAGGGTGTGATAATCCCATAGCAATTGTATCAATGTCGCATTTTATTAATTTAATGGTTTTATTATATGAAGCTTCATGACCTATGGTTTTGACGTGTGATAACCTCTAGATGAATTCAAAATTCAATTTTATAAAAGCATATATATCTTGACATAATATTTTAGCTAAAGTAAAGGGCTATAGTTTCCTTATTTTAAAGTATGATTTCAAGAGTTAAATCAATTATAAAGACTTATGTTTTCAAGGAAATAAAAAGGGTATTTAGCATAGAATTTTACTAAAGAGATTATTATTCTTACCACCTTTCGATAAATTGTGATAGGATGAATTGACTCAAAATTAGAAAATCAAATGGGACTGGTGTAGGGTCGCACCATATACTTAAACTATTAGCCCCTAACTGGTATTAGTCCAAAATTCCAGTGCATAAGGTTTCGTTAAGGGTAAGACTAAAAGCAAGTTTACATAAAGAAAGGAATATATAAAGATGAGGTAGGTTATTGGTTGGCCTGGAAAACCATTATGATCAGAGTGACCATAGGAATAGTAAGTTTCGGACAGACCGTCCAGTTTCCTTCTAATAGTAAGTTAGAGAACTTGATATTTTATAGGTCTGAGGTAGCCATATAGGTTTGTAGTTACACCGAGAAAACTATAATGTTGAAATAGGCGGTCTATTTATTTAGACAGATTAGTCATGATTACCCAGGTTGCAAGCATGTATATGATTGTTTATATTGTCTAGTTTAACCATTATGGTTACACGTGCTTGATTTTTAAAAGACATATTTTTAATGAAACTAGCGAGGTGGAAAACTATTCCACTCAACGAGGTGGTCTCACTAGATATCTATTAACCGAGATGGCATATCATTATTCACACCGGACTTTTTGTCTAACCGAAAGATTATTTTTTTCCTCTTAAACTCTCGGGTACTCAATTGAGTAGTTCAGGAGTATGGTTTCCAGGTTAATTAGGTTGAACGAATAAAGCTTTCAGAGACATGTAAGAGGTAGAGCTAGCTATATAGGAATATATCTATTCATTTATCCGTTGTATTGTTATGGGTTTTGTCTATATGTATGTAATGGTAGAAATTGTATCTGTCTAGCATTAAACTCTGATAAACCAAGGGGGAGTTTTCATATGTTGCTCTTGGAGTATTTTATTATAATTATATATTTTTTGAACTAGGTTACATTTAGGATTATGTAATGAAATACAAATTAATTAATGAAATATGTGTTTGAAATTTTTTCATATTCCCGTGCTTTATGTTAATGGTACTATTAACTAATCTCATTTTGTCATCGAAGAATAATATTATTGATGACTTCAGCATCAGTAGCGCTTATTTACAAGCCTCGGAATGGGAATGTTACTACTTCGTATTAGAGCAAAGATTTATGTAAAACTAAAAGAATTTGAACTTTAAAGAGTGTTTGGGAACATAATCCTAATGAATTAAAGAATGAGATTGGGGTATGAGATTACGTTATATTAACGTACTTGTATTTGTTATATAATAGTATATATCTTATCTTTATTCTTCCCTCTCTCTTAGACCATTTTTCCATATCTTACTAAAGTTCGAATGTAGATTAAAGGAAAGTAAGATATGGGGGTAGGAAACAGGAGAGTGAATCTCGAAGGAGGAAGCGCCACAAACAATGGAAATACCAGGTCCAATTCTAGAAGGAAACCTGGTCGACAAACAACTGCTAATGTGGATATTGGAACAACACTAGCGGATATGGGAGCTATGTATCAGCTTTTTTGTCAATATGATGCAAGCAGGACTGCCGGATTTGTTGGTGGAAATGCTGGAGGAGCAAATTCCAAAGTTCCGGTTGTCAACAACTATGTTGTTTTGAGTCGGGATTATGCAAGACTTAGAGGAAAGCCATTCATTGGAAACGAGGATGCCATTGAGGTGGAAAATTGGTTGTTGCATTGTGAAAGGATTTTTGATAATTTAGGTTTGAATGGTGAGCGGAAGAGGAGATTATCATCCATACAGTTTCAAGGAGCTATATTATAGTGGTGGAATAGTGTTTCTGTTGGAGTGCCAGCGTAAACTTTGACTTGGACTGAGTTCAAAAGGAGGTTCGAGGAGAGGTTCATGCCTGAAATAGCTAAGTCAACTTTGCTTAGGAAGTTTGTTGAGTTAGCGAAATATGATATGACTTTGTTGGAGTATGCAACAAGATTTGAGGAATTATCCTAGTGTGGGTATGCTGTGGTTGACATAATGATCAAGAGAAATAAAAAGTCCATTTGTGGATTAAGACCAGCGCTTTCTCGAGCAACCTTGTTGTATCTAAGGGATCCATGTGACGTGGTAGTGGAGATGGTTTTGAGGAATGAAGAGATGTTTGCTTTCTTTGGTGGTAACAAAGTAGTAGAGACTTAGAGTGGGCAGAGTTAGAAAAGGAAATTCTTTCAGAAGAAGGGAGCTCAGAAAGGTGGAGCTGCCAAGAAAGAAAAAGTGGATGTTGTGTATTTCAAGTCTGACAAGAAAGGGCACTTTGCCAATGAGTGTCGCTCAGGAGATGGAAAGAAAGTTATTGGAAGGAAGAACATCAAGTGTTTCAATTGTGACCATAGGCCATTGTAAGAATCAGTACAAAGAGCCAGCTAAGGTCGGGAAAGGAAAAGTGTTTGCTTAACCAGCTGTCTTGAGACCAACAATAGAGGAGAAGGAAAAGGCTGTGATGGGAGGTACGCTTTTGATTCATGGCTTACCTATTAGAGTACTATTTAATACTGATGTACCATATTCTTTTACATCTCATTGCTTGATAGATAAGCTAAGTTTAGAATCATCATACCTTGTTACTTCCTTAAGGGTTGTGAATCCGATAAGAGGGTATGCAACGCTTGGGATGAGATGTGAGCATTTAGAGTTTGAGTTTATAGGTCATATATTTCCTGTATTTTGCATGTGTTTGATTTTATGGGCTTTGGAATTATATTCGACATAGATTGGTTAAACAAATATGATGCTAGGATATTGTGCCAAGCTAGGAAGATATCACTAAGACACTAAAATAGTAGTGATGTGCACGTAAAAGCGTATACTTTTACCTTCATATTTAATCTTCTTTTAAATAAATAAATGACCATATTAGAGTATTTAACATGTTTAAACCAAAATTTAAATTACTTTCAAATCGTCATTCATTCATCTTCATTTGGGGGAAAAATGATAATTTTTTGTATGATTTAATTTTGATAAAATTCATTTGCACAATTTTATTTTTATGTGTAGGAAATGAAGTGCAAATATGAAGAGGTTTCATGGATGTATGCATGCACGTATATTGAAGGCGAATGGAGAATGAAAATTAAAGAATTCATACAACATGGAGGAGCCGAAATACCCACCAACATATGGTTCATAATTAAAAGCACGTGCACATGTTAATGAAGGCTTAAAGGAATGTTAGTGGAGATTAATTAATTCCCTAATGATTACTTGGAGGTTACACTTTCTCAGGGGCATTTTTGGTAGTCCTATAATATATGAATTGGGGTTTTAAGCATGTATAAATACCTTTTATGTTTCATGTAACTACTTCTACTTTTCGTGCAAGATTGTAGCCAAAAATCAAAGTTAAATAAAAATTTCTTTAATGGATTCTTAGCCTTGTTTTTACTCTCATGCAATCTTTATTTTATGCTTTCTTTTCATACTCTTTTTATTTCATGCCCTTCTACTTAGCTTATGCTTCTCTTGTTTAATGTTAGTAGCATAGATTTAACTCTTTCAATTAGAATAGTTGTTTTTCATGCAAGTAGTTAGCTCTCTTTTCTTTTAATTAGCTCTCATTTTCCTTTTTTTATGTTGAATCATTTTATGTTAACATGTTTTCAAATATGAGTAGCTAAACCCCTTCAATTTAGGGATAATGAAGCTCTTATGAAATGTATTAAATTAATATAACGATTTCATTTGTGATCTCTCTTTTGTGCTTAATGGAAATTTGAATGATGATGGTTTATGTCTCCTTTTAAGTGAATTTTAATAGTCTATGTTGACATTTTCAAATAGGCTATGCTTATTCCATTTTAAAAATAAACTATTTGATAATTTGCCTAAGTGATTCTGATGTGAAAGTTAAGCTAGAATAAAATTTGATGGTCAATGTTACTAATTAATAGTAAATAGATCATAGATTTTATTTTTAATTTCATGTCATGTTCATGAGAGTTGATAAGTGGGTTTGAATGGTGTGTTGGAGTTTGATGATTTAAGTTGTGTTAATTAATAGCACAAATAAATCATACTTATAATAAGCACATTTATCATTTCTACTTAACATTTTAATGAGAGATAATAAGTGAATTTGGTGTTGATTTATATGAATGACTGAAGTGACTTTGCCTCTAAATCGCTCCTTATTATCATAGTTCTATTCACTTTGCTCTAGCTTATTTTCCACACTTTTCTAGTTTAATACAAACTTCAAAACTTTAGGCTAATTTGATTGAGTATTATTAAAATTTATTCTTTTCCCTGGGGATCGACTCATACTCACATATGTGCTACGATTGTACGCCGTGCGCTTGTAGTTTTTATAACGATTATATTTTAACGACGGTTTTCTAATCGATAAAATTTTCTATCGTTATCAACAAGTAACGATCGAATCATATACTCAGTTGAGGACTCAAATTTTGATATTTGTGCTTTATTGGGTGCAATGGAGGAGAAAGACAAGTTGAATCGAGTTATTGTCGTTAGAGAGTTTGCAGATGTCTTTGTGCCAATAACAGAAATACCGCCAAAACGAGCTATTGAGTTTCCAATAGATCTTATACTTGGAGCTGAACTCTTAAGTAGACCGCCTAGCAGATGACACCTACTGAGAAGAAAGAGTTGAAGGTGCGGTTAGTGGACTTAGAAGGTAAAAGTTTTATTAGGCTAAGTAGTTCGCCTTGGGGAGAAACCATAGTGTTCGTGAAGAAACCGATGGGTTGTCGAGATTATGTATCGATTATCGTAAGTTAAATGAAAAGATGATCTAATTGATGATCTATTTGACCAGTTGAGTGGAGCCAAAGTATTTCCTAGTTGGATTTGGCGACAGGGTTCCATCAATTGAGGGTAGCAGAGGATAGTATACCGTTAAATGTGCTTTGAATAAAATATGTTTCGTACGAGTGGTTAATAATGCCATTTGTATTGACTAACACACTTACTTTCTTCATAGATTTGATGAATCGAATCTTTTGAGAGCATTCGGATAAGTTTGTGTTAGTATTTATAGATGACATTCTAATATATTTTAGGAATGAGCAAGACTATGAGACTCGCCATAGAATAGTGCTTGAAATGTTTAGGCAGCATCAACAAAAGGCAAAATTTTTGAAATGTCATTTTTGGAAGAAAGAAGTGAAGTTCTTTGATCATGTAGTCTCAAAAAAAGGGTTGTTAATGGATCCAACTGAGGTAGAAGCTGTAAATAATTAGAAGAGACCCGAGATGATGATTGAGATGAAGTTGATGATTGAGATGAAGAGTTTTCTTGGATTATCTGGCTATTAGGGAGATTCATCAAGGACTTCTCTCTTATAGCAGCCCCGATGACTAAACTAGCAATAAAGGATATGAAGTATATTTGGATTGATAAATGTGAGGAGGCATTCCTGAAGTTGAAACATTTATTGACTAAGGCACCTGTCTGAGTCATTCTGGATGGCAATCGAGATTTAGTGGCGTACATAAATGCATGCGGAACAAGATTAGGAGCTGTGTTGATGTAAAGGGGTAAAGTGATTGCTTATGCTTCTCGACGGCTTAGACCGCATAAAGTTAGGTATCCGACTCACGATTTGGAGTTGACAATAATAATCTTTGCTTTGAAGGCGTGAAGGCACTAACTTTTGGGAGAAAGGCTTGAGTTGTTCATGGATCACAAGTCTTTAGGATATTTATTCTCTCGTAAAGAATTAAATATGAGACAACAAGGTGTTTGGAGTTCATATTAGCTTATGATTTTGGAATTGAGTACACACCAAGGAAAGAAAATAAAGTCATAGATGCACTTAGCAGAAAATATCATAATGTTGGCAATGTTAGTGGCGTGGAAAGATTTGGAAGCATTGACCACTTGTAATGTGCAGTTAAGATTGACTACTAGTCCTAATCAGTGTACTGTAATGTTATCTTGCTTGAAAGTTCGACTAGTATTGATCGAAAGGATTACTTTTAAGCAAATAAATGATCCATTGTTAGTTGAACGAATCAGAAGATTGGAAAATGGAACTGAGATTGAAGATTTGAAGGATTTGTATCTTGATCAAATGGATGGTTGAGAAAGAAGGTACGATTGTGTGTTCCAGATGTTGGTGACTTAAGGAAGGAGGTTTCTTATGGAGTGTCATCAATCGAAGTTTACTATTCATCCTAGAGGATCTAAGATATATCAGGATATGAAAAGTATCTGAGAAGGTATGAGAGGGATGTGGGCTCATGGGTAAAGCAATGCCTGAATTGTCAACAATTAAAAGCCGAGCATCAGAAGCCAAATGAATTTCTTCAGCCTTTAGATATACCAGAGTAGAAATGGGATTCTATATCAATGGATTTCATTGATAGATTGCCAAAGTCAAGCATGGGAAATGAAAGTATTTAGGTTATGGTGGATAGATTGACCAAGAGTGCACATTTCATTCCCGTTAAGTCGATAAAGACGACACCCATTTTGGCTAAGATATTTATGAAGAATATTGTTAGAATGCCTAAGATTCCTAATAGTATAGTACGTGATTATTCATTAGCAAATTCTAGAAGATCTACAAATGGAATTAGGTACCAAGCTGAAGATCAGTACCGCTTATCTTCCATAGACGGATAGGCAAATGGAAAGAGTTAACAAAGTCTTGGAAGACTTGTTAAGAGCTTGTGTGCTAGATTTGGGAGGATCATGAAAAGACCATCTACACTTAGTCAAATTTTCCTATAACAATGGCTATCAGACTAGTATAGAGATGGCACCTTTAAAGCTATAAATGAAAGATCATGTAAATCACCCATATGTTGGGTAGAGACAGGAGATAGATTGATTCTTGGTCCAGACTTAGTAAGAGAAGCAATTAAAAAGATTGAGTTGATCCGAGTTAGGATGAAAGAAGCTCAGTTTAGACAGAAAAGTTATGCAGACAAGAGATGGAAAGACATAGAATTCTCAGTGGAGATCATATCTTCATCAAAGTATCATCGATAAAGGGGGTATTAAGATTCGGAAAGTCAAGAAAATTAGTACCTAGATTTGTTGGATCGTTTCCTATTATAGAAAGGATAAGGAAACTCGCTTATATGATAGAGTTACTAAGCAGATTGGCATGAGTCCACAACATTTTCATATTTCTCATCCTAGGAAGTGTGTTCGGATCTAGAGTACTATCACTCCAACTGCATTGGAAGATTTAGTAGTGGAACCAGACATGACTATTATTATGTAACCAGTCCGTATTGTGGTTAAGGATGAGAAGAAGCTAAGGAACAAGACAGTCAAATTAGTAAAGGTCAAGTGGAGTGACAACAAGAAAGACTGTACTTAGAAGATGGAAGAAAAGATTATAGACATTTATCCTGATTTTTTTCTTATGGTATGTTTTATCTTTGTGCTATATGTTTGTTATGTACCTTATCATAATTTCAATGGCAAAATTCGTTAAGGAAGGGAGTCTTCACACCCCTAATTTTGATTAACATTATTTAGTATATTTAATTAGATAAATAAAAGAAGATAATGTAGGGCGATAAGGAGAATGAGATTTGATAATCAAATTAGTCGAGCCTTAATCAATAAACTAATAAGGGTGATTAGAACATTAATAATAAGAAGGATTTATGAGAAGGAAAAAAAATAGGAAAATGCCACATTTCCTTAACATGTACATTCTCATTCTCAATCCTTCCCTCATATTCATTTATACAAACTAAATACTAAAGAAGGCCAGCCTTTGTTAAATGCTTTAAGGAGAAGAAAAGCTAGGAAATTAAAGAGGAAGCTTAAGAAAATCAAAGAGGAAGCTTAATGAAACTAAATCAATGCTCAAATCTCAAGTCTCGCTATCTAAACAAGGTGAATTATGATTATCCATCTCAAGTTTTTTTATGTTTGGCTCAGTTTTATGATTAAACCCGAATTCTTTGATGTTATTCTGTCGTATTTCAAATGATTGAATGATTATATGCTTATTGATAAATTATTGAATTTATTTATGAAATTAGTTAATAGGTTTAAGTGTAAAAACCTAATATATGTCACCCAAATGACTAGAAATTTTCATCTGATATCAGAAATATTATTTTAGAAGTGGGTTTTTAGTTTCATAATTTTCCAAACAAGTATGAATATTTTATAATTTTCTTAAGTGAAGGAAATGGTTTATTTTGGGTTTTAATTATTAATTAATGTTTTAGGTCTTTAAATTTTTATATGTTAAAGAATAGGATAAATCCAATTTGTTAAGATCTTTGTGGATTTTTCTCAAGTGGTTACGAGTTATTATGAATTTATTTGGCTAAAAAAGCTTAATAATTATAAAATATTAATATGAATTATATGGTTTGCAAATTATTTTGGAAATGTAATTTCTAATCCTTTGTAGATTTTTGAAAATAAATGGTAAAGAAATTTATTATCCAATAAGAATTTGGCAAAGAATTGGAGTTGTTGAAAATATATTACTCTTTAAAGAAATAAATGGTTTTTATGTTAATTACGATATTGCCATGCACTATTAATCAATGCCGTTTTCCATCTATGCTGCATGTCATCTTTAAATTATGGGAAAGCCCATGATAGCAACTTTATTGGTATGTTATGATTCGACAAAGTTTGGGTTTCAATGTCGACAATGATGTCTACGACATTGGAAATGCCGCTGGTATTCTATTCCGCTAGTCTTCTATGCCGCATATGTTCCATCCAGCCTATTTTGTATCGTATATTTTATTGTGAGATTGCTAATGCTGCAAGTACTATAGTGACAACCATGATGCTACATATTTTCTATGCTGACATCAAGTCCATAAGGCAACAATACTGCTATACATATTTTTTGACATAAGCTATGTTACGGCATCGATACCACAAATATGAATATCGATATTGAGTATAAAGAGGCAGTAATGCCACTATTTTCTTATGCCACCGTGTTTGGCTATGGTGCCACCATAGCTATTTTCAACATTTTTTTACACGGTAATGATGCCACATATCCTTAATATCGACCTTTCCATGTTTCTAAGTTTTATACTTTGCAAACCCATAACTGTGCCACTTATAGTCGGCGACCTATATTAGTTCATGTTAGGTGACATAAAAGGTTTAGGCCTTAGGATTTATATTTTATAAATTAGATACTCTAACATAGTTTCAATATAAAAGGATGTGATAATCCCATAGTGGCTATATCAATGCTGTATTTTGCCAATTTAATGATTTTATTATATATGGCATCATAGCTTATGGTTTTGAGGTGTGATAGCCTCTAAATGACTTCATAATTCATCGATGCTATTTTATAAAAGCACGCGTGCACACACACACATCTTGGAATAATAATTTGGATAAAGTGAAGGGCTATAGTTCCTTATTTTAAAGTACGATTTCAAGAGTTAAATCAATTATGAAGACTTATGTTTTTAAGGAAATGTAAAGGGTATTTAGCCTAAAATTTTACTAAAGAGATTATTTTTCTTATCACCTTTAGATAAATTATGATAGGATGAATTGAATCCAAGATTAGAAAACTAGAGGGACTGGTGTGGGGTCGCGCGCCTTATACTTCGGTTGTTAGCCCCTGGCTGATATTAGTCCAAAATTCCAGTGCATAGGGCTTCGTCAAGAGTAAGACTAAAAGTAATTTTGCACATAAAAGGAATACACAAAGATGAGGTAGTTATTAGGTAGCCTACAAAACTATTAGGATCAGAGTGACAATAGGAATAGTAAGTTTTGGACAGACCATCTAATTTCCTTCTAACACTAAGTTGGAGAATTTGATACTCTGGTTGGCCCGAGTCAGCCATATAGATTTGTAATTACCTTGAGAAAATTATGATGTTAGGACAGATGGTCCATTTATTTAGATAGATTTCTCATGATTAACTAGGTCGCATGCATGTGTATGATAATTTGTATTGTCTAGTTTAACTATTGTGGTTGCATGTACTTGATTTCTAAAAGACATATTTTTAGAGGATAGTAAGGAGGAGAAAACCCATTACACTCAACGACATGGTCTCACTAGATATCTATTAACTGAGATGGCATATTATTATTCACACCAGACTATTTATCTGACCCGAATTTTTTGTTTTTTCCCTTAAACTCTTGGGTACTCAATTGAATAGTTCGAGAGTAAGGTTTCCAGGTTAATTAGGTTGAACGAATAAAGCTTTCGGAGACGTGCAGGAGGCAGAGCTAGCTATGTAGGAATTTACCTATTTATTTATCCGATGTGTTGTTATGACTTTTATCTGTATATATGTAATAGTAGAAATTGTATCCGTCTAGTGGTAAACTCTGATCAACTAACGGGGTATATTCATATATCCACTTAGGGTATCTTGTATTAATTCTATTTTATCTGAACCTGGGCAACGTTTAGGATTATGTAATGAACAGAAAATTAATTAATGAAATCCGTATTTGATTTTTTTTTAGATTTATGTGCTTTAATGTTAATAGTATTATTAACTGATCTCATTTTATCACCGAAGAATATTACCATCGATGATTACAACATCGGTATCACTTATTTTTGGGCCTTAGAATAGGAAGTTGTGATATACAATGACTATAGATATAATGATATCCTATCCTCCATCTATACCCAACATTTATAAAATGGTCATCATGTCCCTAAACCTAAAATGTCTTGGACTGACCCGAGTATTATGAATAATACACGGGTAAGACTATGTCTATAATGATAGGTGTTATTATAATATACTATGAGAATATAAAAAAGTATAATAAGAATAACATTACACTCTCAAAATATCTTTAAAACAACTTTCACAACAAACCCAAATGGAAAAGCATCATCACCTATATAAAACACATCAAGTCAGAGTCTACAAAGTCAACATCTAATGGGTGAATCATCCATATCTTGAAATCGCCATCAAATCCATAAATCATAAATAATGGGATATCCTCAAGTAAAGTCAAGCAATGATATACCTATAATATCTCTCAATATCATATTATAAAATACCATCCTCAGATCTCTGGATCAATAAAAAAAGATTTGAGCGAACTCATAACAATGCTCGATTATAATCAACAATAGGTAGGTCATCTGCCAACAACGATACGGGCTTGACTATACTTTGGACACAGTCTTAGGTATAATCTCATCTCATATATGCCTATCCACCATAGGAAATCGAAACTAGATGGGAGACTGATGGATGTATGCCAGCTCCAAGAACACAGGGTTTGCCGGTCGTATGTGTGTAGCCGGATCTGTTCCAATAGCCTTAGTTACCTCGATGGACATAGTGACATGTATCCACTAATGGCTCATGAACACATAGTCTTGATCATGACCCTACTTTGCCCCTACAGGTAATGTCACAGATCTGGGGTACGACCCCATGATCAGGCCGATAGAGTGGATACAGGCCAATCTAGTTCACACCCGGACCATCAATGGGAGCTGGACAAAGGTAGACAGACACATAGAATATATATATATATATATAATGGCCGTCACACAGCTTTACAAGACACCGTGTGACTATCAAATACCCAACGCATGAATATCAAATACAACATACCTCCATATTGAATGTCATTCATAAGCAAAAGAATTACTGAAGAAATATCACAACAGCGTCCCATATCACCATGTGTTACTAGTCCATTTATTCAATGCTCATATATGACACTCTCTCTTCAATATCCTATATAACGAGTCCAAAGAATAACCGAATAAATATTACCGAATGCCCCATCCGAAAAGTATTATAATTCCGTTTATTAGATTTCTCGCTGCATAGAATAAAATATCATAGAATTAAATAGAAAGCCGTCATCACCATATCATATCTAATCACGAATCAAATCAATATTCACAGTGAATCATTCACAATAATGAAATCAGTATAGGTGATGAGAAATCAGCAGATACATAAATCATACATAAAATCCTAATTTTAATTCAAACACAAAAATAATAAAGTTCAATAAAATATTTCACTAATAATTAAATCAACTATTCAAATATATATATATATATATATATGTATAACATTTTAAAATCACTTTATAGAAGTTGAAAAAAATTTGTAATTCATTTATTACTTTATAATAAACATATATATAAACTTCAAATAATTATATTTATTTCTTACTATAGAATATAATTCCAAAACAAAGATTTAAATACCCAAAATTTCATTTCCAAATCCTTTTTGAACATAATTTCCAATCCTCTAAAATTGCTTTACAAACTAAAATAATTATAAAAACTAGTTTGTAATTTTCTGTAACCAAATAACACCTTTAAAGTAAACTTATTAACCTTAAAATAATTCTTTTCATTTCAACTATAATTTATATTTCAAAATATTCAACTTATACTCTAGTAGTTAGATAAATATTTTTTCATTTTCATAACAGCTTTTATATCTGAAATAATTCTCCAGAAATCTTTTTAATTTCCAACCAATTTTATTTATTTATTGATTTACTTTAATTTAGTTTTAAAATACTAAAATAATTTATCGAAACTTTCAAACATATATTTTAAAACCAGAAAAAAAATCAGCGTCCAAAAATATAAATTATGGAGCAAAAATATTCAAAATCAACAACAATCATCAATATAAATTTATATCATGTGATCGAGTTGAATTACATTGAATTTAAGCCACTGATACCCTATGCACACAATATAAATGGATTACGTAAATTAAAATGCAAACGGACAACATCTCCTTTGCATTATAGACATCCAACAAACATAAAACTCCACTATCAATTACAAAAATAGCATCCAAACAATTCGATTTCATCCAATATCACAACAAGCAATCAATATCAACTAATAATCCATCTAACTAAACTAAACAGAGAGATATATGGGTGATAATGCATAATAAAATGATGTTGACATAGTAGTAAGTAAGGAAACTCACCAAATCGAATGAAGTATTTACTGCCTCCGACATGCCAAAATTCTGCATCTGCATCGTCGTTTTTCCCAAATTTGCATGCTCCATCACCAAGTCGATTCTCCACCTTACTACTGCTCAAATCATCTTATTGCAAATGAAAGATGCAGGAAATCGATTACAGACAAACAACTCCTTATTACTCGAAGTCACTGCCATCCCGACATAGCCAAACCCACCTGCATCACTACAATACATCGATGTTCCTCCCATTTGCTCGCCTCAATCATCGTTGCTAGTCACAAGCTCTTATACACATAGCCAGCGAATCCAGCCATACCTATTGCGAGTGTCTCGCTTGCTTCCGAGACTGCTGCCTTCGTTGTGTTGATCGTCTTCAGGCTCACTTATGACTCAATTTTTTTTTTTATTATTATTATTTTAAGTCGTGCAGTTATTTGATTTTTAAGATTAGGGCAAAAATTCAAATGGAGGGGGCACACGGGTTTGGACTTGTGTAGAATGGGATGAGGAAATTTCTAGAATATATGAGAAAGGAGTATGGGCTTTTTAGTTTAATATGGGCCCTTAAATTCAATTCAACCAAGTTTTTAAATTTTCATTATATTCCTTTTCTTTTCACAATTTCTTTTAATTTTTCTTCACATAAAATCTTTCAATTTAATTTAAATTAATTTGTACTTATAAAAGTATTTTATATTCAACTGAAATAATTTATTCAACTTCAATATATAAATCGAAAAGAATTTTTTAATTTATATCTATTCAGTAAATCAAAGTTTCATGTCAAACAGAATTTAATTAGCTAAAAATTTATTTCAAAAATATAAATATCCATTTATAAAATTCAAACAATTTTTATTTTAATTAATTTTATTTATTTATATGACGTAGAATGTAAGGTTGTTGTAGACTCCCCTTTACAAAAATGCGTCCTCGTAGTTTCTTATCAAGGAATGTCAAACAAATCATACCCTTAATTTCTTCATATTTATGGTCTTCTATCTAATTAAATTACTCAACCCTCTATGTGGCACCTCCCCCAATTCTCTTTTCGTATGCGACAATTTAAATAGATTCAATTTACAATTTTCTACTTTTCACATACAATAAAAATATTGTGAAAACTTCCGAGTGTCAATTTTTTTGGAAATTTTCAAAAAAGTCTCCTTTATAAGAAGAGCATTCGAAAAATCAAAACATAATATAATTACAAGATATACACCTTCGAAGAGGCATCCCAATACAGGGCATCCCAAAACACGGAGAAACAAAATAACATCACATTATATATCAATATACCATATAAACGTACCTTTTAATTAGAGTTTTAAGTAAGTTATTTCATATTTACGCGAGCAAAAGCGAGCCAAAGTCGCCACTAAGTCCAATATGCTCTAATGTACCGATCTTTATACTCAAATCCAAATATTAGTAACATATAAAAGTTATAAAAAGTAAATATTCATTAAAGGTAAATATAACATCACATTCTATTTGAACTAATTTCTATCCCAATTTTAATGGTCAAAACGACCACTCTAAGCCATGGTTTCAAATTTTGATTTGTTGCTTAACCTGTTATCTTTTCGAAACATCTCTTGGTTGCAAAAATGAGGAGTACAACTAAAGTTATGGAGGATTTACTAAGAGGATGCAGCTTAGGTTTTCCCTTTGTAAACACAGGCCCACTTAATAAAATCATGTTTTTTAGCCTTGAAAAGTTCAAAATTTTGTGAAATACTTAAAATAGGAGTTGTGGCTTATGCTCTTAGCTTTTCAGAATGGGCAAAATTGTCAAAATTGGATATACTATTTGAAAGTTATAGCCAACTGAATATAGTGCAAAAGCATAGGCCTGAAAATCAAAAGCACACAAGCACAACACAAATTTACACCCACTCACACACAAAAATCCACGCACACACATTGGTTTGCACATATGCTCACGCCCCAAATTGCACCTAAGGAAAAAACACAACCCCACACACACACTCACACATCTATCTCAAGACTCCACTTTTAGTGAACTTCTTAATGATGAGTATGTGATATATGCAACATACATGTTTTTATGCCTTGTGCGTTATTAAACTTTGTTTATGGCTAGTTGCAAAGGTCCTTTTGGTTTTGAGATATATTTTATACAATCCAACGAGGAGAATCTTGGAGCTTCTCCTTATAAAATAGGGGTAAGCGAACGTGCAATAGAAGATGTGATGGATAAAGTTAAAAAATCACCATTTTTAGGTGTAGGGACAACCATAATTCACTTTAGGAAAAATATTGATATTCAAGCTTCAATTTATGCCTCTAATCCTACCTTTATTATTATATTCTTTATTATAGTTAGCATGCACGTAGACATTTGAAGCAACCCATGCCACTCCATTCGTTACTGGAATAAATCATCCTATTTGGTATTTCAATTAAAGAAGGAAGATTTTTCCATCAAAGGTGTATTTGATTTCATTACTGTTTTCCATGTTTGTTGTTATTAATATTGTTGAGGCAATGATTATCATGTTTAACCGTTAAGGTTTTATAATCAAATTACATAAATCAAATCATGTTATTGTCTTCCATTAATGTTATTTTTTTCTAATTGGAAGAAAATTCAAGAAATAACAAATAGACTTCATAATGAAATCATATTCTAGCATTTCTTTCCTAATTAATCATTCCAAGTAATGCCATTATATATATATATATATATATATATACACACACACACACAAACTTGCATATCTGTCATATGACCTTGTATACATATTTGTATGGTTATTAAACATCCTATTTCTTTTCTAAATGGATGTCCATATAAAATTGGTTGATAATTAACTTTAACAATAAAAATTATGTCTAAATAACTAGGAAACTCAATTAAAATTATGCGCACAAAGTCATAAAATTGCAAGAAGTCATGCAATTTCAATTTAGGGTCGTGTGTATTTAATTTCAAAATCATAATTAATGCGTGTGTTCCATATCTAGTGTCTTCCATATGATGTATACTTATTACAGTCTGAGAATACACAAACTGAATAGTATGAACAATTTTGTTTATCTTAGCAAAACTTGGCTAAAGCCTTTTGTTTTATAAGTATTAACACTTACAAATTCAAATTATTTTAAAAATAAATCCACTTCGTTTCATAAAAGTTTTTTCTCTCAAAATACTTTAATGTTTACCTTTTCAAAATATAGAACATCACTCAAAATATAAATTTCAAAACATTATTTACTTCACAGAATATTATTTATAACGCTTCTAAAATCTTTACATTTTTTCCAAAGTGATAATTCTTCATCATTTTTTCCAAACCATGGTGTCGAGATGTCTCGTCCTAGTGTTTAGAAATCTTATCGATAATGTTGGTCAAGCGCATCGACCAGGATTTTTAAAGCACTCAACGAACAAACTAACATGATTTTTTTATTACAAAAACTTTTTCAAGTATTTCAATATA
Organism: Allium cepa; assembly: GCA_030765085.1. Lineage (NCBI taxonomy): Eukaryota > Viridiplantae > Streptophyta > Magnoliopsida > Asparagales > Amaryllidaceae > Allium > Allium cepa. The sequence continues at coordinate 638,423,623 of CM060941.1, forward strand.
TAATAATTTTCTTACTTTGTCAAAATCATATGTTTGCCTTTATTAGATTCACATATTAATGGTGATTATGTTAATAACTAAATAATCTTTCACTAGCAACACACAGTTAAGTAAGAAACCATCCATAAACTAACTATATACATCCATAAGCACAAATTCAATTTAACTTATTTATTTCAATTCATATTTAATTTATATATACTATTATTATTATTAATTTCTTAAACAATCTATTATCTCCTAAAGGTTTAAATTTGGATAAACCGCTAGCTTCTATTACTATTTGGCTCCATCTAGATTGAAGTGGGTTAATAAATATTTAAACGACAACTCCTACTCAGTTCCCACATTCTAGACTAAGCTCAAATAATTGAAAAATAAATAAAAATACTATTTATACAATAATAAACACACCAATCAAACAAATAAATGAACGTCTTCAGTGGAAAGCTATATATCAGCATCCGCTGTGCACTCTGATTTTTACTTGATCAGGCTACTTTATACAATGCCTCTTAAAATAAACAAACGCCTTCAGTGAAAGCTATCTATCAACATCCGCTGCGCACTCTAATCTTTACTGGATCAGGCTACTTTGTACAATGCCTCTTAGAGGTTCATTCATCGTCACAAAAGCTGACTCTACTGGTTAGGCCAACAACGATTTCCATTACTACCTCCTTTAATAACTTCCATTTCACAAAGAGATAAATAAAATAAAGAAGTAAAAATGAGGATAATATATAATAGAAAAATAATAAGTACATCCCTAGATGGTTACCCGATAATCATCGTATATTCCTACTACCCCTTTAATATATGGTAACTACCCAACACCTCTAACGGGATAGGGACTCTAAGTCTCATCTAGGCTGACAGCTCATGGCTTTTATATATGATGTAGTATTATGAACCTGCTTCGACACCAACTGTAACACCCTCATATTTATACTCATATTACTCAAGGTTATTACTAAGTAATATGAAGAACAAGGCAATATGGGGCACAAATGTGAATATTCTCTTAGACTGACATTGGTACATGTCTTGTGTGATAACCCGGATTTCTGGACATCTTAATTGGTAATTAATTGGTTTTTATTTAGTTGAACAGATAAAATTCTAATAATAAAAGATATCTGGATGTATATAATGGATTTGGAACTATAATAAATATTGAAATATAAATGTGTGGAAATGAATTTTTTTATAGTAAATTAACAAATATATAAATAGATATATGCAAACTCTATAATGTTGAAATCTTAAGTGTATACATATACAAATCCATTGTGAATATATAATCACAGTGAACATATTAATAATTATTTAAATTTGGCAATATTGGTTTGGTAATATTCTTTTATAAATATTTTAGATTTGACAAATTTATCTTTTCAAAGCTAATATTAATTTTATATTAGTTTCTTTAAAATATTTTGTAAATATAAATATAAATAAAATAAAATGTATAAACTAAATAGGAATTAAATATAAAGATTTATAAAAAAAAACATTTTAAAATTTATTAACACATGTAAATGCAAGTGTAGGATTTATAGCATATAGTTTAACAAATATAAGCAAATATTTTCATGCAAATTACAAGTGTCATGTAATTTATTTTCTTTTAATTTTTTAATAAAAGATAAATCAAGCTATAAATATATCTATACCGTCCTTTTCTCTATTTATTTCCTATCTTTATTTTTCAAATAAAATCATAAGCCTATATCAAAAAATAATCAAACCAGAAATGATCAAAAGCAATCAACTATCTCAAATCTCACCAAGAAAAATCATCTCAGTTTAAAGCAAGCCTTTAACTTCAAACAATCAAGGCAAGGTCATTTCAACAAGTTTCTAGTTTTCAAAAGATGTCAAGCATCATCCAGTTTTCAAAAGATCACAGCATACCCAGTTTCAAACTTCTTTGCTCATCAATTAACTATGAGTAAACAAAATTTCAAAAGCTTAAATTTATTTGATGATCTAATGCATGTAATAATCCTTGAAATTATGAAGTGAAATATGCTTGCATGATTGTTTGAAGATGAAAGCATGTATATATGTATGTTGATATTATGTGCGTGCCCGTGAACAAATATATTGGATCTATTCGTAGTTCTACAGGCCTTAAAAATATTCAAAAACTAATTTCTCTTTCCTTAATCTGTTATAAGTTATGATGTATAAACAATATATGATAGAAATAACATGATTTTTGATTTAAAAATAGTTTCAAGTAAGATTTGTAGGTAGTTTTCCAGTGGAAGGTAAATTACAGTAAAAACTTAATTATATCAAAATTTTGATTTCAATAATTAAATGTTTCATGAATATAATCTGATTTGCAATTGAAAACCATGATTTTTAAAAATGAAATCAAGATTTTTATTTAAGTAATTAGGGAGAAATTGCAAGTTGAATGTGGATTGGGTTTTGGCCGATTTTTGATGATAGGCGAGGTTTGGGTGGTCGAGGTCATTGCTGAAGCAAGATGGAAGGTCGGGGGTCATGGAAAAATTGATTGATGGATTTTACGATCACCGTGGCGGTGGGGTGGCGATGATATAGGGTTTTTAGCTCAGGTTTTTGGTCAGCGTTAATCTCGGATTGTTGTGTCATCGTCAGGGCATCAGAGAGATTCGGTCGTGGGGGAATTGAACATGGGTCTTCGGCGAGGCTACGGATGAGGTGGCGAGAACTCCGGTGGTTTGGGGTGGTGGGTCAAGATGGATTTGTGGGTGACTAGTTTCGTTCCCGTGGTTCTATCGAACTCGATTTTGATTTCGTCGTTGATATGGAAATATGGTCGTCGAAATTGAGAGTGAAGGTCATTGACGACTTGTCGATGGTGGAATGGGTGGTCGGATCATCGGCGATCCTTGGTGCATGTGCACATGTGACTTTGTGTATTAGAGTAGGTTCTGAGGCGAGGAAGAAGAGAAGTCTTGGGGGAAACTCGGGAATAGGGTTGGCTCGGGTTCGTATTCGTGTTGTACGCGAGGGTTATCAACTTATTAATTTTAAAATTTAAACAAAGTTTAGAGAGAAAAAAGGAAGGGGAGGCTCGGGATTTAGATCGGTTAAGTCCAAGTTTGTCTCGGGTCTAAAGGTTTATTTAAAAATAGTTACAAACTTTTAAAACAAAATCAAGTTTTGCTTAAAACAATTTGGTTGCAACCACTTCTTTTGTAAATAATAAGTGTTTATCTAAGTTTTTAATTAGTTAAGGGTTTTTAAATAAAAGTTATTTTCAGATTAATTAAGTTGAAAGTATTTTAATCTATATAACTTTTCTTTTAAAAGTTTATTTTAAAATAAAATTAATATTGTAATTAAGTGGAAATTAAAGAAATGGAATGATTTTAAAAGTTAATTAACTTAAAGGTTTTAAGTAAATTGGTTAATGGTAATAAATTACAAGGTTTATTAGATAGATTTAAATGATAATTAAAGTAATTAATTAATGATTAATTGATTAATGAAAGTAATTAAGGGATAATTCTTAAGGTATAATTACTTAATATAGGTAATTAAAGATTAATTAAGGTTAATTAATTAACCTCAATTATTAATTTATTAATTAATTAATTAACCTTAATTATTAATTAATTAACCTTCTCTGTATTTGTAATGATTAATAAAATAATTAATTAAGAGGATGGTTTATCTTAGATTAAATAAGGATAATTACTTAATGGAAGTAATTAAAGGATAGTTAATTACTTAGTGTCATTGATCAAGATGATTAATTAATGGATAATTTCTTAATGTGATTAATTAAAGATTAATTAATGTAAGTAATTAAAGGGCTAATTTGTTAATGTAACTAATTAATCAAAGGTTAATTAATGTGATTAATTAAGAGATAATTAATTAATGTAATTAACTTATGAGATTAATTAAGGGATAATTAATTACTATAAGTAATTGAGAAATTACTTAAGATGGATAATTAAGGATGATTAATTAATTTCATTTATTAATTAAAGTAATAACAAATGGTTTGTAATTAATTGTATATTAAGCAGGGTTAAGTAATTAATTTATTGGTTTAAATTAATTATGAGATCAATTAATCTTGCTTTTGGATGATTAAGTTATGTTAAATGCCTTGAATTGATTAATGTGTGATGCTCTGTGATATGCAATGCTTGGTTGAACTGTGATAATGTAAGTTATCCATCTGTGATGAAATGTTGTGTAAACTGACATCCTATTTAATGAATTAAATTGTTTTCACTTAAACCACTTGGATTAAGAGGACATTAGATTCGAAGAGACCGAGGTCAGGTATCAGCAAATGCCTGAAACCACTTCGATTCTTTATAGATTTGAGTTTAGAATCAAATAGGCTGGAGTGGAATAATTAAGTAACATGGACATTTAAACTGAGTAACAATTCTTGGATATTATTTTGCAATAAGTGATTGACTATAATAAGTTAAGAAACTCGTAGTGAGGTACGATTTACCCCGGATTTCAGATATGTTTACGACTCAGTATTTTAAAGTTATATGGGTTTACTCACGCTGGTTTCTAGCCTGACCCGGATGTTACTTTATTTAATGCTCGGGTCAGACTAAGTATTATAGATTTTCAGGTTAGGATGTTCTGGAGCTCAGGAGGTGAGCTGGATGGCAGGAATGTATGGAGTTTACGGCTGTGTATTTGAGTTTGATTTGATTGTATTCTAGGACAAGTTAATTATAACTGTCCAGTTTATTTGTAAATGGTTGTGCTCTGATATATTGAATGTAACTTGACAATTACTGCTTATGTTTGTATAAACGCTATTATTTGATATTATATTTTAATCCGCTGCGAATGTGAGATTCTGTGTTTTGTTTTCTGTTCTTCTTCTACCTCTTTTCTTCTTTACTCTAACAATCTGAGATTTCCGACGTTCGGTTGCTTGGCACTTCTATAGTGAACGTATTAGTGTCGAATTCTCAAGGTTGAAATTTTGGTTCGTTACATTTTGGTATCAGAGCAGAAGGTTAAGCGAGAACCTTGGCTCTGGTGGGTTTACTCATTAAGGTTAGGGTCAGTAATACCCTAGAATGAGTTGAGTGTACTATATATGAGGGCTTATTTATTATTTTCTTATATAGAGATTTTAAAACGGTTTTGAAATTAGTCTTTATACAAGCTTATATTTTGATAAATAAAGCAATTTTTTTCTAATATATTAAGAAAATTGGTTATTGGTTATTGAAATTGAATAGGATAATAAAAATATAGGTTACGATTCTACTAATTAAGTTTAATATAGGTTAGGAAGTCACACTATATCCAGTCTTAAAGGAAGATGGCTAAGAGTGAAGAATGGAAGGCTAGACGCATAGAGCGAAGAGCAGCTACACGTAAGGATCGAGAAGAAGCAATTTAGGAGTATGAGAAACAAGTTAAGGTAAGGGCTGGACAAGGGCCTTATGATAATGTCACCTTGTACAAATGTTTCGATAAGGGTCATTACGCAGCCAAGTGCAGTAAAACAAAGGAGGAATTGAAGGGTACATTCCAACGGTTTCGCTTTGAGATCTTGTGCTTTAAGTGTCGTAAGAAAGGATATTTTCTAAATCATTGCCCTGAAGTGTGAAAGGTGAAGCGTAAACCTATAGAACCTATCAACGAGTTGACTATTTGCTATCATTGTAAGGAGTCGGGTCATATCGCTAGGAATTGTCCTGAGAGATGGAAGAAGAGTAAGGTTGTGGAACGTCCTACAAGAGGCGTGAAGGTTATCCAGATTGATGGGAGGGTAGAAACCTTTTGTGGTAAATGTTATAAGTGGGGACATCCTGTTGAGAAGTGTATGTTCGGGCTTTACCCTTTGGAAGGAAGTCCATAGAAAGGATTCTTGTAAGAATACTTAGGCTCTGTTTTTTCCAAACCCCTAGGTAATGGAGAAGGCATCTAGATTTATGACTTCTGTAAGACTCCTATTTTGGATAAATGGATGTAGTGTTTGAACTACTAGTGTGTAGTCTATCAATGTATGGAATATTTTGTGGCAGTATAGTCTAATATAAAATTATCTTTATTCATTTGTGAATTGAATTGGAATTAATTCAAAGGTGGAATTGTAACGAAATAATTGAAATCTAAAATTGATTTAAATTAATTAGGAATAAAATTTGATAATTTGGATATTTATTTACCTTGACTTATGCTGATATTATCCTATTGTGATGGAACCGTGAATTGGATTATTTAAATGAATTAAGAAGAAGATTGAGATAGTATATATCCATTACTGAAATTAATTGGGGAAAAGGTGAGTTAATCTCACTCATCTGACTTTAATTTAAATTTAAATGATTAAATTTAAATAATTGTTTGAATGGTTGAATTGATTGATGTGCTATATTATGATATACTTTGGAATTGGTGTTTTATATCGTGCTAATGTCTGTGGATGCAGGGAAAACAGGCTGGAGGGATCCAACTGGACCCCTCAACATTTATTTAAATTATTTAATACCCTCTGTTGTGATTATTTGATATTCTATGATGAATTATATTGGAATATTGAATGCTATGGCTCGATTGGATATGACTGTGTATAATGAATTACCAAAAATATATAAATTGGATTTTGGAAAGAAAATAAAAGAAGTGAATTTGTAAGTAAAATATTATAGAAACTTAAATAAATTTAAGAATGAATTGGAAAAGAAATAAAGTGACTTTAAAATTCTAATAAATAAATCCTGAGTATAGGAAGGGAAATTTTGAATAATCAGAAGATAAATGAATTTTAAACTTCAGTGTTATTATTTTAAAAGGAACAAAACATTTATTTAAATTTTAAGATTTAAAATATTGAAAAGAATAAAGAAGAAATTGGGAAAAACTGAAATTTGTTATTTCAGTTAAAAGATTTAAAATCAAATGGAAAATAATAACATTAATAATAAAGTCCATAATTAATAAATTTTGAAATGAACTGAGTAAGTAAAGAGATTTATTTCGAATGGAATAAATTGGGAATTAATTTGGAAAATTGATTTAATTGATTAAAGTTGGAAATTCTCCTTGAATAACCAAGTACGTTTTCAAAGTAAATTTTTAAATACAAGTTAAAAGTTTTAAAGTTGTTTTAAAAAGCAAGTTTTGGAAAATTTATTATTTCTAATATTTAAATTCTAAAGTAAGTATTTTCTTTAATCTTTTATAGCAGTAATTATTTAAAGAGTGATTTAGTAGCTTGTTTTTAAAAGTATAAATCTAGTTTTATGCTTTATTAAGTAACCTTATTTTCAAATATTCATGTAGTAGGTATTTTTAACAAATTATTGAAGTAGTTTAAAATAAATGTTTTAAAGTATATTTCAAAGTAAAGTGTTTTAAATTATTTTAAAAATCTAGTTTTGTGCTTGGTGATTTCAGTGGAGATAGAAAATATTTGAAAAAGCTTATTCTGGAAAGAAAGATAGCTTGGAAACTGTTTTCAAAGGTTTGAAAATAGAAATATATCTTGTGGAGATATTTTGAGGTTAATAAATGATTTGGGGAATTATTTATTTTTGGATGGATGTTTGTGAATGTTAATTGATAGTTAAATCACCGACTATCAATACTGAACAAATGCGCTGATCGTTTCGAAGAGACTGGGATCGAGATTTATTTCTCGAAAACCACTTCGATCCGGTTTGTACGTTTCGTGGGAAACGAGTTTGGATTCGAAGATGGAGCAGTGAAGTGCAAGGGCTAGTCGCTACTAATCCTGAGGATATTTCCAAAATGGATGTAGTAGGAATAGTGTCTTCGGTTCCGTTCGAACCCGGGACGGACTTGTATGGATGAATGCTTTCGAAACATCGTCAGGTGGGTGACGGGCATTCTAAGGGATATGTTCTAAAAAGGTAACGCTTAGCCTCAAGCCTCATCAAATGGGAATGACTGAAAATCAGGGGTTATGCAGCAAGGCTAGGTGGGTAGCACCCAAGCAGGGTGAGGTCATCCCTGTATAGATGTCCCATTTATTTCGGCTTAGTGGGCGGTTGCTGATCCCAACCGCGGGTGATCTCACTCGGGATTATCCAGTAAGGGGTAGTCCTGGTCTTGTGTTGCAGGGGAGAGGGCGTACTCCTCGGTACAGTGATCTAGGCCACGTACTGTGACAAGTGGTACCCCAGTGCCTAGTCATTAGTTGGAAATCCATTCTCCCTACGAGCCTTATACGAGTTTTATTTGTATTACCCACTATGTGGCTAGTAGCTGGAATTTAATGAATGTAACAATTTCGGCTATTTTATAAGTATTTGTATATAGACCCTATTATAATATCAGAGGATTTCTATAAAATTGTTTTAGCTGTCGTAAGGTAAAAACCCAACATGTTTATTTGTGGCGTGGTCTTACTAGATGCTTTTGTTTTAAAGGATTTTTGAGACTTTAATAATCAATTGGGTGTGATTTTCTCTCGCTGGTATTCCAGACTGACTCGGGTGTTATTTAACTGTAATGCTCGTGTCAGACCGGTATTATAGGATACAGGATATGATGTCGTGGAGCTCAGGAGACGAGCTGGATGACGATACGTACACCCGTACTTGTTTATATATATATTCCGCTGCATTGAGTTGTTGTGTATCCATTTGTATGATATTGATGTTGAGCTGTGATTGATGTACTCTGATGATGTAATATATAAATAGAGATATTTGATTTTTGAGTAAAGATTATTTATTATCTATTATATTTTATTCCACTGCGATGGTTAGATTCTGTTTTTGTTTTCTATTTTCTTCTTCTACCTCTTTTTCTTTAACCCAAATGGTTCGTATTTCTGTACAACTTGAGTTGATTTAGGTAGAATAGTGTTGACTCAAGGGGTATGGATTTGCGGGCTGTTACATATCTTCTCTCGAGTCCAAAGAGAAACAGAGAACAAACCAATGTAACAAATTGAAATGGAATGGCCGAATATTAGAAAGGTAGGATTGTAAAAGTTATGCCCATTTATTACTGAAAATAATTATAGCTAATGTCTATTCAAATTTCATAGCTGAAAGGACAAAGAACCCAAGAAATACAAGAACGAACCATAAAATTTTATTAAATATCTAAGGCAAATGAAAAGTCAATATATAAATGTAAACAACTGAAATAATTATAGGCAATGGCTATAGGATTATAGACCGTGAGAAAATGAATGGTCATGAGAAGTTTCAAAGCTAAATTTTGGAACCGATACGGTTGACCATTTCACGGTTTCCACTGTGTATCGGACTTCAAAACACAAAATTGAATATACCACGGAGATCAGCACGATGAGACGATCAAAACGGTATATAGATATTAGTGTTAAGATCATCCTATCAAAAGTAAAAAATCGGTATCGAAAATGCTGCAAATTTTCCAGAAATAAGATAAATTGAGCAATAGAGTCCAAATTTGATGAAACGGAAGATGTCGGCTCAGTCCGAAAATGATTTATAAATTTTATATACAAAAATATTCAGGTTTGAAAAACTTTTTATTATCATCAATATTTAACTAATTTAAATTGAAATAGAATTATACAAGAAAATAAACTTCAATATTTTCAAATGAAAATTTACCATTTTCCATGTTAAAATAGACATATTCCAAATATTAAATTTTTATTTTAAAATTTTATTATTTAAAATTTCACAAAATTCAATAAATTAGATTAATAAACCACTAAAATTAACGGGTCGCTACACTATTGATTTCAACAAAAATACAACTTCTGAGCTCGTACGTCTCAAAGAAGGGTGTTAAGTATAAGAAGGGTTGCCTCCTATACCATCAAATAGATGTACGTTCGTAGGGATCAATGCACTGCGATCATATAAATGCAATATTAGTCATTCATCCATACAAGTTGTCCAAAAATAGGAAAAACCGAAGGCACTCTCCTATCACATCACTTGGGATTAGTAGCAAGTGGTCCTTGCATACGAAGATCCAAGAATGAAGGGACCACTGCTATTTATTTATCTTGAAATCTACTCCTAAATTATCAACAAGTCGTCCTTCCATTATGAAAATCTCCGCCTTCAACTTCATTGTCTTTAACATATCTTTACTTTTGAACTCTTAAATTTGTTCGAAGTGGTTCTTAGATATGGATCGCCCCAAATCCGACACCTGTTCCTTCAAACCAATCATTAACAAAAAAGATGTATAAGTAAATAGGTGCTCATCATTTGATTAATTAATTTCTCTTTATCAAAAATATCTTCAACAGATATATATATATCTTTTAAAGCCTTTCTTTCCGGTATGTACGGAGTCATTAAACCTCCTTTATCAAACCTTTTTAAATCTTGGAATAATTCCAAATCATTTCATCCTTTACTTTGGAAAATATCTTCAAATCATTTATTTAAATTTTAACAAAGATTTCTAGATAATAACTTTTAAACGGGTCAAAAACAATGTTATTAAGGCATCATTTACTTTAAACCCAAAACAGTTTATTTCAAGTATAGAATTAAATTAAATCCAAATCATTTATTTAAATCTTGACAAAAGATTTCTTATTTCCAATACATAGCTTTTTGATAGGTTTAAACAATTTTATCTAAGATGGTAAATCCAAATTAGTTAGTATTCAAGTAAAGCGGATCCATAGAAATTATGCTAATTTTACTCAACATCAATTTTTATATTCAACCTTCACAATCCGTCAAATAGCGGTGAAATCACCTTTTAAATTCACATGGATAGTGTAGGTTCCCTCCTCAAAATTTAATACCAAGTATAAGAAGGTTTTCTCTATACAATCCAAGTTCTATTAAATTTTGAAAAAACAAATTTAATTATTTGTTTGAAAATATTTATAAAAGAATTGGAAAAGAATACTTGTTTAAAATCATATTTAAAAGTTATTAAAAGCGCTGCAAAACATGCTGCGAATAGTTCTACGGATATTGTTTTCAAGCCTATTCGATCAAAACAACTTTACTATCATTTAAAAATCCATTTTTATAACTCAAAACTCTTTTAAAACATTTTAAAAGATTTATAAAATTTATCTCATATTTTTAATGTATAAAAAACATTACTTTTAAAGATTTTATCGTTTTGGTTTCTGAACTACCAAAGCGCGACTATTTTAAAAACTTGTTTTGCTCATATTTCAAAATCCATCAAACGATATCTTGAACTTTTTATTTTGTTTGAAAACTATGATTAGATTTCGAAATTTTTTATTACAAATAATTCCAACTCTAAGTCCATCGTATAACTAGGTTATTTTTTCTACGGCGCGAAATCGCGAACTGATGTTACGCGATGCGCCTATTTTTGACTCAATTTTCATAACTTTTCAAAACTTCACCAAATTGGATTTTTTTGTTTATAAAACATTTATAAACCATTTTAAATCATTTCAAAGGGGTTTAACAATCTCATATACACCATTTCATTTATTAAAGGAAAGTGATTTCATTTATGTATTCGACATGTATTTAATGTGATTTGTTAGCACCATTAAAAAACTATAGTAAACAACGAAACTTGATGATCAAAGCATAGTAAACATCCATAGCAATATATCACATCATCATCGTGTGTGTGTGTGTGTAGTTTCTCACCTCTATTAGATATCAAACTTAGAAAAATTGACTATTGATTCGCTACGATTGAATCAAAGCCTATGGTATCGAGCCTAGGACCTTCGGAAAGCCATGACCTAAGAAAGCAAGTGAAGATAGGCTCGACCTTGGTGGTAGGAGGGATGGCCGTGAGTTTGGAAGGTGGAGAAGAGGTGTTGGATTTAGTTCTGGAGGTGGATTGCTAATGTATATACATGAGTATATATTTTACTTTATTTGGAATATTTTGCCATATCTTTACTAATATTTTTTCAAGGCATGGAAGCCATTAAAGAAGAGCTCGTAGAGCTTTAAGAAGAAGAGAATAGTGTGTAGAAATGCGAGGGTGGATGCATGTATGTGTCCCCTCATTATGTCATCATCCATGGTTGATCATGCCTCCCCTCCATGTATGTGTCCATGTGCTTTTACTTAAGGTGTAAGATGTTGACTTTATTTTTACTTAAGGGTTAATTTTTTGGGAAGTATCTTAAATATTTTCATATATTTTCAAATCTAGTATATCTCTTTATAAAACTATTATAAATGATTTATTATCATTTCATAACTAATTAAAATGAATTATTATGATTTTAAAACAATATTTGAATAATTATAATTTATTAAATCATTAAATCTCAATTTAATTTTATAAATCAATTATTAAATATGATGCCATTATTGATGTTTTCATAAATACATTTTATTTTTCAAAAATAAAATAAATAATTTTATATCATAATCTTGTATGGATAAATGAGTGTGTGTATCCAGCTCTGTGCATGACTTCTGATAATTATAGAGCCGTTTATCGATAAAACGGTTTTCGATCATTTATCGATATTTTTCCAAAGTATATATTTCTATAAATACTTATTCAAAATAAGATTACCATCACTATTTATTATTTAAGACAACATAATCTAAGTTAAACAAATTATATTTGAATATCTTAAAAACAAATATAATTTATCAAATTGTTAAATTTGTGGGTCGTTACAGACTTTCCCCCTAAAAAGAATTTCGTCCTCGAAATTACAACGCAAAACCAAATGGTGTTTTCCTAAAATATTTAGTTTTAAACTTAATACTTGTATAGTGTATGTAAATTATATGTACACAATATTTGATTCGATTTACTATTAGAATATACAACTTTACTTTCAAACCAGTATTGATCCCTCGATCCTCTAATATGGAGTCCGATCAGGCTCTCTGATCAAAACTTTAGTTTTTTTACGTAGTTCTAACATATAATAGAAAATGTAAGGATCCAACCATAAACTCTCATCAATGCTGGCCGTCAAGAATCGAGCGATAAATCCTTTTTTCTGACCAGTGTAAATACCTCAAAGATTTGTACTCAAACCTTAGGTCAAACAGTTTTACGAATAAAATGATCTATATATAACTTACGTATTTATTCCAATTGGTTTTTTTAACTATACCAAATCACAATCAATTTTATACCACTATCAATTTATGAACCATTTCATAAAACTATTTCTTAAGTTATCAACACTTTCCATTCACTTCATACTAAATCCATTATTGAATTACCTCTTATACAAGGCCGGCCCAAGCTTATTTGTTGCCCCAGCCCAAAAAATATTAAAAGCATAAAAAATAACCTGTCCTGCTGGTATTTGATCCCAGGTCTCCAAGTGTACAGAAAATACCTTACCACCAAACCACAAAGTCAATTAATACAAAGATGATATACATACTATTTTTTTCAATAAATTGCTAAACCCATCATCACCACCACCAAACGTTGCCCCTGTCGGACCGGCTGCCCTACGCGGCTGTCTTGCTCGCCTTGCCCTAGGGCCGGGCCTGCTCTTACAACATTACTTAAGTGTATAAATAGTTCACAAGTTAAGTCTATATTTCTATAATACTCCATTGCATCCTAAAAATATATGTACAAATCCCAAATTTTAGATTGATTTACTTACATCAAGGTGCTTAACAAATTTAAAACTTGTTGTTATCTACTATCATCTCAAATTCATAAGTTATAAAACTTATCTCTTATATTTTTATTCAAAAATAATTCCAAATAATACTATTATAATTTTCTCAATTTTAATGAACAATTTTTCAAAATCACCAGGATGTAAGTTCTCAAATTCTCAGCTTTCAAATCCTTTTTATTTATAAATCACATTTAAAAATTATACTTATATAATTTTATTTACTCAAAATACTTCACAATTGTTTATCTTTTATATTATCAAAATTTCTTAGTTCTGAGTTAGGTGTGATTCAGAAATTTCCGACCGTCCAAATCATTGAAAATTCTATTTAATTTTATCAATTGGTGATCCAAATTATCTTTGCTTTAACTCTTTTATAAAGATGTTTATAATCATTATTCAATTTATCAATTGATGATTCATATTATCTTTTAACTTATTTTTTTTTATATAAATCGAGTAACTCCAAATTGATACCAATGAACAAGGTACTACCAATAGTACCATATATTCACTTGACCAAAAGGGTAATACTTAAGAAAAATGTTTACCGTTCGAACACATCTCCTGCCAATTTTTAGTTACTTCAGAGTCACTCGAACTAGTCATCATAAGACTCTTCTTTTCAATTTCTTTATTTATAAAACTTGATTTATACATTCATTTCTTAGGATCATCTTATTTTTACATTTTTAGGCTAAGTATATTTATCTTAAATAAATTTCTTAACTTTAAACCAATATTATTACCAAACTCTATATGGTCAAATCATGAAACTTAATTCACCAGGCGTTCGTGGGATTTTTTAAAATCAAACGAACAATCAATCAATGACAATAACTGAATATTATTATTCCCTTAATTGCAAACTATCACACTATAAATAACTATAAATTTTAGAAATTTATTTCTTTATATATAAAATATCATCTTAGGTAATATTATTTCATTTACCTAAATTTTTCAAAACAAGATCATTTTTTGCATTAACAAATACGCGCTCATATATAATACTCTCAACTCATTCTAGAATGTCACTTACCTTATCTCTAATTATTTACTCATCCTAGGGTATTACTAACCCTATCTCCGATAAGACTTTACCCCTACCAGACTCAGTTGTTCGCTCAACCTAAACTCCGATACCAAATGTGGTGACCGGGCCATCGGCCCTCAATGGCAATAGGTACAACCACCATGGCACACATTGGTACCTCACGATTTGCTTTCATGACCAGCCTCTCAACTTCACAAACCCATTCTTACTGGGACGTGAAGGAGTAAGAGTCATCTGCTCGCCACCAAACACAAGCGAGAACCACATATCATGTTGCAAAGGGCAAGCAAATTCGATCTCGGTTTCTTCGAACCAATCATCAATAAAAAAGATGTTTAAGTAAATAGGTACTCGTCATTTGATTAATTACTTACTCTTTATCAAAAATATCTTCAAGAGATATATATCTTTTAAAACCTTTCTTTCCCTTGTATGCGGAATCATTAAACCTCCTTTATGAAATCTTTGTTTAATTATTTTTAAATCTTGGAATAATTCCAAATCATTTCATCTTCTACTTAGGAAAATATCTCTAATTCATTTATTTAAATCTTAGCAAAGATTTTCAATCATAAATTTTAAACGTGTAAAAAACAATGTTATTTAAGGCATCGTTTACTGCAAACCCATAAAAATATATTTTAAGTATAGGAATTAAATTAATTCCTAATCATTTATTTGAATATTGACAAAAGATTTCTTATTTTCAATGCATATCTTTTTCATAGGTTGAAACCATGTTATCTATGGTAAATTCAAATTAGTTAGTATTCAAGTAAAGTGGATCCATAGAAATTATACTAATTTTATTCAACATCAATTTTCGTATTCAACCTTTACAATCGGTCGAATAGCGGTGAAATCGCCTTTTAAAATCACATGGATAGTACGGGTTCCCGCCTCGAAATTTAATACCAAGTATAAGAAGATTATCTCTATATAATCCAAATTATATTAAATTCAGAAAAAATTAAATCTTTTATATTTTCTCATTTTCGACATTTCGACCTTATCTATTTCTCGCCCACGAAAAAGGCAAGGTGAGCCAGGATACCGGTTTCTCCTTAACATCTCCTTAGTTTAAGCACCTCCATCCGGATCTCATGAATAGAAAAAACGAGTCTACTCATCGGCTTTTAGAGTCAAGATAAAATCACTTGATTATAACAACTTTTCTTTAAATCATTTATTTAAACTCTTTAAAACAAATTATAAAACCTTCAAATCATCTTTAAAATCCTTAATTATTTATTTGAAAACATTTACAAAAGAATTGGAAAAGATACTTAAGTTTAAAATCATATTTCAAAAGTTATTAGAAGTGTTGCAAAAAGTACTGCAAATAGTGCTGCGGATAATACTTTTAAGCTTATTCGATCAAAACAACTTTTCTATCATTTAAAAGCCCATTTTTATAACTCAAAACTCTTTTAAAAACTATTTCATATTTCAAAATCTACTAAACAAAATCTCGATCCTTTCCTTTTGTTTGATATCTATGATAACAAGAGTTCGGAAAATTCTTACTGTAAAGGATTCCGACTCCGAGTCCATCGAATAAATGGATTTAACTTTTTACGTTGCGAACTGCCGTTACGCGACGCGCCTGTTTTTGACTCAATTTTCATGACTTATCAGAACTTCGCCAAACTGGATTTTAGTGTTTATAAAATATTTATAAACCATTTCAAAGAGATTTAACAATCTCATATATACCATTTCATTTATTCAGGAAAAGTGATTTCCTTTGTGATATTCAACATGTATTTAACGTGACATGTTAACACCATTAAACAACTAAAGTAAACAACCAAACTTAATGATCAAAGCATAGTAAACATCCATAGTAATCATATCATATCGTTTATATATATGGTTTCTCACCTTTATTAGATATAAAACTTAAAAAAAGGGACTATGGTTTCGTTACGATCGAATCAAAGCCTATGGAATCAAGCCTGGGACCTTTGGAAAGCCATGATCTAACTAAGCAAGTGAATATGGGTTTAGACTTGGTGGTAGGAGGTGGTGGCCGTGAGTTTGGAAGGTGGAGAGGAGGTGTTTGACTTGGTTTTGGAGCTGGGTTGCTAATGTATATACATGTGTATACTTTATTTTGGAATATTTTGCCATAGCTTTGCTAATATACTTTCAAGGCATGGAAACCATTAAAGAAGAGCTCTTAGAGTTTTAAGAAGGAGGAGGAAGAAGAAGATAATTGTGTGTAGAAATGTGAGGTTGGATGCATGTATATATAGGCTAAAAGTGGAGAGGAAATATCATGATATGTACATACAAATACATCACTATTTCATCACCGACACTTTCCCCTCTCATGTCATCATCCACGGCTGAGCATGCCCCCCTCCATGCGTGTGTCCATGTGCTTGTACTTAGGATGTAAGGTGTTGACTTTGGTTTTGCTTAAGGGTTAAGTATTTAGGAAATATCTTAGATATTTTCATATATATATATATATATATATATATATATATATATGATTGTATAAGTATATTTATATGTATATTTTGTGATGTGCATGTGCATGTTATACATGTGTACATGATATATAAACAAGAATGCAACAACTTTGAACAACTTCCGTTCATTAAACTATTGAAAATTGGAAAGTCGATTGTCGGTCACATTTTCACTTATAAATTAATTTACGTATAAATTAAAACAAAATTTGAAAACTACTTTCCCTTCATTTTTAATTAATTAAAATGGTTGCATTTGATTTATAAAACCATATAAATTTATATTAAAAAATTGTTTACAAAAGTACCGTTATATCAATAAAGCGATACGATATTTCTTTATAAAACTTTTATAAATGATTTATTATCACTTCATAACTAATTAAAATGAGTTATTATCATTCTAAAACAATTATTTGAATAATTATAATAATTATTAAACCATTAAATCTCAATTTAAAATTATAAATCAATTATTAAATACGATGCCATTAATGATGATGTCATAAATACATTTTATTTCTAAAATACAAAATAAATAATTTTATTTCATAATCTTGTTTATATGGATATATGAGTGTATGTATCAAGCTACATGCGTGACTTTTGATAATTATAGAGTCGTTTATCAATAAAACGGTTTTTGATCATTTTATCGTTATTTTACTAAAGTATATATTTTGGTAAATATTTATACAAAATAAGATTACCATTATTATTTATTATTTAAGACAACATAATCTATGTTAAAAAGCTTATATTTAAATATTTTTAAAAACAAATATAATTTATCAAATTGATAAACTTGCGGGTCGTTACACATTTTAACTTGCAACTTTATTCTAAATACTATTATTATAGAATTAAAATTTTAAAATTTCAAATACATAAAATTCATCAAATTCATTAATTCAAACAATCACTTTACATACAATATAACATTCACTTTACATACAATATTCAAACAGGGATACCAGGGATACCATAATGATCCGGTATATCATATCCATCACTAACAAAACAGTCAGCCATACACATAAGCTCACCCATTAAAACATTAATAACGAGTAGCAATGCTATCACCGTTGAAAATTCCTTACATTGATATCCTTCAACATACCCAGTATAGCATCTGAGCTTAACAAGCTTATTGTACCTTATACAGAAAAGTAAAAAAATAAAGCCATAGAGGCATGAATAATGTACCAAACAAACGTATAAAAATATAGCAAACCCCAGCAAACATAAACATAATTGGAAGCCAAGCTCTTTGGATGAAGATAGGATGAGACGCAAGCTTTAAAAATAAATTTTGTATGCACAAACCTAGAATAGAAAGAGTTGCAAAACACACCCGATCTGGTCGGTGCTGCAGGGATATGCAAACTGGAATAACACACTGACATCTTCAAGCTCCATCTGATTTGAGTTCATCATCGAATTTACCCTTTTCACTTGGTTGGAATTCCCTTATCTCGAAAAGGGGTGTTTGTCGATTGTTATGGAATAGATTCGACAACTATTAGACAATGGATGATCATGGATAGTAAACAAAATGAAACAAATATTACGCATGCTAACATGTTATGTCTAGTGTAGCCAGTAGCCACTTGTCATGATAATCCAGCATGTACACTGTCATTTCTTCCGTACATAAATTCCGTCTCTTCCAAAGATATTAGTGTGTAACTCGTGCGTTGCACACGGTATGTTGTAGAAAAATAATGTTATAAATATTTTTAATGAATAGTATTTATTATGTAATATATAGTGAATTTGTTAAGATAGATGAGTTATAAATCGAACATATTGTATTTCTATGTGTATAATATTTTATGAAATTTATGTATTTTTATATTTGAATATAAATTGAATTATTTCTATTGATAAAAATGAGTTGCATATTAATTTATTATTTTTTAGAATTCGATATTTTTATGCAAATAAAAAAAATTAGTATTCTTGTTTAATTTTAAAATTAACACTTTTATAGAATTTTACAAATAAAAATGTATGTAGATAGATTTTGAAATTGACTTAAGCTTTTGATACGTTTAACTAAAGGATAGATTGAATTTCAAATATCACTCGAGAATTGCGGAAAATACCTAAAATGGAAGTGTAATGCTATTGGATCAATACATTTTTATGCATTTAAAGTTCTTCCAACACATATCTATCAAAAATAAATATATGATACTAACATAGTGATAAATAAATTATTTATCTAACCATTAAAGAAAATATTAATTGAAAATAAGACTTGAAATGTTAGAAATCACATTGTCGTTTTAATTATGCAAAAATGACTTTTAATCCATTATTTCATAGTTCAATAATTTTAGTTTCTAATAAAAAACTTTAATTTTTTTTAACATTTACCTCTAAAAGATGATAAAATACAATAGAAAAATATTCCTAATCAAAGTATGGTTTGATTTTTGTCACAAAAATAAATTTTATTAATGGCAAAGAATTCACTTAACGTACAAATTTTGAAAAGTAAAAAATGTTATGCTTGTAATGATATACCAATTTTAGAAAGAAAGAATTGCATATATATATATATATATTTGTTTGTAATGAAATACCAACTATAAAAAGAAAGAATTATGTTAATATTTTCTATTTTAAAATACTGATTTTAGGAATAAAGAAATTTTATGGACTTGAATGTAGAATAATATAAGAGAATTAAAGATAATTTTTTATATAATTGAAAATTTATATCATACGGACTTGAATGAAAAAATATTTGCACCATTTTATCAATAGGAATGTGATATACACACTGAATTGTCATTTTTATGATTTATTATATCAGTTAATAATTATTTTTAATTGGATTTATTTAAAAGACTTAAATCTAAGATCACTTAATAAATTTAAATATACAAACTTGAATGTAAAACGAACCTAGGAGAAATCCATAAATAATTGTAAAACATATTAAGTGTGTGTATTTAAATGTAAAATGATATGGGAGAAAATTAGTAAAACGTTGTAATTTATTACAATTGTGAAAATTTTAAATTACATGAATTTGAATGAAAAATTAGTTTTACCATTTTTGGCAATATTATGAATATAATACACACATGAGTGCAATTTTTTAAAGGAATTTATTAGATCAACTAACGGATATTTGTTAGTTGTATTTATTTAAAAAGTTTAAATTAAAGATCACATAATTATTTTTAACATAAGGACTTAAATGTAAAATTTAAAAAAAAAATCTGGAAGAATTTGTAAATAATTGTACAAAATTATTAAATGTTGGTATTTAAATATAAAATGACAGAAGAGAGGACTAATAGAAACGTTGTAATAATTGTAATAATGATAAATAAAATGATTTGAATATTAAATATCTAGAGAGAATTAAGGAGGGGGGGAGAAAATACCTATAATTAATGAGAAGGCATGTAATTCTTCTACTTTACTATTATTTAATAGATTGTACCAGGCATTGGTTAACACAACTGAATTGAATTAAAAAAAAGTCAGTGAAACATGACACTTGATCCAGAAAACTTTGGAAGCAGACCCCCCCGGCCTAAAGCTTCATGTTTCGGTGAGGTAAACCAATCAGAACACACGGATTTTTACAAATAACTCCATTATCTCTCTTAACTAGGGTCTTTTATGTAAAATTTCCTCAAAATCTCGTATTCTAATTGGCTACCTCATGGAGACGCTAGGCATTGGACTACCGACGTTAGACTTTCGAAGCTATTTTACGATGGATTTCCAAGGAATTTGCAAGAGATTTATGTTGTTGTGAAACTATTAATTTTTATTAATTAATAGTTATTACTAACTAATTGATAATTAGTAATAAATTTTAAAGTATTCATAAAGCTTAACTAAATATTTTGAAATTTTCAAAAAACTCAAAAATAATCTTTCAAATAAATCTAAAATTTTGTTATTCAAAATTCCAAAATGTTAACAAATTTTTAAAATTCGAATAATAAAACCATTAACTTGCAAATAAAAACAATTTTCTCAAATATAGAATTAACGATAAGTTTCACAATAATTTCATTAGTGGTTTGGTTTTGGTCTATTAAGTAGTACATAAAAGAGGGTTCTACTGCAAAAGTTAACTAAAATATTAATATGCCATCCATCAAAAATTAAGTTGGTGCAGTTTTCACTCCGGTTTTTTTTCATTTTTCCAATTTCTCAAATTCTCAAACAAAATTGCCGCACATTTAGGGTCCGTTTGGTTTCATTTTGTATTTTGAGTTTTGTGTTTTCAAGTTGAGCTAAGAAATACCAAGAAATAAGAGATAAAAATTTATAATTTTTTGTCAATGCAATAATCAACGGACAAGAGAAGTTAATTTGTTTTCCGTGTTTTTGTTACCCCTCGAAACACGAAAAACAAAATAAACTTAATTTTATTTTACATGTTAATTTCATTTTTCAAAATTGTTTGTTTTTCAAAAAAAACTTAAAACAAATGCACCTTTACAAAGAGAGAAAAACAAAATTAAAAACGACGGCCTTAACTTTCCCAAATTCTGAAAATCCTTTTCTCTTCCATAACCTAACCCTAGATCTCCACTTTCCTTCGCCGAATTTGCATAATAGGTTGCATATTCTCCCTCTACTTCCCGCTGGACCAGACCAATCCACCAACTTTTCCAACGTCCACCACGTTTCGGTGCCAGCAACGTCTCCAAGATCCTCCATGATCTCCCTGCTTCCCAATGCGAGGATGCCATCAACTCCCTCGCTTACGAGGCCGAGGCACGAATCTGCGACCCGGTCCATGGCTGCGTGGCCTCCTTCTACAACCTCTAGACCCGCATCAAGCAAACTTGGTGAGTGAGCTTGAATTATTACTTCGTATCGTTTGTCTGCCTTTAAGTATCGATAAACTTTGTTTGTTTGTTCAATTTGATAATTGAGCTTGAATTCATGTGATTAAATCCTTAAACTGTTAGTAATTAGGTTAGGGTGAATCTTTAGAACAGTCCTTTACGGTTAGCATTTTAAAATGAAGTTGGAAGAAATAATATATTCGAGTCCTACTATCTAAGGTGTCTGTGAAATTCCTATCCATGCTAACTATTACTGAAGCAAACCGGTAATTTACTAAATATGTTAGCAATGACAGATTATTTTACCAATCAAACCATAAGCTAATCCAGCTTGCATTAAAAAAATGAAATTAAACAAACTAGAATTGAGAAAGGTTAGGTTATACATAAATTACTTACTAAAACTGTTCTTCCAAATCCTTTTTTCAACTGAAGCTGATTATGATGCTCATACTGATATTCATATGATGTAATAACAATGAAAAAAATGATAGTACTTTAGAAATATAAGTTGGCTTTTTGGTGCTGTAAAATAGAAGAAAATAAGTTAGAATTTTGTTTAATGAAGTTCTTAAAATTGATATAGTCTGCGTAGAAATCAGCAACACTTTGTGATTAATTTGAGGCCAATGAAAACAAAAGAGCTATATTAATTTGCAATGCACGTATTCTATTTGACAAAATGCAAACTAATTAATAGTTGCATTTGGAAAAAATTGCTTATACTTTCAGGTTATAACAAGGAACAATTTTTGTCAGGCCATGCAACCCATGTCAGTTAAAGAAGTAAACAGTGTTGTAAGTTATATTGCTAATGGCCACTTACATTTCAAATATTCAAAAAATTCTCACCAATGAGAAGTGAAACACATTTCTTTTATTACTTATTGCCCATGAACAAGTTGTTTGCCAATATTCTGAGTTTTGGATAAAAACAGATTTCAATTTTATTGGCATTTAGTTCTCTGTTTTTGAACTGCCTACAGGATAATCAATCCAGACATATGGAAATAGTATAACTTTTAGCTAGAATGTCTTTACTTGTTAGTTTCATTAAAATTTTGTCTATAAATTTAGATTATTTTACCTCAATTTATGTTTTTATTCCACTTCCAAAACTATTCTAGCTCCTTATAACGTTCTCTGTATGAAATTTTTTGTTGTACTTCTTAGTATGCCTTATTTTCTTCATAGTATTTATCACTGAAATATCATCAAAGTAACTGAGTACGAGTTCCACATAACTCACAGTTCAGTCTCATTTTATTCTGAAATATCATCTGTATTATTGTTCATGTATATGGTAGTATAACTGACATCAAATTGTATTTAATGAAATATAACCAAATTTTCTTCTGAAATATCAACAGCTAGCATATAGATGAGATTTTTTTTCCTTCAATTTGTAGGGTATCTTTAGAGGAAAAAGTGTGTTCATTTAACTTGTACCTTTCACACACATACATACGTATACGTATATGTGTGTGTATTAGACAAATTATATGTTTAATGTTTGTGAACATAAGGGTACTTCAAACTGCACCACTATTTTTCTTCATAATACGCTTGTAAATCCTTTTAAAGTTGGTAATGTTTCTATTGCAGGATACACAACTTATATTAGTGTCCTACTGTTACCTTGGCCTGGACCAAGAGTACCCTATTGATGTGCAGCTGTAGACAATCATGTCCAAGAGTTAAGAAGTTATATTTGTGTATGCTAAAAAGAAATCTTAAGTTATTTTTATTGGGTTAGCAAACAAAACATACATTTGAGGCTCCATCCCTACTAGTAATATGGGTTATATTTTTGTAGATATCATGCGTGTTTCATTTTCAGTTGTAATTTATTATAGGCATGGTGAAAGGCATGAAAAGAGTACTAATATGTCTTTTGCATATAGAAATGACTTGGTATCACATGCCAATTTTCTATCTTTTGTGTGCATGATGTATGAATAAAAATGTTTTTTTTTGTTGTCTTATTGATAAATCTTAAATCAGTTTAATGTTTTCAGTTTATTATTGCAAGTAGTAATTTCACTTTTATTATACAGCTTCCTTCAACTTCTCAATGTCCATAACGTCATTGTGTTGGCAACGAAGATGACGTTTGTGAGCTACAAAAAACTATTAAGGAAATGCGCTTAATGCTCCAGAATAAAAGAGCAGAGCATTTTAGGATTGAGGTAGAGAGAGAGTGTGAGCGAGCCAAAGACTCGAGAAAGTGCAAGCAAGGCTTACACATCAGCGAAATGCCGATAGAGAGAATTTTCAAGTACACATGGCAAAGGTGATCGCAATGCTTCAAAGGCATTTGATTATGATGACCCGTCGCTGTCGTCATCTTCATAAGCTCTTCGGATATGCTAGCTAAACACATTTTGTTGTAAATACGATATTGTGTGGTTTTTTGTATGGATATTATGGCTATGGATGGTATTGTATTTTTATATGGGATATCACTAGCGCTGGTTGAATAGTTTTGTTGTTAAGAATTCAACTGAGTGTATATATGGATCGATGAATGTCTATGGATGGTATTGGTTTTTGTATGAGATGATAGCACTACTTGAATGGTACTATTGCTTATGATACAATTTTGTGCGTATATGATCAACAGATTTATAATTATATTATCTTTTTTGTTTATGCTATTTATAAACATTTTATATATATGCCAATGATTTTACAATTGAATGTTGAACGTTTGTGGCTGGAAAAGCTATAATGATAAAAAATAATATTCAACGACGAATAGGAAGAGAATACAAGTGGAATTTAGCGATGGAATAGGAAGAGAATATCAAATCTGTCCTAAACATCTTCATAAAATCTTTGCAAATAAGTGTATGATTAGTGATGGAAACAAGAAGAAGAAAAAAAACTATCCACCTAAACATTATTCATCGCTAATCCCTTGCTATTTAGCTAGGGTTTACCGATGAAATTTTATTTAAAAAGAATTTCGAAAATTATATATCCATCGGTAAAATATTTTTACACCAAATTATAATATTTGGACAATTGGAAAATGTACGTAACTTACGCTAATTTCTGATGCAAAACTGACGCTAAATTAACGACTTGAAATTTACCGATCACTCGTAACCGTCGTTAATCCTTCACTAAACTATGATTAGCGATGGATTCTTCCGCTGCAAAATCAATATTTTCTTATAGTAAAATGGAGTCAAATTTACTTCCACGGTTCTCTCTCCATAAATGCACTCAAATTCTTTACATACGGTTTGTCAAACTCATCTGAAATCATTTCCACCCATGATTCTTCCACAAGAAGTTGTTCCAACTTCACATAGTGCAAACCTTCAACAAAAAACATTATAACAAACAGCTCAAAACCATTGATTATTCTGAATTCATACATCAAAATGCTATATTTACACGAGATGGTCTTTCTCTAGACATTATATGAACGCCTTCCTATTTTATTATTAAATACATGCAGACATGATGTTAATGCTAAAGCTCAGACATTTTTCTGCAAAAAAATGCTCGTTAGTAAATAAGAGCTGCTCATTTGTACATTTATTTAAACGTTTAGAACTAAGCAAGTGGGCAATGTACAAAATTAAAGAAAGAGGAATTTCAAATGTTAGAAATACCGTAGATACTATGTTAGCGACTAATATTCCTAGCCAAAGAAGACCATTGCAGATATTCGTGAACGCAATTTACCTTTCATTTCTTAATCTTTTAGTTGCCGTTTGATTTCTTGATCTTTTCGCTGCAGATACTAAGGTTCCGCGTTACTCTTTCAACGAACTATTTGATTTCTGTTCTTGATCATCATTGTTGTACCGCCTTTTGGCAGTATACCATGAAAGTTGACTATTTGGCTTCTGTGACCATAAGGCAGGAAGTCCTAAGAGATAGGCTTGAAAATCGATGATATTTGAAACTATGGACAATAGTTGGACAGATTCGAATAAGGTCTCATTCAAGGTGCAATCAATTGGAAGTGACCAAAAAGACCGCATGAGAGCACATTTCAAATTTCAAGTCAATCGGAATGCGTATGTTCGAGTTATGGGCAAATGAAGAATTTATATGGATCGATCGAGAACGATCCCTAAAGCAGCTTAAATCGACGAAGATCGATCAATATCTCAAAATCTACAAAGCCAATTTACTTGAAACTTTCAGAGCATCACTATATTAAGGAGTGGAGCCCACAAAAAAGATCGCATGACAAAACTCCAAATCTTGAAAAAGATGCCGATCGTTATTGAAATGATCGTATAAATCAGCCATAACGATCCATAATTTTACGGAAAACGCGATATCTTACGAAAAGTATGTCGGAATTGCACGAAATTTGAAGAGCAAGTATCTACATAGAGCATCCCCATGATCGATCGCAGCTCAAAAGGATGAAATCTTGAAAAATAGGCGGATCGTTATTGGAACGATCGTACAGATCAGCATAACAATCCATAGTTTTACGGAAAACGCGATATCTCACAAACGGTACGTCGGAATCGCACGAAATTTAGAGAGAAAGTATCTTACATCATTAAGCACCAGCATGGTCGATTGCAGCTCAAAAGGATGAAATCTTGGAAAATAGGTCGATCGTTATTGGAACGATCGTACAAATCAGCATAACGATCCATAGTTTTATGGAAAACGCGATATCTTACAAACGGTAGATCGAAATTGTATGAAATTTAGAGAGTATCTTACACCATGAGCACCCCCAGAGTCGATCGTAGTTCAAAAGGATGAAATCTTGGAAAATAGGACGATCGTTATTGGAATGATCGTACATATCAGCATAACGATCCATAGTTCGACGGAAAACGCGATATCTCACAAACGGTATGTCGGAATTGCACAAAATTTGGAGAGCAAGTATCTTGGAGCACCCCATATCACCCTTAACACATTTTATATATTCTCATAGTCTATACAGTACCGTAATCTCCTCCATACTGGGTGTCGTTAGAGGGCACTCCATAGGTATGGTACAAAACAAAATCGTATAAGGCGTGCTAGGGTAGGTGACACGGCACAACGAGACAATGTCAGGGTAGATATACCAATTAGGCATCTGGGCTGGTGGTAACGCATAGCCGCAGCTACCGCCCACCTCGAGCCACACTACCAAAATCAAAGGTGCGCACCAATCAATCACAAAGTAATAGAATGACATACGAAGAAGTGTGTCCGATCAGAGGAGCTACCTCATTGGCCCGAGAATCGCTCATGTTTTAACCACCTTATGCCAACTCACGGGAGTCGGGTCCACGTATATACCTCAATAGAACGTCGCCACCATCCTATTTCATTTTGGAATCTACACCACGTACATGGTTGTTAAAGTGATTTCGGAATTGGCAGAGAGTATGACAACTTATGATCCCGCTCTCTTCAACAACCAAACGTTATTATAACCCGTGGTTATATATTTCAAAATGGTTTATATTTCAAATCAAAACATATTCATTTAAACCATTTAAATTCAATGTCAATATCTTTCAAAAAATAATATTCATTTCCAAAGTTGTATTGTAACGACCTAGTATTTTCAACCATTCGTAGACACACATGCTTGATTTGAATTGCTCAAAATACCTATTGTTAATTTATATTTGGCTAAACTCAACATATACAGTGAATAAATCACAGAATCACAGACATAGAGTAATACAATAATATGCAACAGAAATAAAAGAATAGTAGTTCGTGAAGCTACTATATATATCAGAGTTAAATAAGATACAATAGAAGTGTCAAATACAATAGTCAAATACAAGATCATAATACATCGCTGGAATCAACTGAATACCTGCAAGCTGAAAGGATGTAGATGAATCTCCAAACGAAGCTCCAACTCTAAAGGTGAGTCTCAAAAGCTGTATCACTCAGTCTGACCCAAGCGTAAAGCAAAACACAAAACACTTGAGTTAGGATTAACATTCTTATATTAATAAATCCAACTTAAGTGAAATAACAACTGAATTACAATTAACTCAACGGATGTTTGGGATAACCATCCTCTAAGGATCCGTTAAACTATCTACTATGTAGTAATATACGCTATTATAATAATGTCTACAGTAAAGTAAACTTACTTGAAAATAGCGTTAAGGAGTTACCCAATATCCCCCTTAACACATAAATAGTCCCAGCAGTCTATCCAGTATCATAGTCCCTCCTGATCGGGAAGCCACCAGAGGACACTCCACAGGCTGTGGCAAAAAACCAAAATCGTACAAGGCGCGCTAGGGTAGGTGACACGGCACAACTAGGCAATGCCAGGGTAGATATACCAATTACACTTCCGGACCAGTGGTAACGTGTAGTTGCTACTACCGCCCACCTCGAGCCACACTCCCAAAATCAAAGGTGCGCACCAATCAATCACATAGCAATAGAAAGGAATACGAAGAAGTGTGTCTGATATAGAGGAGTGACCTTATTAGCCCGTCAATTGCTCCCGTTTTAGCCACCTTATGCCAACTCACAGGAGTCGGGTCCACCTATATACCTCAATAGAACGTCGCCACCATCCTACTTCATTCTGGAATCTCCACCGTGTACACGGCTGTTAAAGTGGTTTTCAGTATCGACGGAGAGTATGCCCATATCCGATCCCGGCCTCTTTAACAACCAACTGTTATTATTACACCGCGGTCATTTCAAAATAGTTATACTTCAAAAATAAAATATCATTGCCGTTTTAAAACCAAATACGATATCTTTTCCATTCCAAATATATCCTTTTACAAAATCATAGCATTCCAAAGTTATGACCCTTTTGAAACTAAACACTTGAAATTACAATACTTTCGAAACATAATACTTGAAATTCATAGCTTCGAAACCATAACTTTCACCATTTAAACAATTTAGATATTCAAATAGAAATATAATAGTTTTAAATTTAAAATTACTTTATAAAATAAAATAATTTCCTCAACTTCACAAATTGATTCAAATCAACTTGAAATCAAAAATTCAATTTAAATCAAATCTCAAATCATAAATTTCAACTCAATTCAGTTTCAATAATCTATTTCAATTTACCAATTTCAAATACAGATTTGAACCTCAAATAAACCATTTCAAATTCCATATATTTCAAAGCTTTAAATATTCCAAAATTTCAAAACTAAAATTTTATAATTCCATATACATCAAATTCAATGTACTATTATTTAGTTTTGAAATATTTACTTAATAAATCCAATATCATTTAAATAAACTTTCAAACTTCAAATAACTGAATATTGCTTCAATTTATTCAAACTTGATATATTCATTTCAATCAACTTGATATATTCATTTAAATCAACTTGATATATTCATTTAAATCAACTTTAAACCAAAATCAAGTAAAAAAAATCATATCCTTTAAAATCTCGATTTTATTAAATTTCAAATCGAATTTATTTGAGTATAATTCTTAAATATTAACTTCAAATCAATTTCATATTTTATCTTCCAACCTTAATTTTATTTAAATCATTATAAACTCTATATAAAATATAATTTAAATAAATACTTAACCATATTACATTTTAACAAAATCAAACTTTATGATTAAACTTATTTTATATTTTAAAACCAATTTACACATAGCTTAAAATCAAGAATTTAACTATATATAAAATAACATTTATATAATATCTAAATCAATATTTTATAAAACCATACATTTCTTTCCAAAACCATAGAAATCATTTTTCAAAATATTTATATATAGACCAACGGTGTCTGTATATAATTTTATATCTGATGGTTAAGTGATACATATATTTATCATTTCAATCCGCAAATTAAATATATACGGGTATATATCATTTCAACCTGCAATCCCAAATTCAATTCAAATGAAAATCGCTTGGGTCTATTATTTCAACCCATAACGATTTTCTCCTATTCTAAAGACCGTTCGGGTATGTATCATTTCAATCCATAGTGAATTCTATACTAACAGGGAACTTGCAAAGTGATAACAGATATGATAATAATATAATAGGCATGTATCATCAATATAAATAATAGATAATAGTGTCAGATGTCACAGGTGAACAAATACAGATAATAACATATAGATAACAATGTAAATAACTAACAGCAGCATATATCAATTGTCGTTTCAATTAAAATCAAATTTAATAAATATAAGAACATTAGTCGTCGGTGATTGTTTACCTTTCGAGGTTAGAGATGAACGAGACTAAGGCGAGTTACGAATCCAAGCACGAAATCCAAAACAAAGCTAGATGGATACGGATTCGACGGACAAGCTGATAGATAAGGAATTGACGTAATCAAATTAGACTAGATCGATGAAGATCAATGATGTAAATGAATATATATATATATATATATATATATATATATATATAATTATGTACATAAAATCATATTTCATATTCAAACACATTTTTAAATTTAAATATATATGTATTTCAAAATCATTGTTTTAAATTAAACATTTATATATAAATCAAACATATATACACAATATATATAAACACAATATAGATAACTAACTAATATATATATAATCTTATTTACCAGTACTCAGAACTGTTCCAAAATTTATATATACATATTTTATAAAACAGATTATAAATTATATATATAAACATATCACCATTTACATAAAATCAGTAAAACTATAAATATTCATATATATATATATATATATATATATATATATATATATGTATGTATGTATATACAACAAATCCGGCATACAACATCTACGCATTTATACATGCGTAGGCTTGTAAATGACTAAATATTACAGCAAACAATATATATATATATATATATATTAATATATATGTGCATACAGTCCATATACGATTTAAATAAAATACATAACTTTTACAAACAGATTTAAAGACATGTAAGTTTATATAAACATATATATTATTACCACTAAAATCTGTTAAGTACAAACACAACATATAATATAAACATTTGAAATACAAAATATTGTATATAAAAGTAGGTACAACTACAAACATACTCTATCTGTTGTCACTATCCAGCTTGCATTTTACTACAGCTAGTATTATAATACAATGACTGGTTATCCTATCTACTGACACATATAAGTATATAACAAAACGCATAACATATATACACTATAACACTTATACGAACAACCGTATTTAAGATTATATACATATATACACTTACTAATGGATAAAATATATATACAACTTAAACCACAAACTTATATACTTTACACACAATTATTATATAAACTCAATGCTTAGTATAAAATCAATAATAAAATATGCGTATAAATTTATAGATATAAGTGGTCGTGGTATAACTTATGCACGCCTATAATCTAAGCAATATATATATATATATAATATATACTGTACAAAACATTACGGAGAAGAAAGCTTTACAATATATATAACGAAAGATAACTTAACTCGCCCCCTTTTTTTCTCCAAATATACCTGAGACTTAGAAGATCTCAGTTTCAAAATATAAACAACAAACAAATATGTATCATCACTTAACCCATAACTATATTCGCATGTACTTAAAATCAATAATATATAATATGATATGTCAGAGCCATATAAAAATATATATCAAAATTGCTGTACAACTTCCAGCTAGCTCGCATGTAACAATGTATAATAAAAAAAAATTATAATCATGAACAGTATGCATCTTATCCTTTAAAGCAGGAATATAAAACGAATAAGAACGAATAGTCAGGTGAATGAGAATGGATCGAAAGGAATAGCAAGCAAACCAGAAACATACATTAAGTTGAAAAGAGCAACAGTCAAAGGTTGAGTTGTTAATAGTTGATGCCTATTCACATGCACAGTGGACAATGGAAAGATGGGAAAAAAACTGAAAGGCTCAAATACGGTATTGGTACAGAAAATCGTTCCGTAAATTTCGCCGTTCTCCGGACTTCAAAATACAGAATTGAATATACCGTAGTGATCAGCATGACGAGACGATCAAAACATATGCAAATATTAGTGGTACGATCATCCTATCAAAAATCGATATGGGTACAAAAATGATGTTATTTCGCCGAAAATAAGATCGACGGAGCAATAACAATCAAAATTTGGAGAAACGAAATATGACGTCTTGCTCAGAACATGATTTACAATTTTTCTGCGGAGAAATATTCAGGTTTGAAAAATATTTTATTATCATCAAATATTCTGATATAAATTTAAATAGAATTACACACGGAAATAAACTTCCATATTATCAACTGAAAATTTACCAGTTGTTATGTTAAAATAGACGTATTCCAAATATCAAATTTTTATTTTTAAAATTTATTGTTTAAAATTTTACAAAATTTCAATTAAATATTTTATTAAAACTCATAAAAATTTTGGGTCGTTACATGTAGCATTTCTAAGTTCATTCAATTATAACAATTTCAAAAAAATACATTGTATCATAGCGTTCGTAGCACTTGAAAAATGTGATAATACATATAGTAGCAGTTCAAAAATATTATCCTTTAGAAACAGCAGCACTTAGAAAACGTTACTGTAAATATAATAGTATTTCAGAAATATTGTCTTTTCAGAAACAGTAGCACTTAGAAAACGTTACTGTAAATAAAATAGTATTCAGAAATATTATCTTTTCAGAAATAGCAGCACTTAGAAAACGTTACTACAGATATAGTGGTATTTCGAAAAACAATACATTTTCAGAAATGGTAGCACTTAGAAAAATGCTACCTTAAAACCGCAGCATTTTGAAAATGCTGCCGATACAAATCTAAGATCTATTATAACATTTCAATAACATTATAATTTCATTTTTCACCATTTTTAACTTATAAAACATATCTCACGTTTTAGAAATATTTATTTGGATGTCATTTAACTTATGATTAAATAAAATAATATTTTATCAATAAAATATCCAAATTACACTATAATTGATTTATTAAGTCAAAAGTACATTATTTTACTTAACGTTTTATCTTAACAAATAACTTAATAATCTGTTTTAAAATTACTCATTTCATAAATAAAATATTCTTATTACTAAGTTAAGCTTAAAATTTCCATTTGAAAACTAAGTTTTCCATTATCAAGTTAAGTCATATTTTAAGTTACATTTTAAACCATTTATTTACTTATACATTTTTAAACATTTGTTTAAATCATTTAAATCCAATTTAAGTTAAAATTCCATATTTTAATTTCAAAGATACTTAATAATTTTCAGAAAATGTTTAAATTAACCACGGGTCTATATAATATTTTCTAACCTAGGTCAAATGATACGGATATGTATCATTTCAATCCATAATTTGAAATAAAAATCCGGGTTCTATCATTTCAAATCCGCAATCCCAAGTCAAATCAAATAAAAATCGCTTGAGCCTATCATTTCAGATCATAACGATTTTTCCATATTCTAAAGTCCATCCAGGTATGTATCATTTAAACCCATAGTGAATCTATACTAACATGGAACTTGCAGTGTGAGAAACAATAAATAAAATAAATAGTATAACATGGTATATCATATCAGGTGATGTAACAAATATATAATCAGGTTATAACATCATGAAATATCATATCACAGGTATGTATGTATTAATATCAACATCTCATATCACGTACTACATATCCACTTGTTATTGTTTCACAATTATATAAGTACGAATGTCGAGAGTGATAGACTCACCTTCTAAAGCTAGAGATTGCAATTCAAGACACACGAACAAACTTCGAAAAGCACGATAAAGGATGAACAAGATTTGAGTGGATGAAGAGCCAGGATTCAAATCTTGTAAACAAATAAATATGAACATCCATAAATATAAAATTCAACACCATATTATAAATCAAAACCATGAACAAAATATGAATCAAAATGAAACAAATATTGGTTAACCAATACAAATGGCTCGGCCACAACACCAATTGGCTAAACCATCATCAACATGGCTCGGCCATGCTTTGTTTTGAAGCACTTATGGTCCGCCAAGGTCACAAATGCACGGCTAGGCTTGGTTTGGTTGAAGAGATGGCTTGGGAAAACTCATGTAGAGGGCAAGTAGGCAAAGGCATGAGAGTTTGGTTCGGCCCTATGCTAAAGTGGCTCGGCCATTGGGTCTGCATGGCTCGGCCTGGATTCAAAGGTATGGATCAGGTCAGATCAAAACTGGTCATGGCTTGGAGGTGGGGTATTGGTTACGGCAAGGCAAAAGAAGTGGAGGGATAAGGGGTGGTCGAGGCAAGCAAACAGGAAGGTGGTGATGTAGAGGCTCGGTTAGGGTTTGTGGAGCATGTTTTGGTGAAGGATTGGATCTCGGGTTCACGGCATGGGTGTGGAGATGAGATGGTGATGGAGATGGCTAGCCTAAGGTGATGGATGTGGAGATGATGGTCGGCTAGGGGTGATGGACGAGCTTTATTTGCAAATAGAAGAGAAAGGAAAAAGAAAAAAAAAGAAAGAAGGAGAAGGAGAAAACTTACTGAAAAAGTTTTCAGTCAAGAAATGAAATGAGAAGAGATGGAGATGAGAAATATTTTTGTACATGAATTAAGAAGGAAATGAGAAGTCTTGGTACGTCTAATCAATAGAAATGGAACGGCTATGGTACTGGAAAAGGCTTTACTTCATATTCAAGAAAAGTAACTTAAGTCTTTTATAATTTCCAAGCCCAAAAATCCAAATAACAATCAAATAAAATATCAAAGTCCAAACCAAAATAAAAATAGAAAAATGAACATAGGAAATAGACAATAGCAAATAACAAATAAAATACGAAAAATAATCGCGTGTAAAATGCTGAATCTTATCAGATTTAAAAAGTTTAAAACAGAATTTGACGAAACGAAAAGTAGAACCAATATCAGAATTGAATTCAACTTCAAAGAAAAAGATTGAAAATTTAAAATTCAAATTTAAAAATTGCAACCGAAAGTTAAAGTTTGATCACAGTTGACCAAAATATAGAATTCGCAGAAAATATTTATTTTATTATGTTTCGAAAATAAATTATAAACAAAATCCAAAATTACATTGGAAAATTCCAAAATTCCAATTTAGAAATGATTTAAAAATCAAAGTTTCACATAAATTGAATTTAAAATGTTTATTAAAATTTTGGGTTGTTACACTCTCCCCCACTCAAAACTTTTCATCCTCGAAAAGGAACGAGACACTAAAGCAAGGAAAGATGAGATAGAAAAGCAAATAGTACCTGAAACAAACAATTCCGGATTTGAAGCACGAATGCTCTCCTCCGTCTCCCAAGTACAATCCCAATCATCCGTACTCCACTGCACTTTGACCAGGTTGGCAGATTTCCTTCTCAGCTGCTTCGTACCTTTATCGATAATACGAAGTGGCTTCCTCTCGACGGTAAGATTAGGCTCAATATCCAAACTCTTGAGAGCAGAAGGCTGGACTATCGAAGATGGATCGTGCAGATATCAACGAAGATGCGAAACATGGAATACATTATGCACTCCAGAAAACTTATCAGGCAAATCCAGACGATAAGCTAAAGGACCAATCCTCTCAGAGATACGGAAAGGACCAACAAACCTAGGAGCAAGCTTCCCTCTCCGACCAAACCGAATCACATTCCTTAAGGGAGAGACCTTAAGGAAAACCAGATCACCAACAGAAAACTATAAATTCCTCCTACGCCGATCAACATACTTCTTCTGCCTATCCTGAGCACTCCTCATCTTCCTCTTAATCTCCTCAACTTTCTCAAAAGAATCCAAAATCACATCAGGACCCAGAATAAAACGATTACTGGATTCAATCCATCAAGATGGAGATCTGCAAGGTCTTTCTAAAGAGCAGCAAACGGAGACATTTCAATACTGGCTTGAATTCAAAGACGAAATGAGCTAGATAAAAGACTAAGATAAGATCAAAATAGAAGACTGAAAATATACCTGATAATTGTTGTTATAGGTGAATTCAACAAGATGGAAATGATCTTTTCAAGATCCTCCAAATTAAGAACACAAGCATGAAGAAGATCCTCGAGAATCTGATTCACTCTTTCCGTTTGACCGTCGGTATGCGGATGGTAAGCTGTGCTCAGATTCAGATGAATACCCAAAGATTCCTGAAAAGCTTTCCAAAACTAATTGGTGAAGATAGGATATTGATCACAAACAATACTGAGAGGAACACCATGCAGATGAACAATCTCCCTCAAATAGATCTCAGACAAACTAGAAGCAGAACATGTAGACTTGACCGGAATGAAATGAGCTGACTTGGTCAATCTATCCACAATAATCCAAATACTCTCATTACCCCTCCTAGTCCTCGGTAATCCATCAATAAAATCCATAGAAATCTATTCCCATTTCCAATTGGGGACCTCAAGGGGCTGACAAACCAGGGGTCTTCTGATGATCAGCCTTGACTTGCTGACAAGTCGCACACTTACTAATAAAGATAAGGAGATCTCGCCCCATACCTCTCCACCAATAAAGCTTTTTCATATCCTGATACATCTTCGTCACACCAGGATGAATAGAAAGTGTGGATCGATGATTTTCCCGAAGTAACTCTTGCCTCAATCCATCAACATTCGGGACACAAATCCGATTATCAATCCTCAAAATCCCTCTATCATCGATCTGAGCTCCACTACCATTAGGACTACTAACACCAACTCTGCTACGAACATTTTCTTCATAAGCCTAAGCATCTCATCCTCATCCTGCTTAGCTATGATATGGTCCAAAAGAGGAGAAGAAGAAATAACAAGCTGATACAATATAGCCTTCTTCCGACTCAAAGCATCGGCCACAACATTAGCTTTCCCAGGAGTATAGCTAATGTTGAGATCATAAGAAGCAAGGAACTCAAGCCACCTAACCTGACACTGATTCAAATCCTTCTGGGTGAAGATATATCTTAAAGACTGATGAACAGTAATGAGCTCAAACTTAGCACCCAAAATATGAT
This sequence comes from Allium cepa, assembly GCA_030765085.1. NCBI lineage: Eukaryota > Viridiplantae > Streptophyta > Magnoliopsida > Asparagales > Amaryllidaceae > Allium > Allium cepa. Next base: position 638,460,511 of record CM060941.1, read on the forward strand.
GCCTCCAAAGCTCCAAAGCAAAAACCACAGCAAGCAATTCCAAATCATGAGCTGCATATCTGGCCTCATGGGTCTTCAATTGGCGACTGACATAAGCAATGACCTTCCCATCCTACATCAGAATAGCTTCCAAATCCTCACGACTAGCATCAATGTATACCGTTAATCCCTCATTTCCATTTGGAACGGTAAGCACTGGTGCGGAAGTAAGCTTACGCTTCAACTCATTGAATGCAGCTTTACACTTATCATTCCATACAAACCTAGCATTCTTACGAGTCAAAGCCGTGAGTGGTGCAGATATCCAAGCAAAATTCTCAGTGAATCTCCGATAATAACCGGCAAGGCCCAGAAAACTGCAAATATCAGATGGAATCCTAGGAGTTTCCAATCCTGCAACAGATTAGGGAGAAATAAGGACCACAATAAAAGATAGAATGATTAAATTACAGAAAGAGAAGAAAGGAAAGACTTACATTGATCGCAGTGATCTTGGCTGGATCAATAGAAACTCCATTACTAGAAACAATATGTCCAAGGAATCGGACTTCATCCTTCCAGAAATGGCATTTCGAGAATTCATCTTTCAACTGATGAAACCTAAGAGTTTCCAGAACAAATTTCAAATGGTATTTATGCTCTTCTTCAGACTTAGAGAAAACAAGAATATCATCGACAAAGACTAGAACAAATTTATTAAGCACATCACAAAAAACATGATTCATCAAATCAACAAAGAAAGTAGGAGCGTTAGTCAAACCAAAAGTCATAACTAACCATTCATAAAAACAATTCTCAGTACGGAAAGCAGTCTTGGGAATACTTTCCTCATCAACTCTTAGCTGGTGAAAATATGTGGTAAGATCAAGCTAAGAGAAAATAGTAGCTCCATGGAGCTGATCAAACATATCATTAATGCGAGGCAGAGGATATCTATTCCTCATAGTGAGCTTGTTCGGCTCCCTATAATCAACACACATCCTCAAAGAACCATCGGACTTAGTGATGAAAACCACTGCTGCTTCTCATTCTGAATGGCTAGGTTTGATCAGACCCTTGGAGAAAAAGTCCTCAATTTGCTTCCTCAACTCAACCTTCTCACGGGGTGCCATTCTTCTAGGTGGTAGAACTACAAGTCGAGCTCCAGGAATAAGATCAATACGAAAATCAATTTCCCTCTTAGAAGGTAAAGAAGTGACTTCACCAAATACATCAGGATAGAGTCTGACCATAGTAGTAGAATTAAGATCATCCGAAGAAGAGTCAAGGGAATAAATAAAACTACCGGCATAATCCTGAGGCGTGCAACACTGAATCACCAAAGAATTTCCAAGATCATCAATAAGAGAAACAGTCTGGTTTTTACAAGAGATGACTGCTTCATGCCTCTTCAACCAATCACCTCCAAGCAATAGTTCAAAAGCATCGAAATCCAGAACATAGAAATAACCACTGAAACGGTGATAAAAATATAGGACTTTCACTTGGTTACAAATCCTACTAAGGTTCATGGGACCCCAATAGGATTTGAAACACACAAAGGTTCATCAGCAAACTTAGGAGAACGGAGATGCTCAAATTTATCACCGAGGTCCACAGAAATAAAATAATGGGAAGCTCCTATCAAACAAAACACGAAAAGGAGATTTAAACAAAGTAAAGGTGAAGAGTACCTTAAGTATCACCAGAAGCAAGAGCAAGAACAGGTGGTAAAGCAGGTGAAGAAGCAAAGGTGACAGCAAAAATACCTGATGACTTGCCCTTCTGCTGAGTAGGGCAATCCTCCTTGAAATGGCCAGGCTGTAGACAAATATGACAGAGATCACGCCTGGTCAACTGAGCTGGAGGAACAGCAGCACCAACTAAAGTAGGACAGCTATTAGCATAGTGTCCCTTTTGATTACACCCGAAGCACGTAATGGAAGATAGGTTGACAGACTGCCTCTGAGAAGAAGAAGATCCCAAATCTGGAGTCTTGTTCCTCTTCTTCTTCTATTGACGAAAGTTGGACTTTCTCTTTTTAGAATTACTAGAGAAAGACTGAGATGAAGCGGCACGAGTAACTCGAGGATCCTTAGAAGTAGGATTCTCATATCCAAGGGCGATATCCATCAGACTAGTGAAAGGACTATGCACATGAATGATGAGACGATCATAATACTTCGGACAAGCACTAGCAATGAACTTCTCATTCTTCTTGAGAGGAATGTCAATCAGATTAGGTCCAAACTTAGAAAGTTCATTAAACTTCCTCTCATACTCAACAAATGACATATCACCCTGCTTAAGATCCATGAATTCCCGATAAAGCTAAGACTTCCCTGCCTTGGGCATCCATTTTACAACAAAAGCATCCCTAAAGCACGATAAAGAAACATAAGAAAGATTTCGAAAGGAGAAAACTGAACCAAATTCAAGACAAACAGAAGATGATACCTAAACTGCTCCCAAGAAATGTCAGCCTCAACGGTATGAGCTGTAACAGACTCCCACCAATCCAAGGCTGCTCCCTTCAACTACCAAGCTTCCAACTGACACTGTTGGGCTTTAGTGATCTCAAGACTGGAGAAAATCCTCTTCAAATCCTTCAACCACTACTGAGCCTCAATAATGCTCTCAGATCCGGTAAACTTGGTGCCACTAAGCTCAGTGTATTCCTTACAGTGAGTAGTGAAAATGACTGGTGCAGCAGGCTCAGGAACTATGGCAACACCATGACCCCTACCTCTAGCATTCCTACGACTCATCCTGAAAAATCAAGAATGAATTTTAGGACAGAGGTAATCGAGAAACAAAGACAAGACAAGACAAGATAAGATTCCTCTAGATTGAATATCCTAAACAAAAAAATTACTCACAAGGTGGATACGAAAAAGAAAGAAGTTAAGAAAAATTTGATTTCAAAACAAGAAAAGTTTTATCTCAAAATAATTTTTGAAAATCCTTTGAAAATCATTTGAAAAATCATTTTATACTTTAAAATACGTTCTCTCACGAAGAAAGGATTCCAAGGTTGATTTCAGTCATTCAAGGATATTTCTACCCTATCTCTAATGAATTGTTGCTCTGTAGGTTAAGGTTTGCCTAAAACCAAAGCTCTGATACCAAATATAACGACCCACTATTTTGGACCATTCAAATCGAAAATAAAACCACACATGTCGGACTTGAATACTTCAAAACAGTAGATTGTAATAAAATTTGAAGCAAATAAAACCAATCACAGATCACAGACAAAGATAAATTAGAATAATTCGCAGCGGAAATAAAAATAACCATAGTAGTTCATAGAGCTACTACAAACACAGTCATAGAACAAGTACAAAATCCAGAGTCTGAAAAGTAAATACAATAGGAATCCCATTACATAAATGTCCACTAATACGTAAGCTGAATAGAAAATACTGAATGGAAATAGACAAAAACTAGATAGATAGATAATCTCCAGCAAATCCTTTAGCTCCAGAAGGTGAAATCCAAAGCTGATACTCAGGCTGACCCGAGCGTAAAGCAAAACACAAAACATTTGAGTCAGGGCATATATACTTATACAATGTAAACCAACTCAAGTGAACTGTAATAAAATGCACAAGTAACTTAAAGGATGCTTGGACCACCCATCCTTCAAGGATCCGTTAAACTATTTACTATGTAGTAATATACGCTATTATAATAATGTCTAAAGTAAAGCATAATATATTTAAAAATAGCGTAAAGGCGTTACCCATAACCCCCTTAACACAGTTTATATATTCCCATAGTCTATACAGTACCGTAATATCCCCCGTAGTAGGCGTCCTTAGAGGGCACTCCATAGGTATCGTACAAAAATAATCGTATAAGGCGCGCTAGGTTAGGTGACACGGCACAATGAGACAAATCTAGGGTAGATATACCAATTATGCATCCGGACTGGTGGTAATGCATAGCCGCAGCTACCGCCTACCTCGAGCCACACTTCCAAAATTAAAGGTGTGCACCAATCAATCACAAAGCAATAGAATTGCATATGAAGAAGTGTGTCCGATCAGAGGAGCTACCTCATTGGCTCGAGAGTCGCTCCCGTTTTAGCCATCTTATGCCAACTCATGGGAGTCGAGTCCACATATATACCTCAGTAGAACGTCGCTACCATCAAACTTCATTTTAGAATCTCCACCGCGTACATGGTTGTTAAAGTGGTTTTCGGAGTTGGCAGGGAGTATGACAACTTCCATTCCCGGTCTCTTCAACAGCCAAACGTTATTATACCCCGTGGTTCTAAATTTCAAAATGGTTTATATTTCAAATCAAAACATATTAATTTAAACCATTTAAATTCAATGTCAATATCTTTCAAAAAAAATATTCATTTCCAAAGTTGTAGCATTTCTATGTTCACTTGGAAAATGTGATAATACATATAGTAGCAGTTCGAAAATATCATCCTTCAGAAACAGCAACACTTAGAAAACGTTACTGTAAATATAATAGTATTTTAGAAATATTGCCTTTTCAGAAACAGCAGCACTTAGAAAACGTTACTGCGGATATAATGGTATTTTGAAAAACAGTACATTTTCAGAAATAGTAGCACTTAGAAATCGCTACCTTAAACCACAGCATTTTAGAAATGCTGCCAATACAAATCTAAGATCTATTATAACATTTCAGAAACATTATAATTTCAATTTTCACCATTTTTAACTTATAAAACATATCTCACGTTTTAAAAATATTTATTTGGATATCATTTAACTTATGATTGAATAAAATAAAATTTTATCAATAAAATATTCAAATTAAACTATATCATTTATTAAGTCAAAAGTACATTAGTTTACTTAACTTTTTATCTTAACAAATAACTTAATACTCTATTTTAAAAATACCCATTTCACAAATAAAATATTCTTATTAATAAGTCAAGCTTAAAATTTCCATTTGAAAACTAAATTTTCAATTATCAAGTTAAGTCATATTTTAAGTTACATTTTAAACCATTTATTTACTCATATATTTTTAACTTATAGAAAATCATCATAAAATTTATTTAAATCATTTAAAACCAATTTAAGTTAAAGTTCCATATTTTAAATTTCAAAAATACTTTACAATTTTCAAAAAATATTTAAAATTAACCGTGGGTCTGTATAATATTTTCTAACCTAGGTCAAGTGATATGGATATATATCATTTCAATACGTAATTTAAAATAATAATCCAGGTTCTATCATTTCAAACCCGCAATCCCAAGTCAAATCAAATAAAAATCGCTGGAGCCTATCATTTCAGCTCATAATGATTTTTCCTTATTCTAAAGTCCAATTCGGGCACGTATCATTTAAATCCATAGTGAATCTATACTAACATGGAACTTGCAGTGTGAGAAACAGTAAATAAAATAAACAATATAGCATAGTATATCATATCATGTGATGTAACAAATATATAATCAGGTTATAGCATCATGAAATATTATATCACAGGCATGTATGAATTAATATCAACATAGCATATCACCACTACATATCCACTTGTTATTGTTTCACAATTATATAAGTACGAATGTCGAGAGTGATAAACTCACCTTCTAAAACTAGATATTGCAATTCAAGACACATGAACAAAGTTCGAAAAACACGACAAAGCACGAACTAGATTTGAATGGATGAAGAGCCAAGATTCAAATCTTGTAAACAAATAAATTTGAACATCCATAAATATAAAATTCAACACAAGGCTATAAATCAAAACCGTGAACAAAATATGAATCAAAATGAAACAAATATTGGTTAACCAATACAAGTGGCTCGGCCACAACACCAATTGGCTAGACCATCATCAACATGGCTCGGCCATGCTTTGTTTTGAAGAACTTATGGTCGGCCAAGGTCACAAATGCACGGATAGGCTTGGTTTTGTTGAAGAGATGGCTTGGCAAAACTCATGTAGAAGGCAAGGAGGCAAAGGCATGAGAGTTTGGTTCGACCTTACGCTAAAGTGGCTCGACCATTGGGTCTGCATGGCTCGGCCTGGGTTCAAAGGTCTGGATCAGGTCAGATCATAACTGGTCACGGCTTGGAGGTGGGGTATTGGTCATGGCAAGGCAAAAGAAGTGGAGGGATAAGGGGTGGCCGAGGCAAACAAATAGGAAGGTGGTGATGTAGAGGCTCGGCTAGGGTTTGTGGAGCATGTTTTGGTGATGGATTGGATCTAGGGTTCACGACATGGGTGTGAAGATGGGATGGTGATGGATATGGCCGGTCTAAGGTGATGGATGTGGAGATGATGGTCGGCTAGGGGTGATGGCCGAGCTTAGTTTGCAAATAGAAGAGAAAGGAAAAAGAAAAAAAGAAAGAAGGAGAAGGAGAAAAATTACTGTAAAAGTTTTTAGTCAGGAAATAAAATGAGAAGAGATGGTGATGAGAAATATTTTTGTACGTGAATTAATAAGGAAATGAGAAGTCTTGGTATGGATAATCAATAGAAATGGAACGGCTATGGTATTGGAAAAGCTTTACTTCATATTCAAGAAAACTAACTTAAGCCTTTTAGAATTCCAAGCCCAAAAATCCAAATAAAAATCAAATAAAATATCAAAGTCCAAACCAAAATAAAAATAGAAAACTGAACATAGGAAATAGATAGTAGCAGATAACAAATAAAATATGGAAAATAATCGCGTGCAAAACGTTGAATTTTATCAGATTTAAAAAGTATAAAACAGAATTTGACTAAACGAAAAGCAGAACCAAAATCAGAATCTAATTCAACTTCAAAGAAAAAGTTTGGAAATTCAAAATTCAAATTGAAAGTCAAAGTTTGACCACAGTTGACAAAAATATAAAATTTTCATAAAATATTTATTTTATTATTTGGAAAATAAATTATAAACGAAATCCAAAATTACATTGGAAAATTCCAAAATTCCAATTTTTAAATGGTTTAAAAATCAAAGTTTCAAATAAATTGAATTAAAAATATTTATTAGAATTTTGGGTTGTTACAAATCTTACAGTGTAAATAAAAGATTATAAGAGTGGACGTAGCCCGAAGTTTGCCGGACCACTATAAAACTTGCTTGTTCATTTACTTTTTGTGTTATTTATTCTGTGATTTACATTCTTATCTTTCTATTTGGATATTGTTTTTGAAAATTTATGCTTTCACATACAACTAGGTGTTTGTGACCATTTTTGGGGAAAATATTTTGGTGCTTTCACTGTGAAGTACTTGCACCCGCAGATTTGGAAGCTAGGATTTGAAAGCTTGGATACATAGATCTATGAAGCAATGACTAGGCAATAAATAAGGAGATCAACGGAAGTCAGGAGGCTTCTTCAGGAGTTGGAGCAAATCAGAGATCTATCTACATCACCAGAGATGAAATGGGAACAATGATGGATGCTATGCAAGAGAGGATGCCGAAGAGATAATGGAGATGATGCAGAATCTACTCCGACATATTGGACAAGATGGAATGCAAGACCAAGGAAATGGGGTAATAGAAAATGCTGCAAATATGAATCATGGAGTTGGAGGAGCAGGCGCTGTGGAAGACAAGAATCAAGACCAAGGAAACGAAGCAAACAAGATGCATAATGGAGTGGAACAGCCGGTAGCGGCCCCTGACCAACTAAGAACGATTGGGGCCGATCGTTCCAGAATGATCGTGCCAATCGATCCATACTTGAGGCTATGTGTAATATCCTCTATCTAAAAGCACAAAACTAAGCGATACAGAAGCTGTAGTCATCTACAGTATTAGTTTTCGGTGACAAAATACAGCTATGTTAATGGTATCGATAATATCAGAAGCACTTGAATATGAAACAAAACACATATTTCAAAACCTCAGATTACTTCATTACATTTCCAAATAAAATTTGTTCCACATTCACGACACATAACCTAAAGCATTTTCCCAAGCACAAATTAAATATAGCAATTACAAATTACGTCGAGAGTGGTATATGAAGGTACCCTCTCGATTGATCAGAATCAAATGGTCATATAAGACCTAATACATCGTAACACAGCAGAAAATCATCCAAACATAAATAAAAGCAGCAAATCCAAAATAGCTATATGTTGCCTCCAGCATCATCCGGTAGCTTATTCGTCAGCTTTCTAAAATCCTGAAAAGATCCTTAACCTCTCTTTAGAATACAATAGCCTATGATTTTAGATTGATGATAATAAACACATATATATTTGTTTAAATGTATTTGTGATTGTACTATTTTATTTTTTCACATAGTTAAATAAATATTTGTTGAATAAATAAATAGCTTAGAATTCATATCTAAACAAATGTTTTATTCAAACAAATATTTATTGCAAATTCAAATAGTACAAATTTGAGCACTCACTACATATATACATTTTCAATTACATTACAACCTCGATTACATCACAATTTTCAATTTACATATTACATCTCACTGCATATTCACTCAACACTCATATTTTTATCTTCAACTCTATTCTAGTCTTAATCCAACATCTGCGCTATCTGCAAAATAAACACTGACGCAATAAAATTGAAAAAGAAAATATTTTGCAGTGTAAAATAAAGTGTGTGTTTTGAAAATATTATTTGCCTCAGTTATCTGGGTTGTTCGTCAACATTTATTTTTTAATTCATCATACACGAACAACTTGTGACATGCACAGTATATCACAGTACAAGCCACAAGGCTGTGCACACCGATATACACTTACTTGTTAAAATCGCAGCGACTGGTGAGCACAAGGTCAAACCCAAGCAAAAACTGGATTCAACACAAGTGCAAGGCAACATGAGTATGCAACAGTCACATATACACGTGTATACATATGTGCATATATATATGTATACACATATCAGTTCAGAAAATCACACAAACTACCAGTATGAATCCAAACGCTAGTGGCATGGCACAAAGGCACACACACATGAAGATTCAACCAAATGCACACACCAGACTTAAGGTGGAACAAGGGCTGCGAACAGACCAGACCAGTCCACAGTTCAGACTCATGAAGATCCAAACAATAGCCTCATCGAGAACTCAGACCAACTACAGCAACAACGGTTCAGAGAATACAAGTGCACAAGGACAAGAGGCAATTTAAGTCGAGTACGCATGAAATATCAAATAGATTAGACACCAATCAGAGCATGCGAGTGAAGCCTCAACCAAGACAACAGTGCAGACCACAAATGACTCGAACATAATTAGACTTACAAGGTCAAGCACCAGCATGAATGGACAAATCAGTGTAAACATACATATATACATGAATACCAAACCAGATCACAAAATTTACAAGCTCGATGCAATGGTCAGGAGCAACAAAGAAAAGACTAAACAATAAAGTTCATAAAAACCAAAGTAGACTTCAAATGAAACACAAACTAGGCTCACAACAATAATTCAAACCAGAACCAAGTGCAACATGAACACCACCACACTGAAACACCGATCAGTGCATAAGAAGGCATGAACACATACAACACTCAAATGAAATCAGATAGAAAATCAATGAGAAAATGCAGTTCAAGGGCATGAACAACTTCAAAGTGCAGAATTCAAAGTGCACCAGCTCAAAACACATGAAGATCGGACCACCACACAAATGAACACAACCACACATGCATCAAATTGCAATGCTATGAACATATGGAACCAGACATGCTCAAATATGAAATAATTTAGAAATGAACACATGATGAACACAAATGCAACAACAAATGCCAATATATAAGGAAGTCAAGTTCATCTCAAATTCAAAAACAAGACGTGAAGTTGGTTACATGTGTGTTAAGCAATTTATATGTTTAAAGTAATTAACAGTAGCAGTTTGATGAAAGTCATGGAGCGTTGACAAACAAAAATTCAGAAAATGGCTGATTTCAAATATGGACAAATCAAGTTTATCTCAAATATCAAAATGCTGAAGTCATAGTGCGAACAAAGAATGGAACCAGAAAAGAATGGAACCGACTTAAAAATTATTCAAGAAAATTCAACAACGTACAAGTTAGAGATCACAACACTCATTCGATCGAAAAACAACGCAGAACAAAATCAAGAATTATTCAAACCAAAATTATACGAACGTAAATATAGGATTTTCAACCATATAAATTCCCACATCATCATCGGTATAAAATAATGACTTCGAGAATAATAAAATAGAGCATAAACAAACATCAAAAAGGGGCAAATTACTTACAGATTTAGTAGCATTCGAACTCGTCATTGAAGTAGCCGTAACACAATAAAAGCCAAGTGATCGATCGGCATAGCCAATCAAGTGGAAGCACACTTTCAATCAATCAAATTTCTGAATAGCGACTTTAATTTTGGAAAAAACCTGATTTTCAAAGAGGAACGAAGGAACCGGCCGAAGCCATTTCATAGAGAAAAAGAGGCGGCCACGTGCAAAAATAGAAAAAGGGAAGACATCTTATTTTATTTACAATTGGGCCGGTCATATTATATTTAATATTGGGCTTGAGTTATTTGAATTAGGGTTTTGTTTTGTTTATTTTATTTTGTAATTTTCTTTAAAACTGTGTAACTCTCTAGTCGTGTGACTAGGTTATGGACTACGGTGGTGTAGTTCGAGAATTCGCAACTCTGTGGCTGAGTTGTGTCTGGGTTTTGAGCATAGAGTTAGGTTAATCGTTAGCGACTATCGCAAGTTTACGTGCGTAAGCGTCTGACTACTTAATTTCTAGTAGACACCTTAGGGACAACATGTAGGCTGGGTTTTGCAGAAGCTGGGTAAATTTGTGCGTGATCTCTACTGCATTATTTTCTGCTATTGGTTTCTATTTCTGCATTTATTTTCATTATTTTTAGTATCACCCTATTCACCCCACCTCTTGGGTGAAACTGATCCTATAACTGGTATCAAACTACGAACAAAAAACAGTTTTTATTTTAGAAATTTATTTTTTTAATGGCTTCTTTTAATAATGCTTTTGCTGAGGGTCAGTCCATAGTTTGACCACCCTTGTTCAATGGTGAATATGCTTATTGGAAAAATAGAATGATTTTTTTTTGAAAACCATAGATGCGTATATTATTATTGAGACGGGATATAAGACACCAACTATAATGGTAGATAATCAAGAAGTTGAAAAACCGATGGATCAATAGACAGATCTTGAAAACAACTACAATTTGCTAATGCTAAGGCTATGAATTCTATTATTTATTCCTTAGATCAAATTAAATTTAGTCGTGTCTCACATTGTCTAACTGCGTACGAAATTTGGCACACACTTGAAGTGACTCATGAAGGAACCACACCAATCAAAGAATCTTGCATGGCCATTCTCAGTAGCGAATACGAAAACTTTACAATGGCAAAGGATGAAAGTGCCAAAGAAATGTATGGACGAATATCTAATCTCAGATACAAATCAAAATCCCTTGGAAAACCATACACAGAGCTGGGATTTGTTCGAAAAATCCTTAGAATTCTTCAATGAAAATTTGAAGCAAAAGTGACTGCCATTCAAGAATCAAAGGATCTGAAACAAATTAAAGTTGAAGAACTCTTGGGAATCTCACCACATATGAGCTAGAAATCAAATTCAAGGAAGAATGTAAAGGAGGTGATACGCAAAAGAAATCAATAGCTCTAAAAGGTACAACGGGAAGTAAAGATTATGGTGATGATGAAGGAGCAGCTAAGTTGGCACTAATAATAAAGAGATTCAAAAGGTGGAACATCAAATATGAAAATCCTACCCCGTATCAAGGACTGAAGAATAAAATAGTCAAAGTTCAAGATGATTTAGAAGCACAGGAGATCATTTGTCACAACTGCAATAAAATCGGTCATATCAATCCAAATTTTCCTCAGAATCGACTCGACAAAGGAAAGAAATCGAAATGGAGAAGTTTCGCAGCCACTTGGGATGAAAGTGATGAAGATAAAGATGAAATCACTGATAGTGAAAATGAAAAAGCAAAATTGTGCCTTCGAGGAGAAATAAGTCATAGAGATGATGACGAGCCAAGTGAGGTATCAAAACTTACTCACTTAGAATTAGTTATATAATTTCACGAAGTAAGTGATTGTTTTGAACAGCTTAAGGAAAAATATGCTAAAATTGAATCACAAAAAGATAGTTTGATAGAACTAATAAAAAGCTTGATCAATTGGTTAAAAACTATCGAAATAAGAGCCCTAAATGTGATAAGTATCCATCATATGAAGAAGAGATTAAAAAATCAGAAATTAGAATTAAATCACTTGAAAATGAAATTTTGATTTTAAAAGAAAGTGAAAATACTAGGAGAGAAAATTCTATTAAAAGGTGCACTCTGTTATTGAATGGAAATAAATCACTCAAAACACAAGTCCAACAATTGTCTACAACTTTAGAGAAATTCTCAAAAGGAGAAAAATCACAAAAATGCTATTAGGGAAACAAACTGTCAATACTATTAGACAAGGACTTGGGTATACTCAATTTGAACGTGTCAGAAGTGAAATTAATAAAGTCAATTCCAAGTGCACAATTTGTGAAAAAATTGGACACAATCACAACAATTGCTGATATAGACCCAGATATGTGAAAACCTTTCCAATTTAGGTTCCCAAAGGCACGAATGTAAAATTCCTTAAAGTCAAACAAATCTGGGTATCGAAAGGAACAACTATAGATTGTCTTGGGTCTACGCAAACTTTTTTTCCAAAATTTTCTGTCACTAACAATCATAGACCTATAAAAACAAATAGGTCACTAAAATCTCTTCTCGTGTTGGTGTGGTTGTAGGCTAAGGAACAACAACAATATTACCTGGATTCTGACTGTTCTAGGCACACGATGGGTGACAAATCAAAATTTCTTAGCCCAGTACAAAGGTAGCAGAGTCATAATGGGTAACAACAATAAATGAAATATCATCGGTAAATGTAAAATAGATGATGGTACATTTATCTTGAATGATATATTATATGTTCAAAATATGCACCATAATCTGATTTAATTTAGCTAATTATGTGATGAAGAAATAAATGTTAATTTTGATTCTGATTTGTGCGAAAATGTTGACCAATCATCTTTTCATCCTTGAACTATTGATGGACTAACAATATTGCAAGTTTAGGTGATAAGAGATGTTGTTTTGTATCGGTTGATGATTACTCTAGATGCACGTGGATATATTTGTTTATCTTACTGCTTCTAAATCTGACATTATGTTCACTAGTTGTTTATGTGCACATTTTTAATCAAATCCTTAAGGAATCACATTTTAAAAACTGTAAAATGATTATAAGGTATTTGTTGCACACTTCACGGTTTTGTCTATGATATTTATCTAATGAAAACTTTGAGTCAGAGGGAATTTCAGATGCCGATTACACCGGTAGCCTGGTTGATATAAAAAGTACTAGTGGAACGTGTTTTATGTTGAGACATTCATTAATTGCATCACTTTCACAAAGAAAATATCTGCATATATTTCATTTCAACTAAATTGGCAGACATTTTTACAAAACTCCTTCCAGAAAATAGTTTTTGTCAACTACATCTCAATTTTGGCATTTTAGAAATTTGTTTTTATGTTTTTGGATTTGATCTAAAATGTCTACGGTAACTAATCTGACTCCCTACAAATTATCAAAAAGGAAAATAGTAATGGAAAAAATTTGATGTGTGTTGATAATAATCATACATTATGACTTTAGACAGTATATTTAGTAAATTTCTTTAAAAGTTTAAAACAAAATTTATAATAACTTTGATTGGTAAAAATACCATGACCATCTCTATTTCTATCATATTTCTAATGACCATCACTCATCAAAATCAAATATGGTATGTCAAATTGTGGTATTTTAAACGGAAAATTATTCATTTTTTTATTTTAATTAGCAATAAAAACGTGCAAAGTATTTACTCTTATTTAAAAGTCCTCACGGTTATGCATGGGTGAATTAATTGTAATCTTTGGTTATGTGCTTTCATGCTCATTTAAAAGTCCTTGTGGTTATGCATATATGGAACACATATCAAAATTGATTATTAAATAGACGAACTGAATCTAATCCCGTTTAAAAGTCCTCTTGTTTATACATGGTTAGAAGATACTTAAAATTCAATTTTAAAAAAAAATTGGGAATATTACTAATCTCATTTAAAAGTCGTAACGGTTATGCATGGTTAGTAAGTATTCAAATTCCTATTATAGTATACCACAAATAGACATAACTATATGGTTTTATATGTTGACATCACCCCAATCACACTAAAGTGGAATATGTGCCTAACAGAGTATTTATGATTTTTTTTGATTTTTTATTGAAATTTAATATATAAACTCAATTGGGTATTAATGTTGTATTAGTATCTATCACTTGATCTTTATTTTTCTATCACTGTTACTCTTTGAGAGTGAAGTTAAGATTTTGGCAAATAAATTCAAATGTTTTATTTTGCATATTCTCGTCTATTTGCATAGCATATTCTCGTATAGGCTCATTGAAATTGTTTTCATTTTATTTGCATATTTTTTATGCATATGTGAAGGGGGAGCTTGGTTGTAGGGGGAGCATTCAAATAGGGGGAGCTCATGGAATTCATCAAGACCAAATACATTTAATAGAATCAAAATCTTAATATATGTTTGTTATCATCAAAAGGAGGAGATTGTAGAATACAATAGCCTATGATTTTTGTTTGATGATAATAAACATATATATATTTTTAAATGTATTTGTTATTGTACTATTTTATTTTTCCATATAATTAAATAAATATTTGTTGAATAGAATAAATAATTCGGAATTCATATTTAAACAAATATTTTATTCAAACAAATATTTTATTACAAATTCAAATAGTACAAATTTGAGCACTCACTACATATATGCATTTTCAATTACATTATAATCTCGATTATATCACAATTTCAATTTACATAATACATCTCACCACATATTCACTCAACACTCGTATTTTTATCTTCAACTCTGTTCCAGTCTGAATCCAGCATCTGAGTTATCTGCAAAATAAACGCTGACACAGTAAAATTGAAAAAGAAAATATTTTGCAGTGCAAAATAAATTGTGTTTTGAAAATATTATTTGCCTCAGTTATTTGGGTTGTTCGTCATCATTTATTTTTTAATTCATCATACACGACAACTTGTGACATGCACAATGTATCACTGTACATGCCACAAGGCCATGCACACCGATATTCACTTGCTTGTTAGAATCGCAGGGATAGGTGAGCACCACATCAAACCCAAGCAAAAACTGGATTTAATGCAAGTGCAAGGCAACATGAGTATGCAGCAGTCACATATACACATGTATACATATATGCATATATATGTATACACATATCTGTTTGGAAAATCACATAAACTACCAGTATGAATCCAACAGCTAGTGGCACGGCATAAAGGCACAAAACACACGAAGATTCAACCAAATGCACACACTAGACTTCAAGTAGAATAAGGGCTGCGAACAGACCAAACCAGTCTACAGTTCACACTCATGAAGATCCAATCAACAGCCTCATAAAGAACTCATACAAACTACAGCAACAATAGTTTAGAGAATACAAGTGTACAAGGACAAGAGGAAATTATAACTCGAATACGTAAGAAGTATCAACCGGACTAGACACTAGTCAGAGCATGCAAGTGAAGCCTCAACCAAGACAACAGTGTTGACCACAAATGACTCGAACATAATCAGACTTACAAGGTCATGCCCAACATCGATGGACAAAGCAGTGTGAACATACATATATACATGAAGGCTAAACTAGATCACCAAATGTACAAGCTTGATGCAATGGTTAGGAGCAACACAGAAAATACTACAATAACAAAGTTCAAAAAAACTAAAGTAGACTTCAAAAGAAACACAGACCAGGCACACAATAATAATTCAGGCCAGAACCAAGTGCAACATGAACACCACACACTGAAACACAGGTTAGTGCATAAGAAGGCATGAACACATACAAAAATCAAATGATATCAGACAGCAAATCGATGAGCAAATACAGTTCAGAGGCATGAACAACTTCAAAGTGCAGAGTTCCAAGTGCACTAGCTCAAAACACATGAAGACTAGACCACTACACAAATGAACACAACCACACATGCATCAGACTGCAATGCTATGAACATATGGAACCAGACATGCTTATATATGAAAAAATTCCAAAATGAACACATGATGAACACAAATGCAACAACAAATGCCAATATATCAAGAAGTCAAGTTCATCTCAAATTCAAAAAAGGACAGTGAAGCAGGTTACATTTGTGTGAAGTAGTTTATATGTTTAAAATAATTAATAGTAGCAGTTTGATAAAACTCAAGGAGCATTGACAAAAAATTTTAGAAAATGGTTGATTTCAAAAATAGACAAGTCGAGTTTATCTCAAATGTCATAATGCCGAAGTCATAGTGCCAGAAAAGAATATAACTAGAAAAGAACGGAACCGACTTAAAAATTATTCAAGAAAATTCAACAACGAACAAGTCAAAGATCACAGCACACATTCGATCAAAAATCATAGCAGAGAACAAATCATGAATTATTCCAACCAAAATTGTACGAACGTAAATATAAGATTTTCAACCCTATAAATTCCCACATCATCATCGGCATAAAATCATGAGTTCGAGAACAATAAAATCGAGCATAAAACGAAAAGGGAAAATTACTTACAAATTCAGTAGCATTCGGACTCGTCATTGAATTAGCCGCAACACAATCAAAGCCAAGGGATCGATCAACATAGCCAATCAAGTGGAAGCATACTCTCATTCAATCAAATTTCTAAATGGTGACTTCAATTTTGGAAAAACAGTAATTTTCAAAGAGAAATGAAGGAACCGGCCGAAGACATTTCACAGAGAAAAAGAGGCGACCATGAGCAAAAATAGAAAAGGGGAAGACGTCTTATTTTATTTACAATTGGGCCGGTCATAATATATTTAATACTGGTCTTGAGTTATTTAAACTAGGGTTTTGTTTTGTTTATTTTATTTTATAATTTTCTTTTAAAATTGTGTAACTCTCAGTCGTGTGACTAGGTTGCGAACTACGGTGGTGTAGTTTGAGAATTCGCAACTCAGTGGCAATTGTGGTAGGGTTTTGAGCGTAGAGTCAGGTTAGTCATTAGCGGATGTCGTAAGTTTACATGTGTAAGTGTCTGACTACTTAATTTCTAGTAGAAACCTTGGGGCAGCACATAGGCAGGGTTTTGTCGAAGTGGGGTAAATTTGTGTGTGATCTCTACTGCATTATTTTCTGCTATTGATTTCTATTTCCCCATTTATTTTCATTATTTTTAGTATCACCCTATTCACCCCCTCCCCTCTAGGGTAAAAATGATCCTACACTCTCAACCTACTCAAATTAATTTTGAGCATCCGATAGTTTAAGGGGAAAACAAAAACTTTGAGTCAGACATAAAGCCTGGTATGAATAATACTGTACATCCTGGTTTAATTATGAAAAGTGAGACCACGCCGCTTAGCGGAATGGGTTTCCTCTTACTAAAATATTTTTAAAACAGATCTTTGCAAATCCTTTCATATAACCACATATTATGCTTCTGCATCCACAATGGTTAAATACCACAAAATAAACATTATGTAAACATACATAAACATCAGGTAAGAATGGACTATCTTTTCAAACACAAATTACTTTTAACAATTGGCCGACTCAGGCCTACCAGGAAACATAATAAAGATTAAATAACATATGTTAGATATTCATATTTAGGATTATCTATCCTTATCTATCTATTTAAAAATTCCCATCACGACGGTCTGTCCTAAACTATTTGTTATATTTTTCACTTCTGAATGGTTTGTCCCTAACTTAATCATCTCCTAAGTCATCCCGAGCCTAATGGTTTTTGTGGCTAACCAACTTCTGGACAGTCTACCCATGACCAAGCCCTACACACTGGAATTTTGGACAATAATTAGTTAGGGCTACAAGCTAATGTATATGGCGCGACCACATACTAATCCCATCTGGTTTTCTAATGTCTGGTTCATTTATACTTAAGGATCCCCTTCCATAATTTTCCTTGAAAGCAATTTTAAAATAATTTAAACCATTAAATCAAACTTCAAACAAGGAAAAGAAGTAAGTCTTTATACTTTAATCAAATCATATTACCATGTTAGATATATATCCTTTACTCAAAAACTTAGTTGATGAAAACATTTTACTAGTTGAAAGAACCTCTTTCCATACTTTGAAATTATCTCATTTAAAATCAATGTTTAAACCTTTCGAAATCATCTCTAAAACCTTTCGAATTCATTCAAAGCAATCCTTTCAGAAGCTATAGACTTTAGGCATCCTTTTTTAAAATCTAACTGAATCATTGCCTTAGAGAAACCTTTGGAAAACCTTCCTTCGAAAACCTTTCGTAAACATTTAATAAACATTTCGAAACAGAACCCTTCGGATGTATAAAATCTTTTAAAACAGAGACCTTTCGAAAGTATACTGGGTTTAACTTAAAACAATCTTAAAATCTTCTTTTAAAACCTTTTGTCTTCATATAAACAACCTTTCGAAAATATCTAAATAACCTTTTGAAAACCTTTGGTTATATTTCACAAAACAAGGGTAACCACCTAAGTCAAAAGCTTCCCTCCGAAAGCATTGGAGAAATGGCTAGTTTTAAAAAGAGGTAAACATTTTGACTGGGTCGGAAGGTTCAAAACAAAAACCTTTATAAAAGCAGTGGAAACCCTTCGACTATGCCAGAAGGTTTCAAAAAAAGTAATGGCGATAGCAGCTACAACCTATGGATTACATCAGAAGGTTTTAAAGTCTTTTCTTTTAAATAACTTGACCTGACCGGAAGTGACCAACTTAAAAGCTCAAATTCGAAAGCAAAGCAGGCGAAAGCTTTTCACTTATAAGACAATTATATTTCAACCTTTTTAGGCCAACAACCTTTCGGCATAAACCCTTTCAGTTGTGTTCAATTCATTATGTACCAATTATCTGATACCTTATGCATTGAACTTGGACCTTATCAAAAGCTAACCCTTCGACTGAGACGAAAAGTCTAGGGCGGAAGGTGTACCGCCATATAGGCTGAAACATGAAAAAAGAGAGATTTTTGTTTTTAATTAGAAAGGAAACTTTTCAACTAACCTGCCATTGTTTGTCAAATTTTCAATGATCGATAAAATACATTTCAGAATTTTGCTACTGCAATCGCCAGAATTTATAAATCATTTTATTTTGCCAAATGCCTCTTCTCTTTTATAAATATATAAAACATTTAAGTCTCATATGTTAAATAATTTTATGCATCCCTCAAACGACTTAGAAAAATTCTAGAAAAATTCTAAAAAATATATTTTAATATGTTGCCTAACATATTAAAATCTCAAACCTAAATACTTATTATTTTAGCCAAAAATAATTTAAAACCCAATAAACAATTTTCTTCATTTGAAAATTCATATAAAATACATAATAAATTGGAAAATTATGAAAATCAAAACCCATCTCCAAAATATTATTCCAGACCTATATTTAAATCTCCATGGTATTTGGATGCCACTAAATAGGGTTTTCATGTTAAACATTTTCATAAAACATGAATAAACATTTATAATTTCATCAAAAACAAACATATATATCTTAAAACATCAAACATGGCAATATTATAGCAAAAGCATTTCAGATCTAAACACAAAATCGAAAATTAAAAGTATTTTGGATGTAGTAATTATGCACTTTAGCTTTAGAGATTATAGATGAGATTTTGAGTGTTGATTTAGTTGATTTCCTCTTTCCTCTTGAATCTTAGATTTACTTCTCCTCTTGAGATTAGAAATGGTGGCCGGCCTTAGCTATTTTTCGTTTTTAATGAAATGTGAATAATGAACGTGAGTTACCCATTTCCTAAGGGTTTAGGGTATAAGGTTTTGCTATTTCTCAAAGTACCCTTATCATTTCCTAACACACTACCTAGTGTTATTTCATTTTAGTTAACCGCTTTAACATGGCATGAGTACCTCTAACTAATCAAATATCAACCTATTAATCTTGACACTCTCAATTTAATTTAACCAATTAATAACTTAAATATGGTTATTAAATATATGAGGTGTTACAGACTCCCTACCTTAAAGAATTTCGTCCTCGAAATTATGATAAGGTACACAACAAAACAATCAAAGGTAAAACATACCATCAAATAAATCTGGGTAAGAGTCTTTAATCATGCTTCGCACTTCCCAAGTACAGTCTCTAGCATCATTACTCCACTAGACCTTTACTAACTTGACTGTCTTATTCCTCTACTTCTTCTCATCTCTAGCCACAATCTGAATCGGTTTCCTAGTCAAATCCGGTTCTACTATTAAGTCTTCTAGTACTATAGGTGCTATAGTAGTCTCCGGGTCTATAACACATTTCCTAAGATGACAAACATGGAAAATATTATGGATACCAGCCAAACTACTCGGTAACTCCACTTTAAAAGCGAGTTTCACAATCCTCTCAATAATACAAAATGGACCAATGAACCTTGGTGCTAACTTCCCTGACTTCCCAAATCTAATTACACCTTTCATCGATGAAACCTTAACAAACACATAATCCCCGACAGAAAATTCCAAATCCTTCCTTCTTTTATATGCATAACTTTTCTGCCTAGACTGAGCTTCCTTCACCCTAGCTCGAACCCACTCAATCTTCTCCGCAGCTTTCTTTACTAAATCTGGACCAAGTACTAATCTATCCCCGGTCTCCAGCCAACATACATGAGATTTGAAAGGTCTTCCACACAATGCTTCAAACGGTATCATCCCAATAATAGTCTAGTAACTATTGCTATATGAGAACTTGACTAGATGATGTGGTCTTCCCATAGTCCCCCAAAATCTAATATACAAGCTCTTAACTAATCTTCCAAGGCTTTGTTAACTCTTTCTATTTGCCCACTACGGATAGTAAGCGGTAATCATGTTGAGATTGGTTCCTAATGCTTCTTATTGACTTTTTCAGACCTCACTAGTAAATAAAGAATCTTTATCACTGACAATACTACTAGGAATCCCATACAGTCTAACCACATTCTTCATGAATGACTTCGCCAAATCAGGTGCCGTTTTAGTTGACTTTACTGGAATAAAATGGGCACTCTTAGTCGGTCTATCTACTAGGACCCATATGCTTTCATTTCCTCTCCTAGATCTCGGCAACCCATGAATAAAATCCAAGGAGATTGAATTCCATTTTCATAAAGGAATCTCTGACGGTTGAAGTAATCCACTTGGTTTCGGGTGTTCGGTCATTGCCTGTTGGCAATTCAAGCACTGCTTAACACACAATCCAATATCCCACTTCATACCTTCCTAGAAGAAATTTCTCTTCATGTCCCGATACATCTTCGTTCCTCCTAGGTGGATAGTGAACTTCGAACGATAACACTCATCCAAAAACTCCTTCCTTATATCTCCTATATTTGGAACACAAAATGTTCTTTTCTTTCTCAACCACCCATTATGGTCAAGATTGAAATATTTTAGGTCATTGCACTCCATTCCTTCCTTCAACCTTTTGATCCGCTCAACCAATGCTGGATCCTCCTCTTTCTTAAAAGCTACCTTCTCAATCATTACCGATCGGACTTTGAAACAAGACAATACAGTACTTCCTCTACTCGATCCTACCTCGGACCTAAACCATATGCTACAGGCCAATAATGCCTCCAAGTCTTTCCACTTAGTGATCATAACCAATAATGCATTCTGATGTTTCTCACCGAGTGCATCTGCTACCCTGTTTTCTTTTCCGAGTGTGTACTTAATTCCAAAATCATAGACAGCAATAAACTCCAACCATCTCTGCTGTCTCATATTCAGCTCCTTCTGAGAGAACAAATACTTCAATGAAGTATGATCAGTATATAGCTTAAATTGCTCTCCCAAAAGATGATGCCTCCATACCTTTAAAGCACCCCTTTGCATCAATACAGCTCCTAATCCTATTTCACATGCATTTGTATAAACAACTAAATCATGATTTCCCTCCGGAACTACTAACACCGGTGCATGAGTTAATAAGCGTTTCAAACTCTGGAATGCTTCTTCACACTTATCAATCCATACGAACTTCACATCTTTTCACGTAAGCTTAGTCATCTGTGCTACTACCCGCGAAAATCTTTTATAAATCTCTGATAATATCCCACTAATCCAAGGAAAATATTTATTTCGGTCATCATCTCGGGTATCTTCCAATTGTTCACCACTTCAACCTTAGCCTGATTTACAGACAACCCTTTCTCGGAGATGACTTGACCTTGGAACTTCACTTCCTTCTTCCAAAATTGACATTTTGTAAACTTAGCCTCCAATTGGTGCTCCCTCGACATCTCAAGCACGACTCTAAGATGGACTTCATGCTCCTTTTTGTCCTTAGAATATGTCATAATGCCATCAATGAAAATCAACACAACCTATCCAAATGTTCTCGAAAAATACTATTGATTAGATCTACAAAGAAGCTCTTGCAAATCCGGATAATCCATAATCACGTCCCGACTTTCCATCACAAAGGAGATCTCTATACCGGGGACCAGTCGGTGTAAATACATTCGGCGAGTTATCCTTTCGCTTTCGAAAATATCCGGTCTTCACCACCGGTCTTCAAATGCTATCCATAACATCGTATCATTATTCGAAATGGGTTATATGACACAAAGGTCCTCTCCCAGCTAAACCGAATAATGAGAAAATATTTAAAAAACATACGGATATTGGTATTTTAGTTAAGTCACAACTTATTACCCAAAATATTTCTTTCAAATGGTTTAAACAAATTACCATTTTCAAATCATTAAATGAAAAGATTTACTTCACAAAGCTTACCAATCTTTTACAAAGATCCATTCACGGCTTTTCAAAATAATTTGCCTTTCAAATTTGATTAACTCAACCACTCTCTATATCAAAGATTCAATTCATAGATTTCAAAACCTTTTCCAAAGATTCATAGCTCTCAGAAACAATTTTCTTTTCAAATCTTTTATACAAAAGATACACCTTTTAGATCCTTTCAGTTTCAAAACAAGGTTCAACAATCTTTTACAAAGATTCATCATAGCTTTCAAAACAATTTCATTTCAAACTTGAAATCTTTCAACACAAATTGGAATCCCTTTGTTTGCGCCAAAATTGGTCACAAACCCCAAATATCGTGAAAGCACCAGTGTATGAATACAAACCAACAATATTCAAACACAAATCATAGATTTAAGCAAATATCAAACAGCAATCTAGAAATAATGAACAGAGACACAAGTTTTATAGTGGTTCGGCTATCTCCGGCCTACGTCCACTCCAAAGGTTTATCCTTTTATTGATTATCCTTGCTGATTACAGATGATTACAACAGTAAATATGAAGAATTTCCAGTACAATAGCGATATTGAAGTGTAGAAATGAATCCGGCAGAGTCTCCAAGTTGAAAGGCCAAAGATCCAGAGAGAGATCCCCTTCTTCTGAATGACCAGGGGCTCTATTTATAGGCGTGGGATGCTGATATTTCGCTAAAAAACCGGGAGACCACTTCTGGCATGTGGGGGGCCACATGCCCGGCTTCAGGAAACTTGGGCCCACTTTGGGATCGATTCGAACTCCATTCGAATCAATCATAAAATCATCCAATCGAGGTGAAATTTGGTGTGGACATTCTTCAGCATGTATGTAAGCTCTTGTAAAAATTTCATTGCATTTAGACCAGTGGATCTTGAGTTATGATCGATTCGAAATTGGGTTCTCCACTGGCTGTCGTCTTCGAATCCATCTGTTCGAATCCATCACCTTCGACTCCATCTGAAGCACGCGCGCGAAATGACGTGGCGTTATCCTTCCGGGTCAATTCGAATCATGCGGCATGTTGACTCCACTTGGTGCGCCGAGTTGAACGCTTCTCTCCTAGAGACGTGGGCTCGCATCCATGTTTTATGCTTCGTTCATATCCATAACTCCACCATGCTCGCATCCATTAACACGTGTCTCTCTTCGTATCGATTTCAGGAGTTCACTCCGTATCGATCCCATGTGAGCTGATCGATTCGAAATGGGTATGGGGACATCGATACGAAGTGGTCGTGAAGGATGGATACGAACGAGACCTCACCTGATGGATACGAACGAAGCTCTTGCCTGATGGAAACGAAGGAGACTTGCAAAAGGCATGGAGTCGAAATGCGCCACCTGCACCCATCCTGATCGATTCGAAACTCATCGATTCGAAGAACCTCCACATGATTGCTACTACTCTGGGTTTGTCGCCATCGAATCATGATTCATCTAGCCACCCTATCTGATCGATACGAGCCTATCGAGTTGAACCAGCAACTCGATCGATTCGAACACTATCGAGTCGAACAACACCCGACCGATGCAAACTTCACTGAGCCGAATCCATGTCGATCGATACGAGCCGTATCGATTCGAACCACCATCTTCTTGATCAATGCGAAATGCATCGATGCGAACACCTTCCTAACCGATGCGAACCTGATGGGTTCGAATCTTATGTAATCGAAATGAGCATCACCCTGTCCCCTTGATGCATTCGAACAGTGTGCCTTTCATACCTTGTATCGATCATATCTCCTCCATCCGAACTCCGATTGACCTGAAACTTGAAATGTAGCCTTTCCAAATCCTTATCATCATCTCCAACCAATTTCGTCCTGATCGGAGCTCAACCAAACTTTGACGTCATTGATTGTAGCCTTGCTTTCAATCGATCTCCAATCCCGATGTCCATCATTCCTTGCCAATTTGTTGATATTCCAGTTTTGACCAAAAAGTGGGATAGCACTTTGCCCCCCAAAACATGCCTTTTGATAAGAAGGCGTGTTTTGAATAGTTCCGACTCCAATATCCAAAGCCCATAGCCATATCGCCAGAGTATGTCATCCTTGACTCCTCCGAGTTGATGCCCAATTCCAAATCCAATAACCAAAGCCTTAGACAATTCCATATCCATCCGAACTCGACAACCAAGTCCTAATCCATCTTAATTCAATAGCCAATAACCGAATACAGGACCTCTCCGGGTCTATATCGGAATCCATAACCTCTCCGGGCTCTTGCCCAGCGCACTCCACACCTGACGACCGTGGTCCAGTGTCCCTAGATGTTGTGCAAAGCCATGGCTTAAGTCCTAAGCCGAATCCTGGTCTCTCCGGACCCTTGTTGAGCATTGTCCATACTCGGCGACCTGAATGAGTCAATTTACCACATTCGGGCAAAGTGACTCACCGGCATAATCCATACCCGACGACCATTTACCAAAAACTAGATAAAAATCCAATCAAAATCCAAATCAAAACCAGAAAACCAAAAATCCAAACCAGCATCCAAAACCGAAAACAATTGTCCAGAGGAAAATCCAAATCAAAAAGCAAGCAAAACCAGGAGCTCAATCCAAACTCCAAAACCAAATCCAAAACGAAAAGCAGTGTCCGATCAAAAAGCAAAATATAAATTTCACAAACCACAGCATCGCAGTTCATCATCATTCAGAGCATGCCTAGGGGCTATCTCCGTCCCCATACATGTGTAAATGACTTGGTTGCTTGCCAGTAGTTCGCTACTTATTTCATATTATCCTGGTCAATGGATGATCAATCGATCATCATTTTTGGGCCTTCCACGATCGTGGCTTGAGGTAGGCGACGGTTGCTCCTGCTCCGCCGTTGCATTCCGAGTTCCGGTATACTGTGGTAACAGTCCCTTCCTGACATGCTCCTCGATTATATCCTTTAAATGCCTGCAGTTGTTGGTGTCGTGTCCATCCAAATCATGGAAGAGACAGTGCCTTCCTGATGTCCTCTCCCGTTCTGATGGTTCTCTCCTAGCCGGCCTTCGGTAGGGAATGTATTCCGAGTATCCAGGTATATTCGCTCCAGCGTCTCGTTCAATCCTGTGTATGTGGAAAACTTTGGATCCTTCCATCGCTTCCTAGCATTTCCAGAATCATCGTCCAACTTCCTTTTTCCTTTGTCTTTATCCGAACCTTTGTTGGATGGTCCTTCACCCTCAGTTGCATTAACCTTTTTTACTTTTAAATCTATACTCGCATCTTCTTGCCGAAGGAACCTTTCTGCCTCGTGAAAGAATTCGTCGAGATCCTGTGGGGGATCTCGTATCAGAGATACCTTGAAATCCGAGTCCTCCCTGACTCCTGATACTGCTGCCATTAAAACCATCGATGGATCAGGCCGATCCACCGAAGCGACTGCCGCACTGAATCGAGTTAGAAAAGCTCTAAGCGATTCATCCATCCTTTGCTTGACCGATGTCAATGTCATCACATTCTTCGGCCTCTTGACGTGAACCCGAAATTGTCTCAAAAACCTTTCCACCCAATTCCCTCCAAGTCCTGATAGATCCTTCTCCCAGCTGCCTAAACCACATTGCGGCTAAGTCCGTCAAATACAAAGGGAAGCATCGGGCCATCACTTCCTCCGATGCCCCCAGCACCTCCATGTGTCTGGTGTACCTCATTAAGTGATCAGTTGGGTCTGCCTTGCCATCATATACCTCCACGCTAGGTAGCTTGAACTTAGGTGGATTCTGAGCAGTCCTTATTTCTTGGGCAAACAGACTCTTGTTCACTCCTTCCAAGTCTCTATTGGTCAAACCACCTCGCACAGTTTTCCTGATGATCTCCATTAATCCAGTATTGTCTGTTGGGGGTTGCCCCCATGCCCCCGAGGGAACTCTGGCACATATTCTTCATGTGGCTCACTAGCAGCAATGTTAGCCCTAGCTTGCTGAACTCATTCCAAAGGTTCTCATGTGTTGGATCCTGTGGGCCTGCCCCCAAGCCCTTGTTGATTGCCTTCTGGTTCTGTATCCTGTCCTCCATTGGGTTCCACAACCCTAGTCCCTTGTCCTGCATCCACAGTGGCTGTAGTTGTTCCTATGTTCTGCATCCCTGCAGCTCTCATTTTCTCAAAGAAAGTCTGCATCATTTCCTGTTGGCTCTTCAACAATCTCTCCTGCAAAGAATTTGTCATAGCTTCCATTTCATCCCGGGTTATGTAGATTCAAGCCTGTTCTTCCCCAGCTCCGGAGGATGCTTGTTGACTTCCTTCGTGTTGGCTTCTCTCAGCCCTTTGCCTTCTGCTATTTTGCCTAG
Organism: Allium cepa; assembly: GCA_030765085.1. Taxonomy (NCBI): domain Eukaryota; kingdom Viridiplantae; phylum Streptophyta; class Magnoliopsida; order Asparagales; family Amaryllidaceae; genus Allium; species Allium cepa. The sequence goes on from CM060941.1 coordinate 638,487,698, forward strand.
TCATCGTCCTCAAATCCAAACTCCTTAAAATCTTCAAATCCGAAATTCAAATCTGATGTAGCGGGTGCTAGTCGTGCTCAGTAGAAGCACCAAAGTGTTTGCGCCAAAATTGGTCACAAACCCTAAATATCGTGAAAGCACAAGTGTATGAATACAAACCAACAATATTCAAACACAAATCACAGATTTAAGCAAATATCAAACAGCAATTTAGAAATAATGAACAGAGACACAAGTTTTATAGTGGTTCGGCTATCTCCGGCCTACGTCCACTCCAAAGGTTTATCCTTTTATTGATTATCCTTGCTGATTACAGATGATTACAACAGTAAATATGAAGAATTTCCAGTACAATAGCGGTATTGAAGTGTAGAAATGAATCCGGTGGAGTCTCCAAGTTGAAAGGCCAAAGATCCAGAGAGAGATCCCCTTCTTCTGAATGACCAGGGGCTCTATTTATAGGCGTGGGATGCTGATATTTCGCTGAAAATCCGGGAGACCACTTCTGGCACGTGGGGGGCCCACATGCCCGGCTTCAGGAAACTTGGGCCCACTTTGGGATCGATTCGAACTCCATTCGAATCGATCAGAAAATCGTCCAATCGAGGTGAAATTTGGTGTGGACATTCTTCAACATGTATGTAAGCTCCTATAAAAATTTCATTACATTTGGACCAGTGGATCTTGAGTTATGATCGATTCGAATTTGGGTTCTCCACTGGCTGTCGTCTTCGAATCCATCTGTTCGAATCCATCACCTTCGACTCCATCTGAAGCACGCACGTGAAATGACGTGGCGCTATCCTTCCGGGTCGATTCGAATCATGCGGCGTGTTGACTCCACTTGGTGCGCCGAGTTGAACGCTTCTCTCCTGGAGACGTGGGCTCGCATCCATGTTTTATGCTTCGTTCATATCCATAACTCCACCATGCTCGCATCCATTAACACGTGTCCCTCTTCGTATCGATTCCAGGAGTTCACTCCGTATCGATCCCGTGTGAGCTGATCGATTCGAAACGGGTATGGGGGACATCGATACGAAGTGGTCGTGAAGGATGGATACGAACGAGACCTCACCTGATGGATACGAACGAAGCTCTTGCCTGATGGATACGAAGGAGACTTGCAAAAGGCATGGAGTCGAAATGTGCCACCTGCACCCATCCTGATCGATTCGAAACTCATCGATTCGAAGAACCTCCACATGATTGCTACTACTCTGGGTTTGTCGCCATCGAATCATGATTCATCTAGCCACCCTATCTAATCGATACGAGCCTATCGAGTTGAACCAGTAACTCGATCGATTCGAACACTATCGAGTCGAACCAACACCTGACCAATGCGAACTTCACTGAGCCGAATCCATGTCGATCGATACGAGGCGTATCGATTCGAACCACCATCTTCTTGATCAATGCGAAATGCATCGATGCGAACACCTTCCTAATCGATGCGAACCTGATGGGTTCGAATCTTATGGATTCGATATGAGCATCACCCTGTCCCCTTGATGGATTCGAACAGTGTGCCTTTCTTACCTTGTATCGATCATATCTCCTCCATCCGAACTCCGATTGACCTGAAACTTGAAATGTAGCCTTTCCTAATCATTATCATCATCTCCAACCAATTTCGTCCTGATCAGAGCTTAACCAAACTTTGACGTCATTGATTGTAGCCTTGCTTTCAATCGATCTCCAATCCCGATGTCCATCATTCCTTGCCAATTTGTTGATATTCCAGTTTTGACCAAAAAGTGGGATAACACCCTTTCTTTGTATGAAAGCTATTATTATTTAAAAACAAATAGTTTTGTTTCGAAAAATTTGATTATATTAATATAAGTTAAAGACCTTCAGGTACAATGCTTGGATTAAATTCAAATTCCCAAAACAATATTTTTAAAATGGTTTAAAACCCATATAAACACATTTATAACTTGTATAACCTTTTTAAACCATAATTTCCAAACATAGAATTCAATTTCAAAATTTGAATTCAAATTCAAATCAAATTATTTAAATTTCAAAACTTTATTAAATTATTCAAAATAACTTTTATCTTGAAATCCCTTTTCAAAAGCTTTTTATATTTAATCCAATCCATTTCCAAACTATTTGAATTCAAAATTCAATTTAAAAATTATTTTCTAAAATCTGTGACTTAACCAATTTCCTCGTGCAATCCATATTTGTGTGTGTATGGTGTAGTCCAGTGGTTTTACCCAATAGTGAAACTACAACAATCATCACAGATTCAAGCACAATAATATTTGATAAGCGATATAATCCTATAACGCTTATCATCATTCGCAGATTCACAGATAGATATGTAAATGCATCACCGATAAATATGTAAATACATTACAGATAAATAATATACATACATAGCTCAATCAAAACAATCCACATCACAGAATCATTATAAATCAACTCAAGACATTCATACAATTCATACATCCATGAGCAAAATCAATTAATTATCTGATTAATTTAAATCAGATTAATTACTTATGAATAAACACTAATCCGGGTTAATTAATATTAATTAATTCAAACCATTTTAATTAATTAACCTTTAAATAAATTAATTATCCCAAATTAATTATCTTAATTAATTAAACACATTAATTAATTAATTAACCTTTTATCATTAATTAATTATTCTTAATTACTTCCATTAAGTAATTATCTTTAAGTAATTAATTCCCTTTAATTACCAACATTAATTAATCTTAATTAACTAATTATCCTTTTATTAATTACTTTAAATAATTAAGTAATTAACCTTTAATTACTTAAATTAACTCTTGATTAATTATTCTCGATTAATTACATCAAGTAATAAATCCTTGATTAAGTAATTGACTACTCTTTAATTACTCATATTATTTAAACTTTAATAAATCACAAATTAATTTTAATAACTTGATTAATCAACTTTAATTATTAATTAATTAATTACTTAAAAAATTCTTAAGTAATTAATTACCGTTAATTACTTTTATTAATTAATTTCTTTTAATTAACTAATTATCCTTAATCAAATCTCATATATTAATTCCTTAATTACTCATCATAAATCTATTAACTCTTAACAAATTAATTAATCTTGTCAAATAATCTTTGAAATAAATTCATTATTAACTTAAAATGTATAAGTTAAATTAATGTTATATATAACAAAAACATTCCACCTTACAATATTAAGTTTATTTAAATTAAACTTTTAAAATAAAGGTTATATAGATTACATACTCAAAACTCAATTAAATTGAAATAACTTTATTTTAAACCTTTTAACAAATTTAAAACTTAGTTAATTCAAGATAAATTTTATTTATAACCTTTAACAAATTTAAACTTGGATAACTTCTAACATTCACAAAAACTTTGGTTTTAGCAAAAATTGTTTCAAAAATTTTGATTTGCTTTAAAGTTAAAAACTGCCTTCCTCTAAATTCCACAGACCGAGGCAACTCCACCAATTTCTCGAGCCAATCCCGAAAGAAACTCCCCATATTTTCGTCTTCGAGCCAAAACAGGATCAACTCCGAGCCAACCCCGTGTAAATCCTCATCTTCCCAAATCGATCAACCACCAGACCAAAAACGTGCATGTGCACGTTGCACATCACTCTGACCACCTTCGGTCAATCCCACGACCGTCGACAAGTCATCGGCACCCACCTCTATCTTCCAGACCACCCAACACCATGAGTCGACGACCAATTCGAAAACGAGTATGATAGCAACCCACTGGACTACATTTGATCAGAAATTCTTCCTCACGCCGTCGAACTAGGCCACCGGAGTACTCGCCATCCATACCAGAGATGCATCACGCCTCCTCGCCACGTTCCCTCACCTGCGATCGCTTCACGTTCGCCCATGGCGATGTGACAACACGTTTTTCGACCATGACCCAAAACTAAGTTAAAACCCTAAATTTTTATCGTGCCATTTCCATAATTGATAATAAATACAACAACTATTGTTTCATTAGTCTACATCATCTTCTCTTCCTTCAAACTCGATCTCAAAGTTCGATTCCACCTAGGCCATCGAAAATTGATGTTTTTCACGATTCTGTTCAACTCTAAATTCCAAGCGATTTTCAAAGCTAAAAATCGTGACATTATCATTAAAATTCATCAATTTGTAACTCGAATTAGGTTATGAATTCAAATAAGAATTTGCGAATATCAAATTTTAATTTATTTTTGATTTTACACTGTAAATTCCAATTTCCAGACAAATTGCTTAATGTATATGCTTGTAAACTATTTTAAAAATAAATTTACATCATTACAAACATTTTCAATTTAGAAATTATGGCCTAAAACTTATTGTAGGTGAAGGAATTTAACATATTGTTGCCTGTGAGTTTCTTAAAACATAGGGGTGCTTCTGTATACCAGACATGCATACAAATGTTTGCATATATGTATATACATACATACCGAGACATGCAAGCATATTCACACAGTTATTCAAGAACAATTCATATCATACTTCCAACACGAATCCAAACACTAAGAAACAAAATAGGGTCAGTGTGTTTGCTCACCTGTGTTTTGACAGAGCAGAGAACAAAGAACAGAGGGGCTTTGAACAACGATCTGGAAATTTATTTTACTTTGATTGATCTGGAATCTTAGTTTTTGAAGTTGAGTTCCCCCTTTGAATTTGATTTGTTATGTTCCAGGTTGATGAAACTAGGATCGCATGCATTTGATTCTTGTTTCCAGGTTTGCAACCTGCTTCAGATCTAACTTAAGCCATTAAAACCGAAGCTATTTTTGTTAATGATGTTTTGAGTTGCTTCAGATTTACTTGTTGCTGGGTTTAAGACTTGAATGTTGATCAACACTCGATTTTAATCTTTGCTTGAATTACTTGAGTTTGAGTTGCCAGGTTTTTGAACATCTTTTTGTTTTTCTGTTTTGATCTTTAGTTTTGAAATGAGAGATGATTTTGTTTTCAATTTTGAACCTAATTTAGATTTTCATTTTTCTCTTTTTCTGTTTTGAAGTTTCAGGTTTGAGAAATTTTTAAAACTGAGAAAACCTTTTGAAAAAAATTTAGTAGCCTGGTTTAAAACATTTTGATCATTTCAAAAGAAAACATTTTTGCCACATGTTATTCTTGCATATCAAAGTAACTACACTTGTTAATTCATGTTATTAATCCTTCTACACTTGTTATTATAGATTACACTTGTTAATGTATGAATTCTCAAGTTTACAAATGTTAGTTCAAGTGGTATTCTTTTTACATTTGTACTTTTGTATTAATTATTGTTTATATATACAAATTTGACTTTATCACATGTAAATTTTAAAAGAAAAACGTATATTAAATCCTTTCTTCAAATAAATTTAAAACTTTGTTTTAAACCCTCTCTTCATTTTAATTATACTTACATATGTTTATATTTTACAAATGTTTATCTTATTGATTTCCAAACATATAAAAGAAAAAATAATTTAAATTTTTTTATCAAATCTTATGCTTATAAAAGATATTCTCGTTTTATATTTTATACCTTTACAATTTTTTTAAAGAAATGACTTTAAATGTAATTATACACAAATTACAAATTATATATATACATATTTATTAGTTCTTTAAAATATAAAGATTGTTAACTTCAATTATTCGAATATATTTATTTATTTTTTCAAATATTTATTTTTCAACATATATGTATTTGAATTTCAAATTCAAATTCTAAATAAAAATCTATTGATAAAACAAACAAACACATTTTTTTTCATTTGTTCCTGGAAATTTCGAATTAAATCACTAATTAATTCTAAATTAAATTCAAAAATAAAATTAATCACGAAATTAATTTGGCTTCAAATCAGGAATGTTATATATTTCCCCCTTAAGAAAATTTCATCCTCGAAATTTGCCAGGGAGACAACAAAGGATGGATACACAAAGATAAAGAAAACAGTTTTTCAGGTCAAACTAAATATCTATTCTGCATTTGGCTTTACCAAATAGAATATCACCAATAATTACGAGAACAAACTCATTTAATACTACACAGGATACTCGGGTCATCCAGCCCACGAAATATGCAGCGGCATCGGTTAGTTCGAAGGATAACTAACCACTCGTAGAATATATCGAGACCCAAACAATAGATAAATGGATTTAATCTTCCACAACTCTTAAACACTAGGTACGGATTCCAAACTTAGGTCGGAATATCTCAAAGTATATACAACTTGTCCCTCTTCGGACTTCGATTTTCGCAAGAAATTACAATAGAATTTCAAATTTGGTTTTAATAAAAATCATTTTATCGACATAAATTAATTCGTCTTCATATTTAATTAACCAGTTCATTTTAATAAAATTTCAAAAAAAAATTCAAATTCATTTTAAAGTTAAGAATGAAGATGAGAATGTGAAACAGAACTTATCTACAACAATTCGCAAGGCCATCACCAGACCAAAACTTCTCCTTGCAGCTACCATGAAGCAATCAAAGAATTGAAATTGAACGATGATCAAAGAGATTGATAGAAAATTGTTTCCTCTATTGCAGGATATCGACCATTTGTAGTGGTATTCCCTTGTCCCCCATCTCGTCCTCTTCTTGCGCTCATACTCACTATCGGTGGATAGCAAGAGAATTTGCTGAGGCACACGAACGAATATCTTAGTGATATACTCATTCTAGGGTATTTGTAACCCTATCTCTATTGAGTTACCTAATGTGTTATACTCTTGAGCTAAAGTCTCAACCTTCAGCTCTGATACCAAGTTCTCAAGACCCAAATTTCAGCGTTCAAAAATCGACACCCGTACTGCACTTGTACTCGAATATCGCAGATTCAACCGTTGAAATCCGACTCGTGCCGGAGCTTATAACACATTAAGTACAACAACACAGTTGAAGAAAAAGAATAATATCATTGATATACAACAGATACAATATCTGATACAATAATGATACAATTTAGATATCGATACAAATATCAAAGACAAGATACAACAGCGGAAAGAGATAGCATAAACTTGAACTCCAATATCAGCAATCTCCATCCCCAAAGCACCCATCCATAAATAGCTTGAATCCCCTGTCAAGTTGTACAAAGCAAGGCCAGCCATGAATGTTGTAGTGTAGCAAATGCGATCCCCAAATCCAAGGGCTTCGAAGGCTATCGAATCTATACCTACTATTTGATTATCTGAAAAACCCAACTCTAGACTGCTTGTGTGGAAAAATTGTGGGCACCTAGAGTTTGAAAAGTGAACAATAAACTCCGGGTCAGTCATGGGACTAGTATGAACAAACAAAAACAGTTTATCTTTAAAACAACAACAAAAGAATTTAAAATTTGAAATCCGCAATGCTTTTTAGAAAATGAAACTGCCATAAGGCCTTCCGCCACACACACAATGCAAGCGCACACTTGGAGGAGATTTCTCCTTATGACAGTCAAAAATGCTTGATACGCGAAAACCATTTGATATTATTATTAGTGTATAGTGCAGAAAACCTTTCCAAAGTATAATATTAATCTTAGCCAGCATACAATCATTATTGTATGCCTACTATAGCTACCATCCAAACAGTGGTGACCACCATAAGTAAATGGCAGGTTATACAACTAAAACCGTATAGGGTTCGTATTGGATGATTGGATTTCCAACAAATGGTCAGGCTAAGGAACTTTCTTGAAAATGGAACGCCTTTAGAGGGACGCCCCCAGGGACCAAACGGTTCCCTAACGACACAAGGTCGTTGTATCCCTTCCCAGGTGTAACACCTAAGATATGCCATCCCCGGTCATAACCAATAATTATCCGAGCGCTTGACACCAACAACCACACAGCAATAGGTATGCAGCAACCATATAGGTAAATATTTGGGCTCCATACCATGATACCACTTTTATCCATAAGAGATGGACATACCCTAGGGGCGCGACCCCTGCAACCTTGCTGTAAAATTCCTGTTTCGACCATTACCGAGTTGTGAGGCTCGACGAAGTCTCATCCACAAAGCTACGCTTTTTCACAAAGCCATGCTTTGATCAACAAATGATCAACAGCACTTCGTATGCCACATTACCAAATTGGGAATGTATTACTAGTAACCATCAACTATATAACCTCTAAGCTCCTACGTCTCAGAGAAGGGTCTTAAGCTAAGAGAATAAATCTCCGCCACCAAACATAAATGTATTTGATAGAAACCAGCTTTACATACCCAAAGTGTAATGTCAGACATACATCCATACAAGTCTGTTCCGGGTTCTAACAGAACCGAAGGCACTTCACAAAGAAGCCCTTGCAAATTCGGATAATCCCTAATCACGTCTGGACTTCCTATCACAAAGGAGATCTCTATACCGAGGACCAGTCGGTGCAGAGACATTCGATGAGTTATCCTTTCGCTTTCGAAAATATCCGGTCTTCACCACCGGTCCTCAAATGCTATCCATAACGTTGTATCATTATTTGGAATCGGTTATATGACACAAAGGCCCTCTCCCGGCTAAACTGAATAATGATCGCAATATTTAAAAAAACATATGGATATTGGGATTTTAGTTAAGTCACAACTTATTACCAAAACCTTTCTTTTAAATGGTTTGAACAAATTACCATTTTCAAATCTTTAAATGAAAAGATTTACTTCACAAAATTTACCAATCTTTTACAAAGATTCATTCACGGCTTTTCAAAGCAATTTTCCTTTCAAATTGGATTAACTCAACCAATCTCTATATCAAAGATTTAATTCATAGATTTCAAAACCTTTTCCAAAGATTCATAGCTCTCAGAAACAATTTTCTTTTCAAATCTTTTATACAAAAGATACACCTTTTAGATCCTTTCAATTTCAAAACAAGGTTCAACAATCTTTTACAAAGATTCATTCATAGCTTTCAAAACAATTTCATTTCAAACTTGAAATCTTTAAACACAAATTGGAAGCCCTTTCTTTATATGAAAGCTATTATTATTTAAAAACAAATAGTTTTTGTTTCGGAAAAATCCGATTACATTTATACAAGTTATAGCCCTTCAGGTATAATACTTGGATCAAATTCAAATTCCCAAAACAGTATTTTTAAAATGGTTTAAAGCCCATATAAACACATTTATAACTTGTATAACCTTTTTAAACCATAATTTCCAAACATAGAATTCAATTTCAAATTTTTGAATTCAAATTCAAATTTAAATTCAAATCAAATTATTTAAATTTCAAAACTTTATTAAGTTATTCAAAATAACTTTTTACCTTTGAAATCCCTTTTCAAAAGCTTTTTATATTTAATCCAAATCCATTTCCAAACCATTTGAATTCAAAATTCAATTTAAAAATTATTTTCTAAAATCTGTGACTTAACCAATTTCCTCGTGCAATCCATATTTGTGTGTGCATGGTGTAATCCAGGGGTTTTACCCAATAGTGCAACTACATCAATCATCACAGATTCAAGCACAATAATATTTGGTAAGCGGTATAATCCTATAACGCTTATCATCATTCGCAGATTCACAGATAGATATGTAAATGCATCACAGATAAATATGTAAATACATTACAGATAAATAATATACACACATGGCTCAATCAAAACAATCCACATCACAGAATCATTATAGATCAACTCAAGACATTCATACAATTCATACATCCATGAGCAAAATCAATTAATTGTCTGATTAATTTAAATCAGATTAATTACTTATGAATAAACACTAATCCTGTTAATTAATATTAATTAATTACAAACCATTTTAATTAATTAACCTTTAATCAAATTAATTATCCCAAATTTATTACCTTAATTAATTAATCACATTAATTAATTAATTATCCTTTTATCATTAATTAATTATCCTTAATTACTTTCATTAAGTAATTATCTTTAAGTAATTAATTCCCTTTATTTACATACATTAATTAATCTTAATTAACTAATTACCATTTTATTAATTACTTTAAATAATTAAGTAATTAACCTTTAATTTCTTAAATTAACTCTCAATTAATTATTCTCGATTAATTACATCAAGTAATAAATCCTTGATTAAGTAATTGACTGCTCTTTTTGTACTATTTAAACTAATAAATCACAAATTAATTTTGATCACTTGATTAATCAACTTTAATATTAATTAATTACTTAAAAAATTTATTAAGTAATTAATTACCCTTAATTACTTTTATTAATTAATTTCTTTTAATTAACTAATTATCCTTAATCAAATCTCATAGATTAATCCCTTAATTACTCATCATAAATCAATTAACTCTTAACAAATTAATTAATCTTGTCAAATAATCTTTGAAATAAATTCATTATTAACTTAAAATGTTTAAGTTAAATTATGTTTTATACAACAAAAACATTCCACCTTACAATATTAAATTTATTTAAATTAAACTTTTAAAATAGAGGTTATATAGATTACATACTCAAAACTCAATTAAATTGAAATAACTTCATTTAAAAACTTTTAACAAATTTAAAACTTATTTAATTCAAAATAAATTTTATTTAAAACCTTTAACAAATTTAAACTTGGATAACTTCTAACATTCACAAAAACTTTGGTTTTAGCAAAACTTCTTTCAAAAATTTTGATTTGCTTTAAAGTTAAAAACTGCCTTCCTCTAAATTCCACAGACCCGAGGCAACTCCACAAATTTCTCAAGCCAATCACGAAAGAAACTCCCCATATTTTCGTCCTCGAGCCAAAACAGGATCAACTCCGAGCTAACCCCGAGTAAATCCTCATCTTCCTAAATCGATCGACCACTAGACCAAAAACGTGCACATGCACGTTACACATCACTCTGACCACCTCTGGTCAATCCCACGACTGTCGAAAAGTCATCGGCACCCACCTCTATCTTCCAGACCACCCAACACCACGAATCAATGACCAATTCGAAAATCAGTATGACAGCAACCCACTAGACTACATTTGATCAGAAATTCACCCTCGCGCCATCAAACTAGGCCACCGGAGTACTCCATCCGTACCAGAGATGCATCATGGCCTTCTCGCCACGTTCCCCCACCTGTGATCGCTTTACGTTCGCCCACGGCGATGCGACAACACGTTTTCCGACCATAACCCAAAACTAAGTTAAAACCCCAAATTTTTATCGTACCATTTCCACAATCGATAATAAATACAACAATTATTTTTCCATTAGTCTACATTATCTCCTCTTCCATCAGACTCGATCTCAAAGTTCGATTCCACCTAGGTCATCGAAAATTGACGTTTTTCACGATTCTGTTCAACTCTAAATTCCAAGCGATTTTCAAAGCTAAAAATCATGATATTATCATTAATATTCATTAATTTGTAACTCAAATCAGGTTATGAATTAAAACAAGAATTTGCGAATATCAAATTTTAATTTATTTTTGATTATACGCTGTAAATTCCAATTTCCAAACAAATTGCTTAATGTATATGCTTGTAAACTATTTTAAAAAAATTCCATCATTACAAACATTTTCAATTTAGAAATTATAGCCTAAAACTTATTGGAAATGTAGGAATTGAATTTTTTTTAACATATTGTTGCCTGTGAGTTTCTTAAAACAAAGGGTGCTTCTGTATACCAGACATGCATATAGATGTTTGCATACACACACACACACACATACACATACATACATACATACCGAGACATGCAAGCATATTCACACAGTTATTCAAACACAATTCATATCATACTTCCAACACAAATCCAAACACTAAGAAACAAAACAGGGTCGGTGTGTTTGCTCACCTGTGTTTTGACAGAGCAGAGAACAAAGAACAGAGGGCTTTGAATAAAGATCTAGAAATTTATTTTACTTTGATTGATCTGGAATCTTGGTTGTTGAAGTTACCTTCCCCCTTTGAATTTGATTTATTAAGTTCCAAGTTAATGAAACTTGGATTGCATGCATTTGATTCTTGTTTCCAGGTTTGCAACCTGCTTCGGATCTAACTTAAGCCATTAAAACTAAAGCTGATTTTATTGATGATGTTTTGAGTTGCTTCAGATTTACTTGTTGCTGGCTTTAAGACTTGAATATTGATGAGCACTCGATTTTAACCTTTGCTTGAATTACTTGAGTTTGAGTTGCCAGGTTTTTGACCATCCTTTTGTTTTTCTGTTTTGATCTTTAGTTTTGAAACGAGAGATGATTCTGTTTTCAATTTTGAACCTGATTTAGATTTTCAATTTTCTCTTTTTCTGTTTTGAAGTTTTAGGTTTGAGAAATTTTTAAAACCGAGTAAACCTTTTGAAAAAAAATTAGTAGCTTGGTTTAAAACATTTTCATCATTTCAAAAGAAAACATTTTTTCCACTTGTTATTCTTGCATATCAAAGTAACTACACTTGTTAATTCATGTTATTAATCCTTCTACACTTGTTATTATAGATTACACTTGTTAATGTATGAATTCTCAAGTTTACAAATGTAATTCAAGTTGTATTCTTTTTACATTTGTACTTTAGTATTAATTATTGTATATACATATATACAAATTTGATTTTATCACACGTAAATTTTAAAAGAAAAATGTATATTAAATCCTTTCTTCAAATAAATTTAAAACTTTGTTTTAAACCCTCTCTTCGTCTTAATTATACTTACATATGTTTATATTTTACAAATGTTTATGTTATTGATTTCCAAACATATAAAAGAAAAAATAATTTTTTTCATTAAATCTTATACTTATAAAAGATATTCTCGTTTTATATTTTATACCTTTACAATTTTTTTAAAGAAATGATTTTAAATGTAATTATACACAAATTACAAATTATATATATACATATTTATTAGTTCTTTAAAATATAAAGATTTTTAACTTTAATTTTTCGAATATATTTATTTATTTTTTCAAATCTTTATTTTTCAACATATATGTATTTGAATTTCAAATTCAAATTCCAAACAAAAATATTTTTATAAAACAAACAAACACATTTATTTTTTCATTTGTTCCTGGAAATTTCGAATTAAATTATCAATTAATTCTAAATTAAATTCAAAAATCAAATTAAACACTAAATTAATTTGGCTTCAAAATCAGGAATGTTACACAATCCATCTCCAGGATAATCCCAAATCCTACAAAGTCAAAAACATGAAAACAACAGTCAAAGGTATGGCCTAACAAGTCAAATTCTAGATGGTCACACCTCATCCTAAGTGTTTCATAACCTTCTATCGGATTAGCAACCCTTAAGGAGTAACTAAGTAAGAGGATTCTAGGTTAAGTCTATCTACCAAACATTGGGAAATAAAAGAATGGGATGCCCCGGTATCAAATAGGACGCTAACAAACGTATCGTGGCTATAGCGAGCCTCCTAAAAAAAGCTTTTCCCTTTTCCTGAGCAACCGATTTGCGATTGTGGGCTCCAAGGCATAAACTTGCCCATTTCCTTCCTTTGGTGGCTCTAGGCAGTTGTTCTTGAAATGACCCACTTGATCGTAATTAAAGCATCTGACATTCTTCTTCCCACCACCTTTCTTATTGCGGCTGTAATAAACCACTTCAGCTTTACTCTTTTTTTGTGCCCCTTCTTTATGAGTAATCTTCATCTGGAAAAATTTCCTCTTTTGAGCCTGTCCAGTATGAGCCTCTTTCACTTTCTTCCTTAAGAAAGCCAATGCTTCTTCTTGCCTCCATGCCATCTCAACAACAACATCACTAGGGTCTCCTAAGTGCGGTAAAGTAGCACTTATCAGTTCTGGCCTTAATCCACCGATGTACTTCTCATTTCTACTAATAATAGTATCGACCAATGCATAACGTATCGGGCTAGTTCCTCGAACTTCCTGGTTACTCCAACACACTCATATCTCCCTACTCCAGTTCTACAACCTTTTTACCAATGCAAATTGCACCATAACGGACATAAACCTCTCCGAAAACCTTCTTCTGAATTCCTCCCAAGTAATGTTCTCTTCATCAACTCTGGCAGTGATGGTGTTCCACCAAAACAATGCAGCTCCCTGCAGTTGCCTTGAGGCCAGCCTCCTTTTCTGAGCATCATTTAGCCCTAAATCAGTAAAAATTCTTTCACAATGCAATATCCAATTCCCCACTTCAATTATATCCTCGGTAACAATGAACGGCTTCCCTCCGAGCCTAATGTATTCTCTACTCAAATTGGCATACTGATTGACCGTACGAATTTCTTGAGCTCCTCATCCCACAACATTTCCTGCAACAACACCTGCTACTACTCCAGCTTGCACCATATTCACAAAGAATTGATACGTTTCTCTTATTTTCACTTGGGGAACTCCAGCACCAGCATTTCCAGCTCATGCCTAACCAGGACCTCTCCTTACGTTTGGTTGGGCATTTCCATTGGTAGTGGTGCTGACTCCTCCAATATTCACTCGGCTTCTTCTTCCCTCCATATCTGTATTCAAACCTTGTGAGATAAAGATGAAAAGACATGAGTCTAAAGATAGAGTGTATACTTATATATATATATATATATTATGTTATTATAGCGTTATCCCATACCCCGATCTTAACTCAAATTCCTACGGATTATGTTTTCAAAATCAATTTTAGTTAAAGTATTTCATAAACCATGCTTTGATACCAAGATGTAGTATCCCCTATCTAGAGGCCCAAAACTAAACACTACAGATGTTATAGTCATCTAGTATTAGCTTTCGATGACTAAATATGGCTACTTTAATGGTATCAATAATATCAGAAGCACTTGACTATGAAACAAAACATAGATTTCAAAACCTCAGGTTACTTCATAACATTTCCAAATAAAATTTGTTCCACATTCACGCCACATAACCCAAAACGTTTTCCTAGGCATAGATTAAATATAGTTATTACAAATTAAGTCAAGAGCGGTATATGAAGATACCTCCTCGAATGATCAGAGTCAAATGGTCATACAAGACCTAATACATCATAACACAGTGGAAAATCGTCCAAACATGAATAAAAGTAGCAAATCCTAAATAGCTATTTGTTGCCTCCAGCATACTCCGATAGCTTATTCGTTAGCTTTCTAAAAACCTGAAAAGATCCTTAACCTCTCAACCTACGCAAATTAATTTTGAGCACCCTAGAGTTTAAGGGGAAAACATAAACTTCAAGCCAGACATAAAGCTTAGTATGAATAATACTGTACATCCCGGTTAATACATCCCGATTTAATTATGCAAAGTGAGAACACACCGCTTAGCGGAACATGTTTCCTCTCACTAACATCTTTTAAAACAAATCTTTACAATTCCTTCCATATAATCATATGTTATGCTCATGCATCCACAGTGGTTAAATAACACCAAAAAAACATTATGTAAACATACATAAACATCAGGTAAGAATGTACTATCCGTTCAAACACAAATAACTTTTAACAATTGGCTGACTCGGGTCTACCAGACAATATAATCAAAATTGACCTAGCATCTGTTAGATATTAATATTTAGGATTATTTATCCTTATCTATCTATTTAACAAATCTCATCATGACAGTCTGTCCTAAACTATCTGTTAAATTTCTCACTTCTGGATGGTCTGTCCCTAAGTTAATCATCTCCTAGGTCCTCTCGAGCCTAATGGTTTTCGGGCTAACCAATAACCTATATGTATACAACATATTTTCTTTCGGTGTGTATTCATAATTTTAGTCTACCCATGACCAAACTCTACACATTGGAATTTTGTAAAATAATTAGATGGGGCTACAAGCTAATGTATAGGACGTGACCCTATACCAGTCCCATTTGGTTTTCTAATATCTGTGTAATTTATGCTTAAGGATCCCCTTCCATAATTTTCCTTGAAAACAATTTCAAAATGATTTAAACCATTAAATCGAACTTCAAACAAGGAAAAGAAATAAGTCTTTATACTTTACTCAAATCATATTACCATGTTAGATATATACCCTTTACTAAAAACTTAGTTGATGAAAACAGTTTACCATTTGAAAGAAACTCTTTCCATACTTTGAAATTATCTCATTCTAAATCAATGTTTAAACCTTTTTAAATCATCGCTAAAACCTTTCAAATTATGTCAAAGCAATCCTTTCGAAAGCTATAGACTTTGGACCTCCTTCTTTAAAATCATATTAAATTATCGCCTTAGAAAAACCTTTGGAAAACCATCCTTCGAAAACCTTTCGAAAACATTTAATAAACCTTTCGAAACAGAACCCTTCGGATACATAAAAACTTTTAAAACAGAAATCTTTCAAAGGTATGCTGGGTTCAACTTAAAACAATCTGAAAACCTTCTTTTAAAACCTTTTTTCTTCATATACACAACCTTTCGAAAATATCTAAATAACCTTTTGAAAGCCTCTGGTTATATTTCACAAAAAAGGGTAACCATCTAAGTCGAAAGCTTCCCTCCGAAAGCATCGGAGAAATGGCTAGTTTTTAAAACAGGTAAACCATTCGACTGGTTCGGAAGGTTCAAAACAAAAACCTTTATAAAAGAAGTGGAAACCCTTCGACTATGCCGGATGGTTTCAAAACAAAGTAATGGCGGTAGCAGCTACAACCTATCGATTAAATCGGAAGGTTTTAAAGTATTTTCTTTTAAATAACTTGGCCTGGCAGGAAGTGACCAAGTCGAAAGCTCAAATTCGAAAGCAAAGCAGGCGAAAGCTTTTCACTTATAAGGCAATTATATTTTAACCTTTTAGGCCATCAACCTTTCGGCTTAAAACCTTTTGGTTATATTTAATTCATTATGTACCAATTATCTGATACCTTATGCATTGAACTTTGACCTTATTAAAAGCTAACCCTTCGACTGAGACGAAAGATCTAGGGCGGAAGTTATACTGTTGTATAGGCTGAAACATGGAAAAAGAGTGATTTTTGTTTTTAAACTTAAAAAGGAAACTTTTTAATTAACCTGCCTTTATTTATCGAATGGTCGATAAAATACTTTTCGAAATTTTGCTATCGCAATTGCCAGAATTTATAAATCATTTTATTTTGCAAAATACCCTTCTCCTTTAGAAATATGTAAAACATTTAAGTCTCATACCTTAAATAATTTTTTATATCCCTCAAATGACTTAGGAAAATTCTGGAAAATTCCATTTTTTAATATGTTGCCTAACATATTAAAATCTCAAACCCAAATACTTATTATTTCAGCCGAAAATAATTTAAAACCCAATAAACAACTTCCTTCATTCGAAAATTCATATAAAATCCATAATAAATCGAAATATTATGAAATCAAAACCCATCTCTAAAATATTATTCTAGACCTATGTTTAAATTTCCAAGTTATTCGGATGTCATTAAATAGGGTTTCCATGCTAAAATTTTCATAAAACATGAATAAACATTTATAATTTCATCGACAACAAACATATATATCTTAAAACATCAAACATGGCAATATTATAGCTAAAGCATTTCGGATCTAAACACATAACCGAAAACTAAAAGTATCAGGGATGTAGTAATTATTCACCATAGCTTTAGAGATTATAGATGAGATTTTGAGTGTTGATTTAGTTGATTTTCTTCTTTCCTCTTGAATCTTAGTTTTACTTCTCCTCTTGAGATTGGAAATGGTGGTCACCCTTAGTTATTTTCGTTTTTAATGAAATGAGAATAATGAGCATGAGTTACCTATTTCGTAAGGGTTTATGGTATAAGGTTTTGTTATTTCCTAAAATACTATTCTCATTTCCTAACATACTACCTAGTGTTATTTCATTTTAGTTAACCCCTTTAACATGGCACGGCTACCTCTAACCAATCAAACCTCAACCTATTAATCTTCACATTCTCTAATTTAATTTAACCAATTAAATATCTTAATAAGGTTATGAAATATATGGGGTGTTACAGTATGCTTCCTAGTCATATTGGATCGAACCCAGGCAGGATATATGGTGGTGTTGTACGGTTTAGCATTGATCGGAATGCGTATGCTTGTCCAGAAGCGCAGATTTCAGGATTTCCCCATGGACTCGGGGGTAGGTTGGAGAAAATGATCGAAGACTACCACTGGACGATAACGACGGTTTGCAGAAATGATCAGACGGGCTATGAGATGAGGGTTGGTAAATGGAGATCTGGAAGATGTAAATAGGAGTCACTTTGCTTCTAATATCAAGCAAGCTAGTAATCTAGTGGAGTTAAAACTACTAATGCTTGAGACATATGATGGAAAAACGGATCCCACTATTCATCTAACGAGATACATGAGACACATCGAAGTACTGGGGGCCTCGGAGGAAGTCATGGCATGGTGCTTCCCCTTGTACTTAACGGATATAGCTGTGCTATGGTTCGGACAGTTGGAAATCGACTCTATTAGCACATGGATGGAATTCATCAAAGGTTTATGAGGGAATTTCTGGTCCATAGCACGAGACTTAAGAGTGCGATGACTTTAACATCGACGAAGTAGTGGAAAGGAGAATGACTCAGGGATATCTTAACCAGGTTCAATGCATTAGTAGCTTTGGTGGATCGACCGGATCCATCGATGGTTTTGATGGCAGCAGTGTCAAGTATTGAGGATAACTCGGATTTCAAGATATCGTTGGAATGGTATCCACCAGTGGATCTTGAGGAATTTTGCCATGAAGAAGAAAGGTTTCTGCGACAAGAAGATGTGAAAGCTGGTAAAAAGGGAAAAGAGGACGTGGAAGTTTATGTAGTTAAGGTGGAGGTCCTCCCGGGGAAGGATCAAACAAGGATAAAGCTAAATGAAAAGCAGAGGATGGCTCTGATGGATCAAAGCGACCACTAAGGGAGCCGAGATTCACCTCTTACACGGAATTGACTGACACATTGAAATGGATATATTTGGATACTGGGGGACAGATTCCTTATCAGAGGCCAATGAGGAGAGTGCCTACAAATAATGAAAATAAATCATAAAAATACCATCTGTTCCATGAGCTAGACGGGCATAGTTCAAACGACTACCGGCACTTAACGGATGAGAATTAGGGACATATCCGTAACGACAGGCTGTTACAGAACATAAGAACCCGAGTAGCGATGGTGGAATAGGAGTAGCCACCATCTGCATCGAAAGGGAAATGCCATGGATCGAGTCAACTTGTCATCAATTGATCGGAATGGTAAGGAATAAGTAACAAACTACATAACGTAATGGCTAAGTCACTAACACATGTATAAGATCGAGAATCTAGGCATGCTCTACGATAATGATGAACCATTACACCTAGGGAGGCATGCATCGTGGTGTTTAGTTTTTATTTCTCCTTTTCTTTTCGTACTTGGACTTAATTTTATTAGTTGAATGTTTTGATTACAAAACTCACTCGAACGTGAAATCTGACATTAGTAATTTTGCATCTCATCCGGATAATCACATTTTGCCTCGAACGACACTAGATCTCGAACGATCACATTTCGCCTTAAACGACACTCGATATCGAATGATCACGTTTCTCCTCGAACGACAATAGATCTCAAATAATCGCATTTTTCCTCGAGTAGGCATCCGATCTCTAACAATCACATCACATATAGAACATGCACTCGATCTCAAACGATCACATTACGCCTCGAACAAGAACTCGATCTCGAACGATCACATTACGCCTTGAACAGGCACTCGATCTCAAATGATCACATTTCGCCTCAAACAAGCCCTCAATCTCTAATGATAGAATTTCGCCTCAAACAGGCACTCGATCTTGAACGATGGCATTTTTCCTCAAATAGGCACTCGATCTCGAATGATCACATTACGCCTCAAACATGCACTCATTCTTGAACGATCACATTTCACCTCGAACAGGCACTCGATCTCGAATGATTGCATTTCACATTAAAAAGAAACTCGATCCAATGCTTTCATCATTAGCCTGGGATGGCTATGAATTTGATTAATGGTTCCAAACAACCGTTACTAACAATCAGGCAAGATCACAGATTTGTTTACATGTCATCAATGAGTTTCGAACATTGGACTTATGGCAATTCAAAACACACCTTCCTTCCGCAATGCATGTATTGGGGGGCAAATGTTATGTCGCCTTTTGACCAGGCAGTATATCAAAAAAGTTGGCTAAATAACTTCTGTGATCATCAAGGCAGGAAGCCTGGAGAGATGGTTATTAGGCTCGGAAATCGATGATATTTGGAACTGTGGACAATAGTCGCCAATTTAGGTGTAATCAATATGAAGTGACATGGAAGGCTCCATGAGGCCACATTTCAAATTTTACGTCAATTGGAGTTTGCATGCTTGTGGTATGGGCAAAGGAAGAATTTATGTTGATCGATCGAGAACGATGCATAAAACAGCGTAAATCAACGAAGATCGACAAATATCTCAAAATCTACAAAGCCAATGCACTTGAAACTTTCAGAGCATCACTATATTGATGAGTCAAGCCTACAAAATGATCACATGACAAAAATCCCAACTCTTGAAAAAGAGACTGATCGTTATTGGAACGATCGTACAAATCAGCCATAAATAATCCATAATTTTACGGAAAATGTGGTATCTCACAAATGGTATGTTGGAATTGTACGAAATTTGGAGAGAAAGTATCTTACATCATGGAGTACCTCCATTATGGATCATTACTCAGAAGGATAAAATCTTGGAAACTAGGCCGATCATTATTGGAACATTCGTAAAAATCAGCATAACGATAAATAGTTTTACGGAAACGCGATATCTCACGAAGGGTACGTCGGAATTGCACGAAATTTGGAGAGAAATTATCTTACATCATGGAGCACCTGCATGATCGTTTGTAGCTCAAAAGGATGAAATCTTGGAATATAGGCCGATTGTTATTAGAATGATCATACAAATCAGCATAACGATCCATAGTTTTGCAGAAAACACGATATCTCACAAATGGTACGTCGGAATTGCATGAAATGTGAAGAACAAGTATCTTACATCATAGAGCACCCACATAATGGATCGTAGCTCAAAAGCATGAAATCTTAGCAAATAGACCGATCATTATTGGAACAATCGTATAAATAAGCATAACGATCTATAGTTTTACGGAAAACGCAATATCTCACAAACGGTATGGTGTAATTGCACGAAATCTATCAATATCTCATAAATAATAAGTCAAAATGGCGTGAAAATTTGGGAGCATGGAATAAAGTCATGATGGACCCCATAAAAACAATTTTAGCCCCATTGGAGTTAGTATAGAATGATTGGCCTAAATTATTTTTGGTGTCCAATCGATCCTAAATATTGTGGGTCGGGTCGTATAGGCCTGGAGGTTCTCTTATCGAAATTTGAAACTGATCCATGCACGTATTTACCTATAAATACAGCAGAAATGGCTCATTACAAAGGGCTTTTATAGCTGGCTCTCCTTCATCACTTCTTATCTCTTCCTCCATTAATTTTCTAAGGCAAATATAACTGTACTTGTAATCTTACAATATAAATAAAAGATTATTGGTGTAACGAACCGTATATTTTTATAAATTTTATAACGTAATTAATAGAATTTTGTGAATTTTAAATAATTGAATCTGAAAATTAAAATTTGATATTTGAAATACGTATATTTAAACATAGCAAAGACAAATTTTCATCTGATAATATGAAAGTTTATTTTTCTTGTGTAGCACTATTTCAATTCAAATCAGTTACATTTGATGATAATAAAATATTTTCCAAACCTGAATATTTTTATAAAATAAATTTGTAAATCATCTTCTGAATGAGATGTCATCTTTCGTTTCTCCAAATTTGGATTGTTATTGCTCTGTCTACCTTAACTCTGGCATTTTAGCAGCATTTTCGGTACCAAATATCGACTTTTGATCGGATGATCCTATCACTGATATTTGTATACCACTTTGATCGTCTCTTCATGCTGATCTTTATGGTATATTCAATTCTATGTTTTGAAGTCTGGCACGCAGCGGAATCTGCAATAACGGTAACCGTATCGGTATCCATTTGAGTCTATTTGTTTTCTTGTGACCTTTCACCTATCCATCGGTTGAAAACCGATAGTCTGCATCCTTTTATAATTCGCAAAATTGCAGCCTTTGACCTTTTCTATTTCGATAGTTTCAATTGAGAATGACATTTTATAAAAACACATATTTAATAAATCCTGTTCACTTCCTCTACACTTTCTGTTCGTTCAAATCATCACTAGAAGCTGAAGCTCCTTTCCCCTCCTCCCTCTCTTTTTCTTTCTCTCACCTCCATGGCCACTTTCTGCCATTATTGCAAGCATCTGAGCTCCACCTATTCCCCCTCCGTGCCGCCCTTTCCCTGGCCACCGAAGCAGCCCATGCCTCGTCGAAATCCATACCACAGGCCAACCCTCATCTCCACCAATCCACCCAGTCAATGTTGCTCCCCTTCCTTCGGCCACAACCATCATCGTTCCACCCACCGAAGTTTAGCCGGTCTCTATATAAAACCGCCACAATAGCCTGCTCGACTCCTTACCTCCACGCCTTCCGCCATTCCCTACCAAACAACCGAGCCTGCTCCTCTTCCTTCCTCTCGCCCAGCCTCGGTTCCCCTCCTCCCTTCGCATGAAACCACCGCTGTTGCTCGGCCTCCCTTTTTCCCCTCTGTTTACATATTTGGATATATATATATAGGTAAGTTTAGTTTATATAAAGTTTTATATTTATTTTGCTACTGTTTATATATGTAATATATATATATATATATATAAAACCTATTTACTAATATATGCAAACTTATGAGTTTATGGTATCATATTCTATCTTATGTTGTTCAGAGAAGTTTATACATTTTATATATACAATTTATATAATCTAAGTTATATTTAAGTTATATATATATAGCTAATATGTCTGTTAGTTTATCTGTTAGTTTATATATGTATACTACTTTATGTCAAATATAAACTTATATATATTGCTTAGATTTGAAGTTTTTCCACCTGTAAAGTACTTATATATATAGATTTGTTTGTATGCGTCTATGTCAGAAAAATTAACTTGCATAATATTTATGCATATGTCAGGGAGTTAATGTATTAAGTTTGTATATATTTTTTTGTACATCTTTTTTTAGATAAGTATGTATGTCAGTTTTAAAAATACAGTAGAATAAATAAGTGTATATATATATGTATAGAAATATACGTTATTTTAATGTATGTGTTGTTATAAAAATATGTTTTACAGTATGGAGGAAAAAGAAGCATGTTATGTATATGTTAGCTTTCATATATCAGTGATCTGCTGAGGCTTATATTAGTTTATAAATGTTACAGTACTATGTATATACTGGTTACAGTATTTTATAAGATGCAGTGTTATATATGGTATGAGCTATATATGTTCGTATGAATTGTATGCATATATATGAGCCATGGGTTTTATGTATATAAATTTGTTGATTTCGAATGTTATGAGGGTCTGTTGTTACTTATATAAAGTTCGTACAAGATAAATAAAACGAGTTGTTTATATACAAAGTTGATGCAAGTTATGAAAAGGAATCTGTTATTTGTATATAGATAAAAGTTCAAAGATCTGCTTTTATATATATAAGTTGTAAAGGTATTATGTTTATACTTTTTGTGTATTGATATATGGTTGCACATCGGTTTGAAATATAAGAGGTACATATTGTATAGTTATGTGCTGAGTCTATATATAAGTTATATGAATTATTTTACCTGTTATCGGACTATATATGTTTGTAAGTATATATGCCGCATGATATATATTGGGTTTTAGTATTTGATTCCTTTTTACATAATTTACAAATATATTGATACTGGTACATATGTTTTAATGAATATTGATTTTATTATATAGGGATTTTGATATAACGTGTCTTAAATTTGATATGAAATTCTAATTTATATGTATATATATGTATATGGATTCTATTTTAATGTATGGGTTTTATTATATAAAGCGATAGTTTTTATTTATTGAAATAAATCAAAATTATTTTTGATTTTTAAATGTAGTATATATAATGTACTAATAATCTATATATTTTCAGTTTATATCAAACTGATTTGATTTGTTCTCATCGATTCTTATCTATCAGCTTTGCCGTCAAATTCGTGCCAATCTTGCTTTGCTTTGGAATTCGTAGTTTGTTCTGTTGTCAAACTCCTCCAGCCTCGAAAGATGAGAGGTCACTCACGATTAACGTTCTTATATTTATTAAATTTGATTTCAATTGAAATGACAATTGAAATATGCTGCTGTTAGTTATTTACATTTCTATATATATGTTGTTATTTGTATCTGTTCACCTGTAACATTTGACACCATTATTTGTTATTTATATTGATGATATATGCATTTATATTATCATCATATCGGTTATCACTCTACAAGTTCCCTGTTACTATAGAATTCACTATGGACTGAAATGATACATACCTGAACGATCTGTTGAATGGAAGAAAATCGTTATGGGTTAAAATGATAAACCAAACGATTTTCATTGAAATGATTATGGGATTTTAGGTTGAAATGATATATATCTGTATATATTTAAATTGTGGATTGAAATGATAAATATCCGTATCACCAGACCATAAGACAGAAAACTATATAAAAACACCGTTGGTCTACATATATTTTGAAATGATTTCCAAGGTTTAAATATATATATATATATATATATATATGATTTTATATAAATATTGATTTTTAAATAATATATATATATATGTCATATGATATATAGTTAAATTCTTGATCTTTAAAATTATACCTTTTGAAAATTTTAAAATTATAAGTTAGTTCCAAATCATAAAATTTAAGAATTTACCTATAATTTTAATATTTTAAAATATATAAATTAAATTTTAATATAAAATAAGTTTAATAATAAGATTTAATTTATTAAAGTTTGATTTAATTAATATATATAATATGTTTAAGTATTTATTTAAAACTATATTTAAAAAAAATAGATTTTATAACAATTTGAATAAATTAAGGTTGGGAAGATAAATTTGAATTTATTTGAAATTATATTTAATTAAGAATTTTATTTAATTCAATCGATTTGAAACTTATTGAATTTGAGTTTTTTAAAGGATATGATTTCATAACTTGGTTTTGGGTTAAAGTGATGAATGAATATTTCAAGTTTAAATAAAATGAAGAAAATATTTAATTTATTTTCAATTTGGGATTTTATTTAAATGATAATGGATTTATTAAGGAAATATTTCAAACCTAAATATTAATGAAGTTAAATTAAGATATATATCAGATTATCAAATTTAGTTTCGAAAATGGGGAATATTTAAAGCTTTGAAATATATAGAAATTGAAATGGTATATTTTGTGGTTCAAATCTGTATTCGAAATCAATATAATTTTAAATGGTTTATTGAGAAACTGAAGTGAATTGAAATCGATGAATTGAAATCAATATAAACTATTTTATTATATATACTATTATTAATATCTAAACTGTTTAGAGGAAAGTATTATGGTTTTCCAAAGTTATGAATTTTCAAAGTGTTATGATTTCAAAGTGTTATGATTCCCAAAGTGTAATAATTTCAAGTGTTACGGTTTCGAAAGTGTTATAGCTTCGAAAGTGCTATGATTTCTGAAATGGATATATTTGAAGTGAAAAATGATATAGTATTGACATGGTTTTTTTTTTGGCAAAGCCAACGGGGTTGACTGGCCCCCTACAAGTTTTATTGCAACACAATAAAAGAGTACAAATTCGAAGAAGGAAAAGAAAAAAAATGGTAAAGCAAACAAGAAAAAATAAAATCAATTGAGGAAACAACAAAGGATCAAACCCAACTATGAATCAAAAAGTCAGGGAAAACTCTGTTGCCATTCTTCAATTGCCAGTGGATGTCTTTCTTAACTTCATGCCATAGAACTTTAATCTTCTTCCTTTGTTTTTCAAAAACTATTGCATTCCTTTCCTTCCATATAACTCTCAAGTATTGTTTCAAACATACAGCTAACACTCTGGAACCATCATTTCTCCATCTAGTTGCTTTGTAGATAAGACTCCAGACCATGCTTGAACTTCCAGATGATAGGTTATACCCAGTAATGCCACTGATTCTGGTCATCAAGATTTTGAGAGAGGTGATCCATAGTTTCCTCATGCAACTCACAGAATAGACATAATGGAGAGCATGCAAGACCATACTTGATCAGTTTACTTCTGGTGAGAAGTGCATGATCAATAACTTTCCACAACATCAAGTTATCAGATGGTACAGAGTCATTGGACCAGATAGCAGTGTACCACTTGGATGCTGGCAGAGGAGCATAATCAGAAACAAAGTTGTACACACCCTTTACACCGTGTGGCTTCATGTCCCAAGTGACAGTATCTAGTTGTTGTGCAGTGCAGAAGTTGTCTTGTATCTCACTCCACAACTGCCTTAGTATTTGATTACTACTAAATGGCAGTTGTATTTTCCCTTCATGTAAATATTCATTAGCTTTTGCATCATAGTGTATTCCATATTGTTGAATCTGAAGGTAGTCACACACTTTAGAAAGGATCAGGCCTTTGCTAGACCATGGTTCATGCCAGAAGCTTACATCAGAGTTAGCAGTAACTTGATATTGTATCATAGGGAGATATACTTCTCTTAACTTCAAGATATTTCTCCAGATCCAGCTGCTGTTTTGTGGGATATCAATACACCAAAAGTATTTAGTCTTTATGCAATGTTGCCATATCCATTTTACCCATAAGCTACCTCTCTTGTTGATGAGGTCATCGAAATGAGTACTTATTGCAGCTAAGTTCCACTTCCTAGCATTTATTACACCAAGCCCTCCCAGTTTCATGGGAGTTTCAAATTTAGTAAATGAGCAAGGCATCAACTTCCTGTTGTGAATACTGCCTGACCAAAAATATCTATTCATGGCAGACCTTACAAGATGCAACAGCTTCGTTGGAAGGATTAATGAACGAGCCCAATAGACTAAAGAGGAAAATACAACAGATTTAATTAAGACAAGCCTACCACTTTGTGACAATTACCTATTTGCCCAAGCACACATGACAGTAGTAATTTTATTATATAAAGGTATACAATCAGCATTTGTTATTCTTTTAGAGATTAAGGGAATCCCAAGTTACTTCATGTCATTATCCATGCAGGAGAACCCAGTGTGTTGATAAAGTGCAGCTGCTTGTACATCACTAACTCCAGCAACTAACATGGAAAATTTTGCTTGATTAATTGAAAGACCAGTCATACAGTAGAAAGTCTGCAGTGCCTCCATAATACCAGTCAAAGAGGGAAATTCAGGCTTAGTAAACAACATTACATCATCTGCAAAAATATAGAATTTATTTGGAGTGAAGAGCACTTAGGATGGTACTTAATATCTTCTGAGTGTATCTAGAGTTAAGTATAACAGTAAATACTTCCATAACCAACAAAAATAAGTAAGATGATATAGGATCTCCTTGTCGAATGCCTTTGCTACTACTGAAAAATCCAACTGGTCTACCATTTAAAACAACAGAGAAAGTTGAGGTGGAGATGCACACATATATCCAAGATACAAATATTTTGGGAAACCCCATAACAGCCATAATCCTAACAATTGAAGCCCAGTGAATTGAGTCATAGGCTTTAGATATATCAATTTTAAGAGCAGCAGCAGGGGACACATTACCTCTACTATAACCTTTTAACAACTCTTGTGCTAGTAACACATTATCAAGTATATTTCTAGATGGTATGAAGGCAGCTTGATTCATGGAGACAACAGTTCGCATAACACTAACAAGACGAGTTGCAAGAATTTTAGTGATACATTTATATATAACATTACAACATGAGATAGGCCTGAATGAGGAGACACATGTTGGAGGAGAGACTTTAGGGATTAGAGCAATATTAGTGCAATTAACTTCCCTAAGTAACTTGCATTTTGTAAAGAAGTTGTGAATTGCCTAACAGAATTCATGGCCAAGCACACCCCACGTAGCTGTAAAGAATGTCACATTAAGGCCATCAGGGCCTCCAGATGAATGCTTATCCATAGAGAATAGAGTTGCTTTTATTTCATCATCAGTTACAGGCCTAATTAGTGTTTGTGCTTCCTGAATTGTAATGCAAGGCAAGGCAAGTGAAGAGATTTGTTCTAGGTCTGGAGAGAATCCAGTAGAATTGCCAAGCAAAGAAGTGAAGTAATCAACAAAGGCCTGATCAACAGATTCAGCAGTAGAAAATAGGGTACCCTGATCATCATAAATACTAAAAATATTATCTCTAGCATGTTTGACCTTTAATGAATCGTGGAAGTACTTTGTGTTCTTGTCACCTTCAACAATCCACCTAGGATGCAATTGTTGCCTCTTCATGTTAAGCTTCCATGCTAAGTGCATTGTTAACATCACTGAATAATTTTCCTTCAACAGCAGCTGCATGAACATCAAGGGGATGCTCCATCATATATTCTTGTTGTTTCTTTAACTGATCCTTAAGTGTTGTTGAAAGCAAGCTGCTAGTACCAAAGGTGAAAGAAGCCCACAATTTGATCTCCTGCTTGATTCTTTTCAATTTCCTGCAAAACTTATACATGGGATTACCAAAACAATAAAATTTAGTGTTGTCTTGAGAAACTAAAGTAAGAAAGTGTTCATGCTTGATCCAAGCATTGAAAAATTTGAAACTTCTCTTTTCCTTTCGTAAATGTTGACCCAGAGTTAAAATCAAAGGAGAATGATCAGACATTATGGGATGTGGAAGGAAGACAGACAAGGAAGGCCAACGGTAGAGGGCTTGGATGTTGCTGAAAGCATGATCAATTGTCGTGAAGGTACGTACACCACTACGACTTCTATTATTCCAAGAATACTTAGCTCCTGACTTATTAACCAAAATTAAGTCAGACTCTACAACTGCTAAGTTGAATGGTGCTATGTCTCCAGGAATTAGTGGATTGCCACCACATTTGTCAGAGAAGTCAAAGCATGAGTTGAAATCACCTAAAACCACCCAGGGATGAGAGGATTGTCTTAGAGGAGGCAAGGAGTTGAAGAATGAATTCCTAGAATGGACTGAGTTGTCAGCATAAACAAATGTGATGTAGAAGGAGGATTGTGTTTGTGTTTCAAGGACATGTAAGTGAATGTGTTGCCTAGTAGTTAGTATTGGGGATAGTGTAATTACTGCAGGATCAAAGATTATGAGAATTCTTCCATATGAAGCTGTTTCAAGATTGTGATGGTAATCCCAAGATGGATTAATGTAAGCAGCAGCTTTAATGGATAACAATAGATTAAGCTTAGTTTCAAGCAATCCAAAACGACAAATATCATAAGTAGAAATGATACTTTTAACCTGATCAAGTTTCATATTACTATGTGCACCTCTGAGATTCCAGGCAGCAATTTTTTTAAACATAAAATGATTAGTGTTGTTTGGAGGAGTTATTTCTTCTCTGAGCAGATAGAGATCTTGTTTCAATTTTTCTAAAAGGGTAAGGATGAGGTGAGGAAAGAAGAGAAGTTGAATGGGAGGAGGTTGGTACTTGGGATGGGATAGTCTAAGGAATTGGAAGTGAGATGCTTGAAGGTCATCCTGGCAAGTCAATGGACAAGTTGTAGTGTGGTGGTTCATGTGTTTGAACATCATCATTAGACTTGTGCATAGTTGTAATAAGTTGGTTTATGTAGGTCTCAAATGCTTTACACCAGGCACTGTCTAAATCTGATACAAGAGTATCTGCTTGTGCATGCACTTCAGAAATGCCAATTCCAACTTCCTTGCTTTTGCCACAATTAGTAGAAACATTATTATGTATGTGCTGTTCATTAGTTTTCAAGGAAGGTAGTTTATTTTCAACTACATTACCATCGGCAGAATTAGTAATATTCATGGAAGATTCCTTACATAA
Source organism: Allium cepa (assembly GCA_030765085.1). NCBI lineage: Eukaryota > Viridiplantae > Streptophyta > Magnoliopsida > Asparagales > Amaryllidaceae > Allium > Allium cepa. Next base: position 638,517,595 of record CM060941.1, read on the forward strand.
TTCTACACAATTTACTTCAAAAGTAATTTCCCCTTCCTCCTCCTCTATAATTTCCAAAATGTCTTGCTCATTCTCCTCATTTTGCAGCATATTATATTTATTATTTGTTATTACAGTACCAGCTTGTTCATCTATGTGTGTTTCATTATGAACAGAAATTTCAGTTCTGATTTCATCATCTCTAACATGATCAATTTTTTCCTCAGTTCCTATCATTATCTTTGATGCAACCTCCAAATCCTTACTTATATCTCCTTTTTTTCCTTTATTCCTATTGACTTTTTGCCAGACTTGCTTTGCTTTATCTTGTTTGTCAGCGTATTTCCCCTTCCTCACTCTGTATTGATTCACATCACAAATTTCCTGTTGTTCAATAGTTTCACATTGCTTATCATTCTCTTCAATTACTGTTTTCTTACAAGTACTTACCAAATGCCCAAACTCCTTACATATAGTGCATATTTCCGGCTTCCACAGGTAATCAACTTTAACATCCTGTTCAGACCCATCAAGCAATTTTACTGTGAAGCTTTCTGGTAATTCATTCTTCGGTGTAACTTCAACTAGGCATTTGGCATAAGATATTCGTTCAAAATTTTCAGTTGAAGCATCCATGCATAGGAGTTTACCAATCCTTGATGCTAACCAATTTATGCCCAATGGTGACCATGCGTACAATGGAATGTTAGATAACTTTATCCAAACTGGAACTGCTTTGATGCTACTACAACTATTGCCAACATTTTCATCCCATGGTTTTACAATAAAAAGTTTGTTCCTTATCACTACTGGATCAGACTCTGAAACTCTAGTCTTACCATCCTCATTAGTGAACTTGAACAAGAACAGAAACCCATCCGATTTAACAGATATGGATCCACGTAATTTCCATGCTTTTTTAAGGTAGTACAATACTGTCGTGTATGGTAATGGGTTATCAAGAAAAAAACCAACCAGGTATTCCTTCCACATTGTGTTACCTGCCTTCACTACTTCAGCTGGTGGAACTAAGGCATCACCATTGACATCAAGTTGTATGTCGTGAGGTACATATTTCCCAGCATTAGTGGGTTTAGCTTTGAAAAGAGTGTTCCAAGCTAGTTGTTTTTGAGGTAGAGGAAGCAAAGGAGGGGAAGAAAGATTCAGAGCAGCAGTCTTGAAAGAAGAAGAATTAGCTAGGGTGGCGGAGGCTGGATGGGTTCTGTCAGGAGGGATGGAAGTTGGAAGAGGAACTGACAGGGAAGCATGGGGTGCGACAGCGGGTGGTACAAGTATAGGGGAAGAAGGACATGGTTGCAGAGTAGATGGTGGATGGGATGGGTCAGCAGGAAAGAAAGAAGAATTTGGGAGGGTCCCCATTTTTGAAAGGAAAGATGTAATTTTTATAAAATATTAATTACTGAGTATTGACATGGTTTTGAAATGGTGTTGAAATGGAAATGATATAGTATTGATATGGTTTTGAAATTAAATGATATTTTGGGTTTTGAAGTATGATATTTTGAAATGAACGCGGTGTTATAATAAAGTTTGGTTGTTTAAGAGACCAAGATCGGTTATTGTCATACTCTTTGCTAATGCCGAAAACAACTTTGACCACCGTGTACGCGATGGAGATTCCATAATGAAGTAGGATGGTGGTGACGATCCTATATGAGGTATATACATGGACCCGACTCCCATGAGTTGGCATGAGGTGGCTAAAACAGGAGCAATTGACAGGCTAAGTGAGGTAGTTCCTCCGATCGGACACACTTCATCGATACCATTCTATTACTTTGTGATTGATTTGGGTGCACTGGGAGTGTGGCTCGAGGTGGGCGGTAACTACGGCTATGCGTTACCACCAGCCCGAAAGTGTAATTGGTATATCTACCCTGACATTGTCTAGTTGTCTCGTGTCACCTACCCTATCGAGACCACTACGAGTTTATTTTGTATTTTACCTATAGAGTGTCCTCTGATAGCCTCCCGATCAAGAGGTATCATGGTATTGTATAGACTATGGCATTATAAAATGCATTAATAGCGATATGGGTAATGCCTTAACGCTATTTTAATAGTTTACTTTTCTATAGACATTATTATAATAGCGTATATTACTATATAGTAGATAGTTTAATGGATCCTTAGAGGATGGTTATCCCAAACATCCTTTGAGTTATTTGTATTTCAGTTGTTATTTCACTTGAGTTGGATTTATTGATATAAGCATGTTAATCCTGACTCGAGTGTTGTGTATTTTTTCTTTACGCTCGGATCAGTCTGAGTATCACAACATTCGAGACTCACCTTTGGAGTTTGGAGCTTCGCTTGGAGATCCAACCGTCGATTCAGCTTTCGGATATTCAGTTGATTCCAGCGATGTATTCAAATTTTGTTATTTGACTCTTGTATTGAGACTTCTATGTATCAAGACTTCTGTTGTATCCTATTTTAACTCTGTTATGTATATATAGTAGCTTCATAAACTACTATTCTTTTGTTTCCGCTGCTTATTGTTATATTACTTTATGCCTGTGATTATTTGATTTATTTATTTACCGTATATGTTGAGTTTTTCCAAATATAAATTAACAATCTGATATTTAAAGCAATTCAAGTCCGATATATGCGATACGAATGGTTGAAAATAGCAGCCTGTTACAGTTGGTATCGGAGCTAGGTTTTGGTAAAAAAACTTAGAATATGGAGTGAATTTTATTACAGAATCACGTTCGTTCGAGTTTGAATCTCTTCCTCTTTGACTCAATTTCCTTTAAATTTTGGAACTCTCCCATTCGTTTTTAAATCCGTTCTTGTCTCTCCATATTCGTATTCTTTTGATTCTGGAATATTCCATAACTCTAATTCAAATGATCTCTATAATAAATCAACGGTCTCTCCAATCTTTGAATGATTTGTAAAAGGTGTGAAACTCCTTTACAACGAGCATTGATTCACTGGATATATCTACATCGTCGGTTTAGATGCTACTGCCTCTTGCTATGCCCGAATTCTATCTTTCGTGATCAAATGTCGATTTACCTCAGCATTCTACATCGATCTTATTCTTGAAGTCATGGTAGACTTGGTTAAGGTTGCCCGCAATTAATATTAATATATCCATCTTCCTATTCAGTTATTCAATCATCTTATCTTTGTTTCGAGCTTATCTTCTAGTTAGAATTCTTTGATTAGGGTCCCTTTGAATTTGAAACCCTATCCTTGTTTGAAATCCATTTTCTTGTATCATTAAGTGATGGAGTATATTTTTAATTAATATAAAAATATTTTCTTGTGTGATGTTTGAGTTGTTAATGTTGATTTGGGGTTTCGATCAATTCGTCTGATCAACGCTATCAATAGGAATTCCGAAACACTTGAACAGAGCAAACTGACACATCCCAAAATTAATAAATTTTGTATGATTATATTATATATAAGTATAATTTTTCTGAAATTAAAAGGTTAATTGAATTGGTTGTAGAAATGATAATATTTGATTATCAGTTATTGTATGAAAACCAATGAATAATGTCATATAATATAAATAAATGAAATTATAGGCATGGTTTATAAATTTATTTAGAATTTAAATGAATTTAAATTGAGAATTTAATTTTTAGTGATTTCAACTTTGGTTTTAAAGCTTTAAAATGTTTATTATTTAAAGTGTTTTCAAGTAGAAATTATTTCAAGAAATTTTAAAAGGTTTAAATCGGTGCTCTCCTCTTTTGTCGCTGGAAAATAATTTTGGTGATAACGGCCGCATCATCGTCATTCATTTTTGAGTTTCGAAATGGAGAGACCATTATGTTGTCTTGCTACACTTTTGATTTAGAGAATTAAAATGATTTGAATTTCTAAACTATGACTTGATTCATAATATTTATTGATATATGATTATAGATTTGATTTGATATATATAGTGTGTATATATATATATATATATTTTTATCTCTAAATGGTTTTAAGTGAATCGGGAATTTAATTCTAAAGGATGATTCCAATTATAAATGAAGCCAAAATTTTGGAATAAATAAACTTGAAATAATTGAATTAGGAAAATTTTACTTGTATAATACTCAGTTTCATTCCAATATAACTTACCTAAATTATTCAGAAGTTGAATATATAATTGAATAGTATACAAATAAAATGATGTTAAAAGAATTATTTTAAATAAATTTGAGCGATTAAAATAAGTGTCAATATACTTAACCTATGTGATAAGATAGGGAAAACAGAATAAATTAAATAATAATTTGGGAAAAAATATTTTGTCGAATAAAAATGACTATAATAAATGTTTATATACTTAATTTATGATTTGTAGAGTTGTTAATTGAGATAAAATTGAATAAATAAGATAGACAAATAAATTTTGTTTTGAAGGAATTCATAAATTGAAATTTAATCACTTAATGAAATGCTTTGAATTTAAATCAAACATTGAATATTAATTAATTTAAACTGAAATTTATATGGTTTAAATTAATTGTTTTTATTTTTTTAAAATCCAATTTCTTTCTGGTTGTTTCCATTCTCCTACCTTGTTCCTTTTCGGGGGCGAAAAGTTTTGAGTGGAGGAGAGTGTAATCACCCGTATATTTTTATAATTTTTTTAACATAATTAGTTGAATTTTGTTAAATTCTAAATAATTGAATCTAGAAATAAAAATTTGATATTTGGACTACGTATATTTAAACATAGCAAATGGTAAATTTTCATCTGATAATATAGAAGTTTATTTTTCTCGTGTAGTTCTATTTCAATTCAAATCAGTTAAATTTGACATAATAAAATGTTTTCGAAACCTGAATATTTTTAAATAATAAATTTGTAAATCATCTTTTGAGTGAGACGTCATCTTTTGTTTCTCCAAATTTGGACTGCTATTGCTCCGTCTACTTTAAATCTGGCATTTTAGCAGCATTTTCGGTACCGAATACCGACATTTGATCGGATGATCCTATTATAGATATGTGTGTACCGTTTTGATCGCCATTCTGATCTCTATGATATATTCAATTCTGTATTTTAAAGTCCGGCATGCAGCGGAATCTGCAAAAACGATAATCGTATTGGTATCTATTTGAGTCTATTTGTTTTCTTATGACCTTTCACCTATCCATCGGTTGAAAACCAATAGTCTACGGCCTTTATACTTCCCAAAATTGCAGCCTTTGACTTTTGCAATTCCGATAGTTTCGATTGAGAATAACGTTTTATAAAAAAATATTTAATAAATCTTGTTCTCTTCCTCTACACTTTCTGTTCGTTCAAATCATCACCTAGAAGCCGAAGCTCCTTCCTCTCATTTTCTTTCTCGCACCTCCATGGCCACTTTCTACCATTATTGCAAGCACCCAAGCTCCACCTATTCCCCCTCCGTGTTGCCCTTTCCTTGACCACCGAAGCAGCCCATGCCTCGCCGAAACCCGGACCACAATCCAACCCTCATCTCCACTACTCCACCCAGTCAATGCCTCTCCCCTTTCTTCGGCCACAACCATCACTATTCCTCCCACCGAAGTTCAGCCGGCCTCTACATGGAACCGCCACAACAGCCTACTCGACTCCTCACCTCCATGCCTTCCACCGTTCTCTACCAAACAACTGAGCCTGCTCCCCCTCCTGCCTCTCGCCCAGCCTCGGTTCCCCTCCCTTCGCATGAAACCACCGCTGTTGCTCGGCCTTCCTTTTTCCCCTCTGTTTACATATATGCACATACGTAAGTTTAGTTTATATAAAATTTTATATATTTATTTTGCTACTGTTTATATATGTAACATATATGTTAACCCAGTTTCCTCTACGAGTTAAGGTTTACGACTTAAGGCCTTCACGGGTTAAGGAATCTACGAGTTAAGGAGTCTACGACTTAAGGCCTTCACGGGTTAAGGAATCTACGAGTTAAGGAGTCTACGACTTAAGGCCTTCACGGGTTAAGGAATCTACGAGTTAAGGAGTCTACGACTTAAGGCCTCCACGGGTTAAAGGGTCTACGAGATAAGGTCTACGACTTACGGCCTTCACAACCTAAGAACATTACGGCCTGACGACCTAAGGTTGGCATAATCTTACTAGTTAAGGATGACACGACTTAAGGAAGTTTACGACTTAAGTCATTACAACCTAAATGACCCAAGGGAGTAACGGTCCAACAACTTAAAGGAACTATGACTTAACGACTCGAGGGACGAGGAGTTAAGACGATTACGCCTAAGTCGTGACCGACTTACGACCTTCACTAGGTCATTCACGACCTAAGGCCACAGAGGCAAATTCAATACTGCACCATGACTCGTTAACCCCAGTTAAGCCACAAGCCGAGAATCAGTTTAGGTCGGTCACGACCTACGACATATGATAAGTCGTACACGACTTAAGACTACGAAGTTAAGGCTCAATGCCGCATCGCTTATGAGAGGACCGGTTGACTCATTTGCGACTTAGGACTTGTGATGTATCTAGGGTTCAGCAGGGATGCCTTGAAGAAGTCTCGACCCAGCATTTAAGTGATAACTGACCCACGACTTAATTTAAGTCCTCCACGACCCAACTTAGGTCGGTTACGACTTAGGACTTGGTAATGTTTCCTGCCTAGAATTGCCTATAAATACGACCCTAGCTCCAACTAGAAGGGGACTTTTGGGCTCATTTCCTTCAAACACCGTTACTCTGCTGCATTCCAAACTAATCCAATCCAACACTTGAAGCTCTCAAGATATTAAGAACGCTACAAACAACTTCAAGAAGAGATCACATACATCCAACATGGATTCGAAAACTCTCATCTTCATCGAAGTTTAAGCTACTTGTTCTAAGTCTCTTGTAATTCAAAGTGTATTGTATTTGGGAAGAATTGTATCAGCTTGTAACGAGATTATTAATAAAAGTACTTAAAGTGGACGTAGGCTATACCCTAAAGCCGAACCACTATAAAATTGTTGTTGTTTACCGCTTTTCTACTATTATCCGCTTGTAATCTGTTCCCGAGTCATCGGGTGGTGCTTTCACAACTACAACTCATACATCGGGGTGTTAGCGTTCAAATTTTAGCGTTAACATTTTTGGTGCTTTCACTGAGAATTGAACTCAGGCAAGTTATCATCATTGCTTCACAGAGGTTTGTAGAGAGAATTTCCCTGAAAACCAGAAGTCTATCCGAGATAATGGCTCCTGGAAGGAAGAGTAGATCTGTCAGATCTGGGAATATTCAAGAGGGAACCTCCGCTTCCCCTGTACCTAATCAACCCACTCCGTCTGCTGGGGTTACGAAAGCAGAGTTGGATGCTGTAATATTAGGACTGAACCAGCAGATAAACGCCCAGAATGCACAATTAGAAGCTCAGAGTGCCCAAAATGCTCTAATTCTGAATAAGTTGAATGATTTGCTCGGGGCAAACAATCAACCGGCTGGTAATGGAAGGAATTATGCTGGCAACATTCGTGATGCTAATGAGAGGAATGCTCCAGAAAGGGCTGCCAGTCCCTTTGAGCAAACGCTTCCTGAGGTTGGTGGATCTGGAACTCGACATGATGAGGAGTATCTTTCTGGAATGGTCCGGCAAATCATGAGAGAAAGTATGCAAAGGGTTGAAGATGAGAAAGAATGGGGTTTCGCCCCAAGTAAAACTCCATTTACTGAGAAAATCTTAAAGGCGGAGTTTCCAAGGAAGTTTGTCCCTCCAACTATCCCAGCTTACAAAGGGACAAGTGATCCGAATGAATTCTTGTATAAATATGATTGGCACATGACAGGTGCCAGAGCCTTAGACGAGATAAAGTGCCGATATTTCCCCGTATACCTTGAAGGTGTGGCTCTACTGTGGTTCACCAAGTTGCCAGTCCGATCTATTGATCAGTTTTCAGACTTGACCCGAAAGTTCAAGGAACAGTTTAGACTATATGCTTCAAAGGCCAAAGACATCATGTCATTGTCAAGTATAGAACAGAATCCTGGTGAATCTATCAGATCTTTCTTGAACCGCTTTAATATAGCGCTGGCAGAGGTGGACAATGCTGAACCGCGAATGATATTGACTTATCTGATGAGGGCTATTGATAAGTCGACCGAATTTGGGAAATGGTTAAACATGAAGGAGCCAACCTCCCTCGAAAAATTCTACAAAAAAGCAGATGAATTCATACGCCTGGAAAGCCGTCCTGTACCGGTGAAGGCAGTGTCGGAAAAAGCTGAAGATAACACTGTTGCTCCACGCAAGAATGAATCTGTAGGGCCAAAAAGGGAAAATAACAATGGGAAGAAACAGAGTAATCCGAAGAAGCCCCGATCCTTCAAACCATCAGAGTATACTCCTTTATCAGACACGCCGGAGCATATCTACCTTGCCATTAAAGATTCTGTTGACCTCCCTAAACCTATCCCTTTGAGGACCGGAAAAAAGGCTATACAAAGTGGGAAGTTCTGCCGCTTCCATAATCAACCCGGTCATGAGACCGATGAATGCCGCCAGTTGAAAAATCTGATTGAAGAATTGCTAAGAGAAAACAAGCTGCAGCAATTCGTGAAGAAGAATAGCAACAATCCTGCATCGTCAAGTCAGGAGCAACAGGCTCCTGTTCATCAGCCTAGGATAGGTGAGAAAGCTACGGGGAATGAATCTGGAAGGCCCATCATCAATGTCGTTACAGGAGGGCCTCACCCAGCTGGCAAGAGCTGGGGAGAGATGGAGAGATATGCCAGGGCTTTGAAATATGTTCCAGCCGAAGAAGACGTCTTTGTTTTAGAAGACACTACGCCCCTGAAACAACAGAAAACTTTCAGTGATGATATTATTTTCAGAGCCAGAGATTCCTCAGGTGTCGAAGCTCCTACCCTAGATCCCTTGGTCATCTCAGCTGGTATCGGACCGGCCATTGTCAGAAGAGTTCTCATTGACTGCGGAGCATCATGTAATATCCTCTTCAAAAAGACATTTGACCAAATGAAAATCCCTATGGTCGATGTACAAGCCTCATCGCAGAAGATCGCTGGCTTCACCGGGGAGCCAAAGCAACCAATAGGAACCATCGATCTGCTTGTAGAACTTGGGGAAGGAGAAAGGAAAGTAGTCCGCAAGCAAACATTTGTGATTGTCGATGAATTTTCTGCTTATAATGCTTTCCTTGGCCGTCCAACGCTCGCAGCGTTCAAAGCTATCCTAGCCCCGTGGTGCCTCACTATTAAATTCCCTACAGACAATGGAGTAGGAGTTATAAAAGGGGATCAAAATGCTACGCGAGAGTGCTATTTGACAGAGTTGCGAGAGTCAAGAAAAAGGGAAATGGGAAAGGATGCGGCCACCCCGGTTCGCATCAAAGAGCCAGCCTTGTAGCAATTACGGGGCGGACCCTGCACTGGCGAGCATAGCGGGGCACGGAAAGAGATGGATCCCAGAAAAGCCAGTGCAGTGGAGAATAGAGTGGTGCCGGTTGAAACGACGGTACCGGTACATGTTGACCCGAAGGACCCAAATAAGGTGTTGAATGTGGGTTCACAACTTAATGTATCAATTCAGAATATCTTGATATCTTTCCTAAAAGCAAATCTGGATGTCTTCGCTTGGACTCATGCTGATATGTGTGGAATATCTCCAGAAGTTGCAGTACACGCTCTGAATATCGACCCAAAGTTTACACCAGTGAAACAGAAAAGAAGAACCCAAGGTCCAGAAAGGTCAGCAGCATTAAAAGAGGAAATTGATCGACTCATGGAAAATAACTTCATCAAAGAATCTACATATCCGAATTGGGTTTCAAATCCTGTGTTGGTTAAGAAAGCTAATGGAAAATGGAGAGTGTGCATCGATTTTTCAGATCTGAACAAGGCCTGCCCCAAAGATTGCTTCCCTTTACCCAGGATCGATCAACTGGTAGATGGAACAGCGGGACATGAATTGTTATCTTTCATGGATGCCTACTCCGGATATAACCAGATCATGATGCATGAACCGGATCAGGAGGACACAAGCTTTATCACCGATGTTGGTCTTTATTGCTACAGAGTTATGCCCTTCGGATTGAAGAATGCAGGGGCAACCTACCAAAGACTTGTTAATGCTATGTTCAAACCGCAATTGGGCAAAACTATGGAAGTCTACGTCGACGACATGTTAGTAAAGTCTAAGAAAGCAGCGGATCACATTGAACACTTGGCAGAAATGTTCGCAGTCCTCCGGAAATACAGAATGAAGCTTAACCCTCTGAAACGCACGTTTGGGGTCGAGTCCGGAAAATTCTTAGGGTTTATCGTCAGCGCTATGGGCATTGAGGCTAGTCCAGCTCAAATTACTGCCTTGAAAGAAGTCAAAGCTCCTAGAACAAAGAAGGAATTGCAAAGTCTCAATGGAAAAGTTGCCGCCTTAAGTCGGTTCATTTCCAAAGCCACAGATAAATGCATCCCATTCTTTGACGCCCTAAAGAAAGGAAAGAAGAACTTCGTTTGGACTCCCGAATGCCAAAAAGCCTTTGATGAATTGATTCGCCATATGGAGACACCTCCAATACTTTCTAGGCCTGGCGATGGCGAGGGTCTTCTTATATACTTGGCAGTATCATCTCATGCTTTAAGTGCAGCGCTGATACGGGAAGACAAAAGGATTCAACATCCAGTTTACTATATCAGCAAAAGACTCACTGGGGCAGAGATGGATTACTCTAAGTTGGAAAAACTCACCTATTGCTTACTAATTGCGTCTAGGAAATTGAGGCAATATTTTCAAGCTCATCCTATCAGAGTCCTCACTGATCAACCTTTAAAGCAAGTCCTGTTTCGCCCTGAAACTTCGGGTCGTCTTCTAAAGTGGAATATTGAACTCAGTCAGTACGACATCACTTATCATCCCCGGAAAGCAATCAATGGACAAGCTTTAGCTGATTTCATTGCAGAATTTACAGATAAGGGTAATAGTGAGGAAGAAACGTTCAACAATTCCCCTATCCAATGGAAGTTATATGTCGATGGTGCAAGAAATGATTACTGTTCTGGAGCCGGAGTTGTACTTGAGACTCCTGAAGGTCGGTCATTATGCTACGCACTAAGATTGGAATTTCCTTCAACAAACAATGAAGCCGAATATGAAGCTCTTATCGCAGGACTGAAAATCGCTAAAGAACTAAACATACGAGCATTACAGATCTTTAGCGATTCTCAGCTTATTGTATGCCAAGTCAAGAAGGAATTTCAAACGAAAGGGGGAAACCTGCCCGCTTACTTGTCAAAGGCTTGGGAACTTCTGTGTGAGCTCGATCACTATTCAATAAGCCATATTCCTCGGGAAGAGAATATGAAGGCAGATTCCCTCGCAAAGTATTCAAGTTCTGGTGAAGCTCAACTATTGGGATTGGTCCCCGTAGAAGTCCTTTCAGCACCAAGTATAGACGAGATGGATATTGACTGGATTATGAATGTATCTCAAGAACAAGAGTCATGGATGACTCCAATACTGGACTACTTACTCAGAGGTTCTCTGCCAGAAAATTCGATAGAGAGACGGAAGCTACTAAGGAAAGCCTCTCGCTATGTAATTCAGGATGGCCGATTATATAGACGGGGATTCTCAATGCCATTGCTTCGATGTGTATCCAGGGAAGAGTCCAAAACGATCCTAGCTGAGGTACATGGAGGAGAATGTGGTGATCATTCAGGTGGTCAAACATTAGCAAAGAAAATTCTCCGATACGGATATTTTTGGCCAGAAATTAATCATGATGCTGCAAGCTATTTCAGAAAGTGCGACAAATGCCAAAGATTTGCCAAAATTCCTAGAGCACCTTCAACTGAACTCACACAAATGGTCAGTCCATGGCCATTTGCAATTTGGGGAATGGATCTCATTGGGCCGCTACCGACTGCCAAATCAGGGATTAAATATGCTATTGTTGCAGTTGATTATTTTACTAAATGGGCTGAAGCTGAACCGTTGGCTACTATCACCTCTAAAAAGATGATAAGTTTCGTGACCAAGAATATCATCTGCAGGTATGGAGTGCCTCAGAAAATAATCACAGACAATGGTACTCAGTTTGAAAGCGAGGAATTCCAAGATTTTTGCAGGTGATTCAAAATCCAGAAAAGCTTTTCAGCAGTTGCTCATCCGCAGGCAAACGGGCAAGTGGAAGCAGTAAACAAGATCATCAAATCAACCATCAAAAAGCAACTTGAAAGAGCAAAAGGTGGTTGGGTCGATAAGCTACCACTTGCACTATGGGCATACAGAACCACTCACAAAACTGCGACTGGGCACACTCCTTTCTCATTAGCATACGGGTCGGAAGCAATGATCCCGGTAGAAACAGAGGTTCCTTCACACAGAAGGATCCATTTCAACCAAGCAGAAAATGAAAGGCTACAGCTTGAAGCGCTAGATTTCCTTGATGAAAAAAGAGATGAGGCTAATCTCAGAATTGCAGCTCATCAGCAAAGAATAGCCAGACATTTTAATTCCAAAGTTCTCCAACGCAGCTTTGAGATTGGAGACCTAGTCCTGAAGAGAATCATGACAGCGACAGGTGTGTTTGGGCCAAATTGGGAAGGACCGTATGTAATAGGTCAGAAGCTTCTTGACAGCACATTCAAACTCACCACTGTTGATGGAGATCAAATTCCAAGGGCATGGAACAGCAACCATTTGCGTCCATACTTTACTTGAAAATTTTGTTGAAATATTGTAAAAAGAATTATGAATGTATGATTCTTGTAATTGAAAGCAATTGTAAAACTGATGCAAGTAAATAATGAAAGAATATAAAGTGGATGTAGGCTCAATTTCCTGGCCGAACCACTATAAATCTTGTGTTCCTTATTATTATTACATGTTTGCTTTATTTTCGATATGAAAAGTACATAGAATGTGTTGCTGAAATGTCGATTTAAATTTTTGCAGACAGTGGAAGTGAAACTTGCACATAAAAGGACCAAGTGATTCTCGCCAAATTTCAAGTCACAAAAGCCCCGAATTCAAATCCTAGATAGGAAGTACTTCAATTGAACAGCCTATGATTTCGATAGAAACGGGCCTTTGCTAATAAGTTGAGATCGTTTGAACAAACAAACATCCAATTAAGAAGCTGATGCTCGTTCTCACGAACTGGCCTGGCAATGAAGTACATTTTCTTGGATTAAACGAGTCACTTGTAAAAAAAAAAAAGAGGATCACTGAAAAAGCATAAGCAAGTGGACAAAGGAACAACCAAGGCCATCATCGGCAGCACAAATCCTCTTCGGAGGCACAACTCTTCGGAGGATAAAGACCTCTAATGGGTCATACGCCACAAAAAAGAAAGTTCTCTACTCAACAAAAAAGATTGGAGGAGTCATGACCCTCCAACCATGAGAGAGTAACTTCCAGGCGATGAAAACCCTTTTTGAGGCACATTTCATCAGGAGTTGAAGTGTAACAACCGCTCTTCGGAATTTCACTTCACCAGAGTTGAAATGTAAACAAAATAAAAGCCCTCTTCGGAGGCCCATTTCACCAGGAGTTGAAGTGTAACAACCGCTCTTCGGAATTTCACTTCACCAGAGTTGAAATGTAAACAAAATAAAAGCCCTCTTCGGAGGCCCATTTCACCAGGAGTTGAAGTGTAACAACCGCTCTTCGGAATTTCACTTCACCAGAGTTGAAATGTAAACAAAAATAAAAGCCCTCTTCAGAGGCCCATTTCACCAGGAGATGAAGTGTAACAACCGCTCTTCGGAATTTCACTTCACCAAAGTTGAAATGCAGAGACAAAATAAAAGACCTTCCTGAAAGCCCACGTTTCACCAAGATTGAAATAAAACTTCCAAGTGTTGAAACGTGAAAAGGCTTTCTTCGAAGGCACAACTCTTTGGAGGTACACGTTTCACCGAGATTGAAATAAAACTTCCAAGTGCTGAAACGTGAAAAATCCCTCCTTAGAGGTACAACCCCCTCCCAGGGACACAGTTCAAAGGAAAGATCTCTTCAAGGGCGCAATCAAGAAGAAAGACCTCTTCGGAAGCCCACGTTTCACCAAGATTGAAATAAAATTTCCAAGTGTTGAAACGTGAAAAGGCTTTCTTCAAAGGCACAACTCTTTGGAGGTACACGTTTCACCGAGATTGAAATAAAACTTCCAAGTGTTGAAACATGAAAAATCCCTCCTCAGAGGTACAACTTTGTATATATATAAAAAAAAAAAAGAAGTTAAAGTGCCCTTCAGAGGTCCGCTTTACCACATAGAAGAATTCACTTGGTAAAATATGCACATAAGTAAAAAAAAAGTGATTTCTTCGAACGACAAAGCGTAGAAACTTATACGAAGGGAGTTGTACTCTACAAAAATTTTCTTTAAAGAGAATAAAATAATTGTTCTTTAGCAAATAAGAGTGCAAGTCCCCTCGAAGTATAAGATATTGCAGCAAGCTTAAGGTATGGGGGCAACATAGTATAATAGTATAGCCGCATCAGTAAAGTAATACTCAAACAACATACCATAAGCCCGCTGCAATATCATATAAACTTGTGCAAAATTGAATAATAAATGCATTCAAACAGAAATCTGTACAAACAAAGGATCATTTTATTCAATCGAAATGCAGGTACAGGTTTCAAAATAAAGAAAAACGGGGGCCGGTACCCGCACAATTCTCGACCAGTACATACAAAAGGCAAAAAGCTAAAATGTTCACTTCTTTTTACTACCTTTGGACCCTTTTCCCGGCCGAATGATTAGCTTTTCAGGCCGGTCAGTTGGCACAAGGGAAGAAGGAGGGGTAGGTGCAGTTGGTCCAACTTCTGGCTCCCCTTCAGTAACAGTGATTATCTTCCCCCTCCTCTTTGACGTTCCGTGCTTTTTCCTCCTCTTTGAGGAAGACTCACTTCCCGGAGTGGCAAGTTTAGACAAAGTTATGTCATCAGAAGGGGTCCGCTCCGGGGATATCTCACCTCCCACAAGTCCCTCGTCTCTATGCTCCTGCGAAGCGATGGGATCGTCTAAACCATGGAGGGCTTCTATTTGTTCCTCTTGCGACCCGGGCTGAGAAGCAGAAGGAGGAGCCACCTGGAGAGACGGAGGAGGGATAACCGGAGGAGGAGAAATCTGAGCGGTGCTTGATACTTTCTCTGTAGAAGAAAAGAGGTTAAAGTCAGTAAAGAGAGGAGATGAAGGCTCATCAAGGTTGAGAAAATAGTCAAGGAGCTCATTAAACCCATGTGAAGTAAATGAGCAATCCACTTGAGCGAAATTTACAGTGGAATTACCTGCAGAAGTTGTCTTTATTACATCAATTTCATAGTCCGGGGCTTCAGCACTCTCTTGCGATTCATCTGTAACTTGAATAATTTTGGCCCCGGTATCAGTTTGAGCAGGGATCGGTACATAAGAGCTAGAGCCAATAATGCCAGCATCGACCGAAGTTGAAGGAGGGACAGGAACAGTCAAATTTGTTTCTTTTTCTTGATGCTCTTCCCCCACTATTTCAACCCACGATCTGGCGAGTTGCTCTTTCCCTCTGGCAAGGGCTACACGAGCCTCAAAGTCTAAGTAGTGCACCTCCAACTCCTCTTCAGTGTACCCGGCCCCTTTAAACATATCTAGTGCGGCCTCCCACACTTCGGCCAGGGTAATCTCATACTTGGGGCCCAGGAATGCAAGACTGCCACGCCCTAATATACATTGCAAGTAGAAATCAAATAGTGTCGAGCCAATATCAGCTTTGGTAGCTTCATGGGCCTCTTCAGCGGTAATTCTGCCCGCAACAGCCTCATCCCGCTCTCTCTCGACTTTGGATAACTGGGCTTTCAATTTTTCAATCTCTGCAGCCTGAAGGCCAGTTTGTCCTCGCAACTGAGTAATGTCAGTACGGTTGCCCTCTATAATCTGCTCCAACTCATCAGCCTTGGCCTCAGCATCCCTTTGCGCGGCATGAGCATCCCGCACCTGTTGAAGAAGCACACTTTCCCTTTGAGAATAAGAAGTGGAAGAAGTAGCAAGCTCCTCTTTAAGTTTCCCAACTTCTGCCTCAAGTTTCTCATTATAATCGGCGATACTCCTCATTTCTGCATCATGCTGTTTAAGGATCTTTTGCCATTCAGTTTTGTCGTTCTCCATGGTAAGCATAGCTTCAAGATTGGCCCTATTCACCCTTTGGAGCTCATCAACGAGTTTCTGCCAAGATGACATCCTCTCAATATCGGTTCTGACTGCATCAAGGTTCCGTAGCATAGCATTTTTATCTATGGGAACCAGATCGAGGTCAAAGCGAACTCCTTTTAAACACCAATTAGGAAATCGGCGTTGAAGAGTGGCTGGACCTGGTCCAACTTGGTAAGATGGCCTATTAATGATTGCTTGGATATCAGTAGGGGAAGGGGCAGGAGATTGAGAAGAAGTAGGAGCAGTAATCTTCTCTGAAGGCACAGGCATTGGCTCCTCAATAACTTTGGCTCGTTTGCTCGAGTCATCAGTTGTGTGACTCTTCCCTCTATCATCATGAGATTTGCGTTTAAGGGAGTCACTCTCTCTGTGGGAAGAATCATGTCGACTATCTGGTCTTCCAAAGCGTTCTTCATAATCACGTCTTTCCCGAGCCTTCCGGGCTGCCCTTTCTTCATCAGTCTCTCTATGAATAGGAGGATAGGATTGATAGCCATACTGGCTGCGTTTCCCATATCGCTTAAAGTCATCATAGTACGAGCTGCCTCGCCTCATTGGTAAACCTAAAATTTAAAAAGAAGAAATAAAACTTGAGAATCCTTCAAACGTTTAAAAAAGAAAAGAGAGAGCATAACAGTGCCAGGAATTCTAAGTGTGTGTGATGTGCAAACTACGCGCTTCAGTCTACGAACCACTCTTTAATTGGGGAGTAGTTGTGGGTGTAATAGATAGCGCCAACTCTTGAGTCGACGGCAACTGTTGCAAAGTAGAAGTAGCTTCAACTACTGAAGAAGAAATCCCGGCAGTGATAGGATCTTCTTTAAAGATCTCTTGTGAAGTAGCAAAAAGGTCGCTCAGTCCTTCGAAAGTATCGTCCCTGCTTTGCTTAACAGGACTGGATTTCTCAGCTTTTTCACCAGATTCTTGTGAATGATGGGAAGATCCCTGAGGCTCTTCTTCCTCGATAACCGGGGCAAGTTTGTCAGACGGCCCTGCAGCATCAACAGAAGTGGAACACTTCACTAGCGAAGTCTCAGGAGCAGGTCCTTTAGATATGGATGTGCTAGTAGAAACTGAGGCATCCAACACTCTAGCTGGGGAGTCTGGAATTTCATGAGGACGCGTGGAACGAGAAGTATGCAAAAGTCCGTACTGATGCAGAAACTCATCTTTCAACAGAAATTGAATATCTCTCTCCTCAACCGGTACGGCCTTAAGCCTCTCGAAAGTCGACTTGTGACTGGGATTCCTAGAGGGAGGAGGCAGCGCTGAAAATAAAAGAAGCAGAGTTAACACTTAGCAGGTCAGTCTCACAAAGGCCAGATAACAAACGAAGCAAGGATAGGTGATCTTACTTCCTTCCCTCCACAGAGCATAAAACTCCGGGGGGCAACGAACGAAGAAGAACTGGGTTAGAAACCCATGAGCAGTGTCGGGAAGGCCAACAATTAATTTGCGGTTTCGGGCGCTTCTCACAACAGTAATAGAAGGATGATCTTTGGTCCGGCTAAAGGAGCATAAGTAACAAATTTCATCAAAGCTCGGAAGTCGATCAAGTGTTCTCCTAAATAGCACACACAACCCCATTAGAATGGCGTAGCCATTGGGGTGTAGTTGGGATGGAGCAATGGCCAATTGATGAAGAAGTTGTTGGAAAAAGTCATTGAAAGGAGGAACGCCCCCACTTAGGCACATTTGCCGGTTAACTGTCACAAAGCCAGAAGGTGCTATGTCAGCAGTGTTACTTCTCTCGGGAAGAATGGCATCTGATTCAGCAATGCCAAACTGAGCACACAGCTGGCGAAAAACTTTATATGATAGTGTAGTAGGAACTCTTTCGGGAGGATTAACTAGTGGAGCTGGAAGAACAGTTGCCTCTCCCGTCTGAACTGTTGCATCTTCTTCCTGAGAAGTCATTCTACACAAGCAACTGGATATTCAAATATGAAGGTGCACGTTTCCTAAAAGTGTGAAGTGTCGTGCAAAACTGATAAAAATAGCAAGTAAATATAACTGGAATTAAACTGGTCGACGATTGATCGACTACGGTAATTTCAGAACTTGTTAATTTAAAGTTCAAGCATAATATTAGTGCAGGCTGGTCAGTTTCAATTGACTATTTCAGTGTTGCTTTAATATTCTACTTGAAATCGATAGCACTTCGTTCACACGATTTACTTAAGTTAATTATCTGTTATTAACTAATCTGTCATTTGATGTGGGCGGTTGATGGCAGTATATTCGTCCTAATTTTCTGTAAATATCATATTAAACAGATTGTTAACCCACAAGTTAAAGTAATCTGTAAAAGAATGCAGCAAAGTTCAACAGATCAAAATCCATGCAACAGTTCAAGGTCTAAGCAGAGTTTAAAAATGCAAGTGCTGAGTCGTAGACGACTCAAGAGTAAAGTCGTAAACGACTCAAGTGATAACTCGACAACAACTTAAGTGCTAACTCGTCTACGAGTTAAGAATTTCTCTTCGGTTTAAGTTAAGTCGTTGGTTCTCTGGTTGACTCGTCCACGACCTAAAGAATTATGAGGAGAAACAGGATAGGTCGCTTCACTTTTGAGTCGTTGAGGCTTTGAGTCAGTAGTCCTTTGAATCGTGAGTCATAAAAGGAAGACAAGGCTTCAAGTCAGAAAGATACAAATTCTTCTAAGTCTTAACTCAGTTACGACCTAAAAACCTTATCTCCACTCCTAAACCCATAGACCGTCTCACCCCTAAACCGATGAACCCACTAACTATTATCTCGTCTTCTCCAAACCCCTAACAGCCTGATAAAAATAAAATATAAATAGATTGAAACCCATTATCCTCTCCTCGCGAATTATCCAAAACCTAATCAAACTACCTCGAGCTCACCAGCAATCGATCGTGGCAACAATTGTGATGAAGCGTGGTATAAGGAACTGGATTAAATTCGCAAGTTAATAGCTATCGCGGAATCAAATGAACTGCGGATCTACTTACGCGATGCGATGATGAGGATTATAGGGAATGAATCAACGGTAAGATGAACTGGTTGAATTTGTTTCCGAAAGCTCGAGGACGTGTTAATGGCAGAAATAGCTCAGAGGTAAGTAATGGGAAGAAGGAAATAGGAGGAACGACCCAAGCATTTTATACCTCAGGGAAGTGGGACTCGAATCGGCACACCAGGGTTATGATGAGTCGAAGCACACGACTTACGACTTAAGGCATGTGCTTCGAGGGGCAAGTGTTAACCCAGTTTCCTCTACGAGTTAAGGTTTATGACTTAAGGCCTTCACGGGTTAAGGAATCTACGAGTTAAGGAGTCTATGACTTAAGGCCTTCACGGGTTAAGGAATCTACGAGTTAAGGAGTCTACGACTTAAGGCCTTCACGGGTTAAGGAATCTACGAGTTAAGGAGTCTACGACTTAAGGCCTCCACGGGTTAAAGGGTCTACGAGATAAGGTCTACGACTTAAGGCCTTCACAACCTAAGAACATTACGGCCTGACGACCTAAGGTTGGCATAATCTTACTAGTTAAGGATGACACGACTTAAGGAAGTTTACGACTTAAGTCATTACAACCTAAATGACCCAAGGGAGTAACGGTCCAACAACTTAAAGGAACTATGACTTAACGACTCGAGGGACGAGGAGTTAAGACGATTACGCCTAAGTCGTGACCGACTTATGACCTTCACTAGGTCGTTCACGACCTAAGGCCACAGAGGCAAATTCAATACTGCACCATGACTCGTTAACCCCAGTTAAGCCATAAGCCGAGAATCAGTTTAGGTCGGTCACGACCTACGACATATGATAAGTCGTACACGACTTAAGACTACGAAGTTAAGGCTCAATGCCGCATCGCTTATGAGAGGACCGGTTGACTCATTTGCGACTTAGGACTTGTGATGTATCTAGGGTTCAGCAGGGATGCCTTGAAGAAGTCTCGACCCAGCATTTAAGTGATAACTGACCCACGACTTAATTTAAGTCGTCCACGACCCAACTTAGGTCGGTTACGACTTAGGACTTGGTAATGTTTCCTGCCTAGAATTGCCTATAAATACGACCCTAGCTCCAACTAGAAGGGGACTTTTAGGCTGATTTCCTTCAAACACCGTTACTCTGCTGCATTCCAAACTAATCCAATCCAACACTTGAAGCTCTCAAGATATTAAGAACGCTACAAACAACTTCAAGAAGAGATCACATACATCCAACATGGATTCGAAAACTCTCATCTTCATCGAAGTTTAAGCTACTTGTTCTAAGTCTCTTGTAATTCAAAGTGTATTGTATTTGGGAAGAATTGTATCAGCTTGTAACGAGATTATTAATAAAAGTACTTAAAGTGGACGTAGGCTATACCCTAAAGCCGAACCACTATAAAATTGTTGTTGTTTACCGCTTTTCTACTATTATCCGCTTGTAATCTGTTCCCGAGTCGTCGGGTGGTGCTTTCACAACTACAACTCATACATCGGGGTGTTAGCGTTCAAATTTTAGCGTTAACATTATACATATATATAACCTATTTACTCATATATGCAAACTTATGAGTTTACGGCATCCTATTCTATCTTATGTTGTTCACAGAAGTTTACACATTTTATATATACAATTTATATAATCTGAGTTATATTTAAGTTATATATATAGCTAATATGTCTGTTAGTTTATCTATTAGTTTATCTGTTAGTTTATGTATGTATACTACATTATGTCAAATATAAACTTATATATATTGCTTAGATTTGAAGTTTTTCCACCTGTAAAGTACTTATATATATATATATATATAGATTTTTTTGTATGAGTCTATGTTAGAAAAGTTGACTTGCATAATGTTTATGCATATGTCAGGGAGTTTATATATTAAATTTGTATATATTTTGTTTGTAGATCTTTTTTTAGATAAGTATGTATGTCAGTTCTAAATATACAGTAGAATAAATATGTATGTATGTATATGTAGAAATATATGTTATTTTAAAGTATGTGTTGTTATAAACTTCTGTTTTACAGTATGAAGGAAAAAGAAGTATGTTGTGTATATATTAGCTTTTATATATCAGTGATCTGCTGAGTCTTATATTAATTTATAAATGTTACAGTACTATGTATAAACTAGTTATAGTATTTTATAAGATGCAATGTTATATATAGTATGGGCTATATATGTTCGTATGAATTGTATACATGTGTATGAGCTGTGGGTTTTATTTATATAGATTTGTTGATTTCTAATGTTGTAAGGGTCTGTTGTTATTTATACAAAGTGTGCACAAGATAAATACGAGTTGTTTATCTACTAAGTTGATGCAAGTTATGAAAATAATCTGTTATTTGTATATAGGTAAAAGTTCAAAGATTTGCTTATATATACATAAGTTGTAAAGGTATTATGTTTATACCGTTTGTGTATTGATATATGGTTATACATCGATTTGAAAATATTTATGTAAGAGGTATATATTGTATAGTTATGTGTTGTTTAATATGTGCTGAGTCTATGTATAAGTTATATGAATTATTTTATCTATTATGAGACTATATATGTTTGTAAGTGTATAAGCCGCATGATATATATTGGGCTTTAGTATTTGATTTCTTTTTATATATTTTACAAATATATTGATCCCGGTACATATGTTTTAATGAATATTGATTTTATTATATAGGGATTTTGATATAATGTGTCATAAATTTGATACTAGATTCTAATTTATATGTATATATATGTATATAGGTTCCATTTTAATGTGTGTGTTTTATTATATAAAGTGATAGTTTATATTTATTGAAATAAAGCAAATTTATTTTTGATTTTTAAATGTAATATATATATAATATAATAATAATGTATATATTTTCAATTTATATCAAACTGATTTGATTTGTTCTCATCGATTCTTATCTATCAGCTTTGCCGTCGAATTCGTGCTAATCTTGATTTGCTTTGAAATTCGTAGTTTGTTCTGTTGTCAAACTCCTCTAGCCTCGCAAGGTAAGCAATTACTCACGATTAACATTCTTATATTTATTAAATTTGATTTCAATTGAAACGACAATTGAAATATGTTGTTGTTAGTTATTTACATTGCTATATATATGTTGTTATTTGTATATGTTCACCTGTAACATCTGACACCATTATCTGTTATCACCCGAACGGTCTGTAAAATGGAAGAAAATCGTTATGGATTGAAATGATAAACCCAAGCGATTTTCATTGAATTGAATATGGGATTTTGGGTTGAAATGATATATACCCGTATATATTTAAATTGCGGATTGAAATGAGGAATATCTGTATCAATTGACCTTAGGATAGAAAATTATATACAGACACAGTTAGTCTATATATATATATACTTTGAAATGATTTCCAAGGTTTAAAAAGATATATATATATATATATATATATATATATATATATATATGGTCTTAAATAAATATTGATTTTTAAATAATATATATATATGTGTGTGTGTGTGTTATTTTAAATTTAGTTAAATTCTTGATCTTTAAAATTATATGTTTCGAAAATTTTAAAATTATAAGTTAGTTTGAAATTATAAAATTTAAGAACTTACCTACATTTTACTATTTTAAAATATATAAATTAAGTTTTAATATAAAATAAGTTTAAAAATAAGATTTATTTTAATAAAGTTTGATTTAATTAATATATACAATATGTTTAAGTATTTATTTAAAACTATATTTTAAAAAAATAGATTTTATACTAATTTGAATAAATTAAGGTTGGGAGGATAAATTTGAATTTATTTGAAACTGTATTTAATTAAGAATTTTCTTTAATTAAATCGATTTGAAACCTATTGAATTTGAGATTTTTAAAGGATGTGTTTTCATAACTTGGTTTTGGGTTAAAGTGATGAATGAATATTTCAAGTTTAAACAAAGTGAAAAAAATATTTAGTTTATTTTTAATTTTGAATTTTATTTAAATGATATTGGATTTATTGAGGGAATATTTCAAAACTAAATAATAATGAAGTTAAATTAAGATATATATGAGATTATCAAATTTAGTTTTTAAAATAGGGAATATTTAAAGCTTTGATATATATATATTGAAATTGAAATGGTATATTTTGTGGTTCAAATCTGTATTCGAAATCAATATAATTTGAAATGGTTTATTAAGAAACTGAAGTGAATTGAAATTGATGAATTGAAATCAATATAACCTATTTGATTATATATACTATTATTAATATCTAAACTGTTTAGAGAAAAGTATTATGGTTTTCCAAAGTTATGATTTTTTAAAGTGCTATGATTTCAAAATGTTATGATTTCAAAGTGCTATGATTCCCAAAGTGTTATAATTTCAAGTGTTACGGTTTCGGAAGTGTTATAACTCCGAAAGTGCTATGATTTTGGAAATGGATATATTTGAAGTGAAAAACGATATAGTATTGATATGTTTTGAATTGGAAATGATATAGTATTGATATGGTTTTGAAATGAAATGATATTTTGGGTTTTGAAGTATGATATTTTGAAATGACCGCGGTTTTATATTAACGTTTGATTGTTAAAGAGACTGAGATCGGTTATTGTCATACTCTCTGTCAATGCCGAAAACCACTTTGACAACCATGTACACGGTGGAGATTCCAGAATGAAGTAGGAATGTCTCGACGATCCTATATGAGGTATATACGTGGACCCGACTCCCGTGAGTTGGCATAAATTGGCTAAAACAGGAGCAATTGACGGGTCAAGTGAGGTAGCTCCTCTGATCGGAGACACTTCATCAACACCATTCTATTACTTTGTGATTGATTTGGGTGCACCTTTGATTTGGGAGTGTGACTAGAGGTGGGCGGTAGTTGTGGCTTTGCGTTACCACCAGTCCGGAAGTGTGATTGGTATATCTACCCTGGCATTGCCTAGTTGTGCCATGTCACCTACCCTATCAAGACCACTACGAGCTTTTTTGTGTGTTATACCTATGGAGTGCCCTCTGATAGCCTCCCGATCAGGAGGTATCATGGTATTGTATAGACCATGGCACTATAAAATGTCTTAAGAGGGATATGTGTAATGCCTTAACGCTATTTTAATAGTTTACTTTACTATAGACATTATTATAATAACGTATATTACTAGTAGATAGTTTAACAGATCCTTAGAGGATGGTTATCCTCAACATCCTTTGAGTTATTTGTATTACAGTTGTTATTTCACTTGAGTTGGATTTACTAATATAAGAATGTTAATCCTGACTCGAGTGTTTTGTATTTTTGCTTTACGCTCGGGTCAATCTAAGTGTCACAACATTCGAGACTCACCATTGGAGTTTGGAGCTTTGCCTGGAGATCCAACTATCGATTCAGCTTTCATATATTCGGTTGATTCCAGTGATGTATCCAGATTTTGTTACTTGACTCTTGTATTGAGACTTCTATGTATCAAGACTTCTGTTGTATCTTATTTTAGCTCTGTTATGTATATATAATAGCTTCATGAATTACTATTCTTTTTTTCCGTTGCTTATTGGTACATTACTCTGTACCTGTGATTCTGCGATTTATTTATTTACTGTATATGCTGAGTTTTGCCAAATTAAATTAACAATATGATATTTTGAGCAGTTCAATGACATGTGCAGAGCAGGCTATTACAATTGGAGTTGACGTAGGCCTGAGTTTGTCAAACCACTATAAAACTTGCTTGTTCATTTACTTTTCTGCTATTTATTCTGTGATCTATGTGCTTATCTTTCTATTTGGATATTGCTTTTGACAATTGCTGCTTTCACATAAAACTTGGTATTTATGACCATTTTTGGCGCAAAAATCATCTTCCGATAGATTCGATTGTGGTTAACTGCTGGCCTCGACCTGGGAAAATTATACATTCGAGGTTGAAGATTAATTGGAGATCGAGGCTTTAGGGATGGATGTTGAGATGGAATTGGGATGTGAAGTTGATAGGATTTTAACATGCTTTGAGGGATAAAAAATGAGGAAATGGTTTAACGGAAGGAGAGAGTAAGTAAACATAAAGGGACGTACGGAGGGGAAATTTTGAAATTGAAGCCAAGAATTTATAAAAAGTTTAGGCCTCGGTTGATTTGCTATTTTTAATTTTGTATTTTCATCCGAACAAAAAACACACGACGTATGTATTTTATAAAAACAATTGATTTTAAAAATCAAGTTAACATACAAAATGAAAAATAAATTATTATTTTTTCGTGATGGGGAAATCCATTCCTCCACCATCCCTTCATCCCTTTCGTTGTCCTCCACCGTCCCTCCATCGTACCTCCTTGTCATTGTAATGACCTAAAATTTTAAATTCTCTCCTCCGTTCTCTCTGTATTTTGTAATAAATTTTGAAAATGCAAAACACAAAATTCAAAATGAAACCAAACGGGCCCTAGGTTCCGTTTTGTTTTTTTGTGTTTTGTGTTTTGGATTTTAAACATTAATTACGAAACATGAGAAGGATGAAGGGATGACGAAGTGGATGGAAGAAAGATAGAGGGGACGACGCAGGGGATGGAGAAACGATGGAAGGATATAATGTTTCTCATGTTTCCATTATTTTTCAAAAAACAGAATATAAATAAAAAAGTTGTTTTCTATTGTATGTTAATTTTATTTTTTAAATTGAATTGTTTTCACCATATACATGCGTTGTATGCATTTTTATAAGGGCGGAAAACTAAAACTAAATAATAAATCAATCGCAGCCTAAAGATTGGAGGGAAATTTTTAGTGTAAGTTTAATATTTGGACAGTGTTAGAACGACCAAGGTACAGGGATACGTGGGCATGCAGACCTAAATATAGAGGATTGAAGTTGAGGGAGCAAAAATAACGAAGAGCAAAAAAAATAAGTCGAGGGAACCAAAAATAAGGTTGATCGCCATCAACGAGGCCGTTTGTAACATCCCGCCTTTTTGCATGATTTAAACCGACACACGTGCCAATTCAAACCATACGTAAGGGCGGATTGTTATGGGATAAATAAGAAAAACAGAGAAGAAAAAGAAAAAACTAAACAGAATCTCACTGCGGAAGGATAAAATATAATAATCAAATATACAGTTCATGAAGCTGTTTTACAAAACTTTTGGTTATATTTATACAATACATATCAGAGTACACATACCATATGACAATGCAGCGGAAGATATGAGTGTAGTGGAATATAACTAATAATAATAATAGAAATCTCCATCTTCGTCCTCCGGAGATAAAGTTTTCGATCCTGAAACGCTCGGACTGACACGAGCGAATTTGAAAAGACAAAAACACTCGAGTCAGAACTAAAAGATCTTATGTGAGTTAAATTAACAGAAATAAATATGAGTACAATAACTCAAGAGATGCTCGGGATTTACATCACCTAAGGATCCGTTAAACTATTTATTATGTAGTATATTGCGCTATTATAATAGTGTCTAATTGTAAAATAAACTTACTTTTTTCTTAGCATTAAGGGGTTACCCATATAGCCCTTAACACGTAATAGTCCCAATAGTCCATCCAATATCATAGTCTCTCCTGATCGGGAAGCCACCGGAGGATACCACATGGGCTACGGGAGAAATCCAAACTCGTACAAGGCTCGGTATGGTAAGTGACACGGCACAACTAGGCAATGCCAGGGTAGATATACCAATTACGCTTCCGGGCTGATGGAAACGCGCAGCGCGCAGCTGCCGCCCACCTCGAACAACACCCCCATAATCAAAAGTAAAGTGGCCACCGAAACAATCCAAAAGTCATAGTATAATATCGAAAGAGTGCGTTCGATCAGAGTAATGACCTCATTGGCCCGTCGATCGCTCCTGTTTTAGCCACCTTATGCCAACTCACGGGAGTCGGGTCCACGTATTTACCTTACAGGAAACGCCGCCACCAACCTACTTCCTTCTGGAATCTCCACCGCGTACACGGTTTTTAAAGTGGTTTTCAGAGTTGGCAGAGAGTATGACAACTTTCAATCCCGGTCTCTTTAACAACCAAGCGTTATTATAACACCGCGGTCATTTAAAATAATTTATACTTTAAAACCAGAATAAAATACCCATTTTAAACCCATATAAATACGATATCATTTATATTTTTAAAACCCCAAATCAATACGATATCATTTAGACCCGAATCAATATAATGTCATTTTATTTTCCAATATATTCTTTTCCAAAAATCATAGTGTTTCCAAAGTATAATATTTAGAAATCAAAACTCTTGAATATAATATTTCCAAATTATACTACCTTGAAAAACCATAACTTTGAAACAATTTCCATCTCTCAAGTGGTTAAATATTAAATTACTTTTATAAAACAAAATAGCTTTTTTTAAATTTCACAAATCAATTCCAAATATCGATTTAAACTTCCAAATACCATTTCAATTCTTATGTTTCAAAGCTTTAAATATTTCACCATTTCAAAAACAAAACTTATTTGACAATCCCATATATATATTAAATTCAATTACTTATTATTTAGACTTGAAATGTTTACTTAATGAATTCAATATAATTTAAGAAAAAACCTTTAACTTCTAATAACTGGATAATCTTTCAGTTTATTATATATTCATTTAAATCAACCTGGTATTCATTTAAATCATTCTACACAAAAATCGAGTTATAAAAATCATATCCTTTAAAAATTCTAACTTTTATTTAATTCCAATTTAACTTAATATTCATCTTCCAACCTTATTATCATTTAAGTCATTAAAACTCCAGAAATTTAATTTTAAATAAATGCTTAACCGTATTTGATCTCAAAAAAAATCAAACTTTATTTTATACTTCAAATCAATTTTATACAAAGCTTAAAAACCGGAAATTACTATATATAAATAACCTTTATCAATAACCAAATCAATATCCCATAAATCATATATATAGCTTTACAAAACCATAGAAATCACTTTAAAATATTTTTATATATATATATACCGCAGTGTCTGTATAAAATTTTCTATCCTATGGTCAAGTGATACGGATGTTTGTCATTTCAGTCCGAAATTTAAAATATAAAAATTACGGTTATATATCATTTCAAACCGCAATCCCGAATGAAATGAAAATACATAATAACTTGCAGTTTATATAATATAGAACACATCATCCATTCACCAAACATCATTCATCAACCATTTATTTCAAACATCATCCAATTTGAACAAACATCAATATAGAGCATATAAGATATATAGGTAATAAATAACAGATATTAACTGACAGTTTATATTCAATAATAAATTTAATAACTGTTAAACTATCAGTTTATATGCAACTAAATAAATTTTTAACTGTCAAATTATATGCAATAATAAAATAAATTAATAGGCAAATTAAATAAATGCGATTTAACAGAGATGATGAATATAACATGCCAAACAGTCATAAATAAATTTCTACTCATATCTTAAGTCAATTTAACAAACATAAGAAAACTTAGAAGTTGTGAGTGGGTTAAAACACTCACCTTTTGAATTTAAATCGAATTTAAATCCGATTTAAACCCAAAATTCGATGGTCTCAGAATTTGTCCAAACCAGCGTCAATAGATCCAAAATTTTATTACGATCCTAACAAAAAAAATTCGCGTGAAATGGAGTTCGTACGCAGAAGTTATATCAATTAGAACGCTTAAATTTAAATTTAAATAAAATAAAAGTAAACAAAGAAATTGACTCACTTCGGCCACATCATCTCACCCCAATCCATCTATCTCCCTCACGCGTTTCCACCGAGCTCCCATAAAAAATCACGAAACCGAACCCACAACGAAACGTTGACTGAGCCCTTTGACCGCACTTCCACTCGCCTACGGCCACCAGGGGAGCCGCCGAGCACTACCATCATCACCCCCTCGACGAGCCGAACCCCTGTATACCATCGATGTTGCCTCCGGTCATCAATTTTGCCGCGCCGCCGTTTATTCCCAAAACCCTAATTGAATTTTAGTCGTAAATCTGACCATTATCTCGTCCCACAAATCACTCCGATGAGCTCCTCTCAGTCTTCTCCACACGATGGTACTATTGACTTGGCGATCCATGCAAGTTGATCGTCGCGTGATGAACGGCTGCCAATTGTTTAACGATTTCTGGACAAACCGTGAATCGAATCGAAAATCGAATTATACAATTAATTACGTTCGTCAATAGCATCAACATATATTTTTTTGAGAATTTTCTGAGGACTTTTAATTTTTAGCTTTGGATCTGATTTGAATTTTGAATTTGAATCTAGAATTGTTTGTTGCCATTGAAGAAGAGGAGTACAGAAGTTCCTATACGTATAGAAATGAGGAATAGAGGCTGCTAGGGTTTATAATAGCCTATTTATAGACAACTGCAATAGAATAGGTGGGCACGAATTATAACATGCTAAACAATAGTTGTCCCAAAAAGCCCGTTCTGACTCCGAAACGAAATTGGGTCAGCCCATATATCACGATAGGTATTTTAAAATATTCTGAACGCGATGGAAAAAGTTTCACGTCCAAATTTCATCGTATTAAGAAGTTATGCTGAAATCAATATTTTCAAATTGATTTCAATTAAATCGATTTCGAGGCATTTCGCGTTCGTACGATCAAACGACAAGTCCGATCGTTACGAAACTTGAAACCCTATAATAATTCACTGTTTCGGATCCGATGAAACTAGTTTCGTCAAAATCTGAGTCCGTGACTAAAATGGCTATTTTTATATTAATTAAATAAATTTAAAATAAATAAATAAAATCCAATTTTATATTTAGATTCAAAAATTGACCCATTTTATTACTTTTAAAAATTCTTAATCATTACAAAATTCCAACAAGTTTAGATGTCAAATTTAAAGACGGTATATTTTTAAATTCCAATATAAATCCTTAATTCCATTAAATTCCCAAATTATAAATAATATCCTAAAATTTCATTTAGTTAAATAAATTAATTAGTATTCCATACATTCCTGTTAACAGATGGATTAAAATATTGGATTCCAAATTATCACCCAAATTCCTCACATTATCTTTATTTCAAATAACGAATTATTTAACTATATTCAATCTCATTTAATTGCAATTAAATTCAACTATTAGACTTTAAGTTTCAATATAAATGAATAAATCCTAATTCCCATTATTTAAATTCACTATTTATCATATTACCATCCTGGGTACCATTTATTTTAATATATGTATATATATCCAGACACTTTAACATTTTCCAATTTTTTATCTCAATTGCATGACATTAAAAATTATATTTATTGCAATGGTTTCTGGTTTAATTGAACGAACTAAGTATACAACTCATAACAATCGTTGTAAAACTCTCAGTCCCACATTTATAAGTTTGTTATTTCCACTCACATATTATAGATATTTACAGGTATAGGCTATTTATTCAATCATTATTTATTATATATTAATTAGATAAATTCACTATTTAAGTCCGTTTAAATTTATTACCAAATACCCATTTACCTTTCCCATCAAACTTGAATTCCATTCAATTAATATAACCAATCAAAATTCCATCCACACTTTAATATCAACACACAATTATTGCAATTCATTATCTTATATTGATTTTATACAATTACCATTAACTTTACATTCAATTACTATTCAATGCATATTTTTTCATCAATCAATTCGATATTTACTTTTCTTTCCTTCTATTTGATAAATAACCTAGTATATATTTACACACATTCATTTCATTCCATTCATTTATGGGTATGGTATTGAAATTATATTTATTAGCTAATACCAACATTATTACCATTAATTACAATTGGATTCCCTAATTTTATTCAATAACCTGAATAAATAACATATATATTAATCAAATCCTTACATTTGTTTTTCTCATATTCCATTTAAAATCAAATCATAACATTTAAATGATTTTATTGAATTGCAATTTCATTCAAGTCATAAATTATTAACTTGCATTAACATGATTTCTTAATTTATTCCAATTACCATTTACACTCCTTTATTGCATTAAATCAAATTAATAATTTCATTAATTTCTCATATTAAATTTTTATATCCAGGTAAGAATCCTTTTTCTACTTAATTCCTTTGAATTTCATTCCAATTTCTATAAATAGGTCTTAAGTCATCATTTACATAATTTAATTTAGCGTTTATTTCAATATTTTTTATAATTTAAAGTTTCTACTAAATTAAATTACAAAACTTATAAATTTTAACCAAATTTAATCCACTAAATTTACGGATCGTTACACCGTTGCTCCAACATCCCCACTTAGGAGGTTGTCACCCCTTTTCCCCCGAGACCCTCCTTCATAATGACAATCAGTTGTTATATAGATGCATACAAACTAAAGTTGTGTGACAGAGGATTGATTTACAAAAAATGTATACAAACTAGTATTATGTTTGTATTTCGAACTACTAGTACGTATTATCTTTTTATTGCATCTCATAATTTATAAATAAATAAATAAATTTATATAACTATATTAATTTAAAAAATAAATAAAACAATAACAAAAATAATTATTTATAACAAATCAATTAAAATGACCCTTTTATAATGCACTTTTATATGCAAGAATGCATTCCCCTTTCACAAACCGTTCTCCTTTTGCCATTTTAGATCCCCTTCCATACGCCTCTCCTATGTAGCAAAAGAATGCACTCTTTACACCTAAAAGACTTATATGTGTCAAAGAAACAATTACAAAAGAAAAACTCTAGATGTGTATAGAAGTACTAATTTGCAATGTGATGCTCATATTTTCCAAATTTTTACTTTTTTAACATTGCGAATTTTTTGTAATTTGAATAGTATATCAGACATAAAATTTTTATAAAGATTTTATTTTAAAAATTTTGAACGTTGTGAAATTTTTAAAATTTTATTTTTAACTTCATGAATAATTTTAACTTTCTTTAGAAATTTTCAAAATTTTAAATTTTGTGAAATACTAAATCTAATTACCAAATGTAATTATCATTACTAATACTAAATAATTAATAGTATTTATTAATTATTAAATATTACTTATTAATCACTAAATATTAAATGGTAAAAATTAAATAGTGCACTAATTATTAAGTAGTAAAATTTATTAAATAGTAAATTTATTATTAAAGTAGTAACTTAATTAAATATTAATTATTAAAGGTTAATTATTTAATAGTGTTTATTTAATATTAGTTATTAATTATCAATTATATTTATTAATTATTAAATGTAATTTATAAATAATAACTTTAAGTTATTAATTATTAATAATTAACTATAATAAATTATTGAATATAAAAAATAGTTATTGATTATAAATAATAATTAGTATTTATAAATTATTTATTAATAATCATTTATTGTAATAGATTATAAATATTGACCTATATAAGTTGTCATATATAATTTTAATTATAAATTACCATATATAAATTATAAATAAGTATTTACTATATGTTTTTATTTATAAATTAGTAATTATTCGTTATAATAATATTTAACACAACAGTAAATACATTCAAAAAAATTAATGTTAGATCAGCCTTTTCATGTAGCAAACATTTCCTTAAAGATTTTTACAACTTATGAGTAAAATGACCTTTATCATAGTAAATTAATATTTAAAATGTTTCAGGGAAAAGTTGTAAAAAATAGTGTTTTTACATCATTTTTGTAATAAAAGTTATTAAATGGGTTTCATTACGACATTTATAGGAAAAACATTAAAAACGAAGTTTTTACAACGTTTCCTTTAAAAATTGTATAAAAAGGTTTTTTTAACAACGTTTAGAATAACGGTTGTAAGGAAACATTGTAATTGGCTTCTTTTGTTGTAGTAAGAGATAATTGGTTAACAGGTTTTTGGAAATAAACATACCATATGATGGTATGGTGTGGCAAGCTATTTTAGAGAGAAAGAAAGAGATATATATGAGTTTAACTAATGGGAATTATAGGGAAAAGTTTTAAATTATAGGAATGACAAAGGGTTTCTTTCTCTAAATAAAATTGAAACCTTTCTCGTTAACACCATTTTGATCGACTCCATTTTCGTTATTTGATTTCTTTTCTCTCTTCCTTATTATCCATGACTAACGATTTCATTAGTATTTTCTAAAGTTTTCAACTCTAAATTAAATAAAAATATCAAATAAAATAAAAGGCTTGGTGGTTCATCCATCCATCTTTTACTAAGTTTGGTTTGGAATTATTCATAGTTTTGAGGAGAAATCTCAAACCAAAATGTTACAAAGGGTAAGATGTTTTAGGTTCAAAATTTCTATTTTATCTTATTTATTCATTGATTTTTAACCCTTACCAAATTCACATATATGTGTGTATATACTGCCACTTATTAAACGCAATCTAAAGTCTTTCATGTATTGTTATTCAATTGTAAAATCTATTTGTGTTTGATTTATTTTGTAAATTAATAATGGTTATTAGATATGAAATTATTAGTTAATGTTGATTTGTTTTGCTGTGAAATTACATATGTTTTCACAATTTAATTCGCATACGGTTATGGGTTTGATTTTTAAATTAAATAAATTATGTATATATGTATTTATTCATATGCTTTATCTTTCACAGTCTCCAAAATTGTAAATTAATATCAACTATAATCTTTTAGTTAAAATTTTGTTTTTCTATTAATATTTTTGATGTCTTATTATTTAGCCATTTGTGTGTGTATGAAGTTTAAATCTTAAATATAATTTTCACATGTATGTATATGTATATATAATATATGCAATGTTCAAAAAAATGAGTCATGTTATTGTAATCTTGTTTGCATATTGAATATATGTTTTTCAAATCTAGGATTTTTAAAGCCAAGAAATTTTGATGTGATATGACATACGGTTCTTTCCATATAGATACTGTACCTATTACTGATTAATGTTCATAGACGAGGAAATCTTAATACCATCACTTATGTTTTATTTTTGATCCTGATTTGATTAGATTTAGATCTAATGAGAAATTAATTTTCACCTTCATTTTTCACCAAGTATTCTCGTATTTTGAAAATATATAATTCTATTATATCAATTTGTTTATATATATAAATATACAATCACACACTCACACACGCATATATATTGAAAAAGGTAATTATTTTAAAAGACAAAAATTTGTTTTTTTAGCCTCAAGGACATAGCCTTCATACTTAAGTCATAAGGACAAACTGTAACGACCCGGAATTTTGGTCGTTAGATTTTGAACATTCAATTCATTTTAAATGTTAAATGTAAAATATAATTGGATTTTGAATAAAAAGATTTTGGTTAAATTAATAAAATAAGTTATAGTTTCAAATATGATAATTAAATTGAATTTGAATAGTAATAATTAACTATTTGAAATTGAAATAATTTGTGAATCTGGAGGCAAATGGAACGGAAATGGTTTCTAAAATTTATTTTAAGTCTATTTGGATTTGAATTATAATATTGAACTGTTGGATGGAATTAAAAGTCGATAGGTTAAATTTGAAATTTTATATTAATTTAATAATGGAATTTAATAATATAATAATGCAAATAATCAGATTTTGGTTCGAAATGAATCAGAATGATTTCTGATGTGAATATAAATTCTGTATGATTTATAATAAAGTTAGTAAAGTTTTAAAAGTGAAATTTTAGATGATTTCGACGATTTTGAAAATCGCTCGAATTAATCGACGAGTTAAAATAGCCTTCCGGGGCGCAGTCTCGGAATTCGACGAAACAAGTTCCATTGGATCCGTAATAATTAGTTATTATCCTATTTCAATTTTCGTAGCAATCGAAGTTGTCGTTTGACCCTAGCAGCTAAAAACGCATAGAAACTATTTTAATCGATTTAATTTAAAATTGATAGTTTATTTCCGTAACTCGCGCATACGATTAAATTAGCTTTCGAAACAAGTTCCATTGAGTTCGGAATGCGGGTTAAACCTTAGAAACGCCTGGCGGCACGTGTGATTTGGAGTTCATTTGTAAAAGTTGTTAAAATTGAGAATAACATTAAAATAATAGAATACGTATATATATATATATATATATATATATATATATATATTCACGCGCAAGAGAAAACCCTAGTTTCTTTTTCTTCCAGCCGCCATATTTTAAACCAATGGCCGAAATTCTTCCCTTTTCTTCCTCGTTTTTCTCCACATTCACACATTCTTAGCAGGAACTTCCAACATGAGATTGGTAGAGGTCGTTGAGTTCTCTGAGTCGACCGGCTGTGATCGAATTTCGACAATAGAATCGTTGACAATCGAGTGATAAAGGGAGTTCGATCATGCATGTTTTTCAGTGCAGTTGTGGCGCCGAGCTTCGCCACTTTTGGGCCGTGGGTAGACGGTGTTTTGAGCTTCGTCGTGGGCCAAGTTGATCTCGTTCTCGGCTATTATAGGAGGTGCGGTTTGTAACCCTAGTTGAGAATGATGGGTTCGTTTTTGGCTGGAGACGTTTGTAGTAGCGCGTGAGGAAGAAGAGGATGTTCTGCGACCGATTTGATTTTGGTATCATACAATTAAAAATAAAAATAAAATTCGTTTATAAATTATATTCAACATTTATAAATCCGTAACTTTTGCATACATCATCAAATTCCGACGAATTTGGTAGCGCCGGAATCGTAGCGACGAGCAGCCCGCTATGGTGCAGATCTGGGATCATACTGAGCAAGTAACAACATGGACCTGGTGCAGGTCAAGTAGGATTGTTTTGGGAAACTTATTCCCACTTCCTTAGTTTTGAGAGTTTACATAACAACATGGAGCTGTGCAACATGATTGATGTGTTTCACACTTGGAGATGTACCTAGAAAACATTTCATGATGTTGTGTAACATAACACTCAATGTGGGCATAAACGAGGAGGTTATTCAATGCCTTAGGTGCAAGAGGGCTTAGGAGTTATGAGGTATATTGATGTTGTGCATAGATATGAGCCTAAAAGAGGAGATTATTCAATGCTTAAGGGAAAAGACAGGCTCGGGCATTGTGAGGTATACTCGATGCTGCGTACAAAAGAAAGGGTAGGGACACCAGTGAGGAGGTTACTCAATGTTTTAAGGGCAATGTGGGCTCAAGTATTGTTAGGTGTACACAACGTTGTGCAAAGAAGATATGACACATTGACCATCGGGGTTATATACTCGATGTTTCGATAACCAAGTTTACTAGCGAAATTGTTTACTCATTGTGTGCTTTAAGTGGGTTATATTTGAGATTGCATACTCGTTATATAATATAAGAAGTTTATTACTGAGAATGTTTACTCAATGTATGGTTAGGTGGCGTGTAGATTGACTAGTTCCTTATATAAAGTACACACACAATGTATGGATGGTTAGGTAACATATTTTAAAATTTTAATTGTATATGTGTTGTGTAAACTATAAAAACCTAACGGTTCATACTTCTTCTCATAAAAAGTGAGCTCAAATGTCATTTTTAGGCTTTGAATTGGTGTGCCTAAGGTGCGAGTTGTTACATTGAATTGTTTTTGCATAGATCGCTTTAGGGCTATTCTTTTTGGGTTATAAACGACGTTTTAGTGACGTTTTAAAGTAGATTTCTAATATGATTGAATTGGAAATTTGTGGACGTGTATATGTATATATATATATATATATATATATATATATATATATATATATATATATGGATGTATATATGTAGAGATATAACATATACATATAGATAGTCTATTTTTATTTGTGATTTGTCTGACTATTGATGTTGAGACTTCTATTGGCTATCATTGTATCCGTAGAAAATTTGAGGTGTGTGTTGTTGTATGGGATAAGTCCTTAAGCCGTATATGGAACTGTGTCCATTTGGTGATTTAGCCATATGTTAATGCAATAGGGTGGGCTTAGCTTTATGTATGGGTTAAACCATATCATCAACCATTATAACTATACTGGACCAAGATCTTGTGTCACAAGTTAGCCTGTTTATCATATTGTTTGATCGACTTGTTGGAGGTAGGTGAAACATGACTTAGGTGTGACTATTTACCATAAGACCGTTAGTATAATTTAAGAATAACTAGATTATGCAGTAAAGTAAAGGTACATCGCTCCCTAGACTGTAGTCTGACCCTCTCCAT
The DNA here is from genome assembly GCA_030765085.1 of Allium cepa. Lineage (NCBI taxonomy): Eukaryota > Viridiplantae > Streptophyta > Magnoliopsida > Asparagales > Amaryllidaceae > Allium > Allium cepa. The sequence goes on from CM060941.1 coordinate 638,554,828, forward strand.
ATTTTTTCCTTTTTATTTTGTCATTAGGCTAATGGAAACTAGTGTATTGTATCGAGTGACACTAGATGGTCTGGATGATGAAGACGTTACTTTTGTATATAGACATGCATATAACAATCATTTGACATTGATACTGATTGTATATATGTCTATTTGGTGGCTTAGGATTTGATTTGATTGCATTTGACTTATGTATGTAAATTGAATCTATAGTTTGAAATATAGTGATATGTGGTAATATTATATGTTGTTACCTTCCACTATGCGTTCAGAAAGAGATAGACGGAATATTTCAATGTATGTCTCTTGTTATCAATCACCAACGACACATCGTTTTTTTTGTTTAAACATCGTGAATTGTGTTAAATTAGATGGTCGAAAATGGTGAGTTGTTACGTATATTTAGGGTTATTTAGTTTTAATGACAAATTTTGGGGAAAAATTAGATCTAGGAAAAGGAACTTTGATAATTAGATTAAGGACGAAGACCTTAAAAGAGTGTATGGATCGTGTGTTTATATCTAATATGCAAGTATAATAAAAAGCTAACTGAAAAATAATAGAGAAGTAAATAATAGTAAAGAAATAGTCACACCATGGTTTTTATACTGGCTCGAACATCCCATTCTACGTTCAGTCCTGCAGCTCCTCTTCGGCTTTAACTAGTAAACAACCATCACTTTGCCCGGAGGAATATGGTTGATACAAAAGTTCTTTCTAAGACAAGTATAAATTCTGGGAAACACTAATTTTGACTGCACAATACAAATCTTCCTATAATCTCCTTTGAGTGGTAGTTGTATGTGAAGCTTTGCTTTTAGGAAGTGATAAATATTGATATTATTTGCTTTTAGAAATCAGAATATGTAAAGAATATAGATATGAGATTTAGAAAATTCAAGTAAATTGATTCTTAGAATCTTTACATATTTATAGATGTTGAAGAGTTTTTGTAAAAAGTAGTATCCATTAGAGTTTTCTGTTTCGGTCTAAAGGTTGCAATCATTGTGTGAGAAGAGATGCAGTGAAGAGTTATGGAAGCAACCATTAAAATGAAGCAGGTGACTATTCATAGTTTATGGCCGTTACTCGGCACAGACATCTGTCCATAACGTTTAGACGTTTGAGCATGTATATATTTTTTAACAAAAGGCAGATTTGGACGTCTGAATGTTTTAACAGACATCTGATATGTATACGTTTTTAAAATTAGAAGCTATGGACAGACGTCTGATATATAATGTCAGACGTTTGACATGTGTCGTTTTCTATAGTTTACCCATTTTGATATATGAAGAGTTGAAAGAATTTTTTGGTGCAATGTTTGTGTTAAAAAAACTAGTAAAGATGATTTTACAAGTTATATATCTATGACAATAACACACTATATTAGGTTTTCTAATACCCATGATTCTTCTCCTTTGCTAGTCGTCTTCAAGTTGAATTCTGAAGGCTTTTACCTGTAAGTAGATGAAGTATATATTGTATGTGTATCATTGTAAAGTTGTTGTCATCAAAATCATAGAATAGTGGTTCTAACAAACCTTATTAGATTAGGTAAACCACAAGTTCATTTTACTTATCCATCTTCACTAAGTTAATAAAATATAAAGAATGACATTTGGAATTACAAGAAAAAAATGATTTCAAAAACGTATTAATCGATTAGTATTATAAAAATATAGAAGTAAACAGCTTGAAAAGCTAAATGAATATAGTTTTATGACTTAAAAATAGCATTATATTATATTACTTAAAATATAAAACTAGGCAATTTGGAAAACTATTCCATTTAGAATTTGAAAAAAATTTAATTGTATATAATAAAGCTATATCATTTAGTTTTCCATGTTATTTTTCCCTACATTTTTTTCTCACATTCATAAGAAGAAGTTTCAGTAATTAATTTTTATTACTTGTTATATCATTATTTTTGACATTAAAAAACCATTTCCATAATTAATTTTTATTATTTGTGAAATATTGATGTGTGTCATTAATTTAAAATATTTGATTTTATCATTAAAGCTTGAAAGTTGTCCATGATGTGACTAACGGAAGTTGGTTGTCCGTTATATTAAAAAAGAAAACATTTTGGTTCTTGAAACAAATATCAACACCCACATATCTATGGACAGTCAGAGCATGTGTTACTTATATATAACAGCTCCTAACAAGTAGGTTACACCATAACTCATAATTTATTATAATATTATTGTGTTTGTATCAACTGAGAGGATATGATTTCTCATATAGATTATTCAATTTAATATATTCAAAAAGCATAAAATATACTTTTCAAAAGTATATTCTAAAATTAGTTTCAAAAGTACATTCTAAAATTAGTTTTATGTATTCTAAAGGAAGATTTCAATGATTTAATGAACAAATCATATTGGAAAAAAAAACTTTTATTCAATTTTTGTACATATTTTGCTTTCAGATGGTCAAATAATCGTTGTGAGGTTTGTTTACTATAGACTTACAAAATCAGGTTATGTGAAAACAAAACAACCTTAAATCTCTATAATGCTAATTATTTTGTTGTTTTTTTTCTGCATATGCCTCCTAAAATATTTTACTTTTAGATTTTTTTTACAATATATTATCATTTGATATTTCATTAAAATTAATAAAAAATTAAATTGAATATTCTTTTTTTGTGAAATTATGTAATTGAAATGCTGGTACCCACGGTTATCCCGCTACAAGATAGCCAAAGAAAACCATGGGCATTTTTTGACGAAGCCACCAATTTATGATATGTCACGCGAAAAAAAGATTCTCCTTCCTCTCCATTTGTCGCGGCTTTTTACTTCCGCTAACAATATCCACAAATGAAACATGGCGCATCTTCTTCATCTGCCACAGATACATTACTCGCTTCTCATTTCCCTAAAATTCTCCACCACTTCTCCCTAGATCCGATTTCTAATCAAATTCAAATAATCAACATAAGCCATAATTAGCTCCAATTCATCGCCGTTGAAAATAGGCATCGCGAGTACTAATGCATCTTTGCCGAAACATGAGCCATTGCTTTGAATACCCAACCTTGATTCTTCACCTGAAATCTAAGCCAACGCCACATTGAGCTTTGTCCTGGTCGCCAATTTGTAACGTCCATGCTTTACTGTCTTCTCTCTTCTTCGGTGTAATTTTGTATTATTTATAATTTATTTGGTAAATTAGTTTTCATTCAATGTTCATTGGAAGCATTAGATGTTTATTTATTATTTCCTCGGCTTGTTCTTTGAAATCCAAAATACTTGTTCTATGGATGCTGAAATGTAGAAATTTGGGATCAATGATGAAAAACCTTACCTCAATATAGATTTGGTATTACGATTACTTTGATGTTTGGTTATTTCTTATAGACTAGTAATATTTCACCTGGGTTCTGTTTGTTGGGATGAGTGTATAGCTCATAAATAGTTGATAAACCTTTTTCCTTTTCGTGTGATTCATAAACCATTTAGAGGCATTGACATGGGTTTTATTCGGAGCTTATTTTTTGTATGATTCAAAATGAAGTTTAAATGGAGAAAATGAATTTCAGTTTTTCCCCTTTTGAATTTATCCCTCTAAAAAAACTATTTCAATCCTAATGGTTTGAAGATTTCCAAGTATCCCAATCATTAGAAGATTTCCAAGTATGATGATGAAGTTAAATCCAAGAGCCTCATTTTAAGAGAACAAACACCGATTCCAACTTTTTATCCTTTTGCACGGGTAAAAGTTAGACAAGCCTTAACATATATATAAAAAAAAACTATTGCACATTAATTTATTCATTAGAATTAGTTTTATTATTATTATTATTATTATTATTATTATTATTAGTACTACTACTACACACATATAAAATCTTAGATGGATATAATTAAATTTATTTATTATGTTGAAAAAATAATTATATCCAATTGAAATCACATATCATACATGAACTTAGAAAGATGCACCGGGCTACTGCTAGTCAATCGGTATATGATGTACACTTGTATACCTGTTATACTTTTCGTAAAATCTATTTTTTTGCGTACTTCTACGTTTTTACTGTTTGCAATTAATAATTGATAACTTGCTTCAATCATTCTGTAGATGCACATTACATCCCAAGTAAGCTGAGAATTGGTTCGTCTTATCGTTGTAATATTTCACCCTTTCTTTCACTATTTTATAAATGCATACGGTAGATGCAGTGGTGTTGACACTAAGTCAGGGATTTGTCTATCACTATTTCTAAGGTTCAGCCTCTGTAATAATTTTTTAGAATTTTAATTTAATTTAGGGTGTCAATTAGGAATCTCATTTTGTTGTGATTTCATCATAATAGGTGATTGAAGCCTCAATATCCATTGTAGTTGTAAATTTGTTATTATATTTTTCTGTATGTAATATGATGAAGGGTGAGGTGGAGCTTTGACGCAACGGTTAGATCACCCTCATGGTGATCTGGTGTCCAGGTTCGAGTTTGAAAACAGTCTTTTCGCAATGCGAGAGAAAGGTTGCATACATTATCTTCTTTATTTTAATTTCTTTTATTGTTTACAAATGAGAATATGACTGCATAAAATCTCAAATGCCAAATACAATCCTATGAAAACATATGTATAAGCGGTGGAATTTCAAGTGTTTTGGAGCCTAAAATTGATTAAATCAATGTGCTAAATAGATTACTATAGAACCAGATATTCATGTCCATGGACTAGCTTCCTGTTTCCACCAGTTTTAGTGCCAGGTTTTGTACTATTCTTTTATTCATTTTCTGGACTTCAATGTGATAGGTAGACATTATGTTCACTCTGTGTCATATACAAAGGTTTGCAGACCAAAATAAATTAGTTTTGTGGTTATACATATCTTAAGTCTTTATTAATGTATATGAAAATATGCGTCTCGACTACAATATTGGGTATATGCTGATATATGACGTTGTCCTTCCATGTAAGTTTATTTCTGTTGATCAATGCATTATCTGGGTGTGTCTTTTATGATTTTTTTTCCTCAATCATTTTATCCGAAAGCTTTTCTTTGATATGTTTTCTCTCTATAACTATCCAATTGTCTATATCGTTACAAGCATGATTTAGAGACCTTTAGCAACCAAAAAAGTATTTTTATTCATAGTTTATTTGAAATCACACACGTCACACACACAGAGACGACAATAACAACAAAGCCATTATTCTCAAACAAGTTGGAGTCGGCGCGCGCACAACATATATCTAGTTGTAATACCTGTGATGTCACACTTTTTTTGTATCAGCGTGAACTACCAAAAATGTCCTTCTACAGATATTTGCTAATCTTAATGTCTAAAAGTTAAATTTGTCTCTCTACAGATATTACAAATCTTAATATCCCTTAAAAATAGTATCCAACGGTTAATTTTTTTACAGATTCAAAATGTCTCTCTATACTTAAAAATAAGATTTAACAAATAAACATTTTTTAATTAATTACAAATCCGTTGTTTATTAATTAATAATATAAATAAAATTCGAACTAAAAAAATTAGATGCTGCAACTTAGAAATAAAAATTTAAATTAACTACACGTTATTTCAATGTAAAAACATGACTAAACGTTTGTGCAAGCCATTTTTTCTTGAATGTGTTAATCATATATAATTTATAGAAAAACAATTCATACGTGAATCACATGCCATCACGCTTGTAGCGTATGCCAGCACGCTCGTATATATATTTGTAATAGAAGTTCATATTCAAATATGTACTCGTATTCAATAGTAAATTATTTGCTACATATATACGTAAATAATTATTTTAATAAGCAATATATTCATTATTGTTCACGTGCTTGTCAAGTATGTAGTTAGTGACCCAGTTGATGCTTCATTATATCAAAAGACTTATAACTTAGTTATTCTTGTTTTGAAAATGACTCTTTGGAAGGTGATTTTGGATGTCAGTATTTTTCAGTATTTGATGATGTTGCACATTCTGTATTTGGTGATGTTGCACAATGTATATACTGTATCAATTTTGTTGATCTTATTACTTTTATCCATCTTCCTTTTTCGTTTTTCTTAATCTTTGGATCTATGTCTGAGTTGTCATGAAAAATAATTTTTATTCAAACCTCTGACAACCAACTTTGTTTTGTAAGTGTTACATAGTTAGTCATGTGCTGATATGATCTTTTGGTTTCAGTTTAGTGCCTAAAGCTATTTATTAATGTTCAATTGGAGCTAACAAGAGCACATGTGCTAAATATTGATGAAGAAAACTATAGAGAAGTTCTGGATGTTGCATGTATGCTAGTCAAGGAATCATTAAGTTATTGTGCTCAACTAAAATTATCGTTTGTGCCTTAACCACGATAATTGATAATTGGCATCTCATTATACTTTTATGTTCCTTACATTAGCATCCCAGGTTCATCATATCATTAATGAACTAACTGTTTGGATTATGGCGGTGGCTTTAAATGTAGTTAAAAATCTGTTAGCAGCAGTATAATTTTCTTGCATCAAAGCAACATAAGCAATGAAAAAAATAAGTTTATATATACATATATATATATGTATGTATATATATACATATATATATATGTGTATATATAAAATACACACATATTTATGTATGTCTGGTGTATGTGTGTGTGTCTGTATTTATGTATGGTCAAATTTTCAAACAAAGCACACAAAAAAAACAAATAATAGAAAAAGGCATAAAAGAAAACTAATTGCCAAACTAGGCCTTGTTTTGGTTATAACATGCGCATTTATGGATTGCACAAGTTATATATTTTTTTTTTTATATGTAGAGCTTGCGCAATCCATAAATGCACAAGCTTTACATCTAAAGCTTGCGCATTTCATAAGTGTGCAAGCTTTGTATTTAACGCTTGCGTAATTATGTAACGTGCAAGCTCATTTTCGGGCACCAAATAGACACAGAGCCGAATCTGTGCTCATTTTACAACCTCTCTACTTTTTTCCAAAACTCTTCACATTCCCAACTTCAAATCCATTCCAAATCCAAATCAAAAGCCTAAAAAACATTGTTCTTCATCTATTCCTTCAAACAACAACTCGATTACACATAAAATGAAAGCAAGCTCTTCATCTACGTTGATTGAGATAATAATAATTTGATTACTACTTTGAAGTGATTGTTGTTACTTGTTGTTAATGGAATTAGTCTTGATGATGTCGATGTCAATATGGTTGGTTTTTTTGTTGAAAATGCAAAAAATCGAAGTATTCATAAAACCAAAGCTCTAAATTTTGAAATAGATGTTTGATTGATAATCGATTATTGTTGTTTGTAGCATTGGCTTCCGGATCCGAAGATAGAAGAATTCTCTATCTTCAAGAACACCATAGAAGCCAAAACGATGTGCCATGGAGGTAATTTTTCTATGCACGATGCGCTTATGGTAAACTAAATGCAAGTATGAAATACTAATTTTAATTCATTCATAATTTTAGGATGTGGAAACAGTTAAGCTATGCGATCATTCGAGCAAGCTTAAGAAAATCAATTTTAAAGATCCATGATTCGAGCAGAACCTATGAATCGTCGGATTTTGAAAAGCTATGCAAATCGATTACATTCAACTCGATCATCACCTTATTACGGCTTTATGCAATAGTTGGAGGCCGAAGATAAATACGTTTCATATGAGAGTCGAGAAGATGATAGTTACTCTAGCGGATGTACATTTTCTTTTTGGTCTTAAAGCAGACGACCGTCCGGTATGTTCTCAAAATTTGGATATCGATTATATGGAATTGGCTCTTGACTTGCTTGGTATTTTTCCTCCTAGATGCGTTAAGTATAAAAGTGAACTATCAATTCTGTGGTTTAAAAGCGAATTTTCTGAACCACTACCTAAAGGGGCGACCGATTTAGATATACTTCGTCGCAGTCATGACGTGATATTGTACTTTTTGAGTTGTCGACTATTTCCCAATCATTCGAAAGTTAGATTAAATTTGAAGTTTTTACCATTTTTGGATGTTATGGCAAACCGTGGTTACCATTCTTAAGACAGTGCTATACTATGTTATTTGCACGGTGAGTTGTCAAACATTGCCTTGCAATGAAGAAAAGTTTTAAGGGGTTCTGCAACGTTATTGCAAATATGGTCATGTCGCATATTGCTATTGGACGACCCTCTATTAGAATCCCACCGACTTAGATCTGTATCTTCCATTCGGGTGTAGGTGGAATTGTGCTAGAAGCTGGTATGAGACGCTAAAAATGTATAGTTTTACCTTAGTGAGTTGGACTTGCTGGCGGATGACGCAGTTACATTGGAACCATATTTATTGGTGAACAATTCGGGCACTCGCACATTGAGTATTCGTTTGCCGGTTGGATTGCTAAGAACCGACTGATTCTATTTTTAGACTTCGAATTGTATGCATCGATCAAGTTATGAGACAGTTTGCCTTTGATTACCAGCACATTCTTGATCCTGTCGTGCCATTAGATCTAGAATCCACTAGTTGGATGACATTTTTGCAGGAAAGAATTACTATTTGGCAAACAAAATTGTTCGTGCCGAACGAGCACGTGAGCCTCCGACACCTTTGAGCGAGTACGGGTACTGGTATAGGCAAATTACTCGCCGTTATATTCTAAAAAAGTCGGCAAGGAAGTTGGTTGCTTACGTTCCCCGTGCACCTCTTGAACATTGTCGGGTTTTTCGTCGTTTAATTTTAAATATTTAAATGGTTTTATATATTGGATTTGGAATTATAATTGAGGCTGAAATTTCAAACGATTTCGTAAATTTTGGAAATAAGCTCGATTTAATTGACGCATTAAAATAGCATTCCGGAGCACAGTCTCGGAATTCGACAAAACTAGTTTCATTGGATCCATAATAGTGTATTATTATCGAATTTCAAAATTTTGTAGCAATCGGAGCTATCATTTGCAATGGCAACTGAAAATGTTCAGATATTAATATAAAGAATTTAATTCAAAATCGATCGTTTAATGTCGTAACTTCCGTATACTTTCGAATTGGCCTTCGAAACATGTTCCATTGAGTTCAGAATAGCGGTAAAAAATTATAAACGTCTGTCGACACGTCCCGTTTGGAGATCGGAAAATTCAAGTGTGAACGGAGCTACAAATAGTAAAACGTACGCATATATATACACACACTTTTAGCCCAACCCTAGTTTTTTCAAGCCGCCGCCGTTCTTATTCTTCTATAGCCATACACATCAATCTTTCAACCTCAATTTTCTCTCCATCCACCATCTTTCAGATCAAACTTCCAACTACAAAATTGTAGAGCTCCTCGAGCTCTAGGGATCCAACGGTCGTGATCAGATCTAATGGAGCGTGGAGGCCAGGATTGGATCGTTTAGGGTTTAGGTTGATGTGCGATTTTCGAGAAAATGGAGGAGCCGAGTTCGATCACCTTTGGGCCGTGGGTGGAGCATGCTTGGGCACACATCATGATGGCCTTGGATGCAGCTCCGGTCGCCTGAATGGAGGAGCGAAGATCCACGTTTTTATCGACTATGGGTTTTGGCTATCCTTTGGAAAGCGTGACGAAGGACAGAACAAAGTGCAGCCATGATTTTTCACCTCGTAATCAACGGCTAGGATCTGCAGGGTTTGTATAAATAAAAAAGAAAAGAAAATTTGTTTATATAATTTATATTCAAACTTTAAAAATTCGTATCTTTGTCATACGTTGTCGAAATTGAACTAAACAAGTGGTATTGGAATCATGGCGGCGAATACTACATGCTGAAACTAATTAGGAGTCGATTCAGACTAGTTAAAATTTTAGGTTAAATCAAACATCATTCGATTTGATTTAAAATTGAAATGTTGGCAAATTGAAAACTCAAGTTGAGTAAATCTCACTCAATTTGGTTGACCATTTTAATTTACAATAATTAAAATTAATTTTGGATACTTGGTTGAATTTATGAATTATTATCAGTTGGATGATATATAATATATATAGTAGTATATATTAATATTTGAAGTAATATTCTCGCACATTATAGCGGATGAGACTCTATGCGCCCCGCATAATAGCGGATGACCATATATACCGCGATATCTTCCTCGAAGTGGGATTTGTATTAATATCTGTGAATGTAGAGAAACATGTTAGAGGGATCCAACTGGATTACTCACAATGTTGAATTTAATTTCATATATTGTGATATATGGCTTGTATAGAATAATATATTATGGACTATTGTAGTGATTGGAATTATTGGATGCTACTGTAGCACTGGCCTGAATTTTGATATTTTAAATACCATAAATATATTTTTAAAATTGAAGGAATTAAAGGAAATTTTTGATATAAAAATATTTATATTGGAATTGGGATATTTATAAAGAAATTGAGTTAGAAAAATATATTTGATTTTGGTTATGCTTAACTTTTTGTGGATTTTTTTTAAATGGAGATTTTAAAAAATGAATTTTATAAAAAGAATTTATAAATGATATTTGAGAAATATTAAAAGGAGTTAAGTCAATATTAAAAATAGTTCGAGAAAAATAAATAAATGGAGTTATTAAAGTAATGGATTTATAAATAAAAAATGAAATTTTATAAACGAGATTAGTTAAAAAGTGAAACTCGAAGGAGTTATAAAATTTGTAGACGATGTTTATAAATAAGGCAAATAGATAACATATGAAAATTTGGGAATATAAAATTCATAGAGTGAATTTATATTAGAATATGGAAATGGGGTGAGAAAAATAGTGAATGCTATTTTTGAAAAATTAAAAATGGTTAAGGAAATCGGAATGGAAGTGATGTGATTCGAGAGGAATGTATAAAATTGAATTGGTTATTGAGGTTTTTTTAAAATATACTTTGAATTCTAAATGTTAAGTTTGTTTTTAAAGGAAAATTTTATTATTTAAAACTACGAAATTGTAAACTAGTTAGGATTGAAATTCTTCGGTAAGTATATTTTCCAATACTAAGTATCTATTTTAGTAAATTCTAACTTTTAAAAATCAGCTGTGAAAATTGATTTGTTTATCTAAAAATGAGTAATTGAAGACTATAAAAGTGTTTCGTTATTTTAAATAAATTACTTCAACACGTTTTAAATTTATTCTCTCGAGATTTATAGGCGGGTTTATTTAACGGGGAGGTTTTATAAGAGAAGTTTTATAAGGGGATGCTGGGGACTTAAGACATTTTCTAAATGTTGGAATACCGAAGCTTGAACAAAAAAGAATTCGAGTTAAATAAAGAAGTTATGAATGGTTAGATGAGATTATAAATAAATATAATCCATTATGGAAATTGTAAGAAGAAATTTATTAATAGTTTCGGAAATGCAGAGATAAGCTAAGAAAATTATTAAGTTTTGATACTTGAGAAGATCTTGGAAATGGACCTAGAATATTTTTCTAAGAGTTGAAATGTTTTGGGATATCCCGTTATGGATTTAAATATTGAAAATTATTTTCAAATATTTGAACATGGAAAGGAATTGGAATATATACCTTGTAAAGGTATTTGAAAAAGAATATTTTTGGAAAAATGTATAATAAGGCCTAACGTCTACTTATAGATGTTTTATTGATATTTAAATAACCGACTGTCAATATTGGCTGATTTCGTTAATCGTTTCGAAGACACTGGTATCAGATTTAATTATCCGAAAACCACTTTGATCCGGTTTGAACGTAACGAATACCGTGGAGATGATGAAGACGTTGATTTGGTTTGTCCAGACCCAGGACAATTGTATGGACGAATGTTATCAGAACATCGTCATTTGAGGACGATGAGCTTTCTAATGGAATTGTTTTCTTGAAAGGTAATGCTTAGCCTCAAGCCTCATCAACTGGAAATGACCAAAACATGAGAGATGCAGAAAGACGAAGCGGGTCGCACCCAATTTGGGTATGTTGTCACTTTTCTAGATATCCTCAGAAACCTATATATTATGGATGTGGTTGTGCATGAAAGAAGGAGCGCTCGATTGTAAGGGTAGGAACACCTAGGCTGGTAACATAATCGGTCTATTCGGATTAGGAGTAGGCCGGTCTTGTGTAGCAGGGGATCCAGGCGAGGTCCTCGGTACATTGTTCTAGAGGTATACTATGATGGACAGTGCCTAGTAGCCCGGTCATTATATGGAATCCATTCTCCAATAAGTGCCATACGGTTTTGATTGTGCCCACTATGCTGAAACATGAGATGCAAGCATTTCAGCTATTTTCTATTTACTTGGTTTAGACACTATTATAATATCATACGATTTTGGTAAAAATGTTTTGGTTATCGTAAGGTAAAAACCCGTTGTGTTTATGTGTGACGTGATCTTACGATATACCTTTGTTTCTCAAAGGATTTTGAAAATAATAGTAATAATTCAAATTGAGTGTGTTTTCTCATGCTGGTTTTCCTGATCGACTCGCGTGTTATTTTATTATAATTCTCGGGTCAGACCGAGTATTACAGATTTAGGATAGGGTGCTATGGAGCTCAAGAGACGAGCTGGATGATAGAGATGTATTTCTGTACTTGACTTGTGTTTGCGTAAAAAATGGCCGCAAACACCCAAAGGCGTATGAGTTGGTTGATTTTATGTTGTTTTTAGTGATTTGGGTGATTTATGCAAATATATAAAAAGTAGGGACTAAACTGTAAAAGACACACAGATTTATAGTGGTTCGGCCAGAACGTGCCTACGTCCACTTTATATGTTATTCTCCTTTTTCCTTCAGATTACAAGTACAAAGCTTTGATTACAAGTATCTAAAGTTGTTTGAGAGTTCCTTCCAGGCTTGAGCTCTCAAACTTTCCTGCCATTGTTGTACCTCTGCCCCTCTATTTATAGAGTCAGGCTGGGGGCAGGGGTCTTGGATGTTTATAGCTGCTAGTGGGCCTGGGCTGAAGCAATCTGGACTGGCAGTTGTTTGGTTCGGCGAGGTCTCATTCGGCATGGAGCTTGGACCGGTGGTAGGTGTGGACCGGTGGTAGCGGTGTGGATGTGGACCGGTGATAGGTGTTTGCTTGGACCGGTTGTGGAGTTGGTCCGGTAGGCCTTTTGGTTCGGCATAGGGGTGTGAAGCTTTGGTTCGGTGGTGATGGTAGGGACTTTGATTCGGTGGCAACTACTTCATGTTGGTTCGGTTTGGGAGGAGTTTGGATCGGTAGTCGCACGGACCGGATGAGGTTGGCTATTGGCTACCGAATGAGATATGCCGAGTGAACTTTCATCTTTGTATTGCAGAATGGGATCTTATCCTGGGGATGCCGAATGAGCCATTGCCGAATGAGTTCTGGAATGCCGAATGAACTCGGGGACTCCGAGTGTTGAATGAACTTCTTACTAAATGAACTTTTATATTTCAACCTTGAGTGAAATCCCCGACTCATGTACGCTTGCTTGCTTCTTCTTAGTTCCGGTCGTGGTGGAAATGCATACAATCTTGATATTCCAGTTTTGTCCAAAAAATGGGATAACACTTTGCCCCCCAAAATATGCCTTGCGGTAGGAAGGCGTGTTTTGTAATGCCATGAGCCGGATGTTCATATCCTGTCATCAACCTGTAGAGAATTTGATAGTTTATATGGCCCCAAATGACGACCGTTCGGGATCGAGCTATTCGGGATGAAGCGCGGCCATTCATGGTCAAGCGCCTAACTTCAAATGACGACCGTTCGCGATCGAGTCATTCGAGGTGAAGTGCGACCCTGCGCGGTCAAGCGCGTAAATCCATGCGTCGATCATTCGGGATCGAGTCATCTGCGGTGAAATGTGACCGTTCAAGGTCAAGCGCTTTACTTCAAATGACGATCGTTCGGGATCGAGTCATTCGAGGTAAAGTGCGACAGTGCGCGGTCGAGTGAGGACCGTTCAAGGTCAAGCGCTTAACTTCAAATGACGATCGTTCGTGATCGAGTCATTCGAGGTAAAGTGCGACAGTGCGCGGTCAAGTGGCGGTCCTCAAATGACGACCGTTCGCGATCAAGCCATTTGAGGTAAGGTGTAACAGTTAGTCAGTGAAAGCACCAAAATGTTTGCGTAAAAAATGGCCGCAAACACCCAAAGGCGTATGAGTTGGTTGATTTTATGTTGTTTTTAGTGATTTGGGTGATTTATGCAAATATATAAAAAGTAGGGACTAAACTGTAAAAGACACACAGATTTATAGTGGTTCGGCCAGAACGTGCCTACGTCCACTTTATATGTTATTCTCCTTTTTCCTTCAGATTACAAGTACAAAGCTTTGATTACAAGTATCTAAAGTTGTTTGAGAGTTCCTTCCAGGCTTGAGCTCTCAAACTTTCCTGCCATTGTTGTACCTCTGCCCCTCTATTTATAGAGTCAGGCTGGGGGCAGGGGTCTTGGATGTTTATAGCTGCTAGTGGGCCTGGGCTGAAGCAATCTGGACTGGCAGTTGTTTGGTTCGGCGAGGTCTCATTCGGCATGGAGCTTGGACCGGTGGTAGGTGTGGACCGGTGGTAGCGGTGTGGATGTGGACCGGTGATAGGTGTTTGCTTGGACCGGTTGTGGAGTTGGTCCGGTAGGCCTTTTGGTTCGGCATAGGGGTGTGAAGCTTTGGTTCGGTGGTGATGGTAGGGACTTTGATTCGGTGGCAACTACTTCATGTTGGTTCGGTTTGGGAGGAGTTTGGATCGGTAGTCGCACGGACCGGATGAGGTTGGCTATTGGCTACCGAATGAGATATGCCGAGTGAACTTTCATCTTTGTATTGCAGAATGGGATCTTATCCTGGGGATGCCGAATGAGCCATTGCCGAATGAGTTCTGGAATGCCGAATGAACTCGGGGACTCCGAGTGTTGAATGAACTTCTTACTAAATGAACTTTTATATTTCAACCTTGAGTGAAATCCCCGACTCATGTACGCTTGCTTGCTTCTTCTTAGTTCCGGTCGTGGTGGAAATGCATACAATCTTGATATTCCAGTTTTGTCCAAAAAATGGGATAACAACTTGTATTTCCGCTGTATGGGGACAAGTTATTATAATTGTCTAGATTGATGTATTAATTATTGTACTTTGATGATTGTAAGTATAAAACAGTTACTGATTTTTTTGTGTTAAAATTTGTTATTATATATTATATCTTGTTCTGCTGTGACTGTGAGATTCTGTGTTGTGATTCTATTTTCTTCAATCTCTTTCTTCTTCTTTACCCTAGTTATTCGATTTTTTCGTACAATTTGAGTTGGACAGGAGTAAATTATTATCTACTCAAGCGGTATGGAACCGCGGGTCGCTACAGTTTAGTTTCTTATTATCTTCTACCTTACTTCTTCACTCCTAACGATCGGGTATTTTCGGCACTTGAATAATCGGCATGTAATACATTGGATGTATTTGTGTCGATTTTCGAGGCCGAAAATCCCATTCGTTACATTGTGCTATCGGAGCTGAAGGTTAAGCGAGAACCTTGGCTCTGGTGGGGATTACTCATTTGAGATAGAGTCTGTAGTACTCTAGAATGAGTTTGAGTGTATTAATAAATATGAGCTCGTATTTGTTAGTGAATATAAAATGTTTTATATTGTGTTGGTTGATTTATTGAGTGGCTTATGAACTATGGTCGGTACAGTCCGTACAACTGTATCGATAGGAGTTTCTAAACACTTGAATAGAGCAATTTGACACAGTGTTGTTTTTAAACGGGGTAAATGAAATAATTTTACCTAAATTATATTTTGATATAAAAGAAATAATTTTCTAAAAATTATTATATATAGTTGGAATGTTTGGATGATAATATTATAATCAAATAAGATTATAAAATTGGAAATAGTTTATATAACCAAATGAAAATTTGTATAAGTATAAATTATACAAATGGATTATAATTCAAATTTGATTCAAAACAGAATCTGGAAATATAAATCCTGGAAAATTTGGAAAAAAATGTTTTTCAAAGTATTGTGGAAAAATAATAATAAGAGTTTTTTTGGAAATATTTTTGAAATAAAATTGTTTTAAAATGGATTTTGAAAGAGAATAGCACTGAACTCACTTCAGTCGTTGGAAAATAATTCTGGTGATGATTGCAGCATCACCAGCATTCATTTTCGAGTTTCTAGGTGAAGGATTGCTACCGTAGTAATTTGATATGTAATTTTTTGCGAAAAAGAAAGGTTGTTTTAAAGATTTCGAGGGAATTGTTTTGGAAAAAAATCAAGTTGATTTTTGGAATTTGAAGGAAGTTAAAGTTAAAGGAAAGGACTTTTGGAAGCTGAAGGAAATGGTTTGTTAAAAGAGAAGTGAAATAAGAGGAGAATAAGTTTTTTTGAAATAAAACTTGGAAAAAGTGAACTTCAAGGTGAAATTAAAATCTAACTTGGTAAGTTAAATAAATTGGATTTGTAAAAGAAATTTTGCAGGGATTTGGAATTTAACTTAAGCAGAAGTTAAAGAAAATAAATTAAATAAAGTGATTATAATAAATAAGATGAAATGAATTGAATGTAATGAGTTAACCAAATATAA
Source organism: Allium cepa (assembly GCA_030765085.1). NCBI lineage: Eukaryota > Viridiplantae > Streptophyta > Magnoliopsida > Asparagales > Amaryllidaceae > Allium > Allium cepa. The sequence goes on from CM060941.1 coordinate 638,571,306, forward strand.
GTGCATACCAATGTGTTAGTGAATGGAACAAATAAATAAGTAAGAAAGTGTGGAAAAATAAAAATAAAAATAAAAATTTAAATTTAAATTGAACTCTTGCTTAATTTAATTGAATGAATTAAAAATAAATTATTGGAATGAAATTTAGTATGAACAACTCGAATATGGTTTTGAAATGTTGGATAACAGGAATTCAAATTTAAATAAAAATTGAATTGGATTTGAATCATTCTGAAATTGAATTAAATATGTAAATGTGAATTATAAAGTGACTATATAACTATAAGCTATAAAATTGGATTGGATTAGAGTAATATCGAATTGAAGTAAATATAAATTGTGAGTTGTGAAATATTATATAATGATAAGGTATAAATTTTGAATGAAATAAAAATTAAGTGAAAATTTGGAATTGTGAATAAATAAATTTGAATGGCTTATAAAATTGAAATAATTGGAATAAAAATATACTTAGGCTATAAAGTAATGTATGTTCTTGAGTTAAAAAAAAGGGTGAATGTATTTGGGTATAGAAGTGATGAATGAGAAAAGGATGTAAAACTTTAAAAAAAATTAAAAGTGAAATAGAAAACAAAAAAATAAAGTGGAGTGATGTTCTAGTAAAGAAATAAAAATCCAGACCTGGATTATAAAATAAATTTGAAATCAAGTGGATTAGATAGAATGAATTTTGAAATAAAAATCAGGTATTGAATTATAAATTGGAAGTGAAACTAATTAGATAAATTATTTAGTTAATCGAATATGAGAATGGAATTTAACTTGATTAAATAGAATGGACCGTGGGCTGAAACTAAGGTTGAATATAGAATTTGAGTAATAAATAACATTCGAATTATATATATATGCTGATTAGATATATGTTGAATGCGGTCAAATAAAATGGAAATGGATTGAAATAAAAATGGCTTGGGTTACAAATAAATTAAATGTGAGTGTAAATAAATTGAACATGACCTTGAATATTATTCGAGAATGAATTTGAGTATGAAATTGAATTTGATGTGGATATGAATGGAATGTAAATGAATGGATTGAATTTGAAATGGAATAGAATTATATATATATATATATATATATATATATATATATATATATATATATAGATTTGGAATCAATTTAAAATAGCTATAAACTGAAATGGTTATTTTATTAAATGGATATCGTCAAATTTGCATGAAAATTTGTCGTTTGGCATAAACGGAAGCAAATAAATTTCTATGAATTGATAGATGGTGAATAAATTGATTTTTAATCAGTTTGAAATGTGTGTGAGTTTGTTTCATATAAATATGAATTGAATGCAAATATTTTGGTTGTACATCATTCGGATTGAATGAAATGGTATGAAAATCGATTGAAAGAAATTAAATTAGAATCGAAACATTATAATTGCTTTAATATATGTTGGGCATGTTGGTTTATGAAGTTCATGTGTTTTAACTATTTAAATAAGTGAAATGTTATTGAATTTGATGTTTTGGAACTCGCGTGTTTAAATTGAGTAAGTACAGGTAGCCGGAGGCCATTTGGTTAGATTTTGATCTCTTATAAAAATAAGCCGCTTGCTTAAAAATGCTAAAATAAGGTACGTTTTCGGATTAAATACAGCAAAATATAAAATATTGTTACATATTTTGTTTTTTGACCGTGTGGTCGATGTATATATATTTATCTCTCTTGTCATATTGCCAAAAACCGGTCGTACAAAGGAGACTTGGCCAAAAAATTATAAAAATTTAGAGTGTTAAAAAATTTTGAAAATTTTTTTGGAAAATTTTTCTTAACGACAATTTGATTTCGAATTGTAATGGAATAAAAGATTTTAGAAATAGAATTGAGACCTAATTGTTTTGTTCGAAACTAAAGTTTTAGAAAAGTGAAATATCTAATTTTCACTAAGTGGATTTTGAATAAGTATTCGATTTGGAACATTTTTCCTACCTTAACAATTTTAGGGACGAAATTCTTTTAAGGCGGAAGGATTGTAACGATCTAGATTTTTCGTCGTTTGGTTTTAAATGGTTTTAGATATTGGATTGGAATTACAATTGAGTTAGAAAGTTTATAAAATTGAAATTTCAAACGATTTCGTAAATTTTGGAAATAAGCTCGATTTAATCGACGCGTTAAAATATTTTTCCGGTCCACAGCCTCGGAATTCGATGAAACCAGTTCCATTGGATTTGTAATAGCGTATTAATATTAAATTTCAAATTTCGTAGCAAGCGGAGCCTTCGTTTGCTCATGGCAGGTGGAAACATTCAGAAATTAATTTAAAGAATTCAATTTAAAATCAATCATTTAATGCCGTAATTTCCGTATACTTCCGAATTGGCCTTCGAAACATGTTCCATTAAGTTCAGAATAGTGGTAAAATATTATAAACGTTTGTCAGCACGTCCTGTTTGGAGATCAGAAAATTCAAGTGTGAATAGGGCTTCAAATAGTAAAACGCACGCATATATACACAAAATTTTAGCCCAACCCTAGTTTTTTCATGTCGCCGCCGTTCTTATTCTTTTATGGCCATAAATTTCGATCTTTCACCCTCAATTTTCTCTCCATCCATCATTTTTCAGACCAAACTTCCAACTAGAAATGTGTAGAGCTCCTCGAGCTCTAGGGACCCAACGGTCGTGACTGGATCTAATGGAGCGTGGAGGCCAGAATCGGGTCGTTTAGGGTTTAGGTTCATGTGTGATTTTCGAGAAAATGGATGAGCCGAGTTCAATCACCTCTGGGCCGTAGGGTGGAGCATGCCTGGGCGCACATCATGATGGTCTTGGATGCGGCTCCGGTAGCGTGAATAGAGGAGCATAGATCCACGTTTTTGGCGGCTATGGGTTTCGGCTATCCTCTGGAAAGTATGATGAAGGAAAGAATAAAGTGCGGCCACGATCTTTCACCATGTAATCAACGGCCAAGATCTGTAGGGTTTGTATAAATAACAAAAAAGGTAATTTGTTTACATAATTTATATTCAAACTTTTAAAATTCGTATCTTTGTCATACCTTGTCAGGATTGAATGAAACAAGCGAGTTGGAATCGTGGCGGCGAATACTATGTTCTGGAAACTGATTGGGAGTTGATTGGGACTAGTTAAAATTTTAAGTTAAATTGAATGTCATTCGATTTGATTTAAAATTGAAACGTTGGCAAATTGAAAGCTCAAGGTGTGTAAATCTCACTCAATTTGGTTGACCATTTTAATTTACAATAATTAAAGTTAATTTTGATACTTGATCGAATTTATGAATTATTATCAGTGGATGGTATATAATATATATAGTACTTTATATATTAGTGTTTGGAGTGATATTCCCACATATTATAGTGGATGAGACCTTATGCTTCCCGCATAACAGCGGATTACCCTATATACCGCGATGTCCACCTCAAAGTGGGATTGGTATTGTTATGTTGTGTTGATATCTGTAGATGCAAGGAAACAGGTCGGAGGGATCCAACTGGATTTCTCAAAATGTTGAATTTAATTTCATATATTGTGATATATGGCTTGTGTAGAATAATCTATTATGGATTATTGCAGTGATTGGAATTATTGGATGCTACTGTAGCACTGGCCTGAATTTTGATATTTTAAATACCATAAGTATATTTTTAAAATTGAAGGAATTAAAGGAAACTTTTGATATAAAAATATTTATATTGGAATTGGGATATTTTAAAGAAATTGAGTTAGAAAAATATATTGATTTTTGGGTGTACTTAACTTTTTGTGGATTTTTTTAAATGGAGATTTTTAAGAATGACTTTTATAAAAAGAATTTATAAATGATATTCAGGAAATATTAAAAGGAGTTGAAGTCAATATTAAAAATAGATTAGAGAAAAAAAATAAATGGAATTATTAAAGTAATGGATTTATAAATAAAAAATTAAATTTTATAAACGAGATTAGTTTTATAATATGTGAAACTCAAAGGAGTTATAAAATTTGTAAACGATGTTTATAAATAAGGCAAATCGATAACAGATGAAAATTTGGGAATATAGAACTCATAGAGATTGGGTGAGAAAAATAGTGGACACTGTTTTCTGAAAAGTGAAAAATAGTTAAGGAGATCGGAGTGGAAGTGATGTGATGTGATTCTAGAGGAATGTATAAAATTGAATTGGTTATTGAGGCTTAAAAAAATTCGAATTCTAAGAAGTTAAGTTTGTTTTTAAAGGAAAATTTTACTATTTAAAACTATGAAATTTTAAACTAATTAGGATTGAAATACTTCTGTAAGTAGATTTTCAAATACTAAGTATCTATTTTAGTAAATTCTAACTTTTAGAAATCAACTATGAAAATTGATTTGTTTATCTAAAAATGAGTTATTGAAGACTATAAAAGTGTTTCTCTATCTTAAATAGATTACTTGAACATGTTTTAAAAATAGATTATTATTCTTTAAAAAAATACTTATTATATATGTATAATAGTTTGAAATGATTTTTACTTTATTCTTTCGAGATTTATAGGCAGGATTTATTTAATGGGAAGGTTTTATAAGAGAAGTTTTGTAATGGGATGCTAGGGACTTAAGACATTTTCTTAATGTTGGAATACCGAAACTTGAAAAAAAATAAAATGAATTCAAGTTAAATAAAGAAGTTATAAATGATAAGATGGGATTATAGATAAATATAATCGTTTTTGGAAATTGTAAGAAGAAATTTATTAATAGTTTCGGAAATGCGTTAGATAAGCTAAGAAAATTCTTACGTTTTGATATTTAAGATGATCTTGGAAATGGACTTAGAATATTTTCCTAAGTGTTGAAATGTTTTAGGATATTCCGTTATGGATTTAAATATTGTAAATTGTTTTCAAATATTTGAATATTGAAAGGAATTGGAATATATACCTTGTAAAGGTATTTGGAAAAGTATATTTTTTGGAAATGTATAATAAGGCCTGATGTCTACTTATGGATGTGTTATTAATAGTTAAATAACCGACTGTCAATATTGGCCAATTTCATTAATCGTTTCGAAGAGACGGAGATCGGATTTAATTATTCGAAAACTATTTTGGTTCGGTTTGAACGTAACGAACGAATACCGCGTAGATAATGAAAACATTGATTTGGTTTGTCCAGACCCATGACTACTTATATGGACGAATGCTATCAGAATATCGTTATTTGAGGACAATGAGCATTCTAAGTGGAATTGTTTTCTTGAAAGGTAATGCTTAGCCTCAAGCCTCATCAACTGGAAATGACTAAAATAGGGAAGATGCAACAAGGCTAAGTGTGTCGCACCCAATTAGGGTACGTTATCAATTTTTTATATATTCTTGAAAACCTATATATTATGGATATGGTTGTGCATGATAGAAGGAGCGCTCGATTGTAAGGGTGGGAACACCCGGTGTGATAACATATTCGGTCTATCCATATTAGGGGTAGGCCGGTCTTGTATAGCAGGGTATCCCAGCGAGGTCCTCGGTACATTGTTCTAGAGGTGTACCGTGATAGGCGGTACCCCAGTGGCTCAGTCATTGTATGAAATCCATTCTCCAATAAGTGTCATACGGTTTTGATCATATCCAACTATGCTGAAATGTGAGATGCAAGCCTTTCAACTATTTTCTATTTACTTGGTTTAGGCACATTATAATGTCAGACGATTTTGGTAAAAATGTTTTGGTTGTCATAAGTTAAAACCCGTCGTGTGTATGTGTGACGTGGTCTTATGAGATACCTTTGTTTTTCAAAGGATTTTGAAAATAATAGTAATAATTCAAATTGAGTGTTTTCTCACGCTGGTTTTCTGGGTGTTATTTTTTTTAATGCTTGGGTCAGACCGAGCATTACAAATTTAAGATAGGGTGCTATGGAGCTTGGGAGACGAGCTGGATAATAGAGACGTATTTCCGTACTTGACTTGTATTTCCGCTGTATGAGGACAAGTTATTATAACCATCCAGATTGATGTATTGATTATTGTACTCTTATGATTGTACGTATAAAACAGTTTCTAATTCTTTTATATAAAAATCCGTTATTATATATTATATTTTGTTCCGCTGCGACTGTGAGATTCTGTGTTGTGGTTCTATTTTCTTCTATCTCTTTCTTCTTCTTTTCCCTAGTCATTTGCTCATTCATACAATTTTGGTTGGACATGAGTGAATTATTATCAACTCAAAGGGTATGGAACTACGAGTCGCTACAGTTTAGTTTCTTCTTATCTTCTATATTTCCTTCTTCACCCCTAACGATCGAATATTTTTAGCACTTGAATGATCAGCATGCAATACAATGGCTGTATTGGTGTCGATTTTCGAGGTCGAAAATTCCATTCGTTACAGACGTGATGTGGTAAGCGTTGTAATTTTTAATTTTTGATAGTTGAATTTTTTATCTTTTATTCGTTGATACATTGTTATGACATATGGTTTAGGTCAGCGGAATATACAACGCTTTGGATATGGTCGGCGAAATAGAAGATAGTCGTATGGAGCCGGACAAGGTGAAAACAAGTGCATCGACCTACGACGTATACTTGAAACGATTTTGAGTTGAAACAAGCTTAGAAGGCCGGCCAAACCGCTGTGCATTGTAGAATAACGACCACATTCTACGAAGGAGGCACACACTACACTAGCGGGTGGACAAACTCGATGGGGGAGGCACATACAGAGAGGGAGGGTTCATAGCAAGCTGCTGGGGAAATGCAAACTCAATGGCCCACTTGGCCCGAGGTAGAACAACAATACGCCAGCGGAGAAACTCGGGCTCAATGGTCCGTTTGGCATGAAGGAGAACAACACTTTCGGATATATTGGAAAGTCGACGCATGTGCGGACGGAAGAGTGGATGCAGTGGGAAATACAACAAGAAGAACTAATTTTTGGGCCGAGTCAAGAATAAGAAATCCTCCTTTCAACACCCGATCCTACATTTGAAGAAGGCCAAGGATCGACTGCTTTCGTGTATAGATGGAAGAAGAAGAAGAGAGACACGCCTCTTGAGCTTAGACGGATTCGCGATTGAGGGTGTTGGTGTTGTTGTTCCTTTGGTTGGATAGGAGGTTGATGATTTATATGTTGTTGGTTGATTGTATATCTTGTTGAACCTTGTTTCGATGATTTTCAATTGCGATTTGGATGTTATTGTATGTTGTTGACGATGTTTTGTATGGTGCTGATATACGATTGCAGTTTGCATGCTATATTTTGTCATGTGTAGTTTTTGTTTTCAATTGTGGGGTGGAAGTTGTCGCAACAGCCCTCTGTCTTTGACAGAGGCAAAATAACGCTTGCACACTTATGAAATGCTCAAGCGTTATTTAGAAATATAGCTTGCCATTGCATAAGTGCGCAAGTTATATTGCTAAAGATAGTTTGCGCATTTCACAAGTGCACAAACTTTATTTTTCGGCTTGTTGCAGCAACTCTCTGTCTTGGATAGCCAAAAAATAATGCCAGCAGGCTTGTGCAATGCGCAAGCTATTTTTAGCAATATAGCTTGCGCATTTGTGGAATGTGCAAGCTATATTGCTAAATAACGCTTGCGCATTCCACAAGCGCACAAGCGTTATTTTGCCTCTCAAAGACAGAGAGCTGCTGCGACAACTTCCACTCCACAAACATTCCAACATTCATTCAATCAACAACAAATATAACAACATATGCATAGACATAAAGATTTGCAGTTCAAAAAAAACAAGGGAAGCAAAAAACAACATTTGCAATAGCGAGTTAACACACCTCTTCCGTTACAAATACGTTAAAATATTGAATAACATAGGCGTTCTACGGCTTATACAATTCAACACGGACAAGTTTTTTTCTTATGGTCAACAGAACCACATTTGTTGCATCTGTTATGGTCGGATGAAGATGGCAGATCCATGAATCCTTTGATCCGGGTAGACCGCGAACGTTCTGAATTTCTGCGCATTGGCTATGATTGTATAATTGAACCATCGTAGATATCCCAATGTCGACTATCTGGTACATGGTGGAATAAAGGAGCATAAGCTGCGGTATACATAGCCGTCGTGTACTGCGTGGAGGTTAAGTCAAAATACACTCTATTAGCAACATCGGAACCACGTGAACATGCTGCTAATACTTGGGAGCATGGAAAATGATCTAACGTTGGTATGTTGGATGAACATTTGACAATATTATCTTCGATATTCACCGTACAATCAGACATATGAACATCTTTCACCTGCCATTTAACGAAGTTATATCTCTCTATAGACATGAGCCTCGATTCTTCCATTCTTCTCCACGCTAATGCTTTCCACCTAGGTGCGAGCTGCGACGTCTACTCTTCTTCTTGAGTTCAATGTTCGACAAAGTAATGTTTCAATCAATGAAACGTATATGCAACCAATATTCTAACAGGTAAATTCCTAGTTTCTTTTAGCACACCGTTAAAGCTTTCAGAAACGTTGATCGTCATCATATTGAATCTTACTCCATCGTCGTGACAAAGACTTCAGGTTAATTCCTGGTTTTTCAAACTTCTTTCCATTCGCGCATCGGCATCTCGATTTACATCCTTCAACTGTTTTCAAAGTTTATTATATTTTACAACCTCCGATGCCATGACACTTGCATGTAATAAATTTTATAGCTCATCCGTGCCAAATCCCATTTTCTAGAAATTTTCTTTAATATGACGAATACAAAAGCGATGATGTTGTTCAATTGGCCAAGCTTCTCTAAACGCACGTGGAATTCTTCCATACGATCCGAGATATATGTGATACATCTAGTACGTATGGATGGAATATAATTCCATATGCAAGAATAAACCAACTCCACTTTCGCCACGACTCTGTTTGTACAATAGAAAGCGCTAACAGAAATAAGCCTTGGTTTGCATCCACCCTAGTAGCTACTAGTAATGTACCTAGATATTTCCCGTATAAATGAGTGGCATCAATAGACAACATAGGTCGAAGCCATGAATAGAAGGTCCGAAAGCCCAAAAAGAACCATCAGAAACACCACGACTATGAATAACATCATATATGGTTCCGGGGTTGGTATGTTGTAGGGCTCTAAGATATTTTGACAATTCCACGTATGATGATTACCAGTCACCTTAAATCAATGCAACAACTTTTTGTAGTTCATGCCAGGCTCGAAATAACTCACTTTAATATGAAACATTTTGGATATTGTCTCTTGAACAGTTCTTGTAGTCATGTTTGTTTCAGCTTTAATCAATGGGAGTATTTTGCTGCATATAAACTTTACAGTTTTCTGTCGATGGTTTGAGTTGATTGTTGCATTTAAACAAGTGTGATCGCTGCCATATGTAGTTATCTTCCACCAGCTTGAATTTTTTCTAACCGAAAGACTTGCATGAACTTGCCAAGGACATGTTTCATCCACATCACAACAGACCGTGTACTGATTCGCATGTGATTTCAGAACTTGAAATGAAATTGAACATTTAATCGCCCATTCACATAACTGTTCAACAAGCTTCTGCTTACTTTCAAAAATTAACCAAACGCATGGTCCTTTCTCAGCACATTCTCTTCCAAACACTTCCACGTGTAGTTGACAATTTTCCGTTATTGATTTCACCATCATTGATGCCGTGCATAAATCATCGACTAGAGCCTCTTCTTATGTGGTTTGTTCTTTTTGCGCATTTACATCATCAGCCTCCTCAATGTCTGCATGTATGATTGCATCCTTGTTAACTTCCATTTGAAAGATCCAAATTCTATCCTCATCGTCCGCACAAGCTACTTCCACGTTATCCAATTCCCCAACGATCTCGTATGGAGTATCAACATGATCATCACCATCATCGTCATCACAACCAGTCAATGCATCTTCGACACTACGAATACAAAAAACAAAGGTAAGTTATTTTGCATTAACGTAAGTCAAAATACAAGTGCCAAAGTATAACAGTACTCACTTTTCAAACGCTTACGACTGATTTAAATGTATAGAGTTCTGCATCATATTTTGTTCCTGAATAGAAAAGACTCCAACCATTCCGCTGTACCTGTGGAGTCAGTTTGTAAACTCTCCACTTTGATGGCTTGAAAGATACGAAGGATACATCAACCATTGTGTTTCTTGTAACAGTGTGGTGGGTACATACTTATCCGCAGAGATTACTGGCGCTTATGTTTCGAGCACATTATCATGTTCCACTTTCGCAACATATATTCCTACCACTCTCATTCCAACCAAAAAGGCAGATTTCAAATCATCATCGTCTTTTAAATCAATAGCGGATGCACCATCATCCCGAACCCATTTAACCGCTAATTTTGAAATCATATATCACATGATTTACTTTTGTCACTTCAAATGCCATTTGTTTAAGCTCTTTAAAACTACAATGATTTTTTATTGTCGATCATATTCGCTTCCCGCCTACATATCTAGGTTTACCTTCATCATCAACCAATAATTCCCCATCAAAATAAAATATAGTCGAAAGTTTTGACATTATCTACAAAATCAGTTGCAATACCACATTCAAAATCTTGATTTTGTGACATAATTCTAAACATAAATTTGAATTGATACCTTATTTTTCCAAGTAGATTTTGCTTCCGCAGGCAATCTTTGACCAAAAGCAATCAAATCAATCTTTAAAAAATCCAAACAAGAAAATCAATATGATAGCGTAACCAATATGTCAGCATTACCAAATGTATTTCACCAACGTAATAAACTTCTTAGCCAGCACAAAGTACGGGTTACAACAAAAACAAACATTTTCGGAACATCATAGTGAAAATACCACATTTCAATAGAGAATGAAATTTGACAATGTTAACCTAGTCTCAAACGTCTACCAAAATCTAGGCCTCCCACCACTATCCCTTAGTTCTTCATTCACCCTTTTTAGATGACTGATTTCGGTTTGCAATTCGTAGGCATACTGGAGTTCCCCTTCGCACAAGGGTTGATCAATCCATTTAAAATAACCACAATAGTCAACTTCACGAGGATTCAGTCTATGTTCCTTATACGAACTACAACTGAAAAATCTTTGTCCGGCATTCTTTTCCTTTCTGCAAACAACCACTACATACATATCTCCGCAATAACAATTTGAATATGATCGTTGTCCTCTTGGCATGGATGGACCAACATGATGTATAGGCGTTAACAAATTTCCGTCAGCTATAATTTGATGACCTGGTCTTTCGGAAGAAACAACTTCACGTAAACGAGCGTGTAACGTTGATGGTCTAGAATGGAATTTACACGGTATTGTTTCGAATTGTGTTTCCGAAACGTGATCAACATCAAAGTCAATATGACTTGAGCTTGCGACACCGATTTTCGCTTCAACTTCACCACAATGTTTCATCAACGTTTCATCATCTATCTCCCAAACATTCATGTCTACCGTCAAAATAAATAATAAAACATTAACATATAAATTAGCGTTTTCAATTTACTATTACTTAAATAGGGTTTCCTAGGTCATTAAACATTAACAAATAATTCAACAGTAACAACAACATTGCCTTGTAATTAACATTTCTAATACCAATAACTCTTCATTTTCAACACCATCAACAGTAATAAAATTTGATCAAAATTTCCAAAAACATTAATTATTATTTTTGTTTTGTAACGATGAAGAAGATGATTCCATATATAGTTTAGCAACTATTTGGTGGATAAGGTGATTAAGGATTTAGTTATGGAAGAAAAATTGGATTGGAATGGATATGAAAAATGAGGAGGGTTTTGGGAAGAAAATGGAAAATGTGTAAAATGAGGTCAGACTGTGCTCTCTGTCTATTTGATGCTCGAAAATGAGTTTGCGCATTTCATGATTGCGCAAGCCTTGCGCATTCCATAATTGCGCAAGACTTGCGCAATCATGGAATGTGCAAGCTTTAATTAAAAAATAAATTTAATACTTGCGCATTTCAAATTTGCGCAATTACTAATTGAAACCAGGTCTAGTTTGACAATTAGTTTTTGCCGAGGCATATTTCTATGATTTTTTTGCCTTGTTTGAAAATTTGTCCTTTATATATATCATTTGGTTGACTTTTCAAATGTTCAGTTTGGGAGAAATACTTTCCTATTTTATTTAACAATTGAACTTAACCTCCCATTCTCATAAAGTTTTATTGTCAACCAGTGATGATTAACTCAACACAAATGTGAGTAGTGAGGCTAGGACATTTTTACCTAACAAATCTCTTCAACGTAACGAACTATAACTGAAATTGTCATAAGAAACTATATTATGATCAGTGATTTTTGTCCATAATATTTCAAAATACATATAAAACTTCAATTACTTTTTACTCGAGACGTGTGTGTAAAAGTTTAAGCTAGCAGTAATACCCAGTCACTTTATGTACTTAACAAATTCTCATTAGTAGTTCTTAAAACACAGTGATATTCGCAAAGGTTGTAGAGATATTTCTGTCATATCATAATCTATAAATGATGGAAGAATTGAAATTACTGCAAAAAATGTGCATCATTTCGTTTCTTAGCGTTTCATCGTGAAATATAGTTAACCTTCTTTAATATTTCAAAGGTTTATTTAACTGATTCACGTATATATTTCTTTTTTGTTATGTTAGGTAGGGAAACTCCCCTGCTACAGCTACAGGACATCAAATTTGCTAGCTGCAAAAACTTTAAATTAATGAAGTGGTCAAATTAGTACGATTAATTGAAATATCAGTTGAAGAGAAAGAAAAAAGAAAAAAGAAAAAAAAAAAAGTGAGAGTACATTTTAAACAAGTGACAACATACCGTTGCTAACACAAAATAATTTGCAGATACAAGAGGAAAAAGGAGAATATAAACCGACGCACAAGATATGTTTCGAGATAGTTTTCAGTAGAGTGTTATTTTTTCTCACAGTATGCACTTTTTATTTGAAAATTGGTAACTGCCGTTTAAACTCATGTCTTTTGGTTTCACAGTCCAAACATCCTAGTAATTTGTTAGTGGTTTTGAACTCGTGTCATGCACTTATGCTTTTATACGAATTTGGTTTTTCTGTTCTTTTTTAAAAATGCCATTGCAATGAAAATTATCGATTTCCCTGCTAGCTATACTATCGAGAAGTTCTTAACTATTGTATTAGGCAATTAAATCAAATTAATTACTTGAAATGGTAGTCAGAATAATTTTAACTTACTTGGAGACCATAAGCATATTGCTTATGTTATGCGTAGTGAAATTTATTTTATTTGACGGAAGCGAATTCTTTGATCATAACCTAGTATTGTCTATTTAAGTATCAATGCAACTTAAAAACTAATCATGCAATCTCATATATATATAATAGCAGAAATAAGAGACAGAAGATTTAATGTGGTTCGGATATGAATATCCTACGTTCATGGAAATCCAACTACTTTTATTCAGCAAGTACAAGAAATTACAAGTAACTCAAGATTAGAGAGTTAAAACATATGTGGAGATTCTTCCTAATCCGTCACTCAATTGAAGAGTTACAAAACAGAGCACAAAAATTGGCAGAGTCTTTGCTCTTTAAATTTTTCACCATTAAAGTGTAGAAGCTCCGGTATTTCTAAAATGAGAAAGTAAGCATGACAGTTGCAATATATCAACTCTGAGATCTGGTTCGACATCAGTACTTGGCATCTAGATCGGCAAAGCACACATTAATTTGGTTCGATAAGAATTTGATTGGGCATCAGCACATTGGATTTGGACTAGCATACCATATCCGAACCAAAAATCCGGAACGGCAACACTTTGGCTCGGTATTTTTATCGAACCAAAAATCTAGACCGGCAAACATACTTCCCCCTGCTAAAAATTACCGTCATCATCGAACGAAATCCACTTTTCCACCGAATCAAATATTTGGTTCGGTATCACTAAATGGTATCGCTATAACTACCGGACGAGATCACTACTTCATCAAACAACTATCTCTTCTCCTCATCAGCTAGCGAGCCAACCATTACCGGATGAGATTTCTCGTCCGGCATTCTACACATCACCGCTTAGAATAAGATCATCACCAGACCAGATTTCTGATCGGCATCTCCACCGCCTAAAGAAATTCCTGGTTTATTTAGAAGCCCTAGCACATCACCGGACGACATTGCTTCTGTAGGATCGATTTCACCCTAGAGGGGGGATGAATAGGGTGATACTATTAATTATAAAAATTTATTTGCGGAAGTTTATATAATTTCAACACAGATCACAGAATAGTAGCATCACATATAATAGTAGAATAAAAACAGAATACATAAATTTACCCAGCTTCGGCAAAACCCTACATACGTGCTGCCTTCAAGGTTTCTATTAGAAATTAAGCAGTCAAACGCTTACATACGTAAACTCGCGACACCCGCCATCTACTAACCTTAACTCTACGCTCAAAACCCTACCACAACTCAACCACCGAGTTGCGAATTCTCGAAATACACCACCGTAGTTCGTCCCCTAGTCACAAGACTAGAAATTACAATAGTTTAAAAATTAAAATACAAAATAAAAACAATTTTAAAAAAAACCCTTATTATCTAAAGCCTTATATAATTAATAACCAAATAAACAAGGCCGGCCCAATAAAACAAACAAGTGATAAGATAATCCCTTTCTCCTTTTTATTTCTTCGGCCTGTCTCGTCTTTGAAAATGGCTGCTCGTTCTCGTTCGTTTCCTCTTCAACTAAATTAGGGTTTCTGTGAAATTCAAAGAAGCCGACTTTAAATGCTCGATTGAATAGACGATTCAGCGTTCCTTGTTTGTCAATCGATGGTCTCTTTTATTTACTTCGACTACTTCGAATTCGATCGAGTTCGAAAAGGTTTCGGTATGTAATTTTTGCTCTTTTGCTTTTCTAGTTGAATGTTTTAACTCGATCGACGATTCAAGTTATTGACATAATATTTGTTCTGTTGTTGCTTGAACTCGAATGCTTTTTTACGGCCAAAGATGTATGGGTTATATATGATTTGAGTCCATAAAATTTAGTTCGTCTGATAATTTGAATTCGTCTGATAATATTTGGCTCGGCCGTTTGATTTTCTATGGATGAACGTGATGATTTCTGACCTTTTCAAATTCGTATATTTCTGTGTTTACTTGATAATCATGGCTTTGATCAATTTCGTGGCCACTACGGCTTGACTTGATTTGACGATGTTGATTTCGTTCTTTGTGCTGTTCATTTTATTCTTTTGACTTTGGCATGTCTGTTCATCCCTGTAGCATTCTTGACCTGTTCGATTTTTCCATGCCGTTCCTTGACTTGGGCCACTTGAAATATTTTATTATGCTCTGTATATACTCTCTGATTTATCCTGAATTTTACATGTGAGCATTTGACTTGATTTCGTGCTTGACTTTGTTTCTGCCTGGTTTCACTGCATAACTTGTTTCATGTCTTCACTGGTCTGATCATGCTACTTGTATGTGGTCTTGTTGACAATGTATGCATGCATCTATTATTTATGACTTGGTCTTGCATTGCAATGACCACTGCCATTTGATTCTGAGGTTGCGTTAAGATCTGGGTTGAAATGTGCTGGTTGTCACTCTGTTGTAGTTTGAATTATGATGAGTTGCTTTTGTGTTCATGTAGGCTGCACATCCATGTTGCCTCCTACGTTTCATTTTTGTTCATTGTGTATTTGTGTGCACTGTCAACTGCTTGTATGCTTCATGTATCCGGTCATTACATAATTGATTGTTGTGCATTGTTTCGTATATGTGATTGCTTGCCATTTTAAACTGTTGCACTGTTTCCATGTTGCCTCAAGTACATGTATATTGTTACTGCATTTGCTTATCTAGGTTGTAGCCTCGAGCTCTGTCTTCACTGCAGCCATATGTATGCTATATATTTGCTTGAGTCTGGTTCCATTGAGGATGCTATGTGCTTGTTGTATATATGCACCATGGTTTTGTTGAAGTCCAGTTTCATTTTAATCTGTACATTCATATTATATTTTTCTTGAGTTTCACTTTGACTTCAATTTGAACCTTATGTGTAGTTGTTGTCTTCATATACATGCCGAGTCTTGTTGACATCGTCTACATGTTGCATGTTGTATTGTCTTACTTGAATCTTGGTTTTGTTTACATATATTTCCTGACCGTCTCGAACTCCATGTCTGGTTTTCTCCTTGTTTCAGTGCTTATATATGTTCACTGATATAATGTCTTCAAGTATATAACACCGAACCTTTTTGGTCGAGACTTTGTTTTAGTTGTCTCGAATATTTTCTTGAATTTGTGCATTTTTAATTGCACCTGTGTTGAATCCATCTTTAAAGATTGGGTTTGACCTTGTGCTCGTATCATGACTTTATATTTATTTCACTTGAGTTGAACCGGCTTTTAATATTGGTTTGACCATGTTCTCACCTATCCCTGTAACTTTATCAAGTGTATATCGGTGTGCACGGCCTTGTGGCATATCCAGTGATACACTATGTATGTCATAAGTTGTCCGTGTATGATGAATTCAAAACTAAATGATGACGAACAACCCAAATAATCGAGGCAAATAATATTTTAAAAAATACACATTTTATTTTACACTGCAAAATATTTTCTTTTCAATTTTACTGCATTAATGTTTGTTTTGCACATTGCTCAGATGCTGGATTCAATCTGCAATAGAGTTGAAGATAAATACGAGAGTATGAGTGAAATGTAGTGAGGAGAACATGTGTAAATGAAAATTGTGATGTAGTCAAAATTGTGTTGTAATTGAAATTGTGTATATATAGTGAGAGCAGTACTATTCAAAATTATAATAAATATTTGTTTGAATAAAATATTTGTTTGAATTTAAATTTCGTGTTATTTATTTTATTCAGCAAATATTTATTAATTATGTGAAAAATAAAATAGTTCATTAACAAATACATTTAAATTAATATATATATATATATATATATATATTATCATAAAAAAATCATATATTCGCATATTTAACAGCTTCCTCCTCCTCGTCGATCTAGGTTTCATGACTTCTCCAATTTGGTCTGTACATGTTTGAATCGCACAATTTTAACACTCCACATCGACTCAAATATGAATGTCTCATCATATAAAAAAAATCAACATAGACATTGTTGGGTCTAATATCCCATGGCACTCAAGTAACATAATTTAAACTGATCAAGGTTGAGCAATGCTTAAACTTGTCCTTTGGAAATCACTTTATCATCATATCTGAAGGATTATCCAAAGTACGCACCTTCAACAATTTAATCTTGTTTCATTCTTCCTCATGCATAGGAAAGAAACCTCTAACATTAACGTGCTTCGTTTGAGAACTATAAGCTTGATTCTCTATAAGATGAATCGCACTCTGACTGTTTGAATATAGCTCCACTGTTTGCCATACCACTGAAAGATCATCCAACAACCGAAGTAAGTATAATCCTTCCTTTGTTGCTTCCACAATCGATATCAACTCTGCTTCGGTAGTCGACAAAGCTATCACTACAAAAATTTTGATTTTTAGTAGCGCCCAAAAAACGCTATTAAAAATTTTAACACCGTTTTGATGAACGCTGTTATAGATCCCGCGACAAAAAATACCTGATTTTTAGTTGCACTTATTTCAACGCTACCACAAATCGTTTTACTGCAGCGTTTATGATACATCACTAAATTCTTTTTTTGCAGTGTGTATAAAACGCCACCAAAAAGTTTTTTGACGCTACCAATAAAATTTTCAATTTTACCCCTACTTTAAGGTTGCGTTTACTCAACGCCATTATATGTATTTTCATAGCGTTTTTGAAACGCTACTAAAAGTTGATGATCATTTTGCACTATTTTTTCATGCTATTATTTCCTGTTGATGGTCTATTTTATTTCTACTATATCAATCAACAATCGCTCACATAATCATCATATTCGAACAATTAAAAAAACATATTAATCATATAGTCAAATAGGATATCCATAACCATTGTAATACAATAGTTTTTTGATAAAAAAACCAAATTCACATACAATAACCATTCGTATACAAATTTACACACTAAGTACTAATAAAATGTTATACCAAACTGGTGCACCCAACAAATATATATCTACAACTTCCTGTAGCCAGTATCCTGAAACACTACCTCTGTCAACCTTCATTACCCTTTACAACTTCCATACGTCTTCTCCATCACTTGATCCGTTGCATTTAATACATCTTCAAGTGTCAGATGCTCTCCACCTTGAAAAACCATTAATTTTCCTTCTCCTCCGTTAACCCAATAACGGAAGCCAATACCACTACACCCGCCATTAACCCAATAACGGAAGCCTATCAAAACAGAAGCCAATACCACTACACCCTCCATTAACCCAATAACAATACCCGCTATCACCCCTGCACTCAACCCTGAACCTGACCCGCATAGCCTTAAAGTCAATCCACAAAGATTGATATTGTTACCCATAAAAGCATCAGATGTAAATCTACTATCGTTTAAACCTTGTGGTCACACACCACTAAAGCTGTTGTAAGAAAGATTCAATTTTTCCAAATGGTTCAACTCAATAATTGAATCAGGAGCAGCCCTGGATAAGTTATTCGAACTTAAGTCAAGTTCTTGCAAATTACTGAGACTAGTAACAAACTCAGGAAACTCTCCTACAAATCTATTACCGCCAAAGTCTAAAACTTTAAAATTATTGTTGATTCATGAGTTTTGATTCATGACACAAGCTTCAGAGATTATACGACGAGAATACTATACGAAAGCGACAAAAAGAGAATAAGTGTATATTATGCACTACAAAGGAGACAAGACTACAATCCAGAGATTAGTATGAATATTTTAATGTATTGAGTCTTAGAATATTGTTAAAATCATTCTTCAAGTAGTCACACACATACACAAATTGATTTATATTAAGTTATACATAAATTAGTGTGTACTGTGCAATTGACAACAGGTCGGCTGACCGACCAGAAACCTCGGTCGACCGACTCTGTGTCAAGTGCACAGATATACATTGTTTTGTATACGGTTTTAAACCTCAGCTGACCGGCCAGTTTTCTCGGTCGACCGACCTGAACACAACGGCTAGTTTTCTGAAGAGTTGCGATTGTTCACGAAGAGGAATGTCCCTCAATCCAAGAGATATGGACACAGCTTTTGATTGAAACTCTTTATAAAAGATTATAACTATTCTATAACTATATAAACATGTTCAAATCACTTCTACAATCATCGATTCTGGTTTATATTTCTGAAATCTGTTCTCTATTTATTTCTGCAAATAAAAGCATTCATTCTCATTCAATATCTCTAGAATCTCTGAATTAATTTATATACTTCGATTCTACGAGATTATCTTCCTTCTAAATCTTCACATACACTACATATTCTTCAGGATTTGATTATAGGAAATTGTACTATCAAAAGACAATCCGTGTTATTTAGAATACATTCGTCAACAAAGTATTTGTATTAAGTTGAAGTCCTCTTCGGCTGTTGAGGCGAAAAAATTCCTGTTCGGCTGCTCAGGTGTGATATACCTATTCCTCCGGGTTAAGTGAGGGGTTTAGTCTAAATCCAGAGGATATTTGGGGACTGGACGTAGAACAGGAAGTTCAAACCAGTATAAAAATTCCTGACGTGCTTACTTTAATTCTTATTTTACTGCTATTATCAGTTTCCGCATTTATATATATTATATTACACGATCCTTAGTACTGCACGTACACTTTCATTTGGTATCGGAGCAAGGTTTCCTATAACTGTCACAAAGTTATTTAATATTTATTTCTAGTAATATGGCAATGACACAAACTAACAATGTTAGCACTAACACTAATACTATTTCACAGAGGGTCAATCAACTTCACGACCTCCACTTTTTAATGGTTTAAATTATAATTATTGGTCAACTAGAATGAGAACCTATATGCAATCTAGTGGTTTTGATATCTGGAATGTTATACAAAGAGAGTACACAACTCCTACTGGAGAATACTCAACTTGGAGTAACACACAAAAAGTAGATGCTCATCAAATGCAAAGGCTATGAATATTCTATTTTGTGCATTAGATTGAAATGAATTCAATAGAGTTAGCATGTGCACTTCTGGTTATGAAATATAGAGAACACTTAAGATAATACATGAGGGAATGAACAAAGTTAAATTAAGCAAAATTTCAATGCTGAAAAATCAATTTGAAAATTTCAAAATGAGGTCAAACGAACCTATAAATGATATGTACTCTAGATTTCAGGATATTCATCATGTTCTACTATCATTAGAACAAACATTTACTGATTTTGATATTGTCACAAAAATCTTAAATTCTTTAACTGATGAATGGGAAAGAAAAGTCCTAGCCATTGAAGAAGCAAGTGATTTGTCAACATTAAAACCAGAAGAATTGATAGGTAATTTAATGTGCTACGAAGTAAATTTACAGGCAAAGAGAAATGTAGCACAAGAAAAGAAGAATGTGGCATTTCAAGCAGAAAAAGATGATTCCGACTCAGAGAATGAAGATATGGTAATGATTGCTAAAAATTTCTGAAAGTTTCTGAAATTCAAAAGAAATAAATTCAGGGGAAACAAAAATAATTCCAACAACAATATCAACAGTAGCAAATCATCATCTTCAGCAATGGAATGTTATGAATGTCACAAGAAAGGTCACATGAAGAAAGATTGCCCTGAACGTAAAAAGAGCAATTTTAAGAAGGACAAAACCAAACGAAGAGCTTTTTCAGTCACTTGGGATGACACAGACTCATCATCTTCATTAGAAAGTGAAAGTGACAATGAAAAATGAACAAGCAAATGTGTGCTTCATGGCTTCATCAGACGATGTAAGTGATCTTAGTTTTGAAGATTTAATTGAAATTAATTCTGAATTAGTAGATTTAGCAAAGCAACTTAAAAAGAAAAATAAAGATTTACAAAGAAAATTAGATAGGACAGTCTTAGAAGTAGATATGCTGAAAGATGAAAAGAAAATATTAGAAGAAGAACTTGAAATTTCTCAACAATCAAATTCTAACTTATCTTCTCAAATTTCTTCAATAACTGAAGAACTAGAAATTCAGAAAAATAAAAATGATGTTTTATTTTTTGAAAATGATGGTTTAAATTCTAAAATTAAAGATTTAGATTTTGAAAAATCTAGTCTAAAAATAAAATTTGATGACATCTCTAACAATATCTCCAATTTCAATAAAGGAAGAGAGAATCTTTCTAAAATACTATAAAATTCTCAATCTACAACAACAAATCTGGACTAGGATTTAAGAAACAAAATAAGTTTGCTAAAAGTGGAATTAATAATAATATTAAAAAGGATATTAAGAAAACAGTTTGGTCAAACACTAAAACCATTAAGATATGGATTCCAAAATCAAATAATGTTTTAATAAGAAATAAACATATCAAAATGTTTATGGAAACTGTTCATAATAACAAAAACTATGTTTATAAAGGGAATTCTGAACCCGTATGGGTTTGGCTTCCTAAGATCTAACTCTTAGGACCCTAAAAAGAAACGGGTACCAAATTTTTATAAATTTTTTTGCAGGTCCACATAAAAGGAGAGGAAAATGGATTTTAGACAGCGGTTGCTCAAAACAAATGACTGGAAACAAAGAAATGTTGTCAAATATTATCTACTCAAATGGAGGATCTGTCACTTTTGGAGATAACTCTAAAGGTTATATCACCGGTAAAGGCGATGTCAGCAGCAACGGTACCACTAATTTACCTCTCATTACTGATGTTTTATTAGTCAAAAATTTAAAACATAATTTATTGAGTATTAGTCAGTTATGTGATAAAGGTTTTAATATAACTTTTTCAGAAAATAAATGTAATATTTTCGATAAAAATCATAACACTATTTTTGAAGGAATAAGAGATAAAAACATTTATATTTTAAATATGAACGTTAAAAATGATTCAAATTTATGTTTAATAGCTAAGGAAAATGATTCCTGTCTTTGGCACAAAAGATTTTGTCACATAAATTTTAAAACCATCAACAAATTAGCTAAAAATAAATTAGTTAAAGGATTACCTGACATAAAATTCAAAACAAATATATTTTGTGATGCATGTAAATTAGGAAAATTAACAAAATCTTCTTTTAAATCAAAAAGGGTAATTTCTACAGAACAACCACTTGAACTTTTACACATGGATCTTTTTGGTCCAACACAAGTTCAGTCTATTAATCATAATAGATATGTGTTTGTTATTGTAGATGATTTCTCTAGATACACTTGGACTTTCTTTTTAAAAAATAAAAGTGATACTTTTGATAATTTTAAATTGTTTGTTAAAAGAATACAAAATATTAAAGTTTGAAAGTTAAAAATATCAAAAGTGATCATGGAGGAGAATTTGAAAATGAAGTTTTTGAACAATTTTGTAACAAGAAAGGTATTAACCATAATTTTTTATTTCCTAGAACACCACAACAAAATGGCGTTGTAGAAAGAAAAAAATAGTACATTACAAGAATGTGCAAGAACTTTATTAAATGGAACCAATTTATCAAAACATTTTTGGGCGGAAGCTGTAGCTACTGCTTGTTATGTATTGAATCGTATTTCCATTCGACCGTTAACTAAGAATACTCCATATGAACTTCTAAATGGAAGAAAACCAAATATTTCATATCTTAAAGTTTTTGGCTCTAAATGTTTTATTTTAAATACTAAAGATCAACTAGGAAAATTCGATCCAAAATCCGATGAAGGAATATTCGTTGGATATTCGAAACGAAGTAAAGCTTATCGAATTTTTAATAAAAGAACTCAAATTATTGAAGAAAGTTTACATGTTTCATTTGACGAAAATTTTAAATATATAAATCCAAAATTACCATCGATTCTGATGATGAAGCTACTCAGAATGAAAATAGTAATACTGAAGATATTTTCAATAATGATCATGATATTACTGAAAATGAGAATATTACTACTAATATAATAAAATCTCCACCTAAAATTTTACGACATCATCCTATGCAAAATATAATTGGAGAAATAAATACGAACGTTAAAACCAGACATCAATTAAATCAAGTTGGTCATGTAGCTTTTCTCTCTAACATAGAACCTAAGAATATAAAAGAAGCCTCAACCGATGACTACTGGATTCTTGCTATGCAAGAAGAACTAAATCAATTTGAACGAAACAAAGTTTGGGAACTTGTTCCTAGTCCAAGTGATCAATCAGTTATCGGTACTAAATTGGTCTTTAAAAACAAAGCAGATGAACTAGGAAATATAATTAGGAATAAAGCTAGATTAGTTGTACAAGGATATAATCAAGAAGAGGGAGTAGACTATGAAGAAACGTGTTTGCTCCAGTCGCCCGACTTGAAGCAATACGAATCTTATTAGCGTTCGCATGTTTTCATAATTTTAAACTTTATCAAATGGATGTTAAAAGTGCTTTTTTAAATGGTTATATAAAAGAAAATGTTTTTATTGAACAACCACCACTTTTTAATCATGAAAAATTTCCGGATCATGTTTATAAACTAAAAAAAGCTTTATATGGTCTAAAGCAAGCACCTCGTGCTTGGTATGATCGTCTTGAAAGCTATTTATTAGAATCTGGTTTTGAAATTGGTAAAGTAGATCAAACACTTTTTATTAAGAAAACTAATAAATATATTTTAATAATTCAAATATATGTTGATGATATCATTTTTGGTTCGACAAATGAAAAATTATGTTAGGATTTTTCAACTATAATGACAAATGAATTTGAAATGTCTCATATGGGAGAATTGTCATATTTTCTTGGATTACAAATTAAACAAATTGAAAATGGAATTTTTATTAATCAAGAAAAATATTGTTATAATTTAATTAAATGATTTGGTCTAGAAAACACTTCTGCCAAACCAACTCCGATGAGCACAACGATTCATCTCGACAGAGACGAAGAAGGCAAAAATGTTGATCAAAAACTATATCGTAGTATGATTGGATCATTATTATATTTAATAGCGAGTCGACCCGATATTATGATGAGTGTTTGTTTATGTGCTCGATTTCAAGCAAATCCCAAAGAATCACATATGCGAGCAGTTAAACGTATTATTCGTTATCTAACTAAAACCAAAGATTTCGGACTATTCAATCCGAAAGAATGTCCTTTCGAATTAGTCTCCTATAGCGATGCTGATTTTGGAGGAAGTCGGACGGATCGAAAAAGTATGAGTGGAACGTGTTATTTCATTGGACGTTCCTAGGTCTCTTGGTTTAGTAAGAAACAAAACTGTGTTTCTTTATCGACGTGTGAAGAAGAATATATATCTGCTGCTTTGGCATGTGCACAAGTCGTATACATGCAACAAACACTACAAGATTTTAATTGTTATCTTGAAAAAACTATAATTTATTGTGATAATACTAGTGCAATAAATCTTTCTAAAAATACGGTAAATCACTCACGAACAAAACACATTGATATTCGTCATCACTTTCTTCGTGATTGTTTGGAAAAAGGATTGATAAATTTAGAATTTATTAATACTGAAAATCAAATTGCTGACATTTTTACCCTTTAAATGAAAATAGTTTTATCAAACTTAGACGAGATATAAGAATAATGTCTTTAAAAGATTTACAGATAAAAATATGCAAAAATATTGAAAAACAAAAATTGTTTTATTTCTGACTAAAGCGGAACTTGAACTCATGATCTCTGACTTGTTTGATAGATTTTTTGTTATAGCCACCTGAGCTATGGGTGTTTCTTGTCTTAGTTTTCCTTAAAATTTGTTTTATTTGTTTTGTTTTTCAGAAATAACTATTTTTAGTTCTAAACTTGTAAATCATACATTTACAAACGGTTTTATTGTTAAACTTCTATGATTATATTTAAAATTAGTTCATGTCCACTAGTTTTTTCCCAGCAAACAGATGTTTATATATACTATGCTTATCTTTCAAAACATATACCAAGAAAATTTAAAAAAAAAACAAAACCTGAAAAATGTCTTCAAACAATGACCCCTATAATTCCGAAAACTCCCATCTATCATACTCATCTCCGGACGATGATGTTTCTGACCAATTCCTGAAAATGACCCCTATCCTACCTTTCCCATGCCTAAACGTATCCTTGATTTCTCTTCTCCGGGTAAAGACCCCGGACACGGGTGGACACCATGGGATGAATCCCATACAGGCTATACACCTTAAAAGAAAAAAGGAAAGAATACAATGGTAATATCTCCATCCACCAAACAAAAAATTGATGAAATACATCACCACCACCAACAACAAATGAATATGCAACGGGAACTCTACTATGAACAAAAAGTCACGGCAAGATGTTTAAGTTTTCTAGAAAAGATTGCCATGAAAGTTTGTTCATCAAAAAAAGATGATGTTGCTGAACCTTCTTATAGAACCCCATCCTCTTCAAATCCTGTTCAAACTCCAATAGCTCCAAGATGGTCACCTATAGAAGATGTTCCTACCCCAAACTCATGGGAACGTAGATTTTAACGAACGGTGCCTAAAACTTTTATATATATACATATATGTTGTTGTTTTCAATAAGATGTATAAATATAATGCAATGATAATAAAATTTAAATTTCTATCATTTTTTTTATAACAGCAAAAACTGTGCATTTCTAACAGTGTCGGCCGACCGAAGAACCTGAGTCGGTCAGCCGAAACCATCCCGAAAGTTTCAGCTACTCTCAGTTAACCAAGTCGGTCAGCCGACCAAGTAATTTCGACCGACCGAACGTGTAGACAGCTGTTTGCTATTCCTTTTTACCTCATATTAGTAACCCATCCTTTCACCTTTTCAACTTACCTCTTCACTCTTGCTTTTCCAATTTCAGTTTTTACCCTAGCCCCCATTAAAGTTTTTTCAAATTTTTATCTTTTCTTCAAAAACAATGGCTCCAAAGAAGAAATCAAAGACTACCGGTGGCTCATCTTCATCAACTCCCGTAGATACTCAAATCGCTTCATGGCTTGTCAATGACGTAGCACTTCAAAGATGGATACAACTTCAAGATACCAAAATCTTTGTAGAATCATTTGAAAGTTATCCTGATTTCGTTTCCTACCGTATTGAAAATGTCGCAATTAAAAGCGGGCTCGATACTTTTCTAGACCATAGAAAGAATAATTTGAAAATTAACCACATTATGGTCAAATTGTTTCTTGCTAACCTAAATTTTGTCAACCCTCCTAGAAACACTGAAAATTGTGTTTGGACATCGGTATGTGGCACCTCAATTTTCCTTTCCGTTTATCGAATTAACCACATTTTAGATGCTAGACCGGGTGGAATCTCATTACACGATGTAGATTGTAATATATCAAGTCGTGACCACATAAACCATTTATTTTTCAAAGATGATGCTACGGATTTTAGACAAACATCACCACTTAGACCTAGAGCTAGACATTTTCATCGTTTCATGATGAAATCCATTGTACCAAGAGGCGGCTCCTACCACTTAGTATATCCTAAAAATTTTAAAGCTTCATATGCTATATGTTCGAATACACAAGTCAGTTGGGTACAATTACTCATGGATGAGTTTCTCTCATTTAAGCAAGGCAAGATGCTTCATATTTATTGTGGAGAGTACATAGTGAGATTGATCAATAGCTTCGTCCCACATGCTCCGGAATCCGAAACCTCCAAAGTTCGTTCTTTTGATTCAAGGACCATAAAACTAATGAGTTGCCCGATGAACCTCCTAGATTTATACCATTTAACCAATGGAGTACTACTCCTCGAGAACAACTGCGCCGTAGCTTTTCTACACCTCAACCATCAACTCATGTTACGGAACGTCTAACACGCCAACATTTAATTCAAAGACCAACTCCTGGAATTAGTACAGAGGCGGCCTTGATATTTTGGCTCAAAGTCAACTAGGCTTGGATACCCGGCTACGAAAAATTGATGGTCGTTTCAAGAAAATCAAGGGCTTCTTTGTGAATTTATGGGATGCCTTATCATGTACTTCCGAAGCCGGTGCCTCTTATGTTGCTCCTGCAAAAAGGCCAGCGCCAAACTTCTCTTTTTCCACTTCGGAGAATACAAGTTCCGGTACATCAGGAACTCACACTTCTAACGCTCAAAGACGTAGTAAGAAACATGCTCCTATGGAAGAAAATATCCGTCCAGAATTTTGGGATTCCGATGATGATGAGGAGTGATCATATTGTTTTACAACTTGCTATCTCATAATTTCAAGTATTCTGTTTTTGGATGTTGTGTACTAAGTAAACATCATTAATACTCCTATTTGCTTTGAGTATGTACTATTTAAAACTCGATGTTTTCTTATGTTGTGTTACATGTTCCATATTTTTTATACATCTAATAAGTATTCCTTTATGTCGATGACAAAGGGGGAGAAATATATGAAAGCTAACAAATTTTTGCAGAAAAGTCACCATATATTCAGGGGGAGAATTACAATTTATACTACTTCGTCACATAAGTACTGTCATCAATCAAAAAGGGGGAGAATGTTGATTCATGAGTTTTGATTCATGACACAAGCTTCAGAGATCATACGACGAGAATACTATACGAAAGCGACAAAAAGAGAATAAGTGTATATTATGCGCTACAAAGGAGACAGGACTATAATCCGGAGATTAGTATGAATATTTTAATGTATTGAGTCTTAGAATATTGTTAAAATCATTCCTCAAGTAGTCTCACACATACACAAATTGATTTATATTAAGTTATACATAAATTAGTGTGTACTGTGCAATTGACATCAGGTCGGCTGACCGACCAGAAACCTCGGTCGACCGACTCTGTGTCAAGTGCACAGATATACATTGTTTTGTATACGGTTTTAAACCTTAGCTGACCGGCCAGTTTTCTCGGTCGACCGATCTGAACATAACGGCTAGTTTTCTGAAGAGTTGTGATTGTTCATGAAGAGGAATGTCCCTCAATCCAAGAGATACAGACATAACTTTTGATTGAAACTCTTCATGAAAGATTATAACTATTCTACAACTATATAAACATGTTCAAATCACTTCTACAATCATCGATTCTGGTTTATATTTCTGAAATCTATTCTCTATTTATTTCTGCAAATAAAAGCATTCATTCTCATTCAATATCTATAGAATCTCTGAATTAATTTATATACTTCGATTCTACGAGATTATCTTCCTTCTAAATCTTCACGTACACTATATATTCTTGAGGATTTGATTATAGGAAATTGTACTATCAAAAGACAATCCGTGTTATTCAGAACACACTCGTCAACAAAGTATTTGTATTAAGTTGAAGTCCTCTTTGGCTATTGAGGCGAAAAAATTCCTTTTCGGCTGCTCAGGTGTGATATACCTATTCCTCCGGGTTAAGTGAGGGGTTTAGTCTAAATCCAGAGGATATTCTGGGACAGGACGTAGAACGGGAAGTTCGAACCAGTATAAAAATTCCTTGAGTGCTTACTTTAATTCTTATTTTACTGCTATTATCATTTTCCGCATTTATATATTATATTACATGATCCTTAGTACCGCACGTACACTTTCATTATCACAGCTGGGGTTTACAGTAGTAGGCGTTGGAATTGATCCAGAGAGTTGATTACCATGTAAACTAATGCTTGGTATTTGATTGCACAGATTCCAAATAGAAATAGGAAGTGGACCATTAATTTGATTTTGACTTAAATCCAGTTCAGAAAGCAAAGGACTGTTTCTAAGCTCAAGTGGGATAGTGCCAGTTAAGGAATTAGCTTCTAAAAGCAAGGATTCTAATGAAGATAGCTCACCAATTTCTTTGGGTACAAAGCCATTTAGAGCATAAGCAGGGTGATTAGGCTTATAGATCCATAGTATAAGATTTTTAGGTGATTTTTAGGTGATTAGGCTTATGATCTTCATAATTGCTACTTCACAAGTGAAAGCCTAATCACCCTGCAGGGTGATTAGTAACTTGCTATAATCATGTTGTTTTCTTTTTCTGAAGAAACTTTGCTCTATAAATTCCCTTTATTATTTTTTTGTTGAAGAAAAAATAGATTCAAAGGAACACTGCTATACAATCAGTTTTAGGAACTAAAAAGCATAAGTTTCAGAAAACAAAGAGAACGAAATCAAGGGGACCACCTCTGGGTGGTATCTGATTCCTCCCTTCATAGGGCCTCTTGCATTATCATGTTGCACTCTGATCCAACAAATGATGCCAACGATCCATCATCCTTTGGAATTGTGCACTCAACCTGCAATCCTAATTAAATAATATTAATAAAAACACAAATGAAGGTGTTTTGATGAATAATATCTAACATAAACCATTTTCAGAAAGTTGAAATCCATTATTGACTTGGTTCAAACAATTAGTCAACATTGCAAAACTTCAGAAACATGACCAAATAATCTAATTCATTCAATAAAAATTTAAAAGAATATGAAGAGTTCAAAATCATGCATGC
Source organism: Allium cepa (assembly GCA_030765085.1). Classification (NCBI taxonomy): domain Eukaryota; kingdom Viridiplantae; phylum Streptophyta; class Magnoliopsida; order Asparagales; family Amaryllidaceae; genus Allium; species Allium cepa. The sequence continues at coordinate 638,600,751 of CM060941.1, forward strand.
ACCTTGATCTCTCTGAAAGGAATAAGCAAACTCTTTTCCAGTTTAGAGTCCAATCCCAGAAGCTGAAGGAAAATTACGAATGCTATGAAGGAATAATCCAAAGAGGTCGACTGCGTCCTTTTTTGTGATATCCCAGAAATTTGGGACAATATCAATTTAATAATCGACATTAAAAAATTAAATTGATTTGATAATATTTGTAATAATATATGAATTGATTTATTAATCTTCTTTTAAATTAATATTTATCTGATAATTTATCTTTTAGAAGTTAATCAAATTGCCTTCTATTTATAATGAATATATATCTGTATATATATTGTACATGGAAAATCTTTGTTTTAAATTTAATGAATAGACATGTTTTTAATCTTAATATTTTTGATAATTTAGAAATTTGATATTTAAGCTATTTAATAAATGATTATATGATTTTAAATTACTCAAGATTTAAGTTTAGTTGTTTAAAACAAATTTAGCTTACATTTAAATTTAGCAAAAAGGTTTGTTTAATTTGTTTTAAATTTATCTTGATAAAAATAAACAGTTTATTAATAGATAAATACTTTTATAAATCATTTGACTTAGTAATGAGCTCTATTAATTATGTAAATGTTTACAAATTAATTTTTAATAAATATCAACTTTATTTATGTATATGTGTGTTTGAATAAAATTTATGATTTGGACATTAAAAATAAAGGTTTAAAAATGTTCAAATTAAAATAAGCATTTATTAATATTAATATAAGTATAAAGTAAAATAATAATAAGTAATCAAATATTTGTTAGTCTATGTTAAAAAAAAAGAAAAAAAAAGTAAACACACATGTTAGAAAATAGAACTAAATATTAAGACTTAAGTCATAGCAAAGACTAAAACAACAACTATATACTTGGACATAAGATATAACATGCAGGGAATAGTAAAAGTAAAGCTAAGCTAATATAAAAAAAAAAATAAGGCCTGTAAGAAATTTGTAGTGCAAGCTAATGCAAAGGAAAATTTAAAACACATACTTGTAAGTATACAAGACAAAATAATAAAAATAGATGCAGGCAAGAATCATATGATAGGATAGTAAAAAGAAACAAGTATGCCAAACATAACAAAATATCTACATAAGAAATGATGTAATTAGCTAAGTAGGGAACACAAGTACTTAAACATTTAATGCTGGCATAAACTTAAGTCATTTCGAGTTGTATTTAAGCCTCCTAATACAAATATCTTGCCTAATAAGACAATTTTAGTACCTGCAAAGAAATAGCTTGTCTCAGATGCCACTTTCCCCTATAAGTTTATCTTTATACATGCTTTCTAATTCGTTCAACATAGTATTGCATAGCAAACTTTTATTTTTAGCTGAAACTTTGTATAATATCAAAAATATATCAATGCAAAGTCAAAGCAGAAATATTTCACAACAGTTCCAGTTTTAAAGCATAAGCTATTTCAATACTCAGGTGCTCTATTCATTCCTTCAAATGCAATGGTGAGTAACACTTTAAGATTTCTTAAGTATTTAAACCTATTACATGCAAATATTTGAATGCCTGAATATATTGAATGAATATTTATATATTCATTTTTTTACTCTGGATTATTGTGAAAAGGGAATTACTGTATGTTTTAAGCCTGCAAATCCAAACTGTTCTATTATAAACTTGCTTTGTTTTCCCATTATTGTGAGTAACTTATATCTTAAAATAACCTAAGTTAATTTAGTTGTATGAAGAATAGTAGAGATGTCTGATTGTATATGCATTGCATTATATCATGATGAAATGAAGCCTGCATGTTATCTGGAGTTTGCCTCTGTTTAAATTTTCAAAAGCCTGAGTTAATTCAAAAATATTTATTGATCAACTTATTGATTGTTAGGACAAAACATCTTAATAAAATATGTTTTGTTGATTATAAAGTAAATTTTAAAATTTAACTCATGTTAAACAAAATTGATTTGCTCTGTAAACTTTAGGAGCAGTCTAAATCTAATACAAGTGATAATTTCGAATGTCTTAAATTATCCATTCAAGCTTATGAACTTATTACTAAATCAAAATTAGGATTTTTAAAACTCAAATTACATTTTTTAGTTGAGCTATGAACATGCTTTACTGGGTTGAACCATTCGAGCATTTTGGGTTGTCTCTGGAAGTGTAGTTGATCGGAGGGCTTAAGGATTGTTTTGGAGGTAGTTGGATGGTCGGTGAGGCCAGGAAAATTGTCAGGAAGATGATCTATGACCGGAGGTGACGTTGGTAGCTTGTTTTATCTCCTAGACCTAGTTTTGCCTATGGCTAGAAACTTGATCGTTTCGGGGCCAAGAAAGGTTCGAGTTCGAGGAAACTCTGGGGGATGGTTGCGGGGACATGGTAGAAGCTGTAGGCAGAGGCGGTGGTACTCCAGTGGTCGGAGTTTGAAGAGAGGTGGAGGTTTCATGTTTTGGGGCTGTTGCGTGTTGAGTTTCCAGGTTGTAGAGGAGAAGGCTTGTTTTTGTTTCCGAGCAAGTGGTTAGCTTCTGGGGGTTGTGATGGGATCTGGAAGTGACCGGCGTCGTGTGGGGGTGTCAGGGGATGGCCGGAGTTGGCAGGGGCCACGGTGCACGTGCATCGTGCCATTGATGTCTGGCTGGATTTTGGGTGAGTGAGCAGTGGGTTAAACTCAGGGAATTCTCGAGTCACTCGAGTAGATGACTCGAAGCAAGGTGGTGGAAGACTCGAAGCACTGAAGTGGGTTGGTGATTTGATGGTTCCAGTTTCGTATTGTCTCAGTTTTTAGTATGCAGGGTTTTGGACTCGGGGAAGTCTCGAGTAAATTGCATTTTTACTCGAAGCAAGGAGGCAGTTGACCCGAAGTAATTTACTTTGGTCTCAGGTGGAAGTTAAAATTCTACAGGATGTATAAACAACCTGAACATTTAAATTTAAACTAAATTTAAAGCAAAATTTAATGTATGTTAGTTGAAATCATGATGGAATTGAATTTAAGTTTGTCAACTAAGATTTTATAAAGTCTAAATCTAATTAGAAGTATAAAATTCAAATTTATATTTTGAATCTAAAATGCAATTTTAAATTTATTTAAAGGGATTTCAGATTTAAAACTTGGAAATTTCCAGATTTTAAAATTTGATCAGAAACAAAATGTTGCTGTAGTTAAATATGATTTTTGTTAAAGTTTTGATTCAAATGGATATTTGAATTTTAAAGTTTAAAATAGATTTGGATTTAAAAATCAAGTTTCTGACTCTAGTTGTTAAAAGAAAGTTAAATCGAAGTTTTAAATCAAAATAAATTGAGAAATTCAAGTTTGCTTAGAAGTCAAAATCTGAAAATTTAAATCGGTTTAAATATGAATGTTTAAGAATGAGTTCAAAATAAAATAGTTAACAAGTAATTTGTTACAATAAAAAAATTAACTTGACTTTGAGAATTCTTGATTTAAGGTTTTTGAATGGAAAATGAATGAATTGTTTAACTTGAGGTTTGCAAGTTAAATATTAATGTAATGTGGAAATTTAAATTTGAATTAAAAATTCAAATAGTTTAATTTAAAAGATTTTAAATTGTATTTAAATTATAATCATTTTGAATCTTCAATTCAAATGATATTTAAATTTAAAATGTAATGTTAATGAAGTCATTAATTAAAGAATGAATTATCTTAAGGATAATAGGGTAATTAAGGAATGACCTATGTATTAAAGATAATAAATAAAGATCAATTAAGAAGTAAATTAAGAAATGATATTAAATGTAGACAATTAACTAAGGATTATTAATTAGTTAATATATAGGATTAATTTGGGATAATTAATTAGATTAATTGGATAAGCTATTGTAAATTGTGAAGAAATTACTTGATTAAAGAATTAATTACTTATTGTAATTAATGTTGATAAAATGATTAATTTAAGTTAAGTTAATTAAATTAAGAAATCATTTTGATAAGTGTAATTACTAGTGTATGCAATGGAGCATAATTACTTAATGAAGTAATTAATGATAATTAATGAATATAATTAATGAAAGATGATATGTTAATAAGTAATTTGGATCATTACTTTTGAAATTAATCATAGGATTAATTAATGGAGATAATTAATTATGGAATAATTAATTTATTATGTAATAAGGATAATTAATTACTGGTCGATATTCATCAAAGGTGATTAATAATTGTGTGATTAATAAAGTAATTTAATCAGAATTAGGGATCATTAATTAATATAATTAATGATGTAAATTAAGAATTGTTTAATTAGGAAATAATTAATAATGTGGAAATTAATTTATGTAAGAATAAATGTAATTAATTGTAAATGAAGTAATTAAAAGTAAATTACTAGGAATAATTTAGAATAATTAATTTGTAAAATTTATTAAAGACTAATTACTTACTGTAATTAGAAAATGATCAATTAGAGGAGTTAATCAAGATAAATATTTAGAGATTAATTAATTAATTTGTATAAATTTAATTATTAGTTGTATAAGCAGGAATTATGAATGAAGTAATTAATTTAATTTACTTTAAATTAATTAGAGATTAGAAGTAGTTAATTTAAATTCATTTTAAATTAATTACAAATGATAAGATTATAAATCATTGCTTATGAATGAATGATATTGATATTTCATTTGATGATATGAGATGGGTAATATCTTGTGATATGGATGCTTGGTTTAAGTAGGATAATATTTAATTATCTGATGAATGATAATATTGATTATCTGTATGTGAGGTGATGTGATTATTTATTGTGATATTATGAATTATCCATCTGTGTGTATATTGATTATGTTGAATTAAACTGTTAAGACTAAATAGACAACTTGGCCTTAAAAGACACGTTTTGGATTTCGATGAGACCGGGATCAGTTTTCCTTATTTGGAATATCCGAAAACCACATCGAATTCAAATTTACGATAGGTCGTGAATCTGAAGTGAAGATGAAGAATCAGAGTGCAAGGGTTGTCGTCGTTAACTCTGAGGGTGATTCCAAAATGAGTGTAACGAGATAATGCCTTCGGTTTCGTTCGAACCCGGAACGAACTTGTATGGATTGAATGCTTTCAACACATCGTCAGGTGGACGATGAGCATTCTAAGAGATATATTCTATAAAGGTAATCGTAGCCTCAAGCCTCATCAACCGGGAATGGCTAAAACAGGGGAGGTGCAGCAAGATTAGGTGGGTCAACCCCAAGCAGGGCAAGATTTTCCCCTGTCTAGATGTCCCTTTTTATTCGGCTTTGTGGTCGGTTGGATGTACACCAACTGCGGGGTTATCTTGTTCGGGACTGTTCAGTAAGGAATGGTTCCGGCCTTGTGTTGCAGGGGATGAAGGGAGTAATTCTCGGTACGTTGATCTAGGCCACGTACTGTGACGGGAGGTACCCCAGTAGCCCTGCCATTGTATGGAATTCACAATCCAATAAGTGCCAACGGTTTTGATTGTATTACCCACTTTTGTGGCTAGTAGCTGGAATTTAATATATGTGACAATTTCGGCTATTTTCTATTTACTTGAAAACCCTAGACCTATTATAATATCATAGAATTTCCTATCAAATGTTTTGGTTAGCGTAAGGTAAAAACTTTTCCATGTTTATGTGTGGGGAGTCTTACGTGATACCTTTTATTTTCAAAAAGATTTTCAAAGTTAAACAACTTTAACCTGTTACTCATACCAGACCCATGTCTGACCCGGAGTTTATTTTTGTTTTTCATAAACTCTCGGGTACCCAAATTTTTACGGGTAGCCAAGGGATTCAGGTAAGCTTTATCGAATTCTGGAGGAGCAATGGAGCAGATGGCTTCAGCGTTGTAGATATATAGATAGTTCCGCTGTGTTGGTTTCTCTGAGTCATTTGTTTGAGTTGAGTTGTATTAACTAGACATGTGTTTATAACTGTCTAGTATGTGATATATTATCTGTATAACTCTGATCGATGTTGTATATTATGTAAATACTTATATGATATATTATATTTTATTCGTTCCGCTGTGAGATTCTGATGTTGTTGTTCTTTCTTCTCTATCTTTTCTACTTTCTCACCTCTTTCTTTTCTTATTAACGATACTTCTTCCTGGGCGTAGGAAGTGGGGTCGTTACAGTGGTATCAGAGCGCTAGGTTGAGTGAATACCTTGGCTCTTGAGTGTTTTCTTTCCTGAGAGAGCGTATTTGTAATTTTGATATATACATATATATTTATATATTTGTTTCTACCTATTGTTTGGTTACCTGTTCAGGTTTTCCAATGTGTTATAAAGGTAGATAGGTAGTGGTGTGTGTAACACAACTATCAATGGTTGGAAGTGTAATTGTCGAAACTGTAGGCCTAATACTGTCTTGAGTAAGTTCTCGACGGTGTAAGGATTTTATCGATCTCTGAAGGAAACCTTTTAAGGTTCAGAGTTCATCTTTGAAGTGTTAGAGTTTGGTTGAGCTAGAGTTTGGATCTGTCAGGTGGACAGAAGTAAGTCAAGATATTTTGATACATCAAGGTGTAGTAGCTGTGTGATGAGACACAGTGACTATGGATATCTCCGACGATATTTCTTTGGAACATGTAAGGTGAAGTGACTGCTTCGGTGTTGTGGCTGTGCTCAGCTGGGTGTTTTGTTTGTTTTGAGGTCCTGGTTTCTCGAAGAGCTTTGGATAGGAAATCTTAGCATCTGTGGCAGCAATGTAGCTTGGAATGTTTTCGGTGTTGGCAAGAGATCTTCTGGCTTAGCAGTTTTTCTGTAATGGAATTCAGAAGTAATTATGTAGACCCGTTTCTTCGATGGATTGGCCACATAAGTGTAAGCTGTTCTGATTTGTAAAAAGAGAGAGAGCAGTTTCCTTTGGAATTTGGCTGGATAGATCGCAAAAGTGACTTGCGATAGTATGGGTGTTCTTTGGGGTTCAGAGATTTTTCTAGATGTCTTCTGGAAGTTAGAGTTTTGTCAACATCTGGAAATTGAGTTTGGTGAAGTAGCTCGGAATTTTGGAGGAACTTCTGAGTTTTATTTTTGGAATGTGTTGACCAGTCTGTGCTTGAGTTCATAATCAGCATTTTTCATCTGTTCAGTCAGAGTGGCGCAGTGGAAGCATGGTGGTAGCTGTTTTAGTTTGGAAGCAATTGGATATTGCAGTATTGGATTAGAGAGTTCTACGGGAAATTTTTCAGGATCTGAGACCAGGTTGGAGTGCATTTGTTTTATCTCCCGGGACGAGAGATGTGAGTTCTGTTTTCTGATTTTGGAATAGAGTTGTATTCTGAGTTTTGGTTGATCTTGGAAAGATCCATTTGTTGGATTGCCTTTGGTTCAGTTTGTTTATAGGGCATCAACAAGATTGAGCTGATCAGGAAAGATAAAGGAACCCCAGGATCGTCCGAAAAGTTTTGTGGATTAGAGACGAAGGAATTTGGAGTCCGTAATCGGGGCTTTGATTTTGGATAAGTACTTGGTCTTCAGGATTGAATTGTCAGTTTGGATAACTGGAATTCGGAGTGTTTCACGTATCTCTGAGGGAGTACGTGTAAGATCTATCTTTAATTTTAGAATCAGCAGTTCAGGGAGTCGTAGTGTTGGGTCAGACTTGAGTTTGGTCTGATATTTTGATTTTTTTTGTAGATTTAGATGAGTGAAAACTCTGTAGTTTAGTAGCAGTATTGGTTGTTTGGATTCTATTAGGCGAGTAACCCGGTATTTATACTTGGGGAAACTCGAGAAAATCTATGTAGAATTTTTGTCTGGATAGTTAGATTTGTTTGTTTGGATGAATTGGTTGCTATGATTGTTAGTTTATGTTGATATATGCTTGTGTTTCGTATTTAAATTTTTAATTGGATTATTAAATTACCTTTGTTTTAAATTTCGGGGACGAAATTCTTTTAAGGGGGGAAGAATGTGATATCCCGGAAATTTGGGACAATATCAATTTAATAATCGACATTAAAAAATTAAATTGATTTGATAATATTTGTAATGATATATGAATTGATTTATTAATCTTCTTTTAAATTAATATTTATCTGATAATTTATCTTTTAGAAGTTAATCAAATTGCCTTCTATTTATAATGAATATATATCTGTATATATATTGTACATGGAAAATCTTTGTTTTAAATTTAATAAATAGACATGTTTTTAATTTTAATATTTTTGATAATTTAGAAATTTGATATTTAAGCTATTTAATAAATGATCATATGATTTTAAATTACTCAAGATTTAAGTTTAGTTGTTTAAAACAAATTTAGCTTACATTTAAATTTAGCAAAAAGGTTTGTTTAATTTGTTTTAAATTTATCTTGATAAAAATAAACAGTTTATTAATAGATAAATACTTTTATAAATCATTTGACTTAGTAATGAGCTCTATTAATTATGTAAATGTTTACAAATGAATTTTTAATAAAATTTTCATGTCAACTTTATTTATGTATATGTGTGTTTGAATAAAATTTATGATTTGGACATTAAAAATAAAGGTTTAAAAATGTTCAAATTAAAATAAGCATTTATTAATATTAATATAAGTATAAAGTAAAATAATAATAAGTAATCAAATATTTGTTAGTCTATGTTAAAAAAAAAGAAAAAAAAATTAAACACACATGTTAGAAAATAGAACTAAATATTAAGACTTAAGTCATAGCAAAGACTAAAACAACAACTATATACTTGGACATAAGATATAACATGCAGGGAATAGTAAAAGTAAAGCTAAGCTAATATAAAAAAAAAAAAAAAAAAATAAGGCCTGTAAGAAATTTGTAGTGCAAGCTAATGCAAAGGAAAATTTAAAACACATACTTGTAAGTATACAAGACAAAATAATAAAAATAGATGCAGGCAAGAATCATATGATAGGATAGTAAAAAGAAACAAGTATGCCAAACATAACAAAATATCTACATAAGAAATGATGTAATTAGCTAAGTAGGGAACACAAGTACTTAAACATTTAATGCTGGTATAAACTTAAGTCATTTCGAGTTGTATTTAAGCCTCCTAATACAAATATCTTGCCTAATAAGACAATTTTAGTACCTGCAAAGAAATAGCTTGTCTCAGATGCCACTTTCCCCTATAAGTTTATCTTTATACATGCTTTCTAATTCGTTCAACATAGTATTGCATAGCAAACTTTTATTTTTAGCTGAAACTTTGTATAATATCAAAAATATATCAATGCAAAGTCAAAGCAGAAATATTTCACAACAATTCCAGTTTTAAAGCATAAGCTATTTCAATACTCAAGTGCTCTATTCATTCCTTCAAATGCAATGGTGAGTAACACTTTAAGATTTCTTAAGTTTTTAAACCTGTTACATGCAAATATTTGAATGCCTGAATATATTGAATGAATATTTATATATTCATTTTTTTTACTCTGGATTATTGTGAAAAGGGAATTACTGTATGTTTTAAGCCTGCAGATCCAAACTGTTCTATTATAAACTTGCTTTGTTTTCCCATTTCTGTGAGTAACTTATATCTTAAAATAACCTAAGTTAATTTAGTTGTATGAAGAATAGTAGAGATGTCTGATTGTATATGCATTGCATTATATCATGATGAAATGAAGCCTGCATGTTATCAGGAGTTTGCCTCTGTTTAAATTTTCAAAAGCCTGAGTTATTTCAAAAATATTTATTGATCAACTTATTGATTGTTAGGACAAAACATCTTAATAAAATATGTTTTGTTGATTATAAAGTAAATTTTAAAATTTAACTCATGTTAAACAAAATTGATTTGCTCTGTAAAACTTTAGGAGCAGTCTAAATCTAATACAAGTGATAATTTCGAATGTCTTAAATTATCCATTCAAGCTTATGAACTTATTACTAAATCAAAATTAGGATTTTTAAAACTCAAATTACATTTTTTAGTTGAGCTATGAACATGCTTTACTGGGTTGAACCATTCGAGCATTTTGGGTTGTCTCTGGAAGTGTAGTTGATCGAAGGGCTTAAGGATTGTTTTGGAGGTAGTTGGATGGTCGGTGAGGCCAGGAAAATTGTCAGGAAGATGATCTATGACCGGAGGTGACGTTGGTAGCTTGTTTTATCTCCTAGACCTAGTTTTGCCTATGGCTGGAAACTTGATCGTTTCGGGGCCAAGAAAGGTTCGAGTTCGAGGAAACTCTGGAGGATGGTTGCGGGGACATGGTAGAAGCTGTAGCCAGAGGCGGTGGTACTCCAGTGGTCGGAGTTTGAAGAGAGGTGGAGGTTTCAGGTTTTGGGGCTGTTGCTTGTTGAGTTTCCAGGTTGTAGAGGAGAAGGCTTGTTTTTGTTTCCAAGCAAGTGGTTAGCTTCTGGGGGTTGTGATGGGATCTGGAAGTGACCGGCGTCGTGTGGGGGTGTCAGGGGATGGCCGGAGTTGGCAGGGGCCACGGTGCACGTGCATCGTGCCATTGATGTCTGGCTGGATTTTGGGTGAGTGAGCAGTGGGTTAAACTCAGGGAATTCTCGAGTCACTCGAGTAGATGACTCGAAGCAAGGTGGTGGAAGACTCGAAGCACTGAAGTGGGTTGGTGATTTGATGGTTCCAGTTTTGTATTGTCTCAGTTTTTAGCATGCAGGGTTTTGGACTCGGGGAAGTCTCGAGTAAATTGCATTTTTACTCGAAGTAAGGAGGCAGTTGACCCGAAGTAATTTACTTTGGTCTCCGTGGAAGTTAAAATTCTACAGGCTGTATAAACAACCTGAACATTTAAATTTAAACTAAATTTAAAGCAAAATTTAATGTATGTTAGTTGAAATCATGATGGAATTGAATTTAAGTTTGTCAACTAAGATTTTATAAAGTCTAAATCTAATTAGAAGTATAAAACTCAAATTTATATTTTGAATCTAAAATGCAGTTTTAAATTTATTTAAAGGGATTTCAGATTTAAAACTTGGAAATTTCCAGATTTTAAAATTTGATCAGAAACAAAATGTTGCTGTAGTTAAATATGATTTTTATTAAAGTTTTGATTCAAATGGATATTTGAATTTTAAAGTTTAAAATAAATTTGGATTTAAAAATCAAGTTTCTGACTCTAGTTGTTAAAAGAAAGTTAAATCGAAGTTTTAAATCAAAATAAATTGAGAAATTCAAGTTTGCTTAGAAGTCAAAATCTGAAAATTTAAATCGGTTTAAATATGAATGTTTAAGAATGAGTTCAAAATAAAATAGTTAACAAGTAATTTGTTACAATAAAAAAATTAACTTGACTTTGAGAATTCTTGATTTAAGGTTTTTGAATGGAAAATGAATGAATTGTTTAACTTGAGGTTTGCAAGTTAAATATTAATGTAATGTGGAAATTTAAATTTGAATTAAAAATTCAAATAGTTTAATTTAAAAGATTTTAAATTGAATTTAAATTATAATCATTTTGAATCTTCAATTCAAATGATATTTAAATTTAAAATGTAATGTTAATGAAGTCATTAATTAAAGAATGAATTATCTTAAGGATAATAGGGTAATTAAGGAATGACCTATGTATTAAAGTTAATAAATAAAGATCAATTAAGAAGTAAATTAAGAAATGATATTAAATGTAGACAATTAACTAAGGATTATTAATTAGTTAATATATAGGATTAATTTTGGATAATTAATTAGAATAATTGGATAAGCTATTGTAAATTGTGAAGAAATTACTTGATTAAAGAATTAATTACTCATTGTAATTAATGTTGATAAAATGATTAATTTAAGTTAAGTTAATTAAATTAAGAAATCATTTTGATAAGTGTAATTACTAGTGTATGCAATGGAGCATAATTACTTAATGAAGTAAGTAATGATAATTAATGAATATAATTAATGAAAGATGATATATTAATAAGTTATTTGGATAATTACTTTTGAAATTAATCAGAGGATTAATTAATGGAGATAATTAATTATGGAATAATTAATTTATTATGTAATTAAGGATAATTAATTACTGGTCGATATTAATCAAAGGTGATTAATAATTGTGTGATTAATAAAGTAATTTAATTAGAATTAGAGATCATTAATTAATATAATTAATGATGTAAATTAAGAATTGTTTAATTAAGAAATAATTAATAATGTGGAAATTAATTTATGTAAGAATAAATGTAATTAATTTAAATGAAGTAATTAAAAGTAAATTACTAGGAATAATTTAGAATAATTAATTTGTAAAATTTATTAAAGACTAATTACTTACTGTAATTAGAAAATGATCAGTTAGAGGAGTTAATCAAGATAAATATCTAGAGATTAATTAATTAATTTGTATAAATTTAATTATTGGTTGTATAAGCAGGAATTATGAATGAAGTAATTAATTTAATTTACTTTAAATTAATTAGAGATTAGAAGTAGTTAATTTAATTCATTTTAAATTAATTACAAATGATAAGATTATAAATCATTGCTTATGCATGAATGATATTGATATTTCATTTGATGATATGAGATGGGTAATATCTTGTGATATGGATGCTTGGTTTAAGTAGGATAATATTTAATTATCTAATGAATGATAATATTGATTATCTGTATGTGAGGTGATGTGATTATTTATTGTGATATTATGAATTATCCATTTGTGTGTATATTGATTATGTTGAATTAAACTGTTAAGACTAAATAGACAACTTGGCCTTAAAAGACACGTTTTGGATTTCGATGAGACCGGGATCGGTTTTCCTTATTTGGAATATCCGAAAACCACATCGAATTCAAATTTACGATAGGTCGTGAATCTGAAGTGAAGATGAAGAATCAGAGTGCAAGGGTTGTCGTCGTTAACTCTGAGGGTGATTCCAAAATGAGTGTAACGAGATAATGCCTTCGGTTTCGTTCGAACCCGGAACGAACTTGTATGGATTGAATGCTTTCAACACATCGTCAGGTGGGCGATGAGCATTCTAAGAGATATATTCTATAAAGGTAATCGTAGCCTCAAGCCTCATCAGCCGGGAATGGCTAAAACAGGGGAGGTGCAGCAAGGTTAGGTGGGTCATGCCCAAGCAGGGCAAGATTTTCCCCTGTCTAGATGTCCCTTTTTATTCGGCTTTGTGGGCGGTTGGATGTACACCAACTGCGGGGTTATCTTGTTCGGGACTGTTCAGTAAGGAATGGTTCCGGCCTTGTGTTGCAGGGGATGATGGAAGTAATCCTCGGTACGTTGATCTAGGCCACGTACTGTGACGGGCGGTTCCCTAGTAGCCCTGCCATTGTATGGAATCCACAATCCAATAAGTGCCAACGGTTTTGATTGTATTACCCACTTTTGTGGCTAGTAGCTGGAATTTAGTAGATGTAACAATTTCGGCTATTTTCTATTTACTTGAAAACCCTAGACCTATTATAATATCACAGAATTTCCTATCAAATGTTTTGGTTAGCGTAAGGTAAAAACTTTTCCATGTTTATGCGTGGGGAGTCTTACGTGATACCTTTAATTTTCAAAAAGATTTTCAAAGTTAAACAACTTTAACCTGTTACTCATACTAGACCCATGTCTGACCCGGAGTTTATTTTTGTTTTTCAAAAACTCTCGGGTACCCAAATGTTTACGGATAGCCAAGGGATTCAGGTTAGCTTTGACGAATTCTGGAGGAGCAATGGAGCAGATGACTTAAGCGTTGTAGATATATAGATAGTTCCGCTGTGTTGGTATTTCTGAGTCATTTGTTTGAGTTGAGTTGTATTAACTAGACAGGTGTTTATAACTGTCTAGTATGTGATATATTATCTGTATAACTCTGATCGATGTTGTATATTATGTAAATACTTATATGATATATTATATTTTATTCGTTCCGCTGTGAGATTCTGATGTTGTTGTTCTTTCTTCTCTATCTTTTCTACTTTCTCACCTCTTTCTTTTCTTATTAACGATACTTCTTCCTGGGCGTAGGAAGTGGGGTCGTTACATTTTTTTTGATAAATGGATCGTCGGTTATCAATGGCTTTTATATCCATCTCTGCATCAATGAAATCATTTTAGTTCATCATTTTGAACAAATGGAAACCAACGATGATAGTACCACCTGCTCGTGACTGCACATAAGAAATGTACAGATTCCACTGCTAATAATTTTCATGTTTGCCAAATTCCAGCAATCAATAAACCATTAGTAGTACTACACAAATTTAATGTACAAACTAATAGAGCTTAACACAACAATTCAAATCGCTCCAATTAAAGGAACAGCACCCCAAAGCGATCCAAATTAGATGCCAAAGCCTGGGCTAATCAGATGCAAAATATCACATAATTGATCCTGTACCTCAAAATTAAGAACAAAACAAAACATTGCCTTAAAAAATCAAAATAATCTCCATCTTCTAACAATACAATTGAATTACCTTGTCCCAGTTTACATCTAGGTCCAGTGAGTTGGAAAATTGTGAGTGAAATGCAGGCAACCAATATATTTATTTTACAGATATCAACAAATGATGATGATAAAGCCCCTACATGTCCTCCTTGCGTAAGAATAAAAAAGATTCCATGTTCATTGAGATCAAACACGAACTCATTAAAAATGTATTAAATATCTCGATTTGTCCATTCAATAATTCAGTTGGACTTGTTTGTCTTTTAGTTCTGTTTGAATGTAACAGTTTTGAGCTTGAAACTGACATATGCATGTCTGGAATACATTTATGTCTAAATATATAAGAGTTTTGACCGCCATGAAACATATGTGTTCAACTAAAATTAGAAGGAACTAAATTTACTACTGTAGAAATATATCTATGGCAGCTCCTTAGGGATTCTAGATCAAATTAGCTTTCCTTACATAAAATGAATAAACGCAACATGTCTCACATGAAATAATAAGTAAAATTCTTCAAATAAATCAAAGATGTTATGCTTAAATTAAATATCAGAATATAAGCTTCTTACCATCATCAGAAAGCAAATTATTGTAGCACATAAGAACCTTTTCATCAGCCACATCAAGGACAGAAGCAGAGAACCAGCCTCCTTTCAGCTCGTCTTCATCGGATATAACCTTAAAAATCAGACAAATAATTTGACGCTCAAAAAACTTATAGGATTAGATCCACTAAAACGTAATCAAAAGCAGAACAAGGGCATAACACTAAAATAAGATAATCTTTTAAAAGCATACATAATCAACCTATAAATGAATCCAATACTAGAAAAACATACCTCAACGAGAGATCCCTTCAGAAAAGCATTTTCTTCCAGAATACCAGGGCCTTTTCATGACCATCATTTGAAAGTATTGATGACTTCCCTATCCTTTCCGAGCCTATCAAAATCCATTATCAGTATATATGGATATCTAGCATGTAACTGATCCAAAAGCTATTTAAAAATTATCATGTTAGAAGAATATGTAATCCTCTTATCACATTTTAATTTGTTATTAGTATTCAGGATCACGATGATTATTTTTGATCTCATATTATCTAATCCACCATGCAAACAAATATCTTGGTTGAACCCACTTTATATAATGGTATGGCTAAAATAAAACAAGTACATTACCAACTATGTACCTTAATATTTGTTTCCAGATAAAAATAAAAAAGAAATGTAATTGACAAGATTACCATTACTGTCACAGTTGTCCTCGGCTTCACCAGGCTGCTCCGCATCCTTCAAAGCAGTCCGCTTTGTTTGTTGGTCCGAAACAAATGCCTTCTTAGGCTGCTCCAATTCTTTCAACTTGTTTGCTTTGTTAAAAGATCTCCAAGAACCCTCAGGACCAGCTTCTATCAATTCACTTAGTTTAGAAGGCAAAGGATCTCCCATTGCAATTATGGTCCCTACATGAGAAACTGCTTCTGTAGTAAGTTATGCTGCCTTCATAATTGCATTAAGATTTTCGGCTCATTTAGAGGCAGCAGAAGCTTCTTCAACCCTTTTTTGAGCAGCATCACATGCAGCTGAAATGATCGTACTAGAACCATGCACTTTGTCCTTTTTATTTTCATCACTTACCCTCACTTCTTCTTTAACTATATTCACATCTTCATTCTTACTATATCTCCAACACTCTTGTCCTCCTCAATAACCGTAATTTCCTCTACAGCTTTATTTTCATTAACATATTTTTTCTTTTCATCTTCGCTAGTTTCTTCACTAACTTTTGCTTCATCTACAATGTTGTCCCCTTCATCCACTTTTCCTTCAGCTGTATTAGTTTCTTGAAAAAATTCTGCTGCATCTAATACTTTCTTTTCTTCCATTTTCTTTTCCTCACTAGCATTCACTTCATCAATAACTTTCTTCAATTCTTCATTCTTACTATCTTCAGCACCGCTTTTTTCATTAGCCTTAATTTCCTCCATCACTTTATTTTCATCACCACCCTTTTCCTTTTCATTAGTTTCTTTGCTGATTGTTGCTTCAATTACAGCTTTATTCACTTCCACGTCCTTTTTCCCCACTAGTGTATTAGTTTCCTGAAAAAGTTTTGTTTCATCTAATACCTTCTTTTCATCCACTTTCTTTTCTCTAGGATTTTCCTTCGGTGTACTTAATTCATCCACAACTGTATTCATTTCAACTTGAGTTGTTGGGTCGGGTTCTTCCATTACTATATAATTCACACAGTTTGAGAAGCTTCCATTTCTACGCATATGTTACTTATAAGATTGCCTGGAGCATATAAATAAAATGATCAAAAGACTAGATAGAGTAACAAGGTCTAATTACCAAAATAATATAAATACCCCATCCAAATAAAGCAATAGCTTAAAAAATTAAAGAATGCATCAAATCAAAATCTATAATCAAAGCAGCACATAAATAAGAACATAAGATAAGGGTTACTGCCTAACTTAGCAAAAAAGAGAATATGTATCCAAAGAAATTAAATAAATATCTAATTTTTTAAATATAAATGCAACTCTTCACCACGCAAGAAACTGAAGAAACCAAAGCATAACAATAAGTATCACAAATCAAATCAAATCATTGTCGAAACTTCCGTAATACCACACTCAGAACCCTAAATAGAAAACATGAAGCTTAGGTCAACGAAAAGCCCCAATTGTGCAATGTTATGAAAAATTGTAACAAAGTTAGAACGATAAGCCCTGAGCTAGACACAAAATTAAGAATCTAGGAAGCAATATGCAACTTACAGATATTTTGAATTGATTTTCAGAACTTTACTGCTGTGAAATTGAAATTATATGGAGCGACGAAACATGAGGGGAATAAAATGGAAGCTTGCTTCCTTCTGAGTCTGGACTTGTAATTTGGATTCAATCGACTGATAATTGATAAAAAAGGACGAGAGAGATTCAGAGTCTCTGAACAATTTTTTTTTTGGGTTTTCATCATCGTTTGAGAAGGACGAAGAAAATGTAAGGGTAAAAAGAGATATGAGCGGCCACATAAAATTCCAGCAAAATTTTAGTGAAATGTTGGCGGGAGTCCATTAGATGCGTTTCTTTATTGATTTTTATATTCTAAAATGATCAACTGTTGCATATAACATTAAACGCCACTAACAAATGCAACCAATAACAACTTTTGTTGTAGTGTATAATAGATTGCAGCTTTGATCTCCATGAAATCGATCTTATGCCAAGTGTAAAAACATAGCCCGATACTGAATTCCTAGCATCTATATTCCCAACATAATCAGAATCACAGTATCATCTAAGAAAGATATCACCAACCACTCCACCATATAACAAACTCATCGAAGAAGTGCTTCAAAGATATCTAAGAATTCACTTCACCGCTTGCCAATTCTATTTGTCTAGATTAGACATATATCGACTCAAAACACCTACTGCATGGATCAAATCTGGTCTTGTGCACACCATTGGATACGTAAGACTACCAACAGCCACTAGAGTAGAGTATATCAGCTATATACCCTTTATCTTCTTCCGATGAGGGAGATAAGTCTTTTAACAACTTAAAATGAGGGCCTACTAATGGAGTGCCAATCGGTTCGGCTTTCTCCATACCAAATCGAGCCAGGACCTTCTCGGTGTAATGCGCCTGAGTGAGCCTTAACTCTCTCTTCTCATATCCCTGCTTATCTGCATACCCAATATTCTTTGTGACTTTCCCAAATCCTTCATGTCAAACTCTTTACTGAGCTCTGCTTTCAACTCCTTTATTCCGACCATACTCCGAGATGCAATCAGCATATCATCAACATATAACAACAAATAAATCATATCACCATCGCATCTCTTGAAATAAACACACTGGTCTTTGAAACTTCTAGAGTATACCTGTGAAAGCATAAACTTATCAAACCTCTTATACTATAATCTGGGAGACCGCTTCAGTCCATATAGAGATTTATTGAGTTTGCAAACATAATCTGGTCCATTACTATCAACAAACCCTTCAGGCTGCTTTAAATAAATCTTCTCATCTAGATCACCATGCAAGAATGCAGTTTTGACATCTAGTTGCTTTAATTCCATATCATAATGGGCAACTAACGCCAAGAGAATACGAATAGAAGTGCCTAACTATTGGAGCAAAGATATCATGATACTCTACCCCCTTCTTCCGAACATACCCCTTTGCGATTAATCTTGCCTTGTATCTGAGATCGCTATTTTCACCATCTTTCACTTTATAGATCCACTTGCATCCAATAGCTCTCTTGTCGGTGGGAAGAGGCACCAAATCCCAAGTATGATTTCTCTGTAATGATTCAATCTCCTCCTCCATAACAACTAACTAACTGAAACTTTTAACTGATGCGATAGCTTCTCTATAATCACAGGGCTCCTCTTGGACAACATTTAAAGCATATGTTGCAATATCATCGAAGTTAATGTCTTTAATGCTCAATCCAACAAGCTCATCAAGCCACCTAGGCTTTCTTCTTTGTCTGACATGTCTAGGTTCTGAACGAGCTCCACCTTGAGTTTGATCCTTTGTACCAATATCGGTATTATCCGCATCAACAACGGTGTCATCAGAAACACCATTTTAACGACTATGCAAAGAATCAACAGATGACTTGCTTTGTGTTTGGTATTCTTCACATATCCTCTCATTGTCATCCGACGAGGAAGGCTCTATCTTCAACATACCCTTCTCATCAAAAGTCACATGCCTGCTCATAACGATCTTCTTGCAAATAGGACACCATAGCCTGTATCCCTTTAATTTTCTTCTATAACTTAGAAAGATACACTTACGAGCTCTAGGTTTCAGCTTTCTTTTACTCTCATGCACATAAGATATGCAACCAAATACTCTGAGAAATGAATAGCTAACAGGCTCTCCTTTCCATACTTCTTCAAGGATCTTCGTATCTACGGCAGAAGGTGTGCGGTTGATGAGGAAAGCCGCTGTAGATAAAGTTTCAGCCCAAAATCCCTTCTTCAATTTAGCAGTCAGTCTGAGGCATCTTGTTCTCTCCAATAATGTCTGATTCATTTTTTCTGTAACTCCATTGGGCCAGGGGTCGCCAGGTATGGTGTAATGCCTCTTAATGCCTTGAGAATCACAACAATCGATGAATTCCTATGATACAAATCCACTGCCATTATCTGAACGGAGAACTTTCAATTTATTCTCTAACTGCTTCTCAACCATAGATTTCCACTTTCGAAACCCGGCAAAAGTTTCACTCTTTGACTGAAGAAAATATACCCATGTTTTAGGAGAGAAATCATCTATAAATGAAATGAAATATTTGATTCCACCTAAAGACTGACAAGGGGAGGTACCCCAAACATCTGTATGGACATACTCTAGGATAACTTTTGTTTAATGCTCTCCTGTACCAAAAGAAATTTTTGTCTGCTTTCTAAGAACACTCTTCATAAAACCCAAGTTTTGAATGATGAACTCCATCAGTCAATCCTCGTTTTCTCAACTCATCCATGCTGCGCTCACCGATGTGACCCATCTGTACGTTCCACAATCTGGAAGAATTCGAATCAACAGATGTAATAGAAGCCGATTCACCAACTAAAGTAGTGTCCTTTAATAGATAAAGATTTTCTGCCCTCACACCTTTCATAACAATCATGAAACCCTTCGATATCTTCATTTTCTCTCCTTCAACAGTTCCGCTACAATCTTCAAATCAAGTCCACCCAATTCCCCAACAAAAATCAAGCTCCTCCTCAAATCAGATACATGTCTAACATTAGTGATCGTACAAATAACACCATCAAAAACCTAATCATTACACTACCAACACCAACCATATGAAAAGAAGCATCATTACCCATTAGAACTTCTCCTCCATCAATTTCACAGTAAGTGGAAAAGCAGTTCCTATCAGGTGTCATATGATAGGATGCGCCAGAATCAATCAGCCATAAGTTGCTATTCCCAGAAGAGTCAGAAGCTGTATACACATCGGTGTCACTCTCTGTATCTGATTTCTCTACCGTAGAAGCCGAGGCTTGCTTTGGATCTTTTCTTCTACCTTCAAGCTTGAAACATTGTGCTATGAAGTGCAATGGCTTCTTACCATAATGACAAGTCGACTTCTTAGGCCCCTTAGACTGAGACCACGAAGAATTCTGTCCCCCATCTTTCTTCGACCTGCTTTGGCTTCTATTTCTTTGAATAGATAAGCCTTCGGTATCACTATCCAAGCTAGTGCTCACCAATCTACCTCTTAACACTTTATTATAAAGACCATTCTTTACGCCAGACATGTTAATTTTACTATGGGCATAAGTAATGGAATTAACAAAAGCAGTATGCTCCTTAGGCAAGGAATATAAGAGGATCAAACTTGAGCTTCATCAGTAATATCAACTTTCACTGCCTTCAGGTTCATAATTAAAATGGTCAAAGCATCTACATGCTCCATGAGATCAGCTCCAGGCTTCATCTTGAACGGATAAAGTTGTTACTGAAGAATAATCTAATTAGCGAGAAACTTGTCTTGATCTGCATCTGATAATGCATCCCATAGTTTCTTCGCCATCTTCTTCTGAGAGAATTCTCTAAGAACTTCATCTGAAAGACTCAACTGAATTGTTGTGAGAGCTTCATCTACCATCTCTTCGAAATCAGCTGCATCAATATCTTTCAATTTCTCAGGCGCAGAAACAACCTTATAAGTCTTCTTCTTCTTTAATACAGCTTCCATCTTCATCTTTCAAGTACTAAAACTCCATTTTCGTCAAAATATGTTACTCCACAATTGACACCAGATCTACTATCAGACTTACTAGAAGTAGACATTAATATCCAAATAGAAACAATAAGAGTAGATCTGATACCAAACTGTTGTGAAATTTATTTTAATTTTGAGGGGAAGCGAATTATTTGATCAGGACCTAATATTGTCTATTTAGATATCAATGCAACTTAAAAATCAATTATGCAATCTCACATACAAAATAGCAGAAGCAAGAGACACAAAAGATTTAATGTGGTTTGGAGATGAATATCATACGTCCACGAAGACCTAGGAAATTCTTTTATTCAGCAAGTACAAGAGATTACAAGCCACACAAGATTAGTGAGTTACAATATACGGGGAGATTCTCCCTAATCCATCACTCAATTGAAGAGTTACAAAATAGAACACAAAAATTGGTAGAGTTTTTGCTCTCTAAATTGTTCGCCATTAAAGTGTAGAAGCTGCAGTATTCATAGAATGAGAAAGTGAGCAGGGCATCTGCGACATATCAACTTTGAGATCTGGTTCGACAAAGATTGATTTGACAATCATCTGGCTCGGCATCTGGATCGACACTACACACATTAATTTGGTTCGACAAGAATCTGATCCGGCATCAGCACATTGGATTTGGACCGGCATACCATACCTGAACCAAAAATCTGGAGTGGCAACACTTTGGTTCAGTATTTCTACCGAACCAAAAATCTGGATCGGCAAACATACTTCCCTCTGCTAAAAAATACTGTCATCACCAAAAAAAATCCACTCCTCCAGTCGGTATCACTATGACTACCGGATGAGATTGCTACTTCATCAAACAACCATCTCTTCTCCTCATCAGTTGCCGAGCCAACCATTACTGGATGAGATTTCTCATCTAACATTCTACACGTCACCGCTTCAGAATAAGATCATTATCGGACCAGGTTTTTGGTCCGGCATCTCCACCACCTAACAAAATTCCTACTTCGCCTAGAAGCTCTAGAACATCACCAGACGAGACGACATTGCTTCTTCTTCCTTGTTGACTTAGGGTTTCATGACTTCTCCAATTTGATATGTACATGTTTGAATCACACAATTTCATCATTACGCATTATCCAAGTCCAGTAAGAGTATTAGTTATTTAACATGCAATTAATTATATTTTGTTTCTTGACGGGTACCATATGATCTATTATATTTTGTTTCTTGACAAGTACCATATGATCTAGGGGTTAGGGCAATGAGATTAATGACAAACAACCCTACAAAATATGTGGGACTAAAAGGCTATGGGTTAAGCATATCCTTTTACTAGCTTCAATCACCAAAGAAAATCAAAGGTTCTTGGAAACTAAGGGTAAAAGGATGGGTCATATTTATGGTACCAAATTTAACAGACACTTGTAGACTATTAGCAACACTTGTGCGCAGAATTGATCTTCAGAAAATACATTAACTATAATCCATACAGTTTACTGTAACTATAATTTGTTAATTACTACGCCATGTGCATGCAATGTTGGATTATAAGATATTATACCTTACATTCTTACAGTTTCAATTTTCCTTATGCTATGGATCATAACACTAGTTACTCGTCATAAATAATTTTAATTATTGTTTTTAGTAACACAAATAACTTTGTTGTTATCATGTGATTAGCTTAAATTAACAAAAAATCATATTGTTTTTTTAAATGATGCAATTTAATGGTCCTGTTTCATCGTGTTACTGTTGTAGAAGTACAAAAGCGAAGCAACTTTCCTTGAGTTTTCAAGTTGGTCGGGAAACAGGACAAATTGCTTGTAAATGGATGTGTACGTTGATAAAATAAACGTTTTTGTACAGCCGTATCCAATAATGAACAAGGCACCACTCTTGCGTGCGGTTAAAAAAGTTGTTGCGTAAGATGATGGGGCTACGGTACTCATTAATTATTGGCTCATTCACAAAAGCAACGTCTCATCAACGAATTCGTTGGAACCAGAAATGGGTCCACACATCACGTTCATATCTTAGTTTCGTAATCCGCTTTACAGCTTGGTGTGGAACAGGTGCTAATTGACGTAGGCAAATAAATAGTTAATTTTTCAAAGACAGTAAAAATCATGGAAGCAAAAGAACTTGTCTGGTTTTCCGAAAGAAAATTTTGATGCTTCTTGCATCCTGTTGTATAAGTCGCATCTTGCATGTCAAATTGTGCACCTTTTGTTTTTAAACACCGCTGCTTCGGCAAGCGCTTGTCAAATATTTTATTTAAGGAGGTTTTGCTCAGAAAATTACATGATGCATTCTTTTAAAGCAGAATTGTTTAAAGCCGGAAGATTTGCAAACTTTTATGCAAAAGGCTAAATTGATCATAACCACAGAAGGGGTCCATATTGCTGGTCAGGTCGCGGGGGTCGGGGCACCGTCTCAAATGAAAAACGGTATATCTCGTTTGCATTTTGATTTTAATTCAAAAGACAAATGGCTACAATGGTTGGAGCCAAATGGGTGGTACTACATTGCTTTTAAATTTTAAGATCAATTGAAATATTCAACATATATTAAACCAAATGTTAATTGTGATCAATTACTTCGACCGTCCGACACCAGTCGTTTGATTCCAACAGCTCAGCCAAACGGTGATGGAAGTATGGATATGTTCAAGGGACAACAAGGGGCAATTATGTAATTTAATATAGATTACCAACTTTATAATAAAACCTTGATCGAAATAAAATATGTTTTTCTTTCTATTATACATTTGCCACAATGTGTTATTTTAATTATTTATTTTTATTTATTTAATTTAACTATATGTAATAGAAAATTCTTAAATGATATGTTTTATGGTAGTAATTAATTGTGTTTTAATTATGAGAAATTTATTACAATAAAAATAACATATCTTTTTGAACATTCCGAGTCAAGATGTATCGAGATAAGATATTGATACATCTTGTAACACCTCATAATTTTAAAGGTAATTACGTTAAGAAAATAATTAATAATTAGTAATACCCAAAAATAGAATTTTTACAAAGTTATAACTTGGTTACGAAACTTGTACCATCGGGTTTATGCTGATTTTCTAATCAATTTTCATATATAATATTTTACGATTGCAGTTCAAACGAATAAGTTATTGACGTTTGAAGTATTTCAATCGAAAATAATTATATATGCAATTAAAGTATAGTTATTAATGTTATTTACTAACATTAATGGAAATTTAGACGTTAAGAAATGTCTTAACGTTAAATCAAATCCAAGAGAATATATAAAATAGAAAGAAAAATATGCCGGTTCTGTAAACAAGGAATAAAATATACAAAATCAAATAACACCAATTAATCAACGTTTAAACAAAGGAATGGTCGGCCCATGATGTGCCCAAATCGACCAGTAGCGCTCAACCCATGGTCATGAATGGTTGACCGTTGACGAGTAAAATTTGTAAATGGGGCATGCAACTGAACGACGTTGATTGACCTAAATATTTTTCTTTGTCGCTAAGTTAGTGATGTGCATTCAAGATGAGTCTCAAAATTTCCTAGGCTAAATCTAACGTTCCAAATCAATCCCTAGCCCATGTAAATTAACATCTAATATAACTCTAATTTATTTAGAAAACTTAACGCGTACTAAAACTCTACCATTTTCTCTTCTTCTTCAAATTCTAAAAGCAGTAAAACTAGTATATTACGCACACGCGCACACACACATAAAAGCAGAGAATAAGACAAGAGAAGAATTTGATCGATTCAAAACACATAAACTAAGATAAATCACGAATCAAACTCAAAACCTAAATTTAATTCAATCCTTTTTCCAGATTTGTAAATCTAATAAGTATATAACCTTTTATATTTTGGATTTAAAGTAAAAGAGAGTCAAATAAAAAGTGAATGAATCTAGATCTAGAAAATTGGAAAGTTAAAGCAAGACGAATGGAAAATTACATATTTTGTAATGATATTGGATATATGCCGTTGTATATCTTCATTTAAGTCAAGATATAAATCATGGTTTGGATATTTAATTGTATACTTGTGATTATTATGGAAAATATGTCTTATTGTTATGGAAAATCCTAAACGTGATAGATGTTGTATACGTTTGAATTTGGAATGTTAATGTATAAATAGTGCATAGACTTATAAATAACTTGTAAATGAAATCATATTGGGATTTCAGATTTGGTTAGTTTATATAAATTGTTGAACATTAATTAGAATTGATTATAAATTGGGGGAATTAATTTAAAGGACAAAATTTTCTGTATTTTTTGCCTCAAGGACACGACCTCAATATTTTTACCATAAGGACAAACATTCTTTTAAAAATTATTCAAAAGGACAAACATTTTCCAAAATTATTCATAAGGACAACAAAACTGATGCCGAGCTAAAAACTGATACCTAAAAACTGCTACCGATAACTGCAAACTGATACCTAAAAACTGATATCAATAACTAAAAAATGATACCTACAGAAAGTTGTCCTTCAGGATAAAATATTGAAGGTCTGTCCTTGAGGCTAAAAAGCTGTGAAATTTTGTCCTTGACAATAATTTCCTGTTGTGGGGGCTAAAAATACAAATATAGGTGCATTGGTTGAAATAACTGTTGGATAATAGGTTTTGATTGCTGACAAGACACAACAATTCACAAACCTACGACTACGATAACATCCAGACTCATCGGCTCAATATATGGTTTATATAGTTATATATTTTAACAAGAGTCATCAAATGTGTATATAAAATCTAGTTTAGTGCTTTATTAAAATCTTTCCTCAAGAATCATCATTCACATTCAAATAAACTTGCATGCATATTTTAATCAAAATCAAGTTTTCAAAAAATGCATAAAGCGGGGCTCGAACCCAAGTCACTAGTTTGGAACACAAATACTCTAACCAAATGAGCTACTATAGTTTTTGCATATCAACAGAATTCAGTCGACCGAATACAGTCAGTCGGTCGACTGAATCTGTGCATTTTTACATATATGTGCATGTTTTTAAATTCAGTCGATTGACTGACTGTATTCAGTCGACTGAATTCTACAACAGTCGTTTTTTATGAAAATATGCTTCCTTTTTTGAATAGCATTCTTCATTCTCAAGGGTTGCAACCATTGCTATTCGCAGAGATCTCTTTACCAGCAGTTGCAACTCCTTAACTACTATATATATGTATGAATTTCAAGATCAAATCACTTCACTTATTGCTTATACTTGAATCATATTTTCTGAATTAACTACTCTCTTGAATTCATACATTCATTGCTTACGTATTCATTTTCATATTCTTCAAGCAATTTGAAACTTCCTAATCTTCATATACACATAACTACACACATCGTACTTGAGGAAAAGATTATAGGAAGGGTATATTACGAGTGACAAATCTGTGTTATTAGAACACACAAGATCAAAACAATCTTTTGTATTTGTTGAAGTCCTGTTCTGTTGCTCAGGCGTGTGAAGTCCTCTTCGGCTGCTGAGGCGAAATCCTGTTCTGCTGCTCAGGTCCCTGTTCGGTTGCTTATGGGTTATATAGACCTGTTCCTCCGGGTTAGGCTAGGGTTGTTGTTTTAGTGAAATTCCAAAAGGGGTCTGGGATTGGACGTAGGACGATGCTCCAAACCAGTTTAAAAATTCCTGGTGTCATTTTACTTTACTGCTTTTATATTCCGCATTATTTACCGTATAATAATCATCACTATACTCTGTATTATTGTATGTCCATATTACACGATCCATATCACACTTTCATTTGGTATCAGAGCATTGCACACTTTCATTTGGTATCGGAGCATAGCCACTTTCATTTGGTATCAGAGCCTGAAATTCTATCGATCGTCACAACATCATAGAATAATGGCCAGAAAACGATCCAGTCGAAATACAACAGACAAATTTCCTATCAAAGCCACCAGTGAGGACTACAAAAAGATACTTTCTAATTTACAAATTTCAATAAAAGATAATAACGAATTAGTTAGTATAAGCAATAAGATTTCAAAGCTTAATTTTATTATTTTAGAAAAAATGAAATCTGTTGAACTTGAAAATGAGAAATTAAAAAATTGAAAAATGAAAAGTTAAATTTGGAAAATCAACTTGGTGTTTTAAAGAATAATTTTATAACTGTTAAAGATTTTCTAGATGAACAAAACACCAAATTTGAAAAAGGGAGATAAAAGTTTTCAAAAGAAATTTTTGATTTGAAAAGACAAAATGATTTATTACAATCCTCATTAGATAATTCAGAATCTCAAAATTTCCTATTCAAAAATGAGAACCGTACGTTAAAAAACGAGAATTTCGAATTAAATGAGAAAATTGATATTCTGAATAATAGTAATATTTCTTTTAAAATAATAATTATGACTTTAAGGCTAAATTTGGTAAACTTAACACTAAAGTCACAAAAATTAATAAAGGTCAAAACGATTTAAACATGATTTTATCTAGTTCTAGACCTTTAAATGTAAAAAGTGGTTTAGGATATAATAAAATAGATAGTAGAAATAGCACTAGACACGCTTCCATGTAAAGTAAATATGTTAGTGCTGGTAGTAGATCACGAGAAAAGTCTAAATCCAATTTTTATAGAAATTCAAATACTGCTATGACCAATAATGTTTATAATTTCTTTAGTAGTACAAAATCATTGACGGAAAATATGAATAAAAATTATCTAAATATTTGAGTTTCTGTTAATTGGAAAAATAAAGAAAAATACATTAATGATTATTTTGATATGGTAGTTAATAATGAAAATTATATTTATAAAAGTTCAACCACACCAAAAAATAGGTATGGTTTCCTAAAAATTAGGAAATTATAAGAACCTTGGGTACCGCATGCTTTAAATGTTAATTTTTTTTTTCTAATACCTTACATTATAAATAGTAGTTATTTTGTTTTATATTATTCTATGTTAACACTTATGTAAAATATAATTTATATCATCATATAAACTCTCCTTTCTGTCGATGACAAAGGGGAGAAAGATATTGCTCTAACACTATTTGCAGGAATAAACCATGCAAGCACAGATTAAGGGGGAGAAAAGATTAATTATTTATAGGAATATATAGCATAGATTCAGGGGGAGAAATCTATAGCACAATTACAGGAATATATTCAGTGAGAGAGATAAGATCAACAAAAGCTTTTCAAAGATTCGTTCGTAGCAAATAAAGTTGTCATCATCAAAAAGGCGGAGAATGTTGGATAATAGGTTTTGATTGCTGACAAGACACAACAATTCACGAATCTACGACTACGATAACATCCAGACTCATCGGCTTAATATATGGTTTGTACAGTTATATATTTTAACAAGAGTCATATTAGTGCTTTGTTAAAATCTTTCCTCAAGAATCATCATTCACATTTAAATAAACTTGCATGCATATATTAATCAAAATCAAGTTTTCAAAAAATGCGTGAAGCGGGGCTCGAATCCAGGTCACTAGTTTGGAACGCAAATACTCTAACCAAATGAGCTACTATAGTTTTTGCATATCAATAGAATTCAGTCGACTGAATACAATCAGTCAGTCGACTAAATCTGTGTATTTTTACATATATGTGCATGTTTTTAAACTCAGTCGACTGACCGACTGTATTCAGTCGACTGAATTCTACAACAGTCATTTTTTGTGAAAATACACTTCCTTTTTTGAATAGCCTTCTTCCTCCCCAAGGGTTGCAACAGTTCCTATTCGCAGAGATCTCTTTACCAGTAGTTGTAACTCCTTAACTACTATATATATGCATGAAATTCAAGATCAAATCACTTCACTTATTGCTTATACCTGAATCATATTTTCTGAATTAACTACTCTCTTAAATTCATACATTCATTGCTTATGTATTCATTTCCATATTCTTCAAGCAATTTGAAACTTCCTAATCTTCATATACACATAACTACACACATCATACTTGAGGAAAATATTATAGGAAGGGTATATTACGAGTGACAAATCTGTGTTATTAGAACACACAAGGTCAAAACAATCTTTTGTATTTGTTGAAGTCCTGTTCTGCTGCTCAGGCGTGTGAAGTCCTCTTCGGCTACTGAGGCGAAATCATGTTCTGCTGCTCAGGTCCATG
This sequence comes from Allium cepa, assembly GCA_030765085.1. Taxonomy (NCBI): domain Eukaryota; kingdom Viridiplantae; phylum Streptophyta; class Magnoliopsida; order Asparagales; family Amaryllidaceae; genus Allium; species Allium cepa. The sequence continues at coordinate 638,629,977 of CM060941.1, forward strand.
TTCGGTTGCTCAAGGGTTGTATAGACCTGTTCCTCCGGGTTAAGTGGAGGTTGTTGTTTTAGTGAAATTCCAGAAGGAGTTTGGGATTGGACGTAGGACGATGCTCCGAACCATTATAAAAATTCCTGGTGTCATTTTACTTTACTGCTTTTATATTCCGCATTATTTACCGTATAATTATCATCACTATACTCTGTATTATCGTATATCCATATTACACGATCCATAACACACTTTCATTTAGTATCAGAGCATAGCACACTTTCATTTGGTATCGGAGCATAGCCACTTTCATTTGGTATCAGAGCCTGAAATTCTATCGATCGTCACAACATCATAGAATAATGGCCAGAAAACGATCCAGTCGAAATACAACAGACAAAGTTTCTATCAAAGCCACCAGTGAGGACTACAAAAAGGTACTTTCTGATTTACAAATTTCAATAGAAGATAACAATGAATTAGTTAGTATAAGCAATAAGATTTCAAAGCTTAATTTTATTATTTTAGAAAAAATGAAATCTGTTGAACTTGAAAATGAGAAATTGAAAAATGAAAAGTTAAGTTTGGAAAATCAACTTGGCATTTTAAAGAATAATTTTATAACTGTTAAAGATTTTCTAGATGAACAAAACACCAAATTTGAAAAAGAGAGAGAAAAGTTTTCAAAAGAAATTTTTGATTTAAAAAGACAAAATGATTTATTACAATCCTCATTAGATAATTCAGAATCTCAAAATTCCCTACTCTAAAATGAGAACCGTACGTTAAAAAACGAGAATTCTGAATTAAATGGGAAAATTGATATTTTGAAAAATAGTAATATTTCTTTGAAAATAACAATTATGACTTTAAGGCTAAATTTGATAAACTTAACACTGAAGTCACAAAAATTAATAAAGGTCAAAACAATTTAAACATGATTTTATCTAGTTTTAGACCTTTAAATGATAAAAGTGGTTTAGGATATAATAAAATAGATAGTAGAAATAGCACTAGACACGCTTTCATGTATAGTAAATATGTTAGTGCTGGTAGTAGATCACGAGAAAAGTCTAAATCCAATTTTTATAGAAATTCAAATACTGCAATGACCAATAATGTTTATAATTTTTTTAGTAGTACAAAATCATTGACAGGAAATATGAATAAAAATTATCTAAATATTTGAGTTCCTGTTAATTGAAAAAATAGAGAAAAATACACTGATGATTATTTTGATATGGTAGTTAATAATGAAAATTATATTTATAAAAGTTCAACCACACCCAAAAATGGGTATGGTTTCCTAAAAATTAGGAAATTATAAGAACCTTGTATATCGCATGCTTTAAATGTTAATTTTTTTTCTGATACCTTACATTATAAGTAGTAGTTATTTTGTTTTATATTGTTCTATGTTAACACTTATGTAAAATATAATTTGTATCATCATATAAACTTTCCTTTTTGTCGATGACAAAGGGGGAGAAAGATATTGCTCTAGCACTATTTGCAGGAATAAACCATGCAAGCACAGATTAAGGGGGAGAAAAGATTAATTATTTATAGGAATATATAGCATAGATTCAGGGGGAGAAATCTATAGCACAATTACATGAATATATTCAGTGAGAGAGATAAGATCAACAAAAGCTTGTCAAAGATTCGTTCGTAGGAAATAAAGTTGTCATCATAAAAAAGGAGGAGAATTTGGATAATAGGTTTTGATTGCTGACAAGACACAACAATTCACGAATCTACGACTACGATAACATCCAGACTCATTGGCTTAATATATGGTTTGTATAGTTATATATTTTAACAAGAGTCATCAAATGTGTATATAAAATCTAGTTTAGTGCTTTGTTAAAATATTTCCTCAAGTTTTCAAAAAATGCATGAAGCGGAGCTCGAACCCAGGTCACTAGTTTAGAAAGAAAGTACTCCAACCAAATGAGCTACTATAGTTTTAGCATATAAACAGTATTCAGTCGACTGAATACAGTCAATCGATCGACTGAATCTGTGCATTTTTACATATATTTGCATGTTTTTAAATTCAGTCGACTGACTGATTGTATGCAGTCGACTGAATTCTACAACAGTCATTTTTTGTGAAAATACACTTCCTTTTTGAATAGCCTTCTTCCTCCCCAAGGGTTGCAACCATTGCTATTCGCAGCGATCTCTTCACCAGCAGTTGTAACTCTTTAACTACTATATATAGTCATGAATTTCAAGATCAAATCACTTCACTTACTGCTTATACTTGAATCATATTTTCTGAATTAACCACTCTCTTGAATTCATACATTCATTGCTTATGTATTCATTTCCATATTCTTAAAGCAATTTTGAAACTTCCTAATATTCATATACACACCACTACACACATTATACTTGAGGAATACAGGAAGGGTATACTACGAGTGAAAAATCTGTGTTATTAGAACACATAAGGTCAAAACAATCTTTTGTATTTGTTGAAGTCCTGTTCTGCTGCTCAGGCGTGTGAAGTCCTCTTCGGCTGTTGAGGCGAAATCCTGCTCTGCTGCTTAGGTCCCTGTTCGGTTGCTTAGGGGTTGTATAGACCTATTCCTCCGGGTTAAGTGAGGGTTGTTGTTTTAGTAAAATTCTAGAAGAAGTCTAGGACTGGACGTAGGACGATGCTCCGAACCAGTGTAAAAATTCCTGGAGTCATTTTACTTTACTGCTTTTATATTCCGTATTATTTACCGTATAATTATCATCACTATACTCTGTATTATTGTATATCCATATTACACGATCCATAGCACACTTTCATCTGGTATCGGAGCACAACCACTTTCAATAACAAGGAGTGCAGACAAAAGAAGAGATATACAAAATAAGAGAATCATCATATTTGTATTGTCTACTCCAATAGAAAAATAAAAGGCAATCCCTTGTTATTTCACATATAACACAAGTCCTCTTTTAAGTAATTTATAGAGAACTATAGTATTAGTAATTTCCTTTGGGGAAAAAAGTAATTCCAATGTATTAAGGTATAATAATCCTTAGGTATCGCTAAAATAACGTAAGTAGGAAAAATAACAACAATAGAAATGGGAAACCTAAAATATGTAATTTAAGATGGTTTAGAAAATAATTGGTAAACAAAGAAGATACATTTAAATGGATAGGGCAGTAATAAGTCTAAATTGGTAATTAGGCATTAAAGAGAGATATTATTCAAAAATTAAATAGGGGATTTCATCCAATAATGTTAAACGGAAGGGAAATAATAAATGAATGAATAAAAAAATGATAGTAAATGACAAGAATAAATCAAAGTAAGTTGTGTAAGATTTATTGAATAATGTTGATTGAAATTAAAGAAATGTAATAATTAAATGAATGTATATTCAAATATATGTTATGATGGATGTGAAATATATATATATATATATATAAGTATGTATGTATGAATGTAAATAACTTAGGAAATAAGAATCACATAGTCATTAGAGTGGTTGGAATGCGAGATCAGTAGTGTCACACAGTAGAAGTCTGCTTACACCAAGGAGTTACCAGTAGTTTTTTTTATACATTACACCGATGTGGGACACATCCAACCATAGGACTCGTGAAGAGTATATGCTTGCTTATAGATAAAGGAATATCCCATTAGAAAATTGAGTCTTCTTCAAAAATAGGAATCAAGGTATTGCCATGATTGCATTAGGCAATCTAATTAGGGTAGTGAACAACTCGACGCTATGTCAGCAGGTGAGGCACTAAATCAAGAGTAGGAGATGCATAAGTTGAGTGCGTCATCAGTCTAGAGCGGTGAAAATGGGGAAGATAGGGTTACACTTAACAGGCTACATCTCCTATTAGGGTAGGCCACATTATGTAATGCACCACAATAATTATTTGCTAGTTTGGTTGTTAGGGCAGGGCTAGTTAACTCATGGAAGTGTTCTTTCAAAACAAGATGGGGTAGTCCATGGAGCTGCGTCTATAATAGAAAGCAGATAAGTTAATAAATCCTCAAGGCAAGATGGAGTATGACTAAACCTTTGTGACCCTATTATTATGCATAACGGGAGGTTTACTTTGTACGTAGGCAATTTGGCCTAGACATTGGTAATGATGCCTTGCGGTGTAGAATCGCGAATACTGGCAAGGATAATATCTAGGTCCAAAGGGGGACTGTGTTACTTATACACACATGTACGTCATATAATCTGCTTCGGGTAGATGAGGCGTATCATATGCAAACGTGGAGTCGAGATGACTAAGTAAAATTAAAAGACATAATATGTAATGAAAGACAATCGACATAAACTAGTGTTATGTATAAAATGTATAATACACCAGTCGCATGTTATTCCAACCCCTCCTAATTACAACCTACATAATAGCTTTTAAAGGACATTAGTGCAAGGCAGAAACAGTGGTAGTATAGGTTTCCTAATGCATGCTCGGCATTGACAAGGTCACCAGACATTAGAAGTGTCAACTTTGGTCAGTAACTATATGTTCTATCATACTTTACTATTCCGCTGTGAGATATATCGATAGTGCTTTGATATGCAGTTACTTGTTTATTTGTAGGACACCAAAACCAATGATCCATACTTTGTTGGACTTGAATTTTTGATTTAGCAAGAATTCATCCCTATTGGGATGCAGGTTGTTGCATTTGGTATTGAAGCTTAGGTTAGTTGATCTTGAAAAATTAGAAAATGTTGAGTGAACGTATTCATATTTTCCCTATAAATATAAACATATTAGATGCCGAATCCTATAAATTCTGACTATAGAGTAATTGTAACCATGAAGATGGGTAAGTCAATCATGAGTCAGAACAATGGATGAAGTTAAAGATGTACACCTACCTTGATTTCCCCATGGGAAACAGGTCGTACGGAAAGGCGTTGACTTAAGAAGAGCATGACTGCAATATATGGAAGGTCCCTGAAGCTGGATATTATGTGACTCCATTGTTAGGCTACTGATAACCCAATGATTATAGATCCCATATGATGTCAATTGATGATCTACAAGAAATCCTGATGATGGGAAGTAAGAATCCATATTTTGAAGAAATCTTAAATTAAGAATTAAACATATTACCGAAGGAATGTATGTAACAGTCACTCCAAAATGATAGCTGGATTTTATAGTTGGAAGATGATGAGTCCATAAGTAGGTTGAAGGAAGAGAAGTCCAAATGAAGGGACAAATATAAATCCACTCCAAGTCTGACCCAATTGAAAATAATATTTTAAGTTGAAACAATTTTATTATAGAAGTTTGAGAAAATATATATGTAATATATTTGAAATGATTTTCAAAAGAATTATTTGCAGGTATTCCTATTTTTGAAAAGTAAGTAAATATTAAATTTTGTAACAAAATACTATGTTACGTTAAATAAAAAGTTTTAGTAGAAAATTTAAAATTTGTTGGACCGAAAATAATAGTAAATGGGTTTTAATAAAAACGTTAATTCTTTTGGGAAAAAATAGTAGAGCGTACATGTCTCGTTGATTTTTTAGGATGAAAAAGATTTTAAGTTGGAAAATTCTTTTTAAGGGTGGACAATAGAATGGTACAAGTTTGAAATGGGGGTAAAAAGAACGGAAAAGAAGTTTTGAACTTGACAATAAAACAATAAGCAAACATACTACTATGGTTCAATAAAGAAGACTTTAAGTTGAGAGAAAGGTTAATTAAGAGGAACCATTAAATAAGAGTAGTTTAGGTAGAAGAAAGATAAACAATAGTAACATTGTAAAATATAAATAAAAACAATGTTAGGGATTTATATAAGATAATGTAAGTAATTAGAAATAACATTAGGAGATTACATTAGAAACGATCTAACAGAAACATAAGAAGTTAATGGCAAAACAATGAAAAATGGACATTTTCCATTTTATTTATTTATTGCAAGTATCTTTTAAATGTCTCCCTCACATGATATTAGAGACACCGACAAGAGTTGCAAGTGGAGTGAGTGATAAGAAAATGATAAATTGAGAGTTGTTATTATCTACTCTAGTTTTATTGTTCAAAATTATAAAAGATGTTTAGTGTTAGTACTAAAAAGTGGCACAAACACTCAATAAATTTTAGAAGAGAAGTAAATGAAGAATTATAAATGGAAAATGAGTAAAAGCATGACATAAGACATTTATAGTGGTTCGACCAACTGATACTCTACGTCCACTTAGAGTTTCTATTGATTATATTGCTGTTTTGCAAGTACAACTCTTATGAATGGGCAGGGATCCATGGAGGGTTACAAGCGAATTATGGAAAATTTGCAAGGAAGCAAAAAGATCCTTGGAAATGAGCCCTTAATCTTCTATTTATAGGTGTAGGCAGCCGAGAAATGCTCCTTTATGATTTCCACCATGATTCCCATGTTCCAGTAGTAGTTCCATTCGAAGAAACGTGGCCATGTTAGCAATGGTGATGGATTGGTACTGATCCAAGTGTTATCCAGACATTCGACCAGGTAGTATTTGGATGGACTTGATGAATCGAACTTGAAAGTCATCAAGGCAGGAAGCCTAGGGAGATAGCCATAGAGTCTAAAAACCAAGTGCAACCAAGATCGCAAAGCGGAATCAAGACCATCCCAAAAATTCCAAAGCAGAATCTATCTAAGTGATGGGTTGGTACCGATCCATCCCTATAGATCGGTATTGATCCATAAAGCTCTATGCAAATGGCTCCATTTTCCTTCTATTTTCAATTATTGGTGCCAGCAACCCATTTCAAGCTACATTGCGTCGATCACATGTAGTTTGCTATTGAACACCTCAAGCACCTGAAATCAGCAACTCCATTTCTCCACCGATCCATTCTATTGGCTCAAGGACAAGCTTATAAAAGTGCAAAAAAGATGGAAACAACGAAGCTAACAACAAATCATCAGCCCACAAAGAATTAGAACCAATCCATGAGAAGATCTTATGAATATTTGCCGATCCATTCCTATGGATAGGTACCGATCCATCACTATTGCCGATGTGGCCACGTTTCTTCAAATGAATCCGCTATTGAAACATGGGAGGAAATCATGGAGGAGCATTTCTCAATGGCCTACAACTATACTTAGGAGGCTAGGGGCTTATTTTCAAGGATCTGTTTTCTTCTTTGCAACTTTTCCATAGTTCTCTTGTAACCCTCGTGGATCCCTACCAATCCATAAGGATTGTACTTGCAAAACAACAAAATAATCAATAGAAACTCTAAATGGACATTGGCATTAGTTGGCTGAACCACTATAAACGTCTTGTGTCTTGCTTTTACTCATTTTCTATTTATGTTTCTTTATTTACTTCTTTTATAAAATCTATTGGGTGTTTGTGCCACTTTTTGGTACTAAAATTTTGGTGCTTTCATTGAGAGCGTGATTCTCAGGCTGTTTGGATCCATTATCTACTATTGGATTGCTTAAATATGAGAGATAGACCCAATTTCTCCACTTTTTACTCTTTGAATTACTTAGACTTTTGGAAAGTCTATTACGAGTTATTTAGAATGGCCACTCAAAGAGATCGGCCCACCATTTTAAGAGACACCGAGGATGTTGAGAATGTCGATTCCTAACATGTTGAGGTGGTTGCACAACCAACCGCTATCGAGGGTCATAACGCGAAAGATGCGATTACTAGGATCGAGATGGACCGTGTGATAAAGTAGATGATTGATAAGCTGTAAGAAAGCCACGACGAGTTGAATCGGAAAATACAGTAATGTTTGGATTTGTTGAATCAATTGACTAATAGCTGTAGGAGAAGCAGAAGATACTTAACACCTTTGGTTCAGACATGGACAATTCCTCATCATCGGAGCAATGGCAAAAGGACAAAAAGTAGAATATGGTTGGAAAAGATGTCGGGACTTCAAAGAAAAGGTAAGGACCACTACAATGATTTATGGATCGATACTGACCCATCAAGTGGGATCAGTACTGAACCATTAAATGTTGGTTCGGTTGGCCGACTTCCAAATAATGGTGCTGATTTGGCTTTTGGTTGTGCTGTGGATGTATAGAATGTTGGACATCAAGTAGCCACCATGGAACCGCAGTGAAGGGACTATGCATACAAAGCTGCTGAATGAACGGTTCTCTTGGAGTCTAGGGAAGCCAGGTATCATGAAATTAACCAAGAGCACCAACCAGACCAAACACTCTGGGCGGTTCACAATCACCGTCATTCAGCAGATCTAACAAAGTTGGATTTGGCTGATTGATAAGGAGACTTGTAAGTGAGAATTATTATCAGATTAATGATGATTGGGTTCCTTCGTAAGCTGAAATTCGTTCACGGAGGAGATCCTATGCAAGGAATACCCAAGGAGGTTTGTGATGGCGATGACGATGTTGTACAATGGGAAAACTAATTCAAGGAAACATCTGATGAAATGTGACTGGCATCGTGGAAATTTATCAAGCAATTTCGTTTACATACCACTCCTTTGAAGGATGTCATGTCACTATCCAACCTCTTCCAGGAGATGGGAGAGTTTTTGGAATAGTTCTTGTACAGGTTCAATACCTTAGTGACTGAAGTAAGCAACGCTCAAGAAGATATTGTGTAGATGGCATTAATCAGGGGGATACATCCCGATACTGATTTTGGGAGATGGTTGAAGATGATACCCCCACCAACGATGGATGCGTTCTATAGAAAGGAGACTAAGTTCTTAGGCTTGGAAGGGGCAAGCACTATTGCCAAGAAAACCAACGTTGGGTAGCCTGCAGAGGTGATACAGAGTAACATTGTTGTAAAACCTTCTGGAGGGAACTTCGGCAATGTGGATCTGGATGTGGAGAATAAAAGTAGTGGATAGAGCATGACTAATACTGGCTGGGGCTAAAGATATGAAAACAAATTCGAGGGACATCCCAAAACTCAAAATATGAAAATTACACCTCATTGAACAACTCGATGGAGAAATATACCTGGTTACTCATGGTATCGAACAATATAGGAAGCCAACTTCGAGGGAGTCGATTAGAAAGAAAAAAGGTAAGGCAAGTTTTGCTGATTTCATGAAACACATGGTCACAAGACGTATGAGTGCAGGCATTTGCATGATGTGATCGAGGATTTGTTTCGAAAGAATATGCTATAATAGTTTGTGAAAGTCCCACAAGATAGAGGGCATGGATATTCAAAACCCCAGTAGGGGTAAGACGAGTCTAGTGTTGATGAGCCTAGGCAGCTTAAAAATGTTTTGTGATTAATACTATCATTGGTGAACCGCATCCAGCAGAGAAGAGCTGGAATGAGACGAAGAGATGTGTGAATGCACTGAAACATGCAGTGAATGAGAGCTGTAGCTCCGGCAAAGCAACTCAGAACTATGACAGATGACATTATATCTCGAAATAGAAATGCTGACGAGGTAGAGGCCTCGACTATTGATCCATTGGTGATTTCGACCATGATTGGCCCCTTGATTGTGAGAAAGGTGCCGGTTGGCTGTAGGACCTCAATCAACATTTTTTCAAGAAAGCCTATGACCATATACTTCCCGAGGGCAAAGATTTAAAGCCGTGTAAATCTCGAATCCAAGGATTTAATGGGAGTACTACTGAGCTAGTGGGATATATGGATTTGCCAGTGGTGCTTAGAGAGCACGAATGCAAGAGAGTGCGGGTTATGCATTTTGTTGTTTTGGATATTTTCTCTACCTATAATGCCTTTTTGATCCTACCGGTCCTTGTTGAATTTTGAGTGGCCATAGCCCTATGATGCTTAACGATGAAGTTCGACAGAGAACGGTGTGGGAATTGTACAAGGTGATTAGGGGCTTGGCCAGGAATGTCATGTCGCTAAGCTGAAAGAGGCAAAACGAAGAAGGAAAGGAAATGGTATGGAGAGGACTCTCTGCATCAAAGCTTTGGATGAATAGCAACTACCACCTAAGCCCTGACTCGGGCAATACAGTAGGTTCCATAAGGATATGGATCTGAGGAAAGAGCCAAAGGATGCAAGAGTGGCACATGTAGAGTTGACAATCGACATCCCGGTTAGCCAGGACGATCATATGCTAGTCCTGAAGAGAGGATCTCAACTCGACACAAGGATGATGATAGAGTTGAATGGTTTTCTCGACGCAAACCTAGATGTGTTTGCTTGAATGATTTCCGACATGTGTGAAATATAGCCGAAAGATAGCATGCTACACATTAAATGAATCCCAAATGCGTTCCCGTGAAATAGAAGCGCTGCAACTTGGGTTTGGAGAGATCCGCTGCATTGAAAGAAAAGGTGGATAAGCTGATGAATAATGGCTTCATCCGCAATCCTCTATACCCGAAATGGGTATCCAATCCAGTCTTAGTAAAGAAGTCCAACAGAAAGTGGAGAATGTGTTTGACTATTCCGTTTTAAACAAGGCATGTCCGAAAGGCAGCTTCCAGCTCCTAAAAATAGATCAGCTAGTAGTTTTAACCACTAACTGTTATCATTCACGGACACCCATTCTAGCTATAACTAGGTCCCAATGCATGTGCCCGACAAAGAGCACACCGGCTTCATAACTGACCTAGGACCATACTGCTATCTCGCCATGCCCTTCGGTTTGAGGAATGTCGGAGTAACTTACCAGAGGCTAGCGAAGTCATTGTTTAAGGAACAAATTAGGCATTCGTTAGAAGTCTATGCAGATGATATGCTTGTGAGGTCATGACGATCAACGAGCTACGTTGGTGATTTAATAGAAATGTTCAACATGCTCCACAGGTATGGTATAACGCTCAATCTACTTAAGTGTTCATTTAGGGTTGGATCCGGGAAATTCTTAGTTTTCATGGCGATCTCGAGAGGAATAGAAGGTCCAGAGAAAATCCAAGCATTAAGGGACACATAAGCCCCAAAATTGATCAAAGAAGTTCAAAGTTTGAGTAGGAAGGACGCCGTATTGAGTCGCTTCATCTGTAGAGCCATCGACAAGTGTATCTCTTTCTTCGATGTCATCAAGAAAGGAAAGGGGAACTTTACTTGGACGAAAGAGTGTATAGATGCTTTCCAGGCTCTGATAGATTACTTAGAATGCCCCTATCATCCTATTAAAGCCCTCGGAAGATGAGGTCATGTTTATCGACCAGACAGTGTCGGTGCACGCCTTGAGTTCCGCACTCGTACATAAAGAGTCCTAAATGCAGAGGCTGGGGTATTACGTTAACGAGAGGTTAATATTGATACCTCGGCTATTGATTTTGATGACAACAACCATAATCAACTACACACAATCATACAAATTATAGATACTAATGTTTTTTCAAGTTATATAGTGCAAAATATTACATAGGTGTTGAATCGATGACTGTACAGTATGAAGACTCAAGATATAGACATGAAGACTAATGAACACAATGAACATGATATGAAGCTATCAAGATTATAATTTAGTGCGTAGAATCATAGCTTATATTTTTAAAGTCCTTGATAGAAATCTTTGATCTCTATCTCCTATTTTCTGTCTTTTGTATTTTTAAACAAAATATATTTTCAGAATATATTTCAAAATATTTTATAATAGTATTTTAAAGTCCAAAATGTTTATAAACTATGTTCAAACTATTTTACAAGTATCAAATTATTTAACCAAGTATACGATTTTCAAAACATTCTAAAAGAAATAAGTTTTCAACATATACATGCATATGTCGACATATAGGCAGATGGTATGTTGACCTACATGCCGCAAATTGGTTTTTTAAATTGTAAGATGAAGTATCTATTCGTCGTAACTCTTTACGGATGAATACATCCGTTGATTTACTATATATAGGAGAGTTCAAATGAACTTTAAAGTTTAGAATTACTTATTCTCTTTCCTCCTCTTACTCTACTTTAAAATATACTCTATTCTCTTGAAAATCACTTAGAATCAATTCATACTTCATTGTATTGATTCAATACTACTTTCTTGCTATTTTGGAAACACCTCTGTCTCAATTCAAAGATCAAAGTGTTGTCCAAAATGCTACAGGATCTATTGTATCCAAAGTTCAAGAAACTATCTTTGGAAAAACTATCGGCTCTATTTGTATATGTTTAGGGTGTTGTTTTAGTCCATTCAAATCAAGTATGTGTGCATAGTAGCTCAAAAATATAGTGGGTGTGATTGTAGTCCATAGGTAAGTCTACCTTAAGCTCTCAAATTTAGAGGGTGTGTCATGTTGCCTCGAATCGAGATTGTATTTCGGTTTTTCTTCTGTTCGATTGAAGATTTACATTTGAAAAGAAATTTTTATAAGCGATTGTACGGAACTAGATGTATGAGAAGTCCAAACCAGTATATAATCTTTGGTGCCATCTCTCTGACTCTTTACTTTGCTTTACTACTTTTATTCTTATCTGTGATTTAATCTACGACTGTATAATAGTATAAATCTATGTTGTTAATCTGTGATTTAATATTTAACTTAAAAGAAATTTAAAAAGATTTACATATGTTAGAAAACGCTACCATCCCTCTATGTTTAATTAGCCTTAAAATCCATATTCTGCAACCACATTTAACAGAGGAAGAAAGAAATTACCCAAAGCTGGAAAAGCTAGCCTATTACCTGTTGATTGCCTCAAGAAAACTCTATCCATACTTCCAGACTCATCCGATCAACGTTCTTACCAAACAGCCTTTTAGACAAGTCCTACAGTGAGCTGAAACTTCTTGATGGCTGTTGAAATGGAACATTGAATTGAGCCAATATGACATAACATATCATCCTCAGAGGGAAATCCAAGGCCAGGTTTTGGTCAATTTCATAGTTGAATGCATTGCGTGAGATGATACTCCGAAAAAAAATGTTGAGCGAAATATCAGCTGGAAGTTGTATACCAGTGGTGCATCCAACGAGTACTACTCGGGGTGGGTGTTGTGCTGGTCACTCCCAAGGATTATTCGATCTGTTACGCCCTGAAACTCGCTTTTTCCATGACGAATAATGAAGCGGAGTATGAAGCCTTAATCATAGGACATAAGATCGCAAAGGAGCCGAGAGTTAGATCTTTACATATCTTTTGTGATTCCGAATAGTGGTGTGCCGGGGAGAAAGGAGTTCCAGGCAAAGGGAGCAAGGCAAGCTCCGTATCTGAACAGAGCCCTTAAGTTGCTTAACAATATCGAGTATTACACTATAACGCATGTTCCCAAAGAAGAGTTTGCGAAAGCCAATTCATTGGCCAAGTTTTCTAGTTCAGGAGATGTGTAACTCATGGACCAGTTCCCGACGGAAATATTATCGGATCCGAGCATCGACCGGATGAATGTCGATTGGACCTTGGAGTCTTAATATGAAAGGGAATGGTGGATGACTCCGATAGAGAGTTACTTGCGGAAGAAAACCCTTCCCGGTAGGTAGAGCGAATGATGATGACTCCTTCATCAAGCTTCAAGATACACTATTCAGAAAGGAATATTATATAGGAATGGATTCTCAGTTCCCCTACTTTGGTGTGTCGCTAATGATGAAGCCAAATGAGTCCTCAAGGAGGTTCATAAGGAGGCTTGCGGTGAGCACACTGGAGGGTAAATCTTAGCAAAGAAAATTCTTCACTACGGCTACTTCTGGCCAACCGTTAACCTAGACACAGTTGATTATACCAAAAAGTATCACAAGTGTTAGAAGTTCGTAAAGATTCCTAGATCCCCGCTAATAGAGATAACGCAGATGGTCTGCCCCTGGCCATTTGCTATTTGGAGTATCTATATCATTAACATCTTGCTAATGTTTAAAGGTGGGCTAAGTACGCCATCATTGTTGTTGACCATTTTACGAAGTGGACTAAAGCGGAGCCACTTGCCACGATCCTTACTAAGAAGGTGATCAACTTCATAGTCAGGAATATAACCTATCACTTTGGGGTCTCAAAATGATTCTCTGACAACAGAACCCAATTTGAAAAAGTTGTGGTCAAAGACTTCTACCACCGCCATAGGATTGAGAAGACATTAGCAGTGGTGGCATATCCCCAAACGAATGGACAAGTAGAAGCCGTGAAAAAATTATCAAATCCATTCTCAAGAAGTGATTAGAGGATAAGGGAAAGTGGGATTACAAAATACCATTAGCATTTTAGGCTTATAGAACAACTCCTAAGTCCGTGACCGGTCACTCTCCTTTCGCCTTGGCCTATAGATCACAGGCTATGATTCTTGTTTAACTAAAATCACCCTCTCATCGAGTGACTCATTTTGACCCTAGAATGAACGAGAAGCTTCTGATAGAGTCTGTTAACGTGGTCAATGAGAAGCATGATGAAGCTGATCTACGAGCAGCTGCACGTTAAAAATAGGTCGCCCGATACTGCATCACCAAGGACAGGAGTAGAACCTTCAAGATTGGCGACCTCATTCTCAAACAAATCTTTTCAGGCCTCGTGAATATGGGTCTGAGCTGGGAAGGTCCATACGCAATCAACCTCAAGCTGGAAGACAGAACATTCAAGCTACTAACCATGGAAGGGATCTCATTTCCCTGAGCATGGAATAGAAAACAGTTATGACACTGTTTCACCTGAAATTCGACTTTGTGAATATTTAGTCAAGTTAGATGTAACAAGATAGAATCCATTATTTCCCTTGTTTTGTAAAGCTAAATGACTTCCCAAATCTATGACTTTGCCTTTACGTAACTATAATATTGCAATATGTGATAAACATAAATGAACTTGCATGTGCACAATATAGGTGTGTCGATACCCAAAGATTGTTGCTGATTAAGCTTCTGAGGTCCATGATCAGACCCATGAAGCATATCCACACTAGATGTCTAGAGGTAGATACCGGTCAACTCCCTCAACCAACGACTTGGGCATAGGAGTATAAACATTCGAGGCCAGAATGAGATAGTTTGCTCCCACAGCTTGCATCTAGAGTCTGGAGGAGCATCCACACCTTGCCTGGAGAAAGGAAAGACAAGAGATTAGCACTTGAAGATAGGGGGATCTTATACCTAATCTTCAAACAATGCCTGGCGCTAGGCACGATCGGAAGTGAACATCTTGGATGGAGATGTTTAAACCACATCTGGCATGGTTAGCTCTAAACAACACCCAAAGTTCAGCATTGTCAAAACATGTATCTTAGAGAAGGATGCCCAGATTGCCATTTGTGAGTTGGACAACCGACTGCTTTATTGTGATGACCGATTGCTCAACAGACAGTTTATTAGTTTTATGGCAAGATGAGTTGGAAGCAATGGGCTTTGATGATTGATCGGAATGCTAAGAAGTGTAAAATGGCACCACCTACTTGGCATAAGAGGAAGCATGAGAGATGTCATCATGAAGGACGTCATCCGGATGATTAGAGTGTCTGTCCAAGCCCTTGGATTGGGGTGACTTGGATATGGGCCGATGCCTAATTGACGAGTCGTATGATTGATAACCCTCGGCGTTCTCTATCATAGCTTGAACACCGACTATAACCAAAGTCATAGCTAGTGCCATCACGCGTGCTTGGCTTACGCCTTAGGTGATAGGCCACCTATCCTCGAGAGATTCGTATATACCACGTTGTTCCATTGAACCTACAAATGAGACAAAGATGAATCATCTTGATGGGATAAGAACACGAAAAAAGCTGAGTAGAGTGTAGTGCACATGCGTGCAAGTATACTAGTGTCCCTCTATGGACCATGGGTTAGAATTTAACCGATAAGGGTAATCTTCCTTGCTCGAGTAGAAGGCACATCTTCTTGAAAACATATAAGGGATCCAATATCCCCGACGCTTATATTACCACGGCCAAAGGAAGGGGTATCATTTGGAATTGTCCTCAGACTGACATATATATCCTCAAAGGGTTGTACGAGAGTTTCAAATATGACTGGGGCTTTTGGAGGCAGGGTCGGAGTTTGCCTTGTAATGATTTGACCTTGAGTCTTCTTTATTGGAGAGGTTGTTGATCATCGTTACCCTCATCAGCAGTTGGCTCATGGCCCACATCATTGTTATCGCCGCCAGCTCCATTGCCTTTACCTTCTTCAACCTGTTCTCTTGCTCCTTCGATCTCAATTAATGGACTTTGGACTGGGGATATTATTGGATTCTAAACTAAAGGCACTACCGAGTCTCCGCTATCTCTTGATGGGGAGCTGTCCTCCTTACATTCCAAGGTAGCCAAGAGTAGGTCAACGCTATGGTTTTCCTCTAGCGAATTGTATACCCTGAGATTTTCATCAGTAAGTAACCTTGCAACCTGTTCGCCTTTGGAACTTCATAAAGCAACCTAAGGGTCTCTGCCAAGGTCGCGCTATTAGGTCTATTTGGCACATTTGAAAGAAAAAAAATAAGAAAATCTGAATAGTTCGGACATAACTATAAAGCGAACTCAGATGGAAAAAATATGGTCAAAAGTTACGCCTAGACATCCACTGTTGTGTGAATCCAAGCGAACATCGTACAAAGAAAAACTCATCTTCAATCTAACCTAGCTTGTTCTAAGTGCCAGTCACTATTTTACAATTCCTAGATGGTTCCAAAAAAGAGAGGGAAGGACTTCCTCTGTAGTGGTTGAAGCTGTACAACTACTAAATTTCCATATTACTTGGAACGCAGTCAAAATGACTAGCGTGGATAATGAATACACTATGCAGAAAAGCATAGCTGTTAGGATGTAGATGATCTTGAGCCAGCCTCATAAAGTACATAACGCATTGAATGAATTGGTTGAATAATGGAACACACCCCGACAAACAAATACACCGATTACATGTGGTATAACCAACTGGTGGGTGGTGTGCCCGTTGATGGCATATGGAGCCAGCATGTCCTGAAACAGGATGCCATGTTGCTCATAGATCCTTCTAAGCAATCCCTCTATGATTTTTGTGGTCATAGATCTGCAAGATCATATAATATTTTGGCATGGTCGCGAGTATCTAGAGCGACTTCAACTTTGGGACCCTTTATAGGCTCAAGAGGAATTTATGAGGTAAGTTATTCAGCTTGTTGATTTATAGATGGTGGTGCCGGTAATGCTAGAGTTTGCCTGCAGAAGGATCTATAGTCGAACTCAATTCAGCATCAGACTCGACATAGTCGGTAGTTGATGGACCTATGGCTAGGGCGGAGAGACACTCAGAGCATCTACGATCCATAGTATAATTGGTATCAGAAAGATTAAAAGTTGTACCCTCTTGTGCTAAATGAAAACCTAGTGTTGAGTAGTGCATGCAATGTCAATATTCGATGTTGTGCAATATTTTTATTGAAAGTTAAGATATAATCCAAAGTGATTATCATCACTGATCATCCCCAACTGACCTCACATCATTAGCCATGCGTTATAAACATGATGGAAATCAGAAAATGGCACTTGAGAGAACCAAAACATTTGTTATTTTCACAAGCTCATCTCAAGCGCATTGAAGTGGGATTTCACCAAGTGCTGGATTGATGATGATCCATTGCCTTTGTAAAATCCCATTAATCTCCTTTTTCTTCCATTCCCAAACTTAAGCACGCTGAAGTTACGAAGTTCACCTAGGTTGATCGCCAGGTCCACCATCTATCTAATGCAACTAATTTTGAAAAAGTTAATGGATTCAAGTGTTTTGATTGGGCTTTGGGGATGGATCAGCTTTGAACCCAACAGATCGATCCGTGACGTAGGTGCTGGAGTAAGCGGCAATTGGCAGCGGCAGTACTTGAGGCGGCTAATGGCGATGGAATTGGAGAGCAAGTGGTGGCATCATGGGCTTTGATTCGGTTGCAAAGAAATTCAATAGTGGCACAAAGCTTGAACTCTCAAACAATGCAAAGTGAGAAGAAACAAGTGTGGAATTGGGTTATATAAACCTCGAACCAACAAAAAAGACAAGCATTTCTCCTATTCTTAAGTGTTGGATCAGTACCGATCAATCCTTATGGATCAGTACCGAACCATTAAAAAAAGAAGAGGAAAATGATGAATGTCTATATGCTTATAGAACTCTACAAGAATGTTCATGCATAGGGGATTGAAACGTGAAGGAAAGTTGAAGCATGTGTATGTACATACTCAACATTCAACAACTGGAATCAAAGGAAAGCAGTTTCAAACCTTAAAAATCCAGAAAAGGAAATTGCTTAAAACTACTAAAATCGAAATGATAGGTCACAAGAGCATGCTCTAATTTTATAATCACTGATGTAAGCAGCAACGAATAGCTAAAGACATAACATTTCACCAAAATGGTCTGAAGGAACGATAACAACTATTCTAAGCATGGACTGGAGTTCAATATAGTAATCCTAACTTGTCTCGATCCAAAACACATCATGTTGGAAATAAAATGTACTTTATTGGGCAAGTGTTATCTAGCCTTTCGACCAGGCAATACCAGGATGGTTTGAAGAATCGAACTTGAAAGCTATTCAGGCAGGAGGCTCAAAGAGATAGCCATAGAGTCCAAAAACTAGGTACAACAATATCATAAAGTGGAACCAAGGCCATCCCAAAAATGCCAAAGCAGAATCCATCGAGGTGATGGTTCCGTATTGACTCATAAAGCTCCACCCAAATGGCCCAATTTTCCTTCTATTTTCAAGTGTTGACGCCAACAACCTATTTCAAGCCCTATTGCATTGATCACATGCAGTTTGCTATCGAACACCTCGAGCACCTGAAATCAGCAATTCTATTCTTCCACCGATCCATTCCATTAGTTCACAGACAAGCTTATAACAATGCAAACAAGATGGAAATCACGAAGCTAACAACAAGTCACCACAACACAAAGTATTGGATCTGATCCATAAAAAGATCTTATGGATCGGGACTGACCTGTCACTATTGTTGATGTAGCCACGTTTCTTCGAATGGAACTGCTGTTTGAATGTAGGAATCATGGTGAAAACTATGGAGAAGTATTTCTCGACGGCCTACGACTATAAATAGGAGGCCCATGGCTCATTTCCGAGGATCTTTTTTCTTCTTTGTGACTTTTCCATAATTCTCTTATATTCCCTCATATATCCTTACCGATCCATAAGAATTATACATGCAAAATTACAATATAGTCAATAAAACTCTAAGTGGATACAAGCATTACTTGGCGGAACCACTATAATTGTCTTGTGTCTCGCTTTTACTTATTTTCTATATATATTTCTTCATTTACTTCTCTTTTAAAATCTATTGGGTGTTTGTGCCATTTTTGGTACTAACATTTAAAAACACTAAGTGAATTTATGAAGAGAAATTGGTGTAACAATTAAGTTTTTTAAAAACTTAATAAATGGTTTGAGTTAAAAATCCCAACTTTTAAGAAGTAAAAGCTTTAAAAGTCTTTAAAGGGAATTAAGCTTTTACAAATTTAATTGTAATTTAAAAAAATTAAGACACTAAGCTTTTTTTGAATTTGTTGGTTTAGAATGGTTGTACATTATGTTACATCATTCAGTCCTTAAGGAATTTCGAGAATTAAATTCTTTTAAAGGGGAAGAATGTAACACCCCGTAATTTTAACCGTAATTAATTTAAAAGAATTAACTATTAATTAGCAATGCTAAAAAATACAATTTTCACAAACGTCAAAATTCGGCTACGGAACTTATACCATTGGGTTCATGGCGATTTTCTGATCAATTTTCATATATAATGTTTTATGATTAGAGTTTAAAAGAAAATGTTACCAACGTTTGATGTTTTAGAATCAGAAATAATTATATATGTAATAACGGAAATAAAAATAGTTAATTTACGTTAATAAAAACTTAGACATTAAGAGAAGTTAACATTAAATCAAATCCGAAAAATATATAAAATGGGAATAAAATTATGTCGATTGTGTGAACGAGGAATAAAATACACAAAATAAAACAATGCTAACTAATAACCGTCTACACAAAGTAATGGTCGACCCTTAGTGTGTACAGGTCAACCGGTAGAGGTTGACCTATGGTCATGAACGCCCGATCGTTGATGATAAAATTTATAAATGGCACGTGCGATTGAACTGTGTTGATTGACTCAATTATTTATCTTTGCTGCCAAGTTATTGATATGCATCCAAGATGGATCTTAAGATTTTCTAAGCTAAATCCAATGCTTCAAATCAATCCTTAACACCTATAAACTAACAGCTATCCTAACCAAATTTATTTGGAAAAAAGCAGAGAATAAGGGAAGAGAATAATATGATCGATTTAGAACACGAAAACAAAGGTAAACCATGAATCAAACTCAAATCCAAATTTATTCTATCATTTCCCCAGATCTGTAATTCCAATATGTTTTATACTTTTTTTATTTTTGAATTAATGTAAAAAGGAGCCAAATAAAAAAGAATGGATCTAGATTTGGAGAATTAAAAAGCTAAAACATGATGAGTGGGAAATTACATATATTATAATAATATTTTTATATCATTATAGATCTATTTCATTTTTGCCTAGATATAAATCACGATTTGAATATTTAATTTTATACGCATGTGGAATTGATATAAATCATGATTTGGATATTTAATTGCATACACATAATGATTATGGAAAATATTCCTATATGTTACGGAAAGCACTAAACATGACAGATATTATGTGCATTTGGATTTGGAATGTTAGGGGTACAAAAAGTCCTTAGATTTTTAAATTACTTGTTAATGAAATCGTACTGAAATTTCAAATTTGGTTAGTTTACATAGATTGCTAAATATAAATTAGAATTGGTTATAAATTTAATGTGATTATACAATATTTTGATACATTGGAATGACAAGAATATTTTAAAAAATTGTCTAAAAATACAAATAAAAGTGTACTGGTTGAAATAACAAGGAATGTAAATAAAAATGAAGAGTTGTGCAAAATTAGGAAATCACCATATTTTTTTACTATCTATTCCAATAGGAAAAATAAAAGATAATTTCTTATTATTTCGCACGTAACACAAGTCCTCTTTTAAATAATTTATAGAGAATTATAGTTTTAACAATTTCCTTTAGGAAAAGAAGTAATTCCATTGTATTAAGGTATAAAATCCTTAAGTATAGCTTAAGTAATATAAGTAGGAATAATTGCAACAGTTTTAAATAAGAAACCTAAAATATGTAATTTAAGATGGTATAGAAAAAAATGGTAGACAAAGAATATATAATTAAACAAGAAGGGAAGTAATAAGTTTAAATAGGTAATTAAAGAGAGATATTAGTTAAAAAGGAAACATGGAATTTCATCTAATAATGTTAAACTGAAGGGAAATAATAAATGGCACTTAAGTCAATAACTAGAAGTGGGTAACAAATGATAGTAAATGACAAGAATAAATGAAAAGTAAGTTATGTAAGATTTATTAAACTACAATGATTGGAAATAAAGAAAAGTAACAATTAAACGGACGTATGTTCAAGTATATATTATGACGAGAGTAAAATATATACACACATATACATGTATATAAATAACTTGGTAAATATGAATGACATAATCATTAGAGTGGTTGGAATGCAAGGTCGGTAGTGCAGAAGTCTTCCCACTACAAGGGGCTTTCAGCAGTTGTGTATACATTATACTGATGTGGGACATATCCAACTGTAGGACCGGTGGAGAATGTACGCTTGTGTATAGATAAAGGAATACCCCATTAGAGAGTCGAGTCTGCTTCAAAAATAGGAAAGCGGAATAATGCCTTGATTGCGTTAGGCAATTTAAATATGATAGTGAGTAGCATTAATGCTATGTTAGCATGTGCAGCACTTAATCAGGAGTAGGAGCTGTTAGAACCTCCATTCTATGTTTTGATGAAAACAAATATACATTCATACACATACAATATATTCCACCTATTTGTAGGTAAATGCTTCTAAAATTCACAATATCACGACTTGAAAACGAATAGTAGAAGAAAAGAATCATTGGTATTAGAGAAGCTATTATAATATGTTATAGTCATAAACAAATGGTCTGTAAAATCTCCTTTAGTTGTTTTTTACACAAAATTTCACATCAATTTTTTTACAAGGTTTTCACTATTTAGTTTTAGAAGTGCCCAAGCATCAGATGCCTGTCCATATAAGTCAGACGTCTGACTAAGTTCTCTGCCAATTCTTTTATAAAGAGACAGACGTCTGAATTTTATCCCAGACGTTTGACTGAGTTCACTGGTTAAATATTATATAGCCAGTCAGACGTTTGAATTTTATCCCAGACGTCTGAACTGGGTAACGGGCTAAAACTATGTATAGCCACTTACTTCATTCCAATGGTTGCATCCATATCTTTTCACTACATCTCTTCTTCCTCAAATATTTCTAACTTTAAACTGAAATAGAACATACCAAAGGTTGTTACTCCTCCAGAAAACTCTTTAACACCTATAAATATGTAAAGTCTTTAAGAAACAAAATCATTTGAATTTTTTGAATATTTTTATCTTTCTTTTTGCATACGTTGATTTCTAAAAGCAATCAATACACCATTCTTATTTCTTCCTAAAAACGAAGCCTCACATACACATACTACTCAAAGGAGATTATAGGAAGATTTGTACTGTAAGATCAAAATCAGTGTTACTAAGAACATATACTTATCAAGAAAAGATGTTTTGTGTCTAGCATATTCCTATGGGTGAAGGGAGGGTTATTTATTAGTTTGAAGCCAAAGGGTAGCTTGGGGAGTAAACGTAGGATGTGAGGTCTGAACCAGTATGAAAACTCTGGTGTGATTGTTTCTTTACTTTTATTTACTTTACTCTAGTAGTTATAAGTTAGCCTTTTGTTTTTCTAGCAAAGCCAGCGAGGTTGACTAGGCCTACCAAATTTTATTGCAACAAAGTAATAAAATAATATTGACTCAAAACAGACTTTGAATCAAGGAAGAACAAAAGGAGACACAAAGGAGAGAAAACACACAAACACACATGGCAAAAACAGAAGAAAGAACAAACATAAAGTCAAAGCATGATCATGCCCAATCAAGAGCATATCTAAGAGGAAACTTGGTTGAGTGCTTCAATTGCATGTGTGTTCTTTTTTTAATCTCCATCCATAGGATTTCTAGAGACTTTCTTTTCTTCTCAAAAATTATATCATTCCTACCCTTCCATATAACATCAATATAAATCTTGGTGCACATTACTATAACTCTCGATCTATTAGTCTTCCATCTTGTGGATTTGGAAACAATGTTCCATTCAGTTTCAAAGTCTACATTTGGAGACTTCCTTCCACATTTTATCACGAGTCTCTTCCAAAGAAGGAAAAGAACAGGGCATTCAAAAAACAAGTGAGCAGTTGTTTCATCATCCAGAAGACAATAGATATAACTTTTACTACATTGCATCCCATAACCACAGAGGACTTCCCTAGTCAACAAGGCATATTTGATCACCTTTCATAGCATTACATTTTCCCTAGGAGTTGAATCATATCTCCGAATAATAGTAGACCATTTGAACATAGGAAAGTGAGCATTACCAGATAGGACTTAATATAGCATGGCAATAAGGTGATGCTTTCTATTCCAAGTGATCTGCAAAGGGGCCAATTCATTGAAATTCTTGCTCTGAATGATATCCCACTGCCTCATGAATGCTGGATTGCAGTTAAAAGGTAGATGAACAAAACCATCTACAACATAATCATTTGCCTTTGTATGGGTAGGAATACTAGATTGTAAAACTTGCTGGTGAAAGAACACTTTAGATAAGATTGACCCCTTGCTAGACCAGGGCTCATGCCAAAAAATGATTGTGTTACTACCAGTGAAGTGAGATTGAATAAGCGGAAAAAATAAATTTCTCAACACTATAATTTTTCTCCAAGACCAACTTAATAATTGTGGAATTTCAATGTTCCAAAAGTCTTTCCTCCCGATACTGTGATGCCAAACCCAACTCACCCATACACTATATTCCCTGATCAACAAATCATCAAAGTGCTTATTAAATGCCATTATGTTCCATTATTTAAGGTTGGTAATTTTCAGTCCTCCCTTGATTAGAGGAGCCTCAAAACTGGAGAAAGAACATGGTATGAATTTCATGGTATGAATAGAACCCGACCAAAAAAATCTTAGCATGGCTGACCTTACAAGTCTCAATAGTTTGCAAGGTAGTATCATGCTGCAAGCCTAATACACCATTATTGAGATGGTTACAGACTTTATTAGAACCATCCTACCACTTTGAGATAGCTGTTTGTTGGTCTATGAGTTAAATGTGTCAGTGATTTTCCTATAAAGGGGCAAATAGTTTGCAAGTGCGATTCTTTTAGTAATTAGAGGAAGTGCCAAATACTTCATGTCACTATCCATGCTTTTAAAATCAGTGGACTAGAACAAAATGGAAACATGGATGTCAAAAACACCAAAGAGCAGCATGCTTGATTTGACAGGGTTGAGTTTAAGCCCAGTCATTTTTAAAAAAATATGTAGGTTATGAATAATGAAAGACAAAGAGGATAGTTCATGCTTTATAAATAAAAGCACATCATTAGCAAACATAATGGAGGAAATTTGTAAGTGCCTACATTTTGGTTGGTTGCTACTAGAGTGTTTCAAAGTTAACAAGTTTGTGAATACTTCCATGACTAGTAAGAAGAGGTAAGAAGAAATCGGGTCACCTTGGCGTATTCCTTGTTTACTTTTGAAAAAACCACTGACCTACCATTTATAATGACAAAGAATGTTATTGAAGAAATACAAGTATATGTCCAAGTAACATAAGTCTTAGGGAAACCCATCTTAGCCATGATTCTTACTATTGCAGACTAGTGAACAGTATCATAGGCTTTCGAGATATCAAGCTTGAGAACACCTGCTGGAAGGAGTTAGCCTTTCATGTCCTTTTAACAATTCTTGTGTAGCCAAAATGTTATTTGAAATACTATAGCCTAGCAAAAAGGCAACCTGATTGGAAGAGATAAGCTTTGGCGATATAGAAACAAGTCTAGCAGCAAGTATTTTAGAAATGCATTTGTAAACCCCGTTACAACAGGAAATAGGTCTGAAAGAGGAAACTGAAGATGGACTAGATGTCTTAGGGATTAAAGCAATGTTGGTAGTGTTAAACTCACCAAGAAGCTTGCATTTGTTAAAAAACTATGGACTACCTTGCAGAAATCATGACCTATTATATTCCATGTAGATATAAAAAAAGAGACATTTAGACCATTAGGTCCACCAGAAGAATGTTGATTCTTGGAGAATAAATTTCTTTATATTTCATCATTGGTTACTTTGAGGGTCAGAGCAGTGGCTTCAGAACAATTTGTGGTAGGAAGATTAAGAGAAGAGTTCTAAATCAAGAGAGAAGTCAAAGGAATTTCCGAACAATTTAGTTGTAACAGCCCAAGATTTTTACAAGCGCTGTATTCTTTTATTTATAAAACCTTGGGATATAATATAAATCTTTAATTTGATTAAATCATTTCCCAAAATTTATATAAAAGACAAGGGTTTTGAAATTTCAACTTTGGTTAAAGATAATTCTAATTGGAATGTTAAAATTTTAATTTGTAAGTCTTTTATATAGGAATTATATATGTACAAGATTTACTGTGAGCATGTTTACTTATATTGGTAATAACATTTATTTCCCTTTTTGGTTCCTTTTAAAATGAATTATATATATTAAAATTTAGTAATAAATTTCTTAGAAATTGGTAAATAAATCCGAAGAATGTAAACAAATTCTATTTTTAGTTAAGTAATAACTTTCACAAATTACAGTGTATTAATAAACTGTTGAATTACACGTTTAAAGGGCGCATTAATTGATGGGATAAATAACGTAAACGTATGAAATTTAAATTCGATATTTTCGTTGTATTTGGGCATAAAGTATTGCGTCTGTTGTACGCGTTTTAAATATATTTACTTTCCTTCTGATTTAATAGAAGCGTTACCCATAAATTTATAACCATTCACATTCTAGTTATAGTCTTTGTCCTAAATCAATTGTCGTGCACGTTTAAAGGAGGAAATTCACTATGCCTTGCCATTACTTCCATTTATTTAAAAATGTATATTTTTTTTTGACTCTTCCAAAGAGCTGTTAATTTCTTTTAAAACTGGATTGAAATCACCGGGGATTTCCACTTTCCTTTGCGTGAATAATTAACAATTATTAATTCATAGACGTTTCAAAATAATAAATATATTTATATTTTGTAAAAGAATTTAACCTTATTCGTTTACCATTTTGTTTCTTAGTTGGTAAGAAATAAATAAAATGTTAGATTGGATAATAGATAGTGGATAAATAAGCTTTATAAAAGACACGTTTTAAATTTACGTTTATACTCGTTTTGTTTCATTGGGGGCGTAAATAGTACGTATGTAATAAAATACTCTTTAAGCATGCAAGTAACAATTGAATATAAACGTGCAAATATAAAATGCGGGAGTACGTTTGCTTAAATTTGTACGTATAGAGTGCGCATTCTTAATTAATAAATAAATTAATTATAGCCGTTCAATTTTAGTACACTGAATTACACGTGCAAACATTACACTTCCCATTTTCTTCTTTTGTTTTAAATTTGGTATAAAACTTCGAATAAAATAACGATCAAATCTTCATTTATTTCTTACCTATCTTTTATCCCAATCAACGCAAATTTTAAATCGCGTATATTTTTCCAATTCCATTTCTGGTAAAAGCCGTTTCTTTTCTGATAGATTGCTTTCCCACTATACCATTTTTCAACACATCTTCTCTGGATAATAAATCACGTTCAAAATTTTCCTTTTACCGTCCCTAAAGCAATTTATATCTTGTCGTTACTTTTGCATAATCCACGCAAATCTCCACTGAAATCAATACTCACTGAAATATGAGTTTCCAAATCTTTCTTGCCTAAATCAACGCATAGCTCATTGATAAATACCAGTCGTGAACACTTTTTCTTTACCTCATCTTTTGGACTTCGTCTCCTAGCTTGTGTGGAGCTTCAGGTAATGGCAATTATTTTCTTTCTTCTTCCTTTTATTTTATTTTTCCTTTTTCTTTGTTTTCTTTTACTTCACTCGGCTGCTCCACCTGAAGCTTTGAAATTCCATTTTCATTCTCCACCTTTTGCAAAATTTATGCCTAGCAGTATCTTACTGTGTGAACTCGCATGCATATAAAAAAATAATAATAAAAAAAAGGAAATCAATTTGCATAAGCACGGTGAAAATGTAGGTGGGTTATAGACTGGGTTTCGTAAATTTTCAATGTGAATATGTTGCATGTGAATAGGATATAGGCATGAGCCACCTAAGTTTAGCTTATTGTTTCTTTTTTTATCTAGCACGTTATAATATTTGGTTTTAATTTAAGAAAGAAATTAATAATAACGTGCATAAATGACCGAGAATAGTAGTTGCGTGTTCAAAATTTTAAACCAAAGTTTCATCACCTTTTGCATTGTTGGAAAAAATAAGTGTGCGTGCACCACTTTTTGATCATAGACTTTATAACTAAATTTCTCACTGTTCACTCTTTAGCATTCATATAATTCTAATAGAAATTTGGGCCGAGCTTTGAGAATGGGGTCAAGTCTTAGGTGGAGTGGTCGATAAATTGTGGCAACCATCCTTTTATTTTAATCTCGTTCCGGTTATTATTTAAAATTTTGATCGTTTTGAATTTCGCGTAATTAGTTATTCGTTTATCTTGTTCAAGATCTGAATCGGATTGGCTCATCTTCCAATCATTGATCGTGCATTCTTTACGCTGTTCTGTTGTGGTTACCGTAGTTTCGAATCAAAATCTTCAGCTTCATAAAGGTGAGTTTTCTCACCTGAAAAACGTACTTATATATATCTGTAAATTGATAACAAGTGTGATTGTAGAATAATTATTATTTTTATTTGACTGTGACAAAAATTGATGATGTAAAAAAAAATCCCGTTACTAAACCTATACATCATCAGTTATATTATATACTGTTTATGTATGTTGTCACACTATTTAGTTATTATTTATAGTTAATCACACTACAAGTTCCCTGTATAATAGAAATCATCACAGGCTGAAATGATTGGCCTGAACGATATTTATTTATTCATTTATTTATTTAGTTTATTTTATTCTTGGGATTGCGGGTTCGAAATGATAGAACCCGGATTTATATTGTTACGGATTGAAATGATATATTATCCGTATCACTTGACCTAGGTTAGAAATATTATATAGACCCGTGGTTATATTTATATATATATATTTTTTGGAAATATTAGATATTTTTTTTAATTTTTTTTTAAAATGTTATAATACTTGTTAAAAGTGAATTAAAAAGATTATCATAAGTATAGTGATATTTTACAAGTTAAATATGTAAATAAATAAATGTTAAAAATATAAAGTATATGTTTATCATGTAAATTTTGATGTAAAAATAAACAGAATTTAAGTTAAGGAAAAGATATGAAAATTTGGTACAACTTGAACATAAAGCGAATTAATAAAGGTTAAGTTTTTATGAATTAATAGGTAACTTGGGAAATATGGAAATTAAAATATAACTTGATTTAGAGGTTGGTTTAAAATAAAGGTAAGTTCAGAAATAAATTGGAAATTTAGCTTATTTTGAAATGGTAACTAAACTTAATTGTTAAGAAAATTCATAATATATTGAGTAATTTAAATGGTAACTAAACTTACTTTATAAAAATCATAATATATTGAGTAATTTAAATGGTAACTAAACTTACTTTATAAAAATCATAATATATTGAGTAATTTAAATGGCTATTTCAAGGTGGAAATTTTGGATTTTTTAAGTAAAATTGTTTGAATAAAGTTTAAATTCTGCTGAAATTATATTGAAGTTTAAATTTTAATTTACTTAAATTATTGAAAGGATATTTCCGCATTTGGCAAAGAGCTGAATGATGATGCAGATAAACTAAGGCTAAATCTTCTCACCTTTAAACTGTTTAAAATAAAGTATTTCAATTGAAATATAAACTATTTTTAAAGGTTTATAACCACGGGTAATAATAACGTTGGTTGTTAAGGAGACCGGGATCGGATATGGGCATACTCTCTGTCGATACCGAAAACCACTTTGACAACCGTGTACGCGGTGGAGATTCCAAAATGAAGTAGGATGGGGGTGACGTTCCTTTGAGGTAAATACGTGGACCCGACTCCTGTGAGTTGGCATAAGGTGGCTAAAACAGGAGCGATCGACGGATTAATGAGGTAGCACCTCTGATCGGATGCACTTCTTCGTATGTCATTCTATTACTTTTGTGATTGTTTGGTGCGCATCTTTGATTTGGGAGTGTTATTCGAGGTGGGCGGTAGCTGCGCGCTATGCATTACCATCGGTTCGGAAGCGTAATTGGTATATCTACCCTGGCATTGCCTAGTTGTGCCGTGTCACCTACCATAGCGAGCCTTGTACGAGTTTGTTTTCTCCCGTAGCCCGTGGAGTATTTAGGATAGTCTCTCGATCTGGAGATGCGCTGATACTGGATGGACTACTGGGACTATTATGTGGTAAGGGCTATATGGGTAACCCCTTAACGCTATTTAAAAGCAAGTTTATTTTACTAATAGACACTATTATAATAGCGAAATATTACTACATAGTAAATAGTTTAACGGATCCTTAGAGGATAGGCGGTCTCAAGCATCCTTTAAGTTACTTGTACTTTATTACAGTTCACTTGAATCAGCTTACACTGTATAAGTATGTATGTCCTGACTCGAGTGCTATGTTTTATTTTACGCTCGGGTCAGCCTGAGTTTCAGTTCAGATTTCACTTCCGAAGCTAGGACTTCAGCAGATCATCTCTTTTCAAGCTTCCGTCAAGTTTTTGTTCAGTCCTTATTTTAGCCTTTGTAATCAAGACAATTTATGATTGAGAGTTTTTGTGGAGATTTCAAAGTATATTTAGTTTCAATACTTTGTATTTTATACTTATTTTGAGACTATTGATAGTGGCTTCATGAACCACTAAGTTATTTTTAAATTCCGCTGCGAGTATTCTGATTTCTGTGTTTGTGATTCTGTGATTTGATTTCATTTGCTCCTACTTTATTTACAATCTATTGTTTTGAACTATTCAAGCTTGACATGTTTTAACTTATTGTCGAATTTGAATAGTGCAAAATAGTGGGTCGTTACAGTTGGTATCAGAGCTTAGGTTTAACCATAGCCCGAGGAGCAAAAACTCATTAGAGATAGGGTATTAACACCCTAGAATGAGTGAAGTCAAATCTTAGAATCCTTTCCGTGAGAGAGAAGGTATTTTAAAGTATAAAATGATTTTAAAAGGTTTTTCAAAGAAGTATTTTGATATAAAATTTTTCTTGTTTTCACTTTCCATGATGATATCCATTCGACTCGAGTAGTCAAATTATATCCTGACATATTTGGTGAAGTCATCACTCTACCTCCGAAGCAGGAAGTTGATTTCCGTATCGATCTCATTCTTGGAGCACGACTTGTGGTTCTTCCACCCAAAAGAATGGCACCGCGGGAGAAGATCGAATTAAGGAAACAGATTCAAGACTTGTCCTCCAAAGGTCTGATCAGACCTTGCTTCTCGGAATGGGGAGCAGCTGTAGTTTTCGTTACAAAATCTAATAGTTCTCTCCGGATGTGTGTTGATTATAGGGAGCTGAACAAGCTCACTATGAAAAACAGATATCCTATGCCCCGTATCAATGATATGTTTGATCAGCTCTATGGAGCGACTGTTTTCTCTCAACTTGATCTAGCCACGGGTTTCCACCAACTCAGAGTTGCTGAGGAGAGCATTCCCAAAACTGCTTTCCGTACTGAAAATGGCTTCTTTGAATGGATAGTTATGCCTTTTGGTTTGATTAACTCCCTATCTTCTTCGTTGACTTGATGAATCGTGTCTTTCGTGATGTGCTCAACAAATTTGTTTTAGTCTTCATTGATGATATCCTTGTGTTCTCTAAGTCTGAGGAAGAACATAAATCCCACTTAAGCTTTGTTTTGGGGACCCTTAGAAGTCACTAGTTAAAAGCTAAATTCTCTAAATGTCATTTCTGGGAAGAGGAAGTCCGATTCCTCGGACATATTGTCTCTAGTGAAGGAGTTTCTGTTGATCTAGTCAAGATCGCTGCGATCAATGATTGGGAAGAACCTAAGACTCCAAATGATATTCACAGTTTTCTGGGCGGTTCCAGTTACTATCGGAGGTTCATTGGGAACTTTGCTCGGATTTCTGCACCTCTGATTACTCTGACTCGAAAGAATGCTAAGTTTATATGGAGCGATAAGTGTAAAGCAGCATTCCAAGAGTTGAAGGACAAGCTTACCTCCGCACCAGTGCTTACCGTTCCAAATGGAAACGATAGATTAACGGTATTCACCGATGCTTGTCGAGAAGGTTTGGGAGCAGTATTAATGCAAGATGGGAAGGTAATTGCATATGCTAGTCGTCAGTTGAAGACCCATGAGGCTAATTATGCTGCTCATGATTTAGAATTGCTGGCTGTTATTTTTGCATTGAAGCTTTGGAGACATCATCTTTTGGGTGCTAAGTTTGACCTCTTCACCGATCATCAGTCTTTGAAATGTATCTTCACCCAGAAGGATTTGAATCAGAGACAAGTTCGGTGACTCGAGTTTCTTGCTTCTTACGATCTCGACATCAATTATACCCTTGAGAAAGCTAATGTTGTGGCGGTCGCGTTGAGTAGAAAGAAGTCTTTGTTGTGTCAGATTATTGTTTCTTCTCCCCTTTTGGGTCGGATCATGGTTAAGCAGGATGATGACGAGATGCTTAGTCATATGAAGGGAAGTGTTTGTAGCAGGGTTGGTGGTAGTAGTCTTGATGGTAGTGGAGCTCAGATTGATGATAAAGGGATCCTTAGGATTAATAATCGAATTTGTGTCCCGAATGTTGATGGTTTGAGGCAAGAGTTACTTCGGGAACATCATCAATCCCGACTTTCCATTCATCCTCGCGTAGCAAAGATGTATCAGGATTTAAAGAAACTTTATTGGTGGAAGGGTATGAAGCGCAATGTATCTATCTTTGTTAGTAGGTGTGCGACTTGTCAACAAGTCAAGGCGGATCATCAGAAAACACCAGGATTGTTGCAGCCTCTGGAGATTCCAAATTGGAAGTGGGAGCAAGTTTCTATGGATTTCA
Source organism: Allium cepa (assembly GCA_030765085.1). Taxonomy (NCBI): domain Eukaryota; kingdom Viridiplantae; phylum Streptophyta; class Magnoliopsida; order Asparagales; family Amaryllidaceae; genus Allium; species Allium cepa. Next base: position 638,662,022 of record CM060941.1, read on the forward strand.
TCGATGGTTTATCGAGATCAAGGAGGGGAAATGAGAGCATTTGGGCTATCATGGATAGATCGACCAAGTCCACTCATTTTATTCCAGTCAAGTCTACCTGTACAGCTTCGAGCTTATCTGAGATTTATATGAGGGAGATTGTTCGTCTCCATGGCGTTCCCCTTAGCATCGTTTGCGATCGAGACCCTATCTTCACTAGTCAGTTTTGGAAAGCATTCCAGGAATCCTTGGGTACTCGTCTGAATCTAAGCACTGCTTACCACCCACAGACTGACGGTCAAACAGAAAGGGTGAATAAGATTCTAGAGGATCTTCTTCGTGCCTGTATTTTGGATCATGGAGGATCTTGGGAAGATCATCTCCATCTTGTGGAATTCAACTATAACAATAGTTATCGGGTATAAATTCCAATCCTCTATTCTTATCTTATCTTAATTCCCCATCTATCTCATTCTATCTTTTTCAGGCTAGTCTTAAGATGTCCCCGTTGCTGCTCTTTACGGGCGACCCTGTAGATCTCCATCCTGCTGGATTGAATCCGGTAACCGCTTAGTTCTTGGTCCCGATATGATTCTAGAAGCTTCGGAGAAAGTTAAGGACATTAAGAGAATGTCAAGGATTGCCCAGGATAGGCAGAAGAAGTACGCTGATCGTCGTAGAAGAAGCTTGGAGTTCGCAGTGGGTGATTTGGTTTTTCTTAAGGTTTCTCCTTTAAGAAATGTGGTTCGGTATGGGCATAGAGGGAAGCTTGCTCCTAGATTCATCGGACCATTCCGTGTCTTGGAAAGGATTGGATCTCTTGTTTATCGACAGGATTTGCCGGAGAAATTTGCTGGAAAACACAATGTATTTCATGTATCCCACCTTCGACGCTGCCTTCATGATCCATCTCTTATTATTCAGCCTTCTGCTCTGGATAGCATGGACATCGAGCCTGACCTAACTATTGAAAGAAAGCCGCTTCGCATCGTCGATTGAAGTGGTCAAAGTGCAATGAAGCACTGATGAACGGGATTGCACTTGGGAGACGGAGGAGAGCATTCATGCTTCGAATCTGGAATTATTCGATTAAGGTACTTTGCTTTATTATCCGATATTCCTTTGTTTCTTTCTTTCGTTCCTTTTCGAGGACGAAAAGCTCTAAGTGGGGGAGAGTGTAACAGCCCAAGATTTTTACAAGCGCTATATTCTTTTATTTATAAAACATTGGGATTTATTATAATATAAATATTTAATTTGATTAAATCATTTCCCAAAATTTAAATAAAAGACAAGGGTTTTGAAATTTCATCTTTGGTTAAAGATAACTCTAATAGGAATGTTAAAATTTTAATTTCTAAATCTTTTATATAGGAATTATATATGTACAAGAATTACTGTGAGGATGTTTACTTATATTGGTAATAACATTTATTTCCCTTTTTGGTTCTTTTTAAAATGAATTATATATATTAAAATTTAGTAATAAATTTCTTAGAAGATGGTAAATAAATCCGAAGAATGTAAACAAATTCTATTTTTAGTTAAATAATAACTTTCACAAATTACAGTGTATTAATAAACTGTTGAATTACACGTTTAAAGGGCGCATTAATTGATGGGATAAATAACATATAAGAAAACGTATGAAATTTAAATCCGTTATTTTCGTTGTATTTGGGCATAAAGTATTGCGTCTGTTGTACACGTTTTAAATATATTTACTTTCCTTCTGATTTAATAGAAGCATTACCCACAAATTTATAACCGTTCACATTCTAATTATAGTCTTTGTCCTAAATCAATTGTCGTGCACGTTTAAAGGAAGAAATTCACCATGCCTTGCCATTACTTCCATTTAATTAAAAATGTATATTTTTTTTGACTCTTCCAAAGAGCTGTTAATTTCTTTTATAACTGAATTGAAATCACCGGGGGTTTCCACTTTCCTTTGCATGAATAATTCACAATTATTAATTCATAGACGTTTTGAAATAATAAATATATTTATATTTCGTAAAATAATTTAACCTTATTCGTTTACCATTTTGTTTCTTAGTTGGTAAGAAATAAATAAAATGTTAGATTGGAAAGTAGATAGTGGATAAATAAGCTTTATAAAAGGCACGTTTTAAATTTACGTTTATACTCGTTTTGTTTCATTGGAGGTGTAAATAGTACGTATGTAATAAAATACTCTTTAAGCATAAAAGTAACAACTGAATATAAATGTGCAAATATAAAATGCGGGAGTGCGTTTGCTTAAATTTTTACGTATAGAGTGCGCATTCTTAATTAATAAATAAATTAATTATAGCCGTTCAATTTTAGTACCCTGAATTACACGTGCAAACATTACACTTCCCATTTTCTTCTTTTGTTTTAAATTTGGTATAATACTTGGAATAAAATAACGATCAATTCTTCATTTATTTCTTACCTATCTTTCATCCCAATTAACGCAAATTTTAAATCGCATATATTTTTCCAATTCCATTTCTGGTAAAAGCCATTTCTTTTCTGATAGATTCCTTTCCCACTATACCATTTTTCAACACATCTTCTCTGGATAATAAATCACGTTCAAAATTTTCCTTTTACCGTCCCTAAAGCAATTTATATCTTGCCGTTACTTTTGCGTAATCCACGCAAATCTCCACTGAAATCAATACTCACTGAAATATGAGTTTCCAAATCTTTCTTGCCTAAATCAACGCATAGCTCATTGATAAATACCAGTCGCGAACACTTTTTCTTTACCTCATCTTTTGGACTTCGTCTCCTAGCTTGTGTGGAGCTTCAGGTAATGGAAGTTATTTTCTTTCTTCTTCCTTTTATTTTATTTTTCCTTTGTTTTCTTTTACTTCACTCGGCTGCTCCACCTAAAGCTTTGAAATTCCATTTTCATTCTCCACCTTTTGCAAACTTTATGCCTAACAGTATCTTACTGTGTGAACTCGCGTGCATATAAATAATAATAATAATAATAAAATGGAAATCAATTTGCATAAGCACGGTGAAAATGTAGGTGGGTTATAGGTTGGATTTCATAAATTTTCAACGTGAATACGTTGCATGTGAATAGGATATAGGCATGAGCCATCTAAGTTTAGCTTATTGTTTCTTTTTTTATCTAGCACGTTATAATATTTGGTTTTAATTTAAGAAAGAAATTAATAATAACGTGCATAAATAGTCGAGAATAGTAGTTGCGTGTTCAAAATTTTAAACCAAAGTTTCATCACCTTTTGCATTGTTGGAAAAAATAAGTGTGCGTGCACCACTTTTTGATCACAAACTTTATAACTAAATTTCTCACTGTTCACTCTTTAGCATTCATATATTCAAATAGAAATTTGGGCCGAGCTTTGAGAATGGGTTCAAGCCTTGGGTGGAGTGGTCGAGAAATTATGGCAATCATCCTTTTATTTTAATCCTGTTCCAGTTGTTATTTAAAATTTTGATCATTTTTAATTTCGCGTAATTAGTTATTCGTTTATCTTGTTCATGATCTGAATCGGATTGGCTCATCTTCCAATCATTGATCGTGCCTTCTGTATGATGTTCTATTGTGATTACCATAGTTTCAGATCAAAATCATCAGCATCATAAAGGTGAGTTTTCTCACCTGACAAACGTACTTATATATATATCTGTAAATTGATAACAAATGTGATTGTAGAATAATTATTATTTTTATTTGACTGTGATATAAATTGGTGATGTAAAAAAAATCCCATTATTAAACCTATACATCATTAGTTATATTATATACTGTTTATTTATGCTGTTACACTATTTAGTTATTGTTTATAGTAAATCACACTGCAAGTTCCCTGTAGAATAGAAATCGTCACAGGCTGAAATGATAGGCCTGAACGATATTTATTTTTTCATTTGTTTATTTAGTTTATTTTATTCATGGGATTACGGGTTCGAAATGATAGAACCCAGATTTATTTTGTAAATAACGGATTGAAATGATATATTATCCGTATCACTTGACTTAGGTTAGAAAATATTATACAGACCCGTGGTTATATATATATATATATATTTTCTGGAAATATTAGATATTTTTTTAAATTGTTTTTTTTAAATGTTATAATACTTGTTAAAAGTGATTTAAAAAGATTATTATAAGTATAGTGATATTTTACAAGTTAAATATGTAAATAAATAAATGTTAAAAATATAAAGTATAAGTTTATCTCATAAAGTTTGATGTAAAAATAAACAGAATTTAAGTTAAGGAAAAGATATGAAAATTCGGTATAATTTGAACATAAAGCGAATTAATAAAGGTTAAGTTTTTATGAATTAATAGGTAACTTGGGAAATATGGAAGTTAAAATATAACTTAAATTGGAAATTTAGCTTATTTTGAAACGGTAACTAAACTTAATTGTTAAGAAAATTCATAGAAAATTCTACTCTTGATAAGAAAGTATAAGAGGTTAGATATATATTTGTAAATTTACTTTATAAAATTCATAATATATTGAGTAATTTAAATGGCTATTTCAAGGTGGAAATCTTGGATTTTTTTAAGTAAAATTGTTTGAATAAAGGTTTAAATTCTGCCGAAATTATATTGAAGTCTAAATTTTAATTTACTTAAATTATTAAAAGGATATTTCCGCATTTGGCAAAGAGCTGAATGATGATGCAGATAAACTAAGGCTAAATCTTCTCACCTTTAAACAGTTTAAATAAAGTATTTCGATTGAAATATAAACTATTTTTAAAGGTTTATAACCACGGGTAATAATAACGTTGGTTGTTAAGGAGACCGGGATCGGATATGAGCATACTCTCTGTCGATACCGAAAACCACTTTGACAACCGTGTACACGGTGGAGATTCCAAAATGAAGTAGGATGATGGTGACGTTCCTTTGAGGTAAATACGTGGACCCGACTCCCGTGAGTTGGCATAAGGTGGCTAAAACAGGAGCGATCAACGGATTAATGAGGTAGCACCTCTGATCGGACGCATTTCTTAGTATGCCATTCTATTACTTTTGTGATTGTTTGGTGCGCACCTTTGATTTGGGAGTGTTGTTCGAGGTGGGCGGTAGCTGCGCGCTATGCGTTACCATCGGTCCGGAAGCGTAATTGGTATATCTACCCTGGCATTGCCTAGTTGTGCCGTGTCACCTACCATAGCGAGCCTTTACGAGTTTGTTTTCTCCCGTAGCCCGTGGAGTATTTAGGGTAGTCTCTCGATCTGGAGATGCGCTGATACTGGATGGACTACTGGGACTATTATGTGGTAAGGGCTATATGGGTAACCCCTTAATGCTATTTAAAAGTAAGTTTATTTTACTAATAGACACTATTATAATAGCGAAATATTACTACATAGTAAATAGTTTAACGGATCCTTAGAGGATGGGCGGTCCCAAGCATCCTTTAAGTTACTTGTACTTTATTACAGTTCACTTGAATTAGCTTACACTGTATAAGTATGTATGTCCTGACTCGAGTGTTATGTTTTATTTTACACTCGGGACAGCCTGAGTTTCAATTCAAACTTCACTTCCGGAGCTAGGACTTCAGCCGTTCATCTCTTTTCAGGCTTCCGTCAAGTTTTTGTTCAGTCCTTATTTTATCCTTTGTAATCAAGACAATTTATGATTGAGAGTTTATGTGGTGATTTCAAAGTATATTTAGTTTCAAGACTTTGTACTTTATACTTATTTTGGGACTATGGATAATGGCTTCATGAACCACTAAGTTATTTTTAAATTCCGCTGTGAGTATTCTGATTTCTATGTTTGTGATTCTGTGATTTGATTTCATTTTCTCCTACTTTATTTACAATCTATTGTTTTGAACTATTCAAGCTTGACATGTTTTAACTTATTGTCGAATTTGAATAGTGCAAAATAGTGGGTCATTACATTAGTGAAATGGTCCATAAATGCCTTATCAACACATTCAGGAGAACTATGAAGATTACCATCATCATCAGATATATTGTGGATGTTGTGCCTTGTGTGTTTGACAGAGATTGTAGCATGGAAGAATGCAGTATTTCTATCTCCTTCTTCTTTCCATTTCTCGTTTAGTTGCTATTTTTTCATGCTTGCTTCAATCTCCAGAGCACTATTGAGTTCATGATATAGCCTACTCTTCTCTTCAGCTATTGTAGCATGATTTGGGTGTTCCATCACATACTCTTGGGATTTTTTTCAGTTGTACTTGAAGTTTAATAGATAGAAGACATCCAGTTCCAAAAATGCTAGCAGCCCACTGCCTTAGTGCTGCCTTGATATAATAATGAAAATAGGTTAAGAGATAGTGTTACATATTCTTTTGTATCAAGTCGGGTATTCTGTTTTTCATTCTAACCCGGTCCATGTAAGTAATGTTATACATCGGCCCGCATAAGTATTATATATAAATACAAAGAGTGCAGTCTGTACAATATAGTAATTAATAAAGTACATTCCATTTTCACTTTGCAAATTCTCTTTCATGGTATCGAAGCCTCTGCCTAACGGCATCACCGGCTGATCAGGTTTAGTTCTGACTGAACTCCATCAGAGAGTTCTCATCATCTGGAGTTATACCCTAATTCTCCTCAGATTAAAAATCATCATCAGAGATTACTATTGATAATCAAGAAACGGGTTCTTGATTATATCTCTTGCAGAGATCCCTGCCTGAAGATTCAGTTGTGATCAACAGAATCTTGGCTACATCTCAGCCATCAGAGGAGATCAGCATCACCCTATCATCATCGATCTTCTATCTTTACACTTAGCTACACACTGAAACTCAGTGTGATACTCAAATTTCAGTGTGTCTCGTCAAGAATAGCTGCATCATCTTTCTAACCCAGTGCCCACTATGTCAGAAGGAGGAGACAATGAGTCATATGCCACTTCTGTTCTTGAAACCACCAATCTATCTCTGATTAAACGCAAGAGCCATCTCAACAATATTCAACTTGATGAGAACAACTTCTTGCTTTGGAAATATCAAGTTGAAACTGCCATAAATGGCTATGGACTTGAAGCATTTATCAAAGTAACTATTGCAATTCCACCTGTAATGACAACAGACAGAGAGGGAAAAATGATAAGTAATCAAGATTATGTGAAATACAAGAGACAAGATAGTCTACTATCAGCGTGGCTTTTATCATCTATCAGTGTCAATCTATTACATCAAATTGTTGGATGCAGTTCATCATTTGAAATCTGAAAAACCGTGGAACAGATCTTTAATTCTCAATCTGCTGCACGTATTATGCATTACAAGAGAGAACTACAAAACTTGAAAAAGGAAAATATGTCTATGAGAGAGTACTTAACCAAGATTAAGTAATTTTGTGATCTTCTGGAGACTGCACGTCATAAAGTCTCTGAAACTGAGCAAATCTTGACCATAATGAATGGTCTTGGTGAAGAATATGAGTATGTTATTGAAGTCATCTCTTTCAGAGAGACATTACCCAATATGCAATTTGTTCACTCCTCTCTTCTTTCTCATGAAGGCAGAGTTGAACAGAGGAAGTCAAGTACATCAGATTATTCAGTTAACCATGCATCAAATTCAAGAATCAAGAATCAAGAAAAGACTCAAACCAACAGAGGTGGTCTTAATCAGAGAGGAAGAGGAAGGAGTGGAAGGTGGAACAACAGTAACAGAGTTAAGTGTCAAATATGCGAAAAATTTGGTCACATTGCAAGTAAATGCTACTTCAGATACAATACTGACAGCAACAATACTAATCAAAGTCAAGGCATACAAAAAGGCTTTAATCCAAATGCAAATGTAGCCCAATTAAGGAATACAACAAGAAATCAGAATGGAGATGCTCAAAGCACTCAAATGAATTCAGAGACTCTTACCAGACCTGAAGACATTCACTGTGAAGAATGGTATCCAGATTTAGGTGCCACTAATCTTCTAACTAACAACATTCAGAATTTGAATCTTAGCAGCAAGGAATATTCAGGTACACAGTCTATTTTTATGGGTAATGGTGAAGCTATAAGTATAACTCATGTTGGAAATGGCAGCATCAAAGGTAAAAGACAACTTTACTTGAATAACTTGTTGACTGTTCCTCAAATTAAAAGGAATCTCATTAGTGTATCATAATTTGCCAATGACAACAATGTATACTTTGAGTTTCACCCAAAATTTTGCACTATTAGAGACTTATCAAGTCAAGATATATTGTTACAGGGTAGACTGCACAATGGGCTTTACAACTTCAATCCTGGGAATACAAAGAAATTCACTCATAAAAGGCCATGGTGCAACAATTTAGAAACTAATGTTACTAGCAATAAGAGTGTATTTGATGTATGGCACTGCAAATTGGGACATCCCAATGTTAAAACTGTAGAACATGTTCTGAAAAGTAATAATATCCCTTTTGAAAATATTTCCGTTCCATATATATGTACAAGTTGTCAACTTGGCAAAAGTCATAAACTACCTTTTGCAGACTCTATTACTGTTTATAATAAACCACTCGAGCTTATAGCTATAGATCTCTGGGTACCCACTCCAGTAAATTCAGACTATGGATTCAGGTACTACATTTCATTTGTCGATGCTTATTCTAGACACACTTGGATATATTTTCTCAAGGCTAAATCAGAGGTATGCAAAATAGTTATTCAATTTATTAGTCAAGCTGAAAAACAGTGTAACAGTGAGGTCAAGACTATCCAATCAGATGGAGGTAGTGAATTTAAATCTCTGAAAGAATATTTCCAAATAGAGGAATTATACATAGGATTACTTGTCCATATACTTCTAAACGGAAAGGTTTAGTAGAAAGAAAACACATGCACATAGTTGAAACTGGATTGACACTGTTGGCTCAGGGGTACATACCAATGAAATTCTGGCCTGATACATTTACTACATCAGTTTATCTAAGTAACAGACTACCAATGAAGGTTCTTGGTTGGAAAAGTCCAATTGAAGTGTTATTTAATATAAAGCCAGTTTATTCAGAACTAAGAACCTTTGGCTGTTTGTGTTTTCCATGTCTTAGACCATATAACACTCACAAGTTAAGTCTTAGGTCTGTTCCTTGCATATTCTTAGGATATGCTAGTAACCAAAAAGGATATAAGCGCCTTAGCAATAATGGTAAAGTGTATATTTCAAGACATGTTGTATTTAATGAAACCACTTTTCCTTTTGCAGATAATGGAATACAAACCACACAGAAAATATATATATCACAAAGGTGTCAATACCACAAATACCTGAACTCACTGACTGGAACAATGGGCAAGAAGCTGAAAAGACATCAAGACCACAACACACCTTGTCTTCCATCAGACCAGGTCATAGTCCAACTGAGTCAAGTGATCATCTCAACATCTCACCACATAACTGTTCCAATCTGGAAGAAAGTTCAGAACATAATGAAAGTAATTTACCATGTTCTGAACACTCCAGTGTCAATGAACCACCCAGTATTCCTGCAAAAATAGAACATCATATGATTACAAGAGCTAAAAGTGGGATTTTCAAACCCAATGTATACACAGCTCATTTAAATCAAAAGGAACTTACTACTTAGGAAGAAGCTGTCAAGAATGATCACTGGAAACTAGCCATGGATGAAGAATATAATGCCCTCACAAGAAACAAAACATGAAGCTTAGTTCATCCACCCAGGCACAAAAATATTATTGGAAGTAAATAGACATACAAAGTAAAGAGAAATCCAAATGGTAGCATAGCAAGATACAAAGCAAGACTTGTTGCAAAGGGATATACACAACAGTTTGGCTTTGATTTTAACGAGACTTTCTCTCCTGTAGTGAAGTCAACCACTATACGAATTATCCTAACCATAGCACTACACAATCAGTTGAAGATTAAACAATTAGATGTAAACAATGCTTTCCTAAATGGAGAACTACAAGAAGAGGTCTATATGAAACAACCGAAAGGGTACATTCAAGGCAATTATGCCAATTTGGTATGCAAACTTCACAAGGCTATTTATGGGCTCAAACAGGCTCCAAGAGTATGGCATGAAAAATTTCAGACAACTTTGGTCAGCTAAGGATACAAGCCAACCAAGTCAGACAATTCTCTATATATAAAAACAAACCATGAGCAACTGTCTATCTACTGGTATATGTAGATGACATATTGATCACAGGCAGTGATAACAGTGAAATCAAAAAGACTATCCAACAGTTAAATCAAACTTTCTCTATCAAAGAACTTGGTGAATTAAGCTATTTCTTGGGTATAGAAGTTGTAAAGAAAAGCAACACAAAGCTAGTTTTAAATCAAAGCAAATATATCACAGGGATTCTTGCCACAGCAAAAATGGATCTAGCTAAACCTTTACCCACTCCTATGACCAGTAACCTTCGCCTTTCAAAAGACAAAGGAAAACTCATTTCTAATGTTCAACAATATAGAAGCATAGTAGGTGCTCTACAGTATGTTACTATCACAAGACCAGAAATATGCTACAGTGTCAACAAAATTTGTCAATTTATGCAACAACCAAAAGATGAGCACTGGAAGGCAGTAAAGAGAGTACTGCGCTACCTTAGAGGAACAATCAATCACGGAATACCACTACATACTTGCATAGAATTAAATTTACAAGCTTACGCTGATGCCGACTGGGCTACCGACCCAGACGACAGAAGATCCACTTCTGGATTCTGTATCTATCTTGGAGGCAACCCAATATCATGGTGCTCTAAAAAGCAAGCCACTGTCTCACGCTCCAGTACCGAAGCTGAGTACCGAGCTGTTGCTAGCACAACTGCGGAATTGATTTGGATCGAGCAATCACTATACGAAATCGGAATAAAGCAAATAAAAAGACCGATAATTTGGTGTGAGTACAGTGGCCCTTTCTGCCAATCCGGTTCTTCATTCTCGAACAAAACACATCGAAATCGATTTGCACTTTGTTCGTGAACAAATCAGTAAAGGAAGACTTGATGTTAGCCATATCCCTACTGGATACCAACGTGCTGATATATTAACACAGGCTCTTTTCACCAAAAATTTCTCGAGACTCAAAATCGGTTTAAAGGTGGTTGACTGCAACACCAACAATGAAGCAAAAGAAACTCAGGAAAAGGGGTAGTCAAGACAAGCCAGATCCAGGAGTTTATGAGATCCACCTTGTTTTCTTAAGCTAAACTCCATGGAGGCGCAGGAGCCAGAGAAGGGTGAAAACCCTAGATATTTTTGAGGGGGCGTAATAATGAAAATAGGTTAAGAGATAGTGTTACGTATTCTTTTGTATCAAGTCGGGTATTCTGTTTTCCATTCTAACCCGGTCCATGTAAGTAATGTTATACATTGGTCCGCTTAAGTATCATATATAAATACAAAGAGTGTGGTCTGTACAATATAGCAATTAATAAAATACATTTCATTTTCACTTTGCAAATTCTCCTTCATGATATCCCTCGTTTTTTGTAAAACTTGAACATTGGACTGCCATAATGCAAGTTAGACAAGCTTGTAAAATAATAATACGAAATTGAGGGTGTTGGATCCCCGCATTAAAAAACTTAAAGCTTCTCTTTCCCTTAACAGATAGGGGCCCAGTGTTAATGATTAAAGGAGTGGTTAGATAATTTACGCTGGGTAGGAAAATAGAAAGGGTAGGCTATTGAGAAAGAGGAGAGATTACAAAAGGCATGATCTATATTAGATAAGGTACGAACACCACTCCTGCTACAATTGTTCCACAAGTATCTGGGAACATATTTGGAGAAAGGAACGAGGTCAGAGTTAGTGATGGCTATGTTTAAATGTGCAATATCTTTAGGAAGAAGAGTAAGGCCTCCATGTTTATCATCAAGGTCTCGCATCACCAACCACGGGTTGGAGGATTGTCTAAGTAGAGGTAAAGGGTTAAGGAGGATGCTTCTAGAATTACCGGGTTGTCAGCGTAGATGAAAGTTAGATAAAAAGTGAGGGAAGGGTGGACAGATTGAACATTGTAAGAGCTGTCTGGAAGAAATGATGAGGGTAAGTATTAATTTGGTTGGGTCATGATAAAAAAGTATTCTGCTATAGGGAGAAGCTTCTAAATTATGATGCACGGTCCATGAGGGATTGATGTAGTTAGCTGCTTTGAAGATTAGTGGGAGATTAAGTCTAGTTTCAAGCAAAGCAATCAAATAGAGGCATGGTGAAGAATTATGTTTTTTGCCTAGTCAAGTTTTATACTATTATAGGCTCCTCTAATATTCCACACTATGAGATTTTTATTCATTGATTAAACAATTGTCAGGAAGGTTGGAAGACTTGTTGCTCTTAATTGTAAGAGATCGGGTGTGTCTTCTAAAGTAGAAGGGCTTGTGTCTGAAGTTTGAAAAATGGTGGAAATTTTGGACTTTCTGTTGTTTGATGTTTTTCCAGTTAGTAGTAATGGTGGTTGCGATTCAGTGTTATGTTTTTGAGGTTGATTTAGAGACATCCAACCTGGCATTTTGATTGTGAAAGCATAATCAGGAGTTAAAACAAAATTTTCTGTTGTTCATGTCATGGTAGAGAGTTTTTCATTTTCTTTGGCATGAGAAGTAGAAATCAAATGAGTGATTTGTGATTCTGAGACAGAGCACCAGGCAGTCTCAACATTTTGTGTTTGCAAATCATCAGAAGTTGGATTTTCAAATCGTGGTTGCTGGATGGTAGTACACATTTGAACTGCATGATCACCATTATTGCGCATGTGTATGTGCACAACAGTTTTAAATGGAACAGTGGTACAGTTTCCATGTCCGGAGTTATTACTTATATCAGCAGGAGTGGTTTCACATAGAGAAGCAACACAGTCATTTTCATTTGCCATTATATCATCTATTTATTTTCCATGAGCATCATCACTGGTATCAATAACATCTTCAACAGCCAACACATTATAAATGTTTTTGGCCAATTCAATTCCTTTTGTATACATATCATCATGAGTTTCTATCCCTATGCTTTCTTTAGTATTGTTATTTTCTTCAAAAATATCACTTGTGTTCATGTTAGCATCCGCTACCTCCATATTTACCGCTCATCTTCTCTACTTGTTTTGCATTCCTAACAATTATTTGTTTTTCTTTGTTATAAGTTACCTTCTGCCATACTTGCTTTTTTCCTTTTGGTTTTACTTGCGGTCACAGTAGTATGTGCTTAGGGTTTCATGCTTCTCATTACTTCTTTGCCACAACCACTATTTTCTTCAACTTCTTTATTTTCTTCCAAACAACACTCCAATGTGTGACCAAAAACATGATATGCCGATTTTTTTTGGTTACCATAGGTAGAAAACTTTCACTTTTTTCTCATTTCCATCTAACAATTTTATAGGGAAACTTTCTAGAAGCTCTTTATCGAGGCTAACCTCGACAATAGACTTTGCAATGGAAATTCGATATGACCTCTCAGTTGAAGCATCCATGCATAGAAACTTTCCAATCCTCATTGCCAGCCAGTTAATTCCATTATGTGACCAAGAGTAAAGCGAAATGTTACTAAGTTTGATCCACATTGGCACAGATTTGATCCTATCACAGCTGTTTCCAACATTTTCATTCCGTGGTTTTACAATAAAGATTTTGTTGCGCATGATGATGGGACCTGCCTTAATTGTATTCTTCCTGTCTTCTTTATTTGTCAACTTAAACAAAAATAGAAACCCATCAGATTTTACTATAATCAAGCCTTTAAGTTTTCATTTCTTTTTCAAATTAAAAATGACATTAGAATATGATAGTGGTTTATCCAAAAAGAAACCCACAAGATACTCTTTCCATATGCTATTACCAGCATGGGTGACCTCAGGAGGGGGAACCAGAGTAGCTCCTTCATAAACTAGAGGAACATCACATGGGTGAAGAGCCCAGCATTTCTTAGTTTAGATTTGAACAGCGAATTCCATGATGTAGTAGAGGGAGCTGTATAGGGCGGCGAAGGAAAGGAAGAAGAAAGATTTGAGACATTGAGGGAAGGAGGAACTGCGAAAAGGGTTTAGGGAGGAGCAGAAAGAAGATAAGATGGCGAAGAGGGCAGAGGGTCAGAGGAGGGCGATATGATTGGACACGAGATTAAAACAAGGGGAGAGGGAGTGGTGTATGGGAGGGATGAGGGTGGTAAGGCGGGATGGGGAGAATGCACAGGGGAAGGGATGGTCCCTATTGAAAAGGAAAGAGAAGCTTTTGGGAAGTTAGCTTTTTATTACGCTTGCTTATTATGATATAAATACACGATCCATACACCCTTTCATTTTATATCGAGCATGGTTATTTCAAGTTACAGTAACACGTAATTGAAACATATTTAACATGGCAAGTACATTTCAAGAAGGTCAATCCACTACACGTCCTATACTATTCACTGGATCTAATTATGCTTATTGGTCTACATGAATGCGTATTTTTATAGAAGCTAATGGTCAAGAAATTTGGCAAGCAACATAAGCTTGATATGAAACACCAAACACAGACATAAGCACTTGGACAGATGCTCAAAAGAACAAAGCAACAAATAATGCTAAAGCTATGAATGTTCTATTTACTAGACAAAAATGAATTTTCATGTCTTATGTTGTGCACTAATGCATATGATATATGGCGTAAACTACAAATCACTCATGAAGGCTCAAACAAAGTCAAACAAACAAAGATTTCCATTTTACGAAATCAATTTTCTTCATTTAAAATGAAAGCAAATGAATCTATTGGTGATATGTATGAAAGATTTCAAACTATTCATCATGATCTTATGGCACTTGGATTCAAATTTACAGATTTTGATTTAGTTACACGTATTTTAAATTCCTTAACTAATGAATGTGAACTAAAATTTGGCCACCGAAGAGGCTAATAATCCATCTCAAATAAAAGTTGAAGAATTAATAGGAAATTTAATGTAATAAGAAACAAATTTGAAAGCAAGAAAAGAACAAAATAAAAATACAACTTTTCCAGGAAACGATAATAATTCAGACTTAGATGAAGATGATATCGTATTTATTTCCAAAAATTATAACAAGTTCAAGAAATTCAAAAAGATGACGAGATCCCAAAACGGGGGAAATTCAAATTCATCCGACCAAACTTCAATCAAATGCTTTTGATGTGACAAGTTCAGACACATGAAGAAACAATGCCCAGAACTCAATATTGACAAAAAGAAAAGCAAGTGCGAGAAATTCAAGAAAATAAAACGGGCTTTTCAAGTAACTTGGGATGAATCAGATTCGTCTTCGTCATTAGACAGTGACAGTAATGGTGATTCTAAGCAAGTCAATGTGTGCTTCATGGTAAACACTGAGGAGGTATGTCTTATAATGAAATTTTAGAACTTAGCATGGAAGTAGATGACAAATATATATGAATTAAAAAGTTAAATAAAGAATATGTTTCTAAAGTAATCGTATGGAGCTTGAAATAGGATTATAAAAAGATGAGAAAACCATTCTAGAAGAAGCATTGGAAACTACACAAGAAAAATGTAAAATCTATCTAGTCAAAATGATTTTGTATTATGTGAAATAGAAAAAAATATACTAAAAAAATGAAGATATTAGAAAAGAAAACATTGTGTTAAAGGATAATCTAGAAGCATCAAAATTTGAAATTTCTTATCTTAAAAGTGAGTTAGAGAAGGTTACAATTAATATTTCAAAATTCAATGAAGGAAAGCAGAATTTGGACATTTGGACAATTTGATCAAAAGTTCTAAACCATCAGGAAATTGGAATGGATTAGGTTTCAAGGAAACTTCAAAACATAGAAACTGTAGCTCACTATATAAAAGGTTCAAGAAGCCACATACTGAAGAAAAGGCTTTTAGCTCTAAAATAATAAAAATATGAATTCCAAAATCTAGTAACAAATTAATTAGACAAAAACACATAGATAAATATCCAAAAAATGCTGTTCATAATAAAAATTACTCTTTTAAAGGTCTCAAACCCTCTTGGGTATGGAAACCTTCACTTTTTAACAGTTGGAACCTAAATAAAGAAACTGGGTACCAATTAAATTGTTTTTATCTTGCAGGTACACAAAAGAAAATCTAATAACAAGAAGAAATGGATACTTGATAGCGGATGCTCCAAATATATGACTGGAAATGCACAAATATTATCAAATATAACACACAGAGATGGTGGTACTGAAATTTTCGACGATGATTCAAAAGGATCTGTCATTGGAATTGGAGATGCCATCAATGTTGGTATGTCTACTTCACTTGTTATTATAAATGTTCTTTTAGTTGAAAATCTAAAAAATAACCTATTAAGCATTAGTCAACTTTTTGACAAATGATTCAAATTTGACTTTGAAAAGATTAAATGCCATATATTTAATCAGAACAAAAGTCTGATCTTTGAAGGTTTAAGTAAAAGAAACATCTATGTCTTAAAACTGAAATTCAATAACTCCAGTGATTTATTCCTATCCGTAGATTTTAATGATCCACTGACATGGCACAAACGGTTGTATCACATAAACTTTAGGTTTATAAACAAATTGGCTAAACATGATTTGGTTAGAGGACTTCCTAAAATTAACTATAAAGTTAAAAATTTATGTGATGCATGTCAATTTGGCGAATTAAAAAAAAAAGTTCTTTTAAATCTAAAATGGAAATCTCTACCAAACAACATTTAGAATTATTACATCTTGATTTATTTGGACCTATTCAAGTACGTTCAATAAATCATAATAAGTATGTATTTGTTATTGTAGATGATTTTTCAAGATATACATGGACACTGCTTTTAAAACATAAGAGTGATATGTTTGATATTTTTAAATTTTTTCCTAAAAGAATTAAAAATTTAGTGAATCTTAAAATAAAAATCATAAGAAGTGATCATGGAGGTGAATTCGAAAACGAGATTTTTGAAAGCATTTGTAACAAAAATGGAATTACATATAATTTTTCATTTCCTCGAACACCACAGCTAAATGGTGTTGTAGAAAGGAAAAATTGTACACTCTAAGAATGTGCACGAACTATGCTTAACAGTAGTAATCTACTAAAGAATTTTTGGGTAGAAGCTGTAACTACTGCTTGTAATGTATTGAACCGTGTCACATTACATCCTTTGACTAAGAATATCTTTTATTGAAATGTTTTTTTGATAAAAAACCCAAAGTGTCATACTTTCGAATATTTGGTTCAAATTTTTCATACTAAGCACTAAAGATAATCTTGGAAATTATGATTCAAAAGCCAATAAACGAAACTTTGTCGGATACTCAGATCGTAGAAAAGCATATAGAATATTTAATAAATGTACCAGTAATATAAAAGAAAGTCTACATGTTTCATTTGATGAAAACTTTTCAATAAAAACAGATGATGGTGAAATGTTAATAGAACTACTTGAAAATAACTTTGTTTCAAAATACAATAACGAGAATACAGTTGAAAATAATAATACGTTGAGATCTCCACCTCATATATTGAAAGGCCATCCAATTAACAATATAATTGGTGATTTGAATACAAAAGTTTCTACAAGACATTATTTAAATCAAATAAATCATGTTGCATTCATTTAAAATTTTGAGCCAAAGAATTATAAAGAAGCATCGAATGATGAGTCATAGGTTGTGGCAATGCAAAAGGAGCTCAATCAATTCGAAAGAAGTGAAGTATGGGAATTTTTACCGAGATCTACAAATCATTCTGTAATCAGGACAAAATGGGTTTATAAGAATAAAATTGGTGAAAATGGAAATATTGTTCGAAATAAAGCAAGGTTAGTAACACAAGGATATAATCAAGAGGAAGGCATTGAATATGAAGAAACGTTTGCTCCAGTTGCCCGTCTAGAAGCCATCCAAACTTTACTTCCTTTTGCATGTCATTATAACTTTAAACTTTTTCAAATGGACGTAAAAAGTGCCTTTTTAAATTGTTTTATAAAAGAAAAGGTTTTTGTTGAGCAGCCTCCCTTGTTCATACATAAAAAATTTCCTAAACATGTCTATAACTAAATAAAGCTCTATATGGTTTAAAACAAGCACCTCATGCTTGGTATGACAGATTATAAACTCATTTAATAACATCTGGATTTCAAAATGGAAATAAAGACACAACTTTGTTTATAAAAAGAGACCATAATGATATTTTGGTTGTTCAAATATATGTGGATGACATAATATTTGGATCAACAAATGAAAAGTTATGTAATAATTTTGAAAATAGCATGAGAAAAGAATTTGAAATGTCCCATATGGGAGAATTATTCTTAGGATTAAAAATATAACAGTTAGAAAATGTTTTTTTATAAATCAAGAAAAATATTTTCACGATTTGTTAAATTGCTTTGGAATGGAAAAAACATCTAGTAAACCAACACCTATTAGCAGCGGTAGCCATTTAGATAAAGATGAAATAGGAAAATATTTAGACCAAAAATTATATTGAAGTATAATAGGATCACCATTTTACTTAACGGCTAGTAGACCCGATATCATGTTGAGTGTGTGTATTTATATGCAAGATTGAAAGTGCGGTGTGTATACAATTATATGTGCTAATATAGTATTTACTTCAACACTTGCCTCTTACAACACAGAGGACTTCAACAAAAGAACAATTACAATTGTTGTTGACAACTTGTGTTATTGAAAACACGGATTTGTCACTAGCAGTACACCCTTCCTATAATCTTATCCTCAAAGTATGCGAATGATGTTTTGAAAAGATTAAGGAAAGTATATTACTTATTGAATCAAAAGATATGAAATAGTTTCGATGATTCAATAAATAATCGAGAGCTTTTTAGAATGCAGGAGTATGTAGAAAGTAAGATCAGAGATTAGATTAAAAAGCATATAAAATCATGTTATTTTTAATCAACGAATTAGATGAGTTTATATAGATAAGAATGGTTGTAACTCTTTGTGATCAGTTGCCATTAAGAGATATGATCTTTGGTGAAAGGTAAGAGATGCAACCTTTGGAGAAGAGAAGTGTCTTTTGAAAAAATTACTTTCTGTTTAAAAACGGTCGACAGGTAAAAAAGTGACCAGTAGACAGGAATTCAAATATATATACGTTATGTGCATGTGTGCACGTTCAGTGTGCAAATTATGCAGGAACGGTCGACCGCATATATTGTGACCGGTCGACCGGTCCCTGTAAAGTTGCACACTGAATGTGCAACTACATTCTAATCGTATATATATTAATTTTCTTGAAAATGCATGATTATTTGAGGATAGATTTTAACAAGTTTATCACTAATATAATATCAAATAATCAATCTACAATCTAGAGTACCATATGTAGCTCTTTATAGCCATAATGACCTTGTTTTGTCGATCGCCTTTAGTTATTTGTCAGAAATCAAAACCTTCATAAAACTTGTGACTCAACATTCTCCCCCTTTTTGATTGATGACAATATATATCTGCAAATCTGAATCTCCCCCTGAATATGTGATCTCCCTCTTTGAATTCTTATACATGTACATTCCTGCAAACAATTGTTAGCCCTTTCTCCCCCTTTGTCATCGACAAAAAGGAGTAACAGATACTAGAATAGTAGAATTAATATGATATGCATAGCAAAATATTAACACATCCAAAACATAACAGAGTATAATACAGACCATAATGTCAAACAAAAAATAAGAATAACGACACTATTTAGTACAAGTGTCGATGAATGTTTTTAAAGTGGTAAACCATAATAGAATCTAAGATGAAGCAGATCGTATCTCCTCTTCATCATCGTCATCGTCGTCATCATCATCATCTTCTTCTTCTTCTTCCTCATCATTGTTCCCTCTAGATGATTCTCCATGTCCATGACCACTCATACCAGTAGACTCGTCAGATGATGTCCAGGTGAAAACAGGAGCAGCATGACGTTTTCCTGGGTCTTGTGCTTGAACAGAGGTGGATGTGGAACATGATATAGCATCCCATAGCATACCAAAGTCAGCATCACTATATGATACTAATTCAAATGGACATTCTTTTGGATAAAAAAGACCGAAATCTTTGGTATTATTAAGATAACGAATTATACGTTTCACTGCTCGTAGATGTGATTCCTTTGGATCGGCTTGAAAACGAGCACATAAACAAACACTCATTATTATATCCGGACGACTAGCTGTAAGATAAAGAAGAGAACTAATCATGCTTCGATATAATTTCTGGTCAACATTCTTACCACTTTCATCTTTTTCAAGATGTGTAGTTGTACTCATAGGAGTTGGTTTACCAGATGTATTTTCTAATCCGAAGCGTTTGATAAGGTTTTCACAGTATTTTTCTTGATTGATAAAAATACCGTTTGAAAGTTGCTTTATTTGAAGTCCAAGAAAATAAGATAGTTCTCCCATATGAGACATTTCGAATTCTTTGGTCATAATACTTGCAAATTCTTTGCAAAGCTTATCGTTTGTTGAACCAAAGATGATATCGTCTACATATATCTGGATAACTAGAATATCTTTTCGAGAATGTATAATAAACAAAATTTGATCGACTTTGCCTATTTGAAATCCTGAGTTAATAAGATAGCTACGTAGTCGTTCATACCAAGCACGAGGTGCTTGTTTTAAACCATACAAAGCTTTCTTAAGTTTGAACACATGGTCAGGATATTTTTCATGTACGAACAAAGGAGGTTGTTCGACATAGACATTCTCTTTGATAAATCCATTGAGAAAAGCACTTTCGACATCCATCTGATAAAGTTTGAAATTATGGTGACAAGCAAAAGATAATAGGATTCTAATAGCTTCTAGTCGAGCAACTGGTGCAAAAGTTTCTTCATAATCGATACCTTCTTCCTGATTATATCCTTGTGCTACTAATCTTGCTTTATTTTTGGTGATATTTCCTTGTTCATCAGCCTTATTTTTATAGACCCATTTAGTACCAATTACTGACTGATCAGTTGGTCTTGGAACAAGTTCCCAAACGTCATTGCGCTCAAACTGATTTAGTTCTTCCTGCATGGCAATGATCCAGTAATCATCTGTAGCAGCTTCTTTTGGATTCTTAGGTTCGATATTTGAGAGAAAAGCGACATGACCCATTTGATTGAGTTGACTCCTTGTTCTGACATGTGATGTTATTTCACCGATTATATTTTGAGCCGGATGGTCTCTTAATATTCTTGGTGGTGATTGTAACTCACATATTTGAGGAATATTCTCAATAATTATTTCCGAGTCAGAATCAATATTTGTGATGATTGAATTGTCAGTGACCATTGATTCGTCATCATCTGATATAGTGTGAGGATGCTGATAGATTTCATCAAAAGAGACATGAAGTGATTCTTCAATAGTTTTGGTTCGTTTATTAAATATCCGATAGGCCTTACTTCGTTCCGAATAACCGACAAATATTCCTTCATCGGCTTTTGGATCGAATTTGCCAAGCTGGTCTTTCGTATTTAAAATAAAGCACTTGGAACCAAAAACTTTGAAGTATGAGATTTTAGGCTTCCTTTTGTTAAATAATTCATAAGGAGTATTCTTGGTAAGAGGTCTTATGGATACACGATTTAAAACATAACAGGCAGTTGCCACAGCTTCCGTCCAAAAATGTTTTGGTAAGGTGGTTCCATTCAATAATGTTCTTGCACATTCTTGTAAAGTTCGGTTCTTCCGTTCTACAACTCCGTTCTGTTGTGGAGTTCTGGGAAACGAAAAATTATGATATATACCTTTCTTTGTACAAAAATGTTCAAATTCATTATTTTCAAACTCTCCGCCATGATCACTTCTTATATTTTTAACTTTAATCCCTTTTGATTTTTGAATTCTTTTGACGAAAAATTTGAAATGATCGAAAGTGTCACTTTTATTTTTTAAGAAAATTGTCCATGTATAACGAGAGAAATCATCAACAATTACAAGCACATATTGACTGTGATTTATTGATTGAACCCTAGTAGGTCCAAATAAATCCATGTGTAGTAACTCAAGTGGTTGTAATGTTGATATGACTTTCTTGGATTTAAAAGATGATTTGGTCAATTTTCCTAATTGACATGCATCACAAATGTTGTTAACTTTAAAACTCATTTTGGGTAGTCCTCTAACTAGATTGTTTTTGGCTAGCTTGTCAATAGTTCTGAAGTTTATATGACAGAAGCGTTTGTGCCATAGCCATGGATCATTGTCATTAGCCACAAGACACATATCTGAATTATGATTAATATTCATATTCAGAATATATATATTTCTGTCTCTATAACCTTCGAAAACCAAATTATGGTCTTTATCTAAAATACTACACTTATTATTTGAAAATGAAATTATAAATCCCTTGTCACATAACTGACTAATACTAAGCAAATTGTGTTTTAAATTTCTAACTAGCATGACATTAGTAATAAGAGGTAAGTTAGATGTACCGCAATTGCTCACATCGCCTTTGCCGATGATATAGCCTTTTGAATTGTCTCCAAAAGTGACGGAGCCACCATTTGAATATGTAATATTTGTTAATAAACTCTTGTCTCCCGTCATGTGCTTTGAGCAACCACTGTCCAATATCCACTTTCCTCTTTTCTTAAGTGGGACCTGCAAAAAATAGAATTAAGTCCATGGTACCCAATTTTTATAGGGTCCTAAGAGTTAGGTCTTAGGAGTCCAAACCCATATGGGTCCGGTATCCCCTTTATATATATAATTTTTATTAAAATGCACAGTATTCATGAATTGCTGAATGTATTTGTTCCTAATTAAATTGTTATTTGTTTTAGGAACCCATATTTTGATAGTCTTGACATTTTTCTTTTGAAATTTCACAACTGGTTTTGGTTTGGAATATAATAAACTAAGATTTTTCTTAGCTTCAGTTTTTTGTACTTTCTTCTTCCTTTTATTTCCAAGATGTTTCTTGGTTTCTTGTTTGTTATATCCCAATCCTTGTTTGTCTGAAATAGATTGTGAACTTTCAATTATTTTTGTCAAATTTTCTCGACCTTTGTTAAAGTTAGAAACATTTTGAGTAATGTCATCAAACTTTGTTTGTAAGCTAGCTTTTTCTAGGTCTAGAATTTTGACTTTTTCTTTAAGCTCATGATTTTCAGTAGTGAGAGCATTATTTTTCTCTTTTTGAGCTTCTATTTCTTGACTCAAAAGAGATATTTGAGAGTCAACATTAGATGATGATTCTTGAATATTTTCAAGTTCCTCTTCTAATATTTTCTTCTCATCTTTTAACATATCTCGTTCAAACTCTGCTCTACTTAAATCTGCTTTGACTACTTTTAATTAACGTTTTATGTCTTTATATTTGACTATCAATTCAGCATTAATATCAAGTAATTCGTCAAATGTAGGAATTTGTACCTCATCTTCTGTTGCCATAAAACAAACATTAGCTTGTTCATTCTCTGAATCACTTTCACTTTCTGATGAAGATGACTCTGAATCATCCCATGTTACTGAGAAAGCTCGTTTCTTAGATTTGTCCTTCTTATATTTGAATTTGTCATTTTCTGACTTCTTCTTTTGTTCTGGACAATCTTTCTGCATGTGTCCCTTTTTGTGGCAGTTGAAACATTCTATAGCAGATGAAGATGGTTTGTTTGATCCAGGTTTCCTTTTATTGTAACGACTGGCTTTTCGATATTTTAGGAATTTTTTGAATCCTTTCGCAATGAATGCCAAATCTTCGTCTTCAGAATCTGATTCATTTTCATCTTTCTCAACATGAAATGCTACATTTTTCTTTTCTTCTTTCTATTCTTTTCTAGCCTGCAAATTTGCTTCATAGGACATTAAATTTCCTATCAATTCATCTGGCTTCATGACGGAAAGGTCATTAGCTTCTTCAATTGCTAATACTTTTCCTTCCCATTCACTAGTCAGAGAATGTAGGACTGTTGAAACAACATCGAAATCAAAATACTTTTGTCCTAAGCCAATAAGTGCATGGTGAATTGTTTGAAACCGTGAATACATGTCATTTATTGTCTCATTTGGTTTCATTTTGAAATTTTGAAATTGACTTTTCAGCATGGCTATTTTGGCTTGTTTAACCTTGTTAGTACCTTCATGAGTGATTTTTAGTGTTTGCCAAATTTGATATGCAGTAGTGCAGATACTAATACGGTTATATTCATTTTGGTCTAATGCACAGAACAACATATTTATTGCTCTTGCATTTACGGCTGCTGCCGTTTTCTCAGCTGCAGTCCATTCTGAATAATCAGTTGTTGGATTCACTATTTCTCTTTGAGTGGCATTCCAAGCATCATAGCTATTTGATTGCATAAAGAATGACATACGTGTTGCCCAATAACTATAGTTAAGACCATTGAAAAATGGAGGTCTTTGTGTCGATTGACCCTCCGTGTAAGTGGTGTTTTGAGTGCTAGTACTTACGTTATTTGCCATATTACTATAATATATCAAATAACTGTGTTACGGTTATATGATGACCGTGCTCTGATACCAAATGAAAGTGCGGTGTGTATACAATTATATGTGCTAATATAGTACACACGGATCGTGTAATATGGACTACAATATAAATGCGGAAATAGATGATAATAGCATAGTAAATAAAAAATAGAAAAATCACACCAGAGATTTTTATACTGGTTCGGAGCACCGTCCTACGTCCAGTCCCAGACTTCTATCTGGATTTTCACTATTAACAACCTCGCTTCACCCGGAGGAACAGGTTTACAACACCCGAGCAACCGAACGGGATTTCACGCCTCTAATACACTGAGGACTTCAACACTTGCCTCTTACAACACAGAGGACTTCAACAAAAGAACAATTACAATTGTTGTTGACAACTTGTGTTATTGAAAACACGGATTTGTCACTAGCAGTACACCCTTCCTATAATCTTATCCTCAAAGTATGCGAATGATGTTTTGAAAAGATTAAGGAAAGTATATTACTTATTGAATCAAAAGATATGAAATAGTTTCGATGATTCAATAAATAATCGAGAGCTTTTTAGAATGCAGGAGTATGTAGAAAGTAAGATCAGAGATTAGATTAAAAAGCATATAAAATCATGTTATTTTTAATCAACGAATTAGATGAGTTTATATAGATAAGAATGGTTGTAACTCTTTGTGATCAGTTGCCATTAAGAGATATGATCTTTGGTGAAAGGTAAGAGATGCAACCTTTGGAGAAGAGAAGTGTCTTTTGGAAAAATTGCTTTCTGTTTAAAAACGGTCGACAGGTTAAAAAGTGACCAGTAGACAGGAATTCAAATATATATACGTTATGTGCATGTGTGCACGTTCAGTGTGCAAATTATGCAGGAACGGTCGACCGCATATATTGTGACCGGTCGACCGGTCCCTGTAAAGTTGCACACTAAATGTGCAACTACATTCTAATCGTATATATATTAATTTTCTTGAAAATGCATGATTATTTGAGGATAGATTTTAACAAGTTTATCACTAATATAATATCAAATAATCAATCTACAATCTAGAGTACCATATGTAGCTCTTTATAGCCATAATGACCTTGTTTTGTCGATCGCCTTTAGTTATTTGTCAGAAATCAAAACCTTCATAAAACTTGTGACTCAACAAAGATTTCAAGCACAACCTAAAGATTCACTCCATCGAGCAGTTAAACATATTTTGCGCTACTTAACCAATACTAAGGATTATGGTCTTTTCTATCCTAAAGGCAGTTCTTTCGAATTCATAGCATATAGTGATGCAGATCTCACTGGTTGCAAAACATATTAGAAAAGTACTAGTGGCACTTGTCACTTTATTGGTCAATCGTTTGTTTCGTGGTTTAATAAAAAATAAAACCATGTTTCTCTTTCAAAATGTGAAGCCGAATATATTTCTGTTGCCTTAGCTTGCGCTCAAGTAATATATATACAATAAACAATTAAAGACTACGAGAAAATAATAAACCAATCTCTAATATATTATGATAATACGAGTGCTATAAATTTATCTAAAAATCCAATTAATCATTCTTGGACAAAACATATAGATATTCGTACCATTGTTTAAGACATAATGTTGAAGAAGAAATAATAACTTTGGAATTTGTTAATACCGAAGATCAAGTAGCTAATATTTTTATAAAATCACTAAGTGAACAAACTTTTTTAAGTAAAGATGGGATCTAGGAATTTGTTTCTACACTGAATTGGTTAACTAAAGGTTTATATCATGTTTAGTTCACATAATTCTGTGAATTAATTTTCTACCATTAAGTTGCTCACTACCACATACATTGTTTTTAATAATAACCATTAAAAAAAATTAAATACCAACCATTTAACTCCCATGACTTCAGTCAATTGGCTCAACTGCTTTTCTAAATAAAACTAAGTTTCACCTTATTAATTCAGTTTTATAATAATTAGAAATAGATAAACATATATAAAATTTCTAAAAGCATATAAAACAATATCTTACGATCACGACTCACTTATTCCACTATTGACTACAACTCCCCATCGCCCGACAGCACTTATATATCTCCCACAAAAATCACTCCTGCATCATCTCCATCCCTCAACATTTTCTCTTCTCCAACATACCATAATGGTTTTTTCCGAAAGGAAAGAAAGCTAAACATCCTGTTGACCTCAAATCATCATCTCTTTCTGACAAAGTCGATGAGATACATCATTATCGACAAGAGATGATTGGCATTAAACGTGAGATGTATTACGAGCAATGTCATCAAGGATCCTATTTAAATCTTCTTAAAAAGTG
The DNA here is from genome assembly GCA_030765085.1 of Allium cepa. NCBI lineage: Eukaryota > Viridiplantae > Streptophyta > Magnoliopsida > Asparagales > Amaryllidaceae > Allium > Allium cepa. The sequence goes on from CM060941.1 coordinate 638,688,703, forward strand.
TATTCTCACAAACTGTGGTCATTCACCAACAAAAGATTGCATACATCAAAAGTCTCCACAATTACGAGAAACTCCAACACGAGTGCACAACATTCACCTATGGAACCTAACGGGAGATGGGATATCAAACACCGACATAGTCTTGTTCATCCAATACTGGGCTCCTCTTAAGTCATCTTTCGAGCAAACTAAAATCGAGCCAAATTTATGGGGAAAACAACACCACCATTCTTCCAACTCATCTAATGAGAACTAAAGAGTCTTTCGAAGAGGCATAAAATATTATACAAAATAAGAATGTATATTCATAAATAATCATTTGTAATTTTCATCATATTTAACATTAAATTTTGTCTCCATATAAAAAAATAGAGGAAAAAAATAATATCACTAAAGATCAGATCTCTGAGTGTATAGGCAGACATCTATGTACTGCTACTAAAAAAATTTCCTTTCAGCTGAGATGTTTGAAAAATAACACAGACATCTGTTCGTGCTTTCTGGAATTTTCAATACTTCAACACAAACTTCCGAAGAAAGATCCAGACATCTACTATTTTTCTCTGGATAAATTATTCCCCAAGCATAGACGTTTAAAGACACTCCCAAACGTTTATTTGTCCATTCTGTTTTAAAATTTATCCCAGTTCAGACGTCTGACTTACAATTCCAAACATCTATTCGCCCCTGAGTCCACAACTTTTCACTAACCTATATATCATCTTTTCCACTTCTCTCAACTTTCACCATTTCCTATTTTTGCAACCCTAGAACCCTAAATCCCTAAATCAATTTCCTCAGTCCAATTCTCAAACCAATGGCTCTAAAAGGAAAAAATACAGTTGCTAAACAAAAGAAGGCTACTATATGCTAAAGCTCTCAACCATCCACTCAAGGCTTCGTTACTGATCATCAAATTGAAGAATGGATTGTTGAGAAGGAACATGGAAAGCAAAAGTTGAAGGATTTGGAGAAGAAGCCCCTACATTCTGGTCTGTTTTATCCAATTCGTCATTTTCTTCATTATGATACTATCGATTGACTAAAAATGCTAATATTTGTCACCTTATCAACTATGATGATAATGCTGGAAAAATAGATCAATTAGCGGTATTCCTCCTCCTTATCAATTTATGCTCCTTGAATATTTGGTATCCTTGGAATGATAAAAATTGGATTTGGACTAGTGTTTATGGAACCGTATCAAAATTTAATATCGAAATGCTTGGCTAAATTCTTTTTTGTTCTTACATGGGAATTAGATTACAAGATGTTCCCGATACAAGATATGCCCCATGAGATGTTGTTACCCATCTTATTTGGGAAGATGATATGCGAAAATTAAAAACATCAAGCTTTCATCCAGAAGCCCAACTACTTAATCGTATGCTCATCAACACAATCATCCCTAGGTTAGGTAGTCATAAACAAGTATACGAAGATGATCATAAAGCTTTGTATGCTATATTGGTCACATTGATGTCTATTGGGCACAATATATTTTTGAGCAAATTAAAAGCTTCTAGACGCCTCAACATCGAAGCATCATTTATGCTCCATATATCATAAGAATTCTACAATCATTTGGCATCCCTTCATATCTTTCCCAAGATGAAAAAATTGACGTGAAAGATAATGGAATTTGATTTTAATCTTTGATGCATCTTCCTGAAAATCCACCAAGAATAGCACCTTTCTCACAGTATTAACAGCCATAACAATAATAACAACAATATACTACAATTCAACCTTCAAAATCTACAGGACCTTCAGAACCTAGAGAGTATTAATCCGATTCAAAGATTCAAGAAGCCATAATTACAGCTAGGCAAGGAGAGAACTATCGAGATATTGCCCTTCAAAACCAACGTCTCCTCTCCTTGAACCAAAATCCATTAGATAAAAGATCACTTGTCTAAAATGATCCTTTTCTACTAGAATGACCAAAGTGGAAAAACATTAGAAAATGTCGTTTCCACTTTAGGGAAAGTCACAAGAAAGGTAAAGGGTCATTCCTTTTCCCGGTATTCATCCTCTGCATCCCTGACACCACCACCTCCACCACTAGTGTTTCAACCGGGAACTTCTTCAAGCGTAGGATCGTCTGGTGAACCGGCACTACAACCTCATCTTGATAAGACACCAATAAACATTGATACTAAAGAAAGCGAAGGTATATCCTAGCCTCCACAAAACCCTCCGCACTATAGTTATTACACATCATTTCATGGTCTCTCAATTCGAGATGATAAGGAATATAATGATTAGTCTTAGTGGCAATATAGCAACTATGATAAAGATTCCTCTAATCTATGTTCCACTATCAGTAAATTATCTTCTCTTTCCATAAACGTCCATGTCTTATGTATCTCCGTATGACTTCTTGAGAATAATTTTTTGTATGACTATGTCTAATATTATCCGTGACTTCGTGTAACCTTGTGTTCTTTTTTTTTTCTTATAAAGGTTGTTAATTATGGATCACTTTTTGATAAAGCCAAGGAGCAGAGAAATCATATTACATGTGTGTAGGGGGAGGAATCACATCCAGGGGAAGTTATATGCTTATTTGATAAGTGAATGTATAGTTGCTGTTTGCGTAAAAAATGGGCAAACACCTCCAAGTCGTATTATTTAGTCGATTTTATATGGTTTTCAATGATTTGGGCGACTTATGCAAATATGTAAAAAGAAGGGACTAAACTGTAAAAGATACACATATTTATAGTGGTTCGGCCAGAACGTGCCTACATCCACTTTATATGTTATTATCCTTTTTCTTTCAGATTACAAGTACAAAGCTTTGCATACAAGTATATGAAAGTTGTTTGAAAGTTCCTTCCATGCTTGAGCTCTCAAACTTGTCCCTCATTGTTGTACCCCTGCCCCTCTATTTATAGAGTGAGGCTGGGGGCAGGGGTCCTGGATGTATATAGCTGCTGGTGGGCCTGGGCTGAAGCAATCTAGCCTGGCACATCTAGTTCGGCGGAGCTTGGTTCGGTCATAGCCGGGATGGTTGGACCGGTGGTAGGTTGGTCCGGTGGTAGGTTGAGTGGAGTGTTGGTCCGGTGGTAGGTTGAGTGGAGTGTTGGTCCGGTGGTTTACTTGGTAGTGGATGGAAAGGAGGTTGATTCGGTGGGAGGTGGAAAGGCCTCTGGTTCGGCATGTGGTGCCTTGGGTCTGATTCGGCAAGTAGCGAGGCGAGGTCTGGTTCGGTCATGGAGATGAGATGGTTCGGTGGAGGCTGAGGTTTGGTTCGGCAGTGGAGTTTTGGATTGGTAGGACGTTGGTCCGGTACCGAATGGTCCGGTACCGAATGGTTCGTTGGCCTTCTCCTCGTGCTGGTTCGGTAGCGAAGGAACATGGTTCGGCTTTGGTATGTGTACCGGATGAGCTTAGGTACTGGATGGAATGGAACGTATGAAGTGGGCGAACCGAGATGAAACTGATGCTTCTTGGTCTCGAGATATCCTGGGTGAGAATGAACACTTTCACTTGAATCACGAGTGAAATCCTAGACTTATATACGCTTGCTTGCTTCTTCTTGGTTCGGTCGTGGTGGAAACGCACATAACATTGATGTTCCAGTTTTGACCAAAAATGGGATAACACTTTGCCCCCCCAAAATATGCCTTGCGGTAGGAAGACGTGTTTTGTAATGCCATGAGCTGGATGTTCATGCCCTGTTGATGTCCTGCAAAGGAATTTATAGTTTTATGGTCAAACTTCAAATGACGATCGTCCGGGATCGAGCCATTCGAGGCGAAGTGCGACTGTGCGCGGTCAAGTGACGGACCTCAAATGACGGCCGTTCGTGATCGAGCCATTCGAGGTGAGGTGATTTGTGCCGTTCGAGGCGAGTTGTGACCGTTCGAGGCGAATTGTGACCGTTCGAGGTCGTGGAATAAGCAATATTTGTCTGACTTTCTCTCGTCAACAGTGGGGTCCCTTCGTATTGGTCTACGGTATGGAACTTGCTCTCGTGTATCTTGGTGAATTCGTTCCAGACTCTCATTCAGCTCAGTGTGAGTGGTGAATCGTGGCTCCCTCCGTTGCCGCTTTGACCTGTCCCCGTCATTCTCAGTCTTTCTTTTACCTCTACTAGCTTCCGCGCCTTTCTTAAGGGGATTTCCTCCTTTGATCGTATAAATATCAATTCCTTCTCCTTCTTCTCTTTCGGCGTTCGCATCCTCCAATCGTAGAAACTTTTCCGCCTCATGATAGAATTCTCCTAGATCCACGGGTGGATCCTTAGTTAATGAATTTTTGAACTCTGTTCCGTCAGCTATCCCGGACACAGCCGCTATCATAACCATGGATGGATCTGGTCGATCCACCGATGATGTCGCCGCATTAAATCGCGTTAGAAAGCTCCTCAAAGTCTCTCCAGTTTTCTGCTTCAAGGTTGCCAAAGTCATCACATTCTTGGGTCTCGCAATATGAACCCTGAATTGCCTCATGAATCTCTCAGTTAAATCTGCCCACGTTCCTATGGAGCCGCTCTCCAGTTGCCTAAACCATAACGCTGCAATGTCCGTCAAATGCAGTGGAAAGCACCGGGCCATGATCTCCTGTGATGCCCCCAGCACTTCCATGTGCCTCATATACTTAGTAAGATGGACCGCAGGGTCTGTCCTCCCATCGTACATCTCTACTGATGGTAGCTTGAATTCTGGTGGGTTCCTAGCCATCCTAATCGCAGAAGAAAAAGGACTCCTGTTTACATCTTCCAAGTCTCTGTTTACTAAACCGCCTCTCATAGCTCTTCTAACCATCTCTGCTAATCTGTCATTGTCTCCAAGCTGTAGTCCTCGTTCACTGCCTTTGACCTGCCCCCCGAATCCACGGGAGTTTTCATGTGTATGCCTCCCTGGCTGAACGTTCATTCCTCTATTGCTACCAGGTGGCTCGGATGCCCCCATCTCTCTTCCCGGGGCCGGATCAACATGCTCTGCGTGAGTGCCCCCTAGCTCTGGTGCTACGCCAGATGGTCCTGCTCCATTCTGAACTCCAGTTGCTCCTTGGTTTTGTGCTCCAAGTTGCCCAATTTGCTGAAGCAAGTTCTGGATCATCTCTTTTTGTCTTCTCCTCATAGCCTCCATCTCATCCCTGGTGATGAAGGCTGAAGCTTGGTTTGCTCCTGAGGAAGCCTCTTGACTCCCTTCCTGTTGACTCAGCTCTGGCCTTGGCCTTCTGCTTGATTGTCTCGCCTTGACTCTTCCAATCTGAATCTCTAAACTCTCAAATTCAACTTCCAAGCAGTAGGTCCTTGAGTTCAATTCTCAGTGAAAGCACCAAAAATGTTTGCGCAAAAAATGGGCAAACCCCTCCAAGTCGTATTATTTAGTCGATTTTATATGGTTTTCAATGATTTGGGCGACTTATGCAAATATGTAAAAAGCAGGGACTAAACTGTAAAAGACACACAGATTTATAGTGGTTCGGCCAGAACGTGCCCACATCCACTTTATATGTTATTATCCTTTTTCTTTCAGATTACAAGTACAAAGCTTTGCATACAAGTATATGAAAGTTGTTTGAAAGTTCCTTCCATGCTTGAGCTCTCAAACTTGTCCCTCATTGTTGTACCCCTGCCCCTCTATTTTTAGAGTGAGGCTGGAGGCAGGGGTCCTGGATGTATATAGCTGCTGGTGGGCCTGGACTGAAGCAATCTAGCCTGGCACATCTGGTTCGGCGGAGCTTGGTTCGGTCGTAGCCGGGATGGTTGGACCGGTGGTAGGTTGGTCCGGTGGTAGGTTGAGTGGAGTGCTGGTCCGGTGGTAGGTTGATTGGAGTGTTGGTCCGGTGGTTTACTTGGTAGTGGATGGAAAGGAGGTTGATTCGGTGGGAGGTGGAAAGGCCTCTGGTTCGGCATGTGGTGCCTTGGGTCTGATTCGGCAAGTAGCGAGGCGAGGTCTGGTTCGGTCATGGAGATGAGATGGTTTGGTGGAGGCTGAGGTTTGGCTCAGCAGTGGAGTTTTGGATTGGTAGGACGTTGGTCCGGTACCGAATGGTCAGTACCGAATGGTTCGTTGGCCTTCTCCTCGTGCTGGTTCGGTAGCGAAGGAACATAGTTCGGCTTTGGTATGTGTACCGGATGAGCTTAGGTACCGGATGGAATGGAACGAATGAAGTGGGCGAACCCAGACGAAACTGATGCTTCTTGGTCTCGAGATATCCTGGGTGAGAATGAACACTTGCACTTGAATCATGAGTGAAATCCCAGACTTATATACGCTTGCTTGCTTCTTCTTGGTTCGGTCGTGGTGGAAACACACATAACATTGATGTTCCAGTTTTGACCAAAAATGGGATAACAGTTGCCATCATAAAAAAGGAGAATGTTTGAACCTCTATTATATGGTTTCGATGAAAACAACTATACAATTATACACATATAATATATTCCATCTATTATGGGTATATGCTTCGAGAATCACAATATCACGACCTGAAGACGAATAGTAGAAGAAAAGAATCATTGGTATTAGAGAAGCTATTATAGTATGTTATAGTCATAGACATATGGTTTGTGAAATCTCCTTTAGTAGTTTTTTTACACAAAATTGCACATCAAAACTTTTACAAGTTTTCCACTATTTGGTTTTAGAAGTGCGCAGGAATCAGCCGTCTGTCCATATAAGTCAGACATTTAACTAGGTTATTTGCCTATAATTTTTATAAACAGACAGACGTCTGAATTTTATCCTGGAGGTCTAACCAAGTTCACTGGTTAAAAAATATATAACCGGTCAAACGTTTGAATTTTGTCCCGAACGTCTGAACTGAGTAACGGGCTAAAACTATGAATAACCACTTACTTCATTCTAACGGTTGCATCCATATCTTTTCTTTGCATCTCTTCTTCCTCAAAGCTTGTAACCCTTAGACTGAAATAGAACATACTAAAGGTTGTTACTTCTCAAGAAAACTCCTCAACACCTATAAATATGTAAAATTTATGAGAAACAAAATCGCTTGAATTTTTTGAATCTTTTTCTATTTACTCTTTGCATACTTTGATTTCTAAAAGCAATCATACACCGTACTTATTTCTTCCTAAAAACAAAACCTCATATACACATACTACTAAAAGGAGATTATATGAAGATTTGTATTGTGCTGTCAAAAAATCAGTGTTACTAAGAACACACACTTGTCAAGAAAAGACGCTTTGTATCAATCCTATTCCACTGGGCAAAGTGAGGTTTGTTTACTGGTTTAAAGCCAAAGGGGAGCTTCAGGACTGGATGTAGGATGGGAGTTTCAAACTAGTATAAAAACTCTGGTGTGATTGTTTCTTTTAATTTATTTACTTTACTCTGGTAGTTAAAAGTTAGCCTTTTATTATAATTGTGTATTAAGATATAAATACATGATCCATACACACTTTAAGGTGCTCCATAAGTTGAGTACGTCATCGGTTCAGAGCATTTAAAATGGAAAGGACATGGTTACACCTAACGGGCTATACCTCCTACTAGGGTAGGCTACATTAGGTAATGTACCACCATGGTTTATTGCTAGTTTGGTTGTTAGGGTAAGGCTAGTTAAGCCATAGAAAGATTATCTCAAAAACGAATGGAGTAGTCCATGGAGCTGAGTCCACAATAGGAAGCACAGAAGTTAAAAAATCCTTAAGACCGATAAAATTCTGTGATGCCATTGTTAAACACTAATCGGAGGTTCTACTTTTTATGTAGGAAATTTACCAAGACATTGATGATGATGCCCGATGGTGCAAAATTGTGGAAACTAGCAGGATAATATATAGGTCCAATGGAGGACTGTGGTACTTACACACACATGTAGGTAGTATATAGTTTACTTCGGGTAAATGGGGCGTATCGTATGTGAACGTGGTGTCAAGACAACTAAGTAAAATTAAAAGACATAACATATAATGGAAGACAATTGGCATAAACTAATGTTGTGTATAATATGTGTAATTCACTAACCAGAACATTGTTTGGACCTATCCTCATTATAACCACATATAGCTTTTGAAGGATAAATACTGATGCAAGGCCGGAATGGTGGAAGGATAAGTTTTCTAATGCATGCTTGGCATTAACAAGGACGCTAGACATTGGAAGTGCCAACCTTGGTGAGTAACTATATGTTCTATTATACTTTATCATTCCGTAGTGAGATATATCGATTGTAACGACCCAAAATATTATCGCTTTGATTTTTGGAATATTTAATTTGTTTTAAATATTTAGAGTTTTTATGATAAAAACTATGTTTCAAATAATTATTCAATTTTTTATGACGTACTCCTAATTTACTTTATTGGATTTTTCCATACTTTTTAATTTGAAAAATAATTAAATTTTCGTTTGACACTTTTTATGAAAACGTCGACATTTGTGGAATTCATCCGGATATGTTACCTTGTCTATCTTATTATTATTTTGTGATCACATCCCAATTCTATACACATTCATATTTCATTTTCTGTCGATCATGGCTTTTAATCGGACACGATATGGTGTGTAGAGGAACCAGAATCTTTATAAAATCAAATATAAGTACAAGTGTAGCTACCCTTGTTTTCCTTTCTTCCTGCCTGCCTACCTTGGTCTACCTGCATCTTACCTTTTTTGTCTCCCCAGCCACCATTGTCCCTATTGATTTTGACCTTGATTTGAGTCTTGGTCTCTTTGTTTAAAGTAGGCAGCAATATATACACATATGAAGAGCATTTTTCTTCATTTGGTTCATCCTGGCATTGATTGTTAGTATCTTCTTCTTATAGCTTAATATAAGCATTTAAAATAATGGAAACAAGCCATATCTTTTACTTCAAAATTTATTTTCCCCAAATATATCCACAGTTATCAAAATCTCCCAACACGAAAAATGTTTGTTTGGATCTCTAATTTATTCTAAAAAAATTCATGGGTTTTGGCCACGTAATTTTAGAGACATGCGTAAATAGCGGTAAGTGGTCAAAAATGATCGTTTTCAATGATCACGGATCGACGACGAAAGGTATAGGTGGGATCATAGCGAAGAATGAATATTTTTGAAAGTGTTCACATGACTTTTAATAACTTGGTTTGTTATGGAGGAGGAGATAATTGGAATTGGGGTAAAAATTTATTTCCGACGAACCAGTGGTCGAGGGGCTGATTGGAGATGTCGGGGAGGAGCCTTGGGACAAGGCGAAGGTCTAGGCCGCAGCTGATTTTTGATTAGTACTCAAGGTTGATGAGAATTAGTTAAATTAGGGTTCAAGGGGCATAAATGGATGGGTTCGAACACACCCTCGCCGATGATGATGGGGGTGACTAGACTTGGTCGTAGTGGGTATGGAGGTAGGGCAGTCGATGGCGGTTCATGAGATGTAAGTGAGATAGGCGATAGGTGGCTATAAAGGGACATATTTCCATAACTGGAACAAATGCTTCTTCGGGTCAGGGTAATCGAAAATTGGTTGGAGCAACCATTGGTGGCGGCGAAGGCATTGTCGGGTCGGGTTTGAGGGAAAATTTTGTTGGTGGATTGGGTTCGATGGCCGGTGGTTCGGGAAATGCATGCATGCGTACATGTGCATGCATGTGAACGTTGAGTTGGGTTCCATGGGATGTAGAAGCAAAGTGATGTTTTAGGATGGATGAAGCTTGTGGGTCGGATGAAGGAGAATGGGCCTTGGGATTGGATATTATGGTGAGAAATTGTTTGTTTTAAAAATTAATAAATTAAATATATGTGATATTCAAATGGCCAAATATTATCCATTTTAACTCCTTTTAACTCATGGATTTTGGTAGCGGACTAGTAATTTGGAGTGTAAGTCTTAAGTGTGCTTGTTGGTAGCTCTAGCCATGTATAAATTTATGACATTTGAAAATGACTGAATTTAAATTATGTTATTTTAGTTAATAACGTAGTTTAAATAATTATACCTTAATTAGTGATGTCTATGTGGCCAAATAATCACGGTACTGTTAAAATGAATTGAATAGGGTAATCAAAACACCTGTTTAGCGGAATAAAATACCGTTCCACTAAATAAATTAATTTAATATTTAATTAGCTGAATAAATACGCGTTCCACTATTTTATAGATTTGAAAATTTGATTATATGTCTTTATGCGGTAAGCCACTTGGAATATATGATATGTTAGACAATGATGGTTAAGTATTGAATTTGTTTACATAGTTGTTGCTTAACGTAAATATCATTATTAACCTGGAAGGTGAAATTGAATGATACGGTAGCTTATTTAAGTTTATTAAGCCTCCTTCAAATTTGAAAAGTTAAACTTTGATTTGAAAGTTATTTTAAGAATATTTAATTATTATTTTAAAGTTATTCAATTATTGCTTTAAATTGTTTTACTTATATTTTAATTTTTTTAATTATTAAAAAGTGATTTAACTATACTTTACCTTTTTATTTAAGTTATTTAATTATATTATAGGTTAATTAATTGTCATATTAATATTAGTTAAAAGTTAATTAACTATTGTGTTAATAATGTTTTAAAGTTAATTAATTATTATAATAATATTATTTTGAAGTTGACTTATTAATACAATAATAGTTCTTTTAATTAATTTAACATATTATTAACGAGATTCTAAAGGTTTTATTTTGAATGATATTTAACTAAAATGAAATTGAAGGATGTTTAAACAATAACTTGTTATTCAAAGTCATTTTAAACAATTTACGTTTATCAAGGGAACCTTACAGACTCAAAGAGTCTATTATACAAGTTTGTTTAAATATGGAAGATTTTTATAAATGGTTTTGGATATCTATAATAGAATTTATAGATGAATTTTGAAGATCTAAAAGGGAGAAGTTTTAGAAATTGAGTTTTGAGATTTATAAAGAATGTTTTATAACCAGATTGGAGATTTTCAAAGAACTTTATAAATAAATTTGGAGATATTCATGAAATAAAGAGATTTGGAAAGAAATGGTTGATTTACGTAGCATAATTCGAAGGGCAAGGATTGCCTACATTTGATTATGGATTTACTGGGATAGCTACGTAACCATTGAGTCAACTATGATCCATGATTGATATTGAATGGTGCTTTCCATATCTATTTTTAAACGTTTTTAAGTATTTTTGAAGAAATGGTTTATGAATATACTTACACCCGTGAGATAAGTATATGAATATTTTAATAAATATTTGAAAGATGATTTTAAGTTAGTGGAAGATTAATATAAGATGCTTAGTGATTTCCATAGGAAATGTAATTTCTATTTGGAATGTTTGTTTATTTGATAGTTAAATAACAGACTATCATTATTGGCATAAATATGTAATCCTTCTTAATTTTTGTGGTTGGGAAATATTTCCTACTTAACACAGAAGGATTTTAACTCTGGAAATATCTAGGTGAAACACAAGAATTATATGGCACAATTACCCCGGTGGTGCTATAATATACCTAAAAACTCATTTGTTCTTCTAGGACAAATGATGAGGAGATCCGTCCACTTAAACAATTAGGGGGTGATCCCCGCTCTTACGTTTGTCATATTATTTCCCAAAGAACTGATATTGAGCATTTTGAAAATCGACGATTGGTTTGTGAAGCACCAAGTAAGAGGGTAGAGTTTACTCTTAGGAGATGATGCGTACCGTAACCACTCCAAAAACCATATTTGGTTCTATGGAGAAGTATTGGGATATACTGAGATGTTGGAATCCATGTGTGGTTTCGAAACCTATTGGGGTATGGAAATCCATGTGTGACTCCAAGATCTATTTTAGATATGGGAATCCTTGTATGATTTCAAGATCGGTTGGGGTATGGGAATCCATGTGGGATTCCATGATCTATTTTGATAGCGGTGCATGAGCTGGAACGTCAGACATAGCCTCATCAGTGGTAACGACTAAACCCAGAGATATATGGCATGGCCAGTAGGGTTAGCAAACCCATAGGGTGTAGTTGGCTCCACCTAGATGTTACCTTTAGTTTTACGCGTGCAAGGGGGAAATGCACTCGGTATTAGCAATATTAGCTATGTTTTTCCTATGGTACATCACTAGGGATGTATGCTACTTTGGAAGGATATCTCTATCCTTGTGCAGGACGAATATTTCTTAAAGTATCGAGGACACCTCCATGGAATCCTACACCAATAGCGATCATGCCAAATCGGTTTTCGCTTTTATATCCTAGCATTATTGTGATGTACACCCACGAGCATCACAACTACCTCATTGTTATTATTTTCACCCTTAGACAATATTATAATATCATGGGATTTTCTGTTATAAAAGGTTTTGATTATCGTAAGGTAAAAGCCCGTCCATGTTTATCTGCGGCGTGGTCTTATGAGATACCTTTGAATTTAAAGGATTTTACAAGCTATAAAAATAAAATGCTTTGTGATTTGATTTTCTCACATTGGTTTTACCGGACTGACCCAGGCGTTGTTTTCTATAATGCTTGGATCAGACCGAGCATATTATAGATTTAGTTGGAGATTTTGGAGCTTCAGTCGATGAGCTGGAGGTCCTAATTCGTATTCATGTACATGAATATTTTTCTGTTGCATTCAATTGTTGCATTTTTCAGCAATTGTGAGAACAGGTTGTTATAAATGTACCTGCTGAAATAGGCTAGTATGCTCTGATTGATGTATGCATATACTTATATTATAGTTTGTTTTTGTTCAAAGATTGGTTCTATATTATAGATCATTCGTTCTGATGTGAGATTATGTGTTGTTAGTTTTCTTCTCGTCTTCTCCTTCTTTCTTTCCCCTAACTATCCTCCTTTCCATTCAATTTGAGTGGGTCATGTGTGGTTTATTACCCGCTTAAACTGTATACAAATGTGGGTCGTTACACGTGGTATCCGAGCTTAGATTGAGTGAACACCTAGGCTTTGGTGGGGTTAACTCATTTGAGATAAGGTAAGCGAGGCCCAAGGATGAGTTCGAGAGTATAGTATAAGATCATGTACTTGTTGTTTTCATAAAAGTGTTTTATATTGTGTTGTTTCATCTGTTGAGTGGCTTGAGAATTCTGGTCGGTGCGTTTGTCCAGTGTTATCGATAGGGATTTCCTAAACACTCAAACAAGACCAACTGACAGGGTATTTTTTTAAAATGGGTAAATGAAATAGTTTTACCTATAATTATATTTATATATGAAAGAAGCATTCTTTTTCCAAAAACATAGTTTTTATTGGACATGTTTGGTTGTTAGGAAGGATAATATTCCATCATTATCATTCAGCCTTTTTGATTAGTCATGCTCGCTCAGTTCTAGGCATTGACTATTATCTATTAATCTATCTTGAATCTTCCTTTTTGAAACCTGGGATATGTGGATAAGAAATTTGGAAAAAAAACATTGATACAAACACCTTGTGAATTAAGTTTGATAGTTTAAGTATAGGGCGTTCATTGATAATGTTGAGTTAAAATTGGGTTTTAATAAATGTTGTTTTAACAAAAGGAATTGAGAATATTTGGAAATGTTTTAATATAAAAGTTGGTGGTATAAATTGGAGTTTTATAGAAGAAGTTTATTAAAAGAAAGCTAGAATATGTCTAAGATAAATACTTCAAAAATGATTTATATAAGGGGCTGATTTCGTAATAATTGATTTATAAAAATGTGTTTTGTAAATGAAAGGAGTTTGAGATTTTAAATCCCGATATTTTGGAAAATGGCTTTCAAGGTTTACAGGTTAATAATAGTATTTGAGAATATTTTTGGGATAAAAGTATTTCTAAGGTTTTTCAAGGGGATATAAACACCAAACTAGCTTCAGTTGGAACATAATCCTAACGATGATTGCAACACCATCGGTGTTCATTTTCAAGTTTCTAAGTGAGGGTTCGCTACCATTAGGATCTCGCTATATAATTGTCTTAATAAAACAAATTTTGATTTGATTCCAAAGTATGATTTGATTTAACATAGAGTAAATATGTATATTATCATTTTAAATAATTTGTAGAAAAAGAAATAATAATTTTATTTGAGATAGTTTTAGAGCGTAAATGATAATGGAAATGGTAATAATAGTTTATAGTATAATCTGTTTGAAAATAGATAATTTTTTAGAAAAAATGTGCATTCCTTTGGATTTGGTTTGGGAAATGAGTTCCAATTTGTGTTGTGGTGATCAGAATAATCTTGTAAGTAATGATCAGATGTTTGTTTAGGCTAATGGTATTGTGCACTTAGTAATTATTCCTTTTATCATTGTACGATCGAGATGGGTTCAAATTTGAATGAATCCAAAGTTAGTTGGAAAATTGATAGTTTGATAAAATACTATTTATTAAGAAATATATTTGGTATTGTTTCAAAATGGGTTTGAAAAAGGAAGAAATAGTTTTAAGTTTACTAGTTCGAGTGGCTTAAACATAACTAAAAATGGGTAAGATATGCGTTAGGATGGAAAATACTTCTCTTGAGTATTATCCTTCTAGTAAGGAAGTATATGATGCTGTTTGGTAGTACCCAATTCCTTGGTTTCATTTTGGGGTTACTATGGCTAAATATATATTATGTATGGACTAAAATTATAATATCATTTCAATAAGTGTTAAATAAATTCCTGGGTGTTTAAATTTTTTAAGTTAATTAAAAAACTAAAGTTTGAATTGGATGGTTGTGCATGCCTCTAGGGTATGATAGGATATTATACAAATTTGTGAGTTTAAGTTGGGTTTATAAAATGTCTTCATAAATAATTTAGTGGTAATATAATTGGTATTAGAAATAACCAATTAAATAAGTGTGGAAGTGGACATGGATCATTTCTCTTCATATTGTTTTGATCAAATATTCAAGTACAAGGCCTTGAGGTGTTTCATACCATTCCAAATAAGGATCTATTATCTAATTTTTGACGATGGGCCCTTGATGAGGGTTGTTGATATGGAACTAAGGTTTTGTATCGTAGTCTATGACTGTGTAAGGAGGATAAGTTTCCTAATCAAGGACCCTGATCACAGTCCGCACTAGGAAATTGAGCAAGCAATACTAGTTTGAAAGTTGAGCTATTTATTTGAGTAGTGATCGAATCAGATTTAGTATGTGAATGATCTATGATCATCATACAAACTTATGAACAATATTAGTTGTTCATGTGATGAATTTCGGGGACGAAATTCCTTTTAAGAGAAGAAGAGTGTAACTTTATCACTTTCATTTTTGGAGTATTTAATTAGTTTTATATATTCGATTTGGAGTTTTTATAATAAAATCTATGCTTCAAAGAATTATTCAATTTTTTTTATGACGTATTCCTAATTTAATTTATAGGATTATTCCACAATTTTTATTTCAAAAAATAATTAAATTTTCATTTGACCGTTTTACGATAAATGGTGAAATTTTTGGAATTTATCAGAATAAGTTAACTTGTCTATTTTCTTGTTTTTTGTGATTGCGACCCAATTTACGCAATCATATTTCATTTTCTGTCGATGGCAGCTCGTGATTGGATGCGAGACGGTGTGGAGGGGTACCAAAATATTTACAAAATCAAATACAAGTACAAGTGCAACCACCCTTGTTTCCCTTTCTTCCTGCTTACCTACCCAGGTATACCTGCATCTTGCCTTTCTTCTCTCCCCAGCCGCCATTGTCCCAATTGATTTTGACCTCGATTTGAATCTTGGTCTCTTTGTTTTGATGTAGGTAGCAATATATGTAAACATGAAGAGAATTTTTCTTCATTTGGTTCGTCTTGGCATTGATTATTAGCATTTTCTTCTTTTAGCTTACTGCAAACATTCAAAATAATGGAAATAAGCCATATCTACTACTTCAAAAATCATTTCCCTAAACCTATCCACAATTATCAAAATCTCCCAACACGATTATTGTTAGTTTGGATCTCTTGTTTATTCTAAAAATAATTTCATGGTTTTTGTCGAGTAATTTTAGAGATATGCGTACATAACAGTATATGGTCGAGAAAATGACCATTTTCGACAATCACGGATTGATGAACAGATTGTATGGGTGAGATCATAGCAAAGATTGATGATTTTTGAAAGTGTTCGCATGACTTTTAGTAGCTTGGTTTATAACGATCTGTATTTTTGATAATTAAGAATATTCAGTTAAATAAGACTATGGAATTTAATACTAGCAGAAATTAAAATTTGATTTATTAATGGATTTTTTTTATTAGAATATAATTTAATAATGTTGATTGGATGTAATTGATAACTATTAATGTAATTTCAATTAATGGTGATAATAAAGGTTAACAAGGAATGAAATAGACGTTGTATTAAAAAGAGAATTTATGTGTAAATGATTGAAATAGGTGGTAATATAGAATATGAAATCAATCATGTAGTACATAAATTTATTAGCTTTTATTTGTAATAAATTTAGAAATGTGTTGAATTACTTTGTATAACAATTTTTTTATTTATCATCTTATTATTTAATCCTTTTGAAGTTAGTTTGAAAATCAATGGAAATTTAATGTAATTGAATAATTATAGTTAATAGAAAAAAGAACATCAACTGTAGAGTATGAGAATAATAAGATGGAAACTTATTGAATAAATTCATAAGGAAATAGTTGAATTAATATAAGAACATTTAAGTCAAAAATAAACGGATATGTTGGAATTTAAATTATAATAAACTAGGTTTTTTTTGCAAAGCCAGCGGGACTAAATAAGCTCCTACCATATATTAGCAAAAAGAATTTCACTGATCCTTGGCAGACCATCAGATTAGAAAATAGTGTAGGATCGATTTCACCCTAGAGGGGGGGTGAATAGGGTGATAGTGTTAATTATAAAAATTAATTGCGGAAGCTTATAAATAATTTCAACACAGATCACAGAATAGCAACACATAAAAATAGCAGAATAATAAAATGCAGAAATAGAACGACACAGAATTTACCCAGCTTCGGCAAAACCCTGCCTACATGCTGCCCCCAAGGTTTCTACTAGAAATTAGATAGTCATACACTTACACACGTAAACTCGCGACACCCGCTATCGACTAAACCTTACTCTACGCTCAAAACCCTAACCACAACTCAGCCACTGAGTTGAGAATTCTCAAACTACGCCACATATTTTGTCCTCTAGTCACACGACTAGAAATTACAACGGTTTAAAAATTAAAATGCAAATTTAAAACAATTTTAAATGCAAAATCCTAATTTATAAAACTAAGCCCAAATTAATATTATTAGAACCGGCCCAATAATTAGATGATTAAAAAAATGCGTCCCCCTTTTCTGTTTTTTATTTTATTGGCCTGGTTCCTTTCAGTTGAGAATAATGGCGTTCGTTCCTTTTCCAGATTTAGGGTTTTGTCAAATTGAAGCGCCTCTCGACACCGTTCGATAGTAGACTTCGATGCTCTTTGATTTGCTCACGGCTCTTCAATTTGAATCGAGTTCGTCTACGATTTCGGTATGTACTTTACTCCTTTTGCTTTGCTGGTTTTGGCTTGCTTGAACTCGATGGTTTTGAAATTGCCGATGATGATTGTTTATATAGGGTTTGTAACCCTTGAGTTTCGTTCGTACAAAATATGTTTGAATTTGTCTTGGCCGATTGATGTTGCTTGGATGCTCGTGATTATTCCTGACTTGTTCATAATCGTATATTCTTCGTTACTTGATGGTCACGGCTTTGATTTTGAAATTGCGATATATTTGGTCAAAACGGAATTTTGATTTCTTTTCGTGATGACCACGGCTTCAACTTCGTTCCTTTTTCTGTTGTCTTGTTTGATTAAAAACACGGCTTTGACTTGGTTACACACGGCTATGATTTCCTTTGACTTTGCCCAATTTTTGATTTCATGAATTTTCTTGTACTGCTTCGGCCTTGACTCTGGTAATGGTTGACTCCGGCCAGTGATTTGAATTTGTAAATTTTTAACTTTGTTTTAAAAAACTGTTACATGACTTCGGGTTACATTCTAGTTTCTTTGCTTCTATTTGCTTGATGTCTACATGTTGCATTTGTACGCTCTCTGGTCAGTGCATGTAGTCCATTTTGTAGCTTTGAGTACATTTACCTCGGCTTGCTTTTTGTGCATTTTGTTGCGGCCTGTACTTGTATACTATTGTTTTATAGATTCATTTATCCTTGTAGCTTACTGTATTATGCCTCTGACCTGATGGCATTCATGTGTACATTATCACTTACATTCATATACATGTTACAAATGTTCATGTATGGTTGTTTATAGCTATTTTATTGTTGAGGCTGTGCTTGCATTGTCCACTTCGACTGTTTGCATTAAAGTTGTATTTGCTGTTTCAAATTGTCACTTCGGCTTGAAGTTGATGTTTATAATTTCATTTATGTAACAATATTGCCATATTGTTGCAGTCTTTAGTCTTGTTCATGTATTCTTGGCTTTGGTTCATTGTTGTATTGACTTTTGAGTTTTTCTTGAGTCATTTGAAGTTTGTTGTGTTGGTCATATATGTTGAGGCTGCTGTTGTTCTTGACGCATGTATATTCTCGAGCTCTGTCAGGTTGCATATGTATGAGTTGTTCAATGCAATTTTGTTTGCTGTCATGTTCGCTGTGTCATTGCATTGTTTCATACATTGTGCCATTTGTTTCTATGACTTGAATGCGACTATGCACTGTATATACTGCTGCTGCATCATGTTGCATTGAACACCTCATTTGATCTACTTGCATTGACATTGTTTGCCATATTGGCTTCACTGCATCTTCATCTACCTGCTCATTTGAGTCTGGTTCACTGGTGGTCTTTTGATCTGTTCTCACTGACCATGTGGTCTTGGTCGTAGCTGGACTTTTAGTTGAATGTCAGTGGTTTGCTGTTTACCCATGTGCATGCTTTCTGATACATGTTTGAACTGACTCTTTCATTTGCTTAGTGCATTGTGCATTGGTTTGGACTTACAGTTTGAGTTGCATTGAGTTGAGTCAAGATTGCAGTGACTTGACCTTTGCATTTTGTTTATTTTTCAAAATTTCACCTGAGTTGAATCCAGCTTAAGTTCGGATTTGACCTTGTGCTGAGAGTTGTGACATTGTTTTATTGCACCTGAGTTGAACCCGTCCTTTTATTTTGGGTTTTACCTTGTGCTCACCTGTCCCTGTAACATTATCAAGTGTATATCGGTGTGCACGGCCTTGTGGCATGTACAGTGATACACTGTGCATGTCACATTGTTCGTGTGTGATGAATTCAAATGTAAATGATGACGAACAACCCAAATAACTGAGGCAAATAATATTTTCAAAATCCATATTTTATTTTATATTGCAAAAATGTTTCTTTTTCAATTTTACTGCGTTAGTGATATTTTTGCAGATTGCTCAGATGCTGGATTCTAACTGGAATGAAGTTGAAGATGAACTACGAGTGTGAGTGATATGTAGTAAGGAATTTATGTAAATATGAAATTGTGATGTATTGTAATCAAAATTGTATATGTATAGTGAGAGATTGAATTTGTACTACTTAAAAATGTAATAAATATTTGTTTGAATAAAATTTCTGTTTGAATTCAAATTCTGTGTTATTTAATTTATTCAGCAAATATTTGTTTAATCTGTGAAAAATAAAATAGCACATTAACAAATACATTTAAACGAATATATATATGTTTATTATCATCAAACAAAAATCATATAAGCACATATTCAACAATCTCCCCCTTTTGATGATAACAAACATATATTTAAGATTTTGAATATGTTAAATGTATTTGATCATAGATATATCCTAATTGCTCCCCCTATTTAAACGCTTCCTCTCTACACAAAGCTCCCCCTACATATATGCATACAAATAAAAATATGCAAATGGGCCTATACGCAAATAGAAAATATTTGGCCTTTGCTTGATTTTATTTGACAAAATATTAACTTTTCTCTCCCCCTTTTGTTATCAGCAAAAGAGTAATAGTGTTAGAGAAATAGAGATAAAGTGATCGATATTAATTCAACATTAAAACTCAATTTAATATAAATATTCAATTTCAATAAAAAATCAAACTAAAATCATAAATATTTTGTTAGGCGCATATTCCACTTTTAGAATGATGGGAATTATGTCATCATATAAAACCATACAGTTGTGTCTATTTGTGATATATTTATATCATGAATTTGAATATCTACTAACCATGCATAACCGTTAGGACTTTTGAATGAGATTAGTAGTATTCCAATTTTATTTAAAAAATAAATGAATTCAAGTATCTTCTAACCACGCATAACCGTGAGGACTTTTAAATGGGATTAGAATCAACTTGTTTATTTTAAAAATTAACTTTTGATGTGCATTCCATCCATGCATAATCGTGAGGACTTTTAAATGAGCATGGAAGCACATAACAAATTCCAAGTAATTCAACCATGCATAACCATGAGGACTTTTAAATGAGAGTGAATACTTTGGTATTTATTTATTATTATTATTTTTTACTATATAAAATTTTTCTATATTTTTTTAAAAAATGTAAAAATGTAAAACGAACGATTCCTGTTTAAAGTACCACATATCGACAAACTATATAGAATTTTGATGAGTGATGGTCGTTAGAAATATGATAGAGATAGAGATGGTCATGGAATTTTTACCAACAAAAAGTTTTATAACTCTTGTTTATATTTCTAAAGAAATTTACTAATTATACCGTCTCGAGTCATAATATATGATAAATATCAACACTCATCACTTTTTCAATTACTATTTATCTTTTCGATAATTATTAGGGAGTCTGATTAGTCAAAATAGTCAATTAAAATCAAATTCAAAAATGATTATGAAATCAATTTTTCAAAATGACTAATCTGAAAATATGGTCAAAAATGATTTTCTTGAGGGGGTTATATGAGAAAAATTTCTGCTATCTAAAAATTATTTGAAATGAAGTGTATGCAGATATTTTCTTTGAAAAACGATGTAGTTACTAAATGTCTCAACAAAAATCACGTTCAACTAGTAATTTTTCTATCAACTAGATTACCAGTGTAATCTGCATCTGAATTTCTCTTTCACTCAAAATTATCATTAATTGAATTTGATTGACCAAACCATGAAGTGTGTACCAAAAATTTCAAACTCAATTTTAACAGCATTTTAAGTGACATTCTTTTGAATTTGAATTGAAGCCGTGTAAACAATCAAAATCCGTGAATATAGAGTTAGCCATATTTACAACCAAATGTATTATCCAACAGAACACTATTTTTAATCCAAACTGATATATATGGAGTAATTCAAAGAATCTAGGGAATTTTATAGTGTTGTGGCATAAGAATATAATTTGGCCAACTATGTTGAATAAGTCAGAGTCAAAATCATCATTTTTTTCATCATCTCATTATTGGCCGATTTAATTCAGAATATGGTGCAGATTATCACATTTAATATATCGTTCAAAATATACCATTACCTGTTTTACCTTTACGATAATTTTTCATGGTTGTCCATTGTGATTCTGTCACCTTTATACTAGGCTAAGGAACTTTGCTTTGTCGCCCGTTGTGTTTCTGGAACAGCCAAAAATCCAGAGAACACTGTTGTTGTTCCTTAGCATGCCACCACACTTACACGGAAAAAGATTTTTGTGCCTATTTGTTTTTATAGGTCCATGGTTGTTAGTGGAAGAATATTTAGAAAAATAATTTTGTGGAGACCCAAAATTATTTATAATTGTTCCCTTTGGCACCAAATTTGTTTAACTTTGAGAGATTTATATTTGTGCCTTTTGGAACCCAAATCGGTATAGTTTTCACATGTTTGGATCTATACCAACAATTATTGTGATTGTGTCCATATTTTTTACAAATTGTGCACATTGAGTTGAATTGATTAATATTGCTTTCAACAATTTTCGTTTTATTATATCCAAGTCCTTGTCTAACCGTATTAACAGTTTGCTTTCCTAATAGCATATTCAACGATTTTTCACTATTTGAAAATTTATCTAAAGTCGTTGATAATTGTTGGACTTGTGTTTTGAGAGACTCATTTTCGTTTAACAATTGTGTGCATTTTTAATAGAATTCTCTCTTCTAGTATTTTCATTCTCTTTTAAAATCAGAATTTCATTTTCAAGTGATTTTATATTGATTTCTGATTTTTTAATTTCATCTTCTAATTTTGGACACTTATCACACTTAGGGATGCTTCTTTGATGGTTTTCGACTAATTGGTCAAGTTGTTCATTTAATTCTATCAAAGTGTCTTTTTGTGTTTCAAGTTTGGCATATTTCTCCCTAAGTCGTTCAAAACAGCCTTTCACTTCGTGGAAATAAATAAGTAATTCAGAGTCAGTAAGTTTTGATACCTCGCTTGGCTCGTCATCGTCGCTATCAGTTATATTTCCATGAAGGCACATATCTGCTTTCTCACTCTCACTGCTAGAGCTTTGATTATCTTCATCACTCGTATTCCACGTAGCTCTGCAAAACTTTTTCTTTTTGATTTCTTTTTAAAGTCGCGTTGATTTTGAGGACAATTGGGCTTGATGTGTCCGGGTTGGTTGCACTTGTGACAGATGATCTTCTGTTCTTCAGAGTAGTCTAGTGCTTTGGCTATTCTGCTTTTTGCTTTTTGAATTCGAGCTGAATTTCCATATTTGTAATTCCATCTTTTGAATATCTTTATTAATAGCTCCAATTCTGCTGCTGCATCATCATCATCATCACCATCACTTTCTGTTGTTCCTTTAAGAGCTATTGACTTCTTTCGAGTGTCACTTCCTTCACGCTCTTCCTTGAATTTCATTTCTAGCTCATAAGTGGTGAGATTTCCGTTGAGTTCTTCAACTTTCATTTGTTTTAAATCTTTCGATTCTTGAATGGCAGTCACCTTTGCTTCAAATTTTCGTGGAAGGATTCTGAGGATTTTTCGGACTATCTCCAACTCTGTGTATGATTATCCAAGAGCTTTTGATTTATAAATGATATTGGAAAGTCGTCCATGCATCTCTTTGACATTTTCTTTCTTCGCCATTGTGAAGTTCTCGTATTCGCTGCTTAGCATGGCAAGGCGAGATTCTTTGACTTGAGATGTTTCTTCGCGAGTCACTTCTAGTGTGTGCCATATTTCCTGCGCAGTTAGACAATGCGAGACACGATTAAATTCAGATTGATCCAATGAACAGATAATAGAATTCATAGATTTAGCATTAGTATTTTGTAATTTATTTTCTAGTTCTGTCCATTATTCCTTTGGTTTATCTACTTCCTGATTATCTACAGTTATAGTCGGTGTTCTATAACCTGTCTCAAAAATATTCCAAGCGTCAATGGTTTTCAGAAAGATTTCCATCCTATTTTTCCAATAAGCATATTCACCATTGAACATTGGTGGTCTAGCTATGGATTGACCCTCAGCAAAAGCAGTATTAAAAGAAGCCATTTGAAAAGTTCAAATTTTTAAAACAAAAATTGGTTTTTGAAAAACGATTTTAAAAAAAAACAGAAGTTGACTTTTATTCCTAGCTCTGATACCACTTGTAGGATCGATTTCACCCTAGAGGGGGGGAGGGGAGTGAATAGGGTGATAGTGTTAATTATAAAAATTAATTGCGGAAGCTTATAAATAATTTCAACACAGATCACAGAATAGCAGCACAGAAAAATAGCAGAATAATAAAATGCAGAAATAGAATGACACAGAATTTACCCAGCTTCTGCAAAACCCTGCCTACGTGCTGCCCCCAAGGTTTCTACTAGAAATTAGATAATCAGACGCTTACACACGCAAACTCGCGACACCCGCTATCGACTAAACCTAACTCTACGCTCAAAACCCTGCCACAACTTAGCCACTGAGTTGCGAATTCTCAAACTACGCCATGTAGTTTGTCCCCTAGTCACACGACTAGAAATTACAACGGTTTAAAAATTAAAATGCAAATTTAAAACAATTTTAAATACAAAACCCTAATTTATAAAACTAAGCCCAAACTAATATTATTAGAACCGGCCCAATAATTAGATGATTAAAAAAATGCGTCCCCTTTTTCTGTTTTTTATTTTATCGGCCTGGTTCCTTTCACTTGAGAATAATGGCGTTTGTTCCTTTTCCAAATTTAGGGTTTTGTCAAATTGAAGCGCCGCTCGATACGTTCGATAGTAGACTTCGATGCTCTTTGATTTGCTCACGGCTCTTCAATTTGGATCGAGTTCGTCTACGATTTCGGTATGTACTTTACTCCTTTTTCTTTGCTGGTTTTGGCTTGCTTGAACTCGATGGTTTTGAAATTGCCGATGATGATTGTTTATATAGGGTTTGTAACCATTGAGTTTCATTCGTAAAAAATATGTTTGAATTTGTCTTGGCCGATTGATGTTGCTTGGATGCTCTTGATTATTCCTGACTTGTTCGTAATCGTATATTCTTCGTTACTTGATGGTCACGGCTTTGATTTTGAAATTGAGATATATTTGGTCAAAACGGAATTTTGATTTCTTTTCGTGATGACCACGACTTCAACTCCGTTCCTTTTTATGTTGACTTGTGTGATTAAAAACACGGCTTTGACTTGGTTACACATGGCTATGATTTCCTTTGACTTTGCCCAATTTTTGATTTCATGAATTTTCTTGTACTGCTTCGGCCTTGACTCTGGTAATGGTTGACTCCGGCCAGTGATTTGAATTTGTAAATTTTTAACTTTGTTTTAAAAAACTGTTACATGACTTCGGGTTACATTCCAGTTTTTTTCCTCTATTTGCTTGATGTCTTCATGCTGCATTTGTACGCTCTCTGGTCAGTGCATGTAGTCGATTTTGTAGCTTTGAGTACATTAACCTCAGCTTGCTTTTGGTGCATTTTGTGTAGGATCTAGATTAACCCTAGAGGGGGGGGGGGATGAATAGGGTTATAGCAAATTTTCTCGATTTAAACACAGAAATAAACTGCAGAAATAAATATGCTGAAAAGTAAATCACACACAAAATTTACCCAGCTTCGGCAACCCCTGCCTACTGCTGCATTCACAGATTTCTATTAGAATTAAACAGTATCACGCTTACAACAACTCTACTAGACTCGCAGACCCTTTTGCTCCCGCTCACAAACACTCTACTAGACTCGCACACCCTGCTCCCGCCTATAGAGTTTCGCTCACTCGCAAACACTGCTCCCGCCTATAGAGCTTTGCAAACTCGCACTCCCTGCTCACTGAACTAATTCTAAATAGACAATCTGACACTACCTAAACTCTAGGTGGTGATTTACAAATTCTTTGACACGAAAAGAAAAAACAACTTCAAAAATAACCGCAGGAGCAAAAAATTAAAATACGAATGTGAATGCGTAATTTTTGCTCAATTATAAAAACTAAAAGACCCCTTTTATAAAATTTAAAAGCTAAACCCCCTTTTTAATAATTAAGCCGGCCCACTATTCTTTCAACCCGTTCCCTTCTTTTTCTTGTGAAAAATGTCGGCCTCTCTTTGTTGTATTAGGGCTTCGGCTCTTTCTCGAATTAGGGCTTCGTTCTGATGCTCGATTCTCTGATTTGATGGCTTGCGTCGCTTGTTCTCTGATATTCGATTGTGGTTAACTTTGAAATTGTGAATTGCTCGTCTTGCTCGTTGATCGAATTCCTTTCTTGCTCGGTATGTAATGCTTTTGCTTTTACTGATTTTGTGCTTTCTGGAATTCGATACGTTGATTGCCGATGATGATTGGGTTATATATGCGTTTAATTTCCTGAATCTTCGATCGTATATATTTATTTGAATTTGTCAATTTTGTGCTTCGGCCATTCGATTATACTTGGATGCTCGTGATTTTTCCTTGACCAATTCATTCGTGTAAATCCTCGATTGCTTGATTGACACGGCTTTAAAATTCACGGCTAGAATTCCGATAATACCGCTGCTTTTTCTGTTGTCTTGAGTAACACACGGTGTTGATCAATTTTGTTTATGATTGTTGCATTTGAACTGGATTGTGCTTCTGTGCATACTGTCATTGATACTGCTGGCTTCGACATCTTATATTCATGAGATATTTATTGTGAAGCTTGGTTTACTGTCTGTATTCACTACAGTTTGTACATGCTTCACTGTTCTTTTGCATTTGTGAACATTGTCGAGTCTGCACTTGTTTGATATGAAAATCTGGTCGCATTGCAGTTGTATTAAATAAATTGGATTGAAGTTGCAGGCTTGTGTACTATGTCTTTTGAGCATTGCATTACTTCATTGTTCACTGTCGTGTTGTTTGCAACTGTGTTGCACTTGCACACTTTCATCATTGCAGCCTGGTTGACTTGACATTGTTGATCTTGGTGGCATAATTGCTTGTTGTTGTTTGGATCATTATGCAGTCTGCATTGAACTGTAGCTTGCAATGTGCATTCATCTTTACTGACTTGATTCACTTCATCTTGTGTATAAGTTGTTTCATTTCCATGATTTGCATTTTGATGTTGCAGTGCTTCATCATTCGAACTACTCTCTGACTTGTAGTGTTCATTTGTTATGCTTTGGTCATGGCTGATCTGTTGTTCAGATTGCATTATCTTATAGTCATTCTGGCCTTGAACCAGTTGTATCTTGTTTATGTGCATATTGCTGAGGCTTGTGGTATTTGCTGTCCACTTTCCATGATTTCAACTCCACTGTGAACTTTTGCTTGTTGCCTGTCGAACTTGTTTTGTATCACTGCAAAACTTGTTGTTCATGTATGAGTTGATATATTTGTGTATGTCTCATTTTGATCCACTTTGTCATTGCATATCTATATATGCTTGACCTCTGTTGCATGCTTGCTGTATTCATTGTAGTGTATGTTGTACTTTGATCTAGTTGTGTAGTTTGCCACTGTTTGTTCTGACTTGAGCTCGTACCACAGCAAACTGCATGATGGTCTTGTGACTCTTGCTATACCTTTGTGCATTTTTCTGTATTCAGTTGAGTTGATTGTTGCATTGTCACTGGTTCATTTGAAGTTGTAGCTTGCATCTGCTTGCTGCTGCTTAGTGTCTTGAAACTCGGCCTATTGTGTACTTCATATAGTTGGTTCATGTTGTTGCTTATGTTGGTGGCCATCTTCAAGTCAGTTTGCATGATGTTATTTAATGAAGAGGTTGAACTTGTTAGTCGAGCTTGCATACTTCATGCAGCCTTGTGTTGAACCCAGTTTTACAGCTCGGATTTGACCTTGTGCTCGTGTCGTGATTTTAAATATATAGCACGTGAGTTGAACCCGGCTTTGCATTTGGGTTTGACCTGTGCTCACCTGTCCCTGTAGCATTATCAAGTGTATATCGGTGTGCACGGCCTTGTGGCATATACAGTAATACACTGTGTATGTCACAAGTTGTTCGTGTATGATGAATTCAAATTTAAGTTATGACGAACAACCCAAATAACTGAGGCAAATATTATTTTCAAAATTCATCTTTTATTTTATATTGCAAAAATATTTTATTTTCAATTTTACTGCGTTAGTTTATATTTTTGCAGATTGTCCAGATGCTGGATTCAAACTGGAATGCAGTTGAAGATAAAAATACGAGTGTGAGTGATATGTAGTGAGGTTGTGATGTAAATGTGAAATGTCATGTATTGTAGTCAAAATTGTATGTGTATAGTGAGAGCTTGAAATTGTACTATCAAAGTTGTAATAAATATTTGTTTGAATAAAATATTCGTTTGAATTCAAAAACTGTGTAACTTGTTCTGTTTGAATTCAAATTCAAATTCTGTGTAATTTATTTTATTCAACAGATATTTATTTATCCAAATACATACTATACAAAATATTTGTTTGAATAAAATTTCTGTTTGAATTCAAAATCTGTTTAACTTGTTTTGTTTGAATTCAAATTCAAATTCTGTGAAATTTAATTTTATTCAACAAATATTTATTTAAACTATAAAAAATAAAATAGTACATTACCAAATACATTTATATGAATGTATATATGTTTATTATCATCAAACAAAAATCATATAGCGCAAAGCGCATATTCAACAATCTCCCCCTTTTGATGATAACAAACATATATTTAAGATTTTGAATATATTAAATGTATTTGATAATTTCATTTGCTCCCCCTATTTGAATGCTTCCTTTATATGTGATACTCCCCCTACATATATGGCTCCCCCTATATATATGCATACAAATAAAAATATGTAAATGAGCCTATATGCAAATTGAAAGTTATTTGACCTTTGCTTGATTCTATTTGACACCTTTGCTTGATTCTATTTGACAAAATCTTAACTTTTCTCTCCCCCTTTTGTTATCAGCAAAAGAATAACAGTGTTATAAAAATAGGGATAAAGTGATAGACATGAATCAAACATTTAACTCAATTAAATATAAATATCAAATTTCAATAAAACTCAAACAAAAATCATAATTACCCTTGTCAAACGCATATTCCACTTTCAGAAGTGATGGAGATAGAATCATCAAAAATTCATATAGATATGTCTATTTGTGGTATATTTATTTCTGGAAATTTGAATATCTACTAACCATGCATAACCGTTAGGACTTTTAAATGAGATTAGTAGTATTCCAATTTAATTTAAAAAATGAAATCAAGTATCTTCTAACCACGCATGACCGTGAGGACTTTTAAATGGGATTAGAATCAACTTGTCTATTAAATCAGTTATTTTTAATATGCGTTCCATACATGCATAACCGCGAGGACTTTTAAATGAGCATGGAAGCACATAATCAAAAATCCAAGTAATTCACCCATGCATGACCGTGAGGACTTTTAAATGAGAGTGAATACTTTGGATATTTATTTTTAATTGCTGAATATAAGAAATTTAAGCACAAATAATTTCCTTCACCGATTTAAAGATATTGAAGAACAAATGATTTCCTTTGTAAACTACCACAAATTTACATATTAAATATGATTTTGATGAGTGATGTTCGATAGAAAGATGATAGAAATAGAAATGGTCATGGAATTATTATTCAACAAAAAGTTTTTATAACTCTTGTTATGAAATTCTAAAGAAATTTTTAATTATACTTTCTCGAGTTATAATATATGATAAATATCAACACTTATCTCTTTTTCAATCACTATTTATCTTTTCGATAATCAAAGGGAGTCAGATTAGTCAAACTTGTCATTTAAAATCAAATTAAAAATTATAAAATCAATTTTTCAAAAATAATTAAGCTGTAAATATGGTCAAAACATGATTTCTTGAGGGAAGTTTTATAAGAAAATTTTCTGCTATTTGAAAATTATTTCAAGTGAAAAATATGCAGATATTTTCTTTTAAAAAAAAAAAAAAACGATGCAGCAAATAAATGTTTCACAAATTAATCACGTTACACTAATAATTTTTCTATCAACTATATTACCAGTGTAATCCGCATCTGAATTTAAATTCACTCAATATTCACTTGTTGAATCAAACCATGAGATGTGCACCAAAAATTTCAAAACATCATTCTTTTGAATTTTGAATTTAAGCCGTGTTAACACTCAAAATAAATATCATGATGATAAATTCAGAAACGAGAGGATAAACAATTATTTTCATGAGTAATCAACAGTCAATCAACATCATAATTATTTCAAAAAAAAAACAATTTCTTAAAATCCTTTTTCTCATGAATTTGAAATCGTGCGAATTTACAAGCAGTGATCAAAATGTCAGAACCAATATATCTACGTGTAGCATGAGTAACCAGCATTTGACTGAACAAATTTATATAAATTAGTTCAAAAATTTAAAATCTGGTTGGTCATCAATTAAGCACAAATTAATGTCATAAATAAGAACAAGTCAAAAAAAAATCATATCAATTAAGTCCAAATCAGTCAACCATCATAATTACTCCAAGTAATTCTTATTTAAAGATGGTTAGTCATTATTTTTTTAAAAAAAAATCATAGCATCAAAATCATCATCTTTTGTTCATCTCAATATTGGCTGATTTTAATTTAGAGTATGGTGCAGATAATCACATTTAAAAAACAATTACCTGTTTTACCTTTACGATAATTTTTCGTGATTGCCCATTGTGATTCTGTCACCTTTATACTAGGCTAAGGAACTTTGTTTTGTCGCCCGTTGTGCTTCTGGAACAGCCGAAATCCAGAGAACACTGTTGTTGTTCCTTAGCCTGCCACCACACCTACACGATAAAAGATTTATGTGACCTATTTGTTTTTATAGGTCCATTGTTGTTAGTGGCAGAATATGAAAAATCTGTTTTAGGAGACTCAAAACTATTTATACATGTTCCTTTTGGCACCCAAATTTGTTTGACTTTCAAAGATTTTATATTTGTGCCTTTTGGAACCCAAATTGGTATAGTTTTCACGTGTTTGGGTTCATACCAACAATTATTTCGATTATGTCCAAATTCTCTACAAAACGTGCTCATTAAATTGACTTGATTAAATTTTGTGTTCCTATGACTATGATTTTCAACATGATTTCCAATTATTTCAGATTGAGCAGCACTTTTACTTTTATCATCATCTTGTGATTTTCCAAAACCTAGTCCTTTTCTATTGTTAGCAAAAATTTGATTTCCCAATAGCATGTTGAAAGATTTTTCGCCTCTTGAAAAGTTATTCAAAGATTTCTCAAGATTTTGGACTTTGGTTTTTAATGTTGTATTTTCAGCGACAAGTGAGGTGCATCGATTTATAAAGTCCTTTTTTCTAGTGTCAATGTTTTCTTTAAGACTCAAGTTTTCTTTTTCAAGATTCTCAGAGTTATTCCTAATTTTTGATAGTTCCGAATCTAAAATTTTACATTGGTTACATTCTAGGTTTTGAACATTTTCAAGTTCAGTTTTTAACCTAAAATTTTCACGAGCAATTTCTCTCCTATCAGATTTCAGTTTTTCAATTTTAGATTCAAGAGTATCCACTACCTTAGTAAGATCAGAACACATAAAAACAAGTTCTTTATAAGAAAACTCACCTGCCTCACTAGATTCGTCGGAGGTTGCTTCTGATTCTGATTTTGCCATGCAACACAAGTTAGCCTCCTCTGGGCTGCTATCCGAAGCTTCCTCTCCTTCTTCATCATCCCAAGTCGCTGCAAATACCTTCTTCACCTTTTTCTTTTCTTTGTTGTTTTTGAGAAGTGGGCATTTTGGTTTGATGTGACCAGGCTTGTTGCAGTTATAACATATCAGTTCATTATCGGAATTTTCGGAATCTTTTGACCTATTGCCCTTTGTTTTCTTCTTGCGTGGCTTGAATCTAGACCATCTTCTAAGATTATTGACAGCCATTGCAAGCTCTTCAATTGGATCTTCTTCATCGCTTTCTTCTTTACTTTTTAAGGCAATCGTCTTCTTCTTTGGTTCGGAGTTGTTGCGTTCTTCCTTTGCTTTTAACTCAAGCTCATATGTCATCAAGTTGCCAATCAACTCCTCCATGCTTAGTTTGCTCAGATCTTTCGATTCTTGGATTGCTGTGACTTTTGCCTCAAAGTTCATTGGTAAAACTCGTAGTATCTTCCGCACAAGCTCTACCTCAGTGAATACCTTCCCAAGCGCTCTAGCATTGTATACCAAGGTTGAAAAGCGTCCAAACATATCCTTTATGCTCTCGTCTTTGTCCATTACAAAGTTTTCGTATTCATTGCTGAATAAGGCTAGCCGAGACTCCTTGACTTGAGAAGTTCCTTCGTGTGTCACCTCCAAAGTATGCCATATTTCCTGTGCTGTTGTACAATGAGAAATT
Source organism: Allium cepa (assembly GCA_030765085.1). Taxonomy (NCBI): domain Eukaryota; kingdom Viridiplantae; phylum Streptophyta; class Magnoliopsida; order Asparagales; family Amaryllidaceae; genus Allium; species Allium cepa. The sequence continues at coordinate 638,720,366 of CM060941.1, forward strand.
CTATTAAATTCATTTTTATCAAGAGCACATATTTGTACTATTCAAAAATGTAATAAATATTTGTTTGAATAAAATTTCTGTTTGAATTCAAATTCTGTGTTATTTAATTTATTCAGCAAATATTTATTTAATCTGTGAAATATAAAATAATACATTAACAAATACATTTAAACGAATATATATATATATGTTTATTATCATCAAACAAAAATCATATAAGCACATATTCAACAAATAGAGTATAAAATACAATAACAAAGAAGATTACCGACCAAAATAAAAAAGGATTGAGTGGACCAATACATGTTTAGAAGTAGAAATACCTTCAAAACACTCTACTATTCCTCTCCATCCATATAGTAAAAAGGACACCTAGGTTTTTATTTCTATTATAATTTAATGTTGAAATTATATGGAAAATTGTATTTTAAAAAGATTATTAATTCTTGTTTAATCAATAATGATAAAAATTATTAACTTTTAATTTAGAATTTTAAAGTGATTAAATTGATTTTTAAAATAGATTGTTTTAGTTAACGTGTAAAATTAGTCTTTTTGGCCTTTCTCGAATTTCAACGAAACCAGTTTCATTGGATCCGTAATAGTGAATCATTGTAGGATTTCAAGTTTCGTAGCGATCGGACTTATTGTTTGATCATGTGAGCTTAAAATGCATAGAAATCAATTAAAGATATTTAAATAAATATAATTTTATTTTAAAAGCTAAGTTCTATATATAATAGAATTAGGGTTTGAAATTACTTCCATTGAGTTTAAAAATATTAAAAGCCTATATTCAATATATTGGATGACCTATTTCAGTTCGGGGACCAGACGGGCTTTTCGGGTCTTTGTTATTGCTTCGACCCATTAGATCCGTTCCATCCATTCTTATCAATCTCTGCCTATATATATATATATATATGTGTGTGTGTGTGTGTGTGTGTGTTTTTATAAACTCTAGCAGCTTATATTCTATTTTCTATACGTAAAATTTCTGTTCTTACCTGCTCTTCCTCAATGGTGAATAACTCAAACCCTAAATTACAATTCCAAATCAAATCGAAAAATCGAAAATGCTCAAATCGTATTATGTAATATATCATCGTGAAGCACTTGACGAACATAATATGCATCTACAATCCGTTTTTCGATTGGAGTCTCCATTTCTCCATAATTGGATGAAACATTCTTGGTCGTTCGTGTTATGGTTTCATGTTCAACAATGGATCGTCAACAAATTGACTTTCGGAAGATATTGGCATGTCGAGCGTGACTAGCATAGTCAATCTAGCGGTTTGGATCAGGTCGAAAGTGCCTGTTTACAGAAATCGCAACTATTTGGTGGCGGCGGTGGGTTGACATGGCAGAGCCGGAGTAGGCGGCACGGGTCCGGGAGTGTTAGCCAGAGTAGCACAACAGAGTGGCAGGTCCGATCTAGGCACGATGGATTGGAGCAATGGCGTTCGAGTCGTGAACACCGATAGCTATTGGGTTTGGTTTCATATTGAGTTGAATGGTAGGGTTGAAGGTGAGCGAATTTATGTTTTCACCCCTTCTTTTATTTTCAATTTAATTTTGAAATTTAAACGTTTCAACTCACATATCTTTTGAATACAAACTCGGATTGAGCGCGCGAGTTTCTTCTATTGGGTTCGTATCAAAATTTTGGATGGGATAAAAAGCGTGGTTTTATTTGTAGATGTTGAAATTTTGGGCCTTTATTGGATTTTTAATCCGCTATAAATAAAATGTGAGTGATTTAACCCACTCACGCAATACTAAAAGTTCTTATTGTCACTATTCTTTGTTTTCTCCTTTTCATGAATCAGATTGTTTTCTTCTGTTATTTTTGCATCATTCTTTCCATATACTTCTTTCAATAAATTCAACGATTCTTTTGTGGAATCTTCTCCAAGTATATGATCATAAGCTACTTCATCAACGTTCTCACTGATCACAACATGAGAACGATGGTCATTCCATCGTAATTTCGCAAATGCTTTCTTGTCAATTTGCGACACATTCTCCAAATCATTCGACCATTCATAATCATTCTCGACAATCTTTGATAATCCTTTGCAGATTAACTCTTCTTTCTTTTCCTCATAAGTCAGCAGCAAAGTACCATCTTTTTGACTTATTTCTTCAACGTAATTGGTATTCTCTTCAATTTTATTATGCTTTGAAACTCTACATTCAGAAGCATAATGTCCAAATTTCTCACAATTGTAGCATTTAACACGTGACTTGTCATGCCTTGAATTTCCTCTTCCATGACCTCTTGTTGAGCTTTCTCCTCTTTTGTTGTTGTTATTGTTTTCATAGTTGGGCCTCCAACCTGGTCCATGTCCATATGCACGACCTCTTCCTCTTTCTTGGCCGCCACCCCATCTTTGTTGGCTTCGATTACTTTCTTCCTTTTTTGAATCAATCCTTGTCTTAAGGACTTGCTCCATAGTCTCTTCCTTCTTCCTTTTCTTTTCTTCATAAGCTTGCAATGAGCCTAGAAGTTCCTCTATTGACATGGTCTCCAAGTTTTTTGTTTCTTCAATTATGGCGACAATATGTTCGAACTTTGGATCCAATGATCTAAGAATCTTCTCCATAATTCTTACATCATCTAACTTCTCACCATTTCTTTTAAGATTATTACTAACCACTAGAACTCTTGAGAAGTAATTAGAAACAAGTTCACCTTCTTTCATATGCAAAGTTTCAAATTCTCCTCTTAAAGTTTGAAGACGTACCTTTTTGACTTGATCAGCTCCCTGTAAGACGTTCGAAGCTTCTCCCACGCTTCTTTGGCCGACTTTGATTCAGAAATTTTTTCAAAGGTGTCATCATCCAATGCTTGATAAATTAGACAAAGAGCCTTCTTGTCCCTTGTCCTTGATTTTCTCAAACCGTCTCTTTGAATTTGAGATAAACCTTCTTCATTCTCCCGTTCGGTATAGTCATTTTCAACTATCTCCCACACGTCGTGTGCTCCAAGGAGAGCCATCATCCTTAAACTCCAATTATCATAATTGTTCTTGGTAAGCATTGGAACTTGTAGGGGAACGCCATTATTCGCCATTTCTATCTTCTAAAAGATCCTTGCTCTGATACCACTTTGTTGAATATTTTGAAGAAAGAGGGAGAGAATATAAGAAAGAGGAGTTTTTATTTTATTTTGTTGTAGAAAACTTTTCTTTATTGATGATTTATTTCTTGCTTTATTGATTGCTTGATTACAAAATGAGGGGAGAGCTCCTCTATTTATATGACTCAATGGAACATTCTAGAAATAGAATATTCTAGAAACATGACTCATTTGACAACTCTAGAATTTTCTTTTTAGACAACTCTAGAAACATGACTTTTATACAATTCTTATTTTAGCAACTAATAAAATTCTATAGCTCTCTCCAAATTCTATACAAGAAGATTCTAGAAACTTTAATAATAAGAAACTTCTAGAAATTAACAAATCAAGTGTAATATTTCAACAATTTTATCTATTCCACAGTGCATTAATAGTGGGGTTGCTAGTGAGATGTAGGTAGATTCCACCATTGTGTATATAGTTAGTAGCTTTGGCATTCAGGGATATGCCAGACTGTATCATATTACCATATGAGAATTCCTTCTGCAATATCATTCCATTTTCAATCCAAGGGGTGGTCCAGAATCTCAGAGTACTATCTATTGCAAGTTGAAGAAGAGTATGTGGCAGTAATATGTCTCTCAGTTTTATCATTGTTTTCCAAACCCAACTATGAGTTTGTTTACTCTTTGCTAACCAGATCTCATCTCCCTTCAAATTGTTCTTAATAGATCATCGTACCTATAGTGTACCGACATTGGATATTAGATTATGAAAATGTTTAAACAAAGAAGCTATATTCCACAATCTAATGTTTTTTATTCCCAAACCCCCCTCTTTTTTTGGGTTTTCCCACTTATTGAAGGCTATAGGAGAAAGTTTTTTTTGTGTGTATAGATCCAGTCCAGAGAAATTTTATTGTTGCAGTTCGTATCATGGATATTAACTTGGTGGGCAGCAGAAAAGTCCTTCTCTAGTATACTACCATCGAGAGAATAACTGCATTGATTATTACAATTCTTACTGATTGTGCTATGAACCTATTCTCCCATCTATTGGTCACTGTTGTTATTCTTTCATATAATGGTGTACACTGGGCAATAGTGATTCTTTTTGTTGCTGGAGGAATGCCTAGATATGTCATGTCAGGTAGGAGAGGATGCATACTGGTTATGGAGTAGCATACTACCTTTTGATGTTCAATGAGACCAACCAGTAATATATGAGATTTTTCTTGGTTTGTTTGCAGCTTGGAGAAGATGTAGAAGAAAGTGAGGCTGTCCATTATGGTTTGCAGAGACTTTGGAGTAGGTTTGATGAAGATCATCAAGTCATCTGCAAAAGCAAGGATAGTAACCATTGGGTTTCTACACTTTGGGTGTAGATCAAATTTCATCAATTCAACTTTCTTTTGAATAGCAAATGTGAATATTTCCATTATTAGTATAAATAAATAGGCAGAGATAGGATCTCCTTGCCACAAGCCATCTGTTCCTTTGAAATACCCAATAGTGTAAGCATTGAAGACCAATGAATATCTAACAGTGATATGCAAGTGTAAAGCCGTTTAGAGAATGGAGGAGGGAAATTCATTTTGTCAAGAACAGTCATTATGGCAGACCAGCTTACAGTGTCAAATGCTTTCCTTATGTCAATTTTTAGCATGGCTCTAGGGGAAAGTATGACGAAGAATAGCCATTCAGAAATTCATGAGACAGTAGGACATTATTTAGGATGCTTCTGTTTGGGAGGAAAGCAACCTGGTTTGGGGATATTAATTGATGAAGGACATTTTAGGCGAGAAGCAAGTATATGAGAGATGCATTTGTATATAACATTGCAGCATGCAATTGGTCTGAAGTGGGAGACATTTGTAGGAGTGGATATTTTAGGAATAAGGACCAGATTAGTTGAGTTTATAGCAGCATGGATTACACTTTTATTGAAAAAGTTTTGAGCAGATTAGTTGAGTTTATAGCAGCATGGATTACACTTTTACTGAAAAAGTTTTGAATGGCTTTGTACACATCATAAGAAATTATGTCCCAGCAGGGTGTGAAGAAGGAAACTATGAATCCATCAGGGCCAGGGGGAGTTCCTTTTCTCATAGAAAAAATTGAGGCCTTTATTTCCTCATTTGATATTGGTGTTATTAGGTTGCCTTGCATTTCAGGATTGAGTTTCTGGTGGGAGAGGTTGTTTAGTATTGAAGTGTAAGAAGGAATGTGCTAGCCACCAAGTAAATCGGTGTAGTATTTAAGGAATGCATCATCAATCTGGTCCGAGGAGTAGGAGTTACACTATGCATTTTAGTTATTTGATGTATTATGGACCTTGCTTGTTTTATCTTCAGTGATGCATGGAGGAGTTTAGTATTTATGTTCCCATGGGTAGTCCACTGATGTTTATTCTTTTGCTTTATCATGTTGGCTTCAGTAGTGTAGGATTTTTCAAGCATTGCATTTAATTCACTCTCTTCTTTTATTAAAGCTGGTGTTGAGTTTGAGTTCAAAATCAGTTTTTGTACTACCAGTTGAGCTGCTATGTTTGTTGAGGGCTTATTCCTTGTCCATATATTTTCCTGGCCCAAATTTTGATTGCTTCAATTGTGTTCTTCAGTTTTTTTTTGCAAGGAGTGCATTGGATTGCCATATGTGTGTACTCTCCAAGCATCTGTAACAACCTGTTTCAATTTAGTATTATTAGTCCATTCATCATAAAGTTTACGTATTTTGAAAAGGCAGCAGTTCCAAGGGTTAGGATTAAAGGGCAGTGGTCAGAGAGGAGGGGCGTGGGGATGTGTAAGTTGATTGATGGCCAGTGAAGAAGGGTGGAGATGTTCATAAAGCCATTGTCAATTTTGGACAAGGTTGGAGGGGAAGTGCTGCATTTATTAGACCAGGTATAACAGGAACGATAATTGGGGATTTCTATCAATGAAGCATTATGTATGGTATTATTTAATGGAGAGAGCTCTAACCAGGATAATGGTCTGCCTCTACTATGGTGAGTTGATTAGAAGCAACAATTAAAGTCTCTCATTAGAATCCATGGATAAGTCGACTGTCTAAAGTGAGGTATGACCACATGCAATCTTTGTCTTATTTGAGGAGAGTTGGAGGCATAGATGAAGGTGTAATATAAAGAAGAATTAGTAGGGATGCGAAGAGCATGGGTATGTATGAATTGGTTGTCAATTATGATTGGGGACAGCTTGTATATAAGTGGATCATACAGAACAAGAAGTTTGCTATATGGAGCCTAAGGTAGATTACTTATATTAAGTCCAGCTGTTACTTACATATGTGGCAGCTCTAAGAGATTGAGCGCTATCTAATTTTGGTTTCTGATATCGAAATTAATGATAGTTTATGGTTTTTAATGAGTGCTTTGATTTGATCGAGTTTTGTTTGCTGATGAGCCCCTCTAACATTCCAAGATATTATGTTGTCCATCATTGATATACTTTGGTGGGTTTTTTGTTGAGGCTTCCCGTTCTTCTTGCATGTGAAGATGGCGTATTTTTTGATATTTGATACATGAGTGTATCTGTTTCTGACTCTGATTCAATAGGAGACAGAGTGATGGGGGTTAGGTTGGTGGAATATTTGCTTGTTTTACCTATCTTTTTTTTCTTGCTTTCTTTCGGAGTTTGGGTCAGAGAAGTTGGTTCATTTTATTTGAGTTGAGGATTTTCTTGGCTAATGTAGTGGTTATAGAGGAAATTTGAAGGGTGGAGGTGTGAGGATCATCAATATTTGAAGGAATATGGTTGAAAGAGTTAACAGTTGGTGTGAAGATGCAGTTCCCACCAATTTTTAGAAGATCATACTGGTTTTGTAAAGAACTGGTGGTTATGAGATGTAAGACATGCACATGTGCACAAACAGGGATGTGAAGAGATTCTGGTTGGAGGGTGGAGTACGACGCAATGGTGGAAGAGTAGATATTGGTATATGGGGTCTGGTTTAGGAGGAGATAACAAGAGAGTCAGGACAAGGCACAATGGTTGGTTGAGCTTGACCAGTCTCTACGGTTTGGTTGAGTCTTTGTTCTATTGTTTGTGCATTCCAGTGATGTGTGCATGAACAGTTTCATGCACTTTGGTTTCATACTCAATTCCATTCACTTTGGGTTTGATTCGAGTCATTTCTTGGTCACTCATTGTATCACTTCGAGCTCGGTGTGTGTCCTTTTCTTTTGTTGCATTTTTTCTTGCTCTTTGTCAGTTGTGTTTTTTTCCATTTGCAGTTACATTTTTGCATGCTTCATCTGTTTTTCCTTCAAGTTTTATTTCATTGCACTCTTCCACTTCACTTTCACTTATTTCTCAATCTTCTTGCATAATCAACACGGAGTATTGATTTTTCAATTGAATTGCTGGTTTATTTCTTATTCCTTTTTCATGACCTTTTCCTTTTCCTCTGAAATTAATTGTTGTTTCCTTCTCACTTTGTTCCTGTACTGTGTTATTTTTTTCAAGGCTCATCTTTTTCGCTAAGCACACATCATATGCTTGTACATTTTCATTAATTTGTATCCTATTCTTCTTCACAGCCTTTTTCCAAACTGATTTTTTTTCAAAACAGGTTGCGGCCTATTTTTTCTTTTCCTCTCATCATTCATTTGTGTAATTATTGGCATTTCATTTCATTTCCTTTCTCAATTGTTTATTTACTAATTCCACTGTGTTTAGGTGGCAGTTCTTATCATTATGACCAAATACTTTACATTGAGAACATATATTTGGCTTCCGTATGTATGATACCTGTATGTTATGCCTTGTCCCATCAATATTCAACACTGGAAATGAATCCACTAGTTCATGGTTTAGTGAAATTTCTACAAGACATTTTGCGTATTGCAATCTGTGCATTTATTATGTTTCTTCATCAAGACATACCGGTTTCCCTAATCTGTTTGCTAGCCAATTGATTCTAAGAGAAGACCATAAGTAAATTGGGATATTTAACATTTGAACCCATATTGGAACTGCCTTAATCGTTCCACACACATTACTTATGGTGGGATCCCACTGTTTTAGTGCGAATAGCTTGTTTTTCATGATTATGGGGTCATTTTTTATTATTTTTTCTCTACAGGTCTATCAGAGAGGATAAAAAGAAATATAGTTCCATCAGATTTTACTTGAACATTCCCTTTTATTCTCCATCTACGTTTTAGGCTTTCAGTTACATAAGTGAAGGAAAGGGGTTTAACAAGGAAAAAACCTACCACATAGTCTTGCCATATATTCACTCCAGCTTCGATGACTTTGAGATGGTTGCAACCATTGTATCGCCTTCATAGGAAATTTCCATTTGAACAGGGAAGTATTTGCCTTCATTTCGTGGGAGATTTTTAAAAAGAGAAGACCATACATGAGATGCAGACACAAAAGTCAATGGAAGAGGTTCAAGAGGGGAGAAGGAAATAGGATGATTGAGTATTACATTGTGAGGTAGGGAGGAAGAGGAGGGCATGGTAAAGGATGGGTCTGGATGTCTGATTGGTGGCGGAAGAGCAGAGGGAGGCATGGGGGGTGTCAAGAAAAGTACGTAAAGGAGGGTTATGGGGAAAAGACTTGGTGGGAAGGACTGTTGCCATTAAATTAAAAAGAGGTGATTACGCACAAGGTTATTTTTGCATTTCATTCATTATTATTTTTATCCTCAATTATGAGTACCGATGGTTATAACTATCCGTGCTGAAATAGACTAGTATACTTTGATTGTTTGCATAAGTATTACAGTTTTTTTTGTGTAAAATTGGTTATATATTATAGATTATTCGTTCTGCTGTGAGATTATGAGTTGTTAATTTTCTTCTTGTCTTCTTCCTTCTTTCTTTTCCCTTATTATCCGCTTTTTCTTTCAATTTGAGTGGGTCGTGTGTGCTTTATTGTCTGCTTAAATAGTATGGAAAAGTGAGTCGTTACATTGATAGTGCTCTGATATGATTTATTCGCAAGATACTAAACTAACGATTCGTATTTTAGTGGACTTGGATTTTCAATTTAGCAAATATTCACACCTGCTGGGGTGCCGATTATTACATATCCGTTGAGACTAAAGTATGTAACGCTCTCTAAATGTTAGGCAATGCGTTACTCACATCCATTGGGCATGTCAGAAGGCCGTGTAATGATAGTTATTGGATAGCTATGTAATGACTCTTAATAATTTTCTATTGGTTAATATAACTAAGGTCAAACTGAGAATATTGAAATAACAATATTACAGAATTTTATTGACTTAAGAATACTGTTGAACTTCATTGGATCCAGTCTACTTTTATTATTTTTAAATTATGGCATGTCATCCATCGAATGACTATGGTTTGGCCTGAGCTGAAGCATGAAACACTATTCAATAGAGAATTCATATCCTCGGTTATACGAGGTTAGTATCATATATTTACACCTTTACATTATAAAGCGTTACTTGTAGTGACGATTATTGTAACAACCCGCATATTTGTCGATTTTATATTTAAATATTTTATTGTTAATCGGATTTTGGTCCGAAAAGCTACTTTTGCAAACGGTTAAATTAGGACTCGACACCACTTCCATTGAGTTCGAAATGTCGTTTACAACTTTTTAAGTATAAACATTGATAGGTTTGGAGTTAGTGGAATTTCACTAACTTTTCCCGCTTTGGACTTTGGGTTAGCTTAGCCATTATAACTCAAGCCCAACCCCCTCCTTCTTTTCACTCTTCATAAATTCCTACCAACTCAAGCTTTTGCATTAATGGTGAGTGGAAAGAGAAATTAAAACTCCGAAAGCTAAGTCTTAATTGCTAATCCAACATCAACTCCAAAACTCAAGTGAAGACATTGATTCAAGCTAATGGTTGATCCTTGCATAGCATTTCAAGCTTCATCTTCATCCATTTTAGTGAAAAGGTGAGATTTTTATCTCACACTCTAGTCTATAACTATATTGGACTGTTGGGAATGATTCCCTATCACTTTTGCATGCACATTTGATTTGGTTTGGATCGGATTGGCGAAAAACTCCAATTTTTAGCGTTTTTGTGAATTTTCTGCATTTAGGTCGTCTGGCCATTTTCGTGAGTTCGGAGTTAGGTCGCTCGCGTGCTAACTCTTAAGTCGCTCGCGTGTTATCGCGCTAGGTCACACTGCACGTATTGTCATCTCGGAATTAGGTCGTTGGGCTTTAGGTCGTAGGTCGTTTGGCTTTAGGTCGTAGGTCGTTTGGCCTATAGGTCGTTAGGTCGCTAACACTTAGGTCGTTTCTGGCCTTAAACCCCCCTCTCAGCGTTAGGTCGCTCGGTTTCCCCCAAGCCACTAGGTCGTTAGCTCGTTATCGAGCTTAGGTCGTAGGTCGCTCGGCCTTCATTCCTTAGGTCGTCCAACGTGCAACTCGGCCTCCATTCCTTAAGTCGCTACAGGATAGCTCGTGCGCCTCGGAGCTAAGTCGTTTTCCCGCAGGTCGCTGGACCATTGGGTCGTTCAACCTTTAAGTCGCTCGCGTGTTAAAACCCTTAGGTCGCGTGCGTGATAAACTCTTAGGTCACTCGCGTGTGAGACTTGTTAGGTCGCGGGATCATTAGGTCGTTCGGCCCCAAATTACTAGGTCGCTCGCTTAAGTCGCTCATCCCACTAGGTCGCATGACCATTAGGTCGCGTCCTCTTAAGTCGCACGCTAACCTCGTTAGGTCGCTTGGCCATTTTAGTTAGGTCGCATGACCACAGGATTGCTCCAGTTAGGTCGCTTGACTCCTTAGACCCCTAGGTCGCAACCATTAGGTCGCTCGACCCTATCCCCATTTGGTCGTTAGGCCTCATTTTGTCTTCACTAGCGTACCGTTTTGGACGGGGCGCTGCCCCGCACCCCGCCGGCGGCGCTGCCCCCGGACCCCCGCGACCTGACCGGGCAGGTCGAACCCCGTAGCGGTGGCGTTGCCCCCGCACCCCCACCTAGGGGGGTTGCCACCCCCTTGGACCCCCCCTCCGTAGGGGATCTTATCTGGAAAAAAAACATTCAATAGAACTTGCTTTGTTGAGATGCTGAGTTGACCATTCTTCGAGATAAACTATCTTGGGCTTCTCGGTCGGTTTTATGGATTTTTGAATATCTATTTCGATGGATTTTTTATCGGTTTCTTTGGATTTTATTCACGTCTTCGTATGTGAATTTTTATGGTTGATTGTTTCTACAATCACTTCTATGATTTGTCACTTTAAAATATGAAGGTTTCAATACTAGTAGTAAATATCAAAACTCTTTCAACAAAATGATTTCAACTCTATTTTCAATAACAAAGCTCTTTTCTTAAACCATTTTCCAATCTACTAGTATATACAAATCTTTACCTCACTCGTATGAGAAATTGAATTAAACGGCTTAGTAAAACAAGTGGTATGAAACGCTTGCGTTTGCTTCGTCGGTTCACTCTTGGATTTGTTCGATTGAAACTTTTTGTGACAATTTTCTAGTGAAGATCTACATTTGTTCGTAAATATTTGAGTTAAGCAAGTGGTTATGGGACATGAAGCTAAACTTTTATATTTACTAGCTTAGTGTAATTGACACTTCTCGTTGATCATGACGATCATTCTTATGATTTAGACTAGCAATTGTGCGATGTCTCTTGTTTGCTTGGTTAGACTAGACACCACTTGTGTGATTTCATTCACACATACTTTTTAACCTTCTTGGTTAGTCTAGACACCACTTGTGTGATTTCACTCACACATACGTTTTTGTCTGTGAGGTTAGACTAGACACCACTTGTGTGATTTCACTCACACATACCTTTTTGATTTTTGGTTAGTCTAGACCTCATCTGTGTGATTTCGACTCACACATATGGGGTAGCTCCCCATGGTCTTCGGACCGTCATGTGATAGGCCTCTTTCCCTTTTTCTGTGATTTCTGGATTTCTTGTGTTGATTTCTAGAATTTATGCTATTGACTTGTTATAAGTAAAAGTTTTGGGTATGATGCCCTCTTTGGATCTTTGAGAAGATTCTTGTGATATCGATTTATCTCTTATTGATTGATCTTCTGTTGATCATCATTTGCATACTTATAGTAGTATGTCAGTATGGATATTTTATGTTTATGCCATATCTTTTATTTTATACCATGTCATCTGATATTTATAGCTAGACTGATCCGTTTATTGTTTTCTTAAATAATACTCGGGTCAGACCGAGATGTTACAGGTGCTTCAGCTTGACTTCTTCCCGGGGTTTGCTACTCTGACTTTTGGCTAACTATTTAGATTAGTAGTTTTTGTTGTATACACTTGAGATATAGACTCATAGTTGTATTCTTTTGTATAGCACGTGTTGCTATTCTTTTGTATTATTGTGGATCTTTTTGACCACTACTCTGATGTACACTTTCATGTGTTAGTTATATATCCATATCTTCTTCCGCCTTTGTGATATGGATGTCTGTGACTGATTGTGTTATGCTTATTTCTATGTTTGTTTCGGAAGATTATTTATAGCCACCGTGTGATAGTTTTGAGTTTGTATCGGTATGTCGGACTTCCTCCTTAAATGAAATGCATGCTATACTATCTGACATAATGGTGCTCGCACAAAGAAGTTACATGGATGGTCGCTCCTCAACAGCCTTATTCTCCGTGCCAGTTGACAGCACTACATCGTAGTGTTCTTGGCTTGCGTGGGTATAGAGGTGGGGCGTCACAATTATTTACACCAATTCTTTTCGTCAAAACTATATCACTTTGGATGTTGGAATTTGGTATTGGTGAAAATTCTGATATCATCCATATTCAACTCTATTGTCCAAAGACAAAGCCTCGGTTCAACAATAAAAGTAATTATTGACCAAAAAGGTCTGGCTAGAGACTTTGACTTTGAGTTGACTTCTATTGACCATGGTACTAACCTCATAAAACCGTGGAGACAATTCTTCTCTTGAATAGTGTTTCACTTCCAATGTTTCCACTGACTCTACTATAGTCGTTCAACGGATGCCGGCATTGATTTAACTATAACCAAAGTAGAGTTTCTGTATTGAAGACCAACAATATACTCAAGTTAACGGAGCTATGTAATTTTGTCACAATGATATTTTTAGTTTGACCTTAGTTGTATTAAAAAATAGAAAACTATCGAGTGAGTCATTTCACAGTTGTCCAATAACTATCGGTACATAACCCTTAGTGCCCCTAGCAGTTAATACACTGTCCAACATTTAGCGAGCATTACGTACTCTTGTCTCAACAGATGCATTGATATCCAGTCTCGATACATCTTGACTAGGAACATTTTAAACAATGTTTAATTTCATTTTAATAAATTACTCAGGTTTTCAACACTTTGTAACTACTATAAAAAATCATACCATTTATGGATTTTCTATTAAATATACTTTTAGTTAAATTAATTAATTAACAAAACACATTATATCAAGTATATAATAGAAAAAACACCTTTTATTTCAAACAAGATTGGTTATCGAGTGAGATATATATATAACAAATTAAATAATTGTCTCTTGGGCATTATTCTAGCTCTATCAATCTCCCACTTACGGTGGGGTCAATTATGGAATCTGTATTCCATCCCTTCAATCAGTTTGATGTGAACTGATCGGTTTAGACCCTTTATGAATGGACCACTATGTGGTTTAATTATAAATTCTACTAATCAAATCTCTCCATTGTTGATGAACTACCTTTATCATGTGGAACTATTCAGAGTATGTTTCTTGACTTCTATTGAGCTCTTATTATCACATTTGTATCTTATAACAATGATATAGTATTCTTAATACTTGAAATCATCTCTAGCTTAGTTATAAATTTGTCCATTTATATTTGTATACATTGCTTTTATTACAGCGCTATTTAAGGCGATGTATTTAGCCTTTCGTCGAGTCAGCGACAACCTTCCATTTGGAATATTTCCAACTTAAAGGAGTTAAGGTTTGAACATTAATATAGAATTGATGTATTATACTTAATAGCACTTATGAAGTTCGATCTGACACACTTTCATAAAGAGTTCATTATTTCTGTAAACAATTCTATAGTATTTCATAAATACTCGAGAACACTCTAGACTACCATTTAGTTATCTTAATTCTTGATTTGATATTTGCTTCGTGCATCAAATAAGTAAGCAAATTGCGATATTGTAAACAATTCAACACGTATGATAATTCCTATTGTCAATACATAAGGAATCCAACTTATGCATTGCATATTAAACATTTTTATATGGTGCCTTTGCATATCATATGGGACATTCCAAACATCCTTTATAATTATTATAAAAGATATAATTTACAAATCCAATATCAAGTATTAAACAACCAAACCGTTAATGATTTTAACATACATACATCGTTAATAATCAACAATATGTTGTTTACTTATAGTCTAGAAATATCTATATACCTTTTAGTGGTTCTTTCTTATGAACACACGTTTCCTCTGTATTTTGACTGAAAATTAATCTGTTTGATATTTCTATCGAAATACTTACTCAATTTCGATACTTATAAAATGATGATTTTTTATCATTTCTTGGATCATATCCAAAAACCCATAAACTCAATATCGCTCCCAATAACTTCGAGACACTTTGGTTGTTATGTGCAAATAGTATATTTTGAATCATTATTTAGAATTTATAATTTCAGTACATATCCACCTAACACAAATGTAACGATCCCATTTTTAAGCTAAATTTAATTTGGAAATTAATATTAAATTTTGGATTTATTTGTGAACTAATTGGTAAATTAATTTGAGATTTTCCAAGAATAAAATATATTATAAATATAATTTTGGTTTTGAAATTTAAGCATAAGTGTATTGAGAATAAATTGGATTTAAAACTCTACATTTTAAATTAGTAAAAGCTTGTTTTCTTAAAAAATTATAATGTGCATATATATATATATGTATATTGATTTGGAAGTTATATTTTAAATTTAAATTTTCAAAAGCTATTCAAAAGTTAAATTCTATATTTTTAAAACCTATATGTGTATATATATATCTGTGTGTGTTTATTTATTTAAAGTGTAATTAGATTTTAAAATCAATTTCTAGGAAGTTATAAATATATACATTAGTTTTAAACCATTCTCTTTTAAATTATATATATATATATAACAAAGGAAATGTATTTATTAATAGTAAATATAATATAAAGAATTATATAACAATATTAAGAACATGATTTACAAATGTTTAAATTTTAACATATAGTTTAAACAAGTGTTAAGGTTTTAACTTATGTAAAGACAAGTGTAGCAATTTTATTTTCTTAATTAACAAGTGTCATTTGTCTTCTATTTACAAATTAATAAATAAAATGTAAAACAAGCATATATACATCTATACTTCCCTTCTCATTTTCTTTTCTTCAAACTGATTTCAATAGCTAAAACCAGATCAAAAGAAATAGTAAACAAATCCTCACAGATTTTTCAAATATGTAAATAACACTCAAAAGCAATTCACTTAGTACCAAGTTCTTATACAACTACAATTCAATTTTGAAGTAAACCAAAGAAAAGAACTCAACAATCAAAATAACTGAACCTGAAGCATATCAACCTGGAAACTAATTCAACTCAGACCTGAAAGTAATTCATTCAAAATCAAAAGCCTGTTCTCAAGTGCAACCTGGAAATAAGATCCAGATCAAATTAAGTTCAAACAATAGATAATTTTCTGGAACCAATACCTGGAAAAGCAAAGTAAAATTTAAAGCAAGCTCAACTCAATAGACATCAGTTCCAGATCAGGCATGCAATGGGTTTAGTTCAACTTAAACATACGATCTACCTTCAAGTTTTCAGTTTGGAATCTAGTAAGTCAAATATTCTAGGTTCTTGCTTCTCTGTTTTTCCCAGGTGAGCAAAACTTTGTTTTTTTTAAAAACCTTGATATAGTTGTATTTTGATGAATGAATGAAGTAGTGCTATAATGTGTTTGCTGGAATGGAAATTTGTTTATATATATATATATCTATGTATGTATGTTTGTGTGTATGTATTTATGAATATTACTGTGCATGTCAGAGAAACAAGCAAAATTTGCCTCTGCTTTGCTAACAGGTTCCAAAACCTGTTCAAAAACAAAAATCTCTCTATCTAATTCTTTTTAGATTATAAGTTATAAATGAAACATGTTTATTTTATCAAGATCTAAGCTTTAAAAAAAAACCAAGTGAATATATTGGGAATTTATTTAGAAAATAGAAAATTACAGCGGAAATGATTCAAAATCAGAAAAATTAGTAATCTGGATTTCCAATTTTGATTGTGCATATGGAATCGAAATTAAAAACGATGAATTTTAGTAATGTAATCAAGATTTCTAATTTGGTATTGGATGTGGAATTTGGGTTTGAACGGAACCACGTTTTTCGCCAATTCCTGATGATCAACGGGAAATCGAGCTTCGGGGTTGATGTCAGAGGAAGTTTAGGTGATGGAGTTTACCGAAAAATTGGTCACTGATTTTTTAGATGATCGTGGAAGTTAATCGACGAGGTTATAGGGTTTAAGGGCGTATTTTCGTCAGTAACATTCTCGAATCTATTTCACTATCAATGGATGATCGAGGGTGACCGGTCCGAGGAGGGATCGAGACTGGAAGTCAAGGCGAAGCTCTGGTGTAGTTCACGTGGCCTCTAGCGATCTTGGTTGACGGAACGAAGTGGTTTTTGGTAACTAGGTTCATTCCAGATTGGATGAGCTCGAGCTTGATTTTGATTTTAAGCTCAAATCAGAACCTGGGTGGTTGGGATCGATGGAGGAGGCCAACAACGATTTGTTGGCAACGACGATGGTGATCGTAGTGGCTACGGCGACTCGCGCACATGGACATGAACCTGTGCTTGACTGGATTGTTTTGTGGATTGGGAAAGACGAAGTATTCTCGGGTTTAAACTCGAGATATCCTAGTGTTTGACTCGAAGTTTATAAAGTAGAAATGAAACTCAGGTTTTGTCTCGAAATTCTTTCGGGTTGAGCTTGGGTTTGAAGTTAAGTGTAAAAAAAAAACAGTTTTTAAACTTTTTAACAAAATCAAGTTTTACTTAATACAATGTTGTTAAAAATACTTCTTTTTTGAATAATGAATGTTTACCTAAGTTTTAAATTTGTTAAAGGTTTTTAAATAAAAATTATTTCAAATTAATTAAGTTTTAAGTGTTTACTCTACATAACCTTTATTTTAAAAGTTTATTTTTAATAAACTTAATATTGCAATTAATTAAAGATGAAATGTTTTTGTTATATAAAACATTAATTTAACTTAAAGGTTTTAAGCTAATAATGAATTTATTTCAAAGATTATTTAAAAAGACTTAAATAATGATTTTTATAATTATTTAAGATAAAATCGGATTATCTTAAGAGTTAAAGGATCATTAATTTGAAATTTAATGATAATTACTAAACCAAAGCTTAATTAAGTATTAATTGAAGATTAATCAATTGGTTAAGAGTTAATTAATCAATCAAAAGATGATTACTTAATGAGATTAATTAAGTATAATTACTTAATTAATAAAAGATTATTACTTAATAAAAGTAATTAAGGGATAATTACTTTGTGTAATTACATTTAAGACTAATTAATTAATTACTTAAACTAAATAATGTAAGTAATTAAAGGTAATTAATTACTTAATAAAAGTAATTAAGGATAACTAATTAATGATTAAAAGTTGATTAATCAAGTGATTAAAGAATAATTAATTAAAGGATAATTAATTTATGTGATTAATTAATTAAGGTAATTAACATAGAAATAATTAATTAATTTAAAGGTTAATTAGTTAATGAAAATGATTAAGTGATGATTTAATTAATTAATGAATGTGATTAAGGGATGATTTAATTAATTAATGAAAGTGATTAGGGACAATCACTTGTTGTAATTAATTAAAGATAATTAATTAAATGGTAATTACTTAAGGTTTAGTTAATTAAAAGTAATTAATTATGGATAATTAGTTATAGGATAATTAAAAAATTAAAGGTTAATTATTTAATGATTAAAGGTTAATTAATTTATAATTAAAGGTTAATTAATAGATGATTAAAGGATGATTAATTAAATGGTTTGTAATTAATTAATATTAATTAACCAGAGTTAATAATTCATTCATAAGTAATTATTCTAGTTTAAGTTAATTATAATCAGATAGTTAATTAATCTTACTTATGGATGTTTGGGTTGCATGAAATGCTTTGAATTATTTGATATCCCTGATGTGTGATGCTTTGTGATATGAATTGTTTTTATTTGAGCTGTGATGAATGTAATTTATCTATCTGTGATGAATTTATATTATTTATCGGTGAATCTGTGAACAAACATAAGCGTTATAGGATTATACCGCTTATTGATATTGCTGTGCTTGGATTTGTGATAATTATATTGTATTGTTGTGTGTAAAACCCCTGGACTACACCATACACACACAAATATGGATTGCACGAGGAAATTGGTTAAGTCACAGATATTTGAATCTAATATTATGAAATGGTTTTAAAGATTGAATTTTTAATCCGAAATGATTTTGGAAATGGAATTAGGTTGAATATGAAAAACTTTTGGAAAGGAAATTTGAAATGGAAATTTAGTTGAATAAAATATATTTTGTTTAAGTTTTGAAATTATTTGGGAATTATGGTTTGAAAGGGCGATACAAGTTATACAATATGTGTGTGTGTGTGTGTGTGTGTGTGTGGATTTTAAACTATTTGAAGTAGATTGAATAAATTATTTTGGGGAATTTGAATTTAATTCAAATTGAACTTGCCAATAATACGGCAGTTCGTTGATTTTCTGGGAATATACTTTTAAAGGATATAACTTGTGCATATTTGATCGGATTTTTCCGAAATAAGAAGCATTTGTTTTCAAATGATAATGGCTTTCTTCTAATGAAAGAATTTCCAGTTTTTGTGGAAAGGATTTCAAGTTTGAAATGGAATTGTTTTGTAAGCTATGAATAAATATTTGTTAAAAATTTGGTGAAATTTGTTTTCACACAAAAGAGGATTTCAAAGATAGTTTTTTTTGTTGTTTAAATGTTATGAATGAAACTTCGTGAAAGATTTGGTGAACCTTGTTTTCAAATTGAAGAGGATCTTCAAGGAGAATCTTTTATTTAAAAGATTAAAGTGGAAAATTATTTAAACCATTTAAAGAAAGGTTTTAGGCTTTAAGTTATGACTTAACTAAGTTCCCACTATATCCATATGTTTAAAAAATTAAGCGCCCATTATTTGGTTTAGCCGGGAGAGGACTTTATGTCATAAAACCTATTCCGAATAACGATACGACGAAATGGATAGCATTTGAAGACCGATGTGAAGACCGGGTATTTTCAAGAACGAATGGATTACCCGTCGAATGTCTCTACACTGAGTCGCGCCAGTATAGAGATCTTCAAATGTGATGGGGAGTCCGATCGGGATTGTGAATACCTAGTTGCAAGGGCTTCTTTGAAGTGCCTTCGGTTCCATTCAAACCCAAAACGGACTTGTATGGATGTGTGTCTGACATTACACTTTGAGATATAAAGATGCTTTCTATCAAATAAATTTCTGTTTGGTGGCGAAGAATTTATTCTCTTAGCTTAACACCCTTCTCTGAGACGTACGAGCTCATAGGTTATGTAGTTGATGGTTATTAGTGATACATTCCCAATTTGGTAATGTGGCATACGAAGTACTGCTGATCATTTATTGATCGAAGAATGGCTTTTGTCAAAAGCGTAGCTTTGTGGAAGAGACTTCATCAGAACCTCACAATCTAGAAATGATCGAAACAGGAAGGACGCAGCATTGTTATTGGGGGTAGCGCCCCTTTGGGTATGTCCATTTCCTTCTAGATTGAAGTGGTATCATGGTATGGATCCCAGATACTTAACTTATGCAGTTGTGCAAATTTATTGCTTTGTAGTTGTTGTTGTTGGGGCCCGGGATAAAGGTCGGTTACGACCAGGGGATAGCATACTCGTGTCAGTAGCTACCTAGTTACAGAGGTAACCTGGCCTTGTGTTAGCAGAAATCTGGTTAGGTTTTCATGGCATCCCTCCTGAGGTGTACCCATGTGGCATAGGAAGTTCCTTAGCCTGACTATTGTTTGAAATCCAATCACCAATACGCGCTTTGTACGGTTTTAATTGTAGAACCTACGATCTAATATGGTAGCTCTAGTAGGCATACTATAATGGTACGTGTGCTGGCTAAGATTAATATTATACTTTCGAAATGTTTTCTGCACTATGCACTAATAATAATATCAAAAAGAATTTTGCGTATCAAGCATGTTTGACTATCATAAGGAGAAATCTCCCTCAAGTATGCGATTGCATTGTGTGTATGCCGGAAGGCCTTATGGTAGTTTCATTTTCCAAAAAGCATTGCGGATTTCAATTTTAAATTCTTTTTGTTGCTTTTGTTCAAGATAAAATTGTTTTCATTTGCTCATACCAGTCCCATGACTGACCTGGAATTTATTTTTCCCTTTCTAAACTCTGGATGCCCACAATTTTCCACACGGGCAGCCTAGAGTCAAATTTTCAGATAGTCAGCTAGTAGATGTAGATTCGATAGCCTTCAGCTTTCTGTTTGGAATTCTCTTGGAGATCTTTGGAGCATTGGATTGGAATGCCGTTTTGGATTCTTTCTTTCTCACTTGGACATCAAGTTGGAGATTTCTTTCCGTTATGTTATTTTCGCTGTTGTATATACATATCTCCGGTGTTGTTCCTTTATTGTATCATTGTTGTAATCAACTGTTGTGTATCAATGATATTATCATCTTCTATTTCCGCTATGTTGTTTACTTAATGTGTTATAAGCTCCGGCGAACCAGATTCGACGTTCGAATCTGCGGCATTCGAATACGGGTGATGTATTTGAATATCTATTTTCGAAGGTCGAGTCAGGGTCCTTTCATTTGGTATCAGAGCTGAAGGTTGAATAAGAACTTTAGCTCAGGAGTATAACACATTAGGTAACTCATTAGAGATAGGGATATAAATGCCCTAGAATGTATGTATCCCTAAGATATCCGTTTGTATGCCTTAGTAAATTCTCTTACTATCCACGGATAGTGCGTATGAGTGCAAGAAGAGGACGAGATATCGGACATGGGAGTACCACTACAAATGGTCAATACCCAGCAACAACGGAAACAATTTCTCTATCAATCTCCTTTGATCATCGTCCAATTTTAATTCTTTGATGGTTTCGTGGCAGCTCGAGGAAGAAGCTTTGGTGTGGTGGTGGCACTGCAGATCATTGTAGATAAATTCCTAATTCATATTTTCATCAGGTTCTTATCAATCTTTTCATTTTTAACTTTAATGAATTTAAAATTTCAAATTGAAATAAATTGATTAATAAAATATGAATTTAAATTGAATTGTATCCATTTGTGTATTTTTGGATACAAATATATTCTACGAATGGTTAGTTATCCCTTCGAACAAACCAATGCCCTTGCATATCTTCGTAGATCTGATGACTCGAGTAACCTATGAAGCGTTGAATGAGCTCATTATCATATTTATTGATGATATTCTGATTTGATAAGCCAAATGCAGAATAGATATTCAATTTGATCTGGTAAAACATTCCCCATATATTCTTTATTGTCTCCCCGTCTGGCAAATTTCGGAGACGAAATTTTCTTAAGGAGGAATCTGTAACGATCCCGTCTTTAAGTGGAATTTAATTTGGAAATTAATATTAAATTTTGGATATTTGTGAATTAATTGGTAAATTAATTTGAGATTTTCTAATAATAAAATATATTACAAATAGAATTTTGGTTTTGAAATTTGAGAATAAGTGTATTGAAAATGAATTGGATTTAAAACTCCATATTTTAAATTAGTAAAAGTTTGTTTTCTAAAAAAATTATAATGTATATATATGTATATTGATTTGGAAGTTATGTTTTAAATTCGAATTTTCAAAAGCTATTCAAAAGTTAAATTCTATATTTTTAAAACATATATATTATATATGTGTGTGTTTATTTATTTAAAGTATAATTAGATTTTAAAATCAATTTCTTGGAAGTTATAAATATATACATTAGTTTTAAATCATTCTCTTTTAAATTGTGTATATATAAAATAAAGGAAATGTATTTGTTAATAGTAAATATAATATAAAGAATTATATAACATTATTAAGAACATGATTTACAAGTGTTCAAATTTTAACATATAGTTTAAACAAGTGTTAAGGTTTTAAATTATGTAAAGACAAGTGTAGCCATTTTATTTTCTTAATTAACAAGTGTCATTTGTCTTTTATTTACAAATTAATATATAAAATGTAAAATAAGCATATATACATCTACACTTCCCTTCTCATTTTCTTTCCTTCAAACTGATCTCAAAAGCCAAAACCAGATCAAAAGAAAAAGCAAACAAATCCTCACAGATTTTTCAAATCTGAAAACAAAACGCAAAAGCAATTCACTTAGTATCAAGTTCAAATACAACTACAGTTCAATTCTGAAGCAAACCAGATAAAAGAACTCAAGAATCAAAACAATTGAACCTGAAGCATATCAACCTGGAAAGTAATTCAACTCAGACCTGAAAGCAACTCATTCAAAATCAAAAGCCCGTTTTCAAGTGCAACCTGGAAACAAGATCCAGATCAAATTAAGTTCAAATAATAGATAATTTTCTGGAATAAAAACCTGGAAAACAAAGTAAAGATTAAAGCAAGCTCAATTCAATATACATCGGTTCCAGATCAGGCATGCAGTGGGTTTAGTTCAACTTAAACATAGGATCAACCTTCAAGTTTTCAGTTTGGAATCTAGTAAATCAAATATTCCAGGCACTCCGCTTCTTCTTTTTTCCTGGTAAGCAAAACATCATTTTTTTTAAAAACCTTGATATGGTTATATTTTGATGAATGAATGAAGTAGTGCTATAATGTGTTTGCTGGAATGGAAATATTTATATATATATATGTATGTGTATATATATTACTGTGCATGTTAGAGAAACGGGCAAAATTTGCCTCTGCGTTGCTAACAGGTTCCAAAACCTGTTCAAAAACAAAAATCTCTCTATCTAATTCTTTATAGATTATAAGTTATAAATGAAACATGTTTATATTATAAGGATCTAAGCTTTAAAATTTTTTCCAAGTGAATATATTGGGAATTTATTTAGAAAATAGAAAATTATAGCGGAAATGATTCAAAATCAGAAAAATTAGTAATCTGGATTTCCAATTTTGATTGTGCATGTGGAATCGAAATTAAAAACGATGAATTTTTTAATGAAATCAAGATTTTTAATTTGGTATTATATGTGGAATTTGGGTTTGAACAGAATCACGTTTTTGTCAATTCTCGATGATTAACGGTAAATCGAGCTCCGGGGTTGATGACAAAGGAAGTTCAGGTGATGGAGTTTATCGAAAAAATGGTCATTGATTTTTTAAATGATCGTGGAAGTCAATCGACGATATTTTAGGGTTTAAGGGCGTATTTTGTCAGTAACGTTCTCGAATCGATTTCACTATCGATGGATGATCTGGGGTGACCGGTCCGGGAGGGATCGAGGCTGGAAGTCAAGGCAAAGCTCTGGTGTAGTTCGCGTGGCCTCTCTTGATCTTGGTTGACGGAACGAAGTGGTTTTTGGTAACTAGGTTCATTCATGATTGGGTGAGGTCGAGCTTGATTTCGATTTCAAGCTCAAATCAAAACCTGGTTGGTCGGGATCGATGGAGGAGGCCAGCAACAACTTGTTGGCAATGGCGATGGCGATCGTAGTGGCTCCGGCGACTCATCCACGCGAACCTGTGCATGACTGGGTTGTTTTGTGGATTGGGAAAGACGAAGTATTCTCGGGTTTAAACTTGAGAAATACTAGTGTTTGACTCAAAGTTTATAAAGTAGAAATGAAACTTGGGTTTTGTATCGAGATTCCTTCAGGTTGAGCTCGGGTTTGAAGTTAAGTGTAAAAAAATAGTTTTTAAACTTTTTAACAAAATCAAGTTTTACTTAATACAATTTTGTTAAAACTACTTCTATTATAGTAATGAATGTTTGCATAAGTTCTAACTTTGTTAATGGTTTTTAAATAAAAATTATTTCAAATTAATTAAGTTTTGAGAATCTATATAACCTTTATTTTAAAAGCTTATTTTTAATAAACATAATGTTGTAATTAATTAAAGATGAAATGTTTTTGTTATATAAAACATTAATTTAACTTCAAGGTTTTAAGTTAATAATGAATTTATTTCAAATATTATTTAAAAAGACTTAAATGATGATTTTTATAATTATTTGATAAGAGTTAAAGGATCATTAATTTGAAATTTAGTGATAATTATAGTACCCAAGGTTAATTAAGTAATTGAAGATCAATTTATGGTTAAGAGTTAATTAATTAATTAAAAGATGATTACTTAAGAAGATTAATTAAGTATAATTACTTAATTAATAAATGATTATTACTTAATAAAAGTAACTAAGGGATAATTACTTTGTGTAATTACATTTAAGAATAATTAATTACTTTAATTAATTAATATAAGTAATTAAAGGTAATTAATTACTTAAAGATAATTATTTAATAAAAGTAACTAAGGATAATTAATTAATGATTAAAAGATGATTAATCAAGTGATTAAAGAATAATTAATTAAAGGATAATTAATTTATGTGATTAACTGATTAAGGTAATTAATTTGGAAATAATAAATTAATTTAAAGGTTAATTAATTAATGAAAGTGATTAAGGGATGATTTAATTAATTAATAAAAGTGATTAAGGGATGATTTAATTAATTAATGAAAGTGATTAAGGATAATCACTTATTGTGATTAGTTAAAGATAATTAATTAAATGGTAATTAATTAAGAGTTAGTTAATTAAAGTAATTAATTAAGGATAATTAATTAAAGGATAATTAATTAATTAAAGGTTAATTATTTAATGAGTAAAGGTTAATTAATTTATCATTAAAGGTTAATTAATATATGATTAAAGGATGATTAATTAAATGGTTTGTAATTAATAAATATTAATTAACCGGAGTTAGTAATTTATTCATAAGTAATTATTGTGGTTTAAGTTAATTATAATCAGATTGTTTATTAATCTTACTTATGGATGTTTGGATTGCATGGAATGCTTTGAATTGTTTGATATCCCTGATGTGTGATGCTTTGTGATATGAATTGTTTTGATTTGAGCTGTGATGAATGTAATTTATTTATCTGTGACGAATTTATATTATGTATCTGTGAATCTGTGAATGAACATAAGCGTTATAGGATTATACCGCTTATCGATATTGCTGTGCTTGGATTTGTGATAATTATATTGTATTGTTGTATGTAAAACCCTAGACTACACCACACACACAAATATGGATTGCACGAGGAAATTTGTTAAGTCATAGATATTCGAATCTAATATTATAAAATGGTTTTAAAGATTGAATTTTTAACCTGAAATGATTTTGGAAATGGAATTAGGTTGAATATGAAAAACTTTTGGAAAGGAAATTTGAAATGAAAAATTTAGTTTGAATAAAATATATTTTGTTTAAGTTTTGAATTTATTTTGGGGATCATAGTTTGAAAGGGCGATACAAGCCATACAATATATATGTGGATTATAAACTATTTGAAGTGGATCGAATAAATTATTTTGGGGAATTTGAATTTAATTCAAATAGAACTTGCCAATAATAGGCAGTTCGTTGATTTTCTAGGATTATACTTTTAAAGGCTATAACTTCTGTATATTTGATCGGATTTTTCTGAAACAAGAAGCATTTGTTTTCAAATGATAATGATTTTCTTTTAGCGAAAGAATTCCCAGTTTTTGTTGAAAGGATTTCAAGTTTGAAATGGAATTGTTTTGCAAGCTATGAATAAATCTTTGTTAAAGATTTGGTGAAATTTATTTTCAAACAAAGGAGGATCTCAAAGATAGTTTTTTTTGTTGTTGTTTAAATGTTATGAATGAAACTTTATGAAAGATTTAGTGAACCTTGTTTTCAAATTGAAGAGGATCTTCAAGGTGAATCTTTTATTTAAAAGATTAAAGTGGAAAATTATTTAAACCATTTAAAGAAAGGTTTTGGGCTTTAAGTTATGACTTAACTAAGATCCCACTATATCCATATGTTTTAAAAATTAAGCGGTCATTATTCGGTTTAGCCGAGAGAGGACTTTATGTCATAAAACCCATTCCAAATAATAATACGACGAAATGAATTGCATTTGAAGACCGGTGGTGAAGACCGGCTAATTTCGAGAACGAAAGGATTACCCGTCGAATGTCTCTGCATTGAGTCACGCTGGTATAGAGATCTCTATATGTGATGGAAAGTCCGATCAGGATTGTGAATACACGGATTACAAGGGCTTCTTTAAAGTGCCTTTGGTTCCGTTCGAACCCGGAACAGACTTGTATGGATGTGTGTCTGACATTACACTTTGAGATGTAAAGCTAGTTTCTACCAAATACATTTCTGTTTGGTGCGGAGAATTTATTCTCTTAGCTTAGCACCATTCTCTGAGATGTACGAGCTCAGAGATTATGTAGTTTATGGTTACTTGTGATACATTCCCAATTTGGTAATGTGGCATACGAAGTGCTGCTGATCATTTGTTGATCGAAGCATGGATTTTGTGAAAAACGTAGCTTTGTGGAACGAGACTTCATCAGAACCTCACAACCCGAAAATGATCGAAATAGGAAGGATGCAGAAAGGTTATTAGGAGTAGTGCACCTTAGGGTATGTCCATTTCCTTTTGGATAGAAGTGGTATCATGGTATGGAGCCTAGATACTTAACTTACGTGGTTGTGTAAATTTATTGCATTGTGGTTGTTGTTGTTGGGGCCCCGGATAAAGTTTGGTTACGACCGGGGGATGGCATACTCGTGTCAGTAGTTACCTAGTTACAGAGGTAACCCGGCCTTGTGTTGGCAGAGATCCGGTTAGGTTCTCGAGGCGTCCCTCTAGAGGCGTACCCATGTGGCATAGGAAGTTCCTTAGTCTGACCATTGTTGGAAATTCAATCACCAATACGCGCATTGTATGGTTTTAATAATAGAATCTGCGATCTAATATGGTAGCTATAGTAGGCATACTATAATGGTACATATGCTGGCTAAGATTAATATTGTACTTTTGAAATGTTTTCCGCACTATGCACTAATAATAATATCAAAAAGAATTTTGCGTATCAAGCATGTTTGACTATCATAAGGAAAAATCTCCCCCAAGTGTGCGATTGCATTTTGTGTGTGTAGGGAGGCCTTATGGTAGTTTCATTTTCCAAAAAGCATTTCGAATTTCAATTTTAAATACTTTTTGTTGTTTTTGTTCATTATAAAACTGTTTTCGTTTGCTCACACCAGTCTCATGACTGACCTGGAGTTTATAGTTCTCTTTCTAAACTCTAGATGCCCATAATATTCCACACGGGTAGCCTAGTGTCAGATTTTCAGATAGTCAACTAGTAGATGTATATTCGATAGCCTTCAGCTTTCTGTTTGAAATTCTCTTGGAGATCTTTGGAGTATTGGATTGAAATGAAGTTTTGGATTCTTTCTTTATCTCTTGGAGATCAAGTTGGAGATTTCTTTCCATTGTGTTATTTCCGCTGTTGTATATACATATCTCTGATGTTGTTCATTTGTTGTATCATTGTTATAATCAACTGTTGTGTATCAATGATATTATCATCTTCTATTCCCGCTGTGTTGTTTACTTAATGTGTTATAAGCTCCAGTGAACCAGATTCGACGTTCGAATCTACGACATTCAAATATGGGTGATGTATTTGGATGTTGATTTTCGAATGTGATGACCCGGAATTTTGGGCAATATCAATTTAATAATCGATATTAATAATCAAATTGATTTGATAATTTTCTTTTATAATTTTAATTTAATTTCGCAAAGTTTATTCTTTTAAAAGCAAAGAAATATTTAACTGGTAAATTTTATATTTTGAAGCTAATAAAATGTTTTCTATTTACAATGTATGTATATTTGTATATATTGTAAATAGAAAAGCTTTGGTTTAAATTTAAAAAATAAATCATGTTTTCAAATTCAAATATATATTGGTAATTTGGAAGTTATGATTAAATTTAATATAAAACTTTTCAAACGTTATTTAAATAAATAACCATATAGTTCAAAATACTTAAGGTAAATACTGAATTGTTTAAATTATTTTTAGCTTAAGTTTGAATTTAAATAAGATTAAGAAAAGATGTTTGTTTTATTTTCTTTCTTAATTAATATGCTTTATAATTATATATAAAAGTTTAAAATACAATTCACAAACATATAAAACATACAATACATTAATTCATTTAGTAAATATGTAATTTGTAAATAATGAGATAATCCCTTTTATAAATTATTTAAAATTGACAAAATTGTTATTTTCAAACATTAATAATAATGTGTTGTTTTTAAATATAGACAATAGTTATTATTTTCAAATTGAATGTGTTGTTATATATGTATATTTATAAGTTGATTTTAAATTGAAATTTTAAATGGAATTTGAATTTGAATTTAAATTTAAAATTCTAAAGATAATTATTTTGGATTTAAAAATATATGTATTAGATTTTCATTTGTATATAATTTGTTTTATAAGATTTTCTTTAAAGAAATTTATATATAAATTTAGATAATTATTTATAAAATAGTAAATTAAGTATAAAAGCTTCTTATTAACATTTAAAATAAATAAAAAAATACATATGACAAGTGTAATTAAATCAAGATATATTAGTAACATATGTAAACTAATTAACATGAGTAAATGACAAATGGTAAGTGTTTAAAAAAGTGTCATTTTTGATTTTAATTTTTCTTTTATTTGAATAAATTACAATTTAACCTATATAAAACATAGGTTCCTTCTCTTCAATTATTTTTCTATCTTCCTCAATTCAAAACTAAGAAAAACTCAAACCAAATTCTCAAAACAATCTGTAATCTGTATTCCTTAAACCAGAAATAAATCAAATTCAATAGCCAGTAAATCATTTTCAAGATGAAAACCAAAACCTGTAACCAAATATACAAACCAAAAATAAAGCCTGTACATTTCTTCAACTTGAGATCTAATTAAAGCAAGCTCAAGGAAAAATCAAAGCAGTTTCATCTCTGTTTCAAATTTTAGTTATCTCCACTGCAAGTTTCAGTAACAAAGCATTCCAGCTTTAATAAGGATCTCAGCAATTCAAGTTTTCAAAGTTCAAAGCTAATTCAATAAGGCTCTGTTCATTTTTACTGGCTAGTAACATTTTTTTAAAAAAGCTTAAGTATATAAAATCTATTTGCATGTTGATTTATGGAATAAAATATGTTTGTGTGTATATATATTGGTGAATTTTCTGTGTATATATGGATGTATTGATGTGTGTGCATGTCTGCTACCTGTGACATCTCTGTTCTCAGTTTCAAGCTTAAGTTTTTTGATCAAAATTTATTATCTCTTGATCTAATCTCTGTTAGGACTTTGGTTTTAAACAGAATTTGTTTGTTTAATCATTGATTAAGTTTCAAAATTATATTTAAGTTAAAATAAATTTGGAATTTCTCTAGAAACCAAAAAGTACAGACAAGCTTGAGTTATGTTAAAAATTCAAACATCCTAATTCATAGATTCATGCATATAGCCTGAATCCTTAACCAAAGTCATGATTTTTAAAAAGAAAATCAAAATTTTTACATTAGGTTTGAGTGAGCATTGTGGGGTTTGATCAGAATTCATATTTTGGGAAGTTTTTGATGAACTAAGTGCTCGGGGAGGTCGTGGTCTTCGTTGGAGGAAGAGGGATGATCAGAGAGTTTGGGAATAATGGCAGTGGGGTATGATAGTCAATGTGGCGGCGGTGGGTGGTCGAAAATGTTTGTAACCCTGGTTTTGGCAAAGTCGGGAACTTTTATTTGCCGCGGCGCCTCTGGTGGATCAAGTTCACAAAACTTTGGGAATTGGTGGCGTGGAGGCTGGCGAAGGCATAGCTGGAAGCTCTTGTGCTCCGATGGTCAGAGGAGGGAGTTCGAGGGGTTTTCCTAGGCTTTGGTTTGCTCTAGTTTTGCTCAGGATGGCTCAAATTCGATTTAGAGTGAGTATAGGAGTTCTGATGGTCGAGATCGTATAGGGATGATAATCGACAAGGTTGAGAAGTCATGGATGGTCGGAGGAGGTTAGATCGCCGGTGCATGTGCATGACAGTGTTGTTGTGTCAGTGTTTTGGTTTGTGTTGTTGTCTCGAAGAAGAGCTCGTGATTTTAGGTAGGAGACTCGAGTGAGTTCTCGGGTTGATTCGTGAGTGAAATTTCTTTCAGATTTAAACTTTAAACTGAACAAATTTTTGTAAAGAAAGGAAAAAAAGGGATTTCCTCGGGTCAATGCTCGAGTAGCCTTCGGGTTGTACTCGACGCACATTTTAAAACAAAATTTAAAAGTTTGAAAAAAGGGCAAGGTTTTGAGTTTAAATAAATTTGGTTTAAAACTCTTATAAATTTCTTTTACATAAGATAAGTGTTTCTCTAACATTTGTTTATGAGGTCTGTATATCGTTTTAAATTTTGTTAAGTTAAATCATTTTAAATCTTAAATTTAAAATGAAATTAAAAAGTAAATTAAAAAGTAAAATGTATATGTAAACGATAATCAAGTCATTGATAAGGATAATGTTTAATCTTAAGTTAATTAAGTTTTAATGATTTGAGATTAATTAAATTAATAAGGTAATTAAAGAGTAATTAATTAATTCAATTAATTAATGATTAAAGATTAATAAATAAATAATTAAGGGTTGTAAGTTAATTAATTTAAGGGTTAATTAATTTGAAATTGAGAATCATTAATTAGATAAGTAAAGATTTTTAATTAATGATTACAAATTAATTAATTAAGTAAATGAAGATTAATTGCATTACAATTTAGCATTAATTAATTAAATAATTAAAGGTTAATTAATTGGTAATTAAGAATTGATTAATTTTTAATTAATAACGGTTAATTTAAGCATTATTGTTTAGGAAGTAATTAAAAGATGATTAATGATCATAA
Organism: Allium cepa; assembly: GCA_030765085.1. NCBI lineage: Eukaryota > Viridiplantae > Streptophyta > Magnoliopsida > Asparagales > Amaryllidaceae > Allium > Allium cepa. The sequence continues at coordinate 638,751,567 of CM060941.1, forward strand.
TTAAATGAAAGATCATTAACTAGGGATTATGAAATGATTAATTAATGTGATTAATTTAGGATATTAATTAGACTAATTAGTTAAGGATAATCATTTGTCGAATTGGTTAAGTATAATTACCTAATGTAATTTATAAATTGTAATTACTTAGTGAAGTAATTAATGGGTAATTACTTTATGTAATTAATTGAAAGATAATTAATTAATGGAAGTAATTTGGGTTTAATTACTTTGTGTAATTAATAAGAAGAATATTTACTTAGTGGAAGTAATTAAGAATTAATTAATTAGTGTAACTAATTTAAGAATTAATTAATAAAAATTATTTAGAAGTTAATTAAGTAATGTAAGCAATTAAAGGATAGTTAATTATTGAGTGTGATTAATCAAAGTTGATTAATGAATGTGGTTAATTAAAGATTAATTATTAATGTGATTAATTAGAAAAATAATTAATTAAAGAAGTAATTATAGGATCATCAATTAATGTAATTAATGATCGTAATTAAATGTTGATTAATGTGAGTAATTAAAGGATAATTAATCAATATAAGTGATTATAGAATAATTAATTAACGTAATTAATTAAGATTAATGTAATTAATTATACTTAATTAATTAATGGGAGTAATTAAAGGTTAATTACTGTAAATAATTAAGGATAATTAATTTGTGTAATTAATTAAGGCTAATTACTTATTGTAATTGAATAATAAATAATCAAGGATGATTAATTAAGATGGATAATTAAAGGATGATTAATTAATTGGTTTGTAATTAATTAATGATTAAGTAAGTAGGATTTATAGTGATGGAAGTAATTAATTTCATTTATTTTAAATTAATTAGTGATAGTGTGATTGATTATCTTGCTTATGGATGGCTGAATGATATTAAATGCCTTGAATTGCTTGATATCTCCGATATGAGATATGTGCTGATCTATGATATGAGATGCTTTGGTTGAACTGTGATGATATGGATTATCTATTTGTAAGATTTTGAATTATCTATCTGTGTGAATATAGATAATGAATTGAATTGTTTTAACCTTAAAACAACTTGGACTTAAGAGACGACATTTTGGATTTCGATGAGACCGAGACCGGGTTTCCAAATTTGGATATCCGAAAACCATATCGATCCAAATTAAACGATAGGTCTTGAATATCAAGTGAAGATCGAGATGAAGATTAGAGTGCAAGGGTTATTGTCGTTAACTCTGAGGGTGATTCCAAATGAGTGTAACGAGATAATGCCTTCGGTTTCGTTCGAACCCGGTATGAACTTTTATGGATTGAATGCTTTCAGAACATCGTCATTGGAGGACGATGAGAATTCTAAGTGATGTGTTCTGATAAGGTAATCGTAGCCTTAAGCCTCGTCAATCGGGAATGGCTAAAACAGGGGAGGTGCAGCAAGGCTAATTGAGTCACGCTCAAGTAGGACAAGATTTCTCCTGTCTAGAGGTCCCTTTTATTTCGACTGTGTGGGCAGTTGATTGCAACAACTGCTGGGGTTGTCTTGTTCGGTACTATCTAGTAAGGGATGGTTCCTGCCTTGTGTTGTAGAGGACTCAGGGTGGATCCTTGGTACGGTGATCTAGGCTACGTACTGTGATGGGCGGTACCCCAGTAGCCCTGCCATTGTATGGAATCCAATTTCCAATAAGTGCCGTACGTTTTGCTTGTGCCCGATTATGTTGGAATGCGAGATGTAAGCATTCCAGCTATTTCTGTATTTTACTGGAAAACCCTAAACCTTGTTATAATATAATTGGATTTCCTATCAAATGTTTTGGTTATCGTAAGGTAATAACTTTTCCGTGTTTATGTGCAGGAAGTCTTATGAGACACCTTTTGTTTCCAAAGATTTTTCAAAGTTAAGCATCTCTAACCTGTTACTCACACCAGACCCATGTCTAACCCGGAGTTTATTTTCTGTTTTTTTTAAACTCTTGGGTACTCAAATTTTTACGAGTAGCGAAGGGATTCAGGTTAGCTTTGACAAATTCTGGAGAAGGTATGGAGCAGGAGGCTTCAGCGTTTGTACATATATAGTTTTCCGCTGTGTTGGAATCTCTGTATTGTATTTGAGTTGTAATGACTAGATAGGTGTTTATAACTGTCTAGTATGTGATGTATAAGTCGTGTAACTCCGATAGATGTGGTATATTGTGTAATACTTATGTGATTAATATGATTTATTCGTTCCGCTGTGAGATTCTGATGTTTTTTTTGTTCTTTCTTCTCCATCTTTTCTCTTTTCTATCTGTTCCTTTCTTAATAATGATGCGTCTTTCTGTTGAGAGCAAGGCGGGTCGTTTCATTTGGTATCCAAGCGCTAGGTTGAGTGAATACCTAGGCTTTGGAGTAATTTCTTCCATGAGAGTGCGTACTTGTATTTTTACACACACACACACACATATATTTCTACCTATTTGTTGGGTTACCTGTTCGGGTTTTCCAACATGAGTCCTAGTTGTAGTAAGGATAGTGGTATGTGTTGCACGACTACCAATGGAAGAAGACCGAGTGTCGAGGTTGGAAGTGTATCTGCCGAGGCTGAAGATCCAATACCGTCTCGAGTAAGCTTTGCAGTGGTGTAAGGATTTCACCAATCTCTGAAGGAAGCCTTTTTAAGGTTCAGAGTCCATCATTGAAGTGCAATTTGGATGAGTAAGAGGTTGGATCTGTTGGATGAGCAGAAGCGAGTGATGGTATCTTGGCAACTTCAGGAAGGAGCGGCAGTGTGGTGAGATGCAGTGACTATGGATGTTTCCAAAGATTTTTCTTTTGGAGCAAGTTTAAGGAAGTGTGTCGGCATCGGTGATGAGACTAGGTTCAGCAGGGTGTTTGTGTTTGGTTTGAATCCTGAGTCTCTTGAGGAGATGTCTGTCCATCTCTAGGCTCTGTGTGGGACTGGATGATATGGCTTTGAGGTTCGAAGAGCTTTGGATAGGAAGTCTTTGGCATTTGTGTCAGTAGTGCAGCTCGGAGGTGTTCTGTGTGCTGACAAGAAGGCCATCTGGATAAGCAGTGTTCTAGAGGTGGAGTTCAGAAGCAGTAGAGTGGACTCATTTCTTCAATTGATTGGCTAGATAAGCATAAGCTATTCTGATTGGTAAAGAGAGAACATAATTTTTGGAAATTAAGCTAGGTTGATTGCAAAAGTGACTTGCGATAGTTTGAGTGTTCTCTTGGGTCATTGGAGATTTTTCCGGATGTTTTCATGAAAGTCAAGGTTTTCCATAGCATCTGGAGATTGAGTTTTCGTATCGACTAGAATTCTACGAGTGTTACCGATGGTCAGCTAGTAAAAGGATGGCTCCTAGAGAGAGGATTTGGTGAAGCAGCTCAGGATTTCGTGATACTTCTGAGTTTTCTCTTTATGGATCTGATGAACCGCGTCTTCCGGGATGTGTTTGACAAGATTGTGCTCATGTTCATCAATGGCATTCTCATCTACTCCAGATCAGAGTTGCTCAGCGGAGGCAAGATAGCAGCTATTCTAGAGTGGAAGCAACCCTAGATTCCTTGGAAGTTTGCAGTTTTCTTGAATTAGAAGGTTTCTTCGAGAAGTTTTTGGGGATCTGAAGGCGAGATTGGCAAGTGCACCTATTTTTTTTCTTTTTCGGATAGGAGAAGTAAGTTTGAAGTCTAATGATGATAGTAGAGTTTGTGTTCTTAATTTCGGTTGATCTTGAGAGGATCATTTTGTTAGTCCAGTTTGTTTCAAAAAGCATCAGTGAAGGTTGAGCTGTTCAGGAAGGATGAAGGCAGCCCAGGATCGTCAGAAAATTTTTGTGGATAAGAAATGGAGGAATTTGGATTTCGAAGTTGGAGATTTGATTTTGGGATAAGTTTTCTCCGATCAAAGGAGCTATCAGATTTGATAAGACTGGGAAGCTAGCTCCAAGGTATATTAGATCTTTCTGTGTTTTTGTAAGGATAAGTGTATTGATCTTTAGGGTTGAATTTCTGGTTTGGAAGACTAGGATTTAATGTGTTTCATGTATCTCTGAGGGAGTATGTGTATGATCTATCACTGGTTTTAGAATCTACAGTTCAAGAGGATTTGGTAGTTGAGTCGGACTTGACTATGGTCTGATATCCTGTTCAGTTTGTAGATCTAGATGAGTAGGAGCTCTGAAGCTAGTAGTATAGATTGTTTGGATTCAGTAGAGCAAGTATCCCAGTTTTTATACCTGGGAAGCTATACATAGTGTTAGGAAGGTCTATCCTGATTTGTGTAAGGATCATTAGATTTGTTTGATTGACTGATTTTGTTGCTGTGGTTGTTAGCATATGGTTGATAATATATGCTTGTGGTTTAAAATTAAAATCTTTGATGGGTTACTAAACTATCTTTGCTTTCAAATTTCGGGGACGAAATTCTCTTAAGGAGGAGGAATGTGATGACCCGGTATTTTGGGCAACATCAATTTAATAAGCTGTATTAACAATTAAATTGATTTGATAATTTTCTTTTATAATTTTAATTTAAATTGGCAAAGTTTATTCTTTTAAAAGCGAATAAATATTTCATTGGTAAATTTTGTCTTTTGAAGCTAATTTTTTTTATTTATTTATAATGTATACATATTTGTATATATTGTAAATAGAAAAGCTTTGGTTTGAATTTAACAAATAAATCATGTTTTCAAATTCTAATATATATATTGGTAATTTGGAAGTTATGATTAAATTTAATATAAAACTTTTCAAAGGTTATTTAAATAAATAACCATATAGTTTAAAATACTTAAGGTAAATACTGAATTGTTTAAATTACTTTTAGCTTAAGTTTGAATTTAAATAAAATTAACAAAAAGAGGTTTGTTTTATTTTCTTGCTTAATAAATATGATTTCTAATTATATATAAAAGTTTAAAATACAATTCACAAACATATAAAACATATGATACATTAATTCATTTAGTAAAATATAAAATTTGTAAATAATGAGATGATCTCTTTTATAAATTATTTAAAATAGATAAAATTGTTATTTTCAAACAATAATAATAATATGCTGTTTGTAAATATAGATAATAATAATTATTTTCAAATTGAATGTGTTGTTATATATGTATATTTATAAGTTGATTTTAAATTGAAATTTTAAATTGAATTTGAATTTGAATTTGTAATTTAAAAGATAATTATTTTGGATTTAAAAATATATGTATAAGATTTTTATTTGTATATAATTTGTTTTATAATATTTTCTTTAAAGAAATTTATATATAAATTTAGATAATTATTTATAAAATAGTAAATTAAGTATAAAAGCTTCTTATTAACATTTAAAATAAATAAAAAATACATATGACAAGGGTAATTAAATCTAGACATATTAGTAACATGTATAACTAATTAACAAGAGTAAATGACAAATGGAAGTGTTTAAATAAGTGTCATTTTTTATTTTAATTTTTCTTTTATTTTAATAAATTATAATTTAACCTATGTAAAACACATGTTCCTTCTCTTCAATTCTTTTTCTATCTTCCTCAATTCAAAACTAAGAAAAACTCAAACCAAATTCTCAAAACAATCTTTAATCAGTATTTCTTAAACTAGAAATAAATCAAATTCAATAGCCAGTAAATCATTTTCAAGGTGAAAACCAAAACCTGTAACTAAATTTGCAAACCAGAGATAAAGCCTGTACATTTCTTCAGTTTGAGATCTAACTAAAGCAAGCTCAAGGAAAAATCAAAGCAGTTTCATCTCTGTTTCAAATTCTAGTCATCTTCACTACAAGTTTCAACAACAAAGCATTCCAGTTTTAATAAAGATCTCAGCAATTCAAGTTTTTAAATCAAAAGAATTTTCGGCATTCAAGTTTTCAAAGTTCAAAGCTACTTCAATAAGGCTCTATTCATTTTTACTAGTGAGTGACACTTTCTTTTAAAACGCTTAAGTATATGAAAACTGTTTGCATGTTAATTTCTGGAATAAAGTATGTTTGTGTGTATATATATTGGTGAATTTTCTGTGTATATATGGATGTATTGATGTGTGTGCATGTCTGCTACCTGTGACATCTCTGTTCTCAGTTTCAAGCTTAAGTTTTTTATCATTATCTGTTGATCTAATCTCCGTTAGGACTTAGATTTTAAACAAAATTTGTCTGTTTAATCATTGATTAAGTTTTAAAATTATATTTAAGTTAAAATAAATTTGGAATTTCTTTGGAAACCAAAGAGAATAGGCAAGCTTGAGTAATTTTAAAAATTCAAACATCCTAATTCATCGATTCAGGCATATAGTCTGAATCCTTAGCCAAAATCATGATTTTTAAAAATGAAATCAGAATTTTTGGATTAGGTTTGAGTGAGCATTGCGGGGTTGATCATAATTCTTATTTTGGGCAGTTTCTGATGAACAAAGTGCTCGGGGAGGTCGTGGTCTTCGTTCGAGGAATAGGGATGATCAGAGAGTTTGGGAAAAATGGAAGTAGGGTATGATAGTCACTGTAGCGGCGGTGGGTGTTCGGAAATGTTTGTAACCCTAGTTTTGGCAAGGTCGGGAATTTTTATTTGCCACGGTGCCTCTTGGGGATCGAGTTTCACCAAACTTTAGGAATTGGTAGCGTGGAGGCTGGCGAAGGCATGGCTGGAAGCTCTGATGCTCCAGTGGTCGAAGGAGGGAGTTCGAGGGGTTTTTCCAGGCTGTGGTTTGCTTCAGTTTTTCTCAGGATGGCTCGAATTCAATTTTGAGTCAGTATCCGAGTTATGATGGTCGGGATCTAGTATAGGGATGATGGTCGACAGGGATGAAAAGTCATGGATGGTCGGAGGAGGCTGGATCGCCGGTGCATGTGCACGGCAGTGTTGTTGTGTCAGTGTTTTTGTTTGTGTTGTTGTCTCCAAGAAGAGCTCGTGATTTTAGGTAGGAGACTCGAGTGAGTTCTCGGGTTGATTCGTGAGTGAAATTTGTTTCAGATTTAAACTTTAAACTTGAACAAATTTTTGTAAAGAAAGAAAAAAAAAGGATTTTACTCAGGTCAATGCTCGAGTAGCCTTCAGGTTGAACCCGAAGCACATTTTAAAACAGGTTTTAAAAGTTTTAGAAAAAAGGGGCAAGGTTTTGAATTTAAATAAATTTGGTTAAAACTCTTATAAATTTCCTTTATATAAGATAAGTGTTTCTCTAACATTTGTTTATGAGGTTTATAAATCGTTTTAAATTTTGTTAAGTTAAATCCTTTTAAATCTTAAATTTGAAATGAAATTTAAAAGTAAATTTAAAAGTAAAATGTATATGTAAATGATAATTAAGTCATTGATAAGGATAATGTTTTATCTTAAGTTAATTAATATTTATTGATTTGAGATTAATTTAATTAATAAGGTAATTAAAGAGTAATTAACTAATTCAATTAACTAATGATTAAGGATTTAATAATGAAATAATTAAGGGTTGTAAGTTAATTAATTTAAGGGTTAATTAATTTGAAATTAAGAATCATTAATTAGATAAGTAAAGATTTTTGGTTAATGATTAGAAATTAATTAATTAACTAATTAAAGATTAATTAATTTACAATTAAGCATTAGTTAATTAAATAATTAGAGGATAATTGATTGGTAATTAAGAATTAACTAAATTTTCATTAATAATGGTTAATTAAAGCATAATTACTTAGGGAAGTAATTAAAATATTGTTAATGAGTATAATTAAATGAAAGATCATTAACTAGGGATTATGAAATGATTAATTAATGTGATTAATTTAAGATAATTGATTAGATTAATTAATTAATCACTTGTGGAACTGGTTAAGTATAATTACTTAATGTAATTTATAAAGTGTAATTACTTGAAGTAATTAATGAGTAATTACTGTGTAATTAATTGAAGGATAACTAATTAATGGAAGTAATTTGGGTTTAATTACTTTGTGTAATTAATAAGAAGGATAATTTCTTAGTGGAAGTAATTAAGAATCAATTACTTAGTATAATTAATTTAAGAATCAATTAATAAAAATTGATTTAGAAGTTAATTAAGTAATGTAAGTAGTTAAAGGATAGTTAATTACTGAGTGTGATTAATCAAAGTTGATTAATGAATATAGTTAATTAAAGATTAATTATTAAATGTTATTAATTAGAAGAATAATTAATTAAAGAAGTAATTAGAGGATCATTGATAAATGTAATTAATGAAAGTAATTAAATGTTGATTAATGTGAGTAATTAAAGGATAACTAATCAATATAAGTGATTATAAAATAATTAATTGATGTAATTAATTAAGGATTAATGTAATTAATTATAGTTAATTAATAAATGGGAGTAACTAAATGTTAATTACTGTAAATGTTTAAGGATAACTAATTTGTGTAATTAATTAAGGCTAATTACTTAATGTAATTGAGAATAATTAATCAAGGATGATTAATTAAGATAGATAATTAAAGAATAATTAATTAATTGGTTTGTAATTAATTAATGATTAAGTAAGAATGATTTATAGCGATGGAAGTAATTAATTTAATTTATTTTAAATTAGTTAGTGATAGTGTGATTGATTAATCTTGCTTATGGATGGCTGAATGATATTAAATTCCTTGAATTGTTTGATATCTCCGATATGAGATATGTGCTGATCTATGATATGAGATGCTTTGGTTGAATTGTGATGACACGGATTATCTTTGTGAATTATCTATCTGTGTGAATATAGATAATGAATTGAATTGTTTTAACTTCAAAACAACTTGAACATAAAAGATGGCGTTTTGAATTTCGATGAGACTGGGATTGGGTATCCAAGTTTGGATATCCGAAAACCACATAGATCCAAATTAAACGATAGGTCATGAATCTCAAGTGAAGATCAAGATGAAGACTCAGTGTGCAAGGTTATTGTCGCTAACTCTGAGGGTGATTCCAAAATGAGTGTAACGAGATACTTCGGTTTCGTTCGAACCTGGAACGAACTTGTATGGATTGAATGCTTTCAAAACATCATCATTGGTGGACGATGAGCATTCTAAGTGACGTGTTCTGATAAGATAATCGTAGCCTCAAGCCTCATCAACTGTGAATGGCTAAAATAGGGGAGGTGCAGCAAGACTAAGTGAGTCGCATTCAAGTAAGACAGGATTTCCCCTATTTAGAGGTCTCTTTTATTTCGGCTGTGTGGGCGGTTGATTGCAAAAACTGCTGGGGTTGTCTTGTTCGAGACTATCCGGTAAGAGATGGTTCAGGCCTTGTGTTGCAGGGGATTTAGGGTGGATCCTTGGTTCGGTGATCTAGGCCACGTACTGTGACAGGCGTACCCCAGTAGCCTTGCCATTGTATGGAATCCAATCTTCAATAAGTGCCATACGTATTGATTGTGCCCAACTATGTTGGAATGTGAGATGTAAGCAATCCAGCTATTTCTGTATTTTACTTGAAAACCCTAGACCCTATTATAATAAAACTGGATTTCCTATCAAATGTTTTGGTTATCGTAAGGTAAAAACTTTTTCGTGTTTATGTGCGGGAAGTCGTACGAGATACCTTTTGTTTCCAAAGGTTTTTCAAAGTTAAGCAACTTTAACCTGTTACTCACACCGTACCCATGTCTGACTCGGAGTTTATTTTCTATTTTCTTAAACTCATGGGTACTCTAATTTTTACGCGTAGCCAAGGGATTCAGGTTAGCTTTGATGAATTTTGGAGGAGGTACGGAGTAGAAGGCTTTAGCATTTGTAGATATATAGTTTTCCGTTGTGTTGGAATCTTTGTGTTGTATTTGAGTTGTAATGACTAGATAGGTTTTTATAACTATCTAATATGTGATGTGTAAGCTGTGTAACTCTGATATATGTTGTATATTATGTAATACGTATGTGATTAATATAATTTATTTGTTCCGCTGTGAGATTCTGATGTTGTTTCGTTCTTTCTTCTCTATCTTTTCTCTTTTCTATCCCTTTCTTTCTTAATAATGATGCATCTTTTTGTTGAGAGAAAGGCGGGTCATTTCATCGAAGGTCGAGTCAGGGTCATTTCAACAAAGTCATACCAAGTGATAGCTTTGTGAGAGTCTGAATTAACTTATGCTCGTAGAATAATGAATCTAGTACGAAAATTTCAGCAATTGAAATTTGCAAAGTTATTCTTATTAACATTGCACATTATACTCCAACTGCATTAGTATTGCTCTTGGAGACTCATTCGTGGCCAGTGGATCATATCTCTTCAAGTACAACTAACAAAATCATATTTTGCTAACGTACTTGAAATACTTTTTGTATTTTTGCATCATACCATGTCATATATTCAATACTCTTAATCGCTTAATTGACAACTGAGGATTCTATATCTCGACATTGATAAGAAACTCATGGTTTCTTCCATGTGTGACAGTACTTACTAGACATCTAGTGCGATGTGTTCTTAAGGTTATCTTAATTTTATTTCATCCTACGTCATAAGTTTTATCTTTGAATCATATCCAAATCTATTTTATTACCAACAATTTCTCAAGGAAATTCCTTTTCTATGAAGTTGGTATTTCTTAAAACAATAGTTATTTCTCAGTGCAATGGAATAGGTATTGATAAACACTTTATGAATTGTCTTATATATAAAATTGATTTGGTTTTAATTTACAATAAATGCGTTCAAAACATAATTTGGTCATCCAATGACAATCGTTCCCAAACTCCTTTTGGGGCTATTCATATAAGACCCCTCACGAACAATTATTACGTGTAGTCTTTCGACTTGCAAAACATACCAACTCCTTGGCGTAAGATATGTTGGGGTTTCTTATAAACCCTTATCTTGTATGATTTTGTAAGATATTACTTATATCAAATTAATTTTAACCTTGAATGTACATGACCTTATGGAAATAAGTTAACTCAACTTCAGTCACAATTAATCATTCTTAGTCAAACAAAGGTCGATTATCGTTTATCAAAACATCATTGTGTATCATAGGCAAGCGTGACTTTTGAAATTGAACCTTTATTCATTTTAGGTCCAATTTTATTTTCTATTATACGTTATTTTATTTACTTGCATTTTATATCCTATGAGCTTATCATAAATATAGTACACGTATATCAAATACACATATTCATATTTGTGATAATTCATCAGTGAATACAACGAAGTATGTGGAAACATTTTGGTATTATCAGACTTACGATTGCATATATCTATGTGTATCAATCCAAAGATTTCATCAACTCCGATGTCGCTTCCACTGAATTAGTGCTTTGCTCTTAATTATTTGAGATACAACTCACAAATACCATATGATTTATAATCATATATTCAAAGAATTATTTCCTAACTATGGATTAGTCTATGATTCCAAAATAATTGTAAATAACTTCAGGTACTTCTACATTTTCCAATGCATCGCAAATACCACTGTTATTGTTTTATCTTATAACAGATATTCATAATATTCATATTGAAATAAAACTATGTTTATATTTTAGTCAACATTGAATACAATTATTATTTCATATGTAATGTTCATTATATTTTACGATAATAATTTTCGAAACTTGATGCATCAATAAGTATTATATGGCAAGCTCCTACTATTTCTGCCATTACTATAATAGAGTATAAAATACGAAGCTCCATTCAAACACTTAATATAGGCTATTTACTTCATTTACTGTAACTAGTTTATAATCAGGAATATTCAGATCAAGTATCTTAAATTCAATGAAATAAATATCATCAAAAACAATTTTATATATAAAAATATTTTTCGGAATAGAAATCATATTTATTATTCCAGTGGTAAGTATATATTTTTATTTTACAATTCTTGTTTCCAAATTTCTTTATGAAGCGGAAGTGTCCATTTATTCTTTTCATCCCAGCCGTGCCTTAAGTTACGTCTACTCTTATATGTTCAATTTCCTTTCTAAATTGTCTAACCTTTCAAAGGAAATCCTTACTACAATATCATAACGAACTTTTTACAAAAGTGCATTTGGTCATCCTTAAAATTTAAGGATATCAAATAAATTGCACTTTAGGTAAACTGATCAAAGTGACATTTCAGCGATCGAATTCTTAGATCTATCTTATAGTCTTTGGTCCAGCTCTACATTTAACACAACAAGATCATTATGTAATTAATCATATCGAATACACAATCTTCGCTATAATTTACTTGCTTATTTCGATGAAATAATTTCATCGATATTTTGTACATAACGAATTGTGACTGTTCACTATATAATTTTTATATATGATCACATGTGGGTCAAATATCCATATTTTTATATTTGTTTTAGAGATTGAAACACATTACAAATCGAGGGTAAGTAGATTCGTAAGTAACCAAGTTACGAATGTGTTCAATAATTGTATAATTAGGCATTTACATGGATCAACATGCAAAAGTTTATTGCTAAATATATTTTAAATTTCTATTTATCATATCAGTTCAGTTCATTTGTATATATTAATTGAGAAATATTTTATCAATGTTAATTGCATAATTTATCTATATAGATTGTTATAATTTTATGTAGTAGATGTTTTTACAATGTTAGAAAGGTTAAATGTTACCATTTTATCTTTCTAATAAGGCTTCCACTAGTCTTTTACGTTTCTCCAAACCCTAATATCAAACATAGAAGTATTTCGACTTCTGATATGCACATAAAAATGTATATTTTTATTCACACGCTTAATCCCATTTTAGTAAAATAAATATTATAATTGGGTGTTTTTACATGTTTAAAGCGAAATTTCAAAAATTCTTTCAAGTGAAGTATTATGAAATTGTATTTTATTAATAAAAGGCTAGATTTGTGTGTTTTATAAATAAAGGGAAACTTTTATCATTGGATAAACTGGGAAAACTAAATCACAATTGTGGATTTAAAACAAAATGTGAGATGTTATTTTAGAAAAATAGTTGATTCAATTTTGGAAATGGAAAGTGAGGATAGATTTGGAGATGTTAAACGATATGTTATAAAAATAGAAGGAGATTTATAAATACCGTTTTATAAATATGCAAATGATTATGTTGATATTTAATTATGGATTTTTTATTAAGGAAGCGTATTTATGCTTTAAAAGTTATTTATTTATATTAACATTGTTTAAATTATAATCAATATTTTAATATTTTGAAAAGTTAATTATTTAAATTATTTATATGGTTTGAAATTAATTATAATTATTTATCAATAAGGTTTTGGAAATTAATTATTATTATTTACAATAAGTTAAAGGTTAATTATTACTATTTTATTATGAATTTTTTGAATTTTTTAATTATTATTTTTAAGATATTTCGAAGTTGATTATTATTTATTTATAATATTTATTATTATATAATAATAGTGTTTTAAAGTAAATGTTTAGAATTTATTTACAAATGTTTTCGAGATTTATAAATAGGATTTTATAAATAGTTCTGGTATTTATAAGAGGAATCTTATAACATGGTTTGGAAAACTAGAAGGAAGATTAGTTAAAGAGTAAAAAGAGTTTTATAAATGGTCTTGGATATTTATAAAAGAGTTTTAGAAACGGGTTTATGGATTAATAAAAGTAGTCTATAAATGGTTTTATGGATTTATAATGGGTTTATAGATGACTTTAGGAATGTATAAAATTGATTTATAAATAATTTCGGATATTAATGAACGGGGTTATAAACAGGTTTAAAATATTTACAAATGAATTTATATGTTATTCTAGAATTGGATGAAAAGGAAATCTTCCTCTATTTTGTGAATATACTTACACCGTTGAGATAAGTATATAGATTTTTTTTCAAGTATCGAAAATATAGAGGTTTATAGGTATATCTTTGTAAAGATATTCTGAGATAAATATTTGGAAAGTATTTTAATAAATGAAAAGATTAGTTGAAGAGGCTTAGTGTGCTTGGTGCTTAATCAGTGTATTTCCCTTTGGAAATTTGATCTCTAGTTGGATTATTTGTTTATTCAATAGTTAAATAATCGACTTTCAAATGTTGGCCAGTTTATAAACTAACGTTGTCGGTTCGGAGAGACCGAGATCAAATATGTTATCCAAAAACCACTTCGAACCGGCATAAGCGTTTCAAATTGGAATATCTTAAAGATGATCTAAATGGAGATTTTGAAGTGCAAGGACATCTTGCTACTAATCCCGATGGTTATTCTTAAATGGATGTAGTAGAAGTGGTGCCTTCGGTTTCCTTTAGTCCCAGAACGAACTTGTATGGATGAATAGCATTCCACGTGGAAAGTGCTATATAAAGGTAAAACGTAGCTCGAGCCTCATTAATAGGGAAATGACAAAATTCAGGCACGTAGTAGGGCCATGTGGGTCATTCCCATCAGGATATGGTCATTCCAAATCTAGTTCGATTACTATATACTCATGTATGCTTCTGGGTCCATTAACAAAAGAGGTGATCATATTCAGTACTACTAGTCAAGTGGTAGGCCAAACTTCTATGGCAGGGGTACAAGATGTTCTTGTTAAACCCCGGTGCATTTTATCAAGAGAATCACCGTCAAAAGGTAGTTCCTTGCCTTGTCATGGTATGGAATCCATTCTCCAATACAAGCTTTACAGATTTAGTTGTACCCAATAGTGCAGAAACATGAGACGCAAGCATTTTGGCTATGTTATATATTTTCTTTGAATTCCTAGACACTATTATAATATCATTGAATTTTCTATAGAAAATGTTTAGGTGCGGTCTCACGAGATACCTCTATTTTGAAAAGAGTTTGATAACTTTAAATATCCAACTGGGTGTGTTTTCTCATGCTTGTTTACCAAACGGACTCAGATGTTATTTATTATATTTCTCGAGTTAGACCAAGCATATTTATGGATTTATCTATTAGATGCTTTAGATCTTAGGAGATGAGCTGAAGGCCCAAGATGTATTCTCGTACTTGTTTATTTCGGCTGCATTGGTTGTTTAATATTATCAATATTTATGAGGAATGGTTATTATAACTGTCTAGGATGACGTTTAGTGATTTGTGTACTCATATTGGATGTATGTATAATATAAATATATTCTTTCTTGTGTAAAGATATTTATCATATTATATACTAATCGTTCCGTTGTGAAATTCCGTGTTGTTTAGTTTCTTCTTGTCATCTTTCTTCTTCCTTTTTCCCATAACCATCCGCCTTTTCATTCAATTTGAGTTTGAACATGTGTGGTTTATTGTCAACTTAATATTTACGAAAAAGTGAGATGTAACATTATTCAACCTACAAAACAACTCACGCCTCCTTCCTCGCTCCTCTATTCAACTGATTCATTTAAGGTCCTCCACTAAAATCAACCTCAAATCTAAGCCCCAAACCCTTCAAATTTTGAACTCTAATCCATATTTAAACGATCGCATTTTAGCATATGGGTAGGTACTAGACCATAGAGCGTTAGAGAAGAAAAGGTTGGCATTGATTTGGAGTCGCTTCATGTTGATGGTTGGTTCTAGGATCGGTGGTGTAGATGGAGCTGAAGGAATTGCATATAGGGTGAGTAGCCTAAGTATGGAATCAGTGCCGATCCCATATTTAGGCAGATTTCATGATTTTTGCCTCGTGTACTTGCCTATCTATGTTGACTTGTGCACATGGCTTTAAACTTGAATACTTTTGCTTATACGACACTTGCATATGGACTCTAACTATTATGTGTGTTTGTATGAACTTAAATGTGCACACTCGTCCAGCCATGCATTTATATGTATTCCTATGCCCTGAATGTTGATGACATGCTCTTATGTGACGATGACTGATCTCGGGACTTGGATAAAATTCTTACATACAACCATAGATGTGAAATCTAGTTGTGACGGTCACTCTAGTCGAACTGCCCTATCTCGTCATAACTATCATACAATATTGATCTGCATAACACTACACTGCACAACACCACATTAGATTATACTTAGCAAGGAGGGATAGGTTAATACATCTAACTATGACTATTTACTGAGTTTAATAGCTATGGATTCTAGACGCTCCAAGCATTTGGTTGCGATGAATGGTGATCAAGCTTCTTCATATGCTAAATCAAATGCTGAGTCGGGCTCCAATACTTTCTGCTCGACACATTCTAGTTAAACAATCAAAACAACTTGAAAGCTTACACCATGCTCTAGCTAATTCTCTACACTTTGGAGCAGTTGATATTGTCAAGCTATCTCCAGATACGGTTGAGGATGCCATATTCTTAGAAGCTTCGACAAAATTGACTACTTCAAAGGTTGATGAGGCTTATCTTCATTGAATTTGCATTAAGCATGGAATCCCATATAATTATGTATTTGTCCCATATCATCACTAAAGGGTTCATCTCCCCTTGGAAGGGTATACCACCTATAACAGAAATATGTTCCTAGCTGGGGGTGTACCACATTTAATACGTTCATCCATCGAATGCTCCACTTTATGAGACTTGTTCCAGCTCAACTGCATCCGAACAACTACATATTTCTCTAGGGCACATACATGGTTTTTCTTGAATTCTTAAATGGTGAGACGACTGGAGAAGATATTCGATTTATATACAGCTTCCAACGAAGCTGGGGGTGTACCACATTTAATCTGTTCATCCATCGAATGCTCCACTTTGTGAGACTTGTTCCAGCTCAACTGCATCCGAACAACTACATATTTCTCTAGGGCACATATGTGGCTTTTCTTGAATTTTTAAGTGGTGAGCAGACTAGCGAAGATATTCGATTTATATACAGTTTCCAGCGATGAAAAGGAAGTCTATCATTCACTTATCTAGGGCTAGTCAGTAGTTGTCAAATTGTGACCTGTGCTTGGAATAAGTTTAGCTATATTAAAAGCAAATGGTTTTATGTGCACCGTCCACCTGGGTTTGAACAAAAATGGTTAGTAGGATGTAAGTTCTTTTCTAAACTATAGCATGGAAGTTTTAGGCAAATCGTACTCTAATTAACAAAATTTTATGAATCGTGCAGATGTTCCTTTGAGACTCGATGGCGATGTTTATCGATCCACCATTACAACACTAAAAAAGTTCTAGAGGAATATAGGGAGATTAGGTCCATTATTGCTAATGACTGTCTCTTGGTCTTCAACTTTCTAGAAGAGGGTCGAAGCACCGGCCAGGCCTGGGGCGATGATAAAGTAGTAATAGGTGGCTATATTCAGCCAGAAGCTGGTCATGTCGCCTCTGATGTACCACCAGTCCCTAGCCAAGAAGTCGAGGAGGCTCAAGGCAACAATGAGGAAGATGAAATAGTGGGCGGTGGTAATGAGGCAGCCAGTGACAATGTACATTCAAGTCATAAACTAATGGCTGAGCAATCTTTAGATGAGCAACCACTAGCTTCTAGGAGGAAGCTTGTTGTTAAGCTTCGTAGGAGGCAAATTTTTAAATAACCTTCGCCGCTTAAAACAGCATAGCAGACTCCATCTCTTCCTTCCGTGGATACATTTTCAAAGATAGGACCAATTTCTACCGAATTAAGTTCCTTTGATATAGGAAACATGAGCATAGAGGGTTCTCCCCCTTGTTTTGATGATGACACCATTCTTGCTAGTCTGGGAGAGATTACTTGTAACGCCCCGAAAATTTCCGACTTTCGAAAATTCAACATCGATACTCACTTTATCGACTGCCGAGAAATCGAAGGCCAAAAACCCGAAATGTTATGGTTTAAGAAAAAGAATTTAAGAAAAGAGAAGAGAAAAAGATAGAAGATGGAGAGGAAAGAAAATAGAAAATAGAACAGAAAGAAAAGAAATAACAGAACAACATCAGAATCTCACAATTCGCAGCGGAATAACATATAATAATAAATGAATAATCTTTAAACAAAGAACTATATCAGTTATTACATTACATCACATTTCATTACATCATATCATCAGAGTGTACAACAACATACAACAACAAACAGTGCAGCGGAAAAAGAAATACTATATAACTAGTAATACGCCATGCCATCCAGCTTGCCTCCAGCAACTCCAGAATATCCAGAATATCCTGATAAACCTAACTCTTAACTGCCCCTGTGAAAATTGGTGGGCACCCAGAGTTTAGGAAGGAAAACAATAAACTCCAAGTCAGTCATGAGACTGGTGTGAGAACTCAAAACAGTTTATTTATCTTTAAAATCAAAATAGAGGAATATTTTTAAATTCAATTCGCAATGTTTTTAAAAATGAGACTACCATAAGACCTCCTGCCACACACACAATGCAAACGCAGACTTGGAGAAGATTTCTCCTTATGATAGCCAAAGATGCTTGATACGCATTAAAATCAAATCAATTTTGATATTATTATTAGTGCATAGTGTAGAAGAAATTCATTTCGAAAGTAGAATATAAATCTTAGCCAGCATAGGTACCATTATATTATGCCTACTATAGCTACTTCCTGAGGAAGCAGGTTCTACAACTAAAACCGTACAAGTCACGTATTGTTTCTTTGGATTTCCAACGAATGATCAGGCCAAGGAACTTCCCATTGCCACATGAGAATGCCTCTGGATGGACATCCCCGAGAACCAAACCAGAACTCTACCAACACAAGGCCGGGTTACCCCTAACTGGGTAACTACTGACACGAGCACGCCATTCCCCGATCGTAAACGACCTTTCTCACGGGATCCCGATAACCAACAACCACAAAGTAATAAATTCGCAGTAACCACATAGGTTAAATATCTAGGCTCCATACCATGATACCACCTCTATCCATAAGGAAATGCACATACCCTAAAGGGAGCTACCCCTCATAACCTTGCCGCATCTTTCCTGTTTTGACCATTTCCGGGGTGTGAGGCTCGACGAAGTCTCGTCCACAAAAACACGCTTTATACAAAAGTCATGCTTTGGGTCAACAAATGATCATAGAAATGATCACCAGGATAGACGATCAAATAAACGATCCTATCACAAATAATCAACACAATGATCATTTACAGCAACACTCAGCATGTCATATTACCAAATTGGGAATATATCGCTGATAACTTCAACTATATAACCTCTGAGCTCGTACGTCTCAGAGAAGGGTGTTAAGCTAAAAGAATAAATTCTCCGCCACCAACAGAAATATATTTGAAAGAAATCTGCTTTATATCTCAATTTGTAATGTCAGACATACAATCCATACAAGTCTGTTCCGGGCTCGAACAAAACCGAAGGCACTTACAAAGAAGTCCTTGCAATCCGGATATTCACAATCCTGATCGGATTTCCCATCACTTAGGGAGTCTCTATACCGTTGCAACTCAGTGCAGAGACAATCGACAGGTCATCCTATCGCTCTCGCAAATACCGGGTCTTCAACACCGATCTTCAAATGCAATTCATAACGACGTATCACATACTCGGAATGGGTTATACGACCCCATGGTCCTTTCCCGGTTAACCCGAATAGTGAGCGCTTATTCAAAAATAAGTGTGGCATTCAAATTCAAACAAATCACATCAATTACCCATTCAAAGGGAAATATTGATAGTCGGTTATTGAACTATCAATGGATATGCACACATCACCAGTTTCCAAATAATTTTCCAAATTATTTATTTTCCAAAATATCTTTACAAGATATAAAATTTTCAATACTTCAAAAATAAATCAATATTTATTTTTAAACAAATTCCACTTTCTTTTATAAATTCAATAGTGAATTTACATTCCAAAATATTAATGAATATACGACTTCAATTCGATTTCTAATATTCATTTTCAATTTATCTTCAAAAAGATAAATTCAAAATATTCACTTTATATTGGAAAACAATTCCATACTTATTTAATAAGTAATTCACAAATTTTATTTATTTTCAACACTTGGAAAATATTCAATATACTTAAATCGAAATTAAGTATATATTTCATTCTTTAAGGAAATCATTCTCTTAAACATATTTATTAGGGCCAAAACGAATGTTGCGTAAAACATCGTTACGACAACCCAAAATCACTAGTATAGGGATTCGAAATTAAAATAGATATATAAATCCCAATACTATACAAAACATTTCCTTTCGGAAATCATTTACTATAACAACAGTGTTATAGTCCACCATTTCCTTTTCATTTCTCGAAAACGTCTATTTCAACAATAAATGTTGAAATCTATGGTTTCGAATCTCAACACTTTTTAAAACATCGTTAGATCGTTTTAATTTCTATTTAAAACATCACATTCTAAACATTTTCTTTAACATATTATTCACTATTCAAAAACGTGAATAACTACGTTAATAATTTTCATCCTTTTATTCATTTTATTTAAAAGGATTATTCACAGTTCAAAAACGTGAATATAACTCCATTAATAGGTTTCAACAATTAACTTATCAAAATAAGTCGTTTGCGAATTTATAAAACAACGTTTATAAATTCCATTTCTATTTATTTTATAACATCTCCTTTTATAAATTCCTTTATCAACCTATTCACTTTATAACTCAATAATAAACCAAAGATTCATATTATAAGTTAAATGCTCATAAAACGATTATTTTACAAAATCGTTTCTTTGAACTTCATAATTATAAATC
This sequence comes from Allium cepa, assembly GCA_030765085.1. Classification (NCBI taxonomy): domain Eukaryota; kingdom Viridiplantae; phylum Streptophyta; class Magnoliopsida; order Asparagales; family Amaryllidaceae; genus Allium; species Allium cepa. Next base: position 638,772,094 of record CM060941.1, read on the forward strand.
TTATAACTTATAAGATTCAATTATTCATCCAAATATATTCTTTAATAATTTCACAAAATTTATAAATCTTACTATTTATAAATTTCATTTATAACTTCACCATTTATAATCCTATAAATTCCATTTATTTACAAAATTCATTTTCACTTCATTCAAACACTTATAAAAACTCGTTTTATAATGTCAATATTTCAATTTATAAATATCCATTTATAAATCTCTTATACAAATCAATTCCTATTAATATTTTAAAATGTCATTAAACTCCTAAATAATTTCACCATTTCCTTTGATTTATAAAAAAATCAAATTTTAAAAATCCTATTTTTAAACTTTCAATAATAAATTCAGAAAATCCCGATTTAAACTATTTTATAAAATCATTAGTTCATATTTCTCAAAAATCAGCTTTTAACAATATTTCAAAAAAACCATAATTTTATAACTTTAAAAATTATAACGTTTATTTATTTAAAATGGATCAATTCAAAATTATTTTATAAAACATATACTTTTCAAAAATCACTTTAAAAATCATTTTAAAGTTTCAAAATTTGGTCCAATGATGCTACATACCAAATAGTCAATCACGACTACAACGACATCATATATCGATATGATAGTCCATCAAATATCAAAATATCTGAAATTAAATAAAAACTGTTGAGGAATCCAGTTGGATCCCTCCAACCTGTTTTCCTGCATCCACAAACATTAGCACAATACCAATTTCGCTCCAGTATGAAATTATCGCGGTATATGGGATTTAAAATATTATCCGCTTAATAGACTCCAATATATACATATGCCAATATATATATATTGCTATTATATATAATACCAATTTCACTGTTTATGAAATATTCGCGGTATATGTTTTTAATAAATAACATCCGCTTATTAACGGCGCATAATGTCTATTTTAACAATCAATAGATAACAATCATCATTCAAACATGCATTCAAATATTTTAAATCTAACTATTTAAAATAAAATCGAAACTGATTCGATTGAGTGAGAAGTTCTCACCTTGATTTTAATTCCGTTTTAGCGATTTATTTCGAATAAAATTAAACGGACGTTTAATTTTACCCAAAATTCTCACTAACTCCAAACGACTCCAATCGAATTTCTTCGCGTAGTGCTCGTCGATACGATTCCAACGCAACTGGTTTCGCGCGTTTTCGACCTCGTATGAAAAAGTTATGAATTTTCTAAGATTACACGTATTTATATTAACTAATTTACAACTTAAATTAAAATTATAAACCCACAACCATTCCTAGCCACAAGATCCCACTGTTTTGCATCAGGGCCATCCTCATCTTCATCTTCCACTTGCATTCCTTCTACAGGTAAGAGCCGAACAACATAACCCATCACATAGAAACTAGGGTTCGACTTTGCAACCTCATTTCTCGACGAAACTTCATCAAACCACCGCCATCTCGAAGCCCTTCACCCCTTCTATACTCGGCCCCAACCTCATGAAGCTCGGTTGTCCCTGTAGCACGCAGTTCGAGGCCGAACTACAGGCCTTTGAGCGAGATTTGTCGCCAATCCGAAGCACTAGAAACGATCATGACCGTTGAATATGTAGTTCGCGACGTGCTCTACGAGTTTCTAGTTGAAAGATTCTTGAATCGTTGCACGGATTTGAAGATTTGGAGGGAGGAATGCGGGAGTTTTCTGGCCGTGGATGACAATGGAGGCGGCTAGGGTTTCAATTTTTATTTTTTTCTTCTTATTTTTGTGAAAAATGGGTCTATTTATAGAAATTATCAAAACACTATTCATCCCGGAAATTCCGAACTCTGATTCACGCGCCGTAACCAGCGTTTCTAGGGTTTACCCCACGTTTCGGACACAATGGAACAGGTTTCGAAAGCTAATTCGGACATCTGTGCGAGTTATGGCTATAAACGCTCAATTTAAATTAAACCGATTTAAGCGATTTTCTAGGCGTTTTAATTCGTACCGGACAAACGGTAAATCCAATTGACTTGAAATTTGAAATCTTACAATAATATCATATTACAGATCCGATGAAACTGGTTTCGTCGAAATCCGAGACTTTTTGAAAAATGGCTATTTTAACTCGCCAAATTAATATTAAAAATAATTCGATGCGTTTCGAGCTGCCACGATCAAACGATAACTCCAATTGACACAAAATTTGAAATCCGGTAATAACTAACTATTACGGATCCAATGGAACTGGTTTCGTTCAATTCTGAGACTGTTCAAAAATTGACTATTTTCACTAGTCGATTTAAATATTAAAATATTCAATTTTCACAAATTAACTCTTAATTCGATTTTAAAAGTTCTAAAATATCATTCTAACTCCAACATGATAAAATAAAATTTTACAAATCATTTTCAATCATATTTAACCCAAATTTCAATTATTTCCATAATTTAACATATTAAATTATCGATTTAATTCTTCAATTAAATCCAATAATTCAAAAATAAAAATTATTTGACTTATAAATTCACTTATTAATATTTAAAATTAATTAAATACTCAAATTTTAATTAATAAAAATCCTGGGTCGTTACATTACTCCTATGAGCAAGCTCCAATACATGGTCCGTTATAGAGACATTGTGCACGTGCACTTCATCGCACTGTCTTGCATTTGCTGTATGTCCTTTTTCATTCAATTTAACTCATTCCTCTTTCTTTTACAGGTTCTATGGAGAAGAGAAAATATACCTACAATTCCCTGGAGGAGAAAGCGCATCTGGCTCAAAGGCCTTGGTCGGTTTTATAACACCAAGGGAGTGGTTGAGATTTTGATTCAAACCACTACTCTGGCCGCACCAAGGATGATTGGGATAAGATTTTTTATGACAGGGATTGTTCCTCACACGATTCGGCTTTTTAGCATCGATCTAAATCTAGATCACCTCCTTCTAGAGGTCCGGATAGGCACCTGATAGATGTGGTAAGATTCCACTGTCCGTCTCTTCTTAAGCTCCACTTCCTACATCTATTCTTGCACAGTCCACAATGCCATCTCATTACATTTGGTCTTCTGAGTGTCAGGTGGTTTCGAGACTCCTCGTCAATGGCTTGGCAAAGAGACCACTATCATTTCGGTCGACACAGTAGAACAGCTTGTGGTCGACACTCGTATGGCCAAACTTACAGATCAATTCCCAAACATTTATTTTGATGGGCTTATGTTCATACCTAACTTGAAGAGAGTTCTAATGGAAACCCAAGAAAGGACTATGGCTTGCATGACCAACATTCACCACTAGTATAACAAGTGTGTGCGAGTCGCTGAGAAGATTTCTAAAGTTTCAAGCGATAGGCTCTAGGAGATCGAGAATCAAAAGCTTAGCGAAGCCAACAATAAAAGAATCATAGCCCCCCTTAATATTGAGGTTTAGAGTTTTAGAAAATCCCAGGTTGAAGCAGAGAAAAAATCCAAGGAAGCTATCAAAGCGCTCGAAGCCAAAAAGACTAAGAACATTAATGAATCGAAGAGGCGTATCACTAAAATCGTGAGCTAGTTCTAGAAGATATGATGCCAGAAGGAATGCTGCTAAACTAAAAACCACACTGGGGCACGAAACCAATGAAAAAATGAAGTGCAACAAATCTCTAAGGAATCATGCAATAAGCTTTTCACCATGAGGAAAGATAGGGACAAAGTGCTCGAACGAGGCAGGGATGTTAATGCTATTGTGAAGAGTGAAGTTGAAAGCATGGAGTAGCTGGTTGAGGAGCGGGTTGTGGAGAGGCTAGTGCCATTGCTTGCTCAACACAATGCCAATATGATCATTTTTATAAATTTGGAGTGGCTTAAAGATAATTATCCCAGACATCTTGCGTGCGCCTGGGAGCTGATATTGAGGAAGAGAAAGATGTCTCCAGGGTGCTGAGATGATCAGGAACATTTGGAGAAGGAGATCTTGGTGAAGGATGAGCCATATATTTTACATGACGGCCTGATTCTTATCCATCTGGAACTTGTCACTACTACACAAAAGGGAAAAGGTGAAGGTTTTGGACCAACGCAGCACAATGCTTCAACTAGTCAAACTCTTGGGACTCAACCTGCTTCTGACTCTAGCGTTGATTTTGGGTATGATCGGAGAGGCCTTAGATTCAAAAATATACCATTCTCTCTCATATTTCAAAGGAGACCTTCGACAACATTCCGGCTCATGCAGAGCTCTAGACCGAAAAAGGTATCTCCTTGACTTCTACTGTATTTCATAGAGTTGACATGACTCCGATCGATGTCACTTACCTCTCTTTTTGTGTCTCTCAACTTCAGGTCAGCCTGCAATCGCCCCGCTTCCTCTAAAGATTCCTGACCGAGAAATAAGTGCCTGTAATGGAGTGAATAACCTGGCTGAAGACAATCTCGGCCTTGACAAGCGGATGATTGATGCTCTACTAGATGAAGGAACTAGTGGGACCCAAGGTACTCAGATTGATGAGCATATTGAAGTCATTAAGGTCTCCAAGCCCTTGTTGGGTCCCATCATAAGCCAGCTTGAATAAGAATTGGGGATAGATATCCTCCTTGCCACGTAAATCAAGCAAGAGAAGATGGAAGCGATTCCTCCCATTTTACCTGCCTTGCCTAGGCAGGCTATCTTTGCTCCAGTATACATTCCTCCGCTGGTAAGTGCACATAGCATGCCTACTGGGTCAACTTAGAGCAATCCATCCAAGTGCAAAGGAAGTAGGGGAAAGACAAGAAAACAATTGGAAGGATCTAGTGCACCTTCTTCTACGAAGAAGAAAGAGAAGAAAGAAAGAAGAGGCTCAAGAAGTGATTGGTTTTCTTCTTTGTACCTCTGATTGTATAGTGGTACTTTGGCCTTTCTAGTTCCCTGATTTTGTTTTGTTTGGCCGGTGTCGTGCGGGTTCGGACCCCGCTTTTGATTTTTTACCAGTTTTGATAACACTTGTACTCAGCCTTTTGAATTCCACGTGCATAACATAGGTTTTTATGTCGTGAACTCTTTATTTGGATTCGTCTAAGTACTTAAGAAATATGCTTTCCATTCAATGTACTTATGGTCAATTTCTTTCAACGATTGTTTTCAGACTAATTCCTTAGCCCATTCCATAGTTTAGAGGTCTTTCACCATCCTCACGAACGTAAGGTAGCCACTTAAATGCCAAACGTTGGGCGCAAGATAGGGTTTGTTATTAAGGATTACCGAATTAAGTATCATTTTCCAGGATAATAATTTTAGGTCTCACCAAACTCAGGTGTTGGTTTAAGCCAACCACTTATGGTTGTAGTCTGCACACCCTTATTCACGATGTTTACGCCCAATCATGCCTAATTTTAAGCACAGATCGAAGGCTTGTAAGTTAAGCCCCGCCTTACTTTAGGCATGGACCTTCCATTTTTCCTACTTCAGGCAAGAGGTTAATAGTTTGATGACCTTATCATGTCTACTTTGGTTTATACTCTTGTCCCTAATCTGAAGGCAAGAGTTATCATACAGATAGTCATATCGTGTTCGTTTTAACTCTTTCCCTCAATCCAAAGGCAAGAGTTGCTTCGAAGATGTTCATGTCACACCCGGTTTGGGTTTATACTCTTTTCCCCAATCCAAGGGCAAGAGTTGGCTAACGAACGATCGGGTCACTTCCATTTAGTTTAAACTTTCGCCCCAATCTAAAAGCAAGAGTTGGCATGTAGACAATCATGTCATGTCCGGCTCAAGTTTATACTCCCGCCCTCAATCCAAGAAGGTATGAGTTGGTTGGCATCAATCTTTGAACACCCAAAAGGACATCATGACCTGATCATGGGCCATAGAAGTTAGATCGGCACTTTATCTCCCGGTACCTGCACACCTGCATTGACCATATACAGATTCATTCGAGTCGGTCAAGTCACAACCCTTATGTAATAGAGAGATAGATTATCATGTAGGAAATGCAATTTTATTTCATGAAATATGAAATATGAAAAATGACAGAATCTACCTTGTTACATGACTCTAGCCAATTATTTACAAGAATTTCTAAGTGAAATAGCATCAGAAGTGCTCGCTATTCCACACCCGTGGGAGTAAAATCCGATTAGTCGTTGCAAGCTTGAAAGTTCCATCTCCGAGCTTCTGCTCTATCACGTATGGACAATCCCACGTCAGGCCCAAGTTTCCAAACCCGGGAAAATTCGTTTTAGAACTAGGTCGCTAATTTCAAAGGTTCAAGTCATGACCTTAGTATTAATATTGTGCAATTTGGTGTCAGTGTGCAGTTACTCTCAACTCAGACTTGGTGCCTTTTTCATTGATCATATGGAGGGACTCCATAATGAGTTGCTCGTTCATCTATGGATTGTAATGAATTACTTAATGAGAAGGCACTTCCAGTTTGATCGGAATCATAGCCTCCAATCCGTATGCCAAGGCGAATGGAGAGTGACCAGTCGTTGACTTGTGGGTGGTTCAATATTCCCAAAGTATTAATGGAAGTTCATCGACCCAGATGCCCTGCGCCTTCTCCAACCGCTTCTTAAGAATGGACTTTATAGTTTTTTTAAAGCTTTGAACTATCCATTCGCCAAAGGTGTGCTACTGCTGCAAATCTCTTCTCTATGCAATGTCGGCGGTAGAAATCCTTGAATTCCATGATGCCAAGTCGGGTCCCATTACTGGTAATGATGTTGAGACTTGATTTTGGTTCATAACATAAAGCTATCACTACAACACACAGATTTGGTGACTATTACGACAAAAAGAGAATATATACTACACGGAGACAAGACATCAAAAATGGTGCATTAATTTTTATATTATCTTGTTTTAAGTCTTAACTCAATTTTGTTAAGATCTCTCCTCATTTAACATATATATTAGATTATATATAATCTTCCTATTTTAAAATGATTTATACATATAAGCATATAAAAAATATATATATTATCAAGTTTTTCTTTAAAATCATATATAATATATATATTTAAACCTGAGAAAAACTGTGCAAATTGCACAGAAATCACCAGGTCAGTCGACTGACCTGGTAGGTCAGTCGAATGACCTGTAAATTTCTGTGCAACATGCATAGGTGCACAAATGAACAAATAAAACGTTTGAATATTTAGTCGACTGACCCAGAGGTTCAGTTGACTGAATTTCTACAACAGCTACATTTTGAAAAGACACGTCTATTTGTAAAGAGTTACGAATCTCTATGAAAAGATTTGGATGCAACACTTTAACCGGAACTCTTCATAAACAGTCATTGCTTTCTAACATCCATAAATACATACTCTAACTTGATTCCAAATAATCGAATTTTCTTATCTTTCTAGTCTAACATTCTTGAATCTACTTGCAACTATTCTTTCAAATATTCTACATTAGAATAATATTATGCTTTTCTATTCTTCAAAAACTTCAAATACACACACACACACACACACACACTTGAGGAGAAGATTATAGAAATGGTGTACTACAAGTGACAAATCCGTGTTATTAGAATATACAAAGTCAAAACAATCTTTTGTATTTACTGATGTCCTGTTCTGCTGCTAAGGCGTGTGAAGTCCTCTTCGGCTGCTGAGGTGAAATCCTGTTCTGCTGCTCAGGTCCTTGTTCGGCTGCTCAAGGGTTGTATAGACCTATTCCTCCAGGTTAACTGAGGGCTATTGTTTTCCAGAAGGAGTCTGGGACTGGACGTAGGGTGGAGCTCCGAACTAGTATAAAAATCTCTGGTGTTATTTTTATTATACTGTTTTTATGTTCCACATTAATTACTGTATTGCTATCATCACCATACTCTGTATTATCATATATCCATATTACACGATCCTTAGCACTCTTTCAATTGGTACCAAAGCATTTTCATTTGGTTTTATTCATTTTCATTTGCTATCAGAGCCTAAAATTCTATCGATCGTCACACCATCATAAAATAATGGCCAGAAAAAATCCGGTCCAAATACAATAAGCAAAAAGCCAGAAATTATCAAAGCAACAACCAATGAGGACTGTAAAAAGGTACATTTTGATTTACGAATTTCAGTAAATGAGAATAATGAATTAGTTAGTGTAAGTGATAAGATCTCCAAGCTTAATTTTCTTATTTTAGAAAAGATGAAATCAATCAAACTTGAAAATGAGAAATTGAAAAATGAGATATTAGATTTAGAAAATCAACAGGGTGTTTTGAAAATAATTTTGAGGCTCTTAAAGATTTTCTGGACGAACAAAATACTATATTTGAAAAAGAAAAAGAAAAATTTTCAAAAGAAACTACAGATTTGAAAAGTCAAATTGGTTTATTACAATCATCTTTAGATAATTCGAAATCTCGAATTTTTCTTCTCGAAAATGAGAACTGTACGTTAAAAAGGAGAATTCTTAATTAAATAAGCAAATTGATATTTTGGAAAACAGTAATATTTCTTTTGAAAATAATAATTGTGACTTTAAAACTAAATTCGATAAACTTAACACCGAAGTCACAAAATTTAATAAAGATCAAAATGATTTAAACATGATTTTATCTAGTTCTGGACCTTTACATGATAAAAGTGGTTTAGGATATAATAAAACTGATCATAGAAATAGCACTAGATTCACTTTCATGTATAGTAAATATGTTAGTGCTAGTGCTATATTAAAGTAAAGCCTAAATTCAATTTTTATAGAAATTAAAATATTGCTATGCCAATAATGTTTATAATTTCTTTAGAAGTACAAAATCATTGATAGAAAATATGAATAAAAATTATCTAAGTATTTGGGTTCCTGTTAATTGGAAAAATAGTGATTGATGATTATTTTGACATGGTAGTTAATAATTAAAATTATATTTATAAAGTTTCAACCACACCCAAATGAGTATGGTTTCCTAAATATTTGGGAATTAAAAGATTCTTGGGTATCACATGCTTTAAATGTTAATTTTTTTCTGATACCCTACGTTAAGTAGTATTTATTTTGTTCTATATTGTTCATGCTCTTTATTACTTTTTGTCGATGATAAAGGGGGAGAAATATTATCACCAACATTAAGAATGCAGGATATAGATCGTCAAAGATTAATAGGGAGTAAGTATTCATATTATGTACAGTCATAATCTATATCTATTTACAGGTTGTCATCAATCAAAAAGGGGGAGAATGTTGAGACTTTGTTTTGATTCATGACACAAAGCTATCACTACAACATGCAGATTTGATGACTGCTACGAAAAAAAAGAGAATATATACTACATGGAGAAAACACATCAAAATCAGTGCATTAATTTTTACATTATCTTGTTTTGAGTCTAAAGTCAATTTTGTTAAGATCTCTCCTCGTTTAACTTATATATTAGCTTATATATAGTCTTCCTATTTTCAAATGATTTATACATTTAAGCATATATATACAATCAATTTTTTCTTTAAAATCATATAATATATATATATGTATATAATTAAACCTGAGAAAAACTGTGCAAATTGGACAGAAATCACCAAGTCAGTCGACTGACCTGTAAATTTCTGTGCAACATGCATAGGCGCACAATAAACAAATAAAATGTTTGAATATTCAGTCGACTGACCTAGAGGTTCAGTTGACTGAATTTCTACAACAGCTACTTTTTGAAATGACACGACTATTCGTGAAGAGTTACGAACCTCTATGAAAAGATTTGGATGCAACACTTCAAATAGAACTCTTCGTCAACAGTCCTGCTTTCTAACAACTATACACATACTCTAATTTGATTCCAAATAACTGAATTTTCTTATCTTTCTAATCTAACACTCTTGAATCTACTTGCAACTATACTTTCAAATATTCTGCATTAAAACAATATTATACCTTTCTATTCTTCATAAAATTCAAATATATATATATATATATATATATATATATATATATAGACACACACACACACTCAAGGAGAAGATTATAGAAAGAGTGTACTACAAGTGAAAATTCGTGTTATTAGAACACACAAAGTCAAAACAATCGTTTGTATTTGTTGAAGTCCTGTTCTGTTGCTCATGCGTATGAAGTCCTCTTCGGCCGCTGAGGCGAAATCCTGTTCTGCTGCTCAGGTCCTTATTCGGCTGCTTAAGGGTTGTATAGACATGTTCCTCCAGATTAAGTGAGGGTTGTTTTTTTAATGAAATTCCAGAAGGAATCTGGGACTGGACGTAGGACGGAGCTCCGAACCAGTAAAAAATCTCTGGTGTTATTTTTATTATACTGGTTTTATATTCCGCACTATTTACTATATTGCTATCATCACTATACTCTGTATTATCATATATTCATATTACATGATCCATAGCGCTCTTTCAATTGGTACCAAAGCATTTTCATTTAGTATTAGTCATTTTCAATGATTGCCTATGTAACTCCAAAGCAACATATAATAATCCAAAACACAAAGTTGATTACTTCTTTGTGGTAATCATTGGCAATGATTTGTCCTTGGCCCATTTGGTAAAGTAATCAACCGCCTCGATGACCTACTTCACGCCACCTTTAGATATTGGAAGAACACCAATGATATCAACGCGCTAAACTGCAAATGGACAAGGACCGACCATTTAAGTAATTTTCATATGCTGGGCTCTCTGAACTTTATCAAACCTCGAGCATTTGTCACACCTCTAGGTATAATCGCTACGTCTCGATTGATAGTTGGCTAGAAATATCCATATTGAAGAATCTTCTTCGCTAAGGTTTGCCCCCAATGTGGTCACCACAAGCCCATTTGTGAACTTCTCTTAGGACTTGTTTGGCCTCGTCTTGAGTGACACATTGAAGGATAGGGACAAAGAAACACTTTATGTAGAGTAATCCTTCTTGCATGATGTATCTCGAAGTTTGGCAAAGGATTTTTAGTTTTTTATTCCTTCTCTCAGAAAGGATCCCTCTTTGCAAATATTTCCAAATCAAATTCATCCATGATTCCCTTTAAGGTTCAGTCTCCAAGATCCAATCAACATCCATCAGGTTGATGCTCAGAGATAAAAGTACTTACACCAAAACCATGCTCATGAGCTGCACATCTCTAGAATTAGCCCACTTAGCCAATGAATCGAGCTTTTCATTCTGGTCTCTTGGAATATGTGCTATTGTTGTAATATCCATAGTCGTCAAGTAGCTCAAGCACCTTGTTTAGATAAGGAGCTAACCTTTCTCCCTACCTGATATTCTTTCCGAATATGGCATACCACTAGCTGGGAGTCATAGAAAATGTACAAAGTCTTTATTCCCAATTCCTTTGCGATTTTGAGTCCTGCAATCAGGACCCCGTATTCAGCTTCGTTGTTTATCGCTGGAAAGTCGTGTTTCAAGGCGTAACTGATTAGGTGTTCTTTAAATGTGATAAGTATGATTCCAACATCAAAACACTAATTATTAGCTGCACCATCTTTGTATATCTTCCATCTAACTTCTTTTTCTCCCCTACTCTTCGAAGGATCATCTCATGCAGTGAATTCATCTATGAAAACCGCCAAAGCTTAACCCTGGATTGCTCTCTAAGGGTGGTAGGTTATGTCATACTGACTCAATTCAATGTTCCACTTCAATAGCTTTCTTTAAGTCTTAGGTCATTGTAAGACTTGTCACAAAGGCTGATCAGTAAGGACATTGATTAGATGAGCCTGGAAATAAGGTAGAGTTTTCTGGAAGCAATCAACTGGTAGTAAGCAAGCTTTTCCAGTATTGAAGAGTTTCTTTCTACTCCCATCAACCGCTTATTGATATAGTAGACCATCGTTAGATGCGAGATTCCTCTCGTATAAGTGCGGCGCTTAGGGCATGTACCGACACCGTTAGGTATAAGAAAAAATCCTCATCATCCATCAGTTTTGAAAAAATAGGAGGTCTCTATAAGTGATTCACTAGAGCCTGGAATGTGTCTTTGCAATCTCGATTCCATTCAAAGTTTCTATTTCCCCTGATTACTTCAAATAAGGGGATGCATTTATCAGTGGCTCTGTAGATGAACCAACTCGGGGCGATGACTATCTCTTTTAAGCTTTGGATCTCCTTGATTGTCTTCATGACTTCGATCTCTCTCAAAGCCATGTTCTTTTTGTATTGAATTCAATACCATGGGAGTTGACAATGAAGCCCAAGAACTTCCCTGATGCAACACCAAAAGAGCATTTCAAATAATTGAGCTTCATCCTATATTGTCGGAGGACACCGAACATCTCTGCTAGATCATCTACATGGTTCCTTGAACTTCACAGGAATGTCATCCACATAAATGTCCATCGGTCATCTAATCTAGTCTTTAAACATTTAGTTCACGAGCTTTTGGTAAGTTGCTCCTGCATTCTTTAGTACGAAGGGCATGACCAGATAGCAATAGAGTTCGAGGTCAATAATGAAGCTGGCGTGTTCCTGATCCGGGATGTGCATCTGGATTTGATTGTATCCGAAGTACGAGTCCACCATCTGATCTACCCTTGAAAGAGGGAAGCTGTCTTACGGGCATGCCTTATTCGAGTCTAAAGGGTCAATGAATATCCCCCACTTCTCGTTTTATTCTTCACCAAAATATGGTTTGATACCCAATCTGGGTATAAGGCATCATGAATAAAGCCGCTTTCCTTTAACGTATTCACTTCCTCTTTAAGTGTAGTGGATCTTTTTGGACCCAAGCTATGGCATTTCTATTTCATAGAAAGGCATTTGGGATTGATGTTTAATGCATGGCAAGCTATCATAGGTAGGATCCTATACATTTCCGAGCGTGTCCAAGCGAACATGTCCATGTTCGCCTAGAGAAATCCAACTAACTCCTTCATCACACTAGCGCTGAGCTGATATCCAACCTTTAGGACTTCGCTTGAATCATCCCTGCTGGTTGTAATAGTGATCGTCAACTTGGCGGGAGCTACTTGCCCACCTTTTGGATCTTTTCGCTGGTCCATATCATCATAGATCCAACTAGTCTGATCGAGCCGGGGCTCAGGCTTTATTGCTATGCATCTAATGCCTTTATGCAGAGGATCCCTTCTATATACTTTCCTTCCTCCATTCACGCTGCCTCCTTTAGCTTGGCGACATAGCATTCGTGGCCGGCCACGTAATCTCTGTGCATAATCCCACTCCATTATCTATAGGGAACTTCATAGTTAAACACCATCGACTGATGGCCACTCTGAATTCAACTAGGGCCGGTCTACCCAAAAATGCATTATAAGCAGAATATATATCCCACCAAAAAAGGAACAACTCGCACGTTGGCAGTCATCCTTACCAAGTACCATTGGTAATTCAACAAATCCTACGGCTTCAGTAGCCATCCCAATGAACTCCTATATTCGAGACCTACAAGGCTTTAAATATTTTTCCTCTAACGTATTTAATCATAAGCCTTTTTAAACAAGATGTTGATTGAACTCCCAAGTCAACAATCACCTTCTGTACAATAGCAGAACAATCGTGGCTGAAATCAAAGAGTGGGTCGATCGTCAGAGCATCCACTCAGTCAACATCACTAATTTGAAAGACAATATCGTATGTCATGCTTTAGTTTGTTTCACTGTAGCTCCATCCTCAACAACATAGAAACTTTCATTCTTAGAAACTTTATAGCTTCAGTGTATCTGTCCATTTCTGCAAAGCTTTTATCAAAAGGACGCAGCTCACCGATAATTCAATTAATCACTAAACATCTTTCTGGTTGCCTGGGTGGATTAGCACCAAGTTGGGCTTGTGGCTACTGCGAAGATGAACCAATGGTGTTAGAAGTTACTTGCCCACCACCCTACAGGACATTCACATACTCCTATAAATTTTTTTCTAATCAAATCTTCAATCATGTTTGCATGTGCCAACACTCATCGGCACTATGACCATGAGTCTTATGGAGTCTCCAGAACAAGCCTGACTTCCTTTCCTTCTAGGTTGACAGCCTTAGAGCCGACTTCCTATATGATTCAGTATTCTATGTAGCTGGATAGATGTTCTCTATTGTGTTGTTTAGTTTAGTGTAATTGTTGTATTTAGGAGTCTGGAAACGATTCTGATTATCCAGCTTATGCTTTTTGGCCCTATCATTGTGCTGTTTTCAACATTCACTCTTATTTCCAATCTTTATGATTACGTCCTCAGAATTTTCTTTAGTTTGCTTTATAGCGATATTACTTTGCATCAACTAGTCTAAATTTCCATTAATGGTCTTCCCGGGATGTTTGCGTGCATCCTCCCAATGTAAATATTCGTTGGCTTTCCTGTAAAAAGCTTCCACTTTTGATGATTGCTTCCTTTCCAACCAATCTCTAAAATCTGAATCATGGTGAACTTCCCTACATAGCGCCATCGGCACCATGTCCTCCTTAGGATCTGTTACTTCTATTACAGCCACGTGGAACCGATTCAAAAAATTCTCAAGGACTCTCCTTCGGCATGACAAATTTTGGATAACGACATCACATGCTTCGGATGTGAAGCATATAATTGAAATTTCTCCATGAAATTTCACGATAGCTCAACGAAAATCGATATGGACTTCGGCAAAAGTTGAGTGAACCAAATTGTAGTAACCCGTCTAGGAAAATTGGGAAACATCGGCACTTCACAACATCTGAAGCTCTGGCCGAATCCATGTTCCATTTATATCTCAATAATTCTTACTTAAGATCCATCGTTCCTCTTTACAATAGCATCATTGAAATATTGAATCTCCAAGGATATCTCGCACAAAGAATGTCCTATATGAACGGTTTCTGACCCACATTGATAGCCTATTTATCATTGGTTTTGAATTTATTTTTACTCATTAATCTTCTAACTCTATCTTCCAGGTAGTACGAGTCAACAGGTTCGAATGAATGATGGTGAGCGGGTCCTGTCCCGAGTGTACGGCTTAGCGAATGCTCTCAAGAAGGTGCTCCGAACCTAGGTTCCTCAAGTTCCAAGGACCCATTTGTCCAGTAGTCTCTCTATTTTATTATCGTGAGTTATATTGTCAGTAGCAGTCTAAAACTCCATATTTTAAACACCAGCAACACTTCAAGAAGCCGTATCCATGTCAACTTCCAACAGTTGAGCGTCAAACCCACCATAAAGGGGTTCGGTACTAATCCCTCCTTGGGAGTCGATACCGATTCCTATACTTGCACCCAAGGTCGGTGCTCTCCCTTGGTATGATGTCCTAGCAGTTTTTTTGGGTCCATTTCTGCCATTTATCCCTACGCCTTTGCTCGCATGTAGAATAACTCCTTGACACTATGCTGGAATCCCTTCTACTCCATCTACGGCTATTTTGAGTCAGTTCTTCAGTAGCCTCAAGCTTTGCCGCATTATTTGATTCATCTCCTGTTGACTAGCCTGGAATCTGGATCTCCATTTTCTTCAATCGATTAGCTTCATTCCCATGTTGGTCATTCTAATTCTAAGCATCACTGAGGGTAGCTTTGGTCATTTTTGTAAGTGTTTCTTTCCTTGGTAAGGCTATGGCAGAAAGCTTCTAGTGGATCTTTGAAAATCTGAGTTGTAGAATCAAACGATAGAGAAATTGGATCTATCTCTTGGATATATAAATAACAGTAGTAGATGATGGATCCAAATGTTCTGAGATTCTCGCTCTCAGTGAATGCACCAAAATATTTGCAACAAAAATGGTATAAATACCCAAAAGAGTAAAAAAATAGAGATGAAGTGAAGAAATTAAATGAAAATAGAGAAAGTCAGATAGAAAACAAGCACACACAAATTTATACTAGTTCGGCAATTTTGACCTACATCCCTTGAATGATTTTGTTGCTTTTGCACTAGCTTTTGTGATTACAAGTAAGAGGGATTGGTAGGGATCCCGGAGTACAATAGAGCTTGTGTGTTGGAGTATAAAGATCCTTAGAATGAAGCATTGCCCATATATTTACAGGGGTGAATGGCCAAATATCTCGCTAATATTTCATCTACAGATCTTCATGATGAAGACGAAGTTTTGCAAAAACTCTCAGTCCTGGATCTTCTAGGCTTAGGGATCGGCATTGATCCCTCTAAGGGGGATCGATACCGATCCTTATGTATGCATCATAGGGTCTTGTGACTTCTTTTTTGGCTCATCTTCCAAGGCTATTTTGCATAGTCGCATAGGTGTTTTTTGGTTCAAGCGATGGACCTAAGGAAGGTTGAATTGTTGTTTTAGGCCGTATATAGAGATTTCATATAAAAAGCATAGAAAATATAGAACAACACTTGAATCAGGCTCTATGTAGATAGAGAAGAGTGCCATATGAACGGTGGCCACATTGGATGTACCCCTAGGGATCGGTACCGATTCCTTATGCAGGGTGGATCACCGATGTATACTTAGAGTATTCCAGGGTATTGCACTTCTAAGCTTGTTCGACCATCGTCTCATGGTCTTTTTTGTACTTGATTCTTGGACCATAGGATCACCTCTCTTGGTTGCTTGCCTCGATAATCGTCGGGTCTGACATATCCCATCAGTCTAAATATAGTCAGGCCAAAAGGCTGAATAACAGTTCCAAATTGTCTCTACCTAAGGTACTTTAGCGAAAGAATGTTTTATTATTTTCCAAATATTTTAAACTTATAACTACTGTCATTACTGCAAGTCCAAGCCTAGTAATCGTCACCGTTATCACTCCATATTTGTACTTTTTCCATTACCTCCCTTACACTTCTCATGTAACTAATCCCATATGTGCCCTATTTTAATACCCATAAAATAAAACACGATCAATTAAAAAGAAATAATAAATAATTTATAGGGCTCAAAAAGGAAATTGAGCAAATATGAAAATTTGACTATGAAACTTTCACCATTGTATTCGTGGCGATATTATGAGCAACATTTGTATTTAAAGCTTTGTGATTAGAGTTCAAATGAAGAATTTATCAGCGTTTGAAATTTTTGGATCGAATTTTTAAAAAAATGCATTAACGCTTTTATTGATTAATGTTAGTGGTAGAAATTAAGTCAGTGGGACCTATCGATCGACCCTTGGTTAGAGCCGATCAATTGATAGTGGTCAGTCGCTTTTATCGATGGTTGACTTGTTGGTTAGTGCCTTTTGAACCTCGTCTCAACGACCCAGATTTAATAAATAATAATCCAGCAGATATGATTGATTCAATGCCTATAAAAATAGGCCTAGCTTCTCATTTTTCTTCACATATTTTCTAAACTGAGTAGTAGAGCTTTGCCATATCTCCTTCTCCACTACTTCTAGAAATCATAAAAATACTATATATATACACATTTAAGAAGGATCGAAAATAAAAGAGAAGAAAGGAAGCAGTGAATTAGTTCTGCAAAAGAGGTAAGTTCAGAAATTATAAATTTAGGCTCCACTGAACTCGAATCTCCTCTCAGATCTGTAAGTCTAATGGGCATGTATAAGTTTTTAAGTATTAATTTTGGTTAAAAAGAGATGGAGTCAAGTATGAGAAAGGATTTGGAATTAAGATTTGAAAGCCAAAAAGTGAGTGGAAAATTATGTAATTTACATAATACTAAATTTTTTATTTTTGAAACTCTATTAATAATTAATTTTTACTTTTGAAATTCTATTTTTGTTATTATGCCTATGTGAAAAGAATTGAATTGTAAGCTTTAATAAATGAAACTAACTTGAAATGCATGCCTGCATATTCAGCAAGTTGTTGAATTTTGATGAAGTGTTATATATACCATAGATATGGAATTAAAGGAGAACAGTCCTTTAAATTTATGAAATATGATATTAGTAGGAATTGTGCAGTTATTTCAAGATTTTTGTTATTTGAAGTGTAAGTGTTAATCATTTATTTGGAATGCTCTAATTTGATTCGGAATATTTAATTAAATGGAATTGTAAATTTTATCATTTAATCCTATTGATCTCTATATGAATTCTCATAAACTATTCAACCGCACAATTATTTATGAAAAATGCATCGTTTGAAATGACAAGGAATATGTCCAAGTGAAAGAGATGTGCAAAGTGTGGGTGTCTTTTCCATAGTTTGCACTGTCTATTTCAACAAAAATAAAAGAAGGTAATTACTTGAAATTGCAAACACAACACAAATCCCACTGTAACATTTTGAAATTTTATCATTTTTTTTAATATTTAATTAATTATTAATATATATGGAATTGGTTTTTAAAGTTTAATAACTTGAACTCAAATGTAGGGATTATTTAAATATTTAAATTGTGATTTAAATATTAACTAAATGAATTTAATAACCTTATTCTACTCCTTTTAATCAATAAATGGACTCACTTTGTAAATTTATTATAATAAATGGTTTGAATAAATAATAAGAAAATCAACTGTTCATAAATGACTTAGTTTTTATTGACATATTTTATATGAATTATCCACAATTTTTAATTTGGAAAATATTTAAATTTTCATTTGACATATTTTACAGCAAATGAGGTATTTTTGAAATTTCAAAGCATATATCATATGTATTTTATTATTTTTTTGGATCGTGTCGCTTTTTGATGCACGATCATATTTTCATTTCTATCATTCGTGGTTCATATGCAAATATGATATTATGCAGCAGAGTACCACAAATATTGCTTTACAAAACCTTTTTAAATTAACTAGGAAAAGTTCAAAAAATTCAAACTGATGTGATGGGTTGCTTGGAATCTTTGGCTAGCTTGGAAATATTGGTTTACTTGTTTTTTAAGTAAAGTGATTGTTTGGTTTTTAAAAAAAATTTAACAAGGTCAACACTTAACGATTTTTCCTGCATTTAATTATTTCACTTAGCTCATTTCTGTTCATCTTTCCCTCTTTCACCTTCAGCTTAAAAATGGCCGCATGATTCAAAATTCAAAAACGCCAAATTTATTCGATGGAAAAAAAATATAAAACCAGTTTCCTTGAGTCGGTATCGGGGGGATCCATGAACCCATATGCATTTTATATTGTTCAATCATGTTTGGTTATGAGCATTCTTTCGGCCTGACCTAGGGTTTCGCTTGGTTTGAGATCTAGTTGCTGTTAAGGCTTGGCGTTGGTAGATTCAGGCCTCTCGAGCAAAGAGGGGTCAATGATGTAATTTTGATGTGGTGAGGCTTGACAATGGTAGTTGCAACAGTCCTGGTCAAGGGTTGAGATGTGCCAGGTCACGTTTCAAGAGAGGACATCAAGTTCGATAATTTTTGGTAGAAAGCGAAGCTCGTGAGAAGTGACACTCGTTGCATTGTCAAAATTTGTTGTCATGGAATTTTGAGGAAGAGAGGAGGAGAGAAGAGGGAGGTAGTGCATAGCCTGTGCATGCATATCAGTGTATATGAGTAAGAGTTTATTTTAGGAAGAAGGATTTAAATGCGGCTGGGGTAATTTATACGTTGGTTAAGTTATTAATTAATTTGCTCATATGAGGTCAAATTTGGACACAATCTTTTGCATTGGACACATGATATTATCCACGTGATGAAGTTGGATTTGTTGAATTTGAAGCTTGCAGAATTTTGAGCTAAAATAAAATGCCATTTGATTTTAGATCAAACCGAAATGCGAAAATGTTAACTGGAATTTTGGTGAGTTTACTTACCCTTAAATAAACTCTATGATATTTGTGTTACTATAAATTATTGTTAAATGTTTGGAAGGTAGTTTATATTATTGTTTGGTTATTTGTTTAGATTTAAAATTCTTGGTGGAAAATCGGATGGCATAAATAACGACTATGTTGTAGGAAACAAAAGCAAACGGAATTCGAAGTGTATATGTAGCGAATAGGTCGCTACGGATCACATTAAATTACACATTCGTATGTGTAATTTTGGGGACTTTTGTAGAGTGATCCTAATGGGTTTCTCGTCAATATTAATTTACTTATATTTTTATGTTGCTTATATTGTTATTTTGTTGATATAATTATGACATATTGTTTGATTTATGTAAGCGTCGTTATAGCGGTTATCACTATATCATCACTTATGAAGTATCATCCCCTTAAACCTTTTTGTGCCTTGAACTTGAGCTTATATTTTCACAGAATAAATATTTGATCGTGTTTTAAACTTTAAAAGTTGTTTAAACTATAATTTCAAATATTTTCGGAATTTTGAAAATAAAGGATAAGTGTTGATTTTTTTTAAAGGAGTTATAAATTTAATTAATCATTTTAGTAATGATATTAAAAGTTAATTAATCATTGTAATAACGATGTTTTAACGTTAATTAATCATTTCAATAATGATGTTAGAAATTAATTAATCATTTTGAAATGATGTTTAGGATTAATTAATCATTGATATTTTAAAGTAATTTAATCATTTTATTAATGAGTTTTAAAATTAATTAATCATTTTTAATAATGATGTTTAAGATTAATTAACCATTTTAATAAATGATGTTTAAAGTTAATTAATTGGTTTAAATATAGGTGTTAAAGTTAATCATCAGACTTAACAAGGGTTTTTAAAGGTAACTGATTGATTTGTTAAAGGAGTTATAAAGTTGATTATTTCTCTATCGGAACAATTAATGTGGTTTTTATTTATAAAAGTATTTTAATTGATTTATCGTCTTCCAGGATAATAAATGTTGTTTTGAATTTATAAATTAAAGTTTATAAATGAGAAAATCTTTGAAAAGGAATTATTTAAAAAGAAAGCTAAGTATGAACTGTCTTGGGTTTATAGTAAACAATATTTTAATGAAATTTCTTTTTTACCCTTCTTACGTAATACACTTAGTAGTATAGTTTTCTCCTTAAAAAGATATTTTCAAGAGTGTTTGAAAGTGTTTTACAAATATTTATGTTGTGAAAACCAAGTACAAGTTCGGGATTTGTAAGTTCTAAAGTTTGATTTAGTTACGGAAAGGATAAGAAATTTAATTTTCATAAATGATATTTCCTATATGGAAAGTATTTAGCCATACTTCTAACACTAAACGTCGAGATATGGAAATGCATTTCTATCTCGAAGATTGAAGTTGTTCTGAAGGTAATGCCTAAAGGTAACACTACCTTAACTTTCCCGACTTCATTTTCTACCGAGGTATAGTACAAGTTTGAAATTAATGAGTAGTAGTAAGCTTATGAGAATTAATTTCCTAACATGATCATTTTGACTATTCTCGGTAGTTGATTTATTGACCATCGATTCAGATTTTTCTTTGCCTATTGTCATTAGGATGATTTGTTGCTTATTTGAGTGTTGATATCCTTTGTTGGAAATGACTAAAACCAACGCGCGAGTGGACGTCAAGCGATGTGGGGTTGCTTTTATTAGGGTATGTTCATGTCTACTCTAAACTGGATTCGATGGTATGTGCATGGAGATGTGAAATACTTGGATTCTCAGTAAGGTTGGCAGGTCGGGCTTGTACATTTCCTAGAGAGTTCGGAGAAAATGACCCTCTTATGTATATTTTCTAGAGGTATACCTTTGGTAAGAGAGGCACACCATCCTAGTCACTGTTGGAAAACTTCTTTTTCCTTGCTATTGATTCAAATCTTTGAATTATTTTCTCAATTGCATCGAGAAGTGACTGGAGCTCTTCCCGATGTTTAATTATTTGTGTCCATTTTTTAAGTTTGGATTGACATTGTTTATGCTCATTCTTTCAAATTTGGGTTTTGTTTTATTTTGTTTCCATTCGTCATTATGGAAGTTATTCTAGTGGAGAATAACCCACTTTGTGTTTAGCGACGTGGCCTCGTAGAATTATTAGTGTTCATTTTATTACTTGAGTTTTCTCATGTTGGTTTCCTAGATTCATCAGGATGTTATCTTATTATAATGCTCGAGTCAGACCGAGTTTTTCTAAGTTGTTGTTGGTGGGATATAGAGCTCATGGAGTAGAGATGGATGTTCACCTGTCGTAATATTTTTATTGTTCACTGTATTATTATATATATCCACCCACAATTGTAAGGCCGGGAAATTACAACTGTCCATGCTAATTAAGTTTTATTTTAACTCTGGTATAACTTGTTTCTTAAAGCGATAATATTATATGTTTCTATTTTGCTATATGATTTTGTATTCCCTATTTTTTCTTTTTTACTTTCATTTTACCCTCAATCTGTCTTTTTGGCACTTGGATGTTTGGCATTTGAATACCGTGGATGTATTAAGTACCGAGTTTCGAGATTCGAAAAGGTGGGTCGTTACATATGGTATCAAAGTTGAAGGTTAAATGAGAGGATTAAGCAAGGTATGGATCATTAGAGATATGTTAAGTGACACCCTAGAATGAGTTGAAAGTAACTAATCTATTGAGTTGTTTAAGAATTCTAGTCGGTACGTGGGACGCCACTGTGTCGATAGGGATTTCTAAACACTTGAGCAAGGCAAATAGACATGAAATTGATTTTTTTTTTTGGAAACTTGGTAAATGAATTTTTTTTTTTGGAAACTTGGTAAATGAATTTTTTACCTAGGAGTATATTTTTTTATATATAAAGGAATAATTTTCAAATTTATATAGTCATTTATGGTTTGTTGGTTTGTTAATGATAATATTTATTTATTATCATTGCTCTTTGATATGTCATGCTTATATTGTTTAGGGGCACTGACTATTGATTTTTGATTGTTAATTTGTGCTCGATCATTTTATCAGCATTTTTTTGATAATTGAGAGTGCAGTAAAACAAACCTCTTGTGAATCGAGTTTTACAATTTGACAATAAGGTGTTCATAGAAAATGTTAAGTTAAAAGTCATCTTTGAATAATGTTGAACTAAAGTAAATTTTTTAATAAAGTTGTTTAATATATTCTAAATAGGAAGATAAGGAATATAGATGATAAATAATTATGAAAAGATTACTACAATAAAGGAAAGTTATTATAATGTAAGATAATTTGAATGGTACATTTTATACGAGTATGATACATATATATAATAATTTATAAAAGCTGTTTTATAAGTAAAAAGGGTTTAAAGTATTTTATCTCGGTATTTCTTGAAGTTATTTCAAAAAGGATTTTGAGAAAACTAATGATAGTATTACTTGGAAATGTTTGTAAGTATTAATATTTCAAAAAGAATTTTTAAGAAAGATACATTTTCTTTGAACAGTTATAAAGGAAAAATATCTTGATTAGTTTTGTGGTAATCTGAATAACCTTCTAAGTAATGATCAAATATTTGCTTAGACGAATGTTGTAGTGCACTTAGTTAATTATTCCCACTATGTTGTGCGAATGAAATGAGTTCAAATGCAAATGAACCGAAAACGAGTGTTAGTGAACAAATTGTTAAAGTTATTTTATATATATTGAAATATATGGTATAATTTCGAAAAGGGTTTTGAAAATAAAAACCGGGTAATCAGTTCTTGAGTTCCCATAAAGGGATTTGGTTTCAAAATAAGAAAAAATGTATTTAGATAAAAAATAAAGTTTTGATAAATGGAATTTTATCCTTGAATAGAAAAAGGAAAATTTAAAACAATTTTAAAATGGGTTAATGTAGATAGGGTGGTTTTAATAAACAATGTTTTATTAAGACCATAGCTTTTGTTTAGAACATCTAAGTTATGCAAACTATTTGATGTTATTGGGCCAACCCCTAAACATCTTTTCGTGGAACACTCTAAGGTTAAAAGATCGAAATGTCGACTCAGTATAAAGACCCACATTTTGTTTGGGCCTCCATTTGAATTATAAAAATAATTAAATAGAATAAAATTGACATTATGTATGTACTCTCAGGATTTAGAAGAGTATTATACAAGCGTTAGCACAAAAATTGGTCACTAACACCCTTGAATTGAATTGTGCAGAGAGGTTAATGAAGAAAGTAAATTAAAATAGAGAAGTACAGATGAATTCAAAAGGAACAACAAAAATGAGAACACCAAATTTATAGTGGTTCAGCGTAATTGCGTACGTCCACTTTGAATATAATCTTTATTACTTTTCCAATCACTTGAGTACAGATACAATCAGTAAATAAACAACTTGAATACAAGTTTGAAAAGAAAAGAACCAAGTATAGAAAATCGTAGAGTATCCTTGGAGTTCTCGAAAAAAAGGTCCCCTCAACTGGATCCCTGCTCCTCTGTTTATAGACAAATATAGGTTGGTTCCCCTATCTAGGCCCATGACCGAGATAGCTTGGCCTATAGCTGATGGGTCAGGGTGACCAACCCAGGCAGGCCGACCCACAACCACCAATCCACTTGTGCCGATCCAGGATTCCTTGGATGCTGACTCGGAGCACATCTCAATTATGCTCGAACCAACCTGGCCTTTACCCCGAAGTAAGTCATCCTTATATTCATGTCGACCCCTTTTTTCGCTACGGTCGACCTCCTTTTGCTAACTTGGAATCCCTCGAGCATCGATTTGGAGCAGCCCCCCTTTATACTCGAAGTACGCTAGAGCACGACCCGAAGTCACTTATGCTCCTGCTCTCGTTGATCCATTCCTTCCAATCTTGATATCAAACCAGGGTAGTCGAACCACCCTGACTGAACTACCAAGGATGAGCCACTCTGACCTAACCATTAGTACCGAATCAATAAACCGAACCACCAGTGCCAAACCACTCTAAAACAATCCCACCAAGGCCGAACCACTATCGGCCAAGCCATATGGACTAATTCCTCTGAGGCCGACCCTGTCGGTCCATACTTGCCAAACCACTAAGGCCAACAAATAGCTGCCGAACCACATCCGACCGACCCAATTTGGCTTTCCTACCATGACTGAACGAAACTTGTCGACCCATCTAGACTGATCCATGCATGATCTTCTCTCCTTGACCGAGTCACCCAGCCGACCCATACATGTTGAACCATATATGTAGGCCGAACCACTCATGTACCGAACAAATAGAGTTACACCGAACCCTATACTTTATATCTTTTTTGGTTCGAATCCCGTCAAGGCTCAACCATAACCTCTGCAACAATCGCTTTGTAGCCAGGCAAAGCAGCCGGGTGACATATCCCCCCGAAAGTGCGCTATATGAATCAACATGATGTGCTTTGAATCAGTGAGTAGTTCCTGCTTTCATAGGCTAGGCCATCCCGAATGGTAACTGACTGTCGCTTTTCATTGGCCTTTGTCGAAGCTTCATGTCGTCTGATCATATCAGTTCAGTTTTAAAGAAAACCTTGAAATCCATTTTAACTTTTCAAAAGCTAAAGATTTGCTACCATTTGATTGAATCATGGTAGGTTTTATAAGCTCACGGTTCTCCACTTATCCGGTAGTATCTGTCTCCTTTCCATATTATCATCCTCAATCGTCATTATATATGTATATACTTTCTTATGTATGCATATTTTATTTCATCATTATTATATTTATTTTTATCATTCATTTATTTACTTATTTATTTTATTTTTTATAAAACAAGGATTGGTCGGCATACAAAGGCCGATCCACAAGGTCGGTTTATCTAGCAACAGTTGACATACATACTTGCCAATCCAGCAATGCAGGGTGATTGGGTCCATAAGAGAACGCCTGTTCATATCCCACTTCACCATATATAAACCTCGGCCTTCATTCCTTTTTCTTCTTCTTACTTTTTCTCAACTCTCACAAGCCCGCTAACCTATTTACCTTTAATCCTTATATACCATTAAACTCATCCTTCCTCCTTTTAAACTTAGACCTCCTACCTTACAACTCTAGACGCCATCGAATCTGAAAAATCCTCAGCTCGGAATCCCACAATTTTCACAAGCTTCTAGCTTCCCTTATAGGTATGGATTTCTCATTCAACTCATCCATCTTAGTTCGGAGTCTTGTTTGAAGTCTGAGTACATGGGTTTGGTAGGAGATGGTAGAGAGGAGTGAGTCGAAGTGGATATAGGAATATGTTTTAGGAATGGAGCTCGTTTTGGGATTATTAGAGGATGTAGTGTAGCCTTAACCTCGAGGTCTGTGACGTAGAGAGTAAGGAAGTGGAGTCGGCAAGCTTTTGTAGTAGAGCTGGGTCTGTAAACATTTGGTGGGAGCAAGGGTCGGTATTGCTGAGAGGAACTGGGTCGGTACTGAGAGAAAGAAAGTGGATTGGTAGGATTCTTGTAGTGGAGCGGGTCGATTATTAGAGAAGGTGTGAGTGGGTATTTTGTAGGAGATTGATGCGGGTCGGTAGGAGTTTAGAAAAGGAGTGGATTGGAAAGAATCCAGTAGAGTGGATCGGTATAGGCTTAGTGAGGCTTGGTGGTCATTAGAGTGAGAGGGACAAAGAGTAATTGGGTCTGTTGTTCTGGTCTAGAGAGGCGGTCGGTAGTCCATAGGGGAGTAGGTCGGTAATCTAGTTTTTAAAGGATAATCGATATAGATAGTTTATTTTTTGGGTTGGCATAGTGTTGGGGTCGGCATTGGCAATCAAGACCATTTTAACTTGAACAAAGAATACATTAGGACCATACTTCCCATGCTCAAGCATAAGACAATGGACAACGATAAGAACCAAAGCATTTGAACCAGTGTACTTAATTCAGACTAATAATTCCATCGTTCAAGTAATTCCGAATACGAATCTAACTCAACAAAAGCAAGTAACAACCTTCACAATATAAGATGCCAATATTCGATCCCGAGACCTCTACTACCAATCACAGAATAAACTTCAAAGATGGTCAATGATGACGGTCTCCAAAGATTATAACTCAAAGCTCAATCACACCATATTAGTGTTTAAAACATTAATTTTTTTATACTCATGCTTGAATTGTTGCACTAGTTCACACATCACATGAGGGAAATATTTTGTTGTTATATTCTAATGTCGATTATTTTCCAAGTATAGCTTAAAAAGGTATCTGTACACATCAATCGGTTTTCAAAGGTGTCTAAAAAGTCAAGCTCCACCACTATTTCTGACAAACCTGGACCAAATTCACGGCAAGAGGTAGTGGGGGCGTGAAGTCCGTCATTCGCCCCAATTCCTGATATTCCAGTTCTCTATACTGAAGTTATAGGTCCAGCTTCCGATGCCATAGACGGAGTCGTTGTTTGGATAACTTCATCGATTCTCAAGCCTTAAAAATCAATGAAGCCCCTCTTTGTCGATTGTGTTCTATCAATGGATTCCCCTTCAAAGACGTTTGGTTCTATCAGCACAAGATCGATCTCATTTGCCCCCACTTTGATACACTGCGTGCAACAAATTCTTATGTTGGGCCAGAAGTGTGCCACCCTTCAATTCATTCGTCCGTGAAGTGTTATAGGATTTCTCTTACACAACTGCATCCAAATAGTCATGCGATAATTCATTTTACCTACATTCCTTTTATGAGCTTCCTATTAAGACCTCCTAATCCTAAGGACATCCGCTATATCCACCGCTTCAAGCGACGTACCGATAGTCCATCCTACATATTCCTCGAGCCATACCCCAAATGTCAAGTTCTGATGGGCGTGTGGAACAAGCTTCCTCAGTTCAAACAGGAGTGGTTCTATGTACGTTGTTCTCCCGGCTTTACGAGAAGATGGCTGGAAGGAAGTAAGTCTCATCTTTATCTCACTTTATATTATAAGGCTTAAGGTGTATCTTTCTGAAAGTATAAACTTCTTTTAATTCTTATAGGTTTCTGCCCACGACCCAAAGGCACCAGGTACTCTGAGGCAGTTGAGATATTGTAGCTACCCCTATGGAAGATCGGGATATCAAATCGGTAGTTACCAACAAACTGCTTTCGAGGTTCGGATTACTAGAAGAGGGTCGCAAGACTAGCCTTCCAAATGGCATGACAACTGCAACAACGACCATGGAGGCGAGTAAAGAACAAGTTGGTCACTTGGTGCCCCTACCGAAGGGGCCCTCGATACCACCGAGGAAGGCGAGATTGAAGAAACTAAGGTGCCAGTGGTGACCAATGAAAATATAAGTTCCAGACAAGCGCCGGTAGCCGATGCATCCGGCACCGACCAACCACCACCTCCTTCAAGAAAAAGGGCTTAGCGTATAAGCTGAAAAAGAGAAAAGTCGGCAGAACTTCAAATGTCACGATAACCCCCATTGAGAAAGGATCATCTTCTCAAAAATTGGAATGCTCGCTGAAGGGATTATCCGACTTGACCATCCTCAACAATCTGTTGAATTATGACTTCAATAATCATGACGCTATGGGATTTAACTTGCCTACAAGAAGTGATGAAGGCGCTCAGCTTCATGATCAGGGGGAGAAAACTCCGATTAGTAAAGCAAATAACACTAATCTTTTAGGAAGATGCACTAGGACATACATGATCATTTACATTCCAATATGCACCAGAATTCAGTTCAACGTGTGGCTTCTACTAATTTGTTCTCGTTTTATCTTACGTACATGTGAAATGGGGCGCACACATGGCATTGACCATCCTCGAGCATCCTCCGTCTTTTATCATTCTGGTTGAGTCTCAGGATCGTGTAAATGAAGAGATAGGGACGAAGGTGGAGATAGATACTATCATCCTAGAGAGTCATCCTCATCATCCAAAATGAGGACCCATGGCCACTCTTCATACCCAAATGATCCTCCCAATCTTTCCGACGTGTAGTGGGGACCAACCAATCCCGCAAGCCTCACAAGAAATCTGTGACTTCGGTAAAGCAGACTCCCCCACCTCCTGCTCATGATCCGTCCATGGCAGAATAATTAGCCGAGCTCAAATCTAAATTTCGAAGATCTATTTCGACGGACTGAAATTTATCCCTGCAATTCATCCTATTCCTGGGCACATCAAACAGAGCTCTATTGCTTGCAATAACGACGTGTATTTCCAACATGATGCATTCGTACACACAGTTGAAAAGGTCTCAAAAGTCCCTATTGAGTGCCAGCATAAGATTGACCGCCTTAAGCTCGAAGCCATTCACGACAGAGATATTATAAAGGGCCAGGATGAGGAACTACTCTCATAGAAATCTCAACTCAAGACCGCCCAAAAGAATGCCAAGGAGACAACCGAAGTGGTCAGACGCTTAGAGGCCTGTCATAAAAAAGAGTTAAACGAGGCAGGTCAACACAATGGCGCTCTAGCTCTGAAAAAGACTCTGCAAAAAGAGAAAGATGTCATTGCCTGTCGGGTCAAAGTGGTAGAGGAACTGCTTTCCAAAGAAAAGGAAGAAAAAATCGTAGTGTAGGAAGAATCACCAAAATACTGCGATGAAATCGTCGAGATGCGGAGTTTGAAAACAAAACTGGACGAAGTGCTACTCAAGATTGAAGCACTGAAAGACGCGGCTCGCGGAAAAGGCAAAAATGCACCACTTTCATAAGTAGCCTCCCAAATCGAGGAAGCAACCTAGGCCAGGAGAGAAGAGAGTAAGTGATGCTTTGACCCTCTCATCACCGAGTACAATGCAAGAGTTATCATGCACCGCAACTTATCTTTCTTGGGAGATGGTTATCTCGAATCGCAAGTTGAAGCATGGGATACTTCGATAAAAATTAAGAAAGTGGAGCTGGGCATTGAAAAGGTTGATGAAGAGGCTCTTGTAAGGGAAGTACTCTGAGGAAATGAGCCTTCAAACTTATCTGCGGCGAAAGACCTCTTTGGTAGAGACTCCCGGTCATCGAAGGGTGAGGAAGATATTGCTGGCCCGTCGAGCACTAAGTCTCAAGTTCCTCCTTCCGTTCAATCGGCCAAGACTTCGTCAGTTGGGCCTCCTGAGAAGCATAACGGTTATGACACGGAGAAGCTCGGACTTGGCATTCACATTTTATCCCCAATCCCTGAGGGTGATACTCCGAGGACCACTGAGAGTCAATTGGAAGTTGGTACGTAGCTTTACCTTCTAGATTTTAGGAAATCATCGCTTTTGGTGAGAAACAGATGTGTTTTAACATTTGCTTTTCATGAATTCGTATAGGTCACTCTGGTCCCAAGTTGACTCCAAGGAGCGATGTCGCAACGGAGTGGGAAGAAAAAGAGGCTGAGGCACCTCACATCGGAGATACCCCTAGTCCCGATGCTTAAGTGATCGGGGTGCTAGATGAGGATAAAACTGAAGATCCCTCACCTGTAGAAGAACACAACAATGTCGCAATCACAGGTGCTTTTGAGCACTCTTCCAAGCTTGCATGAAGGAGCAACTCGTGTAGGAGGAGAAAGTGAGAATCAAAGTTAAGGCAGAAGTCAAGGTGGTGGAGCACGATGATCCCCTAAACAGGCCGTTAGAAGGCTATTCACCACGGTTGGACCACACTATTGGAAGTTCATCCTCCTTCCTCGGGTACCACATTGTCGGGAAGCAAAGGGTCCAGGAAAAGACGCTAAGATGAGGAGACTTCGGAAAAGACAAAAAGGGAAAGAAAACCGAAGAAGTAGCCATCGCCTCACAAAATTTTGCTTAGCTCAAATAGTTAAAAATCATGTAGTTGCTTTCCTTTCCTTTTTTCCTTTTTTTCATCAGTATTCGTTGTAGATAGACTTGGCCTCCAAATTTTGGGAGAAGTTGTAGGGAAATTTTTTGAGAAGTAAATAAAATTTTATTTCTTTGCATTCACAGATTCTCATCGCGTAACTTGTAATTTAGTCTGAAACTGAAATTCAAAGTCTTGTAGGCCATTTGAACTCCAGTCCGCCTTCAAAGTACTTAGAGTACTTCTATTCACATTTTAGGGCTTAAGAATTTTTTTCAAACCATTTATAGTCCAACCCGCACTTTGGGGACTCAGAGTACTCTCATCCGCACTACGAGGACCAGGAGATTCTTGAGTCGTTTATACTCGAGCACGCATTCTGGGGACCCACAATACTCTAGTTCCCCTACGGGACCTAGAGATTCTTGAGTCGTTTATACTCTAGTCCACACTCTGGAGACTCATAGTACTCTAGTCCGCTCTCTGGGGACCTCGAGATTTTGAGCCCTTTATACTCTAGTCCATGCTCTAGGGACTCAGAGTACTCTAGTCCAAACTCCGGGGACCTAGAGATTCTTGAGTCATTTATACTCTAGTCCACGCTTTGGGGACTCAGAGCACTCTAGTCCGCTTTAGGGACTTAGACATTTTTGAGTTGTTTATAATCCAGTCCGCACTCTGGGGACTTGGTGTACTCAAGTTCGCACTCTGGGGACTTGGAGATTTTTTGAATACGTAGCTGGTCAACTCTTAGTTTTGTGTGTGCATTCGTACACCATACATATTAATTCAAATTAATTTGTCATGAAATTATAAAACACAGAACACCAATAATTGATAGAAAAACTACTTCAAGCATTTATTGATTGTACAAAATAGGGACAAACTGAATTGTCTTATTATATGTCGGAAACAGAGAACAACAAAAGAAACATACACGGGAAACAATTGCTACTAAAATGCAAAAGAAATAAACTAAGTATAATAACGGTGCAAATGCTCGCTATTCCATGCTTTGGGGAGTGTCAAGCCATCAACAGCCGCTAGCTTGAAGGTTCCTTCTCCAAGCCTCCGTTCGATGACATAGGGACCCTCCCATGTGGGATTCATATGTGATGGACTGGAAAAACTCACTTCAAAACATGGTCGCCCACATGGAAAGCTCTTGGTTGAACTTTTTCATTATAATATCGGGTAACTTAGTGCTAATATGTGGCCGCCCTTAAATCTACTTCTTCACCCTTCTCATCGACAAAGTCCAACGACTCCAATAAAAGATCTCAGTTTGTTCTAGGATAATAACGAGTCACCCGATGAGAAGGAACTTCAAGTTCCATGGGTATGACAACTTCACTACCGTATGCCAAGGAGAAAGGAGGATGGCCAGTCGCAAACTTGTGGGTGGTTCTGTATGCCCAGAGTGCCATTGGAAGCTCATCCACCCACTCGCCATCCACTCGCCTCTAGCCTTCTCCAAATGTTTTTTCAAGATGGACTTGATTTTTTTATTTTACGGCTTCAACTTGCCCCATTCGCTTTAGGCTGAGCGACTGCTGCAAACCTTTTCTTAATGAAATATTTTTGACAATTGTGTTTGAATTCTCTACTCTCCAATTAAGTCCCATTGTCAGTAAATGATAGTCCGTGGGAGACCAATGTGGCATACAATCTTTTGCACTACAAAGTTAACGACCTTTTTGGTGATGATCGTAGCTAATGGCTCAGCTTCTACCCATTTAGTGAAGTAATCGACCGCGACAATTGCGTATTTCGCACCACCTTTGGAGATTGACAAGGAGCCGGTAATATCGATCCCCCATATCGTAAACTACCATAGACTAACCATTTGCATGAGTTCCGTCGGTGACACTCTAAGGATCTTTGTGTACTTCTAACATTTGTCGCATCACCTTACATAGTCCACGGCGTCCCGATTCATAGTCCGCCAATAGTACCCATAACGAAGTATCTTTTTGGCTAGTGTTGTCCCCCAGTATGGTCGTTGCATTCTCCTCATGGACTTCCCTTAAAACTTGCTTTATCTCATCGTGGGCAATGCACCTAAGAAAGAGAACGGAGAAACCCTTTTGACACATCATTCCATCTTATATTATATACCACGAGGCCTTGTGAACCACTTGTCATCCCTCGTTCCTTCTCATGGGCAAGGTTTCATGTAACAAGTGTTCTCTGAACGAGGTCATCCACGACTCCCTTTCAGTTTCCACCTCTGCCACAAAATCAACCTCCATCTCATTTATACTCAGGGCATGTAAAGTTTCAATGGGAACTAAGCCCATCTGTTGCGCATCGCCAGTGCTTACAAATTTTGCCAAGGAATTGGCTTCCCTATTTTGTTTGCATGGATTGTGTGAAATATCATAGTATTCGAGGTCCACCGACTATTATTGAACCCGAGCAAGGTATGGAGCTAGCCTTTATCCCTTTGCATGATAGTCCTTCCATACTTGGTATACCACCAACCGCGAGTCACAAAAGATTTCAACCGATTTCACTCCAAGTTCTTTGGAAATCTTCAATCCAGCGATTAACACTTCATATTCGACTTCGTTTTTGGTAGCAGGGAAGTTAAGTTTCAAAGCGTAACAAACCGATCGGTTCTCTAGGGTTACAAGAACAACACCATCCCTAGAACAATGGTCGTTGAATGCCCCATCGGTATATAGCTTCCATCGAACATCGAGAATCACATCACTTCCACTTAGCTCGTCTGATATGGTGAACTCTGTAATGAAATCTTCTAGCGCTTTTTCTTGGATAGTCATCCATGGCAGGTAGGTGACGTTGAATTGACTTAGCTCAATGTTCCATTTGAGTAACTTTCCAGAAGTCTCTATTCATTGGAGCACCTGCCACAAAGGTTGATCGGTATAGATACTGATTGGAAGTGCCTGGAAATACAGGCGGAATTTGCGTGATGCGATCAATAAATGATAAGCTAGCTTCTTAATCTTGGGATAATTTCTCTTTGCCCCCGTTAAATGCTAACTAACACAGTACACTGGCTTTTAGATTTGGACCTCCTCATGAATCAACACTGCACTGATGACATGTTGGGAGACGACCAAGTAAACATACAACTCCTTATGGTCTACGAGATTTGACAGAACAATGGGCCTCTCTAAGTGACTCACCAGAGCTCGTAACGCGTCCTCATAATCCGGCATCCATTCAAAATTTCTTTTCCCTTTCCTTATCACATCAAAGAAAGGAATACACTTTTCGGTTGCTCTGGATTTAAATCGACTCAACGCAGCAACTTTCCTATTCAGGCTTTGTACTTGCTTTATAGTTCTAGGTGCTTGTACGTCTCGAATAGCTTGAATCTTTTCTGGGTTCGCTTCGATTCCTCGTGTGTTGACAATGAAACCCAAAAAATTCCCCGACGCAATGCCAGAGAAACATTTCAATGGATTGATTTTCATTCTGTAAAACCTGAGTATATCAAACATCTCTGCTAAGTCTCGAATGTGTTCATTTGACAGTTGTGACTTTACGAGCATGTCATGCACATAGACTTCCATCATTCTACCAATCTGGTCTTTAAACATCTGATTCACCAAAAGTTGATAAGTTTCCCATGCATTCTTCTACCCGAAAGGCATCGCTACATAACAGTACAATCCAACAACTATGACGAATCTTGTATGCTCCTAATCCGGAATGTGCATCGGGTTTTTATTGTATCCCGAATACGCATCCATAAATGATAACAACTCGTGTCCTGCCGTCGAGTCGACCAGCTGATCAATTCTGGGCAAAGGAAAACTATCCTTAAGGCACACCTTGTTCAAGACCGAGTAATCAACACAGGCCCTCCACCTCCCATTTTCCCTCCTTACTAGTATGGGATTAGATATCCATTCAGGATAGAGGACGTCGTGGATGAAACTATTGGCTTTGATTTTATCCACCTCCTTTTTGAGAATAGCGGACCTCTCCGAATCCATGCCACTCCTCTTTTGTTTCACTGGCACATACTTTGGGTCAATGTTCAACATAAGACTTGCGATGGCGGGAGAAATCCTATACATATCATATTGGGTCCAAGCGAAAACATCAAGGTTTGCTCGGAGGTTATCAGTATGATCCCTGATCATCGAGGGGTTGAGCTGTGATCCAATCTTAAGCACCCATGACGGGCCATCATGGATGACTGGAATGTTAATTGTCAGTTCAACCGATGCTACCTTGGCCTCCTTGGGTTCTTTATCGTCATCTCTTGGATCTATGTCTCTATAGAGCCGACCGTGTTGCCCAAGCCAAGGCTCGGGTGCTATTTGTCAATTTTCAGCAATATTGATGCAGACAGGCTTGTCCGTACCCGTTCCCTTCTCGCTTCGCTGGGCCTCTCTCAGCTTAGCCACATAACCAGAACGACCAGTCGCTTGATCGCCATGCACTATACCAACTCCACTACCCATTTGAAATTTCAAGGTCAAACACCATGGGGCCAAAGCTGCCCTAAACTTCGCCAGGGCCGGTCGACCCAGAAAAACATTATACAGGGAATCAACATCCAAAACAATGGTAGGATCCGTACCCTCCTGCGTTCAACTTCTCCTAGTTCAGCAAGCAATTCGACAAAACCTAATGCATCAGTAGCTGCACCTTTAAAGCCATGAATGCGGGCTTTATGTAATGACCCTGACTCGACCTTCGAAAATTGACACCCGTATTTCGCTTGTACTCGAATGCCGTAGATTCAAATGCCGAATCTCGTTCGCCGGAGCTTATAACACATTAAGTACAACAACACAGCGGAATAAAATGAATATGTCATATAACTCCAATGATACAATATCCAATGATATACAACAATGATAACAAATACATATAAGAGATCTACAACCACACAGCGGAAACACAAAGGCACCAGCATCGAAAATAAATTGAACTCCAAAAGAAACTCCAATATCTGCAACTCCATCTCCAATTCAAAATTCGAAGACTCCAATCCAATAAGCTCGAACCACCATCAAGTTGTATTAAGCAAGGTCAGTCCTGAATGTGGAAGAGAAGCACAAAGCGATAGCCAGAATCCAAAGACTTCGAAGGCTATCGAATCTACACCTATTATATGATTATCTGAAAAACCTAACTCTAGACGGCCCGTGTGGAAAATTGTGGGTACGCAGAGTTTAGAAAGGAAACAATAAACTCCAGGTCAGTCATGTGACTAGTATGAGCAAACGAAATAGTTTATTTTTTTAAAACAAACAACAAAGGAATTTAGAATTGAAACCCGTAATGCTTTTTAGAAAATGAAACTACCATAAGGCCTCCCCGCACACACACAATGCAATCGCACAATTGGAGGAGATTTCTCCTTGTGATAGTCAAACATGCGTACTATGCAAAAGCATTTCGATATTATTATTAGTGCATAGTGTAGAAAACCTTTCGGAAGTATAATATAAATCTTAACCAGCATAGGTACCATTATATTATGCCAGCTATAGCTACCATTTGAGGTGGCAGGTTATACAATTGTAATCGTAAAGGGCCCGTATTGTTTGATTGGATTTCCAACAAATAGTCAGGCTAAGGAACTTCCCATTGCCATATGGATACGCCTCTGGAGGGACACCTTGAGAACTTATCCAGCTCTCTACCAACACAAGGTCGGGTTACCTCTGTAACTAGGTAACTACTACACGAGTATGCCACCCCCGGTCGTTTGCGACCTTTATCCGAGGGCCCTCAACACCAACAACCACAAAGTAATGTATTTGCAGTAACCACAAAAGTTAGATATCTGGGCTCCATACCATGATATCACCCTTTTCCAGAAGGGAATGACATACCCTAATGGGCGCGACCCTCATAACATTGCCACATCTTTCCTGTTATGACCATTTCCGGGTTGAGAGGTCCTACAAGGCCTCGTTCACAAAGCTACACTTTTCACAAAGTCATGCTTTGATCAACAAATGATCAGTGCACTTCGTATGCCACATTACCAATTTAGGAATGTATCACTAGTAACCATCAACTACATAACCTCCGAGCTTGTACGTATCATAGAAAGGTGATAAGCTAAGAGAATAAATCTCCGCCACCAAACAGAAATGTATTTGATAGAAACTAGCTTTACATCTCAAAGTGTAATGTCAGACACACATCCATACAAGTCTGTTCCGGGTTTGAACAGAACTGAAGGCACTTCTAAAGAAGCCCTTGCAAATCTAGATAAATCCTAATCACGTCCAGACTTTCCATCACAAAGGGTGATCAAATCTCTATACCGGGGACCAGTCGGTGTAGAAACATTCGACAGGTTATCCTTTCGCTTTCGAAGATATCCGTTCTTCACCACCGGTCTTCAAATGCTATCCATAACGTCGTATTATTATTCGGAATGGGTTATATGGCACAA
The DNA here is from genome assembly GCA_030765085.1 of Allium cepa. NCBI lineage: Eukaryota > Viridiplantae > Streptophyta > Magnoliopsida > Asparagales > Amaryllidaceae > Allium > Allium cepa. Next base: position 638,808,734 of record CM060941.1, read on the forward strand.
AGGTCCTCTCCCGGCTAAACCGAATAATGAGCGCAATATTTAAAACATATGGATGTTCACATCACAAAGTTCACCAATCTTTCACAAAGATTCGTTCATAGATTTTCAAAACAATTCCATTTCAAATTTGATTAACTCCTCCAATCTTTAAATAAAAGATTCAATTCATATCTTTCAAAACCATTTCCAAAGATTCAATCATAACTTTCAAAACAATTCCCAATTCAAATCTTTTATATAAAAGATACACATTCAAATTCCACTTCAATTTCAAAAAAAAGTCAACCATTTTTCATAAAGATTTATTCATAGCTTTCAAAGCAATTTCAATGCTATTTCAAACTTGAAAATTTTTCAATACAAATTGGAAATCCTTTCTTTATATGAAAGCTATTTTTATTTGAAAACAAATATTTTTGGTTTTGAATAAAAATCTGATTTCATTTGCACAAGTTAAAGCCTTTAAATCTTGGGTTAAATTTAAATTCCCAAAAACAATACTTTTAAAATGGTTTAAAACTCATATAAACATATTTATAACATATATAACCTTTTTAAACAATAATTTGTAATTATAGAATTCAATTTCAAATATTGAATTCGAATTCAAATCAAATTATTTAAATTCAAACTTTATCAAGTTATTCAAAATAACTTTTATCTTCAAATCTCCTTTTTAAAAACTTTTCATATCCAACACAAAACCATTTCCAAAAATATTTGGATTCAAAATTCAATTTTAAAATCATTTTAAAAATCTATGACTTAACCAATTTCCTCGTGCAATCCATATTTGTGTGTGCATAGTGTAGTCCAGGGGTTTTACATAATAGTGCAACATCATCAACCATTATAGATTCAATCATATCAATATCGATAAGCGGTATATTCCTATAACGCTTATTTTCCATACACATATTCACAGATAAATAATATACATTTATCACAGATAAAATAAATTACATTCATCACAGCTTGAATTAAAACAATTTATATTACAAAGCATCACACAGTAGAAATATCAAACAATTCACAACATTTTATATAATTCAAATATCCACAAGTAAGGTTAATTGATAATCCGATTAATTGAAACCAGATTAATCACTAATCCAGGTTAATTAACATTAGTTAATTTCAATTTATGTTAATTAATTACCCCTCAATTATTTATTAATTAACCTTAATTAATGTTAATTAATGAATTAATCAACCTCTAATGATTAGAGAATTAATCTTAATTATTTAATTACCCTTAATTAATTATCCTTAATTAATTAATCAATAAATTAATTAACCCTTAATTAATTATCATTTAATTAATTATCCTTAATTAATTCAATAACTAATTAACCTTAAGTTAATTACATAATTAATTAATCCTTAATTAATTTCCATTTAATCAATAAAATTAAAATAAGTGATTATCCCTAATCACTTACATTAATTAATGAACCTTTAATGATTAGTTATCTTCAAATTAATCATATTAATTAATCATCTTTTAATGAATCATTTGATTAATCAACTTTAATCATTAATTAATTACTTTAATTATGTAATTATAATTAAGTAATTAATTACCCTTAATTTACTTATCATTAATTAACTTTTGATAACCAATTAATAAATCAACTTTTAATTATTTAAAGTAATCAATCTTTGATTAATTACATTAATAAATGATCCTTTAATTACTCAAGGCCTTAATTAACTTAAAACAAACCACTCATCTTAATCACTTATTTTAATCACCTCATCCAATTCTATTTTAAATAATTAAGAATATTTTAAATAATTATCCAAATCTAATTACCCAAAATCCTAAAAAAAAATTAAACATATTTAAATTTTGAAATCAAATCTTTGAAAATTTGTTTTGAAACTTGATAATTATTTATACTTTAAAAACTTATCACTAACTAGCTTTTAAAAACTTTGTTACTAAATGTGTTTTTTTTAAACTTCAAAACTATAGTTTTCTTTATTATTATTTTTAATCCCGGAACAAATTTTATTTTCAAATTTTAAAACATGGAAACTCAAAAATAAAACCCCGATCCAAACTTCAAAAATTCACGAGCTCCGACCATATTTTTCCCGAGCATGCCTCCGAGTAAATCCCTCCCCTTTCCTTTACACTTTTTTTGTTTTTTGTTTTTATTTTAAAACTTTGAACCTGCTAACGTATTCGCGTTCCAGACCCAATAGCATACCTGAGCATGTCTTCATGTTAAACACGATTCATCACGAACAAAACCCTGGAACATTTCTCTTCTTTCCTGATTTCAAATCCACCCTGATACACTTTGCTACCCCGTGCACGTGTACAATTTGATTGGCCATCTCCAACCATCCGCACTGCCTCCAAAACATTGTCGACGACCCCGAGGATCTATTTAAACACCTGGAATCCACATATCTAGCCTGAATCAAAAAACGAGTCAATCAGCACACCTTGGGACCCAAAACTCCCCAACAGAATTGGCTTGCCGACGACGATCCCAATCGCCTAAGGCCTTGCCACCACATCCCAAGCTTCGACACAATCCTACGTGTCAAACCCCCCTTATACGATCGCTTGTAGATCAACCACAATAACGCGACAACCCGATTTCTAGTATCAACTAAAAACTACTTTTAAACCCTAAATTGGTTTCGCGCGGCCACCACGACGAACAAGAATTTAAGCAAGTATTTTTTCGATAATCCTTTATCTCCAACCACATTTGACAATGAACGCGGCTTACAGTTCGCCGTCGATCACCAAGAATTGACATAAATGTGAATATTGATCAACTCAAAATTTCTCCGTTTTTACGAACTAAAAAAAATCATAAATTTATTATCAAAATTAATGATTATACAACATGAATCTGGTTTATGATCGAAATCTGAAATTGAAATAATAGATTTCTGACCTATTTTGAATTATCACTGTAATTTCCATAAATTTAAAGAATTTCTTAAATTTAAATACTTGGAATTATTTTTAAATCGACATCATATTCTTATGATCATTTTTCTTTTAGAAATCTTAGCCAGAAAATGTTGAGATAAAAAGATACTGATTTGTTTTTGATGAGAGTGAACCTGCAACTTAAGAACAGGCTTAACTTATTCATGCATATCAATATATATCTGCATATTCAACATGCAGGCAAGAATAAACGACATTTTCGTATCACATTTCAAACATCAATCACCATATCAAATGTTATAGGCAAGGATAAGTGAGTTCGCTCGCCTGAGGTGTTGAGATAGAGAAAGGCAGAGAACTGTAATTTATGCTTGATTGTTTTAAAGATCAATGTTGATCTTGAATTAAGCTGAATTCTGCTTGCTTTTAACTTCTTTGGTTTGCATTTGAATCCTTGTATTTGCTTTAAAGCTTCCAGGTGTTAAAAATTTGCACTTTATTTCTTTGCATGGCTTTTAATTATTTTATTTGAAACTGAAACTGGTTTTGATCCGCGACTTTGTTGTTGAAGTTTGAATCTAATCTTTGCACTTGGATCAGCTTTTGATTTTGCTTGTGTTGATCTTGCTTTGGTTATGAAGCTTCTGGTTTAAATTGCATTTTGATTTTGGTTTTTTTTTTCAGGTTTGAGTTTTGCTTTTGTCTTAACTTTTCTTTCCTGGCTTCAGATTTGAGAAGTTTTTACTGAGAAAGTTTGTTTTCTTTTTTATAATTCATATTTGTATAATTCAATTTCAAAAGAAGAGATGATGTTGCCACTTGTTTAGTTAGTGAACACTTATGAGTTTATATTAACACTTGTTTTACAAATGTCCTTTATTATTTAAATTGTGTTTTAAAGCCTCTTCTCTATTTTATTTACAAGTTATGTTTACACCCTTGTTTATTATTTATTTGTAACTTTGTTTAAACCCTTATCATTTTATAAATTACCTATGTCTTATTAAATTATAAATTATATCTCATATATTTAATGTTTATACAATTTAGATTTATCTTATTTACATCTATATTATATCTTGTTTACACTTGACAAAACAAATGCATTTATATATATATATATATATATATATATATATATATATATATAAGTTTTTGAAGTTTAATTCTAAAAACTTTTGAAAATTATCTATATACCATTCAAAATATAACTTTCAAATTGCAATAAAGAATCAGAAAACATATTTTTATAAATTTTAAAATATAAAGTTTTAAATCTAATTTATTTTCAAAATATTTATCTTTGAATTTCAAATTCAAATTTCAAATTTTAATCAATTTATATATAAACAAATAAATATTTTATTTTATTTTATTGGGAAAAATTCAAATTAATTTACAATTAATTCAAAAATTCATATTAATTACTAAATTTAATTTTTCCTCAAACACGGGATCGTTACAGATTCCCTGTGACGCCCCACCTCTATACCCACGCTGGCCAAGGACACTACGGGGTAATGACGTCAACTAGCGTGGAGAATAAGGCTGTTGAGGAGCGATCATCCGTGTAATTGCTTTGTGCGAGTACCGATATGCCAGATAAAAATATAACTTGCATTCAAAGGGGGAATCCGACATGCCGATACAAACTCAAAGCTACTACACATTGGCTATATTTATCTTCGGAAACAAATATAGAAATAAACATAACATAAATCAGTCACAGATAATTCATATCTCAAAGGCGGAAACAGATATGAATATTCCACATGAAAGTGTATATCAGAGTAGTGGTCAAACAAGATCCACAATATCACAAAAGAATAGTTACAAGTGCTACACAAGAGAATAAGTATACATCATAGAGTCTATATCTCAAATGTATACAACAAAATGAACTACTAATCTAAGTAGTTAGGCAAAAGTCAGAATAGTAAACACCAGAAGTGGAGTCAAGTGGAAGCACCTGTAACATCTCGGTCTGACCCGAGTATTATTTAATAAGAAAATAATAAACGGATCAGTCTAAGTATAAATATCAGATAAAATGATATAGAATAAGAGATATGACAAAAACGTAAGATAACCATAAAGCCATACTATGATAAGTATGTAATTGAAAATCAACAAGAGATTAATCAATATCACAAGAATCTTCTCAAAGATAAAAATGATTGTCATACTCTTTGTTTTTATTCACCAAACCATAAATATTGACAATTACATCAATGCCAATCACAAAAGTTAATGACATATAAATTCACCAATACACAAATAATGATAAAGCTTATCAACGTAAATCACGAAAATTGGTGAAAAACAAATTCTAGAAATCAATCAATAGAAATCAAGAAATCACAAAAAGGGGAAAGAGGCCTGTCACTAGAACGGGAGCATGGAAACTCACCAACACGTGTATCACAAAACGGAAAGCTATTCCATGGTTGCTAACCATTAATTTTGAGCCGAGGCTCCACTAAAACGGCCCCGAAGACCATGAGCCGAAGCTCCACTAAAACGGCTCGAAGACCATGGGTCGCTACCCTACCAAGCCGAAGCTCCACTAAAAACGGGGTTTAGTCTCCCTCGCAGAATAAGAGACATCGTACATTGCTGGTCTAAATCACAAAATGATCATCATTGATCGATAAGTGTAAATTACACTAAGCTAGTAAATATATGAGCTTAGCTTCATGTCCATAACCACTAGCTTAACTTAAATATTTACGAACAAATTGTAGATCTCCACTTGAAAATTGTCACAAGAGTTTCAATCGAACAAGTCCAAGAATTAACCGACGAAGTAAACGCAAGCGTTTCATACCACTTGTTTTACTAAGCCGTTTAGTTAGACTTCTCATACGAGTGAGGTAAAGGTTTATATATGCTAGTAGATTGGAAAACGGTTTAAGAAACGAGCTTTGTAATAAAATAGTGTTGAAATCGTTTTGATGAAAGAATTTTGATGTTTACTACTAGTATTGAAAACCTTTATATTTTGAAGTGACAGATCACAAAAATGATTGTAGGAACAATCAATCACTAAAATTCACATTCGAAGACGTGAATAAAAATCCAAAGAAATCGATACCGAATCCATCAAAGTGGAAATACCCAAAAATTCCAAAAATAGAAGTTATCAAAGTCGACAAAGGTGATAACAACTAATCGGAGAAGAAGAATTGATTAAAGATTGGAAAGCAAAGAAAAATTAGCATAAATAGGCAAAACAGGGAAATAGGAGCAGGTCGGTCGATTGAACTCTCTGAGTCGGTCGACCGAAAATAGCTGAAATGTTTCGGCTACAGCTTCGGTCGATCGACCAGAGAGTTCAGTCGACCAAACCCCAGTTTCCTGCATTTTTCTACCCTATTTAGTAAAAGTGCAAACTCACTCAATTTGCAACCGATCGAGCACGAACGCTAGGGGATTATGTCCATCGGCTACCCGGTCCTATTGGCTCCTCGATGCATTACCAAAAACATGTTCAAACATCAAAGTTAGGATTTTAAAGATTTGAACCCAAAAGACTAAAAATTGGGATATTCACCAATTCAATCCAAACCAAAAGCAAGTGCACATGAATAAGTTTTAGAAATTCATACCCAAAAATCAAAGATAGTTATAGACAAAGATGTGAGATAAAAATCTCACCTTTTCACAAAATCAATGAAGGAGAAGCTTGAAAGCAAAGGAAGAATCAACCACACTTCAACATAACCCATGAGCTTGAATCTAAGCTCAAAAGAAGAACATTCCCAAAGTTAGGTTTAGGAATTTTTGAAATTGAAAGGAGAATGAGTTGGAGAAGAAAAAGATGATGCTTACCAATAGCTTCTCTTTGCATTTGGAGCTAGAACTTGATTTGCAAATGAAAACTAGGGCTTGGAGTTTTAATTTCCCATTCCGCTCTCCATTGTTGCTAAAGCTTGAGTATTAGAAAATAGAAATGAAGTAATGAAGAGAAGAGGGGTGAAGCTTGGGTTTAATGGGCTGAAACAAAACCAAAGCCCTAAGTGAAAAGTAGCAAAATTCCACTAACTCCAAACATATCAAAGTTTATACTCAAAAAGGTAGCAAACATCATTTTGAACTCAACAGGGGTGGTCTCGAGTCTAAATTCGACTGTTTGCAAAAAGTAGCTTTTTGGACTATAATCCGACTAACGATAAAATATTTAAATACTCAATCGTATAATATGCGGGTTGTTACAGACTCCCCTCCTTAAAGAAATTGCGTCCTCGCAATATTTAAGAAGAAAATATATAGTACCAACCATAAAAGCATATTCAACACAAAAGAAATTTGAAATAAGAAGTTCACCTCAAAGAGTACGATAAAGTAAGTCCGGATGTGTTCACTCGATGAATTTTCTAGATTCCCAAGAGCAATCCTTAGGATTTGAGGACCATTGAACTTTAACGAGCGGAACATCTTTATTTTGAAGGCGTTTGACCTCCAAAGCAATAATACGAATAGGATGTTGCTCATAAGTTAAATTAGGCGAAACTTCAATTTCTTCCACGACACCGGGCTCAAGAATAGAATCGGAATCTCGATGGCATTTCCGTAATTGAGAAACGTGAAACACGTCATGAATAACAGAAAATTGAGCCGGTAATAAAAGGCGATAAGCCACGGAACCAAGGTGTTCGGTGATGGGAAATGGACCAATATATCTAGGTGCTAACTTTCCCGATCGACTGAAACGTACAACACCATTCATAGGTAAAACACGAATAAACACAAGATCTTCCACAGAAAATTCAAATTTCCTTCTCCGGTTATCGACATAGGATTTTTGTCTACTCTGGGGTTCTTTCATCCTATGATGAATAAGGTCAATCTTTTCTGTGGAATCACGAATAAAATCTGGACCTAAAACCAGCTTCTCACCGGCCTCAAGCCAATAAGAAGGAGATCGACATGGTCTTCCATAGAGTGCCTCAAAATGGTGCCATACCAATACTAGATTGGAAGCTATTATTATAGGAAAACTCCAAAAGAGAAATATGATCTTCCCAACTTCCACCAAAATCAAGGACACATGCACGAAGAAGATCTTCAAAAGTTTGATTCACACGCTCAGTTTGTCCATCGGACTGAGAATGATAAGCGGTGCTAAAATTAAGCTTCGTTCCCAAAACTTTTTGAAGACTCTTCCAAAATCCACTAGTAAACAATGGATCACGATAACTAACAATAGAAGTAGGGACTCCATGCAATTTAACAATTTCTTTGATAAAAAGTTTGGCCAAAAGATGTATGGTTCGATTGGACCGAACGGGAACAAAATGGGCGGATTTAGTAAGTCTATCAACTATCACACATAAGCTATCATGACCCGAACGAGAACGGGAAAGGCCGTCTATAAAATCCATGGAAATTTGGTCCCACATCCAAATTGGAATTTCTAAAGGTTGCAATATCCCACCGGGCCTTTGATGCTCGGCCTTAATGAGTTGGCAAGTCATGCAACACTTAACAAAGTTAGCAATATCAGATTTCATTCCCTCCCAATAATAAAGTCGGTTCATATCTGCGTACATTTTACTACTACCGGGATGAATGGTAAATTTAGAACGATGAGAATCCTCTAAAATGTCTTTACGAAGGTCACTAATATTTAGCATGATAAGTCTACCAAATTTTCGAATACCGCCACGAGAATCAATATCAAAGTCATTCAAACCTTCAATATCAATTTTATCCATAAAATTTTGGCCAAGAAGAGCCAATTCAGGATCTAGCTTTTGAGCTTCAATAGTGCGGTCTAAAAGAGAGGGATGAGCCTTAAGGCTACATAAAACAAGAGATGAACATAAATCGAAAACATGATCTCGAATCTCACAAGTGGATAAAATCCCGAGATCATTCCATTCGGATATCATCATAGAAACAACCGCTTGTTGCTTACGACTAAGTGCATCGGCTACACGATTTCCCTTTCTGGAAGTATAAAGAATATCGAGATCATAAGATGCAAGGAATTCGAGCCAACGTTGTTGACGCAAATTAAGTTCCTTTTGAGAAAATAGATACTTCAAAGATTTATGATCGGTGTAAAGAATAAATATTTCTCCCAAAAGATAATGACGCCAAATTTTAAGAGCGAAAACAATAGCCGCGAGCTCTAAATCATGAGTGGCATATCTAGTCTCGGCTGGCTTCAATTTCCTAGAAGCATAAGCAATAACACGTTCTCTTTGCATAAGAACGGAACCCAAACCAACGCGACTAGCATCTGTATAAACAATAAAATCTTGGTTTCCTTCGGGAATCACAAGAACAAGAGCATCGGAAAGGAGTTCTTTTAATTTCTGAAAAGAAGCTTCACATTTGTCCGACCAAATGTATTTAACACCTTTCTTTGTTAAGCTAGTAAGAGGCACGACAATTTTAGAAAAGTATTTAATAAAACAACGGTAATAACCCGCCAATCCGAGAAAACTACGAATTTCCGTCATACTCTCCGGTCTCTTTCAGTTTTGAATCGCTTCGTTCTTTGAAGAATCCACGGAAATTCTGAATTCGGAAATAATATGACCAATAAACTTCACACGAGATTGCCAAAAGTGGCATTTAGAAAAATTTTCTTTCAATTGATTGCTCCGAAGAGTTTCCAACACAATCTGAAGATGCTTTTCATGCTCCTCCTTGATTTTTGAATACACAAGAATATCATCAATGAAGATGAGAACAAACCTATCGAGAAGTCTTTGAAAACTCTATTCATTAGGTCAACGAAATAAGCCGGAGCATTCGTTAAACCAAATGGCATAACAAGCCATTCATAAGATCCATAACGAGTGCGGAACGATGTCAAAGGAATACTATCCTCTGCAATACGAAGCTGATGAAAACCGGTTGCTAAGTCTAATTATGAAAAGACTCTAGCACCACTAAGCTGATCAAATAAATCATCAGTCCGTGGTAAAGGATATTTATTCTTGATAGTAAGATCATTAAGCTTGCGGTAGTCAACGCAAAGCCTAAGTGTACCGTCGGATTTCTTCACAAAAATAGCCGAAGCTCCCCAAGGAGAGGAACTAGAGCGAATAAATTGCTTCGTCTCCAATTCGGATAATTGTTTGCGTATCTCCTCATTTTCTTTATTGGACATACGGTAAGGAGGACGGGTAATAGGTTGAGCTCCAGGGGTGAGATTAATTTTGAACTCAATTGCTCGCTTAGGTGGCAATCCTAAAATGGGCTCAAATATGTCGGAAAATTCATGAACAATGTGAATAAGAGAAATGACATCTTCCTCATCATCATTATCATCATCATGAGGATTTAAAGAATATAAAGATGCAACTAAGCTGGAATCCGAATCTTTAAGATCAATAGAAATCTGCTTAACAGATTGAGGATGTCGAAGATGAATAGTCCGCTCAGGACAAAGGATTTGAGATTCATAGCGGTTAAGCCAATCCATTCCCAAAATCATTCCGAAGCCTAAGTAGTGCATAACATGTAAATCGGCTCGGAAAGAAAAATCACACAAAATAATCTCGACATGTTTAAACAATAAACTGATTGTTGCGGATCCACCAACCGGATTCGCAATTCTCAAAGAAATCATTAAACACATAACATCCAAAGAAAAAGTATCAACAAGTTCTTTTGAAATAAAAGAGTGGAACACACCCGTATCAAAAAGAACTCGAATAGGATGATCATGAAATAAAATAATGCATCAAGGATAGAATGAGAAATACCTTGACCACGAGAAGTGTTACTAGTAGTTTACACCACATTAAGCTTTCCCTCCTTCCTGTTTTGAAGTTTGGGACACGAAGTTATATAATGGTCCGGGATTTTGCAATAGCGACGAGCACGGGGTTTTGAACACTTATTCGCATAATGGTCCTTAGAAACACAGTTATAGCATTGTCCACCACTTGAGGTAGAAGTCTTAGTTGCCGGAGAGGCATGCTTTCCTTTCTTATTGTTGGGATAAGGACCTATGAACTTATTAGGCCTTTTCTTGTTGGTGAAGTTCGGTTTAGCACTTCCAACCTCAACATCACTTACTCTATCAACCTCTTCAAGTCGAAGAGCGATATCAATGAGTTGATCAAAAGAAACTTCTAGTTTTAGTAGTAATGGCTTCTTGAGATTTTTGTTCAAGCCATAGACAAATCTTTGGTTCTTCTTCAATAGGGTGTTTATGTATTCGACCCCGTATTTAGAAAGCGACTCGAATGATGCGACATAATCGCCACAGAAGATTCATCTTGAACAAGGTCAATGAAGCGATGGGCCAATGTCACTTTCTCAGCTTCTGGCACAAACTTTAATTCGAATCGTTCCCAGAATTTCTCCCAAGTAAGATCCGCTTCAATAATTTCAGAAATAAGAAGCTCATACCAATCTAATGCTCTTTCTTGGAGCATACTAGAGGCCACCTAAACTCGGTAAAGATCAATAAGATTCATGCGAGAAAAGATTCGATCGCATGATCTTAGCCAAGCCTGAACTTCAATAATGGTTTCAGAACCTTTGAATGGCTTCCCACCCAAATTGGTATAATCGTTGCACAAATGTGCAACTCTAGACTTAGGGTGAGTAGACTCCGGATTAGAACCGGCTGCTTGATCTTTCTTTACTAGATCAAGAAGCAGCTGGGCAGACATATATACTCCATCTTGGGGAGTAGCACAAGATTGACCGGCGCTGGGATGACCTGGTCTAACCATTTCTCTTCCTTAAGAAAGAAAGAAAGAAAGAAGAAGTAAAAGGTTATTCACCAAATGGATATCAAGCAATCTTGATAGATAAAACAAGGAATCATAATGAAAATAGGATGAATCGGTACGAAGACTCGAATTAAATCTTAAAGCACAACTCCTAAGATGGACTTAGGACGATGATCCTTGGTAAAATATTCTACAGTGTTTCGAAGTTTGGCTCTGGTACCAAGCTGTGACGCCCCACCTCTATACCCACGCTGGCCAAGGACACTACGGGGTAATGACGTCAACTAGAGTGGAGAATAAGGCTATTGAAGAGTGACCATCCGTGTAATTGCTTTGTGCGAGTACGGATATGCCAGATAAAAATATAACTTGCATTCAAAGGGGGAATCCGACATGCCGATACAAACTCAAAGCTACTACACAGTGGCTATAATATCTTCGGAAACAAATATAGAAATAAACATAACATAAATCAGTCACAGATAATTCATATCTCAAAGGCAGAAACAGATATGAATATTCCACATGAAAGTGTATATCAGAGTGTGGTCAAACAAGATCCACAATATCACAAAAGAATAGTTACAAGTGCTACACAAGAGAATAAGTATACATCATAGAGTCTATATCTCAAATGTATACAACAAAATGAACTACTAATCTAAGTAGTTAGGCAAAAGTCAGAATAGTAAACACCAGAAGTGGAGTCAAGTGGAAGAACCTGTAACATCTCGGTCTGACCCGAGTATTATTTAATAAGAAAATAATAAACGGATCAGTCTAAGTGTAAATATCAGATAAAATGATATAGAATAAGAGATATGACAAAAACGTAAGATAACCATAAAGCCATACTATGATAAGTATGTAATTGAAAATCAACAAGAGATTAATCAATATCACAAGAATCTTCTCAAAGATAAAAATGATTGTTATACTCTTTGTTTTTATTCACCAAACCATAAATATTGACAATTACATCAATGCCAATCACAAAAGTTAATGACATATAAATTCACCAATACACAAATAATGATAAAGCTTATCAACGTAAATCACGAAAATTGGTGAAAAACAAATTCTAGAAATCAATCAATAGAAATCCAGAAATCACAAAAAGGGGAAAGAGGCCTGTCACTAGAACGGGAGCATGGAAACTCACCAACACGTGTATCACAAAATGGAAAGCTATTCCATGGTTGCTAACCATTAATTTTGAGCCGAGGCTCCACTAAAACGGCCCCGAAGACCATGAGCCGAAGCTCCACTAAAACGGCCCGAAGACCATGGGTCGCTACCCCACCAAGCCGAAGCTCCACTAAAAACGGGGTTTAGTTTCCCTCGCAAAATAAGAGACATCGTACATTGCTGGTCTAAATCACAAAATGATCATCATTGATCGATAAGTGTAAATTACACTAAGCTAGTAAATATATGAGCTTAGCTTCATGTCCCATAACCACTAGCTTAACTTAAATATTTATGAACAAATTGTAGATCACCACTTGAAAATTGTCACAAGAGTTTCAATCGAACAAGTCCAAGAATTAACCGACGAAGTAAATGCAAGCGTTTCATACCACTTGTTTTACTAAGCCGTTTAATTAGATTTCTCATACGAGTGAGGTAAAGGTTTGTATATGCTAGTAGATTGGAAAACGGTTTAAGAAACGAGCTTTGTAATAAAATAGTGTTGAAATCGTTTTGATGAAAGAATTTTGATATTTACTGCTAGTATTGAAAACCATTATATTTTGAAGTGAAAAATCACAAAAATGATTGTAGGAATAATCAATCACTAAAATTCACATTCGAAGACGTGAATAAAAATCCAAAGAAATCGATACCGAATCCATCAAAGTGGAAATACCCAAAAATTCCAAAAATAGAAGTTATCAAAGTCGACAAAGGTGATAACAACTAATCGGAGAAGAAGAATAGATTAAATATTGGAAAAGCAAAGCAAAATGAGCATAAATAGGCGAAATAGAGAAATAGGAGCAGGTCGGTCGACTGAACTCTCTGAATCGGTCGACCGAAAATAGCAGAAATGTTTCAGCTACAGCTTCGGTCGACCGACCAGAGAGTTCGGTCGACCGAACCCCAGTTTCCTACATTTTTCTACCCTATTTAATAGAAGTGCAAACTCACTTAATTTGCAACCGGTCAAGCACGGACGCTGGGGGGTTACGCCCATCGGCTACCCGGTCCTATTGTCTCCTCTATGCATCACCAAAAACATATTCAAACATCAAAGTTAGGATTTTAAAGATTTGAACCCAAAACACTAAAAATTGGGATATTCACTAATTCAGTCCAAACCAAAAGCAAATGCACATGAATAAGTGTTAGGAATTCATATCCAACAATCAAAGATAGCTATAGACAAAGATGTGAGATAAAAATCTCACCTTTTCACAAAATCAATGAAGGAGAAGCTTGAAAGCAAAGGAAGAATCAACCACATTTCAACACAACCCAAATGAGCTTGAATCTAAGCTCAAAAGAAGAACATTTCCAAAGTTAGGTTTAGGAATTTCTGAAATTGAAAGGAGAATGAGTTGGAGAAGAAGAAGATGATGCTTACCAATAGCTTCTCTTTGGATTTGGAGCTAGAACTTGATTTGCAAAAGAAAACTAGGGCTTGGAGTTTTAATTTCCCATTCCTCTCTCCATTGTTGCTAAAGTTGAGTATTAGGAAATAGAAATGAAGTAATGAAGAGAAGAGGGGTGAAGCTTGGGTCTAATGGGCTGAAACAAAACCAAAGCCCTAAGTGAAAAAGTAGCAAAATTCCACTAACTCCAAACATATCAAAGTTTATACTCAAAAAGGTCGCAAACGTCATTTTGAACTCAATGGGGGTGGTCTCGAATCCAAATTCGACTGTTTGCAAAAAATAGCTTTTCGGACTATAGTCCGACTAACGATAAAATATTTAAATAAAATATTTAAATACTCAATCGTAAAATATGCGGGTTGTTACATTCCCCCTCTTAAGAAAATTTCGTCCTCAAAATTTGCCAGGGAGACAACAAAGCGGATGAATACAAAAAGATAAAGAAACAGTTTTCCTGATCAAATTGTATAGCTGTTCTGCATTTGCTGACCAAATCAGTATATCAACAATAATTACGAGAACGAACTCAATCATCATTTTACGAAATACTCGGGTCATCCAGTCTAAGAAATATGCAAGGGCATCGGTTAGTTCAAAGGAATAACTAACCACTCGTAGAATATATCTGAATCCACCAGAACAAACAATGGATACTCAATTCAGATTGGAATATCCCAATGTATACACCAACCTGTCTGTGACGCCCCACCTCTATACCCACACTAGCCAAGAACACTACGATGTAGTGCTGTCAACTAGCATGGAGAGTAAGGCTGTTGAGGAGCTGTAACGACCCGCCTTTTTGGACAGTTTAAACCGACGATCAAATACACGTGTCGATTCCAAACCATTAAAAGGGCAGATGGTTATTAGGGTAATTAAGAAAAGAAAGGGAAATAAAGGAAATGAAACAACACAGAATCTCACAGCGGAAGGCTAAAGTATAATGATAAACTAACAGTTCATGAAGCTGTTAATTAAATGAATACATTTGAAATGAATACATTTGATTATTATTATACAACGTTTATCAGAGTTATACATATACAACAGAACAATTAATAATGCAGCAGACAACATGATGCAAAGATAATAATAGTAATAGTATACCAAATCTTCGTCTTCGTCCTCCGGAATAGATCTTCAAAATCTGAAAACTCAGGTCTGACCCGAGCGTAATGAAAAGACAAAACACTCGAGTCAGGACTAAATATCCTTATAAAAGTTAAATCAATCGTAAATAAATATGAGTGTAACGGCGTCGAAGATGTTTACGGGGTTTGACATCTCCTATCCAGTGTCAACGTGCGTGCAATAACTTAAGAGATGTTACGGGATTTTTCCATCTCTTAAGGATCCGTGAAACTATCTACTATGTAGTAATATACGCTAAGTAGATAATGCCTATCAGTAATATAAAGTATCAAAATAGCGTTAAGGCGTTACCATAATCCCCCTTAACACATTTTATATTCCCAAAAGCATATACAAGACCGTAGTTTCCCCAAAACCGGAAGTCACCAGAGGGAAATCCATATACTCAAGGTACAAATCAAAACGTAGTGGTCGCGAATAGGATAATCAGTATGACAAGGTACATGAGGCGATACCAACTAGGATACTAGTAGTTGCGTGATCCGGACTGATGTTGGGCATAGCCAGCAGCTACCCCAACACCGCGAAACAACACTCCCAAATCAAGGGGTGCACCCAAATCGCATCACAAATGTAATAGAAATGGTATCGAAGAAGCGTGTCCGCTAGAGGTGGCGAACCTCAATGGCCCGGCGCGGCTCCTGTTTTATTCATGTCAGGGGTCATCCAATATCGTTCTCTTTCTTCAGTCAACGCGTTCACCAAACCATCCACTTCATTCTGGATCAACACTCCGCGTATAATAGTTATTAAAGTGGTTTTCGGTATCGACAGAGAGTATGTCCATATCCGATCCCGGTCTCTTTAATAACTACGTATTATTACACCGTTGGCTCTTTTATATTCAAATCGATACATAATTGATATCAAAATATCATATTCGCTTCAAAATCAAATCTATTTCAAATATCATCGTATCTATTCAAATGTAAGATTTCGCTTCAAATTCATTTTCGCATCAATATCTCATTTCGATTTCAAAATCATTTCGAATTTCGATTTAGGTTGCAACTTCATTTAACTCAATTCGTATTTAAATTCAAGATTTAAATATAAAAATTTCACCTTATTGACCAGCTTAGAATTTTAGAAAAATAGTTTTAAGTAGTTTAAAAGTAGTTTTAAATAATTAAAATAGTTAAAATACTTTAAAATCTTAAAATGGATTTGAAATAGATAAATTTAGTTTAAAATAATTTAAATTGGGTTAAGTAGATTTAAAATAGATTAATATAGTTTAAGTATTCAAAATGGTTTATATAGCAGAGAAATTTGGAAAACAAAATAAAACAGCTTCAAAACCAACCCATTTCAATTTATAACTTCCCAATTCAAATCAATTTCAATTTCCATTCTACCGATTCAACTTCGATTTCAATTCGAATCAATGTCAACTTTGATTCAAATTTATTCAATGTTATATTCACTTTCAATTATTTCAATTTAAATGTTTATATTCACTTCCGATTGATTCAATTTCATTTTTTTTTATTCACTTTCGATTAAATCAATTTCAATTTTATATTCACTTTCGATTAATTCAATTTCAATTTCATATTCGCTTTAATTAATTCAATTTTTCATTCACCTTTAATTTATTCAATTTCAATTTATATCAATTTTTAGCTTGAATTTCAAAATATCCATTTATAATACTTAACAAAATTTTCCATCAATATTCAAGTTTGAAACCCAATTACAAATATGATTCAATTTCAAGCTCAATTTCAAAATATCTTTTTATATCGCTTTTACTTAGAAATATTCAAAACTCGAATTAAGGCTAAATCTTTAAACAAATCAATTTTCGAAATTCAATCAAATCCCAATTTTTAAATTTCAAAGTCTCAACTTTTATTATTTACAATTTCCCTTTACCAAAATTTATTTCAACATTCCAAACTCAATTTCCCGATGAATTCGATTTCTATAAATTTCTTTCTATTTATAACTTTAAAATCAACCCTTAAATAAATTTCAAATCGACGATTTTAAAATTTTATTAATTTAGCCAATTCGGTGTCCGTATATAATTTTCTATCCTATGGCCAAGTAGTTATTTATCTCAATTAGATGTCAGGGATGAATATACCACTTAAATTAAACCACAGTATCATATGTATGCATAACAGGATATATATAAGCAAATAAACATCCAAACATTCAAATATCAACCAATAACATCCATCAAAATACATCATCCAATAAACAATACAATTCATGGCAGTTTCATAGTTATCAATGTCAGGTAATTTAATCGCAATTCAATTTCAATTTCAATTTAACTGTCAATTTAATTTTTCAACGGTTAATTCAAATAACAAGCTATATGACAATTAAATTTATATCAAACAACGACAAATAAAATTCATATCACTTCATAATGTCAATTTAACTAGCATAAAGATATTTAGTACGTTGTGAGCGTTATAAAACACTCACCTTGATTTTCCTGTTGTTACCGAGAAGTTCCGGTTTGGAACTAAACCGGACGACTTCCAATTTTAGCCCAAATTTCAACTATCTCCAAATTCATCCAAACCAATTTCATTTCGAAGCTTTCGTCATCACGATCGCAACGCAAAAAGTCTCGTCTCAATCGGACCTCGTATGTGAGAGTTATACATTTTATAAGTTATCGACCTTTAAATTTGTAAAACAATTTATTATATTCAAATGAATTCATACCCAAGCAAAAAGGAGCCCAGCCCACTAACCTCTTCTTCCCCAACGAAACCTGTACGTGAACAAAATGTACAACCCACCATTTGCCGTGCATCAATCCTAGTGATACGGAGCTATAGTTGACGAAATTCGAATCCGTCTTCACCGACGAACTCTCCTTCACGATCTCCACCTCCCCGTACCATCAACATCAGACTCGGTCACCACTCAGAAGTCGCGACCTGGAGACCCCAAGCACGAACGCGAGCAGGTCGCGCGTCCCAAACCCTAACCGCACGCCACCAAAACTTGCTCCGAGATGCTATCTTCGACGACGAGTTCAAATCCAAGCTCCGTTTCGCGAATCGATCGCTGGATCCCTCGATTTTCCAAACCCTAGATCGCCGCTATGAATGGCCTCGACCCCAAACCTTGCTGCACCCAGCAAAGAGCATATCAAATTGAAGCACTCGATGAAATAGGAATTTTAAAACTGGTTTCGTGATTTTTAGTCGAGTAGAAATAGAGTTATGATTTTTCAAAGTTTCATCGTTCATTTTTTTTCCTCTTCTCTCCTTTCTGCCATTGCGTGTGGAACAAAGTAGAGGGAGATGTGAATGGAAAGCTACTGGGACAATGCAGAGTTTACAGCTGAAAAGAAGGGTTGACTAGTCAAAGTATACATTTTAAATTAAACCAATTTAAACGAATTTCTATGCGTTTTGGCTTGCCCCGGACGAACGGTAAATCCGTTTGACTTGAAATTTGAAATCTTACAATAATATCACATTACGAATCCGATGAAACTGGTTTCGTCGAAATCCGAGACCGTTTGAAAAATGACTATTTTAACTCGTTAAATTAATATTAAAACAATTTCGATGCGTTTCGAGCTGCCATGGTCAAACGACAACTCCGATTGCTACGAAAATTGAAATTCGATAATAACTAACTATTTCAGATCCAATGGAACTGGTTTCGTCCAATTCTGAGACTGTTCGAAAATTGGCTATTTTCAGTCGATAACTAAATATTAAAATATTCAATTTTCACAAATAAATTTTAAATTCAGTTTTAAAAGTTCTGTAACATCACTATAACTCTAATATGATAAAATAAAATTTTACAAATCATTTTTAATCATATTAAACCCGTTACTCAATTTATCCAATAAATTCCAATTTTAAAATCTTATTAACTCTATTAAAATCCAAATGTGACTTACATTCATTTTGGAAACCAATTTGAATCATATTAAATCAAATTTCAAATATTCACTCTATTTCATATATTAAATTTCAATATCAAATTAATCATATCAAATTCGAAATTTAATTTATTCAAACACTCGTAATATTAAATTTAACAAATTTGATTATTCTTAAACCACTATCCTTTGAAATATTCAAACGAACTAATAAAATTTAACTTTTGAAACGAGTTAAATTTATAGAACAACTATTTCCATTATACCGTTATTGAAATCCCCATTATTAAATTGTTCAATAATTTCCAAATACTTAATTTAAACAATTTCGATTATCCCATAATTCATTATCTTTTGAAATATTGAAATTGAATTTATACGAATCAACTTTTAAAACCAATTCACAATTTAGAACACTATCTTTATTTTACAGTTATTCAATCATTCAATAAGTTTTAAATATTTAATTTAAACACTTTACGTGTTCAATATTCCATATTTGATTTTCAATAGATTTTACTTATCAATCAATTACTCTCTTTTACCCAATGAATTCAACATTTATTATCTTATTCAACCTTTCGTTTCAAAGGCATTCACTAAGTAGCTTTTATTTATCGTTACTTGGATAATTATTGTTGCAATTCATTCTAATTATTATTATTTCAAACGACTTACAAATTTTTTTCTAACACTAAATCACGAAAACTTATTAAATTAGCTATTTTAATTATCGAAAATTTACGGGTCGTTACATTCTCCCCCACTCAAAACTTTTCGTCCCCGAAAAGGAAAAAGAAGGGAAAAGAACTAAGTATTGAATTCACATTAGATATATTTTATTCAAAGTTATCCACTTATAAAACAATGAAATTCCATTTATAAAGTCATAACTACGCTTCCACTAAGTTACTCCAAACGGCTTCCTAACTTTAAAAGTTAGTAATCAAAACAAGTTATAAAAAATTTTAAAACTTGAAAATTTTTCTAACACCCGGATTTTCGGAAAATTTCGGCAGAGTCTCCTTTGCGCGGCTCGATCGAAAAAAAAAAATGACAGTATATATATCACAAATATACATCTCATCAAGTGATGAGGCATCCCGCAGGGAAAAAGTGTAAAAATACGATATGTAATCCGAGATATGTACCTTATATATTGTTAGCGAGCATATACGGCTAATATAGCACGAAAGCGCACTCCAAATGCGAAGCAAGCGCAATCCGCACCTACTAAACACTCAATAACTAAGTTAGAACCATGCATATAAAGATAGATCGATATACTTAGCCTACACAACATATATATAACATATTTAGCTTCAAAACTGAGATTCCAATTTTAGGACAGCAAACAAATCCAAGTTTTAGGTCACCAAACGATAAAATTCAGCAACAGAATCTAAACAAAAGTTGTTGTATTCATTTCAGGCTTTCCGGAATGTCCAAAATCATCGATTTCAGATCATTCATTCAAAAATTACGGCCGTTTTACTTAGCGGATACGCCTCAGCCTGGGCAATGAATTGCGCAGGCCAGCGACGTTCACCCACGGTTTTGACCTTCTAAACGATCTCAAAACACAAAACACTTAAAACAAAAGTTTTAGCTTAAGTTCTTAGCTTTCCAGAAAGTACAAGATCATCAAAATACGATAAACCAGTCAAAATATATGGCGAAAATACTAAGGGTGTATACTACAGATTTTTTTTTTTTTATTTTTTTATTTTACACAGGCCAGCGAGTAACATTCAAATTTTTAACCTAGTAGACGAAGTAATTTCTCAAGACACTCTAAATAAAAGTTGTGCTATAGTTTCTATGCTTTTCGAAAAGTCAAAGATCGTCAAATTCCGTTCAGCCATTTAAAAGTTATGGTTGTTTTCGTTTCAGCATATATTAGACAATTTTGGATTTTTCTCAAAAATTTGCTTTTATTATTTCAAAGTACAAACCATCAAAACTTCAAATTTTCTAAATAACAATCATAAACACAAAGTCATTTATTTTCTTATTCATCCATGCAATAGGTTTACATTCAATTTGTTTCCGATTTATTCAAGTTTGTTTCATTCTCATTTTAAATTCAAGTCAATTTGCTTCAATTTAAATTGAATTCAATTAGATTTAATTTCACTTTGCCTCAAATCTGAATTTAATTATTTTAAAATTTTATTCCGTTTATTCAATTCCATTAACACTAACGAATTCTACTTATTCAATTATCATCCATCTAACAACCAATGCATATCAAACATTAACATCCATCCAAAATCTACACTAAATCAATTATACATTTCCAAGTCAATTTTAATTTCATACACTTCCAAGTTTATTGAAATTTAGTTATATTCAAATTTTATTAGTTTTCATTTACCAATTTTATATTTCACTAATTTTAAATTTTATTCATTCACTTATATATATCATTCATTTTACAGCTTAAATTTCTTTTATATTTACAACTATCAATAGATCTTCACATTTTATTATTCACTCTCACATTGGTATATTATTTCTCTACTTATCCTTATTAGCATTTTAAACCTTTTAAGTATTTGGTAAGTTATAGTTATGCAAATAGAATGTAGTTAAACAACATACAACTTCTTTTCATTTAAAGTTGAAATTTCAATTAATTAATTCTTAAGTCATTACTTAAATTTCACTATAATTTAATTTCACATTTACATTCACATATAGTATTTCCATTTTATATTAACATAATTGTGAATCACCTTTAAATGTTAATTTAAATTCTAATTATTTACTAACAATTTTATTTATATTTGCAAACCATTAATTAAATGCATATTTTATTATTCAAACCTATACTTGTATATTATCCCATTAACAATTCATATAACATTTTTGAACTTCTTAAATATTTTGGTAAGTTATATCTATGCTATAGAATGAAATTTAATACTATGCGAGTTTTACAGTTTCAATTTTATTTTAAGTTCATAATTTCCTAATTCTAAGGATTTCTACTTCAATTGATATTTTCACTTAGCTCTTAGGTTCATTTCTCATTTCACAATTCAGAAGTTCCTTAATGATTCAAGTCTAAATTCATTTCAATCATTTAAAAGAAATCATTAATTATTAAAGGACTTAAGAATTTCAATCCCAGTTTCATTTCAAATCAAGTTTTGAAATAATATATACTTATACAATTTATATATCAAATCATACTATAGAGAATACAAAATAAAATGAAATTTGAATCAAACAAGGTTTAGACAAGCTATTAAGTGGTCTCCCCCACTCGGACTCTCGAAAATAAACGTCGATGATGCGTGCACTCATCACCGAAATCATTTTCTATCGTCAAGAGAAGGGAATATAACACTTATCATAAAAAAAATCCTTCGAAAACAATTTCAACTCAATTATACTATCATATAATACTCGTATTATATTTTTCAAATTCTTGTAAGTCAATTTCAAACACCGGAATTTAAGTTCTCAAATCCAAGTTAAAATTCATTTATATTCATTATCAATTGTGTTTATAAGATTTCATTTTCCTAAATCCATTGTTATTTAATCAATTGTTATAAATATTGACTGATCAAATAATAACGATAATCATCTAATATTATCATCTCCTAACAATCAATTCAATCAAAATGAATAAATATTCGAATAATTCTTTTATATAAAATATATACCAAAACAATATTGTGTTGGTTTGTCCTATTCGAGTGTTTAGAAATTCCTATCGACGCCTTGGCGTCCCAAGTATCGACCAGAATCCATAAATACTCAATGGAACAAAGTAACACAATATAAAACCATTTTATATCAAATAACAAGTACGCTCTCTCATATACACTCAACTCATTCATATAGTTTACCTCTATTTCAATGAGTTATTCCCCACTAGAGCCAAGGTTTATCGCTAAACCAAAGCTCTGATACCAACTGTAACGACCCGCCTTTTTGGACAGTTTAAACCGACGATCAAATACACGTGTCGATTCCAAACCATTAAAAGGGCAGATGGTTATTAGGGTAATTAAGAAAAGAAAGGGAAATAAAGGAAATGAAACAACACAGAATCTCACAGCGGAAGGCTAAAGTATAATGATAAACTAACAGTTCATGAAGCTGTTAATTAAATGAATACATTTGAAATGAATACATTTGATTATTATTATACAACGTTTATCAGAGTTATACATATACAACAGAACAATTAATAATGCAGCAGACAACATGATGCAAAGATAATAATAGTAATAGTATACCAAATCTTCGTCTTCGTCCTCCGGAATAGATCTTCAAAATCTGAAAACTCAGGTCTGACCCGAGCGTAATGAAAAGACAAAACACTCGAGTCAGGACTAAATATCCTTATAAAAGTTAAATCAATCGTAAATAAATATGAGTGTAACGGCGTCGAAGATGTTTACGGGGTTTGACATCTCCTATCCAGTGTCAACGTGCGTGCAATAACTTAAGAGATGTTACGGGATTTTTCCATCTCTTAAGGATCCGTGAAACTATCTACTATGTAGTAATATACGCTAAGTAGATAATGCCTATCAGTAATATAAAGTATCAAAATAGCGTTAAGGCGTTACCATAATCCCCCTTAACACATTTTATATTCCCAAAAGCATATACAAGACCGTAGTTTCCCTAAAACCGGAAGTCACCAGAGGGAAATCCATATACTCAAGGTACAAATCAAAACGTAGTGGTCGCGAATAGGATAATCAGTATGACAAGGTACATGAGGCGATACCAACTAGGATACTAGTAGTTGCGTGATCCGGACTGATGTTGGGCATAGCCAGCAGCTACCCCAACACCGCGAAACAACACTCCCAAATCAAGGGGTGCACCCAAATCGCATCACAAATGTAATAGAAATGGTATCGAAGAAGCGTGTCCGCTAGAGGTGGCGAACCTCAATGGCCCGGCGCGGCTCCTGTTTTAGTCATGTCAGGGGTCATCCAATATCGTTCTCTTTCTTCAGTCAACGCGTTCACCAAACCATCCACTTCATTCTGGATCAACACTCCGCGTATAATAGTTATTAAAGTGGTTTTCGGTATCGACAGAGAGTATGTCCATATCCGATCCCGGTCTCTTTAATAACTACGTATTATTACACCGTTGGCTCTTTTATATTCAAATCGATACATAATTGATATCAAAATATCATATTCGCTTCAAAATCAAATCTATTTCAAATATCATCGTATCTATTCAAATGTAAGATTTCGCTTCAAATTCATTTTCGCATCAATATCTCATTTCGATTTCAAAATCATTTCGAATTTCGATTTAGGTTGCAACTTCATTTAACTCAATTCGTATTTAAATTCAAGATTTAAATATAAACATTTCACCTTATTGACCAGCTTAGAATTTTAGAAAAATAGTTTTAAGTAGTTTAAAAGTAGTTTTAAATAATTAAAATAGTTAAAATACTTTAAAATCTTAAAATGGATTTGAAATAGATAAATTTAGTTTAAAATAATTTAAATTGGGTTAAGTAGATTTAAAATAGATTAATATAGTTTAAGTATTCAAAATGGTTTATATAGCAGAGAAATTTGGAAAACAAAATAAAACAGCTTCAAAACCAACCCATTTCAATTTATAACTTCCCAATTCAAATCAATTTCAATTTCCATTCTACCGATTCAACTTCGATTTCAATTCGAATCAATGTCAACTTTGATTCAAATTTATTCAATGTTATATTCACTTTCAATTATTTCAATTTAAATGTTTATATTCACTTCCGATTGATTCAATTTCATTTTTTTTTATTCACTTTCGATTAAATCAATTTCAATTTTATATTCACTTTCGATTAATTCAATTTCAATTTCATATTCGCTTTAATTAATTCAATTTTTCATTCACCTTTAATTTATTCAATTTCAATTTATATCAATTTTTAGCTTGAATTTCAAAATATCCATTTATAATACTTAACAAAATTTTCCATCAATATTCAAGTTTGAAACCCAATTACAAATATGATTCAATTTCAAGCTCAATTTCAAAATATCTTTTTATATCGCTTTTACTTAGAAATATTCAAAACTCGAATTAAGGCTAAATCTTTAAACAAATCAATTTTCGAAATTCAATCAAATCCCAATTTTTAAATTTCAAAGTCTCAACTTTTATTATTTACAATTTCCCTTTACCAAAATTTATTTCAACATTCCAAACTCAATTTCCCGATGAATTCGATTTCTATAAATTTCTTTCTATTTATAACTTTAAAATCAACCCTTAAATAAATTTCAAATCGACGATTTTAAAATTTTATTAATTTAGCCAATTCGGTGTCCGTATATAATTTTCTATCCTATGGCCAAGTAGTTATTTATCTCAATTAGATGTCAGGGATGAATATACCACTTAAATTAAACCACAGTATCATATGTATGCATAACAGGATATATATAAGCAAATAAACATCCAAACATTCAAATATCAACCAATAACATCCATCAAAATACATCATCCAATAAACAATACAATTCATGGCAGTTTCATAGTTATCAATGTCAGGTAATTTAATCGCAATTCAATTTCAATTTCAATTTAACTGTCAATTTAATTTTTCAACGGTTAATTCAAATAACAAGCTATATGACAATTAAATTTATATCAAACAACGACAAATAAAATTCATATCACTTCATAATGTCAATTTAACTAGCATAAAGATATTTAGTACGTTGTGAGCGTTATAAAACACTCACCTTGATTTTCCTGTTGTTACCGAGAAGTTCCGGTTTGGAACTAAACCGGACGACTTCCAATTTTAGCCCAAATTTCAACTATCTCCAAATTCATCCAAACCAATTTCATTTCGAAGCTTTCGTCATCACGATCGCAACGCAAAAAGTCTCGTCTCAATCGGACCTCGTATGTGAGAGTTATACATTTTATAAGTTATCGACCTTTAAATTTGTAAAACAATTTATTATATTCAAATGAATTCATACCCAAGCAAAAAGGAGCCCAGCCCACTAACCTCTTCTTCCCCAACGAAACCTGTACGTGAACAAAATGTACAACCCACCATTTGCCGTGCATCAATCCTAGTGATACGGAGCTATAGTTGACGAAATTCGAATCCGTCTTCACCGACGAACTCTCCTTCACGATCTCCACCTCCCCGTACCATCAACATCAGACTCGGTCACCACTCAGAAGTCGCGACCTGGAGACCCCAAGCACGAACGCGAGCAGGTCGCGCGTCCCAAACCCTAACCGCACGCCACCAAAACTTGCTCCGAGATGCTATCTTCGACGACGAGTTCAAATCCAAGCTCCGTTTCGCGAATCGATCGCTGGATCCCTCGATTTTCCAAACCCTAGATCGCCGCTATGAATGGCCTCGACCCCAAACCTTGCTGCACCCAGTAAAGAGCATATCAAATTGAAGCACTCGATGAAATAGGAATTTTAAAACTGGTTTCGTGATTTTTAGTCGAGTAGAAATAGAGTTATGATTTTTCAAAGTTTCATCGTTCATTTTTTTTCCTCTTCTCTCCTTTCTGCCATTGCGTGTGGAACAAAGTAGAGGGAGATGTGAATGGAAAGCTACTGGGACAATGCAGAGTTTACAGCTGAAAAGAAGGGTTGACTAGTCAAAGTATACATTTTAAATTAAACCAATTTAAACGAATTTCTATGCGTTTTGGCTTGCCCCGGACGAACGGTAAATCCGTTTGACTTGAAATTTGAAATCTTACAATAATATCACATTACGAATCCGATGAAACTGGTTTCGTCGAAATCCGAGACCGTTTGAAAAATGACTATTTTAACTCGTTAAATTAATATTAAAACAATTTCGATGCGTTTCGAGCTGCCATGGTCAAACGACAACTCCGATTGCTACGAAAATTGAAATTCGATAATAACTAACTATTTCGGATCCAATGGAACTGGTTTCGTCCAATTCTGAGACTGTTCGAAAATTGGCTATTTTCAGTCGATAACTAAATATTAAAATATTCAATTTTCACAAATAAATTTTAAATTCAGTTTTAAAAGTTCTGTAACATCACTATAACTCTAATATGATAAAATAAAATTTTACAAATCATTTTTAATCATATTAAACCCGTTACTCAATTTATCCAATAAATTCCAATTTTAAAATCTTATTAACTCTATTAAAATCCAAATGTGACTTACATTCATTTTGGAAACCAATTTGAATCATATTAAATCAAATTTCAAATATTCACTCTATTTCATATATTAAATTTCAATATCAAATTAATCATATCAAATTCGAAATTTAATTTATTCAAACACTCGTAATATTAAATTTAACAAATTTGATTATTCTTAAACCACTATCCTTTGAAATATTCAAACGAACTAATAAAATTTAACTTTTGAAACGAGTTAAATTTATAGAACAACTATTTCCATTATACCGTTATTGAAATCCCCATTATTAAATTGTTCAATAATTTCCAAATACTTAATTTAAACAATTTCGATTATCCCATAATTCATTATCTTTTGAAATATTGAAATTGAATTTATACGAATCAACTTTTAAAACCAATTCACAATTTAGAACACTATCTTTATTTTACAGTTATTCAATCATTCAATAAGTTTTAAATATTTAATTTAAACACTTTACGTGTTCAATATTCCATATTTGATTTTCAATAGATTTTACTTATCAATCAATTACTCTCTTTTACCCAATGAATTCAACATTTATTATCTTATTCAACCTTTCGTTTCAAAGGCATTCACTAAGTAGCTTTTATTTATCGTTACTTGGATAATTATTGTTGCAATTCATTCTAATTATTATTATTTCAAACGACTTACAAATTTTTTTCTGACACTAAATCACGAAAACTTATTAAATTAGCTATTTTAATTATCGAAAATTTACGGGTCGTTACATGAGCGACCATCCATGTAATTGCTTATCACACGGTGGCTATAAATAATCTTCGAAAACAAACATAGAAATAATCATAACACAAATCAGTCACAAATATCCATATCACAAAGGCGGAAGAAGATATGAATATATAACTAACACATGAAAGTGTACATCAGAGTAGTGGTCAGTAAGATCCACGATAATACAAAAGAATAGCAACACGTGCTATACAAAAGAATACAACTATGAGTCTATATCTCAAGTGTATACAACAAAAACTGCTAATCTAAACAGTTAGCCAAAAGTCAGAGTGATGAATCCCTGGGAAGAAGTCAAGCAGAAGCACCTGTAACATCTCGGTCTGACCCGAGTATTATTTAAGAAAATAATAAACGGGTCAGTCTAGCTATAAATATCAGATGACATGATATACCATAAAAGATATGGCATAAACATAAAATATCCATAATGACATACCACTATAAGTATGTAAATAATGATCAACATAAGATCAATCAATAAGAGATAATCAATATCACAAGAATCTTCTCAAAGATTCGGAAAGGGCATCATACCCCAAACTTGTACTCATAACAAGTCAATGACATAAATTCTAGAAATCAATGCAGAAGTCCAGAAATCATACAAAAGAGAAAGAGGCCTATCACATGACGGTCCGAAGACCAAGGGGAGCTACCCCACATGTGTGAACGGAATCACACAGATTAAGGTCCAGACTAACCAAAAAGCAAAAAGGTATGTGTGAGTGGAATCACACAAGTGGTGTCTAGTCTAACCTCGCAACAAGAGACATCGCACAGTTGCTAGTCTAAATCATCAGAATGATCGTCATGATCAACGAGAAGTGTCAATTACTCTAAGCTAGTAAATATAGAAGTTCAGCTTCATGTCCCATAACCACTTGCTTAACTTAAATATTTACGAACAAACTGTAAATCTTCACTAATAAAATTGTCACAAGAGGTTCAATCGAACAAGTCCAAGAATTAACCGACGAAGTGAACGCAAGCGTTTCATACCACTTGTTTTACTAAGTCGTTTAATTAGATTTCTCATCCGAGTGAGGTAAAGGTTTGTATATACTAATAGATTGGAAAACGGTTTAAGAAAAGAGCTTTGTTATTAAAAATAGAGTTGAAATTGTTTGTTAAAAGAGTTTTGATATTTACTACTAGTATTGAAACCTTTATATTATAAAGTGACAAAACACAGAAGCAATTGTAGAAACAATCAGTCACAAAGATCGTATACGGAGATGTGAATAAAATTCAAGGAAATCAGCTCAACGTTTTTCAGATAAGATCCCCTACGGAGGGGGGGTCCAGGGGGGTGGCAACCCCCCAAGGTGGGGGTGCGGGGGCAACGCCACCGCTTACGGGGTTCGACCTATCGGGATAAGGTCCAACGACCTACGAGTTAAGGGTCCAAGGACCTATAGGTTCACGCGACCTAGGTGGAACGCGACCTATGAGATAGGCAAGTGGAACGACCTAACGTGAGCACAGGTGAAGCGACCTATCGGTCCAACAACCTAAGGGGAAAAGGCAACCTAGGTCTAACGACCTAACTGCTCACGACCTAAGGGTCTAAAGGCCACGCGACCTAGAGGAAAACAAGGTTAAGCGACCTAAGTGGGTTCGCGACCTAACGACATAAACAGTCGAGCGACCTAACGACAAAAAAAGGCGAACGACCTAATAGGTGCACGACTTAAAGCCATCGCGACCTGACGACCTAACAAGGTCATACGATCAAGTGGTTTCCAACGACCTATCGGTGCAACGACCTATCGGTGCAACGACCTAAGGCCAAACGACTTAAGGGTTCCAGTGGAGAGCGACCTAAAGAAGACGCGACCTAAAAGAGGCGTGACCTAAAGGAGACGCGACCTAAAAGAGGCGCGACCTAAAGGAGACGCGACCTAAAAGAGGCGCGACCTAACTCAAACAAGCATTTCGATGACCCAGAGTCATGCCGAGCGACCTAGACCCAAACGACCCACGACCTAGTGACCTTGCGACCTACGACCTAACTCCGAGCGAGCCAAATCCGGGCAGAACGACTTAAATGCAGGAAATTCACCAAAATGCTAAAAATTGGAGTTTTTCGCCAATCCAATCCAAACCAAATGCAAATGTGCGTGCAAACATGATAGAGAATCATTCCAAATAGTCCAATATAGTTATAGGCTAGAATTGTGAGATAAAAATCTCACCTTTGCACCAAATATCAATGAAAATGAAGTTTTAAGCAAGCAAGAATCAATCCCTCTTCTATCTAAGCACAAGAAGCTTGAATCCAATGTCTTCTTCTTGAATTTGGAGTAGAAAGATGGATTGCAATTGAATTTGAGTTTTGGAATTTTAATTTCCCATTCCCTCCACCATTTTTGAAGAAGCTTGAAGGCTTAGGCAAATAGAATGAAGTTATGAAGAGGAGGGGTGAAGGTTGGGTCTAATAGGCTAAAAGCCCAACCCAAAGTCTCAAGTGAAAACGTAGCGAAATTCTACTATCTCCAATAATATCAATGTTTATACTTAAAAATGTTGTAAATAGCATTTCGAACTCAATGGAAATGGCCTCGAATCCTAATGTGTCCGTTTGCAAAAAGTAGCTTTTCGGACCAAAATCTGATTAACGATTTAATATTTAAATAAAATATTTAAATATAAACTCGATAAATATGCGGGTTGTTACACTGTCCTTCTTGGGACTTTGATTCTCACAAGAAATTACAATAGAATTTCAAATTTGGTTTTGACCGAATTCGTTTTATTGATACAACCCAATTCAGCTTTATATTCTTGTTTATCAATTTATTTCAATAGAATTTCAATTTCTTGTTAAAGTTAAAAAACAAAAAGCTGATAAAAATTTGATGAAGAGAATATGAGATAGAAACTTATCTATAATGATTTTGCAGGGCCTCCACCGCACCAAAGCTTCTCCCTCGAGCTGCCACGAAGACATTAGAGAATTTGAAATTGGATCAAAGGAGATTGATAGAGAAAGTTGTTTCCATTGTTGTTGCTGGGTATTGACCATTTATAGTGGTACTCCCATGTCCCCTATCTCGTCCTCTTCTTGCACTCATACTCACTATCAGTGGATAATGAGAGAATTTACCGAGGCATACGAATGGATATCTTAGGGATATACTCATTCTAGGGCATTTGCAACCCTATCTCTAATGAGTTATCTAATGTGTTATACTCCTGAGCTAAAGTTTCAACCTTCTGCTATGATACCACCGTAACGACCCTAACTCGACCTTCGAAAATCGACACCACACTTTGCTTGTACTTGAATGCCGCAGATTCAAATGCCGAATCTAGTTCGCCAGAGCTTATAACACATTAAGTACAACAACACAGCGGAAGAAAATGAATATATCATATGAATCCAATGATACAATATCCAATGATATACAACAATGATCACAAATACATATCAGAGATCTACAGCCACACAGCGGAATTACAAATGCACCAGTATCGGAAATAACTTGAACTCCAATAACTGCAACTCCATCTCCAATTCAAAACTTCGAAGAGTCCAATGCAATAAGCTCGAACCACCATCAAGTTGTATTAAGCAAGGTCGATCCCGAATGTGGAAAAGAAGCACAAAGCGATAGCCAAAATCCAAAGTCTTCGAAGGCTATCGAATCTACCCCTATTGTATGATTAACTGAAAAACCTAACCCTAGACTGCCCGTGTGGAAAATTGTGGGCACCCAGAGTTTAGGAAGGGAACAATAAACTCCAGGTCAATCATGGGACTGGTATGAGCAAACGAAAACAGTTTATTTTTTAAAAACAAACAAAGGAATTTAGAATTGAAATCTGCAATGCTTTTTAGAAAATGAAACTACCATAAGGCCTCCCCGCACACACACAATGCAAGCGCACAATTGGAGGAGATTTCTACTTATGACAGTCAAACATGCTTACTACACAAAAACCATTTTGATATTATTATTAGTGCATAGTGCAGAAAACCTTTCGAAAGTATAATATAAATCTTAACCAGCATAGGTACCATTATATTATGCCAGCTATAGCTACCACCTGAGGTGGCAGGTTATACAATTGCAATCGTAAAGGGCGCGTATTGTTTGATTGGATTTCCAACAAATGGTCAGGCCAAGGAACTTCCCATTGCCAGATGGGTATGCCTCTGGAGGGATGTCGCGAGAACTTAACCAGCTTTCTGCCAACACAAGGTCGGGTTACCTCTGTAACTAGGTAACTACTACACGAGTATGCCACCGCCCGGTCGTTTGCGACCTTTATTCGAGGGCCCTCAACACCAACAACCACAAAGCAATGTATTTGAAGTAACCACATAGGTTAGATATCTGGGCTCCATACCATGATATCACCCTTTTTAGAAGGGAATGGCAAATCCTAAAGGGCGCGACCCTCATAACCTTGCCGCATCTTTCCTGTTTCGGCCATTTTAGGGTTATGAGGTCCGACGAGGTCTCGTTCACAAAGCTACACTTTTCACAAATTCATGCTTTGATCAACAAATGATCAGCAGCACTTCGTATGCCACATTACCAATTTGGGAATGTATCACTAGTAACCATCAACTACATAACCTCTAAGCTCGTACGTCTCAGAGAAGGGTGTTAAGCTAAGAGAATAAATCTCCGCCATCAAACATAAATGTATTTGATAGAAAGTAGCTTTACATCTCAAAGTGTAATTCAGACACACATCCATACAAGTCTTTTCTGGGCTCGAACAGAACCGAAGGCACTTCCAAAGAAGCCCTTGCAAATTCGGATAAATCCTAATCACGTTCGGACTTCCCATCATAAAGAGTGATCAAATCTCTATTCCGGGGACCAGTCAGTACAGAGACATTCGACGGGTTATCCTTTCGCTTTCAAAGATATCCGGTCTTCACCACCGATCTTCATATGCTATCCATAATGTTGTATCACAGAATGGGTTATATGACACAAAGGTCCTCTCCCGGCTAAACCGAATAATGAGCGCAATATTTAAAACATACGGATATTGGGATCTCAGTTAAGTCACAACTTATTACCCAAAACAAATGGCAAACAAATTACCATTTCCAAATCTTTAAACAAAAAGATTCACTTCACAATGTTCACCGATCTTTCACAAAGATTCATTCACAGATTTTCAAAACAATTCCATTTCAAATTTGATTAACTCCTCTAACCTTTAAATCAAAGATTCAATTAATATCTTTCAAAACCATTTCCATAGATTCAATCATAAATTTCAAAACAATTCCCATTTGAAATCTTTTATATAAAAGATACATCATTCAAAATCCACTTCAATTTCAAAACAAAATTCAACCATTTTTCACAAAGATTTATTCATAGCTTTCAAAATAATTTCAATTCTATTTCAAACTTGAAAATTTTCCATTACAAATTGGAGATCCTTTCTTTATATGAAAGCTATTATTATTTGAAAACAAATAGTTTTCGTTTCGGAAAAATCCGATTTCATTTGCATGAGTTAAACCCCTTAAATCTTGGGTTAAATTTAAATTTCCAAAAATAATACTTATAAAATGGTTTAAACTCATATAAACATATTTATAACTTATACAACCTTTTTAAACCATAATTTCTAATTATAGAATTCAATTTCAAATATTGAATTCGGATTCAAATCAAATTATTTAAATTTCAAACTTTATCAAGTTATTCAAAATAACTTTTATCTTCAAATCTCCTTTTCAGAAACTTTTCATATTCAACCCAGATCCATTTCCAAAACTACTTGGATTCAAAATTCAATTTTAAAATCATTTGAAAAATCTGTGACTTAACCAATTTCCACTTGAATTCATATTTGTGTGTGTATAGTGTAGTCCAGGGGTTTTACACAATATTGCAACATCGTCAATCATTATAGATTCAATCATATCAATATCGATAAGAGGTATATTCCTATAACGCTTATTTTCCATACACAGATTCACAGATAAATTATATACATTTATCACAGATAAAATAAATTAAATTCATTACAGCTTGAATTAAAACAATTCATATCACAAAGCATCACACAGTAGAGATATCAAACAATTCACAGCATTTCATATAATTCAAATATCTATAAGTAAGGTTAATTGATTATTTGATTAATTGAAACCAGATTAATCACTAATCCAGGTTAATTAACATTAGTTAATTACAATTTATGTTAATTAATTACCCCTCAATTATTTATTAATTAACCTTAATTAATGTTAATTAATGAATTGATCAACCTTTAATGATTAGAGAATTAATCTTAATTATTTAGTTACTCCTAACTAACTGTCCTTAATTAATTAATCAATAAATTAATTAGCCCTTAATTAACTATCATTTAATTAATTATCCTCAATTAATTTCAATAACCAATTATCCTTTAGTTAATTACATAATTAATTAATCCTTAATTAATTACCATTTAATTAATAAAATTAAAATATGTGATTATCCCTAATCACTTACATTAATTAATTAACCTTTAATGATTAGTTATCTTCAAATTAATCATATTAATTAATCATCTTTTAATTAATCATTTGAGTAATCAACTTTAACAATTAATTAGTTACTTTAATTAAGTAATTATCTTTAAGTAATTAGTTACCCTTAATTTAATTATCATTAATTAACTTTTAATAACCAATTAATAAATCAACTTTTAATTACATTAAAGTAGTTAACCTTTAATTAATTACATTAATAAATGATCCTTTAATTACTCAAGGCCTTAATTAAATTACAACAAATCACTTATTTTAATCACTTATTTTAATCACCGCATCCAATTCTATTTTAAATACTTAAGAATATTTTAAATAATTATCCAAATCTAATTACTCAAAATCCTAAAACAAATTTAAAACATACTTAAATTTTGAAATCAAATCTTTGGAAATTTGTTTTGAAACTTGATAATTATTTATACTTTGAAACTTATCACTAGCTAGCTTTAAAAAACTTTGTTACTGAATGTATTTTGTTTCTAAACTTCAAAACTATAGTTTTCTTTATTTTTTTATTCCTGGAACTAAATTTCTTTTCAAATTTTAAAACCTGGAAACTCAAAAATA